>JAXCHO010000021.1:722500-3182500 GCA_036630365.1 Acanthiza pusilla
TGGGGCCACAAATGGGTTTGGGGTGACAAAACAGCTCCTCCCAGGATGCCCCTGGGTACCACGGTCCCTGTGCCAGCATGGCTTGGGGACAGGAATGCTGAGAGAGGGACTTCGGTGTCCCCAGGGATGTCATAGGAGGGGACGTGTCCATTGTCCTCAGCATCGTGGTCTCTGTGTGTCCCATCCCTGTGTCTATCTCTGTCCATCATCTCCTCCTCAAGTGAGGCCCAGGGTTTGGAGGCTGTCACATGGCTTGTGGTGCTTGGGGACAGGAGGGTCCCCTGAGCTGAGGGTGCTTGTGGTGCCTGCTGTGACATGGGGACACAGGGAAGGTGGGCAGGGGAGTTGGGGGCTCAGGGGGCTTGGCCCACGTGGTGCCTGGGGACAGAGAAACTTGGTGATGGAGTGAAATGAGGTGACCCCGTTCTGAGAGCGGGGACGCGTGTCCCCTCCTGGTGGCCCTGGGGACACTCACTGGGCCCTGTGGCTCTGGCATGGCTGGCAGAGGGGACAGAGGCTGGGGGCTGGGGACAGCTGGTGGCCCTTGGGGACCCAGACCTGCATGTGCCGAGGGGAATAGGCTCGTCCTCCCATGTCCTCTGGGGGATGTGGGTTGTGAGGGGCAGGGGGATATGGGTTTTGGGGTGGGGATGGGGATGTGAGGGGCAGGGGGATGTGAGGGGCAGGGGGATGTGAGGGGCAGAGGGATGTGAGGGGCAGGGGGATGTGAGGGGCAGGGAGATGTGGGATTTGGGATGGGGATGTGAGGAGCAGGGGCATGTGGGATGCAGTTGCAAGGTCCAGTGGGTCCGGGATGTGTATATGGGCAGGATGTGGGATTTGGGAGCGAGCAGTGGGATAGGGACCACGGGTGCAAGGAGGCAGGGCAGGGAACTGAGAGGGGATGCAGAACAGGGATGTGAGCGGAATGTGGACTGGAGTGGGCAGTGGGGTGGGACTTGAGTGGACAGTCGGGTGCGAGTGGGCAGTGGGGTGTGGGTGTGAGTGGACAGTGGGGTGTGGGTGTGAGTGGGCAGTGGGGTGTGGGTGTGAGTGGACAGTGGGGTGTGGGTGTGAGTGGGCAGTGGGGTGTGGGTGTGAGTGGGCAGTGGGGTGTGGGTGTGAGTGGGCAGTGGGGTGTGGGTGTGAGTGGACAGTGGGGTGTGGGTGCGAGTGGGCAGTGGGGTGTGAGTGGGCAGTGGGGTGTGGGTGTCAGTGGACAGTGGGGTGTGGGTGTCAGTGGACAGTGGGGTGTGGGTGTGAGTGGACAGTGGGGTGTGGGTGTCAGTGGGCAGTGGGGTGTGGGTGTGAGTGGGCAGTGGGGTGTGGGTGTCAGTGGGCAGTGGGGTGTGGGTGTCAGTGGGCAGTGGGTGCGGCCAGGCGCCGGCAGTGGGGTTTGGGATGTGGCAGGAGCGGGCAGCAGGGCCCCCCCGCTCCCCTCCCGCGGCCCCGGCAGAGCTGCCTCAGCACAAGGCAGCAGCTGGGGCCTGGCTCTGCTGCCTGATGCGGCCGATGATTAATGACCGTTAATTAGTGCCGCTAATCGAGCTGGGCAAACGGTGCCGGCGAGGGGATAGACAGGCCCCGTGCCGGGGGGGGCCGCTGAGGAGGGGGCTGGGATGCCTTCCTGCCCTGCGGAGCTCCGGAGGGGCTGCAGGGTCCAGCTCCATCCCAAACAAGCGGCGAGGGGCCGGGATTTGGCCGTGTGGGACAGTCCCTGGCTGTGTCACTGCCAGAGCCAGCAGCTGTCAGGAAACCTCTCCTGACCGGGAAATGCTTCTTCTGCCCCGGGATGGCCACGGGGAAGGGAGGGTGGGGGTGGGCTTGGATCGGAGCGATGGAAAAAGGCTGGGAAAAGCACAAGGGCTGAGCATCACCCTTCCCAGGGCATCTGGGATGATGATCCCGAGGGCCGCCAGCCCAGCCGGTGGCCAGGCCACTGTCACCAATGGCGGGTTGAGGGTCGGATGCGTTCATAGGGAAGCACTTTTGGGGTGCAGTGGGGACTTTTATGAAGGGACAGAGCAGCTGCTTGTACCCAAAGCGCCTCTGTGTCCCAATCCCAGCGGGATTCCAGGCTGGGAGCTGGGCACGTGAGTGTCTGTGCTGGTGTGTGTCCCTCTGCTGGTGTCACCCCCGCTGTCTCCCCAGGGACCATGCGCCCCGTCCGGAGGAACTTCTACGACCCCTCCTCAGCACCGGGGAAGGGAATCGTGTGGGAATGGGAGAACGACAACAACTCCTGGACTCCCTACGACATGGACATCTGCATCACCATCCAGAACGCCTACGAGAAGCAGCACCCCTGGCTGGACCTCTCCTCCCTGGGCTTCTGCTACCTCATCTACTTCAGCAGCATGTCCCAAATGAACCGGCAAACGCAGCGCAAGCGGCGGCTGCGGCGCCGCATGGACCTGGCCTATCCCCTCACCATGGGCTCCATCCCCAAATCGCAGTCGTGGCCGGTGGGCGCCAGCACGGGCACCCCCTGCTCGTGCCCGCAGTGCCTGCTGGTCAACAGCACCCGCGCCGCCTCCAACGCCATCCTGGCGTCCCAGCGCCGCAAACTCTACCCCGGCGCCGTCCGCCAGAGCAGCACCTTCGCCGGGGGAACCCTGTGGCCGCCGGGGACCGGGACGCCGGCGGTGGTGGCGGGAGGCGCTGCCAAGGGTGAAGGGCTGCGGGTGGCCGGCGCGGGGTTTGCCCCCGGGCAGGGCGTGCCCAGCGCGGCGCTGCCCGGGCTCAACAACCTCAACCGGCCCGGGACGCAGCGCGGGGCTGGGCTGGGCGCCAGGGCCACCGTCCCCCCCGGGTAAGCTGCGTGGGGGACAGCCGGGGTGTCACCGAGGCGAGGGAAAGCAGGGCGGGCACACAGAGCGGGTAAAGGGGCGGTGGAGGTGGCTCGCCCCCTGCTGTCACCTTGCAAGCAGCCCCAGCCCTTGTGTCACTGCGTCACCGCCAGCCCCGGGCTCCCCACCCTGGGCATGTGGTGACAGGAGGGACACCTGGCTCATCCCGGTGGTCCTTGGGTCCCTGCAGAAGGAATGTGGATCTGTGCAGCGTGCTGTGCCATGTGCCGTGCCGTGCTGTGCCATGCCATGCTGTGCCATGCTAGCCATGGCAGCTGGAGGACATGGAGTGCCTGGTCCCAGGGGAACGGTGTCCCCAATGCCAGCATGGGCTGTGTGACCCAGCTCGTGACCTGAAGCCACCAAGCAGGTCTCTGGGAAGGCACAGCTGTGGGGGAGGGAGCGCAATCCCAATGTCCATGGTGGGAATCATTCACCAAGGGATTCCAGGTGACCCTGGAAAGGTGTCCTGGTGGGTGTCCCTGTCCTGGCACCCATGTCCCCACAGCTGTACCCCATGGTGGGTTGGTCTGGTGTCCCCTCGGGGCTCTCAGCACCGGGCTGGGGGGACAGGGGAGCCCCAAAGAGCTCCTGGCACATTTCCCTTCCCTGCTGACATCCTGCTTTCGCTTCCACCTGTGGGTTCTGGGCTGAGCAGTCCTTGTCCCTGTCCCCATCACTGTCCCTGTCCTGACACATACCTATGGACAGGTTGGATGGGGCCAGGAAGACCCTGGGGCAGGGCTGGGCCCCCACCACTGCCCTGGCCTTGGTGTGGGTAAGGGAGCTTCGGGAACGAGGGAAAACGCCCTCAGCCCCGGCCTGTGTGAGGCTGAGTGCTGCTGAACTCATCACTGTGATGGCTGGCACTGGGGGGAATTTTGGGATTGGGGAATGGGATGACGTCATGGGGGGGACTGTTCCCAGGCTGCTGAGCTGGGCAGCCCCCAGGGAAGGAGCACTCAGGACTGGGCTGTCCTTCCTTCCTTCCTTCCTTCCTTCCTTCCTTCCTTCCTTCCTTCCTTCCTTCCTTCCTTCCTTCCTTCCTTCCTTCCTTCCTTCCTTCCTTCCTTCCTTCCTTCCTTCCTTCCTTCCTTCCTTCCTTCCTTCCTTCCTTCCCTCCCTGTCCCCAGCTTCCCCCACGCCCCCTCTCTCCCGCCCCACACCCTCCTTGCACACACTGCCCCGGGCACGGTGACACCGGCGCCACCTGCTGCTGGCAGCCCCAGGAGGGTGGGGGTCCCTGGGCCGCGCACGAGCGGTGGCACACCCCTGCAGGGATGTGGCACACAGAGTGTCACCGTTGGGATACCCCGACAAGACCCCCAGCCTGGGTCGAGAAGAATAGGATGTCCCCAGCGCCATTGTGTGCCCAGGGATGGACAGGTGGTGCGGGGTGACAGCTCTGTGGGATGGGACAGCAGCCCCCCAAGCTGGTGAGGGGACACCCTGCCCTGTGTTCCGTGGGGACGACACTGCCTGGGGACACTGCCAGCCTCGTGGGATGGGACAGCAGCACCCCGGGGGCACTCCGCCCTATGTTCCATGGGGAGGACACTGCCTGGGGACACTGCCAGCAGCCCCTAGGGGACACCCTGCCCTGTGTCCCATGGGGAGGACACTGCCTAGGGACACAGCCAGCCTCATGGGATGGGACAGCAGCCCCCAAGTTGTCAAGGGGACACCCTGCCGTGTGTCCCATGGGGATGCTGCTGCTCTGGGGACATGCCATGCGAGCAGGGGACAGTGTCAGCCCTGCCAGCCCGGCTGAGCCCCTTCCCCTCCCATCTCCGTGCAGGGTCCCAGCGCTCCCGGTCAAGAACCTGAACGGCACCGGCCCCGTCCATCCCGCCCTTGCAGGTAAGGGGGGTCCGGCCAGCGGCTGGGTGTCACCGCGAGGTGACAGCGTGGGCGGGGAGCGGGGGGCACTGCCAGGGAGTGGGAAGGACGGACAGACGGACAGCAGCGGCTCTCCCGGCGCAGGGATGACGGGGATCCTCATGTGCGCCGCCGGGCTGCCCGTGTGCCTGACCCGCGCCCCCAAACCCATCCTGCACCCCCCGCCCGTCAGCAAGAGCGACATCAAACCTGTCCCCGGCGTCAACGGCATCTGCAGGAAAACCAAAAAGAAGCAGCTCAAGAAGAGTAAGGAGCCCCAGAGCCCCAGCGGGATTGGGGACAGCGGGGCATGAGCAGGGGGAACTGGGGGACCCCCAAGGGGTTTGCCTGGGGTGATGCCCGGCGCTGCTTTGTGCCACATGGTGTCCCCATGCTGGTGGCAGGGGGGTTGTGGCCCCGCGGGCAGGCTCTGACGGCACTCCCCTCAGGTAAAACTCCCGAGGACGTGGTGCGCCGCTACATCCAGAAGGTGAAGAACCCCCCGGATGAGGTGAGTGAGGAGGCTGGGGGTTTGGGGGGCTCCGGGAGGCTCAGGCCGGAGCCGGGGGTGACCCCTCACTCCCCCTGGATGCCGCTCCCGTTGCCGGCAGGATTGCACCATCTGCATGGAGCGGCTGGTCACCTCCTCCGGCTACGAGGGCGTGCTGAGCCCCAGGGGCATCAAGCCGGAGCTAGTGGGCAAGCTGGGCAAGTGTGGGCACATGTACCACCTGCTGTGCCTGCTCGCCATGTACAACAACGGCAACAAGGTCAGCCGCGGCCCCCGGGGCTCGGGGTGTCGGGGTGGGTGCTGGGTGGGCGTGGGAGGGTACTGGGTGGGTGCTGGAGGCTGCTGGGGGGTGTTCAGTGGGTGCCACGTGGGTGCTTGGGGGTGCTGTGGTCGGTGTTGGGTAGGTGTTGCGTGGGTACTGGGGGGTACTGGAGGGTGTTGGGTGCATTCTGGGTGCTGGGTGGTGCTGGGGTGTTCTGGGTGGGTGCTGGGGGGTGTTGGGTTGGTGCTGGTTGGGTCCTGGGGAGTGCTGGGTGGGTGCTGGGGAGTGCTGGGTGGTGCCGGGGTGTTCTGGGTGGGTGCTGGGTGGGTTCTGGGGTGTTCTGGGTGGGTTCTGGGGTGTTCTGGGTGGGTGCTGGGTGGGTGCTGGGTGGGTGCCCCCCTGATGCCTGCGCGGTGCCCCCAGGACGGGAGCCTGCAGTGCCCCACCTGTAAGGCCATTTACGGGGAGAAGACAGGCACGCAGCCCCCCGGGAAGATGGAATTCCACCTCATCCCCCACTCCCTCCCGGGATACACCGACTCCAAAACCATCCGGATCGTCTACGACATCCCCACCGGCATCCAGGTGAGGGGGACCCCCGGCCGGGCTTGGCACCCCCACCCTGTGCCCCCTGCTCACTCCCGTGTCCCCCCACACATCCAGGGCCCGGAGCATCCCAATCCCGGGAAGAAATTCACGGCGCGAGGCTTCCCACGGCACTGCTACCTGCCCGACAACGAGAAGGGCAGGAAGGTGAGGCATGGATGGGATGGGATGGGACGGGACGGGACGGGACGGGACGGGGTGGGGTGGGGTGGGGTGGGGTGGGGTGGGATGGGATGGGATGGGATGGGATGGGATGGGATGGGATGGGATGGGATGGGATGGGATGGGATGGGATGGGATGGGATGGGATGGGATGGGATGGGATGGGATGAGATGGAAAAAGAAAGAATAGGAGGGATGGAATGAGACAGGATGGGATAGAATGGGAAGGGATAGGATGGGGTGAAAGGAAGATGGATGGGACGGGAAGGAGTGGGATGGGGTGGGGAAGGGATGGGATAAAATGGGAAGAGATGGGATGGAATTGTTAGGAATGGGGTGGGATGGGATGAGAAGAGAAAGGATGGGATGAGATGGGAAGAGAAAGAATGGAGAGGATAGAATGGGAAGGGATGGGGTGGGATAGAGGAATAGATGGGATGGGATGGGATGGGATGGGATGGGATGGGATGGGATGGGATGGGATGGGATGGGATGGGATGGGATGGGATGGGATGGGATGGGATGGGATGGGATGGGGAGGCTGCAGCAGCACTGGGACAGGCCTGGGGGGCACCACAAGGAAGGGTGGCACCCTGTGGGCACCGTGCAGGGCTGAATGCCACCCTGGTGGGGCTGGGGCTGTGTTGTGCTGGCGGGAGGGGGGCAAGGTGCCCGGTGGGTGACCCATGGCTGAGCCAGGCCGGGTGGGCTGTCCCTGGTTGGCGAGGCGTGGCCGTGCCCCCGCAGGTGCTGAAGCTGCTGATCGTGGCCTGGGACCGGCGGCTCATCTTTACCATCGGCACCTCCAACACCACGGGCGAGTCGGACACGGTGGTGTGGAACGAGATCCACCACAAGACCGAGTTCGGCTCCAACCTGACGGGCCACGGCTACCCCGACCCCAACTACCTGGACAACGTCCTGGCCGAGCTGCTGGCCCAGGGCGTGTCCGAGGCCACCCTGAAGGACTGAGGCCGGGCTCGGGGGGTCCCCTAGCCCCCGTGTTCCCGCCCGTGCCACCGCCGCCTGCGCCGCTTCACCGCAGCCCCGCCCGGCGGGCTCCTCCCCCGTCCCGGGCCACCCGATGCCACCCACCACGTGTCCCCGTGTGCGTTTGTCTGTCGCCCCGTCCCGTCCCGGCTCGCCCCGCTCTAGTGGCGATAGCGTCGTGGTCTTTTTCTACCCGTGGCCTCTTTGCGCGTCTGTGCCACCCGTGTCACCCGTGTCACCCGCCGCTGCCCCACGGAGCCGCGCACAGCCGGTGCCATGTACATCTCTGTGTTACAGAATACACCCCGTGCCGGGCCGCTGTCCCCGCGTCCCCTCTGTGGCCCCACTGGTGTCCCCGCCCCCCCCGGCGTGGGCTGCGAGGGCGAAGCTCGGGGCTGCCGGGGGTCTCGGGGCAGGGAGGGGACTTGGGGGTGGCTCTTGGGTCTCGTCACGGTGGGCGAAGGCGGCGTGGGCGATGTCCAGGTCTCGCAGCACCTCCTGCAGCCTGTCCCCAACGGGTCCCCCTGCACCCCAGGGTGGCCTCAGTGCCCGGTACCCACCCGTGTCACCCATCCGCACCCTCCATCCCGCTGGCATCCCGCGGGCATTTCCCCCCAGCCCCGGATCCACCCCCGGCACCCACCCGCGGTGTCCCCCAGCCCCCCCAGCCGTCTTCTGCCCCTGGCACGCCCCCACCCCACCCTGTCCCCTCGTCCCATCACATCCCACCCCGTGCCCCCGCCACCCGCCACCCCTCCGGTCTGCGTGTGCTCCCCGTGTCCCCGTGTCCCCTATCCGTGTGTATCTGCTGTCCCCTCGTGGAGGGACCCAGTGCCATCCTCTGTGGTGTCCGTGGGGGTCTAGGGGCGCTGCCTGCGTGTGCCAGCCCCCACCCCTGGCTGCAGGGTCCCCATGGCCCCCCCCAGTGTCCGCAGGGCTCCCCGTACCTGCCTGGCTCGGGCAGGGGGGCCCGGCCACCGCGCTGCCCACGGGACCCCTGGCCAGCGCTGCCCTGCAGGACAGGGACCCTCAGGACACCCCCACCCTGCCCACCAGCGCCGCAAGGAGCCGGGACCCCCAACTCCCACCGTCCTGGGGGACACGGACCCTCAGGACATTCCCACCCTGCCCTCCAGCACCTAAAGGACCCCCCAATTTGCCCTCAGGGTTCCCTGTCCACACCACCCTGTGGGACAGGGACCCTCAGCAGGCTGTCACCCTCACCACCAGCACCTCATGGTCCCCATGACCGCTGTGCCACCCTCTGGACCCCTGGTCCCCATCACCCTGCAGGACTGCGACCCTCAGGACACTCCCACCCTGCCCACCAGCACCTAAAGGTCCTCTGGAACCCCTGTGCCACCCTCTGGATCCCTGGTCCCCACCACCTTGAGGGACAGGGACCCTCAGCAGGTCCCATCCTGCCCTCCAGCACCCAAAGGGCTCCGGGACCCCCCCGTCCCCGGGCTCACCGCAGGTGCCCGTAGAGGCTCTGTGCCGCCACCGCCGGGTCCCCAGGGTCGCTCCACTCTGCCAGCACCACCGTGCCGTGGGTGCGGCTGCAGCCGGGCGCTGCCAACGACAGCGGTGGGGACACGGGGACACCAACACCCCCTCCCGGGCACCCCACCCCCAGGGGACCCCCGCTCCTACCGGCACGGGTGGGCTGCAGGCAGCAGGTCCAGCGGCCGGCGCGGAAGGTGCCGGCGTGGCACGTGGGCAGCATGTCCCTGTTGGCGCTGGTGGCCTGGCGCAGCGCCCACAGCCACTGCCACAGCTCCGGGGCGCTCTGCGGGGACAGCGGGGACGGGGGCACCCCCAAGGGCACCCAAGGGCACCCTGGGCTGGGCACTGCAGGTGCGGGGGAGGAGGAGGGAGGGGGCCGGGGACAGGAGGGACAGTTTGGCGGCAAAGCTGCCCAATAGGAAGTGATGGGGAGAGGGGCACACCAGTGACCTGGGTATAAACAGGGCCGGGACCCCAGTAAACCCAATATAGGCAGGGCTGCTATCCCAGAGATGGCTGGATACCCCAGTGACCCCAATACAGCCAGGGCATGACACCCCAGTTTCACCAGTACAGCCCAGTCACGCCCTTGACCTCAGCACTCCCAGTGCCCCCAGTACAGTGTGTGCCTGGGTACAGCTGCATTTGGGACCAAGACCATTCCCACTGTCCCCATGGGGGTGCCCATGGCTGTGTGCTGGGCAGGGGGTCTTGGGGTGCTGCTGTGGGGGGTCCCCGGGGTTTTTGGGGTGCCGGGGCAGGGTGGGGGCACCCACCTTGCACTGGAGGTAGGTGGTGCGGAGCTGCCCCGTGTCATCCTGTGCCACCACCTGCAGGATGTGGGGGTGCTGGAAGGTGCTCTCATCCACCTGCTCCACGGCCCGGATCCGCTCCAGCGGGGTGGAGCTGAGCATCTGGGGAGCCCCAAACACCCCAAAACGTGAGCCCATGTCCATATCCAACACCTGCTCCACTGGGATGGAGCTGAGCATGTAGGGACACCCAAACACCCCAAAATATGTGCCCATGTCCATATTCCCCACTGACTCCACTGGGATGGAACAGTGCACCTGGATACCCCCAAGCACCCCAAAATATGTGCCCATGTCCATATCCATTACCCATAGCTGTGGAATACCTGAGGAACCCCAAACACCCCAAAATATGTGCCCACACCTGCATCCCCCAGCTGCTCCACCACCCACATTCAGCACAGACATGGAGAAGCACACCTGAAGACCCCAAAACACCCCAAAACTTGTGCCTTCCCCCCACTCCTGGGCACCTGGCACAGGGTCCTGGGCAGCACCCACCTGCCCTCCGCGGGCCTTGGCATAGGCCAGGGCCTGGCTGCTGAGCCTGAAGTGCCTCTTCTTGAAGCTGAGGCGAGGCAGCAGTGCCGTCCCCCCCTCCGGGCAGGTGTGCAAGGGTCCCTCCTTGATGGTGGCCGAGGGCTGGGAATGTCCCTGGGGCACCGACACCTCACCCACTGCGGCCATGACAGAGAGGCAGCGGTGTCACCTCGAGTGCCACCACCTCCCACAGCCCGAGGATGATCCTGGCAGCACCAGAGTGGTGCCACTGAGCCAGCACTGGTGATGTCCCCTCCGTGCGCGCTGTCCCCACTCACCCTCGGGGCTCTCCACGGTGACCAGGGCGTCCAGAAAGGCTCTGACCCGGGTGACAGCAGACAGCAGGACAGAGTGCAGCGGGGCCATCCATGGCTCCTTGCCCTGCCCCAGCTGCAGCCCCAGGTTCCCAATGCTCTGCAGCGCCTGTCCCATGCAGGGAAGGGGTCACGCTGCTGTGTTCCCTCAGTGGGAACTCCTGGACACCCCTGGCTGCTCCCCTGGACCCCGAAGGCTCAGGGATTGGGGTGGGAAGAGTGGAGCAGCTGGAGGGGTGATGGGACCCAAATTCTGCCCCTCTGCTGTGCCCAGCTTGTGGTGGCATGGCCTATGGACAGGCAGGGATGGCCTCAAGTGGCACAGAAAGGAGGCAGCCCATGGTGGGTGGCATAGGGGCAGCAATGGCTCTGCCCTCTTTGGGGTCCCCATCATTCCCTGGGGTCTTCAGCCCTCCCTGCCTTTCTGGGGTCCCCATCCCTTTCTGGACTCCCCATTCCTTGTGCGTCCCACCAGGGTCTCCATCCCTCCTGAAAATCTCTGTTCTTTCTAGGGTGTCTCTCTGAAGTCCCAAACCCTCCCTGGGCTCCCCATCTCTCCTGAGGTCCCCATCCATCCCCAAGGGTCGCCACCTCTCCCTGGAGTCCCCATCCCTCCTGAGTGTTCCCATCCTTCCCTGGCATCCCCACTGCTCCCCAGGGCCCCAACCCTCCCTAAGGATTCTCACCCATCCCCAAGGAACCCAATCCATCCCCAGGTCCCCATCCCTCCCCAAGGTCCCCATCCCTCCCCAGTGTCCCCATCCCTCCCCAGTGTCCCCATCCCCACCCGGGGTCCCCATCCCCTGCCAGTGTCTCCATTCCTCCCCAGGTCCCCTACCCTCCCCAATGGTCCCCATCCCTCCTCAGTGTCTCCATCCCTCCCCAAGGTCCCCACCCCTCCTCAAGGTCTCCATCCCTCCCCAGTGTTCCCGTCCCTTGCCAAAGTCCCCACCCCTCCCCAGGGTCCCCATCCCTCCCCAGTGTCCCCATCCCCCCCGGGGTCCCCATCCCCTGCCAACGTCCCCATCCCTCCCCAGACCTTGGCGAGCAGCAGGAGCGTGCGGCCGGTGCGGGGCTTCGCATGCTGCTCCCGGAGCCCGAAGAGCTTCGGAGTGAGGACAGCGGGAGCAAAGAAGCGCAGGAAGAGAAACCCACTGATGCAGAAGTACCGCACTTCCTGGATGGGGACAGGGACAGGGACAGGGACAGGGACAGGGACAGGGACAGGGACAGGGACATGGACAGGGACAGGGACAGCTCAGAGTTTGGGGTGGTGGTCCCAGAGCTGTGCAGACCCCCAGCCCCACCTTGTGCCGCACCTCGTGCTGTGCCAAGGGGAATCGCTCCTCCACCCGCCTGCGGAGCTGCGTGAAGGCCACCCTCATGGGCAGGGGACACTTGTCCACCGAGCCCACGATGGCATCGATGATGTCCCCCAGGTAGCCCTTCAGCACCTCCAGGCTGCTGTCCCGCACCTGCGCCTCCGACAGGGACCCCTTGAAGGAGATCCTCCTGCGGGGACACCGCCGCATTAGGGACACCCAACAGCCAGGAACAGGCGCCAAAAAGCCACCGAGGTGACCCATGGGCTCAGCAGCACTGGGTGACCCTTACCCCAGGGGACACAGGGACATGCCAGGTGCCATGTGCCCCCCCAACATCCACCTGTGCCCACCTGCTCCGGCTCAGCTCCATCTTCCCGGGATCCAGCTCCACGTATTTCTTCTCCTCAAAGATGCGGTTCACCACTGGCTTCAGGACCTCGTGCAGGTAGGGCAGCCCCACCACCTGCAAGGGGTGGGAAGGCACTGTCCTTGTCCCCAGCATCCTGCTGGGACACCATGGAAGTGTCCCTTCCCCTGCTCACCTTCAGGAACTGCTCCATGGATTTGGAGGCCAGCGAGTTGGAGCGGAAGAGGGTGTTGGGATCGGCTGGAAGAGCACAGAGGCTGTGGCAAGGCGGGCACAGGGTGACGTCCCAGCTGTCCCTGCTGTGCCCAACCCCGGGGACACGTGGCACCTTTCCTGCCTCCCCCTTGGTGGCCCAACTCTTTCCATGGGACCCTGCCTTGAGGTTTCTTGAGGGGCAGGTGGTCCTGGGCACTTACTGGTCCTGGCCAGCTCGCGGGTGGTGAGATAGTCCAGGAGGGGCACAGCCAGCCCCTGCCCCATGAAGATCTGCACCAGCTTGGTGGCTACGTCCTGCCGGCTCTCCCCTGAGGTCACCTCCTCCAGGACAGCCAGGGCCGTGCCCTCGGGGGGCTGTGGGGAGGGCAGGGTGGGCACAGGGAGCCCCCCACACCGGGGTGGTCACCCCAGAGGTCCCCCAGCCCCAGTACCCACCTGGTCCGGGCAGAGGATGGGCTCGGTGAGGAGCTGGATGAGCGGCTGGTAGTGGTGGGGGGGCAGGACCGTGTCCTCCACCAGCCTCACTGCCACCCTCAGGGCACCCAGCTGTCCCCTGCAATGACACAGGGGGCTCAGATGGGTCCTGTGCCCTCCGTGGGGCCACCTCGTGCTGCCCTGGTGACAACAACCTGTCCCCTCTGCCTGCACTCACCCACGCTCCTCGGTGGTGCTGGGGAAGGGCAGGAGCTGGAACCAGCCCTTGGTGGGATTCATGGAGACGGTGTCCAAGGGGACCTCGACCTGGGGGACCAGAGGCAGGCTCTGGGTGGGGGGGACACGTGCCAGCCCTCTGTGCCGCTCCTCACTTGGGGGACAGCCCAGGACACTCAGGGTCTGTGTGTGGCACTGCCCCCATCCCGGTGGGTATGACCTGTGGTCATGCAGACCCCACACATGGGGGTGCAGAGGTGCCCCCGCGACCCTGCCCCATTCCGGTGTGCCCCGAGGTCCTCACCCAGCCCAGGAAGTCGTTCTTGCCCACGATGTCCCAGTCCCAGACCTCCACGCTCAGCACAGCCTCTCCCAGCTCCCCTTCCGGCAGCTCCAACTCCAGCACCTCATCCCAGTGCGGGAACCGCGTTTTCTTGATCACCTGCTGGGCACAGGGGCTGGTGGCCGAGGGGACGAGGCGCCTGAGGGTGCCTGAGCCCCCTGGCTCCGTGGGGTGCCCCAGCTCTGGGTGCCACAGCCAGCACCCGGCGCCAGCACTGACTCACGGCTGTCTCCAGCGTGCGCCCGCAGCACGACACCCGCGCGAAGGGGTCCGAGGTGCCCGAGGGGTCCCGGGGGGCCAGGTCCCTGTGGGGACATGGGGATCAGCGGGGGCGCAGCGGGCAGGGGGTGTGTCCCCACCGTCACGGTCCCTGCAGCCCCATGTCCCCGCTTTGTCCTTTGTCCCAGCTCGCCTGGGGCAGCCAGCAGGTGCCAGGGGACGCTGGCGAGATCGTGGCCCCATTTCCAGGGGAGCCCTTCCTCATCCAGTCCCTAGTGGGGGTGCTGCTGTCCCTCCTGGCTGTCACCATGGCCACCCTGTCCCCATGGCCATCCTGTTGCCTTGGTAGCCGCTTCAGTTGCCATGGCAGCGGGATGCTGCCTCTGCTGCCTGCTCCATCTGTCAGCTGTGTCTGTGTGTGTGTCTGTGTCACTGCGTGCGTGTCCCTGGGCACACTTACACGCGTGCACGCACATGTACACCCCCAAAACCAGACGGGCAGCCTGGGCCGTGCCTCAGTTTCCCCAAAGTTTGAAGCCAGAGGGGAGAAAACCCAGTGTGAAAGCCGATCACTCTGCTGGGGAACAACCCCAGGCACTCCACGGCGCTCTTGTGCCCCTGTGCCCAGCAGGGATGGCAGCACATTTCCCATTGAGCCCCCATGGCATCATCACACGTGGGTTGGCATCGCTGATGTCCCCAGCCTGGCGCAGTGAGGACCCTTCCCAGTGAGGAAAGGGACAATATCACCGCTGTCCCCATTCCCTCCTGTCCTCCCTCTGCCAAAAATTAGACCTCGTGGTGGTCGCAGCCCCCCGGTGCCGCCAGCCCCCCACCTGGCCTCGATGAGGTGGCAGCGCAGCACCCGCGGGTGGCCCCGCTCGGGGACTCGCAGCTCCAGGTGGACCTCGCCCTGCACCTCCTGGTCGGGGTTCACAGGTGCCAGGCTGAGCCAGCTGTCAACGCCTGCTGAGGGGGACAGCGTGAGCACTCCAAGGTGCTGGGACAGGTCCCGCTGTCCCCCACCCCGCTATGCCCCCCACTGACCCCGCGGCTCGGCCGAGATCTGCTGGCGGCTGAGCGAGACCTTGCCAATGACATCGTCCTGCCTGTGAGGGAACAGACTCGGTGCTGAGGCCACCGGTGGGGACACGCCACCCCCCAGTGCTCACCCATGCCCCCGTTGTCCCCCCTACCCGATGGTGTCTTCATCCAGCACGTAGATGGCGAGGCTGTGGAACCCCCGGGGCAGGCACACGGTGATTTCCTCACCCCAAAAAGGGTTCAGGCTCTTCCACACCGTGGCCGTCCTGCCGGGATGGGAGAAGTGGCTGCAGCCCCAGGGAAGGTCCCGATCTCCGCGTGTCCCCTCCCAGGGTGGGACGGTGTCCCCGTACCTGGCCACCACCTCGTTGTCCACCTTGACCACGCAGTAGGGATCGCTGGAGCCGGACCTGGACAGGGAGTGGAGGTGCCCAGGGTCAGCCCCCACTCGGGGGTCCCACCCATCGTGGGGGGCCTCGAACCCCGACAGGGAAACACCACCCCCGGGGGTGAGATGAGCTCCCGGTCTCAGCCTGGCCCTGTAGCTGACACCGGGATGGGGACACTCACTTTTCCCGCTGCTCCTTGAGCTGTGGGTCACTTCAAGCCGTCCCCATGCGTCCCCGTGTCCCCCACCCAAAGCCTCTCCCTGCTGGTTTATGACACCTGGACCAGCACCGAGGGGTGCCGGCCCTGGGGTGCTGCTGGAGCCCCAAATCCCCAGGAGGTGCTTCCACAAGGATTGGGACCCCGAGATGAATGAAGGAGGTGACCCCAGTCTGTCCCTGCCACAGGACGGGAAGTGGGAGTGGCTCACCCCGACCCCCGCCGCAGCCCCTCGACAGCCCCAAGCTGGGTTTGGGGACGCTGGGAGTGGTACTGGGCACCCCATCATTGTGCTGGACACCCAGCGCTGTGCCGTGACCCCACCGCGTGGGGAAACTGAGGCACAGAAGCTGCCCCATTCCCGGCTGCCGGGCCCTGGGAGCGGCCGGCGGTGCCAAGCTGGCACATCCGGAGGTACGCGGGACTGCCGTGTCCCCGGGGCAGGAGGGGGGGGGGTGTCTTCCTGCACTCCCCCGCTCACCACCCCACCCCCCAAGGGTGCAGATACTCAGAAGGGGTGGGGGTGCAGGGGCTGTGCCCCCACAGTGTCACCCACAGCCTTGGGGGGATCCTCTGTGCCAACCCTACTGGGGGGCAGGAAAGGGGTGATAAAGGGGTTGGGGGGCTCATACACCCCGGGGCGGGGGGGGCTGGCAGTCCCTGCACCCCCAGACTCCCACTTTGGGGGCAATGGCTGCAAGCAGAGACCCCCAAAACTGTACGGTGAGGACAGCACCCAGGGAGAGCAGGGCACCCACCCCCTCCCCGCCACGTCTCCCGGGGTGGGTCTGGGGGAAACAGGGGCGCCCTGAGCCCCCTGAGCCACTCACACGTCCTTGGCGGGCAGGTCCTTCCCCTCCAGCACCCGGCAGCGCAGCGAGGTGGTTTTGGCCATGCCGGCGAACTTCAAACTTCGGGCTGGGCACCTGGGGGGCTGCGATGGGTGCCGGGGGTGCCCTGAGCCCCGCAAAGCGCCGCTGGGGCTGCCAGCACCGGCCTCCTCCTCCTCCTCCGCCGCCGCTTCTCGCCGCCGCTTCTTCCTCTTTCCTCTTCTCGGTTTTGTTTGTCGCCGCTTCGCTCCCACCTGCGCCCGAGCCGCGGGCGAGAGCCCAGGAGAGCACAAGGGAGGGGGGCGAGCGCGGGTGAGGTGGCACCGTGCCCACCGTGGGGTCCCATCGCGGGCCAGTGGCCAGCGAGCAAAGCCACCCCCGTGCTAGAGGTGGGGAAACTGAGGCACGAGGTCATGGCAGAGCGGTGGCACCTGGGGGAGGGGGGGCTTCTGTCATGTCGGAGCTGAGGGGTACAAGGGGTGGCTGCCCCCCAGGGTGGGGGGCTCGGTCTGAACCCCGAAATGCCAAAATGGGGGGGGATGGGTGAGCACTGGGGATAAGGGGAGGAAGGAGGTGCATGGGACACCCAGGACCCCCATGGGACCTCGCCCGCCCCGGGTGACCCCAGCCCTCAGAGGGGACACGCTGAGCCAGACTGGGCACACTTCAACGGACCTTGGGGGTGCCTGTGGGTGCCGCACCCCGATCCCACCGCTCCCTGCACCCCAGCTTTGCTGCTCCAGGGACCCCGAGCCAGCGAGGACGGGGGGCACTGGGGGCGAGGGGGTCCGCCCTGCGCTGGTGAGGCACAGGGGGTGTGGGGGTGCTGCTGGAATTCGGGGTGCGGGGGTGGGCTGGCCAGATGGCTCCTGCCGTGACTCACGGCACGCATTGCCGGGGGGGCATCACCCAGTGGGCGCTGGTTCTTGGGGGGCTGCAGATGCGGGGCTCAGATGCGGTCCTTGGGGGGCTGCTGGGGGGGTCACTGGGAGGGTGCTGGTTCTTTGGGGGCTGCTCAGTGGAAGGGTGTCATCCAGTGGGTGCTGCGTCCTCGGGGTGTCACTGTCGGGGGATGTCACTCTGTGGGTCCTGGGGAGGTGGCAGTGGTGGGGGGTGTCCCTGTGTGAGTCCTGGGGGGGGTGTCTCTGCCGGGGGCTGTCACCCCGTGGGTCCCGGGGGATGTCACTGCCGGGAGGTGTCCCTGTGAGGGTGCTGGGTCCTAGGGGTGTCACCACCGGGGGGTGTCACTACCGGGAGGTGTCACCCTGTGGGTCCCGGGCGGTGTCACTGCCCGGGGGTGTCCCCGTGAGGGCGTTGGGTCCTAGGGGTGTCACTACCGGCAGCTGTCCCCGTGTGGATAACGAGGGAGGGATGTCACCGTCGGGGTAAAAAGCGGGATATCCCCGTGCGGCACCGGGTCCTTGGGGGTGTCATCGGTGGGGGATGTCCCCGTGGGGGTGCCGGGTCCCCGTGACGGTCACTGCGCGGGCCCGGCGGGCGGGGGAGGCCTCGCCCCCGCCGCCTCTCCCTCAGGGGGGCCGTTCCCCGTCCCTCTCCCGGCCCATCCCGGCGGTCCCCGTCCCTCTCCCGCCCCATCCCGTTGGTCCCCGTTGGTCCCCGTTGGTCCCCGTTGGCGGCGGGGCGGTGCCGGTGGCGGCGGGGCCGGAGGAGGCGGCTCCGGGTCCCCTCCCCGCGCCGCCGCTTCCGCCGCCGCCGCCCTGGGCCGGGCGGGCCCGGCGGGGCCGAGCGGGCGGCGGGGCCGCCATGAAGCCGAGCGGAGGTGAGCGGAGCCGGGCCGGGACACACGGGGGGCTCGGGATGTGGGGGTAACGGGGCTTTGGGGCTCTCGGGGTAACGGGGCCGTCCCGCCGCAGAGGAGCCGGTGCTGCTGGCGGAGCTGAAGCCGGGCCGGCCCCAGCGCTACGATTGGAAATCCAGCTGCGAGACCTGGAGCGTCGCCTTCTCCCCGGACGGGGCCTGGTTCGCCTGGTCCCAGGGACACTGCGTGGTCAAGCTGATCCCGTGGCCCCTGGGGGAGGCCGAGCTGTGAGTGCAGAGTCATGGAATGGTTTGGGTGGGAAGGGACCCAAGCTCATCCAGTTCCACCCCTGCCATGGCAGGGACACCTCCCACTGTCCCAGGCTGCTCCAAGCCCTGTCCAGCCTGGCCTTGGACACTGCCAGGGATCCAGGGGCAGCCACAGCTTCTCTGGGCACCTGTGCCAGGGCCTGCCCACCCTCCCAGGGAACAATTCCTTCCCAATATCCCATCTGTCCCTGCCCTCTGGCACTGGGAAGCCATTCCCTGTGTCCTGTCCCTCCATCCCTTGTCCCCAGTCCCTCTCCAGCTCTCCTGGAACCCTTTAGGCACTGGAAGGGGCTCTGAGGTGTCCCTGGAGCCTTCTCCTCTCCAGGTGAACACCCCCAGCTCTCCCAGCCTGGCTCTGGAGCAGAGGGGCTCCAGCCCTTGGAACATCTCCTCCTCTGGCCTCACTCCAGCAGCTCCACATCCTTCTGATATTGGGGACCCCAGGGCTGGGGCAGCTCTGCAGGTGGGGTCTCACCTGAGCAGGGCAGAGGGGCAGAAACACCCCCCCCCCACTGTCCACACTGAAGGATCAGCCCAATATACAGGCGTTTCTGGACTGGGGCATGTCCAGCCCTCACCCATCAGCACCAAAGTCTTCCCAAAGGCTGCTCTCCATCCATTTGTTCCTCAGCTTGGATTGATCCCAGCTGCTGTCCTGTACGGGGTGAAGATGGGTGCACAGAGCTGGGGGTCTCGGGGTGAACACTCCACCCATCCCTGCCTCCCTCCAGCAGCTGCAAAACCTCGGAGCGCAAGAGCCGGACTGGCAAATCGGAGCCCAGGAGCCGTGGGGCAGCCAAGGAGAAGACTCTGGAGTGTGGGCAGATCGTGTGGGGCCTGGCCTTCAGCGCGTGGCCGGCAGCTGAGGATGGGGACACGGATCCTGCCTGTGCTGTAGGGCTTCCCTGCCTGGTCCTGGCCACCGGCCTCAACGATGGGCAGATCAAGGTCTGGGAGGTGCAGACAGGTGAGCAGCCCTTGCTGGCGTGGCTTCAGGCTCCTGTCTCTCCCTTGTTCCTCCATGGAAGGAGATCCCATCTCCCTCCTTCCCCAGTCCCTGCCCTGTCCCAAGCTGCACGAGAGGCTCTGCCTCATTCCCCATGGATGGATGGCACTGAGTGTGGCTCCTCTTCACAGGGCACCTCCTCTTCAGCCTCTTGGGACACCAGGATGTTGTCAGGGACTTGAGCTTTGCCCCCAATGGAAGCCCCATCCTCGTGTCAGCCTCGCGGGACAAGACCCTGCGTGTGTGGGACCTGAGCAGGGACGGTAGGAACGTGCAGGATGTCCCTGTGGTGGATCAGGGAAGGGGGAGAAACCCACCTTGGGAGGGAAGAGGGTGGGAGAGGATCTTTGGGGACAGTATTTGAGGCAGAAGGGGACAGCCCTGTATTCTGGGAGGTGCAGGAGTGCATTGTCCTGGGATTTACCCAGGGAATCCCCAGCCCAATGTGAATTCCCACTGGGGAAAGGCAGGGAGAGCAGGGCCAAGGCATCCTGCTCCCCTCTGGTGACACATTCCTGCTGTCCCTAGGGCGGCAGGTCCAGGTGCTATCGGGCCACGTGCAGTGGGTCTATTGCTGCTCCATCTCCCCAGACTGCAGCATGCTCTGCTCTGCCGCCGGGGAGAAATCGGTGAGTCCTGCAGGATGGGAGCCACCCCTGTGCCTGCTGAATGTGTCCCCTGTGTCCCCTGGGAGAAGGGGCCAGGCCATGCTGCCCTTGCTCCTCAGGAGCTGGGAGCAGTGCCTGCATGGCTTAAACCTTGGAATGCTCCCAGCCTGATCCCATATCCTGCAGGCACTGCTGTGGAGCATGAGATCCTACACCCTGATCCGGAGGCTGGAGGGCCACCAGAGCAGCGTGGTGTCCTGTGACTTCTCCCCGGACTCTGCGCTCCTTGTCACAGCTTCCTACGACGCCTGTGTCATCATGTGGGACCCCTACACTGGGGAGCAGCTCAGGACACTGCGGTATGGTCCTGGGAGGGGACAGAGCAATGCAGGGAGGTTTTTAGGGCTGGATGTGCTTTTCCGGCTCACTGGGCACAGCCACCACCTCGACACTGTGCCATGGAGCCAGGGGACAGTGTGGGACAGGACAGGGCAATGCCAGGGAGGTTTTAGGGCTGGTTTGGCTTTCCCAGCTCACTGGGCACAGCCACCACCTGTCCCCTGCTTCCAGGGGCAGGATGGGGGCTGGCTTGGCCAAGTTTGGCTGCTCTGCCAGCCCCAGCTGGGGAAGGGGTTGGTGGCAGCCCAGGGGTGACACTGGGATGTTGTCCCCACCCACAGGCATGTCCCGCTGCACTCCACGCTGGATTCCAGCAGTGAAATCCACACCAGCTCCCTGCGCTCCGTCTGCTTCTCCCCTGAGGGGCTCTACCTGGCCACGGTGGCAGATGACAGGTGAGTGAAGCCCTGTGGGGACCCAGGGAGGAGCCTAGGAGGACACCAAAACAAACCAACAGCTCTGGAATTGGGGAATAAATGTGCCAGGTCCCTGCTAATTCCTGGAATAAGTGGAAGGGACAAACAGGCAGAACCCTGTGGCTTGGTTGTGACAAGGGGTAACAAGGTCAGGGCCCTGCCACCCTGAGCTGAGGTCCATGTCCTCCTGGGTGCTGTGCCACCCTCAGCATGTCACTCGCGCTGCAGGTGACAGTCCTTGGGACACTCCCATGGGAAGCAAATCCTTCTTCAGTTTGCATACCTTGAGCTGATCCCAGAGGCTTCATTTTGGCAGCAGGCACCACACTGTATCCTCTCCCTTTCTCCACAGGCTCCTGAGGATCTGGGCCTTGGAGCTCCGGTCTCCAGTGGCCTTTGCCCCCATGACCAACGGTCTGTGCTGCATGTACTTCCCACACGGAGGATTCATTGCCACAGGGTGAGTAAACAGGACAGGAGGGTGGGGAAAAACAGGGCTGCTCCCTCCTCCTGCAGCTCAGCAAATTCTGGGCTTCCCCGGGGATGGTTTTCCTGGGCTGGGCTGCAGCAAGCTTGGGGATATTTGGGGGCAATTGGAATTGCTCGTGTCCCTCTGCCCTGTGCTCAGGCTTGTTTGCATCCCATTGCAGGACCAGGGATGGCCACGTCCAGTTCTGGACAGCCCCGAGGGTCCTGTCGTCACTCAAGCACTTGTGCCGCAAAGCCCTGCGCACCTTCCTCACGACCTACCAGGTGCTGGCGCTGCCCATTCCCAGGAAGCTGAAGGAATTCCTCACTTACCGGACTTTTTAAGGCAGCAGGGAGAGCAGAGGCACGGAGGGGAGCCCCAGGGCTCAGCCTGAGCCGGCGGCGCCGCAGGAACGTTGAGCCGTGAGCCAGGAGCACTGCTGCTCCCGTGGGTTTGGGGCTGTGGAGGGCTTTTTTCGGTGTCATAATACAAAAACCCAGCAAAATCCCATGCAGAGGGCAAGGGGCAGAGCTGCGGTGGCCCCGCAGGGGACACGGGTGGGACACAGGTCCCCCTGTCCCCTGCTGCCTGCAGGGGTTGGGTCAGGTGCTTCTGCTTCTGAGTGCAATGGTGTGGGGTGACGGTGGAGCAGCTGCTGTGGGAGCAGAGCTGTTGTCACCTGCACAAACACGGGGCTAAACCACCCCAAAACAGCCACCTGGGAATGTCCCTCCATCCTGGTGGAGCGCGGGCTCTGCCACTCTCCCGGCGTGGGCGGGAGTGGGACAAGCCCGAGCAGGTCTCAATAAATAAAAATTGATTCCTCATGATTTCCCTCCTGGCTCGCTCAGGTGACCTGGGAGTGCCTGGCACCGCCCTGGCTGCCAGGGAGGGGTGGCAGAGGTGCCCATCTGTAGGATAAGGTGGCTTCACTCCACCCCCTGCTCCCATTCCTCTGTTCTTTTTATTCCATGCTGGAGTGTGGCACTCAATCAGCCAAATTCCCAGACATGCTGAGCATGGAGCAGTGTTTTGTTTGTCCCCCTCCTCCAGCTTAGCTGGAGCAACAGCACATTTCCTGTGTGCTGGAAGGCTCTGTGGAGGGAATTCTCCTCCAAACATCCCCAGGATGTTGTTTTTCCCTCGGGAACAACTGAACACAGAAAGCTTCCCTAACTCCCCACCTCCCTTCATGAGGGAAAAGCAAAGATCACTGCGACCTGCTGGGCTTTGGAGGCACCTGTATTTCCCCATGGAGCTTGGGAATAATGCTACCTGACTTTTTTACCCTGACTGTGCACTCCAGGCTTCCAAAAATGGACTGGGAAGCTGCAGGGAGCAGCTCCAGGCACAGGGCTGATGGTCCTTCCCAGATCCAGCAGCAGATCCACCTGGCAGGACTCAGGCTTCGGCCACCACCAGGTCCCTGGTGACCTGGAAGGCGGCGATGAGGGAGCTCAGCTGGATCTTCTCGCTGGTGCCAGCAGCCAGGCGGTACCTGGAGAGGGACCAAGGGCAGCTGTGGGGGTTTCCACCACTGTGGGTGCCCCCCAAAGCCGTGGGCTGGGTGCCAGTGGTGCCCAGCAGTCACCAGGAGCCACCCCAGCGTCCCCACACCAGGGGAGTGTCACTTACTCGATGTCTGCCAGCTTGATCAGCAGCTGGATGCGGATGGAGGGTGGGAAATCAACTGTGGAGAAAAGGAAACACTCAGGGAGGGCAGGGGGGAGGTTTGGCCTCTCCAGGATCAGCCGGAGCTGGACCCTGTGCCCACCTCTGTGCACAAAGAGATGGATCTCAGTGAGGATGTCCTGCAGGGCCAGGCCCTTCAGCGTCTTCAGCTCCATGATTTCTGGGATGACAGCGAGTCAAGGCCTTGCTTCCAGGCTTTTCCCTGCCAGATCCTGCTTCTCATCTCCATGACAACCCTGAGGGGCCTCCCAGTGAGCAGCACCCCCCCCAGGCAGAGATCCCTGGGAAAGTGCAGGGTTTATTCCAGCTGGGAATAACCCCCAGGGCAAAGGATACTGCGGTAGGCAGTGGAAAAATCCTGGTTCAGCATCCATTCGAGGATGTTGGTGATGTCAGACTTGAGGGGGTGTCCCGTGCAGGTGTAAACATTCTCCTCTGTCACCTTCCCGAAGGCCATGAAGGTGCTCTGAGGAAGAGGAGGGAGCAGCAAAGATGAAGAGGCCCCTCCAGCTCAGCTGGCAGCCAGGAGCTGATGGCCACAGTCCCACCTGTAGGATATTGAGGGCCCTGCGCATGTCCCCACTCGAGAGGGTCACCAGAGCCTTCATCCCGTCCTCCGTCACATCCACCCTGGAAAACAACATCCAGGGAGACAGAACGGCAGGAATCCCATCTGCTGCTCCTCCCTAGCAGGGAATGGGGACACAGGGGGTGTGGGGGGATCCCCCACTCACCCTTCCTCCTGGATGACGTGCTGGAGCCGCGGCACCATCAGCTCCGGGGTCAGGGGGCCGAAGCGGAAGCGGGTGCAGCGGGACTGCAGGGCGGGAATGATCTTGGAGAGATAGTTGCAGATGAGGCAAAACCGGGTGTTTTCTGTGAACTTCTCAATCACTGCAAAAAGGAGGGAGGGGAGGAGCTGCTGCCTCATCCCAATTCCTGCCCTGAGCTGCACAGGGCCAATGGGTGCCCACGGTGTGGGACTCCCATGGTGTGGAATTTCCAGCATCCCTTACCTCTCCTCAGGGCGTTCTGAGCATCCTGGGTCATGGCATCGGCTTCATCCAGGATGACAAGCTTGAAGCCTTTCCTACAGAAAGCGTGGGTTTGGTGCTGGAGAAGGGGGCGCTGGGATGTTTGTTCTCATCCTGACTCCTAAGAAGCCCTTTTTCCATCCTTACCATCCTCACCCTCCCTGCTCGCTGGGCACTTTCCCACCTGCTCCAGCACGCTGCCCACCCCAGGAGCTCCCAAATCGCCTTCCCAATCCAAGCAGGAGGGTGCCAAAAGGGCTGGGGAGCTTTGGGAAGCACCCACCACGTACTTAAAGATGGTCCTGGTGCTGGCAAAGCTCAGGATGGGCCCTCGGACGATGTCGATGCCCCGGTCATCGGAGGCGTTGAGCTGGAAGGGGATGGTGTGGATCCGTGTCCGTGTCTGTGCTGGAGGGTGCATCCCATTCCACCCCATCCCATCCTTTCTCTTCCCACTCCCCCCGTTTATCTCTTCCCATCATGTCCCATCCCACGCCACTCCATCCATCCCACCCCACGTCTTCTCTTCCCACTCCATCCCTCCCCGTCGCCGCTCACCTCCAGCACCATGGAGCCGAACTCCCGCTCCCGGTACAGCTGCCTGGCGCAGGCCAGGATGGTGGATGTCTTCCCGGTGCCGGGCGGCCCATAGAGGAGCAGATGCGGGAGCCGGTCCTCGCTGATGAAGCGCTGCACTGAGGGATAAAGGGATAATGGGATAACAACGGGATAACAACGGGATAACGGGGCTGGGGGACACCCGGGACCGGCGGGGGAGGAGTTACCGAGGGGGGGGTTAATTACCGGTGCTGAGGATGTCCCGGTGAGACACCAGCTCCGACAGCGCCTGCGGACGGTACTTCTCCACCCTGCAGCGGGGAAGGAAAGGAGCGGGCGGTCAGCCCCGGGGCAGCTCCCGCCACTTTATCCCGGTACCCCGGTATGCCTGCATCCCCCCGGTCCCGCCGTACCACGGCAGGTTCGCGCTGCCCGCCGGCGCCATCTTGGGAAGTCTCGCGAGAGCGCCGCAGAGCGCGCGAGAGCTCCGGGAGCAGGGCGGGCCTGAGGGCCGGGAGGGTCCCGCTGGGTCGGGAGGGTCCCGGTCCTTTCCAGCGATTCCAGGGATCCAGGGGCGGCCACAGCTTCCTTGGGCAGCCTGTGCCAGCTCCTCTCCACCCTCCCAGGGAACAATTCCTTCCCAATATCCCATCTGTCCCTGCCCTCTGGCGCTGGGAAGCCATTCCCTGTGTCCTGTCCCTCCATCCCTTGTCCCCAGTCCCTCTCCAGCTCTCCTGGAGCCCTTTAGGCACTGGAAGGGCTCTGAGCTCTCCCTGGAGCCTTCTCCTCTCCAGGTGAACACCCCCAGCTCTCCCAGCCTGGCTCCAGAGCAGAGGGGCTCCAGCCCTTGGAGCATCTCCATGGCCTCCTCTGGACTCCTCCAGCAGCTCCAGGTCCCTCCTGTGCTGGGACACAGATCTGGACACAGCATTCCCACTGGAATCTCACCTGAGTGGAGAGGGAGAATCCCCCCCATCCTGCTTTCCCAGCCCATAGGAGGGGGGTGGAACGAGGTGACCTTTAAGGTCCCTTCTAACCCAAACCATTCATGATTCTGTGACTGTGGGGAGAGCATGGTGCTGGTGTTCTCCAGAGCATGGTGGTGCCTGCGATCCTGGGGAAATCATGGCAGCGGGAATTGCTGGATAAAGGTTGTGAGCAAGGTTTTGGGAAAACACGGTGCCTCTGCCCTCAGAAAGCCCTTGGGATGAGAGGTGCACCTTTGGGTGCACTTGAGGAGAGGAGATCTGGGATCCTCCCAGTGCAACAGGAACAGCAAACTCAAGAGGCAGCTGTGAGAAGGGATCGCATTTGTCCCTATCCCTGCTGCTTCCCAGTGCCTCTGGAACACCCTGAGAGCCTCCTTAGAGAAGAGGCTCAGAGGGGAGAATAAGCCCAGGCTGCTGGAGCGATGCTCCGGTGCTGCTCCAATCCCATGCCATGGATGGAGAAAGGAAAGCAGGAGTGAGAGGTACTGGCTTGGAAAATGCAGGTGGAGCGAGGATCGGAAGCAATCCATTGGGAAGCGCAGGGCAGGCAAAAAAATCCTGGAAAATCCCATTGCTGGCAAGGGAAGTGAAAACATCAAGAGCTCCAGGCTGGATCTATAGAAACCCAAAAATCTGCAGGAGGGCAGATTTCTTTTTGGTTTTTTTTCCTTTCCCCCTTATTTTTTCCCCTGCAGCCCATAAGCGAAAGCAGGAGCTGGAAGCTGAGGTCAGCAGCCTCAGCCGTCCCTCTGGGCGCGTGACAGCCGTGACAGATGGCCCTTCCCTTCAGAGCCTCCAGGTCCTTCCCGGGCACCTGGGAACAGCCGGGAGCTGGATTTTCCTGTGCATCCTGGATCCAGAGCTTCTGCTCTTCCCCTGGATCTGCGTTTTGCCTGGGGCAGGCTCTTGTCCTTCCAAGTGGATTTTTCCAGGCATTTTCCCATCATTAATAAATCCCGAGCTCCGGAGCAGGGAAAATCTTTGGGGTGTTGGTTAATAGGGTTCAACTGATGGGAGCATATCCCTAGGATGGCTCTGATTTCGCTCGTGGATAGGGTCAGGCAGGTCATAGCCCGCTTGGGAAATCCTGGAAATTTATGGGGTTTGTTAACAGCCCCAAGGTATCGGGAGCATCCCTTGGGAAGAGGGCATTGCGAGTAGGTGGTGGTGGAGAGGATTGGACAGAGGTGATGGGACAAGGATGATAGAGATGGAGGTGATGGGGATGGAGATGAGGGGGAAGAGAGGATGGGATAGGGATGATGGGGACAGGAATGCTAGTGGTGGAGGTGAGGGGGTGGATATGAGGGACAGGGAAGATGGGACAGGCATGATAGTGACTGAGGTGGTGAGAGGGTTGATGGGACAGGGGTGATGGGGACAGAGGTTATGGTGACAGAGATGATGGGGACAGATGATGGGGACAGAGGGGATGGGGACAGAGATGATGGGATAGAGATGATGGGACAGAGATGATGGGACAAGGATGATGGGATAGAGGTGATGGGACAGCGGTGATGGGGACAGAGATGATGGGATAGAGACGATGGGGACAGAGATGATGGGGACAGAGATGGTGGTGACAGAGATGATGGTGACAGAGATGATGGGACAGGGATGATGGTGACAGAGGTGATGGGACAAAGATGACGGTGACAGAGATGATTGGACAGAGATGATGGTGACAAAGGTGATGGTGACAGAGATGATGGGGACAGAGATGATGGTGACAGAGATGATGGTGACAGAGATGATGGTGACAGAGATGATGGTGACAGAGGTGATGGGACAGAGATGATGGCATAGAGATGCTCTTCCACAGAACTCCCTAAGAGCTGAAATCCAAGGGACCCTCCCACCCTGTGTGGAGCTGAAGAAGTTCTTTGTCACATTAATAACCAAGGAATCCCAATGCTGATATCCAAAGGCTCCTGTGGAGCAGCTCACCCTGAGCCAGAGCAATGAACCCTCGTGGAGTGGTTTGGGGGGGTTTGGAGGGAAACCCTTGGTGTGGTGCCATGGTGGTGGTTTCCCATGGCAGAATGGCCATGCCAGGGGATTCTGTCTCCCTTCCCGCAGGATGTTGTGCCTGGAAGAGCGTCTTTGGCACTGAGGGAACATTAACCAAATTTAGAGACTCTGGGTAGCTCCAAACTCTTTTCTCATGGAGAAAATCAACATAAGTTAATTAAAACATTACATGATACATTTTATATGGATTGATTGTGCCATTCCCACTGTCTGGAATGCTCATCCACACTCTGGCCCATGGCCAGCCCAGCTGTAAGCACAGGAGCTGTCCCACCAGCTGCTGTAAGGTTTTTTTGGAAGCACAAGGTTTGGTGAACACCCAAAATCCCTGCAGCTCTGCTGCTGCTCGGGCTTTTGGGATGGGTGCTTTTATCCGAGTGGAGTCTCCCTGCTGGTTCCCTTCCCTTCCCTTCCCTTCCCTTCCCTTCCCTTCCCTTCCCTTCCCTTCCCTTCCCTTCCCTTCCCTTCCCTTCCCTTCCCTTCCCTTCCCTTCCCTTCCCTTCCCTTCCCTTCCCTTCCCTTCCCTTCCCTTCCTTCCCTTCCCTTCCCTTCCCTTCCCTTCCCAAACCTTCCCAAACCTTCCCAAACCTTCCCAAACCTTCCCAAACCTTCCCAAACCTTCCCAAACCTTCCCTTCCCAAACCTTCCCTTCCCAAACCTTCCCTTCCCAAACCTTCCCTTCCCTTCCCAAACCTTCCCTTCCCTTCCCAAACCTTCCCTTCCCTTCCCAAACCTTCCCTTCCCAAACCTTCCCTTCCCAAACCTTCCCTTCCCTTCCCTTCCCTTCCCTTCCCTTCCCTTCCCTTCCCTTCCCTTCCCTTCCCTTCCCTTCCCTTCCCTTCCCTTCCCTTCCCTTCCCTTCCCTTCCCTTCCCTTCCCTTCCCTTCCCTTCCCTTCCCTTCCCTTCCCTTCCCTTCCCTTCCCTTCCCTTCCCTTCCCTTCCCTTCCCTTCCCTTCCCTTCCCTTCCCTTCCCTTCCCTCCTCCCTTCGCTTCCCTTCGCTTCCCTTCCCTTCCCTTCCCTTCCCTAACCTTCCCAAACCTTCCCAAACCTTCCCAAACCTTCCCAAACCTTCCCAAACCTTCCCTTCCCAAACCTTCCCAAACCTTCCCAAACCTTCCCTTCCCAAACCTTCCCTTCCCAAACCTTCCCTTCCCAAACCTTCCCTTCCCAAACCTTCCCAAACCTTCCCAAACCTTCCCAAACCTTCCCAAACCTTCCCAAACCTTCCCAAACCTTCCCAAACCTTCCCTTCCCTTCCCTTCCCAAACCTTCCCTTCCCAAACCTTCCCTTCCCTTCCCTGGTGCTGGTCAGCTCCTGCCATTATTTCCCATCCCGAGGGTCCCTCTGAGCCCCCCTCACAGCCAGCCTTGGGGACAGGGGGAAAAGGGACATCCCAGCATGGGGATGAGCCTGGAAATGAAAAGTCCTGATTAAAAAAAGAAGGAAAAAATCAGCAGATTTCCAGCTTTTTTAGCCATATCCCAGCTCAGAGGGAGGCAACCACTGCGAGCATGGATGGTTTAATTTGGATAAAGCCATTGGGAATTTGGTTTGTGCCCTCCCAGAGCTGAGAGGGACTGGCATGGGGATGCCAGCTGGGAATAAAGTCACATATCCATAGGCAGGGAGGTCATGGCTGCGCCTGGGGCTGGCGGAGGGTCTGGGAGCATCATCCTGGCTCGGTCTCCCAAGAATAATTGCCAAGTGTTGGCCAGGCTTGGCCCCCATTGCCCCAGACCCCCAATGCCCCAGACCCCCCCCAATGCCCTAGATCCCCCCAATGCCCCAGACCCCCACCAATGCCCCAGATCCCCCCATTGCCCCAGAGCCTCCCATTTCCATTCCCCATCTTTGCACCAGACCCCTGATGCCCAATTTTCCCCCCATTACTTCAGGTCCCCCACATTCCCCCAGCCCCTCCATTATCCCCCCAATGCCCCAGATGTCCCCCCATTTCCAGCCCGCCTCATTGCCCCAGACCCCCCATTTCAACTCCCCCTCATTCTCCCTGCCCCCAATGCAGCATCCCCCCCTTCAGCCCTGGTGCTCCCCACCCCATCCCATTCCTGGGGGTCAGAGGGAAGGGGACAAGCATGGGAAGGGCTGGGGAGATGGGGATGGGGGAGATGGGGATAGGAATGGGGATGGAGGGATGGCGGGAGAGAGGGGAAAGGTGGGAGTGGATGGGGAAGGGAATGGGGGATGGATGGGGATGGGGATTGGGGAAGGTGATGGGGTGGGGATGGGAGGTTCTTGTGAGGATGGGGAGCTGTGGGGATGGGGGGGCTGGGGAGGAGGATGGGGATGGGGAGGATGGTGATGAGGATGGAGAGATGTGGGGGTGGGAGGAATTGGGGGGGAGTGGGATGGGTGGAGATGAGAATGGGGGTGTTGAGGATGAGGAGATGTGGGGATGGGGAGTGGATGGGGATAGCAGGAAAGTGCTGGGGTTGGGGGTGATGGGGCTGCGGGCTGGGAGGGGTCTGGGGGTGATGAGCATGGGGGGTTGATGAAGATGGGGGTGATGATGAAGATGGGGAGGTGATGGGGCTGGGGGGAATGGGGATGGGGATGGTGGAGTTGGGGGTGATAAGGATGGGGGGATGTTGGTAGGGTTGGGGAGATGATGATGTGGGGGTGATGATGTGGATGGGGAGGTGTGGATCTGGGGATGCTGAGGGTGATGGGGCTGGGGGTGATGAGGATGGGGGATGTTGATAGGGTTGGGGAGATGGTGATGATGTGGAGGTAATGATGGGGAGTGTTGATAAGGTTGGGGGGATGTTGGTGATGATGAGGATGGGGAGGTGTTGATGATGATGAGGATGGGAAGCTGTGGGTATGGGGGGCTGGTGATAGGGGTGATGGGGTTGGGGATGATAAGGGGGGGTGTTGATAAGGTTGGGGGGGGTGTTGGTGATGGTATGGGGGTGATGATGAGGATGGGGATGTTGATGAGGATGGGGGGTGTTGATAAGGTTGGGGGGTGTTGATGAGGATGGGGGGTGTTGGTGATGATGTGGGGGTGATGATGAGGATGGGGGGTGTTGATAAGGTTGGGGGGTGCTGATGAGGATGGGGGGCGTTGGTGATGATGTGGGGGTGATGATGAGGACGGTGCTGCGTTGCTGTGGGGGCGACGCGGATGCCGCGGAGGTGCCGGGGCCGGGGGTGCCGGGCCGGGGGTGTGCGGGGGTTCCCGCGCGGAGCGGCGCGCAGCGAGCGCGGCCCCGCGGAGCCGGAGCGCGCCGCCCCCGCCCCCGCCCCGCCGCGCCCGGGGGGGGGTAGCGGCGGCGGCGCCGCGCTGACGGCTCGGTGGGCACCGCGATGCTGCGGGCCGCGGCCGAGCGGGGCTGAGCGGCGGCGGGGGCCGGCGAGCGGAGCCGAGGGAAGGGGGGGCCGCGGCGGCGGCGGGCGGAGGGGAGGGCGGGCGGGCGGGGAGGGGGGGGGGCGGCGAGCGATGGATGAGGACAACATGACGAGGAGCGAGGAGCAGGAGCTGAGTCTGCAGAAGGCGCTGCAGCAGTGCGAGCTGGTCCAGAACATGATCGACATCAGCATCTCCAACCTGGAGGGGCTCCGCACCAAGTGCGCCGCCTCCAACGACCTCACGCAGAAGGAGATCCGCACCCTGGAGGTACGGGCCCGCCGACCCCCCCCAACATCAACACCCCCCCATCACTCCCCCCACCCCCCCCGGGCCGCGGCGGGTTCCCCCGCGGCGCTGCGGTGCGCCCGAGTGAGGCTGCGCGCTCTGCAGGTGGCCCCGAGGTGGGTCCGGGACCACCGAACGCTCCTGCCGGGAGTCACCGGGGGGGCCCGGCCCCGGCCGCAGCCCCGCGGTATCCACCCGGTGTCCCCCCGGCATCCCCCGGCCCGGCCGCGTCCCTCCCCCGGCTCCCCCCGCCCCGGCAGGCGGCACCCCCGGCCCACCTGCATCCCCCGGCCCACCTGCATCCCTCCCGCGGCGCTGCATCCCCCGGCCCGGCCGCATCCCTTCCTCCACGCTCCTGCTCCAGCCGGGCTGGATCCCTTCCACCGGGCTGCATCCCCTCCGCCCACCTGCATCCCTGCTGCCGGGCTCCATCCCCCCAGCCCGGCTGCATCCCTTTCCCTGGATTGCATCCCCTCGGCCCACCTGCATCCCATCCACCAGGCTGGATCCCCTCGGCCCGGCTGCATTCCTGCTGGGAGGCTGCATCCCACAGGCCTGGCTGCTTCCCTTCCACCAGGCAGCATCCCCTCAGCCCACCTGCATCCCTCGCACGGGGCTGCTTCCCCTGGGCCTGGCTGAATCCCTTTCCCTGAGCTGCATCCCTTCGGCCCACCTGCATCACTTCCACCAGGCTCCTTCCACCTGTCCCAGCTGGCTGTGTCCTCCTGGCCCACCTGCATCCTCCTGGCCCACCTGCATCCCTCTGGCCCACCTGCATCCCCTCCAATCCACCTGCATCCTCCTGGCCCACCTGCATCCCTCTGGCCCACCTGCATCCCCTCCAATCCACCTGCATCCCCCCTGGCCTGGCTGCCTCGTCCCCTCCCCACTCTTGCCTCCAAAGGGATGAGGTTCCCCTCAGAGTGTGCTGAGCCCCAGCTGGGGTGAATTTATGGTTCAGTAGGAGGTCGGTGGGCTGGGATGGGCAGGGCACAGCCAGGGATTCCCAGGGCTCAGTGGGATCCCTGCAGCTGGCACAGAGTGAGGAGAAGCGAGGCCGTGACCCTGGGGAGACACCGGCGGGGCTGTGCTGGTGCTGTGGGGGCGGCTGACGCGGAGCTGGGGCTGTGCATGGGACGATTTCAGAGCCTGATCCCACTCAGGCCTTTTGGCCAGTGCTGGAGCCCCTCTGTGGGGCAGCTTGTGGCTCTGGACCGTGATTGGAACACCCTGTGCTGCTTCTTTTGCTCTCCAAGTTCCCGAGTGCCTTGGGAGCAAGTGGGGCATCACTACATCACTGCTGTGCCACTCATGGGGACACCGTGGGTTTGGGGTGCAGCTCCCTGCTCTGCATCCCAACTTGTGCCCATTCCTGCTCCCATCCAAGCCCTGTCCCATCCCAACTCACTGTGTGAGGGGCTGGGAGCTGCTGGTCTTGGAGCAACCTCGGGAGTGGTTTTGGGGTGGGTGGGAGACTTTTTGGGGTGCAGGCAGGCTCCAAATCCCCAGGAGAACCTGCCAGGAGGTGCAGGACTCCAGGAGCTCATCCCACGTGGAGTGATGGCCTTGTTGAGGTCAGCACTGAGGATTCCCTGTCTCCCTCCCACGGAGGAGAGCAGGGGAATGTGGGGAAGCCGTTCCTGGTGGGATGCTCCTGGATGGAGAGTTTGGAGGTTTCGGGGAGATGCCATCCTGGTGGGGTGCTCCATCCCAGCATCCTGGTGTCACCGGGGCAGCTCAGAGGGGCTGGATGAAGGGTTTGGAGGTTTTGGGGGATACCATCCTACAGATGCTCACAGGGAAACACCTCTCCAGCCCCTATGGATCACACTGTGCCGGCCACAGGGAGCCTTGGTATTGCCATCCCTAAAACACTCCCAGACTGGGCGCTTGGGATGTTCCAGCCTTGGAAATCCCTGCTGACACTCTCCTGTTGTTTTTCATCTCAAAACCAGGGTGATTCCCACAAGGGGAGTGAATCCAGGGCCAGATTCCCAATGCCAGCCCTGAACTGGCTCCTGCTGTTGTCCTGGGTTGCCACCAGCGTCAGCAGGAGCTGAGCGTGGCCCTGAGTCCCCAAGTCCCTGAGGCTTTGTGGCCCTGAGTCCCTGCTGCCACCACCACGTCCCAAGGACGTGACACAGACTCCGAGGCCTCGCTTGTCACCTCTTCCCTTCCCATCTGGTGGCCGCAGGGCCAGGCCAAGGTGGCTCCAAAGGGAGTGGTGACCTGGGACGTGCCACTGGAGACAGTGCCCAGCCCTCGTGTCAGCACAAGTCTGGAATAAAATGGGTGAATCCACATTTTTTTGGTTAATCTTCATAGGCTAAACCCTGACTTTGCTGGATGAATAGAAGTTTTCCCCTTCTTTCCTTGTTTTTTTTTTTTTTTTTTTTTTTTTTTTTTTTTTTGTTTTTTTTTTTTTTTGTTGTTGTTGTTTTTTTGGTTTGGTTTGGTTTGGTTTGGTTTGGTTTTTTTTTGTTTTAAACTACCTTAAGGCAGATGTGAATTCCCATCCTGCTGCATGGGGCCATGCAGCATTTTTTGGGATGGGTACCTTGGCTGCAGCCTGGCTCCAGTGGCACTTTTTGGAGCTGGGAGGCTTTTGGGGCTTGCTTGCGTCTTGGGGCAGGCTCCAGTGGGAGCCTGGGATAGAACACCTGGAGTGGGAATGGAGACTGGTTTGCTTCCTACAGGGCAGCATCCAGAGGGATCTGAGCATTCATCCCTCAGCCCTGCCTGGGCTGTAGGGTTTTATGCCTGTCCAAGTCAGGATTTAGGCTCTTAATTCAGGACTTGGGGTGTAAATGTACATGGGGGGTGCTGTGTTTGGTGGAGTTTGGGAACAACAGAAGGAAGAACTGCTCGGTGCTGGGTGACATTTCTGGCTGTCCCACGGTTAAACCCCCACCCAACATCAAAATGTGGGTCAGGGCTCCCAAAACGCAGTGGGATAACTGGATAACCCCAGGATCAGGATAAGGATAACCCCAGGATCAACACTTCCCCCTCCCCGGCTGCTGTGCTCTTCCCAGGAACAGGGAACCCTCCCAGGGTACTTTGGGATGCTGTGTGAACACAACAGGGGTGAGGATGGGAAGAGGCTCCGTGGGAAGAGCTGTGGCCATTCCCAAACTTCCATAGGCTGTGGAGATGCTGTCCGGGCACAGGGATTCACCCAGAGAAGCTGTGGCTGTCCCTGGATCCCTGGCAGTGTCCCAGTCAAGGCTGGACAGGGCTTGGAGCAGTTTGGGACAGTGGGAGGTGTCCTTGCCCATGGATGAGCTGGATGAGCTTTAAGCTCCTTCCAATCCAAACCATTCCATGATTTTATGATTTTCACTGCGTGGACATGTGGATTCTCTGGAGTTTCATAGCACAGCACACTTCTCCCAGGGCTGCATCCTCCCGAGATGCTGGACGGAGACATTTGGGCTCCTGCATTCCCGACAAAAGCCCCAGCGATCATTTAGCGTCCTGGAATAAAGGATGCACAGAGCCAGAGATGCCACACGAGCCTGGCAGGGCCTTGGGAGAGCCCTGAGTGGGAAATCAGAGCCATGGCAAGGAATTCCCCAGCCCCAGGCTGCTCCAGGTGCCTCTGGAACCACGAGCCCCTGGCTGGGAGCCGGGAAGAGTCGCTCTGGTCATGGAAAAGGATATTTAGGGGTGCAGGGCAACCTCCCCACTGCATGGGATGGGATGGGATGGGATGGGATGGGATGGGATGGGATGGGATGGGATGGGATGGGATGGGAATTCCCGGCGGCTCACGGGGTGCCAGGTGGATGAACTTCCCTCTCGCGGCTTTTCCGCTGCCTGTCCCGGTCTCCAGGCAGGGCCGGCGCTGTCGCCAGCCCGGCTGACGTCAGGGAGCCCATTCCAGGGGGAACAGCCGCCCTGCCGCTCCTTGGAGACCGGCTCGGAGCCCGCTGCGGGCGGGATGAGCCGGAGGGACATTCCTGCTCGGGGTGATGGGAAGGGAATGGAAATCCAGCGCCAGCCCCGGGTTATCCCAACCCCTGGCCGTGCTGGGGTCAGCCAAGGTCCCGTGGGGTGACGCGGAGTGGGGACATCGCTCTCGTGCCAGCACCCACCCCCCGGGGCAGGAGGGACGTGGTTTTCCAAGGAGCTGGGGATGCCCAGGAGCTGCTGGAGCCTCCAAAGGGAAGGGGGTCCTCGTGGTTTCACCCCTTTATATCAGAGCATTTCCCCCTCGGGTGCTGGAGCAGGGAGAGGCGCTGGAAAGGTTGAAAAACAACCCCCAGCTCCACAGGGAAATTACTGGATCCCCCCAGCAGCATCCCCTGCTGGACCAGCACAACTTCCAACAGCAAGAAGGGCGGGATCCGCGGGATTCCAACCCCTCTCCTTGTGCCCCTGCCCTATCCCAGCCGGGGAAACTGAGGCACGGAGGAGCAGGGGGACGTTGTGGCACAGCAGGAACGCAGCATTTCCCACATTTGCTCCGTGCCGGGACGAGCGGGAGGCAGAGCAGCTCTGCCGCCGCGGGATGGGGCTTTCCCTGCAGGATGGGGCCATCTCCATCCCTTTCCAGCCCCATCCCCACTTTTGGATTTTACAGAGGGTTTTTGGGCTGGTTTTTCCCTGGCTGGAGCAGATCCATGGTCCAGAGCACCTGGCGGTCCCAGCGGGATCCTCTTTTGGGCTAAAAATGACCCCTCCTCTCACTCAAGTGCTGTGGGGGTGATTTTCCCTCACCTGGAAATTAAAATTCCTCCATTTCCCCTTCCCTTTTCCCATTCCCAGCTCACCTCTGCATGGTGGTGGTGGGAGCTGCTCTGTCCCCAGCTCTGTCCCCACCCCAGGACCCCGATTTTGGCATTGGTGGTGCCGTGGGGGCTCAGGTATCACCTTTATTTCCCCTTTGGGATCCCACCTGGAGGGGCAGGATGGAGAACAGGCTGGGGGGCAGGATGTGGATTTTTTAGGATTTTTTTCCCGGTGTTTTGCTGCAGCTGTGTCCATGCAAATGCATTTTTCGGGAGGCAGGAGCTGCCTCTGGATGTGTTCAAGGCGCCTGGGGCTGGTTCAGCTCCAAGTGCCTGGAGCAGGTTGGGGATGTGAGATCCAGACCGATCCTTAAACCTTTGATTGTCTGTTTTGGGAGTGTTTTTCCTTAAAAATCAGTCCTGGAGGTGGGGTAGGGCTCTGCAGAGCTGAGGGCTCCCTGCAGCCCCCCAGGTCAGTGGCCTTGCTGCTCCTGCCTCAATTTTGGGGGTTCATTTTCAGGAATTAATCCCTGGCAGCCAGGTCGGGGCTGGGGAGAGTCTCCCAGGGGGTGACAACCCTGTCCCTAGCTCCTGGCAGGGCTGTCACCCTCCGGGGGGGTGATTTTGGGGGTGATGCCAACCCCGGAGGCCATCACCGCTGGATTCCACGAGGAAAAGGACCGGGAAAGATGGGAAAGCTCTCAAATCCCACAGAGGGGTTCTCCCCTCACCTCTCCATCCCAAACCATCCCATATTTCATCTATTTTTGGGGTGTGCGGGAGCAGAGGCACAGCACCATCTAGTGCTGCCGGTGCCGGGGAATCACCCAGCTGGAAAAGCAGGAGCAGGAAATCCCAGCAGCTTCCCAGTCCTGCTCCACATTCCCGGGAAAGGAGGGCAGGCGCTCCGCAGCTTTATTTTGGGAGCTGCCGGGCTGCGGCTGGGAACGGCCTTGGCCTCGGGGGGGAGGATTTGGGGTCTTGGGGGGATGATCGAGAGGAGGGGTGGGGGTGCAAAGCAGCAGGGAGCGGGGATGGCTCTGGAGGGAGGGGGGAGGGAGGAGGATTTGGGTTGGTGAGGGGGGATGAGGGGAAAATGCCACATTCCAGCCTTGGGATGTGATGTGGCTGGTCCCCTTGTAGGGTTTTTGTGTAAGAGAGGGCGCTGTCTTCTGGGGGTCCCTTGGCCCTGGGGCTGGGAATGAAAGTGGGAAAAGTGTCCTTTTGGGAAAAAAGTAGGGAAAGTGTCCTTTTGGGAATAAAAGTGGGAGAAGTGTCCTTTTGGGAATGAAAGTGGGGAAAGTGTCCTTTTGGGAATGAAAGTGGGGAAAGCGTCCTTTTGGGAATGAAAGTGGGGAAAGTGTCCTTTTGGGAATGAAAGTGGGGAAAGTGGCTGGACAGCCCTGGGATGGGGCAGTGCTTGTGGGAAGAGTGGTGCCTGTCCCCCCTGCCCTCCTCAACCGCCCCAGGAGGGTGCCAAGGGCTGCCCACCCCCTGAGCGAGACCCCAGTGCTGGGCTGGGGGTGAAGGAGCCAAGAAAATTCTTTTTTGGGGGAGGGCAGTGCCCTCTACGTTCACCAAGATTGGGTTCTTTTAGCTGCAGGAGCTCAGCAGGGGGGGTTTGGGGCAGAATTTTGGGGTGGGGCAGAGGGAGAGCTGAGCCCCAGCTGCCAGTGGGGAATCCCCTGAGGGTTTTTCTCTGTTTTCCAGAGCAAACTGGTGAAGTATTTCAGCCGGCAGCTGTCCTGCAAGAGGAAGGTGGCCCTGCAGGAGCGCAATGCCAAACTGGAGGGCTTCCCCCAGCTCCTGCACTGGTTCCGCATCGTCGACATCCGCAAGGAGGTGATGGAGGTGAGGGCATTCCTGTTGCTCAGAGTTTCTGATATGCGTGGAGATTTGCGGAAGCTCGCAGGGAAGTCAGGCAGGCAGCACACAAGATGGCAAAAAGAGAAACTTTATTTACAAGAACTTCTTTATATATCCATTAATAGTCTAATAATTATTGGTCGATAGTTTTTCCACCCCTGTAACGATTGGTTACAACGCTGAAGTGTCCAGTACCAAAACAAAGAGATTAGAAAGCACAAGAATGCAACTTATTTCTATTCTCCATGAGAAAGTAGAGAAAGATTTAAAACAGTGCAACTACACATTCCCACCCGGAAAAGGAAGGGCCCTCCTGTGTGTTTTTCCCAGGAGTTTGTGGATTTGTGACCCCACCCTGTTGGTGTTCCCTGGGAAGGATGTGGGACCCCTGCAGTGGGGACATCCCCCATGTCCCCGTCCTGGTGTCCTTCTGCCACGTCCTGGGCTCCTGGGTGCGGTGAGGGGGTGGCACCCAAAGCTGATCCCACCTGCAGGGAAAAGGGAATTCTGTAATGAAGCTGTCAGTCCTGCACTGACAGGGCAGTGTCCCAAGGCAGGGATGGGTGTTCCTGGTGCTCCCAGGTGTCCTGGTGTTGTTTTATTGACACATCCTGAGTCTGGGTATTCCTGGGTATGGAAATACCTCAAACTGTGGGAAAACTGGACGTAAAGCTCAAGTTCCTCCAGGTTTTCTTGAAGATCCAGGTGGAAAAGGGATGGTTTTGGGTCTGTGACCTGAAGAGAATGGATTCCCACTGGTGTGCCCCGAGGTGTAGAGGATGCTTCAGGGTAGTTTATTCTTCCTCCCTCATTGCTGACCCATTCCTCCCTCACTCCTGACCCATTCCTCCCTCAGGAAATCGCCCCCGGGCAGCTGAGCCTGGAGGATCTGTTGGACATGACGGATGACCAGGTCTGTGCCACGGTGGAGAAGTTTGGGGCCAACAGTGAGGAGTGTGCACGGCTGAATGCCTCCCTGTCCTGCCTCCGCAGCGTCCACAAGTCCGGTGAGTCCCCTCTGTCCCCTCGGGCTGGATGGCACTGTCCAGCCATGGTGACACCGCTGGGGTGGGTGGCACTGTCCGGCTGTGGTGACACCGGAGTGTGGCTTTAATGGAGACTTTGGCAGAGTGTTTTTCGTGGCTTGCTGAGCTCCTGCATCCCTGGGGCTGGCTGGGAACCCATTTCTTGCAGGGAACATCTTGGAGCTGCACTGGGAGAAGGGTTTGGGGTTGGTGGGTGAGGGGTGGGACCCCAAAGGCACCATGGCCTGGCTGATCCCCCAGCGTGGGCAGCAGGAAAGGGGGGATTCTGCCCCTCTGCCCCGCTCAGGTGAGACCCCACCTGCAGAACTGCCCCAGCCCTGGGGCACAGCACAGGAAGGACCTGGAGCTGCTGAAGTGAGCGCAGAGGAGGCCATGGAGATGCTCCAAGGGCTGGAGCCTCTCTGCTCTGGAGCCAGGCTGGGAGAGCTGGGGGTGTTCATCTGGAGAAGAGAAGGCTCCAGGGACACCTCAGAGCCCCTTCCAGTGCCTAAAGGAGAGCTGGAGAGGGATTGGGGACAAGGGCTGGAGGGACAGGACACAGGGAATGGCTTCCCAGTGCCAGAGGGCAGGGACAGATGGGATATTGGGAAGGAATTGTTCCCTGGGAGGGTGGGCAGGCCCTGGCACAGGTGCCCAGAGAAGCTGTGGCTGCCCCTGGATCCCTGGCAGTGTCCCAGGCCAGGCTGGACAGGGCTTGGAGCAGCCTGGGACAGTGGGAGGTGTCCCTGCCCATGGCAGGGGTGGGATGAGAAGAAGGCCCCTCCAAATCCAAACCATTCCATGATTCTCACAGCCCCCCTGACCCCTCGTGCCTGCAGGAACTCAGCCGGGAGTCTCAGGGGAAAGCCCTGAGCCACGGCAGCTCTAGCATCGCTCTCCGGCTGGCTCAGGGCGCAGCCCCCATTCCCAGAGCGCTTCCCAGGGAATGCCCAGCCCTGCCTGTCCTTCTCGGGCTGTGCGGTGCGCGCTGTGCGGCTCCCCGGGCGGTGGCAGCAGAGCTCCGCTGTTCATCGCCGCGCGGAGCCGCTCCGGCTGCGGCTGCGGGGACAGAGCGGGGCCAGAGCGGGGACAGCACGGGGACAGAGCGGGGATAGCGCGGGGACAGAGTGGGGACAGCACGGGGACAGAGCGGGGATAGCGCGGGGACAGAGTGCGGACAGCGCGGGGACAGAGCGGGGACAGCACGGGGACAGAGCGGGGACAGCACGGGGACAGCGCGGGGACAGAGCGGGGACAGCGCGGGGACAGCGCGGGGACAGAGCGGGGACAGCGCGGGGACAGCGCGGGGACAGAGCGGGGACAGCGCGGCGACAGCGCGGGGACAGCGCGGGGCCAGAGCGGGGACAGCGCGGGGACAGAGCGGGGACAGAGCGGGGACAGCGCGGGGACAGAGCGGGGACAGCGCGGGGACAGCGCGGGGACAGCGCGGGGACAGAGCGGGGCCGGCTCTGCCCGGGGAGCGCCCAGGGGTGCGGCGGGGGCACCGCGTCCCAGCTGAGCCTCGGTGGGGCACGGCAGAATCAGTCAGGTTGGGAAAGATCTTTTGAGAGCGAGTCCAGCCGTCCCCCAGCACTGCCAAGGCCATCACTGACCATGTCCCCAAGTGCCACATCCACATGGCTGCTAAATCCCTCCAGGGATGGACTCCAGCACTGCCCTGAGCAGCTGTGCCAGTGTCTGACCACTCTTTCAGTGCAGGAGTTTCCCCCAAATTCCAATCTGAACCTCCCCTGGCCCAGCCTGAGGCTGTTCCCTCTCCTCCTGTCCCTGTTCCCTGCGAGCACAGCCCGACCCCCCCGGCTGTCCCCTCCTGTCAGGAGCTGTGCAGAGCCACAAGGTCCCCCTGAGCCTCCTTTTCTCCAGGCTGAGCCCTTTCCCAGCTCCCTCAGCCTCTCCTGGGGCTCAGCCCTTCCCAGCTCCGTTCCCTTCCCTGGATACTCTGCAGCCCATGGCACAGCCCATCCCCATGGATGGCATCGCAGAACTGGGGGGACACTGGGACAGCAGCAACCCCTGTGATTTGGGGACCCCAGAGCCCTGTGCCTGACTCCTGTCCACTCTGGAGGATTTCCTCCAGCAGAGCTGCATCTCAGGGGCTGGGAGATTGGGGATGAGCCCTGCTGGATTTTTGTCTGGGCTTTGCAGGTTCAGAGCAGCCTGTGGGGACAGCAGGGGACAGTGCTGGTGATGTGACATGGCTTCCATGAGGGGCAGCCTTGGGGCACCAGCAGTGTCCCCATAGCCTGGCGCCTCCCAGAGAGGGATCACAGCTCCTGCCTGGAGACATCTTGCCCCCATCCACCAGTTCTGGATATTGGAGCCTCTCCAGGCTTCCTGCATGGCACAGAGTGGCAGTGCCACCCCGTGCTGGGGACACTGGCATGGGACCCCTCCCAGTGCAGCGAGGTGGGGCTGGCTGAGCCCAGCCTGCCATTCCCTAGGGAGCATCCTCCCCACTCCAACTCCCCAAATCCAGCTCCTGCCCTGCTTCCCGCTGGCATTTCCATGAAGTCTCCCTGCTATTTGAGGAAGGGCGGTGGTGCCTCCGGGGGAGCCCCGGGAAGGCTCTCAGCTGCTCTTTGTTTAAACACCTCTGACTTTTAAAGGCTGCTCCAAACAAATCCCCCTCTGCCCCCTTGGCCCAGGGAATTCCCTGCTCTGGAAAATCTGCCTTGGCCTTTGGCTCGGCAGCTGCCGCGAGGTTGCTTTGGTTCCTCTGGAGTTTTCCAGCCGGTGGAGACGGCAGTACCGGAGGTCTGTGGGATGCTGCTGCTCCATTTGCTCCTTAATGGGGCGGCTGATGGGGCTGCCAGCACTGCCGGTGGTCCATTGGATCCCAGTGGGATCCTGCTAGCCAGGCACGGAGTGTTTGTCTTTCCCGGCACTCCATTTAACTCCATCCATCATCCCTCTGCTGCTGCTGGCGGGAGCTGCTGCTCCTTCCCTTTGGCATTGCTGCTGTACCAACCCTGCTCTGCCGGGGCTGGAGGGTCTGGATCCTTGGAACTGCCAGCTGGTGTGGGTCTGTGCTGTGCTGGGGATGTGTTATCCCATGGATGACACAACCCTTGGGGACAGGGAGGTGATACGCAGAGCCCTGAGGGATGCCAGAGCTCCCAGGCAGTGGAGGAGACCAAATCTCCTCGAATTTCTGGAGGATTTGGGTGTGGGAAGCTCCACCTGGGATGGCAGATGGGCTCCCTGTTCCGTCTCTGCCAAGCGAAGTGGCTCCATCCCAGGAATTCCCCCTCTTTTTGTCCCCTGGGAGAGCAGGAGCACTGTCCCTGCCCCTCTGCTGCCGGCAGGGAGTTGGGAACGGTGGGATTTTGGGATTTCTGGCCAGGGCAGGGTGGGATGTTCCCTGGACGCCTTGGGCTGAGCGTGGGTGGTGGGAGCAGATCATCCCACCCAGCCAAGCCAGCTCCGACATTCCCTATGGCCCAGGCAGTGTGTTTTGGTGGAGTTGGGATGGGCAGAGCAGCGCTGCTGGGACCTTGGCAATGTCCCCCTGGGCTGTTGGGGACTGAGCAGAGATGGGGTTGTGGCTTTGGGATGCACTGAGGGAATGCTGTGCTGCCTTTATCCATCCATCCATCCACCCATCCATCCACCCACCCACCCATCCATCCATCCACCCACCCACCCACCCATCCATCCATCCATCCATCCATCCATCCCTCCATCATCCATCCATCCATCCATCCATCATCCATCCCTCCATCATCCATCCCTCCATCATCCATCCATCCATCCATCATCCATCCATCCATCCATCCATCCATCCATCCATCCATCCATCCATCCATCCATCCATCCATCCATCCCTCAGATGGATTCCAGGGATTCTGGCTCCATGGCTCCATGGCAGTGAGGTTGGCACAGCCCTGAGGAGCTGCCTGGGACTTTTTGGGACTGGGGTTGAAAAGCCTCCCGGGATGGCAGCAATGCTCTCTCGGGATGCAGTGCTGGGATTTTGGATCCGTTGGAATATGACAGCCCCCCAAATCAGCCCCAGATAGACCAACTGCCTCAGAAACGCCTTTTAATCTCCATTTTATCTGCATTTTATCTCCTTGTGTAGCAAGAGGTTGTCCTCATCCTAAAAATGTAATTAATGAACAAGTTGCATCCTCCTTAAAAGCTGGAATTCCTTGGCAGGAGCCACAGTGGCCGATTCCGAGACGCCAGGATTTGTATTCATAAAGCAGGAATGAGGCTCAGGATTAACCTTTCCCATCCATCTTTATTTATTGAGTCGTTAATTAGAAGCCTCTAATTTCCCAGGCTGCTCCTGCCTGGGCGGGGAGCTGGAGGCTGTTTCATGGAGATGGATTTTGCCAGGACGGGCTTGGAAAAGGAGACGCTTCCCAAGCCTTGGGGCAGCAGGGAAAACCCTGGAGCATCCCATAAATCAAACAGTGGCAAATCCATATTAACCCCCCCTGCTTTGTTGTGCTAACAAGGCTGGAGTGGATTTTCCCTGGATGTGGATCCTTGGGAGTGGGGTTTTATTATCGGGTTTGATCTCGGAGCGGGATTAATTTAATATGAAATCTGAGTGGAGCGGGGCTGCCGCGGCTCGAGGAGTTGATGGGGTGTGACTGCTGAGGGATGTGTGCAGGTTATTAAGTATCCTACAGGGAAAAATGAGCAGGAATGGAATATTTATGAGCCCTGGGAAGGCTGAGGGTGGCTTGGGGACAGCGTGGGGTCGGGCAGGGCCGGGAGCAGTGAGGGAGAAGCAGGAAAAATCCCAGTTTTGGGGGGAATTTGGGAGCTGTGCTGGTGTGGTGGAGAGGAGGGAAGAGTTCTCCTTCCCGGTATCCCTGAGTTGCCGAGCTGGGCAATCCCAGAGTCTGTTCCAGAGGGTGCTGGGACCATGGGAATTCCCAAAAACCCATGCGCATTCCAAAATGTCCAGTTTGGTCACCTGGGAGCAGCTTTTGGGCAGGGGAGGAGCACTCGGAGCATCCCCAAGGAGCAGCTGGGATGCAGGGCTGCTCCCATGGGAACATCCCATTATTCCCAGCCTTTTGTTTTAGGGAAAACAAAGCCAACCTTGCTCTTTGTTTTTTGGGACAGATTGAATTTTTCCACCTCCGGATCTCTGAGCTGGCTCCCAGCTCTTCCCAGGAGTTTATTTTCCTGTTGGTTTTTAATGGAGCGGTTTGGGAAAAGCTTCCGTGATGAAGTGGAGCAGAGGGAAGGATCTGAGGGGATCAATAAACCCAAATTCATCCAAAGGGAGCATCCACTGGGAGAGGAGAGCTGGCCCATGGGACTGGGGGGTGGCCGTGACTGATATCCCCAAAAATAATTAATATTTGCGACATAAACAAAACAACGAAGTTTGGATGAGCAATCAGGCAGCCAATTTGAGGAGAAAATGGGCAAAGTTTTTCCCTCTGCACCAGCTCTTCCCGTGGTTTTCCAGCTGGGAATCCGAGCAGCAAACCCAGGGGAGCGCCGGGAGGGAGCGGAATCCGCCAGGCTCTAACAGGCTTGGGGCAAGAGGAGCTTTGGGATATTTCTGTTGGTTTTTTTCCGCTAAGCGCATTCCCGGGTTAAGCTGATCCCATCAAGCGCAGTGCTCGCTACCTGCTCTCTTCCTGCTGGGAACTGTTTTCCCGGCTTTTCCCGGGGGCTGTTTTCATTCCCGGGAGCATCAGCTGGGACGCGGGGGACAGCGGGGACATCCTCACCCCATCTTCATTAACGCCGCTAATTAGCGCCGGGCCGGCTCGGGGTTATGCAAATCAATGCGAGCTCAGCAGCCAATGGGAAGCGCAGGATTTGCATAGACGCGTGGTGATTTGCATGACGAGTGGTGATTTGCATACGCACGCGGTGATTTGCATACACGCGCCATGGTTTGCATACACTATTATTAATTTTAATTTATAGCATTTTTATGTCTTATATTTATTTTTAGTTCTTCTTCATTCTTATTAATTTATTTTATTGTTTAACATTATTAATTCTTAGTTTTACTTTATTTAATTTCTTACTCATTTCAGTTCATTGTTTCTAATTTAAAACATTTTAATTATTATTTTAATTCTTATTTTATTTTTACTTCTTTATTCTACTTAATTGTAATTTAGAAAAATTGTAATAATTATTTTAGTTACTTTAATTTCTTATTAAATCTAATGAATTAATTTTAATTTTTAACATTTTTAATTATTACGTTCTATTTTTATTCTTTCATTGATACATTTTATTTTAATTTTTATTGTTAATTTTTTATTATTTTACAATATTTGGCAAATTTTGTTGCTAATTTTAAAAATATTTTACAGTTATTTGGGATTTTGAAATTTAAAAAAAAATTCTACAAGTATTTTAGAAATTTTTATCCTTTATTTTGATGCTTTGCTCTGAAAAAATGATTCCAGCAAACTCCTCATCCCCCATCCTCCACCCCCTCACTCAACGCTTTCTTTCAACCCAAACCTTTCATTTCCCAAGCCTTTTCCTCCTTTCCTTTTTCCTCTGGAGCCTGAACTGAAACCTTCCCATGAAAAGGCCGGAGCGAGGGGAGAGGATCCAATTACCAACCCGAACAGGGAGTGGGAAGGAGCTGCTGAAAATGAGATTTGGGGTTTTGTTGGATTTCCTTGATGGGGGTGATCAAAAAGCCTCAGTCAGGGCACCTTGAACAGGGATCAAGGACCAAATTCTGCTTGGATCATACTTGGGGTGCTCTGAAGGCACTGCTGGCAGTGCTTTCGATAATTAGGGGTGCATCTGTTAATTACAGCCCCCTCGTTATGCAAATGGCACAAGGAGGGGGTGAGATGGGGCATCAGCCTGAGCTGGGTGAGGGGTGTCCCATCCCTGAGGGGTGTCCCATCCCAGTGCCACCTTTCAGGGTGGCAGGGGCAGCTGGTGATGGTGGTGGGCACTTGGGGACACCTCCACCCCTGGCAAATCCCTCGCTTGGAGTGGTGAGGCTGGAGTGGGTTCTCCAGAGATCCCCTGGATCCCTGGAAGTGCCCAAGGCCAGGCTGGACAGGGCTTGGAGCAGCCTGGGACAGTGGGAGGTGTCCCTGTCTGTGCAGGGGGTGGCATTGGACGATGCTGTGGAAATCTCTGTGGTCTTCAGCCCACCCATCCCTCTGCTCTGGAGCCAGGCTGGGAGAGCTGGGGGTGTTCACCTGGAGAAGAGAAGGCTCCAGGGAGAGCTCAGAGCCCTTCCAGTGCCTAAAGGGTCCCAGGAGAGCTGCAGAGGGACTGGGGACAAGGGATGGAGGGACAGGACACAGGGAATGGCTTCCCAGTGCCAGAGGGCAGGGACAGATGGGATATTGGGAAGGAATTGTTCCCTGTGAGGGTGGGGAGGCTCTGGAATGATTTTCCCAGAGAAGCTGTGGCTGCCCCTGGATTCCTGGCAGTATCCAAGGCCAGGCTGGACAGGGCTTGGAGCAGCCTGGGACAGTGGGAGGTGTCCCTGCCATTGCAGGGGTGGCACTGGATGAGCTTTATGGTCCCTTCCATCCCAAACCATTCCATCATTCTATGACTCTCTTCTGGCACTGCATCCCAGCAAGGAGTTTCTCTGTGCCATGGAATCATGGAATGGTTTGGGTGGGAAGGGACCATAAACACCATCTAGTGCCACCCCTGCCATGGGCAGTGACACCTTCCACTATCCCAGGGTGCTCCGAGCCCTGTCCCACCCTTGAACGCTCCCAGGGATGGGATCTTCAACCCCCGCAGGGCTGGGTGGGGCATTCCCAGCTCCTGCCCCACCGCATGTCCATGTCTCTGTGCCCTATGCAGGCGGGAGCCTCTCCAAGCAGGATTGGACCATCCAGTGGCCCAGCACGGAGCCGGGCAAGGAGAACAGCCCGGGCTGCCCCGCGGAGCCAGGCCCCTGGGGCAGGACGCACCCGAGCCCCAAGGTGCAGCCCAAGTGCGGGCAGCACCACTGCCACGCCAGCTCGTCCCACGGCCCCATGTACACGCACGTGGACCGCCTGACCGTGGAGGGCCACCCGGGGCTGTGCCCACCCCTGGAGTCCGGCCACCGCTCCCTGCCGCCGTCCCCCCGGCAGCGCCACGCCGCGCACACCCCCCCGCGCACCCCCAACATCGTCACCACCATGACGCCGCCGGGGACGCCGCCCGTGCGCCGCAGGAACAAACTGAAGCCCCCCGGGACGCCCCCGCCCTCGTCGCGGAAGCTGATCCACCTCATCCCGGGGTTCACGGCGCTGCACCGCAGCAAATCCCACGAGTTCCAGCTGGGGCACCGCGTGGATGAGGCGCACACCCCCAAGTAAGTGGTGCCCCCGGGGCGCTGGTGCGTGTCGGGACGATAAACCTCATCCCGGCGCCTTGGAAAAAGTGCTTTTATTCCTAAATGTCGGGGTCTTGTCTGGAGGTTTCATGTGGAAAATGCTTTTTGCGGCTCGCTGCAGCGGGGATGTTGCGGGATGGTGGCGGCTCTGCTTCTCTGGGGCCTCATTTTGGGGCTGTGGGGTGGAAGAGAAGCACCCAGGGACTCCAGGATTGTTGGGTGGCAAAGCCCTGGCACGCTGGAATGTGGGGTGGGAGGGCTGGACGGTGGCATTTCCCAGCTGCTAGTGGGAATGGCCGCGAGTGCGCGCGGGAGCGAGGTGGGAATAACAATCCTCCAGCTGAAAAGTGGATCTGTGGATTTATAAACCTTACGGGGAGCACAGTTTGTACTCTGGGACCCCGCCAGTGTCTTCTCCGCGGCTGGCGGCGCTCGGAGCGCTCTCCGGGCTCTGCCCAATTCCCGTGTCCTGCTCTGCGGCCCCGGTGCCGGCAGAGGTTGCTGCAGTGCAGGGAAAGGATTCCCTGGCGCCGCCGCGCTCCTCTGCCATCCCTTCCCAGCCCTTTCGGCGGCCGTGCTCACCCAGCGCCTCGGCGTGGGGTGGCGGAGGAGACCGGTGCCGCTTTGGGGCGTCACCTCCTGTCCCTGAGGATGTGTTGGGACGGAGCTGGTCCGTTCTGTCCTCCTAAAACAGGACAAAGTGCCTTTTTGTCCCGAAATTTGGGGTTCTTGAGGGTAAAAAGGCCATGCCAGGATCCCAGGAAGAGTCCCCTGAGGGGTGTGGAGGGAGCCCTGGCACGGCACAGACCCTCCGGCACATCCCTGATGTTTGGGTAGCTCCAGCTGGGCCATGGGAAGAGTTAAAATCCACGGAGATGCTCCCAGTGCCAGACCTGGAGCTGCCCTTTTTCGGGCAGGGGGGACTGGAGCGGGTTTGGGGTGACAGATGTGTCTGGTGGCCTCAGCATCACCGTGTCCCTTGTCCCCCGGGCTGTGGCTGTGCTCTCTGCACAGAACGAGGGTGATCATCCATCCTCCTTCTCCCCCGAGATGGGAATTTTTGGTCTCCAAAGGCTTTTAGCTTTTGGAGATGAAACCATTTCAGCTGGAAAATGCCTCCTGGAAGGCCACCCTCCCCCTCGTGCTTAGGCACCAGAAAAAAGAGTTTGCCTTGGTCGGTGCCCAGGAGCATCCCCAGGGAGCAGCCTCTCCCTTCTCCTGCTTTTATCAACATTCCAGCCCCCAGTCCATGCTCTGCCCTCGGCTGGAGCAGGTCCCAGTGAGGGCAGAGCTTCCCCTGTTTGATGCCCAGGGTGGCCGTTGGATATTCCTGAGCCAAATTCTCCTGGCACCACCGGGAAGGGAGCACTGGAGATGCTGGGAGCACTGGATGGAGTCAGGCAAGGAGCAAAGGAATCCCAGCACAGTTTGGGTTGGGAGGGACCTCAGAGCTCATCTCATTCTAAGGGCAGGGACACCTTCCATGGTCACCCATGGAGCTGGGGAGAGGTTTGGACACTCCAGCAAATCCTTTGGCCACTGATTCCATGTGGGAATGGGATGCCTTGGCTTTCCTGCTGAGAGAAGGAGCAGGGAAGAGCTTGGAGATGGAAAACTCAGGCAGGGAGACACAAACACAGGGATGTCCTCTCTGCCTTCATTGCTCTCCACCCTCCTGGCACAGAGCAGCTGTGGCTGCCCCTGGATCCCTGGCAGTGTCCAAGGCCAGGCTGGACAGGGCTTGGAGCAGCCTGGGACAGTGGAAGGTGTCCCTACCATGGCAGGGGTGGCACTGGATGAGCTTTAGGGTCTCTCCCAACCCAAACCATTCCATGATTCCCTTTCTCCTCGCCTGACTGCATCCAGTTGTCCCAGCATCTCCAGTGCTCCCTTCCCAGTGATGCTGGGCAGCTTCAACTCCTGATTAGGGAATTAATTGAGGAAAGAGCCAATATTGACAGGGCCCCATTGTGCTCACACCCAACCAGGGGCCACCGCGCCAGGAAGGACCCGGATTCCCGAAAACCTCTTGGAGAAGCAGGGAAGTTCATTTTCTGTAATGGCACTTAATGATTTTGCAGGAGACAACCACTAAATCCTGCCTGCTAATCCCATTAGCGGTTCGGGATTGTAATTAGTGCGTTAAAGAGGCAGCTTCTTCTTTTTTCCCTCTTTTTTCTCCAGCACAGCCCTGCCAGAGCGGGAGCTGTTTATTAGCCTTGGAAGAGGCGGAAAATGCCTGGCACAGATAAAAAGTGGATTAAAATTTAAAAAAAAAGAAAAATTGGGCTCTTCTTAGCTAATTGTTGTTTTATAGCCATGGCCATGTGGAATTTTAGGATGGGGTTTTTTTAATGTCACAATTCTGTGGTGTCCGGGTCCTCTGTGCTTCCTGCAGGAGTGAGCTCATCCCTGAAAGAGGATTTGGAGCCTTCTCTGATCAATCCTTTCTGGTTCTAGTTGTGCCCCTGGGCACTTGGGTTGCTTTGGTTTGGAGCTTTCTGTTCCATGTGTCCTGTTCCAGCGTGGAAGGAGGGGCTGGGCTCGGAGAGCTGAGAGTTTGGGGGCACTCCTGGGGATCCTGAGTGCTGGGTGCGATCTCCTGGAGTGATTTGGGGTGAGACTCACCCCCATCCTGCCTGTTCTCTGCAGGGACCTGTCTGAAACCCTCCCAGGAGAGAGGCTGGTGTCCCTCGGGCTGATTTATGGAATGGTTTGGGATGGAAAGGACATTAAAACTTATCCAGTGCCACCCCTGCCATGGCAGGGAGACCTCCCACTGTCCCAGGCTGCTCCAAGCCCTGTCCAGCCTGGCCTGGGACACTGCCAGGGATCCAGGGGCAGCCACAGCTTCTCTGGGCACCTGTGCCAGGGCCTGCCCACCCTCCCAGGGAACAATTCCTTCCCAATATCCCATCTGTCCCTGCCCTCTGCCACTGGGAAGCCATCCCTGTGTCCTGTCCCTCCACCCCTTGTCCCCAGTCCCTTCCATCCCTCAGGATGGGGTGAAAGAGGCTCTGGAGAGCCAGGGGTGACTTTGGCAGAAGGAAAAGCTCCCTCCCCATGAGCTGTGGGTCAGGATTGATGGAGTGAAGCCCTCACGGTGCTCTGGGACTGCTCCCCCCGGATTTTTCCACCTCGGCACAGACAGAAAATAAAACACCACCATTTATTTGTGACAGCAGCAGCAGCGACCGGGTCCCCTCCGGAGCAAGGCCACCGTGTACCGCTTGATTCCCGATGACAGCTCATAAACTCCTTGAATGTTGTGTTTCGGGTCTTATTCCCAGCGTTTAATCCATCATTTCTCTGTGCCAAGACCTTCTGAGGCAGGGGTTAAGTTTTTGGGTTTTTTTAAGCTCCCAGCCTCCAATTTTCCTGCCTGGAGTCTCCAGCTGCTGACCGTAACTCCGAGGTACGGAACATTACTCCTGAAAAGATCCCCTGACTTCCATAAATCCACGATCCATAAACATCTCAGGAGCAGTCCTGAAACGGAAACAAAACATTGAGAGTGGCTGATAACATAATGCCCATTTAATACCTCATGAATTCCACGGGCCATTGGAATCTTTCATGGGTAGTTAATGATTAGCCATCAGCCAGGAGCCGGGAAGGAAACAAACCTGGAGTGGGAGGGTTTAAAAATTCGTTTGTTGGGGAAGAGAAGTCCAGCTTGGTAAGGGCGTGTGTTAACCCTTGGAGGGGTGTGCCATGGATCTCGGGAGGCAGGATCTGCCCTGGGTCCTGCCCTGGGTGGGTGGGTGCTCTTCACCCTTAGGCCCATCCTTTGATGCACCTTCAAACCCATCCCTCATCCTTAGATCTGTCCTTGGACCCACCCTCCATCCCTGAGCCCCTCTCAGACCCACCCTTAGACCCATCCTTCAGCCTTTGGCCTGTACTGAGACCTCTGCTGTGTACTTAGACGTGTCCATCATCCTTGGACCTGTCCTTGGACTCATCTTTGGACCCCTCATTAGACACACCCTTCAACCCATCCTTTATCCTTTGGCCCATCCTTAGATGTGCCCTTCATCCCTGGACCCCTCTTTAGACCCAACTTTAGATCCATCCTTCCCTCTTTTGTCCATCCCTCCATCCATCCCTTCATCCATCCATACTTGTCCACCCATCCATCCATCCCTATCCATCCATCCATCCATCCTTCCTTCTTTGACTCATCCTTATCTCCATCCTTCATCCCTCGATCCCTCATTAGCCCCATCCTTCATCTCTCAGCCCACCCTTCTTCCTCTCACCCATCCTTTGCCCCATCCTTCACCCCGGATCCCTTGCTAGACCCATCCCCTGCCCCTTTCCAAAGGGAGCTGAGCCCAAAACCCTCATCTGCTTCCCAGCTGTGGCTCCTTTTGCCACGCTGGCCAGATCCATGAACTCCGTGGCCCTGGAGGAACATCCTCTGGGAAGCAGCTGGAGAGGGAGGAGCGCAGCGTGACCCGGCCGGGCTGAGCCTGAGGACGTGCTGAGCTCCAGCAGGAAGCAGCTGCTGGACAGGACAGGACATTTTTGTGGTGCACCTAGGTCAGGTTTGGGCTGGCAGGAGGCTCATTTAGCCTAAATTTTCCATGAATTCCCCTTACCCTCTATCATTGCGGTGATGTGGATGTTTTTCTTCCTGTTGGTTCCAAGCCTTCTGAGGGTTGATTTCCTTCCCTTTTGCCCCGTTGGCACTGAGGTGGTTTTTTGGTGGGGATTTTCCAGACTGGGATGAGGATGTCCTGGCTGGGTGAAGTCAGATGTGAAGTTCAGATGTGAACTGGTGATAGAGCACATCACCATTTTCTTCTTTTCCCTTGTATTATTTCCAAATCTAACTTTGGGACACTTTCTGTCCTGGGGGTGTTTTTCTCCATCCCACACAACAAACTCCTGAGACTGGGATATTTCCTGTGGCACTCGGCCAAGTCTAGCACCCAACTGGGGCAGAGAGGGGAAAAACTGAATCCCAGACCTCCAAAAACCTGGGAGCAGAGGTCAGAGAGGGGAAAAGCTGAATCCCAGACCCCCAAAAACCTGGGAGCAGAGATCAGAGAGGGGAAAAACTGAATCCCAGACCCCCAAAAACCTGGGAGCAGAGGCCTTCTCTGCCATCCCCACCCCACCAAGCAGCCTGTGCTTAGCCTGTCCCTCAGATTTAATCATTTTAGCTGGTCCTAAATAGGCCCTGATGGGTCATTTATTCTGCTGCTCTGCAACCTTGACAATAATGGCATTTTCCCTTGTAGCAATTCCCACCCACCTGGTGGATCGATATTGGATGTTCCGCATGGGTGGGATTTGGGAGAGCGATGTCCAGGCAGCTCCTCTGGCACTGCCAACAGGGCAAAAGAGGAGGAAATCAACCCCCAGAAGGCTTGGAACCAACAGGTTTTTCCACCAGAAAAACATCCACATCCCTGCAATGATAGAGGATAAGGGAATTCATGGAAAATTTAGTCAAAATGAGCCTCCTGACAGCCCAAACCTGGGCATGGCGCTGGGCATGAGCAGGAGATTGATGTTTGCGGAGCAGGTGGATGCAGCAGGATGTGGCCAACATGGGAATAATCCATATGGAGCATATTCCCGAGCTGGGCATGGGCACCTGGCCTGTCCCAGCGCTGGGGTGGCATCAGGAGCAGGGCCGTGCCTGTCCCCTGGGAGTCACCTCAGATCCTGGGGTCAGTTTTGGGTCCTTCATTACAAGAGGGGCTGGCGGTGTGCAGGGCAGGGAATGGAGCTGGGAAGGGCTGGAGCCCCAGGAGAGGCTGAGGGAGCTGGGAAAGGGCTCAGCCTGGAGAAAAGGAGGCTCAGGGGGACCTTGTGGCTCTGCACAACTCCTGACAGGAGGGGACAGCCGGGGGGTCAGGCTGTGCTCGCAGGGACCAGGACAGGAGGAGAGGGAACGGCCTCAGGCTGGGCCAGGGAGGGTCAGGGTGGATATTGGGAAAATTTCTTCCTGGAAAGGACTGTCCAGCCCTGGCACAGCTGCCCAGGGCAGTGCTGGAGTCCATCCCTGGGGGGATTTAAAAGCTGTGTGGATGTGACACTTGGGGACAGAGGTGGCATGGTTGGACTCCATGATCTCAAAGGTCTTTTCCAGCCAAAAAGATCCACATAAAAATGTGTTATTTATCCTGAAAACTGAGCCCCAACCTGGAACTTCTGCAAGGTGGGGAGCGTGGCAGTGCGGGAATTGGGATAGCAAAACGAGCAGCATCCCTCCCTGCGCTTCCAAATCATCTCCCTGATTAATCTCCCTGCCTCTGCCCGTGAGGAGCAGCGCTGTGGAATTTTGCACAGCTCCTGGAATGTGTCCAGTTCCCTCAAAGGATGGTTTGCACACCGTGAGGTGACAGTGATGAGTGGCCCCCGTACCTGCCTGGCTCCGTGCTGGAATTGTCCCGCTGCTCCGGGCTGTGGCGCTCCTTAGGAGCGTCATTAATGTTAATTACGGCCCTGCTATTCCATCCAGAGGCGCTGGAGCTTTACCGTGCTCCGAGGAGAAACTTCTCACCGTGTCCTTTAATGAGGACTTGAGGCTCCTTTCCGAGGCAGATGGGCGTGAGGATGAATTTAGATAAGGATTACCATCCTGGGAGAGGTGGCACAGCATTCCTGGTGCCCAGTGTGCTGCCCCGGGGCTCTCCGAGTGGGGCGGAGGGCACGGAGAGGGCAGGGGCTGTGGGCAGTGCCCAGGAGATGGACTGACCACTGCTGGTCATGGCACAGCCTGGGCTCTTCCCAAATCTGTCTTCCAGCTGGAGCTGTGCGGGAAAGTCAGGGAGCAGCTCTGCTGGGCACTGTTTTGTGGTTCAGAGTTCAGTGGGAGCCTCTCATCTCCTTCCTGCCACCCTTCCTGACCTGCTGGGGTGGCCCAGGGTGGTGCTGCTGTGACCAAGTGCTCCAGGGGATTCCTTGGCAGTAATGGGATGAGGATCACAAGCAGGGAGTGCAGGCTGCAGAGCCCAGAGGAGGCCACGGAGATGCTCCAAGGGCTGGAGCCCCTCTGCTCTGGAGCCAGGCTGGGAGAGCTGGGGGTGTTCACCTGGAGAAGAGAAGGCTCCAGGGAGAGCTCAGAGCCCTTCCAGTGCCTAAAGGGCTCCAGGAGAGCTGGAGAGGGACTGGGGACAAGGGATGGAGGGACAGGACACAGGGAATGGCTTCCCAGTGCCAGAGGGCAGGGATGGATGGGATATTGGGAGGGGATTGTTCCCTGGGAGGGTGGGCAGGCCCTGACACCTCTGCTCCCAGGTTTCTGGAGGTCTGGGATTCTGTTTTTCAACTCTCTGCCTCGATGGCCCCAGTTGGGTGCTAGGCTTGGCCAAGTCCCACAGGAAACATCCCAGTCTCAGGAGTTTGTTGTGTGGGATGGAGAAGAACAGGTGCCCAGAGAAGCTGTGGTTGCCCCTGGATCCCTGGGAGTGTCCAAGGCCAGGCTGGACAGGGCTTGGAGCAGCCTGGGACAGTGGGAGGTGTCCCTGCCATGGCAGGGGTGGCATTGGATGGGCTTTAAGGTTGCTTCCCACCCAAACCATTCCATGATTCTGCTCTTTGCCAATGGATCTGCCCCACCTGGCTGAGGCTGGGTTGTGTGGGCATGGGGAAGGCCCCCCAGGGTACACCAGGAGCTGAATCCCTGTGGAATCATCTCCATCCATGGGACACTCAACCCCACCAGCCCTGGCTGGCCCCGGCTCACCCTCACCGCCCTTGGGTGGCCCTCAAAGGAACGTCACGGTGGCAACCAAGAAAACAGAAAAGCTTTAATGAGAAACAGCTCCTGCTCCAGGATCCTGCAATTACCTCTTGCAGCTCCTTCCCGCCCGTGTCTGCTCCCAGCATCGTTCCTGCAGCCCCGGCTCAAATCCCGGGAGGGGGGGAGAAAAAACCTCTTTGGCTCGAGCTCCCTTCAAAGAATTTCCCAGCTTTATAATTTGCAGCCGTAATAAAAAAGTTCCACTTTGTGCTTGGAAAAGAGAATAATAGATCAGTCAGACCTGAGCCTGGAAATTCAGGCATCCAGGGAAGTGGGGACAGGCACTTGGATAAATATTTAACTGCCGAGGCTTTGATATGAAGGAGCTGCTTTTCCTCTGGCCGGGGGAGGGAGGGTTTGTTGCCTCTTTATGGGAATGAGGAGGATAAATGGAACATCTGGGAGGATATTCTGTGTTTATTTTTTCATATCAGCCCCAGCATTGTGCAGAGCTTGCTCGGGGCTGGGTGGAGAATGAAGGAATTTCAGCCGTTCAGGCAGGTTCAAAAAACCCACTGGTTTTGCCTGGAATGCTGAAAATCCTAAAGGAGCTGGTGCCAGCCTCGCTGCACAGGGATTTGGGATGTGGGGATGTGCCAGGCATGGAGCAGTGTGTTTATCCTGGGGTGAAGGGTGACCTGGTGCCTTTCCTGGCTGAGGTGGCTCCAGCCGTGCTGGTTTCGATCCCAACTCCCCAGGCTTCTTTGGAATACTCAGCCTCCTCAGCCAGAGTTTTTTAATGGTTTATTTGGGAATTCTTGAAGAAGAATATTGGATTTTGCCATCTGTGTGCCAATACGGAAACAGGAAGGGAGAAGAAGCAGCAATTCTTCTGGAGAGGGACTGGGGACAAGGGCTGGAGCGACAGGACACAGGGAATGGCTTCCCAGTGCCAGAGGGCAGGGACGGATGGGATATTGGGAAGGAATTGTTCCCTGGGAGGGTGGGGAGGGGCTGGGATGGAATTCCCAGGGAAGCTGTCCCTGGATCCCTGGCAGTGTCCCAGGCCAGGTAGGACCAGCCTGGGACAGCAGAAGGTGTCCCTGCCCATGGAGAGGGTGGAATGGGATAATCTTTAACCTCCCTTCCCACCCAAATCGCTCCATAATTCTTGCATTAAAAACCGCCAGGGTAAATCTGAGGGTTTTCCTTCTCTTTTTTGCCATTCCAGCCGATGCTGCTGGAGCCTCCTGCCCGTGGTGGAGGAGGCGCGGGGGCAGCACTTCTTCACCTGCTCCTGGCTCTGATTTAATCGGGAATATTGTGCAATTAAACCACTCCAAAAGCCATAAATCTTCGGGGCTGAATCCCGGCCGAGGCCACGCGCTCCCGGCCAGGCAGCAGCGACCTTTAATCCTTTGCAGCTGAAATACTGATGAGAGGATTTTTAATTTTTTTTTTCTCCCACTCTATTTCCCTTCCTTTAAGAGCAACGTTTGTGTGGAAATTGGTGTGTGCTGGAGAGGAGCAAAGTGGTGAATAAAACATCACCTGGCCCTCGCCCTGCAGGGGCAGCTCCTGCCTTGTGGCTAAATTTTAAATTAAACTCCTTTTAATTTTTTTTAAGGCAATAAGAATGGAACTGACAACAAATGCCTGGAGAGCTGATTGTTACTTAATTGTTGCTTACTCAATTTCCAGGTTTTTTTAAGAGTTGGGACTGGGGGATGAGCACTGCTGGGGAATGGTTGGGGTGAGCCCTTTGGGATGCTTTTTGGGATATTCCAGGAGCATCACGAATCCCACAGCCGTTGGATTTTTGCTCCCTGGATCATACGGATCCCACTGTGCCCATCCTCACATTCCAGCTTCTCTCAGCACATCCTGCTCTTCCGAACACCAAACCAGCCCGGGACGTCCCAGTAGGGCAAAGCCGTGTCCCCACCGTGCACCGTTCTGTGGAAATCCTATAAAATCCACCCTCCCTGCATCCCGCGCCGCTGTCAGTCCCTGCCCTCCCCGCCGCTCCTGAGAGGAATGACGGGCCCTTTGTCCCGGTGTCTGCTCCTGTTTTTCAGCGCCTGTTGAAACCCTCTATTTTTTTCCCCCCAGAGCCGCTGATAAGCGTTTGACTGATCCCACAGAGCAGGCGGGGATGAGCCATTCAGGCGGGATTGACACCTAAAGGGATTTGCATTAAACGCTTCAAACGCGCTGCGCTTCCCCCCCATCCCTCCTTTATTTTTTTTTTTTTTTTATCCATCATTATATATTTAGCAAATTCCTGCATGAAATTACGGCCCTAATCGTTGGCATTCACCTATCTGAGCATGGAATCGGCGCTGATTTTCCTGGGCATCCCGAGGCAGGAATCTGCCCCGATGCTCCACGAACTCAGCTTTGGGGGGAGGTTTGGGCCCTCCCGCCGAGAGATGCGCGGGATAAAGGAGAAAAATGAGGAATTCTGGCTCTGCGGAGGGTTGGGGGTGGTGAGAGGTGAAGGACAGGGGGATGCTGGGCTGCTGGTGGGATGTGGGAAGGGCTGAGATGAGGGATTTTGGGGAAGGTTTGGGAAGCCAAGGGCTGCGTGGAGCAGGGGCTGATCCCGGTGTGCTGATGGGGAGCCACAGCGAGGGGTGGAATCCCGGGAATACCCAGGAACACCCGGGAATAGCCGGGAATACTCGGCTTCGAAGCCTCCTGGAGCAGGGATGAGGGTGGGACAACCGTGGAGAGGGGACCTGAATCGCAAAAAAAAAAAAAAAAAGGGGATGTCCAGATTTCGGAATCTGCTCCAAATCTGGCAGGAAAAGAGTCCTTGTCCCCGTGGTAGCATTTCCTGCCATCCCTGGAGGGTGCTGTGGGCTTCTCCCAGATTTTGGGGGATCCAAGCCTCGAGATGGACTCGGTGCGGTTCTCTTTGCACCCTCAAAGCCGTTTGGATCCAAAACAAAAAACATCTGCTCCATAACCAGCTCCCCACTCCCTGCTCGCCTGGAGACTCATTTTGGGAATTGCCGAGCTGTGGCTGCAGGGAATGGCCCTTCCCGGGGCGGGGAGGGATCAGCACCACCCAAATCCACCTGAAGAGCCCCTCTGGCTCTTGCTGTGCTTCCCTGGCTGCTCCTGGCCGCTCGTTGATCCCAGCCGTGGTTTTGGGGCTCCTGTTGGAATGGTCCTAATGGGGCAGTGCGGCCAACCCCACCCTGAGCAGTGAGGCAGGACCGCCTTCATCTCCCGCTGCACTTCGCCAGTCCCTCCTGACCCAGCTGGGATTTATCCGGCCAAAATCCCCAGCAGGGAGGGAATCCTGCCTCCCTTTCCAGAAGCAGGGCTGTGTTGGGCTTCATCCCTATGGAAAATTGAGTTAAGCTAATGTTTTTCATTGCTTTGTTGTTTTATTTAAATTCCCTTTTTTGCCTCTGCTGTCCTTGCGGGGTGGATTGGGAGGCTCCGCTTGTGGGAGCCTGGCACAGGGAAGGGGTTCCTCCTGGATGGGGAATTTAGGCTGGGAGAGCCAGGATGCATTTCCAGCATGTTTTCCCCACTTTGGGGAAATGAGGGAAATGAGGATGGAAATGTTTGCCTTGGACACTCCCAGGGATCCAGGGGCAGCCACAGCTTCTCTGGGCACCTGTGCCAGGGCCTCCCCACCCTCCCAGGGAGGAATTCCTTCCCAAAATCCCATCTAAATCTCCCCTCTTTTAGTTTGAAACCATTTCCCTTTGTCCTGTCACTATCTATGGAATCATGGAGTGGTTTGGGTTGGGAGGGACCTTGAGGATCATCTCCTTGCAACTCAAGTAGGAGGGTGGACGGAGGGATGGATGGATGGATGGATGGATGGACAGGGATGGATTGATGGATGGATGGATGGATGGGTGGATGAATGGATGAAGGGATGGATGGACAGGGATAGATGGATGAATGACCCCTCATGGCAACAAGTGCTCTGTGAGGTGCCCATAACTGACCTCACCCTGCCCCCTGACCCCCAAATCCCTGCCCCAAGGATGGTGTTTGACCCTTTTTTGCCAAAGAAACCCCAAACATGGCTCAGTTTGCTCCATGCTCAGTTTGCTCCATGTCCCAATCCTTGTCCCCAGCCCAGAGGGACAGGATCTCCTGTCCCTTTGAGCCCCCCATGCCAGGGGATTTTCTATGCTCCTGTTCCTCTCCAGGCTTTGGTCCTTAGGGATCCCTCCATTGGGATAGGGATCAGGGCCATGGGGAGACAGGCAGCCAGCCTGTCACCCACTTGGATCCTGGTGTTTATTACCCTTTATTATTTTTCCTTCTCCTGAAGAAACAGAGAGAGAGAAAAAAAAATCTCTCTCTGTCCAAAATCACTCATCCTTCCTAATAATGAGAGCTGTCAGCAGCCCTGCTTGGCGAGGAAATGATGCTCGCAGTAAATATTTGGTCTGGAACTGATTTATGGGTGGAAAAAAATGAGATTAGTGCTTAATCACTGCCTTTCAGGAAGGGCTTTGGGTCCCGGGCTGAGCTCATGGGGAACCGGGGCCATGCCCGGGCCAGGAGAGCAGCTCTGGGGTCTTTGGTGGTGACCCCGGGGCTGGGTTGGGATTGAGCCGCAGCAGCTGAGGGAATGGGCAGGATTTGGGGCCACCAGGCAGGGCTAGATGGGATTTTGGGAAGGAATTGTTCCCTGGGAGGGTGGGCAGGCCCTGGCACAGGTGCCCAGAGAAGCTGTGGCTGCCCCTGGATCCCTGGCAGTGTCCAAGGCTAGGCTGGACAGGGCTTGGAGCAGCCTGGGACAGTGGAAGGTGTCCCTGTCCCTGTCCCTTCACTGAGCTTTAATTCCCTTTCCCACCCAACCCATTCCATGATTCCGTGATTCCGTGACCATCAGCTGTGGGGCTGACCCCAGGGAGTCCCAAGCCAGGGGAGCATTCAGCTGGACCAGCCTGGAATCATCCGCCCCATCCCGAGCCCAGCACACCCAAAGAGGTCCTTGCAGCCACCCTAAACAGCAGCAGCTTTTCCTGTGCGAGGAAATAATTAACTTATTAGAGGATGGTTTAATTAGCTTCATTAAAGAGGCCATTTCCCATTGCCTGGCACGGCCAGATGCCCCCGGGCACTGCTGGGAGCAGTGGGAGAAGCTCAGCTCCAGGGTCTCCCCACCCTCCCAGGGAACAATTCCTTCCCAATATCCCATCTGTCCCTGCCCTCTGGCACTGGGAAGCCATTCCCTGTGTCCTGTCCCTCCATCCCTTGTCCCCAGTCCCTCTCCAGCTCTCCTGGAGCCCTTTAGGCACTGGAAGGGGCTCTGAGCTCTCCCTGGAGCCTTCTCTTCTCCAGGTGAACACCCCCAGCTCTCCCAGCCTGGCTCCAGAGCAGAGGGGCTCCAGCCCTTGGAGCATCTCCGTGGCCTCTCTGGACTCTCCCCAGCCCCTCCACATCCTCAGATGTACAGATCATGGATGGAGCATTCCAGGAGTCTTTGATGACCCCAAGCTGTTGCACTGCCAGGATGTTCCTGAAGGATCTCTGTTCCGAATCCTCCAGCTCTCCAAAGGGCTGGGCTGCCTTTCCCAGGCTTACCTCGGAGCAGGCAGATGCTGTTCCCTCTCCTCCTCACTCCGGATGAGCTGGAGCGGCTCCGCAGTGCCAGGATCCTGCAGCCCTCCCATCTGAGCTGTCACTGTCCCTCTCTGCTCCAAATCCTTCTGCTCTGCTGCTGCTTTGGGATCCTCCGAGCCAGCAGAGCGACGGCTGGTCCTTGTCCCAGTGTGGAAAAATGGCCTCAGGAGGGAGAGGCAGGCCTCTCATTCCCTCCTCAGAATTTCCTTCCTGAGGAACTTTTCCCAGTGTTTAGGGCTGTCCACGCCATAATCCTGTGCCCTGACAAGCTGATTCCTGGGAATCTGTTGGCATTCCTCACGTTCTCCACTGCAGCCCACCCTGTGCTCAGGCCCTAAATTTGATGTAGTGACATCAATGTGGTGATTTAGGAGATGTGACAAGGTGTGGCTTTTTTCACACAGGTTCTCAAGAAGAAAAGCTCTGGAATGTTCCATCTTGAAAATTGCCTTTGTCTGAGGGCGGGGAGGGATTTATAATTCTCATAGGGAAGTGGATTAATCACCACACGGCAAATGGTGCAAAGCAGCAAATCCCCCACCCCACAGGTGCCACCAGCCCATCCCCAACTCCTCTCCCTTCACTTTTCTCTCCCTTTTCCCTCCTCTTTTCCCTCCCAGAGTCAAGAAGAAGAACAAGCCCCTGAACCTCAAGATCCACAACAGCGTGGGGAGCTGTGAGAACATCCCGGCCCAGCGCTCCCCGCTCCTCTCCGAGCGCTCCCTGCGCTCCTTCTTCGTGGGGTACCCGCCCTTCCTGCCCTCCACCCCGCCCGTCCACACCGAAGCCACCTTCTCAGCAAGTAAGTCCCCAGGGTCCCTCTTCCAGGGGGTGGGAGATGCTGAGCAGAGGATGGGACTGGGAATCTCAGAATCGATGGTCTTGGAGAGCACTGAGGGTGTGGGATGAGCACATTCCCTGTGGAGGTGCCTCATGTTGGTGTTTGGAGATCTGTGGGTGCTTCTGAACAAAGAAAACCCCAAAAACTTGAGTATTTCTGCTGTTTGGGAAAGCCATGAGGTTTCCGTGCTGCCTGGGTTGGTGACACTTCCCAGATGTCACCTGAAGGTGACTTTCCCAAGGGTTCCTTTGTCAGCCCAGCCGTGGTTTCACCTCTGTGTTTAAACCTCTCCGTTGGCTGGGTTTGGAGCTGCTGCCGAGTTTTGGGAAGCCATTCCTGCTGCCAGCCCCGTGGAGCTGACCCAGCAGCGAGCCCTGAGCCCTTGTCCTCTGCCAGGAGGTGCTGCTGGTGGCACTCTCGGGGTGGCTTTGGCTCTAGAGGCTCACCCAGCATGGGGCTGCTGCTCTGGGACAAACAGCCTGACCCTCATTTCCTGCTCCCAGACCACTGCCGGGATTAATCCCACAGGGATTGAAGCTTTTCCAAGCCAGGAATGGCCCTTGGCCCAAGAACTCCCCTGGGAACATGTGGCAGCTGCTGGGAGCGATTCCCAGTCAAGCCGAGGACCCCTTGCCTCTTGTTCCTCAGCGAAAAACTTCCTCCAACTCCACATCCAGGCTGGGTTTCTGTCACCTTCACTTCCCTGGATTTTTCCCTTGTTTTCTTTCCCAAAATGTCATTTTTCTGGCTTGTTTTGGGTTCTTCCACTTGTTTTTCCTGCTCAGCTCTTATCTGGAAAAGGGTTTGCAGCCAACTCCTCTCCCTTCCCTTCCCTTCCCTTCCCTTCCCTTCCCTTCCCTTCCCTTCCCTTCCCTTCCCTTCCCTTCCCTTCCCTTCCCTTCCCTTCCCTTCCCTTCCCTTCCCTTCCCTTCCCTTCCCTTCCCTTCCCTTCCCTTCCCTTCCCTTCCCTTCCCTTCCCTTCCCTTCCCTTCCCTTCCCTTCCCTTCCCTTCCCTTCCCTTCCCTTCCCTTCCCTTCCCTTCCCAAACCTTCCCAAACCTTCCCAAACCTTCCCAAACCTTCCCAAACCTTCCCAAACCTTCCCAAACCTTCCCTTCCCAAACCTTCCCTTCCCAAACCTTCCCTTCCCCTGCACTTTGGGATCACTGCGGACTCCTCCAGCCACTCCTGCCATCCTTTTCCTCCTCTCCCTCTGCCTTTGGGGACAGTGGGACCTGGCAGGATCTCCACATGCTATTCCCAGAGATATCCAATACCTGACTCTGAATTTCCCCAGAGCCAGGGGGATTTTTGCCTTGCAGTTTCCCCGTGGAATTGTCTGAGCTCAGCTCCCAACAGAGCAGAAAGCACAGACCAAACCAAACCCCATTCCCAGCCAGCCCCAGCCGTGTCTCCTCGGATTAGTGTTCCTCACGCCTCGGTGTTGGATTACATCCCGCGGTGTGACATCCTGATGGAACGTGGCACCGCCGGAGCGGAGCAGAGCGGGATGCGATGGGAAGCGATGGGCTAGCGAGTGACTAATGCTGCTGGGGAGGTGTCTCCTCTCATTTCCCTCTGGCTGCTGGGAATGTTTTCCAGGCTGGATGGGAGCTGGGTTTCCCCAGCTGGTTGATCCCTGCCCGGAGGTTTCGGCATCAGCGGAGCTGTTCGGTCCTTGCAGGATCAACATCTGTGTGGGAGCTGTGCCGAGCAGGGCAGTCATTTGTTTGTAGGGAGCAGAACCGTGGAATGATTTGGGCTGGAAGGGAGCTCAAAGCTCATCCACTTCCATGGGCAGGGACACATCCCACGAGAGCGGATTGCTCCAAGCCCTCCCTGCATTCCAAAGATTCCCTGTCCCCATCCTTGTGGTGGCTCCACAGCCGAGTTCCCCACAATATTCCACCCTTATGGGGTTTTCTAAACATCCCTCTCCCCTTTCCCTCTTGTGGGAGCAGCACAGCAGCACCCGGATGCTCTGGATTGTTGTGGAATTACTTTCCTAAGCGTGGAAACACAAACAGTGTTGTTGCTGGCAGCTGGAGATGGGTGAGGGGCCCAGTGAGACCCCGTGCCTCCCTGGCCCTCTCTCCATGATTCCTTTCGCTGCTCCTGGAAGGAGCACGTTCCCGTCTGAGTGGTCCCTGGCCTGGGTTGGGGGTGGGCTCAGATGCTTCCCTCTGGTTTTTAACAGCCGTTTGTCCTGATGGGAATGGATTTTCACTGGGAGCTGCAGAAGGAGCCTCTGTCTCTAGCAGCACAAGTCTGCCTGGGGGAATCATAGGATCACAGAATATCCCAAGCTGGGAGGGACCTGCAGGGATCACCCAGTCCAGCCCCCAGCCCTGCCCAGACACCCCAACAATCCCACCCTGGGCATCCCTGGCAGTGCTGTCCAAACATTCCCTGAGCTTTGGCAGCCTGGGGAATGTCGCCTTTTGTTCAATGCCCAGCACCCTCTGGGGGAAGAACCTTTCCCTAAAATCCAACCTAACCTTCCCCTGGCACAGCTCCAGCCATTCCCTGTCCCTGTCCTGAGACTGGAGCTGCCCCTCGGGAGGAAGTTGGTTCAGTGTGGGCTCCAGGGATGTCCCCTCCCTGCTGGGGACATCAGCCCCGTCCCGGATGACAATTCCATTCCATCCGCTGTGGTCTGGACGCATCCCTGGGGGGATTCTCCTGAATCCCTGCCCTGCCTCTTCCTCTTGGCTTTGAGATCAAGCAATTTGCAGTTTACGATGTTGAGCATAAGTGGGATCCCAGCCAGGGATGGCCAAGCCGCTGACAAGTGCTGCGATGCCACCAGAGCTCCTTGAGCCCCTCAGCTCCTGAACCATCTGTGAAAGAGCCCCTGAGGGGCTGACCTCGGGGGGGTTAGGGGGGCAGGGATTCAGGATAATGTCTGGTGGATCAGGGTGGGAATTCTGGAGCCCTGAATCCAGATTTTCTGCTGGACCCAAGGCCGTGACATTGGTGTTGAAGGTGACATGGGACACATGCGCAAGCAGCCAGTGCCATCAGACCATGCCCCCTCTCTGTGGCCATCCCATCCCATGGCATTCCCATCCCATCCCATCCCATCCCATCCCATCCCATCCCATCCCATCCCATCCCATCCCATCCCATCCCATCCCATCCCATCCCATCCCATCCCATCCCATCCGAGATTCCCATCCCATCCCATCCCATCCCATCCCATCCCATCCCATCCCATCCCATCCCATCCCATCCCATCCCATCCCATCCCATCCCATCCCATCCCATCCCATCCCATCCCATCCCATCCCATCCCATGGTGGTGGGTTTGTGGGGAAAGACTTCTCCCTAACACTGAGCCACCTCCAGGAGGGGTCATGCCAAAGGGAACCTCATTTCTTGGTGACCACCAGAGGTTCTCTCCTCCCTGACCAGTCCCTGCCCCAGCCATGGCAGGAGCACTCCCCAGCTGTGCTGGCAGCACAGCTGGCAGCTCCCTGCAGCCACATCTGGCCGCAGCTGGCACTGGGGCTCCAGAGGGTTTCCCACCCCAGCGGTGGAGTTGGAGGACACGGCTTTGTCTGGATAAGCCTAATTGAGCCTGCAAGGCTGGGAATTGGGGGGTGAAAATCCTGATGTGAGGCTTTAAGCCAGCTGAACGTGACATTTGGGCTGGATAAATGGGATTGCCATGCTGGAAAGAGGAAGTGCCCGGATTATCAAGTGACTCTTTCCTTACTGGAGAGATGCTCCTGTTTTGGATGGTCCCCTCTGCTCCGGCTCAGGTTCATCCTGCTGGATCCTTCCTGGACCATCCTTCCACCCCCTGGAGCTGCCTGTGATCTGTGAGGTCAGAAGGGACCTTAAAGACCATCCCATTCCAGCCCCCTGCATGGACAGGGACACTTCCCACAGGATCAAATTCCATGTGGAATATTTGCCACGTGCACTAATGGAGGCAGCAGTGGCTCCCTTTGTAGCTTGAATCCTACATGGATTTACATCCTAGGAGGGAAAGCTGCTGGAGCAGCTGCTCTGGGATCTGTCCCATCCTATTTTGGCCCTAAAAGCAGCACAAGCAAGGCCTGAGGTGTCTCGTGAGGAGACCTTTGCTGCAGAGCATCTCCCTGGGGTGCTTGGTTCCCCAGCTGGGACCACGCGGGAAGGAAACTCGGGATGGTGGGGAGACACTGGAACTCTGTCACTGGAACTGCCACAGGGTGCCCAGAGCAGCTGTGGCTGCCCCTGGATCCCTGGAAGTGTCCCAGGTCAGGCTGGACAGGGCTTGGAGCAGCCTGGGACAGTGGGAAGTGTCCCTGCCATGGCAGGGGGTGAGATGAGATGAGCTTTGATCTCCCTTCCAACCCAAGCCATTCCGTGGTTCTGTGAGTTTATGATTTGGCTCCACACTGGGATTTTTGCCTGGTGGTAGAGATCTTCCTGATCCTGGATCTCTTTTGCTGTTGGACTCTTCTGGGAAGAGGCTCCAGCCTGGTGTCTCCCCTTCATCTCTCCATGGGACTCACCCACCCTGGGGGCACTTTGGTGACAGCCTGGGGTGTGTGGGGTGAGAGCAAAGTCTCCTGGCCATTTCTTGGCTTGGCAGTGACTCAGCCCGGGATGATTTCCAAGGCCACTTCCATCGATTTTATCCGTGCCATTCATAATGGGAACACCTCCCGGTGCTGTTTGCTGTAGTAGGAGAAGGAGGGTTTGTTTATCAGGCTGTCTCCGTGATGGATAACGTGCTCACACCATTTCCCTGGGATCCAGAAAGGGGCCAGGGCATCAGGAATTGTGACAAAACACGGTCCCCATCCCTGTGGCTCAGCATTGCTGCCACCCCTGGAGGATGCTCCAGGTGTCCTTGGTGAGGGTTTGGGGCTCTCTGAGGCCATCACCGCCCACCCCAAGGAGGGTGGAACCCCAAAAGAATGAAACAGGGAAGCTCCAGGTGCTGTTCTCCATGCAGGAGACACCCAGGCATCCCAGCTGGGACAGCCGGAATTCTCCACGGAGCCGCCGGGATGGCAGCAGGGGCAGCGAGGGCGTCACGGCCCAGGCAGCCCCGCCGTGCCCGTCACCTCCGAGCCGCGCGGGTGCCACTCAGGGAGCGGCGCTGGCTGTCACCGCTGCCTGTCACCGCCGCGGAGCGGGGTGGCAGCGCTCCTCTGCCGTGTCGCCTGTCAGGGACGCTCCGGAGGTGGCTGTCACCCTTTGCCCGGTTGGTTTCCCCCTTGCCGGCTCTGCTCCCGGCACAGCTGATCCCATCAAGCGCGGCTGTTGATTTTGGGATAAGCTGTGCCGCGCGGAGCAGGAGCCCTGACCTTTGCTGGAGCGGCGAAGGAAAACACGGAGGTGGCGGATGGAGGGTGGCATTCCCTGGCGTCGGGGCCGTGCTGGGCAGCGCCACGACATCGGGGAGAGGGGCTTGGCTTTTGGGGAGGCAGGAATGGATGGGCGACCGGGAGAGATCTCCATGGGGCTGCTCAGCGAGTGCCCTGCCCTGCCAAACTCCACTTGTGCCCATCAATGTCAGCTCGGAGCGGGAGATAGAGGGAACCATGCCAGGGGAATCATGGCCGGGAGAGTGTGGATTTGCCAGGTGGGCAGGAGGCTGCTGGTGAGGAAGGTTTAGGTGATGACTGGCACGGGGGCAGCGGGGGCCGGGAGACATCAATAGCGGGGGCAGCTCGGGGGCGCTGGAGCGGGTGGCGGAGGGAGGGGAGAAGGAGAGAGGAGGGAGAAAGGAGGGAGAAGGAATGGGGGAGAGGCAGCGGCCGTCACGCTTCAAAGCTTGCGAGGATCAGCCGATGCCGCTGCCACTTCTCCATCGCGGGGTCCCCACGACAAAGCCCGGCCCCCCCACCCTGAAGCAAGGCGTGCTCGCTGGGTGTCTTGTAAGCCTCCCCCTTGTAATTAACGCTAATTGTGGCAATTTCAGGGGTTTTCAATGATAATATTCCTCGCGTGCTGGGGGGAGGCTGCTGCATCTCCATCTTCCCTCTGGGCACCCCCCCGAGTTAATACCGCGAGGAAGAGCTTTTCCTCCGGGTGGGAATCCGGGCGAAGGGGAGAATCCCCAATTAACTCCAGAGCCCCCCGAACCCTCGCGGCTGTTCCCTGGGGCCTTTCCTTGCCCTCTTGCCCCGCTCCGCTGCTTTTCCCTCCTGCCAACAGCGGCCCTATTGTTAAACGCCGCGATCCTACGTGGCTCACTGCCGCTAATGAAGGTAATTAGCTGTGAGTCACGTCGGGCTCATTTATGTTACGAGGTCAAAATCCCCGCTACACTTCAATACATTTTTGCAGCGAGCGCATTTAGAAAGTAATTAAAAGGCTCAGCAGCCTCCTTTGCCTCCATCCCCTCTCCCCCTCGCCGGGCTGGCAGGATTTAATTGAGGCCAGCCGAAAGTTAGTGCGAATAAATTGTGGCTGATAACGTGGAGGTTGTAATTTAATTCTGCGAGAGGAGCTGTTCTCGCCCGGGTGTGTGGCTCTTCAGGGAGCGGGGTTGGAGAGGGGATGATGACAGCTTAGTTCCGTAACGTGGTTCAGCGATGGGGGAATGACGTTCGGGGGGGGGTGAGGCCGTGCATGGAGTGGTCGCTCTTTAGAGCGTCACCTGTGGGATTTGTGGAGCAAATTCCCACCGCTGGGAGGTTGTGGATAGCGGGGTGGTGGGAGGGGTGCTGGTCCGGCAGCCCAGAGTGGGTTGTCACAAAGGCTGGTGAGAAAACATCAAAAATATCGGCAATGTGCTGGCACGTGAATCCCCCTCCGTGACTTGGAAAGGAGTTTACAAAAATTAGGGAGAGTGACTTTTTACATGGGTGGATAAAGCCGGGACACAGGGAATGGCTTCCCACTGCCAGAAGGCAGGGATGGGTGGGATTTTGGGAAGGAATTGTTCCCTGGGAGGGTGGGGAGGGGCTGGGCTGCCCCTGAATCCCTGGCTGTGTCCCAGACCAGGCTGGACAGGGCTTGGAGCAATCTGGGATAGTGGAAGGTGTCCCTGCCCATGGAAACAAGACGATCTTTATGGTCCCTTCCATCCCAAACCCTTCCATGATTCTGACATCTCAATCGCTACCTCTGCCCGTGGAATGGCCAGAGGAGGAGAAGGATCCGGATCCGCCGGCCGGAGGCGGTGGAGCAGCATCAGCTTGGGATGCTCCCAGGATTTCCAACGCGGGGAGCAGGATGTAAATGTAACCTTCAGCCGCCGAGTGCAATTAGAGCTCCGTGCCTGCCGCGATATTAAAATGGATATTAAAGCAAACAGCGGCTCTCCCCGCTCCCAGGGATAATATCCCGCGCCTGTTTAGCCAGGGATTTGCGGCACTCCGAGCAAACAGCCGGGAGCCGCCGCGGGTGCCCGGGAAACCTCTCAAATCCATGAGTGAAAATCCAGCCCTCGGATCGCGGCACGGATCCGCTCCCAGGGCCGGGCATCCTGCGGGGCAGGACCTTTCCCGTGGCCACGAGAAGCAGGAAGAGGAGGAGGAGGAGCAGCTTTTCCAGCCTTGCTGAGGCTGAAGGAGGATGTAGAATCCAAGCGTGGTCCTGCTCCTTCCTGCTCCTTCCTGCTCCTTCCTGCTCCTTCCTGCTCCTTCCTGCTCCCGTGGTGCTCATGAACTTCCCTCCTTTTCCTTACCCTTCTCCCTGCTTTTTCCTTGGAAGGAGAGCACCAAGAGTGCTTTTTACTGTGTCCTTCCCTTGGAATATGAGTGGAATTGCTTTTGGAGTGGCTGACGCTCAGCTTTTCCTCAGCTGCTGCCTCAAGCCGTGATGTCTTATTAAAAAATGACAATGAGGCTGCTCCAGCTTTGTTTTCCCTTTCTCATTTGGACATTGTGCCCCGATCCCAAAAGTGTTGCAATCCCTCCCTGCCTGCATCCTCTCCCTGGTCCAAACTGGGTGATGGGATCTGGGACAGGAGACCCCGATTCCCACAGACCCACAAAGCCCGGAGGTGTCTTGTTTTCCACACAGGGAGCTCGGTGAGGCATTCCAAGCGGAGACAGCAGGAAAATCCCATTTTTTGTGCTCATCCTTTGCTCCTCTTCCCAAAACCATGAATCCCAGCCCTCGATTTTGTTACCAGCGCTGTTTTTCCGTGTCTCTCCCTGCAGATACGCTGTCAGTGCCTCGCTGGTCCCCGCAGATCCCTCGTCGGGATTTAGGAAACTCCATAAAACACAGGTATGCCCACCCTGCTGCTGTGCCAGGCTGGGGAAGAGGGATGAGGATCTCCCTTTCCATCTCTGCTCCCGCTCGGGGAGACTGGGGACATTCCCACTCTTTCCGGGCTGCGCTGTCCTCCAAACCCATTTCAATTCCATTTCAGTTCAGATCTGGTTCAGATAAGGCTCGAGTCGCTATCGATAAAAGCTGTGCATTATCCGTGACCTTGCCAGCCTTCAGCAAATTCCCCATCTCCCGATTATTGCCCTTCCGTATCTCCCTGAAGAGGGAAAAGCGCTGGGAAGAGTCTCGGTGCCGCTGTTTGATGGGAAGCGGCTCCCCAAGGGGCTGGAAACATCGGTCCCCAGGGCAGGGAGGGGTTTTGGGGTGTCCTGGGGTGGGCAGAGCTGGGCAATCACAGCGAGCTGGGACTGGATTCCCTTTGGAACAGGCTGTGCCCCTCTCCGGAACCCAAGCGGGGCTCAGGGTTGTGTTTCGGCATCCCTGGAAAAATTCCTCAGCACCCGCAGTGTTTGCAGAGTTTAAGGGCAGCAGGGGGAGGATAAATTAGGGCTCGGGAGATAAGTGAGGATTCAGCTCTCCCTGCCCACCCTTCCCGTGTTTCTCTCCACAGGTTTTCCACCAAGTACTGGATGTCTCAGACCTGCACCGTCTGCGGGAAGGGAATGTTGTTCGGCTTAAAATGCAAAAACTGCAAGTACGGCGCCGTGCCGGAGCTGTTTGTGTCACTCCTTAAAACTGTGAGGGGACAATGGGGCTTTGCTGGGGAAGCCGAGCGGGGTCTGGGCACGGAGAGACCGACCAGGCTCTCTCCAGCTCATCCTCACAGGAAGCTTGGATGAGGCGTGGGATTGGGTGAATAACACCCCAAAGCGGGGCTGGGGTTGGCTCTGGGATGGGATCAGGGCCCTCGGGGAGGATGTGCCCGCCAGACCTCGGCTCTGCTCGCTCCAGAGCTCTGAGTCAGATCCTGACAGTTCCCTTCCCTAAGCCTGGCTTCACAACCCCACGTTATGGAGATTCCCTGTGGAATTATCTGCAGATGGACGCGCTGGACCAGGCAGGGGTAGAGAGTGGGCATAGGGAGGGTTTTGCCCACAGTTTTGGGCTGTAACCTCTATTTTTGCCAAGTTTTTTGGGTCTCTGTTTCCTGGCAGGGCCGTGGCCCTGAGGAGCCAACCCACCCTAAACCCATGGTGCAAGGGAGAGGGAATAAAACGGGATAGGACCGGGAAAACACAGCGAGGCAGAGGCTGGTGCTGCTCCAGCTGCTCTAAATCTGCCCCAGCCCAGTCTCGCACAGAACCGTGCAGCCACCAGCGCTTGGGAAAGCTGCTCCCGCAGCCTGGATTGCCTTTCCCGAGGTTGGGAGCCGGGAATGTGGGATTGTCTGCGGCTAACGGAGCGATAACCATCGCTGCTGCGCTGATTAAGCGCTGATGAGTTGGTAAATTGGGATTTAAACCCGACGAGAAGCGCTCGGTTACTCCACAGCTGGTGGGGCTTTTCTGGAAGGGATGTTAAATACACGGATTTTAAAGGGGTGAATCCGTGCTCGAGGAACTGGAGGTTTCTCCTGCGAGCTCTCCGCACGGGAGGAAGGATTTTGTGCCTGGTTCCTGAGCAGGATCGGGGACGCTGTGGCTCTGGCTGTGCCAGCCCTGCTCCCTGTAATCCTACAGAGAAGAACAAATCCATTTCCTGCTAGCCAAAAGTTGGGGCTGAACACAAGGCATTTAGGATTTTTCCAGTTTGGTCCCGGCGCTGTTTTTCCCAGAAACCAGAGGGGAGCAGGCAGGTAAAACAAACAACCGGACCCCAACCCCCAAGCCTCAAATACCAAATTAATTCCTGCCTTTCCCTCTAGGAACAGCTTTGTAATAAAAGCTAACACGGGCAGCTCCTGAATTTTCATTACCCAGCTCATTGACTTGAAGCTGCCGTTCTTTCCCCCCCCCCCCCCCCATCCTTTCCCCTTGTTTTGATAAATCCTTTCCTCCTTTTCCCCTTTTCCCCCATGGCTTTCTGCCGGCCTGGCAGAGCGTGAGCTGGGGATGCGTTTCCATCCTTAATTAAGGAGGAATGGGAAGGATTTGGGAGTCTGCCTATGCCTATATGCATGACCCGGGGGTGAAGCCCTCCAGACTCCTGCCCCAGCTCCACAAACCGGGAAAAGCTCCGCAGAAGACCCAGCGTGGCTGTGAATCCCCTCTTTATTTTGGCTAAATGTCCTTAAAAAAGCCAGGAGGGGAGGGAAAATGACAGGGAGACATCAAGGGCCAGGGCAGTCGCTTCCTCCCCCTCTGCTGCCCCCGAATTTAATTAAGCATCCAGCAGCAGGATGGTGGGAACGGGGATTTCAGGGAATCGTGCAATAGTTTGGGCTGGAAGGGACCCTAAGGACCACCGTGTCCCACCTTCCAGTAAACCTTTTATTGGATTCTGCTCCTTTTATTGCAGAAGTGATGATTTGGGGCATCCCCAAGCCTGGCTGGTCTGCCTCAGCTGGCAGAGAAAGGGGGAGCTGGGCAGAGTTCCCTGGTTTGGGAATTCCTGTGCTACTCCTTTGGGACGGATGAGCTTCCCAGGGGTGTGCAGCCCCTGTGTCCTGCCAGCCAGCCCACCCTGGTGCCCCCCAGGATGTGCATCCTGCCCTGCTCCTTATCCCTGAGCCTGCAGCTTGGGAATTATGGGATGCAGGGATCCGGGAGTGCTCACTGGGCAAAGAGAGCAGCCAAGGCCTCCCACCCAGTCACCTTCCCGGGAGAAAAAGGGAAAAAAGCCCCGAGCTCCATCATAGGATCCCAGAGCAGCCTGGGCTGGGAGAGGGCTTAAAGCCCATCCCATTCCATCCCTGTCATGGGCAGGGACATCTCCCATTGTCCCAGAGTGCTCCAAGCCCTGTCCAGCCCGGCCTGGGACACTGCCAGGGATCCAGGGGCAGCCACAGCTTCAACCTGTGCCACCCTCCCAGGGGATAATTCCTTCCCAGTATCCCATCCATCCCTGCCTTCTGGCACTGGGAAGCCATTCCCGTCACTCCACAAAGTCTGTGTCCCGTCACTCCACAAAGTCTCTCCATCCCGGGCTGCTCCGTGTCCCCTTCTCACTCCTCTCTCTCTGTCCCCTGCCAGGCTCAAGTGCCACAACAAATGCACCAAAGAGGCCCCTCCGTGTCACCTGCTGATCATCCACCGCGGAGGTAAGGCCCTCTCTCCTCCCCGCTCTGTGCCTCCGGGGATGTCGCCAGCGGGTAAAACTTTCAAAAGCCCCCCGGGCGATTCGGGAGCCGGCCCCTGGCGGGGTCCCCGGCGGGACGGAGGCTCCCGAACCGCTTGGGCGCTCTGGGAAATGTTACCCACCGTTTTTTCCGCTTGTAGGGAGACGAGCCGGTCGGGGCGAGGCAGATTTGCATTGCAAACCACTTCCACCCACCCTCCCCCTGCCTCCTTTTCTTTTCAGATTCCCCACCGCACGGGGTAAGTCCAACCAGGTTTTAGCCTTTTGCTACTGTCGAGAGCTCAGGGCGGATGTGGGACCCCGAAATCTCCCGGTGCATGCGGGGTCCCCGCGCCGGGGACGCGGCCGTGCCCTGCGGATGCTCGTGGTGCTTTTGGAGCTGCCTTCCCCCGCTCTCCTGCGGGACAGCCCGGCCTCAAATCCGCACAGAGACAGGGAGAACTTTGCAGCAGGACGACGGGGCGGCGCTCCCCACCTCTTTTCTTCCAGATTTTGACTCCCTTGCTGGCCAGAGGACCGCGACTGCCTGCGGGAAACGCTCCCAATTGCTCTTGCCTTGAATTTTGAGCTCTTAAAGCTGTTCCTTTGTGTTAAATAGCCCCAAACCCCACTCCTCGGTTTAATCCTGGGGAAAGGATCGTGCTGGTGGCACCTCGGAGGGGCAATTTTACAGCCCCCACCCCTCCCATGCCCTCGTTCGCAGCAAATTTGGGTGGAAGCGGTTGAAGTCCCTCCCCGCCAGGCTCGGAGCTGCTCGGAAGGCACCGTCCCGGGGGCAGGGGGGCTCCTGGGATGGGCAGCATTTGGGATTTAGGGCTGCGATGTCGCAAGAGCCGGAGCTGCCCCGCTGTGTGGTTTAGGAGCAGCATGGCTTTGGGGTGGCCTCAGCATCACTGAAGTACCTCCCCACCCCCCAAAACCCCCCAAACCCAGCTGTTAAATCCTCTGTTTTGGAGTCAAAGCATTCCTTGAGCCTCCCCAACCTTCGGGCTGGCTTTGCCCCATGAATTCCCTGCCGACAGTGTTCTGAGCGGGCTCCTTCCCTCCACCCCAAAAAGCTCCGTCAAGGAACAGGACTGTGCTGCTTGAGCCCCGGCTCACAGAGGGGCCGTGGCAGCTGCCGAACCCCAAACCGCAGCCTCCCAGCCCGGGGGGGTTGGCTGTGGCCGGGGTGCAGGAGGATCCCGAAGCTCAGCTGCCGTCCCAGGCTGAAGTGCCGCGGGAATCGCTTTGGAGAGCAGTGTGCAAGCACGGGGTGACCTGAGCGCTCCCGCTGAGCTCTGATGGCTGTCGCTCTCTCTTCCCCTCCTCTCCATCCCCTTTTCCCTCTCTCCCTTCTTAATCCAGCAAGGTTAGTCCGGACAGAGTCGGTGCCCTGCGACATCAACAACCCCCTGAGGAAGCCCCCCCGGTACTCGGACCTGCACGTCAGCCAAACGCTCCCCAAAACCAACAAACTCAACAAGGTGAGCCCTGAGCCCCCTCTGCGCCCACCCACTGCGCCCAAATATCCACAGCTTGTCACGGAATTGTGGAATTCTTTAGGCTGGAAAAGATCTTTGAAGGAAATTGGGTTCAGTTCGGCCGAAGCCACCACTGGCCCATGGGCCCAAGTGCCACATCCACACAGCTTTTAAATGACTCCACCATGCCCTGGGCAGCTGTGCCAGGGCAGACAGCCCTTCCCATGAAGAAATGTTTCCCAATATCCAATCTGACCCTCCCCTGGCCCAGCCTGAGGCCGTTCCCTCTCCTCCTGTCCCTGTTCCCTGCAAGCACAGCCCGACCTCCCCGGCTGTCCCCTCCTGTCAGGAGCTGTGCAGAGCCACAAGGTCCCCCTGAGCCTCCTTTTCTCCAGGCTGAGCCCTTTCCCAGCTCCCTCATTCTCTCCTGGGGCTCCAGCCCTTCCCAGCTCCATTCCCTTCCCTGGACATGTATCCAGTGAGGTTATTTCTCTTTAAAATAAAATGGGATCAGCACTTCCAGAACATCCTGGGTCCTGCTGTCCCAGTCCTGCTCCATTGTGGCCTCTCAGTCTCCAGGTCCAAGCTGAATTTGGGGTGGTTTGAGGTCTCTGCTCCCGGCAGGTGACTTCAATAAATACCAAATTTAGTATTGCAAATAAAACAAGCTGGGAATTGGATTGTCCCTGGCGGAGCTGCTCAAGCCAGACCTGCCAGAGCACCTGGCTCACTCCTGCTCGGCATTGATACAATAAACCCATCACAGGGCTGGTTCTGATGGGATTCAGAGCCTGCTGGCCTCCAGTGGAAAATTCCTCGGAGGAAGAGCAGGGTGAGGGGTTGGGAGGCTGGAAGTGCTCAAAGAAAAGGATATCATTGATGTGATGGGAATGGATCATCAAAACCCTGAATTCCCAGAGCCTGCCTGAGCTCCTCAAGGTCTCAGCATCTTCTGGCTCTGGGAAAAGTCTGGGTACCAAGGTCAGCTCCTGGAGATGTTGATTTTAAACCTAAATCCCTCCAGAAATTCCTTGGTGCAGAGATCTGCTCTGGTTTTGTTGTGGGGTAGTGCACAAGGCTTTTGACCTGAGCACTCCCATTCAGGTTGAAATTCCCCCATAAATGTGCTTTTTTCAGCAGGGCCTCCTTCTTACTTCGGTGTTTGTGAAAACATTTCTTTAGAAATATCCTGAATAAAATCATGGAATGGCCTGGGTTGGAAGACACCTTAAAGATCCTCCACTTCCAACCCCCCAAGAAATCTCATTGCTGTGACCTTCACTGGAAGCTTCAAAAAGAATTTGCCTGGCCAAGATTGTTGAGCATGGAATGATGACCAATATTCCCTTCTTGGAAAGCGCATCTCATTTAAAAATTAATTAATTAGGACAAAATTACCTGCTGGGGAAGGCTCATGCAGATTTTTTAACCTTGGAGGGGAATTCCATGGGGATGGGAATGCTCAGCGCTGCTCAGACCCTGTTCAGTGGAGCAAAGGGGGAAATCCCAGCCTTGATTTTCTGTTTTTGGATCCAAGATATCCAAGCAGGTTCTGCTTCCCATTGGCTCCCGGGTGGTCCCTTCCCACCCATCCCAAAACCACTGGCCTCGGTTGGGAAGAGTCAGGGAATGGCGAGGAGTATTTTGGGATGCATTGGCTGATCCTCCCGATCCCTCTGCTCCGAGCAAGGCCCTGGGTTTGGCGCTGAGGAGCTCAGCAGGCGCTGCCAGGTCCTTGTTGTCCCCAAAGTCCAAAGCCCCAAGGCCGTGGCCCCAATTCTGGTCTTGGTGGCCACGGCTCTGCAGAGCCAGAGGATCTGGGGACACTCACCTGGGGGTGAGGGTGGCAAAGGAACCGATTTATGGTGGGAAATGGCCTTGGGGATGCAAACAGCTTTGGGAAAAGCTCTGGGTGTTTTCTAGGAATAAAAGGGTCTGGATGACCCACGGAGCTGCCACTTGTCCCCTGTGGTCCTCGGCACCTCAGGGTGGCATCACCTGGCGCTGACCTCACACCTTCCTCTCTTTCCCTCTTCCCCGTGTCCCTCAGGACCACATCCCGGTGCCCTACCAGCCAGATTCCAGCAGCAACCCCTCGTCCACCACGTCCTCCACGCCGTCATCGCCAGCGCCGCCGCTGCCGCCCAGCGCCACCCCCCCGTCCCCCCTGCACCCATCCCCGCAGTGCCCGCGCCAGCAGAAGCAGTTCAACCTGCCAGGTACTGCCAGCCCCTCCACGCCTCCCTGGAGGTGGAGTTGTGTCCTGGGGTGTCTTTGGGATGAGGAGCAGTTCCACCTAATTCCCTTCCTGGGATGGGGAAAAGTGGGAGTAGGAATGGGGAGAAAAGCTGAGTTTAGGATAATTTGGGTTGGGTCAAACCTCCTGCCTGAAGAAGGGGCAGACCCCGAGGTTTGATCAAGTCTTGGGAAAGTCCAGGGTTGGAGCCAGCACAGCTTCTGCTGCTCCTGAGGCTGCAAAAGCTTCCCAGGCATGGATTTTCTAAGGAATTTTGCCTCAACTCTGAAGGGAAACCAGGGGCTTACCCCTCTGTGAGGGCAAATTGGGGTGACCCCGTGTGGTTTTGGGGTGATGGGCCCGAGTCGGTTTGGTGGCAGCACATGTGGGGTGACAGATGATTCTGGGGGTGTCTGGCATGGCTTGTCCCATGGAATCTGGACCTGGGATCCATCTGCTCCTGGCACTGCATCTCTTCAGGGATGGTGGGAGAGGTAGTGAGGTCCCGACGGGATGCTGAAGTTGTGGAAAACGACCCAAAAAGTTCCTCCTGGGCTGAAAACGTACCAAAGGCTGTCCCAGCATGTCTGCCTTCCTTTGGGATGTCCTGCTGCTCCAGGAAATGTCCCTTCCTTTGGGATGTCCTGCTGCTCCAGGAAATGTCCCTTCCAGGAGGGGAACAGCTCAGCTCCACTCTGGAACTGTGTCCAGCCACTCCCAAAAAATCTCTGGCAAGGGCCCAGGAGATCTCTGGGATGCTGAAGCATTCCTGGCTGTCCTGGTGGCCCTGCTTGGTCCATGACCTCTTGCTGGAGCAGCTGGAAGGTTGGGGTCCCTCCTGCGCCCCCAAAATCCTGGGATGAAGGACCTGGTGTGGCAGGAAGGAGGGTCAGGATGGCTTCTCCAGAGGAACCACCCAGCACCTCCGTGCTCCACAGTGGTGCTTCCATCCTGAGCAGCCTTCAGCCAGAGAAGGAGGAGGAGGAGGAAGTTGCAATCACCACAACCCCAAACACTTCCAAAAGCTGGGAATAACCCCAGAAACCATCCCACGTGTCCTGGTGTTCCTGGAGAGGCCGCAGCCCTTGGGAGTGCCTGGGATTCCAGCAGGATCCCAGAATGGCGCCGGGAGGAAGCCCCGAGCACCCCGAGGAATGATCTGAGCCACCTGCCAGGTCAGGATTCCACCAGGCACAGCCCTGGAGCCTCCAGGTTCCAGGAGGACATGGAATGGGTTCCGTGCTGCTGTGACCCCGCCCAGGGAGTTCTTCCAGAGCTGAAGCATTCCAACATTTTGGCAGTTGGATAGCCATGCTCAACATCCCAATCCATCTGCCGGGGCAGCCCTGGGCTTGGCTCCGGGGGGATCCAGCCTTTGGTGACGCTGCCATGGGTCACTTCTGGAGCAGACACCTCCCACTGGGGCTTTTTGGGACATTATTCCACGTGGTTTAAGCCGAAACCATGGAATTAACCCCCCTTTTGGGCACTTGGAACACATTCCCTGCTGGCAGGGCTGGAGCAGGGCAGGATCAGACCCTGGGGGGGTCTTTGCTCTCTGCTTTATTCCCGTGAGGGGCAGAATGGGATCCAACAAGAACTCGCCCTCCTTTCATCTTCCACCCGGGAAGCTTTCCGTGCTTCATCCCATCAAGATGGTCTTCTCAGGGATTAGGATTTGAGCTTGGAAATTGTGACACGGTGACCTCCTCCTGCCAGAATTACCTTCAGGGCTCCTTTGATGTTGGCTCAGGTCCTGCTGCGGGGCCGAGGTCAGGCTCTGGGGTCTCCAAGCTGGAGAGGGGAGGCTGAGGGATGGCCCTCGGGGCCTTGGAGATCAGAAAGTGTCTTTTGAGCCAGTGCCAGCCTCTGGTGGCCTCAGCAGCTCTGTGCATCACAGCCATGACCTGCCCATGGGAGTGGGAGTCCCACCACCCACAGCATCTCTGAGCTCTGCCTTTGGAATCAGCCCCCCTTCCAAGGAAGGACTTGGCTCCAAAATAGGGAAAAAAGAGGCGGAATTGGGCCAAAATGGGCAGCAGTGGTAAATCCATCCCTTGGTGTCTCCATGACGCCGAGAGGTTCCCAAATTCCAGCTGAGGGCCAGCCCCTGTGGGGCTTTCTCTGGAGAAAAATGTGTCCAAATCCCACTGGTGACTTCATGGGTGACATCCACGCTCTCCAAGCAGTGTAGAAAAGTAGCTGATGGGGGGGAAAAATCAAGTTATAATTCAGCAAATGCCTTCATCTTTTGGCCGTGGCACCCTCTGTGCCAGTTTGGAATATGGAATATTCCACAGGGGATGTGGAAGTGGGAGAGGTTGGATCACACAGGAGGGGGTCCCATGGGTGGGGGTTGAGGTTTCCTGGTGCATGCCTGGGCACAGCTTGGGGCTTTTCCAGCTCCACACGTTGATGTTGAACCCATTTTTTTCTTTTTCCCAGCTTCCCATTACTACAAGTACAAGCAGCAGTTCATTTTCCCAGGTAAGGCTCTCCAGAAGTTTGTCCCAGGATTTCTCCTGATGGGGTGGGTGCATGGCCGGCTCTCTCTGACCCCTGTATTTGAGGATTTTTCCTCAAACCCAGCGCTGTGAAGATGCTGCAGGGTTGGGTGGCCCTAAATGACACCCAGCCCTACTCAGGGTGCCACTGCATTGGACCTGGGGGTGAAGGGTGGGGTTTAATTCCCTCGGGAGCTTCCCAAACCTCTCTGACTCCCCTCTCTTGTCCCCAGATGTGGTGCCTGAGACGCCGACCCGAGCCCCGCAGGTCGTGCTGCACCCTGTCACCTCCAACCCCATGTGAGTGGCTCCGCCTTGCTGTCCCCTTCCTCATCCTCCTCCCGGCACCCGTGGGTGCTCCCCTGCCTTCAGGGGCTCATGTGGTCCTGGGGAGACCCCAGAGCTCTGGAGGGCTCATTTATAACCCACAGCTCTTCAGTGCTAGGAAAAAAATGTATTTCAGTCCAAAACACCAAAGCCCAAGGAGTTAATTAAATTATAATTAAATTATAATTACATTATTGTCTTGGTTTGATAGACAGATGTCTGCTAAGGAAGATGGGAACCTTCCTTAGAATAGAGAATGTGAACCCCCCCCTCCGAATTATTATAACTTTGGAATCAAGGGCTTTCAGGCGAAGATATGGGAAAAGGAATAACAGCTCTTTACTAATATTTAGAGCAAGGCAATAATACAGAAACAACAGTTTAAACAGACAAAGTCAGAACACAACCTGCACCCTGTCAGGGTGGTGCTGCAGTGCAGTTCAATGGTGGCTGCAGTCCCGTTGGAGTGATGGATGTGCTCTTGGTGAAGTGGTGATCTTGTGGAAAGGTCTCGTCGCTCTCTGGAGGTCCAGTGGTGGCTCCTGAGCTCTTCTCCTCTGGGAATCAGTGGGAAAGGTACCCCGGTGTTGCAGGGTCTCAGTTTCTGTGCAGGTGGGAATGTTCAGCTCCTCCCCTCTGGGCAGGGCATCTCCCAATGGCTGATGGAATCTGTGAGTCACTCCCGGAGCCCTGGATGGCCATGGGCAGAGCTAGCCCCGATGGTGTTAGCAGGGCTGGGTCATGCTGAACACAAAGAACACTGCCCCAGCTGTTTGAACAGCTTGTGGAGATGGGAATGGAATACACACTTTTGGTTACACCTTCCATGGAACCTAGGACAATTATAAACAGACAATCAGGGTCTCTGGGATACCTTTACCACCTCCAGTATTTTCAAGTCCAGTACGCTTTGGGCTGAAAGTTGGGAAAAGCAGAGTCTAATCAGTATTAGAAATATCCCCCCACAGCAGGGAACCCGAATCTCTCATTCCCTGGTGCCTGTGCTGCTCCAACAGCGACGTTCCACTGCTGGGTCTGTTCCTGATCCTTTCACCAAGGCCATTTTGGGAGGATTTTACCAGCCCAGGGTGTAAGGGATCAAGGCTGGCCCCAGTTTGTGGCCAGCTCATCCAAACTCTCCAAACTCCATTGGAATGGAGAGCAACAGATTCCACTGTCCCTTGGGAATTTATGGGAAAATGGTGAAGTCAAAGCCTTTAGTTTTTTCCCTCCCCTGCCTAAAGGTGTCAGACACAGGACTGGCAGGATTCTGGGGGGGAATAGCTTCCAATATGCCAAATCTGTGATTCCCCTGTTCCCACTGAAAACATCCCATGGGAACTGCTGGGGTTGGGCAGCAGCTGCCGCTCCAGATCCTCGGAAGACAGGAATTCGTGCCTGGGACAGCGATGGGGCGGGAGAAGCCGGCGGCTCCTGCAAACTCCATCCATGGAGATGCTCCAGATATCAGGATCGGCTCCTTTTGAGTGGAATCCTGGGATTCATGGCTGTGGAATGGGATTGGGTACACAGGATTGCCTGTGGAACGGCCTGGGGAGTGGAATTCCCCTGGGAAGGGATGTTGTTATTGATAATAATAGTTGATAATATATTTATATGATGTTTGAAACTGCCCAAGCTGTTCTGGCTGATCTGTCATTCAGAACTTCCCAAATTCCATGTTCATTCTCGGGGCAACAAGACCTCAGTCATGGGGGTGGGAGGTGCTGAGAAATCAGGGAAGGAAAAGAACTGGAAAACCAGTCAGATTTGGGGGCTTCACCGCAGGGAGAGGATCTTTGAACCCTCCACTTCTCCAAAATAATTGAAAAACTCCTTTACTTTTCTTCCCTTCTGCACTTTCGCTTTGGCTGGTTGGGAAGAAATCTTAGAAATCCCTAAAAATGCTTCAAGGATGTGCCCCAGAATCTGTGGGGGGTAAATCTGTCCCTCACCCCGGGTCAGTGACACCTTCTCCTCCCTGATCCCTTCATCCCTTGCACAGGAACCGGGACTGCTCCCCAGATCCGGCTGTTTTTCCATGATCTTAATTCCTTAATTCTTTTTCCAGCCTGGAAGGAAACCCATTGCTTCAAATTGAAGTGGAGCCCACCTCGGAGGTGAGACAGCTCCTGTGCTTAATGGGCCTTGGTTTTACGGATATCCTGGGGCACATTTCCTCAGAAATGGAGAAGTTTCCCATCTGTGCAGTGGAATTGCTGATAATTGAATTAAAGGCCACGCATCCGTGTCCCCAGCCCGTGGAGAGAGTCCCTCCCGGGCTCTGAGTTTGGAATTCAATGAGGTTTTTCAGGATGCGTTAAAAATGTGGTGGAAGGGAGGGAGGGGGAGAGGGAGGACGAGGATGGAGCTTTTAAAAGGCAGTGTAAATCCTGTAGGAAGGATAAAAGGACCACCAGGGTGTCTGGGAATGCTGACCAGGGGGTGCCAGGGTGGGAAAAATGGGGATTAACAGAGCACAGCTCGGCCAGGGGAAGGTGAAAGTGTTTTCAGACAAATTAATTAAATCTCTTAAGGGTCACAATCCTAAATTTAACCCTGGGGTAAATAAATGGCTCCCCAGGGCAGTGGTGGATCCCCATCCCTGCAGGGATTTAAGAGCCCTGGGGATGTGGCACTTGGGGACATGGGTTAGCAGTGGCCTTGGCTGGCTAGGGAACAGTTGGAGTTGATCTCAGAGGGCTTTTCCAACCCAAAGGATTCCATGATCCTATGAAAATCTGGGATTCTGTTGACTTTGCGTTGAGCCTGTTGGCTTTGGAAGGCACCTGCCGGGTTCCTCCGGCTCTGAGTCGGACCAGTGGGGTTTTTCCACACTTTTTTCCCTGTTTGATTGTTCCCGACACCCTTTGCCCGCTGCAGAACGAAGAAGGCGCCGAGGAGGCGCAGGAGTCCGAGGATGACTTCGAGGAGATGAACCTCTCGCTGCTCTCCGCCCGCAACTTCCCGCGCAAGGCCAGCCAGACCAGCATCTTCCTGCAGGAGTGGGACATCCCCTTCGAGCAGCTGGAGATTGGTGAGCTCATCGGCAAGGGCCGCTTCGGGCAGGTGTTCCACGGGCGCTGGCACGGCGAGGTGGCCATCCGCCTCATCGACATCGAGCGCGACAACGAGGACCAGCTCAAGGCCTTCAAGAGGGAGGTCATGGCCTACCGGCAGACGCGGCACGAGAACGTGGTGCTCTTCATGGGGGCCTGCATGAGCCCTCCCCACCTCGCCATCATCACCAGGTTGGAGTGGTTTTTTCTTGTCCAAAAATTTGGTTTTTCCATCGTTTTTTCCTGCGGTCCAGCAGTGTGGTTGGGTTGAGTTTCCTGCCCTAAGGAAGGGATGTTGTCCATGTGCTGTGTCTGTGTTCTCCATGTGCTGTGGTTTGAGGAAAGAGTAAATCCAAAATGTGTCCAGGTAGGTCATTCTCCTGTAGGAGTGGAGCTCCAGACAGGAATGGTTTGGTTTATCCAGGGGCAGGAGGCATCACGGAATCATGGAATGGGTTGGGTTGGAAAGGACCTTGAAGTTCCTCCAGTGCCACCCCTGCCATGGCAGAGACACCTTCTGCTGTCCCAGGCTGCTCCAAGCCCTGTCCAGCCTGGCCTTGGACACTGCCAGGGATCCAGGGGCAGCCACAGCTTCTCTGGGAATGTCATCCCAGCCCCGCCCCACCCTCACAGAAAACAATTCCTTCCCAATATCCCATCTGTCCCTGCCCTCTGGCACTGGGAAGCCATTCCCTGTGTCCTGTCCCTCCATCTCCAGTCCCTCTGCAGCTCTCCTGGAGCCCCTTTAGGCCCTGGAAGATTGGGAGGCTCCTTGCAGCTTTCTGGAGAGCGAGCTGGGGTTTGGGGCCTCCACAGCTGCCGTGGTCCCAAGGCATTCCAAGGTACCTGCCCTCACCCTCATTCCCAGTGGGAAACGTAGCACTGAGTCTCCCGGTGCAATCCATTCAGGGTTAGGCAAAAATTCCCAGCTGGCCTGGAAGCAAAGGGGCTGCAAATGCTCCCAGAGCAGCTGTTGTCATGGGAAATGCATTTATTCCTGGGAATTCTGTGGTTTCCTTCGCCTCCAGACCGTGCACTCAGCCACAGGGCTTGTCACGGTCCCACTTTTCATCCCACCCAGGGTTCCTTTCTCCTGGAGAAGTTTCCCCAAGGTGAGGTTGAATTTTCCTCCTGGCAGCATTTCAAAAAGCAGTGGAATGGCACTGCTTCCAAGAGCCATTAGTGATGAAATATTGCATCATCTTTTCCTAATGTTCCCAGTTTTGCCCTGAAAGTGGCATGTCCCGGTCCCTGATCCCAGATGGGGTCACCCTGCAGGGGCTCTGCTCCCTCTTTGTCCAAAACAAAAGGATTTCAACCCAACTTTGTGGCACCTCATCACTTGCTCCGGTGGGTTCATGGATTGTGTTTGCCTTGGGATTTTCGTCCTCTGGAGTCAGGGTGACTCCAAAGCAGGGCTGGCTCTCCCCAGCTGGCGACTGGAAAAACGATGCCTTTTATTCCGAACCAAAAATGAGCCATCTGGGGAAAATTCCGCAGCATTTCCATCTATTGGGTAGCTCCAGGCCAAAAGCTTTTGGAAAAGTGTGCAAACACATGTATTGATGGATGAGTCAGAGCCACCATCCATGTGTTACACCGTGTTCCCAAAGGAGAAGGCAGCGTCTCCATCCCGCTCTGCCACCCCTTTGCAGCCCCTGTTTGCTCAGCTTTTCAGTGCTATTCAATAGCAAAATCTGGGAAATGTATTCCTTGGTTTTTTGAAATTTTTTTTTGAGCCATGGAATGTTTTCCCTTCCATTTTCTATTCTAATGGGCCTTTCTGTAAAAGCAGAAAGGTGCCATTTTTGACAGCTGGACAAAATCAATCCGTGTGCTGTGGCGTCCTGGTGAATTAATATGAGGAATGTGGAGCTCTGCTCATCCTGTTCCTCTTCCAGCTGCACTTGGACCTGTTTTTTAAGGTCAAAATATAAATTTGTTGAGTTGCCCAAAATATAACCCAAGCTCACAATGTCTCCAGGCATCGTTTGGTCTTTCCTACAATCCACTTCTATCTGCATCCTTCCAAAGCTGAACCAAATTCAGCTTTAAGCCAAAGGAGAGTCAGGTTAGATGGGATATTGGGAAGGAATTGTTCCCTGGGGGGGGCTGGGATGGCATTCCTGGAGAAGCTGTGGCTGCCCCTGGATCCCTGGGAGTGTCCAAGGCCAGGCTGGACAGGGCTTGGAGCAGTCTGGGACAGTGGGAGGTGTCCCTGCCATGGCAGGGGTGGCACTGAATGAGTTTTCGTGTCCCTTCCAACCCAAACCATTCCATGTTTCCATGAGAGTTATACAATTGCAACTGGAAACCTGTTTGGTTTCTCCTGCTGGGATTTCTGGGGTGCAGGAAAACCGATGGGGCTCAGCTCAGTCTCAGAGGATTTTTGGGAAGGCCAGGGCTGTGTGAGTACATATCCCATAGCCTGGAGGTAACTTCCAGACACAATTTTCCTGCTTTGAACCTTCCTGTCGAGCTCTGTTCTGCTGTTCTTCTGTGAGAGCACAGGAATTGTAGGATTTGGAATGGTTTGGTTTGGAAGGGACGTTAAAGTTCATCCAGTCTGAGTCTCTGCTGTGGATAGGGACACCTCCCACTGTCCCAGGCTGCTCCAAGCCCTGTCCAGCCTGGCCTTGAACACTGCCAGCGATCCAGGGGCAGCCACAGCTTCTCTGGGCACCTGTGCCAGGGCCTCCTCACTGTGGCAAACCTTTCCTTGGATCTGATCCCATCCCTATAGCCAGGGATGCTTTCTTGCCCTCCTGCCTGCACTCTTTGTCTGCTCTATCCTTGGCTGAATGTTTTTGGGACATCTCTGAAAATCTCCTGTGGGGAAAAGTCTTCTTACCACATGGAGATCTTTATCCCATCCATGTTCCAGGTTTTCCCTAAGGGATATGAGAGCCCTGGGGGTTTTCTGCCACAGGAGCTGCTGCTCAGGTGTTGTAGGGAATGAGGCTGGGAAGAGGACAGTGTGGAAATGGCAAGGATACTGGGAATGGAATAGGATACTGGGAATGGAATAGGGTACTGGGAATGGAATAAGGTACTGGGAATGGAAAGGATACTGGGAATGGAAAGGATACTGGGAATGGAATAGGACACTGGGAATGGAATAGGGTACTGGGAATGGTCCAGGAGGTGGCACTGAGCGAGCACTGCTCTTCAGTCAGGACTTTCCCAAAGGGACTCAATTCTCCCCATTTGTGTTTATGGGAATAACTTTAAACCAGGCTTTGCTTGGAGTGGGGGAAAGTCATTCCCAGCTGCCTGAGGGGGGGATTATGGATACAAACCCGGGTTGTCTGATTTCCTCACCTTCCCCGTGCCCATTCCCAGGGCAGGACTGGCTGGGAGTGGAAGAGGCCCCTTTTCTTCAAGTGGCCACTCGAGGCCGTTTTTTCCACAAAATCCCAGCAATTCCTTGGAGCTGTGACAGAAATCTCCGTTTCCCTGCACGTCTGGAAGCAGCTGCGTGTCCCTGGGAAGGGGCTTCACCACGTCGTGCCACCGGCGCTGCCGGAAGGGGTTATTTATAGCCGGGTTTATTTTTACTTTTCCCCATCCCGACGTTTTCCTTCCTGATTGCCTGTGATATTCAGGGATCGTCTCATTAGCAGAAAGAAATCTCCCCATCCAAACAGCACGGCCCACAGGGAGAGGATGGAAGGGGAAACTGAGGCAAAGGCTCATCAAAACATTGATGAGGATGTGGTTCTTTGGGTTAATAATCTGATTTTGGGAAAAATAATTTTCCCAATTGTTTTTACAGATAAATGGGATTGGCACTGTTTAATATCTTCATCAATGAGAAGAACAATGGGATTGGGACTGGAAAAGGCTCCAGGGAGAGCTCAGAGCCCCTTCCAGTGCCCAAAGGGCTCCAGGAGAGCTGGAGAGGGACTGGGGACAAGGGATGGAGGGACAGGACACAGGGAATGGCTTCCCAGTGCCAGAGGGCAGGGACAGATGGGATATTGGGAAGGAATTGTTCCCTGGGAGGGTGGGCAGGCCCTGGCACAGGTGCCCAGAGAAGCTGTGGCTGCCCCTGGATCCCTGGGAGTGTCCCAGGCCAGGCTGGACAGGGCTTGGAGCAGCCTGGGACAGTGGAAGGTGTCCCTGGGACTGGATGGGCTTTAGTGTCCCTTCCCACCCAACCCATTCCGTGGCTCCTGAGTCGTCTCTCAATGCGATGGGAAAGCAGAAATCCAACATTTTTCGTCAGTGGGAGGTGGCGGCTCCAAGGAATGCTTCCATCAGAGTCGCTAATGGGTTTTCTCTTGGGTAATGAACGCTGGGGACGATTAACATCCATCTTAATTAGTCTGGAGCAGGAGCGGGCGCGAGCCTTGGTGCTTTGAGCGCTGCTTAATGGATGGCGGGAAACAGCAGAGGAGTCCTCGGCTGCCTGGGAATGAAAGGGCTGGAAAAAGTCCCTGTTTGTTGGAATAATGAGTTGGTTTTGCTGGGGGGGGATGAGAAAAAGCCAGGCCTGGGTAAACTCAGCTCCATGGGGCTCTGGGCCCTGGCACCGAGCAGGAACAGAAGTGAGACCTCAGCCACCCAGGGGGTCCTTCCAGGGACAAATCCTTCCCTAATCCTGCTAAAATGGCCACCCATGAAAGCAGGAACTCCCACGTTTTAGGATTTTGGGTGTCCCTCCAGGGAAAAAAAAAGGGGGATTTGAATGCTTATTGGTCCTTCCCAAGGCCCCAGCTGCTCTTGGAGTCTGTGATGGTGGAGGGTGCTCAGCACGCTGGGTGCAGCTGCTGGGGTGGCTCCTGCTGTGTGGGAATGTTTTTTGGGAGAAGGAAGCCAGGTTCTCCAGGCTGGGAGAAGGTTTGAGCTGGAGTTTGCCTGGGCTTCGAGCTCCCCTGGTTCGTGAGGGGATTTGGTGCCGCTTTTCCGAGATCCCTTTGGGTTTAGTGAAAATGCCAATGTGGCTCTCAGAGCCTGTGCAAAACCTCGGATCGGCTCCCTGGGATTTGCTCCTCGGGATTTGCTCCCGGGGATTTGTTCCCTGGGATTTGCTCCCTGGGCTGCTCCAGGCTGCGGTTTGACCCCTCTCTTGTCACACCAGGGTGACTCCAGCATTCCAGGGTGCCACTGGTGGTGCCACCGGGGCTGTGATTTATGTCCCTGCTGGGGACACCAGGGACACCACGGAGGAACATCAGGAATTAAGCCTGACCTTGCAGAACTGTGTAAAGAGAATTAATTTGTCGAAGGTGCCTTTGGAGCAGAGGAACTTGGAATGTTTCTGCTGGAGAGGGAGCAGCTCCTAAACCCTTCCCTGGAGCTGTTGGAGGCAGAGGGGTGGAGATAAACCCAGTCCTTGTCTTTGCGTGCAATATCAAAGATTAAATGAGAGTTTGCTCCTTTTTCTCTGTGGAAAACAGGTTTTAATGACAGCAACACATTCCTTGGAACTAATTAATAGGGAAGGTGTGAGAGCAAGGGATGGGAAGAATGTCCAAGGCACTTCAGCTGTTTATTCATGGATAACTTTAATGCATGGGCTAAATATTGGGGTTTATTTTGATTTCATAATAGATTTGGCCAATATTTAATGTTTGGCTCTGCTGCTGGCTGGAACAAGCCCCTGACAAGGGCTGCTCTCCCATTCCTGCTCTCCGTTCCCCGTGGGCATGGAAAAGCTCCGGACAAAGCTCAGCTTTAAACTCTCGTCTCTCCCGAGCCTCTCCCAGTGCCAGATCTCCTGACATTTACAGGCACAGCCCAGCTGGGAAGGATTTGGGGCTCGTAAATCTTAATGCTCAGGGAGTTGGGGATATTTAACCTGATTTGAGGATGGGAGGGAAGGGGAAAGGTGGAAGCTGTGGCACTTAAGATGGAACAGACTGGGGAGTCTGGATTTTCCCTGTGGATGCTCCCTGGAGTTTGCAGCCAGCTCCCTGTTCCCTGCAGGGATCTGAATTGCCCCTTTGGGCTTTAAGGAACAACAAATAGAAGGAGCAGCAAGGCCAGGTGGGATGGAGCCCTGAGAAACCTGAGTGGCATCGCTGGGGTTGGAATGAGAGAATCTTTAAGGTCCCTTCCAACCCAAACCATTCCAGGATTCTATGAAATTGGATTTTTCTCCTCAGCAGGCTTAAAATGCATCCCCCAGGCTTCCTTCCTGTGCTGGGAATTTAGGGGGAAGCCGTAAATCCTGCTCAGCGCGAGGCGCAGAGTTGTCACCTTGTTTTCCTCCATGCCAGGCTGGACAGGACACAGGGAATGGCTTCCCATGGGCAGAGGGCAGGGTTAGATGGGATTTTGGGAAGAGATTCTTCCCTGTGGGGCCTTGGCACAGGCTGCCCCACCCCTGGAAGTGTCCAAGGCCAGGTTGGACAGAGATTGGAGCACCCTGGGATAGGGGAAGGTGGAACGAGGGGTGGAAGGAGTTCATCTTTAACGTCCCTTCCCACCCAAACCGTTCCATGATCCTCTCATCCTGGAGCTCTTCCAAGGTGCCTTTCCAGTCCTGCCCTCCTCTCCCCACTCCTGGGTGTATTTTGGAAAGGGAAGCCATAGATTCCCACCTCCCCTGACCCTGTCCATGCTCAAACCCCCATTTGGCATCCAGAGCATCCCGCTCTGCCTCCACTATTTTCCCTTTCCCTGCTTTTCTGCTGCATTCCCTCCCCTGGCAGGTAAATAATGGAGCTCATCTATCATATAATAAATAGGGATCGACTTCATGCCAGGCGCTGGATCAGAATGGATTGACCCGTGGGAATTCGCTCCCTCGCGATCGATCCGGGGCCATCAGGCTGGATAAATCTTGATAACGACTGACAGCGGCAAAGTCGATACGCGGATTAATACATACATTAAACCTGGATATATCTTCCGCCTGCAGACAGCAGCTCGGGGAGGAGCCTGGAATATCCCAAGCCCAGAGGATGGTTGGAATGGGGAAAAGCAGCAGCTTGATCCTCTGTGTTTGATGTGGAAGCACCGGGGCTGGCTGAGCTTTCCTCACTCGCTGGAGCATCAAATCCCCACCGGCGGCTGCTCCTTAACGTGGAGGATGCTCCGGGGGAAAATTCTCCTTTGTGTTTTAAGAGTGTTTCCAAATGCCACGGAAATATTGCTATTTTGGCCCTGATTTCTCCGGGAAAGTGCTTAACACAGCGGGATTCGCTTTGCTGGAGAGGAAGGGATTTAAGGAAATGCCTTTGATTAAGTGCCCCACTGAGAGATGGTCCCAAAAAGTCCTTCCGCTCGTGCCAGCTCTTCCCGTCCCTCTTGAGTGACATCCCAGCATCATTCCTGATTTTTTCTGAGCACCCTCAGTGCCTGGGATCCTCTTTGGGATCAAACAGGGCTGCCTGTGTGGGATCCATGTGCTGGCATCCTGCCTAGCCAAAGAAACGGATCCTTCCTGTGACAGCAGCATTAATTTTTTATTAATAATAATTATTATTATTACTACTCCAAAGTGGAGTTGAGTTCCAGTGAAGCAGCCAGCTCAATCCAAAGTTTCTTTCCTTTCTCCAAAACGATTTAAAAAAAAAAAAAATTCTTTTCCATCCTGAAGTTCAAAGCAGCAGGAGGAGCAGGGTGCAGAGAATATATCAAGGAGAAGAAGGTCGAGGCGCCACCCAACCCTCCCTCTCGGAGCCCATTCCGAGCGCGTCCTTTCCAAGCGGCACCTGGAGCACGGAGTTTTTTCGGATGACTTGTTTGCAAGCCTGGCTTTAGCTAAGCCCCGGGGGCTGCTTTGCATTCACCTGGCTCCGAGCTCTTCTCCCCGCAGCTGGAGAAGAGCTCGTCTCCTCTATTTCCTCCAAATAAAAATGCATGGAGTTGGCTTTTTCCAAAGAACTTGTTATTTTCCGAAGCGGCGATGGAGTTGGAGCTACTTTTCGGGGAGGCTGATCCCCCTCCTCCTCCTTTTCCTCCTCCTCCTCCTCCTCCTGCAGCCCTTGTGGTTTGGCTGTAGTTATCTCGCGTGCCAGCTGCCGGCAGGAAAATTCTGCTGCCTAAGTAATATCCATCAAAAGCCGGCGCTTCCATCGGCAGGAGATAGCAGCATGAGGGGAGCGTTGGCTCTCCAGGGCTTTTCTGTTCTGGTTTGGCTCTGCAGAGGCTCCTCCATGAGGAGGGTCTCCCATCCCTGGCCTGGGGAGCTGGGCTCTGCTGGAAGCGGCAGGAATTGAATTCCCTGGCTTCCCTCTGGGACTGCTTTGGGTTCAGCTGGAATGGGGTTGGATGGGATGAGGATTTCCAGCATGGAGGCACTGGGATCTGCTGGATGTTGGTGCCCAGGTCATGCCTTCATGGCCCTGAGTTGCCACCAAGCTTTTGGCTGCTGCTTCCGTAAAACCACAGAATTGTTTAGATTGGAAAAATCCTTAAGATCGTAAATTCCAACTGTTCTCCCAGCACTGCCACGGCCACTGCTGCCCCAAGTGCCACATCCACGTATCTTTTAAATCCTCTAGGGATGGGGACTCCAGGGATGTGCCAGGGCTTGACAACCCTGGCAGCGAAGAAATTTCCCCTAATATCCTGATTTTTCCTCCCTGGTCATGGTGTTGGGATGCCGAGGGCTTGGGAATCTCGGGCTGGATGCTGCCACTGCTCGGCTCTGCTCACTCTGGCATTGGCAGGGAGTGAAGGGGGTGACATTCCTTATCCGTTTAGAGGAAAACAAAGCCTTAGGATAAAAATGAACCCAAACCTCTCCCTTTGCTGCTCTTCCAACCTTGTTCAATTTTCCATTTTGTGAGACACCTCGGGAGCTGTGGAGTTTCTAAAGCACTGCTGCCAGACACCAGGAAAAGAGAAAAACAAGCCGATATATGGGAGCAGCTGGAAAACTTCCCAAATGAGTCAGGAACGTGCCAGAATGTGCAGAGCTCCTTCTTTCCCTCTCTGGTCCTGCTCAAATGAAATCAAATAAGCCCCGGCTCAGTGGTTCCTGTTGCTATTTCTTCCTTAACATTCCCCAAAGGGTCCTTTTTCCGTGAAAACCTCAAAGTAGGTAAACTGCTGGGGAATGTGAGAGCATCCAAGCATCCTTTGCCGTGCCTTTCCCCCAGCACAGATGTAACCTGGGAGCAGAGGTATTTTTATATTAAAGCATTTTTTATTAATTCCCCACCTCGCTCTCTTCTCCAGTGTCTCCCCTGGGTCCGTAGTGCCGACTGTCACCATGGCATCCGAGCTGCTTCCCTATAAATCCATATCCCGGCAAGGAATGAACTTCCCGGGGTCTGGCATTTATCACCTCTTTAATTGAATGGGTGTTTATGTGATGGCTGGGAAGAGGGAAGGGAAGCACAAGGCTCCGGGAGTGATGGAATGTGCCTGTTGGGCCATCGGCTCAGGATGATCCCTGCTCCCGAGCCGGAGCCAGGAGGAGACTTCAGCTGTGGAGATGTTGGCCATCAGTACAGAGGGGGTGGCCTTCAGAACAGAGGTGGTGGCCATCAGCATAGAGGTGATGGTCATCAGTGTAGAGGTGATGGTCATCAACACAGAGGTGATGGTCATCAGTATAGAGGTGATGGTCATCAACACAGAGGTGATGGTCATCAGTATAGAGGTGATGACCCTCAGTGTAGAGACAATGACCGTCAATGCAGAGGTGATGACCATCAATGCAGAGACAATGGCCATCAGTGCAGAGGTACTGGCCATTGGTATAGAGGTGATGGTCATCGATGTAGAGACGATGGCCATCAATGCAGAAGTGATGGCCATCAATGCAGAGGTGATGGTCATCATGGTAGAGGCAATGGACATCAATGTAGAGACAGTGACTATCAGTGTAGAGGTGATAGCTGTCAACACAGAGGTGATGGCCACCAGTGTAGAGGTGATGACCATGAAGGAAGAGGTGATGGCCACCAGTATAGGGGTGGGGGCCACTCCTGTAGGGGTGATGACCATGAAGGAAGAGGTGGTGGCCACCAGTGTAGGAGTGGTGACCATGAAGGAAGACATGATGGCCATCAATGCAGAGGTGATGGCCACCAGTATAGAGGTGGTGACTGTTAGTGTAGAAACAATGACCACCCATGCAGAGGTGATGGCCATCGACATAGAGACGATGCCCATCCATGATGGCCATCACAGAGATGATGACCATCGGTGCGGAGGCAACGACCATTAGTGCAGAGGTGATCAATATGGCAGAGAGTGGTAAAAACCCCCAAAGGATGAAAGACAGAGGAGTCTGTTTTCCCATGGAACAGCAAAAACACCAAGAGGCAGCGCTCCAGCTCTTCCTCCCTCATCCCGAATTGTTCCTCCGCGAGCCGCCTTGGCTTCGCTCCCGCTGCTGATGTCTCCAGCCCACGTTGGGAATGCAGAGTGTTTATAAAGCAATTTGGGATTTGGCTTGCTTGGCTGAACACTTCAAAAACTCATTTTGAATTGAGAGTGGCATCTGCAGCAGGATGGGGCTGGGCCTGTCCTGGTGCCGGGAAAGGCACCGGGATGTGGATGTGCCATGGGCTGAGGTGCACTCCTGAGGACCCCGGGAAGGATCTCCACATCTCTGTCCCTGCTGTCCCTCAGCTCTGGATGGCATTTGGTCACCTCGTGGCACCGGGGCACGTGTCACCAACCCGCTCCACCGCCAGGTGGGACGGAGAAGTTTGGGAGGCGAAGACAAGAATTCCTTATGAGTCTTCACTTCAGCGCTGAATGAACCGGGATCCATCTGAAGATGCAAATGATCTCCCTTGTTTTCCATGCCAAGCGTACGCGTTTCGTGGCCTTGTCATCCCCAGCCATGTCCCTCAAAGCCACGCTCAGCAGAGACCTCTCGAAGAGAAAAGGCAGAAGGCTCCGAGCGTGCCCCGGGTGCCGCTCTTTGTCCTGCCCGAATGGGGAGCGATCGCGGAGCGGGGAGAAGCGGAATTGTTGAGCCGTGCCGTGAAAAGGTTCTGCAGGTGGTGCCTGAATGGGCTCAGGTGCTGCACAAAAGGTATCAACCAGGCTTTATCTCCGTGCTGGCAGCTCCTTATCCAGCGGGAACAGTCGGATGTGTCGGTGGCGGGCGCTCGGTGAATTCATTCGGAGCTGTTATTCATCAAGGGGAGGGGAGAAGCACCTGGGCTGCTTTGATGGCTCTGCTGGGCTCTGAGGAGCACAGGGGACATGTCCCATGTGCTGGTGCCACCACCCCGGGTCTGGCTGCTCTTCTCCTGCGGCTCCATCCGCCGGGAAGGATTTGGTAATCCTGCAAATGGAGTGGAAAGATGGGAATCTCATCAGCAAAGAGCTGCAAGCTCTGCTCTCAGGGTTATCTCAGCAGTTCAGATAGGCAGAAATGTGAGGATTTTCCTCTAAACAACCCTTTCCCAGGAAAACAGCTGATCTTAACTCACTTTAGGGCTGAAATCCAGCCCCGGTCCAGCACTAATCCACTCATTGCATTTCCAGTGTCGATTTGTGGCCAATTCAGATCACAGGCAACTGGCTGTAAAATGGTTTTCTCTGGGAGAAAATGTGTTTTCCGGGGATTGGGAAGGGCTGGGGGAACTCCTGTGAGTGCAGGCAGGTCATGGAGGTGGCAAAAGGCTTTTGTGTGGCAGAGCTTAAAGCGTGGTGAGTTTATGGAGCAAATTACTGTGGAAAAATAAAGGTGGTGGAAGGAGGATTTGTGTCCATCATTATTCTGCACGATTTAATTCGTTCCAGTTACAGAAACCCAAGGATTTTATCACCGATTCCCCAGTGCTTGGATCCTATTCTCCAACAAATTCCTGTTTGAGTGCAGCCAAACTCTTGCAGGAGATGGGAAGATGGTTTAGAGGGAGAGCGTGTTTGTATCGCAGCTGCCTCGGGGCTGAACCCAGCTGGGATGCTCCGGGATGTGCTGGGACACCTGAGCAAGGAAAGCCATCCCTGAGGAGGCACTCACTGCCCTAAATCCCCACTGCAGCTCGATGTGTCCCACAGGACAATTTCCAACCCTCCCAGTGAGGAAATACTCTAAAGGATGCTGTTGTGTTCCCGAAACCTGTGGGGTATGGGATCGATCCCATTCCTGCTTGCTGCTTATCCTCAAAATTCTGCTCTCTGCCCAAGGGAGCGGTGAGAGTCCTTGGGAGCAGGAAGGTCCTTTGTATTCATGAGCTCCTGGAGTCTGGGGTTCTTCTGAGCTTTGTGGACTCATGGAATGGTTTGGGTGAGAAGGGACCTTAAAGCTCATCCAATTCCACCCCTGCCATGGGCAGGGATACCTTCCGCTATCCCAGGCTGCTCCAAGCCTCCTCCAAGGTGTCCCTGCCCATGGCAGAGGGCTGGAATCACATGGTCCTTGAAGTCCCTTCAAACCTGACCTATTCTAGGGTTCTGTTTTATGATGATGTGATTATTTTCCCCAAAACCTCACTCAGGGGGTGAATCCAAACCTGCACGTGCTGGAACTCCCAGGGCAGGAGGAACTGGGCGAGGGGAAAGCAGCAGAATGAAATCCTGGAACTTTTAATTTGTTAATCAAGTCAACATCTGCAGTCACCAAACCTCTTTAACGAGCTGAGTGTTGGGTGTTTGATTTGCCAGGCGCAGGTATCCAGTCTCATCTTTCCAAAGTTGCTTGGAATGAGCGTGGGCGGATAGAGAAAAGAAAAAAAAAAAATTATAAAAAAGCCCTTTTTTTGTGGGCGGGAGTCGAGGCAGCAGCCGCCCACGTCCTCCATTATGATATTCAAATGTCAATATATTTTTAATTGGTTTATATCCATCCATCCATCCCCCCCCCCCCATCCAGCTGCCTTTGGTAATTAAGGCTCTGTAAATAGATTTTACTGTAATTGGTATGAGAAGGAAAATTGGAGGACATTGTACAGTGCGTGGGGTTGGGTTGGGGGATTTTTTTCCCCCTCCCTGTCTTTCCTCTTTCGACTGATTTTACATCTGGGGACTTTGCATCCCAAGGGAGGAGGGGGAGCCACGGCCAGTCCTGCGCTAAAACTCAGAATGGGGAGCGCCAGGTGCTCTTCTCCAGGCTGGGACACAGGGACAAGCCAGGAGCCAGCCCAGGTTGTCCCTTATGGCACCACGGAGGTGCCACCAGGACATGCCAGGAGCAGCGAGAGCTCCTTCCCAGTGCCAGACTGGGAGAGTCCCCAGTTTCCCTGTGGAATCTTCAATCTGCCTTGAGACAAGAGGCCAAAATCCAGCCAAAATCCGAGCAAAATCAGGGAAAAATCAGGGCAAAATCAGGGCAAAATCTGGCCAAGATCCGGCCAAAATCAGGGCAAAATGCTGTGATTATTTACAGTTCCCTGCTTTATCCGCTGTGGGTGTTTCTCCAGGAGGGTTTGTAACTTCTCTTTCCCTTTTCCTGTTTTTCCAGCCTGTGTAAAGGACGGACTCTCTACTCCGTGGTGAGGGATGCCAAAATCGTCCTGGATGTCAACAAGACGAGGCAGATAGCACAAGAAATTGTGAAGGTATGGTCTGGGGGGGGCCTGGGTCTGGCAAAAAACCCAGCCAAGAGCCCAATCCTGTCATTCCGGGGAGTGGGAGAGGAGCAGCCAAGGGTTCTCGGAGCAGGATGGAGCTCCTTGGTTTTACAATCCATGGATTCTGGGCAGGATGGAACTCCCTGGTTTTAAAATCCAAGGATTCTCAACAGGAAAGAACTCCCTGGTTTTAAAATCCATGGATTCTGGGCAGGACAGAACTCCCTGGTTTTAAAATCCAAGGATTCTCAACAGGAAAGAACTCCCTGGTTTTAAAATCCAGGTCTCTTGGACCTCTCTCATGTGGCTGAATTGGGGTGGCACCAAAGCTTCCTTAGGCTCCCCATGCTTGGGGCTCATCCTGCTCCTGTTCCCTGCTGGAATTTCAGGTGTTTTGGTCTGGTGTTGCTGCTGTGAGGGAGTTCCTGGTTGGATATTCCTCTCCTCTTGGAAAAAAAGAGTAATAATCCTAGAATCCAAGAATGATTTGGGTGGGAAGGGAGCTTCCAACTCCTCCAGTCCCACCCCATGCCATCGGCAGGGACACCTCCCACTAGCCCAGGATGCTCCGAGTTTATCCAGCCTGGCCTTGGACACTTCCAGCATTTCTAGGATTCCCATAAATCATTCCCAGGGCTGAGACTCCTGGAGGAATCCATGCCCTGGTGCCATGAGGCCAAGCTCACGTCCATTTTCCAGAGCTGAAAAAGCTTCTCCTTTCCCAGGGATGACCCCAAGTACACCTTCCACACTTCAGACGTGTCCCTGTGCACAGTTCTAGGGATGGTCCTCACCCTCAGGGTGGAGTGGATGGGAATTCGGGTCCTGAACCCTCACAGCTTCCCATGGGATGTCAGCAGCGGCACCGAGGTGTTGAGCTGTCTGCTGGAGTGGGATTTCGCTGTGATTCCAAACAGATTTATCACCAGAAGGGTCTGGCACGTGTCCTGCCTTGGGAGCAGTGACACTGCCCCCATGCCCTGCTTGAGGTCAGACAACACCACCACCCTGGAGCCCAGACCTGGAGCTGATCCCACATTTAACTGTGGAAAAACAACAGAAAATCAGGTTTTTCAGCAGATCTTAACCCCCCTTAAATATTCAAATCCAGGTTACAAAGCAGAATGTGTTCATCGATATTCCCTGGGTAGTGCCTTTTCCTGCACGGTTCTTAGGCTGTCTCTTATCAAATTGCCTATTTTCCATTTATTTAGACCCAGGTTTAACTTTTAAATTCAAATTCCTTCAGTTCTCCTGGAGTCTCTGGGCAGGAGCTGACAGGTGAGCACAGCCTGAGCTCTTTGTGAGGGGTGCCTTGAACTGGGGGTGCCTGAGCCAGCCCAGAGCTTCTCCCTTCTTAATTCCTATTTTTGATCCATATTTTCCACTTCTCAGACACAGACTTTTCCCACTGAGCAACCACTTGAAGCATCCCAGTGAACTGTCTTGTGTTTTCCCCCTTTTTTGTGCTCAGGGATTTTGCCTTCCAGATGTTCCCAGCAGGAAGAGCGGCTCAGTTCAGCACCATTCCCTGCGTGGGTTCACTGCTCCGTGCGGCTTTCGGGGATGAGAGATCCTTGTTTTCTGCCTCAGAGGAACAGGCTGGAAACCTCCAGCTCTGTGGGGCTGAGAGGCAGAGGGACTCTGCATCCCTGGAGGAATTCGCAGAGCTCCAGAGGCTCTCTGTGTGCCCTGGAGGGAATTCCCAGAGAAGCCCAGCCCTGCCACAATTCCATGACCCAACCACGGGGCCCATTCCTGCTGAGGAGCAGCTTCCCAGCCTTCCCACCCTTCCCACTGCTCCACACCAGCCTCCAGCAGATGTTTTAGAGGATTTGGGGGTGTGGAGAAGCAAAGGAAAAAAATCCCAGCCCCCTGGCTCGGGTGGGCTCGGGGCTGCATTACCCAGATTTGGATTTGCTGCCCACTCCCAGCAGTTGTTTGATTTCATCCTTTGGGTCCTGGAATGTGGCAGGAGAGCTGCTGGGGTGATTGGATTAGCGGGTGCGAGGTTATCCCGAGATCCTCCGGAGGCGAGGGGTGATTGATCCGGGCAGCGATGCCAGCAGAGGGAGCTGGCTTTTCACAGAGCCCAGCAAATTAAGGCATGACAGGGCCCCGAGTGTTTCCTCACGGATCATCCCGGGGCTGAGGTGGCAGGGCTGGAATTTGCAGTGGGATCTGCGCGGAGCGAGGTGAGGGATTTGGAGAAATTCCTTCGGCAAGGGCCGGGCTGTGTTTGATGATTCCGTGGAGATGAGCTCCGAGGTCCTGCTGCTGCTCTGGGATCCCCTCAGCCTCAGAGCATCCCCGTGGCACTCGTCCCACCCCATGGGTGCTCGGGACCCTGCATTCCACCTGCCCAGAGAAACACTGGAATGCTGTTCCCTGCTCAGCCCTGGCACTTTCTGGAGGTGACAGTGACATTTGAAAGGCAGTTTTTAAACCTCATCATTGTTTCATGTGCAGGGAACTGGAGACCCCTAATTAATCCCAGTGCCTGGAATGGTCCTGGCATCCAGCCCCAAATCCTTCCCTTCCTCCAGCATCCCTTGGCAGAGGCTCTTTAGGATTTGCTCCCCACGGGGTGCAGTGAAACCCCCACACCTCGCTGGCTCTGGGTGTTTTTCCATTTGCTTTCCCACTTTTTCCAGATGGCGGAATTTGGATTGCGACTTCTGGCTCCACATCAGCCGCCAGCTTAAAAATAAATTCTCCTCGCGCAGCCTGCGTGGTTAATGATGATAGATGAAAAGATGAGGCTCAGGATGGATGGATCCCCATGGAATTCCCGTTAATAAATCCCCCTTTTCCAGTGACAGACAACCAATATTCCCTCTGAAGCAACAGTTTGCTGGCCTGTTGGGCACTGATCCTTCATCAGCATTCTGTCCATCAAGTTTTCCCTGAGTCTGCTTAGGAGAGTGAAAAGTGGGACAGCATCAAAATCCCTGCTGAAGTCGGGATAAATGTGCTTTATCCCCCTCCCCATTCCCAGAATTATCCCGCGGAGCTGAACATCCGCCACACGGAGCTGCCGGCAGTCTGCTTGATTTGCCGACGCTAAACAGGAGAGTTTGGATTTCCCACCCATGGCCTTTTTGTGCCTCATTAGCACTAATTTTAATTAACCGCCGAGCAGTTTTTTCCTGGGGGAAAGGAATTAAGGCAGGACTCCCGCGAGGCGCCCGTTTCCAGGCGGATGGGGCCGTCGGAAGCGCCGACGGCTCTGCCGGGGCGATGGGGAGCGGTGACTTATTACCCTCCTCTCCCACCCCCGAAAAAACGGAGGCGAAAACATCATCACCATCCATTTCCCAGCAGAGGATTCCTGGGAAGTGGCTGCCGGGTGGGTTTGCCGCTAATTTGTCCCGCGGACCCAATTAATCAGGAAGATGAGTGGGCGCCGTGGCAGCTGAAACTCCAGCGCCACAATCCTGTCTCTCTTTGTGAGGCCATCCCAAACCAGGGATGCTCTTTCCCTTCCTGCAGGGACCTTTGGGGCCGTGGTATGTGGCTTTAGAGTCCCCGAGGGTTGCAGAAGCTGGCTGAGAGAATTCAGGCAGATGAACCAAGATGGCAAAAAGGGAAGTTTATTTACAAGAAACCTCTGTTATAGCCATTAATATTCCAGAAACTATTGGTCAGCAAAGAATCCACCTCCTAAAACCATTGGTCACAACCAAATAACACCTAATACCAAACACAGAGATTAAGAAAGTAAAAGAATGCAACTTGTCTCTATTCTCTCTGAGAAAGGACAGAAAGATTCTAAAACAGTGCAACTACAGTGGTCCAGCTCGGATGAGCTGCGGTGGCTCAGGGATGCTCTTTCCCTTCCTGCAGGGACCTTTGGGGCCGTGGTGCAGCTGGGATGTGCCATGGTGGCTCAGGGATGCTCCCAGCACCCCACGGGAATGCCCCGCTCCGGCGTTATCCTGTCTGCTGGTGCCACTTTTGTGATTTTGGGGTGTTTTCCTCTCTCCAGGGAATGGGGTACCTGCACGCCAAGGGCATCCTCCACAAGGACCTCAAGTCTAAGAATGTCTTCTATGACAACGGCAAGGTGGTGATCACCGACTTTGGGCTCTTCAGCATCTCCGGAGTTCTCCAGGCAGGCAGGTAGGAGGACGTGGAGATACTGGAATTCCTTCCTGTGCCCTAAAGCTGGGAACGTGGGGCGAGATCCCAAAAAAGCTCTCTCGAAGTGCCTTTTTGTGTCCCCAGCCTTGGCAGACAGGAGTTCAAGGGGCCTTGGAGCATCCTGGGGCTGCTCTGTTTACAGAGTTGGTTTTGATCCGTAAGAAGGAACACGAGGCCGTGCGCGAGCCTCTGGAATTTTGGTCCAGAGATGCAGATTGTGCCTCTTGGACTCAGCCTCTTCCCATGGGATAGATCATTTCCACAGCGAAACCACCCAGGAGATGCTCCTCGGGCAGCAGGGCTGGTTCATTCCTTGGCTTTTCCCTTCCCATCGTTAATTCCCTGGCATCTGCTTCCTCTCCTGCCTGGACCGAGTGATGCCATCCCTGTGCTGTCCTCGCTCCGGTGACATTTTGGGAATTACAGACATCTGGCCATGGTGTCTGTGCTGGGCATGGAGCAAGACAGGGAAAATGAGAGCCAAGCTTGGGACTTTCCCAGCATTGTGACATTTTGGGGTCTCGAAAGGTTTGAATTGGAGAGTTTTGGTAAATATTCCTTATTAAATTCTTTTTTGGGAGAGTTTTTCCAGCTGTAGGAACGGCAGGGCAAAGATTATTGTATTTTCCACTTTTTTTCAAGTGGGAAATAAGTGTTGCTGACTTTTCCCACCTTTCCCACGGAATCCTTTGTGTTGGAAGCAGCACAGGCCAAGCTTGGGCAGTTTTCTCCTGGTCCTTCCACCTTCATGGCAAAGACGCTCGGGAGATAAAAAACCCTTGGAAATGATGGATTTTCTCCCAATTTCCCAGTGATGAGGTCAAAGGATTAGAGGAAAAGGCAGCGGCCGCCTCTCTGCATCCCACACTGCACAATCCCAGATTTTCCTCTCTGCCTGCATAAATATCAATGGGTTTGAGCATGAACTTGGCCAAAAGCTTTGGAAGCCCAGGAAATCCAGGATCTCCCGCTGCGGCAGTGGGGTTTCCCCCTGGTTTGGCAGCTGGGCAGGGGTGTGGGATTCAGGGCCCTCCAGGAGGATGGGACAGCTCATTCCAGCAGGGAATGAGGATTTGGGAACAAACAGCCATGTTTTGCCAGGAATCTCTGCTGTGAAGGTCAGGGGTGCTCCAGAGATGGGATGAGAGGTGTGATCCTGGGGGAATGGGGTTTTGGATGTGGTGGCTGATGTGTGGCCAAGACTAGGATGTCCTTTTGGGGATAAAATCCAGGAGATGACTCAGGAGAGGAAGGATGGCCAGGAAATCAAGGCTGGATAGAAATGAGCAGTGTTTTGCTGGAAAAATGGAGAAAATGGGAGAATTCCTGCCCTGGGCTGCTGGCGGCACATGTTTTCTGCTGGAGGAGAGCTGAGGGAAGAGCAGGGACCAACAGCCTCCATGAGTTTTGGAACAGGAAGTGTCTGCAGGTCTGATCTCCCCTTTTCAGGGTGGGTTTTTGCTGGTTTTGGTGTCTCCCAGATGAAGAAGGGAGATAAAGCCCAGTTTTGAGTTCTTAGAAGTCCTGGAAAGACATCTCTGAAGAAATTTTTAGAGGTCAAATGAAGGACGGTGACATTGTGAATGACAGCTCCAAACTGGCCTGGTTTCACTGGGGTTTAAACACTTCCTGCAGAGATTTGGGAACTTGGGCAGAAAATCAGATTTATTCCTCCTTTATTTAAAGGATTTTGGGCTTGCTGGGGCTTCTCTGGAATTAGCAGGAGCATGACGTGGGTCGTGAGGAGCCTGAGGAGGTCTTTTGCCCTGGGGGTGGCTTGGAAGATGCTCAGCTGTTGTGGTGGTGAAGTCGGGCAAACCTTGGCCACGAACCCCCAAATTGCCGAACTGAGCCACTTTTAGGATCCCTTTAATGCCCAGCCCTCACTGCCCAGGGATGAGCCCATCCCAACCCAGCCCCTGGAGCATCCCGAGGCTGCCTGTGGAATGTCCCAGCCCTGAGCCGCCCCAAGGAGCAGAAATCAACCCCCGGGAGCAAACCCTGCCGTGCTGAGGGAGCCAGAGCAGATCCCAGAGCAGATCCTGCCGCATCCCTCCCGCTGCTTCCCACGACGGAGAGGCACGCACAGGGAAGGATGAGCGAGCTGGAGCCTTTTTAATTGCCCAGGTGCCTAATGTGGGTTGGTAATTAAGAGCAGGAGGGCGGAGGGAGGTGGCTGGGCAGCTGAAAGCCTCCCCTCTGTGCCCAAGTGCTCTCCCACCGTGCCAGAGGCTCCGAGCCGCGCCGGAGCCGCTGATTGCGGAGGAGATTCCAACGCACGGAGCGGAGAAGAGCCGTGGACACCCCGGAGAGGACGAGGAGGATTCATCAGTGACCCCCGGGAGTGGCAGTGTCCTTCCCGGGGGAGGGGAACTCCTCTGGTCACTGCCAGGGGTGAGGGAGGCTTTGCAGACAGGAGGATATGGATGGTGTCGTTTTGGGATCACGGAGGGAAAAGCCAGCCAAGCTTTGAGGGGTGAGCCCATCCCTGGGTGCTGTCCCATGGGATTTTGGCCCCAGGCTGACATTCAGGACGACAGATGACCCCACAGCCACCCCTTAGCCGTGTTCAACCCCATCTTTGGGAAGGCTCCAGGCCCAGACAGGGAGAAGTTCCTGGCATGAGCCAGCAGGCTCTTCCTCCTCCAGAAAAAGGGACCGTGACATGGGACAGCTTTTGTTCCTCCTGGGGCTGAATTTGGGCTCGGACAGATCCATGAAGCTGCTCCAGGTGTCCCCAGCACTGCTGATCCAGGGATTGGGAAGCCAGCAGTGTATCCCAGGCGCCTGCTGGAGAATATAAAGGATGGGGAAGTCACCAACACCATCCTCAGCCATTGGCCAAAGGATTCCAATGGGTCTATCCCGAGCAGGGGGAGCTTGGGGAGGGGGAGGGAAGAAATTAGGGACTTTAATAAGGCCAGGCTGTTCCCATGGGAGATGGCAGTGCAGGCTTGGACTTAGAGGGGCTGTTTTGGGGCCAAACAGCTGAAAACACCAATCCCCAGGCTGTTATTTTAGGAAGGGTTTGCTCGGAAGAGGCACTTTGTGGTCCCCAGTTCAACCTTCTGCCCCAGCCACCGTGGGGCAGCTGGGGGAATTTATCCACCTGGGTCCTTTCAGGGATTTGGTGCACTAGGCACAGCAGGAACCCTGCTGGACCCTAAATCCCCATTCCAGCCTGGCAGAGCCAAAGCTCCCCCTAAGCATCATCCTCTGCCTGAATTTTGGCAGGGACAACTGTGACATTCCTCAGAGCAGGGTTAGAACCTGACTTAGCAAGGATGATGTGGGAAAACCAGGCTTAAAATCCATGGAAAAGGGTGGGAGGCTGGGGCTGCTTGCTGGGGATGAGGTGGCAGTGCTGTCCCCACGGCTCCGGCTCTGTGTCCCGGCAGGAGGGAGAACAAGCTGCGGATCCAGAACGGCTGGCTGTGCCACCTGGCTCCTGAGATCATCCGGCAGCTCTCTCCGGACACCGAGGAGGACAAGCTGCCCTTCTCCAAGCACTCGGATGTCTTTGCCCTGGGGTGAGTCCCGGGGCACCGGGAATGGGCACGGCCGGCAGGGACCTGGCGTGGGTGGGTCAGCTTGGAGGGACAAGGACGCTGTTGGCTTGTCCCAAACTGTGGCTTTAGATTCCCCGAGGATTGCAGGAGCTGGCAGAGAATTCAGGCAGACGAACCCAAGATGGCAGAAGGAGAGCTTTATTTACAGAAACTTCTTTATATATCCATTAATAACCTAGCAACTATTGGTCAGCAAAGAATCCACCTCCTAAAACCATTGGTCACAACCAAATAACACCTAATACCAAAAGAATGCAGCTTATCTCTACTCTCTCTGAGAAAGAACAGAAAGATTTCTAAAACAGTGCAACTACACCAAACCCCAGGGGATGCTGCCAGATGGAATTCCCATTGCTGGGCTGGGAGAGCCTTCCTGCTTTGGGGAATTCTGAGTGGAACCCTCCCTCAGTCACCAGATCCTCCTGTTTGGGATCAGGCAATGGGGTCCAGAGCGTCCTGAGGAGGTTGGATGGGGATGCAGAGGCTTTGGGTGGGGACAGAGCTCTGGCAGCCCCTGGACACCCTGGTTCTCCCAAATTCTCTTATTTTGGCCATGGACCAGGGTGGCTCCGGGCAATGGGATCTGGAGTGTCCTGGGAGTGCCAGCCTGGCATCATCTGTCCCCTGCATCCTCCTGGGGTGGGTACAGGTGAAAAGGTGCTTGGATGATGGATGGGGATGCCAAATGTTGGGAACACAGGTCTGGGAACCCCTGGACATCCTGATTCTCCCAAAATGACCAAATCCTCCTGTTTTGGCTGTGGATCCAGGCAACAGGATCCCGAGTGTCCTTGAGGATGCCAGCCTGGCATCATCTTCCTCCTGCATCCTGCTGGGGCAGGTACAGGTGAAAAGGTGCTTGGATGATGGAAGGGAATGCTAATTGTTTGGAACACAGGTCTGGGAGCCCCTGGACACCCCACTTCTCCTGAAATGACCAAATCCTGTTTTGGCCATGGACCAGGGTGGCTCCAGGCAATGGGATCTGGAGTATCCCGGGAATGCCAGCCTGGCATCATCTGTCCCCTGCATAATCCTGGGGCGGGCACAGATTTGAAGGAGCTTGGAAGTTGGATGGGAATGCCAAATGTAGGGAACCCAGGTCTGGGAGCCCTGGACACCCCAATCCCCCCACCAGCTGCTGCAGGAGGCTGATGATGGTTCGTGCTCTACGAGGGGAGGCCAAAGGCCAAGAAAATGAGAATTCCCAAGTTTTCCCCAGCCAACCAGTTCATTATCCCTGCCCTTTATCTGCCCACAAACCTCCCTGAGGGCAGGAGCCCAATTCCGCCTCAATAAAGCCCTTCCCAAGGCGGATGCAGATTGTACCCGAGGGTTAATTTTCTCATGGATACCTCGAAGGCTGTGGGATTAGGGAGCGTGGGCCCGTTATCCAAGGCAATATTCCCATCAAACCCGCGGTAATTACAGCTGGAAGGGTCTGGATCTCTTTTTTCCTGCCCTCCCTGAGGTATAACTTTAACACAAAAATAAAGAGGTAATTAAAGGATCGTATCCAACTAAGTGAGAGTGGGTGGGGAGACGTAATTTTGCCTTTTTTCCCTCAAGTGCGAGCTCTGCCCATATGGAAAGCGTGAGTTTCCTGAAAAGATGAAAAGGTTTCCCCACGTTTTCCCTCTTTCTTGTTTCTCCTGCCCTCCATCAAGCCCAGGGATGATCCAGAGGGGCCACTGCCCTCCAGGGATTTGGGGATCAGGGACAGCAAGAGGAAAAGATCTTTTAAAGATGACAAAAATTCCCAGCTAGAAACTGGAATTAATGCCATGAATCCAATCTGAGGGTGCTTGGTGCTCCTCCCTGAAGATTTTGTCCTTTCCCACAGGATCTGTCCCTCTCCAAGCCTCCCATTCCTCTGCACCCACATAATTCTCCCATTATCCAATTCCTTTGGAGATTTCCAGCTAAACTGTGAAGATTTTTCCAAAATCTGAAGAATTCCAATTCCCAAAATCAGGGAGCCTCCCTGTCTAGGGGTAATCTTCCATTGAACAGACAGATTTTTCCACCCTGATGTCATTTTAACGCTGGTTTTTGATACTTTAAGTGGTTGTGAGGGCATCCCTGGAAGGGAAAAGCAGGTCCAAGGAATTTGCCCTGGACAATGAGGCTGGAGTTTTGGGAATCCAGGCTCATCCAGGCTCCGAGTGTCAGAAAATGAGGATGCAAAACTTCCCGGCAGTAGCGGGGGCGGAAAACCACGGGGGTGCCCACCAGCTCCATTGCGATGCCCTTGTTTTGGGATATTCCCTCGGATTTGGGATTCCTCACGGAAAAGAGGGCTTGGCTTAGTAATAAGGGCAGGAGCAGATGGCTGGGGGCTCACGTGGCCATCACCTGGTGGGGACACCTGGGATGGTTCGTGGCATGGCTTGGATGGATTTTTGGAGCTTGGAGAGATTTTTTGAGGAGAAAAAGGGAAGAGCTGGAGTGAAAATGGATGTTTGGGCTCATCCTGTCCCGGAATTCCGCCAGAGTGGTGGCAGCTGGATCCCCACCATCCTCCCTTCAGCTGCTCCATGGGAAGCACTGTTGCATCCAGGTGGGAGATTCCACAGCCTCAGTCCTGCATCCCACAGGAATCTCCCCTGGTGGGAATCAGGGCTCTCTCCGGGTCGAGTTTCCATCTGGAAAGTGGGAGAGGTGACACCGGTGTCATCCGGGATGAAGCCTCTCCTGGATGAGGAGCTTCTGGAGCAGGGAGAGATGTCGGATACCTCCCCATCCCGAATCCCTTCCGGCCGCTCCGTCCCTAATTCCCAGTGTGTCCCCACAGCACCATCTGGTACGAGCTGCACGCCCGGGAATGGCCCTTCAAGACACAGCCAGCTGAGGCCATCATCTGGCAGGTGGGCAGAGGGATGAAGCCCAACCTCAGCCAGATCGGGATGGGCAAGGAGATCTCGGTAGGTGCCCTGGGGCCCTGCGAGGGTGGGCACGAGTTGGGACCTGGCCAGTGGGACCCTTGGGAAAAGCTCTGGGTCTGCCAAGCTCATCCAGCCAGGCCTGGTTGTGCTGCTGTGCTCATCTGGAACATTCCCTCTGCCCCAGCCCTTCCCAGGGATGTGGGGATGTCCTCTGGGGTGGACACATCACCCCACCCCGGCCCCTCATGAGGATCCGGTGATGGAGATGGGTCCTCATGGAGTGGATGCATCTCCCCATCCCAACCCTTCCCGAGAATTTAGTGATGGAGATGGGTCCTCATGGGGTGGACACACCCCTTCCATCCCAGCCCTTCCCAAGGATGTGGGGATGGAGACAAGTTCTTATGGGATGGACACGTCCCCCATCCCAACCCTTCACAAGAATCCAGGGATGGAAATGGTGTCCTCGTGGGATGGACACACCCCCTCCATCCCAGTCCTTCCCAAAGATATGGGGGTGGAGACAGGCCCTCATGGGATGGACACACCCCCTCCATCCCAGCCCTTCGCAAAGTTGTGGGGATGGAGATGGAGCTCTCATGGGATGGACACATTCCCTCCATCCCAGCCCTTCCCCGAGATGTGGGGCTGGAGACAAGTCCTTATAGGATGGATACGGCCATGGTAGGGGAGGGCCTGGCTCAGTTCCCAGCGGGAGAGGGCCTGGCTGAATTCCCAGTGGGAGAGGGCCTGTCCAGGTTTCCTCACGCTCTCTCCCTGTGGCTCCAGGACATCCTGCTGTTCTGCTGGGCCTACGAGCAGGAGGAGAGACCCACCTTCACCAAGCTCATGGACATGCTGGAGAAACTGCCAAAGCGCAACCGCCGCCTTTCCCACCCGGGCCACTTCTGGAAGTCGGCAGAGTAAGTCCCCATCCATCCCTCCCGTCCTTCCCCATTCCCCGATTTGACCGATGTGGGAATGCCCTGCCCGAGGTCCCTCCCCAGACCCGCAGCCATTACTTCCAGCCTGGTCCTTTCTTCTCCAGTGGCCAAATCCTGCTCCGTTCCATGGCTAGTCACATCCCTGTGCTCCAGGAAACAGCGTCAGGGGTCCCCAGTTGGGATTTTGGGATGTGCCCTGTGGGGAACAGCAGGCAAAACGCAGAGCAGTCACTTAGAAACTCATTTTCCTCCCCGGAATTTGTCATATTGTGACAAACAGAAGCAAAAGTCTCTCCCGTGCGGGGGTGGTGTTCACTGGGGGGATTTTTCCTGCTCCCAGCGTGCATCCCTGGAGGCTGGAAATGGGAATGGAGGGAGATGTGAGCTCAGGGAGAGAAGCGAGGACATTTTGGATGCTCTGGGAATCCCTCTTGGCCCGTACTGAGGGTTGGAGATGCCGATTCTTCCTGCTGCTGCTAACAAAGTTCCTCTCTTCCTTACCCGGAAGAGTGTCTGGAATGTCCCCTGTGCCATCCCTGTCCCCGGGGGGCTGCCGGGAGCAGCGCAAAGCCCCCCAGTCACCCGGAACGGGAGCCGCCGTTCCTCAGGAGGAAGGGAATTCCCAAGCCACACTCCGAGCAGGCACTGGGGCGGCTCCGGCAGCGGGGCGAGGAAAGCTGAGGGATGCTGGACCCCAAGGCAGCTGCGGAATTACTCCGCTGGGTTCGGGAATGTTTTTCCAACCACTGAGCCACGCTGTGCCCGCCCTGGGCAGCTCCCTGCTAATTACCTCCCCAATCTCTCGCTAATCAGGGTGTTCCAGCTCAGCTTTCCGTGGGAGCTGATCCTTCCCCAGGGATCCATCTCGGGCTGCTGTTCCTGCATTAGGTCCCGGTTTCCCTGCGGAATCGGCTCGCCCGGGAATCCTGGCAGTACCAGGGATGGGTCGGCTGTGGCACTGTGCCCTCCCTGCCCCAAGGGACCTGGACATCAAACCCCTGTGGGATCCTGGACACCCTTTCCCTCGGGACGATGCTCCAGGAGCCAGGCACAATTCCTGCTGCAGGAATTCGCTGCTTCCCCCGGTGCTGCTGCTTTTGGGAGCAGCTCCGCGGCAAAGCCGTTCCAGGAGGTTTTGGGGTTTTTTTTTCCCTGAAGATCTTCCCCGCAAGCCCCCGCGTCTCCACGGGAGGAAGCGCCCGGTGCTGACTCTGCTCCTTGTGTCCCTTGCAGGCTGTGACGGGAGGAGTTAAGGGACGGTGCCTTCCTCCCCCAGCGGGTCTCCTCTTCCTCTCCGCTTCCCACCCGCGCTACGGAGGAGCAGCGGGGCCGACAGCGGCCCGGGAATGAGGCTCTTCCCCGCAGCGTTTCACCATCCCGGGAATCCTCTCGGCGAGGGCGGGAGCAGCCGGAGCAGCCCCGGGAACGCCCGGCTGCGGTGGGATGGGGACAGCGGGCGGCTCTCCGTGCACAGGGGGTGGCTCTGGGGACAGTCCCCTCCTCCCCCGAGCAGGGGTGACCCACAGGACAATGACTTCGATTTGCCCCCAGGGCTCCTCTGATCCCAATCCAGCGCTCACGACGATGCTCGGTTGGGGAGGGCTCGTTCTCGGTTCTCTGCGGGTTTATTTAATTCCCTTTATTTATTTCTTTCTGGTTCTGTCGTGAAAAAAGGGGGAATGTTGCTGATTCATGAGTTTATCCCCGGATCCTGCGGGGCCAGGGAGTGCCACTGCCATTAGCCGCCCCCCGCGGGGAAATGCATCTGTCCTGCTGCCCCTCGCCCCCGCAGCCCCTTCGTGGGCAGCGCTGACCTTTCTCAAGTGGCTTCTCTCCCTCCCAGCCGTGGCCACTTACGTGTCCCCCCGCGGGTGTCCCTCCCAGCGGGGCATCTCCACATCCCCGTTAATTGATCCGCTTTTCCTGGCGAGTGGCTCATCAGCCAGCCCTGCCCTCTCGCCCTCCCGGCACTGCCCTGCTCCCGGCTCCGCTCCTTCTCCCAGAACCGCGGGTTTGGGATGCCGTGGGGCTGCGCACAGGGATTGGGATCTTCCCCTCTCCCGTGGCCCTCCCGGCTCATTCCCGGAGCTGGGAGTGCAGGCAGGCTCTGGTTGTACAGAGCACCTCCCAGCCCCGCACTGGGACATCTCAGCCATGCCCAGGACCTCATATATTCATCTCCCATCAGCCAAATCCCAGAGTTTCCCAAAAAATTCCCTTTGGGAGCTGCCGTTTCCACCCGAATTCCATGTGCTGGTATTTGCCTCTCCCCCCAGCTCGGATGGGCCCTCCAGCCCCTCGGATGAGCTGTCAGATGAGAGCAAATTGCATTCCCAGGCTCTTATGGAGCATAATTGCCTGACAGGAACCATCCCGGGTAATTCAATTGTAGTCTCAGCTCGCTTTGATTTGGAGCCGTGACGAGGCTTTGCAAACTTAACCAGCCCTGGTTTGTTCGGCTGCTCCTCCGACTCCTCCTTGCTGCTGTTGGAAGCGCTTCAGCAGAAGTAAATGAAGATTAGAAACCTAATTGCAGCCAGGATGAGATGGTATTTTAATTGTGGGGGAATTAAAATCCCCACGCGTGCGTGCATGAAAATTCCGCGGTGGGCAGGAGCAGGGAGGGGTGATCCAGCCCCCAAAAGGATCTGGAGGAGATTCCCGGTGATGTTTTTGGGATGTGCAGTCCCATCCCGCTCTGGGGTGCTGTGCATGGAGGTGGGATGAGGCAGGATGGCCGAATGGGATGGGCAGGCTGAGCCCTCGTTTGGGTTAATTGTTCCCTGCCCCAGCAGCACAATTTGGGGTCCCTGCACCAGGGCTCATCCCTCATCCCATTCCAGAAGGATGCTCCATGGCCGTTCACCCTCTCTCTCCTTCTCATCGCACCTCTTCCCTCGCCTCGATCCCAGCCCAGCCGCAGCCCCGCTGGCCCTGCTGTCCCTGTCCCCACCCCAGCTGTCCCCGCTGCGCACACGTGCCATAAACGTTGCACTAAAACCTCGGAGTCTCTCTGAGTTTTCACCAATGCCTTCACCCGCGCTGCTCCCGGGCTCTGGGGGAGGCAGAGCACCCCTTGTCCAGAGGTTTTGGGGGCACGGGGGGTCTCACCAATCCCCAAGCCCCGTTCGGAGGGAGTGACCTCCAGTCCTTCTGGCTGGGTGGGTTTGGATTCTGAGCAGGTGTGACCTTCTCAGGTGAGCAGCGGAGAGGGGAAGGTGTTGAAGGAGGAAGGAGGTGACACCAGGGGTGACGCTCGTCACCAGGGGTGGCAAAGGGCTGGAGCCTGGTGGCTGTGGTGTGGATTTATGGTGGAAGCGACAATGTCCATCTTGGGGGCATTGTGGGTTTGCTTCCTGTGGCCCAAATCCTCACCGGGTCTGGAAAGTGTCCCCTTGATGTGTCCCCATGGGGTGTCCCAGCTGCTGGCACACACCTGATGGATTTTATCGGCCAGGAGTGGAGGGAACAATGAACTGAGGGGTGTTGGGTTGGTTCCCCCGGGTCAGGTCATCCCTGGGCTGCAGAACCATGGAATGGTTTGGGTTGGAAGGACCTTAAATCCCATCCAGTGCCACCCCTGCCATGGACAGGGACACCTTCCACTGTCCCAGGCTGCTCCAAGCCCTGTTCAGCCTGGCCTTGGGCACTTTCAAGGGCAGCCACAGCTTCTCTGGGAATGCCATCCCAGCCCCTCCACATCCTCACATTCCTTCCCAATATTCCATCTAACCCTGCCCTCCTTCATCTTAAAGCCATTCCCTTGTCCTGTCTCATTCCCTTGGCCACCCCACTGGATTTTGGGCATTTGAAAGAAACGAAATATTTCTACAACCAACTCTTCCCTTTTCCTCCCCCTCCCCCCTCACTGTGGTGTCTCAGCCACGGGCACATCACAATGGCATCGATGGGAAAAGAGCTGCCCTGGATTTATCCCGAACGAGCTCCGAGGAGCAGCTCCTTCCCCTCCACCCAGCACACCCATGGCTGTTCAGGCAGCCGTGTTGTTCCCATCGTTCCTTCTTCTTTTTGCAAGTCTTCATTATTAAAAAAAAACCCAACCAACCGACAAACTAAACCCACCGAACCAACAAATCTTATTTTTGTTGTTTGTTTTTTTGACTCTGCCTTTGTGAAGGATTTTTTTTTTTTTGGCCCGGTTTAAAAATATCCAGCGCTCCGGCGGGCAGGGATTGCAGGAAAAGCTCTCCACAATGGCCTCTGATGGGAGCTCCAAAGGAGGGAGAGGCTCCATCCAGAGGCTCCGTTCGGCTGGGAGCCAGAACAGAGCTCTGGAAGCAGTGTCCCCAAAGCTCCGTGTCCTCCCCTGATCCAGCTTTTCCTTCTTTCTGCCTTTTCCCCACAATTCCCGAGTCCTCACTGAGCCCTGACCGGGCAATTTCTGGGAATGACGAGCTCAGAGTTTGGCCCCCATGACTTTTATCTGGTCCTTGAGCATGGCAGGAGCTGGGATGGTGTGGATTTTGGATGGAGGGGAGGCAGAAATGAATGTCTTGGAGGTGGAGGAGTTCCTCAGCCTTCCCTTGAGCGCAGAATCATGGAATGGTTTGGGATGGAAGGGACCTCAAAGCTCATCCCATTGCAGGTGTCAGGGACACTGTCCACCATCCCAGGCTGCTCCAGGCCCTGTCCAGCCTGGCCTTGGACACTGCCAGGGATCCAGGGGCAGCCACAGCTCCTCTGGGAAAAATTCCCTCCCGACACCCAATCCAATGCTCCCTGTGCCAATTTAGGATTCTCTGGAAGAGTTGGTGCCTGGAACTTGGTCTCTGTGGCCCCGTGAGGAGAAGGGCTCCACGAGCCTCTCTCTGCCCCCCAAGTGCCCTGGGTTGAGCCCTTCCTCCTTTCTTCACCCTTTATTTATTTCAAAGCATTGAAATTTATTTGAATTGAATACTAATTTATTTGAATTTCTATGAATTCACTTGAATTTATCTGTTTTGTTGCCAACAGTGACTCTTTTCGGGGGGAAGCTTGGTCAGCTGCGAGCGCCGCCTTTAATTTCAGGTCCCTGTAAAGCCCTGTGCTCCATTGCCTTGTACATAAGGTATATATAGATATATATACATATCTCTATATGTATGTATATAGATATATACAGACCTAAATCCTGTACAGTTTCCAACTGAACTCGCTGGCCTGCTTCGTTTTCTCTGTGGTAGTTCTGCAGAATGAGCTGATTTTCAGTTCCCTTTCCCTCCTCCCCACTTTTCTTTCTTTTTATAAATATATATATAAATATAAATATATATATATATTTTGTTGTTGTCGTCGCAAAAGAAAAAAAACCTCTGGGAAAAAAAAAAAAAAGCTGGTGAAGAAAATAAAAATACAAATCACCCCCACAAACCACTGACAAAAAAAAAAAAAAAAAAAAAGAAAAAAAGACAAAAAAAAAAGGAATTTCCGAGAAAGGCACGATGGATTCTCCCCCGTTGTAAATTTGTACAGGAACATTTCTAACGTTTTCTACACTTGAAGAAAGTAATTTCTAATTTCCGCTGTCTGGCTGGGTGCGAATTCTTTGGGACCTGCAGACCTGGATAGCCATTTGTTCCCGTGGTTTCTCGTGCAGTGTTTGGTGAGGTGACAGTGTATGAATTATTTATGCCAATAAAAAGCCAAAAACAAACAACAAAACACCTTTGAAAAAAAACAAAAACAAATGTTGCCCGCCCTGTGCTGCTCCGCGTCCTCTCCTCATTGTATCCCAGGATTTTTTCTCCGTGGTGGGGTCTGGATGAGTCCATCAGAGCCCTGGGAGCATCTCTGCGAGGTCAGTGATGCCAAATCCCTTTTCCCCTCTCTCCCAGCCCAGCCCTCTGGGGATTATAATTCCCAGTGAACATTTGCGCGGGAGCCGCAGCGGCAGGGAATGTGGGAATCGGGCGCATTTTGGGCTGGCAGCAGATAAATTTCCACGCGGCTCTGCTCAGCAGAGGGGTTGGAGTGGGTGACAGCCATGGGGCTGCTCCTCCCCAGCCGGGCCCCCAAGGCAATGGCAGAGCGGTGATGGAGCACTGGAGGCTCCTGGCATCTGCCGCTCCGTTTGTTTGCTTCTCCCATGCTGTTTTCCTGGGATGCCACCATCAATCTGCCAAACGGCCCCTCTGGAAAAGCGGCAGAGTTGGCTGGAAGAAAATCCTGGGAAGTTCGTGTGGTTTCCCCCCTCTCCTTTGCTCCTTGCCATCGCCCGAGCACTTGAAAGGTAAAATAATGATGGCTCACCATTAATAAACCATGAACGCTCCACACTTCCCCCGGCGAGGGCTTTTCATCTTTCAAAGCCTGCAGGAGCTGGGAACCAATTAAACCAGGCTCATCCCGGGTGGGGAGCGGGACTGAGCCAGCCGGGCGGATTTTCTTGGGAAGGGGCTGCTCATGGATTCTCCCAGCGGGAGAAACGGGGAACTTGGGGGCGAAGAGCCACCGCTGGATGCCCTCTCTGCCTCCCTCGCTGGGGTCACCGTGGTGCCACCAGCCCTTGGATGTCCAATAAACAATGTGTTGATGGTCAGTGTGGAGGGCTGCTGCCAGTCTGGAGGGGAACTGACTGTCACTGGTGTGTACCTGGTTGTCACTGGTGTGTAACTGAGCAGCACTGGTGTGTACCTGGTTGTCACTGGTGTGTAACTGAGCAGCACTGGTGTGTACCTGGTTGTCACTGGTGTGTAACTGGGCAGCACTGGTGACTCCAGCTCCAGGGACAGAGTGCTGATGGCACTGCTGAGCCCTGCCGAGCCCAGCGCAGGGAGGCTGAGCTCGCTCCTGCCTTGTGGGTAACGAGCTGCCAGCACAGGACGGGGAGGAAAGTGCAAAATATTCCCCAAAAGCAGCTTTAATAGCGACTTTGGAGGATTAACGATGCCTTTGGATCCATCCCTGTGTGTGTGTGTGCAGGCAGAGTCACAGGGACGAGCACACGTGGCCGTCACCTCCTCCTTGCTGGGGATGAATCACAGGCCATGAATATTTCACAGGCCGAGGAGAAGCGCAGGGAGCGACAGAGGAGCTCAGGCCCAGGCCAGCAGCTCAGCTCTCGTGTCTCTGCTGCTGGGTGAGCCCAGGGCGTCATTCCCACCCGGACACTGGTGGTGTTGGCACAATTGGGATGCACCAACATCAAACAGGGCTTGCTTTGGGGCAGTGACACTTTTGGGGTTGGTTGTGATGCTGGAGACAGAAGCCACCTCTGCTCCCACCAGGGAGGGTGGCTCCAAATACATCCCCATGTGCCCCAGTGCTGCTTGGGTCACCCACTGGACACACGGGGTGTGTTAGAGACACAAATCTGCCTTGATTTGTTTAATTCTCCCCCCAAATTAAGCCTTTTACTGACCTGAACTAAACGCCTCGGTGTGGCTGTCACACCTGGCCGGCTGCCACCAGCCTGCGCTCACCGTGGGACCCAGCGCTGTCCCCGCAGGGCCGGGCCCAGGCGCCGCGGCAGCTCGGGGTTCCCCTTTCCGCTCCGGATCAGAGGAACGGGACACAAAATGCTGGCGAGGGGCCGAGCCCGGGGCCGGGAGGGTGAGACCCAGCGGGGCCCGCAGCCAGAGCCTTCCCAGCCCAGCCCAGCCCAGCGCGGGGGGTCCGGGGAGGGCAGGGGGGAGCCCAGGGTGAGGGCACAGCTCGGAGCCGGGCCGGGGCTGGGGCGGTCCCGGAGAACCCCTGGCGCTGCCCGGAGCATCCTGCCCGTGCCGGTCCTGCCCGGGCCGGGCTCGCCGGCACAGCCCCACAATGGGGCATTGTTCGCCGCTCTGATTTATGTGTCCTCCCCAGGCTCGGCCGGGCTTTCCCAGGAGCCGCAAGGAGCGCACGGCGGTGCTTTGGGGGGGCTGAGCCCCCACAGCCACCCCAGCGCGGCCCGGGGGGGTCCTGCCCGGGGACAGCTCCAGCTCTTCATTAGGGCTTGATTAGGTCATTAAGGGCCGTCCGGCCCCACGAGGGGACACGCTGGGACAGCCCGAGCCTCGGGGGGAGCCCCGGGGAGCCTGCGCTGCCCACGGCAGGGCTAATTGGCCACTCGCGCCGTGGCCACCCGGCCTTGGACAGGACTGTCGCTCGGAGCCAGCGCCGAGCTGGTCCCGGCGGGATGAATTCCAGCCAGGAATGTCCCCGGGGCTTTCCATCATCGCCCCCCACCTGCTGGGCAGGGGCTGCCCCGCTCCCAGTGCCCCGCTGCTGCTGTCCCATTGCTCAGCAGATTCTCTTTCCTCACCTCTATTTTTGCGCTGCCCTCGGGGACGGAAACCTGAGCCGCTGTGAGTGCAGACACTGCCCGAGCTCCTGCCGGGCTCCCGGCGCAGGACTCTTCCCTCCTGGCGGCTCTGGGAAGGGGCGGTGATTCCCAATTCCCAGCTTTTTGCCCCAAACTCTGCACCTGCACCTTCCTCCAAAGTGCTGAGCCGAGCCCTGGGCAGCAGCAGGTAGAAAAACTGGCTGAAATCTTTCCTGTGCCCTGCAGATATTTATTTATTCCTTGTTTTTGGGACTGGGTGGTTTCCGTGCCTGGAATGAGGGGTGGGTGGGGCTCAGGGCACGCTGGGTGCCCTGTGAGGTCCCTGTGGGGTGGGGAAGGGTTTGTGATGCTGCAGGGAAATAATCCCACACTCAGGGCCTGGGCACCTGGAGGGGAGGAGCTGTCCTGGAGGAGAATTGTCCCACCAGGGTGTGGGTGACCTTCGCCAGATGTCACCCAGGGTGTCTGGAGAGCGCGAGGAAATCTCTGTGCCCCCATTTTAGGGACAGCCATGGGGTAGGGATGGAGCTCTGTGGTACCCCCAGGCTCCATGGCCCCACTTCCACTGGTGGAGAGACACATTCCAGCATCCTGGAAAGCACCAGGCACTGTGGATGAGCCTTCAGCCTCTCCTCCTCCTCATCCAGCAGGTCCTGTGGGGACAGCTCAACTCCTCCAGCCCCAGGGCCATGGGGCACCATCCCGAGCTGGGTGTGATTCCATGTGGGATTGCTGTCTGGGAGCACTGGGACACTGCAGGGAAGGACTGCAGATCGTTTTTTCCAAGCTCCTTCTGCAACAAATCACCCCCAGCCGTGCTGCAGTGCTGGGAGCTCCCGGAGGGATTTGTGCAGGAAAATCTCACTCCAAGAATACCTGGTTTTCCCGGGGGGATTTTCCAGAGGTTGGTTTGCTGGGGGGACAGCCATCCCTGAGCTCGTGAACACTGGGACTGATATCCCTGGATTGGGTTTCGGATATTTTTGGTCCTGTAAATCCCATGGGTGATAATGCTCAGCACAATGGGTCCTTCCTCCACATGGCCACACTCTCTTTTGGGATTTAACCTTCCTTAACTCTTATTCCCAGCTCTTTGCTCCACACATCCCAAATTCCAGCACCCTGTTTACCCTTTCCATGGGGGGATTTGCTGCTGGAATTATCCCTCCCACGTGGGGATCAGACCCTGAGCCCCCAAACCCCAAAACATTTGGCTGCTTCCCAGTTCATTCTGCATTTCCAGCAGTGCATCCATGCTTTGGGAGCAGCTAAACCGTGCGGGAACGGCTCTGCATTTGCAGCCTGCACATCATGGATCTCATGCATCCACAGGGATGCAGGGAGGCTCCAGAGAGCTGGGAAGGGGAAGGTTCTGGCAGAGGGAATTGCTTGGTTCTGGCAGAGGGAATTGCTTGGTCCTGGCAGTGGGAATTCATTGGTTCTGGCAGCAGGAATTCCTCAGTTCTGGCAGTGGGAATTGCTTGGTTCTGGCAGAGGGAATTCCTCAGTTCTGGCAGGGGGAATTGCTCAGTTCTGGCAGTGGGAATTCCTTGGTTCTGGCAGCAGCAATTCATTGGTTCTGGCAGTGGGAGTTGTTTGGTTCTGGCAGTGGGAATTCATTGGTTCTGGCAGCGGGAATTCCTTGGTTCTGGCAGCAGCAATTCATTGGTTCTGGCAGTGGGAGTTGTTTGGTTCTGGCAGTGGGAATTCATTGGTTCTGGCAGTGGGAATTTCCTGGTTCTGGCAGTGGGAATTCATTGGTTCTGGCAGTGGGAATTTCCTGGTTCTGGCAGTGGGAATTCTTGTTCCATGGCTGGGCAGACACCACCAGTGGCATTCCCCAGGCCCTACCCCCGGGCTTGGCTCGGAGCAGCCCTGCCCGAGGCGCGGGGAGGAAAATGGAAATGGATTGATGGCCTCATTATCCCTGCTCCGTCCCACGCCTTAAATACAATGCACTGGCCCTGGGAGCTGCTCCCACACCTCCCACAGAGCACCCTGGGCTGCTTTTCCTGGGAAACCACACTGAGGCCACCCCTGGATGCAGCGGTGAGCAGGATCTGGGCTGTGCTGGGGCTGGGGGAGATTCTCCGGGCTGGATCCGTGTGCCAGGGGTTTGGGATGCTGCTGGAGGGGATGCTGTGCTTGGGGTGCCTGTTGTGGGGGGAATTTGGGGGAATGAGCGGCTGGGAAGGCTGTGCTCTGCTCCTGAAGGGAGATGGGAATTGTGGATCCGAACACCTCTCTTGTCATGGGAATAAGGTGGGAAAGGCAAAGGGTTTGCCTTCAAATATTTGGGAAGCTGCTACAACAGCAGTTTCCCTGGTGGGAGCTGCCTGGCTGCAGCTCCAGGGTATCCATCCATCCATCCATCCATCCATCCATCCATCCATCCATCCATCCATCCATCCCTGTCCATCCATCCATCCATCCATCCATCCATCCATCCATCCACGGCTTCTTCCTGCACGTCTGGAGATGTCCAAGCCCCTCCTCTAAATGATAAAGTCAATTATAAAAATGAGAAGATGGCCTGTCCATCAGTCACAGCACCTTTTCCAACTGCTCCCTCCTCGTTTCCATGGATCTGGCTGGTGTGTGGGGATGGATCCTGGGAATCTGGGATTGGATCCTGGGAGTCTGGGATTGGATCCTGGGAATGTGGGATTGGGAAGCCACAGCTGGGGGGTTCAGAACCACTGAACTGCTCTGATGCCTCTGCTGGGAGGTGGCTCTCAAAAACCTTTCCCATGGAAATTTGTTGGTTAAATGACCCTGGGGCAGAACGGTGGGGACAGATTCTGGCTTTGGGAAAGGAAAATGCTGGATTAAATGGCTCCCAGATGGATAAAAGTGGAGTTTGGAGTGAGGGCACGCAGGGTTCCTGAGCTGTATCCGAGTCACCTGGGGAAGGGAAGGATCGTGTGAAGTGCAGCAGGGACTTGCTCTGGAGGTGTTGACAGCAGCGGTGTGACATCAAAAACTATTTTTATTTGATTTCATTGGGCTCCTTGGAGTTAAACTGAGGCTTTTGTCGGAGGGAGCCATGTCTGTGTTGGTGCAGTAGGTGGGTCAAGCTCACTTCTCCCTGCTCAGAGCTCTCATTGGGGTTAAAATCTTTTAAATTTTAAAAAGCAAATTGTTCCTGGGGACGGTCAGGGGCTTTGCAGCAGAAGCTGATGCTGAACTGAGGTGCAGCGTGTCCTGCTGGATGGGACAATTGGAGGGGACAGGGACAACGGGGTCCCTGGAGATGATTTAATCTCCAAGGACTCCTTTAATTAATGCAGCAGCCCTTGGATGCATCCTAATTGCCCGGGCACGCCTGACTGCAGCACACAGGAGCCGAGGTCGTGGTGAGGATCCTGGATGTGCCTTTGAGCTCTCCCTCCCTTTGGAGCTGAGAAAAATCAATGTAAAACCCTTCAAACCGCCCGGAAAGCCCCGGTATCTCCTGATCAACCTCAAACAAACCCCACTGCTGCACCAAGGACAGGAGCTCCTTGCCTGCTCCCCTGGGAGTGGGTTAAACCAACCTTTCCTCAGAGATGGATAAAGTTACTCGGGTTCAGGGCAAAAGGAGCCTGGCCCGGCCCGGCTGTGGGGTGGAAACGCCCTTTTCCCTCTCTGCACCTTTGGGAAAAGCGTTTTGAGGAGGGGAAGCCCCCCCGAGGGGCTGCCGGGCTCTTCCTGCTTTTCCCATGGGTTGGATGCTCGAAACTCACCCCCGGAGCTTTCTCCCACCCTCGCCCTCCTTCCCAATCCCACCGAGGGAGACACGGCCCCCTCTAAAAACCTGAAAATCAGCCGAAAGCTGTGGTCAGGCAGGCGTGGAGCTGCTTCCAGCCGCGAGAGATTAAAAGTTACTGAATAACCCAACTCCTCCGTCAGCCCCGGCGGCTCCGGGGGCTGCGGCCGGTGCCAGGTGCCCGGGGGCATTTCGGTCACCCCAAAACCACGAGCAGCCTCCCCCCATCCCAGCCCTGGCGAGCCACAGGGGATGTCCTGCCTGGGCTGACGAGCAGGGTGGGTCCTGGACCTGAGCTGGCGAGGGGACAAGGACACTGCTGGACCCGCCGAGGGGCAATGCCACCGTGGGAAAGGCGGCGGGGACCGCGCAGCCGGCTGGGCACGGCTCACGCAGCCCTCCCGCGGCTCCAGCGCCGGCTGAGCCCTTTTCCTGCCGCTGCCCAGCGCCTCCTTCCCCGGCTCCGGCCAGCCCCTGCCTCTGGACGAGCCATGGCCTCGGTGTGTGCCTTTTGTTTGCTCTTCCTTTCGGGACCCGCAGCCCGGGGCGGGGGGAGCGGGGCCCCGGCCAGGCGGCAGCTGCGGCGGGGGCGAGCGGGGCGCCATGCCCGGTGGCCTCTCCGCGGCTCTCTCCGGACACAAGTAAGGCTGGCGGCGGCGGGGACATCCCGGGGAGGGTGGCCCGGAGGGTGGGAATGCCTCTGGTTCCCCCCGAGGCGGGGGTTGCTGTTTTCCAGGAGTGGTTTTTCCGGGATGGGTTCGTGGGGGTCTGCTCTGCCCCCGCTCCCTGCTGCTCTCTCAGCCCGGGAATCACGGGGGGATCATTCCTGGTCCCCAACCTTCTGCCTGCTCCACTTGTTCTGCGCCTTGGGACACGGCTTTGGCCTGAGCAGGGTGGGCTGGGGATGCCATCAGGTCTGCAGCTCCCTCCTGGCCGCGCTCTGCAGGACTTTTTGAGGCTCTGACAGCCTTAAAACCCCTCCCAGGTGCACCTCGCAGCACCTGGCGGACCTTTCGCTTCTCCATGCCTCGGGCTGGCAGGGCCGCGCTCTGCCTGGGCCACACCACGGCAGATTTGTGGCACGTGGGGAGATGTGGGGCGCGGAGGAGAGGCTGTGGGGAAGGGGAGAAGGAAAAACATCCAGAGGGGAAGGGAAGGGAAGCATCTCCAGCGGGGAGGCGTGCGCTCCTTCCTCCAGCACGGAGCTCATCCTGCAAACTGCGTCGGCACCGCAGCTGCTCCGGCTTCCTGGGAAGTCCTATTGATGCCAAAGCAATCCTGGAGAGGGAGGGGGAATGACTAAAGTTATCCGCGGCCGTGTGCCGCTGCAGATGCGGGGTCCTTCCCCCCCTTCTCCCTGTTTTTTTGGGGAGGGGTTCCGAGGCTGTGATCAAAAGCTGGAGCTGGCGTCCATCTGCTTCTGACAACCTGAGCGCTCGCTGGCAGCTTCTGCATTCAGAGCCTTGAATTCCTCAATAATTAGAGGAGTTTTTTCGGAAAAAAATCCCCATCTGGGCTTTTTCATGATGGGAATGAAAAGCCAAGGTGGGTGTGGGAGGGGGGCAGGTGGATTTTCAGCCTTAGCAACCCAAATCTTGAAATATTACATCAGCACCGAAGAGGTGTAATTAAGTAGGAAACAAATGAGCCCAGCTAATCTGTTTTGCTTGTTTGAGCTTAGCGGAGTGCAGAAAACAAACAGAGGCTGAATGATGAATGAGACTTCTTTTTATTTATTTTTTAAAGGGTTTTTCTTTCCCCGAGCCCCGGGGGGCGGGCTGGGATGTGGGTCAGGAAGCGCGGCCGCTCTCCCCCGCGGCTCCGAGGTCACCCGGCCGTGGCTGCCGGGGCTCGCTGCCGCCGCTCGCCCTTTCCCGGCTTCAGTCGCCCGCTCCGCCGAGCCGGAGGGCTGGGATGGATCCCCGCGGCGGGGGTGCCACCAGAGCCGTGCCCCGCGGGTCGCCGCGCGGGTGCCCTTTAGAGTGGCACTGCCACCTCTCCCCTCCCTCTGCGGCCGCGGGAGCTTCCGCGGCTCCCCGGGGCTCGAGGGCCTCGCTGGGCGCTGGGGTTCCGCAGGGAATCGGTGCTGCTGGGGCACCCTCAGGTGCCAGAGCTGGGGCAGGCTGCGTGGGGACCCCACAGCGCCCTCCGCAGCCGCCCCGCAAAGGACAGGGGGACACGGCCCTGCTGTGAGGCTTTGGCAGCTCTTTAAGCACCCCCGAGGGCTCCAGCAGCTCGGATGTGTCACCGCGTGTCCCCTCCCGGCCGTGTCGCAGCTGCTATGGCATCTCCGCTCGCTGTCCCGCTTCCCCCGGCGGGGGCTGGGGCTGTTTTGGGGCCGGTGGGGTTTGGGATTGCTTTCCCCCCGCTCCCGTGCGCTGTCGGGCTCCGGCAGTGACACGAGGTGCCAGGAGCAGATGGCAGCCATCGGCCGGGCTGGCTCTCAGATCCCTGTGGCTCCTGGCACCGTGCTGGGCAGCGGCTCCTCGTAACCCCCTCGCTCCCACGCTGCTCTCTGGGGAAAAACTGGGGGGTTCGGGGGCTCTTCGCTGTACATTTGGCATTTAAGCCCCGCGCCCAACCTGCCGAGGAGTTTCTCGTCGCTGTTCAGGGTGTGGCGCCCCGTGCTGGCTTTTGGAGGGGCGCGGTGTGGAAGGAGTTCCGGGATCTGAACAAGGACCCTGTTCCCCCATCCCCCTCCTGCCAAACCTTCCAGAAGAGGATTCCAAACCACAGGAAATCAGTAACTTTTTTGGCCCCAGAGAGGGCTCGGCTGGGTGAGAACAGGGGGGGCCGGGGGATGTCAGTGTGTGGGGTCACCCCCGGATGGGGTGAGGTGCTGAGGTCCTTCCTGAGCCCGGGCTGCCCCAAAAACCGCAGAGGTGATTCTCCCAATGTGCCCCCCAAATCCCCCCCGGCTGCTCCTCGGCACCCCTCGCTCGGTCCTGCCCCTCTGGAGCCTCCTCGATGGGGTCGTGCCCCAGGATGAGCCCCCACACCCCCGCCCAGCCCCCGTCTGCCCTCCCTCCCCTCGCGGCTCCTCCCGCCCCCGGAGCGCCCGGGAAATTGGGAAAAGGCCAAAATGAAACAAGTTTCCCCCTTCCCTCCTGGGTGACAATTTCAGCCCCGCGGGAGCTCTGTGGCCACCAGCCAGCTCCCGAATCCACTCCCCGCGAGGGGAGCAGCAGCCCGCGCCTCCCGCCAGAGCCAGCACAAGCACTCGCGTTGTTGTTATTATAATTATTATTACAATATTTCTTTTAAATCCTGTTTCTCCTCGGCGAGGGAGAGGCTGGAGCGATTTATTCGCAGGCGTTGCAGTGGCTGCCTGGTTTCAGCCGTGCTGGTTCTTCTCTCCCCGAGTAATCAGAGCAGCTCTGGAAGAGAAAATTGAGCAACTCGGTGGCGGGCGGTGTCTTCCTCGCCGAGCGAGGCTGTTTATCCTCCTCGTTTGGGTTTCAGATGAATAAATTTGCCAGACAACAATGATATTACCCTCGTCTCAAAGACTTTATCAATTTGCAGTTGTCTCTGCGCTGATAGTTTTTTATTGAGCTGTCTGAGATGATTTCCAAAGAGAGGACTGCAATTTCAACTATTAAGTAATTTGGGAGAGCAATTAGTGTGAATCTGGAAACTCCCTGTGTCGCTCCTGAATAAATCAACCTCTCTGCGAGAGCAGTGCTGAAAGAGCCTGGGCTGATTTATGGAAAAGGCTGGGGGTTCAGCCAGGGAAACAACAAGGACAGAGTTTCTTGCCTGGAAAACTTTAATACTTCGGTGGTGCCGTGGTTCAGAGGGTGTTGGGGTCTCGAGGGAGCTGGGATTTCCTCCTGGGGTGTCCCCTCCGTGCACCCCATCCCAAAAGGATTCTCCTCTGGCCCTGCGGTGCTGCCTGGGCAGGTCTTTGTTTTGCTTCTGCCTTGGTTTTTCCAGGGGAGGGATGGCAGGGATGGGGGCAGGGAGATGAGGGAGGGCAGAGGGGATCCCACCTCCTCCCCCACCCCAGGATTCTGTGGGATTGGACCCAGGTCACATCCCCCAGTTTTAAACTGGGAGAGGATTGATTCGGGTAAGAAACAAGGAGGAAGTTTTTTAGGGTGAGGGTGGTGAGATGTGGCTGCCTCTGGATCCCTGGCAGTGTTCCAGGCCAGGCTGGACAGGACTTGGGGCGTCCTGGGATAGCAGAAGGTGTCCCTGCCCATGGCAGGAGGTTGGAGTAGACCTTTCAATGTCCTTCCCAACCCAACCCATTCCATGATTCCATTCTGTGATCCTACAGGACACTGTCCAAGGCCTTGCTGAAGTGGGGTCACACAGCTTGAGCTGCTCTTCCTGATCCACAGTCACCTCTCCCGGGAAGAGATCAGCTCCAGTGGCCATGATTTACCCCAACTAATCCCTGCTGGAGCTCCCAGCCACTTCCACATCCGTCACGGGTGGGAGCAGTTTCCAGGAGGGTTTGCTCCATCACCTCCTCGGCCAAGCTGAGCAGCCTGTGCTTCCCTGGCTCACCCCTGCTGGATGATGGGACATTTCCCTTTCCCTGCTGGAGGATGGGGACATTTCCCTTTCCCTGCTGGATGATGGGACATTTCCCTTTCCCTGCTGGATGATGGGGACATTTCCGTTTCCCTGCTGGATGATGGGGACATTTCCATGCTGGGCTCAGGGAACACCGCTGGTCCCCACCATCGCCCAGGTGAGGGCAGAGCCAGAGTGGGGAAGCACAGGAGCCATCCCTGCTCCTCTCCCGCTCCAAGGTCATCCCAGGCAAGTTATTTCTGGCTGCTCTGGAGAGCCTCCACCTCTCCAGACAAAGCTCCTGTTTGGAGCTTTCTCCCGGTGGCTGCCGCTTCCCCCTCCGAATCCTCCCTAATCCACTAAGGGACCTCACATCTCCCTTTCTCTCTCCTATTTTTTTTTCTGTTCCTAAAACAATTAGCTTGGCTCAAACCCTCTGCAATCCATCAATTAATACAAGCTGCGGCAGTAAATTAAAGGGAAACAGGAACAACTATGCTGGGATTAGGTCACTGAAACTATAAACTTTGGAACAAATCAGATTTCCTTGGGAAGGGAAATGGGCAGCGGTGATATGTCAAGCCCTGAGATGAGACAGGCTCAGAGCAACTTTCCAGAGTCTCCTGACTCGGCCAGTGGATGCCAGAACTTCTTCCCCAGGGGAAGTTTTGGGCTGCCAGACCCTGTTGCTGCTGCTGAGGGCTCAGATGGCCAAATAAACAAACAAGGAGAGAGGGGAAATGGGAAAACAGGGTGGGGGCGAAGCTACAGGGACACTTGGGGTCAGCCAGGTCAAGCCCTGTGTCCCCTTCCCCACCGTGGGTGATGCTCTGGGTGCTTGTACCCTGCTGGAAGGTCAGATTTGTCCATTCCCAGTTCTCCCAGTGACATTCCCGTTCTGCTGGAGGTGTGGTGGCAGTGGGTCTGGGGGAGGCAGGGCACTCCAGCTCTGGGGAGAGGGGATAAAAATCCCCCCGAAGCCAAGGTGACCGGGACAGCGGGGATTTGTGGGCTGAGGAGCGAGATCCTTGTGCCGGAGCTGTGGCAGGGCTCAGGTGACCCTTCCCTGGGGGACAGGGCTCAGGCTGTCCCTCCCTGTGGGACAAGGCTCAGGCTGTCCCTCCCTGCCAGACAGGGCTCAGGCTGTCCCTCCCTGTGGGACAGGGCTCAGGCTGTCCCTCCCTGCCGGACAGGGCTCAGGCTGTCCCTCCCTGCCAGACAGGGCTCAGGCTGTCCCTCCCTGCCAGACAGGGCTCAGGCTGTCCCTCCCTGTGGGACAGGGCTCAGGCTGTCCCTCCCTGCCAGACAGGGCTCAGGCTGTCCCTCCCTGTGGCACAGGGCTCAGGCTGTCCCTCCCTGCCGGACAGGGCTCAGGCTGTCCCTCCCTGCCGGACAGGGCTCAGGCTGTCCCTTCCCTGTGGGACAGGGCTCAGGCTGTCCCTCCCTGCGGGACAGGGCTCAGGCTGTCCCTCCCTGCGGGACAGGGCTCAGGCTGTCCCTCCCTGCCAGACAGGGCTCAGGCTGTCCCTCCCTGTGGGACGAGGCTCAGGCTGTCCCTCCCCTGCCGGACAGGGCTCAGGCTGTCCCTCCCTGTGGGACAGGGCTCAGGCTGTCCCTCCCTGCGGGACAGGGCTCAGGCTGTCCCTCCCCTGCCAGACAGGGCTCAGGCTGTCCCTCCCTGTGGGACAGGGCTCAGGCTGTCCCTCCTGCGGGACAGGGCTCAGGCTGTCCCTCCCTGCCGGACAGGGCTCAGGCTGTCCCTCCCCTGCCAGACAGGGCTCAGGCTGTCCCTCCCTGTGGGACAGGGCTCAGGCTGTCCCTCCTGCGGGACAGGGCTCAGGCTGTCCCTCCCTGTGGGACAGGGCTCAGGCTGTCCCTTCCCTGTGGGACAGGGCTCAGGCTGTCCCTCCCCTGCCAGACAGGGCTCAGGCTGTCCCTCCCTGTGGGACAGGGCTCAGGCTGTCCCTCCTGCGGGACAGGGCTCAGGCTGTCCCTCCCTGTGGGACAGGGCTCAGGCTGTCCCTTCCCTGTGGGACAGGGCTCAGGCTGTCCCTCCCTGCCGGACAGGGCTCAGGCTGTCCCTCCCTGCCGGACAGGGCTCAGGCTGTCCCTCCCTGTGGCACAGGGCTCAGGCTGTCCCTCCCTGCCGGACAGGGCTCAGGCTGTCCCTCCCTGTGGCACAGGGCTCAGGCTGTCCCTCCCTGCGGGACAGGGCTCAGGCTGTCCCTCCCTGCGGGACAGGGCTCAGGCTGTCCCTCCCTGTGGGACAGGGCTCAGGCTGTCCCTCCCTGTGGGACAGGGCTCATCTGCCGCCCTTCCCCACGCAGGATCCCCGGGAAGGTCTGGGGCAGGGATCTGCTCCCTCCTGGCAGGATCATCATCCCTGTGCTCCCCCGAGCACCTCTTGGCCTCCATTCTTGGCTTCAGGAGGCGCTGCAAACTGAATCACAGAGTGTCCATGAGGGAAACTTTCCTGCTCCCTGCATCCTCCCTCTCTCCTCTCTTCCCACAATCCTCACCCCAGGGCTGGCAGGGCCAACCCCAGTGCCCTCCCGAGGGTGTCCCTGTCCCCCTGGGGACACAGACCCCTCTGGCTGCTGACCCTGGCACTTAACCCCTGCCCACACGGCTCCCCTGGCAGCGACTCCGGGGCCGCCGCATCCCTGCAGCTGCAGACAGAGTCTCGTTAACGATGGAAAACCTCTGCTGGAGCAGCGTGGGAGCTGCAGGGCTCATCCCTGCGAAAAACAACCCACCCCGGCCTTTTCTTTCCTCCTAATGATGTGTCTCAGCTCCTTCAGAGCATCCGAGGTGGGAGCGAGCACTGGGAGCTCCTGGTGCTGGGGGCTCCGACACCTCCCAGAGCTCCCTCATCATCCTCGTGGAGCTCCAGGGGACCTGGCTGGGGTGGGCTCTGCCGTGGTAAAATTAGGGAAAACCGGGAAATAAATTCGCATTTTAACAGGGGCAGAAATTCCAGGGGGGAATGGAGTCGCTGCTCCCTGGATGGAATGGGGTTGGCATGCCCCAAAAATGATTCCATGGTGATTCCCTACAGTCTGCAAACTTGGGGACTGGTTGGGATGGAACAGAAGGTGGAGCAGGGTGGGGATAGCAGGCCAAGCTCTGGAATCCCTGCCAGGAGAGGAATTCGCTGGGACCTTGGAGCTGACAAAGGCCGGAGCAGCTCTCAGCCCAGGGATGAGCTCTCCAGGATGAATTTGGTTCATTTTCACCTAATTGTGATTAACACCCCCTCCATCCCAGAATCACCTCCCCCAGTGCAGGACCACCCCTTGCTGAGCAAACACTTTCTGTTTAATTGATGATTGTTATTTGTTATTATCATGAATAGATCACGCTCTGTGTGTGCTGCAGGATTACCCCGAGGCAGATTTGGGGGTTGGATCTCGTTCGTAAATCGCTTTGGATGCATTTTTGCAGTCTGTGGCAATCCTTGGGCCTCAGCCTGGCCCAATTTTTAATTAGTGCGTGTGTTAATGATGTTATCCCACGAGCTGACAGCGTGGGCCCCTCGAGGGCGCGGTGGGGAATGCGCTTGGATAAAAGTGTGGATGTGGGAAGGGTCTCCCTGCAGGTGCGGATGTGTCCCTGAACCCCTCAAATGTGTCACCCCCGACCCAGAGGCTGCCAATGGGGAGTCCCCTCATGGGACACTCCCAGGGTGAGTGACCCCACAGCTCTTGGCTTTCCCGGGGTACTAATCCCTCTTTTCCTACAAAAATCGATGTAGTCAGGAGAGATGGAGCAAGGCAGTGAGGAGAGCCCAGTCCTGGCAAACTCGGCCCAAACATTTCCTATTTTAATAGGAATATTCCAACTCCCTTTGATGAGAGCTCTCCCTGCTCTGGGGCAGGCAGACCCTGCTGCTGTCTGCAGGGAGCACCTGCAGGGATGCTGCTGAGACACCTCCAGCACTTGTTGTGGGCAGGACATTTTCCACCTTTCCCTATTTCCCTGCCCTGCCCGGGGCTGAGCACGGAGCCAGCTCCAGGCTGTGCCACCCTCAGCCTGGGGACAGCGTTTGTGTCCCCTCCAAATGCACACCAGCCCAGACCCCAGCTCCCTGCTGGTATCCCACACATCACAGCTGCCCTTCTCCCACAGCTCCCAAAGCCATCCTGCTCTTGAGGTGCCCCATTAAATGAATCTGGATGTGTCAGGAGGAGGCAGAGGAATGACCCATGGGACACCAGGGATCTCCTGGGTTTGGGATGGTGCAGAGACCAAGCAAGGCCTGGGCTGGGCTGTTCTGCTGGCCCCACGTAATTTGCTTTTTTTCCTTCTTCACCTTCTCCTCTGGATTATATTTCCCACCCTCCTAACAAGAGCTGATCCCAGGAGCTGTGTTGGTGTTTCCAAGATCCCAGGGGTGGTGTCCCACATTCCACACCCCACTGATTGCTCTTTAGCCCCTTTTCCTGACCCTGAGTGGGGCAGGGATGGGATGGGATGAGCAGAGAGATTTCGGCCTCACTGAAGGTCTGGGCTGTTCTGCTGGTCCCACATAATTTGCTTTTATTTTCTTCTTCCCTTTCTCCTCTGGGTTATACTTCCGACCCTCCTAACAAGAGACGATCCTAGGAATTTGCTGGTGTTCCCAACCAAAAACCTCTCCAAGAGTGGTGCCAGGAGAAGCCCCAGGCAGCTCCCAGGAGCACCCAGATCCTGCTCCAGGGGCAGCAGGCAGGGAATGGCAGAGCTGAGCTGCAGCAGGGCTGCTGTGATCCAGGTGTTTCCAGCTTTGATATTCCCAATTCCCACCTCTGGGGGAGAATGGGCAGGCTGGGAGAGGCCAGGACAGCAAAACCAAGAGGGATTTGCAGCTGAGAAGCTGGGATAACCCTGGGATAACTGTGGGATAACTCTGGGAAAAATCTGGGAAAAACCTGCAAAAATTCTGGGATAACTGTGGGATAACTGTGGGATAACCCTGGGATGACTCTGGGATGACTCTGGGATAACTCTGGGATAACTCTGGGATAATTCTGCGATAACCCTGAGATAACCCTGGGATAACTGTGGGATAATTCTGGGATAACCCTGGGATAACTGTGGGATAACTGTGGGATAACCCTGGGATAACTGTGGGATAAGTGTGGGATAATTCTGGGATAGCTCTGGGATAACCCTAGGATTACCCTGGGATAACTCTGGGATAACTGTGGGATAATTCTGGGATAACCCTGGGATAACTCTGGGATAACTGTGGGATAATTCTGGGATAACCCTGGGATAACTCTGGGATAACTCATTCAAACCTCTGCTGGCAGTGCCCACCTTCACACCAACAAATCCTCCTCGTTCAGCTCCCCTCAGCCTTCCCTGCACCCACCTGAATCACAGTTTTCCGTGGCTGTTTGGGGTTTTCCGTGGCCGCTTGGGGTTCTCTGGGGTTTTTTTGGGGTTTTTGGGCGGGGCGGTGCCTGCAGGGAGAGCGGGAGGTTCAGACGCTGGCTAATCCTGTTAGGAAGGCAGTGGTTATTGCAGGGCTTCCAGTGGGACCTGCTAAATGAACCATAATTCTGTAATGAGATTTCCTTTTCCCGGCCAGACTAAATGTTCTCGGCCACTGGGAATAAGAGGTCGGGGAGAGAGGGGGGAAGGAGAAAAAATAGAGAGAGAGCAAGGGAAAGGGGATGGGGAACCTGTCTGAGCCTTCTGTCTGCGCTGTGGGGAAGATTTGAGGGGCTCTGGTTCTTGGGGCTCCTCCCGTGCCCCCTGAGAGCCACTCGGGGCCAGAACCTGCCCTGGCCTCCCCTGCAGGGCCTTGAGAGGGCCCTGAGAGCAAGGAAAACACAGCTGAGGTTGTGTTGGCACTCCAAATTCTGGGGAAGGCGGGAGAGGTTTCTTTGGGAAGCAAAGGATGCTGCAGAGGGAAGGGGAAACAGGGAGGGAAAACAGGCTTGGGAGAGGAAGTGATTCCTTTGTAGGGGAGTTCGATTGCACCCTCCCTATTGGGGACAATTCCTTCCCAATATCCCATCTGTCCCTGCCCTCTGGCACTGGGAAGCCATTCCCTGTGTCCTGTCCCTCCAGCCCTTGTCCCCAGTCCCTCTCCAGCTCTCCTGGAGCCCTTTCGGCACTGGAAGGGCTCTGAGTTCTCCCTGGAGCCTTCTCCTCTCCAGGTGAACACCCCCAGCTCTCCCAGCCTGGCTCCAGAGCAGAGGGGCTCCAGCCCTTGGAGCATCTCCGTGGCCTCCTCTGGACTCCTCCAGCAGCTCCAGGTCCTTCCTGTGCTGGGATCCCCCTGGGTTCAGCTCCCACACTCCCAGTCCCATCCCAGTGCCACCCCAGTCTCTGCCATTCCGCATCCCTCCCTCCCCCCCATCATCTTGCAGGTGTCCCCAAACTTCCCAAATTTTCCTCTTTTCACCCTGGGATGAGGAGCCTCCCCGGGGAGCAGAGTGGGGTTGGGAATGTTCCACTCAGCTCAGGGAGCAGGGAGAGATCCCGTATTTTGTCACAGCTCCTTTCTTGCTTGATCTTGATCATGTTCGGGGTTTGTTTCTTTCCTTCCTGGTCTTTCTTTCAGAGCCTCAGACTCGGATTTATTTCTGTCTCAGGGTGAGAGTTTTCCAGCCTTCCCCTGCTCCAGGAATTCCTGATGGTCCCATGAAAGCCCTGAGCCCTGTTTCCCATCCAGCAGGCAGGTGGGGAAAAAAGAAAAATGCTCGGAAATTTTTATTTTTCCCCTTTGAAATTTGGCTCTGGTTTTCCCCTTTGAGATTTGGTGCTGCAAACCTGCTGGCTCACTCTGCTCCTTTCTGTGCCTTAATTTCCCCTTTTCTTAGCTGGGAATTGGGGAGGAATTGGTTATTTTCCAGCCTTTCACGGGGCAGTGCTTCCCCGGCCCAAGGTGGCCTGGTGATTTGTGAGGTTGTTTTTGCTGTTTGCTGTGTTTTTAGCCTCTGAGCCCTCCCTGGGGCTGCATGGATGGGCACCTCCCGCTCCCAACTCCCAGCCTTTTTCCAGCCCATCAGCTGCTCCTGCTGCAAAACACCCTCCGATGAGGAGGGGAAAATAACATTGCTAAAAATAAAACAAAATAAAATAATTTAAAAAAACAAGAGCGGTTTGGATGCTGGCTCTCCTGGTATCCCAAGCAGCTCTCCTCCTCCTCCTCCTGCTCCTGATTATCCCATCCTGTCCAGAAAAAATTGCGGGGCTGGGTCTGTCCAGCCTGGGGGTCTCCATCCTCCTGCCCGGGCGTTTGCCCAGGATCCAGCCTGGAATGAGCCATTCTCAGAGCTGGAGCGAGTTGAGGTGCAAGGAAAGGCTGGAAATCAAAACAGGTGTGGCCCCTGCAGAGCTTTCCTGGCATGGAGGGACAGGATTTCCCAGAATTTCACCTCCTCCCACTGCAAACTGGACAGGATCCAGTCCGAGGGGTGGGATTAGGATCTGTGTGTGCCCAGCACGGAATCGTGGAATGGTTTGGGGTGGGAGGGACCTTAAAGCTCATCCCATTCCACCCACCCTGCACTGTCCCAGGCTGCTCCAAGCCCTGTCCAGCCTGGCCTTGGACACTGCCAGGGATCAGGAATCCTCTCCCTGACTAGGATTTATCTGTGAGTGGAGGAAAACTTCCTTTAACACACCCCAAAGCAGCTGGTTTGGGATTTCTGGGCAGCAATTCCACCCCTGGTGGAGCTGCCATCACCCTCTGGGTGTATCCAGAGGGGGAAATCCTCCAGATTTTAAACACAGGGATAACTTCCCGTCTCCAGCAGCACCAAAACCCTGGAGGGTTTTATTTCTGGGGATACTTTTGGTATCCTTTCCCTAAGGGTGCATCCAGCTGGGCTTTGTCCCTCTGCCTCATCCCGGCAAATCCAGATAAATTTAACGGGAGACCTCAACAACAGGATGGGTTTGGGATTCCAGCAGTTTCAACATCCCATTAAAGCAACGCCAGGAATGAATCCAAATTCCTGGCAAAGCATCTGCAAACTTCTCCTCAGCTGGTGGGAAGGCTGAGTGGAGTTTTTTGTTGGGTTTGGGGAAGAAAAGGGGGGAAATCCCACAGCTTTGTCTCTCGAGTTCTTGTTTGTCTCCCTTTTCTTGGGAGAGATCCACGGATTGGAATGAGCCGAACGGGGCGGATTTAGAGGTGAACGTCACTCAAGGCTTTTCATTATTATTTTGCTGGGCTGTGAGTGTTTGGGGGCTTGGATTTGCCTCCCACGTTGTCACCTTCTCCTGGCTCTCTGCTGCTCCACCCAGACTGGGAAATGGAATCATGGAATGGTTTGGGTGGGAAGGGATTTAAATCTCTTCTCATTCCCACAGGCAGGGACACCTTCCACTGTCCCAGGCTGCTCCAAGCCCTGTCCAGCCTGGCCTTGGACACTGCCGGGGATCCACAGCTTCTGTGGGAATGCCACCCCACCCTCCCAGGGAACAATTCCTTCCCAAAATCTCATCCAGCCCTGCCCTCAGGAGGGACTCACGGCTCTCTCCTCCTCGTGGGGTGCCCAAATTCCCTGTTTTACTGAACTGGCTCTGGGGGGAGCAGGGAACTGGAGCCTCCCCGCCCCCCACCCCGCGGGGCGGCACCGAGGGGCCCTGCTGGTGCGTAGTGGATTATTTTTGTCACATTATTTTTGCCTCCTTGCTCCTCTTTAGAAATGAAGGACTCGCCAGCAGCTGTTCCTCTGCTTTTGGGTTTGCTTTGTGTGGGTTTTTGCAGTGAATGCGGCGCAGATTTGCCTTATCAAGCTCGTCAGGCTGCTCCAGCCCTCGCCGCTCCTCCCCGGCCCTATTTACCCACGGCCCCGGCTGACGCAGGGCCCTTTCCTGTGCTTGTCACCACCCACCCCGAGGTCCTCCACTGATAACTTTTCACTTCAGATTAAGGATTTGGGGCTTTTCAAAAGACTCTTTAGCCTACAGCCCTCAGAAATGTGTCACTTCACTGGAAAAAAAAAATGAATTAAATCTCTAAATTTGCCGTTTCAGGTTGACACAGAAGTGATTTTGGGGGTTGGTAATTACGCCAAGAATCGATCTAAAGGTTCAAAGGTGCCTGATCCCGCTGGAAAGGCACGGGCTGGGAGCAGGGACTCAGATGGCACCGAACCCCGGGAACAGGCTGGTTTTAGCTGGCTCTAATGATCTCGATTCTGCTGATTCCAGTGGAGCCGTGGAGCTGCGCTGCTGCTGCGAAGCATCTGCCCCCGAACTTCCAGCTGCTGGGGATGGCTCAGCGCAGACACTTGTGCTTCACAACGGGGTTTGCATCTGAATAACCCACGAGTGACTCCAGCCCCTTTTTCAGGCTGCCAAGAGAGGTTTTAAAGCAGGGGGTTTTTAAATCTCAATTACACCCCGGATTTTCGAGAAGTCCTTGAACTTTGGGGCGTTTGTCAGCGCTCCAGCGTGTCCTTAAAATGATAATGAGAGCAATTTGGATTTTGATGGGAAGGTGGCATGGCTTGGGGCTGGAGGAAATGTGACTTTTTAAGGGAGGGGGTTCATATTTTGAAGTAGAATTTTAAAAGAAATGCAAGGGAAGACAGACAGGTATTTCTCTGCCCTCTTAACAGCGATGAAGCACGAATTCCTCCCCCTGGAATTTCTTGTTTGTGTGCTCCCATAATCTCATTTCTTTGGTGTCTGTATGAAGCTCGAGATAGTTGAATGCCAGGAGCCAAATTCTCTCGGACTAATATCTTTTTATTAGATTTGCTGTGTGCGTGCGTGCCCACGTGTGAGAGAGAGAGATCGCCCTTCATCACCCACCTCGTGCCCTCGCAGGAGGAGATGAGCTCCCCAGGAATATTCCGAACAGTGTTTTCCAGCTCTGACCCCCAGGGCGGGGAGGTTTTGGGTGTAAATGTGGTTTTTGGTGGGGTTTACAGGTGTCCTGTTGGGTATTGGGGTTCATGCTGGGACATTTCCCATTGTCGCAGCTCTGCCTGGGCTTTGGGGGCTGTGACGGCTTCTGGAAGTGGGGGCAAAGAGTTCTCCCCTAAAATGTCACAGGGATGGAGGAGCTGGGCGCTGGCACGGGGATGTTTTAAAACCCTTGGCCGTGAGCTCCCAGGTTGTAAGGATTTGAGCAAAATCCAGTTTTGCTCCAAATCTGGCTTTGCTGAAACCCCAGCCCGTGCCCCGTGCAGAGGGGACGGTGCCAAAGAACCCCCGAGCCTGTGAAGGGGACTGGTGAGGGCACAGCGGCTCCACCTGTCCCGTGGCGATGCCCACCCCGAACCCTTCCCGGCCCGTCAGACAGGGCAGAGCTCCCGGGACTTCCCGGGCTGTGCTGGGGGCTCGGCAAAAGGCAAGAGCGAAGGCTCACTGCCACCTCTAGGCAAAGCCCCGCATCGGCGCTCGCTCTAAACTGGAGCACAGACAGACAATCCTGGGATTTGTCCCAAATCGCCGCAGCGGCGGTGCCAGACCCCGCTATCAGCTGGTGCGCGTGTGTGTGTGTGCGCCGTGTGCGCGGTTCCACAGCTCCTAAAGCTTTGGTATAAATATGCTCAGCCCTTCCTTTAGTCCGCGGGCTTTAATCCCCCGGACGCATTTCCAGCCGCATGGAAATAGCAGCCCAGTAACTCCCGAGCCGCGGCTGCCGGGGAGATTGTGTGTGTGATCTGTGCCGAGGCCACGCATTCCTAAGGATCTTAGGGAGAGCCGAGCATCCTGAGCGGCACATTCCCGGCGGATCCCAGCGGGCTGGGCGCTCCGGCTGAGGGATCCGGCTCCGGCTCCTTGCCACGCTCCCCAGAGAGAGGTGGGTGAGGGACAAGGGCGGCAGGAGAGGGGTGGGAAGGAAACTTGGGCGTTAAGTGCTGGGTTTATATTTGGTTTCTATCCCCAACCTCTGGCAGCATATGGCCAGGAGCGAGCGGCGCTGAGCTGCTGCCAGAGGAGAGGCAGAACCGGGCAGCAGCGCCGTGAGGGGCAGGGAGGAGGCTCTTCCCTCTTCCGGGCAGTTTTGGGGGATAACTTGCCAGGCAGCACCGCTTGAATTTGCTCCCAGCTGTGGGAAAGGGGGAAGCAACTTCCATGGACGAGGCTGGCTCGGCAGGGCTGGGAATGGGGGGGTTCTCCAGAGCCGGGGGTCTGTTCTCCAGGGAGGGAGGCAGGATGACAGGGACATGCTCCCTGCGGAGAAATCCTGTCCCTAAAGGCTTTTCCTGGAGGAAGGAAGGTGCAAGGCTTTGCTGTCACAGCAGGAGCTGTGTAGGGAAGGGGCGCTCTGTGCTGGGGAGGGTCTCGCTCCACCTCCTCCATCCTCAGCCCCACACCAGCCTCCTCAGCTGTTTCTGGAGCTCCAAGCCTTCCCTTCGCGGCTGACTCACGGCTCCCAGCTGCAGGGAAAGGCTACCTGGGGCTCCTCCCTGGCGCAGGGCGAGCACAGGGCACGCACAGGCCACCGGCTGCCGTCCCACAGGGACACTTGGCTCCTGCCTCACCCGGGTTTCCGGGAGGCAGCGAAGCTCTGGGTGATCCCAAAAGGAGCGTTGTCCCAGGCAGTTTTCCTTGGGGGAAGGAAGCTCTGCCGTGCCCTGTGAGGATGTGGCCCACGGATGAGCAGAGCTCTGTCTCCTGGGGTTCTGGGTTGGTTCTTGGGATGGGGTCCTGCTGAGGGCCGTGGGTGGGGGACCTGCGCTTCCAAAGCCGTGTCCCGGAGTGGCACAGGGAGCCCTGCGCCCCTGATCAGGGCTTTGCTTCCTCTGGTGGACATGCCTCGCTGGCAGGAGGGTGGCACAGCGGGAGCTGCTGGTGGCCGGAGCCCGTGCCGTGTGTCGGGGTGGCTTTGGCAGTGCAGAGCCCCCTCAGACAGGTGACATCAGTCCCCTCAGACAGGTGACATCAGCCCCATCCGCCCTGCGTGAGCCCGCACCTGCCCGCACCCCTATCCAAGGAAAACTGCTCCAGCTTCCCTGCCCATCACCAGCCCGCAGAGCCCTGCAGCTCCAGGGCTCCGAGCTGTGAGCCCTGCAAGGAGAAGGGTTTGGGTTTCCCCAGCCGGGGCTGAGCTGTCCGTTCTTAGCCCGCGCCTGGGCACGGAGTCCTTTGGCACCAGCGTGTGCCCACTGCTCCCTGCACGGGGCGGCATTCCCTGGCCGCGGGATCAGAGCAGGTGCCCTTGGGTACCTCGCTCTTAGAGGAGTCCTCCTGGCTCGAAATAGGCAGAATCGTGTTTCCATCAGCCCCAGACAGGGTTACAGCCTGATCTCTGTGAGGAGTGGCTGAACGGGGGAGGCAGCCCCGGTTCTGCTGCTGCAATTGCCCGTGCTCTCCCTGTCTCCACCTCTGCACAGCTCCTGGTGTGCCAGGGCTGCTCCGCTCCCCCTTCCCTGCGGGAAGTTCTGCGATTGAATCGCCTGCTGTGCCGTGTGCTGCTTGCCTGCCTCTGGGGAGGCCGTGGGGCTGGCACCCGGGCTGGGTGGCACCCGGAGCTGCCGGCCATCCACCGTCTGGGCACCTTCGCCGGGCTCGGGACACCTCTCCCTGCTCCGGCGGGAGCTGCCTCCGGGGCTTGGGAGGAGGCTGGGAACAGGTGAACCCCGCACTCCTGCCCGAGAGCCCGCTCGGTTTATATAATATTATATATCTATAATTGTGTGTTTGTTGTTGCCATGGGAATGAGCACAGTCGCAAAGGCTGGAGACTGATGTCAAGCCTGGGTCTGCTCTGGGCCGCGTTGGGGGCAGATAGAGAGTCAGGAGGGGAATTGGGTGAGGAGACCCTTTGTTCTCTGCCCGTGTGCAGCCCAGGGGCAGCTCCGGCAGCTGAGGCGCGGGGCTGTCCCAGCGCCGCCCGGGTCCGGGCTGGGAGCGCTGGAAATCCCAAGGGAATGGCGGTGTCTGCCCTGGGCACCGAGCAGGCACGGGGGGCTTCCTGCTGGCAGGAAGAGGGGGGGATTTTCTGCGGCTTAACCCGCTGGGGAGCAGGAATGTGGGCTGCAGCGGGGCCGGGCAGGGATTGGGGACGCTCAGCCCCTCCGCTGCCCCCCGGGGCGGGCAGAGCCCCCCACTCGCCCGGGGCAGGCTGAGTCAGGCCCGCGGGGGTGAAGCGGAGCTTCCCGGCAACAAGTGGGGCCCGGGGGGTGTCTGTGAGCTCTTTAATTGGTGGGGGAGTTGGGGGGGTGGGCGATGCTCCCCGGCAAGGGGAGGGAGGGGGGAGAAAAGCCACGCTGGAAATGAGGTTATATAAAAGATGTATGATTTGGAGAGCAGAGTGTCTCCTAATGAGGGCTGCACCGGCTCGCTCCACACCCATAAAAACCCTGGTTGGACGTCAAAGCGGATTCGTTTCGGTGATGCTGGGATAAAGGGGCGCAGCGAGGACTGGCTCCCCCCCTGCCAGCCCAGCCGAGCCCAGCGCCGCGCCGGGCTCCGTCCCTGCCGAGCCGCCGCGAGGGATGCGGGGCCGGCCGCGGGGCCGGGGCCGGGCACGGCTCCTCTCCGCCGCACGGTAGGTGCCCCCAGCCCCGCACCGGGCGCCTCTTCTCCGGGAAACTTTGCCGGGGCGGCGGGACCGTGCGCCCCGTCGGAAGCACCGCCGCCGCCGCCTCGGGGCAGCGGGGCCGCGCCGCTCCGCCGTGCGCTTGGCCGGGGAAGGGCAGGCGACAGCGGGACCGCAGCCCTGGCAGTGCGGGCAGGGGGACACGCGTGGGACCTGCCCGGACACAGCCGCTCTGCTAGGCTGGGTGGCCGTGCCGAGACGCGGCTCCCACTCCCCCCCACCCCCGGGACGCGCACCCCGCGTCCCCCGCGGGTGTCCCCCGCGTCCCTCCGCACCCCGCAAAGTTCCTCCAGCTCCTCCGAGCCTGGCTTGCCCCGTGCCCCCTGGCTGGGGGGCTGAGCCTGCTGCGGGAGCGGCGTCTGCCTCCCCCGCGGGTCGGAGCAGAAGTTGGGATGGGGGTCGGGGGCTGCAGCGGGCGAGGGCACACGGCGTGCCCGGGCCGGGGCAGGTGCAGGGAGTGCGGGGGTGGCAGGCGGGCAGCGAGCCCGGGACAGCGGGCACTGTGCCCGGGCAGGGCAGCGAGCGGGGCCGGGCCGGGTGGGGGCCGGATGCGGTGGGTCCGGAGAGGGCAGGGGCCGGGACCGGACTTCGGAAAGCAGTGGGGTTAACAGGGGCGTTTCACGGGGAGGCCGAGGGGACAGTTTTCCCTGGGGATGCCGTTTCCCGGGAGAAGGCAGGTCCCGGGGGCGGGGGCACTGTCCCGGCTGGAGCGGCGCTGTCCCGGGGGATGAGCCGATCCCCCGCCTCGCCGGAGCTGTCCCGGGTGCTGAACTCTGCGGCGGCCGCCGCCTGCCCGGAGCACCCCTGGACCCTCCGGCCACCGCCGGGGGGGGGCTTGGTGTGGCAGGAGATGCCACTAAGACCCGTGCTGGGGCGGGGGGCGGCCCCCGCCAGGTTCTGCTCTCTCTGTTTGCTCTGTCCCTCGGGGCTGGGATGTCCCAGCTGTCCCCAGGGTGTTCCCACTGTCCCCGGGGCACTGGGGCGGAAGCAACACCCCCATCCGAGCTGGGGTGGGAAAGAGACTCCCCAGTGCGGCTCTAGCTCTCGGGATGACCTGTCGATGGCTGCCTCCCATCCTTTAGGGACAGCGGGGGCTCAGCTCGGATTTTACCCCTTCCCTCTGCCCACCTGCACCCCAAGGACCTCGCGGGTCCCTCTGGATGCGCTGGGAATGCAGGCGGGAATTGTTGCCGCAGGGATCGGAGGAGATGAACCCTGCTTGCCCTGCTGCTGCCTCGGCTGGGTCTGCAGCCGAAAGCTTTTGGTTCTCACTGGAGAAAAAAAGAGCTCTTTGTAGAGGCACATCTGGAACATCTGGTGCCGGCGTGGGTGTGCAGTGCCCCAGCCAGCTCCGGGTCCCTGCCTCAGCTCCCCGAGCACCCACAGCCCAGGTGCAGACATTTTCCTCCAACGCTTCCAAGTTATGACTGTCGGGAGGAAATTCTGGCAGGCGACTCGACAATGATCTGCCGAGCCCCCGAGGAGCTGAGCCGCCTCTCACCGAGATGGAGGGGAAGTGTCTCCTTCCTTCCTTCCTCCCTTCCCGTGGGAGCAGCGGCTGTCTGGCACGGGAAAGGTGGGAGGTTGCAGGGGGAAGCTGCAGCGGTCGGGGGCTCGGCTGCTCTCAGTGCCAGCTCCTCTTCCTCACCCACATTCCCGAGCGCCAGAGGCTCCGGCAGTCGGGAATCCACAGGGATGATCACACAGAAGCTGCAGGGAGGCTCTGGGAGCGGGGGGAAATCACTCTCCCGGGAATTTCTACCTGCACGTTTTGTTGGTTGTGATTTTCCGTTCAAGGTCTCAGGTGGGGAAGCCTTAAAGAATTTCGGTTTGCATCGGCAGTTTCCTCCTCCCTCTCTTTTCTCCCAGCTTGTCTTTCCCAGAATATTCCCTTAAAGATGCCACAAACTCAGGCACAGACTCTGCAGTTTTCAAACGTGCAAATGTTTGCAAACAAACTCCGGGTGCGGAGTCTCTTCCCGCACAGCCGTGGGTTTGGAGGGGGAGATTTCCCTGCTCCCCACCTGCTCTAGGAGAAGCATCACAGCCCCTCCGGAGCCAGGAGAGGGACAATTCCCTGTGCCCGTTGGATTCTGTTTATTCCCTCTGCCGTCGCGACGGCCGTGAGTGAGAGGCCATCTTAGGCAGAGGGGTTTGGGCTGAATCCTCCTTGGAATCCTCGCTTGGAATTAACGTTGTGTGGCTGCTCATGGGGAGGGCTTGGTCCTCCCTCGCCCTCAGGGCCATTTTGGCCCTGTCAGATTTTTACTCCTCCCCTGCTTTCCTTGTGTATTTTGTCTTTTCCATTTCAGTGGTGTGTCTGTACAAAGGCTTAGGAAATCTGCCAGATTCCCTAAATCAGTGCCTGAAAACAACTATTTTTAGTAACTGATAAGTCACATGAGCTCAGCTCGCATAGATTAGCATTTACCTTTCCCGAGTAACGAGGATATTGTTTGATACTTGTTGATCCCATCCATTTCTCCCTAAAGAAACCCAACCCTGCTAACGAGGGGCCGGGTTGGAGAGGCGGCTCCGAGCGGAGCTCAGATGCCTTTGTTCTACTCCCACTGCTCCGATCGTATCTGTGCATTAAATCAAATCTATAGATGCAATCTGATCCCTCCAAAAATAAATGTATTGTGTCCTGAAGAGGCCTGTGAGCCACTGCCTGGCTGAGGGCGGATAAATCCCGTTCGTTCCAAATGAGCTCTGATGGGCTGTGTGTGATAAGGGACCCCGGGTTGTCACCCTCCGTGGCAGCTGGGCGGGATGTGGCTGTGGGAAGCGCAGATGTCACCAGGATGGTGGCTCTGGATGTGGAGCGTGCAAACCTGGAGGTTCTGTGTGTGTCCCTACAAAAACCGGGGCAATGATGCCAAGGAAACGCTTCCCGTGGCTTCTCCTCTCCGTGACAATCCCGAAACGCTTAACGAGATCTAGCAATGCCCTTCTAGGGGAGGCTTGTCTTAATCCCATTTTCCAGAGTTTCAGGCTTATGTTTTCAGACGTGCTGGAAACGTGCGGTTCTTCCTCACTTTCAAAGGCAGGGGAGCTCAGTGTTTTCCCAGCAGGGATTATCCTTCGGCCCCAAAAGGCAGGAAAATGGAGCAGCACTGCTACATCTGGGGCAAGGGCTCCCGAGTGTGCCCTGGGGTGACAGCCTGCCCCAAATGCCAGCAGGGCTTGGGAAGGCAAAATCCTCTCCTCTGGAACAGGGGAAAACTGGTTTGGGGTAGGGGCTGGGGCTGCTGCAGCTGAAGGAGCTGTCCCATGGGGAATGGGAAAAACCCCAGGAATCAGTGGGGTTTCCATTTCCATTCCTCTCCCCCAGACTCTCCTGGCTCTTTTGCCACATCCATGGCCCCACATTCAGGGATGGAGTGGGGGTGATGTGGCTGGGAACAGCCTCTCTCCCACCGGCAGCAAAATCCAGCAGGCAGAAAATTCCACATCACCTCCCCACCTGAATCCTGCTGGAATTAGAGCCCTTGTAGGACAAGGAACGAGTCCCAGGAGGCCCCTGGAGAACTTTGCCACTGTTGTTGGTACTATGGCAACAAGTGCTAATGCAGAGCATGGACAGGAACTCGGGGGAACAAATTATCCTCGCTTTTTCCTTGGCACATCCCCGAGGATGCCAACGCAAAGAGGGTGAGAGCTCTGCTTTGGCTCCACGTGCCGGAGTTATCCATGGGGAACTGAGGAATCCTGCACCTCCCACATTGAAGAGGGACAGTGACAACACTCAGCAAATCCCAGAGCTGTTCCAGGGGCAGAATTTCATTTGGATCTGGCTAAGGCTGGGGGCAGTGAGGAACCTGATCTTTGCCCGAGGGTTTTAAACATGGCTGTGAGTCACTCCTTAGAAAACCAGTGGCAGTAAGACTTGTCGGAAAATTGAATGCCATGCAAGGAGGATTTTGGGGTGTCAGCAGCAAAGGAGGGGATGACAAGAACCAGGAGTTTGTTCCTGGATAGGCTCGGAGCTGGGAGCTCCGTTCCTGACTTTATTGATGCAGGCTGGCAGATCCAGAGCTATTACAGCTCCAGCCAACCTGCTGCGATTTTTAAATTTTCTTTCCCTTTTTTTTCTTTCTAAATGGAGCCCCAATTCCCCTCTCGTGCTGCGATTGGATTGCCAGACCATCCATCAAGTGGCATTTTCTCATTTATTTCCTCCCTACCTATTTTGTCTTCCAGGACAAAGTGGCGGTGTGTTAACACCGCTCCAATTTGTCACACTGGAGTCACTGGTGTAATTCCAAACCTCTCGGAAAATTGATGGGGCTGGAATTGAGGTTTTACAGATGGGCCAAGCCCTAATAAGAACATCAGTTTGAGATGGGGTGAGCAGCGGAGTTGACGCTTTTATCTAAATTCCGTCGGAGCCGCTCACCGCAGGCGTCGGGAAAATATTGTAGGAAACTGCAAAAGAGGAATGGCAGGCGTGGTGCTGAAATCTGCTCAGCCCTGAACTCCAAATTACAACAAAACCCTGCTCCTGGCAGCTAAAAAAAAAGGGGGATTTTGTCAACACAGTTGTCTTGGCAACATTAAAATGTATGTCGTCTGCTCGGGTTGTGTCGGGTGGGGCCGAGGGGAGAGGGGTGAGGGGCTCCAAGAAATCGCTGGGAAGTTTTGGGGTGGCTCTGCCTCCTCCAGCGCTCCATGATTAGGAATGTTCAGGGTGCTGGTCCAGATGGGATGGGAGAGGATGGGATAAAATAGAATATTTGAGTTGGAAGGGATCGACAATGATCATTTCAACTGCCTAGGAGACATTCCAGGGGCTGCTTGTGCTGGTAGGACCAGGCTTTCCTTGGCTGTTTCATTCCTGGAGAGGGATGGACACCAAACCATCCCAGGAGAGGACAAATGTCCAGGGCCTGGGGTTTTGGGGCAGCTTTGTCCCAACATGAGGAACCAGTGGGGGTTTGTTTTCCAGGAAATGATCCCTGATGAGAGGCAGACGAACCCTCTTGGGGACTGGCAGTGGATTTGTTTCCATCAGAAGCAAGGATTTATTTGATTAACAGCTCTTCCAGCAGGAACGGGAATGTTTCGGGGAGGTGAGGGGTTCTCCCTTGGCATTCCATCCCTTTGGCAGTGTCCTTCCAGAGCCCAGCTCTGCTCACCGGGCACTAGCACCAGGGCACTGCACAGACAGCAAAGTGCCTCATCACAGTCACTCCTGGGTGCAAATCAGGTTTACTGGGGGCAAGGACAATGCCACAGCCCAGGTGGAATCATGATTCCCAACCAGAAGCACTGGGAATGGGAAGGGAGAAGCAGAACCATCATTTGGCTTTGAAGGGAAAAGATCTGCCCCTTCCCGGGTGGGCTCTGGAAGGCTGGGGGGAGGTGGCAGTTAGGGAGAGCTGGAGGAACATTGTCAGGATATTCCCAGGATGAAAAGGCCGTGGACAAGGAGCCACCGGGCGGGAATGGAGCGTGGCACAGGCGAGCTGGCTGCCAGGGAATCACTGGAATGCTCCATTTTCGGAGGCGCAGCCACGCGGGTTTGCAGGAACTGTGCATATGTTGCATCCCAGCATTCCTCATCCCATCCACCGATGCTCCGTGAGTCGTAAAAATTAAATGGGCATAAATCCATCAGCGCCGGGGTTCTTCCTCGAGTGCCATAAATCCCACGAAAACTAATTAAAGAGGACAATGGTGCCCATTTAGAGCTGGCACACGGATCCAGGAGCCATTATCACCGGGAAGGCAGGGCTCCAAATGGATTTGTGAGGCCGAGGGCAGCCTGGGTGGCCGGGGCAAGGGGCTGGCGTTGGGCACGGCCCAGCTGGGCACAGCCGGCGGCTCCTGCCTGGCACGGTGAGGAGATCGTGTTAAAGCTCCCAAGATTGATTTCCCCTCTGCTTCGCCTTAGAAATCTAATCATCCCATTAGCATTTGCGCCGGAGTTTGTTCTTGGAATGTTATCTGGCAGCCCAAGGAGCTGCTCGTGAGGTTTGTTTGTTGAGCCCACGCCTCTGTCGCTGCAGGCGGGGAGCCTGCTCTGCCCTGAAAATCTCTGGAGGAGGGATGTTCCCAGGGAATGGGGTCGGGATCAGGGCTAGGGCCTCTCTGGGGCACTGTAATTTGCCCCTCTGCAGGGTTTGTTGCTCTCCTGCAGTTCGAGTTGGGTTTGCGCTTTGGAAAAGGAAGGGAAATTGAGGCAGGGATGGGACGGCACCGTCTGTGGAGGTTTGTTCCAGCAGGGTGGCTTGGCAGGGAGCTGAGCCCAGCTCTGCCTATGGATTTGCCATCTCCTGGTTGTCTTTTGGGGTGAAAAAATTGTCCCCACCCTGGTGAAACCCTGCCCACCTCCCGCTGTTTCAAGGAGTTAGACCTGACACCTCCAGCAGCTCTCAATGTAAACCCCAGCCCTGGGGTCCATAAATCAGAGTCCTCAGGAGGCCGGGAGGGAGAACTGGGGACCCGTGGGCTCACAGAGCTCAGCACAGCTCAGCAGAACTGCTCGGGTTCCATCTGAAACCTCTCCCCTCTGGAATCACTCCTGGGACACCCCAGGAGCTGGGACAGGGGAGCCCCAATCCTCACTGGGGGGATCTTCCAAGCAGTCCTGGGTGCCTCCCTGAACTTCTCCCTCTCCCTCCTCTCTCCAGTCTGAGTTTGTGCAGGACTTTCCAGCTGGAAAATGGTCAAACTCAACGACTTTAAGATTATTTTCCGGCGTAAATGATGCCATGATTCTATGAAAATCCTTATCCAAATATTCCCTAAAGGGGCAGAGGGCTGAGGGGCTGGTTACCCTCACTCTCCTTGCCCATCCCTCTGCCTTCTGACTCTTTTCTGACCTTCCTGGCTCTGGGGAGTAGCAGAAAAAAAAGGAGAAAGCCCTGCAGGATGTGTGTTCAAATATCACTTAAAATCTTCTTTTTCTTCTCGTCCCTTCTGTGAGGAATGCTGAGGTGTCGTGGGTTTTGGGGATGGGGAACAATGAGCACCTAGAAATGCCGGTGTTCCCTGGGGCTGCAGGCTGGGGATGAGCACACACAACAAATTACAACCTTTCCCACGAAAATAGCTGGAAATTATCCTGGCAGGAGAAGAGTGAGGGACTGAAACCCGGGGTTTCTCAGCTCTTTCCAGCGAGCTCAGCAAGTCCTGCTGGAAGGTCGAGCGGGACTGAAGGACATCCATGGTCTCCTCCAGCTGTGCAACATCTGCCCGTGGAGTGGCTGGGAATGCCTGGCAGTGCCAGGGAGCCGTGCCAGGCTGTCCCCGCCATGGCAGACACAGACCTCGCCGGGGGTGAGCAGTGGGTGACAAATCCCGAGCGGATGGCAGGGCTGACCCCTCGTGGGAAGCAGCCATTCCCTGCTCCCGTGGCGCCTGGGCTGCTGCCAGAGCCACCTTTGTCCCCACGGCGTCAGGAAGGAGTTTAGTGTGACTCGGTGCCGTGCGTGGACGTCAGGGTGACCTTGTGGGGTCAGGGAAATCAGGCCCTGGCAGGGAGAAGGAAGCTGCTCCTGGGGTTCCCGAAGAGCCTGGGGAAGAGGGAAACCCGGGCGGGGTCCCACTGTGTCCAGCGCTGTGAAAGCGGGGAAGGGAGGGAGGGAGGGAGGGAGGGAGGGAGGGAGGGAGGGAGGGAGGGAGGGAGGGAGGGAGGGAGGGAGGGAGGGAGGGAGGAAGGAAGGAAGGAAGGAAGGAAGGAAGGAAGGAAGGAAGGAAGGAAGGAAGGAAGGAAGGAAGGAAGGAAGGAAGGAAGGAAGGAAGGAAGGAAGGAAGGAAGGAAGGAAGGAAGGAAGGAAGGAAGGAAGGAAGGAAGGAAGGAAGGAAGGAAGGAACAGAACCTTTCTGGTAGAAGCAAATTCCTGCTTCTCATCATCCTCCCCCCAAAAGTTTCCTCTCCTGCTCTGCGGCCCCGAGCCCTGGGAGGTGGCACAGCCCACCCCGGGGTCCTGATCCAGTGTCATTTGCGGGGAAGTAACCCGGCAATTAGGACGTTAATTAGCCCTTGAGGCTGTGACCCGTTGGCATTTAACCCTTTGGATGCTGCTGCTGCTGCTGTCACAGCGGGGGAAGGGCCACAGGGGTTATATCCATCGGTATCATCAATCTCTAATTGCTTTATTCCTAACTCGCCTGTCCAAAGCCCAGCCTGGGGTCAGCAGCATTCTCCACATGAGGATTAAAGTGTCCGGCTGGGGCCGGGGTCACTGTCCTGCTCCTCAGGTCCCTGTTTGTCCCATCTGGGACCTGGAGGGAGCTCCCGGCAGAGGGGGGCTGGAGGTGCAAATGCTGCCCTGGAATATGGGGAGAGAGAAGATAATTTTCCTCGTTCTGTCAGTGCCTCCAGCAGATCAAGTGCCCTCTGTTCGCTGCCCAAAACCCAGATGTTACAAAGAAAAGAAGCTGCTGGCTCGATGCAAAATGTCAGGGCACAGTCCTGGAGAGAAACGCTCTCCAGAGCATCCGAGAAACGCGAGGGGAGCGCGGAGAGGGTTCGGGAGCAGAAGTTAGGGAAGCCAAGCGCGGCCATGCAAGGCCGAGGGTCCCATCAGGAATCAATGGGATGTGACTCCCGAGCCCTGCGAGGGCTGTTCCCAGCCACGCCCGGCCGCACGAGGCTCCCCGAGGGTCGGATGGATCCCTGCACGTTCTGCTGGCGATGGTTCCCCGCAGCTGAAGCAGTTGGTGTGGGAGCAGCTCGGAGCCGCATGGCAGGGCTGCGCTCGGGGGAGTGCGAGCGTCGCCTCCTTTTCCCCTTGCCAGGAAATATGGGGAGAGGAGGAGCCGAGCGGTGATCCCTGCAGCCAGCCGGAGAAGCAGTTGCCTTTGGGAGTGTTTTCCTAACTCGGGAAGGGGAGCGGAGGGGCCTCTGCTGCTCCCCCGTTCTGCTCCCCCGTTCTGCTCGTGGCGGCTGCTCCTGCTCCTGAGGCCGCCTCGGAGTGACAGCGCCTACGGAACAGGTTCCTCCCGGGCAGGGATGCGCGTCCCCTGTCTGCTCCTCGCCCATCAGGTGGTTGGATGCTCTGGAAAGCACATGGAGCCGGGATCCTCGGCCGGCAGGAATTACCCCCGAGCTCCGCGCGGCTCTGCCTGCCTGCGAGCCCCGCAGGGTGGGCAGAGCGGGAGTGTCCGAGCGGGGCTGCCCAGCAGTGCCCGTGCCCAGCAGGGCCCGTGCCCACAGCCCCTCGCCAGGGCTCCCCCGCTCCCCCCGCGCCCCCGCCGAACAGATGGTGCCGATTTTCGCAGGAGGAGGTGGAGGAAACAAAGCCCGGAGCGCTGCGAGGCTGCAGCCTGGCTCCCAAACGCAGCCCGGGGGGTGACATCTGTGGGGACGGGGTGCCTGTGGCGTGCCGAGCCCCGTGCTGAGCAGGCACTTGCGCCTGCCCTGCCTCACTCTTCTCCCTCCTTTGTTGTTTTTTCCCTCCTTTCCAGATAAAGAAGCCCGCGCCCCGTTGGCGGGGATGCCGCTGAAGCGAGCGGGCTGCCTCCCCCTCTCTGCCCGGCGCGGGACCAGCGGCTGACTGAAGCTGGAATGTTTCTCGCTCCACGCCATGCCCAGCCCTGCCTGCCCTGCCCCTAGCCTGGCTTCCCGGGGCTGATATTCCCTATTTTCGCCTCTTCGGAGAGCAGTGCCACCGAGCATGCCGCAGAAAGCTCCCGTGCAGCCCAAGCCCAGCGGAGCTTCCCAGTGAGTCCAGCTCCTGAAAAGCCAGAGTTGCCCCTTCCCACCGCGGGGTTGGGAAGCGTCTCAGACAGCGAATTCCCAGCTGGTGTTGAGGTCCTGGAGTGCAGGCTCGAGGAGGGGGCTGCCATGGAAGAGAATGTGTTCAGCGTGCAGCAGATCCAGCCCAACGTCATCTCGGTGAGGCTCTTCAAGCGCAAGGTGGGCGGCCTCGGCTTCCTTGTGAAGGAGCGCGTCAGCAAACCGCCCGTCATCATCTCCGACCTGATCCGGGGAGGGGCTGCCGAGCAGAGTGGCCTCGTCCAGGCTGGGGACATCATTTTAGCCGTCAATGGCAGGCCCCTGGTGGACATGAGCTATGAGACGGCGCTGGAGATCCTGAGAAGCATCGCCTCCGAGACCTACGTGGTCCTCATCCTGCGGGGCCCCGAGGGCTTCACCACTCACCTGGAGACCACTTTTGCCGGCGACGGGACGCCCAAAACCATCCGTGTCACCAGACCTCTGTGCCCAGCGCCCAAGGCGGTTGACTTGTCCAACCCAAGCGTTCCTGGCAAAGAGCAGCCACCGCCAGCAGCCATGGGCTCCCTGTGGAGCAGGGAAATCGGGAAGGACATGGAGCCGATGGCCCACGTTAATGGCGTCGTTCCCGGCGGCAAAGGGCCGGATGCCGGCAAGGGCAAGGACGGGGCTTGTGGTCACTCCTGTCTCAACGGTGGCGTGGAGGACAATGAGCTGCTCAAAGAAATCGAGCCCGTGCTGGACCTCCTGAAGGGCAGCAGTAAGGACAGCGATGGAGATGCGCCCTCCAAGGTAGAGACACGGGATATAGAAGTCCAGGTGGACTGGTAGGTCCCTAAATACATTTTTTACCTTTGGTGGAACGTGCTGATTTGGGCTCCCCGAGGTGCCGGCGAGTGCCTCTCCACAGCTGGCCGCTGTCTGGCACAGCAGAGGGAGGTGGAGAGGAAGGGATGCAGCAAAGGGGGAAGTGGGTGATGAGGGGAAGATAAAAGTAATGAAAAATTGGGAGAAGATTGTGGAAGCAAGATGTGAGCATGGGAAATAGCGGACATCAGGAATAATGTCTTGCAGAAAGCTGAGCTGTGTGATGTGGTGGACCCCGGGCTGGGCTGGGCTGCATTTCTGCTCCATGCTCTCAATCCCATTTGTTTGAAGTCGAAGCAAAATGCTGTGCCTCAGTTTCCCCACCTGCCAAGTAAGATCTATGGTGTTTCTATCCTTGTGGTCCTGCTTGAGAGCTCTCCTGTGGGAATCCGCGTGGATGGACTGTGGGAGAGGAGGCAGGAAGGTTGGATGGGCAGGGCACGGTGCTTCCCAGGAGAAATGATTTTCCAAACCTTTTGGGAGAGGGGAGGCAAGCCCCAGTCCAGCTCCATTTGAAGGCAAGACAGTGCAAGGGCAGTGGGACCAGCCTGGTGGGAAGGGGAGAAGTGTTTTCTACCAAGAGCTCAGAGCGGCCAATCCTTGTGGAAATGCCAGGATGGATCTGCCTCTGCTCCATCTAGAGCCACAGCACTTTTACAGGACTTGTGAGCAGGGGTGGGGATGTGGACAACGCTTGTCCCTCGTCCCTGTGAGGAGGGGGAAGTGGCACAGCTCCCGATTTTCCTCAGTGTTTCCCCGGGATGAGCGCATCGCTCCGGAGCTGGAGCAGCTCCCTGGGGCCCTTCCTGCTTTACAAAGCTGTTGTTTGTAGCTTTTTCTTTTTGCTACCAGCTCCCTCTGCTCCTGACCATTTATTAACACTGATAGGTTGCCTTTTCCTGTTGCTTTTCCCCAAGTCCCCAAACACATTTTAGCGGTGTCAAGCGCTGCAGCAGGTTGAGGCTGCCCTCGCTTATTGACTGGCTGGAAAAGCCCCGAGGGTTTGCTGGAGCTGGAGATCCGTGGCTCAGCCACAGAAAGATCTGTAATTTCAAGTTCTCTGTAATTTCAAGTTCTCTTGCTGCAGACACTTCTTAGGAAAAGGGAAAAACAATGTTGTGTTCGTTTTTCTTTATCAGAAACGAGAGGGGAGAAGAGAGAGACCCAGCGGGGTCCCCACAGTGGGCTCCCAGCCAAGGCTGAGCTCCCACTCGCTCCCATCCCAATCCCACCCCCACCCCCTGTGTTTCCCACCTTCCTTTTTTTATTTTCGGTTGTTTTCATGTCGTTCCTGCTCTCCCAAATTATTCCTGTTCCCCGTGGAGGACACGGTACCTCAAAGCCTGTTAGGGTGCTCACACTGAGTCAGAGGGAAAAAATACCTGCTCAGCTCGGTGCCGATGTCTGTGTGTCCTTCCTGCCATCCCCTCCCCACCAGAGCCACCCTCCAGGTCTTGTACTCTTGGGAATTGTCAGGATTTGGAAAATTTGGAAACCTGCTGTGCAATGGGAGGGGATTTAACTCCCTAAAAACCTGTCTGCACTGTGCTTCCTTTAACCCAACCCATCCTGGGAGATGCTGGTTTAAGAATTGAGACATCAAAAGGGTTGTGATTGGATACAAAATTGTGCAGGGGGGTTTTGAAATCCCCTCTTGCTTAGCTCAAGGACCTGGGGGTTGCATCCCAGCGAAGTCCCAGAGGACACAATCCCAAACATTGGGATTGTACATGGTACAACCTCACCCTTCAAACCCTACAGGATCTCTGAGGAAATTGTGCTCCAGCCATGGGGAGGGATGAAAAATGTGTTTTTACTTTGAGGAGTCTCTTCTATTCAGAGATTAAACAGAAATTGTTTGATTTCACTTAAACTGAAAGAGCTTGAAGCGGCAAAGTGGGTACTTCACCAAAATCTCAATCTTGTTCTTTTCAATACCCTAAAAAAATAACAAATCTATATGACTTGGGGCTGAAAATCCACTTTTCAGTCCCAATCTCCTGCCTGATGAAAAGCTGTGGAAGGTGTGAGGGAGAAGACCCAGGCTGGAGCAGGGATGTGGGAAAGGAGATTTACTGCAGGGAGAAGCTGTCAGGAGCTGCCGAGAGGGGCAAAGGGCATTTCTGTGGGATTGGGCTGCGGATGATTCATCTCCTCAGCTCAGGCTCACGCAGAGCCGGGGCATCCTGAAGGTCTCTGACTCTCCAAGTTTTCTTGGATGGCAGGAGAAGTGCGGAAAGGTCAGGGAATAACGGGGAGTGCATGACTGGGGAGAGTGTTGGACGATGCCAAGGAAATGCCAAAAATCCCAGCAAGCTTTATCAGATGGATGCAGCTCCCAGGCTGTCAGCTGTGACTTGTCCAGGCAGGAATTGAGCTCTCCCTGCACCCAGGAGGGTTCAGAACCTCGCTCAAGGTTGAGCTGGACACCTCCAGCCTGGCTGGTTTGGCTGGAGCTGAAGGGGTTGGGATGGACCCTGATCTGTCTCCTCTTTGCCGGTGCTGACCTCGCCAGCCCGCGGCTCTGTCAGAGCTGATGCAGCTCACGGAGCCGTGACAGCATTCTGGGGATGGCACCAGGCCGGGGCTGTTCACAGGGAGACAAAAACTTCTCACTCGAGATGGGCTTTGGCGAAAACAATTCAAGCTACACCTGATGCTTTGGGCGTCCAGCTCCTCTCTCCGGTGTTACTTCCAAGGAAAATTGGAAGGGAGCCTGCAGGAAAGATGGAGAGGGAATTTTTACAGGAGCGTCGAGGGACAGGACAAAGGGGAATGGATTCAGACTGCCAGAGGGCAGGGCTAGATGGGATATTGGGAAGGAATTGTTCCCTGGGAGGGTGGGGAGGGGCTGGGATGGAATTCCCAGAGAAGCTGTGGCTGCCCCTGGGTCCCTGGAGTGTCCCAGGCCAGGCTGGATGGGGCTCCCAACACCCTGGGACGGTGGAAGGTGTCCCTGCCGTGGGACTGGATGAGCTTTGAGATCCTTTCCAATCCATCCAATGATTGATTGATTGATTGATCCTAACTTTGCTCTGGGGACACAATCAGTTCTTCTCCATTCCCCACATTCCCCGAGGGAATTCTCGCTGTCTCCTCCTCCCTCCGTGTGTCCATGGAGTGGCTGTGACCACGGCTGCTCCTCGGCTCGGCCGTCAGCCATAGGGAAGCAGAGCACGGGAGAGGGGCTCAAGGTATGATGAGAGCTGGCATTTCTGCCACCAGGCTCACCGTGGGCTAGGAAGCAAAAATAGAGTTTGATTCACTCCCTGCCAGCGAACCCAGGTCTGTTTTTCCCTCGGAGCTCTGGGGAGATTGTCAGGTCCCATTTCCCTCCCTCTTCCCCCCCTCCCCACCGAGTTGCTGGGGTTTATTTTCCTTCCCAGGTCCCTTCCATGACATGAGCAGCATGATGGAAACATGGCAGTTTCAGCCCAAACAGCAGCCCCGAGAGGGCTAAGTGTGCTGGGAGCAGGAATTCAGTTCAGGAAAGGTTTTAAGGTTTCAGGCTCCATCTTGCCTTGGAACAAACCCCATAATTTTGCAGTTCCCGAAGACAAAATTCTCTTCCTCCCACCTTCCTCCGGGCAGCCAAAATCTCTTTGTGTTGCTCAAAACATTTCATTTGCATTTCTGATCTGTCTTCGTTCTTCTGCACTTGGACACAAAACTTCAAAACCTCGGGAAGGGAAAGGTTCCCTGGAATTACCACATTTGTGCCATTCTGGAAATGGATTCAGGGAGCTCTGGCAGGGAATAATCCTCCCCTTCTCCCTCAGCCGAGGCTTCATCCTCATCACTCTGACTCCATCAGTCTGATGCAGAGAGGCATTTTGTGCCTGCAAACCACGTATTCCACCCAAATATATCCCAAATTCCACCCAAATATATCCCATACTCCACCCGGATCTGTCAGACCAGTCCCCAAATCACCCTTCACCCTTCACCTCCGCGCTGCTCCTCGCATCCCATGGGATGGGACATGATCCCATGGCCCAGGTGTGATCCTGTAGCAGACCCACGTGTGACTCCAGCAGAGCTGAGCTGTGCTTTCCCCCAGAGGGGCTGGAATCCTCCAGGTGCTGCTTGGGAATGGCTGGGAAGGGCTGGGAGCGGCTGTGGCAGCTCGGTGTGCTTGAATTTTGAGCGATGCTGTGGGACTTTGGGATTGCTTGGATCTGTTCCCAGGTCTTTATCTGTCAGTGCCTCCTCAAAGGCATTTTGCAGCCTCATATTTCACAGACTCCCTGAGGCCGCAGCTTGCTCGGCTCATTAGTCCCTAATCCCAGTGCCGGGCACATCCCAGCCCTGTCCTCACTTTCTGAGGCTGCAGGATCTTCTCCAGATCATTCCACAAGTTCTTCCCGAGGCTTTTGTTCTCCTCCTCCAGCGCTGTCCCACACCCCTCTCCCTTTTGTTCCTTGCTTGGGTTCCATTTGCTCCTCTGCAATTCCCACCCTGCTGCCTCTCGGGGAGTGCATCCCACCTTTTGGGGTTATTCCTTCTTCCGAATTCCCATTTCCTTCCCCTTCCTCTGTGCCCTGCGATTCCCTTCTCCTGCCCCATCCCTCTGCTCTTGTCCAGACCTTGCTGACCCCTCCAGGTGAGGAGCCTGCAGTTTTCCAACGCTGCAGACCAGGAGCTTCCCCAGGAAATATTAATTCCTGAGGATTCCATGCCCTCTGGAATATGATTTTCCATGGGGCAAAAGAAGGGTGAGGGAAGAGCTGCTTCTCCCAGCCCCAAGCACTGGGAGGAGGAGCTCTGCAAGCACAGCCATTCCCAAGGATAAATCAGGGAACGAGGTACGAAGGAATTTCTCTCCCGAGGTTTGAGCTTCCCATGCAGCCCCAAGCTCAGGTTTTTCCGGAGAAGGGCCTGGAAGGAGGGAGCCCATCCATGGGCACAGCACAGGGTGACGTTATCAGTGTCACCGGGGCTGTCACCGAGGTGTGGGCACTGCCATCCTTGTCATCCACCCAAACTGGGGTGGCAGCAGCCAGGGCCATCTCTGCCCTCTGCCTGGGAAATCAGAGAGATCCTTGTGCCAAGGAAATTCACAGAAGCCGAGTGACAAACTTTCCTTCCCCCCCCCCCCCCCCCCCCGCCCCAAATTAATTTCTCTTTGGAAAAGCTTTGGAGAAATTTCTGAAAGGGCTGTCTCAGCAACTTCCCTTCTGCTCCATCACTCGGAGCACTGCAACATCATCAAATTAGTCAAAGGAAAACAGTGGTGCCTCTCATTTCTCCAAACAGCCAGATGCTCTTTCCGAGGGGAGGCAGCATCCCGGGCTCTGCCTGCCACCGGTGGGGGAGGGCAGGATTCCTAGTTCCTTTTTGAAGCATCGAATTTGGCTTTCAGAACTGAAAAAACACCCTCAAACAGGGTCTTGGATCTCTCTGGATCCGAGAGATCTGGCTAGGAGTGTTTAATGGATCTGGGAGTGGTCAGAGAGGGGTGCCTGGATGTGGCTTTTGGGAGAGTCCAGCCACTCGATGGCCTCCAAGGACATATCGCCAGCACTGCTTCCACTCCTCAGAGACAGTGAAGTGGGGATTTAAAACCCCATGGAATGGTTTGGGTTGGAAGGGACTTTAAAGCTCATCCCATTTCATGGGCAGGGACACCTTCCTCCATCCGGGCTGCTCCAAGCCCCGTCCAGCCTGGCCAGGATCTCTCCAGAGAGGAGGCAGCCCCTCTCTCCCCGGGAAGCTCCCGAGGCAGATCCCTGGGGATATCCAGCCTGGAGCTGTGCCCTCCCCAGTGCCTCCCTTTGGGCTCCCCTGGAGATCAAATCCCTTTGGAATCATTATCCAGGGACTGAGCTCGGTGCTGTGGCTGTCCCCTCAGTCTGCTTGGGTGTGAGTGACATCCTCATGGGATGTGCCAGGTCACCTCGTGCCTCTGGGGGCTGCAGGAGTCGTGTCAAGGGAGGAAAAGAACTTATCCCAAAAATCCTGTTCCTGTCCCTGCTCGCAAACAAGGCCCCCACAAGCGAGGGGCAGGAAATATTTGTAAAATGAAGCAATTGATGGTTTTTATTTTTACTCCCCCATCTGTGCTGGGGCTGGGGTGAGGCTGAGGCTGCTCTGAATGGCCTTTTCTCTCCCTGCCTCTCTCCAGAAGGACAGAGCCGGATCCTTCTGGGCAGCCCCATCCGGGGGAGGCCTGCGCTGGCTCAGGGCAGCCCCTGCTCCGAGCCGCCAGAAACACCCCCAGGTCACTCTGGTGCCTTTGTCACAGCCACGCTTGGCTGTGCTTTTCCAGCACGGCTTTTTCCAGCTTTTCCAGCAGGGTCAGCCCTTCGCTGCCGTGCTCATGCAGCCAGAAATCCATGGGGAATGACAACGCTGATCCCACTCCTGCCACACCTGCAGACATGCAATGGGACCTGGAGCACCCAGGGAATTCCCACCTGGATGTCGCTGTCCCTCGGGATGGGGCACCTCGCTGGCAGGACTTGTAAATCCCAAAACACCCAAACTCATACCCAATTTAGTTCAACACCTGGGATTTCTCCAGGTGCCAACATTTATGGCTTTGCTGCTGCGCACGCAATGAGATCCCACAATGACACCCCACATCCCAAGACCTACAGCTGCTGCTGGAATGGATGGAGCCCTCTCCACGCTTCCCTTGTGCTGGCAGTGGCCTTGCAGGCACCTCTGTGGGAGCAGCAGGTCATGCCAGGCACCAGGATCATTTTGGGATCTCTGGCTGATCCCAAATTTCTCCTCAGTGCACAAAGTCTGTGCCCCTGGAGAGGCCCCGTGGTTTTCCAATGGGTTCTTTCTCCCAAGCTGCAGCAGAGCCAAGGGGTTTCTTCCTCATGGATTTGGTGCTTCTGTCTGGATTTGGGGCCGTGGTGAGGAGCAGCGGTTGGGGCCCATAGGCTGCTGGAGGTGACTCTGTGCTCCGTGGCCCTGTGCTGACCTGGCTCCACGTTCCTGGCACCATGGGGATCAGGGCAGCAGGGCAGGGATGTGCAGCCGTGGAAATGAGAGTTCTCCGGGGGATTTAACAGCTGGGCCTCGCTCGGAGCAGAGAGCCAGATCGGCTGAGTTCTCATCCTGCTAATTCCCTGCCTGGCTACTGGGGATTATGGAGAGGGAGGGAGACTGGACAAGAGGCCCTGAGCTTGCCCTTTGGATTGGGCAGGGTGGGATTAAGTGGCTCCTGCCTGTCTCTACCCCTGGGATCCGTGTGGATTCTGGGATCGGTGTGGATCTGTGTGGATCCGTGTGGATCCGTGTGGATTCTGGGATCGGTGTGGATCACCGAGCAGCAGAGGTTGGGATCTGCTGCCTTGGGCTGCCGTGCCCTGGGTGGATTTTTTTGTGTTTATCTGATTGAAGCCCTTCCACGTCCGCCAGCTCACCAAGGAACGGTGTTCTTGGCCTGGAGGGGCACAGAAATCCCAGGAAAAACATCCCTGAGGCACCTGTACCTCCTCACTTGCACCGAGGTGGCCACTTTCCAATGTTTGGAAGGTGGCCAGAGCCCACAGAAATATTTTGGCAGCCGAGCATGGCTCTGTAAAAGCTGAAAAATAACAGAAAACTTCAAGCGCAGGGAGATGCTCTTGAAGTGAAGTGTTTTCCTTAAGCTAGAGGAGTTCAAGGATTGTGAAACTGAATTTTTTTGTATTTATTTGTCTTCCTGAAATGGCATCAAGAGCACAGTGCCGGTGTGATTTATGCCCTGGGCAGAAGTGTCCTACTTCGGTCAGTGCCCAAACCCTGCCCTCGTTAATGAGAAGCCTCATTATTGATTTCAGTGGCACCTGCATGACTTTTAATGCTGACAGGTGTGGCATCACCTGCTCTGGTGGCATTGAAGAGCCTCTCCCACAGCCCAGAACATGCTGTGTGCAGTGAGCTGTGCCTGAGTTACTCCTGAGTTACTCCTGAGTTACACCTGAGTTACACCTGAGTTACACCTGAGTTACTCCTGAGTTACTCTGGTGTCACCGCGTGGCCCAGGGCAGCCTGCGCTGGGATGCCCTCGGTCCCCAGCCTTCCCCTCATCCCCAGCAATTCCAGGGAATCCATCAGTTTGCTTGACTGAAATCACTTCCCCTCACAGCCTCTGGAAAGGTAAGGAAGAGGAGAGAGAGCTCCTGGGAGCCTCCTATTTGTTCTGGGTTATTTCTTTCTCTTCCCTGCTCATAAACACCGAGCTGCTCTGCAAACTCCTTTTGCCATTCCTTTTCCAGCCTCCTTTCCCCAAGTCCGTACCTGTTTTCCCGGGGTTCAAGCTTGGATTTTGGCCTGGATTTTGGGGTCCCAGGGCTCTGTTGTAGAGCCAGTGTGGGGGCAGGGCTTTCCTGTTGGAATTCCCATTGTCTTTGGGTTGTCCTCACCTCAGTGATTCATCGCCTTGGCTGAGGCTCAGCCTTCCCTTCCCTCTTCCCTTCCCTTCGCTTCCCAAACCTTCCCAAACCTTCCCAAACCTTCCCAAACCTTCCCAAACCTTCCCTTCCCAAACCTTCCCTTCCCTCCTTCCCGCAGGAATGGCCACGTTTTGGCTCCTGTGGGAAGCAGCAGGAGCAGGAGCTGTGCCTGTGGTTGAAGCCCCCAGGACCCCAATGATTTTTAACCCTTCAGTTTCAGGGAAGGGGAGAACAATCCCCAGAAAGCTTCGCCAGCTCGGATGGAGAATAACCGCGTCCCGGGGGACCTGTGGGGGAAGAGCAATGCCCCTGTGGTCCTGAACAACCCCTACTCTGAGGCAGAGCAGGTAAGAGACTGTGGCCGGGGCTGCTTTGGGTGGGGAAACCAGAATTCCCAGGGTTTGTGGGAATGTGACCCATCCTGGTGGGTTCTCACAGGGCAAGGACAACGTGTGTTTGATCCCAAAAGCTGGAGCTGATGGATCCTAGAGCCCATTTGGTGTTTGATCCCAAAAGCTGGAGCTGATAAATCCTAGAACTATTTGGTGTTTGATCCCAAAAGCTGACACTGGTGGATCCTAGAGCCATTTGGTGTTTGATCCCAAAAACTGGAGCTGGTGGATCCTAGAGCCCCTTTGGTGTTTGATCCCAAAACCTGGAGCTGGTGGATCCTGGAGCCCATTGGGGCCAGAAGCCCCCGTGGTTCAGGCAGAGGATGGAGGTCACAGGAGAAGGATGCTCTCCATCCCAGGCTGCCATGGGATGGGAGCCCAGGCAGGGTGCAGGATGCCGGAGCCTCCCTGGGGAATATGATCCCTTGGGTGGCACAGAGCCAAGCTGCTTCATTAAAGTCCTTTGGATTCATCTGATGGGAATTCAATAGAGCACTTCAGATAATGCCTTCCACGGTGTCTTTTCATCTCCTCACACTCCACGGCCATAAATTCTCGGCTTCCTTGCCAAAAGGAGATTAGCTCCACGTTTGTAGCAGAGCCAGAGACGTCAGGCAGAGCCTGCCAGGCCACCAGGATCACCTCAGGGAGAACATGACGTGCGTGAGCCCTGCCAGAGCTCGGGCAAAAGGGGCTCCCTGAGGGGATGAACCAGGACAGGCCATGGGGACCAGGCTGGGATCATTTCATGTCACCCCTGCCATGGGCAGGGACACCTCCCACTGTCCCAGGCTGCTCCAAGCCCTGTCCAGCCTGGCCTTGGACACTGCCAGGGATCCAGGGGCAGCCACAGCTTCTCTGGGCACCTGTGCCAGGGCCTCCCCACCCTCACAGGGAACAATTCCTTCCCAATATCCCATCTGTCCCTGCCCTCTGGCACTGGGAAGCCATTCCCTGTGTCCTGTCCCTCCATCCCTTGTCCCCAGGCCCTCTCCAGCTCTCCTGGAGCCCTTTAGGCACTGGAAGGGCTCTGAGCTCTCCCTGGAGCCTTCTCTTCTCCAGGTGAACACCCCCAGCTCTCCCAGCCTGGCTCCAGAGCAGAGGGGCTCCAGCCCTTGGAGCATCTCCATGGCCTCCTCTGGACTCCTCCAGCAGCTCCAGATCCTTCCTGTGCTGGGCCCAGGGCTGGGGCAGCTCTGCTGGGACTCCTGCATGGAATGATGTCTCCCTGCTCCTGTGCAGCCTCAGTGTCAGAGACCCATGGGGGACACACGAGACCCCCCAAGCTGCTGCTGATGCCCACACAGGGCACTGGGGTGCTCCTGACCACACCAGAATCCCTGCAGGGCTCTCACCAGCCTGGCTGGGTGCCAAGGTGCAGCTGGGATCCATTTCCATCCTCTGCCCTCACCTCAGGGCCGCAGCCAGGTGTCCCAGCAGCACAGCCACCCTTGGGCTGGGTGTCACTCCTCATGGGTGACAGCATCCCCGAGCTGCAGCAGTGCAGGAGGGATGTCCCCGGGCAGGACACCTCCCATCCCATGGGTAAGGCTCTGTGGCAGGAATCCTGAGCCCCAGGACAGGTCAGGGCTCCTCTCCCTTTGCCCCAGCTCTGCAAAGGCTCCGTCTCCTGCCTCCTTTGCTAAGCCCCGTGCATGTCCGTGTCTGTTACTATAAGCACTTTATAACCTTCTGTGTGCAGAGCTTAATTTCTCTCCATGTTGGGGCTGCCAAAACCTCCAGTCTTAAGCTGCTATTAAACTCTTTATTATTTTTTTTTTCACTGGATGCACAGCTTTCTTTTTATCCTTCTTATCCCCGAATCCTTACGCCTGCTTTTCTGGAAGCAATGTGGTTTCTCCCCCAGCCCTTCCCCGGGGCTGTGTGCAGTCAAGGCAGCTGAACTTCTTTCAAGCAGCAATAAATACTATTAACACAGGGGAAAGTCAAGCCAAGTGGGAACTTTCCTTGCTTTTTTAAAGCAGGATTGGGTGGATTCACTTGGCCAGGTGGTGAATGCTCACTGAGGCTCGTAATGAGGTGCTGAAAGCCCCGCTGGGCATCGATCCCCATCCCTCTCCTCTTTTTTACAAAACCACACCGCGTCTCTCGCTGGTTTCCCAGGAGCCCAATCCCCCCGGCCCTAAACCTGAAATGCCGTGGCTGCACCGGCTCCTGTTTCAGTCCGCGGGGACTGATTTGTGAGCAGCTCCAGGGCAAGCGGGAGGTTTGTGCCCGAGTCGCTCCCGGGGGAAGGGACTCAGAGCAGCTTGTGAGGGTGATTTGCAGCTGTCGGAAGGCAAAGGACACACTTCCAGCCGAGCGGAGTTGATGCAGTCTGGAAGGAAATGTCAGCACGGAAATAAATCCACGACCGAGCTGAGGCTGCCGCCCTCCCGCAGCCGGTGGGGCTCAGCCGAGCGATTCCAGCGCAGGTGGAGGCAGGGTGAGCACCTGAGAGCTCCAAACGGGACAGGTCCGTCCCCACGGAGCCCCCAGGGCCGGGAGTGCTCCTCCCGCAGGAGCAGACAGCTCCGAAGCTGCGAAGGGCCCGCACGCTCCCGGTAAAAGGTGCTCGCACCAGGCGTGTGCGCCCCGGGGCCGCCGGCGTGGCTCGGTCTGTCCCGGCCCGACCCACCGAGATCCCGCTCCCGATTCCCCGAGATCCCGCTCCCGACCCACCCAGACCCTTTTCCCCACTCCCTGAGATCCCGCTCCCCACTCACCGAGATCCCTCTCCCCACACCGAGATCCCGCTCCCGACACACCCAGATCCCGATTCCCCGAGATCCCGCTCCCGATTCATCGAGATCCTGCTCCCGACTCACAGAGATCCCTCTCCCCACACCGAGATCCCGCTCCCCACTCCCCGAGATCCCACTCCCTGAGATCCCAGCTGCCTCATTAAAACCCAAAAGGATCTCTCCCAGCCTCGTTGGCGGAGCGAGGGGGAAGATTTGGCTTCGGTTCCAGCGTGCGGGGAAGGCACACAGGCACAGGATCACACACAGAGTTCCTTCCCAGTCTCCTCTGGGTTCTCCCTCTCCACGGCTGCTCCGGGATGGAGCAGGCCTGACACCTCTGCTCCAGCCTGCCTGACATCCCAGGATTTCAGCATCCACCAGTGGCCTTCTCCCAGCCAGGGTTATGGGGCACTGGAACAGATTAATGGAGTCCCTGTGAATCCCTGGAAGTGCCCAAGAAATGTTGCTCAGTGCTCTGCTTGAGCTGACAACTTGGTGTTCCAGCAAAGGTTGGAAGCAACCATCTTGGAGATCTTCCCCAGCCTTAATGACTCCGGGATTCCAAGATTCCAGCTCCTGCAGGGAAAAGACAAATGGGAAAGGGAGCAGCTTTGAGGGGGTTTGAGGCAGAACATCTGGGCAGATGTTCAGCAGCAATTGGCCCCAAGGATGGGGCATGTTCCCCATCTGCATTCACAGCACGTTTTTGGGCCATACCTGCTCCAGGAAGAAGTGTTTTAGCAGCACACCTTGTCAGGAGATCAAAACCCCCATTACAAAGTGCTGGATGCAATCAACACTCCCTGCCTGGCGCTCCCGGGCTCTGTCTGGCAGGTGGAGCTGCAGGTGAGGATTGGTTTCGGTGGCATTTCTGTCTCCAGCTCCGTTTTGCCCATCTCTGAGAGCTGCTCTGAGCAATCAGGCTCAGAGGGAAGGTGGCACATTGTCCCCTTTGCTCCTCAGGGTGGGGCAGGGAGCTCTTGGTGCTGTTGGTGGCTAAAGAATGATTTAATTCTCTTGGAAGAGTAAAACAAGCAGGGGGAAAATAATAACCAGGAACTGCCACTGCCATCATTCAGGTCAGATTCCTCAAAATTGAAAAAATTGAGCTTAAAAATAGTGTTTTTCCAGGACTACATTGAGGAGGTTCTTTTTATTTACTGCTGGTTTTGAGCTCTTTGTGAGGTTTTGTATTTGGGTTTTACAGTGTGGAAAGGCAAGGCTGAAATCTGGTGTGTGGACATTTGGCTTCAGGGGTATGGCTCAGACACACTCCTTGGGAAAATCATGGGATTTGTGACATGAGGAATGTCAGAGAGCCACAACAGCACAGCCTGAGGGGGTGCAGGGAGCAGATTTTGGGAACTGCAAGGACTGAAGAAGGTCCTACTGAGGGGTCAGGCTGTAAATCTCTGCCTTCCCCTCCAGCCTCTGTCCCTTATTCCCAGGATATTTTCAGTGCATGCTATTACACTCTGAGCCTCAGGCTGCTTGAAATCCCTGTTTTCCAGGAGAAGAAGTCTGGAGAATATAGTAAAAACAAGTGGTGAGCAAAAACTCTGGCCTGCAGTGCCACCAGGGCAGAGGTGCCTGCTCTGCCCAGGAATTGGTTTTGGAGTCAGCCAGGCATGGATCTCTCTGTGCTTTGGATGAGCAGAGCAATCCTCTGGAAAAGTAGGAACAAGTCAGGTCTGGAGCCTCTCCTGCTTTGTCGTCCCTGTGACTCCTTTTGCTGTCCCTGTGTTCTTTGCTTGGCCCTTCAGCCTGGATTTGTGCTCTTGCTGCCAGTCTGTGCCATGAGCCCAGGACCCCAAAAAGGAGAAAAAACCACCACAGATGAATTAGAAAGGGACACCAGCCCCAGGATTCGTGCAAGAAGGGAAAACAAATCCATTCCAAGCCCAGATCTGCCGTGCAGAGCCTCGGAGAGGTGCCAGGCACAAGCAGGTTTGGCCAAGAAGCTCTCAGATGTCCCCTGGAGAGCTGCAGAAGCAGCGCTGTGGTTCCAGCGATGGAATTACATCCCTCTGTCAGCTCTGATTCCCAGGAGGAATGTCTCTGCTTCCCAGAGCTGCTGGCAGACACTGATGGCTCCTTAAGCTTTAAGTGCTGGGGGTGAGTAAGTGCCATGGCAGAAAATTGAGGTTTTGTCTGTGAAAATGTACAAAAAGAGCCACTTGTGACCGGTTCTTCTCCTCAGCAGCTCTGCGCTGGCTGAGGCTCTCCCCGTGCTGGCACAGAGCTCCAGGAGTGCTGGATGAGCACATCCCAAGGCAGGGTGTCAGGGAGAAATCCAACTCCTTCTGATTCAGCAGCCATCCCACCTGGATAATTCATCCGTCCTCACTCTTGCAATCTTCCAGCATTGATATCAAAGGAATTGTGCTTTTGGCTGGCTCAGAGGGATGATCAGCTCTTGGCTCTGTGTCACCAGCGAGGCAGAGCTGGGCCCCTGCAGAACCCGAGCAGGTGATGCTCCTTGGAAAGAAACATCCCACAGATTTTGGAGGAAAATCTGGGATGTTGGAACACAACGTTCTCCTAAGTTCTTCCTCTGGGATACTTGAGCACAACGTTCTCCTAAGTTGCTTCTACCTCTGTTTTTAACTAATTTTCCACAGGTTTGGCTGCCCCATAGCCAGACATAACATCTCAATTACACTACAAGTTGGCTGCTCTGTTGTAGGATCCCAAACAATGCCAAATATTGGGATACCACACCTCGTCTGGCTGTGTCACCCCCAGAATTCAAGCACAGGCACCCACCCACACACAATCCCATGCTGTTGTGCCCTTTTCCCATATTTTCTTGCTGAGTTCTGACCCCGTGCTGGGTGTTCTGTGTTTTCCAGCCGCCGCCGTCCGGGCGCCAGTCCCCGACCAAGAACACCGTGAACGGGAGCCCTTCCAAATGCCCGCGGTTTGTGAAGATCAAGAACTGGGAGACAGGCTCCGTGCTCCATGACACCCTGCACCTCAAGACTGCCATGGTGAGGGGAGCTGGGGGCACTGCCAAAATTCCCTGAGCATCGCTGAGTGGGTGGCGGGGTTTCCAAGATGGATTTACCCGGCAATGCAAAAATGGAGGAATTCAGTCTTGTCTCCAGGAGGGTTTGAAATTCAAACCTCTGGTGCAATAATGGGGAGAGGGAAATCCATCTGGGATAAGTGAGATAAATCCTTGGGAACCGCAAGGACTGAAGGAGGTCCTACTGAGGGGTCAGGCTGTAAATCTCTGCCTTCCCCTCCAGCCTCTGTTGCTTATTTCCAGGATATTTTCAGTGCATGCTACACTCTGAGCCTCAGGCTGTTTGAAATCCCTGTTTGCCAGGGAAAAAGTCTGGAGAATATGGTAAAAACAAGGAGTGAGCAAAAACTCTGGCCATCAGTGCCAAGCTGGGGGGTGAATCCCATCTCTCCATTGTCTGGGTCGGGAGGGACAGGAGGTGACTGCACATGGCCTGGCTGTGCAGGACACACGCAGTGTCCCAAACCAGCTGGGAATGTCCCTGTTGGGCACACCCCACCGGCCTGTGTGTGTGAGGGATCACTGACCTCCCCCAGCTCAGGTGACCAGAGGTGCTCTGGTGGCTCCAGAACGTTCCTGTTCCCTCCTGTCCCCCCAGACCACGGCATGCACCGAGCAGATCTGCATGGGCTCTGTGATGACCCCCAGCCCCCACATCCGCAAGGCAGAGGATACTAGGACCAAGGAGGAGGTGCTGCTCCTGGCCAAGGACTTCATTGATCAGTACTACTCCTCCATAAAGAGGTGGGTGCTGCCTGCAGGAGGGCACAGCCCAGGGCTGCTGTGTGTGCCCACATGTCACACGTGTCACCTGCAGAGCTGCCCCAGCCCTGGGGCCCAGCACAGGAAGGACCTGGAGCTGCTGAAGTGAGCCCAGAGGAGGCCACGGAGATGCTCCAAGGGCTGGAGCCCCTCTGCTCTGGAGCCAGGCTGGGAGAGCTGGGGGTGTTCACCTGGAGAGGAGAAGGCTCCAGGGAGAGCTCAGAGCCCCTGCCAGTGCCTAAAGGGCTCCAGGAGAGCTGGAGAGGGCCTGGGGACAAGGGCTGGAGGGACAGGACACAGGGAATGGCTTCCCAGTGCCAGAGGGCAGGGACAGATGGGATATTGGGAAGGAATTGTTCCCTGGGAAGGTGGGCAGGCCCTGGCACAGGTGCCCAGAGAAGCTGTGGCTGCCGCTGGATCCCTGGCAGTGTCCCAGGCCAGGCTGGACAGGGCTTGGAGCAGCCTGGGAGAGTGGAAGGAGTCCCTGCCCATGGCAGGTGTGGAAGGTGGATGACCTTTAGGGTTTCTTCACACCCAAACCATTCCATGATTTCATTATCTGATATCTCATGCTTGGGAACCAAAGCAGGGGGAGACTCCGGTGCTCCATGCATAGCTGCTTCTCCAGTGGGGTCTCACTGCTAGTGTTTGCTGCGTCTGTGCAGGCCACTGTCCCCTCCCCGGCCCTTGGTCACTGTTATCCCAAAGCTGGGACCCCAATCCCCACAGCCCCTGTGCGATTGTAGGAACGAGGCATTCCAGGGGAGAGCAGCAGCATTCCCTGCCCTTCGCCTCACCCGCCACCCCCTCTGCTCCCGACCTTCCCAGATCAGGCTCCAAGGCCCACATGGAGCGGCTGGAGGAGGTGACCAAGGAGATTGAGGCCACTGACACCTACCAGCTGCGGGACACGGAGCTCATCTACGGAGCCAAGCACGCCTGGAGGAACGCGGCGCGCTGCGTGGGCAGGATCCAGTGGTCCAAGCTGCAGGTGAGCGCAACCCCGCTGGGATCCAGTGCTCCAAGTGCCAATCCTGCTGGGATCCAGTGCTGTGAGCGCCAATCCCACTGGGATTCAGTGCTCTGAGCCCCAATCCTGCTGGGATCCAGTGCTCCAAGCGCCAATCCCGCTGGGATCCAGTGCTCCAAGTGCCAATCCTGCTGGGATCCAGTGCTGCGAGCGCCAATCCTGCTGGGATCCAGTGCTCCAAGTGCCAATCCTGCTGGGATCCAGTGCTGTGAGCGCCAATCCCGCTGGGATCCAGTGCTGTGAGCCCCAATCCCGCTGGGATCCAGTGCTCCAAACACCAGTCCTGCTGGGATCCAGTGCTCTGAGCCCAAATCCCGCTGGGATCCAGTGCTCCAAGTGCCAATCCTGCTGGGATCCAGTGCTGTGAGCGCCAATCCCGCTGGGATCCAGTGCTCCAAGTGCCAATCCTGCTGGGATCCAGTGCTCCAAGAGCCAATCCCACTGGGATCCAGTGCTCCAGGGTGCAGGTGAGCACCAGCCCCACTGGGATCCAGTGCTCCAAGCACCAATCCCACTGGAGACACTGGGATGTTCTTCCGAAAGGGTGGGCTGGAGTCTGGGAGAGGCAAATCCTGCTCTCCGACAGCTGGGAAGCACAGCACAGGTACGGGGGCAAGTGTTCAGCACACACAGCTCCCCTGGGCAGCTTTGGGATGTCAGCAGGAGCTGGGAAAGCATCCATGAGGTGGCTGTGTCTGAAATGGAAGCAGGTGCTCTGGGGGACGTTTTCCAAAATCAGATCCTGCTCCAGCATCTTTCCTGCTGCTTCCAAACCTGTTGCTCTGCCTGGAGAGAGGCAGCAGGACACACTTGTCCTCAGCACTGAGACACAGCAGGAGAGGATTTGGCTCAGTGCCCTTTTGGCAAGGGAAACATGGAACAGAATAGGAATCAGTGATCCCTAGGGAATCCCGTGGTACAGAGATGTCCTGTCCTCCTGTAACTGGGAACAAATCCAGAGCTGCTGAGCAGTTCTTGTGGCTGATTTCCATGGGGAATGGGCACAGCCCCTCCTGTTGACCCTCTCTCCTGATTTCCCTGTGCTTTCCCAGCTGCCCCTGGCAGTGTCCAAGGCCAGGTTGGACAGGGCTTGGAGCAGCCTGGGACAGTGGAAGGTGTCCCTGCCCATGGAATGACATGGACTTTAAAAGTCCCTTCCAACCCCAACCATTCCATGATTCACTGTCCCTCAGTCCTGACACCTGTCCTGTTCCAGCTCGGAGTGCTGATCTCCAGGAGGAGCAGAGCAGAATCTGTCATTGTCAGGGGATAAGGCAGGAACAGCAGCAGGTCGGGAGCAGGGGAATGAGGAGGTTTTTGCCTCAGCAGCAGATGAGTCACCTCTCCAAAGCAAAAGGTGCAGCTGGATTAGACATCCACATGTTCCCGAGGCAGGGAACACATAATTATGGAGCTTTAGATCCCTGAGAAGCCACGCTGGTGCCGGGAGTTCTCCGTGTGCCGTGCTTGCTCTGCCTGGCTCCGCCCCAGGAGCTGGAACATCCTGTAGGATCCCCACAGCTGCTTCCCTGTTCCAGGTGTTCGATGCGCGGGACTGCACCACGGCCCACGGGATGTTCAACTACATCTGCAACCACATCAAGTACGCCACCAACAAGGGCAACCTCAGGTGAGCCACCAGGGAGTCACGGCGTTGGTGTCCGAGGGCCTCTGGATGGGTGACAGCCCAGCTCTGGGCCAGCTGGAGTTGGCTCTGGGCCACTGCACGGCCAGCACCAGTCCTGGGAAAAGTTGGAGGGACCTGATTTGGGGTGAAGGTTCTGCAGGAGTCATTACACAGTCAGAGGGTTGGAGCCACACACTCCTGGAAAGTGTTAGAGGAACCTGATCTGAGGAAAAGGTGTCCTGCTGGTCCAGGTGTCTCTCTTCTTGCTCCCTGTGGGACCTCAGAGGGCAGATTTTCCCATTATTTCCCCTTTCTTACATTCTGCATCCAAGGCAGAGCATGGACTGCTCTCCAGGAGCTGGGAACACCCCAGATTCCAGAGCTGTGATTTCCTCCAGTGTCACAGCTCTCTGGGGCTCACTCAGGGTGATGCCTGAAACAGAGACCTCAAACAGAGGCCAGGCAAAGTGAGGAGAATAAAAAGCAGATTAATTTATTAAAGGCCTTTAAGGTACATTTAGGGCAGACAGAGCCTACTCGAGAGGCTACACCCAAAATGGACAGCGAGTCATGAGTTCTTCACATTTTATATGTTCTGTCCATTGACATATCAAGCCTCAATTCTCCAATCACACCTTTAGTTGATGATGTCATTACACCTTCAGGTGATGATGTCAACCATCCCAAGCTTGCTCCCCCAAATTCACCATTGGTTACATATCTTGGGGCTCTGAGGCAGCAAATTGCCCTTGGATTTTCCAACTGAGAGGAATTGCTTTGTCTGAAATGCTGGGAACAGAAGTTTTTAGCACTTTATGTGGAGCCTAGAGCTGCACACCAAAACTCCAGCTACACGAAAGATAGAACCTAAAAATCCTCAAGGCACCAAGGGCACACCCAGAGGTGGTGGCAGGCAGGGACAGCCCCTTTCCCTCAGCACTTTCCCATTCCCGGCGCTCACCGGCGCTGCCTGTTCCTTGCAGATCCGCCATCACCATCTTCCCGCAGCGCACGGACAGCAAGCACGACTTCCGCATCTGGAACGCGCAGCTGATCCGCTATGCCGGCTACAAACAGCCCGACGGCACCGTGCTGGGGGATCCCGCCAATGTGGAGCTCACCGAGGTGCCAACCCTGCCCTTCCCGGGCTGCTGGGGACACGCGGGAATTCCGAGGGGCTGGGTCAGGCAGGCTGGGCTTGGCCAGCGCGGCACCACGGAGTGAGGTTGGGTTTGTGTCACCCTTAGGTGTTTTTCCAGGAATAAAGCCACTTTTCTGCTTTTCTCACCCATTTGCTCCTTCACCATTACAGGCACAAGCCGTGATCCTACTGGGGATCTGTTCCAGGCTCATTTTCACCCCAAATTCTCCTGACTTGGCTATGGGTGGGCTGGGACAGGCCATGGTTTTTGCTCAACCACAAGGACAGAAATCCTGTTGAGAGCCATGCTCAGGGCCACACAGTTCCTGCCCCCAGCACCTGAGGAGCAGGTGACCTGCTGGGACATCAGCCCTGCCTTTATTTTCCCCGTAGATCTGCATCCAGCAAGGCTGGAAGGCACCGTACGGGCGCTTCGATATCCTGCCCCTGCTGCTCCAAGCCAACGGCAATGACCCGGAGCTCTTCGAAATCCCGCCGGAGCTCGTGCTGGAAGTGCCCATCCGGCACCCCAAGTGAGTCAGGGGCAGCCCCAAACTTGAGGGGATCAGCAGGACTGAAATCCTCAGGTTCCACTCTAAGCCACCTCCTGTGCTCGGCCTTTCCTCACCGTGGTTTGGGGGCTTCACCCAAGACCCTCTCCCAGAAAAGCTGGCAGAGCTGGGATGGAAGTTGTGTCTGTGTCTCAGGGCTTTCCCTCATATCCAGATTGATTTTCTTGGAAAGTTTCCCTTTCCTCAAAGCCTCCCAGGACTTACACCACTGCTGAATACCCTTGTCCCCATGAACAGCCCCTAAGGGAGGCACTGATGGCAATGTCCTATTCACATCCGTCACCTGCTGGCACACCTGCTGGCAAAGTGACTTCCCTCATCCACCAGCCTGCATCGGGCAGGAAATTCCTGGCTGGTTGCCTAATGCTGACCTTTTCCTGGCAGGTTTGAGTGGTTTAAGGACCTGGGCCTGAAGTGGTACGGGCTGCCAGCAGTGTCCAACATGCTCCTGGAGATTGGGGGCTTGGAGTTCTCGGCCTGCCCCTTCAGTGGGTGGTACATGGGCACGGAGATCGGCGTCCGCGACTACTGCGACAACTCGCGCTACAACATCCTGGAGGTGATTCCCCATCCTGGTGCTCCTGGGGGTGTGGAGTTACTGGGACAATTTTGCCTGGAGTGGGGGACTTCCCAAAATTTTTGTGTCCTGTGAGGCTGTCTGGTATCCAACACAGCCAAAGGGATCCATTGAGCTTCCCAAAGCATCTTAGGGACCAGCAGGCCATGGGCTTGGTAGAGGCCGAGAGCTAAAACATGAGAGCGTGCTGAGACACTTGGGGGCTCCTCAGGGACGTGCCTGAGCTTGGGGACCCTCCAGCTGATCCTGGAGTGTCCAGCCACGGCTCAGGGACTGCCACTGGGAGAGCCAAAGCCAGACCATGGGGAGGTGTCCGAGCAGGGGATCTGGATCCATCAAAACCTTCCAAGGAATGCTGTGTTATTTAGAGGAGCTCCATCCCTCCCCAAGCTGCTAAAACCAGAGGGGTGAGAGCAGTGGGAGTGACTGACTGCTCCTGGTGGCCTTCTCAGCAGCATTTGGTCACCTACCTCTGCTCGGGGAGGAGGAGAAGCTGTGCTCCTGCCAGGGAGAGGGAAAGGCAGGATTTCTTCCCAGAAAACATCAGCCTTCCCTGCCTTGTGCGTGCCTTCAGTCAGCCTGGGCCTCTCCTCTGGGCTCGTCTCCCCAAGCAGAGCTCTCCAATCCTTGCGTTTTGGCCATTAAATCCTTCCCCTCCCACTGTGTGTTGTTACAGCAAGTGGCCAAGAAAATGAACCTGGACATGAGGAAAACCTCATCGCTGTGGAAGGACCAGGCCCTGGTGGAGATCAACATCGCTGTGCTCTACAGCTTCCAGGTGCCTCGGGTCTCTGCTTCGTCTGGGCTAGGGTGGGGGGACATGGGGACCGCGTGGGACAAGTGTGGACAGCGGCTCAAGTTGGGCTGGGCCTCCTTAATTCGGGCTGCTGCAGTGAGATTTAATAATTCTGTGCCCTGGATGTTGTACAACAGCACTGCCAGCACCTGGGTTCTGCTGGTCCAGAATATCCCAGTGGGGGAAAATCCAGCCCTTCTGACCCATCCATGAGGCAGGAATCAGCCCAGGTCCCCCCCACCTGCATTTGAGAGTTGAGTAACAAAACCAGTCCTTGGCAATTCAACTTCAGAGGGTGGGGGTCCTTCCTGGAGCTCGGTCCGAGCTGTCCTATTGGAAGAGCTTCCCAAGGTTCTGAGCAGGGGATGTTCCATCCCGTTCATCCCATCTTAGCCTTTAATTGGGCCAGGACAATTCATAGGAGGAGCAGCAGTTCCATAGCACATCTATTCCCAAAAGACTGGGGCAGCCTTCTTGAGAAGACCAGGATCAACCCTGGCCATCTCTGAAGGTCCTGTAAGGCCATGGGAGTGGGGAATATTTGGGACAAACAGCTCCAAATGTAAAATGTTAGGATTTGGCTTGTGGATGGTATTGACAGCTGCTGGCTCTGCTCTCTTGTCCCCCGACAGAGTGACAAGGTGACCATTGTGGATCACCACTCGGCCACCGAGTCCTTCATCAAGCACATGGAGAACGAGTACCGCTGCCGGGGGGGCTGTCCTGCCGACTGGGTCTGGATTGTCCCGCCCATGTCGGGCAGCATCACCCCCGTTTTCCATCAGGAGATGCTCAACTACCGCCTGACGCCCTCCTTTGAGTACCAGGTGCTGTCCCCACCTTCACCTGCCGCTGGGGCCTTGGGGTGGGAGTGGGAACTCGGGAGGTGCAGGAGGAGAGGGACACCATCCAATTCCTTGTCAAGCTGCCCCTCAATTCCGTGACAAATCCAATTGATGCTCCCCCCTAGAAATGGCTTTTTGTCCCTCCATGGGACAAAGTTTTTAATCACACAGAGCTGTTCCCTTTGGAAGTGCCTCATTTCACCCTTTGATGGGTAGGTGAGGAAAAGGCCTGGAAAACTCCTATATCCATCCTCATTCCATCCTGCAGGTTTGGGAGGATGGCTTCTGTATCCAACCTCATTCCATCCTGCAGGTTTGGGAGGATGGCTCCTGTATCCGTTCCATCCTGCAGGTTTGGGAGGATGGCTCCTGTATCCCTCCTATCGATCCTGCAGGTTTGGGAGGATGGCCCCTGTATCCCTCCTGTCCATCCTGCAGGTTTGGGAGGATGGCTCCTGTATCCCTCCTGTCCATCCTGCAGGTTTGGGAGGATGGCCTCTGTATCCATTCCATCCTGCAGGTTTGGGAGGATGGCCCCTGTATCCCTTTCCCATCCATCCTGCAGGTTTGGGAGGATGGCTCCTGTATCCATTCCATCCTGCAGGTTTGGGAGGATGGTCCCTGTATCCCTTTCCCGTCCATCCTGCAGGTTTGGGAGGATGGCTCCTGTATCCCTCCTGTCCATCCTGCAGGTTTGGGAGGATGGCTCCTGCCGTCATTTGGGATCCAGCAATGGGGCAGGGCTCCTGCCCAGCAGGCCCAGCAGGGATCCAAGGCTGCTGCTGGAATGTTGATCACTCCAGACCACGGGAAGAAAAGCCCCTAAGCAAACCCTGCCTGGTTATCCAGCCGTCCCTGCTCCGGTGCTTTCCACACAATGTGACCTTTAGTCAAGAGCCCTTAAGGAATAATCACGAAGCAGGAGCAGTCTGTTCATTCCCATAACCAACCCACCAGGCACCCCGACGCTTCCTGGCCCTGATTGCAGCCTGCAAGGGCACGGAATGAGCTTCTGTCTGCTTGCTCCTGGCTCCGGCTGCCTCCCCTTCCCAAAGGGCCTCTTAGGGAAAAAAAAACCTGTGGCCAGGGCTGGGGGAAGGATCTGTTTCCATCACCTCTCCCCTTCTGGCGTTTCCTTCTCTTTGCCTGTGGCCTATTAATGCTCCTCTCGAGAGGTGGCAGAGCAATTGGCCAGATGCTGTTACAAGCCAGCAGGGTTTATTAGATTGCAATTTTTCTGGGCATGTTCCATCGCCCAGAGAAAGCCCCGTGAGGCTGCAAGGATCAGGGACACAGAGAGGAGAGGGAGGGCTGTGGAGTGGCAGCTATTCCTCCTCTCCTGACTGGAGGAATTTAACTCTCAATGCTGTGGCTACTGCATTTCCCCAAGCTCTGAGCACTCCCCACCAGCTGATCCTGCTTTTCTCCCTCCTAGCCTGACCCCTGGAACACCCACGTCTGGAAAGGGGTCAATGGCACACCCACCAAGAAGAGGGCCATTGGCTTTAAGAAGCTGGCAAAGTGAGTACCAGCAGGCTCTGGAAGGGCTGGAACGTTTGGGGCTGGTTTGGGGCACCCTACAGGCGTGTGCATCACCCTACGGATGATGGGCTCTGAGCCTGCCCTTGGGGACACTGGAGCGTAAGGGACATTTGGGGACACATCCAGCCCTCTGAACACCCCCTGAGACTTCCAAAAAGGGTGTGACCCGGTGAATACCAGATCTTGGGTATTGTCTGTTCTCCCGAGCTGTTCATGCTCCAGTCATGCTCAGGGATCCTTTCCCACTCTTTGGGGGTGTTTTCCCTGTTTGTCCTTTCCTTGGGGCAGGAAGATTCCCCCTCCCTGTTCAGGGCTGTACTGGCACTAACAGGATGAAACTCCTGTCCATATTCCTCTTTTTCCGGTGACTTTTTCCCTCCTTGAGGAGCACCTGCCTCCAGTGCCTGCCCAACCCCACACACCTGCCCTGCGAGGAACGGGGGAGGTGGGAACAGGAATCTCCCTGCAGGCAGCAGATGGGTCGGGGCTGAGCTGAGATTTGCACTTCACGGTCAGTTGACCCCTGGCAAGGCGCCACGCCAGCCCCTCTTCCCTGCCAAGGCTCCTCAGCAGCAGGGATGCAGGAATAAAGTGTAATTTGGTCCCTGATCCTGGCCCAAATCCCTCCCCTGGGGACCATTGGCAGAGAGGAGCTGCTGGTTCTGTGGCAGCAGAGCCCTGGGCCAAGGCAGGAGAGGGCTGGGTGTGCCCTGGTGTCGGTGGCCAGGCTGCCAGGTGGCCCTGGCTTGTCACAGCATCTCCCCACGCTTCAGTTTCCCCGAATCCCTTCCATCAATTTGTTCCCACTCTTCAGCTGTCACCTCCTGCGAGCTGTTTTCCGTGGCGCATCCATAAACAGGATCAGCAGCTGAGGAATGTGCTCCTCCTGCAGCTGACACGGGCTGGGCTGGGGGAAGAGCAGGAGGATTCATGGAGTTGGGAGAAAAAATGCTTTTATTGCTGTGTGCCCCACTGAGGGATGGTTCTGTAAAAATGTGAGCGTGGCAGATAATTTAAAAGAAAAATCCTCATTGTTCTTGATGTAGGGAAAGGAATTATTTTTGTAATTCACCATTAATCCTGTCTGGATCTGAGCTAATCAGCTGAAACAGAGAGCACTGAGCGTTACTTGATGCTCAGGCAGGCTGGGCTGGTTCTGGCCAAATCTGAGCCTTCAGAGCTGCAGTCCCTGCCCCTCCTGCCCCTTCCCCACCCTGGGGACAGGGACATTGCCACCGTGGGAAGGCAAAGAGCAGAACTGCACTGAGGAGTGGCGATACAGCAGCAACAAAAATGTTCCTGAGGGTGACTTCGCCATGGCCAGGAGCTGCCAGGGGCAGGCAGGAGAAACCAGCCTGGGGCAGTTCCTACCTCTTCTTTCCTCTTTTTTTTTCTCTTTAAATGGTTCCCCAAACCCAGAGTATTTCTGGGCAGGAGGAGCAGGGGGAAGCTGGACTTCTCTTCTGCTCCGAAGGGGATGCAGGAGTCCTGCTGAACCTGACAGCCTGGGGCAGACCTTCCTCAGACATTCCTGAGGCCACAGGACTGCTTTGTGGTCCTTCAGATTCCCAAAAACTGCCTTTTCCCTGTTGAAACATCGGTCTAAATCCAGACCTGATGGATTTCTGCCTTTCTAGTGGCCTCATTTAAAGGCTTGGTAGCCTATTTAGAAAAAATGAAGATATCCTGTGTGTAGGAAAAACAGCGTTGATGAATGTCCCTAATAAGCCAGACCCACCCCCCTTGCCCCCAAATTGGATTTTAGGGATGGAGGAGCTGCTCTTCCTCCCAGAGCTCCAGCTCTGGCTGGTTCCAGCTTTTCCTTTGGCATTCCTGCCTGTGATCTTCTGCTTCCCTGCCCCTGCAAAAATCCCACCCCACAATGCCTGGTTTAGCATTTTCCTCCTTAAACCCATTCAGGTGTTGGAGCTCTATGCTCAAGCTTCCCCATCTCCTCTTCCTCCCTGACAAGCCAAGCTCTTCCAAGGCTTCCCTGTTTGCCACCCAACAACAAAGATCAGTGCTGCAGCTTTTTAAGGCTGTTCATTTAATAATAAATAAAAAGGTCTGGGTTAGAGACACGGGCAAGGACCAAGCTCTGACTGGGATTTGTTCCTGCTCTCCAGGGCTGTGAAGTTCTCAGCCAAGCTGATGGGCCAAGCCATGGCCAAGAGGGTCAAGGCCACCATCCTGTACGCCACGGAAACGGGGAAGTCCCAGGTCTATGCAAAAACCCTGTGTGAGATCTTCAAACACGCCTTCGACGCCAAGGTACTGCACCAGCTCCTGGCACGGGATGGGCGTGAAATCACGGCTGCTCCAGGAAATACATGGAAAATAGCTGCCAAGGGTCTTCAGGATGTGACCTTGTGGCTCTGGGTTGGAGTATTTCTTGCACAGGAATTTTTCCAGCTGATTTCCCTTTGCCCATGGCCCCTCGAGTGGCAGCTCCAGGGCTCCCCACATCCCTCAGGGCTCCTGTTCCCACCCCACTGTGTGGAGATCTCAGCAGGGATGTGCTGTTGCCATCCCCAGGAGGCTCCCGGCTCTCCCTAACCTCTCTGTGCCTGCAGGTGATGTCCATGGATGAGTACGACATCGTGCACCTGGAGCACGAGACCATGGTCCTGGTGGTCACCAGCACCTTCGGCAACGGGGACCCCCCCGAGAACGGCGAGGTAGGGCTGGCTGCGGCAGGGGACAGCAGTGGGACGGGGACAGGGACATCCTCTCGTGGCTCAGACTGAGCTGGAGTGGCCCCAAACTGCTCCAGGTGCTGTCCCTGCCTCCAGCCTGCTCTGGAGCAGGGATATCTCCTCATTCCCAGAATTGTTAAATTTGTCCTGTACGAACACTGCTGGTGTCACACAGAAGGTGACAGCCCCGTGGCTGGGGGGCTATGACCTCACCCAGCCCTGGACAGTGAGCAGGGAGCAGAGCCACAGCCCAGGCTGTGCTCACGGCTTCGTTTCCTGCAAAAACTGGCAAAACCGATGGCCTTTTTGGTTCTTTTTCCATAGAAATTTGGCTGTGCATTGATGGAGATGAAGAATCCCAACTCCCACCTGGAGGAGAGGAAGTAAGAGCACCCCAAACCCCTTCCCCTCCCCCTCCAAAGCCCAGCCAGCTCCCCTGCCTGCATCCTCTCGCAAGGGAGTGGGAAATCCTCGGGGGAAAGATCCAATGATCCGAGGGATGGGAGTGGCCTGGAGAACCAGGGGATGGAGAGGATGGAGGTCCCAGGGAAGACAAAAGCCCTGGGTCAGGGGTGCCTGTACATTCTAGCTTGGAGTCCCCTGGGATGACATTTTAAAGCTTCTCTCTGCAGCTTGAAGGGGCAGGAATGTATGAAAAAAAGATACAAGGAGGAATTTCCCCAAAATCATCGATTCTGAGAGCTAGAGCCTGTCCAGGAGACACCAAAATAGTACGAGTTGGAGGTAGAAGGGAGTTCCCAGCCTTGCAGATGTAGGTGGGGGAGGGCTGGAGAACCAGATTTAGCTCCATGCACGGCGTGAAAAGATTTCTAGGGAAAATAAGAGCTGTGATAATCCTGTGATGTTTGTAACCGGTACCTTGGAGACCGAATGTGGGATTGTAGAAAATCCCCCTTCACGGGGAGATGAGCTTTGAGCATCTCCGTGCAGATCCCAACGGCTGGGAAGGGAGGGCGGCGTTAAAAACCAATTGGAGTCTCCTTTTAGCTGTGAAGAATAAAATATTTCCCTGAACTGGGCCACGGCTCTGCCCTGGAATGTCTGCTGAGCTAACAACTGGCACAGGGCTGCTCCTTAATTAAGGATGGAGCAGCCCTGGCCAGGGATCCAGGGCAATTCCAGCCCCTGACCTGGAGCCGTGTCATCGGAGCGGTGACAGACACAGCAGGGACCGATCTGTGGCTCTGCAGGGCTGGCCCTGCTGCAGCCCCAGAATGCTCTCCTTGCTGTGCAGCCAAGCCCTCGATGGATCCCTGCAGGGCTGCCCAGCTGAAAACCCATTAGGCTCCTAATGGCCTCGTCCTTAATGGGGCCAGGGACAAAACAGGGCGTGCGGGCTGCTCTGGAGGGGTTGGGATGGAGAAGGGACCTCCCACACGTGCTTCTCACCTCACGGATCTCCTCCTTGGGTGCAAGGTGCTGCCCGTGGCCAGCCAGGCAGGTTTGAGGGAGTTAAAAGGACCTGAGCTCGGTGCTTGCTGTCCCAGACACCTCCAAGGAGGATTTAAGGGCTGGCAGGAGTTTCCAAGAGCCAGGCAGGGACACCTCCCACCATCCCAGGCTGCTCCAAGCCCTGTCCAGCCTGGCCTTGGACACTTCAGGGATCCAGGGGCAGCCACAGCTTCTCTGGGATCCTGTTTTGGGAATTGCCCCAACACATGTCCGGGGCCTTGCTGACATCAAACACAAAACACCCCTTTTGCAGTGAGAACAGGAGCCCTGGAGGGGACAGTCTGGGGAAGAGGGACAGTGTCAGCCTGGGAAAAGTGCTGGAGAGGGCAGTTCGTGTCCAGGCACCCCACAGACTCTGCCAGGGAATGCTGAGGGTGGCTGAGACCCCTCTCTGCACCCCAGAGTCACAGGATGCTGCCAGGGCACTGCATCCACAGCTCTGTCCACACCCCGAGGCTGTGCTGTGGCTGATATTTGGCTCCTCATGTCTCACAGCGAGGGTTTTCCAAGGGTTTTCCAGAGCATTCCTAAGCCATTCCTACTGAAGGGCCTGCTGTTCAAATGCAGCTCAGCCTTCAGCAGCCATCCCGCCCCACAAGGACCTGCTCATCCCAGAAAAAGCTGCTGCTGCTGCCCCAACAGGGGGATTTGGGCTTTGTGCCCACCTAATCCAAAGGGTTGTGCTGCCCTGGGGCTGCAGAGAATCCCCCACCCCCTGAATATGATCTTTGAGCATCTTCGTGCAGATCCCAGAGGCTGGGAAGGGAGGCCACATCCCCTGGGATAGCCTGGGGTGAGGACATGGCCCAGGGGCAGCAGAGGGCACTGAAGCAAGGGGAGTGAAGCGGGAGAGCGTGGAGATGTGGGAAGAGCGGGGACGCTGAGCAGCAGAGGTGGCCCTGGGCTCTGTCCCGGCTGTCCCCAGCCCGGGGCCGTGCTCTCCGCGTGCCGTGCCGTGCGGCTGCCGGAGCTGTGCTGTGACTCATGCACACAGCACTGCTCGCTGCTCCGGCTGTAAATTTAGAAACCCTTGTGTGGAGCAATTTTGGAAGATGGTTCAATTCAGAAATACTTCTGCTGTTGTCAGATTTTATTTTTTTTCTCTGCTCCCCTTCCCCCTCCTCATCCCTTCTTTTCTCACCCCGTTTTTTGGTTGGCTTTTTTTTTATTTCCCACTTCCTAAGAATGAAAAAGCCCTCAGAATATCTATTCAAAGACGTACCTGACCTTGTGTGCTGCCAGGGGAAGGACAGGTAAAGCCAAAGGTCCTGGCAGCTCTGCGTCATCGGGGACAGTGTGGTGCCAGCACCGGGGTCAGCACAGTGGGAGGTGACAAGGACCTCATGGTGCACCCCAGCTCCAGCTGGGGGAGCAGAGGGGCTGCTGTGGCTTTACCCTGGGAGGGCACATTCCTCTGCTCTCAGAATTGTGAGCCCTGAGCTCTGGTTTGGTTTCTCGGCCCCCTCTGAGCACAAAGCCACCCCGATGTGACACCAGTGTCACCCTGGGTGCTGTCACCGTTCACAGGAGCTACAAGGTCCGGTTCAACAGCGTCTCCTCCTACTCGGATGCACGGAAATCCTCCAGCGACGGCCCTGACCCCAGGGACAACTTTGAGAGCACGGGGCCCCTGGCCAACGTCAGGTACAGGGGACAGGGCGGGAGGGACGGAACAGGAGCTGGTGCTGGCAGACCCTGTCATGGTGGGACAGGAGGGGACAGGCCGGTGTCCCTGCCAGTGTCCCTGCCGGTGTCCCTGGCAGCTGGGCAGCCGCAGCCGTGCCCATCCCCGCAGGTTCTCCGTGTTCGGGCTGGGCTCCCGCGCGTACCCCCACTTCTGCGCCTTCGCCCGCGCCGTGGACACGCTGCTGGAGGAGCTGGGCGGGGAGCGCATCCTCCGCATGGGAGAAGGGGACGAGCTCTGCGGCCAGGAGGAGTCCTTCAGGACCTGGGCCAAGAAGGTCTTCAAGGTAAGCTGGGGCTGTCCCAGTGCTGGGGGGGGAGAAGGACAGAGTCAGAGCTGGATCCAGACCCAGCCTCGCCTTCCCTGTGCTCTGTCACCGCCCCGGCCCACAGCAAAGAGCTTCTCTGTGTTTGGTGGGGCTCTGGTTTGTGCTGCCCACCAAAGGGTGAGCGCTGTGTGGGATTCCTGCATTATCCCACATATCTGGGAAGGCGAGCACCCCGAGATGTGCCCATGGCATAGCCCTACAATTCTGGGGGCTCCTCCCTGTGTGGGTTGGAACAAGGGCCGGCTGGGGCCAGGGGGTGCCTGAGGGCCTGGTGCGTGCTGCAGGCAGCGTGTGACGTGTTCTGCGTGGGGGACGACGTCAACATCGAGAAAGCCAACAACTCCCTCATCAGCAACGACCGCAGCTGGAAGAGGAGCAAGTTCCGCCTGACCTATGTGGCCGAGGCCCCGGAGCTCACACAAGGTACGAACACAGGCTCTGGGGGCTCTGCCTGTGGGGTGGATGGATAAGACACAGGGGGAAAAGGGCCAAACACCCTTTTTAAAATCTCTGTTGAATTCCCAGCATTCCAGCTGCCTTTCCCCTCTGTCCCATGCCCACTGAGCAGCCTGTGCTGGTCCCAGCCCCTCTGGCCAGTCCCAGCCCCTCTGGCTACTCCCAGTCCCTCTGGCCCATCCCAAGCCCCTCTGCCCGGTCCCTGTGTGTGTGTGACAGAGATGTTTGGATGGGATTCGCTCTCCCTCCTCCTGACCCCGTTTTTTGAAGCAAGGAGATGGAAACCTGGGCTCTTTCCAAGCTCTCTGTCCAATGCCGAGCGTTCCGGAGCGAAGGCAGCTCCGGCCCACGGACACCTGGCCCCTCAGCACGGCTCCTGCAGCACCGGCTCAGCTCTTCCCAAATCCGGGCGCTTTGCTGCCAGCCAGGTGGCTCTGGCAGAGAGGAGAACGTGGGCAATGTGAGGGCACTGCCCTCAGTCTCATGGGGTGATTTCGGAGCCCTCCTCGGTCACTAAAAAAAGGGACATGTGCTTGGTTCTCTGCCGGGGTTTCTGATCCCTCAGGATCGCAGGAGGGAGGTCAAACCCCTGTGGTCAGCTCTGGTCTGAAGGGCTGAACCCACAATGATCCTACAAAAGCCAGAAGCCTTGGCCACGCTCTGCTGAATGCCTTCCCTGACTCTTTTCCTCCCCAGGACTGTACAGCATCCACAAAAAGCGTGTCTATGCAGCCCGGCTCCTCACACGGCAGAACCTGCAGAGCCCCAAATCCAGGTAGGAAATGCTGCTGTCCCAGGAGCTGAACCCACACAGGGCACACCCAAAATTGTCCTACAAACAGCCCTGGAGCCCTGGATGCCCCACGGAGCCCACCTTTGTGCAAACCAGGGCTGGCAGCCAATGCAGGGTGTTCCCAGCCTCCCTCAGCCCATGGGGTGGGGAGCTGGCTGGAGGGGCACCAAAGAAAGGATAAAACTGCTCAGCAAGAGGTTAAACTGGTTTCTCCCTTTAAAAAAGCCCCTGAGGGTCACTCAGTGGGTGCTGCAGTGTCCCTTCTTCCTGCTGTGACTTTGGGGACATGGGTACCACAGCCTGAATGTGCCACCCCCACCGCCCGGTGCACCATCAGCTCTCGAAGCCAGGGCTTCAGGAATCCCTGAAGGATTCCCCCAAAACGTTGTTTCCTGCTTTTCCTCCGAGGATTCCCCCAAAACACTTTTTCCTGCTTTTCCTGCAAAGGATTCCCCCAAAACCCTTTTTCCTGCTTTTCCCCCAAAGGATTCCCCAAAACACTTTTTCCTGCTTTTCCTCCTCTCCCTGCAGCCGCCTGACGATTTTCCTGCGCCTGCACACCAACGGGCACCAGGAGCTGCAGTACCTGCCTGGGGACCACCTGGGGGTGTTCCCGGGGAACCACGAGGACCTGGTCAATGCCCTCATTGACAGGCTGGAGGATGCCCCTCCAGCCAACCAGCTGGTGAAGGTGGAGCTGCTGGAGGAGAGGAGCACGGCTCTAGGTGACCATGGAGTGCAGGTGGCCTCTCTCCACCTTTCCTGAGGTGTCTTGTAGCTCCTCAGGGAGAGGAGCCGAGAGGCTTTCTCCCCAGAAGAAATCATTTCCCATCTCTCGTGTGTTTGCCTGGATTGGGAGCACCTCCTTCAACCCTGCTCTGCCCAGAGCCATGGCTCACCTGCACCTGAGATGTGGGGAGGGGGTTTGAAGGGTGGGCGGGGCCCTGGGGGGGATATTCCATGGCAAAATTAAAGGTGTTTATATTCTCTTAGAAAGGACAGTGTCTGGGACTGGGAAGAAGAGTGAAGGGATCTTGAGGGGCCATCCCAACCCCGTATTTCAGGGATAAACCTGATATCCTACTGCCATGCATAACTGGAGATGGACAGCCATAATCTGCTGTCTCTGAGGGGGATGGAAGTCAGGATGTGCCCACCTTGGCTCTGCTGCTCAGCTGACCCCAGGCCTGTGCTGGATTCCCTCCTGGCAGGTGTCATCAGCAACTGGACAGACGAGAACCGTGTCCCACCGTGCACCATCTTCCAGGCCTTCAAGTACTACCTGGACATCACCACGCCTCCCACGCCGCTGCTGCTGCAGCAGTTCGCCCTGCTGGCCACCAGTGACAAGGAGAAGAAACGTCTGCAGGTCCTCAGCAAGGTAAAGAGCCCAAACCCCAGGCTCTGCGAGGCCCTGGGGACAATCACAGCCCCAACAAGGCGTTTCATCCCGCACTGTGCTCAGGCCTTCAGCTTTGCCATGGACCCGGTGGGATATCCCTTGAGGGCCCTGGAAAAGGTGGATCCTGCAGCTCTCTCCTCCTCCCTCTTTCCCAGGGCTTGCAGGAGTACGAGGAGTGGAAGTGGTCCAAGAACCCCACGATCGTGGAGGTGCTGGAGGAGTTCCCCTCGGTGCAGATGCCCTCCACGCTGCTGCTCACCCAGCTCCCCCTGCTCCAGCCCCGCTACTACTCCATCAGCTCCTCCCCGGAGATGTACCCAGGAGAGGTCCACCTCACCGTGGCCGTGGTGTCCTACCGCACCCGAGGTACCTGAGGGAAAACCCCGAGGGCACCCCCACAAAATCTCTGGCAGGAGATGTTATTTTACCTGTTTATTTCTGCAAGAGGAGATTCCCTCAAACCATGGCACTGCTGTCCCAGGTTGTGGAGAATGATCATCCATCAAAGGGCAGCGTATTCCAGAGGTGCCCCTTCTGGATCCACAAGGGATTCTGTTTGCCCATCCCAAAATCCACATTCCCAGCAGCCCAATTTCCGTAGCTGTGTCCAAGCAGCCCTGGTCATGGTATTTTGTGTCTGGGAGCACCACAACTTTGCTGCTCCTGCCAAAAAGCACCAAAGGGGAGCTGGGTGCTCCTTAGGGATTGTGGAGGTCCTGGGCAGCTCCACGGAAGGATCCAAGCACCAAACCCTTGCCAAGTTCATGGAGAATGGGTGCTGGGATATTCAGGGTTTCAGGGAGGTGTCCATGTGGGTGGGTTTTAGGGAAGAAACCAGAGTCATAGGGTGCTGTGCCATGCACAGATCTCCTTCCCTCCCCTCCCAGATGGAGAGGGACCAATCCACCACGGAGTCTGCTCCTCGTGGCTCAACCGGATCCAGACGGATGAAGTGGTGCCCTGCTTTGTGAGAGGGTGAGTGGCCCACACAGGGCAAGGGCTGCGGAAGAGGGGCTGAGCCCTCTCGCAGAATGAGCTCTCTGCCCTCAGTTGTTGTCACAGTGGGAGAAAACAGGGCTGGGTTTGTGAGAAGGTGGTCCCCTTTTGGGTTAAATTCTGCACGAAAATGCCACATCCTGGGATTGCACCTCATTTGGTACCCTCTCTATCCAGGAGGGGTCTCAGCCAGCTGTGGGCAGAGGGGAGGGAGGGAACTGCTTGGCTTTCACTGTCTCTTCACTGTGTGCAGGGCGCCAGGCTTCCACCTGCCCCAGGACCCCCAGGTGCCCTGCATCCTCATCGGCCCCGGCACCGGCATCGCTCCTTTCCGCAGCTTCTGGCAGCAGCGCCTCTTCGACATCCAGCACAAAGGTGGGGCCATCCTCTCTCCCCTCCAACTGCTCTTGGGGCCATCGGGATGGGGTCCCATCCTGCCAGGATGTCCCGGCAGGCCTGCAGGGAGGTGGCAGGTGGCAGTTGGTGGCCCCTGGGCTGACTGTCCCCCGTCCCTCCCACAGGGCTGAAGCCGTGTCCCATGGTGCTGGTGTTCGGCTGCCGGCAGGCCAGGATCGACCACATCTACAAGGAGGAGACGCTCTTTGCCAAAACCCAAGGTGTCTTCAGAGAGCTCTACACGGCCTATTCCCGGGAACCTGACAAACCAAAGGTGGGGGAAAGGGAAGGGGGAAGGGGGGGGAAGGAGAAGGGAGGAAAATGGAAAGGAAAATGGAGAGGAAAGGAGAGGAAAGTAGAGGAAAGGAGAGGAGAGGAGAGGAGAGGAGAGGAGAGGAGAGGAGAGGAGAGGAGAGGAGAGGAGAGGAGAGGAGAGGAGAGGAGAGGAGAGGAGAGGAGAGGAGAGGAGAGGAGAGGAAAAAGGAAAGGAAAAAGGAAAGGAAAACGGAGAAAGGAAAAAGGAGAAAGGAAAAAGGAGAAAGGAAAAGGAGAAAGGAAAAGGAGAAAGGAAAAGGAGAAAGGAAAAAGGAGAAAGGAAAAAGGAGAAAGGAAAAAGGAGAAAGGAAAAAGGAGAAAGGAAAAAGAGAAAGGAAAGGGAAAAGAATGTCACCCAGTGGGGTGGCCCTGAGCCGGTGCAAACACCTGCTTCAAATTCCCACCAGGACCTGAACAGGCCTGGCAATGAAAAATCCGGTGCAGGTGTGACCATGCAAGAGCAGAGCAATGCTTTGTCACTGTCCCCATCTCTTTCCTGTCACTGTGGGCGCTGCGAGGCACAGCTGTGTCCCCCCAAGAGGGCTCACCTCTCCCTGCTGCCCCCAGGGAGGGTCAGGGCAGAGAAACCAGAGCTAACCCCAGCTCCCTCCTCCTCGTCCCCAGAAATACGTGCAGGACGTGCTGCAGGAGCAGCTGGCCCCGACCGTGTTCAAAGCGCTGAAGGAGCAGGGAGGCCACATCTACGTCTGCGGGGATGTCACCATGGCCGGGGACGTCCTCAAGGCCGTGCAGCGCATCGTGAGGCAGCAGGGCCAGCTGTCGGCCGAGGAGGCTGGAGCCTTCCTCAGCAAGCTGCGGGTGAGTCGTGGCTGCAGCGTGACACCGCCGTGTGGGTGACACCGCCGTGTGGGTGACAGTGTGACACCGCCGCGTGGGTGACAGCACCGCCACCTCCTGCCACGGGCGCTGCACCTGCTGCCTCCCCCTGCCCAGCGAGGTGACGGCACCCGGGGAGGGTCGGGAGGGTGACATTCCAAAGGTTTGTGGGTGCAGGGAAGTCGCTTGGGTCCTGTGAGGAGAGTGCTGAGCGCTCCACACGGCCCTGCTCTGGGAACCTGGCAAAGTAAAGGTGGGGAAAAGGGAAAAAAGGGAAAAAAAGGGAAAAAAGGAAAGGGGGAAGGGGAGGGAAGGGAAGGAAAAAGGAAAAAGGAAAAAGAAAAAGGAAAAAGGAAAAAGGAAAAAGGAAAAAGGAAAAAGGAAAAAGGAAAAAGGAAAAAGGAAAAAGGAAAAAGGAAAAAGGAAAAAGGAAAATAAAAAGGGAAAGGGAAAGGAAAAGGAAAAGGGAAAAAGGGAAAAGGAAAAGGATGTCACCCAGTGGGGTGGCCCAGAGCCAGTGCAAACACCTGCTCCAAATTCCCACCGGGACCTGCACCTGCTGCCTCCTCCTGCCCAGTGAGGTGCCCAGGGAGGGTCCAGAGGGTGTCATTCCAAAGGTTTGTGTGTGCAGGAAAGTCACTTGGATCCCCTGAGGAGCATGCTGAGCACCAGGGCCAGCGCTTTTGGGCATCCCTGGCAGGGCTTGGTCCCCTCGCTGAGTCCTTCCATCAAAAAATGGATTTCTCAGGGCATTTTGTGGCTCCTCTCTCCACAGCTCCCTATGTGTGTCCCCCTGGCCAAACATGGATGATTTTAATGAAATTAATGAAGTTAATGAGCCAAGTTTGGGGCAGCTGAAGTTAATATGCCAAGTTTGGGGCATAGGCCCAGGGATGGGTGCTGGGACAGCTCTGCTCCTCCCCAGGAGGATAACTCAGCACGATTCCCATGGGATTTACCCTTCTGAACCATGATCCCGGCTCCACCCAGGCCCCGAGGGAGCCATGTTTTCAGCTGGTTGTCCCCAAGCTGGTTTGGGCTGCCCATGCCCTGCCAGCCAGGCATTCCCAGCAGCTGAGGGGGTCCAACACACAGAGCAGCTCTGCCATGTGCCACAGTGTGACCTCGGCAAGGTCATTCCCATCCCACCCCTCTGCCCCACTCAGACAGACCCCAAACTCTTCTCTGTGTATTTCTGCCTCCCCACCACGCAGGATTTAGCTGGGGCCACCACCAGCTCTTCGCAAATATTCCCATTTTCCCCGTGCCCCTCTCCCACCCTCTCTCCCAGGATGACAGTCGGTACCACGAGGATATTTTTGGAGTCACCCTGCGCACGTACGAGGTGACTAACCGCCTTAGATCCGAGTCCATCGCGTTCATCGAGGAGAGCAAAAAAGACACGGATGAGTGAGTCGGAATGTTTGTTTTAACCCCTGCAGTCACCTCGGGGGCTGAGGGACAGGGAAGACTGGGAAAGGAAGATTTAACTTTTGTGCACGTGCAATCCTTAGAGCAGAGGGTTGGATTTTTGCTCTGGAATAACTGTCACCTCTCTAGGATAAACCCCCCAATCCCAATTTACTGCACTGATGTGCTCAGACCTGACAATCCCATCCAAAGGAAAACAGCCCCTCCCACTGCCTGCTTCCAGGCTGGAAAAACCCATGGGAAAAGGTGACTCTTCCCTGGCTGGCTCCAGGTGTTCAGCTCTCCAGGCTCTGCTTTGTGCACCTTTAGGAAAGATCCAGAGATTTTTTTCTTCTCCATGCTGTTGTAAAAACAGCCAGAAGTTAAAAAAAAAAAAAAAATCTTGACATTTGCTGTGTTTGTTTCTGCTCTACCAAGTCCTGCCATTTGCTCAGCTCAGTCGTGGTGGGATTTTCCCTGGCTGAGCAGAAGGATTATTTAGGATAAAGGCTGGGCAGCTGCATGGATCTTGCTCCTTGTGCTGGCCCTTGGTAGCTTGGGGTGAAATCCTTTCCCTGTGTACTGCCTGGAGTGGGTTTCCCCACATCCCTGAGGTTTCGTAGGAATTCTTCTCCAAGGAATCATACGCTCTGGGGTCTGGACTGTATCAGAGTGCCTGAGTTTCCCACCTGTGGATAGGGATAAAGGTGACAAATGCCACCTTTCCTCTCCATAAATCCCTGCCCACGCCACGGACAGTCCGAGTGGGGATGGTCCTGCTGCTCCTCAGTGCTCCCTCTAAGGCTGGCCTTTCTCCCCTTTCCCTTGCAGGGTTTTCTGCTCCTAACTGGACCCTTCGCCCCCAGGGGATGCCAAACCAGTCCTCCCAGCACCTGCTGCCCCCTCCAGCTGGAGGGCACTGGGTTTTGTATTTCACGGACACGGTGGCTCCTTTTCCACGGGGAACTGCCCATGGAAAGTGCTCTGTCTCTCGTCCTGTTGTTGTGTCCTGATAATGATGATGATGATGATGATGATGACTTTTATTTCCTTTTCTTCCTCTTTCTCTTGCTCTTGTCCTGTGGCCATTTCTTTTCACCTCCTTCCCCTCCCCTGGATTTCCCCACTGAAGTTTGATGGCTTTATAACCTGCAGTGGCTCTTTTCAGAATTCCACATTTCCCCTCCTTCTCATGAGGGCATTTTGCAGCTGCATGAAATCACCACCTTAGTGATCATTTTTGGGTGTTTCTGGGGGCGAGCAGAGGTGGCAGGGGCTGGGGAATGGCGAGATCTTGTTGCTTGTCCAGAGCTGGGGGTTGTTCCTGCCAGGCTCCCTCTTTCCCCAGCTCAGGGCTTGGCTGAATCCTTGTGTTTTCACAGCTTCCCTTTGGATTTGGGCAAACCTGAGGCTGGGGGCAGATGATGTGCAAAGCCCTCGTGCCTATGAATTTTCTTCATCCCCAAGCAGTCTGGGCACAGCTGTGTGGTTTTTGATCTGATCTAAGTGTCTTGATTTCTCCTAAACGGGTTCTGCGCTTTGTCTCTCTCTCCCTGCCCTCTTTCCCTGCTCCCTCTGAGCCTCTCCTTCTGCTCAACCCCCACTTTTGCTGGCATGGAAGTTCTCCCACAAGCTCTGAACATGCAGGCTGAGGAAAAGCTCCTGGCAGTGCTATCTCCAGAGGGTTTTCCAGGGAATATTTGACCTGCAGCCTGATGGGACACCCTGAGGGCCTGGCTGTGCCCAGAGCTTTGCCTGCTGTGAACCCTCTCTGGGGTGAGCCTGGAAAGCCACGAGAATGGGACAGAAGCAGCTTCAAGTCCAGCTCTCTTGGAAATTTCCAACTTTCTTGGGAATAAAGTCTGTTTGGAAGGCAGCACCCAGAGGGGGATGGAGGCTCCAGGTCCTCGGTGAGGATGTGCCAACGGAGGACTCCCAAAATCCCAGAGCCATCAGCAGCTCCGGGACAGCACACCCCTGCCCCTGCCACATTTTTGGGAGCAGAAAATGCCACCATGGAGTGACCTGGCTGCTGAGGGAGACACGTGTGGCATTTTGGGGGTGAGCCGGTCCCCTCTGTGCCACCTGGCCCTGGCACGAGCTGTCTGAGCCAGGACATCTGATGTGAGAAGGGAGGTGAGATGAGTTGCGAAGGTGCTGGGCTCTGACACGCTCACACCTCAGCCCTGCTGCAAAAACCAGGCCCCAACAGCAATTTGTTAACACAGCCACAGAAAGGTTGGGGAAAACAGAAAGCCTCCAGCAGAGAGAAGCTGTCTGCAGGGGAAAGGCAGACGTGACCTTGTGTGTCCTTCCTTCTGAAGAATCACAGAATATTCCGAACTGGAAAGGACCCACAAGGATCGAGCCTCAGGGAATGGCCCATCCTGGGACAGAACCTCAGCGTTTTCAGCACCAGGCCCTGCCCGACGGAGCCAGTCCTGGGTTTGTCCTCCCTCGCTGCCAGCGCAAGGACAGCAGGGCACGGCTGCAGGGAGGACGCAGGGACGCAGGGCTGGCATCTTGAGGTGGCAGCTGCTGCTCCTCCCTTCCTGCCCCGCCCTGCTCAGCTGTGCACGGACACCTGGATGGAGCTGAGCAGCAGAACAACGGCACAGGGATTGTCCAGGAGCTTTCGCAGGGCAGATGCCACGTGCCCTGAGCTAAAAAAGAGCTGCGGGAGCTCTGCTGCTCTCCCAGCCCGTGGACCAAGCCACGCTGGCTCCTCTGCCTCAGGCTGGGCAGTTATTCCCATCCTCAGCCAGGACCTCCTGCCCTCTCCTGCATGTCTCCATGTGCTGGGACAAGTTCCACTCCCTGGATCCCTGAAGCAGCTCCAGCCCAAAGTCCAGGAGCACAAGGCCTCCAAGCACTGGGAGAATGTGAGATGCAGGTCTCGTTTTCGCAGGTGCCAGCAGAGCACCCAGCACGGGATAAAACGAATAAATGCTGCCACAGTGTGGCCGGAGCTGAGCTGGCTGGGCTGGCAGGGCTGGGACACACGGCAGCTGTGTGGCACTGCCTGGGGACTCGGTGAGCTGCAGGTGACAGCAGGAGAGCGCAGGGACAAGGGCAGCCCACCCTGGGGGCTATGCCCCAATCCCAGTGGGGTGGGGAGCTGGGTCCCTCGGCTTGGGATGGGTGAGTTTGGGAGAGGTCCTGGCTGGGAGAAAACTCCCTGGCCCCAGAGCTGGGACCGTGCAGCAAGCCTGGCCCTGCCCCCCATCCTGTGGCTGCAGGAACAGAGCTAAAATCAGAAAAAAAAATCACACTCATCCTCCTCCTTTGGGAAATCCTGGCTCTGGCTTTTGCTCTGGCCCTCCTTTAAAGGAAGGGGTGATGAAACCTGATGATGAGGAGGAGGATGAGGAGGAGGAGGCATTGCCCAAAGAAATGTCCTTTTGTCCTCTTCCCAGCTCACCCCGTGGTGCTGCCAGGTTTTTTCCTCCCGTCCTGCCCTCCGCCTGCTCTGCTGCCCCATCTCCCATCTGGAGCCTGTGTCTGAGCTGGATTTTCTTGCTTTTCCTGCATCCCAAACCTGCGTCTCCCTCCCACCTGAGGTGCCAGGGAAGCAGAGGGAAGTACAGCCCTGCCTCCCGTGGGGTCTGCAGCAGGGTCTGGGCCAGGCAGGCAGACAGAGCTCCACAAATGGCGTGTGGCCGAGTCCTGCCCAGCCCTCGGCAAGGGAAATGCTGGTTTAGGGCTCCCTGCCTGGGTCTGGGGGAGAAACCCCTCCCTGCCATGAAGGTCCATGAAGGTAAAGCCCCCAGGGCTCCGAGTGCCTCTGCTGGAGTGGCACCGCTGGGAATTTTGATTCATTGTTTGCTGTTGAGTCAGTCTCAGACGTCTGAAGTGCTCCCCTTCATCCCCTCCACCTGCAGGGCCTTCGCACTCCCCTCCAGCTTCATTTTCTCCCACAGCAGCAGGGAAATTGTGGATGTGCTTTGTTATTCTGTGGATGCAGCTCTTCCAGCCTGGACTCTGCTCGTCTCGCCATGGCATTGCTGACGTGGGGGTGTAGCCACAAAATCCTGCTGTGAACACCGAGTGAGGGGCGTCTGCCCCAGCCTGGTGCCCTGAGCTGCTCCAGGGTGGCACACACGGAGGGCTTGTGCCTCTGGGGCACTTGGATCACAAATCTGTCACCTCTGGGTGGCTGCTGCCCATCCCCTCCATGCTGGACCTGATGGACACCCAGCCTGGCCAGTGTCCCTGTCCCTGTCCTGAGGATCTCCAGCACCACTGTCCCCCTTTTTGAGTAGCTCTGCTCCTTTCCACTCTCCAGGTATTGAAGAGACTCTTCTCTGAACGGGAGGTCTGATTTTCAAGACACTACAAGGAGGGGTTTTTTGCAAAGATCATAATTCGTAGGTCTTTCAAGCATCCGCGGAAAGTTATTAAATGGACTTGGAAATCCATGGGAAAAGGTTCTGTGTTTTCCCAGCCTGCTGTGTCCACCAGCAGCGAAAAACCATTCAGTGCAAGGATCTCCAGTGCCTGTGTTGGTGATGATTTCTGAGGTTTCATCTCCCTGGGAGTTTGTCGTTCTGCTTACGAGAGACACCGGCAAAACAAACAATGAGACAGTGGGAAAACAATGAGACAAAGGGAAAACCGTGAGACATCTGCCACCAGCAGTGGCCTCACAGAGCTGTCACCTCCACATCGTGGCCTGAGCTCACTGCACGAGAGGAACTGAGCCAGTCACAGCCATCTGTGAGAAATGCGGTCTGACTCCGAGCTGTCCGTGTCCTCTCCTTGTTCCCGGGGGGAGCGGGGGCTCTGTCCCCCCCCCGAGCAGTGGGATCTGAAGTGTCTGTGTGAGCAGCACTCCTGCAGGCGTGTCCTGGGCTAGGGGAGCACAGCCCTGAGCAGGAGGAGGGGAAAGGGACAATGACCCCGCTCCAGCCCGGGGCTGCTCCTGCTCCGTCTGTCCCTGTGTGATCCTCCCACCCCACCCCGGCTCCATCCCAGGCTCCCTCTGGAGATCCTCCTCCTCCTCCTCCTCCTCAGCCCTGCCAGAGCAGCTCCTGGGGATGGACACAGACTCACAGTGCCTTGTGCTGGGGAGGGACCACGGCCCCGCTCCTGCCCATGGGTGGGAAATTCCCCTGGGATAACGGGGCAAACCCGGCCCTGCTCAGCCCCGTGTCCCCGAGGTGGGTCACAGGGGCTGGAGGTCACCCTGGGGGTGCAGACTGGGGCTCTGAAGCCCATTCTGGTTAAACTGGTGGGGGAGAGGTCGTGTTTGTGCTTGAAGCCTCCTGGGCTTGCTCCAAGCCCAAGCCAAAGCCACTGCCTCCCAACTTCCGACACCCTCATTGCCCTCTGAGGGCTCCCACCATTTTTTGGAAGGATAATTTTATGCTCAAAACGAAATTCTGTTCCTGCTTTCACCGGGGACCAGTTCCCAGCTTCAGAATTGCTCTGGTAACTTCACAACTGCGGTGATGGCTCCAGAGGGGAGCAGGTCCCTTCCCAGAACAGATGGAGACACATTTTCAGGACCATTCTGCTTTGCTGTGACTCCGTGTTTGTTGTGACAATTCCTTCTGCTGGAACAAGGAGAGCAAAACTTGGCCAGTGCTCTTGCAGACCTGCGCTCCTGAACTTGGACAAAATCTGAAACCAAGTCCTCCCAGACCCAAAATGCCTCTCACACCCGCTGGCTTCAGTGGCACTGGGGATTTTGGCAGCTTGCACAGCAGCAAATTCACAATATTTTGGTGTCAATCTGCACTTGCACGTGCCTGCAATGCATGGCTCCAGCAATCCCTGGGAAATCTCCCCTGTCCCAGGGAGATCCGAGCTCCAGCTTCTTCCGTGTGGCCGTGTGTGTCCAGCAGGGAGTCGGGGGAGTGGGAGAAACTTGGCTACAGAAGTAAAACAGAATTTAGGACAAGTCAAAATCTGCTTGATTGTAGCACAGGGAAACTCGTGGAATATTCAAGCATTGTGGTGCAGACCCACCTTTCTTTCCTGCAGGGAAAATGAAGTAGACTGGAAATTCCTGGCATCCACCCCTAGAGATGTTTGGCTGTGATGGAAGTTTGAGCCATGGAATCACAGGGAAAAAAACCCAAAAGGTTGTGGGTTCACAGCTGAGCAGTGGCAGTGGCACCTCCCTGCCAGGCTGCTGCTCTCCTGCCTCACTCATCCGTGCCCTGCCTGGCCAGGTTTTGGGGAGGGAGGAGGCAGGAAGCGCCTCAGAGTGAGCAAATCAAACCTGTGAGCCTGGCCCTGAGATTTCCTGCTTTGTCAGGGCCGAGGCTTCGCAGCTATTCCTCGTTCCTGTGGTGGGAAAGTGGGCAAGATTCCTCTTGTATCCATGGGCCAAAGCTTTCAGAGCTGTCCTGGAGCTGTGGAAAAGCAGGAATGCGGCACTGGGACCAGGGCAGCTCAGCTCTCTGCAGGGCTGGTGCAGAAATCTGGGAGTGAAAAATGCCAGGCAACGCATTTTTCTTCCAGGGACATCCTTAAAACCTGGAAAACTGAAAGGCTAAATTCTAGAAAAGTTGATTGATTCAGGGCTTCTTTTTGGTTCTTTGTTTTCATGTGTTGGGTTTTGGGGTGGGGAAAGCAAACAGAGAGCAAAGAGCCACTGTGTCGAATTTGGATTAAATCAAACATTTTGTTCCTACAATAACTGCTAGCGGAGATTTAAAAATTCATCAAGGGCAACAAAACAGCCTTAATTAACTGAGACATTAATGCTCCTTGCTTCTGAGCCTGCTTTTTTGTTCTCTCTGTGTGATCGTGGCATGGAATCCTGGCTTAACCAAACCCCCAGCAGCCCACAGGATATCCAGGAACAGGAGATGGGCTTGGAGAATCTCCCTGCGAGTGAGATTGAGTGCAAAATCCCTGCTTTGCTAGAACCCCACAGAACAGGCAAATCCCCACAATTCCCAAGGCTGAATTCCCATGCTCTGCTGCCTTGAAACGCCTTGAAAAACCCCGGGCTCTGTGTGCTTTGTGAGTAGTCTGCAGCTTTTCCAGAGTGCACACATGATTCCCCGGGTGCAGGACGAGCGGAGCGGGATGACTTTCAGCCGGGACTCGTTGCTTTTTACATCTCATGGAGTTCAAAACACGAGTTCTGCCAGCTGCCCGGGGAATTTGATATTCAGTGCCAATTAATTTTTGTAATAGGAGCAGGGATTTATCCCCTCGGCTCCCTGAGGCACCTTTAGTCTCAGACTCAAAGGTTGGGTTGGATTCTTTCATTTTCCGGTGGCCTTTTCCTGAAGAGCAGCGGTGCCACGATGAGGATGGGGACAGGGTGGCAGCGTCGGGGCAGGCAGTTCCTAAATTTTTCATTGTGAAACCTCCAGGTGTGGGTGAATTCTGCCGGGCCGGGTGGGGCTCCAAGCCGTGGCTGCTCTCTGCTCCTCCCTCGCTCCCCTCATGTCACTGTGCCTTCATTCGCTCGAGGAATCGGTGCCACCATTTAGGATCGGCACATGTCTTCACTCACTTCGCGTCCCATGAAACAGCTGTGTGGGGCAGGGGGAGCTCATTCCGTAGCTTCTTGTGTGAGCCCAAGGCTGGTTTGTGCTGAGTGGCCGAGGGCTGGGGCTGTGTGTGATCCTACAGTGCTTCAAGCAGCAGAAACACGGCTCTTCCCCTACCTCTGAGCTCTCAGCGCTGCTAAAATCTCTGCCCCTCGTCCCCCGTGCTCCAGCCCCTCTCTCAGACTGACTCTGGCTCTGTTTGCAAGATATCCACGTTGTTCTGAAGCATGCACCTCTCTCTGTATAGTCCCGATCTTCTGATTTTATGGAATACTTATGCCTGTTTGCATTACGGTCAAAATAAAAAAGTGAACTCCAAGCCGGCAGTGCTTCTCTTTGGGTTTTTAACACCGAGAGGCTGCTCGAGGCCTCTGCCGCTGGCTCGGCCTCACTCTGCTCTGCCACCTCTAAGGCCAGGGCACCAGAAATAGCAGTGGCAATCGGCAGGATCTGTTCACCTGCCAGACAGAGACCTGGCGAGGTGGCCTGAGTCACAGCACTCCATGGCTCCCATCATTTATCCCACATCCTCGGGGAAACGTCACAGCCAAGCCAGGAGGGCTGTGGGCAATCCAGGGTGAGTTTTGGAGCCTTGGGAACACAGCAAAAGGACTCCAGGCAGGAGCTGAGAGACCCGGGAATGGCAGGAAGTGGCCAGGGAATGAGGCAGGAGTATGGACATGGCTTTTCCCATGGGAAAAAAGTTTTTCTCATGTCAGGGGATCTTTCTGGTACTTGAGGGGCGCTTAGGAAAAAAGAGAGAGAGCGATTTTTCACATGGGCAGGGAATGGCTTTCCCAGAGGGCAGGGTTAGGTGGGATATGGGGAAGAAATAGTTCCCTGGGAGGGTGGAGAGGCCCTGGCACAGGGATATTGATACACATTGATAGGGCCCCTTTGGGCAGCCCATTTTAGATATTGATACACATTGATGAGGTCCCTTTTTGGCACCCCCTTTCTGATATTGACACACATCGACAGATCCCCCCATGCCCTTTCCGATATCGATACACATTGATAGATGCCATTGTGCACCCCTTTATTGATATCGATACACATCGATAGATCCCTGTGCCCTCTCCAATACCGACACAGATCGATAGATCCCCCTGTGCCCTCTCCGATACCAATACAGATTGATAGACCCCTGTGCCCTCTCCGATACAGATCAGTAGATCCCCTGTGCCCTCTGATACCGATACACATCGATTGATCCCCTGTGCCTTTTTCTATATCGATACACATCGATAGATCCCCCGTGTCCTCTCCGATACCGATACACATTGATAGATCCCTTTCCTATATCGATACACATCGAAAGATCCCCCGCGCCCTCTCCGATGCCGATCGATAGATCCTGCCGTGCCCTTTCCTATATCGATACAGATCGATAGATCCCCTGTACCCTCTCCGATATCGGTACAGATCAATAGATCCCCTCTCCGATCGATCCTCCCCGATCCCGCCCCGCCCGCCGCCCCGCGCTGCCCCGTCCGTCACTTGCCCGACGCTCCCTGGGCTCTGCGCTCGGCGCTCGGGCCGCACTTGGCGGACGCTCCCCGGGCCGCCCCTCCCCGGAAGCGCCGGGCGGCCCCGGAGCGCAGGTAAACAGCCAAGATGGCGGCGGAGGCCGCGGGCCCGGCGGGCTCCGGCGGCGGCGGCGGGACGGGCCTGACGGACCTGCCGGGCGAGCTGCTGGAGCTCATCCTCTGCTGCGACGTGCTGGGCGCCGCCGACATCGGCCGCGTGTCCTGCACCTGCCGCCGGCTGCGCGAGGCGTGCCAGCCCCGCGGCAAGGTGTGGCGGGAGCGCTTCCGCCTCAGGTGGGCACCGCGCACGGCACGGCCTGGGGCGGCTCGGAGGAGGGGATGGGCACCCCGGGGATGGTGGGACCGGCCCGGGCCTGGGAGGGTCGCGTGTGCCCGGGGTGGTGGAGGTGCTGCTGTCCCCGCCCGCTCCCTGCGTGCCTTCCCGGCTCCGCGGTGCGCTCCTCACGGGCTGGATGAGCCTGCGGCGCTCCGGGTGGGATCGTGGGGTCGCAGAGCGCTTTGGGTGGGAAGGGAGCTTTAAACTTGTCTCATCTCACCCTCTGCCATGGGCAGGGACATTTTGTACTGTCCTAGGTTGCTCCGAGTTTACCCAGCCTGGCCTGGAACACTTCCAGGGATGGGGCAGCCCCAGCTTCTCCGGGGAGGTGTCCTGCACTTCTCCAAGGCCTTCTGCAAGGCTGCCTTCCTTCCCGAATCCCTCGGGGAGGGACCAGGCTGAGTCTGCTGCATGCGTGGGATTCCCCTTGGCCAGGGATCAGTTTTGCAGCCCTTTCCCCACCCAGGCATGTGGATCACCTGCATTCCCAGATCCAGACTGGGATCTGGGAGTGGCCACAGGCTCTGGGGTTATGGCTTGACCTCCCTGATTGCTCCAGGAGCTTCCAAAACAACAGCCAAGATCTGTCTCAGAACTAATGCTGGACAGCAGAGGAGTGTTTATTTTTGGGGGAGCTGTTTTCACTGATACCCAACTCCTTGGGATGGGATTTTGCTGCTGTTTTGTTTCCCTTGGGGCGGCTTTGGGGTGTTGTGCTCAGTGAAACTGTTCCTGTTTCAGCTGGGTGTGATGCTGGTGATGCTGTGCTGGTTTCAGCAGTCCTGGAGCCACCTCCACTCATCCCTGGGGCCTGCAGGATAGCACCTGCTCATCTGTTACCTGTTTTTGTCTGTTTTGGCACAGGAAAAGCAGCAAAATTGTTTTTCTCTAACTGCCAATTGGCTCCTGAAATACAGCACAGCCCAAACGAGGGGATTGTTCTCTTTTCACGGGGGGAAAAAAGCTGCTGAACACTTACTGCTTCTCCAAGCCATGGCTCTGGGAGTGACTTTCGCCAGTTCAGTGGCTGGAATTGCTGCAGGTTTGACACTGGTTGGCGTCCAGCAGCTGGAATGGGCTGTGGTGGGTGATTAGCACACACTGCTCTCCTCTCTCCTTGATAATGGAATTTTTGGCAGGAGGTTTCACACTGACTTTGCCATCCTGGCTGGATTCCATCGTGAGCAATGGCGCTTCATCTTCCTAAAATTCTCAATATTGTTTCAGCCCCAGAAATTCTCCTTTCTCATCCCAAAATAAAGGAGTGTGATGGTTATTGTGAGGTGGCTGGATTTCAGCAGTAGCTGAAAGCCTGGGGATTCATCAGGAGAGAGGTTGTTATGTAATGTGAGGTTATTTGATTTTATTTTGTGAAGGCAATTGCAGGGGAGTTTTATTATTAACCAGCAGTGAAATATCTTCCAGGTATGGTTTGGGCACTGCTAATAATTTTTGTACAAGAGGAGTGATTTCAATATTTGGCCCTTTTTCCCTTTAGCAGATTAAATATGTATATGTAACCTGAGAAGAACCTAAGAGAATTCAGTGATTTAAACATTTGGCCTTTTAGCTATTTATAAAATGAAATATGTATATCAAAACTATTTATATAAACTGAAAAGAACCTGAGACAACCCATGGATTTGAAGGACAGTGTTGTGTGTGAAAAACAGTAATAATGAACAGCATTTCAAAATGTGTAATAAATGCCCCTGCAAATGAAAAGAATCCTTTCTCTCAGCTTTCTTTCCAAAATATTTCCATCTGTGCTGATTCTTGTTCATGTTTCTCACACAAATGGTCCTGGTGCCTTCAGATCAGCAGGAATTGCAGTGCTGGCACATATTTTATTGCACAAAGCTGTGTTGTGGCACCACACACCCACTTTATTCAAAAAGGTGCTGCTAACAGCCCCCAAAACACGACCTGAAGTTGGATTTTCAGCAGAACCTTGAGATTCTGTGTAAGCTGTGAAATGTGTGGACTTCGAGTCTCAGTAAAGGAGTGTTTTTTACAAGAAAGCTGTGAGGGTGTTTTGGTTTTTCTTCAAATAATTATTTCTTGTCTCAAAACCGAACTGCAGAAGCATTTAGCTGTCACAATTTGACTCCAGGATTCTGTTTTCCTCCAGTAGATGTTGCCACCAGCAAGGGCAGTGGAGGGAGCTGTGTTTTGTGCAGCCTTTTAATGAGCTCCCCGAGGTGGTAGGAAGAACACAGGACAAAGAATTCCCCTTCTGTTCAGTGCCAGGTTGGCTTCCACGTGATCCTTCTTTGTGGTAAACTCTTTTAATTATAAAACTGAAGCGTTTAGGATGTTTAGATATTGAAATCCTGGAGTGGGAGCCTCTGAAGGTTTCAGGAGAGCTTGCTTTTAAATAATCATTAAAACACAGCTGCAATCAGGGGCTTTGTGCTTTGATGTCTGAGGCAATTTTATACGATTGCTTTAAAGTTGGGCACTGTCTCAGCTCCTCAAGTCACGTGGTTGAAGTTTCACGTTCTGGAGGGGTTCTCAGGGGTGTGAAATATTAATGCTGCTGTTAATTTGTGCCTGTTTTGCAGGTGGCCATCCCTGCTGAAGTACTACAGCCACACAGACGGCGTCAGCTGGCTGGAGGAGTACAAGGCACGGCACAACGCGGGGCTGGAGGCCCAGAGAATTGTAGCTTCCTTCTCCAAAAGGTTTTTCTCGGAACACGTAAGTCCTCCTCTGTGTGTGTGTATGCAGCAAGCTGGCCACTTGTTTAATAAAATCATGAATGGAGTCATTAATTGAGTCATTAAGGTTGGAAAAGACCTCCAAGATCGAGTCCAGCCACTAAACCATGTCCTTGAGCACCACATCTACACATCTTCTGAACCCTTCTGAGGGCAGTGATTCCACCACTCCCCTAAGCAGTTTGTTCCAATGCTTGACAACCCTTCCAATTAATAGATATTTCCTAATTCCTAAAAATTTCCTAAATTTTTCCAACCTAAACCTCCCCTGGCACAGCTTGAGGTTGTTTCCTCAACACTGGCTGAGCAGTCACATCGTTCACATCTTGGAAAAAAAAAATTCCTAAACCATTCGAAAGTTGTTTATGTCTCAGGTGGTTTTGCCTTTTTAAAAATTTATTTATGTAGACTTTATTTATATTAGGAAAAGGTTGCTCTTCCCCCAGAGGGTGCTGGGCACTGCCCAGGCTCCCCAGGGAATGGGCACGGCCCCGAGGCTGCCACAGCTCCAGGAGTGTTTGGACACCACTCCCAGGGATGTGGTGGGATTTTGGGATGTGGTGGGATTTTGGGATGTGGTGGGATTTTGGGATGTGGGCAGGGCCAGGAGTTGGACTCCATGATCTTGTGGGTCCCTTCCAACTCAGGATATTCCATGATTCTCTAACAATTCAAAGATTCACGTTCCGTGATTGTGATCAATACGTTTTATTCGTTTATCTTGCCTCACTCCACATCACCTCAACTGTGCCATCAGAGATTTTGTATTCCTCACGCTGTGTGAAAATGCTGAAACACAGCCAAAAGGGGAGAGAGTTCAAACTGCAGAGGTGTGCAGAGTTCAGCACACTCTGTGATTGCCTTCAGCCCCGAAAGCTCTTTGCCTTTTGCTGGGAGTTCAGCCCTGGCCCTGGGGATTCTGAAGGCCACCGAGTCTGTTGACACAAAGCACAGCTGCCGAGCTCCTCGCCGCAGACCTTGTGCAAGGACAAGTTCTGAGAGCTGTCACAAGCCCTTTGAAATCAGGAGCAAGGCACAACAGGGCTGCTCAGTTGGAAAGGCTGTGTTTGAAGTTCTCCAGCCAGCCATGACCTCAAGATGCTTTTGTGTTCAGTGGGAAAAAGGTGAAAATGTGGTGTCTCAGATGGGCTCGAGCACAAAACAGGAGTTATTTGGCTGTTTGCTTAGTAGGTGGCTGTGGATTTTGGCAGGCTGTACAGCTGGATCAACCTGGAATTCTGTGAATAAAGCAGAAATACTGCCTGTAACTTTGGCTGAATTTAAAATTTCACACAGGAGCCAGTAAACAGCCCCCCTCTGTGGCTCCTGTGCAAAATGATGTGAAAAAGGGAGGCAGTGGGGCCAGGTGGGTGTTTGCTGTCTCCTGGCTGTTCTGTTTTGCAGCAGCCAGACATTTGTCCATGGAGAATTGTCAGAGCATTATCTGGGAGAAGCAACTCCTGGATTCCTCCTGTTTTAATCATGTATGCAAAGACTATGGAGAGACCATTAAGCAATACCCAAAGGCCTAATAATGAGACTCCTCTCCTGTGGGGCCAGAAACTGCAGCTTGATTCTCTGCTCAGAACTGAGAGGAAGAGGCTTTCAACCCATATATGAGCCCATATTGCATAGTGAAAAACTTGAAAGCTGATTTTTTAACAGTTCAACCAAAGTTGAAAAAGTACTTCTGGATTCTGGAAGAAAATAGCTGTACTGAATATAGATGCACAAGTGGTTGTTGCAAAAAATAAAGGCTCCTGCCTCTTCATTCCTTCACCCAGGATTAATCTCCTGCACAGGGGGATGTAGGTAGAGGTTCAGTCAACCACAGGCAGAAGTTGATTCCACCTTAAAATTACATTCAGCTTGTGCCTGTCCTGCATAAGATGTGATGGTGCTGGTCCTGAATTCACCATCAGAGCCCTAAATGCTGTAGGATTTGGCTGAAATTGCTGCAGGTTGTTCCTGGAGTCCTCAGTGGAATAATAAATCTGTGAGTACAGACTCTGAGTATGTGGTGGGCAGGACATTTTTAAGATCTTGCATAAATTTAAAAAAAAATAGGATAAAATTGGTTTTGAGACTTTTTATAAAGTTACGAAAGAATCTTCTGTGCTGTGCATAATTCCTTGTCTGGTTTGGCAGGTCCCCTGTGATGGATTCAGTGACATTGAGACTCTGGGCTGCCCAAGCCATTTCTTTGAGGATGAGCTGATGTGTATCCTTAACATGGAAGGAAGGTAAGAGAGGGGTGAGGAATGCCAGGGATTTTCCTCTTTCACTGGGTCAAGGAGAAAAATACTGTGCTTAATGCCTGACCTCAGCTCCTGCCCTTGGTCACTCATTAACACCCCCAGGCTTCCCAAGGCCTGATTGCAGAACAAATTGAGTGTTTCCAGAAGAAACCACGGAAACCTTGTCCCACAAGAAGAAGATCCTTTGACTTTGTGTTGCTTTTTGTTGTTTTTTTCCTTGCCAGGTCATGATATCTCTTGGCACATGTCCCACGTACCCTCATCTCTGCTTAAGCAGTTCCCATCCTCTCGTTCCTCTTTGATTTAAGCCTGGATTGGTTTGCTGAACTGATTTGCAGGATGAGGCCAGAGCACCAGAGGGAAGCAGGAATCCTTCAGGATTTCCACCATGACTCCCCGTACCATGAAATTACAGCTTTTTCTCTCCTTTTCAGAGCTGGAGTGGGCTGGTACAGTTTTTGTCCCCAAGTAAAAACTTGGTTTAAGTCAGCCACTGCAAAATTGAAAATTCTGTAAATTATTCAGACAGGTGAAATAAAACTCCTGAGTAATCTGATCACCTTGATTAGCACTGGGCAAGATAAGTAAATCACTGCTTTATTTGAAGGTTTTTCTGCTGGTGCCACCTAGCCAGGCTGGGTTTGGTGTGATACAAAGCTGTGATAGATTGCCCTTAATGGGGTCTAATAGCCTTGATTAGAGGGACTGCTAATAGAGCTTGAAAAAGCCCAAATGCAATGGCAATCATCTCATTTTTGCTTTTTCCCATCCGTTTTATTGCCTTCTCTATTTGAGCTGGGCCTGAGCATCCCTCATTTGACAACGGGTTCAAAAGCTTTTGAGGCTTTGCACTGGCCAAATGCCTCCCCATAAAGCAGAATTGATGCTAATTACACCCTGATTAAGCTGTAGTCATTGCCATTCAGGGGCATTAGGCTAAATCATTTCCCTGGAAGGTATCCCAATAAAGCAGTTGTCCCTATTGAGGATCCCAGTTTATTGGAAGAAGATAAAATATTATGAGGTTTGATTGCCCTGCTGTCGAGGAGGATGGACAGGCTTTAGAAAGTGATGGGGCTTTGCTGTAAAAAAGTTTTGGAATTGTGTTATCTGCAGACCAACTGTTGATCTCTTCCTGCCTTTTCAGAGCAACAGAGTTGGTTTTCCTCTGGGGAATTCTGTTTTTCTTCTAAATTCTGTTGGACTCCCATTCATGTCCCTCATCAATCTATTTTTAATGCTGAGAGGATGCTTTAGGATTGACTCTGGAGAGATGCAGTCAGACAGAGGGTAATGTTTTATGAATAAAGTAGAGGATTTTAATCAGATATTCCTGAGCTCCTTTAATTAGGATCTGTGTTGTTTCCCATGATAGTGCACCCTCTCAAAATTATATATTGGTGATAGGATGAAAATTGGAGATGATAGGAGCAATGCTTTGCAAGTACTGTGGGTTTTTTATGATAAATTTCCTCTCAAGGCTGACTTTCAGTGGCAGTAACAAGAGAAAAGCAATACTTAAATTTTAAACTTGTATTCATTGGAAAACTTAAATCAGCTGTTCTCACCCTTCAAATACCTGTTTAAGGCAATGCTTCTTCTTGTGTTTAACTGCAGGAAAGGCCTCACCTGGAAGTACTATGCAAAGAAAATTCTGTATTTTCTACGGCAACAGAATATATTAAAAAACCTGAAGGAGTATCTGCAGCGCCCGACGGAGCGGCAGTCGTTTTTGGAGGGTGAGTCTTTGGCAGAAAGCCCAGCCAGAGCACCTAATGACAGCTTTCCATCATTGTCTGACTGGGAAGGAGCCTTGCTTAGATTCCTGCAGGCCCTTGGCCAATGACTCCGAATTCAGGTTGGATTTTGGATGCACCTGGAATCCTTCCCATCCTGTAGAAATGCGACCAGTGTGGGGCTGCCGTCTGAGGTGTAGGGATGCCGTTTGGATGGAGACGAGAGACCTCTGGATTCTGGTCTTAGAGCATGAGGTTTATTGTGATAAAAAGCGTGGGGGTAAGGACCAGCCAGGAGCTGCAAGACACAGCCCCAGGCAGGTAAGAGAGAGAGAGAAGTACAGGATACAGGAAAGGGAATGGGGTAAGGGATGTGAATACAGAATAGAAGGGTAAGGGTACCGTGGTCGCTGCTTACAATACAATAAATCATGTTCTGCGCTGAATATTCTAATTTTCACTAACCAATCTAGGACAAGATACAAATTCTATAGCATTTACATACAGCCTGTGAGCATCCTTGTATTACCATATGGCGTTAAATTTTAAACCCTAAAAACTGCTTTTTGGACCTTATGGTAAGTTGGTAGGGTCTGCTCTGCCCTTTGGACATCCAGGCAGCCAGGGGCTATTGTCTAATCAAGGAAGGCCATTGTTTAATCAAAGAGGGAGATTACCTGTGGTGGCTATACCATTGTTTTTCAGTTATTCAGTAACTGAGGTTTGGTATCTCAAAACTTGTCTTCATTTCAATCTCGCTTGTAATTTCTATATTTTCAGCATCTTTTGCCAGGTAATAATTTCTGTAAGACTTTCCTATTTCTTCCTCCCCAACGGCAGCACTCCATCCAAATGTCAGGATGGCATCAGGTCCTGTCAGTGCTGGGGGCTTGAAGAATGACCCATGGACAGCTGGGCTGGGAAGCAAGGCAGAAAATGTTAAATCTTGAACAGGCTGCTGAGAAAATGTAGCTCAACATCCTAACTCCTGCCATTGCAGCTGTGGCCCCTGGGCTATGTTCTGCTGATCTGTTCCCACTCAGCTCCCCTGTGCTGCTTTGCCCTTTCCCAGCAGCTCCTCAGGGAAGGGCAGGGAGCAAGCAGCAGGAATTGCTGTGGCCTGAGCACTGGGACTGTCTCAAGAACTGACTGCTGGATTCCTGGTGGGAGACAGATCCCAGTCCAGTCACATGCTGGGAGGGCACGCACACCTGCTAAGAAGAAAGAAAAAGCTCTTTCTTTTGTTTCTTCTTCTGTTCTTCATGGCCTCAGGCTGGTGGATTATTCTCCTTCTCAGTCTTCTGAATGGCTCAGAAGAGTCCTTTCCTCTTGGTACCCACTCCAGAATGCCCCGGGAAAGAGTCTGTAACACCAAAGCTGGTTCTTGTTAATGCAACACACTTTGAAGGAGGGCTGTTAGGGCAAGAAGGGAAAGCAAAAAGTGGCCTTTTCTGGAAAAAAAGAAATTAATTACGAGACTTAGTCATGTGTGTCGTAAATATGTGTAATTTGTCTGCCATGGAGATGCCTTTGGAGCACCAGGGGGTAGTTTTTTGGGAAGTTTCACCTGGTCAGCACAGGGAATACTTTGAGGGGGCAAAAGGGAGACGCGACTTGGGGCCCTGCTGAATTTCTTGATTTACAGGCCTGTCGTGGATAAGCTGACAAAGCCATGTGGGGTGCTGGAAAAGGTATGATCCATGCAAAATTCCAAAGATTGAACAATAGGAGGCTTTGGAAAGAGCAGTGGTGACAATGTGACAAGGAGAAGGTTCTGTGAAAAGGAAGATTTTTCCTGCAGAGGCTTGGGCAGGAGGAACATGAAAGTATGTTCTTTTATGTTTTGTGTTAGGAAGATGGAGAGCAGGTGTGGAAGAGAAAGATGAACATAGCAGGCAAGGAAATGCTGAACAAGAATGAGCTGGAGGATGTGACAGGGAGAAATCAGAACTGCAGCAGTTTGAGTGGAGCTGTTTCAGGCTCTGAATAAAAACCGCTGTGAGCTGGGAAGGTGCCAGGGGCTGCGGTGTGACCACAGAGCTGATTAAACCTGGCCTAGCAGCATTCCTGCTCAATGTACAGCTCCCTTTCAGCGTGCTCGAGAGGGGAGCACTGAATTCTGCTGGTAATTCATCGTGTCAGCTTATTCTCTGCATTTGGTGTGATAAATCCAATAGATGACTGCAGGTTTCAAACACAGAGCTCTGCTGTTCTGCTGCAATCGCTCGCTGCATGCCTGGAATGTAGAGCAGGCAAAACCAAGCAAAGAAAAAACTGAAGTCCTGTTTCTTATGTAGTTTGTTTTTTCCAGGTGCTGTTTTAATCGATCAATACTGTAACCCCCTGTCAGACATCTGCCTGAAGAGTGTCCAGGCACAGGTGGATGATATCACAGACAAAGTGCGCAAAGTGCTGCGGACCAAGAACCCCAGGCACCCCAGCTTGGCTTCCAAGGCAGGTACTGTACAGAAATGTGCTTCCCTGCACAGCTTTCCTGCTCCTCTGCACAGCTGGAGCAGCTGGGGAGCTGTGGCAGCTTAAAGAGCTGTTGTTTTTATCTCCTGGCAAATAAAATTCTGACATTTACCTGTGCCACTGTTCAAGAATCAGCTGTTCAATAGCCCAGGGTTCAGTCTATCAGATGCTAAGCCAAAAGAATTGGGAAGGGAGTTATTTTTGTCCCTGAAATGTTAATAGTCCTGCAATCTGTAGCAGAGCTGTGGGACAGGGAAATTACCTCTTTTCTGCCAGTCTCAGAAAATGATCAATAGAAGGGTGCATGTTTATCATTTTCAAAGGTCAGGCAGCATCTGCCTCCTTGCTTTTATAAACACTGTGAAATTTCTGGCTTTCAAGGAGAGACTGAGCTTGCCCATGTGAAGATTTCACTGCACAGAGGTTGAGTGCACTTGTTTTCTCAGTCTTTATTCTGTTGCATGTGTTTCCAGGAGAGGTTCTCATTCCAGAAGTGGAGCTTCAGAGGCAGGTGCTCGATGCCATGAACTGTGTCCTGTATGAGCAGTTAAAATACAAAGGAAATGAGCTGGATTACTACAACTCCCTGAACTCTTACATTCACCAGGTGTGTGTCTGTTAGGCAAAAACTTGGAGGCTTGACACGCTGTATTTGTTTGAATGCCAGACAAATAATTCTCTGTGAAGAACAACTCTTAAATAAATATGCCATCCTTCAGTGCATATTCTGTCAAGCTGTATTTTCATTAGTGAAATCAACCCTTGAAATCCGTGTTTTTCTTAAATCCCCGTGTGTTTTTGTCATGTTTTTCCCCCCCAGGTTTTGATCCGCAGGACAGGAATTCCCATCAGTTTGTCTGTGCTGTATTTAACAATTGCCAGGCAGCTGGGAGTCAAACTGGAGCCAGTGAACTTTCCCAGCCACTTCCTACTGCGATGGTGTCAGGGGAAAGAAGGGTGAGTGACCTCCTGAACTTTGAAATTGTGCCCACAGTGGCAAAAACCAGAAAATATTTACAGCTCCAGACCTATATGTTCCATTGTTTTCCATCTGGAATTATAATCTATATAGAGGGAAAGATCAGACCTCTAGGAAAGTTTTCCTAGAACTCAGCTCTGCTGCTGCTGAATAATAACAGATTTCCTGAACTAGTAATGCCCATGAGGTGATGTGAAAATTGTGGAAAAGAGAGAAGGTTTGCTAAAAACTCTGTTTAGGAGGGAGCTGAGGAATGAAGGACACAGGTTGGAAATGCTGAGGGAAGAACAGAACCAGCAAATCCTGCTTTGCCCCGAGCCCCCTGATCACAGTTTGGTCTCTGTTGCCTCTTTAGAAGCACAGATATTTTTGACTACACCTACATCGATGCCTTTGGCAAGGGCAAGCAGCTGACAGTGAAGGAGTGCGAGTACCTGATCGGGCACCACGTGACAGAGGAGTTCTATGGAGTGGTGACTTCCAAGGAGGTCCTGCAGAGGATGGTGGGGAACCTCCTGAACCTTGGCAAGCGGTGAGTTGAGGATCCATAGCCTGGGAAAAAGGACCCAGGGGATATTATCTGCATATCTATTGCTGCTTCGTGGCATTGCAGTGAGTGCTTCCAAAAGGTGTCACTCACCCCAGGAGATCCAGAAAGTTCTGTGTCACAGGGCACTGGCTGGGCGCTTTGAATCGTCTGCATATGAATGGAAACAAAAATATCTAGCAAAAACTAGTTCCCCTCAAGAAAATAGACAAGATACTTTGTTTTCTCTGTGAAAAGCTGACCACCCACCATCCCTTAAGAGCAGAGCCTTTTGTTGTCTTCCGGTAAGCACAGCCCTCATGTTCAAATGAGCAGTTTCAGAGGTACTGTTGGTGTGTAGAACATCAAGTTTTGTTTTCAAATGCTGCTGATAATCCCATTCTGGAGCAGCCATAGATTCACAGGACTGAAAGGATTGCTTTAGGTGTCAGGGGAACAAAAGGACATGGCTTGGAGAGTGAATTCTCTGAGTAGGATTGTTTGATCAAGGTGAATAATACCAGTGGGAGGTTCAGACATCAGTTATGGGGTTTTTCCTTGTGGGCAGGCTCTGCATCCCTGCTGGAATCACTGTTGTGAGCATGCCTGTACCTGCAGCATCATTTTTGGGGCCTGGGGATGGGGGTTGCAGAGCCTTTCAGCTGAGTTCCTTTTCTGCTGGCAGAGAGAGCACTGACCAGTCCTACCAGCTCCTGAGGGACTCCTTGGACCTGTACCTGGCCATGTACCCAGACAATGTGCAGCACCTCATGCTCCAGGCCAGGTTGTACTTCCACCTGGGAATCTGGCCAGAAAAGGTACCTGGGCACTGGGGGGGAATGTTTTGGGGCAGGCTGAATGCTATTAGCACCAGGTTATTGATTTTTGGGCTGTGTCAGCCTGCATTACAGTCTGCCACGAGCTGTTTCTGTAATACAAGCAGCTGGAGGAGTTATCACATTGCAGGGAATCAATTTGAAGCAAGAAGAGTGGATGATTCTTGCATGCTTGTCCTGGGGGAGATTTGGGAGCAGCCTTGAGTCATAATTTATGATTTACAGCTTGTTGTGCAGCCCAGACCATGGACTGTGAGTTACAAGAGAATCCTGTTTGCTCTGTGCCTAAATTGTGGCAAAACTCTCGCTGGGCTCCTGGAAAAGGAGCAATTACCTTATCAGAAAAGTTTAGGGAAGTTATCTTTTATGAATAAAACCAAAGCTGTTCTCCCAATCTTGGCCACACAGTCTGTGGCTCTTGTGAAAATGCAGCTCGATATTCCTGTCCTTGGAATTCCTCTTCCTTCAATGTAACAACTCCAATCCTCTTATCTTGGGAGTGTGGGAAAGAAGGTGCTGAGATTTATAGGTCGTGTGGATCATCCAAGGCTTTCACTGGATCAGGGGAAGGCACAGGGAAGAGCCTGTAACTCAAAAAAGTCTAATTTTTTTAGTGTGTCACTGCAGCAAGGAGGTGTTCCCTACTCAAAATTCCCTGAGGAGCCTGTGCCACTTCCACCTGTGATGTTTGGGAAGGGGACAGGAATATTGGCTGGACAGCAGAGCAGAAAGCAAAGCTCTTCCCACCAAATCAGCTGAAACAGGACTGCTGGAGAGGCTGCCTCCCTTCCCTCTGCAGAGCAAACCGTGCTGAGCTCGGCCTTCTTTTTTATGGCAGCAAATTTTAGGGTCACCACATGAAAAAAAGCACAAAAAAACTGTGTGTGGGAAGGACTCACTGAGCTCAAATGGCAGCTGGACATAAACAGAGAGCACTGCATGATCTTCCTGGCACTCAGGGATGTGTTTGGAGAGTTCCATCCTCAGATTCACTGCCCCTCAGAGCACATAACCCAACCCCAGGGCTGAGTTCTCCCTGCACGGCGGTGCCAGATGCAATGGGAGTGTGCAAATTTGGATTTTTCAGGACTGCATCCAGCCGTTCCGGGCTGTCAGGCAGGATTGGAGCTAACCAGGGAGGATGCTCTGTGTCTGACAGGACAGAATGTACCAGATTTGACAGGGTCTGCCAGATTTATGGATGGGGTAGAAAATCTTAAAAGTCCTGCAGAGCTACACGTCATGTTGCCCTAAATATTTGTAAATAACAGTAAATAAAATTCCCGTGGATCTCTGGCATCTAGGGTTTCTTCCTTCCCCTTCCTTTAGGATTTTTCAGGATTTTCACATCCTTCATTCTTAATAGAATTAAAGTGGCCAAGAAGCCTGAGCTGTGTTTCTTCTCTTAAATTACTCACCTCTTCATTTTAAAATTGATTTTCCTCATTTTTTGGCTGATGTTCATGCTCAACAGCCTGAGATTTCTATTCCTCTTCTGCTGCTGCTCTGAACTTAATGAGCAAACCTTCCTGCATGTCATCAAGGCAAAATCCTTTTGCCAGGTGCCAAACTGTGTCAGATTTTGGGACTTGAGGTATTTGATCTTGAGACAGACACATGTCCTTTCCCAACATGTTTACCCAACAGGTTGGGGGGTTTTTTCCTTGCTTTTACCAAAAAATTTAAATCTGCATTGCCTGCTCATAACAAGCTTAGCAGCAGATGTTCTGATGTTGTGCCAGACGGTGTTGGGAGGCTGGAATTCTGGATCTGCAGGGAATTCTGGGTCTTGCTGCTTTGCTTTGTGTTCTTTAGTCACCCTGAGTCAAGCAGCTTTTCTGTCTGGTTCCCTGTTCTTGGGAAGGCATTGTGGAGGTTATTTCCATTTCCTCCTGTGCTACCCTATTTTTGCTCTCAGACACCCTGAGAAGCTCTTTTAAAATCAAAATATTAGTTCTCAAGAGCAGCAAAAGTCACCTGGAAGTCACCCCAGCAGCAGTTTGGGACGCTGGGAACAGCATTCTCATAACCAGAAACCTTGAGATGCTCTGTGGTCACTAAATGGGATGTGATGAACTCGTATGGCTTAGTTTCAAAGAGCTGCTGTGCTCGCCAGGGCCTTTCCATGGAAGTTGGGAGCTTGACAAAGACAAAAGAAATTAAATAGGCTGAGCAGGAAGAGCTCCTTGGGGTTGTGTGGGGAGCAGGGAGCAGCCCTGTGCGGGGAGATCTCAGGCCTGGGTGCTCACACCCAGCAATGTATGTCTGTATCTGTAAGCGTTGTGCTGCTGCAGGGCTGTGTCTGAAGCTGCTTTTGCCGTGTTTTGGAAGGTCCTGGACATCCTGCAGCACATCCAGGCCCTGGACCCGTCACAGCACGGTGCTGTGGGGTACCTGGTGCAGCACACCCTGGAGCACATCGAGCGGCGCAAGGAGGAGCTGGGCCCCGAGGTCAAGCACCGCTCCGATGAGAAGCACAAGGAGGTTTGCTTTTCCATTGGGCTCATCATGAAACACAAGAGGTGAGCTGGAAGCCTTCCCCACAGGACTTAGATGTGGTTTAGTGCCGAGGAGGAATGGGACATGCCAGGCACGTGCATCTGCCCCATGTAGGGAAATGGGAGCAGCTCTGTGTGTGTGTGTGTGCCTGGAGAGAGAAATGTTTGCAGTGCAGAGAGCTTGGCTTGGCTGAGTCATGCTCTGCCACACAGGTAACCACCAGAGCACAGAGCTCTCCAGGAAACAGCAGCACTCACTGAATGAGGGACTGTGGAACAGAGTCAACTTCAGGATCGATTCTCATATTCCCAGAACAGCTTGTGGATGTTTCTCTGTGCTCTGCCTCCCTCCTCCTGCACTGCACAGAGCCTTTGTGCTCCTGTCTGCTCTGTGTTGCTTTGGCCACTCCTCTGACTCATCAGAGCATACCTAAGGGACATCAGCAGTGACAGTTGTAACACCTCACAGTTAATCCTGGACACATTCTGTAAATAATGGTGGCTTTCTTCTCAGTGTTGGGATTACCTCGTCTGTGTGACGGGCACAGAAATAATTGCACAGCCCAGTAGGGTGGTTTTTCCCTCCTTTTTGTTGCTTTCTCTTCTGGTTGCTGACTTCCAGGCTCTTTCCCATTCTCTTTTCTTGCTCGCATTTGGTTTTCCTTTGTCTCCAGCTGTTTATTCCTGTCTGTTTATCCAGCCATTCATAGTCATTTCCGTCCACTTCAAAATACAAACACAAAATGTTTCTGAATTGGTTTTTTTTGTTCCTCTTGTTCCTCTCCTCCTCATGCCAGCTCTCAGGAGGTTCCTATCCTCTTTGTGCTATATTAATCTTGAGGAAAAAGAGCTGGCTCTGGAGTGCTCACAGACTTTGTGTGCAATTTCTTGACTCAGGTATGGCTATAACTGTGTGATTTATGGCTGGGATCCTGCCTGCATGATGGGGCACGAGTGGATCCGGAATATGAACGTGCACAGCCTCCCCCACGGCCCCCACCAGCCCTTCTACAACGTCCTGGTGGAGGATGGTTCTTGCAGATACGCTGCCCAAGGTGAGCAGGAGCTCCTGTGAGCACTCTCTGTCCACAGCTGGACGGAGGGATGCTCAAATGATGAACTCAGTGTGATTAACAAGTGTTCTGAAGGGGAGGTAGGAAGGAAAATGATCTTGAAGCGTGGCCTGCTCTGTTTGCTCTCCATGAAATCAGCCTGGCTGGGAATGGACATGAAGGCCCAGTCTGGTGTCATCTCCTCTTGGTCAAAGAATGTGTTTTGCACACTCTTATGGTTTGAACCTTGATTGCTGCTTTGAAAGAAATAATTCAGCTTTTACTGAAGGTCTGTCAGCAGCCTAAGCTGTGCTTGGACAGGACCTGGGAATGGCATTTAGTGAGGGAGCACACAGGAGTTGCTTGTCAGGACATGGTTCTGGTCACTGTCACATGCCAGGATCCCAGGGAACAGAGATAACCTGGCTTTTAGTGCCACCTTTAAGCAGAACAAAAGGTGCATTTGTTCCAATTTTAAAAAAATATTAGATTAATTAATGTCTCTTTGCAAGTGCAGAGTGGTGTAGAAATCTCAATGTCACATGTTCTTTATGCAACATATCATAAGAGGAAGCTTATCTGATGGTCAGAGTATGCGGTTGGGATAACAGGAAGTGCTGCTGAACTGAAGTTCTAAAGAAAATTACGAAAGAAAAGCACATCTCTGACTCTGGATATTGTAAAATTGTTAATTTTCCTCATGTTTGTGTTATTCCTGCGACAGGGAGGTCCCATCCAGGCAGGGCAGCTGCACAGCCAGAGTGTGTTTAATAAGAGAAGATGTGGAAGCTGCTGGAGGGAAAGTCCTGACCAAAATTCCCTTTCCCCGGGTGCTCCCTGCATTGTCTGGTCCCCTGTGTGTGACAAGAGGTGGTTTTACAGGAAGGGACACTCCTACCTCTTTCCCACTGTCCTGAGAGTGGTTTTTTTATATTCAGCAGCCCAAAAAGATGAAGTGACAAATCCTGGTGGCTGAGATCAGGCAGGGCTTGGCCTCTCAGAGAGTCTGAAAAACCAGAAATTCTTGTGTGCCATGGGCTGATACTAAAATATGCATCTGGGTAATTACCTAATCAGGTAATTGTCCCCAGTGCTGCTGGGGCTGAGTCATCACTTATCTTTTGTCTAATGAAGTGTAAACAAACACAGGCCTGGCTGGTCCCAAAGTGGCTCTCGGGGTAGGCTGACACTGTTATCTCTGTGTAGGAGACACTGTTATCACTGGATCTCTGTGACATCCAGGAGTTTGGATATTCCTGGGGGAAAGTGAAGGGTTTGTGCTGCCTGGATATTGATAGCCCCTTAAAATACATCCATTTGGGAAGGATTATTTCATAACCTCGTGATCTGACTTCGGGGAGGGAGGGAGTGTTTTACTGAAAGAATCCTAAAGAAATCCTCATGTGGAGTTTAATTTAACCAGCTCAGAAATAACACCAAACTTATTATAGAGAAATGAACCTCACTTTGAGGCCTTCCTCTAAATCTGTGGGTTGACTGTAGCTAATTCCAGAACTCCTGTATCATGCAGGGAGTTTGGTACCTGTCCACTCCTGTCTGTGCTTTATTTGCTTTGTGACAGCACAGGAGGGAGAGCTGTGGCTCAGAACTGCTCATCAGCACCTTTGTGAGGCTCCCACCTTGTGCTGAACTCGCTTGTGTCAGCCTTTCCCCCTGCCAGCTGCTGTTCCATCCCTGCAGCTCCATCCTGCAGCTCCATCCCTGCACATCTCATCCTGCAGCTCCATCCCTGCAGCTCCATCCTGCAGCTCCATCCTGCAGCTCCATCCTGCAGCTCCATCCCTGCAGCTCCATCCCTGCAGCTCCATCCCTGCAGCTCCATCCTGCAGCTCCATCCCTGCACATCTCATCCTGCAGCTCCATCCCTGCAGCTCCATCCCTGGGCATCCCATCTGCGCAGCTCTGTCCCTGCACATCCCATCCTGCAGCTCTATCCCTGCAGCTCCATCCATCCTGCAGCTCCATCCCTGCAGCTCCATCCCTGCACATCCCATCCCTGCAACTCCATCCCTGCACATCCCATCCCTGCAGCTCCATCCCTGCAGCTCCATCCCTGCAGCTCCATCCCTGCAGCTCCATCCCTGCACATCCCATCCCTGCAACTCCATCCCTGCACATCCCATCCCTGCAGCTCCATCCCTGCAGCTCCATCCCTGCAGCTCCATCCCTGCAGCTCCATCCCTGCACATCCCATCCCTGCAACTCCATCCCTGCACATCCCATCCCTGCAGCTCCATCCTGCAGCTCCATCCCTGCACATCCCATCCCTGCAGCTCCATCCCTGCACATCCCATCCCTGCAGCTCCATCCCTGCAGCTCCATCCCTTCAGCTCCATCCCTGCAGCTCCATCCTGCAGCTCCATCCCTGCAGCTCCATCCCTGCAGCTCCATCCCTGCAGCTCCATCCTGCAACTCCATCCTGCAGCTCCATCCCTGCACATCCCATCCCTGCAGCTCCATCCCTGCACATCCCATCCCTGCAGCTCCATCCCTGCAGCTCCATCCCTGCAGCTCCATCCCTTCAGCTCCATCCCTGCAGCTCCATCCTGCAGCTCCATCCCTGCAGCTCCATCCCTGCAGCTCCATCCCTGCACATCCCATCCCTGCAGCTCCATCCTGCAGCTCCATCCTGCAGCTCCATCCTGCAGCTCCATCCCTGCAGCTCCATCCCTGCAGCTCCATCCCTGCAGCTCCATCCCTGCAGCTCGCTGTGCACAGCTCCCAGCTCAGCCTTGCTGCTGCAGAGCACTCAGCAGTGCACATTGTTTTCCGCAGTGGTGCAGTATCCAAAAAGGTCCTTTGCAAGCCTCTAGGACTGCACCAGCCTGCTGAGGGATGGAAAGCTCTGGTGCTGCTGGCTGCACACCGTGACATGCAGCAGCTTCAAAGAGCCTGCATGGATTAATAGGAATTCTCTATGCTCCCTGTAATGAGCTGGATTTCAGAGACAGATTATTCCTGAATGACGTTCTCTGCATCCCAGTTCATCCTGCCCTGCCCAAAGTCAGGCTTTGATCCTTATGCAGCTTTTTTTTTTTTTTTTCTGATAATACTACCTGTTTTATCTGGCACTGTGCTGGAAAAAATGACATCATTTGGGGAATGCTGCAGGGCTCCTGCCTGTGGGATTTGCTCCCAGCCCCTGCTCTGTGCTGGCACTGCGGAGCACAGCAGCCCTTAGCCGGGGTCACCTTTGGGGTTTAGTGTTTAGGGGTCACCTGTGGGGGTTAGTGTTGTTTAAGTCTTGTGCCTAACCAGGTTATCTTGTAGGACAAAGGAGGAAAGGAGCTGCTGTGGGAAAGAATCAATGTGCCCTTCTTAGGAACTTTGATTTGCAAGTTTGGATTTAGGGAAGTTTATTTTGCTGGAGGCAGAGCTGAAAACCAGGCTGGGCCTTGGCATGGTGGAAGCACAGGCCGAGGGAGGAAGCTCTTGGCTCCTCTGCCAGCCTTGTGCAGGTGGGCTCACCTTGGGGCATTTGAGGGGATCTCTCCTCAAACTGATCCCCCAAGGGCTGTGAGGGTCAGAGCTCAGGGCAGCAGCTGCTCCCTGGGCTTGCAGCCTGGTCCTGTGAGCAGCAGAGTGGGAGCAGCATCCTGCTCCTCCTACCCAGTGCCAGGCAATCTCAGGCATAAAACAGTTCCATGCCCCTGGAAAGTGGGGTCATGAAGAGGTGAGGCTCTGTGAGCAGTTGGACTCTGCACATTTTCCTGGATTAGGCTTTTTTTCCTTTAAAACATCAGGGATTGGTGTTTCTAGAGACACAGACAAAGCCTGAGAGAGGCCCAGGATTCAGTGCCCTGCACCAGGCTGTTCCTGTGGTGATAACTGCTCCTTCCCTTCCCTCACAGAGAACCTGGAGTACAACTCTGAGCCTCGGGAGATCCCTCACCCCGACATCGGCCGCTACTTCTCCGAGTTCACCGGCCTTCACTACCTGGCAAATACCGAGCTGGAAATTCGGTACCCGGAGGATTTGGAGCTCACCCGAGCCACAGTGCAGAAGATTTACAGCTCAGGCAAGGAGTGAGTGCCGAAGGCAGCCTGGGGACAGAAGCAGCCAGAGTGTAGCTTTACCCTCTTTGCAGAACTTGCGTGGGAAGCAAGTTTGGTGACAATCCTTTGGCTTAATGCATTGGAAACTGCATTGGACTTGGAAACTGGTGCTACAGCATCTTCCCTTGTCTGCCTGCCCGTCCTGGCCCCGAGGCACAGGGACACTTTGGTACTTGAGGCCCAGCACGAGGATCTTGCAGGGACAGGAGCATTGTCCTTCGGAAGGATCCGCACATTCTGCTCGTTCTGTGGTGGCCTTGCCTTCGAAGGCCAACACAGTGAGAAGCTGGTGTGGAATATGGAGGATCCCCCTCTTCCAGAGCAGGAAGTTGCTTGTCCTTGCAGTATTATGGGATTTTTGTTTGGCTGTGTTTGGTTTGGTTTGGTTTGAATGTCTATCCCATGCAGGCGATAGTTTTTTAAAGTCTCTTCCGTTTCACTGTTGTCTAAATTTTTGGGTCAGGTATTGTTTCACCTCTGTAGTCTGATTGTTCCTAGAGCTCCTGTTCAATTCTGAGTATCCTCCTGGGCCTGGCAATACCCTTATGGGCCTGGGAAGAGCTCCAGCCACAAAACCAGCAGCACTGAGGCTCATGGGGTGGCAAGCAGCACTGACCCCGGGTGGCCACATCACCGAAGGCAGAGACTCCTAGAGCAGAAGAGGAGCTTCTGGCCCTTTCCCATGCCTGCTGAACGCACCCAGCCCATGTTCTGACTTTGTTCTTCAGTCTGTCCATCATGTGTGTCCACAGTGGGATCCATGGCACAGCCATGAGTGTTCCCAGGAGGATCTGGGCCCTCTTGGGAATGTTTGGTGGAACCTCGAGGGCAGTGCCAGAACGACTTTGATGGACACGGCGCTGCCGTTCATTGCCACCTCCAATTCTTTTTCCAATAGGTATTTATGCAATACAGTGGAATGATGACTGGAACCTGGCCATCCCTGGAGTCAGCCAAACCATTACTGGAAGCAAGATGAATTCCTGCAGCTTGAGGCCTTCTTCCTTCTTGCCAAAAGAAAACAGATTCTGGGGGAACACAGACTTCGCTACCTGCGAGGGAAGAGCTTTAGCAGCTCGAGGCACACGAATTTTAACCTTGACTTAAAGGCCCAGACAGAACCACTGCAGAAGAGGTTTTCCTCTGGGCTCAGGGGCTGTGGGGTGCAGAGTGACAGTGTTTGTGCATATCTTTGTGGTTTCTGAAGCAATGTGTGTAGAGTAGCTGCAGCTCGTGTCTCCTGTCACCGTCCACTTGCAACACAATAATTCTCTCTCCCAGCTGACAGTTAGGGCCCTGTAGAGGTAGGTGGATGCTCTTTAGTCTCTTATACACTACAGGTATGTCCAAATGGAATCACAGCCCTCCTCTCCAGCAATGCCTGCCCTGCATGTCACCTCCTGCAACCCTGAGCACTGGTTTTCTGTGAGAAATAAATGCTGAGAGCCCAGCGCCGTGGTGGTGGTGGTGGTGGTGGTCTGCAGGGGTCTGGGGGCTCCAGGAACAGCAGTCTGTGGGGAGAGTGTGAGGAGTCTGAGGGGCCTCTGCTCCAGGCAGAGCTCAGTCTTTAAAAATCCCAGCATGGTTTGGGCTGGAAGGGGCCTTAAAGCTCCTCTTGTTCCGTGGGCAGGGACACCTTCCTCTATCCCAGGGCTGCACTGATGTGGGAGGGAGGGATTTCCATGGTGATGCAGGGTAGGGAATCCTCGGGCAGCAATCCTAAACCCCATCTCTTGTTCTTAAAGGTTGGAGTAGACCCCAGCCCTCCAACCCATTTTGAAAGCAGATCCCAAAAGATTCCTGACCAGGGTGCAAGGTGGGAATGAGGTGATGAGTCCCAAGGTGGCTGAGAACAGGCAGAGCAGGGCTTGGGCCCTTGGAATTCCCATTCCCATGGATGTCAGCGAGATTCCTGGGATTTTGTGCTCCCTTTTGTTCACACCTGGGCCTCTCTCCAGTGCATGCAGGGAATTACAGAGCTCACAGGAGCCCTCAGCACACAGAGCTGCCTGAGTGCTATGAAACAGCCACAGGAGCCAACAGCAAGCACCAGAGTTTCCCTGAAATGCCCCTGGAAAGCTGCTGGATGCTTCAGGGGTCCCAGAGCAGCCAGCAGAGCCTCTGTGTCCCTCTTTTGGGGCCAGTGTGTGTCCATACCCCGAGGAGAGCTGGCCCAGCAGGAGTGTGGGAGCTGTTGCTCACCACAGACCTCCCCAGGGTTGGTGCTGCCTGGGGTGCAAAAGGGAGTGTTCTGCGCAGGGGGGACAGGCTTGGGGACTCAAGACAGCCCTAGAAATAAATCCTCATCCCTCTGGCAGGAGTTGTTTTGAGGCAGTGTGTGCTCAGACAGCACTGCCTGCTCTGGGTGCTGCCCACATCCACTCCCAGAGCACCAACACAGCCTCGGATGTGCCAAATTTGGAAAAGACTGGACCTGTTCCAATAAATTTTCTGCACAATCTCAGCCCAGGATCCAAATCAGATTTTGGGATTTAAGCACAACCCCAAGGGAATGCTGTGTTCCCTTTGTTTCCCCTTTGGGGAGGGTGTCCCTGGGTGGAGCCTTTGGTTTTGGTGAGGAGAAGCTCCCCCATGAGCACCTGCTGCTGTGGGAGGCCTCAGCCTGGCAGCCAGGGGGGCCAGGGGGAAGCTGAAAAACCCCAGGATCCCTCTTGGAATTCACAGGGGTTCCCACAGGCTGCACAGGTGAGGTCCAGCATGGCAGGAAACACCTCTGTGGGATGGTGGGGTGACATTTGGGGTTTGCCTGTGCCCCTTCCCAGCAGCACAGCACAGACAGCAGTGGATCCCCAGAGTTCCGTGTGCTCGTGAGAGATGTCCGGACGCGTGGTGTCCGCGTTCAAGATGGTGCCAGTGCCATCCATTGGGATTTGTCCTCTCCTGTCTGGAGCTTTGCCAGGAGGGGCTGTGGGGCTTTCGGGAGAAGGTGGAATTGCCTCCCTTCTCTCCCACCAATGGCCAGGTTGCTCCTGGGCAGTGCCAAAATCCTCTGGTCCTGTGTTCCTCAGGAGCAGGGGGTGAATTTCCTGCAGTTAATGCCGTGTTCTCCCTTCCCATGTCACCATCTTCCTGGGCACAGAACATCCCCACTTTAAAATCCAGAGTGTGAAGGAAAACAATGCAGAATGGGGAAGAGGAGGCTGGGAAGGGGCAGGAAGCGAGGAGTAATCACTGAGGAGCAATCACTCTCGGGGTCATTAGGAGAAGCCGAGGGCTGCTTCGAGCTTTGCCCCTGGCTCTTGGCACTCAGGGAGGTTTCAGGCGCTGCCATTCCCGGGTTTCCTGGGGCAGGGAGCGAGTCCTGGGAGCAGCAGTGTCCGTGGGAGGTTTCCCCACCCGTGGAGGCTGAGGGCTCCATGTGCTGCTGCTCCAGGCCAGGCTCAGGAGCTGCTCATGCCCTCCCCCGGCAAAGGGGCAGGGAGGGAGGGACAGCTCCTGCCGCAGCATCCGCCTGGGAAACCCAAAACCCCTTTGGACCTGTCCTGACACAGGGGGATGCCAGGGGCAGCAGGTGACGCCTCTGGGACAAACCATGGAGTTTGTCTCTGACCTTTGCAGGAAAACCAGGAGCCTCAGCCCTGCCTGGGGCCAGGGAGAGCTGTGTCCTCTGGGACACACGAGGGGAACGAAGGGCTGCTCTGGGTTTGAGAAAGGTCCCTGGGCTCTCCTGGTCCCTTCCAGGCCACCTCCACTCTCACACCCGCTGGCTCCAGGTACTGTCCTGACTCCTTCTGCTGGGGCTGTCCCAGCTCCATGGGCTCTGTGTGTCTCCCTGGTGGCTCTTCCCCACGGGGGACACAGGGACTGTGGAGGCAGGGACAGAGTGGTGCATGTCCTACCCCCGTCCTATCCTCCTCCTCCCGGCTGGAAGTGCCTGGGCTGGGCAAAACTCCACATTTCATGGAAAACTCCTGCCCCAGGAATGGAGGGTGAGGAAGGAGCCTTGACCTCAGGGTCCCTGACATTGACAGCTGAGGTTGCAAGATGGGGATACCTCTCCTTTCTCCTTTTTTATTTATAAACAGGTATTTTCCTGGACAGCTGGAGGCTGGAAATGATTTCATTCCTTTCCTGTTTATATTTGGCTTTAAACAAATAAACAACACTGACTTGCTACCTACTGCCGCGGTGTGCTTTCTGAGCCGCCTCCCCAGCCCCTGCCTTCGCTCCTGGGAGGGCTGTGCCCTTCCCTGTGCCCGTGGGCGGCTGACGTGGCCCTGCCAGTCTGGCAAGGAGGGACATGGCGACAGAATCCCCCCCTGTGCTCCGGGCTGTGCCAAAGGTACGCCCCAGGGCTGCGCTCCCTTTTGGGGGTCCCGGGTCACCTCTGTGCCTCCCCCTTTGTCTGTCCCCAGCCCGGGTGGAGCAGCGTGGGCGGTGCCAGGGCCGGGGGCAGCCGAGGGGCTCGGATGGGAGCGGCTGCAGGGTATCCGTGGGGGAGACCCCGGCCCCCATTCCCTCCCGGGGGTGCGCGGGGGCAGCTCCGTGCCCTTCTCCCGGGGAGCGCTCCGGAGCCGCGAGCGGGGCACAGCCGCCGGTGCCACCAGCGCTGCCGGGGCTGTCCCCGCTCCCGGAGGGTCCCACCCCCGGCGGGCCCTGCGCTGCCTCTGGGCGGGGGCTCTCGGGGACCCGCGGCCGCCGCGCCGCCGCCGCCTCCCGCCGCGCCCGCCCTTAAAAGCGGCGGCGGCTCCGGTGCAGCGCCCGCGGCGGCGCTCCCGGCACGGCCCGGGATGGGCTCCGCGCACTCCGTGCCCGCCGAGATGCGGGAGCTGGCGGACAGGACCGGCTGTGAGTACCGGGGACCCGCGGGCACCTCGGCCGGGCGCTGCCGCCCCCCGCCCCAGCCCGGAGCCGCCCGAGGGGCACAGCGCCCGCGGGGGTGCAGGACGTGTCACCGGGAGGGGGGGCTGTGCCGGACGTGTCACCCGCGGGGGTGCAGGACGTGTCACCGGGGAGGGGGGGCTGTGCCGGACATGTCACCTGAGGGGGCTGCAGGACGTGTCACCTGGGGAGGAAGGGGGGGGTACACTGGAAATGTCCCCTGGGGGGCCGGGGGGCTGCAGGAGGTGACGCTGGAGGAGGGGAGGGGGATTCAGGACCTGCCGTGTCACCCGCGGGGGAGGAGGCAGGCGATGTCACTCGGGGAGGGTGCGGCGATGTCACCTGGGCTGGGGGGAGTGCAGGATGTGTCACCCGGGGCGCGGAGGGGGGCAAGGGGACAGAGGATAAGAGGGGAGGGTGTAGGAATGTCACCAGAGAGTGCCAGCATGTCACCCTGGCCGTGCAGCCGTGTCCCCGGTGCCACAGTGTCGCCGTGCCACGAGCCGGGGCGTCGAGCGGCCACACGTGCGAGCCCCGGCCGAGCTCTGTCCCCCGCGCCACCCGGGCGGGGAATTGTCCCCACGTGGCTGCTGTGCCCCGGGGGCACCGGGCCGTGACACCCTCGGGGCTGCTCCGGGCGCTTTGGGATCAAGGGACCGCCAGGGGAAGGAGCAGGGACACGGCCCAGGGCTCCCCGCGGGGCTCGGGGCGTGGGACAGGCTGGTCGTGTCTGTCCTGGGAAATGTCACCGCTCCGGGACGTGGCGAGCTCCGGGCACGGAGATCGGGGAGGTCCCGCCTGGCTCCTCCAGCCCCGGCCGTGCTGCCATGGAGGGGCTGAGGGGGCAGCTCTGCCCACGGCCGGAGGGTCTGTGGGGGCTGAGAGGGTGCAGTGACTGTCCCCAGTGCTGCTGCTGCTCCTGGGGTCACATCTCCCTTCATCTCCATCCCCTCTCCTCCTCCCCCAGGGAGGGCTGAGCACCCCCTGAGCTCCCTGGGGAGCACTCAGGAGCTTGGGGAGCCCGCGGGTGCCAGCCTGGCAGCCCAGGGTGGGAGCAGGTTTTTGGGGAACCCCCCGGGCCCGGGGAGGCTCCTGCCCCGTGCCCGTGGATCAGCGCTGGGTGAGGGTTTGCAGGGGCAGCACCCGAAAATCTCCCGGAAAGCAGGGCAGGGAGGGCAGGGCAGCCCCTGACTCCAAGCCGTGACTGGGGACATGTCCTGAGCTCCGGGTGGGGCTCACAGAGCTCCCCCGTGCTGTGGGAAACCAAACCCCAGGGAATTCAGGGATTTCCAGCCCTGCCGCTGCTGCCCGACCCCTGCAGGGCATTGCGGCCACCAGGGTCCATGGGAGCGGCAGGGACAGGGCAGAGCCACCTGGATGTGCCCACGGCTTGTTCCTTCTCCCTCTCCCCATGGAGGGGACCCTGAGGGGCTGCTCGGGGCCTGGGGCTGTTCCCCTCCCTGCCTGGGATGAAGCGGCTCCTCCTGGGACGATGGGACCCTTCCCTGCCCCCGGGCTGGTCCCCCGGGGAGGGCTGAGCCCCCAGCACCCCTTTCCCTTTTCCCTTTGCTCAGGCAGCACAAACCACGCAAGGCTGGGCAGCAATCCCAGCTCCCTGCGGTTTAAATCCCATTTTTCCCCCGCTAGCGGAGGCTGCCGTGCTTGGACAGGGCCCTGCAGCATCAGGATGCTTCTCAGGGACACGAGCAGCCTCTGCTGCCCTTCAGCCAGCGCTTCTTCCAGCAAAGCGTTTGCCTCTTGTGCAGCTTTTCCCTTTTTTTCTGGAAAGCAGCCAAGCGCTGCCACCTTCCACAGCACGGAGCCACCCTGGGAAACCTTCCCCGAGAGGAAGACCTGGGACTGGGGAAGGAGGGAGGAGGACCCTCACCCAGCCCTGCAGGGCTGGCCCAGCCGTGAGCATCGAGCCATAGGCCCTAGTGCTTTGTCCTGTCGGGGCCTGGGACATTTTTCTGAGAGATCAAAGCTTTTTGGTGTGCACCCAAGTCCCAGATGTTGAAGGCTTGGTGGCCCAGCCGCTCCCATGGTGACGGCGATGTCATCACAGCAGAAGGTGAAAGGTCACTTCTCCGTGGCCAAAATTGGAAAGCAAAGTCGGGGGAAAGTTTCCATGGTGTGTGTGGAGAGCAGGAGCAGCAGCCGGGAGGGATGAGGGGAGAAAACACCGAATGGGTGAATCAGTGGGGCCTGGGCATCGTCACCTGGGAGCCAGGGGCGCCAGGGGGGTCAGAAAATGGGGTTTGGAGCCCATCGTGCAGAGGTGCTGGTGGCTGTTGGGGCAGCAGGGACCCAGGCAGGCCCAGGGCCCCAGAGCCAGCCCGGCTGGGTTTTCCAGGCTGTTCATAGAGGTCTGGGAAGGCTCAGCCTCGCTGATCAATACAGTTGCTATTTCCAGGCTGTGGAGTGCAAAGGACATTATTCAAACATCATAAAAGGAGTGCGGGAGGCTCTGCCCAGTTCTGCCCTGTCCTGCTGTCTTGCAGCATTAACCCTTGCAGCCCCTCCGCGGTACTTTTAACACGGTTTAAGTCTCTGCAGGGCTCCAGGAGAGGCTGATTCGCAGCTGCTGGGGCAGCCCTGCCCCGTGCCGGCCCAGCCGGGGCTGCAGGAGCGTGGGGTGCAGCAGACAGAGCCCCAGCTCCTGGAGACACAGCCCCAAAGAGACACAGCCCCAAAGAGACACAGTCCCAAAGCGCTTCCCTGGCTCCTGGGAATGGCGCTGGCAATGTTTGCACAGGGTCAGGCTCAGGGGTGCAGAGCTTGCTCACAGCCCCTGGAGAGCACCTGGGGACCACAAACTCACCTGTGCCGTGGGGCTGGGCAGTGGGAGGTGCTGCCGAGCCTCAGGCTGGAGCCTCAGTGCTCATGGGGCTCACAGGGAGCTGCTCCGCTCCCAGCCCAGCCCAGGACTGGGGTGACACATCCCTGGACAGTGCCTGCCCCATGGTTTGGGGCTCACCCTGAGCAGGGGCAGCAGTGTCAAAGCCAGGCGTGGGTTTTGGGGTGCCCCCTCCGTGTCCTTTCCTCTTCCCTGGCGTGGGGCAGGTTGCTGCTGTTGGGATTTCTGATCCCAGAGTTATCTCCTGCCCCGGCCGTGGATGTGGACACAGGCACAGCAACCTCCTGGCTCCAGGCAGAGGTGTCCCGGGAAAGGCTGGGATGAGCTCCCTGGGCACAGCTCTGCCCGCGGTGCCAAACCCCACATGGAACAGCCGAGCCTGTCTGGGCTGACACCGAGGGTCCCGAACTGGGGGTGGGATCCTGAACTGGGGGTGGGATCCTGAACTGGGGGTGGGATCCTGAACTGGGGGTGGGATCCTGAACTGGAGATGGGATCCTGAACTGGGGGTGGGATCCCCTTGGGCCATTCTGTGCCATGCTGGGCCAGGGAACTTTCTGCAGCCCTTGGCACCGTCCTTGCAGCCAGCACAGGGACACGGGGACACAGGGACATGGATGGGCCTTGCAGGGCTGGATAGAGACACCGAAGGGACACAGGGGTGGCACCAAAGGGACACGGGGGTGGCACAGCAGTGCCCAGCAGTGCCCCGGCCCCTGCCCCACTGCTGGGGGGTGTGGGGCAGGCACAGAGGAGGGTCCCGAGGGTCCCCTGGGGCTCAGCCCTGTCGCCTCTGTCCTTTCCCTGGCAGTCACCTCGGAGCAGATCGAGCACCTGCACCGGCGCTTCAAGCAGCTGAGCCAGGACCAGCTGACAATCCGGTACAGAAATTCCAGTCCCTGGAAATTCCCATTCTCACTGTAATTCCATCCCATGGCAATTCCAGTCTGTGGCAATCCCAGTCCATGGCAATTCCAGTCCGTGGGAATTCCATCCCATGGCAATTCCCATCGCCACTGCAATTCCAGTCCATGGCAATCCCAGTCCATGGCAATTCCAGTCTATGGCAATTCCAGTCTATGGCAATTCCAGTCCCACTGCAATTCCGGTCCCACTGCTGGGGCTGCCCAGAGCATCTCCCAGCTCCCCTGGGCTGCCTGGGCTGTGATTCTGAGTGTCCTTCCCAGGCATCCCAGCCGTGCTGAGCTCCTGCAGCGTGGCCTTCAAACAATCCAAGGAAAAACGAGCAGTGGCCTTGGGGCAGGGGTGCTCCTGGCAAAGAGCTCACCACCCCCAGCTCTAAAATCAGCTTTCGGGAGGGCAGTGGGGGCTGCAGTTGCTCTCATCCTCTGCTGTGGCTGTGCAGGGAATTGTGCAGCTCGGGGGAGCTCCGAGCTCCTGCTGCTTCCCCCCCCCCAGGGTTATTTCTTGGCTCATTTGCTCTATAAATTGTCGATAGCAAATGACCAGCACGGGCTCAGCACGAAGCTGAGGGGAGGGTGGGCAGCAGGAGCTCCTTCCCCTGTTTGAGGCCTTTTTCCTGGGAAAACCCTGAAAACCACGGCAGATGGAGCATTGCCAAGGGCCCTAGTGGCATCCCAAGGACTTCCCAAAGACCCATTCTAGTTGGGACAAAATTGCTGAGCACAGACTCGCTCTCTGTCTGAATTGAAGCAAGAAGGGCTTTCCATCCAAAACCTCTGTATTTTTCCACGATTGCTTCGGAAGGAAGGGGTTGGGAGTCTCGGGGGCTGTCGGAGCACTGCCCTCCTCCGCACTCCCTCAGCTCTGGGCTGTCCCTGTTCCTTTGCAGCAAGGAGAACTTTGACAGCATTCCCGACCTGGAGTTCAACCCGATCAGGGGCAAAATCGTCCATGCCTTCTTTGACAAGCGGTGAGAGGCCCCAGCACCCAGGGAAGGATGGGGTGGTTGGGGTATCCTCGGGAAATGGGATGGGGCTGGGCAGGGATCTTCCTAAAGACTGGATGCAGCCAGGGGGAGAATTGTGGCATTTAAGCTAAATCTTAGGGACAAACCAGTCCTAAAGCTTTCCTGGGAGCTGTGATGGGTTTGAGAGGGAGTGACTGGGGGCTTCCCATCACCGTGGGCTCCGGGATCCCCAGGAACCTGCGGCAGGAGTCGGATGGGCTGGCAGATGAGATCAACTTCGAAGACTTCCTGACCATCATGTCCTACTTCAGACCCATCGAGATGAACATGGATGAGGAGCAGCTCGACCGCTTCCGGAAGGAGAAACTCAAATGTGAGGCTTTCCCAGAGCCTGGGCTTTGGGGCTGGGGTGGGAAGGGTGATTTACCTCCCTGACCCTGCCCCGCTGCTCTCGCCCCTCGCAGTCCTGTTCCACATGTACGACTCGGACCACGACGGGAAGATCACGCTGCAGGAGTACAGAAATGTAATGTGTGAGCCCTCCCGCCCCATCCCCTCTGCAACCCCAGCCCGGCTCTGACCTGTGCCCTGCAGGTGGTGGAGGAGCTGCTGTCGGGGAACCCCCACCTGGAGAAGGAGTCGGCTCGATCCATCGCCGACGGGGCCATGATGGAGGCTGCCAGCATCTGCGTGGGACAAATGGTGGGAGCTCTTGGGGGAGCCTCTGCCCTGCTCTGCCGTGGCACGGAGGGGCTGTGGGGCACAGGAACAGGGCTGGGGGTGCCTGTCCTTCCTGGGGCATCTCCCCTGTCCCTGAGCTGCTTGGGCTGGGGATTGTTTTGCAGGCAGCAGCTTTCAGGGTGGTTTTGTTCCACGATAAACCTGAGGGGGATCAGCAAACAGCTTCCCATAAACCCTGTCCTCATTGGGGTTTAAAAGGCTGTTCCTTGCAGGCATGGGAGGCTGGGGAGCTGTTTTAGAGTACAGCGCAGGGTCAGCACTGTGCACCCATGGCAGATGTCCCTCAGCCCCAGGGGACACCCCTGGGTCACCCCCCAGCCCCTGTCCCATCACCCGGGGCAGCTGGAACGTTCCCTCTCTCGCTCGCACAGGGCCCGGACCAGGTGTACGAGGGCATCACCTTCGAGGATTTCCTTAAGGTCGGTGACATCTCTGCCGTGTCCCCGGGAGGAGGGACCCGGCTGGGCACAGGGAGCGGGGCTGGCCCTGGCCCCGCTCAGCCCTGTCCCCTGCAGATGTGGCAGGGCATCGACATCGAGACCAAGATGCACGTCCGCTTCCTCAACGTGGACACCATCGCCCACTGCTACTGAGGGGGAGGAGGAAGAGGAGGAGATGGAGGAGGAAGAGGATCCAGCAGCAGCTCCATGTCCTGGCTCTCAGCTCCATGGCTCTGTCCTGCCCCATGCCTGCCCTGCGCTGGGGCTGCCCTCAGCTCTCTAGAAACATTAGAGGCTTTTATCTGTAATAAAAGATATTTCTCTTTTTAGTCCTCGCTGAGAAACACTTCATCCATCCATCACTCTGTGGTGGAGTGTTTCCCTGAGCAGAAAGCCTCCACACATCCTGGTTTCCCTGTAAATCTGGATTTTTACTTGGCCACGTGCTGCTCTGGGGAAGGAGCTGCCCAGGCCGTGGGGAGAGAGGCAGGATGGGCATGCTGAGGGGCAGGAGGTGAAGGCAGCATCCTAAAAGGACAACCTCATCCCACTGCGCATCCTACAGTGACGGTGGCGGCGGTGAAACGAGGAATATTCCCAGTTTAATCCCAAAGCAGCCCCTGGCTGTGCCTGCCGGGCAGGAGGAGCCCGCAGCAGGCAGCAGGGACACGGGGACACAGCGACACGGGACGTGGGCTCCTGGCAACCAGGTGGCTGCTGCCCCCACATGTTCCCGCAGAACAAGGCTCCGCGGCCGGGGGTTGTTTACGAGTATTAATAACTGCATGGCTCCGGGCGCGTTTCTGTCTCTAAGGCAGCCTGAGCTGGGGCGGGAGGGAGGGGGAAAAGGGCAATGGCTATTTTTAGAAAAGCAGGGAAGATGTATTTGTTTTATCAAAAAATAGCTTCCCCTGGTGACACGAAGCCGCGATGGGAGGGGTCCCCCAGCACGGCGGGCAGCGGGAGGGGCCGCGGGAGCGATGGTGCCAGCGCTGTGGCCCTGCTGTCACCCCTGGTGTCACCCCTGTGGCACTCAGCGCGCCCCCGCCTCGGGGCACCGACCCCTTCTCCTCCTTTCCCACGCTCCTGGGGCTCTCTGCTCGGGCAGCGCCGCACTGAGGGCGCAGGAAGGGCTTCCCTCCTAGGCTGTGTCCCCTCCACTGTCCCCAGTGCCCGCCCGGAGCGGCTGGAGCAGCTCCCGGAGCCCGCGGCAGCAGAGCCGCTGGCCAAGCGCTGCGCTCCCTGCAATGCAGTCCTGGCCCGGAGGGACCTGCCCGGCTCGGCGGCACCGCGGGATGACCCCGGAGCCAGGGGGGATCAGCCCTGCTCATCCCTGGTCCCTGATCCCTGATCCCTGATCACTGATCCCGATCCCGATCCCACGGGGGAATCCCACGGGGGACAGCGCTGCGGGGCTGGCGCGGGTGGTGAGGAGCTGAGCTGGGCTGGGCTGGGCTGGGCTGGGCTGGGCTGGGCTGGGCTGGGCTGGGCTGGGCTGGCAGGGACAGAGGGGATGAAGTTCCCGGCCCTTCAAGAGGAACCGTGCAGGCTCCTGGCGCTGCCCCACGGCCCCACAGCCCGGGCAGGGCGGGCAGGGCTCGGGGATTCCCATCCTCATCCCCGCTGGCTCCTCCGGACAGCCTCATCCCCCCGGCACCCCATGGGCCCCGCCCGGGACAGGAACCTCCTCCTCCTCCTCCTTCTGAACCTCTCCTCAACCTCTCATCCTCCTCCTCCTCCTCCTCCTCCTGTTCTTGAACCTCTCCTCCTCCTCCTGCTCCTCCTCACCAGACCCTCAGTGCTCCCTGCCCACCCCAAGCACTCGAAGGCACACATCAGCTCCTCCCCAAATCCCCAGCCTTCCGCAGCCCACCCGGGCTCCTTTCCCTGATTTCTCACCGGAATTTCCACACAGACACTGCAGGACCATCCCACTCCCTAATCCAGCTGCAAGCTCTGTGCTCCCAGTCCTGGGTGCCTGAAAGGTCCCTTTGCACTCCCAAATCTCCCAGCTGGGGCTGCAGGGGTTGACAGAACATCAGGGCCCCACTCCCGCTCCACACCACGATTTCCTCGGAGGAATCATCCCAGAGGATCCACACCAGCACGGGCTGGGGATGCCTTGCAGTGCAGGGAAGCAGCGAGCAGGAGGGCTGGAGAGGATTGATGAGAGGGTAATTATTATCCCTCGAGCTAATTAGCTGTCCCCTGGATATTCTGAAGAGTGGCAAGGAAAGTGTGGGACTTTGGGAAGCAGAGGCAGGGCCCAACACAAACTGGCTGCAGGGTTTGCCATTGCTTACGTTGGGAATTCTCTGTGGGAAATGGGATGAGGTGAAAGCAGGAGGGAGGGCTGGGCAGAGCAGATGAGAGGGAGGGAGCAGGGGAGTGAAGGCTAATCCTAAACCCAGCAAAGGGACGGAGGTGAGGAGCCCCAAGGCTGGGCAGGAGCATCACTCGCACAGCCAGCACAGCACAGGGCTGGTGTTCCACACAGCAAACCCCAGCGAGATGAGGATAATCATCCTGGAAATCACAGGAAAACCTGGCAGAGGCCCGGGAAACCTGGCAAGGGCGACGCTTCTGCCGCAGCAAAATCCTGCAGAGCCCGCAGCGTTCCATAAAGGATAATGGCTCTGTTGTGGGGCCAAGGCGCTGAGCCCTGGGATGTGGCACCGAGCTCCGTGGCAGATCCCAGCAGTGGTCAGCAGAGGGGAATTGGGAAACTGAAGCTGCTTTTCCACATGTTGGGAAATCCAGGGAGGCTGATCAAGGCTGAGCAGCACCAGAGAGAGAGGAGGCTCCTGGGACTGGAGAGTGGGACTGAGTGACCCCAGGACTGCAGGAGGGGACTGAGTGACCCCAGGAGTCCAGGGGGGGACTGAGTGACCCCAGGGCTGGAGAGGGGACTGAGTGACCCCAGGAGTCCAGGGGGGGACTGAGTGACCCCAGGAGTCCAGGGGGGGACTGAGTGACCCCAGGGCTCCAGGGGGGGACTGAGTGACCCCAGGACTGCAGCTGCCCTGCCAGATGGGCACTGCCACGGAGGGGACATAGCCTGACCCATGTCCCCACCATCCCCCCCATCCATCAGGCACTCTGGAGCTTGGGAATGGCAGCAGAGACCGAGCAAGGTCAGCTGCCCAGGGAGGGAGGGAAGAGCAGCAGAGCAGGAGGCAGCACAGGCCCCACAGCCATGGAGCTGGGGCAGCCACCTGCAGCAGATGTTTCTAAGTGAGATTTTGAGGAGCTCCTCATTCGTTCGAGTGGCACATCCTGAGGCAGGGGTGACAGAAGAACCTCACACCAACAGCTCTTCCATGAGGAGGAATTTGGCCCAGAGGCTCAAGGCCCATGTTTCTGGATAAAAACCTGCCAGTGGCACAAATCCTGACCTGGAACAGGCCCTTCCCCCTGGTTTCTGCTGCATAATCCACCAGGACTTCATCTGTTTATGGGGTCTCTGGTCACTGCTGGCCCACCTCCCCCTCCAGCAGCAGGGACCAGGCCCAGAGGCACCTGAGGGGTCTGGAACAGGCTGGGAGGACACCAGCTCCACGCGGCTGGAGGTTTTAGGACCATCCACAGAAGGTGGAAATGAGCAGGCAAATGTCACCAGAGGTAAAGAGAGGGCACGGAGGGCACAAATCAATTCTGGCACCACTTCAGGGCACCTACATTCACCCCCTGTGACAGCAGCTGGGACAGGGCGTGACAGAGGGGACAGGGCAGGAAAGCAGAGGCTGAGTGGGAAGGGACACAGGGTGGGAGAGGAAGGGGTTCAGAGACCCCCAGAGCCCCTCCTGCACACAGAGCACCCCCTGCTCCCCCTGCCACCTCTCCTCAGATCAGGAGAGGGCTGGCAGCCCCCAAACGCCCGGGATGGCTCTTCCCTCACTGCCAAGGCGGCTGAGGACACAAAACAGAAGCAAAAAGCACTTTGTGGGGCCTGTGCTGGTGGAGTGCCCCAGGACCAGAGCAGGGGCAGCTGGGAGGCTCCAGCAGGGCTCTGCAGCCCTGTCCTTCCCCCAGGAAGTGGAGCTGCTCCCTGTGCTGAGCTCCAGAGGCGGGCACGGCTGGGCTGGGACACACACACAGCTCTCCTTGGATCCCACATTGGATCCCATGTTCCCTTCGGAGCAGGGATCCTCCTCACGAGGACATGGACAGCTCTTCTGGGCTGAGCATCGCTGTCACAACAACAGGCACCAGAAGTCTCAGGGCTTTTCATGCCAAACTCCGCTGCCTTTGGGCTCTTCAGCTGTCCCTGAGCACCCAGCCTGTCCCAGGGCCAGCAGCCTGAGTGACCCCAGGGCTGGAGAGGGGACTGAGTGACCCCAGGGCTGGAGAGGGGACTGAGTGACCCCAGGACTGGAGAGGGGACTGAGTGACCCCAGGGCTGGAGAGGGGACTGAGTGACCCCAGGGCTGGAGAGGGGACTGAGTGACCCCAGGGCTGGAGAGGGGACTGAGTGACCCCAGGCTCACTGGTGTGAGCCTGACCTTCAGGCTGCCCTCTGCCAGCTCTGTCCTCACTGCAGCCCCCGAGCCCAGGCAGGGCAGAGCTGTCCCTTCCCCAGTGCCCACCCGTGGGGACACAACCCCAGCCCCTCCTGACACTGACTGGTACCAGTGGGTTGGGAAGCCCCAGGTGGCTTCTGTCCCCAGGAAAGCCCAGATGGTGACTCTGCTCTCGCTCTTGAGATGAAGAGGCTCCGTTTGCACGGCCCTTAACCCCAAATCTCAGCAGCCACGCTGGTGTTTGCCCCACCCCGCAGCGCACTGATGAACAGCCAGGGGAAGGGCACAACATCCCTTCCATCCCCTCCCAGAACTCCCAGCTCGGATCCTCCCCAGCCTGAGTGCCCTTATCCGCGTGAGGAGCGAGTGAAACACACACACCAGCCCTGCTGCAGCGCAGCCCTCCCGAATGGATCCTACACACAGAGAGAACACCCCAAGGATCACCCCCGATGATCCCCATGGATTGGGGCTGCGGGGACGGTGTTCCACTGCACCGGAGGTGAGTTTGTGCCTGAAAGCAAACACCTGCACACGCAGGTGCTGCAGATGCCCTTCCCAGCGGCTCCAGGAGCAGGACACAGTCCTGCAGGAGAGGGAGAAGGAGGAACGCGGAGGTGGACTCCGGGAAAAGGGCTCACGTGGGCACCACACACACTTATCTGCTCCTTGCAGCAGGGAGATGGAGGAGGAACAAAGCTGCTCCAAGATAATGAGGCGAGATAAGGAGAAGGGAGAACAATGCCGTGGAAGCTCTCCCTGCTCAGCACATCTCAGAAGTCACAGGGTTGGAGCAACCCCCAAAGTCATTTATGCTACAGAAACCATTATTTATGTGTCAGGTTTCAGCTGAACTCTTGTCCAAACTGTGTATCCCTGACACCTTCTGCTCTTCCAGGAATGGAGGGAGGGAGGTGGCTTCCCAGAAGGGCAGAGGAATAGAAAAAAGACCAAAGGTTTATGAAAGATCAGATTTATTGGTCAGACAGAACAGCTTTGCCCCTTGCACTTTCTGTGTATCCATCACACGGAAAATGGTAACTGTTAAAAACCTAAAATGTGAAATTCTGGCTTAGGGGTCATGGAAAACCACCCCAAGCCAAAGAAGGAACAGCTGTGAAATAATCCATCTCTGTCCAGGGCTGCCTCGGTGACTGGCCAGGGGTGAGGTGCCAGCCCAGCCCCACTCCTGCAGGTTTGGGCACATTCCTGTGCCCTCCCAGCACCTCACACTAACCCAGGGAAAAGGTGCCAAGTTAAAACTTAACCTCAGTTTAAACGGAACTGACACCCCTTTGGTTTGCACCAGTAGGTTTTACAAGGGCAGCTCACAATGAAATCATGTCAAATCAGTGAAACAGATCCATGCAGGACTGGAGCTCTTGTTCCCCAAACTGGTTTTACCTGTCAGTGCTGCCTGGGTTTAAGGCAAGGCCTCACTCCTCATTTCCAGCTGAGTATCTCCTTCCCTTCACCTCAGTTTTGGTGCTCAATCCCCAGCAGGGAGACTGTGGCCACTTTACCCCTCCTGCTCCATGATCAATTCCCAGCTCGGAAGCAAGGGCAGCACTGGAACCCCTCCAGGTGCTGTGGAAGGACATGATCCAGCAAAGAACACACCTGACCACCTGAGCCAGCCCTTTGTCCCACTGAACAGGGTCAGTTCACCCTAAAAGGCTCAGGAACAAAATTCCACAGACAGATGTACATATACAATTAGAAAACACTTAATCCAGGATTTTAGAGAATTAAAAAAATAATTTGTTCTAAAATAATTTCGATGTGTGTGTGGCCTGCTGAGTTCCCAAGCATCCAGCCTGGCCCAGGGAACCTTCCCCTCCCTCTCTCCATCCTAAGCCCTCTCCCAGCCCCATGACCTTCTGGTCCTGCTGCCCTGTTCTCAGGCACATTCAACGCACTCCAAGGAAAACAAGAACGAGCAGCTCATTACCAGGAAAGACATTTCAAACATGTGGCTCAGCACATGCTTCCCCCAAGCCCTTGGTGATTTTCTTCCCTCCTGGGGTAGGCAAGAACTCCTCAGAGAGCTCCCAGCCTCCCACCCCTGCAGTGTCCTGCTCTGGCTTCCCGACCAGGACAGGCCCTGCAGCATCTTTCCCACAAGGAATATTTTTGTTTACCCTGCAGTGCTCCCTTTCCCTCCTCAGCCTCTCCACTGCACCTCTGGCCACGTCGAGGCCACACTGCAGCTCCAGGGCAGCCACGCTCCGTTTGGGTTCACATCCCCAGGGCTTTGGCCAGTCCCAGCCTGAGGCCTGCAGCCTGCAGCTCTTTTGGGTGCTTGTCCCACACGGATTTTCCTCTGCCCGTGGCCCTGCCTGGCCCCCAGGAGCCGAGGGGTTCCCTAAATGTTGTCATAGGGCACTGCCAGGCCGATGTTGTAGTTGTAACCTGCCAGCTCATCGTAGGAGGAGCGGCAGATGGGCAGGACACTCTCCACAGCCAGCTGGTCCACGGAGAACTCGTAGGAATAAATGACCCCTCTGTACCTGCACGGAAAACAACCAGGACACACAAAGGAAACAGAGCTAGAAATCACTAGAAAAATCATCCAAACTAAAAAATGCGATGGGATAAAACCCCCCATCCCTTCCGCAGGAGGCTGAGCAGTTGTAAGAGGGAAAACTCCCTCCTGCCTCCTCGCAGGGACCCAGCAAGTGCTGGGAAGGGCTGGTGAATCACTGCCTCCAGCCCTGCAGAGACGTGACTGTCATCTGCTGAAACATCTCCAGGCTCTCCAGCACGGGGGAAGATAAATACATTGGTATTTGATAGTTCAATTAGGCACTAACAGCCGTTTGAGATGCAAATACCAAAACCTGCAGCTTAAATGCCAGTAGTTTTCCCTTTAGGAGGAGACAGCATTACTAATATTCTGAGCATGGAAAGGGCTGCACTCCCTGCTTGGCTTCAGTGGACTTTATGTTCCCCTGCTGAGAAAGAAATGCATTTTTTTGTGCTCAAGCAAATCAGGAGCCAATTCATCGCTTGTTTTGTAAACCTTACCCTTCAACTTCTTAAAAAATTTGTTTTCCGATGCTGTACCCCCTCAGTGAGTGCTCTGGGGGATGACTCAGGTGCTCGGGGTGCTGTTCAAAAATCCAGATTGCTGGGGGCTGGTTACTCACTTGCGGTGCACGCTGGGGTCGTCGTCGGTGATGCTGGAGCCTCGGGGGTTCTTCTCCTCGGGGATGTTGGCAGTGATCAGACTGTGCGAATTGAACCACACGTGCCGCACCGGATGTCTGGAAAACAGCCCAGAGCAGGGGTGAGGGGCCACCCGCATGGACCCCAAATCCGAGCGCTGGGAAAGGAATGGCTTTGGATTACAGCAGGAGCCACTGGAATGGGGCCCCGGCTCTGGGCAGAGGCTGGCACCGCGCACCGCTGCTCCCGCAGCCCGGAGCACATCCCACATCTTCTACCCCCATCTAGTGGGCTCTTCCCAGAACACACGGGAGGCTGCAGATCGGCAGGGAAGCGCTGAGGGATGGATGCGGGCTGGGCTGGGCTGAGCGCTGCAGCTCTCCCGGGAAGGGCAGGATGCTTGCCAAGGGAGGGGAAGGACACCCCACACAGCCCCACACTGAGCTGCTTTAGGAATGCACTGCAAGGCACAAGCTCGGGGTCATGGAGTGGGAGAGACCCACAGGGATCACCCAGTGCAGCTCTGCCCTGCCCAGACCCCCAACAATGCCACCCTGTCCATCCCTGGCAGCCTCGGGGCCGTGCCCATTCCCTGGGGAGCCTGGGCAGTGCCCAGCACCCTCTGGGGAAGAACCTTTCCCTGATCCCAGCCTGACCCTGCCCTGGCCCAGCTCCAGCTGTTCTGGGTGCTGTCCCTGTCCCAGGGAGCAGAGCTTGGAGCTGCAGCCCCTGAGGAATCTCTCCTCAGTCTCCTCTGCTCCAGCTGAACAGACCAAGTGCCCTCAGCCCCTCCAGACCCTTCCCCATCCTCATCCTCATGCCCTTCCTTTGGGCACCGAAGTCAGGTCCTCATCCCCTTCCTCTTCGTAACCCTAAACCACAGGAACAGCACTTTCTGCCCAAGCAGGAGTCACTTCTCTCCTCAGATGAGGATGGCTCATCTCCACACCCCAGCTGTGTCTCCTGCCACCTCCCTCAGCTCTGGCTCCTGTTTTCCATTCCTGGCACAGAGCTGGAGGCAGGGATAACAGAACACACCTTATCTAGGAAAGCCTTTTGATTGACGTGATCCCCTCTGATTCCTCTATAGATTAAACAGTGTTTTCTAAATGTTTAATCGAATGGTTTCACTCTGAGTACATCCCCAAGCTCGGCCCTGCCCTGCCTGCCCTCCTCCTGGAGCAGCTCTAATGAGCATGCCAAGGAGACAATCAATGGAATATTGTCCTTAATGCATCAGCCACATCACAACAAGCTTTATCATTCCCAGGGTCAACACAGAAAGTGATACCTGCTATTAATCAATGACAGCTCCAGCTTGAACTCCCCTGGCTGTAAATACCTCATCTAGCTCCTCTTTGGGGAAGATGCATAAAGAAAAAAATCAGGATTTATCTGCTCATTTTATGGATATCACTCTGACTTACAAGGGGCTAAATCCTCGAGTCTTTATCCAGACAATGCCCAGGAATTGTGCTTTGATCAGGAAATCTTCATTTAGCTGCACAAAGTGTCAGCTCCAGGATTCTGTTCTCTGCTTGTACTTTCAGTGCTGGGCTCCTTGTGCTCCGTACAAACTGATATTCCAATATTTAAATGAGTTTAAAAGCTTTGATCCTCACCATTAAGGGGACGTGTGGATGAGGTGAACAGAAACCCAGGGACTGTGTAAGGATACACTGGATGGAGACAGCCAGAACAAGTTGCTCTCAAAACACTTTAAACCCAAGTTCAGCACTTTAAACCCAAGGTTTAACAACTAAACAGAGGCTGGGGATGGGGCAGGGAGGAGTCACTGACTGAACCTCATGGAAAATCCAGGGGGAATGACTTCCCTGCTGCCCAACACTCAGCTGATGAGTAAAAAGGCTGTGACAGCTGAAGGGCCCTCACAGGAACACCATGGGATGCAACCTGCTCCCAAACCACATGGAAACCACAGAGAACGCCCCAAAAAGTCTCATTGCCACACTCCCCCAGCCAGCCCCACCCCAGCTCCCCGCAGCCTCATTACCTGGCGTGCATCTCCCAGAGCTTGGTGCCCATGCGCTGGTCCCACACACACACCAGCCCCTCGTGGCCGCCGCTGACGATCTTCCACTCGTCCATCTGCACGGCGCTGACGCCCAGCTGGTGAGCGTACAGCGAGCACACGGCCTCGCCCCGCCGCACGTCGAACACCCTCACCCTGAGGGAAAGCAGAGAATGGGCTAAGAGCAGCTGGGAGTCTGCAGCCTGTGGCTTCTGACAGCTTTTGGGGTTATGGGAACACAGCTGGGACTGCATCCCCACACACCTGGGACTGCTGCTCCAGGGCTGGAAAACCTGCAGGGTCCATTCTCAACACAGAATGTTCACTGATTTCTGTCATTAAAGAGCTTTTCTCAGGCAGATTTCTCCCACCATAAAGGACCTCTCTGAGTCTTTACAGGTCCTAGGACCTAAAGAGGGCTCTGAGGCCCAGCACAGGAAGGAGCTGGAGCTGCTGGAGGAGTCCAGAGGAGGCCATGGAGATGCTCCAAGGGCTGGAGCCCCTCTGCTCTGGAGCCAGACTGGGAGAGCTGGGGGTGTTCACCTGGAGAAGAGAAGGCTCCAGGCTCAGAGCCCCTTCCAGTGCCTAAAGGGCTCCAGGAGAGCTGGAGAGGGACTGGGGACAAGGGATGGAGGGACAGGACACAGGGAATGGCTTCCCAGTGCCAGAGGGGAGGGACAGATGGGATATTGGGAAGGAATTGTTCCTGTGAGGGTGGGGAGTGGCTGGGATGGAATTCCCAGAGAAGCTGTGGCTGCCCCTGGATCCCTGGCAGTGTCCAAGGCCAGGCTGGACAGGGCTTGGAGCAGCCTGGGACAGTGGAAGGTGTCCCTACCCATGGCAGGGGTGGTGCTGGATGGGCTTTAAGGTCCCCTCCCACCCAAACCATTCCATGATTCTATGAGTCTGTGATATAAAATAGAAGTGCAATTTGCATAAAGCTCCTCTCTGTGCCCCCAAAAACATCAGCAACAGCACGAGGCACAAAATACCTGTTTTGGGCACACTGTTAACACATCCTGCCCTGGAACATAGCGACATCCACAATGGATGAGGGATAATATTATTACCAGGATCAAGGAAAGGATTATTATTACAAAGATTTCAGAGGAGACCGGACATGTGGCAATTCAAAGACAAGACAGGGAATTACAGGTTTATACCCTTGACGTAATCACCAGTATTAAAACAATGCACCCAGCATCCCCCAGGGTCTGTTTTGACTTCAAAAATGCAACTGAGTGCGGGCAGTTTTTAGGTCCATCTGATTTTCAGACACTATTGACCACTCAGACAAAGCATTCTGAAGAGAAACGAATTGAAGGCTCAGCCAGAAAGCAGAACTATAGAAAAAGAACTTACAGAAAAAGATTTCAACCACTGCTACAAGACCACAAACCAGTTAGAGCTAATGTTGTTAAGTTTTAAACCCAGCACGAATCACAAAGGAGTGCTGGGTTTGATCCTTTAAGAGGTAAAGCAAAGTACACAGTGAATAAAAACTGCAAGTGAAAACAGAAGGAAAGGGGAAACAGTGATGTCAGATTTGAGAGGAAGCCAGGGCCAGTTCCTCCCAGCTGATGGCTATCAGAAACAAACCATCAGGTACACATTAATCCCAGAAAAGGCCAAAACACACTTGTTCCAACACATTAACTGTGCTTCACCCCATACCCCTGCTACGATCCTAATGGTGCTGCAAGTTCTTCCTGTCCCCTTCTCCAACGCAGATTGCATCATATGATTTTCCAGCTCACACATTTCAGGGGCTGAGGGAAGGCTGCAGAGCAGTGCAGAGCCCCAGCAGAGCAGCACCCGTGTGACACGCAGGAAAACACTGCAGCAGGGCGAGGAACGCGCTCCGTGTGAACAGCCCAGCCCACAGGGGGAGGGCGGCAGGGACTCCTCGCTCCCTGCAGCTCCAGTAGAGCAGCTCTGGCTCCAGCCTGGGGCTGTGCTCTGGGAAAGGATGGGGAGTCTGGAAGGGCTCACTCCTGGAGCTCTCCCTGCTGTCCTGTGTGTGTTCTCACAGCAACCAAAGCTGCTCCTGTTTGGGAAGCACAGCTGGAAGGGAAGATCTGACTGCTGCTTATTCCATGAGCAAGCTCGGAGCTTTCAGGCAGGTGTCCCTTCTGGCACACCCCTGCAAGATCAGAGGCACACTTCTGCTGCTCAGATGTGCCTGAAGGGAAAACAGGAGCAGCGTTTTGCCAATCCCATGTGATGCTGGCCCGGCATCTCCTGCCTGGACAGCTGGGCTCGGTGGGAGCCCTCCGGACCCATGCTGGCTCCAGGGAGCTGTTCTCCTGGCCAGGCTGGGACCCTCCTGTTAGACACCTTGGGAATGAGCTGCCTTGCCTTCAGGACAGTGTGAATACGTTTGGACCCACACCTTTTCGGGTCTGCCATATGTTTTTGTTCCCAGCTTCGCCACCCCAGCTTCCAGCGAGGAACAGCAGGACCAGCACACACACAGAGCACACAGCAGGATCCCTGCTAGGAGGCCTCTTGCCAGAGCAAGGCACAGCTCAGGAATCAAATCTGTCAGCAATGCTTCAGCAGGAATTTCTGATGGAAAGACAGATTTTACAGGTCCGACCGAAGCCATTTCGTGAGAATTACTTTTCAAAATCAGGGCTTTGAGTAGAAGAAGATTCAAGTGAGGTCTGGTATTTAGTTGAAGCGGTAAGTGTTCCCTCTGGCCAGCAGCAGCCTGAACTCCCAGGGCAAAGTTTCTGTTTAATGCCCTCGCTCCATGATTTGGCTCTGGAGATTCCAGGCTCGCTCCACCTGGGTGCCCAGCACCTTCCTGCAGCCTCACACGAGGAACTCACCTCTGAAATACTCTGGTGCTGCCTCCTGGATGCCAAACTCATCTTCCAAACTATTAATCCCTCACTCCTTGCTGTTCTAGCGACATCCAACCCCCTGAACTCAGTCAGGGCTTCAGCTGAAAACCCAAAAGCTCTCTGGAGGGGAAGGGAACAGACATCTACTCTGCTATAAAGGGGAGGGATATCAGCTCCAGCTCCTCTCCTGGTGTGATGCAGGAGATCAGAACTGCAGGTAGTTTTACTAGGGTGCTTTGGAAAATCAATTCTCAGCTTTTAGAGGAAAAAACCCTCCCAGGGATTCAATTCCACTTATCAAACTTCAGCTATTTCCTTTATCCTCCTTGCTGAGAAAGTGTGAGGTTTGCTCGCACTCCCTACTCACCGAGAAGGAAAAAAAAAAAAGCTGTTTGACAAAATAATCATTTTTGCAAGCTGCTGCACTGGCGGGACAGAGGTCTGGGATTTGGCAGAGGGAAGTACCCGCCTTCCAATCTGATCCCAGCACCAGAGCAGAGCACCACCTGCAGCCTGGTGCCCAGTGAGGAAAGGAGGAGGGAAGGAAGCAGGAGCCATTAGAGACTGGCTCCTGGCCATCCCACATCTCCTTTGGTGCACTGGATCAGACCCCACGAACGACTGGCCAAAAAAAGGAAATCTAAAAATTGGACTCAAAGGGTCTTTTTAAGCACTTTAATCCTTTCGTGCTGCCTGTTCCCAGCGCGGCCATTCCTGGCACCAGGCACTGAGCTGGGAAAATCCTCCTCCCCAAGCCAAGGAGTTAAAGAGAAAGCTGCTAATCAGCTAAATAGAAGCTGGAATCTGTTCATATGAAAGTCTCTTTTTTTTCTCTGTCACCTGAGGGACATCACAGTGTTCCGAAATACACTCTTGACATCATTTGGCAGCGGGGCCCATCTCATCCTCCATGATTCATCCCTTAGGTTATTTTTTTAATATCAGAAAGTGAGCTTTGAAATGCCAAACTCATTTTGCGGGTGGCGGCGGGGAAGTGGAAGATATTCCAAGTGCTCTCGCTGGGCCGTGCACCAACTGCGGCCACCAAATGGCTCCGAAAGCTCCTCTTCCCCGGGAGCTTCCCGAGACAAAGCACTCACGGACAGCCACATCCAACTGTTACCTAATGGTTTGCTCCTCAGCTTCATGGAAATGCGAGAGGAGAAAGCAATTCCAGCGGGATGGGGAGCTGGAGACGGGCTCGGGGGAGCACCCACCTTCTGTCCTTGTTGCCTGCCACCAGCATGTTGGGGGGGCTGCTGTGGAGGTTGACACACGAGAAGTCGCCGATGGAGTTGCCCACCTTGGTCAGACACTGGTTTGTTTCCAGGTTGTAAAGAAGGATCTGGCAGGAAGAGAATAAAACACCACAGAAATTTAGACATTTGTTTACAGCAGAGTTGTGACCACCAGAGGTGTTTTGCAGGACTCGTTGCTGGTTGTGTAAAACAGAACCAAGAGACAGATCTGTCCCTGTGAAGAAAGGCAATGACATCCTCAGAAATAAGGAATTCAGGTTTCCCAGTGGGATCCAGCAGGAGCAGGGATGCACCACCTCATTGCTGGTTGGGTAAAACAGAACCAAGAGATGGCTCTGTTGCTGTGAAGAAAGGCAATGGCACCCTCAGAAATAAGGAATTCAGGTTTCCCAGTGGGATCCAGCAGGAGCAGGGATGCACCACCTCATTGCTGATAAAACAGAACTAAGAGATGGATCTGTTGCTGTGAAGAAAGGCAATGGCACCCTCAGAAATAAGGAATTCAGGTTTCCCAGTGGGATCCAGTAGAAGCACCACGAGTAGGGCCAGGGGCAGCTCTCAGGCAAACCACACAGGTCAGATCTTCAGGCTTAGAGGAAAAGCAAAGTTTCCTCACCAACTGGAACATCTGAGAGAGCAGTGAAAGCAAACAGCACCAGCCCTGAGGAGGTTTGGACAGATGGACAGAGAGAGGCAGACCCAGCCAAGTGCAGCAGGAACTGCAGAGCAGAGTGACCACGGCCCTGCTGAGAGCCCGGCTACCATCACACACACACACAGAAATGTCACATCTGAAGTGGCAGCTCAGATGGGAAAGGCAGAAAAACAACTCTGATTTTAGGCAGCAGCCGAGATGATTCAACCAGAAGCACGAGTTGCTCCCCGGCCGCTCCCACTCCTCTCCTCAATCAGTTTAATCACGTTTGCTGTCCTTCCTGTGGGGCCAGATGAGATGTGTCTACTTGGGCCTTTCAATGTAGGAGAACAAGTATTTTTAGAAACAGAAAAATGCACTGGTCAAAGCCCAGTGGAGCTCAGCACTGCACCTGGTCTTATATAACTTCATAAACATGATTAAATTTCATGGTGATGCTCGTTTCAATTAAAAGAAACCCGTGACCATGAGAAGAGTTAATGGTATTTAAAACATCAGAAAAACCCTACAGCTTCCATGGCAACATCAGCACGGCCATGTCAACGTCACATCAATACCCTTTACTTCTAATTTGCTGATTACAGCCACGTGCAGCTCAATAAATATTGCACTATCTGGATGGATTATTCCAACATTTGCCAGAACAGCAGCACCGATGCTGCCTGGCCTTTTATTTCCTGTCTGTGCCATTTTAGAGATCTGAAAAGTTGAATTAAGAGAGAAGGACAGGATCATTTTGTGATGGAGGCCTCTGGGAAACCAAAGTGAACATTTCAGAATCTCAAAATCTCAACATTTCAAAATCTCAAGGAACAGTGCAAAGAGAGGCAGAGGATTTGCAGGTTTTCTCCCCTGCCATTTTTCCCAAGTAAAACCAGGCAAATTCAGACATATTCCAGCTCCAGGATCAACACATCCATATCCAACTTCCTTAGGTGCTCCTAAGATTTACAATGTCCCAATTAAGTTCTTTGTGAAGCTGTCTCAAAAAACATGGCATTTTTCATCCTTGAGACCCAAAAAAACAAAGCAAGGATGACCTTTGTAGGGAAAATTAGGACATAAAAGTTGCATTTTGAAAAAAATTCACTTTAACTTCCACCCCAAGGAAAAAGCTGCTACAAACTGGATGGAAATGTTAGTATTTGAGGTAAAAAGCAGTTTACAGCCTGTTCTCACTTCAGCCCAGCTCCCAACAGCTCAGTAACCAAACCCACAGATAATGACGTTTTGGCAAAGGGATCTCGTGGAGTTTTCAGTGCAAAGGAAATTAATATCTGTGCCTGGCAACCAAAACTTCTCCTTGGAAAGTTTGGAACAAAAGACAAAGTCAATAAACTGCTGAACTCAGCTGAAGAACAATAAATGCTGGGGTCAGGAGCGGTGGATTCCAGCTCCCAGTTGAGCCCTTCCCAGCTGGATGTTAAAACTCCAGAGGGGACAGGGCCAAAAGCTGCTTTCTCAAAAGTCCCCTGGGGCTGATACTTCCAGTGAACATCCATAAACTATTAATTTATCTAAATGACCAGAGCTCCCATCTATCCTATAAACATCTGATACATACTTGAACATTCAGTCATGGCCATGAAAGGCTGGAATGAAAAATTGATTCCACACAGCATTGAAAGATTCCCCCATTTTTATTTTCAAAGCTCACCAACTGAAAAAATTATTTATTTCTCCTCACAAAATTTATAGATGGCCAACAATTTAAGTTGTTTGCATCTCTGAATCTGTAAAAAAAAAGGTTCCCACCCACAAAAATGGAAGAAAAGCTTTTATCATCTTCTCCTACCCCCTTCAATTCCTTCTCTCTTCATTCCAGTCTCTATTCCTTTAAAGATTGTTTATTTTAACAATCAATAACAGGATTGACGGTTAAAATAAAATTTATTCCAAATTTTATCATGCACAAGTGTCTTTCTAACCAATTATCCTCATCACTGTGATTTTCAGCATCCAGGTTTTGCCTGTCTCAAAATTCAACCTGTCTTGAGCAGTTTTATGGCCTGCAAATGAATTTCAAACCCTTATCCTGACGAACTGATAAGTAAAGAAGCAAAAAGCACTCAGAATGCTTAAGTCTGAATAATAATTTCCTGGAGACAGAGCTTTAAAAGCACTCTGATGACAATTCTGAAGTTGCTGGAACACCTCTGATGAGCTCTCCTGTAATATCCCAAGGCAAGAAGGATTTTCCTTACAAAGGCCAAGGAGAGAGAATGGAAATACCTGGTCAATAGGGACTTGAAATAAGGGCCTGTGTGTTAAAGGGCAGATAAAGCATAAGATCTCTGGGAGGTTTATAATCCTATAATGCACACTGCAAAGGGATTACCCTTTTAAAGGTATTTATAATCCTATAATGGACACCCAAGCCCAGTGACCTAATAGGTACCGAGCTGAGGGAAGTGAACCAAGAGCATTTGGGTGTGAAATGAAGAGCCCTGGGATAACACACTAACGAGCAGCCCTGCCTCCAGTGGGATCTCGGGGAGGAAAAGCATTAAGGACCCCGTGCAGGCAGCACTGGGCTCCAACGCCCCAAATAAAAAGTGTCACCTATTAACACTGGCCAAATGAAAAGTCCAATTGCTGGCCAAGGGCCAGGCAATCTCCCTGAATGCTTAATAATTCAGCAAGCCAGGAATAGCCAGAGTACCTCTAGCATTGTGTTTAGTTAAAGACCACAGAGATTAGAAAACACATTATCCATCTCCGAGGCGATCCTTCCCCTGTTACAAGTCCCTTAACGACCTTTACCATCCCTCCCTCTCCCTCTCTCTCTTTTAATAAGGCTGAGCAAATGGGACTTCATTTTAGCCCGTTGCCACAGACTGGGGTATTAATTATTCATGCTCCTTTGTTAAGGCAGTGCATTAGACTAATTCCCCTCTTTCCTGGGCGACTTGGGCATGGCTCAACCTGTGGCCGCTCTTCTGGGAGGGAACCCGGCAAATCCACGGGCCCAGGCACGGCAAGAAAGGGAAAGTTACTGCTCTGCACGGAGCTGCAGAGCGGTGGGTACAGGGAACGCTCTTTAAATGCTGTCCAAGAACTCCTGAAAGACGCCTGAAATTAATTCCCAAAGAATTAAAGGCTCTGGAGCCAGAAGAGCTGAGCTGCGAGCTTTGTTCCATCTCGCAGCTAAGTGAGGTCAAGCGTGCTCGATGCACTCTGCTTGAGATACTTCCAAGAAAAACCAAGGAACTGAAGGGAACGCTGCTGATGGAACTCTTCCATGCGTGTCCAAACCCCCAGCAGGTGTTTTGGGACGCTGTGTTGTTGGAGATGTCTTTTTTGGATGGAACATTAAAACAACAAATCCCTGAGCACTTGTTATCAAAGAGCCTGTGGTACTTTCAACAAGAGCTGGGGTGTCCATCCCACTGTCCTGGCTGGGAGCCAGCACTCAGCTGCTCTGGGGAAGAGCTGCCTTGCCTTTCCATCCCATTCCTGTTCCATCCCATTCCTGTTCCATTTCTGCCTCCCCTTTCCATCCTGTTCCTGCCTCACCTTTCCACCCCATTCCTGTTCCATTCCTGCCTCCCCTTTCCATCCCATTACTGTCTCCCTTTTCCATCCCATTCCTGCCTCCCCTTTCCACCCCATTCCTGTTCCATCCCATTCCTGCCTCCCCTTCCCACCCCATTCCTGCCTCCTGGCCAAAGGGTGCAAACCAAGCTGTGTCTCAGAATTGGGTGAATCCCTCTGTGTGTGAGGTGGATTTGGTTCTTATTTACATCAAGTGCTGGAGGGAGCACCATAAATATCAGCAAAAAGCACATTGTAAAACCACACTCCAACCCTACATCCTTTTCCTCACTGAACACCACACAGCATACATTAAAGAACCACTTTTTCGGAAAGAACTGTCCAGGATTGAGTTCTCCGTCATTTTAACTAAAATAAAACCACCCTGAGTTGCTCAGAGTGGCAGAGGATCAAGCAGCAAGGCTGAGAACAGAATTCACATTTATTTTCAGATTATGTTTCTCCCCCTTTCCTTCTGTCCAGCCCTCTGCCAATTGGAAAAAACATTGCCTGAATACACACAAATACTGCCAACAAAAAAAAAGGGTCATGAAATTCCAAGTCCACCATAAATAAAAAGGGATCTGCTTTCTGCTCAGGTCAAACCCATCCAATCCAGAGGGTACCTACAAGAGCAGGAATATGCATTTGTGGGGGAACTCATCAAATTAAACCCAACATATGGTACACACCGCCGCAAGTTTGGGTTTTATTTCTAAAGTGATGTGGAAAAAAAAGAATATTTTAAAAGTTTACAAGCCCCAGGGGCACAGTTTCCCAGTGCAAATGTATTGGCTTGCCTACTGTAAATATGGCACATAACACTGCAACAACAACAAAAACAATTTGACTGTTAACAAATGCAAGGTCAGCACGCTGATACTTGTGCACACAGATAAGTGTTCTGGCTCCATAAATTTCAAGATGAGCTAAGATTTAAAAGGAGCAGCTGAGGGAGACAGACAGACAATCAGAGAGGAAGAAAAAGAGTAAATCAAACACAAAACAGCCAGTTAAAAAAATAAATAAATAAAAAAAAAGCAGTTAATATCCATGAATAATGGATGTTTGATTTAAAAGCAGTTTACTCCAATATGATGTAATTTTTGACAATCAGCCAGGGAGACTATTTTGCAAGTTCTTGCCAGATATAAGTCATTGTGGGGAGCTGGGAACACAAGCACTTCTCTGAGCATGTGGAAAATTGACTTTCATGCCATCCTAAAGGTGACTTTTCCCTGGCAGACGCAGGCGCTGGGCGATGCCTGAAAACCCAAACGCAGCAGAGGCTGCAGAGCTCGCGGCAAATCCTGCAGAACAGCAGCTCCTGCCCTCCCCACCCAACACCTGCTGCACCAGTCACACACAGAGCCACACAAGCCGAGTTTGCTCTTCCCTTTGAAGTTTCCCCGTGCCTGGAGTTGCAGAGCGAGGCTCCAGGCTGGTGGCAAGGAGGGGAGCCAAGCGCTGTGCCGGCGCTGCCAACGCACCTGCAGCCCTGGGCACTGCCAGCCCCCGGGGCTCTGCCAGCCTGGGATGGGGCTGGCACGTGGGCACATGTCTGCTAGGACCTGCTGGGGTCACCAGGCTCGTCTGACTCATGGCTGAAGAGCTCCAGGGGATGATGTGGTGCTTACCCACTGAACCACCCACTCACTCACAAAATCCCTCTGCCACAGGGACAGCTTTCCCTAACCTCAGGGAAACCTTCTCCGGTGGAGAAGAGAGGCAAGTTGAACCTTAAAAACTGAATTCAATCCCTTGGTTTCATCACCTGGAATATTCGTGGCACATCCTAGCAGCTGTATTTTCCAAACCTGAGGCACCTCCCTAAGCCACAGTGCCAATTTTGAGGCACTCACTCCATTGTACAAAAGAGCAGAATGTCATTAATGTCAGCCAATAGAAAGGAATTTACTTATTTATTTATTTATTCCTTTATTTATTTATTTATTTATTCCTTTATTTATTTCAACTTGCAAAATCGTTCCTGGTCTTTTAGAGAGGGGTTGATCAATAAATGGTGCAAAATTTAGACAAAAAAAAGTTCGGGGCTCTCTGCTGGACTCTACTTCTCATAGTGCCCAACACAGTTCGGTTCCTCAGAGTTCTGTCTCTCTGAGGTGGAACCAAAGAGTTGATAAAGAAAAAGGTATTTAAAACACCTTTCAACACCTCCAAAGATCTGCTAACACCCTGCAGTCCCAGCTCCTCAGGGACAGACATTTGGGTAAATTCCATCTGTTCAGCCACCAGTAAGCCCTGCCCTTCTACTGGTACAAAAACAAGGGCTCATCAAGATGAATTTGTGGGAAACTGGGCTATTTACAAGGGTCATGAGGGTTAACAGAAGTGAAAAACCCCATCTTTTTAAACAAGAAAGATTAAAATTAAAAAAAACTGAAGTCTTTGGAACTCCATGAGAACTGGAGACATTCGACATCAGAAAAGACAATGCAGCTTCTCAGCTGGAAGGATTTTAGCTCAAATAAGGTGCACAAAAAAGATGTAAAAGCTTACCTAAAACAGCTATGACCTAAATATATAATACAAGAAAACCTGTAAAGTATGAATCTCAATTTAAAGGATTATTTACTGTTGCTCAGAGAAGCTGTAGCTGCCCCTGGATCCCTGGAAGTGCCCAAGGCCAGGCTGGACAGGGCTTGGAGCAGCCTGGGACAGTGGAAGGTGTCCCTGCCCAGGGCAGGGATGGCACTGGATGTGCTTTAGGGTCCCAATCCAAACCATTCCACGATTTAAAATTTGTTTTTCACTCACTCTCAGTTCACAACAGTGGCTGACTCCACTGGATGCACTCACATTTCTGAGCAGCTGAAGAATTCCATGGAAACACGAGACCCAGGAGCAAACCTGAGAGGAGCCAGGTGAGGCTGAGCACCTTCCATCAAGCACAAGCCAATCACAGCTCCAAAGAGCTGAAAAAGCCACAGCACTAACAAGCAGCACCCAAGGGCGCTGAGCTCAACACATCCAGCTTCTGGCTCAGAGCTGGAAGCTCGGAAATCATCACTTCCCTCCTCTCTGCTCCATCCACCACTTCTGGAATCAGGTTCACAAAGTGACCAAAACCACAACTGAACTGTGCCTGATGGTAATATCTGTATATAAGAGAAGAAAAATTCTCTTGAGTGCTGTACGAAGCTCTTTTGGTGGAAAAACCCCAAAATCCTCCCTTGCTCATTATCTTAAATCCCCAAGAACTGCTGAATATTAAAATTTTGAATAGATTGTGAAATACAGGAGAAAGCTGCATTTGAGGGATTTTTTCTCCGTCTCAGGAGAATAAACACCTCTAAATTTAACAGAAATAATCCACAAAGCTCACCTGAACTGCAGCAGGAGACCAGACTTACCTGACAGCAGATTCAGGGAAGGTTCTAAAGGCAGAAAAAAGCTTCAGCCAGATCCAGATTGCATCAGAAATCAGATGAAGTCAAGCCTAACATTAATCCTGAGGTTTAGATCCTGACACGAAGAGGACCAAAGGCAATCTGTGGGTTTAATCTCCCCCAAGGCGTTTAAAGCCACAATTCCAACAGGTGAGTGCCCAGCCTTGGTGGAGCTGCAGCAGCTCTGTGATCACAGGGCTCCAAACTGCCTGACAGGGGCTGTGTCACTGGCCTGACATCATCCCTCAAGGAATGTCCCCTGCATGCCCTGGGAATAAGGGTTTCCCCCCTGGGTCATTGTCTGGGATATTTAATTAGCCCTAGACAAGCCTGGATGGGAACACAGATCTCACAATTTGGCCTTTAAGGGAAATATAAATTTCATGTTGAGTTAACAGAGCTGAAACAACAAAATCTTTCATAGCTTAACTTGAAAAAAGAACTCCAGGAGCACTAAACCAGAAGAACTTTCAAGAAACAGCATCATATTTGGGTTGTCTGGTGCTACTAAAGTGAAAGCTGAACTTCTCAGGGATGAAAAATTTCTGTTCTCCCCTCCCTCCTGCATGGGTGTCTCTCATCTGACAGGAGCCAAGTCTAGGCCACGGATTTGATGTTTTCCTCCTCTCCGACATAAAAGTTCCCACAAAATTTATGCCTCAGATCTCGGCTTTGCTGTCAAATGTGGCTAAAATTAGAAAATTATTTAAAAAAAGAGAGGAGGGGGGGGAAAGGATGGTTTCCCTAAGTGTTTCCATCAGGAAGCAGGTTACTAGGCAGGGATTGCGAGGAGAAAAATAACAACCTGGAGGAAAACAAAGCAAACCCCAAAGTGAGGAGAAACACAGGCAGCAGCCAAGGGGGCTGGAATCCTCCAGGATTGCATTTCCAGGATGGAAAGCTCTCCCAAAGACAGATTGTCACCATAATCAGCCCCTGCAAAGTCCCTCCACGTCTGTGCGAGGCCGCTAATTATCATAATAGCCATTAGTAATTAATTTCCGGCGTGATGTCAGCCGGAGCAGCAGTGCCAAGGCAGTGTCCTTGTCACACCCCCCCGGCCGTCTGGGCCCATCTCCCTGATTAGGATGCACCAGGCTTAATCCAATCTGCCAGCCAGAGGCATGGAGATCAGGACTAAATCAGGAGCCATGTCCGGCTTTGCTGAGCTGAGCTTGGGGCCTGGGGAGCTTTCTCTGCTCCTTTACAGGCACAAAAGGGATCGCTGGGGGAATGCCCCCAAATGAGGCAATTTTACCTCCTGACCTCTGCAGGGAAAAGAGCTGGATTAGGACAGCAAAGGAATTAATAGAGACAGCACAGCTCGTAGCACCTCAGCCCTCGAGGTGTTTATGGCAAATGGGAATTTTAAAGGGAACGAGATGCAGCTGGACAGGTTTATTCCCAAAACAGAGGAAGTCCTCAGTAAAGGTATCCCATTCTAGTCACTAGCCAAGGAAAATCCTGTATTTTTACACTACAGCTCCTTTCACTGGGTGCTGCTCTCCTGCTTCCTTCGCCAGCTGCCTGAAGAACCCTCCTTCCCTCACTGCTGACAGCCTGAAGTCTAACACAAACATGGAATGAAAGGCAGGGGAAAAGGGAGGCAAGATGCAGGAAAGGGGCAGGAACTCCTCTGGAGACATCTGCAAACAGCTCTGTGCACAGCTTGGTCAAATAGAGCACAACACAGACAGCATCCCCCTCCTAAGGGTGCTCATGGCTTGGCACTGCTCAGGATGGCCTCACTAGAAAGGCTGAGGGATGGTTTGGGCTTTTGGGGTGTTCAGTGGGGTTTTCAGGTGGGTTTTTTGAGATGAGCTCCCACTGATGCAGCACAAACTTTGCTGGGCCTTGCTGAGGAGCAGAGGTTGCAAAGTGAGCTCAGCCAGCTCAACAATAATCCCTCATTTTGGCCCAGAGAAGAACACCAAGGAGCATCAGATTATTGCATTAAAACCTCTTCTCTCTACTGTCAAAAGCTGAAGAGCAGGGAGGAATTCCTCAGCGGCATGAATTCTGTTTTCCTGAATTACAAAGGTAAAAAAACTCTTATAAAAAAATAATTCCAGTACCTGGTTGGGCTCATTCAACAGCCAGCCAAAGGTTTTGATGCCAAAGGCTGCTTCCTTTGCAGACACATCGAGGCAGGTGACAGGCTGGCCATAGACAGAGTGGAGAACTTTGCCAGGGTCTTCTGCTTTCAGGAGATAGACAATGTCCTCTGCAGCTGCCACTGCCACTGGACTCCCCGTGACATCTGGAACCAGATTAAGGAAGTTGACCTAAAAAGAGCAGACTTTTTATTTTTAATACAGTCAAAAATTCTTTGACATCACTGCTGCCACATGCTGAACTGAGCAAACTGCTCGTGTGTGTCCCAAATCATCCCAATTATGGATTAATTCCACACAAAGACCAAGGATCAAGCTTATTTCTGAGCTCTGACTGACTTTGCTTTGGAGGGGGGGTTAATCAGGAGTGGTTGAAATCACTTCACACCCTTTAACTGCACAGCTTCCTCCTACAGGAGAGAGGCTGCAAGACTCAATTATTCCTACACACTTCCTCCCCCTTTCAAACAAATGTTGATACTCTGAGACAAAATAAAACTTCAGAGAATGAGTTTTAATTACAAGTCTCAAAACTTCAGTGACAGAAGGTGCAACCTAAAGAAGCTGCACGAGTAGTTACAGCTTCACAAGTGACACTATTAGGCTGCCTGCAATATCCTGCCTCAGAATTAATCAGACAGTGTGGATCTGGAATGAGACCTGGAGTTTTAGCTCCAATTCTACGCGAGAAAACTGATTTACAAAATGAGCCAACTTAGTTTACTGTTGACAAAAAAAGAAAAAAAAGTTAAACCAAGCCAAGCTCCTGCACCATATGGACTTGTGTTCATTTTCACTTGTTGTTTAAGCCAGCATTTCACCCCTTGCTCTTCAGGGATGGAAGGCTCATCCCTCAACTTCTCCAAAGTCAGCACCTCGAGCTGGTAACGCCCTTATCTAGTTCAGGCCCTAGGACTTTTGCAAGATCCATCTTAACCCCACCAAAAATAATCAGTGGATCAGGAGCAGAGCAGGCTGGAGACTCACCAGTTTCTGGATTTCAAACGTTGCTGGGGTTTGCCAGAACCCTTTGTCATCAGGGCTCTCCAGCTTGACCTCGAAGCCTGACGCCGTGGCCACGGTGGTGCCTCCTGGGGCCAGGGCTAGAGCCTGGATGTGCTGGTTGTGCTGGAAGTGATGGATTGGCTCCTTCCCAAGCAGCAGGCTCCACACGCTGACAGTCCCTGCACACGGCAAAACGGGCACTCGCTTAGTGACACGACTTTCAGAGAGTTTGAACAGCTGCAGATCAGCCTGGTGGGAAAAGGGAATATACAGGAGAGAGAGGAGGGCAGGAAGGCTGAACTGCAGGCTGCTGTGGGTGCTCTGAACATGGACAGGTTCAGAGGAGACTTCACATGCTCTGGCCTGAGCTGAAGGGGGTGATGTATAGATTGGATATTGGGGAGATATTGAGGAGAAATCGTTCCCTGGGAGGGTGGGCAGGCCCTGGCACAGGTGCCCAGAGCAGCTGTGGCTGCCCCTGGATCCCTGGCAGTGTCCAAGGCCAGGCTGGACAGGGCTTGGAGCAGCCTGGGACAGTGGGAGGTGTCCCTGCCATGGCAGGGGTGGCACTGGGTGGGCTCTAAGGTCCCTTCCAGCCCAACCCCATCTGTGGTTCTGTGATTCCAGGCTCTGTTGCTTTCTGCACCTAAGTCCCCATTTTTGACTTTCCAATAACATTCCTATCTACCTTGAGGAAGACTCTTTGACTTTCCTCACATTTCCATGTCTGGAGATCAGAAACAGATACCTGAAATTTTGTTCCATTATCCAGAGGCCTTCAATTACCCCAAAACCAGCAAGGAAGAACCCACACTCCAATTTTAAGTCACTTTGCTGCATAATTCACAGAATCACAGAATATCCTGAGCTGGAAGGGACCCACAGGATCACCCAGCCCAGCCCCTGGCCCTGCCCAGACCCCCCAACAATCCCACCCTGTCCATCCCTGGCAGTGCTGTCCAAGTGCTCCTGGAGCTGTGGCAGCCTCGGGGCCGTGCCCATTCCCTGGGGAGCCTGGGCAGTGCCCAGCACCCTCTGGGGAAGAACCTTGCCCTAAAATCCACCCTAAACCTCCCTGGCCCAGCTCCAGCCATTCCCTTGGCTTCTGTCCCCGGTGCCCACAGAGAGAAGCTAAAGAATACACATCCTAAAGACTAAAGGAGTGTAAAGTCAAACCCCAACATTTTTTAATCACATTTTTGCCAGCCTGGCTCCCTAACTCTCCATTTAAAACCATCACAACCTGAGTAAGAGCAACCTGAGGCAATCAGGAGGGAACAGAAGGGAACCAGAGCCTTCTGGGCCACCTTTGCACTGAAGGAAGCAGAAGCAATCCTGCACGGTGACAGGCAGGCTGGAGAAGCTCCCCTTGCAGTGGAGCACGATAATGATGGAATGATTCATGGCAGCTCTTCCTTCGAAGGAGACATAAAAGCCCTGACAGACAGCTGTGGATGGGCACCACTGCCAGTTTGCAAACACTCCTCCCCAGTCCCAGAGGAGGTGAAGCAAGAGTGTGGTAATGAAACTGCACATAGTGAAATGGTAGCTAAATGAGTTTAAATTGATTTATGTTCGCTTTTGTAAAGATTATTTGGTATCTGGAAAGTGCTACCGATGTGAAATAATGCAGATAATCCTTAAGATCCCTGTCTAATGGCACTCCCACTGAATATTTATATTCCTCACCATGGGAATGAGCACCATAATGGGGACCATTTTTGTTTTATTAGGGATGAATATTTAAATTAATCTGCTATTTGCCTAAACAATTAGCCGCCTCTGTTTGTTTACACAAAGCCAAAACTGCAATTAGGCTTCCATCAAAAAGATAAGTCCCGACTAAAACTGTCCCGACGGAGCCGTAAGGGCTCCGAGCAGAACTTCCCAAAATTACTTCTTAGCATAATGGTAATTATGTTAATTGCTTGAAAGGTAAATAACTGCTGAACTGGGTTTGCAAAGCAGACTGGTTGCACACACTTAGCTTAAAACCAGTTAACAAATCCAAATGGGCAGCACGGGCTCCATCCACACCAGGGTGAGCTGGGGCTCAAAAAACAAAGGGATGGGAGTCTCATCTCCAGGGAAAACACTGAACCAGGGAAAAACACCCAGCAGTGATAACGTGATTTCAGATCATGGGTGTTAGAACTGGACTTTGGTGTCAGACCATGGGTTTTGCTGCCAGGCTTCTCCAAGCAGGAGGATTTTCCATTTTTGTTCAACATTCATCCCAATTAAAGAGCAGTCTCGTGAAGGGGAAAAGGCTGATTTGCTTTCAGCGAAGCCTTTTGTTTATGCATCTCTGTGATGAGCATTTCACTGGGTTTAACAGTGTCTAAATGGATGAAAGTTCTGCAAAATCAAAAAATATTCTGACCACAGAGCAAACTGGGAAACCCAGAACTCAGAGTTCTGCTCTAATTTTGTGCAACAAGTCACTTCTCCTCTTCTTCGTCCTATTACTATTACTATTATTATTATTATTGTTGTTGTTATTGTTGTTATTAATATTACTGCATCTCAAACTCATGCAATAATAAAATTGCTTCAAGACAGTTTTTTTTTTAATTTAACCAGATGTTCAATAGCAAAATTTCTCAGAAATAAAAGGATTTTAACCAGACAAACACAGTGTGTGCAACATCTGATCCACAATATGGGAAATACATTCCTATTAAAAAAAAGTGACTTTAAGTTCACAAATTCACATGTAATGAGGGAGCACAAAGTAAAGAGTAACAAGGAGAGTTCAAAGAATATCCTGAGTTGGAAGGGACTCAGGAAAACAGAAAAAGCAAACACTCCACTGGATTTCTAAATAGGGAAAGCTGCTATGAGGACTAAAAGTGCTGCACAGAATATTCTGCATTTCACTGCAGAAACAGCAAAAGGTATTTATGGGCATGCAAGTCTTTGCAACAGTCAATCACGTTTGGGTAAGAGCAAAAAAACCTCCACCCTTCCAGTTCAGGTTATTAGTGTGGCACCATAAAAAAAATCAGGCTAAGATTTACCAGTGCAGATGAGATCACTGCTCTCCACAGTCTGTCTTCCTGCCTCCGGCACTGCCCAGCGCCTCATTTCCAAAGCAATTCCTCTGCTAAGGTGAAGTTAAGGTTGCAGCCATACGTTATCTGTTTTTATCTTTTTAATACTGGAATCTTAGAAGTGCTGGAAAGTCATTGAATCAAAATTGTAAGCACGGCACGCTAAAAGCTGCACCATGGCTGTGATGATTCCGACTGAACTCTAATAACAATTCCCCAAAATTATTTAGAAATATGAGCAAGCTGCAAAGTCATCCTGGCTCAAGAAACCAAGTGCAAGAAGCTGCTGCTGGTGAAATGCTGACACCTGACATGACAATCACTGCACCAGCCTTGTTGGTCACTTTGCCCCAGATCTGACCAAGAATTCAACTTCCAACCCCAAATATGGTTTATGTGTCATCTGATGAAAGGTCCATTCACTGCAATTCACCCCAGATTTGGAGCAAACACTGAGCCTGAGCCCGGAGACCCTGCCTGAACTCCAGATTTAGGGAGCAGCAGCCTCACCCAGCTCTTGCTGTGCCCAAGGTGTGTGGCTGGAGGCTTCTCTCCCTCCATCAGCAGTGCTGGGAGCACAAAAGCCATCCTGCAAAAGCAGCTTTTACATCTGTTTTCACAGGGGTTTCTCTCTGCTATTGCAGGCAACACATTTGTCTCAAAATTAACAACAAACAAGTATCTCTTTTCCTATAAAATCCCCTAATCCTCTGACAGGGAAAGGCTGCACAACCACAGAGGCAAACAGTGTTAAATCTCTTTTGTAAATATTATCCTGGCTGTGCCTGGCAGTGTCACAGAGCCTGTCTGAGCCCCTCCTGAGCTGGGCACAGCACGGGGCACTGCCCACCTGAGCTGCCTGCTCCGGGAGGTTGGGATGGAGGGCTGGATCTGGGTGTGGAAGATCCCAGCTCGGATCCTACAGACCCATTGCATCAGCTCTTCCACGTTGAGACCAGATGGTGGTAGCTGCCAGCTTTGGAAAAGATATAAAGAAATCTACATGTGCATTATCTGAAAAAAAATTAAAAACCAGAATGTTGTCTGTTCTGGAGCAGGGAATCCAAATGTGCTCGTGGTTTTCATACTCATTCACTTCAGGTTTTAAACACAACAGTGTGGGAAGGCCAGAAGCTGCTGAATTCACATCATCTCCATGACATTTGTCCTGTTTCAGAGCTGTGGTCTTGCCACCTTGATTTTAACAAAATGAAATTCTTTTTTACCTTTTGAAAACACTTGGACTTGATGATCCTTGTGGGTGCCTTCTGACTCAGGGTACTCTGTGATTCTCTGGCTCCTTACAGGCCCAGAGTTCTTTTACTCCGAAGTGGGAACATTAATTTATTTCCTTATAACTCTATTATATCATGTGTCTATGAAGTACAAGCAGTATAAGAAAAACATGGGTGGAAATGAGCACCAGGTTGGAGTATCCACACTTTACTGTGAATTCTGAGTTTTTCCCAAAGACAATTCTAGTCAGAGGAGCCAATTTAACCTTAGTAGATGCTTGAGGTTCCTGAACCAACATTTTACATTTAATCTTCACTTCCAGCAGGTACTGAGGATACAAAGCAGTGAGAGATCAGACCTCAGTGTTAAGAGCCTTACCTTCACATTACCATTACCACAGCAGCTCCCACCAAGCATTCCCAAATTTTACTTCCACCACATGACACCATCCCTGGACAGCCTGTCAGACAAGGCACAGAACCTATTTCATTCCCAGCTTGGGGAATGGGATGACTGGGATGGGAAATCACACTCCACCCACCCAAACCAAGAGTTTTGCACCCACAGCCACCAATGGGAATAAATATCCCACCCCCTGCTCCTGCAGTTCTCTTCTAACACTTTTTCCCTCACATATCCTGTGGTTGCACTGTTTTAGAACCTTTCTGTTCTTTCTCACAGAGAGTGGAGATAAACTGCGTTCTTTTACTTTCTTAATCTCTTTGGTATTAGGTGTTATTTGGCTGTGACCAATGGTTTTAGGAGGTGGATTCTTTGCTGACCAATTGTTGCTAGAATATGGATGGACATAAAAGAGGTTTCTTGTAAATAAACTTCCCTGTTTGCCATCTTGGTTCGTCTGCCTGAATTCTCTCAGCCAGCCTCTGCAACCCTCGGGGACTCTAAAGCCACAATATCCCACCCCCTGCTCCTGCAGTTCTCTTCTAACACTGTTTCCCTCACTCCAGCCAGCCTGCAATGCTCCCGCTCTCTTGGAGCGTGCCCTGGCACTCTGGGGAAAGGCACCAAACCCATCACTCCGCAAAGAGGGGACAGCGGGGACAACACCCTCAGGCAGCATCAAAACGGACAAGACCACAGAATTGCAGTCCCAAAAAGCAGTGCTGCCAAAATTCCCCTCCCGGAGCCTGCAAGCAACAGGGGTCCTTGTGATCCCCGCAGCAAGCACCTTCCTCTGCTCCACAGAGTGACTGTGTGACTTGAGAAGTGCCACCAGCCCCTCACAGCGGCTCTCAGGGTGGTACAGCAGGGCAGCAGGCCCTGCGCCCCACCGTGCCCACCCCGGGGTGGCTGTGGCATTGAAAGGACAGCATAACCAAGTTCTGTTCTCCTGTTGCTGCTGACATTGTTTTCACGTCGAACCATGAAACTCCAGAGCGCAGGGGGGAGAGGGATGGCTAAAGGAGACTGCTGTTTCCCAAAAGCTGTGGCTGCCAGCCAAAGGCAGGCAAGCATGGAGCAGATGGAGTCCTGGCAAGGCCTCTCCTGTCCCTGCATTAGCAGCATCTGCTCATTACCCAGAACCCTCGCCTGCTTTATCTAATGCTCCAGGAAAAGCATTTTGATTTGATTCATTTCAGTTCGGTAACGTGCAACACAATTAGTGGTAAAATCAAACTGGAGCACTGCCAGTGCTGACAATAGGAAACAAGGCAGAAGAAATATGAGGCCAGTGGGTTGGAATTCAAAAATCACAACTGTGGCTCCACTTGCCAAGTCCCGTTGCCCCAGGTGTACATCCAGTGCCCCCACTGAGTGCTGGCACGGGCACAGGGAACTTCATTTGCTCCCCATCCATTTCCCTCTCGTTCTCCTCTCCTTGCAGCTCGTTTCTCCGAGGCTGGCGCCGTCAGGAACGTTCACCAGGAGCCACAATCCCATTTTCCTTCAGCGCCACCGTGGAGTTACAACGCACTTGGGGTGTAGGACAAACCTTCTCCTTGCTCTGCTCCCTGTGCCGTGGGAAGGGAGCTCCAGGAGCACCGAGAGCCCTGATCCTGCCCTAGGATGGGGAGCCAAGGCCAGCTCTGTGGGAGCCCTGCTGGCCCGGGAGGAGCCGATGTTAGCGGCACGAGCCCGGGACTCGCCAGGGAAGTCTAGACCCTGCCTGACAGCAGCACCTCCAACACGAGCAGATGGTTTCTCTGGGTTAGTCAAACTTACAGACAAAGAGGAAAGGGAGCTGGAAAAGTACAACAAAGAACAATCAAACGCATTATCTTCAAAGCCGTCCGCTCCCTCCCCGAAATTTAAAATAACTCTCTCCACCAAACTGTAAATATGTGCTTTCAGCTTGCAGTTAGTAAACATTGCTAAAATGGGTCTTTTTATTTGCCTATTCCCATAGAAACTAATCTATTCTGACCAAGGCTTCTCAAATCAGAGTAACTGCCATATCACAGAGCCTATTAAAATTTCTACCCAAAAGAATAAAAGACGCCGAGCTTTATGCAAACTAGTTCAGTCACAGCACTGACAGCAAGGGATATGACAGGCAAAAAACCCAGACAAATTATTAGATTAGTCAGTGGGAAAGCAGAAAACAAACAAAAGACCCTCTGCTAGTCATTGTTTGGCACACTGGAAAAAAAGGCAGCACTTAAACCTGTGTTATAATTTCCTGTGACTCGAGTAAATAATATTAATAACACCAGATTTGCTCTTGTCAGAAAACGGTGCCTATTAATAATTTTTACCCACAGAAAACCATCCTGGCATGATCCAAGCTAGAAAAACAGCTAAGGATGTTGAGAATCTTAAAACGCATAAAACATTTGATTTTGTTTTAAAATAAAACACATGGGTTAGGGATTTTGTTTGGATTAGCCACCTTCTGTTTTGTTTTCACCTGTAGAAATGCCAGGATCAAAGACAGCATGGGTACAAAGCTCTCTATATTTATAAATACTATTTATATGTTTTAAGTATCAAATGATACATTTTAAAGAAAGATGATTGGAGCTGAGCTCTGCCTGAGCCCCTCAGTTTAGGATCCCTGTTGGCCAGCACTGTCCAAACCTGAATTTTTTAATTGCTGTTCCCACATCCAGAAGACATTGGTCTTTGGCTCTCATTGTCCATTATAGAAAACCTCCAAGGATATTTAAAACAATGCACACAACCAGGATTTTATGAGGGTTTCACTAAATATTAGGTCAAAGCTTTCATTTCTTTAAATCCAAGGATATAACAATAACCCAGCACTGCAAACCAACACTTCAGTGCATCCACACACCACGCCAGGAGCGAGAGGGCCGGGGATTAATCAGACATCCAAGTTTACCACCATCCCCATAACAAAGCCCCACAGCACCCCAAGGGACTTTTGGCCAGAGGAGAAGGGCTGGTGGAAGAATATTTAATATTTTTATAGCAAAACAAGTTATTTGCCTAAGATAGCTTGGCTGAACTACAGCCTGGCACTCAAGCTTTGTGCAGCAGCTCCAGTAGGAATTAAAGCTCAGTTTTAACGGGTGCAATGTTCCAATGCCTCCTAATGCATTTAGGGTTATTGGCCAACTTTCTCACATAAAAGCAAGTGTGTGTGCGTGTGTGTGGATACACAGGATTACAGGCACACAAAAAGCTGAGCACAGCTGCTTCATTTTTGTCAAGCCTTTTTTTTTTTTTTTTTTTTTTTTTTTTTTTTTCCCTCCTGTTGTTGTTTTAATAGGGAGGAGAGTTGTGGTTGCTCACCGTCCTCGTAGGCTGCCACAGCCAGGGAGCTGTTTATCCTCACAAAGGAGACGTGTGGCGAGGCTCCAGCAGCTCCAGGGCCCTGCACTGCCTCCAGCACGGGCGCTGTGTAGTCCCAGGTACGTGTGTCCCACAGCCTCACCTCTCCGGAGGTGTACCTGCAAAAACAAGGGCACTGCTCACCCTGATGCCCTAAGGATTTTTAGGTTCTTTTTTCGTGTATCTGGAGTTTTGGTGTGTAGCTCCAGGCTCCACATAAAGTGCTAAAAACCTCTGCTCACAGTGTTTCGGACAAAGCAATTCCTCTCAGCTGGAAAATCCAAGGGCAATTCGCTGCCTCAGAGCCCCAAAACAGGTAAACAACAGTGAATTTGGGGGAGCAAGCTTGGGGTGGTTGACATCATCACCTGAAGGTGTAATGACACCATCACCTGAAGGTGTAATGACATCATCAACTAAAGGTGTAATGACATCATCAACTAAAGGTGTAATGACATCATCAACTAAAGGTGTAATGACATCATCACCTGAAGGTGTAATGACATCATCACCTGAAGGTGTAATGACATCATCACCTGAAGGTGTAATGACATCATCACCTGAAGGTGGAATTGGAGAATTGAGGCCCAATATGTTAATGGATAGAACATATAAAATGTGAAGAACTCATGACTCGCCGTCCATTTTGGGTGTAGCCTCTCGAGTAGGCTCTGTCTGCCCTAAATGTACCTTAAAGGCCTTTAATAAATTAATCTGTGTTTATTCTCCTCACTTTGCCTGGCCTCTGTTTCAGGTAAGCCCAGTTTTAGGCATCAACCCCTCAAGAGCTGAGAAGAGGAGCAGCAGAAGGGGGAAAGAAACAAGAATGGGTTAAAACACCTCTCAGACTGATCTTCCCCATCCTCAAACCCATCAGCTTTGCCCATTTTAGCCCCATTTACTGGATGTGGCACCAAGTCTACCAAGGAGGGCATGTATATTGGAATTGGAGCTACAGGACCCACACAGCTGAGCTACCACTATCAATATTCACTTTACAAAGAGAGCCAGGCTCAAGAGAAAAAGGGTAATCAGCAACAAGCCTAAATTACATCACGGCAAAACTTCAGACTGGTTCTTCTCAGCCTTTAAAGATTTGGGGTTGAATCAGAGCATTTATCTAAGTCCATACAAGCACCCACCCAACCATGATCTTTACAGAAAGAAATTTCTTGATGTGTCCTTAACAGATCAATTTACCTACATCTCTGAAGGCTAATTAATTAATTCAACTAAGTGCTGTCTTTAGAATTAAGGCAGCAGTTCTTTCTCTGCAGCATGCTCACTAAAATATCGTAAAACCTGTAATTTAACATCAGTTTGTCAATGAAGAAATAATGAAGAACTCAACTTTTCAGATAATATTGAATGAATGAAAGTTCTTACACAGCAAACAACAGACAAACTGCTCTGGGCCATCTATGTCCAGACAAAGACACTATTAAGGAAAAAAAAAAAACACTGCAGGCAAAGCAGAGAAGAAGCTTCTTCTGCAACTGGTCAAAGACCACAGGTCAATAATTATGTAAGGCCAGTTTTGACAAAACTGGGATAATTAATACTGTCAAAGGCAGATGTCTTCCTCTGCCATAGCTGACACTTCGATTCTTCTGGAAAATCAAAGGTGCTTCCTGCTCTGTCACCTCTGCTGTTCCATCCTGACTTTTGAGGGAAGAATATCACAAAAGAATGATTCTTACAAGCCTCAGAGGTCTGCCGGTTGGGAATGTGGCTGTGCTGTGCTTATGAGGAAAACAAAATAATTAACGACACATGAAAATAAGGCAATAAAGGTTCAGATGATGTGGGACTTGCACTCAGGTTCCCCAGGTCTCTGGGCAGTGCTGTGCCTGGGCCTCCAGACACTGGGGAGCACATCACTCCTAACATCTCTGGGTGAAAAGGCTCCCATTTATAGAAGGAATTAAGGTGCCCGAGGGGGTGGTGAAACCTGTCAGGCAGAGAGAGATGCACATTAATTCCCTGCGCTGATCAGGAGGAGAGGGAGCTGTGTCCTTGTCACCTGCCTCCTCTGCCGTGCTTTCCAGGGGAACACACAGCAAAATGAGAGAGCAGGGTGGGACACTTCTCCCTCTCCCTCCCTCTGCAAACGAGGCCCAAACCCCTGCTGAATCCTGCTTTCATTTCCAATTTACAGCAGCACAATTTAAGAAGAACAGAGCAAGAAAGAAGCTTCCCCAAAGCAAAATGTTTCGCGTTGGATCGGACGCGGAGCGCGGATCAGATCACAACAAATATCTTCAGTTTGCAAAGCTCATTTTGCTTCAAAGTCTGGCGATAAACCACAACAGGACAGGTGATTGCGCAGCTCTGCTGCAGTCCCCTTCAACAAGAGGCACAAGTAAGGTTTTGGAAGCCTTTTAATTTGGAGCTGATTTTTGTTTCCTTATGTTAGGGTTGGTTGGGGTCGTGTTTTCAAGCTTCTCCTGACTGCCAAGAGCAGCAGATTCCTCCCAAGGAAAGCCAAAACTCTCTTGTCACTGAAAAGTGAGTTTCAGGGGAGACATGAAACACTGGCAGAATGGACAGAACTCAGTGACTGAATATTCCTTTTCATCCCTAAATAAACAAGGAAGAACAGCATCTCCTCCTAGTGTAGCTCTCACATAGTCCAGGCTGGAGAAGTAAAAAAGAAAGATAAAGATGGAGAAAATGGCAGGAGCGGAGGAGAGAGCAGGGCTGGGTAATTCTCAGAGCACACTGCATCTGGTTTCCCTACACACCATGGAACACAAGGGATCCACCAAAAATACCAATGCAGTGGCTGCAATCCTGGAATTACAGATTCAACATCACAGTGCCACAGCAAACGCTTAAATCAATTTTATATCAGCATTCAATCAAGTCAAAATGTAGCTTGAACTGTTTTTTGTTCACAAAGAACCACCTGAACCACCTCGAAGCCAAGCTCCAACTGGAACAGCACAACCAAACGCGTCTGAGCGTTGGTTTGAAATCAATTTGACCCAAATTCTGATGTGTCTGTGCTGGGACCTGTTTGGCAGGGTCAGCATCAGAGCACCCTAGAGCCTCCTCGTCCTCCTCCTCCTCACTGCTCCTGTCCCTGAGGGGTCAGCACACGCTGGAGAGCTCCCACTCCTCAGCCATGGAGCCACTGTGCTCTCACAGCCCTTCCAGGACCTGCAGGGACAGGGACCAGGGACACTCCATGTGCCAGGAGAACCCTGCCAGAGCCCACCAAACCTCCCCCACGGCTGTCCACAAATCCCAGGAGTCAGGAGAAGCTCCTCAGGAAGGTTCCTAAGGCTCCCTGTGTCCCTCCTCCCCCATTTCCCAGCAGCACCACCATTCCCATCCTTCCCAGCGCAGTCCCAAAGCTGAAGGATTGGGAGAGATGTTCCACCAGACCACGGTGGGAACACAAGTGGAGCTCCAGGGCTGGGCAGGGAACCAGCCTGGGGAAATGGGAGATATAAACCACTGGGCCTGCACACCAGCACTGAACTGGAAGAATTTCAAATGCAGATGAATCCAATCCAGAAGGAAAAAAAAAAAAATGTAATGGTTCAACTCCCCGCTTTTAATGCTGTTGTAAAGAGCAGCACACTTTCAATTTGTGACCACAACAAAAGGCTTTTAAACTATTAAAGCACTGCCTTGCTGTAAAAAAATAAAAAGGCTGCTTTACTGCAGATAATTGGCAAATCTGCCCTACCAATAGAGATGGCTGGAGAGAACACACACTGAAGAACACACTGCACTATTTCTAGAGAATTTCAAGATTTCTATTCATTTCCCACCACAATTCTTATATTTTGCCCTGAAAATTTCATTTGGATTACTCAGTGGAATAATCCCAGATGCAAGTCCTGCTCAAGAACAAGCACAGTACTCCAAACCCACTCAGTTCCTGATTTTTCTACCACGATGGCAATGAAATGCCCACTTAGCTTTCTGCTGGAGTGAAAAAAACACCCAAACAAACCCAAAACTCCCTTCCTGCTCAATACAACAATGAACATATTCTATTTGCTCTAACACCAAGAGCCTCCAGCTGCTCTTTTTTCTCCTGATGGGTGCAATGAGATGATTTTTGCAGTGGAAGGTAAACACTCCAACACCTAATACAAGACACTTGCACTGAGAAAACCCAACAAACCAACCCCAAAACCTAAAATAACCCACAGAAGGGACCACACCTGTTTTACTTCATTTAGAAAGGCTGTCCAAAGTCTTGCTCTCTGGAGCAACAAGACTGTTGCTTTCAAGGCCAATTTCCCTCTCTCCTGATAGTCCTTCCCTGATGCCTTCCATCCACACCACACCTGGCTCCCAGCTCTCCCCACTCACAGACACATTTTTCCTTCTCTGATGTTCAACAGAGCCTCTCCACCCAAATAACTCAGCTTCTTTGATGGACTCACATTCCACTCTGCCCTGGTTCTTCAGAATATTTCAGTATAGACACACGAGAAGCAGCAGCAGGAGAAAAGACAAGCTCTATTTTTCTAAATATACTTCTCAATGAGCCAGTTCTGTAGCTCTGGCCAGATATGGATACAGCTGTAAAAATTAGCCTGGAAATTCAGCTTAAGCTTTACAGAGACGCATAAAAACCTTGCTGAAATCGAACAACAATAGGTGGAATGCACATGGCACAGAAAAACTGGAAAAAATTAAATCCATATCCAATAAAAATACCTACTCACTAATCAAAAGCATTCTGACTTTTTAGTGGCAGTAATGCCCTAATGAGATGAACGTTGTGCTCGTGCCCTCTCCCGTGAGTGGAAGCAGAAGGAGCTGGGGGTTAAAAGCTGCTGCTGCCCCACGCTGAATGTCTGGGAAGCAGGTGGTGGAGTGCTGAGCACATGTGGGAGGAAGCCGAGCTGGAGGCTGGGCACGGCTCTAATGAAGTGGTGCTGAAGAGGCAGACAATTTCATAAGGAGAAAAACATCAGGAAACTGGTCAAAACACAGAATCTCATCTGAAAAAGCTCCACTGTGCTGGATGGCAATAGCCAGAACAAATTTGGGGAAGAGGAGGAGGGGGAGGCTGATCTCTCTCCAGAGCCCCAGATGTCTTTATGGTTGCCTAATGACAATTATACTCAACCAATTAAGACACTGCTATCACAGTTGCATTGTTAGTAAGCCTTTGGCCCTGAGTGTTGATGGCTGTCTAATTAGTGTTTGTGCAAAGTACAACTGCAACTAATATATAAACTGACAAATACACAAAAGAAAAACTGTTAACAGGAACATTTTCCAAACAGTTGAGACTCTGCTCGTTCAGTCCATGGCAGCAGCAAAGACAAACTGCTTTCCTTCATGGCTGGGGTAGTGCTGGCAATGCAGAATTTCACTTCAAACCAGAGGGTCAACGAGAGCCTTGCTGGGTTTCTGTTCACAGAGGATGCTGGTGCCACTCACTTTTGGTGCTGCCTCAAGCACAGCCCTCCAGGGCAAGGCTCACTGCACCACACCGGGCTGGCCACCAAAGACTTCTGCTAAAACACATCAGAAACCTGCTTCCATTTCCCGTATTTTCTCTGAAGAGTCTGCAGCGAGGAAAAGGAAGGAGAAAGAACCCCCTTTGTTTCACAGTCAGGTTTGATTTCCAGAAGGCAAAGTCTGTTCGGTTTCCAGATACCTGCGGTGATCAACAAACCGAAAAAAAAAACCCCAACAACTTTGTTTCAGGCAGTCAGCGACCATCTGTTAATACTCAAAAGATCTTATTATGAAGTCCTTACAATGTCAATGCATTTTATTGAAGTCAGTAGGAATTTTGCTCCAGTAACAGTCTCTGTTTCAATGGATGCCTGTTGATAAGCAAGTAAAATAATGAGTATTTTGCATTGTCTTGCTCCAGAAAGCACCTCAGAGCTTTCATCCTGATTCCACCAAAAGCACTTCATGTGTTTAATTAAGGTATCAGCCAGTGCCACCCTCAGCAGGACCAAGAACAAGGCCCAATTAAACATGCAAAGCCAAGCCCAAACACCTTCAAGTTGGTTCAGATTGCTCCTGAGCTTCATCTTCTCTCCAAGGCTCAAGACAGACAGAGGTAACTCAGTGCCCAATTTCAAAACAGCTCTTCCTCAGATCCACGGCGAGCTGGGAGGAACCTCAATCACAATTAAAAACACTGGAATTAAACTGATTCTAGCACCTTTTTTTGCACTCCTCTGAAGTGAGGGATAAATGCTGGACTGCTTAGAAACATCTACCACAGTGTGAGGTGCCTCAAAGAGGTAAAAGTTCCCAATTCTCTCTGTGTTCTCATTTCCAGGTATTTGGATACATTGATTTTGCCAACTATAACCAACAGGTAGCTTGGCTGAGGGATTCCTTAAGGAAAGGATTCAGGAAAAACTAATAGTAGCAGAAAAAAATGACTTTACATGGCAGAAAGGAGTATAAATAGAACACAATGGCCAAAAATAAAACACAAATGGAACAGGGAAGAGAAAATTTTCTATTACATAGCAGAAAGCTGCACCATAAAACACAAGGAAAAACAGATGGGGGCAAACCAAAACCAGAGTTTTAAACAATCCTAATGCTGGTAGAAGAACGTAGAGTAGAAAAACAATCTCCCTGATTTCATCCAAATGTTCTTTTGAGTTGCTTGATATACGAGCGCAGCTCTGAAAAATGTGACTAATGTGTCCCAAAATGGATATGGAAGCACTTTTAGATGTAACATGTAGGAAATCCATTCTGAGCATCCTCATGATCCCAAACTCTTCTGCTGGGAACCTGACTTTCCAATTCACCAACCCACGCCCATCTGTGGACCCCTCACAAAAATGGAGCTGCAGAGAAATTCCACCTTCATTTTCAGGGCCGTATTTAGGAAATTATCCCTCAAGAAAGTGGGTTAAGCTGCTGGAGTGTGTCGTTCTGCAGCTTAGCACTGCTATCCGTAACAAAATTAACATTTCGCCATCCTCGCTGCTTCTGCCTCACCTTCTATATTAAGTGCACGCAAATGTCACACCAAGGGAACAGAAGCAAGCCAAGGGGTTATTTTGTAAGGAAAACATTTCAATGAGCATTTATAAATGCAGAAATTAGAGAAAGCCAAACTGTTTCTAGTAATTTGATTTTTAAGGCCAAAAATCTCCCATCACTTAGATCAAGGTTCCAGTGGCTTGCATCAGCCCAGGCCCATTAATTAAAGCAGCTGCTCTACCAAGGAAACAAATTACTGTGGATACAGGAGAAAAAAATTATCCTTTTCATAAGAATTCAGGAGGAATTATGATGCAATCTGGGAAGGCTCTGCTCCATCAGCTCTATTATGTCACAAAGGCCAAACAACAGCCAAAACAATGGCATGGCTGCAGACAGAGGTGAGCAAACACCATCTGAGGATGCTGTAAATTGATCTGTTTGCTCATTGGAAAGAACACAGACAAGCAGCAAACAGAAGAGGCATCACCTGAACTCCAGGCACTGATGGGGGAGTGAAAATGAAATCTTCAAGAAGCTTCCTAGAAAGAAGGATGGGTTTATCTGGCCTTAGCAGAAAACCAGTTTTCCGAACTCAAAATGATTGCCTGTGACTGAGAACACCGAAGGCATCACCGAGCACATCCCTGCAGCAGCAACACCTGCAGCTAAACCAAGAGCTCCATGGCCTGGCAGGCTGCAAGAGCACTGCCACACAGAGTCAGGATCAGGCTTCTACTCTTGGTTTCAGCTGAAAGGCTCTTTTTCAGGAGCTGACAGAAAAGCCGGCGTGGCTGTCACTTAACACAACCTTACCTAAGCCCCATCGAGTGTCACCCGACCCCTGTGAGCTCCTGATGTCACTGCCGTGTGCATTCCTAAAGGGGACTCACGTGGCAAAGAGGAGGCCTGACACTGCTCCTTAACAATGGCAAGAATGAGTGAAGAGAGCACAAAAGGGTTGGGGAAAGGGTGAAGAAAAAAGCAATTATTTTCACCTTCTGCTTTGTTTGATATCTTGGCTCCCGGTCACTGGGAGGGGAAGGAGGAAAAGTATGAAAGTTGTGCCATCATGCAAGTGAAATTTAAGCAATTAAACAAGGCAGGGGTTTATTCAGGCTGTTGGAAGTCTTCAGTTTGTTAACTTTGATTCATTTTCACGACTAATTAATATTTTGGTTTCCTCAGGTCTGCACACTGAATTAAGATGCAAGAGCTAATAATAAATACCTTGAGAATAACCCACAAGCCCTACAGCAAAAAATCCAAATTAGATGAGAGTTGACACGAAGTTTTTAAAAGTGCAGGGAAGTGTTTTCAAGCCTTTTGGGCTAGTTTCACACATCATTATGAAACTAAAGAGAGTGGCAAGCCCAGCTTCTCAAAAGTCATTTGCAGGTCACCTTTGAGCAAGAGGAAAGTGGAGAGGGAGGTGATGGAAGAGAACAAAGGAACTCACCATAAAGGAGCAGCTATTTGTGTGTGCATGTTGCTCAAAATGACTTAAATGAAAGGCCCAAATTGTTTGTGAGTGCTCCCACAAGGATCATCAGAATGAAGAAAAATGTATAAAATCATTTCAGCTTTTAGGATGTCAGCACGAGAAATAAATGTCCAGATTCCCCTAAGTAACCACACAGGATATTTAGGAAGTCCTTCCTCAGCTTCTCATTGCCTTTCCCAAGCATCACTTGGGGAAACTCCACCTGTGCCAGGAGTGCTCCACTTGAAAGGGGAGCAAATCCCAATCTGTTGGTTTATTGAGGCAATCAGCAGATGAATTTCCATCTTAACTCCCCAAATCTCTAGGAAAGTTGGCAGTACTTAGGAAGGAAGGAAGAAAACATCTGAAATTAAAACTTCAAGAGAACCCAGGGCTGATTTCCCAGTCTGCAAAAGGGGCAGGGACTCCTCACAGCGTCTTCTAAATCAGTTTGTGGCCAAGCTCTTCACTAACAGGCCACCAACTCTTCCTTCAATCAAGGAAAAATGAAGACAAAAAAGGGAAAAGTCAATACTTTATATTTCTGGGTCTTCGTAAGGGCCCTTTCTGTTTAGTTTCAGAACCAGCAGCAGTAAAGGCACAGTGCCCTTTCTGCAAGCTTTAAAAAATGCCCACATCCCTGACAGCTCACGTGGTGTGGCTTTAGGGGTGAGCCACGAGGTGAGATGAGCACCACCAGCACAAGGCAAGCTCAGCACAGGGCTCAACAACAGCCACAGGTGAGTGTTTCAGAGCCAGCCAGGCTCACAACATGCCAGGGACATGGCACACCACGGGATCCTCTGCAATGACAAGGTCAAACAAGGACCAGATGCATGTTCTGAGATCACTTTGCCCGGCAGGACCAAACCTCTGACTATACTGCCAAGAATAAAGAACACTAGCAAAAAAGTAGCAACTTTACTGTCTGAACATGCATTTGCTTAAATAAAAAACCAGATAAATTCAGATTTTAGTAAGAGAAAGTGAAGCAATACAGGCATTCTGTACAGACCCCAAACAAATGACAGCATTAGGCACAGTGAGCCTCATCACCAGCAGGAATTTCTGAAAGCCAAGCAAGCAGCTACATAATTGCTTTAAGTAAGCTCTGACTTAGGGCTGAAACTCCATTTGAACTGAGCATGGGGGGAGAACATCATCCCTTTGGAGAACATCCTTCGAGACATGTAACCGTAGAAAGGCTGGCGAATACAACATTGATTGGGAGTGAGGTAACCACAAGCACCACTGGCTCAAATGAAAAGGGATTCAGGGGCTGACCCAGAAAACAAGCCTCGTAACCACTGGGATGAAATTTTAATGACAAACACAAGAAGCTCTGCGTGCAGGCCAGATTGAATTATCCGATGTCAGGCAGAACCGCGCGGTGCTCGCACAAAGGGGAGCTGCTCGCAGCCACCTTCCACTCCCAGCTCAGGTTGCACTTAATCAATCCTTGATATTCTGCCATCTCCTGGCTTCAGCCTGGGCAGCAGCGTGGTGGGGAGAGTGCATGGAACAGGGGCATTTCTCTGTGCAGTTTATCTTTGCTGCCTTCAGGGATTGATAAAGAGCTGCTCCTGACCCGGTTCAGACTGTGCCTCTGTAAATCGCACCTGGAGCTGCTGGTTTAAGTCACTCTGCCCACAACCTGTATGAATTCCTTCTCAGAGAGATTAGAACAGCTCTACAGCAGCTAAAACTAAAATGATTCCACTTTGCAGCAGAGTTTGAAGCAGGACAGTGAAGATGACAAGATCAGGCCTAGCACAGCACAGGTTCAAATCGAACCGAGTGATTCCAGGCTTGCTCCTAGACTCCCAAAACACACCAGCCCAGGCACTCCTGCTCTCTCCAACTAGAACTCCTCTCTCCAGCCAGCCCAACTAGAACTTAATCTGGCTACTGCCAGAAAAAGAATTAAAGATGTTTCTATAAATACATCAGCAACAAAAGGATTGCTAAGGAGAATCTCCATCTCTATTGGATCAGGGAGAAACAGTGACAAAGGATGAGGAAAAGGCTGAGGGAGTTAATGCCTTCTTGTCCTCAGGGTACTCAGGCCCTGAGCTGGAAGACAGGGAGCAGAATGAACCCCCATGGTCCAGGGGCATCCTGCTGTGACACTTAGGACACACACAGTTCCATGGGGCTGGATGGACCCACCCCAGGGTGGTGAGGGAAGGGGCAAAGAGCTCACCCATCACTCCCCACCATTTACCAGCAGGGAGGTGATTTACCCTCATTGCTCAGGCTGCCCCTGGTGCCAGGGAAAGGTCTGGAGCAGAACATCACCAAGGCACAGTCCCTGAGGCACCACAACCCCAGGGAATGTGACAGCTTTGGGAGGAGTGGCTGCACAAGGCCTGGAGGTGCTGGGGACAGGGGCTGGACACGAGCCCAGGTGGGCAGGAAGGACAAGGGCACCTGGGCTGTGCCAGGGCAAAGCACTGGGCACTCCTGGGGCACCTCCAATGCTCTGTCCAGCTCTGGGCCCCTCAGGACAAGGACACTGAGGGGCTGGAGCACGTCCAGGGAAGGGAACAGAGCTGGGAAGGGGCTGGAACACCATGAGTGGCTGAGGGAATTATCATCAAAAAACCTGTTAGAAACTGAGCAGCCCTGAGCCTGCAGTGCAGCTACCTGAAACAGAAGAAAGATAAGTGATGTCCCAAGCCACTGGACAGAAAATCCTTGGGAAATGCCCCCCAGTTCTGGATCAGCATTTGGAGCTCCAGGCCGCGCAAACTCACACAGCAGCTCAGTTCAGACACTCAGGAAGGCCCTCTGTAATCACTGATTATTCCCATGCAAAGCTGAGCACACAAGTGTTTGTGAAACTGGAGAGAGAATCATTAAATGTAGCAGATAATTGATATTTATACTGAGAGGAGAATTGACTTTGTAAACCTCAGCTATTAAATTACTTCTTCAGTACTGAAGGAATGCAACAGTTTGCTATTGATCACCAGATTCATTACACTTTTATGACAAATTTGAAAGCACAATGCCATTAAGCACAATTTTATAAGCTGGGAGAGACAGGGGAAGGCTATGTTTGGATTTCAAAAATAAAACACAGCAAACAACAAAACACCAACAAATTCCTCAATATCCTAAATACTTACCAAATGCACATGGCAAAGGATTTCCCTGCACAATTTGCTGATGGCCTTGGAAGTTTTAGTTACAACTTGAAGTCTCTCTGGTTTGATATTTACCATTTACCAAATTAAGAGACAAAGCAGAGTGAAGGACAAGCAGTAAACAGCAAAGGACGTAATATAATTTTTGTGTTCTAATATTCTAAACTTTTCATTTACTAACCAGGTAAATTCCAACAGCTGAATTTTGATTTCTCCATGTTGTTTTATCAAATACATGCTCACAGCCTCGTAAAAAGATAATTAATTTTCTCAGAGAAATTATTGAAAAGCAATTTAAGCGGACATTGCTTTTTCTAAAGGATACACACATGCAGATTTCCCTCAGTGGTCTCTTACCTGCTCACCTATTTTCAGGAACTGTAACTATTTACTTGTACCACATCCCTGATGCAAATTCACTACGAGAATCAGGACATACTGGAGAAATTGGGAACCAAAATGAAAAGAGTGTGTGGAAGTGTGAGAACCCAACTCCTGGAATACACCAAGTTAAATATGGACTATTTGAGTTTAATACGCAGGATTAATAACCTTTGTTTATTAATTCTTTAGAAATGTAATTTAATCTGTGTAACTTCTATCTATTGCTTGTTTGGATATAAATACAATGGAGAAAATGAAGCAAAAGAAGAGCTGGAGGTTTTGGCAGCAGCATGGAAACAACTGGCTTTGCTGTCTGATAGTTTAGATTCCTGCTCTCAGTTGTCCAAGAGCACTCAAAATTGAAAGGATTTCCATGAATTAAGAGTTTTTCGGGCATCTTTCTTACAACCAGACTGTGAATTTTGAAGTATTTTAAAAGTAATTTTCTCTAATCCCACAGCATTAACATGAGGTGCTACCATAAAACATGGAACTCTGGTAATTTAAGGACAGTGTCCCAACTGCCCCAGGATATCACAGTTTTTATTTATTCATGTGACTTTTGGTGGGTTACTAATTACTGAACCTGTGAAATTCAAACAGAACACAGTAAAACCTCACACTTATTGAGGGAATCACTGTAACCCATTAAAAAATTTGTGAGGTTCTTAAAACCATATTTAAGAGTATAAACCACATGAACAACTAACATTAAATCAAGGTCCAGTAAACTATATAAGGAAAAGAGGAGTTGATCTATTTTTAGTTTATCAAAGAGAAGTTTAATTTGTGATTAATCAATTCATCAACTTCAATGAGAAGTTTATCTATTATTTTCCTCCCCGGCTGTCTTTTAAGTAACAATGGAGAAAAGTAACTTCTAAAGCAGTAGTAGCAGTCCTTCCAAAGTTATTTTTCTGTGCTGCGACAAGATATCCTTGTGATTAAGACACTTTACAGAAAAACATTTTAAAAAGAGGCCTTTTCCAGTAGATGTGTAAAATATTTAATACATTCTGGGTGCTTCCACAGCAAAACAACACAGAGTTCATCAGAAATCACTTGAGTCTTTCCAGGGATTACTTGTACATGCGATAACTTTGGAATAGTACAATAAAAATTGGAACTGCTAAGCTGTACATAATCATCCTTATCAGTCACTTAAGGACAGCCTGTGTTAGGAAATGCAGGTGAATCCATTCTTATGCTTCAAACAGGTGTTGCTTCAGAATCTGCTAAAAGCAGCACCTGGGATTTCAGATGGTGAAGGTGGAGTGGGATTTACACAGCCTGGTAAAGATGGAGTGAGCATCACACAGCTTGATGAAGGTGGAGTGCGATTTACACAGCCTGGTGAACATGGAGTGGGCATTACACAGCCTAGTAAAGATGGAGTGAGCATTACACAGCCTGGTAAATGTGGAGTGAGCATTACACAGCCTGGCAAAGATAGAGTGAGCATTACACAGCCTGGTAAATGTGGAGTGAGCATTATACATCCTGGTAAAGGTGGCTTAAGCATTACACACTCTGTTAAAGATGCATATGGCATTATACCCTCTGGTAAACATGGAGTGGGCATTACACCCTCTGGTACAGGTGGCTTGAGCACTACACACTGTGTTAAAGATGTAGCTGGCATTACACCCTCTGGTGAATGTGGAGAGGGCACTACTCCCTCTGTTGAAGGTGGCGTGGGCATTACACCCTCTGGTGAATGTGGAGAGGGCAGTACTCACTCTGGTGAAGGTGAAGAGGGCATTACACACTCTGGTAAAGGAGGAGTGAGCCATACACAGCCTGGTGAAGATGTAGTTGGCATTCCACCCCCTGGTACAGCTGGATTGAGCATTACACACTGTGTTTAAGATGGAGTTGGCATTCCACTCTTTGCTGAAGATGCAGTGGGCATTACACACTCTGGTACAGGTGAATTGAGCATTACTCACACCGGTACAGGTGGATTGAGCATTACCCCTCTGTTAAAGATGCAGCTGGCACCCCACCCTCAGGTGAAGATGCAATGGGCATTACACACTCTGGTACAGGTGGGTTGAGCATTACTCATACTGGTACAGGTGGATTGAGCATTACACACTCTGGTACAGGTGGGTTGAGCATTCCTCACACTGGTACAGGTGGGTTGAGCATTGCTCACACTGGTACAGGTGGGTTGAGCATTACTCACACTGGTACAGGTGGATTGAGCATTACACACTCTGGTACAGGTGGGTTGAGCATTGCCCCCTCTGTTAAAGGAGCTGGCACCCCACTCTCAGGTGAAGATGCAATGGGCATTACACACTCTGGTACAGGTTGGTTGAGCATTACTCACACTGGTACAGGTGGATTGAGCATTACACACTCTGGTACAGGTGGGTTGAGCATTACCCCTCTGTTAAAGGAGCTGGCACCCCACTCTCAGGTGAAGGAGTGGCCATCCCCCGCGGTGCTCACCCGGCCATGACGACCCCGTCGCAGGAGTGGACATCGCACAGGACCCTCCCGGGCTCGTAGCGCAGCTGGCTCACAGCACCCACGCGGTTCTGCCAGAGAGACACAGGGCTTGGTGCTCCCATTCCTTCATCCACCAAAATGTACTGCTGGAAAACTCCCAGCCTCGCTATTACTGCCCAGAGAAGCCACATCTATCCCGAAAGCCCTCCAGCAGCTCTCAACTGGCGAAAGGCGCTGCAATACACAACACCTACTCTCCTTTCCCACTTGCTTGAAGCAGGTCCCCACTTTTCCCCAGCACCTGGATCCCTTGAAGGAAATTCCCTCTCACCTTCCAGTTGGTTTTCAACATGTGCTCTCTGGCTCTGCAGTTTTTGAGGGCGAGCTTCCAGCAGGAATGGTCGGAGATGCTCATATCCAACAGGTATCCCTCCTCCTGGCACAGCCGGTACCATAACACTTCGTCTTCTGCAAGGATTTTCCATGTCCTGCTGACCTGGAAATCAATGTTTATATATGGATTTCTCATTAATTTATAAGGAAAAATTAGATTTAATATAAAAAATTAAATAGCAGCTGAAATATAAACAACTAAATCAATACAGGCCTGCACTGAGATAAAATTCTTACCTAAACAAATATATTTGCTCCTTCTTTATACACCTGAATGTATAAAAAGCCCAAACCTTTAACAAAAGGCTTGTTTTCTGTGGATTCTTTGGGAAGTGACTGAGTTCATACTCCACTAAAACTCCACATAACATGGACACCAGTTTAGCCGCCACACCATATCAACCTGAACTATCAGTATACTGGAAAATTTTGAGAGGAAAAACAGCATGAAAACAATTAAACCTGAATTCTGAGCTTAGAGCAAAAGTATGAATTTATTTTCATATTTGTAGCTAAGAAACCTTCTCAGATCACAGCACCATATCTCTGAAGTCCCACTGACAATGCCTGATTAGGGGTATGACATTAGTGATTTATAACCTATTGTATTACAGTATGCATAAATAGGAATGAATTATTAAGTTTTTCAAGCAGCCTCAAGTTGCTGCCCATTCCAGAGAGAACAGCTTCATCACAATCAATTGTGGGCTCAGAATTAAAGATTCAAGAGGTAAGAGCCAACTTAAGTAGCTTTTTTTTTCCCCTCTGTAATTCTTAATTTAAAAAAACAGACGTAACCAATGAAAGCCATGACTGGTGAAAGCAGCAATCAATTCTGCTCTGTTTCTAAAAAGATTAAAAGAACCTTCTGAGACTGACATCATTTTTAGTAAGTTACAATTAAGCATCTAATGTTCGTTTCAGTCCCAAGATTACGCCAAGAATCCAAGCCTCCCATGGACACAAACTCTCCCAGGACCATCTCTTCATATTTATTTGCCATTTGTTCCATAGCCACACACACACAAAATGTTTAATATGATGAAAAAAGGGTGATCTGAGTAACCTGCAAGTGTTTTTAAGATTTGAGACCTACAGAGAAGAGCAGCGCTCACACAGGAGTATCCAAGTGCAGCAAAAAATGAATATTCTTAGTTAATCACCCAGAGACCTCAGTGCAAACTGGCAGGGAGAGACAAACCCCTTCCATCCTCTGACAAAGGAAACAACCTGGACAGGGCAATAATAAAGCCCTGAAATGACAGATCCAGCACTGAGGCTTCTCTAGCAATACACATTGCCCTGGAATCAAAAAGCACTCCCTAGAGGGACACACTCAGCAACTTCAAAACCACCAAAAAAACCCCCAATCCAAAATTCAAATCATTAGGAATCTGCTCTCAATTTTTTTTGAAGTAGGATAAATATATATATTAGTGCTCCAAGAATAAAAAAAACCCCAAAGCCAGCTTTCTGCTGACACACCATAAGAACAGCTGCGGTGCAGGAGTGGAGCTCCCCAGGCAGAACCTCTGCCCCCTCCCCAAACAGCAGCACATTTTCCTGACAGGGCCAGGCTGAGCACACGCTCAGGGAAGCACAGCCAAACCAGGCCAGCTTTTGCCTTGCTTTCCAAAATAAAAATCAAAAATAAACACACACCTTCAAGTCTGCCAAAACAGACAATATTGCACAGACCTTTCAAGTTTCAAGGTCTTAAAAGCATTTTATAAAGACAGTAAAACAAAAGAAAAGAGGGGGGAGCTACATAAAATTTCGACTGCCTTTTCAACTTTCAGGGGGAATAAAGATCCTATCCTATTCTGATTTTTTTCAATCAAATTACAGCGAATCCTGCTGCTTTACAAGCCTGAATTTCCAAAGGGTCCCTAACCCAGCCTTTTCTTACAGCCCCAAACTCGCATGCCAATCCCTTGTAAAACCCCACTGAGCGAGGCTCAGCTGCACGAAATCACTAATAAAGAGTCTCAAGCATTTCACTTTACAGCACCACTGTGAGCTGCAGCATTAAAACCAGCCATTGGCTTCAAGTCAGCTTTATTAGATCTGCTTGACTTGGAGTTTCAGGTGAGGCCCCAAAAGCCAGGGCGTTATGGCTTTATTGACATGCACCCAAACTCTGGGTGTTGGAGAGGAGCTGAGATGTGCAAAGCTCTTGTTAAAGCTGTTTCCAAATCTAAACTACACACAAACTCCAGCAAGGATCAATGACAACATCTTACAGACTTGTTTATAGATTTGGAGTCCTGAATTTAATTTTGTCTTCAGTGTTCCTATTATCTTTTTACAACCGTTCTCAGCAAAGAAAGTTTGGGTTCCCCTGAGCTCCACACAGGGACAGTTTTATATTTTATAGTTCAGCAAGTAATAATGCTCTGAAGGACTTCAAAGGCTTTTGCTGACATAGGCTTTGCTATTTGGTTTTGCCCCTGGGGGATTTTTTTTCCCCCTAAAAACCCCACCTCTTCCATCAAATCCAAAATTTCTTCTAATCCCATCTAAATCAACTGGCTCAAATCCTAATGAAGGTTTATTCATCCCTCTGCATCTGATAATGGTTTTTATTTCACTAGGTTTATTTTCTTCCCCAGACACAAAAAGGCAGAGTCAAGGCTCATTTGCTGAGACCAGGGGCCTCAATTAGAACTAGCTGGACTTTGAGTTCAGTACAACAAACAGTGCCAAGTAGTGTTTAATCCAAAGCCTTTCTGATGGAAGCTGCTCATCTTTTCTATTCACAGCCGTGAGCACAAAATGGTTTGGGCTGGAAGAGACCTTAAAGCCCACCCAATGCCACCCCTGCCATGGCAGGGACACCTTCCACTGTCCCAGGCTGCTCCAAGCCCTGTCCAGCCTGGCCTTGCACACTGCCAGGGATCCAGGGGCAGCCACAGCTTCTCTGGGCACCTCTGCCAGGGCCTGCCCACCCTCCCAGGGAACAATTCCTTCCTAATATCCCATCTAACCCTGCCCTCTGGCACTGGGAAGCCATTCCCTGTGTCCTGTCCCTCCAGCCCTTGTCCCCAGTCCCTCTCCAGCTCTCCTGGAGCCCTTTAGGCACTGGAAGGGCTCTGAGCTCTCCCTGGAGCCTTCTCCTCTCCAGGTGAACACCCCCAGCTCTCCCAGCCTGGCTCCAGAGCAGAGGGGCTCCAGCCCTTGCAGCATCTCCATGGCCTCCTCTGGACTCCTCCAGCAGCTCCAGGTCCCTCCTGTGCTGGGCCCCAGGGCTGGGGCAGCTCTGCAGGTGGGGTCTCACCTGAGTGGGGCAGAATCCCCCCTCCCCTGCTGCCCATGCTGAGGGATCAACCCAGGGCAGGGATATCCTTATCAATCCATTTCTCTGCTGTCTCTCTAAACCATGAGGAGGATGGATGATTGCTTTTACGCATAAACAACCTTGATGCAAAACCATGCTCAAAAAACCACATTCAATTTTCTTTTTGTAAATGTATAAACATTAAAGCCTCAACAGTTTGACAATTCCAGGAGCCCTGGAGGCAAGCAGCTGAAATTCTTAATTTATGCACGACGATTCATTCCTAAATTCCTAGAAACAGTCTCCCTTGCCCTAGATACATACACAATTCCTGTGTTGGTAAACACTTCTAAACCTTCTCTAAGATGAAAACTAACAGGTCAAGGGAATTTCCTACTGCTCTGTGCAGAAAACAGAACTGCCCAAATCCAGTGCTGCTGAATTCAGATACATCCCCTTATTCCAAAGCTGACAATGTAAGGCCAGGTTCCCAGGCCATGGGGAAAATTAATGAATCTACACTATCAGCCCCAAATAACACAAGGACTTTTCAGGTTGTCACACTTGTGGTGTCCCATGGGATTGTTTTTCTTTCCCTCTACATCACGACCAGAAGCAAAGAGTGACTGTTCCCAAAGCTGCTCATACTCACAGCAGAGTCACTCATGGCAGTTATTTCTGTCAATGGTCAGAACACAATCAAAGGATGCTCACAGGGAAAAATTGTGCATTACCCTGGCCTGCTCTGCTGAGACATTAAGCCCTGGATGCTTTTCTCCTTGAATTCCAAACACGGGGTATGAACAGGGACTGGTCTGGTGGATGCTGCTGAATGTCACCCCCCTAGTGCAAGCCCACCAGAGCTCAGGCACTGAGGACACCGTTATTGACAGGCTTTTGTATTTCCAGTGCCACACAGACAGGTTGTGCTTTATAGTACCAATTCCAAAAACCAAAGAAAAGCTGTGGGGGAGCGAGGGAGAGGGAAATATCAAGGTGAAATTAGAGTTCTCCAGACAGTCTGTGGTGTGATTAAATCTCAGAGAGGCTCTGCAGTCATGCTACTTTCCTGTTAGTTGGTTACCAATTTGGCATAAAGAACCAAGCAAACAGGTTTTCTCCAAAGGCACTCACATGGATCATGATGCCAATTCCACCAACTGCCCCAATTTCACTGAAATCCCAAGGCACCTTCATTAAAAAAACCTTTCTAGGATAACACCATAAAGCAGCAGGGGTTACCATGGAACAGAAGAGGGCTTCCCCCCCTTCAAAAACAAAACCACCAAGAGAAAAATGAAAATGCTATTTATTTTTATAGCTCTGCTTTTTATTTGAGCACTTAAAAAGAAGCCAGATCTGCACTGGATATTCATCTGACTGGGAAAGCCCTGTAAAACACTGGGCACTTGCTCAGCTACCTGTCAGCTGCCACAAAGGAACAATGACTGGGGAAGAGGATGAGAATGAGAAATGTGGAAAATGGTCTCAGTGTTAAAACACATCTTATGAGAACAGGTTCAAGCTAAAAAGCAAAGTGAAGGAGAGAGAAATCCAGTGAAAAGGAGCAACCCTTCACCAGGCAATCTTTTTACTATGCCATGAGAAACTGATCGTGCCTAAGGAGTGGGGGAAAAGAGAGTGAAAGAATAACCTTAAACTAATCCACTTCAAAAATGCAACCCTGTCCCATGCCATCAGCTGTGGCCTCTACTGATGGCATATCTCTACCTCAAGGGACAGAAACCTGAGCATATCTGAAAGCTTCAGTGTCCTGGATAGCATCAAAAAATAATCCTAGAGAATTTTTCCATCTGCAACAGCAGCCCTGCATGAGGAATTAATTTTCTTTTAACAGTCCCTGTTCCTAAAGGGTATTAGCAAGTCAGAGATTTAGGCAATAACCACTTGTAGCTATTTAACACTACAACATGCTCACACTGAACATTCAAAGCCCCATTTCCCTTCAAAGCCTGGGCCATTCGCAGAATATTTGTGCTTAGTTTACCATTCTCAGCAGACTCTGTCTGTCACTTCTCAGTTTTCACACATTAACATTTCTCTCTTCCACTCAAACCATGCTCTGGACTGTTTGTAACACAAAGAATGGTTGGATTTTTGCGAAGTTGCAAGGTGTGCTTTGTGCAGAAGAGTGAATGAACACCAGCCTGGAACCCCAAGAAGGGTTCCAGGGAGAAAATGGAATTCTATCCACAATATTCTGCTTGATTTCACAGGGTAATCAGCACTTGCCAATTAAGTTTGTTTTGAAGACTCATTAAGAGAGGAGGTTCATCCTTCTGTGGGTGAAGAAAGGAAATAAAGAGGCCCAAGTGTGGGCTAAAGAATCCTAAATAGAATGAGGTGTGAGTATTTCAGTTAGTAAAGCTATTGAACAGACAGAAGGTTTACAACTACACATAAACTATGCACCCTGCCTCAGTCCAGACTGCTGAGAGCATTATCTGAAAGTATGAGAAAAGAAAAATATAAACCCCTTACAGGGCTGGGGGGCAGGATATCAGTGTCATTTAAGAATTTAGCCTCACATGAAAATACTACAGACAAAAAGTTACTATTCCAATTAGCACTGCCAAGTGCTGAGCTCTAAATACTGCAGCAAGCCACTCACTTGAACCAAAAATGCTCTAAACACACTCACTTGAATAAAAATATCTTTTCACCATTTATTTTAAATTTTAAGGTCTTTGCTCCTGCCCAAGCCACAGATGTTTTATTTAACTCTGCTCAAGTGCAGCTGTAAATCTAACTCATGTACCATTACTTTTTCAATATTCAGCTCTGGAACTGTTTCCTGTAAGTGAAAGCACAACCAGCTGAGCTCCTCGGGCCACCACCCCCCTCCCTACATCGAGGTGCCTGTTTTTTCACTATTTCTGCCCATTTTAAGGGGTATCAGAGCAGCAAACTGCCAGCAGCACTCACCTGAGCACACCTTCCCAGCTCAGCCTTGCCCAGGTAGCGGAATATCTTCAGTGCCAGCTCATAAGGCAGCTGGACATCAAAGAAAGGAACCTCATTGATTTCATTCTGAAAAGGAAAAAGGAGGAAATAATTTGTGAGGCTTCTTTAACACAGTTTGCTAGCAGGAGAAGTTACCATGGTGTGGAGAAAGGATGGTGTGTCCTCAGTGATCACAGCTCCACGAACACATCAGGAGTTATTCTGCCTCTCCTCCCTTTCATGGCCCCTTAAAGGGCAGAGAAAGGCAAGACACAAGTTCTAGTACAATAGTTTGGCTAAAGTGCCAAAAATGCCCAATAAAGCAGCACTTTGAAGACATATGCCCATTATTAATTTCACTCACAGGATTTCAAACCCGTATAATGGAAAAATTAACAAACATTTTAAATAAAATGGAATAGAGATGATGTTAGTTTCTTTCATTAGTAACATATAAATGTCTTTTTAGTATGAAATGTTCCTCATTTAATTGATCAAGCATCTAAAAGCTAAAATTTAAACCCAAATCCATCAATTTAAGCTAACGGCTAAATGCAGCATAGATTTTTCCTAGATGTATTTTGCTTGGTTTAACTACATAATTATTGCATCTTCTTTCTGCAGTTATCACAAAAAGATTTGTCTTCTTAGTCTGCCTGGATATTCAAAATTGTTTTATTATATAAGGGAGAAAGAGTAAAATCAGCTGATTTCTATGTCACCAGTTTTGTTCTCTGGTGTTCTCTCTGGTTTCTGTTTTCCTGATCATTGTCTATCAATCCTCACGGACAAAACCAGCTGCTCAGTTAAAACCTCAGATAAAACCTCTCTCCATTGTTTACCTTCAGAACCTCACGCAGATCCCAAAGCAGGATCATCTCCTGCCTCTTGGCACTTCCCTAATCCCAGGACCTTTGTTTCTTTGTCGGTCTCTTCTACGTTCAAATCTGGACCCTTTGCAGAACCAAAGTAGAACAGAAAGGATATTCTGGGTTTATTTAAAGCAGAGCTACTCAGGGAAATCACAATGTAATGTGGCAGTGTGGAGGTTTTTAATGCAAAAGATGTTCTACACTAGGTAAGTGTTTACACAACACAAGTATGGGCAATGTTCCCATTAGGTCTTTTTAGCAACAAAACACCAATTTACACACACTGGGACCTCACACTTGTTCTACAGTTACTCAAACCAGGACCTGCAGCCAACCTTGCTGTTCCCCTCCCTCCTTATCCATGATTTCCCTGCACAAACAGCTCCTTTTCCCTCCCCTCTCTGCGAGGGCCGCCGGCTCCACTCCCCGCTGCGGATCTGCAGGAAGATTGTTTTGCTTTCACGTGATTTAAATCCCATCCCTTTCCAAAGGGGACACTGAAGAAAAACACACAGGGAACATCTCCACGGCCACATGCAGGCAGGCTCCAAGCTGGCCAGATGTGATCCCGCTCGGCTCCAGGAGCCACGGAACCGTTCTGGAGCCACAGGCTGCCCAAACAAATAAGAGGAGCCATTGGGCAAGGATTATTAGCTCCAGGCTCATGAGCTCAGGCACGGCACCACCATGCATGTGTTCCTTCCAAATTGGACTTGACTCATGTCCAAGCGGCAGATCCTGGGCTGTCTGGATGCACACAGAGGTCTCACTGGAAGGACTGAGGACCTGCAGACACAGCAGTGCTGACACAACACTCAACACCGACAGTGCTCGCAAGGAAAAGCAGGGAAAAGAGCAAAAAACAGCTATGCAGGCTTTTTATCAACTGATCTGTGGGAGGATTTATACCCTGCTTCAAATAAACCCAGAACTGCCTTTTTTTTCTACTTTGGTGCTGCAAAGAGTCCAGGTTTAAATGCGGAGTAGCTGTTGAAGAGACCTACAAAGAAACAAAGGAATGGGGGTTAGGGAGGTGCAGGGGATGATCCCAATTTGGGATCTGCCTGAGGTTCCGAAGGCAAGCAGTGGGCATAACAACAGGGCACAAACCCATCCTGATTCCATCCCAATGCAATCCTAACATCAGAGACAGATCCAGGTTTTCCCACACCCCCAAAATCCCAGCAGCTTGTCCTCAGCACAAGGAAGCGGGGATGTTAAGTCAGCACCAGCCTGTCGAAAAGTCTACTGGAATGAGTCCAAAACTCAAATACAACCAGCCCCTCTGAGACAGATTCGGGCTCCTGTGTGCTAATGGAGCACTAATTCTGTAAATGGATTAATTTGTGCCTTGCAGACAGAAATTTAATCTGTTCCTTTTAATTTTTTTAAGCAAAGAGTAATTAGTCATAGTGAGGTTAGTGAGAAACAAGAAAATGGGTTTCCCCCCAAGTTTTCCTATGCTGTAAATAAAATCTCTATGGCATTTAGAGGATTTACCAAAATAACTTTTATCTGGTTCGGAACTGTATTTAAGACTATTTCCAAATTAACTCCTTTATTTAAAGAATTAAAGCTTGTTTTCTTACTATGCTGCTGTGTCACAAGGCAGGATATCTTTAATTACTGTGCCCGCATCAAACTGCCTGAGCAAACAACAAAAATCTTCTTTAAGAGGAAAAAAAATATTATTTCATAGAGCCATAGAGTATCTCAAGTTGTAAGGAACTCTCGAGGATCATCGAGCCCAAATCCTGGCCCTGCACAGGACAGCCCAACAATCCCACCCTGCGCCATTACATAGGACAAACAGATTTTGTAGGGTTAAAACTTTGCAAGAGGATATACATTCAGGAGCTGGAGTTAGAAACAAGCACAGAGGAACCCAAATTGAGCATCCCCTGTGCTCGCCGCCTCCCAGCGACCCCTCAGCCGAGCTCCGGTACCGGCCTCACCGCCACCCGCGCCCGCCCTCCCCGCCTGGGGCCCGGCCTGTCCCCGGCACAGCCCCGGGGCCGCTCCCGACCCCGCGCAGCCCTACCAGGTCTCGGATCAGCTGCCCCAGCAGATCGTCCCCATCGCCGGCTCCGTCCCCCGCGGGCTCCCCGGCGGGGCGGGCGGGCGCCGGGCTGCGGCGGGTCGGGGCGCCGCCAGCCAACAGCCCGTGGGCCAGCGCCAGGTACCCGGGCTCGGCCGGCGGCTCCCGCGGGGGCTCTCCCGGCCTCTCCGGGGGCTCCTCCGGTGGCTCCTCCCGCCGCCGCCGCTTCGGGCCCCCGGCCCGCTCCTCCCGCCTGCGGGGCCGCTCCTGCTCCGCCGGCACCGCGGCCATGGCGGCGCGGCCGGCCCGGCGCGGCACGGAAACCGCGCCCCGCGCCGCGCGTTCCGCCGCCACAAGGTTCCGCCGCCGCTGGGGTCGGTGCCCGGTGATGGGGCGGGCGCCGGGGTTGGGGTCGGTGCCGTCTTTTTGTGATCCCCACACGAGGACCGCGATGGTGGCCTGAGGGCCCGGCCTGGCCTGGAGAGCCGCGGGCGGCCGAACGAGAGCACGGCGACAGCAGCGTCGGTCTGGGCTCTGGGCCCCGCCGGGAGCCCTCAGTCCCCTCAGGCATGGCCGGGGCGAGGGCAGGGTCCCGCTGGGCACCGAGAGCGCTGCCGGGAGCCCTCAGCCATGGCCGGCCCCGCCGGGAACTCTCAGTCCCCTCAGCCATGGCCGGGGCGAGGGCAGGGTCCCTCTAGGCACCCAAAGCGCCGCTGGGAGCCCTCAGCCATGGCCGAGGCGAGGGGAGGGTCCCTCTGGGCACCCAGAGCCCCTCTGGAAGCCCTCACAGCCATGGGTGGCCCCGCTGGGAGCCCTCAGCCATGGCCAGAGGGGCGAGGGCAGGATCTCTCTGGGCACCCAGAGCCCCGCCGGGAGCCCTCGGCCATGGCCGGCCCCGCTGGAGCCCTGAGCCCCCCTCAGAGCGGGAGCCGCTCCCACAGAGGGTTGTTGCCCATGGACATGGCCGCTCTGGGTGACTGATGTACCCTGCTTGAACCATTTTCCCTCTCTCTTGGCCAAGTCTGAAGCAGAGCTGGTGGGCAGGGGTGGCCCCACCGCTGCCGTGCCCACTACACCTGCTGGGAAGGTGTTTTGCTGCTTGAAGCACACCCACCTCCTCCTGCAGCCACCACAGCCTGAGAGCTGCCGCTTTCATGGCATTTTGGGGAGGACACGAAGTTGGCTCTGCTCCTCTCCAGTATCAACACATGCTGGTGCTCAAAGGCTGTGTTTCAAATGATGCTGAACCATGGCTGTGGAGCTTCTGCTGTTTCAGCCAGTCCAGCTGCCCAGGAGAGCAGAGAGGCCACGAGTATTCAAGTCTTCAGCACAACTTCTGTGGAGCCCTTGAGGAAATAAAACAGGTAAGTGATGTGTTTGTGTAAGTCAAACAGCTGGTCCTTCTAGACCAGACTATAAAACACAGCCCTTGCTCTCAGCAGTGTCCACCTGTACCTTCCTCAGTGGCCATTTGCTGTTTTTTCTCCTCTGCAGCTTGTTGCTGCTTTGCTGTTTATAAAACCCAACTTAATGAACATAAACAGGGGCCCAGGAAGAACCTAAACCACCTCATTTAGGGGAGGAACTGGAGAAGGCTCCAGGGAGAGCTCAGAGCCCCTGCCAGTGCCTAAAGGGCTCCAGGAGAGCTGGAGAGGGACTGGGGACAAGGGCTGGAGGGACAGGACACAGGGAATGGCTTCCCAGTGCCAGAGGGCAGGGATGGATGGGATATTGGGAAGGAATTGTTCCCTGGGAGGGTGGGCAGGCTCTGGCACAGGTGCCCAGAGAAGCTGTGGCTGCCCCTGGATCCCTGTGAATGTCCAAGGCCAGGCTGGACAGGGCTTGGAGCAACCTGGGACAGTGGAAAGTGTCCCTGCCCATGGCAGGGGTGGCACTGGGTGACCTTTAAGGTCCTTTCCAGCCCAAACCAGTCCGTGATTCTATGACTTGTTTTCCTTACAAAACAATCACTTGGAGGGACTTAGAGGAGGGTCTCCCTGGGGTGCACACGCTGGTGAGCCCTGCCAAGGCAGGGACTGCAGAGCAGGAGAGGCCCTGCAGCAGGATGTGGGGCTACTCCAGGGAGGGTGGGGGGCTGGGAAGAAGGAGAAGGGTCTCCCTAGGCTCCTTTGAAATACCGGGATGATTTGCCAGGAGGGTGCTAGCAGCCTCCCTGCAAAGGAGAGGGGCAAAGAGGCCAGTTCGGGGTGATTCCTGCCCCACAGGGACCCCCCGGTGCCATCCCAGGCTGGTGTGTGCTCGGGAGCCCTGCCCGAGGGTGCCAGCCCTGCTCCGGAGCCCCGGCAGCTGGGGAGGCTCTGCGTGCCCCGGGTCAGTGCCGGGGGCTGCACGCTCCTGCCTCGGCCACCCGAAATGTGATCCGAATCCGTAATGCCGTGGGTGATGAAATCGGCTCCAGCTCTGTGTAATCCCCTCACTGCCCCCCTGCATCTCCTCGCTGTCCCCTCCTCCAGCCCACAGTCATCCGCAGCCTCACACTGTCCCTCCATCCCCACGCTGTCCCCACTATCCCACACTGTCCCATCTATCCCCACACTCTTCTATCCCCACACTGTCCCCACACTGTCCCTCTATCCCCACACTGTCCCTCCATCCCACACTGTCCCTCCATCCCACACTGTCCCCTCTCTCCCCAAACTGTCCCTCTATCCCCACGCTGCCCCCTCTATTCCACACTGTCCTATCCCCGAACTGTCCCTCCATCCCCACGCTGTCCCTCTGTCCCACCTTCCCCACTGTCCCCTCTATCCCACACTGCCCCCTCCATCCCCATGCTATCCCCCCATCCCATCAAACTCCCACCCTGGACACCAGAATGTCCCACCACACAAACACTGTTCCCTCCACTCCCTGTCCCACTCTGTCATTCCATCCCCACAGTGTCCACGCATCCCCGTGCTGTCCCCTCCATCCCCGCACTGTCCATCCGTCCATTCCCACGCTGTCCCACTGAACTCCCACAGCCATCCCTGGATACCAAAATGCCCCACCACATAAGCTCTGTTTCCCCACTCCCCCCACGTCCTTCCACCCCCACACCGTCACACTGTGCTGTCCCTCCATCCCCTCACTGTCCCCTCCATCCCCACGCTGCCCCCCCCCCTTTGCCCTTGTCCCACTGAACTCCCACACCACTGCTGGACACCAGAACGTCCCACCACACAAGCACTGTCCCCCCCCTGCCCCCCATGCCCGCCCCGTCTCCTCGCTCCCCCCTCTCCGCCCGCGGCCGAGCACCGCCCCGCGGGGGATGATGTAACCCCCCGTCCCCCCCGTGTCCCGCCCGCGTCCCGCCCGCCGCACACTCGGCGGGCTCGGCGGCGAGCGGACGCAGCCATGTGCCCGTGCGCGCTGCGCGGCCCCCCCGCGCCCTGCAGCCCCTGCGGCCCCGGCCGCGCCGCCCGGCCCGAGGCCGCCGCCCGCCGGGTGGCCGCCCGCCTGCGCCGCCTGGGCGATGAGCTGGAGCAGCGGCGCAAGGCGCGCGGCCGCGGCCCCTCGGCCGCCCGCCGCCTGGCCGCCGTGGCGGGGCTGCTCTGCGCGCTCACGCCCGCGGCCGCGCTGGCCTGGCTGATCCGCAGGAGGAGCCTCTAGGGAGAGGGGCGCTGGACGGAGCGGGGAGCAGGCGGGACGCGCAACAGGTGGGCGCGGGACGGGGCGGCCGCCGGGGCTCGGCTCGGCTCGGCTCGGCGCAGCGCGGGGGTCGGCGCGGGCGGCGGGAGCCGGGCTCGGCTCGGTCCGGCCCGGCGGAGCGCGCTGTCCGCGGTACCCGCGCCTCGCCGGGCTGCGGGGGCTGTTCGCGGCAGCGCACCGAGCCACGGGCTGCTCGTACGGGCGCTGCCGGGCCGCACCAATCCCTCTTCCTTATCTTATCCCTCTTCCTCTCCCCTCTCTCTCCCTCTCCCTGGACTGCCAGTGCCAGGTCGCACCGACGTCTTGCTCTCTCCTGTCCCCCCGCCCTCTTCCCCTTTCCCGGGACTCCCCAAACGCCCCCTTTCCCCTTCCCCAAACTTTCACGCCTTCCACCCCCGTGCCTCTCCTCCACCCGAGCCACCCGTGCTCTCGTGGGGCAGTTTCAGCTCCATGCCCGGCAGCGGCGGTGGGGGCACGATCCGAGCAGGTCCCGTGTTGCCCCGGCTGCCGGTCCCGGGAGCTGGAGGATGCTCTGCACACCCGTGCCTGCCAAACCTCCAGCCCTCTTTTGCATGGAGGAACTTTTCCTGTGTCCTGTCATCCCTTGGTGGGCTTTAGACCCACGAGTGCTGTGGGGCACCCATGGCTAAGGTCACAGGGTGCTGGGATGTCCCCACTGGACTGTCCCGCGGGGCAGCCTGGGACATTGGCTCTGTGTTTTGGATAATGCATTACCCAGTGCTGGGGGTTCTCCCCGAGGGGGTCACAAGCCACTGGCCAGGGTAAAGCACCCAAGCCCAGTTACTTATGGTTCTGTGCTCCAGAGCCACGGAGCAAAGGAGCAGCAGGGAAACAGGGCATTCCTGGTCCTGTGACCTTCGTCGTTGTCATCTTGGTGACAGCTCTGGGGCTTGTGGGGACAGCTCTGCATTCTCAGCCCTGGGAGCGCTCAGGGACACTGAGCATACATGGGGTCACCTCAGGGATTTTGGCTGCTCTGTAGTGTTCTTTGGGTGGTGGGTTTGTCCCCACAGGACTGAGGAGCACGGGCTCCTCTTTTGGGTGCTCTAAATTGCATCATAAACACCCCCCAGTGTCTGTCTGTGTTCAGGGAAGAATTTCAGTGCATGTCTAACTTTCAGCACGCACTTGTATCCCAGCAGCTTGGATAGGGTAGTGTGGCGGGGAAGTAGGGTTATCAGAGAGTTAAAAAATGAGGTTTTCCAGCAGGTCCGTGTGTTTGCACTGTGTGTGTGTGCACTGGGGGGGGCATTGTTGTCATCCATCTGAGCCACAACTGCTGTGTCTGGCAGGAGGTTCCTCTGGTCACCTTTGGAAAGCTTTCTTTGAAACAAAAACAGAGCAAAATTGTGGGGTTTTGATGATTCAAAGCCTCAATTTCTATAAAAGCAGGCAGCGGATGGTGCCTGCAGGGCTGTGCCCAGCAAGGCGCTCAGAGGTGGTGTCAGTGGTGTGGGACTGTGGTCAGGAGCAGAGCAAACACATCTCTCCCTCCCCATCAGTTTGTGGTAAGTTTGGTTCCAGTGTTTGGAAGCAAACCCGCCCGTCTGGCTTGCTGGCCTGTCTGAGCTCAGTGTTGAAATCCAAGGGGGAACTGCAATGATCTCCTGTATCTAATGTCCCAAATGTCCTTTTCTTTCTAACAAGCCAGGGAATTTCCTCCCTGCCCAGTCTGGGACTCTGTCCCAAGTAGAGAAGGTGGCAGGTGAGCAGGGCTGGCAGGGACAGCCTGTTAGCTGGCCCTGGTGATCCTTTTCCACACTCAGCCCAGACTTCCTGGCAATCCCACGAGGCCAAAGCTGTTTGGAGTCTTAATTTTTGTCAAGGTTTATTGGTCAGACGCTATTCTTTTTCCCAGTCTCTTCTGCTGTTGATCCTGGAGTCCTCCCTTCCATTTCTGCCCACCAGTTGCTTATGAATGGCTTTGATGAAAGGCTGTGGAAAAGCCAAGCATTATCCCGGGCACCTCCGAGGCAAATTCATGGGCAGCACTGTCCTGCCCGCAGCTTCAAAGGCTGCCACAGACAGGATGTGCTGAGCTGCCTCCAAATGCTCCTGGACACAAACACAAATGCAGGGCTGGACAGGAGCTCCTGGCGTGTGAAGGGGAGCAGTTTCAGGGATAAAGGTGTGAGGTGTGGCGATGAGCAGGCTGGTGACACTCTCCTGGCTGTCCTCGTGTGCAGCCTGTCCCACTCCTGCCACTTCTAAGGCACGAGTGGCCAAGCTGCAGATGAAAATACAATACAAGGCCAGAATAATTAACTATATCATCTACACCTCAGTTCCTGGGTTATTTTGGCCATTAATAACCTTTTCATCCCGAGTAGTAATTTGCTCCCACCAGTGGAGGTTTCTGGCTGTCTGCAGTGTCTCGGAGCCCCAGTGACAGTGCAGCGAGCTGGGTTAGCCTTGGAGATGAGGTAAGACAGTGTTTGATTACCTCAGCAGAGTATTTCTGAACAAAACAGGCATTTTTCTGCCATCCTCAGAGAACTCTGCAGTGACAATAACATTGTTCTGCAACAAGCTGGGAAGTCCAGGCTCTAAACACTTGTGATCTTGGGATTTCATGGAAGGGCTGGTAAGAGGAGAGTAACTTGTACAGTTAATGAGTGCCCTGCAGAGTCAGCCTTTGTCTCGTGATCTGGTGATTGCAGAAGAGATGGAGAAAAGAGGAAAAGGCCACTTTCAGCTTGGGTTCCCCTCCTGCTTTTTCAAGAGGCAGCAGCGCTGCCGTTGGCTGCCGTGAGCGCACATACGGCTTCTGAGGCAGGAGGTTGGTGCTTGTTCCCTCAGCTCCGTGGGGCTTCACACAAGAGCGCAGCTCAGGGAATAATCCCGTGCTCCAGGGAGCCTCTGCTGCTCTCACAGCCCCAGGTGATGCCAGCGAGAGCAGGATTAGGGCCGCTGCGTGTGACCAACTTGCATCTGCGGTCCGTGCTTGGGATTTGGGGATGGATGCTTTGCAACTGGCAGTTTTGTAATATATAATCTGACATCACCTTGAAATATCCAACCAGGGCATGAAGTATAGTTGTCAGGTGCCAGTTTGGCAAACAATGTCACTTGTATTTCGCTCTGTTAGTTCAGGAGTGGCAGTGTATTAAAATCAAACCCTACTTGTCCCTGCCAGCTCCACCAGCCTGGTTCCGTGCCCACTGTGTTGCCAGGAATTCCCCCCACTGTTTGCTGCGAGGTTCATGCAGAGCCACTCTGTCCAAAGTCTCAGTGCAGTTAATTATCTGTATTAAAACTGGGTTGATAAGATTTCTGGAGGTGTCCCACTGAGCTGTGCAGGAGAGCAGAGCAAACGAAGGACCAGAGGCAGTGGAGCTGGCGCGGGATGCAGAGAGCTGGTTCTGCACCAGGACAAACATCCAGCTCGTGCACCCCGTGTGTGCCCCCCACACAAAGAGACCGCCACTGTTGTTTATCCTCCTGGATAAGAAAAAAGCCAGCCCTTCCCAGTGGCAAGCATCCTGCTCAAAAAAGCCAAAGGTCCCTGCCACCCTCGCCCCAGCTTCACAGTTGAATTGCATAAAGAAAACCTTCAGCATTAACTCTCCTGAAAAACGAGCAGCAGAGTTTGCACAAACAAACAAACAAATAGCAGCCCAGAAATGGCTCATTCCACAGGTGGACTGAGGCCAAGCGGGACAGTTTTTGTGGGAAGGTTGGAGTCCCAATGTATTTTTTTACTGTCTGGGCTCCCTGCTCTTCCTGTGTGAAGATCTCCCGGACACACCGTCCTTCCCAGCTCTTCCCTAGTACTCTTGAAGCCCCTCCTAATTGTTTTTTGGTGTTCCAAGTTCCCCTTCCATCTCCCGCAGAGATGCTAATGAAGTGTGAGTGTACACGGATGGGGCTGCTGGGGAATTTGACAGGGCTCTTGCCCAGCCCTTGTTCCCTCATTAAGCTGCTGCTGTGTGAGGAAGGAAGCGATTGTGCCTCGTTTTGTCCCTGCCTCCAGCGTGCCCTCAGCGATCCAAGCCCTTGGATATATTTTTCCCTTTCAATATATCAATAACTGTTATTTTGTTTATTAGCAGTGGGCCGTGTGCCAAGTGAGTGGCCCGTGTAATCCATTTAAATGGAGCAGTTCCATGCTGACACACTAGCCGGGAGCACAACTCCTTTTTCCAGCTGCTGCTGGAGCCCGGAGCTCAAACTCTCCTCCGGCTTCGTGCAGGTGCTGCCCAAAGGTGGTTTGTCCTCCTCTTCCTCAACAAAGATCAGCCGAGGCAGTGCTGAGAGGAGACACAGGACCCCCTGCCTGGGTCGTTTCATGCCCATCCCGCTCAGCATCCATGAGAAAAGCAGCCTGGGTTTTTTGGTAAACCCCAGCTTAGCAAGCTGTGGGAAAAGGCTGGAGAATTCCCGAGAACTGGGAAGTGGAGCTGCCTCTGTGTGTTAAGGCACAGGGATGTGGTGAGGTTGGCTGAGGTGGTTTTGCAAACGAAGTGATTTGTTGTCTCATAACCTTGTTGCTTCATTTGTGCAATGGTTGAGAGCAACTGCCTGAGCAAAGTCTGCCTCTCCCTCAGTGCCCAGGCAGAAAGGGATGCATCACTAGAGGGAATGTCAGTTCCCATGAAAAATTTCAAAGGAAGTGAAGTTTTTCTTAACACTTCCATCCGTGTTTTCATACAGGAACTCAGGCATAATTCCTTTTATTTTATAAGTAGATGAAAAATGTTGATATTCGTAGACAGTCCCCCACAAAGTTTCAACGTTTTAAGAATGACACATACAATAATCAATTTTTCAGCAGCTCTACAGAAGGGATATGCTGGCTCTCTCTCCAACTTACTAACCACCCCACTATAAATGGGATGTAGTTTGGCTTTCCCCAGCCTTTTTCAGACCCAAAGTACCAAATTTTGCTCTGTCTGCTGAGTGCCTATTGTGGGAAATTTGGAGTAACTCCACTGGAGTCAATTGGGTTGCCCTGGATTTACGGTGCTGTAAATGAGATCAGAATTGGCTCAAAGTATATTCCATTAATGAGTCAGATACTGGCAATGCAGCCAATATGCACCCAGAAATGGCTTTAACACAGCCTAGGATATTCAAAATTGGTTTATTGAGAGATGGGCTCAGGGCCAGGATTCTGGGGTTCTCTTTTATTCTTTCCATGAAATTCACCTTCCTGCAGACGGCCAGCACGAGGCTGATGCAAAACTTAAGAGCCATTTAAGCCCTTAGAATGGGGCTTTGAGATGCATAAACATTGTGCTGAGCTCTTTGCCTGCCCTGGAGCAGATTTATCGCTTGGAGTTCAAGATGTTCTAGGATTTATCAACTTTTACAGGTTTTTATAGATTTTCTATACGTTAAGTGACACAGAGAGACAGTTTGTAAAATACAGTGACACCATGGATGATCTGTTGCCAGCCATGGGTGGCACAGCAGGACAAGGGTTCAGAGCTTGGCAGTTGGAAGTGCTGCTGCAGGAGAAATAATAAATAAGGATTAAATGGTTTTGCTGTGGAGGAAATCCTTTAATCAACTCCTGAACTCTTTATTCCAGTGTAACTTGAGTAAATATCTCACCCCTTGCAGTGCAGGCAGCCACATCCTCCTGCTTTCTACAGAGCCACACACAGCCCCAGCTGTGCCCTGCTCTGGGGGATTCTGGCATCTTGAGTGGGGAGTGCAGGTGCCCCAATCCCCTCCTGGTGATGGTTCATGGCTCTGGAGAAGTCCCGCTGAGCCACTGCGGGATGCAGGGAGGGCTGTGTGACACTGCAAGCCCTGGGCTATCCCTGACAGCTCTGCACGGACTCTGTGCCCAGCTGCTGGTTCTGGGTGCCTGTTTGTCCTTCCTCACACAGCAACACCTCTCCTGTTCACCTCCTGCCAAAAGAGCTGAGCGGCTCTGCTGAACAGCTTCCATTGCTTCCAGACGGCAGGTGGGATGTGGGAGAGGGAGCAGAGGTGCAGCAGCCCTGGGATGGGGCTGGCTGATAGCCCTGCTCCCAGCCACACTGGAAATGGGCTTCACGTGGGCATGCTTCATCCCGGCCTTCCTCCTTCCAGCTGTTCCCACTGTTGCTTCAGATTCCTTGAAACTCGAAAGCAAGGCTGGGAACGAGGGAGGGAGAGGCTGTAACTGCCACATCCTGTGCGCAGCTGGGAGGAACTGGGATAAAGCAGACAGGGTTCAGTCTTCTGCCGAGGAACCAGAGCCATTGCAGGGGCTGAACAGGGACTGGGGCAGGCTCCCCGGGGAATGGCCACAGCCCCAAGGCTGCGTTAGTACAACGCTCTCGGGCACAGAGTGGGATTGCTGGGCTGTCCTGGAGTCAGGAGTTGGACTGATGATCCTTGTGGATCCCTTCCCCTCGGGATACTCTGGGTTTTGCTCAGCGTCCCTGGCAGCACCAGAATTCACCTCCTTCCTGGAGGTTGAGCTCATCCCAAGGCTGTCTCCTGCTCACCTTCCCGCGGGCGTGACCAGGGCAGGACAGCAGGAAGGGAAGGCATTCCAGAGTAAGGCTGCTCAGGATCTGCCCCAGAGCTGTTTGCCGGCCCTGATTACACTGTGACTTCATGGCTGCTCTGGTTGCACTGTCAGCCATTCGGTGAAATCACCTCACCCCCGCCGAGATTCCTCCGTGCAGGTTTTGATAGCATCACTCACTGTCACAGCCTTCAAACCGTGTGGGCAATGATGGGATCTGCTCCATCAACAAACTGGGGGATAAATGCTGGGAAATGGGAATTTCACAGCAGATGCCCCTTGGGCACCTCTCCTGCTAATTTGCACTTAGATGGGTGCCTTTCTCTGAGCACTTTATTAATTAAGGCTCGCAGCCCACCTGTGAGGCAAAGAAGTTATTAGTGCCCTCATTTTCCAGCAGAACTGAAAGCAGTGGTTTGCCCAAGGCCACAAATCTAATCAGTGGCAGAGCCAGGAATGAGTGAGTTCTTCCAGTCTCCTGTGATACTCCATGCACTGCCTACCTGGAACAAATCTAACGGCTTCCCTAAAAGTTCACATTTTTGTTAACGTGATGTAAGTGAAGATGGAGCACCCAAAAGAAGGAGCCTTGCAGGAGGAGAGCTCCCCAGAAATCTGCAGAACACAGGGCCAAAGGCATCATCTCCTGTCTGAGCCACAAACATCCTCCCCATAAATTCCACCCCTCTTCTTGTCCGTAAATTTAGTAGGAGGGTTCAAGCATAAATTTAAAAGAAGCTTTTATTGTGCCCAATGCATCAACATAATTAACACCCAACCCCATTCTTTTGCTTTCTTAGGCTGGAGCAAACCCTGTGCCCTTGGAGAAAATTGTTTCCCCTTTTCCTCCAGGGAATCCAGAGCCTGAGCAGCAGCTGTGAAGAGTGGAGAGAAAGAAAGAAGTGGGAGATGCTGGAAGTGCTTTGGGCGACGTGAGAAGGAGGATTTGCCCGGAAGGAGCTGTTCAAGGGCCCAGCAGCAAACCAGAGACACAAAACCTGCTTATATATAGAAGAATGTAACCCCTGTGTATGCAGACGTGGACGCGTGCATGCCTTGTCGAGAGCGTAAGCGACATTCCCTGTAGATCGCTGCTGCGAGCAGCCCTGCTCCTGCAGGCCGAGCCTTGGCGCTGCTGCTGGCCCTGCTGGGCCACCAGCCACTTACTTCCCTGCTGCCCGTTTCTGCAGCAGGACGAGGAGGAATCTCTACACCCAGATAAGAAATCCCGAGAATTCCAAGTGCGCTGCGGCCCAGGCGTGGCGGGGAGCGGGTGCGGAGCGGCTCGGACAGCAGTTTGTGTGTGTAAATATTCATGCTCTGGCACCAGGGGAGAGCAGCTTTCCTATGACTTTAGTTTCTCTGGTGCTACATTTAATATTTGTCTGGGGCTAAACTGCCTCTCTGTGGTGCTACAGTTTCCCCAAGAGGATGTTCTGAAACGTGGGACAAGGAAAGATCTATTTTGGTTATTGATATTTATACACAAGATAGCAAAAAATAAGACTTGCTGAGAAGGTGCTATTTTTTTTTTCTTTCTTTCAATCTCTGCAGAAACTAAGACAAAACAAATAATCTACCCCAGAACTTTATAAAACTCCTTTTCTTTGGAGCAGTTCTTTTTCTTTTGACAGTGTGGAGCTTGGGAAGCAGCAGGCACTGAGGTGGAAAGGACACAGAGCCCTTTCCATCGCAGTGTGCACATCAAAGTCTGCTAGAGCAGCACTTCCTGCAGCTCCAGAGCTGGGAATCTCCTGCACGGTGATTTATTCAGTCCCAAATCCTGTGAACCAGGGAAGAGAACTCTTACCAACACTGATCACTGAGCAGGGGGTAACAGGAGAACTTGGCCTTAGAAGTCAAAGGGCTTTTTTCAGTCTCATACTGAGCACTTTTTTCCTTGCAGCCAAAACTACCTGTCAGATTCCGGGTACCTTCCAGAAACAGCAGTGACTGTGCACATTTTTTTAGAAACATTTTTCCTATCTTCAGATATTTGCGCCAGAAAATTGACCCTGCCATGGCAGGGAGGGCATTTTCAAAGGCATTAAGGAATGTTAGAACCTGATTTCTAAAGGAAATTTGGCTCCTTGTCTTTTAAAAATACTTACCCCCCCTCACCCAGCCACGGTGTCCAGTCAGACCCTGCGTTTGCCACTGCTGCAGGAGAAATGTTTCTAAGCAGTCTGAAAGCTAAATTCTCCCTTTATCAAACATTCCCCGCAGTGTTTTGAGCCCCTGCACACATTTCCCTGGGTGTCACTGATCCGAGCCCATTCCCAAACAGCAGCAAGGGCTCTGCTGGAGGAGCAGATTGTTCCAGTGAAGAACCTTGCCCTGCCTTAGGTGATGTGCAGAGTTGGGAGGGGATGTAGCTCCGTGTAGTTTGTCTGTCCATACCCTTTGGATGGTCTCAGAGCCACAGGGACCTGGGAAACATTTTCCTGCCATTTTTGGCCTGATGCTCAGTAATCCTCAGCATCCTGAACCCCCTCCCGGCTCAGTCTCCTACAGAAACAAAGACAAATTCTTCTAACAAAAGGAGGAGCCTCAGCTGATTGCAGCAGTGCTGGGCAGAGCCTTAAAAATACCATTTTCTGGGAGTCAGTGGAATGTGGGAATGAAATTGTGTGTACAGAATTGCACAAGTCCCACGTGAACAGGAACCATGGATGTGACACTGGGCTGTAGGGGACACCCCCTGCAGCTCTGTCCTGCACATCCTCCCCAGCCCTGGGACAGCCCAGGAGCAGGGGACATCCCCCAGAGGCTCTGCCACACATTCCTCACCTTTAGCAGTTCTGAATGTAAGAAACTTCTCACCTGGAATAGGCATTATTCCACTTTCCCTGTGCACACAGCTGGCACTGCCCTTGGCTCTGCTGCTGTTGGGGGCTGCAGCCTTCAGGCTGCTCCCAGGGTTTCAACTCCCTTGGAACAGCACAGCCAAGGAAAAGGAAAGGAAGTTCTGTCCTTGCCAATGAGGCCCCACCTTGGGAGAGCCCCAAATCTGTGATCAGCTCCAGTGCAGGGATTGGCTGATCTCTCTCATTCCTCACCCTTCATGGACAGGCTTGTCTGTAAAAATTCCCAAACCTCAGAGCTCCCAGGGGACTGATCTCCTCAGGGGCTCCAAACAGTCAGCAAAAAAATGTTAAAGACTTGTCCTGCCCATCGTGGAACAGCCACAGCGGTGGTGCTTCCCAGGTGGAAGCCAGAGCAGGTCTGGTACCCCAAATCCTGCTTTGGGGGATTTGCTTCACTTTTGTAGTTCCAAACAGGATGTTTTGCATGAACTGAGGGTGAAGTTGTTTATAGCCAGAATTCCCTGTACAGAACTGGAATTCCTTCTTGGAGGGTATGGATTTGTCAAAGCCTTACATTTTGTGGTGTAATTGCTATCCTTGAACGCCTCCATTTTTTGACAAGGGGTGTTTTTATCCTTTCTACAAGACCTGCTTTTCCCCTGGTTGGTGTTTGCATGGAAAGGGAAGGGTGCTGTGAACTCCCTGGAAATTCCCTGTTCCCCCCCTGTGGGCAGGAAACCAGCACAGTTCCCCTCTGGCCCTTTTGTTTCCTCACAGCAGCCCAGCAATCCCTGGGCTTGGTCAGATGGGAAGAGCAGGGAGTGCTCTCCAGATGGGAAAAAGGAGCCCTCTCGGGTTTCAGCAGCGACGAGAGCAGTTATGAGCTCATAGTCTGTGCCGAGCACGGCTGGCAGGGAAGTCTTTATGAATTTTTAAAGCTCTTCTCTGCCGAGACAGCTCCCAGCACAACCTGGGATTCCATAATCCCATGTAAAAGAGCCTGGTGGGGGCTGCTGATCAGCTCCTCTCCCACCTGCCAGGTGAACTGTGGGCTACACCAGGCCAGGGACTGGCCCATGAGCTCCACATTCCTGCCTCTTCTCCCTTAGAATTCTTCTCAGCAGGTCAAAAAGCATGGAATGGGCCAGGCCTGTCACACACCTTGGTGTGCATGTGACCCAATGCAAACATCAGCAAATCACCCAGATCAGGGAATTGCCAGGAGGGGCGAGGGACCCATCCCTCTCTGCTTCAGAGCAGGAATGCAGCAATTCCTCATGGAGCCAAGCCCAATGCTAAAACAATTCCCTTAAATCCCAAACACTTCTTGAATCAATTCCATCTGATTTGTGAGTTTGTTTTGTTTCTGTATCACAGTAAAGTCACAAACGTCTTAAAGCCTCAGCATAAGCAGAAGCAATAGCTGTTATGGAAATCCATCACAAACTGAACTGGTTAAACTGGTGCAGTGTCTGTGTGCACACAGCCTGGACTGAGGCACTTCCCAGCTGGAGAACTGCACTGCCCTGTGGAAAGTGGCCCCTGATGAGGATAGAATAGCACATCTGCCTTAATATTCAATTTTCCTGCACATCATCTGTCCCTGATCACGACAGGAGCCTGGAATGTACAGAACAAACTACCTGTGGCTCCACATTAAATCCTGGACACTCATTGTGTCCATGTCCAACCCTCCTGGCTGTATCCCAGCTCCCCAGCAGGTGCACAACTTTCCTTGGAGCCATTTTCCTCCCAGAAAATTTGATTTTCAATCCAGGCTTCAAACTCGGCCTCGTTCTTGTGTAACTCTGCTGTGTGTGAGCTGAACTTTCCATCTCCTCACAACAGGTGAGGAGACTCAGGCCATGCCAATTCCAGATCCAAGGGCTGAGGGAATTGTAAATACTGTGGGAATTTGGCTTCCTTAGGGCCAGCCAGGCACAGCGGAGGGGAGGGATCCTCACCTGGGTTTCTACACCACAAAATACAAACAGGTGAACATTTTTCCCTGACGATATTTATTTGAACACAGGAGTGAATTTTGATGTGACTTCAGTGTCCATTCTGTGAGCATTACTGGAGTGCTTGAATTTCCCGAGGTTTTTAATACTTTCAAGAAGTGACTTCGGAGCTTGATAAATATTCACTGAAAGCATCTGAGTATTAAATGGCCATTATTAGTTACACCATTATTAATTACAGCTTTATTAATTACACCATTGTTGGTTACACCTGTATTAGTTACTCCTTCAGCAGTCACAGGTGGCAGCAAGCAGAGCAAAGCCAGCTGCAGTGGGATTGAATTCCCTGGGTTTTTACAGCATCCCTTTCCCACCAGAGTTCATCACAAAACCCTCTCCGTGCTTGTTAGTCCTGAGGACACTGTGGATTCCCCAGGCTCTCCCAGGGGCATTGCTAAGGGAATGACAGGCAGGGAATTCCCAGTTCTGGCATTTTGCTGATGCAGTAGCATTGGGATGGAACTCCAGCAGGGTCACTGTGCAGCTTTCCCCCTCACCAAAGCAAGGGCAGGGCCTGTGCTCGGAACTCCAGGAGGCTCCTGGTCCTGGCTGGATGGGGCTTCTCTCTTTTGTAAAAGGAATTTCATATGCTGAGACTCTTTGTACATATTTATAAGGAATTTATTTAAAAAAAAGAAAAATAACTGTTCAATGGTGAAAAAAGGCTCTGGGTTTTATTTTCTCTCTCAGGAATTTCCTTCCACAGTCTTCCCTGTTTTCCCACAGAAAGCAACAGGTTCCCAGCAGCTGTCATTGGGACTGAAGTTTTCCCTGGATGTTTTCTGGCCCAAGTGTCACGTTTTAGGAGAAAAAATATCCCCAGAATTTCAAGAATGCAAACGCACACTTTCCCTTTGATTTCCTGCCTTATCACCAAATAAAAAACTAGTTTTCAATCTGTGTATCCCATGCTTTCTGTAGAGCTGGGCTCCTACTGGCCTTTTCCTACACTTCTCCCAAACACATTTTCTAGGAGCATTTAGGAAAAATTCAGAATGAGAAATGGCTTTTCAAACAGTTCAAAAGCAGGAACACGAACCCTTGGGTTCAGGGGCACTGCAAAGTGACACTGAAGCTTTCCAGAAACTTCAGAATCATTCATTTCCCCTTTTCCTGGTGAATATTCCAGGCTATCACATTACATTTTTATGCCCAAGGAAAACCTTGCCTCCTGCCTTTCTGAACTCTCCCCATCCCAAAGATTAGGGAAGCTATTCCCATTGTAGAGAGAAACAAGATTCCTTGCCTTAGTTCTCCACTTCCACAGGATGCATTTGACAGAAATCAAATCACTTTGTTTTGGAAAGTAAAGCTTTTCCTCCTCTGCTTCCCTGGATCTCTAAAGCCACATTTGGCCTCTCCCCAGCTCAGGCTCTGCCTCTCCCCATTCCTCCTCAGCCACACCGAAGTGTCATTTCCAAAGAGATGTGGAGTTAATCCTGGTGCCATCAGCTCCCGTTTGCTGCAGTTCTTCCCCTGTGGAGTTTCCATCAGTTCAGACACAGCCTCATTCCCCCAGGAGCCTCTTCCCGCTGATGGCTCAGGTGGGGCTGTCACCTTGAGCCATTTCCATGGCAATGAGCTGGGAAGATGCTGCAGCTCCTGGGGCGGGAGCAGAGGTGCTTTGGGGACAGGGAAAGCTCCAGAACAAACAGCAACTCCCTCTGAGCGCAGGTGCTGCTGGAGAAGCTCAGCAGAGAGCTCAGCCACAGGGGTGGGGGAAATTCTTGTTAATCCTTCAGGGATCTCCCTCCTCCAGGAGCTCCTGCTGAAGCTGAAGGCTCCGTTTTTCCCTGGAGGAGCAGGCAGGTCCTGGCTGAGGAGCACAGGGCAGAGACAGTGAGTCTGTGAGATGCTCTTGGTCAGGAGCTGGATTTCCACCCAGACAAATCCAACTCGAATTTAACCTCCTGCTGCTCTCCCCAGAGTCTGGGCCATCAGAAAGTGTCATCAGGAAAATTAAAGAGGAAAAACATTCCCAGGGAAAGGAAGTGTCATTTCCAGCTTCACTGGTGTGGTCCTTCCCAAGTTTCCTGTGATTTTATTACGGTGCCAGCACGTGCCATTTGTGGGATCAACTGGAAAAACAGAGCAGCAGGGAAATGCCATTTTTCCAACCACAGCTTTGGACATGAGGTTCTGAAGCACTGCTTGGGAAGAGTTCTCAGAGAGAGGTGCTGGGTAATTGTATAAAGTTATGGATTCAGGGAATGCAGGGCCTGAGCCAAAGGAGAGCTTTGTTCAGCACATGCACTCACAGCTCCCCTGCCCTGGAGTGCTTGTCCTGCTGAAAGGACAGGAAAATAGGAAACGTCCCAGACACTATAACTGTGTCAGCTCCAGAAAAACCCTGGAGTCTGCCATAACATAACCCACACCTTCCCTGCCTTTGAGGATAAAGCTTCTGGCCAGTCACAATTGTTCTGTTGGCTCAGAGCTGGAAGAAGGACTGACAACAAAACCACAGGTGACTCAACAGGGGCACGGGACCCCGGGATTTTGCAGCTTTCCCTGCTCTGAGCCTCGCTGAGGTGTCCTGGTGTCAGTAGACCTGGAAGTGGGCGGAGGTGGTGCCGTCCTTCCAGCAGCGCAGGGTCTCCACGGTGACCGAGCGGCACAGGGGACACGTCTTCTCCCGGTCGAACCACAGGCACAGGCACTCCTCGCAGAACACGTGCTGGGGACAAGGGCACTGTCACCAGCAGCAGGGAGGGAGCCAGGGCAGCTGGCACTCACAGGGGGTGGCAAATCAATCCCAGTTGGCCAAAGCTTGGGATTTGTTGCTCTGTTTTTTCATTTCTTTCCAGAAAGAAACATTCCAAAGGCCTGCTACACCTGGGCTCAGAGTGGCTGAGAGGGTTTCCTCTACCACATTTCCACCCTCAGTCCCCTGAGTTATTTAAATCCTTCCTGAGCTCCAAGCACCCCTTTCCCCCCTGCTCCTTGCATTTACTTTATTCTGCTCCCACTGCCCAGTCCCAGCTTTCCCTTTCCCATAAATGTCAGTTTTCACCCCTTATCTCCTCCTCTCGTTTCCACACTGACCCCTCCCCAGATTCTCTCCAGCACGCCCCATCCAGTCCCAGACTGCAAGAGCAGGAAAAGGGCAAGGAGAGAGCATGAGGAGCTGTGAGAAGCTGAGAACTCCTCCACACATGTGGAGTCAGCAGAAATGTCACTCCTCAGAAGCCCAGCTCTGCCAAGCAGATCCAAAAGCAGCTTCTCTGGGGCTTCCAGCGCAGAAACATCTGCACAGATGTGCACAGCCAGGCTAAGAGGCACCTCTGATGCACAGGACTGCTTTAGTTTGATAGCCCTGTCATCAAAAGGGAGTGTTAAAGCTCCCCAGTGCCCCAGGGGCAGGTAAAACACTGCTCACTCCAGCCCCAGGATCTGCCCTGCCCATTGCAGTCCCTGTCCCACAGCCATGGGCACCCCAAAGGGCAGCTCAGCTGCCATGATCCACTGGTTAGCCATGGAGGGCAATGAATATCCACCAGGAGCTGGATCAAGAGCCAGCAATGGCTTCAGGAGCTCCCAGGCTGTGCCCCTCCCCACTGCAGGAGCTCACTGAGGGAATGCCAGCAGGGAATTGTCAGGTCTCACCTGGCACATCAGGATCAGAGGCTCCCTGAACTCGGCCTGGCAAATGGCACAGATGTCTCCTGCCTCGCTGCACTGCTGGCTCGTGGCACGGACTCCATAGGTCTGGGGGGAGAGGAGGGAGACAAACCCCATGTGCAAGGACTGCAAGGGTAAATGTGCACAGACACGACTTTTCACGCCCAGAGTCCCCACAAGGACACTGCTGTTGTGTCACTGTGTGGGGAAGGGGATCTGGGCACAGAGGGAGGCTGCAGCTCTGTGCTCCCTGTTTGCTTTTCCCCTCAAGCTGACTCCATCTTTTAGGGCCTCCACTTGTGCAGCAACAATAATGGAATTTAATGAGCTCAACAGGGAGCTGAGAGGATTAATTCAGCATCGTTTGCAGGGGTGTTTAGATCGAGGGAGGTATTATTATTAGCAAGTAGACAATGGAAGAAAGAGCAACAGCAGCAGCACCCACAGGCTGCCCACTTTGTCTTCTACATGGAAGGTAAATGTTGCTTCTCCCACTGTAACAGATGGAGGGGAAAGAGAAACCTGCTGGGACAAATGACCAGCCCAAGCCCACGGAATAAACAAGATAAGCTCTAACAAACTTTGATGAGGTCCTTTTCCTCTGCAGTCTTTGATTTTACCCTTTGAAAATGTAAGTCATGCAGCAGATCTAAATATCAGCCCTGTGGAATGCAGTGCCTGGGATAATCCCTGGGCACTGCAGGGTCCCTTTTAATGTCACTGCACGGCAGACACCACAAAGTCCTTCCCACACTCGGCACTACAAAGTTCTGTCAGCTCCTTGCAGTTGGATTAATCCATAGTACACAGAGCTTCCAATCAGACAGAGCAGGAACAGTCTCTCACCACAGCTGGGGCAGGGCAGATGTCAGAAAAGGTTCCTGACATCCCTGACATGAGACTCCAGCCTGTCCAGCTATGGGATAACATTGTTTTATTCTGTGATCCTGATCCACAGAGCAATTTTCAATGTTATCATCCAGTGGGAGCAAGATTCCACCTCTGAAACTGCTCCTCTGCATTTCACTCCTTACCTGGGGGGTGCAAAGGACCTTCAGCGCCTTCCTGACACTTCCCACACGGCCACAGATGTCAAAAGACTGCAAAAAAGACATCCCATTTTAGGTGATTTTCACAAAACCTCTGCGTGTGTTTATGTGAGTCCAGAAACCCAGCGAACTCTCTCCAAATGGATACTCAGAGGGAAAAAAGTAACAATGGTGCCAAAAAAGATTTCATGGTGATCATGAAATATGTAATAAATGGGAATTGACAGTGGGGAAGGGTGGCCAGAAGAGCTCTGGGAGCAGCTGACTGGAAACTGAGGACTTTACAGGACACAAAGAGGGGCTGGCACCAGGTTGTGCTGGGGACAATGGTCCAGCCCCACTAAGTAGGGAAGGACTTAAATGGACCTATTCCCATGGGAAGGGAAGGGAAAGGGAAATAGGGGGGAAAAAAGGGAAAACAGCTTGAAAACCTAATCTTTATCTTCCCTATCTGCTGGAAGAGCTCTGGGAAGACACCATGAACTGAACAAGATGGGCAAGGACCAGCCCTGGTGGCACTGCAGGAGCTCTGTGTCACCTGCAGGGCAGGGGAGGCTGTGCTGCTGCAGGTGCAGAGCTGGAGCAGCCCTGCAGGGCCCCAGAGAGCTGCAGGAGTGCATTGTTTGGGTTTTTGGTGAGTGTGATGGAGTGGGCTCGCTGCAGGGAATGCCAATGACATCATCCCGCGATGGATGGGGAATCAAATGAGGGCTCCAGTAATGCTTCCAGTCAGCTCACAGAGGGCTCCCAGGGCCCTTCCAGTAATGCTTCCACTCAGCAGCCACCACTTGAGGCTGCCCACTGCCTCAGACGTTCCCTCTCCTAACCAGGACTGGGATCAGCTCTCTTCCACGGTGCAATTCCCAGCTGTTCCTGCTTGCTTTACTTACAGCAGGACTCTAAAGCCTTTGCTCTGATGTCTCCTCTTCTCCCAGCCCATGTTCCCTGCTATTTCTCTCCCTCTGGAGCTCCCTGGACCCCCAAAAGCTGTGTGTTTCACAGATCCAGCATCCATTTCTCACCCATGCTCTGGATTTTGTTGCATCACTTATCATTTTACAAGTGGGTTACACTCAGGGAGCGCTTCTGCTGAGAACAGGGAAAAAATACAACCTGGATGTTCTACTTGTGAACCCCTGGGATTTCTCCACCAAAATCACGACTACACAGTCCAGACTGAGACACCACCACAGCTTTCATCAGCTCCACACAACCTCCTGGAAGTGCTCCTGCCCTTTGTGCAGGGGAAGGGGATGCAGCCTGAGCCCAGCCCTGGATTCTTGCCAGGAGCATAGAAGCTCTCAGTGCCAAATTGGCTTCTGTGGTTTTTCTAATGTGGTTTGTGGCTTCGCTAATGTGGACTCCTTTGGGGATATTTTCAGTGTCTCAGGCTAGGAATTGGGCCTGCAGCTCTGGTGACTGTAAATGGGATGGACACACCCAGGGCTCCATGCCCTGCACTGGGACAGGGTGCTCCCACTTTTCTTTCACTTCCAAGCAAAGTCTTGGTCTGCAGAGGCCTAACCCTGACCTGGACACAAACTTTCCAAAGTGAAGTTGCTTTTCCAGTCTAGATCATCGCAAAACTTCCTATAAAGGCTTCATAGCACAGAAACATCGAGGTAACCCCCAAGGAACTGCTCCCACCTGTGCCAGGGCCTGAGGAGCCTCACCTGGGCTCTCCTCCCACAGCCCCTGGGCTCAGCAGCTCTGCTGAAGCTCAGCTGTGCTCTGAAGGTGCTGGTGTCCAGTTCAGCTGTGCCTTGTGCCAGTCCCTGCTGCTCTGGCCACTCCTGAGCCTCTCCTGGCTGTGGCTCTGCCCTGCAGCCGCTGGACTCTGGCTGACCCTGCCTGGGGAGGCCCTTGCCCTGCCAGCTGTGGTTTGGAGCTTGGCTCCCCTTGCTCTAAGGAGCAGAAGGCCCCACCAGCATCTTCCTCCTCTGAGGGCTTCTCCAGGTAGAGAAAATCAACATTCAACACATAATCCTAACATAGAACAATGAAATACAACTAAACTAAACAGACAGAAAAGTAAAAATCTTCCCGCACCAAATCTACAAATAACATTAACAGATAGAAAAGTAAAAAACTTCCTGCACCAAATCTACAAATAACATTAACAGATAGAAAAGTAAAAAACTTCCTGCACCAAATCTACAAATAACATTAACAGATAGAAAAGTAAAAAACTTCCTGCACCAAATCTACAAATAACATTATTACAACACAGAGCAAAAGAACAAACTACAGACAATCCACCCCTGGAACTTTTTCTACAATTACAACACAAATATTTCACTATTTTTCTACTTTAAAAGATAGCTTAATACTTGTTCTGCCCATTATTTCCTCGCAATTAGTATTAGGTGTAGGAAATGGCAAGTGGAAGTGCAGGTAAGCAGCCCTTTTCCAGGTGTTGAGTATCTTTTTCAAGCAGGGACACAAGGAAGGTCACTGGAAACGTGTTCTGGTACACCTGCGGTCTGCACACCTGAGCCGCCAAGCCACGAGAGCAGGGAGGGAAGGGCTGGGTACTGCAGTGGGCCCAGGCAGTGGCACCTCTGAGAGGGCCAGCAATTGTCCCCCACAGCACAAAGAGCAGGACTCAGAGCTCAGGAGGGGTGCGTGGGTGCACAGGGAGCTGCACTGGCCTCATCTGCTCCTGTTCTGGCACTGTTTGCTCTGATCCTGCCTTGGGCTCAGAGCTTCTGTGACCAAATCACTTTACTGTCCCTGACCTCCTCTGCCTAATCTGCTCACAAGAGCTGTAAAGTCCTTGACAGGAGGGGTTGCACAATTCTGTTCCTATACAATGCAGAGCTGCACTGTAATTTAGTGTTGCTCTGCTCCTCTGAGCTGTTTCCAGCTTGGATATATTCTCTGTTCTTCATTTTTCACTCTGCTCCTGCAGAGCCCCAGGCACAGACAGGTATCTGGGATGGAGCAGGCCTGGCCTTTCTCAGAGGGATGGACACCACACCATTAGAAATGCAACTATTTCTAGACCTCAGACCTGGCACTGCTGTGACTAGATCACACCTACTCATTTACAACTGCATAGACTTTATGCTCTTAATGTTCTTACTTTTGAGAAAACATTAATTGTTCCTGTCCATCACTTGCATCAACCAGACCAGGAGCTAGAATGGGGCAGAGCTGCCTGTTTCATCCAGGCTGGACTTGGATGTCCCTCTCTCTTCCTGCTGCCCTCAGAGCTGAGTGGCAGAGGAAAGCTCAGAGACAAACACTGCGCTGCCTGCAGCCTGCCTGTGTGTGACATGTGGCTGTGCAGACAGGCAGCACCTCTGCCAGCACTGCTCCCCCAGCCTGGCTCCCCTTCTCCTGCAGCCCCTGCGGAAAGGCACCAGCAGAGCAGCAATGACTTCATGAGTCTGATGCAACACTGTGAGCAGCCACGGATCCTCCCCCAGCTCGGCAATGCCCACATGCTGGGGAAGCAAAATGCCTTTGGCAGCTGAAGCACGTGGTGTCCTCAGCTGCTGCAGTTTCCTGGGCAGCGACAGCCACAACCAAAAGGTGCATTTGTCCCCTTCCGCTGTGCTGCTTCCCCCATCCTGCCACAGCTCCCCAGAGGCTGCTCAAAGGTGGTGCCCACCTTGCAGAGGCTGTACATGATGATCAGGATCCCGCCCAGGAAGTAGCTGCTGGATGGATCATCTCCCATGATGTACTTGTACCACAGCTGGATGGGCACCAGGGAGCGGAACAGCTGGCTCAGCTCCTCGATTATCAGATAAAACTTTCCCTGCAAGACAACCAGGCAAGTGAGACAATTATGATCAGCAAGCCAAAAGAAGAGCATTTAATTTGCGCAGGGCTGCTGTTCACTGATCACTGCACTGTTAAATGGTGCAGAGACCATACTCTCGAGATGCAGCTTTCTCTGCAGCCACTGAACTCTGTGCCTAGAAAGGATAAATATCCCTTCATTCCTCTACAGGGCTCTGTGACTGACCCAGCTATGCTGCGATTTGCAATTTCAAACTTTAGAGCAGGTTATGGATAGGCAATAAATTGTGTATCTGGAAAAGCAAAGGTTAACATGGGCTTAATATGATATCACATGGATTAATATGATGCAATTTGTAGACATTATAATTATTAGTGAGAAAAGCAAAGCAAGTTAGATGTCCTTGACCTTACATCCCTTCCAAAAGTACAGGGATTAAATGTAAAGTGACCCCAGTCTTCCTGACAACTTTTCTAGGTAATCCCAAAGAATCAAATGAATTATCTGTTTGCCAGCATCCCTCCCCTCCCACTCAGGTGTGTGTTGGCTCTTGGGCAGTGCACAGATAAAATCACTGGTGCTGAAAAATAAACCCTTGGGGCATTTCAAACACAAAGAGACCAAACCTTACAGAAGATCTCAAGGAAGAAAAGGTGGGGAGGGGGAAGTGTGTTGGTTGAAATGCTTCTCACTCAAAGAATGGCCAACATCCTTTGTAAACCTTCACCAAAGCCTGAATAAGGGGGTCTCATTTAGGGCCACCCCCAGCCCTAACGAGGCCCGGTTTGTGTGTTGTCCCACGCTGTTTACAGGGACAGCTGGTGACACACTGAGCCCAGAACAATGCTTAATCTGCAATGACATTATCTGGACCGAAAGATTTGGGTTTGTCCTGTCAAAATCCTTTTATTTGCTAAGCTCCTGGAGAAGGGGAAATTCCCCTGGAATTTTGCTGTGTTGTCCCAGTTAGCTTTGTCATCAGTGATGTCATCGCAGGCCAATCACTAATTGCTGAGCTGGGGAGTGGGGATGAAGTCCTCGCAGCCGGGCTGGCAACAGCCAGCGCCCGTCCCCGGGGGCTCGCGATGAGATCACTCGCAGGCCATCCTGCTGCTCCCAACAAATCGAATCCTTCCCAGAGCTCTGGCACGCTCATGAGCTCATGTCCCCCGGGACGCGAGTGAGGTCACACCCGCGGTTGCTATCGGACCCGAGCTGCTTCCCTGCTCGCCCCATCCCCTCCTCCTCCCTAATCCCAGGTGGCACCGCAGAGCAAACACCAACAGCAACAATCTGGGCTCTTAAATGCAAGCAATTCATTAAATTAGCACTGAGGGCTCTCTCCAGCCTCGCGCTTCGATGCAATCATCGTTTATTTCGGGAGCTCCTGTGGCAGAAATGACAACGCTGTCACCGTGTCCCTCCACACAGCTCTGATGAAAGCTCCCAGCAAGCCCAAGGCAGCAAACTTTGCTTTCCCCAGCTTGTTCCTCCCTCCCCTCATCCTTCATCGATCCCTGCTTCCCCAGCAGCTGGGCTGGGACAGGTCACTGCTTGCTCTCCATTGCATCAGCCAGAGCTGTGCCTCCAGCAGCTGGGCCAGCACGGCTGGAATTCCTCCACAGCCCCAGCTCTGAAACACCTGAGTCCACAGCAAAATGTGAGCAACGGTGGGGCACGGGCAGCCCAGAGCACAGGCAGGCTCTGCAGGTGGAAGTGGCAGCAAGTGATAAACTTCAGGATGTAACCACAACATCTCCACCCTCCCCAGGGCCTTCAGAATTCCTTTCTCTAATGCAAATCTGCAGTTGGAAAGGTAACTGCAGGGTACCAGGAATTTTTAGCAGCTACAAACTTGGTCACAGCCTCCCGAGAGTGGAGTTAAGTTTTAAAGGATGCATCCCTCCATCCAGCCCCTTAACAGCACCCACCTGACCATTAAATGTTGAGAAGGTTAGAGTGATTCCAGGAGGGAGGGCAGCTGAGCATGGCTTGAAGAGAACTAGAAAGTTCTAAATTTTGTCAAGTATCTCAGTGCACCACACCAGCCCTTTTTTTTAAAACTAGGAGAAGTGCCAGAAAATCAGAAATCATTCTACAAAAGGGCTGCTGCAGAAGCGGGGCCCTCCTTCTGAGCCAGAAGCTTGGAAAATGAGGATTGTTCTCTACAATTTCAGCAGCAAAACGTAGATTTCTGATAGCAGTAACTTACTGCAGACAGCACCCATCAGTAAGCACACTCAACATACCTGTCTGCCACATCTCAGCTTTGTTATCTCTTGGCTATCTAGGTTACATTTTTCAAAGTCAAATCTTTGTCTCGAGCTGTATTTTGTCTGAAAAATTCAGCAAAAATATATCAGCTATTTTTTTTTCTTCATGATTAGAACTGTGTTACATGAAGCACAAATATAATTATTTCTTCTGTGCATCTGACTTGGCACAAGAGCTTGAAATAAGGCAAGGTTTGCCTCTGTTAGATGACTTTTCCTATTTGATAAAAACCTGTGTAAATCTGGGAATTTTCTCTTGAATGCACTATAGAGAGATTGAACAGCTCTCTAAGATCAGCAAAAATCTCTTTCTGGTGAGTCTGTGACTGCAGCAGTGGACTGGGCAGGAGCCAGCCCTCCAGAGCAAGCTGAGCTGCAGATTAAATATTACCTGAAATTATGGATATTAGCTGAAATTCTGGCTCCTAATTAGGGTAGAGGTAGGTACCAGAAGAAAGGCTCTGCTCTCATCAAGGGTTAAGGCTGACCAAAAGTGAGAAGGGCACTGCTTCCTCTGGGTGAGTTCTGTGAGAGCTGCTGCTGCTGGTATCAAACACTTCATTAGCACACGTGGGGAAGGGCTGTGCTGGGATCTAATTTTAGCAGCTCTGCTGATGAGCCTCAGATACCACATGGTGAAATTTTGATTCCTTTTTTTCAGTGCTCTGTTAAAAACCAAGTCAATGCTTTAAGTATAACATTCCATTTTTCTGCACCTCCTTCACCACACAGAAAGAGCATTTTTATACTTCAAATCAAGCACGTATTTTGAAAGAGGAGAATTCAGCATTTTCATACAACAACTGCACTTTTCCTTCTGTACATGCAGTATTTCAGTCTGTGATGCACTATTTTTGCACACTGAGCATGTAATTTCTTGGTATTTTGTTATATCCTCACTACTTCGTGGCAGATCTGCATGCGATCCCTTCCTGCCATTTGAGCTCTGCTCAGAGGAGCACATTTTTAAAATTTCTTCAGTCCCTTTATAACATCAGCACTACAGAAAACACTTTTAAACCCCCCTTATTTTCACATTGCTGGCTGACCTAAGGGACAGCTTTCCTCTCCATTTTCTAAATGAGAACCTGAGGCACAGAAAGATGAAGGTCAAGGAAAGGTTGTTTTGGTGTCCAAACTGAGATGTCTGGGATTAGACTTTTTATAAAGCACTTCATTTTATGGATCACATTACCATTAAAAGCTGAACCACTGACTTCAGTCTGCAGCTCTACCTGACTTTTCTGGAATCACATAGGAATTATTTGGCAAAGTAAAGGACAGAATTTAATTCTCCAGTGTAGCACTCAAGTTGAACCTGCAGAATGTTCTTCCAGCAGTCTCATTGTTTCCTATGAACGTTTCCAGTTACTGCAACAGCTTCTTTCAATCTCTCACCTTCATCCTTGGGGCTGGGTGAGGGAGGGAAAAAGTCTCCCAGAAAAATACCATGGAACAGTATAATTAAAACTTGAATCCCAATCTAGACACAGCAAAGGGGGCACACTGCAGCAGCAGAAGCAGTGCTAATTCCCCCAGAGCCTTGCTGAGCCTTGCCTGTGCAGTCTCCTTTGACATAAGGCCTTGCCTAAGTGCATGTGTGCCTCCCCACAAGAGACAGAGAGGCACAGCAAGGTTTGACACAGCAGAATTAGGCTGGGGGACGCAACAGAAGTGAGAGAAGTTGCAATGAGGCAACTGCAAGGTGTGATTAGCACTCCAGGGAAGCTCCAAGTCTCACTTGTTCTGTTGCCAGCAGCATTAGGGCATATTCGGAAACAGGGAGATGCTTGAAAAAGCTTTGGAGACCTGCTGGCAACTTGGATCAGAGGAGAGCAGGCTCTGCTGAGATTTCAGGCCGTGGTGCCAGTAGATAAAGTGCTGGGTAGGAGCAGTAAACAGCATTGTGGCACAGGGGGTGCTGGTGAAAATCCATGCAGGACTAATGAGGAGTAATGGCAAGGTGGGACTAGAGGGGGAAATGACAATTTTAGTTAGTGCGCAACACTTCCGAAAAATCACATTTTTCATACCTTAGACTGGGAAAGCACTTAGGAGCAATGATTTTTTAAAGTTCAGTAGCAGTGAACTTGCAAAGCGTATCTGGGGAGGAGGACAGAGTCCCCACTCCTCAGTACCTGCTCTGATGCTTTAATTAGTTTTTTAATTTTGTAAATAATAAATCCCACTCTTCTAACTTTGGGACAGCACATCAGTCCCAGGCTGCAGTAGGGAAAAGTCTTTGCAGAACATCCTGGAATTCCTGTGGCTCCAGAGCATCCAAGCTCTGACTGCTGTCCAAGTAGAGTGAATCTGTTTGTGTGAGCTCCCCAAAGAGAGGATTCAAGGTCAGAAGGGAGAGGGGAAGGAGAGAATGGGCTGTCACCTGTCTGGGAACACCACTTCAGCCGCACTGGGAGGGGACAGCAGGAATAACTTCCACATTGCACAGTAGGACAGAGCAGGAACATCTTTGCCTGGGTATTTTTTATGGAACATCATCTATGTGCCAGCTTCCAGTGATTTTTATATTGCTTCTGTATTTTTAGAGGACTCAAATGCTGCAAGAGCCTTTTTTTCCCCTCTTAAGACAATAAAAAAGGTGCAGCTTCAGAAGGAATATGGAAATTAATGTGCCAGTTTCCATGGCAGAGCTGTACCCGTCTGTGGCAGGAAACACGATGTGCACCTGAAGAAGGTTTTTGGTCCAAGGTCCAAGGTCAGAATTTGTACTTGCTGCCACATCCAGGCCAAGTTTTCTCTGACCAGACTTAAGGAGATGGTACTTCAAAAATAAAAAGCACTAACAAAACAATCAACAGAAAAAAAAACCGCAAGCAAATCTTTTCAAAGCTGCAGTGAGTGGTGGGCAGTACATGTGTGTGGGCCAGCAATTGTACACTTGCCACTGACACCATTTAAAACAGCATAAAGGAAAAAATTCACACGAGTAATGGCAGTCTTGCCACAAAACCTCATTTGCAATGTCTAGATCCAGCTTTCAAATTAAACTGACAAGTATTTATTCAATAGTCACTTCATGCTATGCTTTCGGCAAACCAATGTCAGTGCTCTCTGTCTGCATTTTCACTCTTCTGGAAATGCAGTCCCCTGTAACTTGGCTGCACAGCTGCACTGAGCATGCAGAGAAATTTCTTACTTAGGGCTTTCTTGTGTATCAGTCATTAAGATAATTGGAAAAGTGTCCTTGGTATCTTTCTCCCCTATGGAGAGAGGGATGCGCATATAACAGAGCTTGGGATAACAGTTTCTTACAGTTGTTTTTGGGTTGGCTTTCTCCCTCCCCCCATGTTTCACTCACTTCTCCAGCTCAGATTGCTGACAACAACATGAGGAGGGGATGGGAGACTTGCAGGCACCTGGGATTTCCTAAGTGAAATCTTTGGCAACTGTGTCTTTTTATTATTTATTTCCTTATTTTGAATTCCACCCCCCTCAAGCTGTCATTCCTTAGCAGTGAAAATGAAAAGCTGCCACTGATGTGTGTACAACAATGGAAGCCTCTGCAGGCCACATGGCTCCTGCAGTTTAATTTACTTTAATTCATTTTATATTGAACCAAATGATCTTATTTGCCTTTTTTAATGGAGAAGCCTTCAGCAGGCAGGGAGGGAGCCAAGCCCCCCCTGCAAAGGAATGATGAGCTCAGCTGTTACTGAAACTTGTACCCAGCTTGATGTGCCTGTCACAGCTCCAGGGGAGGCAGGGACACCTCCAGCCACAGGTAAGTGCCTTCTCCTGGAAACTGCACAGGCTCCAGAGGTGTGAGAGCAGTCTGACGCTGGGGCTACCTTCCTCCTGCCTTTCTCTGCTATTCACAAGCCCTTCTTTCGCTGCGTAAATACAATCTTAGACCAAAAGTTTCCCTTCCTGTGATGGGCCACACTAGGGACACATGACCCAGGAACTGTGGATGGGGAGAACTGAGTGCCCTGACCCAAATTTTTCATGTGTTTACTATTGAAATGAAACGATGCATCTAACTGAGGTAAGCATGGTTTAGTGCTATTCACTATTTTCATTAATGATCTAAATGGAAGAGATTCATGTACAGCTGACACTGAACTGGGAAAGGCTGTAAACACACTGGAAAGAAGGATTATATTCCTAATTCATCTTGACAGACTGGAGAAAGGGTCTGGAAAACGGGGAGGGAATTAAGACAGTCCAGAAGAGAACAATAAGATCTGGAATTAACCATCTCTGAGAAAAGACTCAAAAATTGGTGGTGATCAGTCTACAGACAAGAGCGAGGGAAGAGATGAAGACTGATAAATAAAAGTAAAAACCACACAGTATTCAGAGAAGGCCAGAATCCCAAGGAGCAACAGGAAAAGCCAGGCTGCTTTGCAAGTGCCTTTGAACTTCCAAAATGAGGAAAATCTGAAGAGCCAGCTCAGAGGCTGAGTGCAGGAAGTTCCTCACATCCCATCCATGGGCAAATTTTAGGATCTATTTCTGACTGCCAGCAAGAAGGGACTGCAAGGGAGCTCAGGATTAAACCCCTCTGTGCTGAATGCCACCCCTGAGAGCGCAGCAAACTCCACTTCAGGCCCACTAGAGCAAGAGGCTGCTGTTCTGAGGAGTTACATTGGCACAAAAACTTCTCACTATATATAAATACACCTTGAAAAAGTCTAGCTCTCCTGAGTTAAATTTGTATTTCTCCAGCAGCCTGTTACCATTAAGTGACAACCACCCAAAAGTTCACAAACTCCAAGCTGGGCTTCAAGCAGGAATACTGCTGGGAGGACATTGGGAGGAAGAGAATAACTTTGTATCTGGCGAGTATTTAGCCAGCAGATGGCAAAAAACTTGATATAAATTTTGGTCCAAGTTAAGGTGCCTAAATTGTTCTAGAACTGCTCTAAGAGAGCAAAAGCTTCCATTTAAAAGCCCTCCTCTGTGCTGGTTGAAGTCAGCTGGGTCACTGGGCTCAGGGAAGGGGCTCAGCTATGTGATTAGCAATTAGCATTTCCATGTGTCCTGTGGTTCTCCTGGAGCTCTCCCATCCCAGTCTGATCTTTAATTTGTTTCACCAGATCTCAGCCCTGGCTGGCTTAATGGATGCAGTGCAGGGTGGGGGAGCAAACCAAATCCAGAGTGGTGGGTAACAGCAGTCTCAGGGGACAGGGAGACCATCAACAACACCCTAACACAAAAAAAGGGACTTTAAAAAAGTGAGACACATTGCTATCCAGAAAAAGGTATTAAAAATGAAGCATCTGTGCTCTGAATCATTACAGGCCCTTGACAGATGTGATCTTCCCAGCCTCTCACTGGAGCTGCAAATAAAGACCCCTTCCCTTTCTTCTCCCCCGACAAGGATTAATGAGTACTTGGGATGGCTCTCAGACAAGCAAGCAAAGGCTGTGAACCTTTTCCAACACTGCAATTTATCTTGGGAAGACTATTCACATCACTTCTCCCTCCCTCCCCAGGCTGGATTATGCTCTGACCCAGCACATTAATCTCCCAAAATATAATAATAATAATAGAAGAAGGGAAAAAAAAAAAAGCTGGACAATTGCCAGAAATAAATTAATAACCATCTCAAATAGCCCTGCTGTGCAGGAACAAACTGCTCAACTCCCCTGCCACCCATGTCATTTCTAAGCAAAACTATTCCCAGTTTAGATACCTCCTGAAGTGCCCTGCCCGAGACTTTCAGCAATTTATGCTGGTACCTTGCATCTACAGAGTGCCTTCCATCCCAACGGCTGCCAGAAAGTTTCTTTACTGAATGCAAATAATACACATTGCTACATCTGCCACTCAGTAGTGGATGCTACTGAGTGGAGAAACAGGCAGCATTAGAGATCTGTAGAAGTAAAAACATATGAAAAGGTATTTTAAGGAAGAGAATGTAATGAGAAAGTTTCAAAAGTTAGGCCTAGTCTAGATATGGTTTCGTGAACATGTAAATATGTGAAGCACTTAATTAAAATGTTTCTTCACTCATAGTTAAAACTGGCTTTGACTTTTGTGGCATCAGTAGCTTCAATTTAACCCTGTTACTTCTTCAACCCAAGAGGAAAGCCGAAGAGACAAATACTTGCAATTTCTTCCCACGAAATGAAGAGGCTCCTGCTTCAGAAATATGTATTTACTCGGAAATAGAGATTACTCAGAAAACAAGACTTAGAGCCAATGAGAAAAGCAGTTCTCTGGCTGCTAGCACCAATTTGTCCTCAAGCAGTGCTTACCTCACCAAACCCTTGCTCAGGTCTGTGATGGCTCAAAAACCAGCCCTTGAGACCCAGGTGACTTTCTGTCAAAGTTTTATCAAGAGATTTTAATATTTTTATTCTTCCATCCATATTTGGCCCTGGCACAGGTGCCCAGAGAAGCTGTGGCTGCCCCTGGATCCCTGGCAGTGTCCAAGGCCAGGCTGGACAGGGCTTGGAGCAACCTGGGACAATGGGAGGTGTTCCTGCCATGGCAGGGGTGGCACTGGGTGGGCTTTAAGGTCCCTTCCATCCCAAATCATTCCAGGATTCTCTGATTCCATGCTGCAAATGTGGTGTAAAGGTATCAGATTATCAAAGACAAAGGTCTGTGCATGAAGACGAGTCTCCTACCTTTGACTTGACAGCGAGGATGATCTTGGGCAGGGCCACGATGAGGCATTTCAGAGCAATGGTGAGGTACTTCAGCACGAAGTCTGCGATGCCCACGATCCACATGAGGTCAAAGAAGTCCAGCCTGTCCAGGTTGGGTTTCAGGAATATAAGGCTGAAAGGCATGAGACACCAAAGCTCAAATATCAACAAGGAGAGCCTGGCTGAAGCTCCTGGTATCCACTGCTGGCTAGAGAGAGCCTAGAAACTCCCCTGAACTCCAGGGAAGTTCTCAAGGGCAATAGGAGTAAGACATGCAAATTAGGCCTGCGCTTCCTCTGGGCCTCTTGACTTTGCTCTTGCCCACTTGTACTGAGGTCAGCAGGTTTGCCCACTGTCACAAAACAGGCCCCAAACACCTCTAAAATCTGCTTTGCAAGACAGCAATCTCCATAAGCTGCCTCTCCCACTGCAGCAGAGCCTCTGGTGCGCTGGCAGTGCCCTCAGCGCACAGGCTTGCTCCATGGGATCTGTGAAAGCTCATCCTGGGAAGTCCTACTCAGAACAGCCATGGCTCCCTGGGGAAGTGAACACCCCCACAGCCTCTGAGGCTGCTCTGCCACAGGGGCACAGTCCCTAAAGCTCCTTGTCCTTGAAACAAAGTGGTGACAAAGGAAACTCTGCCCCAGCCATGGCGGAAAGGTCAGACCCTCAGGTGTGTCATGCTCTCACAGTGGCCACTGCCTGAAGCAGAACAAGAGCTGGGCTCTGCTAATACTCTTACCTGAACCAGAGATCCAAAAAAGTAATGCCCCTTACATGATAGCATTTCATTGGGCTGAACACGTGCTGTTTAAAAGAAGTGGAGTCTGGGACAGCAGAATTTCACCCAGCAATGGGCAGGAGCTTCTGACCTGAGCAGCAATGAGAACTAGACCCTACTCAGGCTGAAAAAACAGGATTTATCTTCAGGGTATTTACCTGCTAAAGCCTCATGGTAGAAAGCAAAAACTCAACAGAAAAAAAAAATGGCAAAGTAAAGTAACCAACCCAAAATGAAAAGCCTGAACATGAATTTAAAATACTCACAACACTGGCACAGCACAACAGGTAAAATTACACCCTAAAAACAGAAACAGAATCAGAGACTTTACTACTTTTCATGCACTAGAAACAAGAAAAATGAAAAATAAGCCAGAAAGAAACAAAATTGAAGCAGCCATTTCTAATAATAAACAGGGACAGTGCTGAACCAAATCCATTAGTACAAACCTTTCTGTATTTGAGAACTAATTTAGTCAGGATTTGAAAGGCAAGGGTATCTTAATTACCTCAGATCCAAGTGCCTCCAAGCCCTGAGAATACTGGAGTAAAACACTGCTATTTCATCTCCTGTTTATCTCCTGTCCTAGACTCTAAGCTTGATAGACTGCAGACATGATAGAAAAAGGAAAATCCGTGGGTCAATTCCTTATCTGCTTCTGACACCTGCACTTTATGTTCAGGAGCAGTAGCCAAAATGGGAATTCACAGGTCCCTCTTGGAAAGGATCCACTCTGCTTTGATACAGGCACTGTATCATCACACCCTGGCCCTTTTATACCCTGGTTATGCCATTTATTGACAGGAGCATAATCCACAGGTGTAGTGACACACACATTCTTTTCCTTCCCTGAAAGATATTACAAAGATGTAACAAAGACAGCAGATACTTTAGGCACACACATTTCCTCCCAAAGTGTGGGGAAAAGCGGGCTTCCCTCTTCTCCTCCCTGGCAATTATCACCTGCTTCCATCCTGTACAATGTGAATTTTGCCCACCTGTTGTAGAGCTGCTGAGAGCTGAATGTGTAGAGCAAGTAGAGGGTGTTTCCAGTGAGAAAGGCCAGGATCCAGAAGACAACCAGCACTGATCTCTTCTCCTGAGCAAGGAAAAGAAGAGTTATTTCAATTTGAAATCTCAAGACTTGAGCTGAGCCTTCAACTGCTAAAAAATCCAACCCAGGGGATGCAAATGTGTAACGAAGTGTTCAGGAATTAGTTTATTTACACAGGATTAAGACTCAGAAGTAGGCTGCTAGGTAAAGACATATATAAACACAAGCAGAAAAGCCTCTCACTTAGGTAATCTTTCCAAATGAAGTAACTTCAGAGAAATTAATTGAAATAAGCTGGTGAAAACAACAGCCTTACTTGCAGAGTGTATCTTCAAAGCTGGGGTCTTTCCTGGGACATCTAAAATCTCCTGATATTTAAAATGCAGTAAGACAAGCAGTTTAAAACAAAGTCCATTCCATATATTGTCCTAAATTCTGAGCTGTCACCTGGTTGGAGTGACACTTCATCCAAGGGGTGTTTTATAAATAGATTGGAAGTCACTCAGTCAAAGGCTTAGCTAAATCAAATATACCCCATATACATGCAGCACATCTGGGTGTTATCCAAAAGCATGGAGATTCCAGGACATGCATTTTTGACTGAAGAAATAATAAAAAGTCAAAAGAATTACAAATCTTACATTTCAAAATACATGGAATGTTACAGACAGAAGCTGGATAGCAGATATCTTGTCCTGGGTCTTGGCCCTGAGTAATTCTGGGGAGTAAATTTTACTTCTGAGAGTAAAACATCCACCATTTTTCTTGTGAGCTGATTTATTAAGAAAGAAGGTCTCTGTGGCTGCTCAAAGCCAGGGCTGTTAGGCTGAGATTTAAAGCAGGCAGATTAAGGGGCACACTGCTGGAAGGACAGGGGTGCAGAGTGCAAGGCAACAGCAATCTGTTACTGCATTGTGCCATTTATCTGTTCATTCAGCTTCGGTTCTCATTGATTCCACTGCTGATGGGAGATACAAGCATGCACTTGTGCCACTCATGTAATTTTAACAAAAAAGCAATTCTAGCCTTGTGCCTTTAGTGCTGTTGAACTGTTCTTCTGACACAGAAGATCAGAAGACCTGAAAAGATCTGCTGGTTTCTCTATATTCTAAACATATTATGCACAGAGCATTATAAAGATACCAGCAAGCAATACATCTATGAAATCTTTCAGTGGAACATCTCAAAACATTATCTAAATGCTAATAAGTTAAATCTCATCATTAACAAGTCAAATAGGTTTCAGCATCTCTGCTGTACATGATGGGAAATCAAGAGAAGTGCTGGAATAGGCACTGCCACTCAGAGGCAGAAGGAGATGCAGATTACAACATCCCTGACCTGTCCTCTATTTGTTTTACTATGCCACACTTTCACAAAAAAGCAGGAGAGAAATTGTGGGAGAGATCTGGGGGGAGAAGCAGGAAGAAGACAGATCTGTACACATATAATGCATTCAGCCCTACACTGCAGTCGAAGGTTCAACATGGATGTTATTTTGTGCATGGAGAATGATCTTTCCTGGGAATATAAGAAGGTAAAATGATGAACTCACCTTCAGAGCAACCTGTTCTCGGAGCGTGGAGTTGGCGTAGGCAAAGGTGCTGGCCATGCCAATGCACACAGCAATTCCTGCAGGGAAAGGCAGTGTCAGAATGGAACTGCTGATGTGTTTGACTTGATTTCATAACTACCACCCTACCAGCAAGGCAAGCGTCTGATCCCTCTGAAGCCTTCTGTGCTACACAGAAATCTTTGTTATCACCAATGTAAGCTCTCCTCATCTTTTCCTAGAGAGAGCTCTGAGGGAGAAGCCTTGGTAATATCCTCAGCCTCACAGGAATGTCAAGGAGAAATCAGGAAAAGGAACAGAACTGGTCAGGACAGGAAAGAGATGGATCTAACCCAGATGAAAACAGCTTGGATTGAAAGTAGGGTGAATTTATCACACGCATTATCCCATGAATTTGAATATGCTCCCTTCATGCTAGACTCCATCTGGCCACTGTCACATGGACAAATGTATTGGACATCACAGCCTTATAAAGCTTCCCAACCACTCTCTCATCACAGTTCAAAAAGGATGGATGCTCACCAAGCTTGTGCTGGAAACAAACTTTAGCCAGGAGGATCAAGATGAAGGGAAGTCCCTTCTGCAGCCAACCAATCACAGCTTTCAGCTCAGAAAGAGCTGGGGCCGGAGTTCCAGCCTGCTCCTCAGCACCCTCCTCAGCGTGCCCGTGCCGGTCCCCCCCTGCCATGTGCAGCAGAGAGGAGCCCCGGTGGTGGCTGTGGTGGAAGTGATGGGATGGCTGCCGGTGGTGAAACGGGGCTCCCTCAGCTCGGCTGGCGCCCTCCTCGCGCGGGGCTGGCATCTGGATGAACACTTCCCCACCTCCTGCCGAAGAGCCCAGCACCAGCCCCGACTGGAAGGGCGTGGCGGTGATGGTGCCTGAGGGGATCCCGGCCAGCCCCGAGAACAGCTGCTGTGGAGAGGAGGCTTCAGCCTTCAGGCTCTCAAAAACTCCGCTTTCATCCACGCTGGTTTCAGAACTCACTGTCTGGCTCCGGTTTCTGCAGTGGGCAGAGATTAAAGTGATTAAATGAAAATGAGTGCACAGAGCTTTGTAGCCCAACCCTAACTGCAGTGATTCCACAGCTCCTCACACTATCAGAATTCTGAGGTCTCCACGTGGCAGATGCTCTTCCCTCTGTTTGCTGTCGGGAAATCACAGTACAGAACTAGAGGGGAGTAAGCAGACTCCTCAGAAAAAATCAGAGAACTTCTAAAGACCTGACCAAAATGCACCAATTCTTCACTCAAGGAATGAAGCTCCCAAACACCTCGTTTACTTTGGGAGAAACTGAAGAGATAATACAACCAATATCAAATCCAACATCTCCTACACTGATTTTAGTATTTCAGGGAAAACATACAAAATCCCATGGAATTTGACACAGGACCATCGAGTAAAGTCATATTATAAACAAATTAACCAAGCTAACTCAAAGCAATGACCTACCCCCACAATCTTTGTTTTTTATTTAGGGAGAACCACTACCTCCCCACTAATGAATTGCACCAACAAGAGACAGAATCACCAGGGAAGTGTTGAGAGCTCCTTGTGTGCCCCCAACCTGATAAATATTGTAAGTTAAGGAGGTGCTCATGGGTCCAGATAAATTCTTTTATTTTTATATTTTTGGTAAATGGGACATGGACGTACCCAAATTACTGGGCACTGGACAGAACTGGTTCTGGCACTGATTCTTTCCTGAGCATGTTGGAATATAGCCAGATTCCAAAAAGAAAGTCTAAATGCCTTCATCCTGACAGCAAAAGACCATAGGTTTTCTTCACTAGAACTCAGTACAAGGCAAGTTTAGATGACAGGGAACAGTGCAGGTAATAAGTAGAATGATCACCAGTCAGTAAATGCCTGACAGACAGCAAATACCCCTCCAGCTTGCAAAAGGAGAGTAAACAAAAAATAAACCTCAGCAGAGGCAAAGCCCACAAAAAAGGCATATTGCAGAGCTTTGGTCTCTCTTGATTTTAATCCCTGGAGATGTCTCTGGAAATAGTGGTCACAGGCTGAGGCAGCACACACAGGGCCCTCAGCCCTCTCTCCCCCATGGGTTCAAAGCCTCCCCAGGCACCTTCCAGGGCTCAGAGCACTGCCTTTCGCCTCCCTCTGGAGACAGCTTCAAACCTCTCTGGGCAAACCTTCTCACTAAGTAAACTCCTAAAATAAGGCTTTTTATAGCTGCACCCCATTCCCACTGTCTCTCCACAGGCCCCAGTAAGGCATCAAGTCAACAAGACACTGCACACCTCCTTCTGGTACAAAATATTCATCAACCAGGCCTTTAAATTCACACATAACATTCAGGGTCTTACAACTCCCAACTCACAGCTACGATTTCCAGACTTACAATTCACAACTTACTTCTGGGAATGTAACAAATGTACTGGGTGGAACCCAGTGTTACAAATAAAGACACAACTATTGTTTGGAATAATACTACCAGGATACACAACTATGCTCACAGCAGGAAGGAATTAATCTGGGACATATTTAAAAACAAACAAGGTTTGTTTGTTGAAATTGTGAGGCTGCTGAAGTTAACAGAAGTGAAGACCAGTGGCAAAAGCATTTCCTTCTACAGTCAGAAAAACTTCAGCCTCTGTTGCTGACAATATGGATTTCCCCTGTTAAAAATCAGAAGCATCATGCAGAGAAAACCCGTAGATGGCTTTCTTTCCCCCTGAAATTAAGAATGGTACCATGCTAGCAATGGCCATGACATTAAGTTTCAATTCTACTTGCAAAACCACTACAGAAAATAAAATATTTACTAACAATCTTTCACTTACAATCTCAGCTCAGACAGAGCAATAAAATTTTTTAGTTCCACCTTCGTCTTGGAGTAATTAGATTAGATTTTTCTTTAGGAAAAAAAAGTCATGCTCTAACTCCAGGGAAGCACCAGGGAATATTTAGTAGCAGAACAACAACAGTGGCAAGGCTCCCATGCTGATGTTACAATTACAGAAATTAATTAGAGATATTCTGCTTCTAAATACTCACATATATGAAGCTACATCCAGACTCTGGGAAGATGTAAAGGATCTCTCAAACTCTTTATAAAACACTAAGACAGAGTAGTTGGGATCTTCAGACCATCAGACTTTCAAAACACCTTAATAAGAGAAGTGTAGTTTCTGTTCGCACTGGTCGATCCTTGCACACTGATAGTGCTCAGGTTCCCTACAGGACTGTGCCATGAATCCTTCCTCCAGAGCTCCAAATATCCTGCCCACGCTAAGGCAGCTGTCTCCAGATCATCCTGAAACACTGTGGCTGGCAGCAGTCAGTAAGTGACAGGATGGAGAAAAGTAAACCTGTCTCTAAAATCCCCAAACTTGAGCAGAAAGCCTGGCCACACCACATGCACAAGAATTCAATGGCTTTCTCAATTTCAAGCTTTCATCTTCTAAAACACCCCCTCCACTTAAATCAGAACATTTCCTCTTGCGAAAGGAAAATGGAGGAAAGAAGAAGGGAAGGATTTACCTTTCAGGAGGCACGGTGTCAGTGTTGCTGCTGTGCCGCCTCTGCATTTTCCTCAGAACCCTAAAACACAACACGCTCAACATGAACCCTGTGGCTCAGCAAATCCCTGTGTGGCTACTGGCACAGGCCCTGGAGACAGAGGGCTGTGGGACCCACTCAGCTGGGGACATGGCTGGCACGAATCATTTGCTTCTGGGACAGAGCACCTCGAGCTCCCATTTGTTTCTCACGACACTTGCAAAGAGACAACTTTGGATGGCAAATGGGAGCACTCAGGTCTCCAGACTGCGCAGGAATTAGTCAGGTCCCCTTCTGCAGGATGTGGCTGTCACAAGGAGGGTACAGCTGTGGGATGGCATGTCCTGGGAGAGAGCAAGGGGACATCTAACAGCAACTCTTGATGTGATGTGTGACTCAACACCTTCTTGGGAAATGAAATCCCTTCTTCCTCTTCTGCAGAAACCTGCTTTGCAAAGCAAAACTGAAAAGGAAGGAAAAAAGAAAATGTGTAAACATTTTTTACAGAAAAAATACAATTTGTCATGACAATATTCTTTTAAATATGCAAGTCATTCGTTTTAATCTATGAAAAATGCCATTTGCAAACTCTGCACACGGCCCCAGACAATAATAGATACTTAATAAAATGTAAAGGCTAAAATGTAAATAAGCTTGAGTATAAAAAGTCATAACATTATATATCACATTTTATACTGTATGATTATATATAGATAAATATGTAGCTCTATACCTGTAGTGTGTAAAGGCACAATGGCTCTGGGAAGGTTTGCCAGCTGTCTGAAAGCACAGTACCTGAACAACAGCTTTATTCACACGTGCAAGGTGCCACAGTGGGAGACATGGAAGCCCAAGAGCATGCAGACATTCACAGATGCAATGCCTCACACAGTCCAAGACAGTCCAGATTTCAAACGCATCTCAGGTCCTTCAAGCAGCGTGACTGTCAGGCACCTGGCGCCCAGTGCTCACACAGGCCCACCTGGAAGAAGCACACGCAGAGAGTCAATTCCAGCGCAGCACAAAGAGTTTTACCTCTCCATCTACGTGGGAAAGGCAGAGAGCTGCAGCAACCCTTGGTATTTCAACCCCTGCCCATGTGCATGATCCAACAAGGCTGTTTTCCTCTGGGATTGGCACCTGCAGCCCTGTTCCCTGCACAGGCACTTCCTGGGAGTACTCCCAGAGTTGTACTCTGCCTTCATTGTGCACACACACACGTTCTATTACACACACACGTGTGAATGTGTAATAAATACATATATTCATTAAAGTATTTATATATACATGCGTCTTATCTCATAGAATATATTACAGACATATATAATAATATATATTTTACATATACATCTATATATAAACATATGTGTGTATATTTATACATATATACACATATCTATATGTACATGTATCTGTAGATATACATATATACACATATGGATATACATACACACACAATATACACATCTATCCATACAGTCCTATACATATACATGTATCTATATATATAGATGTATAGGTACACATACATATATACAAATATATAGGCATATCTATTAATACAGTTCTCTATATATACATCTGCATATATATACAAATATACATCTAATGTACATATATACACATCTCAAAATACAATTCTATATATACATACATAAATACACACACATAATGCACATATATACATAGATATACATCCATATATACACATCTCTAAATACAATTCTATAGATACACACATAGATGTACACACACATAAGTGAGGCCTTTTCCTCCGATTAGGTGGGGAGATTGCCGCTGGAATCCGCGGCGCAGTGCCCCAGAGGGGCGGGTGCCACCCCAGCCCAGCCCAGCCGAGCCCAGCCGAGCCCTGCCCTGCCCTGCCCAGCCCAAGGCGACCCGGCCCCGGCAGTGCCCCGTACCCACCGGCTCGGCCCCGCCGCGGTGCCGGTCCCGCCCCCGCCCGCCCGGCGCACGCCCGGCCGCGGCTTCCGCCTCCCCCGCCCGGCCGGCGGAAGCGCTCGGGCCGCGCTGGGGCCGCGGCATTGCCGGCGCTGTGCGCTCCTCGCTGCCGGCCCGCCGGTAATGCCGGCCCCGGGCCCGTGCCGCCCCCGCCGGTGCTGAGCCCTCGGGCCCGCCATGGTGCCCTGCGGGGCCGTGCTCTGGCGGCGGCTGCTCAGGAAGAGATGGGTCCTCGGCGTCGTCTTCGGGCTCTCGCTCGTTTACTTCATCACTAGCACCTTCAAGCAGGTCAGTGCCCGCCCCGGCCGCGGCCCCGACTCGCCGCGGGGTGGGTTAAATCGTCCCTTACCCCAGGCTGACTTTTGTTGTTCAGGTGTTGTCACCGAGCTCCTGGGTTATGCTGCCGTAAAAATTACGCTCTATATATTTACTAGACACAAGAGTTTACAATAGGAATGTCTGATACTGTGTTTGACGGCAATAGTGGTTTGAACCAGAATTGGAAAAAGAAGGCCTCCAAAGGGTTTGATAGTTGTATCTTTTGTGAGTGGTATTCCACTGGCAAAGGGCTCATGAAAGAGAAATACGTGCAGCTGTGGTTATTGAAGATAATGTATACTATTTCTATGGTTGTAGTGACTGAATTCAGTGGTGTTAGCTGATCCTTGGTGAACTTGAATACCCTCACTTTACTGGACTGTGTATCTTCCTATTGTGTATAGTATGAAGTAGGCTGCTCCAAGCAGCAAGTTGTTTACACCATTAATGCTGGAGTTTCCTGTGCTGTGGAGTTTACAAGTGCTAGGCATCTTTAACCGAGGGAAAGGCACGTGGATTGAAGTGGCAGAAGGAACTTGTATATTTAGTTGCATTCTTGTTTTTGCTTGCAGGAAGAGAGGATGGTGAGAGATCGGAATCTCCTCCAAGTGCAGGAGCACGAGCAGCCGATCATGTGGAAGGTGAAGTTCAGTTCGGGAAACAGCAGTCAGCTGAGTAACCAGTGCAGGAACTCTGTGCAGGGGAAGCTGCTCATCACAGATGAACTGGGTATAGTCGATACTAAGAATTTATTCTCCTTATGGTAGTGCTGGAAGCTGCTTTGCCTGTCTGCCTGCTGATGGCACCTTCAAGTATCAGCTGCTCTTTATTAAGGCATTTTTACTCAGCCCTTGGCCTTTTCTCCTCTAGCTGGCTGAATTTCGCTGCGGCTGCAGACGCTGCTTGTTTGGTTCTGTGCACACCAGACTTGGGGCCAGTGGGCTCAGCTGTATGAGTGTGACTGTGACCACCTAAGAATCAAAGAATTCCAGTTACCTTTGCACAGAACCCAAAGCTTGAGTCCTGCTCAGTTTACTCTGGTTGCTTGCGGAGCTATTTGTGTCTCCCTGCAGTGTGTTCCTGCTGCCAGGGGTGTTAGGGAGAGTAACTGAGGCAACCTTATTGCCTTGGATGGAGGCAGCTCAGTGCTGGTGTAATTAGTGCTCAGACACAGTTAACAAGCTCATATGACCCTTGTAAACCCAAGGTTATTAAGCACTTGTTTTAGTGGTAGAAGTTAAAGACTCTTTCCTGCCCTGCACTGTGCTTGTTGCTTAGACCTTGGATCATTCTTGACCACAAATTGAGGCTGTAGAAAACCCACCACATCTTCTGTGATTTGCATCATTGTTAAATTTGGCACTACCTGACTTAGGCTTAGTGCCAGTTCATAAGATCTCTAAAAATTACAGATCTCCCACAGTCTGTTAGCACTGTGGTAGTGCAGTTTCCATAAGGATATACACTGTGTTTCTATACTCTTAAGGATTCTACTCAACAATGACTATTGTAGCTATCCTGCATGGCTAAATCTAAGTCTCTTCATATTGAAGAGAATCATCCAGACACAGACTCATTGAAAAAAATGTGTGTCATATTTTTTTTCCAATACAATCAATGCCAGTCCCCTTCTCTCTTTCACAACAAGGAACTATGCCAAAAAGAAATCGGAACTTAAATATTCTGCATTTAAATACTCATACTGTATATACAGCCCGTATTAGAGTAAGACATAATAGTTATGCAGATCACACCAGGCTGTTAGAAATGCTGCTCTCCATTTCAAAGAATGGCTACTCAGGACTTTTGTTCAGACTGAGGGGGATCATAATCTACTAAATGATAAACAAACCTGTTCTTAAGTAATGTGATTCCTACTATAGATTTTTGTAGAATACGCGGAGGAGCGTGCTTTGCCAGTTGTTACTCGTGTTGCTGTTTTCCAGGCTACATCTGTGAGAGGAAGGACCTGCTGGTGAATGGCTGCTGCAATGTGAACGTGCCCAGCACAAAGCTGTACAGCTGTGACAGTTGCCTTCCCAACGGCTGCTGCAGCGTGTACGAGTACTGCGTGTCCTGCTGCCTGCAGCCCAGCAAGGTACATGCACTTTCTCCTGCTTTCCAGGTGTTCTCGGCTGCTCAGGTTCCTTGTGAGGAGCTTTTTCCTTAGAGGGACAGTTCCTTTTCTTGGAAGGATGAGGAAAGCCTCCTAGGACCATATGGCAAGCTATAAATAAAGCTTTAACAAAATTCCTCCTTCCCACCTTTGGGAGGAAATACGGGGGGCCTTGCAAAGTGTTTCAGCTTCAGGGGAACTGCATTTGCTGAAGGGAAATGATTGCAGAAAAGTTACTCCAGCCAATATTAGTTTTGTAAATGGCACTTCCCTGTATTCTGTGAGCTTCTCTTAGATTCTTTTCCTGCTGCTGGGGTTCTGTGAGACATTAGCCTTTCTGTGCTTGCTAGCAATCCTAAGTGGAGTTGCTTACTATTCCTCTGGTGTCTGAGCTGTGTAGGTTAGGGCAGGCTTTGATTGCTCCTTGTTGAAGTCGAGTTTCTGGTTTTTGTCTTCTCTCTGCTGACCGCTTCAGCAACACCTCCTGGAGCGGTTCTTGAACCGGGCAGCGATTGCTTTCCAAAACCTCTTCATGGCAGTGGAAGATCACTTTGAGCTGTGTCTGGCCAAATGTAGGACTTCATCACAGGTAAGGCACAAGCATGTGACCAGGGCCCAAAAAGGTGCCCTTGGAAAATGGGGCTCAATCCTATGAATGGCTGGTGTGTTGTGCTTTTATGTACATGGGTGTTTTCATAAAAGCTCAAGGTATGGCTGAGAGCCAGTCTGAAGGAAAAGCATGTATTTAGAGCAGGAAAAGTTGCACATTCTCTTCAGAAAAAAGGTGCTTAACTGAAAAGAGACTGAGTTTAATGATCAGTGAAGATTTCAGATAACTTCTGGAGAAGATGTCGTTAGGATGAAAACAGTGAGTGCTGTTCCCAGTAGCCTCAGAATGCTGTTTGTTTTATGGTATGGTTGGAGACTTACCATGTGCTGGCAATCATCTGCATAGTAACTCGAAAACTGTGTTGTGATTTTTTTGCTTAATAAGGACAGAGGTGAACTTCTGTTACCCATATGACTTTATTAGAAGTTTTGGTCTAAGCAGGCATTGGTCCTCTTAGTGCTGTTAGCGATGTCTTGCAGCTTCAACGTTTAATGTAGCAATAGGGATGGACTGCAAAGAAAGGATAGACTTCCAAAAGTCTCCAAAGTTATTGGGGTTTTTTACCCATAGTATCTGAACTCTACCTTTTATCAAGAAAAATGCACACATTTCAAGTAGCAACTTTATTGTGCTCTGCTTGCTTAGAACATTTGATGATACTGCCTAAAAATATCTATTTTTTAAAAAGAATCGAATCTGTTCTCACCTACTTGGGCAGACTCCTCAAAAGGAGGTTCTGGTTCAGCAGTGCAGTGCTGTTATATGTCAGCTGGCTCTTGTATGTTGGCAATGCAGGGTTATTTGACTCCAAAGATACTCTAATGTGTAGAGGAATTCAGAAGCTTTTTCCATATGCCGAAATGCTGTGGGGTTTGGCCCTCAGTGAAGGGATGCCTTGTTTCAATGTGTGTGTATTGTTAAAGCTTCTCCTTCTTTCCCTGGCAGAGTGTGCAGCATGAGAACACCTACAGAGACCCAATTGCCAAATACTGCTATGGCGAGTATCCCCCAGAGCTCCTGCCTGTGTGAGAGCTGCAGGACCTGAGCAACAGGAGGAAGGAACTGGAGACTTGAATCCAGAAGAACAAGGCAACAGCTGCTGCTGTACCAAAGCCTCAGTGTAAAAAGCTTGTGTTTTATGTGGGGGCAAACCCAGAGGTGAACAGAGGAAGTAAGGAACTTAAGTTCTTCATGACTGAATCTTGCTTGCAATCTTCACCTGATTTAGAGTGATAGTACTGTGCTATAGTGCAAGTGCTTTCTTTGAATACTTCCTCTGAGTTTCAGGAATCATGGAGTCAATCTAGGCTGTAGAACATCATGGGAAGAATATCTAATATGGCTCTGTCAATGGAGGTTCAATTGTGTCTCTGCAGTCCAGAGACTTTCCAGACTGACAGTAGTAACTGGAGGATTCTTACTTTTAGAGAGCAAAGCATCCCTGCTGTGCTTCTCTCTCTGGAACCCTTCTTGACATGCATGGTGTACACTACATATGTAATTATGAATTATTTATTCATTTTATATGGATCACTAGCTGAAAGTATTGGTGCTTTGCATAGCTAGTTATGGATGCCTTTCAGTCCCTGTTTTGCTATGTCAGCTAGAAGGGATGTTTTAGATCCTGACTAAAGTTGGTAGGGTTTTTTTTCCTCCTTAGTCTAAAGGAATTGTATTGGGATTTTTCAGTATAGTGCTTATGTTCCTCTTAGTGAGTTTAAACCATTCAGAACTCCAATGGAGTTGTTCTTCTGCCGAAGTCCCATAGCACAAGAGAAGAGCAGGGATCTGCCTGCGATGGGATGTTTATTGTCTGTGAACAGTTCCCTTGTTACTCTGCAACAGTTTCCTCAAAGAGGAGTTCTAGTTTTGAGAGCAGCTCTCTGCTGGTCCATTTGCTGACAAGGCAGCAGGGAAGATTTGTTTGCTTGAACTTGTTCAGGCCTTGATATTTCAAATGTACTTCACTCCTGCTTGTGCAGGAGGGAAAAGGGTGGAGTTGTGGCAGGGCTTCAGTTTAATGATGTCCTCGTGCATGAAGTAATTAGGATGTCAGAACGTGGGTGGCACAAGCCCTCCTTTTAGGACAGCTGTGTTGCATGAGCTCAGCTAAAGTCATGATGTTTTTGATTTGCTGTTTGACATACTTGCTACTCTGGAACTGTGGCCTGATGAGAATGACCCTACAACAGCCTTGGTTCTCCCACAGTTTCTCCTAAAGTTGCAGTTTCAACTCTCTCCCTCTAAAGGCCACACAACAGAGAAAAGGTGGGTAGAGAACCTGTAAAATTTCTCCCCACGCAAAGTCCAAGTTCTAGACTAAACTGGAGTGTTCTCTATATGCAGAGCCTCATTTCTCTTGTTTTTATCCCATTCATCTCCCCCATGATTTTGTCTTTGTGTATGCTTGCTTAAACTGCATAAAATAAAAATCAAATAAAATGTAGATAAAAGTCTACAGAGGCATTGAAGATAAAAACCACGAAAAATAAACAGTGGTGGACTAACCTGCTGCAAAAGATCTGTAGAATGCTATTGCAATTACATATGATATAAACAAGAAGTAGTACCAGCCATCTGATAAAATCCACTTCTTCTTGTGGATTTTGTTCTTTCCCAGAAGCCATCAAGTGAAATAATGGTTCCATCAGCAGATTGTCTTGGAAATCTTGTTTTTCCAAAAGCTTGAGAGCTTTAGCATTAGCAGTTTCTGCAACTGAAAATCTGTCTCCCCTTTGCTGCCATCCTATGGCAACTTGCTGCAGCAGGCATGGTACAGTGTGAGGATGCAGTGTGAAATGCTGTCTTCAGAGGGTAGCAGAGGTTGCTTCTCTTTTCAGTGTTAAACGGATTCTTCACCCCTTTCCAGCACTTCATAATCGTTTTCCCCAGGGAGGGCCATCAGCTTGGTCTATCATAGCATTCCTGCTGAGATGCATTCCAGCACTTCATGTGTTTGCACTACGGCTGATGAGGTCAAGATGCTGATGGCTTGCTCTTGCTTTCTTTTCCAACTTGATGTTAATTCCTTAGCAGGTGATACCACTGCTTGAAACAGTAAGAAATCAGAAGGAATTAGAAGAACTAATGTAGTTTGGGCAACTTTGTGAGAATTCCTGGCTCTTTTCTCTCCTAGAAAAACAGGATGTGATCAGAAGTGCATTGTGACCATTGTCCATCCAATGGGACAGAAACTGCATCCTCCCTCCTTGGTAGCTGAGCTGTTCAGCTGTGTCTGTACTACATGTTAAATCATTAAAAATTTGTTTTCCAAGATACTGCCTGTTCTTGTGTCTTTCTTCGAGCTACAAAGCAACTGCACCAAAATGTAAGTTTGGAGAATGCAGTGGACCAGAGAAGGACTTGAATATGTGTCAAAAAAGGCAAGCAAGTAGAGGCAAGCTATTTCATTTTAATCTTCTAAGACAAGAGCATTCTTCTATCAGTGATTAACAGAGAGATCAGGCCCTTTGCAAAAGTGTGTTGCGCAGGGGAAGGAATGCAAATAATTGCTTCATGTTGGGAAGATATGATGAGAAATGTCGGAATCTCTGCTTCCTGATGATGCTTCTGTGTGGTTTTAGTGATGTCCATCCCTCTTGCAGAAAGCCTGGTGGTCCTGTGGGTGTCTGACATCTTTTTATTTGTCAGCTGACAGACTGGGCTGGTTGATGGGTGTTTGGCAGCAGATTTAATGAGAGCACCATGGAGCAAGTAGCTCTGCTTATCTGCACTGAGGTCAGTGCTGGGGATAATTGGATGGGTTCTGTACTCCCTGATTTCTGTAGTTTACAAGAATATTAATGCTAGTGAAAGATGGTCGCAGCTGCCATGTCATGAGGAACAGGTATAGAGTTTAGCTGTACCAATTTGGAAACACCAAGCTGTGGCAGAAGGGGAAAGCGCTAACTGCCAGTTTTGTGAAATTTTAACTTGAGCCACTGGCCTTGAAAGAGCCCACTGGGTTGGGATGGTACATGGAGAACTGGATAAAAATCCTTACTGCCGTGTCCCTTACTAAAATGGGAAATGCAGACCTCTCACTTGAGGCCATCCCTGAACAGTTGATCAGTTGGGATTGTGTTTTCTGCATTCTCAATCTCACTGTGGCCACTCACAGTGGCAATTCTTTATCTCCAAGCTCTGATCACTTGGTGAACTTTCTAACAAACTATACTGGGAGTCAATCTCTGAATATAAAGCACTGAAGCACAGCAAATCCTAAACAAGAGTCTTTGTTCTGATATTCTCTTAAAAAGCAAATGCTTTTTTTATTTCCTTCATCATTTAGCTGGACAGGCTTGAGCTGTAGGATTTGTTCTGTCTTGTGCTAGTCACTTAACTGCAAACACAGTTGATCCTTTTACCTAGCACCATAATGTGATGTTTGTTCTTCAGTTCAATTCTAGTCAAGGCGAGGTGGGGGAGGAGGTGAAAAGGAATTTTCTAACTCAGCAAGTTCCACAAAAGATGGAGTTCAGCAAATTATCAGTGCTTTAATAACAGCCCTCTGCATTTCTTTACAACCCGAGGCAAACAACTAACTATATGCAGAGGGGGGAAAATGCCAACTTCAAAACCTGCAGGGAATGATGGGAAAGTACTTAGTTCTTCATTTTTGATCCATGTCTAATTAAACAGACAGCTCTATCTAACATTTTTGGTCAATTAAGGTCTGACTTGTAGCAACATGCACATTGTCTACATGATGTTTTCCATTTTGAGGCAGTCGTATGGCCACAGATTTGTCTTAGAAATCATGGTTTTGGTAGATTAGAAGTATATGTCTTAAGCAAGAATTCTCAGGATGCTTTCAGATTGAAGCATGTTTGTTGCTGTGGTCTGCTGTTTCGCCTATGGTAAAATAACAGCTGCAGAGTAGAGAAAATGAAGAAATTAATTCTGGCTGAAATCTTGCCTCATAGAAGCTTTTCTATTATGTATTTCAATTAAGGAGATAGAAGACCACAAGCTATAGTTGCAAATGGAATGGGAGGCAAGTGTTAGGTTTTCCATGGATGAGATGGCAATCTCTTTCTACTGTTAATAGTTGAAATGAAGACTAGCACCTGATTTCTTGCCAATTTAATGAAAGCTTCCAATAATACCCAGCCTCTCATTTTTCCCGTATGTATTCCATCTCTCTGCGTGTACCTACAGAGTAAGGCACAATAATAGGAATCAAGGTAAATGGGAATCCTATATCCATTCCCTGCATTTTTTTCCTGTCCTGCCCAAAATCTGTTCAGATTTTAAACTCCTTGGAGCAAAAAGACAACATTTGTAGTTCCTACAGCTTATGACTGTGGTCTCACTTGAAGCCTTTAATGTACCTATTGATATGAATAGTGCCTGTCTTACACAGATATGAAGTATCACCATTTGAAGAAGTGGGGTAAGGTTGAGTATAAGTCACAGGTGTGACATGTTTGTTTAAACACTGAAAAAAAGTAGCATTACTGACATTATCCTATGCATAAAATGCATCCCTCAGGTGTGTCAGATGACACTCACTGTGCTGTATCCACATCTTCAAACAGAAAAATGTAGATTAGCTGCAAACTACAGTTACAGACCTGCTTGGTAATAAAAGCTGTGCTGTCTGAGGAAATAAACATGTTCATACTCGGATGAGCAGGGTCCTAATTTATCTAAATCACTGATGCCTTAAAAATACACATTCAATTAAAAAATTCCAATCCTCTGTAGTAGCAAATGCATACAAAAGTATGAGTAAGCAAATGTAAAACACTTCTTCTGATGTCTTTTTGTCTGTGCAACTACAAGCTTACCTCCAGGAGCTGCTGTAACAGCCAGGAGCTGCCAGCAGAGGTTACCACAGCCTTTGGATAAAGGCTGGTCCCTTTCCATGGAGCTGGGCTGGCACATAGCTCTTGGAGCTGGATCCCGTTCATTGAAAAGCAGGCGAGCCTGTGAGTACAGGGCAAGAGTAATTACATTGCTCCAGGAACAAGCATGGGGTGTGTGTCTGGAATTCCTCCTGCACCTTTGGCCTGGCTACCTAAAATAACCTACAAAATAAACTTATCTGTGAGGACTGCCTGTGTTTTCAAACTCCTAGGTGATCCTGGGTGCTAATGTGTAAAAAGAGACATGACAGTGGGGTAGCCTCATTGATAACTCTTGTATAATAATAATAATAATAATAATAATAATAATAATAATAGGTCAGCCCAAGTGAGGCCACATCTGGATTATTGCATTCAGTTCTGGTGTCCACAGTTCAAGAAAGACAAGGAGGTACTGGAGAGGGTCCAGAGGAGGCAACAAAGATAATGAGGGATCAGGAGCATCTCACTTATGAGGAGATGCTGAGGGATCTGGACCCGTTTAGTATACAGAAGACTGAGAGGGGTCTCATTAATGCATATAAATATTTCCAGTGGGTGTCAGAGGATGGTGCCAGACTCTTTTCAGCAGTGCCCAGTGACAGGACAAGGAGCAATGGCCATAAACTTAAACACAAGAGGTTCCACCTCAACACGAGGAAGGACTTCTTTCTATGGAAAGTGGCAGAGCCCTGGAACAGTTGCTGAGGGGGGGCCTGGAGTCTGCCTCTCTGGAGACAATCCAAACCCACCTGGACACCTTCCTGTGTCACCTGCTTCAGGTGACCCTGCACGGGCAGGGGGGTTGAACTTATTTTCCCCTCATGCACCCTTGATCGAACCTGTTTCCCACCTTTTTCCCCTCACGCACCCCCAGCTCCCATTTCCCACCTTTTTTCCCCTCACACATCCCCGGCTCCCAATTCCCACCTTTTTCCCTTCACACACCCCCAGCTCCCGTTTCCCACCTTTTTTCCCCTCACGCACCCGCAGCTCCCGTTTCCTGCCTTTTTTCCCCTCACACATCTCAGGGTCCATTTCCCGCCCTTTTCCCCTCATGCACCCCTGGCCCATTTCCCGCCTTTTCCCCCTCACACATCCCCGCTTCCGTTTCCCGCACTTTTCCCCTCACACACCCACAGCCCCCACGATCTGCGTGGTGTGGTGCTGTGGTGACGAACCCGTCGTGGGACGAGGCTGTCAGACAGGACAAGGCGTGTCACCCTCAGAGCGGTGTCCCACGGCTCACAGAGTTCCATGACCATACCTGGACTGTGGCAAGAGGCTGGAGCGGACCATGGCCCACAAGGAAGAGCTGAGGTGAGGCTGAGGCATGTGGCGGCCGTGCCATGCTGAGGTGCTGCCGTGCCCCTGTCCCAGACTTAGCTTTGCTTACACTTCCCCTCGCTGCCTGCAGTCCAACGAGCCTGCTGTTAGTTCATGTTTGTTTAAAAGGCTGTATTTTAATGTGTATTTAAGAGTAAACCTCACTGCTGCCCTGCGCTGTCCCTGGGAGAATGACCATGTGGGGTTTGGAGCCGGCCCTGCCCTGTGGGACAGGCTCAGTCCCTCAGCCTGACTTTATTTTTCCCAGCCCTTCATTGATGTGAATTTGCTTTGAAACCTCCTGCCACCCCTAAACCTGCTTTCAGGTTTTTTCTCTCAGCTCACTGAATGCTTCAGTTTATCTTTTTCCTCTCTCCTTTTCTCAGGCCCCTCTGTCTGTTCTCCCTGGCCCTGCTTTGCCTTGGCTCTGTCTCAGCTGTAGTTACTGAAGGCTGAAACAGGATAGTGGGAATTCTTCCTCCTAGAGATAATGTTGCTTTTTTAAGAAAAGCACTTCTCCTTGCTTTTAATAAAAGAGGGCATCTCTCCTTTTTTCCCCCCTCCTCAATTTCTCTTCACCCCTATGTGAATCTGGTGCTACCTGTGGCCTTCCATTGTCTCAGTCCACCTTTGCTTTGTATATTTATGCAAAATTTCATACTGTCATGGTTGCAGTCTGTGTTAAAGGCACACCTATCCAAAGTTTCAGGAGAGAAAACTTGTGCTTCTCCACACTTGTGCCATCTGCTGGGCTGGGAATCAGGGTATGAATTTTCCCATTTATGTTGAATTTGTCCCTAAAAGCTCAGATCTTGGACCTGGATCATACTGAGCAAAAGCATCTCAAACATATGGATTTTGCTTTGATAAACATACATTTATTTTTTCAACCCCAGGAGTTCTGAATCTACTTGAAAGTTACTGAAAACCCCTATGTTGCTAAAAAAAGCGTTTCTCTTCATTCCAATATCCCAGCCTGCTGCCAGCAGCAGATGAGGCTTCCTTGCAGGAGATAAATGATTTATGGAAAGGTGTGCATGCTATCTGATCTGAATCTTTACTGTGATAAGTTTATATTTAGAACTTTTCATAACACCAAAATAGCACCAACATCAGTTAAGCTTTTTTTCTTTAGTAGGTACTTAAAATGTTGTTGTTATCTCTAAATGAGCCCAGGTAAGTTGTGCTCATGAACCTTCATCTCGATGCATGGAAACCTAGCCCTATGCTGAAAAGGAATTATAATATATAAGTATATATATAAACAATGTTCTCCTGCTTTGCCTAATGACACCTGGCAGGACTAGTTCTCAGTGCTCAACAGGCTTTTTTCCTGTCCTATTATTTGTTAAATTCAGGCTGGGTTCTCTGTGTATCTTGTACATTCTTCTTTCTAAAAGCTTGGCAGTTGGAAGTGAGATGATTTACTGGTGATACCTGAACTCAAGCAGCAGTGTCGAATGTTGAGAGTTCTAACTTTAAATGTTCAGCAGTTGCATGCCAGGTCTATACCTAAAACCATAATAAATTTAAAAATAAGTGAAAATGGGCTTATTTATCATCTGAAGGTGGACCAATGAAGTTTCAAAGTTCTGAGCTCTTTACAATTGCAGAGGTTGAATTGTTTTCTTGTGTAAAAACTGCCTGACTCCAGCAGCTGCAAAAAAACCCCGCAAATATTCTCAGACCCATGCAAACATTGTGGGAGCTGGCGACTGACAGCAACCATAAGATGAGCGAAATAAAAATCAGACTTCTACCTTTAGTGTCTTAGTTGCTTCTGATTATGAAATGCAAATGCAGTCAGGTTTGGGGATGTTTTTTGGTACACAAGTAATATTCAGCTACAGGGGATGTATTAAGAAGCTGCAATTTTTATAAAGTCAGTTTTTCAGATCCTGAGCCCTGCAACTTAAAAATGGTATAGCTGGGGGTGGGTGGAATTCCTTTGGAATTTATTAAATGCTGTAAGCTGGGTAAAGACTGAGAGCTTTGGACCTCATCAGGATTCTCCCTGGCTTCCTGCCAGCTGGCTTGCAGGTAAGTTCCCTGTGAAGAGCTGATATATTCTGTCCTCAAACCCAGAGTTTGCCGCTGAAATGCTGCAAGGGACTGGGCCATTAAAACAAATTAAGCCATCTATTTGTGAACATTTTGTGTTGTTACACTGTATGCACTTGTCACAGTGCTGCCACATCAAGGTTAGAGTGAGAAGGTGACTAGCTGGCAGTCACTTAATCAAAGGGAGCTGTTGATGGCTCAGGTAGCCCAGGCAGGGTGAGGCTTGCATGCTCCGTTGCTTTTAACAGCCAGATAATGAATATGCTTTCCAGAATTCGTGTTTCTCATAGGGGAAGCGGCAGCTGCCTGTGATCTGTGTCGCTGTCAAAGGAAAGTGAGATGTAGTTAATTCAGGGCTACACAACAAAGACATATTGATCAGGACTCTTCTGGCTCTGGTTGGATTTCTGCAATAATAATGACTAGGACAATGCAGCAAGCCAGGATGGCAAATCCAAATATGCTTTGCCTTAGCCGAAAAAGCGTGAGCTCTTACCATCAAGATCTGCTGCTGGGCATCAGCAGGTTCAGAGCAATTCTGCTCCAGAGGGTCAGTAAGACACTGAAATCAAGTGAAAAGGGCACGTCTTGTTCACGTCATTATAAGTGCACTTCATTTGTACCTATAAGTTAAATTCATGGATTCAGTACAAACAGCTTGCAGTGCATAAGTTCCACACAATTAAAAAAACCCCAGCCCCGTGTTTATGGTATCTGGATAAAGTCATACAGAGCTGCTTACAGAGGTACTGAACGTTGCAAGAATTATATAGAGTGAATGTATACATTATGTTTCCTCTGTTCCTGCTGTACTTGGATGTGGATGATTATGTGCTATATATTTACTAGAGTATTGCAGTGTATTTTTTTATTGCAAAGCTAAAAATCCTCATGTACTGGTTTTGTAATAAAAAAATGTAATTACTATTTTTATTTCTGCAGAGTTACCCAACTCATTGTCTGTCTTCCCACTTTTTCTTCCTGTTAGGTTCCCCTAATAGCTGCGTCTGCTTTTCTTTTGTTCATGTGTTGTGCAGAAGAAAAATGGGCGCTAACAGGTTTGCTAATTACTGTAAAAATCTTCCCAGCCTTGTTCAGTTCAGATCATTCTATTAGCTAAAGTAATGGAGCGCAGTGGCACGATGGTGCTCTCACTTTTCATTGTCTGAGGCCTTTCTGGTGCAATATATTAGTGGGATTGTATTCTGGGGCTGTCACAATAGCTTTTGATTTCCCACACCTGCTGTTTTGTTTTATCTCAACATTCCTTTTTTACCACTACTTAATTCTCCTTATCCTTCCTAAATGACTTTTAAGGGCACGAGACTGTTTGCCCCCTGCTTCCTCAGCTTTTCCTGGGAATCAGTAAGGCTGAGGATTGCTGTGCTCAGTACCCTGCAGATGGACGCGTGACCAGTGTCAGGGTGTTCACACCACTGCCACAGCTCCTGGCTCTTTTCAGCTGTACTATTATAACTAAAGGTAATATAGTATAATCTTTACCCTCACTGCATCATTTTGCTCCTGACACCTATTTTTCCTTGCCTATCAGCATTGTCAATGTCATCTTCCCCAGCAGTATTTACGGCAGCAGACTTTTGTCTCATCACTCTGATTATATTAGCTCTAGTGATTGTACTTTCACCTCATTACTGAAATAAAGTTAACATTAATGAGAGTCATGCAGCTAAACCTTTGCTCACCTCTCCGGAAATTTATTCTAATGATGAAAAGAAGATGCATGTGGATCTATTTAAAAGCAAGCCAGCTTTTTTCCCTACCCCCACCTAGCTACCTCCCAAATTCAGTGTTAAATAAAGTCTTTTGTTATCAAGAGCTGATGATGCAAAAGGAGCCAAACGCATTATACAACATTAACAAGGACAAATGTGATTGGTTGAACACGGATTTATGTACTGGTCTGCTACAGAGTTCCTTTATGACCCAAATTTCTTTGTTCCTGCTGTTCAGATAAGGGTTTTCTCGTATCTGACTCTCACAGTAAATCAGCCATAAACACTTGGAGGTCCTAAGGGGTGTGCTAGGAAAGTTCAAGATGTTATCAAGGGTAAGAGTAACTGTACTTCTAAACAAGATGAAGCATTGCAAGGTAGAAATTGTTTATATCAGACACAGCAAGGCTTTGACCTGAAAGAAGAAATATAATTTAGATAAGCGAAGTTCATGAGATAAATGTATATGCTGCATGTGCCAAGCAAAGGGGTCCATGAGATCTTTTACTGATCAGAATTTAGATTTAAAACAAGAGCATTTCTTTTACCACTGGTCACTGCTAGGGAAGCCGTATGAGTAGAGATAGTTTGTGGTTTCCTTTGTTTGTTTGTTAGTTAAGGGTAGAGAATAAGAATTTGCTTTTTATGAAATCTTACAAAGAGCTACTGTGACATGGCCTTAGTCCTGTCTGAGGCCACTGCCTGCTCCAGCAGCACAGGTTACCTAGAAGGACAGCAATATTGACTGAAAGGAGTGCAGCCTTGGAGTCAGCCTAATTGTCTGATGTTGTCCTTAAATTTTATGTCTTCATGTAACTAGGCTGAGCCCACTGTAATTGCAGAGGTCCAATATTATTGTTGTTAATATTTGCATATCTTTAAAAAAAGATAAAAGAAGAATGTTCCATCTATACGATACTTTGCGCAAACACACTTGTGTGTTCAAAAATGCAAAATTATGTCCTACTAAAAAATGCCACTGGCCAGTACAGTTAGTGTAATGTTTTGAGCACTAAGTGCTGTCTTAGGCTTTCAAGGAAAAAAGTAATTCAAGAATTGCTAAAGCAAGTTTGACTCAGAAGAGGGAGTGAAATATTACTGTACTGATAAACACGCTTTGACCTATTTTGGATTCTGGGATGTAGAAATATTTTCTCTCTTGTGAAGGTTTGTGATTTTGACCATGGAGTTTACAAGGAAGAATATGTAGGCTTGTCACCAAAAGAAAAGCTTCCTAAGAGGAAGGCTGTTTAGGTTAGCCTTTTCAAATGTCAAAATCCTAAACAAAATAGATTAAGTTGGATAAAGGTAACCCTTTACAAAGGTTGATGAAATAACATTATCGCCCTTTGGCAGAGAGAGAAATTGAAACACAGTGTTTAGGAGACATCAGCCTTGTCAGAGGGTGCAGCAGGAGTGGGCTGGGCACAACATCTGAAACTAGTCCCTGGATCACTGTCCTGCTCTGCCTCCTGGAGATTTCTGCCTTCTCTTTCTGAGCTTGCTGCTGTTGTGCCTGAAGATAGCACTGACTCATGTCTGGAACCACAAACTGAGTGTGTCAGGTTGAAATGTGCCTTATGAAATAATAATACATATTATGTTTAGTTTGAGAGAATTTTATGAGACTCTATCGTAAAGCAGCTTTTCTTAGACTGCAGACAAAATGAATAAGCAATGTGAATTAACTATTTTTCAGCTCATGTTTCATGGTCATTCCCACTGCTCCTGCAGCATTCTTTTAAAAAAATAGTCCATCAGTTGCAGGTATTTACTTCACAATTTGTTCTCCTTCCTTTATGTGCACATCTCCTCTTCTCCCACCTGCTTCCCAGCTTGGCTTTTCCTCATCCTGGTGCCCAGGAAATGCCAGTGTCTGGTTGAATGAGCTCTGCTATAAATCAAAGTGTCATCACTTAGCTGGTAGAAGTGATTTAATTAATGCGTCATGCTTTCCCCAGAGCCTCTCCCCACCTGACTGCTAATCAACCTTCATCAGCGGGAGGAAAACACAGCCCTTCTTACAACTGTGCAGGAGAGACTGAAGGAAAGACAGTTAATTGCAGCTGCCGAGATCAGCCTTGTCACTTGTCTCTAATCTGTTGTCTGCTTCTTGAAATCCTGCTGTCCAGGTCCCTTACAAGCCATGCTTAGCTCCATTCCTACAGAAATGATCCAGTATCATCCCAGGGATCACTTTCTGTCAGAAAATGTATTTGGCAGATGACATGTTTAAAAGCTCCCTATTGTGCATGGCAGTACGGCAGCAACTTTTACAGCCCAAGTGCTCTTTTAGCTGGAAGGAGCAGTTTATGTGTGAACACTTCTGCACTTCCAAGGTGGTGCTGTGCAGTTAGCAATGTGGATTCTGAGCCAAAAAAATTGTTGTGCCAGTACAGAATTATAGGGCAGATGTTGTTAGCAAGTGGTCCCCTTTGCCAGCTGCTGAAGAAATACTTGATGATTTTATCTCAGGTAAATACGTACCAAAATGATAAGCTCTGTACAAGCCAGAGCACTTGTCCATTTCGGTTTGGTGCTTCCATCATTCAGGGCAGGATCTGTGGTATTGGGAATCTCAGATTCCATCTGCTGGATAGTATGGGCAGAAGAATTTAGGGAGTGTCTTATTTGTGACTATTCATGGTTACATAGGCAATCACGATAAATATGGGAAATAGCACTTGTGGGAAGCAGTGGGTTTTTTTCTGGTAGCTGGAATAGGAAGCTGAGAGTCAAGATTCCTGCTTTCTAGGCTTGACCACTCCCAGGTCACCAAATGATCATGAGAAAGACACTTGACTAGTTTTTATCAGGGTTTGCCCCACCTATTATGTTTGTTGGAGAAGGACATACTTAGGACAGGACACACTCTGCCGTCCCTTCAAAGAGCTGTGCTATGGCCAGGTCCCCCTTCTGTGGAGTGTGAGGAGGCTCAGCAGTGAGACGGACAGCAGTGCACCCAGAGGTGCTGTAAGCTCCATGGGCCATTGGGACCACAGAAGTGCAATAACAATAATTTCAGCTGTAATACTGCAGGTGCTGGGGAGCATTTCTCTACTTGCAGAGCTCAGGATGATGTCTCAGTGTGGGTTTTGAGGCCACCTTCAGCAGAGCAGTGGAAGAAGGACTTGGCCCCCAATACCTCTCAGGGTGGACTAAAAACTGCCACAAGCTGTAGGATGTGTGAGTTGGGCACAATGGGTCACTTCTGATATCCCACCGCCTTGTGATGGTTCCCCATGGCCTGTACCGAGCACACCCAGTGTTTGGTCCTCCCTGGAAGGGCCTGTCACAGCCAGCCAGACTCATTGGCCTGCTCCTGGTGCCCAGGCTGTCCTGTGCCAAGCGGCACAGATGAGTCAGCACCGGGCTCTGGGCAGTGGCACCAATTCAGTGCCAGCTCTGTGTCCTGTGTTGTGCCAGGCGGGTGCCCTGAGCCGCAGCCTCAAGGCTGGGTGCTCTCAGTCCGACCAGGGTAATTACCATTATGGCTAAGCAGCTGTTTCCTTTGTAAGTCCATAATTTTGAGGGTTCATTACATGGACATAAAAGTCCTCTCCAGGCAGAGATTTGGCAGACAAAGCCCAGCCAGGGAGCTGTTTCATCATTTGTTAGTTTGTTTATTTTTGCATCTGTTGGGCAATTCTTTGGGTATTTTGTATACAAGGCTGCAAAAGATACAGCTGCAGTCATTTTCAATTGCTTAACCATTAGGGTCTTCACTGATCTTGAATTTTCTATTGGTCACTTATGTTTCAATTGAAGAAATAAATTTGTATTACTGTATTAAAAGAAATAACAGCATTTCCAGACACTTCACTGATTCCCTTGCTTCATATGTGCATTGTTTTACTTATTCCCACAAACTCTGCTGTCCTGATTGCTTATTGCTGGTTCTGTTGTTTTATACTAGAGTAGCAGACAAAGACAGTATTCATTGCATAGCTTTGCTGCTATTTTTATTCTTTCCCCAGCTTTTTTTGACAGAAGTGAAAATCTGGAACCAAGCTGCTTAAATCTCTATCTTTTTTTGTGATTTAAACTGAGAGGAGCTTTTAAAGTCGTGATATTACTGTAATTTCATCCCAATGCAACTTGTAATAGAGTTTGTGCCTATTGAGGAGTTCTTATTTAGGAAATCCTGTTGAATATAACATCTGTAAATATGATCTCTGAAGGGAACTGCATCCTCAGGCTTTCTGAAATTCCTCAGCATCCCTTATTTCTACTGTTTAAACCATACCTGAGCTAATTTAAAAGCAACATACAACTGATACCCAAAGCAACCGATGCCAAATAAAGCTGCCTTCCTTTGCAGGATTTTGCTTAGGGCAGAAGACTGAATAAGTGGCTTGTTGTAAGAATTGTGCTGCAGGTGAGCAAATGGAGCCAATTTTTAGCAGATATTTGGATACTAGGGAATCTTGTAGCTGGCAAGATGCTGAGCTTATAAATGCTACACTTGTGGTTATTTTCCTCTTTTTTCCTTCTTAAGAAGCCTTGACACTACCTGATGACTTAAATCAGAGTGGTAATCTGGCCAGTTTTCATCTTGCATTGAAAAATATTGTCATGAATTCCTTCATAGAGGGGAAAGGAGCTGTGGCTGTGTTTCCATTTCACACTTGTGGCTCATTTTAGCAGCCTAACGGTCCTGTCTGTGACTGAGCATGTCACAGAATTGGGAGATACATACTGCGTTAGCTGTGCTGCCCTCTAAACCAGGAATGTCGTCTTTTGTGAGCATTGTGGGCTCAGGCAGTGTCATAAGGAAGGGCTGTACCCTGTCCGAGTGTGAGGCGCTGAAGAGGGGCAAAGTCAGTAATTCCTGCACATCATTACCCTCACTGCCTTTGCACAGGGACAGGGTGACCTGCAGACAGAGTGCCAAGGAGAGCAGAGCCCTGTGCCCTGTCAGACCCTTCAGCTGGGTCTGCTCCTCCTCTGCTCACACCTCAGGAAAATCGGCTGTTACACAGGAGAGCAAAGCTTGTGTTCTCAGAGCAGACCAAACTGCTGTTACTGCTCTTGACAAAGGCAATGTTAGCCAGCATGTTTGTAAGGACTTACTAATTCGTTTGGTTAAGTAAAAATGTCTTGCCAAAGGCTTTCTATCCTTTTCCCCCTAGAAAATCGCTTTTTGATGAAATGAAAAAGTAACTTTTGATCTGAGAATATTGATTTCTGAGTGGGGAAAATGGTAGCCAGATGTTTGACAGAATCACTCAGAATGTTCTGAGTTGGAAGGGACCCACAAGGATCATAGAGTCCAATTCTTAAGTGAATGGCCCATACAGGCACCAAACTTCTGTTCTTGGTGTCATTAGCACCTTACTCTAATCAACAGAACCAATCTCAGGGTCGCCATTTCAATTAAAACCCTAAACCTTGAAAATATTTGGTATTTTTTCCTTAAAAGTTTTGCATGCTACAATTTTTAAAAATTTAATTTAAAACAAACATTAAAAAAAATCCTTTCAATGAAAACAACTTAGATGAGTGGATAATGTGCCAGAGGGTTGGATTGGGTGCCTGGTGAGAAAGCTGCCTTTATGTGGGGAGTGGAGGAGAAGAGGACTGTCATTTCTGAAGGTATCAGAAATGCAGGGGTTTTATTCTCTTCTGTGTTCTGCCTCTCATTCTCATTTTTGTGTGTGTATTAAGTGGCTCCTGCTGAGCTTGGTGTTGAGATGTGTCATTGTGATAAATCACCTTTTACTGGAGATTATATTTTTTCTTCAAATGAAGCTGCCAGCAAGACACATTTTAACAGTTACAAGTGACTGCAACATTTTCTGCCACCTTTTCTATTTCTCTCCTCAAAATATTACTCAATAAATTCTAACTAAATTCTGTTGAGGACCATGTTTTCTAATGGGAAGGAAAAAAAAGCAGAGGTGGCAATTAACAACTGTCAGCACTAGTCAAGTATCTTTATACGTGTATGAAAATCTGATTTTCTCCCACCTTGCTTGTATTTGAGGAATCCCAGCCCTTGTAGTATTATCCAGTGGAGCTCTCCAAGATCCCCATGGAACAGGGAACCATACAAATGTTAGGAGTTGCCTGGGATCAAATATCAGACTCTGATGTGTGTCTGTAAAGAATGATCATCAGGTGTTTTTACCTAGCCAAGGGAACCCATGTTGTCAAGTTTAGACATCAGATATCAAGGTCATACACTGTCTTCAGTAAATTTACTAACTATTAACAAATAATTCTGTCATTTTGTTTTCAGAACTGCAGACATTTGCCGTTATGCTGATGTCACTATTCCTACCCCCTAAAAAAATTGCGAATAAGTATAGGGAAGAGTGTATCATATTCGTAATAAGAAAGGAGTAAAATTATTTCATTACAATAAAGATAATTTCTAGAACTTTGTTATGTTGGCAGAGCTAGCAACTGGCAGGCAGGATATCTGGAAAATTGTCTTGAAAAGTCTTATCAACGTCATCAAAAGATTACATTTGTTTGGGCTTTGTCAATTTGTTAATTGGTTTTGACATTTTTGGGGAAATAATTTTGGCAGTCCAAGTCACAAATATTAAGTTGTACACTCTTAAAGCCTTTTGGTGTCACTTCAAAGGTTACAGTCTTATTCCTCAGGAAACAGCTGCTTGAATCCCAGCTGGAACCTCGAGGCTAATCAAAGAAACAGGAATTAGTTCTTCATAGTTATGTAAAATAAAACACCTCTCCCTTCCAAAGGTGTCTGGGCTATCCAGCGTAAGGTTAAGCCACTTGGTTGGGAATCAATGGCGACACTGGTCAGGGTACATGTTGTCCAGTCTGACCCCAGCTCGTCCCTCTCTCTCAGGACCTCTCTGCTGGGTGACCTGCTTCTGTGTCTTTGCTCTAAAATTTCTGAGCTCACTTCCATTTTTATTTTTTCTCTGGTTGTTACTCTCAAATGAATTTGACATCATTTTGCCCTTGAAGTGCATTTATAGCAGTGGTTGTGAGTGAAAAATCTGTGATGTGACATATTCCCATGTGAAAATCAAACCATTTCTGAGTTGTCTTAGTACTTCATTCAATTCTTTCTTCCTTTTAAGCTTTACATTGCTGGTGGATGCTCTCTGATTTTTGTGAGTTTTTTTTTTTTTTTTTTTTTTTTTTTTGAAACAGACCTGAGAAAACACCAACATTTCAATAGGTCTCATAGAAGCTTCTTTTCTGCATATGACCTGGCCAGACATTTTCTTCTGTTTTTCTAGCTGAATCTCTTATATTAAAAAAATTAATTTTTTAAAAAAGGAGGGAAGAATAAGTAAAATTTTCAGAGCTAATTTCCTGGTGTAAAATGCCAAATCACAAATACCAGATACCTTATTTTGTCAATATCCCGTGAAGGTCAGTCATATCCTAGACAAATACTGACTGTGTCTTGGGTAAGGCAGTTGTAGCAAAGATAACAGATAGGCACATTAAATAGTCCCACCATGATGAGGAGTGCAGCTTGGTCATGGAGGAGAGCCCCATTCCTCTGTGGTTACTTGATAAACACTTTTAATTATCAACATTGTCATTTGCATAATGGAATTGTACAGCTGGCCACACGCAGCGAATGGAGTCACCACATGGTCTCCCAGTACTCGGGCACAGGCAGAATTCCTGGAAGAATGCTGGCTCTGTCAGAGGGACTGCCTTCTTGGGAGGAAGGGGTTAACTGGGCTGGACTGGGAGCTCCTTGGGCAGCCCTCCGGCACGGTTTTCTGGCCTCTATCAAGAACCACTTGCTGTTGGTTGCAGGAAGCTACTTTAGGGCAAACTGCCTTTTATTTTTCTTTGCCACAGTTCAAGCTGTAAGTCTGGGGAACAGCTTTTTGACAGAGATCCAAGGAGCTAATGCAATGGTCAGCTGTGCTTTGATATCCCGTGGTTTTGGCTTGGGCTCCAGCGGGAGCGCAGCAGAGCTGAGCATTTCAGACTCTCCTGCAGCAGTGCTGAAAGCAGAGCAGGCTGTGGGCAGAGATGGATGGCTGCCTTACCTTCAAGGCTCCAGCACAGCTGCGTGGCTCAGCAGATGGCACAGTGCTGCCAGCCATGGGCCACAGACAATGGGAACTGCTCCTCTTGCCGCGCTGCTCCAGATGGGAGGCCTCTGAAGGGAAAATGGAATATGCTTGTTTTGCAGTGGTCTTTCCAGCTCTGCCACCCTGGCACTTGGTTTGCTCTTCCCTTCTGGGAGACAATTTCCCCCCGTGACACGTGACTCAAGATGAGCACAGCCAGCCTTAGTGTGTTGTTTTGATTCACTTTGACCTTGTAATATATACAATCCTGCTCTTGAAGCTATCACCGATCTTAAATGTAGAATGAGATTTAATAAATTCCATGATTTCTGACACTTCATGGTATTACAAGTGAAGCTTTTGGGCTACAGAGCCACGATCAGTGGATGACATTCAGAGAGAAGGAATGCATCGGAATTAATCTGCTCCATCTGGGGCAGTCAGAGCTTGGCTGCCAGTGCAGGAAGAGTAAACAGGATTGCATCCTTGAGGATGACACAGTATTTGGCATAAATAGGTTTTAATTTCATCCCATTGCTGAGACAGTTAACACTGTCCATCACCAAAACTACCTTAGTTGCTGCTCCTCTGTGTGAGTGAGTGGTTGTAGAGCACCTGTACATGGAGCAGCATTGGCAGCTTAGGATGATGGAGTATAAGAGAAAAAAAAAGATTTCTTTGGTTATAAAAATTGACCTTTTACTTGTGTCTTCATGGTATCAAGAGTTTCCTAGTGGGAATCCTTTCCTTAGTGATGTGAGTAAAGAGAAGTGCTGTGTGTCAGCTTGTGCCACCCTCAGCCATCAGCACCCCAGGGTGCTCGGTGACACACCTTGGTGATGTCCTGCTGGTGCTGTGCTAGAAACAGAATGAGTTGTCAGAGTATCTCCAGTTTCTCACTGAGGGCTCTCAGATACAAATCATGATTTCTGAGGAAGGATTTGGGAAGTCAGTCAGCTCAACAACAAATCCCCTTCCCAAAGAGCTGCTGTTATTTTCCAGATACAACATTTTTATAGTACTATCAGGGTATTTTACAGAAAGATTTTCCTCTTAAACATGAAATATTAGTAATTGGTTTTGGTTTATGTTTTTTCTTTGGTTCCCAAGTGCTTAGTAAATGAAATAAGCAGCAGAGAATGAATATTCTCATCAATCATCTTTTGTTTATATATGCTAGTCAAGACCTAAAAATCCTTTTGGAGGGAAAGGGGAAGAACTCTGAAGGCTTTTTAAAAATCTTAGTTCATGAGTAGATGCTTGCAATTCAAGCCCCAAACCCCATAAAGTAATTTTGTCAACTGGCTGCCTAGTGGCGAAAACCCAAGAGAGATGGCCAGCCTGGAAGGCTGTCCCTTCCACGGACACAGCTCTGACTTGGCAGCATGGCCTGACCCCAGGAACACTCAGTTCAGGGCTCCCTCACATGTTTTGGCGGCAATGTTCAGTAGCCCTGAGAGTTGTTTAGAGTTTTCATGTCACATATGCAATTGCAAACGCTCCATTTCTAACCGCAGCCCTGAAGACTCACTGAGGTAGGAATGCTACAGCTGACCACTCCAAATATTATTTTCCACAGAAGATTTCCTGCAACTCCTTCCTTGCTAGATAAAACCCCATGTGTATCAGGGTTTTCTTCTTCTTAAGTGATCGCCAAGTTTAACCAATGGTATTTTTTTGTGAGCACATCTTCAGATGACCTCTTGGAGCCAGAACCTCAACAAACACTGAGGAGGACTGTATAATATGAATTTACACATTGTGTGGAATATCCACTATTTTGACACAAAGATAACACCTATATGATAGTATTTAGAACAGGAGGTTAATTGTGTGGTTTCATCACAAATTGCAGCATAAAGGAAAATAGTTGTTAAGAATGGCTGCTCCTTGCAGTGAAACAAAAATAATAATTGAGTATTCCAGGGTTTGTGGTTGAGGCTGACATCCTAAATTTATTAATGACCTGGAAAAAATAGACCATAAGCTTTCAAAATTTGTGGATAAAAGCTATGGAGCTTGTAATGTCTATGCAAAGATAAGTAAATCACTGGGACAATCATTATTACAGTAGATGAATTTTCATTTGGCTATGTGTCAAGTACTTGTGCAGGCCAAAATAAGGCATTTTCTGTGTAACATGCTGGTGGACTTCAAGCTTCCCATCTCCTCTAAGGAAATATTGAGCAGTGTGTGCAAATATTTAATTCAAAAAATGTCCCCCCAGTGAGCAGAAATTGTAGCAGAACATTTGGGACACCTTGGAACTTAGTACCTGGAGTGGAGGAAAACAGCACAGATGTACTGCCACATCAAATGTTTGTTTTCCTATTCTGTGACCTTAGATTTCCCATAAGCCTGGATTTGTTTCTTATTCAACCCATGTATTACAGTACTATTGCTCTGCCTTCTCTCTCCTTTACACTGCCAGAGCTTTTGGCACCTGTAGAGCCATAAATGCCACAGAAATATAAGTTGCAAGCGGGCAGAGGGATGCATCACAGCAAATGGAGCTTTGACACGTGCATTGGTGGCCTTCAGTTCAAGCCTTGTGCATAAAAAGCAGCTGTTCTCCTACCAGCATAACAGGGCTCTGCCTCGTTGTGTGGATTTCCCAGCTCAAGGCCTTTTCCTCATGTTCAGTACATTCTATGTTATGCCTTGGCCACTGGTCATCACCTTTACAGGACCACAGCATCTGCCTGTCCCACTGGCATAGGGCTGTTCTGGAATTATATAGGAAAACAACCTCTCCTAGAAGCTGGGAAAACCCAGATTTGTTCCTGCTGAGATGAGGATTCTGAACTTCCAGGTTTTTACAGCACAGTAAAAAAAATTGTTTACATTGCTCAATTTGTCATCAGTTGCTCATCTATGCTTGCTTTTCTCTTTCCCTTACATGTTGCAGAAACACTGGAATTTTAGCCTTTTAGGGACGTGAGAGTTGCATAAGAGACAACCCAAAATCAGTTAACACTTCATTAAATACAATCTAGCATCATACTAAAGTTTCCATAGACAGTTTGTGTAAATCTTCTGGGAACACAGAAGTGTCCTTCCATTTTTTCTGTAGCATTATTCTTGGGTTACTTTATTGTAGTTCTGTAACTTCAGATTCACTCTTTGTTACAAACCCATACTGTAGCACTTAGAAAGAGGTCTTCAAACACTCAGTTTCAGAAATACTTATAAAACCACATGCAAGACACCAGTAAAACCTGCCAGTGTTGCCCCAGTGCACGAGAAAATATCCCTTTAAAGCCCTGAGGCAGCTAATGATGGCTTAACACAGTGTGTAACAGCAAGGGTGAGGCATTCCTAAGGCAAAGACAGCTTTAAAGTATATAACTAAAAATGGAGCTTGCTTTGCACTGCCCACAATTTGACCATTGATTTGCAGAACTCATAATATAAAATAGGATTAATTTTAATTTCAATTTCTGTAAATAGGCTAACTTTAGGAAAGTAATTGAGGGACTTGGCTTGAAGTTTTATAGCTGCTTATAGCCAGCCAGATGTGGCTTAGGGATCTGCAGATCTGCAGCTATAGATTTAGCTACAGGCTTATTGATTTTGGGGGAGATCCCAAATGAGTTCATAGCTGTAGGAGTTCCTACTCAGGCCGTGCCTGATGGCAGGGGATCATCCCAAAGTTTTCTACCAGCTGGCAGCCTGAAGCTGAAGCAGCTCCTCTGTGAGCAGCCATCTGACAGCAGCCAGAAAGGAGGGCATGAGATCTGCTCTCATTATCAATTAGCACTTGGGATGCTTGGTGCATTAGTCCCTACAAACAGCTGGAACGTCTCCTAGTTAAGAAGTCTTCCTAGAAATCCCTGTTCAGTCGCTGTGGAAAAAGTGATATTGCTGTAAGTGTGTTTATCAAGCACCTGAGACTCAGCTTCCTCAGCAATCTCCCCTCCCCTGTTCACCCAGCAGCGAGCACGTCATTTCCCCATAGGAATCTTACTCCAGCTAATCCAGTGTCCTGGGTTATTTTGTGCTGCTCAACTTCAAGTGCTCTTAGCTTTACTGAACGTGTCTGTACCGTTTTAAGTGCCTGCTAAATTCCAAAAGCTGTTGTGCTGTGCCTGCTGCAAATGCTTGGATATGATCCAAGTCCTAGTCTGGCATTTAAAAGGGATTTTCCAGGATGTTACAATTCGCCCAGCACTGTAACTGTGCCAATCCGAAAGCCTTGCTGCCTTCAAAGATACACTCCTGCATGTAGTAAAAGTGTGTTCCAAGGCACACAAAGCATTAAAAAGACCAGCTCAACCAGTGGCTTTATTGGCATAGACACTGAGCTCTCCAGAACTGCTTTCTCTAAGCCACTCTCAGGCTGTGTGAGCTGTTCAAAGTTCTAGTGCTGCTGTGTGTACAGAAGTCTCTGTGGCAAAGCACATCCTTGTGTCTGCTCCTGCAAGCATCTGCCTGCCTAGAGAATGCCTCACAAAGGAGGAATGCCCACTTCCTTTTTTCCCAGTAGGTCATATCATCCAAACCCAAATGTACAGAGTTCTCTACACTCTCAGTGCTTCCATGGAAGAGAGGGGGCAAGAAAACGTGTGGGAGCAGCTCTTCAAGCAAAGCATGTGTCTGTTTATTCTGAAAATGGACAAGCCCGTAGCAGCAGTGACATGACACTGTTAAAAACTAGATTACTAAATGCTTAAAAGACTGCGTGAGTGGGAGATAATATATTTAGCAATAATTTAAGTGGTGCTGCCCTGGAATGAGTGCTCTACTGTGTGTAATATAAACTGAACTGTAATGAACAAATTGACCCTCTCTCTGCATATAGTACAAAACTGTCAAAAGTGAAGTACAGTAGTTACTGCTGAAAAGCTAAAGCAAAACAAACAAGAATAGTTCTTCAAAATGGCATTTATGATTTAAAGTATTCTGTTGAAGCCACTGAAAATTTAACTTTGTTCAAATGAAGTTGCCTTGTACTGATTCTCTAGATCCCAAAGCTGGCCCTTTGCTATGAACCTAAATTACATGCTTTAACCAAACAAAAGTTACTGTGATCAAATTGAAGGTGAGCAGCTGAAATATAACTGTCTGATATTAAAATGTTAGGTAAAGCTACTTAAAGGATATGCCAGACTCAAACTACCAGAATCATGGAATGGTTTGGGATGGAAGGGAGCTTAAATCCATGGACAGGGACACCTCCCACTATCCCAGATTGCTCCAAGCCCTGTCCAGCCTGGCTTTTGACACTTCCAGGGATCCAGGGGCAGCCACAGCTTCTCTGGGCACCCTCTGCCAGGCCTCCCCATCCTCACAGGGAAGAATTTCTTCCCAATATACCATCTACATCTACCCTCTGGCAGCTTAAAGCCAATCCCCATTGTCCTGTCACTGCTTGCCCTTGCAGAATCCCTCTCGAACCTTTCTCTCTGCCCTCACTACACAAATTCTGGTGAGCCCAAATGTTTTGAACGTGTTCAATACACTGCTCAGGGTGATGGCCAGGGCTGAGTTTTCCTGGCTGGCTGAGCCACTGCTTAACTGAAGGCTCAGGTCCCAGGCTCTTCCAGAATGCTGGAGAGGGCTGCAGAGACCGGAGCTCATGCTTTGTTTGGATGGCACATCCCGAGCTCATTTGCCCTGGCCTCACTGCTTTTATATTGTGAAGCTACAAGTGTTCCATGTCCCACTAGCAGCAGCATGGACAGCAGCAGTTTGCCAGGACAGATGAGCTGCTTCTCCAGGATATAATTAAAGTGCTGACAAGCTCAGGCATAAGACACATAATAAATTAGTTATAGGACCTGAGTAAGAAGGATGAACTCTGCCGCAAAGGCAATTAGACAGAATTTCAGCCGTGGGACCACTTCCGCACATTCTTGTGTGTTGGGAAATCATATAAATTTTATGTGTCTTTTGCAAAACTGAGAAATTATTCACATAATATTAACATAAACAGATATAAATTTTTAAGTCCAAGTGAAATCTAGAAAGGTTGTTGTAACAGCACCTGATTTTGATGGTGTTGTCATTCTTCTGGCTTCAGAAGCAAAGTAGCAAGTATGGAAATGCTCTTAATCTGCTCCTATATAGAACAACTGGACTTTTAATTACTGAGCTGATATTTAAACCACTCAGCAATCTGCTATTAAAAACCTACCAGACCTGGGTTTCACAAGATTGCTTCTTCAGAGGTGATAAACATGCTGGCTGTATTCAAGTGGTTTTCAAGTCCTGCAATCACCACAGGAGCTATTTTAAACGCTGTATTTGCTACTTTTCCATTTTACCATTTGCTCTTATTTTAATTTTTTTTCTGTGTTTTTCATCCCTTCTGGCCACATTCAGCTTGTATTTAGCATATTAATTTGTTTATGTTCGAGGATAAATTTACTCATACAAGCCAGACAAATTACTGGATTTTTATGTCTTCTGTTTTAAAATCCATTTCAGGTGGAGAGGGCTGGACAGGGTCCTGGAAGAGCTGCTGACCCTTAAAGAATAGTTATCATTTCTCTAGCAATAACTTGCCACTTGTCTTCTGAAAGGAATTGCCTACTGTGCTTCAGATAATGAGGGACATTGTTATATTTGCTTTCATGTAGGCTGCTGAAGAGCTAAGATACAAAATAATTTATTTTTTTCTTATTATAAAAAGAGTGGAGCTATTTTCCCTATTGGCTTGCACTGCAGTTCAGCTTGGTTATTAGTGTTAAAGTAAAGAAGCTATGTAAATTTTAGGCCTAACAGAACAAGGATAGAAGATGTGTCAAGAATAGAAGTATTTCATGTCTGATAGTGTCACAGAAATGCACCAATGTCTAGGGGAAAGAAGGTGATGCTGGAACTGTCATGCTGTGAACATTATCCATGGGCAGAATCTTAACCAGGAGTCTGGGGCAAGTGGCTATCGAAAATTAAATGTACCATTGGATCTTCAGCGTCAGAGCAGATAGGGATTCAGCTGCTCAAATCTCAGCCAGATAATTTACAAGCCAAGCAAAAGTGTCAGTGGCAGAAGAAGATTCAAAGTGGAGAAAGACAATATTCAAAGTGGAGAAAGACAATATCAAACACAAAGCACTTATTTGTAAACCTGAGCAGTGCACAATTTGACTGAGGAAAAACAATGATGTAATCAAAATTAAATGGAGTCCAGGACATTATTAGGATTAACATCTCCATTGATTAAATGAGTTGCTGACAGCAGCAGCAGTGTTGCTGGACTATCAGTCTTGTGCTCTTGTTTGACATTTTAAAAGAAAATGATGGATGTCACCATGATTTTTGCCTTTATTTGTATGATGTAAGAGATTCTGTTTGATGGATTTCAGGTCCGTCAGATCATTCTAGTTTAGTAAGATCCTGAGCACATCAAAATGTTTACCTCTTATCTTAATTTGAGGCAAGTTTAATTTGTTTCTTCTACTGTGGTTCCAAAAGAAAGGGCTTGTCTACTTGTACTTTGAACTAAATTAACAAAAATCTATTTTGATTTGTTCTGACAACTATTTCAGTGTAAGCCTGCACATACATATCTTCTCTGACTATAGAATCTTAAAATTGACTTAATCCTAGTTAGTGTGTAGATGAGCTCTAATTGCCATCCTCCACAGCACTTTTCCAATGCTCTGTGTTTTCCAGGCATTTTGAAGGCAGTGCAGCTGGACACTTGGCTGTAGCTCGCCTTTCAGGAAGTCATCTTCTGCTCTGTGCCTGGCACAGGGATCCTTCTTCTGGTGCCAAAGCGGAGGCAGCGGCTGCTCGGCTGCGTCCTGGCACAGGGCACAGATTGTCACTGACCTCTTGTGGAATCCAGTAATTGCCATGGAGATGGGCCAGGCAGACAAGGGCACGCTCCATCCCCTTTGGCCCTGGCTCTTCTAAGCCGTTCTAAAACCTCTTGGAAAGAAAATGATCAGCTGAAAGTGAAGATAGGTATGGCTGCCTCTAATTCGGGCTGGCTTCCCACATTTCCAGTATGGCAAGTGCCTTGTGAGCCTTACCAATTGGAAGAAATTAGGATTTACTGAAGTTGGTGTTGACAGCCACAGCTCAGTTTGGGAGTGCCTGAGTGTCCTTAGGGGAATCTGCTGAAGGATACCTGCCCAGCTGCTGGGAAGTGACAACATCCTCACAGATGTCAGTGAGCAGCAGAAAGTCTCTGGGTAATGCTTCTTACTCCTTTTCCGTAATGTATCAATGTCACTTGTGTTCTGTGCTGCAGGATGATGAGAGTCTTGTCCTAATTGCTGCTGCTTTTCCTGGCTCAGGTGGAGGCTCTGGTCACAGCGTTCATGAGAAGTAGGAAAATGGGTTTCTACATGAGCCAAGTCCTTAGATTGGCAGGTTTCAGTCATGGAAATTCTACCTGTCTAATGGAAGTTAGAGGTGTGCTAAACAGGTAGAAATTTCAGCGTTGTGTACATATATTCCCCAAAGATTGTGGCTGATTTGGAGTTAGATCCTGTGCTCCACTGACCACTCAAACACTGGGTCACTGCATCCTCTCTCTTGTAATACCATTCACAGCCTTCTTACCCATGCCTAATTCTCCTGCTCTTCCATACTTGCCCATTAGAGTCCCATCTTTAAAACCCACCTTCCCAGACAGCATTGTCTGGCAGAGATGGTCAGAGGACTCAGGCCACCCTTCCCTCAGTCTCCCTTCTTCCTACTAAATACCTGTTCCAGAGTTATTCCTTCTGAGGGGTGCTCTGTGTGAGGCTCCTGCAGCCTGCCAGCCCTGCTGGAGGAGCAGGATGTGCAGCAGCCAGGTGGCATGTGCTCAGTGCCTCTTGCTCCCAAGGCTGAGGAGGTAGTGGTGTCATCCCTAAAGCTTTGAACTGCTTTGCCTTGCTGAGGCTACAAGCTGCTCTTTTGTCCAGGGACCTCAAAAGCCAGGCGGGAAGCAAAACTGTGTTTCCAAAGATAGGAACATGACATCACTGGAGGGCATTCCATGCCTCATCCAGACACAGCTGACAGCAGATCCAGGGTCAGTGGAGGGCCAGCTCAGGGGGGTCCCTCAGCTCTGCTCTGCTCCCTGGGCTTTGTCTGCACAGAGATTTTCTACAGATAAAACTGATTGATAAGGGTGAGGATTTTCCGTATAAATTACTCATATTGTATCCAGTCTGCACTGTAAACGTTATTGCATTACCGACTGTTGCTGTTTCTCCTCAGGAAGAGTTGTGGGTGTAATTTTTCAGTATTATACCAGTGCAAGTAGATCTGTGTCCATGTACACATGTAGGAGGGCAGGAGTGCTACCATTTTAACTGGCCTAGAATAAATAGAGCAATACAATATTTGGTCTGTACAAAAGATTACACAGAATAAAAGCAGCCAGGTCAGCAGTGGTTTTCTCTCCTGCATTTACTCAGTTTACTAAAACTGAAAAGAATGGAATTTGTAAGTTGAGGAGAATCCTTTTTGACTCCAGTTTTCCGTGAAAGCAGTCAGGACCATGCCGCCTGCATCCTGAGCACAGAGGTCTCGAGCACTGTGGCAAAGAACACAGTGAAATGTTCGAAGTGGAACACTTAAAAAAAGCCCAACCAAAAATAGATACCAGTAATGCAGCAAGAGAGAAGGGGGAGGGTGAAGACAGCTTCATTTTACAAATGTCTTTGTTGAGACAGTAACTGGATACAGAAATCCAAGTCACAGTGGGATTCCAAGAGTGCACATCTGCCTCCCAGCCCTCGTGGTTCCCACAGCAGTGGTGGTTAGCTGAGATCTTTAGAAGGGGCTTATGTGGTTCTGCCTGTGAAGGCAGATTTTAAGGTCCACTTTTGGGTGCCTTGAAGGAAATGAGTGTCTGTTTGCTGATATGGAGCAATATGGAGCAATATGCTCCAATGTCAACCTATCTCCACACCTCCTTGTTCTGAAAGAGAAATACTAAATTAACTTTTACCACATAACTTTAGTAAGGCCTGCTCTACAAAGAACCAGTGTTCAGCTCTGGCTCCAGTGAGACAGCCGGATGGGGCCGCTGCCTGTGGTAGCAGCTACTCACTGAAAGAGTCGCAAAAATAGAGGATCTTCAGCAGAAATCCATGGGACAACCTACTTCATGTTGTCCCACAGAGGCCCAGGCAAAATCTACCCCTTAGTGGGTGTTAGATGGGAATCTGATACTTGAGGAACCTTCCTGTGGGAAACCATTAATGCTGCTATCCTGGGCTCTCCAGAATTTCTTTGCTGTAAATCCCTACAAAGTCTAATTCTTTCATACCATGTAACCCCATGCTATCATGCTTCTCTCAAGTACAACTTTGCTTTTTAAAAAATCAGCCAAACAGGAAGACTTTTTCCCAATAGTTATATGTGGACACCCATGTCAAGTAAATTGCAGCAGGCAAATGTTTTCATGGGAGGTTTTGCACAGGTTTGTTTCTCACATGAAGCCTCACCACAACCACAATTGCTTTTTTCTGTTCTGTCTTTTCCACCTTTACATAATGGTCAAAGGACTGTAGGGAAGGAGCCCAGAGAACTTTCATTGACTCCATATCTGTCATTCCCTTTTGGTCATGGTTCTCTCTGTTTGTTTTCTGTTCCTTGAGGCTTCTCTGTAGCATCTCCTCTCCACAAACAGGGGCCACCTCCAGCTTTGCATAGATTTTCCAGTCTTGCAACCCCTTGCTTTTGCATCCTCTGTTATGCTGTTCTCCAGATCATACAGATAAACTCCATTTATTTCTAGAGTCACAGCAAGCCTTAGCAAAGGCAAAGGCTGGAGCTCTGTGGCACTTCTTGGCAGGAAATTCTTTGCATAAAGCCCATTAGGGCAGCACCAGCTGAGCTTCCCCTGTAACAACTTGCAGAAGCAGATTGAAAAAAATTGTTCTTGAGGTTTGTTGCTTTTTTTAAAAAAATACATACTTTGAGAGTAAAGTTTAGTGCCTACACATACACACTCACTACTGAATTATTTTAAAATAGGAATAGAAAAAACCCAGATGAAAATACAAGTCAAAGAGGCACTAAAGAAGGGATCAATATCTTTCTGTTCTGTTTGATTTTGAATTCAAGAAAGGACAGGCAATGCCCAGATTCAGAAAAATAAGTGCTGTTTTCTAACCCAGTGTTAAAGGTCTGAGGTCTAAAACTGATTCTGGGAGAATTTAAACATGCAAATGTGAGCAAAGTGCTCATGCTTTCTTTTCAAGTGAGTAGGATTTGAGTTCTTTCCGTTCTCACTTGTGCCTCTGAAAGTCTCCTCCTCCATGTTTGTAGCAGCAGTAAAATGCTAGGAAAAGCTTGGGGGACTCACAGGGATTATTAGACAAGGATGCTTCTGGAGCAGCACTGGCAGTACACATTGTATCACACATCTGTGCCTAGCCCCAGGTTAACAGAAATATGTGTAAATGTGAAACCTGAGACGCAGGTGTATCCGGCATTCAGAGGTATTTTCTCTTTATTTAGATATTTTTAAATCTTGTTACACGCTTTCCCACTTCATGGGTATGGAAAGTCATAGGTAAAAATTAGGTAGTTCCTTATGAGATTTCTTGGATATAAAAGTAGATAAGTCATTTGCATAGGCCAGAGCTCAGGCATGGTCTATATCTGTTTTGTGCCTGGGGAAGTATTATGTTTCTTTGATTCCATGTGTCAGTGGTGAGATTTCTTCCTTCTCTAACAATTTAATATTACAGGTGAGTGGATCCAGAGCCAGGATTTCTTGCAAATTATCTGTGTAGTCCTGTGTGTGAGAATGGGGACATCACCACAACAAGGCCCTGGAAGGCATTTGAAACAAAGGCCTTCTGTAAATGACTGGATAAGCCAGGGCATCCCATTATAACAAAAAAACCCTCTGAGTATGACGTGTTCTGGTGGAGTAGCAAAAGTTCTGGAGAAGTTAAGTGCTTCCCTGCTGGGCTGGTGGAAGGTCACATCCAGGGAACATGTAATAACTGATGTAGCAACAAGCAGTTTGGGATAATAAACACATCCTGCTGGCCAGACACTTCACACACACAGGGCACCAGAAGGGTTAAATATAGTTGTTCTCAGCAGTGTTTGGCCTGGCTGAGGATTAGAGCTTATTTTAGCTGTTCTTCCTAAACATAACAAAGGTCACGAGGGACCAGGCTTTGTTGCTGAGTCTTATTGGCCTTGTTCCTTGTAGGGGTTTTGCAGAAGGACAGGATTGTCTCACTTACAAGGATAATAGATGACAAGCCTGGTGCTGATTAACCTCATTTTAATTGATAATTAATTTTAAACCCTATTTACTTTCCCTGGAACAGCTGAGACTTCAAGGGAATCACAACAGAGGTGAACAAGAACTGAAATTTCCCCCAAGGAAATGATACAGGCAGGAAGGAGAAAAGACAAAGCTAGACATGTATTCAGATTGTCGGTTTGGATCTTCATTAAATTTATTGCTTCTGCAAATGGAGGCCTCTCACCTTGTGCTTGCTCTTGCACTTGATTCCTCTGCGAAGCCATCCCGATCTTGTCGTGCAAAGGGCTCTCCACTCCAAAACCTAGGTCCTGCTTGCCACTTCTTTTTGCTTTATTTGAACTCCTTTTGCCTCACTTCTGAGCCTGGTAACTTGGTAGAGCGGCCTGCTGGTCATTTGGGAGCATGATTTCCTTTTGTACTTGAAGTATATGTGATGCTCCATAGTTTTTCAGTCGTGAAAGCTTGAGAATGTGTGTAGAAGGTAATTTTTTTTCACAACCCAACTGTTTGCACATTCTGGACTTCGCTCTGCAAATCAGAGCCTTTGGGGATTAACAGCTGCATTAAGTTTTCTAGCAGCACATTCCTGCAGGAGCCTTCCTTATCACAGTTGAAATCTGAAAGCCACAATGTCTGCAGTCTGCCCTTCACAGCACCGCCTGGAGAGGGCTCACAAATCATTCCACAAACATTAAGGAGTTAATTCTTTAAACACCTTTGAGATGCGTGTCATCCTTATGGCATAGGCTGATAAAATGGAAGTCTGAGTAATTTATTCAGGGTCACATAACATCTATGACAGAGGCAGCAACTCCTCCTGGCACTCAGAACAGCTCTGAACTTATTTCCAGGACAACGTTCCAACATGAGCTGCATTCTGAATTACATTTTATATCAAGATTGCAGTTCATCCCTCTGTAGCAGTTATGGCATTGCAGAATCTGTGCTCAGGGGAATTACCAACACCATTTGCTTGGTTATGTTTGTAGCCTATTCAGTACCTTCATCCTCCATCGTAGAACTGTTTAAAATAATGCAGATAATTTAGTCTGAATTTACATAATCGCACTTGATAGCTATAATCAAGGTTTATTCTCACAGCAACATTCTGAGGTATTCACACACCCTGAATATGAAATGCCACCTGTAACGTCTCCCCTGCCTTTACTGGGCAGAGCACCTCTCTGCTGGGCAGAGTACTTCTCACTCAGCCAACACGAAAAACCACCACTCTTCTGAGTCCTGATCCGAGCTCCCAGAGTGACTGAGGTCCTAGACAGGACAGTCCCCAGAGTGACTGAGGTCCTAGACTGGACAGTGCGTTCGAGCCCCAACTTCACCAGTACCTTGCATCTGTCACACCACTAAACATGGGGATATTTTCCTGCTGCCAGCTCTTAGGGTAAAGCTCAGTGTTTGTTGATGGAGGACACTGGGATACATGCACAGAAGAAATGTGGAAATTCTATTAATGAGGGCAATTTAGTTTTAATAGCTGCTATGTGAGTGTTGGATCTGCTCAGGCAGAGACAAGTTATTAAAGGTGATAGTACAACGATGATTAGAGCAAGCCCCTGGCTACAATCTTTCGTGCATTTAAAATCATTTCAAGCATCAGGATCTCACTGGTACAACTGGCAGCACAGGTGGTTTACCTGCTTGCTTCCACATGTGTTGAATTTCCCCAAGCTACACCTTCCACGGGGGTTTTCATAACCTTTTCTTTCCTTCCTTTGCCCCCACCCCTTTACACTGGAAGAAGAAAGATACTTTCCCTTTGCTTTCTTCCTAAAGGCTGCAATGTATTTTTAGCTGCTCAGGATGTCTCCAAATAACACAGTGACTCTGAACTTGCATTGTCAGCCTTCCCTGTAAAGCCCCTCCTGGGAGGTTTATGGCTCACTCTGTACAGCTTTGCTGATGCAGCGTGTAATGTTTATACCTGCAATCAAGCATTGGCTGAGCTGCAGCCCAGTGCTGGCAGCTCTTTCTCCCTCTGCCCCCACTTCTTCCCTGGCAACTCCCCTCTGGTGATACTGGGTTGAAAAAGTGCATACAGTGGTGATTGCCTGTATAAAAGTTAAAAAAAAAAACATTACTCAATAGCCAGAAAAACTCATATGTGCTCTGCCCAGCACGGATGAGATGGACTTGGGGGTCTATATTTCTTTCTCTAGATGATTTATAATGCCTTCCTCCCCAGCACTGCTGTTTTCCAAGCCATTTAATGGATTTTGAGATTTACCAGATAAGAGGTTCATCTACAGTTTAGAAACTGTTTTTATTTCAAACAGAACACAAAGGTTCATTTCTTTTTTTTTTTTTGGGGGGGGTCTTAACAGATCTTTTCCCGTAAGTGTCTCATAGCCTGCGATTGCCTCAGAACTGCTCTTCAGAAGTTGTATCAATCCACAAAACAACCCTGAAAAAGCACCTTTGAACGAGAGGCCTTATCTGTATGGGAAAGTGAGGCTGATTCAACTAGAACAGGATTCTAAAATAACTTACTTAAGCATTCACAATGCAGACAACTTTATTTCAATTTAAGAGGGTCTTACTCATGCTTAGCTCTGGTTTACTGTGTATTCCCAGTCCATGTTAGCTAAACCAAAATAAACATATCTTACAGGCTTTTGCCAGCATTTGACTAAATGGGTTTGAAGTCACTCTTTACTTAAATCAGTGCAGCTGTGGTTGAAAATAAGGCCAAATGCATTCAGTTAATCATGAAGACAGTGCCAACAAAATGCATGAAAAGAGGCATCATGCACATTTTTCATGATTAATGTATCTGCAAGTTCTCAGTTACAAGCACAGAGATGCAAGTGGAGTTGAGTCTTGAATGTCATGGAATTAAGGATGTCACTGTTGTGTGCATTTGTATTTATTTTAGGTCTCCCTGAAGTGGAGAGCACTTTACATGTCACAGTTTGCCTATGTTCAATCCAAGGAAGTTGTAGTTACTATGCAGTTGTACATTTAGGAGTCTTCTTCCTTTTTTCTTTCTGGGATATAGTAAAGCATCTAAAACTTCAGGTTGTGCTGGCAGGTCTGTCTTAGATAGTAGTAGTAGTAGTTTTCACTTGAAAATGTACTTCAGGACTTTATGAATCTCTTTCAAGGTCTCAAGAACCTCTTCCTATCACCCTGTGATCCCACCCAGATCCCCTCTGGAAGTGTCTCACTCAGTGTGACTCCCATCTATCAATGGAGCTCACTATGTAGTTAAAAGCTGCTCCAAACTGAGCTAATTTTGTTCATTTATCCTTGAGGATTCTTGCTTAATTAAAATAGGCCTGAGGGAACTACGGCTATCTTAATTTATCTTTTACCAGAGAAAATGTTTGAAGGCCATGATTTTATGCAGATCCAGACTTACTTATATTAACAGAAGATACTTTTAGTTATTCAACTCTCTTTAAGGCCGATATTTGGGACTCTTTTGCTGCTTCATTGAATTTACAATGATTTTGAATTGAAGAGGCATCATTGAAAGCACTGCAAAGGGAAAAAGTAGTTAAGTGTATCTTTGTAACAGAATTCAATCAGACTTTTATTTTTACACTTCCAAGTCAACATACCTGTTGTTTCTAGAGCTCAAATCAACATACGAAGGAGGGGTTTGACCCTTGTCCACTCACAGCAGCTCCTGCCTTACCTCTGACTTGGCCTTCCATACTACAGTCAGCCTCCAGCTTCTTACATTTCCATTTATTATTTATTGCAATAACTCAACTGAAATATGAATTTCATCTATGAATTCTTTAGTTCCTTGGCTCTAAATCCTGTTATTCAGCTGTTCCTAAGATAGGTGGTTAAAAGGTTGCTACTGCACAAGTGTGGCAAAGGTCTGCTACCTGCCTGTTTTCTTTTACATTTTACCCCCCTTGAAAGTAGAACTACCAACAGCCAAGTGAGACTTGGCCACCAAACCCCATCATCCACTTGGGATCTAAGTAGAATAATCTTTACTCAATGGAGGAAATATTATTATGTGGTTTCTTCAATTAGAGTTCAGCATTGTGTTCTTTCCTAGTACTGTTGGAGCAATTGTTCTTTGCTGAAGTTGCTTTGCAGTGTGGTGAGTGTTGTTTATCAGTGGCTGTGTTTTAAATATGCTGAGAACAGACATATGGTTTTAGTTCAGAAACGCTTGTTAAAAGCTTCCTTCTAATCTAAGGCTAAATGGGGAGTTCAGTGTATGTGTGTCTCAGAACAAGGTCTAACAGCCATGAAAATGAAATAACTATTTCTCTAACAGACTTTTGGAGAAAAATTACATTTCTAAAGCACATAAACAAGCTCGTAGGTTCCTTTCTTACTTATCAACCTCAGAATAACGAATTAGGAACTTGTACATTTGTGTTTGAACAGCAAGGCCTTGAAGAAGAAAGAACTTTTCTCTCCCCAAAATGCTACTTTCAGGTAAGAGAGAGCTGTCATAAAGCAAATTCTCTTTTGTTCACATTTTCAAACAATTACTTGATGGTATTTTTTTCATTTGTCCCTATTCCATCTCTCAGTAACATGGCCTATTTATCTCGAGACATATTTTAATTACAGAAAGGTTTGTGCCTAATGCTGTGTAGCTTCCTCAGAGTTGGCAAATTTGGAGAGAAGCTCAAAGATGAATCACGTTGCAGGTCGTCACTTTGAGTTTGCCATTGGGGAATGAAGGGAATGTGCTGTCTAGGTAGAGCCTGTCTCAAATACTCTGTGGCTGCCTCAGGAAGTCATGAAAACCTTTCCAAGCAGTGACTGCACAGCCAGGGATGTTTTGTTGTGAGGAGTTGGGGTATGGGCAAAATGTCAAAGGTGTGGCTTGCTCTGCCCTCCTTGCCTTCAAGCACTGAAGCTTCATTATGTGACTCAGGAGCTACGTGTGTTGCTGTTCACATCAAAGCTGCTCACAGAAACCACACAGCACTGACTCCAGCTCCCAGTTCCTGGCAAACTCACTGTCAGCTTGTGTACGAGACTATTCTGAAGTGAACCTTCTTCTTTTTTTGAGTTACAAAGTGCTGTACAAGAATCCAGAAATTTTGGTTAAAATGACAAGTAGAAAAGATACTTTCAAAGAGGGATCCTTTGAAACTCCAGCTTTGTAGAAATGAGGGTAGAAGTGTCAGCTGTAGGAACCTAAGTCAAGTTTAATCCCATCCACATGTCTGACTGGACACATAGATGGGAGGTGCTGCATGGAGGAGTGTCTCACCACCAGCAGCTCTGTTCTTCCTTCCATCAGCCTTCAATCAGTTAAATCACTGCAACCTGTGGCTCTCAGAGAGATTTACACACTTACCTTCTGCATGTGGGTGCAAAAAGGAAAACGTAGGCAAATAGTGAAATAAATTGTTACCATCCTGCCCATATTTTGAAACAACATGGACATGTTGGTCAGTGCCAGGACTCACTTCCTTCCCAGGGTTTGGCTTCAACAAAATGCAGAGTGAAAAAACAAACTCCTCTTAAAACACACGTGCTGGTGGCACAATACCATGGGGTGATCTGGATTCCATGGATTCCCCCCGTGCAGAGTGGTTACCTTAAAGTGGAGGAAGAAATCCTTAAACTGATGGCAACAATCACAAAGCTGATTGATCTGGCAAGTTGCAGCCTCAGCAGAGACTGGCCACATCTCCATTGGTCTCCCACTTCTTTGATTTCTTCTTAAAAAAAAATACAAAAGTATGTGTATTTCTGGAGGGCTATTCAAGAGGCCATCAGGGAATGAAGTTAAATAATGTTTTTATTGTGTTTTCTTCTGTAGTTTTATGAGTGTTTATGTGTGGGCTTGGCTAAGAGATGTGAGGTCAGATTATACACTCAAAGTACTGTAAATGCAAAGCTCTGTGCTGAAAACCACGAGTGACTCCAGATTTTTCTCACTGTTTTTACAGACAATTTACTCACAATCCCACCTGCAGTGTTTTAAGAACTAAGTCGGTGAAGACATTGTTCTGCACAGAGCCTGAAAAAACAAAATGCTTATCTCAAATTTTACATTTGAGACCCTGCCCTGACTCCACACACAGTGAATAAGCCTGCAAAACCATATCATAGGTGCCACATTTTGGATTTTGGTTCCCAAGATACTTTAACGCAGTAAGGACAAAGCCCATTAATCCAAAGATAGCACAGTGTTACAACAAAACAGAGCTGAGCTGTAATCCTGAAGATTATAGTTTCAGGAGAAAGATTTAATGTCACCTCAGGGTGGTTGCTTTTTTTTCTCCTTGGTTCTGTTTTGTTTTCAGGCAAACTTCAAAGTGCCTCATTAGATGCCTTCAGAAGTCATGAAGATGAAATGAATAAGAAGCGATTCAGGCAAATTGTTGACTCTGGAGAAGGGTTTTAAAAAACAACAACACAAAAGCAAAACCCCTAGGGATAGCTGTAATTGCATATCTGAAGTGTATTTCAGCGCTGGTCTGCCAGCCCCACTTAGCTCAGGCACCTTTTCTTCATCCCGAGAAGGGCTGATCCTTTTTGTCCTGGCTTCTCAAACATCAGACTAAATTTTCCTTGACTGTCTAAATTTCCCTTGACTGTGTCATAGCGATTGAGCCTCACAGACTTCCTGTGGGGAATTCTTTATGCTACAGAGTAGATTTGCTGAGGAGAGAGATATTCAATATCTGTTTTTTAAAGTGTGTAGCAATCCAGACAGTTTGATAGCTGTGGAGGAAAAAGGATTTTTAAATATATATATATATATTTGTTACTTGAAAAATGCTGGGAGAGGGTGAGAGAAAGAAAAGGAGCAGGAAAGAGGTTCTCAGCGATGAATGTGAGGAGGTAAATCCTTAGGTCATGCTGAGCAATGAGCGCTGTCCTTTCGAGGCCGCGCTTTGGTGTCTCGGGTCGAGCCCAGCGAGCCTCCCTGGCACACCCACTGCTTTGTGGGCCGGGGCTGCCCGCGGCGAGGCTCGGCGGCACGGCCCTGCTGCTCCGGGCAGGTGCGGGCAGCTGCAGCTGAGTCAGGGGAAGGTGTGCCTGCCCTGCCGGCTGCGGGCTCCGAGCACCGGGCGGGGAGGAGCCCCGAGCCAGGCTGCGGGACACGGCCCTTGGCAGCACCTGAGCGCTGCCAGGGGAACACCCGGGTGATGCTGAGCTCGCTGGAGCGGCGATGGAACACCGAGGCTTGGGTGGGATGCGCTGCATGGCTCTCGCTGGCGTTTCCTGACCTGGTGACCGAAGTAGTGAGCAGGGATGTGCCGGATAGAAGAGGGCAGACGAGCTCCTTTCCTTGGGTGGGTCGCACTTCTCCTTCCTGGCCACCCTGTAACTGTGGTCAGAGTCCCCCCCTTTTCTTTTACATTTGCTGCCTTTGAGTCTTTGAAACATAACAAGAAAAGTAGGGAATCTGAAAAAGTTGTTTCAGTTGTGGGGTTTTTCCCTTTGTTTTCCCCCCTTGATGAGGTGCCTTTGTCATATATACAAGGACCATGGGAAACTTAACATGGGCTGAGGACAGAAGTTCTGCACATCACATGCACACACATAAGCTTTTATAAACTTCATTTCTTTAATAGAAAACTAATTGTACTCCAGTCACCATGGCCCATGAGAACAAAAAATAGGAGGTTTAGTAGGGAGAGGATAATACCTTTTGTTTTGCTAACTGATACATTTTCAAAAAGTCAGACGTGCTTTCAGGCTCGGGCCCTCGGTTCGGTCACTCCCTCCAGCCCGTGATTGTGGGTGAAGCTGGGAGTGCCACTACCAGCGACAGCCAGACGGTGCTGCTCTGGCCCTGGGATTATAGGGGAAAGTGCAGGAGAGAAACCAGTGGAAAACAGGCGCTAGGGAGAGAACGATTTGTTCCAAAACATTTGCTTTGTAACAGGGTCATCTATAAATTCTGGGATTTCCTGTTTGCTGAATGGCAGGCTTTCTCTTTTCAGGTTACAGACTGGAATAATTTCATTACAGCTCACTGTAAGCTTCTTTCCTTTCCAAGCTCAGATTTGCAGCCTTTGCACAGAAATTTCCCAGCTTTCTTGGGGTTTTAAGTTGTATCCTTCAGCACTGTGCACTAGAGCTGTGCTTTAATTTCCTTTGGGCTTTGGAAGTGGTGAGATCATGGTAGTTTTAGGGGAAAAGCATTAGACATATTAATGTGTTATTTTCATGATGGTGTATTTTTTCTCTGGATACTGGGAAAGTAAAACTTAAATAAAGAAAACTGGAATAAAATAGAAATTTTAACTACAAGGAGCCTGATCCTGCATCTTGTACATCTTGTGGACTCATTGACTTGACTGGGAGTTGTCAGTGCTCAGGAAATGCAGGGCTTGGGCTGCAGCTGCTCAGGATGTTGCTTGGGTTTTTTAACATTTTGTTTCAGAACACATGGGTTAATGGATTGTTTGTCAAGAATGTGCTTAGGGAACACTGTCAGAACAGTCCCTCAGGTCAGACCCTTCTTGCTAAAACAAGAGAGACCTGTCCCAGAATATTACCTGATAATGATGTAGCCTCATGCTGCGAGAATTCACTTGTGCTGGTAAAGATCTCGCTCAGGTCGCAGGTCTGAAACAGCCACTGACAATTTTCCACATGAGTGCCTTGAGTACCTGGGTATCTTAGTCCCTTTCTGTGTCATGGAAAGAGTGGGAAACAATCAAAAAATGGATCCTTTGAGAGCTGATGATAAATGAGGAGAGGAAGAGAAAGGTAATTGCAAGTTTTGTGAGATAAGAGAAGTGTTTTGTGCTGCGGCAGGAGACGCTGTCTGGGATCTGCTTTGAGTGCCGAGGTCTTTGGCCTGAGCTGTGTCCATGGCTGTGCTGCACAGGACTGCAAACAGGGAGAGAGCCTTGTCTGCCTGGGAGCCTTCACTGATTACACTTATAATGAGGGAAGATTAATTTTTTGTAACTGGGGAGCAAATCTGCTAACTCAGCTTGAATTTTTATTAATGGGAGAAAGTTTAGAAGCTCTAAGTGCATGATTTTAAAGATGTCTGTTGTTGAATGTGCTGGGAGCATTTTGTCTTTATGCTGAGTTTAGCAAATGAGATTCTAGTCCTTGACTGACATTATTAGGCACTATTGTAACAATAATGAAAAGAAGATGATTAAAATCTGCCTACTAGTGGCAGGGGTTGATGTTACTATACAGCAATAGAAGGAAGATGGCATTCTGAGCTCCTTGCATTCTCCACTGATGTGAGCACAGCATTATCTGCATCTCTGTTGTAAGGTAAAATGGAATTTTCAGAAGAGATAAACTGGGTAATTGCTGTTTTTATTTTAACTGATGCAAAAGCTAACTTCTTTTCACATGGAACTGATGCCTTCCATGGAAATTTCGTCTGCGTTAACTTTGGTGAAAGCTTCAGACTATTTTTGGCAGCAATTAAAAGCATTCAAGAGATGCCTGTCACTTCAGCTCACATATTTCCACAGGGTACTTTATTTGTGTTTTATGAAAGAAACAGAAAACACAGCAATATGGCTTCTGCTTAACTTGAACTATCTCGCATCTTGTGGCAGCAAGTGACAAGCAATTTTTCTTCATTGGAAGCTGTTCTTCCGGATATCACAGCATGGAGTTGCTGATAGGATTTTCACAAGAAAAATAATAACATCTAGCATTCACTAACACCTGCTGTCCAGTGATCTTAGAGTGCTTTGGAGAAATATTTATTAGGATTCATGACTATGAAATTGGTAACATTATATTGAGCTGGGCTTACAAGAAAGGCTGATTGTTGTCTCTCTAATACTCAAAAGTACCACTAATTCAAAATGTCAGCAGTTTTCAAGGCTTCATTTGAGGGAACTGAGTCTTGATGTTCGGAGCAGATGGGTTCCCACTTTCTTCAGAAGGGGTTAATTGTGAAGAAATTGAAAAGTTGGGCCAACAGTTTCCCAAAATTAAGAACCAGCTGTGGAGACGCTGGTGCAGAAAATTTGTCTAGTAATTGCTCAAAGGGACAACAGTATAGTAGTCAGGCTGAGAATAAAACTAAGAGCTATTTTATTTGCAGGATCCTCTTCTCATTCAAATATTTATGAAGCTTGTTGAATACTTCTCTGTGTGGATTCTGTGGGAGGAAGTATGAAATGTATGTGTGGTATCTCTGATAGAATTTAGCTCGCTGTGTGGGTATAATCTAAAAAAACATTAGATCAAGGGTACAACTGTGTTGAGCTCATCTGATGTATGACATACCCAGCTTCTAAAAGTGGCTCTACTGCAACACCTAATACTTGGAGCTTTCACCAAAACTCTTCCCACCACTGCATTCTGAATTTTAAAGTCTGTAATGGAGTTATCTGCCAGCAGCCCCTAATTAATACAATGTCGAGCCAGCTGGAATCACAAGAGCAAATGGCTCTCCTGGCACACCACAGAGCAGCTTCTGAGCAGTGCCACTGCCTGTGTGCAGTGCCCATCACTCTGCACAGACCTCAGCTGCTGGGGCAATTCCTGCCTCAATTAAACTCACTGCACAGTCACATTTGCACTGAAACACCTCTGAGTTGTTTCCTGTTACACACAGGTGGAAGAAATACAGGGTGATTTTTAGGAGTGCCTCACTAACACTGTAAGCAGGCATCAGTGTTTGGAGCTCTTCAAAGGGCTGGGCTGCTGTTCAGGGTGAGGGTGCAAATGTGTGGGCTCTGGATGGTAACAGGGAGGGAGCTACCCCAGGGAAGGAGAATTTGTGATATGAGTAGAGATGGGCAGCAGATTTCCTCACAGTTCAGGGCTTGTTTGCAACTCTGCAGCCTGGGGAGCTTGTCTGGAAGTCAGTTAAGACAGCTCTGTGGAGGAAAGAGTTGGATGCTGGGATTCATTTTCTACCATCCTTATCCCTCAGTGTCTGTGTTCATGGTGCTGAGACTACAGCGGGATGGGCAGTAAGATCATTCTTTCCCCCATTGCTGGGCTTTGTGTGACTACAGGGCTCCCCAGAGTTCAGCTGTGAAAAGGTGTTTTGCTCCTGCAGGGAGCTGCTGCCAATGACACTTTGGGTGTATCGCAGCACCTCTGAAGTCCTATGCCCACACCAGACCCAGTTTCCCTAAGCACTGCACAAACAGGGAAAAAACACCCCAACTGCTCCTACACTCGGTTCTTTCTGGTGCATCACATTGCTACTAGTCCAGACTACGGGAAGGATAAAAATCCCAAGAGGAAATGATTCATGTCTGAGCAGGGAAATTTTGTTCAGAATTACAACTGGATGCCAGAGTTTAGAATAAGGTTCCCTGCATGACAAGGCTGTGTGCCAGTTTTTATAAAACATGTAAGTATAATTCATGCAGTATTTCTGTTAATCGCACTCTCTGCTTAAGATATCCATTAAAGCCCATCATATTAATTTAATTGAAAAATTCTCTGGGAATTGTATTAGATATTTTCTCCATTAAATTAATATTACAGTCTTTAAATAGAATTTCTGGGCACCTATTGTTGTTCTCAGAATTATCATGCAAATTGATATCTGCTCTCTGCCTTTTTGGAGTATGACCACTATATCTTTCTCTTTTTTTGCCTCCTGTATGCTCCCTCCTCCCCAGCCTGTGTTTAATTATCCTCTTCCTTTTGATTTCTGGGGTTGTTAACGTGATGCGTTCTGGGGCTTGTCGCAGGACATTCGGTGTTTGTCTGTCAGTTTGGGCCTCTCTGAATTAATCTGTTAATTAATTAAGGTATGGGACTGTGAAGTGAAATTCCCCAGGTGGCAGCCTGGCCTTATGGTGAGGGAAAGGGCAGCTCGTGTCTCAGTGGCTGGGAGAGGGGAAATGAGATTAAGGTTGCTTGGGACTGACCTTTAATGGGCCAGTTTGGAGCCAAGGAGAGCTCTGGGCCCAGGGCTGGAGCGGTGGCTCTGCAGATCGATTGCCTGGAGCCCAGGATGTCCTGAGGCTTTAGTACATCCACAGCATCTGCCATGTGGGAACCATGCTGTGGGCACTGCCTGCTCTGGCTTTTAAGGAATGCCACTGTACTTCTACCCCTTCACCCAGCTGATAGATGAGGGGGCTGTGCCTTTCCTTGGGAATTGCCACCCTTTTTCCATCTTAGGGAACTGTGATAAATGCTGCCACGCACTGGATGCCTCAGTGCAGGTCTCATTCAGGATCAAGAAAACCCTTGCAGGTCTTTATCTAAAAAATAGTACAATTCCTTTTTTGCTTGTGGGCTTCCCCCATGTTGCATTTTGCCTTCTCCCAGACTTTTGTCAGAGCTGTTCTATGTGGGATGACACTGTGAACCAGCCACAATGGGGCTGGAGCCCTTTAAGAAGTTGGGGCATTATCCAAGTCGCTGCTGAATCTGGGAGTTGTGACTCTGTGCTGGAGCTCTGAGAACAGCTTGTGCTCCCAGGGAGAGGAACAGGTGCCAGTGCACAACTGGGGATGGTGGACACATGCACAGGAGCAGCAGCTTGCTCAGCACTGATACTGCTCCACAGCCTGCTACAGGCCATGGGCTGCTTGATGGGCTTGTGCTTATGAGCTGTCCACCTGCCTGACACCTCCCCTGGCCTTTCCTGATCCAACAGTGAGCCCAGCTTTCCTGCTGGGGTTCACAAGAGGAGATGGCCCTGGCTCCTGTCCTGTCACCCAGGCCCAGCCCACAGCCAGCAGCACAGAACTCAGCACAGCCCCTGGCCCAGGAGTGGAGAATGCACGAAGAGGGATTTCCTCTAGTCAAGTAGCTCCAGGAGGCTGTTGTTGAGTTAGAGGGTCAATATGTTTATCTTTCTGTTTTCTTTAGAAAAGTGCAAGTCCTTGCCCCCGTGGTTATTTTTGCCTAACAGTTGTGCTTCCGGTGAGCAGCTGGGAGAGCTGCCTGACTCAGCACATCTCTGGCCTCAGCACTCCCCAAGTGCACTTGAGCAGCACCAGGGGTGCTCTGGGCAAAGCAGGGGTCCCCTCCTTGCCTCCCACAGCCAGTGCAGAGAGATGCTCTGGATAGAGGTGTTTGGAGTGACAGGAATCATTCGCTCTGGGCAGCGTGCCCTCAGACAGGACAAATACATGGTTGGTATTTGGTCTTTTTTTCCAAACTCTGTACGTGCGGAAGTTGTTACCATCTGTAAAAGTATTCAGTGATGTAGAGAGAACCTGACACAAGGCTGGGGTGCTGTAAGGAAGGAGAACCTCTCCCAGGATTTGGTCCTTGCCAGATCAGCCCTACAGAGCACCCTGAGCCCTTTCCACGCCTCAGTCCTATGACAACATGCAATGTCTCACAAGCATCTTGAGTCACTTTTTCTTTGGCATGGGGCTGCATCTGACCACTCCACATGTGCTACTGATTTGTAGGATGTTTGCACGCTGCAGAATTTTGGGGGGTTTTGAGAGGGTGGATAAGAACTGGTGAGGGAGGAGGCTGGGAAGACACCTTGGCCTGGTGGTTTGAGTAACTGAATAAGAATAGGAAGACTGTGTTACCAGCTCTGGGCAAGTGAACTCAGTCTACCTCTCAATTATCTGCCCTTTGTCTCCATTGTATCTTTTGAGTATAATTTTTAATATAAAGGTGGTCCCTCCATATGTGATTGTATAGTGTCTAACAGCTTAAAACAGCTTGAGGAGAGCTTTTTGGTACTACTATGCTACAAGTATGTAACAAAAATAATGTAAAAATGAATCTGTTTTGTAAAACACAGAGGGACTTGCATGAACAGCAAAATGCCAGTTAGAGTGAGGAGGAATTAAATGTCTGCTGTAATTTGAGTCCACTGTAAAAAAAGACTCAACTAAAATTCCAGTTGCAGTGAGGTTATTGGGGGCAGCAGGAAAGGAACTTTCCCCATAAGCATGAGAATTTGACTGTTTCACAGGGTGACAGTTTTATCATTTGCCTGAATAGGAGAAAAGGTTCCTTAACTAATATGATTTTCTGGCAGCATATCTGTTTAGAATTGAGTCTTATGGAAGCTCTCAAGTTTGTAGTTTGATGGAAAAGAGCATAGAAGGGGCATAGAAGCCTTCCCTGAGCCATATAGCTGTGTTTGGGTGTTCTGCCTGTGGTAGAGGCAGGGTGTACTTCCCATTCCAAACAGAACAGACTGAGTTATGGATCTGGCACAGGACTGTTGTGTGTCCTGTTGCAAGCACTGACTGCGGTGAGGATTGTCCCTCGTCGTGCCTCAGAAGCAGGCACAGGAGCCCCAGCTGTCCCAGCCAGCCTGCGCTGAGCACAGGTCAGGAAGTGCTGTATCCCCACTAGAACTCGCCTTGTTTTACAGAGTCCGTCTGCAGATCTTGCTTCTCAAAGCACCCACACCGAGGCCACCCTGCTTTGATCCTTACAGCCTTACCCCTGGTCAGGGAGTGGGGATGGTGCAGCCCTCCCTCAGAAAGCTTCAGCGCAGCTCCACACCCACCTCACAAGGCATCCAAGGAGGCCTTCCTTCTTCCAGGATGCCTATCTGGTACAATTGGGATTTCATAGCAACAAGAGCTAATATTTGTTTACTTCTTTTCAGAATTGTAACTAAGGCATCTTTCTGAAGACAAGACTAGGCAATTAAAAAAAAAAAGAAAAAAAAAAAGATAAACGAGTTTGAGGCTTCAATATGACTCACTTCAGCCAGCTTCAGAATTTGCTTCCATGGACAGCAGTGACTCCTTACACACTTGGTTGCTCCATTTCCTCCCTGCCCCCTCAGCACACTTTTTAATGCCAACTCATACAGAACTCGCAGCAGCACAGGAAGCCTTTTGCTATGTAAGAAGGACTTGAGCCCTTTCACATGCTCTTGTGTCATTTGTGAAATTAAATGCACATGTAGCCTCAGTACTAACTGTGCTGATCCTCTGCTGAAAAACAGGTTCTTTGAAAGCAAAACTACCGCAGTCCATCCACACGTGTGAGTGTGCCTATGTGTGTGTAATATACGTACGTGTATGCAGAGAGAGCACTTTGTCATGATTTGGGTTGACTCAGCGGGATTTGCAACCACTGTTAGCTCTCACAGTGCTGCTGAGACAGAGATTTTAACGTAAGAATAAATAACCAACATGATCTGCTCCACACAGGCTTGCTGAACTCTGTCCCGTATGAGCATACAGTGTCATTACAGAGGCAGGTTTCACGGAGCCTTCCCACTTCATCTGCCCAGCCTCTGGTGTCACAGGCAGCTCCATCTCGTACCTCTGCTCACACAGGGAACACAGCCCTCGTCTGAAAGCTAAATACTGTCTTCTGCCCTTCTTTTGTGAGGGAGAATAAAGGGCCTCTTCTCTGCCCTCATGTGCACACAGGACTGACAAAACACTCGTAGGTGGCTCATAAGATCCTAAAAGTGTTACCAGCACTACACCTTTTCACTGCCTGCCCTCCACCTTGATAAGATAACTGCTGTGAACAACAGCCACCTCTCTTCAAGGTCAGCCCTGTTTATTGAAGGAGTGGAAACCTGTTATTTAATCTAGGTTTTTCTTTTATGTGAAATAAATATAATGGCTTTTCTGCAGGTTATGCTAATGTTTTTGTTCTCACAGACCTTTAGATTAACCATTTAGATGTTGAATGCTTTAAAATCATTTTAACTAAGTGAAGTGGTTAATCTGGCTATGCTGAATGTGTTCAACCGCCTCCACAACTGAGACTGGCATTGAGAAAATCAGTCTGGTAGGTTTACTCACCATCATGCACCTGAGTCGTCCAGGAATGACTCGTTTTGTGGGTGCTTTAGAGCACAGGCAGCGTAGGTACAAATCCCAAACCAGTCTGGCTGGGTTGAGCAGAAAGAGGTGGAGGGAAGCAGCTGACTTGTGTGTGAGAAAACAGCAAGCCTAAGTCAGCAACATGGTTTGATGGGACTATTCCTGTTCCTTCTTTCCAGTTAACAGGAAGGTGTTAGAAATTTGGCTCCTAGTGAGGAAAGATATCTTCCTTTCCCTGCCTTTCTCCCCAGTTGAGGGAGAAGAAACTTTCTTCACATCTTACATGTGTTGCACGTGCATGTTGAAATATCCCACATATAGGATTGATTTCTAAACTTGCATTTACAGAAATTTGTACATTTTTAAACCTGCTCACAAACACAGTTAACACATGAAATTTAAATCCTCTTTCCTCTTCCTGAAGTTCTGGCTACTTCAGATCAAATCCAGTTTTCAACCTGAAGTCCAGGATGGGCTGCTCACCATACTTTGCATCCTCTTTTCTGTAGGATCTGATCTTCCACCTCCGTTCTACCTAGAAGGAAGAGCTATTCAATCAATAAAATGCACTTAACCCTTTCCCAGCATGTTCAGCACCTACTGCTGCACAGAATTTTAGCCTTTTTGCTTTCCCCCTTGTCTCATTTTTCCACAATTCTTTGCTTCTCATTAAATCACTGGCTGTCCTGGGATTATTTAACTGCACAAACAGCACTTCCCCCTAAACAACCCTGCCTGTCAGTGCAGGAGCTCCCCAGCCCTTTAGTACAAGTCACCCCGAAAAGAAAAAAGGTGGAGAGGGTACAAGGATTCCCAGCAGTGGGAACAAAGGCAGGAGCTGCGTGCTGGGGCTGTCCCTGCTGTGTGACCCACCTTGCCTTGAGCCTGTGGCTTTAACAACATCTTTGTCCTCTGAAAGCCTGAGCCGGCACAGCACAATAAATAATACCTTGGAGCAATGTGACCCGTGGCAAGCAGTAAGTGATGACATTGTCAGACACACACAACTGTTGAAACAACCAGGCTGTAATCATCGTGCTGTACCCACGGAAAGACATTTGGCAAATGAGATTCCATTTTCACATTGGTCTGTGCCGAGCATGTAAATTTCCAGCGGGACAAGCGGCATTAGGGATGTGTAATTGATTGTCTGAATTATAATAAACAAGCTGTGACAGGTGATCATCCATCATATTCCTGCTGCATGTTCCAGCGCCACTGTGAAACACTGAGAGAGGGAGAGAGCTGGAACACGAGCAAGGGAAATGGGAAGTCGGGTTCATGCAGAAATACAGAAGGAATAGAATAGAAAAGAGGCCACAGTGGGAGTGAGAGGGGACTGCGACTGGGAGGAATTGCGTGCCCTGATTCCTTAGGGATGTGGAGGCCTGGGGTGTGCAGCAGTGCTGTTTCAGAATTCCAGTGATCGGAATGACGGTTCTCTCCTAAGGGGGACAGCAGTCTAGAGCAGCTCAGGTCTTTTGTTTCTCAGACCAGCCTTTCCAGAGAGAAAATTACTGCTCTTGGACAGGAGTGTTGAAAAAAAAGAGATGTTAGGAAAAAAAAATTAGGGAAAGGGTGTCTCTGGCCAGAAGGACAGAGGTATTTTCCAGAATATTTGCAGGCATACCTCTTGGGAAGCCCCGTGCTCTAATTTCCACCCTCTGTACTCCAGCTGACTAAGCAACTGTGGGAATAATTTGCCATTTTAATATACCCAGTTTTCTTTGTGTTACTTGTTGTCTTTGCAGTATGAATGATCACAATTTTTTCCCCAAATCTGGGGAATTTTGTACCTCTCAGACTTGCTTATGGACAGTTTTATGGCAAACCCAAACTGTAATTGCCACAGTATTATTTGTATTTGCTGCTTGATCAAATTGCTCAGACAGTTCCCCTACATAAACATTTGAAATTTACTCTCTGCAAACACAATAGTCACCAGAATTTGTGATGTAAATGCTTGGGTAAAATGGATGTGAACACAACTGGTGCAACTTCACATTACTGGGGTAAAAAAATGATGCAAATGTGGTGAAAACTCTTAAAATTATGGTGACATTTTGGAGAAATGATTATAAAAATCTTTAAAGATACAATAATTTTTATTTGATCAAATAGCAATTGAAACAGATTTCTTGATGGGGCTGAGACATTAAGATTAAGCATCTTTCCAGAGGGTAAAAATAATTCCATCCTTTTTGTGTAATGGCTATCCGTGGACATATCTCCCACTGAGACTACTCTGCCCAGATGTCAAATTTCAGTCCTGTCCGACCAAAATCCTGCGATTGGTGAAGCAGTGCCCATTTGTTCCTTGAATTCTTTCTCAGGAATGTGATTGAGGCATCCAAGTTTTCTATGAGAACAGAAGTGGTGGAGGGGAAGGCAGAGTGCAAACCACTGCTCTCTGAATCTGGGAACAAACCCTTTCCCAAGAAGCAGAAATGAGGGTGGGAATGGAAAAGCTTTGTAGCAAAGCAGGATATATTCTGGGCAGAGACTCACTGGATCCAAGGCGGAATATTTACCTTCTCACCATTTTCTTCTCTGATGGTTATTCTGTGACTCAAGGAAAACATGGGAAGGGATGCAGTTGGAGAAGTGAGAAATCTCAGTGGAGGCTTTATCTCTGAAGGGAAATGGGAGATGGCTCGGACTGGGAAGCTGCAGGGCTGTGCTGCCTGGCTCTGACTGTAAGTAACTGCTGCTGGCACAGCAGGGGTTTATTTTGGCCCAGACCTGCCCTGGGAACAGCAGAGAAACTAAGGCTCTTGGAATTCTCCCCCTTTACGATTCACTCAGCAACTTGGCTTCAAAAGAGTATTAAAAAAAAAAAAAAAGAGAGAGAGAGGCAGGAAATGTATCCAAATATTGAAGCCAAGGTTTGTATGTGAAACTGTGAGGAGGAGATTAAAGACCCAACAAGGCTGGGCTCCCTGAGTTGGGAATTTAAAGGGGACTGGAGGGAAGCGCTTGTGCAGAAGGAGGGGGATGAACACCAATTCTGAAGAGCTTGCTCAGCCCTGTGTGAAATCTGGTTGTCATCCCAGGGCAAGGAGCAAGCTCCTTCCCAGCAAACACACCACATTCCCACTGTCTGTGGCCGGGACTGGCAAAGAGTGAGGGGCTGCAGAGAAGGAGGCAGCCCAGGCTTTTCGTGTTTGTGTGTTTCAATCATGCCAATTTTTGTTGTTTCCATCAGTGCTGCTGCTCTTTCCCCAGGGCTGCCTTCTCCCTTCCCTTCCCTTCCCTTCCCTTCCCTTCCCTTCCCTTCCCTTCCCTTCCCTTCCCTTCCCTTCCCTTCCCTTCCCTTCCCTTCCCTTCCCTTCCCTTCCCTTCCCTTCCCTTCCCTTCCCTTCCCTTCCCTTCCCTTCCCTTCCCTTCCCTTCCCTTCCCTTCCCTTCCCTTCCCTTCCCTTCCCTTCCCTTCCCTTCCCTTCCCTTCCCTTCCCTTCCCTTCCCTTCCCTTCCCTTCCCTTCCCTTCCCTTCCCTTCCCTTCCCTTCCCTTCCCTTCCCTTCCCTTCCCTTCCCTTCCCTTCCCTTCCCTTCCCTTCCCTTCCCTTCCCTTCCCTTCCCTTCCCTTCCCTTCCCTTCCCTTCCCTTCCCTTCCCTTCCCTTCCCTTCCCTTCCCTTCCCTTCCCTTCCCTTCCCTTCCCTTCCCTTCCCTTCCCTTCCCTTCCCTTCCCTTCCCTTCCCTTCCCTTCCCTTCCCTTCCCTTCCCGAGGCTGTGGTGTCCTTGGGCTTCATGTTCATCTCCCATGTAGGAGGTGAACCACAGAGCACTGAGCCAGGAAGGAATCTGGCAATGGCCTGAACAAAGCACATGGTAGGATCAAAGTCACCTGGTGCATAATGATTAAAACTTGTTCAGGTGAAAATATCAGAATCAGGATTTTTTTTTTTCTTTTTTTTTTCTTTTATTTTTAATTGCTGCGAAGCTCTTCAGTGAGTTCACAAGGGACACAGTTCAGCCCATGTGAAAGGAATGTAAAATACAATTTTCAGTATGGGTATTATTTGTTACATTATGTATTTTTAGCCTAGAGGGTGAATTATATATCCTAAATACCTGTTTCAGCACATAACCCACTAATTCACAAGCATGTGGCAAATGCTGGAACCTTCAGGTTATGTACAAACTGAACTGGATAGATTTTATTCCTGTCTTAATGGTTTGTGAAAGGGCACCATAATAGCTTCCATCGAGGAACATTACTAGAAACAGTATTATTTAAAATTCCAGACCTTGTTGCAAATGCAGTCCTTCTCTTTTTTCTTTTTTTTTTCTCTTTCCTTTGTCCCAGCCAGATCATCTGTTAAGTTGGACATGACAATATTTTTCTCCTTTTTTTTTATAAATGTAAACAGAACTGAGCAGAGAGCAGAAATTCTCTGCAGCCTTAAGATACCCAATTTTTCATCTGACCTTTATAAAAAGTCAATTTGTGCTTTGTTTCTTTAACATGAAATCTAAAATGCCCTCCAGCCCCTTCCTCACAGAATTCATTTTTGACCATAAGCAAAGCAATTCTGCCTTTGCTCTTTTCAGGCACTGCTGATGCTCAGGAGGCAGGGGAGTAATTTCTGCTTTCTGTTTCTGCTGGAGAGTTCAGCTTGCAGAGCTCTGGTGTCACTCTCACAACGTCCCTCACTTTGCAGCTCCCTGTGCCTTGCAGAACATCAATGTGAGCTCAGCTTGAGGAGGGATAACTGTGGATTGAGCACAATCCTGCAGTGCTGGTGGTGCTCTGCTGCTGGCAAGAACAAGTTTGGCCAGTTCCTGAGTTCCTCTGGCCACAAGGGGCAGCTCACTGAGGGTCACTCAGCTTTGGAGATCCCCCACCACGGCACAGTAAGGCTGAATTTTTGGAGCAGGGAAACACCTCTGTTTGCAGCTGGTGGGTCACAGTTCTGCAGAACTCCTTTATTATACAGAACAGGTTTGATAGGACTCTGTATGAAGCATCCTCCGAATTAAGTTGCTTATGTTCCACAAAATATCACCCAGGGGTTTTCTCACAGTAGTTTGGATTCTGGCTTTAGAGGTTCAGTGGGGGATTCACACCCTCTGCCTTTAAAAACTCCGAGTAAAACTCATTGCCATCAGTGATTACCAAAGTGATGTGGTATGGAAAACCCTTTCCAAAGAGCTGTGTCTCTCCAGGTGAGCTCTCCTGCACCTGGGAGCACTTCCCAGCTGGAAGTGGTACCCAGGCTTGAAGGGACACGTCCCTTGACCTTGATGCTGGTACCACACCCACGGTGCATAGTTTTGGACACAGGCATGCATGCCTTATCATGCCAGCTGTGGTCAAGTATCCACATGAAACCCAGGTTTCCGAAGAAGATGCTGCAGCCTGGAAGTGCTGAAGAATCACAGTTTCCTGCCAGTATAAGCACCCAGTTTATTTCTGGGTTAAATTTAAATATCAATGCATTAGAAGGATGCGGCACTGGGTTGAAAACCCCGTGATGGTGTAGTTGATCAAACCAGTCTCATTTCTTTTTTGGCTGAACCAAGGTTTGTGATTTACAGGCTGCTTTGATGCCTTAGAGGGGCTGGGAGGTTACCAGAGCTGCATGAATTGAACATTACCTTCTACAGACTTCTTTCAAATAACCATGATTTAATCGAGGATTACATTTTTGGAAATTTAAACACTGTATAGTATCCCCTAATTGCTCAATGTTCTAAAAATAAAGTTAACACAAAAAATCAACCCTACAGAATCAATTTAGTGTCTCCTCTTTTCAAACTTTCTAATCTGTGATAATAAAAATTCTTCTTGTAAGGTATTTTATGTATTTTGTGACAGTGTGAGGCATTTCAATTAGGACCTCAAAATGCTTCTGAGCACATATTTGTGAAGTTTTCCAGCACTCAGTGGAAGAAAGTGAGTGTTATTGCACTAGAAGTCTGTAATAGAGTTGGAAGGAGAAAAAATCCAGGCCTCTGGATTCTGTGAATTCTTTTACTTTAACCACAAGATCTTCCTTTTGCATCTGTGTCTCAAAAAGTTATTTTTCTTCATTACAATGAGATGTAGTAATTAGAATATGGAAACAAGCTGTGGCCTCTGAAGCTGTGTAGAGATGTCACTACTGCATCTTAGAGTCACTTGGGGCTTTGTGGTTAACTGGAGATAGAATTTGAACTGTCCTGTTCCAAAAGCAAAGGCTCTTCACGTTTGGGCTAAAAAAGGAATCTGCTCTGGCACTTTGTTATAAAGGGTCTGTGATGTTCACATGTGATAAGGTTTGGTTCTGGCCACTCCAAACAATTATGCCATCTATGTGTCCATAGGAAGGATAGAGCAGCAGGAGTTCCTGGGCAGTGTTCAGTAGCTCTTGATGTCTGATTTGCTCATCAGTCAATTCATTTACAGCAGCTTTGTGTGTGCAGTGATATGGCTCAGTGTTGTATAATTTATCTCCCTCTGCAAGAGACTCACTGTCCTGGTTTGCAATGAGACCTCGGAAATGTGTGAGCCTTGCTCAAGGAACTTTTTTCCCTCCTGCTTTGGTTCCTGTTTTTACCCATCTGCTTGACTTTATTGATTGCCTTTTGAGCCTACAGAGCTTCCCAAGCCAGGGAAAACTGGACTGTCAACTCTTCTGGCAGTCTCTTCATTCTGATATCACCCACCCACATTGCCAGGGAATAATAATAATACACAGAAGTGATTAAAGCATCTTCATTTACACATTTTCCAAAGTGCCTTTGTGTCTGATCATCTGGATGCCATTCAAAAGTTCATCAGACCTGGAAACCAAAGGGGTTTGGAGTTCATCAGACATTGGTTGACTGTGCTGACATGGTGGGTATAGACCAGGAAGATGTTACAGACTCATGGGATGGTTTGGGTTGGAAAGGACCTTAAAGATATTCCGGTTCCACCCCCCGCCATGGGCAGGAACACTTCCACTGCCCCAGGCTGCTCCAAGCCCCATCCAACCTGGCCTTGGACACTGCCAGAGATCCAGGGGCAGCCACAGCCTTTCTGGACAAGAGATGACACAATTATTCTCTTAATGATTTCAAAAGCAGTCAACACTGGAAGGCTGCCCTTGCTACCAGATCTGCAGAGAAGAGTGAATTACCTGGTTTTGTTGGGCTGGCCTTGTCCACACAGAAACTTCTACTGACTGACCAGAGGTGCAATTCCAATGTTCCAGCCATTCCAGCATATCTCACCATATGGATATGCTTATTCCAGTGTAAAAACATTCACCCAGGGAGCAATATTATTACAGCAGTAAGTCTATGTCATACTTATCCTTGAGGATATGAGGTCTTTAAGTGCTGAAAGCTTTAAGGAAGGAACAGTGGTGGCCAGTCAACGGAAATAAGAAAGAAAAATTCTGTGTTACTCCAAGGAAAATTGGACTCCTGAATTCAACCTTGCCTAAGCTAAAGAGTATTATCCTCTCATCTTAAGACAACCCATATATGTATGTCATCTTGAGCATGTCTTTTTCCTCCCCTCCCCAAAATTATATTTTTGGGTGGTATTTGAAGATTTTCTACATTGATCTGGATTTTGAGCTGTCCAGAGTCAGGGTCAGAACAGGGGATACTGCTGCAAACAAGATACAGAGAGGATCTTGCACCCTCCAGATCTGTTAAGCTCACTCTGCGTGTGTTAGCAGCATACGTGAGTTATTTTTACTCAGGATTTCCCCAAAGTAGATAGAGCTTCCTACCTTCTTTTGAACTCACATGAACTCTTCTGATGCCCAGAGGCTGCAGCCGCACTTAAACCCAAATTTTATTGTTCACATGTGGGAAAAGCAGCAGCCCTGAGTGTCTCCATCATTATGTGAGCAGGAAGTTTGGGTTAGCTGGAACCTGTGACTGACAGGAACGGCTCTGGGGTTGCTGAGTGTGTCCTTTCTCAGGAATTAGGCCTTTCCCTGGACTTGTCAGCAGTGGGACAGGTGAGTTACACCTTCCAGATCCAGTCCTTGAGGGTTAAAGCAACAGACCTCTCATCTTAACATTACTTCAAGAAGGACTCTTACCCATCTTGCACTTTGGGCCTGTGTAACTAGAGGAAGGAAAATCAATGGAAGCCAGTCCATGGAAGTTTTTCCCATTCTATATTTTAAAGAACAACTGTCTTTCCAACTATTCCCAGAGTCTGGAATAGGATAAATCCTTGGAGAGAAGGGTTACATACAGAACACAAGTGATGTTGCCAGTGTTGAGTGAAAAATATGATTCATTGTCTGTTTTTACAGTTTATCTTGCTATCTTTTTATATACACATTTTATAAAATACCACTGTATTTATTTCCAGCTCTTGTCTATATGTGCTATTCAGCTATAAAGCTCAACAAGGACCTGCTACAATTCTTAAAATAACCAGACATATTCTTGCCCCAAAAAGTTCATAATTTCTGACTACAAAATAACTTTTAATTACTTTCTATATCTCTGTTTTGGCCTTTTGGTCATTTTAGTCTGATTCTGTTCTTTCTTCATGGATAGATTCCAGACAGTGGAGGCAGAGCAGCTCAGGGAAAGTTGGATGTTCTTTCTGTGTAAAGGTCTAAAATTTTTCTACTGGTGTTACATGGGGCTGATTAAAAGGGAACTCCTTCCATGTAGAAACCTCCAGGGGAGAACTCGTTAGGAGGAGGAACACAAAGAATATTACAAATAAACTGCACCTATCAGCAGGTAATATATGAGCAAACCCACTTGCAGCTGAGATCATTGCACGAAGCCCCTGGCTCCTCCAGCTCCCACATGGAATCAGCCTTTCCCCAGCAGAGCCTCTCTGGGTGGGGAAGTGTCCATGTCTGCATCAGTCCTCCTTGTCTTTGGAAACAGCCTCGGCATCGGTGCAAAAGTGGTCAAGTGTTATTCAAAATGCCAGATTCCAAAGATTGTCCTTGCAGAGTCTCCTCCAAATCTGGAGGACCTTCTGTCTCCAATTGTTTGTAAAAGTGTGTTGCCTGCAATGAAAGAGTGCTCGTATGCACTTGGGGGAAAGCCCAGGCACAGGTAGCCATCAAGGAGAAAGCAGATCCTCTGCCCATGGAGGGGGGACAGTTTTATTGTCTGTTACCAGGCTACACTGACATCGTTTTCAAAACAACAGCTTTCTGCTTCTAACAGCTGTAATCCTCACCAGGAAAAGATGAGGAGACTCACTGCACCCTCTTGAAGCTTTTTCTTTTCATAGAAAACTGAGATTTTTAGTGTGGAAGAAATGTATTTCTCTTTTTCCCCTTTCTTTTCTGTAAGAGAAGACATGAACCCATTCATGTTCCTCTGTATCTAACGATGATAAGTTTCCATAAAATGTCCCAAGTTTCTTAGTTAATGATTAGGGCATAGCTACAAAGCTTCGTTGCGACTGGAGACTCTTCATTTAGAGGTTATTGGATATTAATTTTCTATTGATACTGACAAATATTTTATAAGCAAGTTCTTTTCTGCCTGAAGTCAGATCACTGGCGCATTTGCAGAGACCACTAATAGAGCTACAGCCCACGGGCAAGTGCTACAGAGAATATTCTGGTGTGGTGTTACAGGAGAGAGATGTAATTTGAGGGCATTTCTGTACAAGAGCTGTCAGTTTTGATCAGGCAGGGCACAGAGGGACAGCATGGTGGCAGGTTGCACAGTGCCACGGAGGTGACAGTGAGCTGGAGGTGCTCTCCCAGTACAAACTGGGGGGACCAGGCCAAGTGGCCTGTGCCGGCAACAGGCCAGGTCATGGCAGATTTGTCCTGAATCTGAGGGAATCCTTAGAGGAAAGGGAGCTTAAGGAAAGCTGTTGGTAATAAGGACAATTGGGTTTTAATGGGGTTCATAGAGACAGGACAGAAATAAAATCTGTGTTTGCATAAGATGGAAGGAGAAGCGGAAAGCGCAGAGCAGCAGTGACTGTCTTGAGCTGAAAGGCTCAGCAAGCAGTGTTCAGGCAGCCAGGCTCCATTAAGATCCTATCCATAATGCATGAGGTTTGGAAACCCAGGGGACTGCCCAACAAAAAGGGAAGAATCCTCCCAGCTCCCCTTCCGAAAGCGCTGGGCTGGCTGTCCCAGAAGGGCCCGTCAGGAGAGCACTTTGAGTAAGTAATGGCTCACTTTGGCAGAGGTGATGGAGCACTAATGCACTACAAGGAGCGCACTCCATGCTCGTGTCCAAGGATCACTGCGGGCAAACAACGCTGCCCTTATTGCAGCAGCATTACCCTCGGTTTTGTTTTATTTTGGGCAGATGGCAGGAGGCAATTCCTGCCTTCAATTCTCTGTCACATTGAGAATACCAGTGTCCTCCTGATAACTCAGTTAAACCTCAAACCTTTAAATGTTAACCCTTTATTTCTCTGGTGTGGTTCTAAAAAGATTAGGTGTCTAGTTCAACAATTCTGGAGTTTAGAAGAATCCACGTGCAGAGTTTTGGTTGACATAACTTAAGTACTAGAACAGAGTGGCCATCCTGAAAAAGTGCATTTCAACTTCTCGTGAGACACTGATTTGGTCCTCACACATTTGCCTGTATTTTCTGCTGAAGCTGTGTGCCAGACCTACTGTCAGTCACTGCAGTGCCATTTCTCATTTCTAATTTTTGTGGTATTTTTGAGTCTTCAGCACAAATGCAGTATTGAAAAAGCAGAATTATTAATTGAAATCGTTTCCTCATTAGAGTTATTTCTGCTGGAACAAAGATGCAACATGCACTGATTGGAATGGCTGAATAAAATGCAGCTTGGAACTGAGGAGATATTTCTCAGCTGTCCATGTTTTATTTCCCTGTGTACAATAACACAGACCTGAATTGACCTTCAGGATCTTCGCAAGGACTGTGGTGTCTGATCTTTTCCATCCCAGAGAGGAAAGAGGATCTGTCAGTTCACACACATCCAATTTATTTGCAGCAAACTACAGAATTTTGGAGAATACACAGCCTCCATCCCAGACACCACAAAGTCTCCAGCTACCTTACACTTTGGCACGAGCTGAGGGAACAGCTGGAACAGCAGGGATGGAAGCTGCAGTACCAGAAACAGCTTTGGCTCCGCTGAAATCAAACTCAGCAAAGTATAATGGTAAATTTGCTTCTCAGGCCTGAGAGGTGCCAATTCCTTCTTCTTTCCCAGTAAGGCCTTCTGCTTGGGTTTCAATTAGGTAAGGTTTGGAGAGGCCTTCATGGTCTGGAACTGGTGGAGTGTGTCTGGAGTGAGACAAGGAGAAGAGACCTGAATGTTCAGATTTATAACTCAGTAGCTTGAGGGAGACTCTGCAAATACTGTTGGTTCTTTTTCTGAAGCAAAAGCAGAAATAGAGTTCTTTACCCAAGTATAAAAGGGACTAGATATTAGTTTTTGAGTACATAAAAGGCTGATGCAAAGAGAGAAGCAATCCTTTTTTCGTAAAGGTGGATAAACCAAGAAAAAACAGTCTATACTTGAGCAGGGAGCCTTGGAGAAGAGTTTAGGAGATAATGGTTATAAAGTACTGAGATGGATTTCTTAGGGAAGTTGAAAGATTTTTGAGAGGAATTTGTATAAGGACAAATGGAACTAGCTGCAGAACAGGGAGAAGGACAAGACTGCAAGGCTCTTCCAGGCTATGATTCCATGGATTTGTAGTTTGGTTATAATTTGGGCAAAGTTCTGGGCTTGTGCTGTAGAATTTGTTTTGCACCAGTTCTATCCATCTGTCACAGAGTGGGAGAAGGCCAGCAAAGTTTATTCTTGTGCATCTTTCTTATTATTTTGCATCTCTCCATTCAGATACAGATACAGAGGTCTCTTGCCCCAGCCTGGAATCCCAAGCCCAACTCAATGAGTTTAAGATGATTGAGAAGTTAAAAAAGAACTGTTCCTAAGCTCTGCAGTTACACACTTGGCCTGTTCCCACATTGGCACACGTGGATCCTGTGAGGCCAAGGTAAATGCTGAGCAAGATTTTCTCAGCCTTTGTGCCAGCACTTGGGAGTCTGGCAGCGCTGGCACAGGCTCCAGTGAGGTATTGTCCATCCAGATGTGTTCCATGTGGGTCCAGCTGCACACTACACACCACTTGTCGAGTGAAGTCAAGGCAGAATTGTCCTTCTTTTTGGGACAAGTCCATTTCTTAAGGCATTGTTGTCATTGTCAGTGACCTTAGGTAGGATCTGATGAATGAATGACCGATGGGTTTGTGTTTGGCCCACAAAAATTTTACTACTGCCTATTTACACATCTGTAGAATCCCATATGACGTTTGGTTCATCTAGGTGGTAATTTATTATTTTTTTACCTCAGGGCAGTTTCATTTAATGTACTAAAAGAAAAGTTCCTCAGTTTTGGGGAGTTGTACTCATATCTCTAAAGTTTTTCTCAGCCATGCTGTGCACTTTGGCAGGGATTGTGTTACTTCCACTTCATGAGAGCAGACAGTCACCTATAGGAGCAGCCACTGCAGTCAATGGGCACTGACCTGGCTGGTGATGTTAATATTAGCATTTAGTTATCCTAAACCATACTCTCACTGCATGCAGAACTCTCTTATAAAGACATCCCCACCAGGGACCAACAGTACAGACCATGTTCAGAGCATTCCCAGGCCCATGGAATAGTTCCTGAACACAGATGTCCTTCAGATTGTCATGGAGGGACCTGTATTCTAGTTATGTTTGTTTCCTTAAAGTCCAAAATATTTCAAGACTATTTCAAAAAAGCTTCAGAAATCCTGAGGAAAGCTGGCTTCTGATGGGATCTGTTTTAAGCACCTGGAAAAAAAAAATTCGTTTTTAAAGACAGGAGTCTAAAATTCTTTATTTTCATTGTGTATCTCTGCAGTATTTCAGCAACGCTTTGTGCCATCCTTAGAAACAGGTCAGTGCCAGGCCTGGATTTTGCTGTGCCCCAAGCAGGATGCATTAGGTCTGTTTGTCATACCCATGAGCTTTGTCTCGGGACATCTCTTTCTGCACTGAGGTTCTGCAGCTCCTGGGAGCTTTTCCCTCATCACCGATCCCTGAGCTGGCGCTGGCCGCTCTCCCAGTGGGACTGAACCATTTTTACTTTTCCCATCCCTGCATCCTGCCATTGGGAAACAGTCCACCCAGGAGGAGCAGGTGGGACTTCTAAGTCATGAGAAGGTGTTCATTGATTTTATTTCTGTTTGAGCTTTCTCTTCCCTCTTCTATCCACTGTGTTCTCTGTACATTTTGCAGTAGATACACAGAGAACGTTGTTGCACATTTCTGCTCAGATGTCTTGGTCCAAAGTTTTTTGTTTCGGTGTTGAGATAATGATCTGACAAACTCAGAGTTTGGCTGTTGGTCTCTTCAGAGTGTTAGAAGGGTCCCAATAGAAGGTGACCCACTGAGAGATGGAAAGTCAGGGCTTCTTGCATAGTCCTGTCAGCAGATTCCCAGGATGAACAGGTCTCACTCTTGGAGACAGGAGCTCTGGGGAGGATCGTGAAGAGCAGCTGAAATAAACCCAGACTCTTGGAAAAGACGTTCAGGATCCTTTCATCACTCCAGACATGATTTTGCAGCAAGCCCAGCGTTCAGCTTGTTTTGAAAGCAGACATACTTGTCAGCAATTATTGCTGAGCTAGGGAGAGCACAGCTAAGATAGATAAACTTGTCAGCTGTGTCAACTGTGCTGATGGAAGAGCAGGAGGGCCAGCTGGAAGGTTGGAAAATACCTTTGTGTTTGAGATGCAGATAGTGAGGTGGTTCTTGCATAATGCTGCACAATGGTTGAGAGCATCCTTGGGTCTCAGGCACTAATTCCACAATTATTACAGAGAAGAGCCATGAGTGATGCTTTAAGAGGGCTGTATTACCACCAGGAATCCAGGAATTCTTGTAGGCCTGCAGGACTGAATCTTTCAATTTGAGGTCCCCTTGCTATCCAGGGGATTAATTGGGCTCCTCCTTCTACACACTATTGGTTTGCTCATCATCCATCTTTCATATTTGTCTCTTTAAAACTGTGACTTGTTGATTTTCACAAAAAGATGTCCATAGTTGTCATGGATAGCTACACCAAATGTACTTCTTTTTTGGTAAAATCTGGTGGTGTAGGGTTCTAAGATATCTGGTTTGAGGCTGGCAGTTGAGGTGTTGCCTGCTGGGCTGCTGGACTTGGGGTGTCTCTGTGGCTGGTGGGACCCCCCCCAAAAGGTCTCTTGGAAGGAAAAGTGAATGGCTCTAGTGGGAATTTGCTTTAAATACTACTATTATTTTTATATAAAATTAATAATAAACACATTTTGCGCTTGTAGGACCTAACCAAAACAGTCTCTTTGCTCCCGTGCCTGGGAGCCAGCAGAGGGAGTGTGAGCTAACACTGAACATCCCTGGGCAATGCGGGATGGAGACACCCAGGGAAACACCTCGGGCACAAAGCACTGCACATCGTATTCCTTTCCAGTCCCATTAGGAAGGAAGGCTAAATAATCAGCCCACCAAACAGGAAAATATGGTAGGAGTAACAAAAACCATTTTAATTCCGTGCTTCTAAGTGGATATTAGCAACAATAACATTAAACAAAATTAAGCCATAAAAAAGTACTCAGGAGTGCCGTATTCCGAGCGAGCACTAGAACCTGATGAGACTTGGGATGTGCTCTCTCCATTACAGACGCTCCCAGGAAGAAGGTGAAAATCTGTGCTTTGCCCTTGGCATGTTCAGACTGTTGTGTTTGTTTCTATATTGCTCTTTCTCTCCCCCTCTCAATAACTTCTGGGTTTCAAGCACTGTTTTGCTCAGTCACAGCGAAAGATGTTTAATGCATCTTCATTAATATACATGAAATGCTGTTCCTGTTTTCTGCTGAGGAGGTAACTGGGGCTTTTCCATCTCAGGTCTGAGCTGTGTGTGTGAAAGTGGGAGAGACAAAGAGCAAGGCGAGGGAAAGTGGGGGAGAGAGTTGGTTTGCGTCCATGTGTAGGTAGTTTTAAAAAAAACTTAATCTTTTCTGTTCTTGTGGAATATTTGTTACATATCCAGGAGACATTCAAAGCAGAGACTCATGTCAAGTAGGGTGAGAAGGGGAGCTTTTTTCCAAATTGTTGAATTTTCAGGCATGTCAGCCAGCTTTTAATCAACTTGGTGTGTGTCATGTTGGAATGTATGTCATGTTCTGGCTTCTTCATCAGAATTTCCTATCCCAGAAAATCAAACCTCTCCTGCAGAATTGAAACTGGATGGCCCTTTTTTCCTCCTCTGTTTGCATGACAGATCATACTGGTGCAGAAATCAGAGAGTGAGGTTCCTGTGTATCAGTGTATCAGGACTGATGGCAATAACAAAAATAACAGGACATGCACTGGGATTATTAATCAATCATGAAAGTAATTACAGCTCATCAGCCACTCAGCCTTGTCTAGGCCATTTCTTATGCTAATAAAGGGAAAGATTTTCCCCATCAAAGTAAATCCAAGTGTTTTCACTCCTCACAACAGGAAGATTCACCATCAGGTCACTTTGAAATTACAGTGAAGTGATAAGGATAAACTATCTGACGAAAAGAAAATAGCTTTTTCTGTGGTACAGAGTCAGGAACATTGACTTCTCCTGGGAAAGGTTGTTCCTTGCTCCAGTCAGATCGTGTTCAGTGATTTTCTCCCTAAAAATATATGTATTATAATTTGTGTGTAAATTCTAGTCTAAGAAAAGATTTTTACAAAGCAGGGGAAAATCAGCATCAAGTCAAAGCACTAAATATCTGGAGGTTTGATTCATGAAGGCAAATCAAAAGAGCTTTTTATGTACAACTTGGTAAAGAAATGTAAGAGAGAAATGGTCTGATAATGTAAAATGTTTCAGAAAGTTACAAATGCTATGAGGTTGCAAAAGAAAACCCAGAACATGCAGCATAAAACCCTAAGGAAAAAACTCTGGGGAAAAACCATTAAAGATGATACAAAGGAGTGTAGTTTCTTGAGGTAAAAAGAGATGATGAAATTTGTTCTTGACTGAGTCAGCGCACAGAGGAGCGCATTTCTAAGAAATATGATAGAAGTGCAGTCACTGACTAAGACAGAGTATCATTCCTAGAATACTCTAATTGCTGCACCGCTCAGGATTAGGGACTAGAGAGTCTCTTCAATCTCCAAGATTTGTTCACTACTTCACTACATGGCAGATAGTAATATTTCATATTCTTGCAGCTCCTTTCAGCAAATGATTTTAAGGAGCTTTAATTAATGCTTCAAAGTCCCTTTGTGATCAGCCCTAACCAAACACCTCAGGCTCAGCTGTACGCGTGAACTGGACACCAAGACCTGATGGTGAATAAGTTTTCAGATTGTTCTCATAAAAATATATTCAAAAACTTGACATACAATATGTGAAAAAAGTGAAATTATTTAGCAACTTGGGCTGAGCTGTGGCACATTTGTTCAGTTGTTCTTGACAGAGAGGACTTTACCACAGATGACACCTCATAAACATTATTTGGTTCTCATTTTATATAGCTCAGGTGAAATCCAAAGTACTGTAGTGAAGAATGCTGCATTTTGACCCAGAAGGAGAGAATATCAGAATCTGAATCAATGTTTGAAAAGAATCAAAGGCTCTTTTGTCTACTTTGACACCTGATACTCTGCAGCAAAGATTTCCACTTCCAATGAATAAAACTGCCCTAGGCTTGTTTCTTCCTCCAAATATCCAGGGAGTAAATCTCTCCAATTGTTCCAAACTGCATCGATATACAATATCAGGAGGAATGTGCAGGAGAATGGATATAATGTGAAAAATCTACAAGGCTGAAAATAAAAACTAAACAACCCTCTGATCTGCAGCCTAATCCCATGGTGCAGCTGACCCAGAATTGTAATGCAAATATTGTAGTTCAATCAGGCTATTTTAAGACAGGATAGGAATGAGGCTTCTACTTTCCCCAGAAGGAATGTACATCATTGCCTCTTCTTTAATTTCCTTTTGATTAAAAAAATATTAGACTGTCTGAAGAGTATGTGCTATCTTTTCTGTGTGTGGAGGGAAAGACGAAAATCAAAAGGAATGAGAAATACAGGTGAACTTGTCAATTCAGGTTCACTGGGAAAAGCTTAGAACTCTTTGTTAGATGCTCTTTGTGTGCTGTAGTTTGGCTGATTAGGAAATGCAATTTCTTTGTTTTTGCATTCTAAAATTCTGAGTTCTGCCAGAGAGTTTCTAGACAAGGGGATGAGAGTCAAGTTTCTGTGCAGTTCTTTCTTCCCTCCCCAGTTGTTCCAGGTTTATTTGTGCAGCCATTAGTTCAGTGAGATTCTATTCTGCTCTCTTCTCTTCTCTATGGGGTTTGATACCTAGAGCAGGCTGAAGCTGAGCTTTATTGCCCCATTTCCTTCAGCCAACCCAAATAACCAGTGGCAAACCCTTTATTTTTGAGCTCTGCTTGTTTTTTTGAGGTCTGCAAAATATTTGCAAAATGAAAGAAGGTCTTAAAAAAATTTCCAACTGGTTTGCTGTGTTTTTATTCTTGAACTGATTGTGCTGGCAGTTTTCCATGTGTTCTTTGTCTGCTTTGGAGCCAAACGGGTTCACTTGTGTGGCTGACATGAGACTTCTGAGCAGCTGCCAGAGCCTTTGAATAGCTGATGGCTCAACCAAGAGAGCCAATATCCAGCCCCAAGAGATTTAGTGGAAACCATTTTTACCGCTTTTCACATTCTCTCCAAAGTGTTTGGGAAATGTCAGTTGCAGAAAGTATCCCTGAAATGACTCTCCAGGACATGATGGGGAGAGTGGCTTTTCCTGACAGTGTCACAGAGACTCCAGAGAGCAGGATAATATGTAGAAAAAAAACAAACAAAAAACCCCAAAAAACCCCCAAAACCCAACCAACCAACAAAACAAACAAACAAACAAATAAACAAACAAACAAACAAAAAAAACAAAAAGGAAAAAACCTCCAAAACAAACAAAAAACAAACAAAAATAAAAACAACAAAAAACCCACCAAAACCCCAAAAACCTTAAAAAAACCCCACAAAACCCCAAACCAATGAACCAACCAACCAAAACAAAAGCAAAAATCCCCCAAAAAACAACAACCAAAACCCCCAAAAAACCCAACAACCAAAACCCAAAAAACCCCCTCCAAAACCACAACCAAAAAAGAACCACCCGACCCCAAAAAACTCACTGATGATGGCTTTGCGATTAAGAAGACAATATCAAAGAAGGTTGAGGAAAGAGAACTGCTCTGCTGACAGAGGGAGTGAGCTACAGGCTTTATCAGGAATATCCTTAGGCAAGGGAATGTTGATTAGGTTGAAGCTCTTGAATTTCTATTCTTGTGTTTGGTTTTGCTGTCCCACGGCTGGTTTGCTTTGTGTAGCTGTGGAATGGCACCAGGGTGAATCCAGGGCTGAGATAATGATTCCACATGAAGATTTGCATGTGGTGGTGGAAAATCAGACTGCATTGTATGAATATACAAATGCACACAGGTGAAGGGATGCTTAAAAGTCCTTTAATCCCTGACTTTCGAGAGCCCTGTGTTCCGCTGAGGTTTCTTCCCTTTAGTATGTACTATTATGTAACAGTTTCTGTTACTTTGTGTGTCGATCTGTCACTCCCACACTGCTCTGCTAAAGCCAAAGACAGTTGCTTTGCACATGAAACTTGAAAATGTGAAATTTTAAACTCTTCATGGATTTCAGACACTCATCTCTCCTCCTAAAGATGATCATTTGATACAAGCTGCAGAAATGTTCCTGGATCTGGAAGCTTTGCAGTATTAATTGGAGGATGGAGGAAATTTTTCATGCAGTTCTGCACGTTGATGAAGGGAACAAAATCTTTGTTTCATGCAGTCTAGGACCGCCTGGTACTGCAGTGCTCAGGGCCACAGAACTGTTGGGCTGAATATTTTATGTGAATCAAGTGGCAAGATCCTGAGTGAGATGGAGCTGGCAGCTCCAAACAAATGGCCATACAGCCGTGCCTGCATTATTCACAGTGTGTGTTTAGGTTGTGTAAAGACAATCCCCTTCTTTGGTTTTCATAATTTTTTAAGTTTCTCTTTTTTTTTTTTTAGCTTCTTCCTCTCTTTTGCAATGCATTAGTTACTATAGTAACTATGCTGGGGATGGTATAGAAAGAGGCTAGTGCACCCTAGCAGTGAAATATAAAGCCACTTTATATAATAGTTTGAAATTTATATCATGGCTTTGAAAATACAGCAGTTTTGTGGTGGTTTCCATTACTATGTGTGTGGTATCAGTGTATATAGCACTCCTAGGTCATCACTGGCAATTACCCTGTGCTGCCAACATCCAAACGATGGCAACCAGAATTCCCACTGCAGACAAAGCTTTCTGACATTCACGGCCAACTTCACCACCATCCACTGTCACCCCCTGAGGAAGTTCGGTTGGTATGGAAAAGTCTTATGGGAAATTGTACCTGTAGGCCCAGGTTACCCTGGGTTTAACTGCCACCACGGCACCACTCGGAGGTGCCAAGGGGTTGTGTCTGCACTGATCACCTAGCAGGGCTTGAAGTGCCCTGCATGCCTGTATTCCATACATATATCCTAGCCTGTATTCCATGCCTGTATTCCATACATATATCCTAGCCTGTATTCCATGCCTGTACTCTATCCCTGTATTCCTGCCTGTATTCCATACCTATATTCCAGCCTGTATTCCATACCTGTATTCCATACCTATATTCCAGCCTGTATTCCACACCTATATTCCATACCTGTATTCCACACCTATATTCCAGCCTGTATTCCATACCTATATTCCATACCTGTATTCCACACCTATATTCCAGCCTGTATTCCATACCTATATATATTCCAGCCTGTATTCCATACCTTTATTCCAGCCTGTATTCCACACCTATATTCCAGCCTGTATTCCATACCTATATTCCATACCTGTATTCCACACCTGTATTCCAGCCTGTATTCCACACCTATATTCCAGCCTGTATTCCACACCTATATTCCAGCCTGTATTCCATACCTATATTCCAGCCTGTATTCCACACCTATATTCCAGCCTGTATTCCATACCTATATTCCATACCTGTATTCCACACCTATATTCCAGCCTGTATTCCACACCTATATTCCAGCCTGTATTCCACACCTATATTCCAGCCTGTATTCCATACCTATATTCCATACCTGTATTCCATACCTCTATTCCACACCTATATTCCAGCCTGTATTCCATACCTGTATTCCAGCCTGTATTCCATACCTATATTCCATACCTGTATTCCACACCTATATTCCAGCCTGTATTCCCCACCTATATTCCAGCCTCTATCCCAGCCTGTATTCCACACCTATATTCCAGCCTGTATTCCATACCTATATTCCATACCTGTATTCCACACCTATATTCCAGCCTCTATCCCAGCCTGTATTCCACACCTATATTCCAGCCTGTATTCCACACCTATATTCCAGCCTGTATTCCATACCTATATTCCAGCCTGTATTCCCCACCTATATTCCAGCCTGTATTCCCCACCTATATTCCAGCCTCTATCCCAGCCTGTGTTCCATGCCTTTTCTCCATCCCACCAGAACAACAGCCACAGCGTTTGGGCTGGGATGCTGTTATCTCTTAAGCTGCCCTGCTCTGAGTCAGTGTTTTCACAGGTGAATGCCAAACATTGCAGGAAGCAGAGGCAGAGTAGAAAGTATTCCTGAAGCCAGTTCTGACCTGCAGCTCCTGCATAGCTCCAGGAGACACTGAAGTACGAGCTATTTGTTGATAATGATGTATTACACACCTGGTAACTTTGGCCTCTTCTGGTAATAAGAGAGTTTTTTTCCTTTTCAGGGAGCATATTTAAGCACAGTCTGGTGTAAATTCATACTTTAGTAATTGTGTTCTACCTATCCCTGGAGTTCTGAGTGAAAGCATTACCATTCATTACTTCCTGTCCGAAACTCAGGGCTGCCAGCTCTCATGATTTTATGGAGTCTCAGGATAGTTGTATTTTCAAAAAGTCCCAGCTCCTGAAGCAATGCAAATATGTGAACTCTATTTCATTACATAAAGGGCACACTTCTGGTTTCCTCAGCTGGGGAAAAGTCTGAACTAGCAATTTAGTGCATTGTAAGACAGGGGGGAAAAGGTAATTTAAAGGTGTATTCTTCTTTATAAAGTCTCTAACTTAAATAAGAATCTTTTCAAGATTATGACTGATAAGTTTTGGATGTTTGCACTAGACAATAAGGTATTGTTTGTTTATTTTTACTGCCATGTTCTACTTGGGAGCTTGGATATCCCTCACTGGTAGAACATCCTTTGCATTACCTCATAAAAGAGTGGAGATTAAACTAGAAACCTATTTAAAAATGTTTTGAGATCTTTGGATGCAAGCTGTGAAAAACACATCTGTCCTCTTAAATATGCATTAATGTATAAAGCACATTAAAAATTCAGCTCTTAAAATCTTCATCACGTGACCTGAAAGTCTGCTGATATTTCTCTTGACTCTTGAAGGCAGATTTTCAAGGAGCTGCCTAATTCCTTATTTAAACTCTGCAAACCCTGTCATAGATGGCTCTTAGGAGCAGGGAGGAACAGGGAATAACTGAGAGAGGAAAATGGCAGGGAAAAGGAAGAAAGGTCTCTGTGTGCCTGTGGTTCCAGCACCCAGATTTTGGGAAGCATGGCGAGTGCTGAGCAGGGAAAAATGGGGAGTAAATGATTTCCCAACTACTGACTTTCTGCAGGTTTCCTTGGATTTAAACTCCTGGAACTGACCACTGACACAATATTTGGCTGATGGTCTCACGTCATCCACTCCACTCCCCTCCACTGCCCATGGCCTGAGTTCCATCATATCCCAGAGCCAAGCTGTGTTTTTCCCTGGCGAATCCATTGGCTTAAAGGATTTCTCACCGTGCAGCAGTAGGATGTTTATTTCCATAACATGAACTGTTGGATTCCTGTAACTTGGAGCCTGGAGAAGGGGGAAGGAGCAGGGGAGAGACTGAAATGTTTCTGTACAAACCTCTGGCTACGGAGCCCAGTAACCTCTCCAAAGCACTGTCATATCTCAGCCAACTTAGAGAAGGGCTTGGAATCGTGCTCCGGGCAGGCCTAGGAGAAATTTGCATTGTTCACATTATTGCTGGTATTCTCTGCTTTCTGAACAACAGCCAACAGGAAATTCCTGGGACAAATCTTTCCACTTTTTTTTTTCCCTTTAATAAAATATTTGGGTGGGGGGGAAGGGCAGGAGAGTGAAACCAAGTCGTACAGAACAAAGGCGGCAATATCAACCTCAAATCACAGATACGTAAAGTTTTGAGCCTCCTTTGTGATTTTATTTTTCCCTCTGAAGGATTTATGACCTCACGTGCGTTGTTTCTGTGACATCAGATGGTGTTGCCATGGGAACCATTTTATTGTCAAAAACAAAAGAATTTTGAAGAGTTCCTTAGCAGCACGGGACACAGAGTGCAGAGGATAAAGAAACTATTTTTATCTAGATGATAAATCTGCTTTATTAGGCCCATGATTTTTCAGCTCTGTCCTGCTAGAAGCAAAAATAAATCTGGCAAAAACAACAACTCTTGCACCTGTTAATCAGGGACTGAATTTGTCCCTACATGCAAAATCTTGGGAATTTCCTTTCTTGTCTCCCCCTCCAAAAGACTGATAGCTTCCAAATGCTTTAGCATATGAGGAGAAACAACAATCTGCTCGTATGAGCTTTACAGGAGCAAGTAACAGGAAGTTTGTGTTGCTGTGGGCTTGGTTGCTTTAAATTGATGGTGTATAATCATGAGCAGAATGAAATATTGAGGATTCATATTTTGCTTCCATAATACCTCCAAAATCAAATTTCATTAAAGATTCGGTAGTTCATATTGTTAAATGTAGAGCTCTCTAGTTTGTGCTGCGATCTGCAGGAATGATGGATCCACACCAGTGGACCCATAGGTAAAAAATAATAAAATGCTGTGATTGAGCATGGTTTAAATGTGGAATAATGTTCAAACCCTGCTGAGAACGACACGGGATCAACCTGCTAAAAACTAACACTTACCATGGACCAAATCTGGGAGGTTCAGATCCATAAAAATAGCAAGCGTGTGGTGTATGAGCTCACTGCTAACATGCACTGCTAAGTCCTACAATCCGATCTGAATGTGTATCTACACACAGCCCAGTTTTCCTTGAGGAAAATATCAACACGGGTTCTGAGAGAAAGTTGTTAGAGGAAATTTTAAAATTCCTTTCACATATGTATCCTGCCCTGGTTAAGATTCTGCAGCTGCTGAATTCAGTGCCCCAGCACTGTTGCTGTATTCCAAAAGACAAGTGATCTCATTGCCATATATTTGCTGGAGTAAAAGGAATATGCACAGGGGGATAGGTAGGTTAAATGCCATATGGTTAACCCCAACGATCCTGTTTTAAATGATTCCCCATGTTTGGGTGGATATCAGCATTTCACAATATTTTGCTGATCTTTTCCTTTGTAACGAGGTAACCTGGGGAGAGAGAGAATGATAGTGACTGTAATTACTCCAAATTTATATCTGCTCTCTGTCCAATCCACCTCTACAAATGTATTCCTGTAGACCTAAGCAGCTTAGAAGTGGATCTGAGGGAATATCAAGGATGCAGAATCCCAGCATGGGAAGGAGAAGGAAAGTGCTGCTTAAACATTGACACATTGCCAGATGTAGTGCTTTTTAACATTGGTGGAGGCTTGTTCACACTTGTCAAATCACACTGTGCTTGCTAATGTTGCATTTTCATCAAATATATTAGCTCGCTCTCTATTCCCGCTCTCCAGCAATCCTTTTATTTTCATTTTTCCTTCCTTACCTTCATTCTCCATTCTTTGTCTGCCCTTTTTGCCCTTATGGTTATTTTCTTCCTTTCTTTCTGCCTGGCTCCCCGCTTCAGCTGAAAAAAATCAGTCCGACCCAATCTCTCTTTTTTTGAAGCACGTAGGTTAAGCAGATGCCTGCCTGGAGGAATTTACAGTCTCAGCCTGATGTACAACACGCAAGGAATACATAGGCTGATATTCCAGGGTGGGAGTAGTTAGTTGTTAATCAGCAATTGGAGGATGCATGAAAGAAACACATTTGGGATCTTCTTAGGAAAAATAAAAAAAGGTAAAGCAGTGAATGTCTGCCCTGAAGGGAAGAGATCTTTTTTTGGTGCACCAGTGGGTAGTGTCAGTGAAGAAATGGAGTTCAGACCTGAGGAGCACTTTGTGTGGAATACTAGGATGCACCAGAAATAACAGATTACAGTATTTGGGAGTTTCTGATAGGTGACAAAGGGGGTCTTAAATTAGTTGTGAAAAAAAGCTGAGGTTTATGAAGGGGTTTAATAAAAATAACAGAGAGTAGCAGAATGTCCCCTCTTCCCTTTCATTTTAGCTGTGCACAAAAGCAGCAAGGATTCTCATTCCTTTGCCCCCTCAGCTCTTTCCCCCATTTCCCTGTCATGTGGAAGGATAAAAAGAGAGCATTGAACTCGGAGTGTCTGATTGGGTTGGACAGGAGAAATACTGAGAAGATCTTTGCTGAGGGCAGGTCTGTAGGCAGGGAAGGAGGGTGAGTGGAAGGGAGCTGTCCTGAGAGGCTCTTATCTGGGGCCTTATTCCATCCAAGTGGGGGACGGCTGACAAGTGCAGACACTTAAACAAGGCCAGTGTTACAGCAGAGCATTGCCCTTCAGTGGTTTGAGAGCTGCTGCTGGAGGGAGAATGTTCAGCACAACAGAATCCTGAAGGATCACTGAGACAGCCTGAACTGGGCAGGGTTTGCAGTCCAGCTGCCAGTGGGTGCTTTTAGGGGCAGGTAGATAAAAATTTTAAATGTTAGTATGTAAGCCTTTGTCTTCTTATGGTGCAAAATGTTAGTGCTAAATCTTCTCTTCACGTAGACAACCTTTTATCAGCTCAAGGAGGTTTCTCCACGGAGAGTTTTCAGCTTGTGCTCCCCCAGCAGTGTCTTGTATGATACAAATAAGCACATTTGTCAAAAAAACAACAAAGGAGTTGCTGAGGAAGCAAAGCCAGAGAAGACTCAGTCACACCAGCCTTTCCATGGATCTGGCACCTTTGCTGGTGGGCTCTGAGGTGGGGTTTGGGCTTTGGTGTCTCTCTCAGGGTGGGTCAGCTCCTCATAATGTCCTGGGGCAGTTATGTGTCAGATTCAGCACTAAAGGCACTGACTGTGTAGGATTCCTGTGGCTGCTACTGCATTGGAAGCCCTTGGAAAATTCTGCTCACTTACACTGTAGAAGCAGAGAAAACTCCTTGATCCACCCGGATTAACAGAGGAGGAACTACAGATCTGCTCTCCTCCATATCTTGTCCCTTTTTCCATGGCTAATCCCTGCTTTATGCCAGTTTAGGGTGTCACATTCATGTTTGATGTGATGCAGGTTCCTCAATCTGATCGTTCTCATCCACAGCCTAAACTGGAATGTTTTGGAGTCCTCATATCCCATGTACAGCAAGGGAACATATCCAAGTATTTTCTAAAATAGCCCCTCTCCTTTCCGTTGTTCAGGGAAGGGATATGGTGTGTTCAGACATCGGCTCACCACAAACCATCCCTCTTTCCATTTGTGTGTAATCTGAGGCTTTCCTGTGTTTGGGGAAAGATTTGCAGGGGAATTAGGGAAATTAAGGGCAGTAACATGTGAGAAGGTAGAGAGCTGCTGGGATTCCCTGCGATGGCTGTGGCTGTGATAATGAAGCCTTATCAGAACATGCTTGCCTGAGTCCCTGCCTCCGTGATTACTTTTCAGCTGAAAGGAGCTTTACCTGAATTAGTGTTTTGATTGCAGTTTTGAAGGGAGTCCCCTCACCAGTTCTGCTTTCTCTGCATTGGAATGGGTTTAGAGTGCATTAAATCAGTTTCTTTTGGAGGAACTTAAACACAAAACGTGCTTTAGGAGTAGCACAACCTCCAGCTGGGATGTAAAGACCCAAACTAAGGGTTGGTTTTGTGGATACTCCTAAACCAAACCTTCAGCAGGGCTGCTCTGTCTGTGGGACCAGGCTGAACCTCGTCCAAAGCAGAATTCAAGGGCTGCATTCAGTGCTCACTTTGATCACTGAGGTGCTGCTATTGTACAAAATTACTGGCAGGATGTAGCCAGAAGTGGCTGCAGTTTAAATGTCAGAATTCACTGTAAAGATGGGAAACACGAGAAACAAGAATGACTCCCATGGAATACCCCATTTCATCCCAATACTTCACACTGGGAGCAGCCCTGAACCTGCCCCTCAGCTTTGTATCAGTGTCAGACACAAGAGCTTCTGCTCACCTTTCCCCACCACATCCCTACCCTGAAGTCAACCCCTCTTTCCTCCACACAGTACAACTGTCAGCTGAAAATTTGTGAAAATCCACTCATCAGAAAAGAGTTAAAGCTATATCAAGAGATATAGCACCATATAAACACCATATCAAGAGATAGCAAGGGTAAACGGTGTGGTGTGGGAGTCATTGGTATGTCCCACATGCCTATGCATTCCCTGCAGATTGGGCTCCCTGTGGTTCAAAGGACAGGGATACCTGAGGGAACTTGAATTTTCAATTCCCTCTCTTCCCCACAAAGGCCTTATGAAGAAGGAAACTGGAGGTAAATATTCCTGCTTTTCATCTCTGGGGTGGGGCAGCCCTTCTCAGCCGCTGGCTGTGAGCCATTGATTTTGCCACTCTTCTAAAAAGGGAAAGATTTTAAAATTTTCATCTCAGAGTCAGGGAACAGCTGGGGTGATTCAGCCACTCTGGGCCCTGTGGCTGGCCCTGATTTCCTCCTGCTTCATGACCAGTACAACTGTTTGGTTCTTCTGAGAAGGTTGTGTTTGTTTCTCTTTAACCATTAACGTGCTTCCCTTGGATCCTGTATCGGAGTGCTGGTTACAGAGCAGGGAACCGCTCTGAATGTGGATGTAAGGATGAGAGATTACAGCCATGGAGAGAGATGGGGCACCATGGATTCATGGGCTGGAGCAGCACTGCAGGAATCCTGTCAGGACAGGGGGGCTCTGCCATATGGAATGGTTCAGACGGGGTGAGGAAACAACGGAGTTCTCACAGAAAAGCGGTGCTGACATTGTTTTCAAGTCCAGCTTTTTGTTCTCCTTAGTCCTAGGAAATTTCATGGTGAACCAGTCTAAATTATTACCTCCCAATGCTATTGCTCCTTGCTGTGTTTTTGTGGGAATACTGTGATTCCTCATTTCTATGGCCCTTTCTGCACTAACGCAGGGATGTTGGGCCACAGCGTTCCCAGTGGTACTTGATGGACCTGTCAGAGTTGGGTTATCTTTGTCTTAGAGCTGGTGATGTAATAAAAATACATTCTCATTGACTAAGTTTTAGCGTTTCTAGATTCTCAGCTGAGAGTCTGAACTCAAAAATTGCGTAGAAATAGAAAGAAGGAGTTTTATGTATCCTGTCTGCATATAGGAATCATTTCTGGAATATGCTGAGTATTTTAGCTTAACACTTCTGCAGGAACAACCTAGAACATTGCAGTTTCATTCCTTCAGATTGATTTATAAACCAGACTTTTAAAGGAGAGGAAAAACTCCAACTAAATTATTTTATGTAGCTATGGACCATTCAATGTGTACCAAAGTCATAAATCAGACCCCAGAAACAAAGAGAATATTCAGGATTTTACTTTCTGGATGGCCTTTAGGATTCAGTTTTCTAGATTTTCTACTCTCTTATAATTGACAGGGAAGACTGGTAAATAATTTCTTGATTCCAGGAGCTCAGTCTTTGTGAGAAATATAAAATGTACAAAACACTGCAAGACCAGACCTTTCCCCAAAACAAAAAAAAAGTGATGTTTGGGTTATGACCACCTTGGTTGCTGTAAATCTTGATTAAATTATTCACCACTGTCTGGCTTTTACACATTAAAAATAATTTTTTTTCCCCCTAAGAGTAAGCAGGATGACATAGGGTTGGGGAGGAAAACACAACGACAGTACAATGGAATTCTTCCCTTAGAATTAATTTGGATAAAATTGGTTTTGACATTTCTTCCCTATCTTACTACTTCTGTGAAAAGGCAATGAATCCAGGATTTCCAGGGCAGAGTGCAGGATCAGAGCAGAAGTCTGTGGGCAGCTTGCCAGAGCCTACCCCTCACTGCTCTGTAAGGCCTGTGATCCCTAAATCCTGCTCAAAAGGGTAAAACACAGGTTTTCCTCAGTGGGTACATGGGTAAAACAGGAAAGCCAGGGATAGAAAGCCCTTCCAGGCACAGTGCTTCAGAAATTTGGACTTGACTGCAACCATGTGCTTCACATTCGGTTCAACCCACTGGGCAACGCCGGATTTTTGCCTCAGCCTAAAAATCATCTCTGTCAAATAATGGATCTTTCCCTCTGTGGGTGTTTTCCAGGAATCTTCTCAGAATCTTCACAATGTGTGCAAGAGAAAAAATCGTTTGCAGGGCTGAAGCTGAATTCCACCCTCAGCGAGCCAGAGCTCTCCAGGGCTGCCCCCTCTGAGCTCCCAGTCTTGATCTCTCCAGATTTAAACAGGAATAATTTGGCAATTGCCTCTAAAGGTGCAATTGCCATTTGAGATGAGCATCAGGTCCATTTTTTACATGACCCGCTCCTTCCTGCCTTGCTTTTAGCAGGAGTTGTGCAGGTGAACTCCCACCTCCTGTGTTCAGAATCTCAGCAGCTGATTTTGGGCTCCCTCTCCTCGTGCTGCCACTGCCCCAGGCACAGCTGAACCAGCAGCCCTGCGGCTCTCCTTAGCTGCAGGGTAGAGGCAGGAGAATGTCCCCTTCCTGCCAGTAAATAGCACTCCTGAGTGTTTCCCAGCTGTGGCCACAGCCCCCTGCAGCATTTTCATTGATTTTCACCGTGCAAGGAGGGTCATTCCACCTCGGAGAGCACAGGAGTCACTCTGTGTTCCCGGCTTGGGAAGAGCCAGCAGCCTGGCAGGGGCACGGAATCATCCAGGCTGGAAAAGCCCTCTGAGACCATCGACTCCAATCACTCCCCAGCACTGCCAAGGCCGCCACTGACCCATGTCCCCAAGTGCCACATCCACATGGCCTTTACATCCCTCCGGGGATGGAGACTCCACCATGCCCTGGGCAGCTGTGCCAGGGCTGGACAGCCCTTTCCATGAAGAAATTTTTTGAATATCCAACCTAAGCCTCCCCTGGCCCAGCCTGAGGCTGTTCCCTCTCCGCCTGTCCCTGTTCCCTGCGAGCACAGCCCGACCCCCCCGGCTGTCCCCTCCTCAGGAGTTGTGCAGAGCCACAAGGTCCCCCTGAGCCTCCTTTTCTCCAGGCTGAGCCCTTTCCCAGCTCACTCAGCCTCTCCTGGGGCTCAGCCCTTCCCAGCTCCGTTCCCTTCCCTGGACACTTCCAGCCCCTCCATGTGCCTCTTGTCATGACGGTTCAGAACAGGGTTCAAGGTGCCCCACCCTGGCTTCAATCATCCATTCTGGAAAGGAGGAGAGTCAGGCTGCAGTCTTGGGGCTGAGAAGATCTCAGGACTGCTGTAGGACTATGCTGGGAATCCTGTGGAGTCCATGTTTACCATCCTCACTTCACAAGGGAAGAAACAGTGGCAGATTGGTTTATCTGTAGCAGACAGACTCTGGTGCAGCCTGGGGGTGCTCACCTGTGTGCAGGTGAGGGACAGAGGTGCCTGTGCTGTCTCATTTCTGTTCTTCCATCTGACAACTGTTACATATCTGAAGAGCCCAGTCCACCAGGAGAGACGTCCTGCCTCTTTTGATGGGGAAGGTAACACTTCAAGGAGGTTTGAGGTCACCTTTGTGGTGCTGAGTTTTCACGCTCACAAACCAAGGGAAGGGTTTGGAGTCTTTTTTGAGTGCTCAGTTACACTGAGCTGCAGTCAGTGACAGTCCTTTGTGCTCAGCATTTCTTAGATGAGCTGGAGCTGCTGCAGAGTCACTCCAGAAACCTCCCCAGCTCATGGAATTGTATCCTGGAGCTTTGTCTCTTGCTAGAAAACTAATCCCTGCTATTGCATCTCTCTCCATTCATTGGCATATTTTGTGAAATATTCATTTGTTTTTGTATTTCACTTCATGTGGCCACCTACTTCCCCTCAGTGTCAGTTCAGGTTTGGAGCTCTGATCTTGTGCTGGTTTTTCATAAACATCTTCCTCCTAAGTGCTCCTTTCTAAACAGTATTATGGCAACGATGTTAAAAAAAATTAATTAAACCCCCCATGAGATTAATGAAACTGTGATTCTTTGGGGTTTGTTTTGGGGATTTTTTTTTCTTTTGTCTCCATTATTTACAACAGAAGAAAAATCTAAGAAACTTACTTTTTACTTTTCTAAAATAGAAGTTCCAGTTGTATGGCCACAGAAACGAAAGCTTTAAGAAAACATTATGAAACTGAGAGATTCATTACAAGACCTTGAGAGTGGACAAAGCACTCACCCCCATGGAACAGCTCTTGTGGTAGGCAACAAGAAAAACAAAAAACCCAAATACCACACATGGCGAGTGCTCGGGAGAAAATTCCCAAAAAACCCACAGTGCAACAAACAAAAATAATACCCAAATGAGAAAACCCTGAGTTATTTATTTGTATTAATGTCCTCCATCTGCTTTCTGACCAGCTATTTATTCTAAACTAGGTTGAGATCCTATGGTCAAACACAAAATGAGGAATAAAGTTTAGAGAGTTTGGGGAAAGTGAATTTTGCTGTGTATGAGAATAATCAATGAAAAAATGTGGCAATAACTGATTTATCTCTTTCACTGGACTCTTGCTCATCTTAACATTGTGTCTGTTTTTCTGTCTAAAATCTAAATGTTTTTATTGGAATAAATAATGTAACTCTGATGATAACTTTGCTCTGTAGTATCATTTACCAATGAAAAGGAAGATAATTTTGCCCATTGGCTGTAAATTTGCAATGTTTCAGTTCCACCCCAGCTTTATCCAGCTGGTGCAGGTTTCCTGGGAGGTGCTGGCACCACAGTGCCACTGCAGCCCTGGGATTTGGGATCTGCTCTTCTCTTCCCTTTGCTGGCCTGTCCTGGTGTCCCTCCTCACCACACACTTCCTCCCCAGCCCAGTGCCCTGAGGTTTGGAGCTGAAATGGATCTCCCTGGCCCTGCAGGTGCAGAGTGTGAGCCTGGGCTCTCTGTGCCAAGCATCTGCTCTGCGTGTTTGTGCTCTGTGCTCACCCACAGCTCAGGGAATGCTGCAGCGGCTGCAGCACTGCCATTGGGAGTGTCCTTTGGCACTGCAGGAGCACCCACTGGGGACTGCTGGATATTCAATCCACAGCCAGAAAACCATCCACAGCTCAAGGCATTTGCTTTTCCTAGCACCACCTCAGCCCCCCAGACAATTAGTAGATGTAGAACTGTTCCACCTCCAGCAACTGCTTTTGTTGTCTCTTTTTCCTTTTCTTCTCCCGCATCCCATTTCATTTTTAATATCTTTCCCTGCTTTTGTCTTTTTATCCAAAATTTTATCCTTTGTCCTGCAAAAGCAGTTTGCAGGAACACCCTCAGAGCCTGTAGGGTATGCACATGGATCTCGTAAGTTTGGGAAGGTTGTCCTGTCTAAATCATGAGTTTTACTTGTCCATAAATTTTCAAAATAAATGAATGAAAAGTGAATCAAGTTCTGAGTCTCCCTTCAGCCCTTTGGTTCCTAAATCAAGTTAATAACCATGTGTGACCTTTAAGGTGGAGGTGCCAGGCCTTCGGTGCCTGCAGTGGAATGTAAATCAGAGGCTGCTCAGCTCAGTCCTGCCCCTGCCCTTGGCTGCTGGGCTTCCCCCCTTTTGATGATTTTCAGTATCTTTTCTGGTTTGGACTTTAAAGAAGTTTAGTTCATCACTGGCTGAAAGCAGAGGATAGAGGGGACGTCTGATTGAAATCTGATTTATCGAAGATTCAGTATCCAGTATTGGATTCACTTTTGAGTTAGTGCTGGAAAAGGTTTGTGTATGATAATGGAGATTTTCTGTGGCACCATGGCCATGCTCAGGCTCCAGCTACAGGCACTTGCAGCATTCAGAATTTGGTTAGAAGTGAACATTTTTTCAGCCAAAGGAATTCCTTGTAGTTATTTACTCCAGCAAAAGAGGGAGATCCTCCTGAGGCTGCTGCTTCCAGGATTCCTTCTCAAAATCACCCTGTCATTTCAGTTTTTTGGGATGTGTGGGTGTCTCTGCGATGGAGAAACAATGCTCATGGAGCTTTTGTACCCTTGGTGTGGAAGTTGCTCTGGCAACTCCCCATGGCTTACTGAATGCCAAGGTAAATAATAGCCAAAGACATGCATCCACTATTATTCTCATAATTTCCTGCTGCCCTCAGGCAGTAATAACTTACACACCCTATTTTCCAAATGTTTCTAATTTATTTCTCATGAGCGGAATTATCTCATAAGGAAAACTCCTCCCCTTTGCAACCAGTCCCTGCCTCTTCTTTTCCAGCTGCCCCAGATGAGGTGACCAGCCCAAGGAAAAGCTTAGGGATCTCCTGCTCCCTGTGAACTGCTGGAACAGAGCACATTCAGACTCCTCACCGCGTTCTCCTGCTGCTCTGGAGCTCTGGAATTCTCCCTTCCCGAGCCCTAATCCTGCATGCACTGCTGCCTGCAACTCTGCAGAGAGGTTTCATCCCTTCTAATCCCAGCTCGTGGTTCTCATACAGCTCCTGCTTTTCCCTCTGAGCCTGGGCCTGGGATATCCCTGTTCTTCCCGTCCCACCTCTGTCATGTGCAGCTAGAGCAGGATTTGCAGCTTGCCTTTTGCATCGGCCACAAAGTTTCTCCCGAGAAACTGCAACACAGGGAGGAAACAACCAATTTAGCTTTTCTTAACATTGAGGCAGAAACATGGTTATAGGCCTTCAGTTCCCCTCTGTTAATGGATAGCTTTGTTTTTCAATACTTTTTTCCTCTTGATTGCCATCTGTATTGACTTATGAATTGGTTTTGAGAGTGCAGCAAATGATGTGCAGTGATGGCTACATGATGATTGAAAACGGAGGAGAAAAGACAACTCAAAACAAGACTCTGAAGACTGGTTAAACAAATAAAATTACTCAAAAGTACCATAAAACTATTTCCATGAATGCTTAGGTGAAGCTGTGGTTTGAAAAGGATGTCCCTAGGCTGGACTGTGATTCCACTTTGTAACTCCCCTCCTGCTTAAGCAGCCTTTTACATGAAGCTCAGGAGTGGGAGAATCCAATCCTGAAAGTACATTTACATTTTTCATCTTTCCTTTCAATTTTGGGGGGCTTGCAGAATCTATTTTACACTTCAGCTTTGTATAGACTGCAGTGGAAAAGGCATCCCCTCCATTAGTTTGCAGGAATCCTCAAAACAAAAAGGTTATTGTGCTTCCATGCTCAGTCTTGGAAACCAAAAACACAGAAATAAACAGTGAGCATTTGTAGCCATGCTGCAAATTGTTATACAAAATAAATTATTGTTACAAACTGGTAGCTATTGCTGTTTCTCTTCTCTCTACTGGTGTAGTTTAGCCTGTGAAGTGGTTAAGGGAGCTAGAAAGCAGGATTAGTCTTTTCTTTAACACGTTTTCCCTTTCCCAGTCCCATGCACTGACACAGTGTTGTGGTAACTGGGTTGCAAACACATCAGAGATGTTACTGTTCTCAGGGGTACAAGAAGTAAGCAGGTTTTATTAATGTACTGGAAAGTAATCAAGAAAAATAAGTTTTCTTCCTCTTTCTATGCTATGTATTGTGTGCTCTGCATTCTCCTCCCTGCAGCTTCCTGCAGTAAGGGACATTCTGCTGCCTTTTCTCCCTCCAGCCCAAAAGCTGCTTTTGCCCAGCAGATCTTGGGGCTGGGGGAGGCACAGGTGAGGGACAGGAAGGGCTGGGGAGGGGCAGGGTGGGCACAGCCTGGGCTCAGTGCTCACCTCAGGGAGTGCTGGCAGGCAGAGCTCTGTGCTCCTGCAGGGAACGGCATTCCAGCAGGGAGATGGAAATGGGAGCATGGTGAGTGGGGTGCATCCATTCTACCCAACTGAAAATTTTCATGGGATTTTTTAATATAAGCCTTTTTCTGATTCTGTTCATTTTTGCTTTCATGTAATTCTTTTTTCCTTCTTCTCTTTCTTTTTGTGACCAAGTTTGTACCTCACTTTTTTGTGTGGCCATTTTCAAGGAACTCACAAGGCTTTAATTCTGATCTAAGACATTTGCTTCTGTGCTAAATAAAGCAGCAATTAATTATTAAAACCATACCTTTTGTGGCTGAACGTTCTCCCTCATAGCTGTTAAACTCTAAGACATATTTTGCTTTTTAATTATTCATATTTTAAAATTTATTTTGCGAGTATACTGTAAGTGTTTAGTGGGAAACTGGGAGAAGGATGGTCTGGCTGCTGCTGGAGACTGCAGTGTGAGCCAGGAGCAGTTCCAGCTCCAACACAATCTTCCTGGATGGCTGACAGTGCCTAGAAGCATCCTGAGTTCCTGCTCAATATCTGTGGGAATCAGCTGTGGGGTTATGGCTGAGGGCTTTGGTACCTCCCTTTCTGCCCCTCTGCCCTGCTCAGGTGAGACCCCACCTGCAGAGCTGCCTCCAGCCCGGGGATCCCAGCACAGGAAGGATGGGGAGCTGCTGGGGAGAGTTCAGAGGAGGCACCAGGGGGATCAGAGCAGCTCTGCTGGGAGGAAAGGCTGCGACGGTTGGGACTGTCCTGATGCCTTAAGGGGGGAAATGATGCCTTGAGAATTTCTAGCTTCTGTTCTTCATGTATCTGTAGGTTTGGTGTGTAGTTCTGGGCTTCATATAAAACCCTAAAACCTCTGTTCCCAGCACCTTTAGCCAAAACAATTCTGCCAAATGGAAATTCAAGGACACATTCATTGCCTTAGAGCCCCAAAATACGTAAACAGCAGTGAAATGGGGGGAGTGGGCCTGGGGTGGTGAACATCATCACCGAAAGGTGTGACCGGAGAATTAAGGCCCAATGTGCTAGTACTACAGAACTTACAAAAGGTGAGGAGCTCGTGACCCAGTGTCCATTTTGGGTGTAGCCTCATGAGGGGGCTTTGTTTGCCCTGGATGTACCTAAAGGCCTTTAATAAATTTGTCTGCTTTTTATTCTCCCAACCTTGTCTTGGCCTCTGTTTGAGGTAACCCTGTTATAGGCGTCAGTTTAGCCTGGAGAGGAGAAGCTTCAGGGTGACCTAACTGTGGCCTTCCAAGTGCCTGAACGACTTGACAAAAAACATGGAGAGAGACTGTTTACATGGGCCTGGTGTGCCAGGACAAGGGGAAAGGCTTTCTACTGACAGAAGGTGGGGTTAGGTTGGATATTAGGAAAAAATTATTCCCTGTCAGTGTGGGGAGGCCCTGGCACAGGTTTCCCAGAGAAGCTGTGGCTGCCCCTGGATCCCTGGAAGTGTCCCTAAAGCCACATTGGACAGGGCTTGGAGCAGCCTGGGATAGTGGAAGGTTCCCATGGCAGGGGTGGAACAGGATGGGCTTTAGAGACCATTCTCACACAAACCATTCCATGATTCTCTCACAGGCAAGGACACTGCCCTTCAGTGTGTTCAGGGAGCTGTCCCGGACACCTAAGCTGTTCTGCAGGGCCAGAATAACCACAGGCATGGAGCAAATGAACCAGATATGCCAATGTGGAATGTGTGTGTTCTCCTCCTGTCTCCCCATTGATAAGCCCTGGCTTGGAACAGTACAAACCCCACATTTCTGTATGAACTCTGCCACCACGGCTTCGCCCTGAGAAAAACTGGTTCTGTACGATGAGAAAAATGGCAAATTTATTTGCTTAAGGTTTGAAAGATATTTATGAGCTTTGGTAAGGAGGAAATTTCATCTCTGAACAAAGCCTTACCCACCAGGTTCTTTGTGAACCGCCTGAAGCCCTTTGCTGTAATTATTCATCTGATTTGCACGGGGTGGATTGGGCACAGCCTATTCCTCCTGACAAACTGAGCCTGACTGCTCCAGCAGTGCTCTTTAAGTCTTTGCCTCCGTGCTGGAAACGCCGCAGGAGCCCGGGCAGGGGAGATCTGAACTCAGCTGGTGCCAGCAGCCTGTGCCGTTCAGTGTGGGAGTTACGGTGGCAAAGCCACGGCAGAGGGGAACATCTGATGGAAGCAGACAGGTCACTGCTGAGTTACAGGGTCCCGTGCTGCTGACAGGGCTGCTTTTTCTAATGAGACTTAAGACTGGAGCTCTGACCTCCCATTGTGTGTTAGCACTTTCTGTGAGGGATGAGAAATTTGGTAGCTGGCCAGATTCCAGCCCGCAGTAAGTTCTTGTATTTTGCCTGCTGAGATTCCCTCTGCAGTTTCAGGGACACAGAGTGCCTGACTCTCATTATCCTGGAGAAGGGGAGACCGAGGGGAGACCTCAAACCAATCTGGAACTTCCTCCCGAGGGCAGTTCTGATCTCTGCTCTCTGTGCCCAGGGACAGGACCCAGGGAACGGCTGGAGCTGTGTCAGGGAGGTTCAGGCTGGATTTTAGGGAAAGGTTCTTCCCCAGAGGGTGCTGGGCACTGCCCAGGCTCCCCAGGGAATGGGCACGGCTCCGAGGCTGCCACAGCTCCAGGAGCGTTTGGACAGCACTGCCAGGGATGGACAGGGTGGGATTGTTGGGGGGTCTGGGCAGGGCCAGGAGCTGCAATGGATGATCCCTCAGGATATCCCAATGCAGCTGTTAACAGACACAGCACCTCTGTTTAACCTCACTCAAAAAGGGCTGCACTGCAGGAGTAAAGCCCTCTCTGAGTGTACACATGTGTAAACAACCCGTGGTGGAGAAGGAAAACATATCCTCCTCTTCTCCCACAGTAGCTGTGCCTGGAACCTGAGGGAAAGCCTGCTCTTTTGAGGCAAGGATGAGAAGAGTTTCAAACAAGAAATTATTTTCTCCCACCTGATTGAGTGATTAGGAAGGTGTATTTGTGCCCTGCTGCCAGCTTTGGACGGACTCTTGATGAGGGAGGCTGTCTCCACAGTTTTGAGGTCAAATTATTTAATGATTCAGGAAGTATAATTTCAATTTCAGCCTTTATCTATTTAATATGAAGAGCCAGGCACTCGTGAGGAGATTCCAAAGGTCTGGAGGCTCTGAGGGAACAATGGCCCAGGGATCAGTAAGTACAGGCACTTCAGGAAAAGAGGGACTGTGGGAATTTGTTCCTTAGGGCTGGATATGTTTGACTGGGCTAAAGTTGATTTTCTTCACAGAAAAAAAGGCATGATGGGGGTAAGACACTATTTCTGTGCCCTGTGCTTTCCAAACAACAAGCTGAGCTGTCTTGGAGGATTTCTAATATGAAGCAAATGGGGGGACAAAATAAAGGGAAGGCCAGTGTGCAAGTTCAACAGTCAAACAGATGTCCAGACTTTCTGATCACAGGGATTTGTTCATAACCTCGGGCTTAGAACTGTTGCAAGGCAAACACAATGCTGTGGGCACTGGGAATTTCAAAATCAGATATCCAGCCCGATGCCATGACTTTTTTCTCTTCTATTACTGAACTACTGGGACAAACTTTGTCTTCGGCATTGGAAGTCATCTTTTGGTTAGCTGGTTTGCTTTGTCATATTCTTTGAAAAAAATCTATTCCTAAATTGCTGGAACTGCTACATTGTATTCCAAACCTACCTAAAAACTAAGGAGTTTCCACAGTGCCGACTGTAGCTTTGGGTGCTGGATTCCTCCAGCCCAGCCCTGTCCCTCTGGGGGTGCTGGAGTCTCTGGCCATCCTGCACTGGGATTTTCCAGCGCCCATTTTGCCCACCAGACATGGCCTTGCTGCTGCCAGCTGAGCCTGAAGAGTGCTAGAGCTTCATGTTGCCAGCTCTTCCCACACACCCTGTGGTGCCAAAATCACAGAATCATCCTGATCAGCAGAGTGACATGGGATAACCCATTTTCTTAGATTAAATGTTTGATATTCCCATGAGTTCCTCTCCACCCTTTGGTAGAACTTCATTGGGTGACTGAATTTCCATACATAGGATCTCCTTGGCATGAATTCCTTCCATTTCAGTGGGTTTATTTCCCTTGTGTGTGCACCTAATTCGAAAACTCTTTCTCCTTGGGATGACAGAATACTTTCTTTATAGTAATTAAGAAATGCTTTTGAATGATTATTCTGGAAAACAGCATTTACCTCTCAGCGGAAATGATTACACTACACCACTTCCATTGAAAACCAGGGATATTTCATATTCTGGGGGCAAGAGGAGGCCTGGGGTTTAGTTACAAGAGCACAGTGAATTTGGCAGGGACGTTCAGTGTAATGCTGCTCAGACTGCTTATGAGAGCAGCAAGTCTGGAATGTGTGCTGTGCAAGCAAGGAATCAGAGAGATTTCAGCCCAAATTAATTAGCATTATGTAAGTGGAGAGAAAAGCAGAAATTTAAAGGGGAGGGAGACATCTGTTATGTCTCCGAGTTTCCAAGCCTGCCTGCAAATACAGGTCTCCTGGAAAGAGAGGAGGATCTGGGCGCTCTGGAAACAGGGAGTAAGTGATGAGGAGCCACTGGCTGCAGTCCAGAGGTGTGGTCAGTGCTAATCCTGGCTCTGTCTTACAAGGGGTGGTTTGCTCTTGCAGCTCTCTGGGATTATTTATTATTGCGTTATGATGGGGATTATATGGCAGCAAACTGACACCTCCCTGTCTTCTCCTGACTAATCCAAGCCGAGTGGCAGTGTCTATCAGACTGATGGATATAATTCCCAACCACTCTTATCTGCAGAACAAGGAAGTTTTCTGTGATATCAAGAAATCCTTAGTGAGGAATGCATTGTGTTTGCTCCGAGGTGCTGCTGGAAAAGGCACAGTGGCTCCAGAATACTCCTGAATATCTCCCAGGCAAAGAAGTGATTGCAGTGGCAAGGTGGGAGGTAATGTTCCAGCAATTTGGAAATCACTGCTGAGAGTTATGATGTTTAGCTAAGGAAACACTTCTCTGAAATAAGACATTAAGGCAGACTGACTCCTTCTCCCCCCACTGCTTTCCTCTGGTGGAATCTATTAAAGTGTGTTGTGAGGAATAAAAGGAGTGAGGTCAGGTCAGGCCGCATGGCCAGGGAGGTCAGACAGGGTTAAGCAGGTCAGGTCACATTTCTGTGTCTTCTGTGCTTCTCCAGGAATTTGGGGTCACTGCTTAGAAACTGCTATTTGATCAGCTGTTGGTAATTTGAGCATCACACAAGAGCAAGTGAAGTCAAAGATGATTCTTGGAGGTGAATGATAAGAAAAAAGAGGAGTGAATGGACCACCGATACATTAAAAAATTAAGTCCACCAATCCTTTGTTTTATTCCCATTTCAAATAAGCTGTCATGGTTAGCTGACCTAGAAACAAGGACTGTGTGTATTTCCCTGTGCCTGAGAAATAAACGCAGCAGAGGCTGTGTGTCTGGGAAAGGAGGACAGGCAGCTCAGACGTGCACAAGGTGTTGTTCTCCTGCAAAAATTAACTTGTCACTTCAAAAGTGGCTGGGCACCGAGCATGGACAAAAGCTACTTTGAATATCTGTTAAGAGATGGAGCTGTGTTGAAGGGCTAAGAATCATCTTTATCCAGTAATTGCCAAGTATTTAATAACTTTCTTTAAAAAGTACATTATCGTGAGGTGGTTTTCATCGCCATTCATCAGGCTGGCAAATGGAGACTTCGGGAGGTTAAATAACTTGCCAAAGGTCAGCACAGTACCTGCTGCTGAACCTTCTCTGCTGAAATGACTGGCTCTGAAAGAAAGGAAGCTCAAGGGGCATAAATTAACTGCTCTTGAATGATGGAAATGCCAGGAGAATCAAGTAAGGGGAGAAAAACCTGGCATCGGCGGCTTAGAGAGGGGAACTCCGGATGGATTTCCTATTCCCAGGGGAATGGGAGAAGATGGAGTAAAGCTATGTTTGTTTAGGGTATTTAATACTGTTTTTTGTTGTTTGAGTTCTGAATAAGAATTTGGCCCAGATGTTCCCAAATCTCCCAGTCTTTGCAGGCCAGTCTGCTTATAAAGTTACGATTTTCATGCCTTAAAGTAGCAACATAGATGGAAGAGCAAATTCCCCTGAGACTCTTGGTTTATCAGTGAGTTCTTCTCCATGAGAGATGCACATGGCTCTCTATCCTCTGCCATCCTTGTTTTGGATCTGCTGCTCTTGAGATCTCCAGCACTGGAAATGGTTCTTTGGTGGAGGTAATGCTGAGAAACCCCAATCTAGTGGGGAGCAGAGGAAATGCTCTGTGCCTTTACACTCACTAAGGAAAACCACACTGTGGGAAGAAGAATTTGTTTACAGCCCAGAAATACAAAGTGAATTTCGAGGAGACATATTTCATATCTGTTTTACTGGAACTATAAGGACTGACATGCACTCCCTGGTTATGTCACTCCAGGATTTGTACTCCAGCTCAGAGCTCCTGCTCACCATTCTCCTCTCTCCACTGCTGCCTGGCAGCTCTTCCTCTGAGCGTTGGGTTTGGAGCCATGACAGATTTCTGAACAAAACAGCAATTTCTCTGCACTGTGGTTCCCACAGTGTTCTCTGGTGCACCTGCACCCCCCAGACTCTGAACTGTTCACATCCCTCTGTGCAGAAATGGCTCCTTTGGAGCTGGGCTGGAGCTGGAGCAGAAGGAGAAAGCCCAGCAAAATGTCATGTTTATTGAAGCATTTAATGAACTTACAGTGCAAGTTAATTGTATATACCATAAAATTGAACTACTACAATAGCTTTATAGGGAGCGAGTGTTTTAAAATCATTTAAGCCTAAACACACTTAATTCATGGCAGATTTTCCGGTTTCTGGGTGCTGAAAATGCTCCTGCTACAGAGAACAAAAAGAATCACAAAGCTGATACTGCAAGAAATTTTTTATTTTCTGCTTCACAAACAAGGGAGCAACCTTGTGTGTATATTTGGTCATGGAAGGGTTGGAAAAGCAGGGTTAGGGAGGTAAGACTTAGAAGAAAGGCAATTCACTGTCTAATCTTAAGACACAGATCTCCCCCAGGCATTTCAGCCTGCTAAGGCTCTCCTGTAGTTTGGGGTCTGTGCTCAGCCCATGCTCTGCCTCTAGAAAACACCTGTGTGAATGGTTTTCTCTCATCTGTTTGGGAAAGAAGAACGCAAGTCAAAAGTTGGTGACAAATTCTGGTGTTTTTTACATGTCAATAAACCAACCACTTCAGTGTTTTCCTTTGGGTTGTGAAAAACCTGAAATATAGATACTCCAGTCCCACGGACTTATTTTCAATGGCTCATTAATGATGTGCACGTTGAGTTTTCCTCCACAACATTAACAAAAATAGTTCCTTTAAAAACAACACAGGCAAATGCACTCTTTTTATAGCAGGAGGGAGAAGGATAAGTGTCAGTCAAGACTAGTTCCAAATATGTCTCCAACGAGGCCTCCTACAGAATCAGTGATACTGGCTGGGTGCCATCGAGATTACTCAGGGCTATAACTCTTTAAAGAGTGTTTGTTGTGGATTTCCACAGGAGAGAGATTTACCAGGGAAGAACAAACAGATCCTGCTACCGTGTTTCCCTGGGCTCTGGAGAAGTGCTCTGAACTGTTTACAGTGTTGATTCCGATTGTTTAGAGTAGTTTCACTTTCTGGGTGCTGTTCTGTGCTGCTGTTTGGGGGGATGCAAAGGAGCTGAAGCAGCTCCCCTGATCCCCCCGGGATTCCTGTGATTTCCAGGGGGGCTCTTCCTCACCTTGGGCTGGGGGTGCAGCAGGGGTGTGCAGAAAGCACCAACTCACTCCACGAGGTGTGACTGTGGAGATGAGCCAGGCTTGGGAGTGTTTAGCCTGGCGAAACTCTGCAAACACTCAAGTCTCTGAGCTTAAACCAATATTAAGCTTCAGAGTTATTCCAGAGATTTCATTCTCTGGTTCAGATAAAGCATGGGAAAAAATATCTTCATGACATAACCACCCTCAAATCCCCATCACTGGGAAAAAGCCTCAAGTTGCACCAGGGGAGGTTCAGGCTGGATATCAGGAAAGGTTTCTTCACTGGAAGAGTGGCTACACAGTGGAACAGACTCTCCAGGGCAGGGGTGGAGTGACCACCCCTGGAAGTGTTAAAAAAAAAGTGGACACTTGTGGGCACTTTGTGACGTGGTTTAGTGAGCATGGTGCTCAAAGGTTGGATGGGATGACCTTGGAGGGCTTTTCCAGCCTGGATAATTCCCTGATCCTGAGAACGCTCCTTCCTGTTCTTTGGAGTAGAAGTTTTGGGGTTGTGTTGGACCTTCCAAGGGTGGAATGAATCTCCTGTTCTGCCTAAGTGATGAAAAAGACTCAGTGTAAACCTGGGGGTGGATTTCACTTGGTAGCAATTCTTAGGTTTATTATAACCCCAAGATGTTTGCCTTATGCAGAGATTTCTTGTATGGCTTGTCCTTGCTTTTTGGCTTCTCTTTAAAAAAAGCTGTGTAGATTATTCCTTGAGGTTTACATAACTCTGAGTTCCTTGAGCAATTATTCAGCATAAACCACAAAGGGACAAAAAGTTACTGCCCATGGACAAAACCATGTATTTTAATAATTTATAATGTTTTTTAAAATGTACATCTCATTATTTTTGGGGGCATCCCCACATGACATTTGCCATTTTTACAGATGCTAGGATGATTTTTTTCTCACATGAAGAGCAGCGTAGCCTTTTTTTGGTGCTGAGAGGACAGAGAGATGGAGAGCAGTGGTGGCAGTGGAGGTAAAGGCATTGGCTGAATGTCAGTGGTGCTGCCTGTGGGAGCTGTGGCAGAAGGAAGCCCAGGGGAAGAGCAGGGCTAAAGGACAGTGCCTGGGTTCAGGCTGGCATCAGAGGGCTGCAGAAGGATCCAGGAGCGTTCAGGAAATCCAGGGACTGTGTGGTGTTAGAGACTGGAGAAGCTGTTGGGGAACAGAGAGACATCACACAAAACAAGATGAAACCTGGGCTCTGCACAGGGAGGCTCAGCCTGGCTGGGGGCTCAGGGCTTGTTTCTCCTTTCCCTCTTGTTAAATGTTGAGGCCAATGGGCACAAGGCAGGGACCTCCTGCTCTTGGTGTGTGTCTGCTTCGACCGTCCTGTCAAGCAGCACTAACGCAGAGAAGCTGCTGCATGGGAGCTGCTCAGACAGTAATTAAAGCTGTACTGACAATTACAAGGAAAAATTCAGCTATTCTGGTCTCAAAAAGGAACCTAAAATAGGAGAGCTATCAGTTCAAACAAGTCAGTCAAACAGCTTGCTGGGTCAGCTCCTGCCTGACTTACAGACCTATTAAGCTGTGCAATAAAGACATGGCTGTGGCCAGGAGAATCCACTCATTGCATAAGGCAGCCAGAGCCAGCCCTCAGAGAAGAGTGTGTGGCTGATCTTTCCATTCCACCACTGTTAATTCCACTAATTTCAGCAGGAATGCTCTTGGCTTGAGCACCACACCTGCGCAGGAGCTCTGTTCCCTGCCTGCACCATGTGTGCAGAGAGATCGGCTGGGAGGTGTCTGTAGCCCTTGTCTGAAGCACCGGAGCCTTCTGCCATCTCTCTCTGGGAGTTTTGACACAATCTATTACCCACAGCTGGTAGGGCAGGGATGGCACCACTCATTTGAGTGTTTGGGGTGTCTGGAACAATGAACTTCAGAGGAGAGGGCGATTTGAGGACAGCCTGCATTGACAAAGTGTATCCACAGCCAATGGGGAGGATCAGGGCTCAGCCCTGAGCCAGGCAGGATGGATTTCCACAGTCGTTCTGGCAGTGCACGTGGTGCAGCCAATACCTTGCTGTGCTTCAAGGGCAGAGCACACATCTGCCTCTGGAGGAGGACGTGCACATGCTAATCCCACAGGAACAGCTGCTTAATTAATAAAGCCATGAGGAAAATTCTGTTTGGCTTTGTTCTCGCTTTTCTGACTTCAGGGTTGTTGAGGCTGAGGAACACAGGACTACACAGAGACTGTTTGCTGCAATGCCTTGGGACCTTCCAGCAGCAGAGAACATGCTTTTTAGTGGCTCTTTTGTAGGAAATAAGAGTTGTGCATCTGCACGGAGTTCATGATCTCTGTGCCACTCCATGCAGGTTTAACAGAATCACAGACCATGCCAAGCTTAAAGGGACCCAAAGGAGCATTGAGTCCAACCCCTGTCCCTGCCCAGACACCCCAACAATCCCACCCTGTAATCCCTGGGAGCATTGTCCAAACACTCCTGGAGCTCTGGCAGCCTCGCGGCCGTGCCCATTCCATGGGGAGCTGTTCCAGTGGCACTTGAGCAGCTCCTGCCACCTTCAAACCACAGCATTGAGTAGCACTTGGGCCATGTCACTCTGCAGCAGGAAAATGTTAGAAAGTAGGTCGTGGAAATAATCCTGCTGGTTCCAGTATACAATGGGGTCAAAAGTTCAGAGGGAGCTGGGGAATGCAGAGAGTTTCTTCTGCCTGAGTGCTGGACACGAGGTGTTCTCTCCGAGGGGCTGTGGAAGGAGGATTTCTCCTAAGTGGGACATAGCCATAAGCTCAGCTCAATAAAAAATGCAAAATTTACAGAACCATTTCTTCCCTGGAACTTGGTGTCTTCCTTCCTCTCTGAAGAATGAAGATCTCTGGAGCAGAGTGGGAAGAAAAACTTGTTAGGTCTCTATATTCAGATGTGCAAGTCCTACATACTGGAAACATAGCCAAGTTTCTGGACAGCTCTGTGATGGTTTGCTCATTCCCAGTTAAAGAATTTAGACACAGGAGAAGGGAGGAAAGGAGAAAATTGGATGAGGGTCAAGTTTAAGAAGCTGTGGATGTAAATGTCTTTTTCTTTTCTTTTTTCTTCTTTTTTTTTTTTTTTTAACTTGCTGGTTAAATTGTCTTCAAATTTCAAATGGGTTATACCTGTGGTATTTTGGCTGCTCCTGTCCCAGGGCCAGGGCCAGGACATGGAATCCAAATCCATGCAATGGACTTGATTCAGAATCCAGATGTGATTTGAATCCGTGGTTATAGAATCGTGGAAACATTGAATGATTTGGCTTGGAAGGACCTTTAAAGATCATCCATTTCCAACTCCCCTGCCATGGGCAGGGACACCTTCCACTGTCCCAGGCTGCTCCAAGCCCTGTCCAACTTGGCCTTGGACACTGCCAGGGATCCAGGGGCAGCCACAGCTTCTCTAGGCGCCTGTGCCAGGGCCTGCCCACCCTCCCAGGGAACAATTCCTTCCCAAAATCCCATCCAGCCCTGCCCTCTGGCACTGGGAAGCCTTTCCCCCTTGTCCTGACACTCCAGCCCTTGCAAACAGTCTCTCTCATGTTTCTTGTCCACCCCTTCAGGCACTAAAGGCCACAATGAGGTCACCCTGAAGCTTCTCTTTTCCAGGCTGAACAATCCCAACTATCCCAGCCTTTCCTTGTAGGAGAGATGCTCCATCTGGACTCGCTCCACCAACTCCATGCCCTCTCTCGTCCTGGTCAGAGCAGAAGCTGTTTGAAAACTCTCTGGCAGCACCAGGGCTCTCCCTGACCTCTGCCTGTGGCCCATGAATGACATAACCCCAGAGCTGGGAGCACTGGAGCTGCGGCTGGGCTCTGGGCAGGAGGAGATCCTGCTCTTGTACCCCCTGGCTCCCGGCAGGTGTGGTTTGTGTGTGTCCCTACAGGAGGGATGCACATAAACCATCATGTTTAATAACTGTCACTGGAGCACTCCTCCATGAAATAGTTTAAGTCCTTTCAAATCCTCGTGCCTCCACAGCATCCTGCATCAGTGAATCCCACTGTTTCAATTATGAAGAAAAACCCCTTGTTTTGTCTGGTTTTAAACGAATATATCAGATTTCTTCACCATGGCTCCTTAATCATTGTAATGTGAGAAACAGCAAATAATAATATTTCATCCATTTTATCCACGACACTTGGGATTTGCATCTCTGTCTTCATTTTCTCTTCTCTGAGCTGAAGATAATGAGTTAGTCCAGATTTTGTCAGTGCTGCAGAGTCCTTGCCTGCCTTTGCTCATCCATTTGTGTGTGTGTGAGTGAAATGAGGACAGCACTCCCCACACCGTAACTGGTGCTTGTAAAGAATTTAAGGACTGTTACACAGAAAAGGTGTTATTGTAGCATTCCAAATGCTGCCTATAAATTAATTCACAGGGATGAATACAGGTGACTCGAGCATAGTTTGGTCATTCTCATTCACAAATGGATTTTCTTACAAAATACAGGATCAATTATAGGCACCAGCTTTTGCAGATTTGGTCATGTGCGTCACTCCCACGACGCACTCCCAAAATTCTCTTGGCTCTGAAATATGAATATTCCCCTGTAAGGAAGGTGTAGAGTGAGCCCATTCAGAACTAATCAGTATTAACTGAAAGAAGAGTCTCCCACATCTCCTTATTCATCACCTGCCTCGTGAATCACTGCTCCTGCAAGGCATCCATCATTCCTGGACCAAATGAAAGGGGAAGTGTGTAGTATTTCTTAAGTCATTTTAGCATAATTAAATTTTGATTTGTCTCTTTCAAAACCCTTTTTTCCTCACTAAATCTTTGAAAGAGAGATTACTACAAGAGTTTAAATGGCAACTTTCAAAGTCCTACCAGGTTCTCTTCTGAAGGGTTTGTCTGTAGCTCAGTTTTTAATCTTGAAAGCTTCTTTTTCCCTTTCAGATTGTCTGTGCAGATCACTTTGTTTTACTTAATGTAAATACTCCAGCAAATTTCAGAACCAAATAGTGATGGACGTGATTAGAATCAGAGCTTTGTTAAATTGCATGAGAAGATCCTTTATTTCAGCAAGGGAGATCCATCACCTCGCTTGCAAATTATCTCATGCTGACAGAGTGAAATGTTCTGTAACCTGATGAAAACAGAACATGATCTAACTGTATTGATACAGGAGGGGAGAAATGCACACCGTGTTCAAAACAAGTATGTCAGGAAGAGTTCCTTCTTTCCCTGTTTCCATTTTCTGAGGCAGAGAGTGAGGTAATTGCCTCTCTGATAGAAAATGCAGGCAGTGCCTGGTGGAGAGGTGGGTCTTACTCCTTTGCTCATTAACTGACAGTTCAGGGTCTGTGTAACAGGGATGAGGAAGAGCCATCTCGCACAGAAAACATTCCAGAACCCCATCTTGTGAAATTGGACACTGAACACGTTGTAAAAACACTTTTTCAGGGGAACTGATAGATTGTTTACAGACAATTATTAAAACTAGGCCACTCCCCTCAAATGCTTTGGTGTCAGGGCCAAATTTCATTTGCTGTTACATCAAATCTCAGATGAAGTCATTATCTACTTCATTCAAGCCACAGAGTCTCTGGATTAATACAGGGGCTGTTGGGAGGAATATTGCCTTGAAGTGCATATATACTAACAGAGAAAGAAAAACCCAGTGATGAAACACAGCATCTTTGTGCACTGACATGGAGCAAAATGATCTGGATCTGTGGTCTTGCTCACCTTGCTGGGTACAAGTTTGCTCCATGGATCCCTGGGTAAGCTGCAATTCCCAGCCTGCAGTGCCCACATAAACATCTGTTGAGATGTCCTGAGGTCAGGCAGGGGCTTGGTGCTCAGAGCTGGCTGCTCACAGTTTTACAAATACATGAACGATATCGTTGACCACTGGTGCAGGTTAAAGGCATCACCATCTCCAAAGCAATGGAAAAAGAGGAGCAGGACTGATCCAAGTGCTGTCCAGGCTGTCCTTTTTCACTCCCCACAGATTGTTTTGTAGCACACTTGAGGCTGAAGCCTCTTTCATGGACTCTCTGCACCCAATTTTTAAAATATACACCAAAGGAAATTCTTTTTGAGCCCTGTGCTCATTGGCACTGCCCAAGCTGCCCTTTGACTGCTCCATCACCACACTGCTCACTCCAAGGCACTGCTACAAGCACATTTGTACCAAAAAGCCCATCTGCAGGTGAAACACAGCCCAGAGCTTCCACCACACCTCCTGGGGAAGCAGAAGTAGCTATTTTTCAGATCATCAGGTGTATCAGTAAATGTACCTACTCCTTGTCAGTGTTTGTTAAACCTATACTTAAAGTGGGCTTTGAAATGGCAGAAAATTGCATGTTGGGTTTATCATGAAGGGGCGGCGGTGGAGAGAAGGACAAAGCGCTGTCTGCAGTAGGAATAAAGGAAGGGTTTTATTTTTCAAACTCTGACTGTTGCTCTAAAGACAGAATGAAACATTCCATGGCCCTTGTGATAGTCTTGACCAAACGTGTTAAATTTGAAATTTATCCCAAAATAGGAGTGGGGGAGAATGTGTTTACCCACATCTAAATTCTTGCTCTAATTTCAGCATTTAAATTTTACATTGCATTCTCTTCTTGTTCCAAACTGACAGGAAATGTTGTACTGATATGACTGCACACTGTTCCTATCAGAGCAAAATCTCTGCTAACTTTGTTGATTACAATTTGCTCCTAAATGGTGCTGGCTTTTACCACATCAATGGTGAAGAGCAATCGCTGCACGTTAGCTCAAGTTTCCCAAGTCGTTTTGAAAATCAGCAAGAAAATAAATAAATATGTGCCCTCTGTCACCACTGTCAGCCTTACAAACATTGTGTGGGAACAAAAATATTTCAAAAAACAATTTAGAAAAAAAAATTATTTTTAAATTACTTGGCAAAATGGCAGGATGGTTACTGGGTTTTTTCGCTTTCAAGCTCCTCAGTTCTGTATTACCCAAATGATCATTTTCAGCACTTGGATAAAACAAAAATAGTTTTGCTCTAAAAGATGAGATTTGGCACTTAGGGCAAAATTCCGCTCTCCAATCTGCAATGCAGATGCTGTCGCCGCAGAGCACATTCCCAGTGCCTTCCTGCATTCAGCTCATGCAGAAAACTTCCCTGACCTCCACGGGAGCTCCATGAAACAGGCCACAGGGGAGAATATTCCCTGCTGGACCTCCCGTGTCCAGAACCAAACCAGGACAAACCCTGAGTTCGCGCTGGGAGGAGCCATTTTGGGCTGGTTCCGCAATCAGGAGGTTTTCTTGGAATAACTGAGCACGGTCTGGTGGAGGAGCCGCGATTCTGGCGAGGCTTTGCACAGCTCTGGGAGTGGTTTCCCTTCCCCGAATTGAGGTGACAGCTCTGCAAACCTACAAATGAAAATTTGCCATCAAACCCAAACCCTGGCAGTGTGCGTTGTGCGCAGGAAGAATTAATTTCCCCACGGTGCTGCCTTAAAGTTCTTCATGTCCTTCCATCCCTGCTGTCCTAGCACTGTCCCCCAGCCCATCCTGTCTGTCACATGCCTGAGATAACGTGGAAAAATCCTTCACCTGCGGGATGAAGTGGATACGAATCCTTTTGGTGTTTGTACTGGGGAGGGTCCCTTCCCCTGGGGAGGGAGAATGTGTTAAAGGCAGCCCCAGTTTCTGGTTCTGTGTGCCTCGAGGCAATGAAAGCAGGATTTTCGCTTTAAATCACTGCTAATTAGAATGAATAAATCTAATGAAATAGCAACAGTGAATATTAATTGAAATAACCTCCCCAAATCTCACCTAGATGTGGTTTGAATTTTTCAGCTGCTTTCTGGCTGTAGAGTCATATAAATACATTTATATATGGGCATCCATGCCTAGGAAAGTGTGAAAAACCAAAAACTCACAGACACTAGTGGAAATTAATTTTGGTAGAAATTTCCAGCAGAAATATTTATTCAGCCATGTTGGAATCAATTTCCTTCTTCCCCCTAAATCACCATATTTGTGAAAAAGAGGAGGGAGAAAAAAGTCACAAACTCCAGGTTTCCATGCCAGGTTTGGCAAATAATAGAAGGTATAGGGTGAAATTTTGAAAAATAGTTTTTGTTAAAATGAGACATGAGCCATCCTGCTAAAAATGAATGGGGCCTGGACACATGAGTCATTTTAGAAAATGTTATTTTAGTAGTTTTGAAATGTTATTTCTCCTGGTGCAAGACTGAAGTCAGTCCAGGGGAACTCATGAAAGAAATCCCCAGCACTCAAACTCTTCCTGCACTGCAAACAGAAGAAGGGGCTGAAGTCATGGGGGGAACTGGTGCTGCAAATGGTTCTGGGGCAGCTCCTTCCAGTTTTCCAAAACCAGGGTCTTTCCTATGAAAAACATATTATAACATAAACCCAGAGAGTTTTTTTCTAGAGGAAGAGTAGGAAGATTTTCTTTGCATCTTATTTCTGGCTTACTACTTGAATTTCTGTCTGACTACTTCAAATGAATTTCCTTTATAGAGCAGCAAATGTTAAATGTGGTATCACATACACCTTTGTCTGGAATTTTGTTCTTTATGGAGTTGTTATTTTTTAATTTCTTGGATGAGACAAGAGGCCTTTCAGTTGAAGTGCCTCACTTGGTTCTGTGGTTTCTGTGTTAGGTTGCTCCTCTATAATTTTTTTCATAACCTTGGGCAAGTCACTTAATACCTGCATTTCATTCAAACCCAAACTGGGTGCCAAGAGCTGGAACCTGCCTGCTGACTCTGCCCTCGTCACAGACTTGAGGAGTTGCCTCAGTAAGAAGGAAATTGCAAGATTAATTAATATCATGCATTCTGGCATTAATTCACTCAAAAAAATTTCATGTAAGATACAATGGGATTAAATGATCAATATTGATTTTCATACGTGGATGGTTTTAAAAGAGGAGCTGCTGTCTCAACATCAAAAAAGGCTCTGTCGAGTTTTGCCTTGCTTGCATGATTTATATATTTTAAATGAAGTATTGATCTTTTCCATTCAGTGGAAATGAAGGGATAAAATTCTCCTTTTCAATTCTAAAATAATACAAAAGGCACAATTATTTCAAAGCTTTCCCTTTCTAAGCTGTAATCAACACCAGAGCTAGAACACACCTCAGACCGTGGTGTGCAAACTTATCACCTGCAGTGCCCCAGAGCAGCTCAGAGGAGCCTTGTCTGATCATTCAGAGGAATTCAGTGAAAATCCTGGTGCTCAAGGTCTCTCCCAGAGCGTGATTTCCCATCCCCTGCCTGTTACTGCATTACACAAGAAATCTCCAATTCAGCCTCTAATCCTGGCAAGCATTTCTTGGCCCACGTCGCTGTCCTTTCATGTTGGCCAAGTTTAGAGGGGGAGAAGGAGGAGGCCAAAGATGAGCCAGCTGGTTTTAAACCCTTCAGTGCATTCTGCATTTCCTGACACGGGGAATAAAGACAAGCTCTGGGCCTCTGCTTTGCTTTCTGGAGGATGCCTGGGTCATGTTTGGGGAGCAGAGCTCACGTTCTCCTGCACTCGAGTCTCGTGAGCGGTGTAGTGCCCAAAGACCAGGAGGGATAAACTCGTGCTCCGAAGGAAGTTGGCAATAAAGTTTGCTCTATAAAAAGAAACCTGCAGTTAGGATCCAGTTTCCTATTCTGAGTCAAGGCAGGGTGTCGAGTCAGAAATTCCGACCCAGCGGGTCAGGAAGGATTCCAGGACATCTTGAATCACAGCTCCGATGTGTTCCCTTCCTTTCACCCTTTGGCCCAAGTCCCACTGGGATTACTACTCAGAACTATTTTATTCAATTCGCTCTGTGCCTGGTGCTTGGGGTGAATACACACTGTGTTTTCTGAAGGCTGGAGCTTCTCTTCATGGCTTTACTGGCTACTCTTGTTTCTCCTCCTCTTCTCCTGCACATGAACAGATCCCCCCCTCCACTCAGGAGACTTTTTGTAGCTAAACCACAGGAGATGCTGAACTCTATGCTAAACAAGTGCCCTTGGTGTTCCCAGTCTCCTTGCTCCTGATATTTCACTTGTAAATTATCTGGGTGGTGATTTTATTCCGTAGTTATTTCTTAATGAGAATTATTTTGCTAGGGACACAGCTGATTATGTGGACAAATTTGTATTAGGGACTTTCTCACCTATCTTTCTGGTTTTGTGCTTGGCAACCTAGGTGGAGAACAGGAAATATTTCTCATAGTTGTCATTCTCAAGTGGTGCTGGCTTCCAACTATAAGGTCACAAAAATAGTATAAGAAACCATAAATTATATATACTGTGACTAACACATGGTTCTGTGATATGAGAAGAAGTGAAAATTTCAAATCTGTCTGGAAAGAAGGCAAAATGTAAAATAGGAAAATCACTTGCAAGGTAGAATCACTTAAATTTGGTGAAATGGAGCGAGTGGGACACACTTACCTGGATGGTTTTACTGAGCATTTATTGGATCCCATCCTCCTGCTTTTCTTCCCCAAGGGGACACTGAAGGAGCTGACAATGGGATTTCTTTCTCCACCACTCTGTAAGCAGCATGTGCTAAGGATGAAACGTCCAAAGGTACAGATAATGCAGTAGTTAGCAAAGACAACAGACACCTGAAAAGAGAAGAAAATCTAAAAGGTGGAATAACAGCCTCAGAAGAAAAATTCCTTGCAAGTGAGTGGAAGCCATGGGATGAGCCCATTCCCCATGGTTCCAGTGGCTCTGTGGATCAAAGAGATGGGTTTGACAGGGCCTTACCTGTCATTAGGTAAAGCAGTAGGTGGCAAAAGAAGGCAAAATAAGTCTGTGCTTTACTCATTAGGCTTTAATAATTCTTCTCTTTTGCCAATGTATCTCACTGTGCCACGCACTGGGCTATCATCAAAGCAAGGGTGGGGAATGCTCCGCCTGGAACAGACACTCTGTAATTTAGTACTGAGGTCATTTCCATGGGACATGTGGGCTTGAAGCTCCGTGGGGAGGTGTCTCCCACTTCCCTGTGACTGCAGTGACAGGGGATACTGCCCCAGTGCCTGCAGAGAGCCTTTTCTAAAAGGATCACCTCAGGTACCTAAGCTTGAGGGGAGCGTTCTTGTTGGGGCTCCAGAGCTGTGGGAGGTGAGTGAAGATGGCCATGGTGGTCAGCACTTTGTACCTGAGGCCCAGGAGGTTTAAACCTTGCTGGAGGAAGAGACTTCAAACACCCCCTCCCTTCAGGGCTCCCACTGACACTGTCTCTGTGCCCACCTGCTGAGGAACCAAACTTTCTCCCTGGCCAGGTGTGCCAAGGCCATCCTGGGAGAGAAGTGCCTTCCCTTGGCCAGGGGAACACACCAGCCTGACCCCATTGCAAACCTCTCCCTCAGTTCTTTCCCTGCCACATGAACACCTCTGCGAGCTCTCAGACCAAACCAAGCCACTGGCAGGGTGAGGCCATCCCCTCAAACTCTTGATCCTTTTATCAGACAGGTATGAAGAGATCAGGAATCCAAGAGATGTTATTCCAGGTTACCTCGGCACATGTGTAAAGGACAGAGGGTTTGGATAATGGACAGTCTAACTCTCTCCTCAGCCTGAAAAAGGCTGGATCAAAAATCCAATGTCATAGTGCAAAGACTCTCCCAATTCCCCTCCAGGACAGTGGCTGTTTTCCTTATTCCTTATTTGCTGGGCAATCACCTACAAGGCCTCAAACTGAGAGCGAGCAGGGAACGCCAGGCTCCCCTCCCCTGCCTTTGCTCCAGCACATGCAGGTTATTTCAGATGATGATTTCTTTGAACGGGAAACAATGAACTGTGTGAATCAAACGTTTTCACAGCGGTTGAAAACTGGAGCTTGGCAAAAAAAAAGGGGAGCAGGGAAACATTAAAGACAATGTAGCAATAACAGACAGAGAGCAAAGAGAGAGAGAGATGAGGTGGAAGATAACAGGGTATGGGTAGAGCGCACAAGCTAAGCAGGAAAAATTAGATGAGGAAAGGAATGTGGAAAAATGGAGAGGTAAAGATTGAGAAATCTGTCTTGCCAGGTAAGCAAGCTGAGCTGTCTCACTTTGGGAAAAGGGAAGGTTAGAACTGTTGACTGACCTCCGATGAAATCTAGCATGTATTTTCACAACCCCTTAATAAGAGCAGTAAGTAGTTGTATTGCATAATGGTCTGAGAAATGGATGCTTGGAACACAGATTTCCAGCACTCTGGCTGTGCTGTCCCTGCCAGGACACCAAACTCCTCATACTGGGTACACTGCAGGTGCCCACAGCCCCCCTCCACAGGTCAGCCCTTGCCCAAGCTTTGTAGTTTTGGTGTTTTTTACCTGGAATATCTGTTGGACTCCTATGTGTCCTTTAAGTGCCTGTTTCTTTCACCTGAGGTTCCCTTATGGAGGTGAAAGAAAGGTTTGGTGTCCTGCCCTTGGGGCATAATTGAAATTCCAGGGCTTGAGGCTTTCATATATAATTTGTTCAAGGAGTTGAAGGTCTGTGGCCAAGCACACACAGCTGATCTGTGGTTGGTGGTGTGAACATCCCTGTAGTGAAACCTGAGGAGCTGGGGGATTTTCCCTATCCTTATCCTGGAAACTGCCCTTAAATCTGTGTCCCACAGACATTTGCAGTGGCCCCTCTGTGCATTCCAGACTTCACAGCCGGCTGTGGGCTGGGGTGACCACACTGCCAAACCCCAAAGCCAGCGGGTATTTCCCAAAGGCAGAGACCGAAGGCTCCCAGGCTGTGGTTTGCTCCTGTGGTGGAGGAGCGCACGGAGAGCGTTTATTCAGAGCAATTCCACCTTTCCCACCGAGCGCCGCATTCCTCTCTTCCCCCTTCCCATCACATTTGCCTTGCCGTTGTTTATTTGGGCACAAAGTCTCCTACACCAGCAGTCCCACCACAACTCCTCCGAAGGAGAGTGTTTTTCCCTCCTGATCCTGGAGGCACTGCTGCGAGAGCCTGCTGGTGACGCTCCCACCACTCTGCCCCGAGCCGGATGAACCCCAGGCTCAGGGAGCAAACCCCAGAGCTGGAGCTGCTCCGCTTTTCCCTTGCGCCATCCCAAAACTGCTTCAAACCCCGGCAAATTTACACCGTGTGGTGTCATCTCACAGCCCCTGCCAGTGAATGTAAATGGCATAAAGAGCATGTGGAACAGATGGAACGAGACATGCACGTAAAGAATTAAAGTATTTGTGAGGGAATTTGGCAAGGATGTTGGAATGCTTCAAGCACTGTGTACGGGGGTGGAGGGAGGGAGACCAGGATGAGTTGTGGGGGCCTCAATGCTGGTGATCCATTTCCTTCAGAAACAATATGTGACCTATTTCTGTAATTGTGCTAAGCATAGCAACAAATATTCCCTTCTTCCCACCTTCCTTCGGGAAGCTTGACAACTTCTTTAGCTGGAGAAAATGCTTCCTTGAGGAAGAGCTGTGAGCTGCTTGATTTTGCATTGAAATATTAGATTAAATTAAAGATAGTGAGAGAAAAGTGAAGGAAAAGAGGAAAGTGGGGGTGGGGTGGTTTATAACAGTCAGGGACAGTGCTCTCACCTGTGGGAGCCAGCGGGAAACAATCCACAGCTCTTAAATTCACTCATGAATTCAGTCATGAAATGACTTGGAGTTTTCTTTTTAAAATGGCTTTATGCATTGGCTTAGCCCAATTATTTTAAAAGTGACATTTTAGGAGATTTTATACACATACACAAAGAGTGAGGGTTTTTGAGTGGCTCATCAAGTTGGAAAGGAACAGGAAGAAATTTTATGTAAAAGAGACAAAGAAAAGCCCCTGGGAAATGAAATAAAAAGCAATAGGCTGTCTCATCCTGGACTTCTGCAGACCCTCTCCTTTTGGAGCTCCTCAAAACAAGCTTGGGGACTCCCATTTTTGATCAGCTGATTGCATAACCTTTTCCTTGGAAGGAGGTTCATGGTCAGAGCTTGGACTGGCTTTGAGCAGGGAGCTCTCCATGCCGCAGGTGACACTCACACAAATTAGGGTGACAATTTTGTAATCTCCACTCTATCTCACAGAGGGCTGACAGAAGCCCTGAGTCTGAGGATAAATGCTCTTGATCACTGCTGAAACAAAACATTTAAATTCAGAGATGGGAAAGGGAGCTTTGCTGCAGCCTCAGGAAAAGCAGAAATTTCAACTGAACAGATTTTTGAAGGAAAAGAGTGATGAGCTTTGAACGATGCAGACCAACAGTTTAGGATAAGGTAACAGCTGATGGTTTTCATTAAATCTGTAACACTTCTCATGGCGCTACTGGACTTTAAAGGAAGCCCCCAGCCAGCGAGTTTGTCCCAAAAGAAATCCTGAAACAACAATGTGAATAGAAGACACAAGTCAGGTTTCCCTTGATAATCATAAAGGGCTCAAATTACCTTCCTTTCCATCCCCAAAGGGGGCATAAATACTTCATTTATGAGATTGTTTACGCATGACTAATCTATTTCTACTTGCTAATTGTAATGACTAATGTGTGTTACAAGACAAATATTAGCTTGTAATAATACCTGAACAAGTAGATTTATAAGCGTTAAGCAAAAATACAAATAATTAGCAGAAGCTGACTGGCATTATCTTCTAATTAGGTGTAAGGACACTTTCTATATGAAAGCAAAAGCCTGAAGATTTCTCAAGAAGCTGCAGGGATAACTAGGCCATGCTGCTGTTCTCTCGATAAAAGGGCAGGAGTCAGGTAATATTTAATTTTCATGGGAGCTGCATTCAGTCACTCTTCCCCCGCTGACGTCAGTGCAAGAAAAGCACTTTCGGCCTGCTCCTACCTGCTGAGGCCATATGTCCACTGGGAAGAATTTGGCAGACGTCTCTGAGTAGAAGTAATTACAAGAGACAGGAGCAGTCCAGAGAGCACAGTTTGGGAGTTATTTGTGCACTGCCCAACTCCCTGCCCACTGCTCCCAGAGAGGGAGGGCAGCTCGCCCAGCGCTGGGTGTGATACACAGGCAGGTTTGACTCGGACCGTGCTGCTCTGAGTCAAACGTGAGCACTTGGCTTCATTAGAAGTGGCTTCTCCTTAGGTGAGGTGGAACATCACCTCTCTCATTCCAGCCTATGGAACAGAAATGAAGGAGATGAAATCTTGTGATTTCAGTGAGGATCCGTTTGGCAAGCTTTGGTCCATGTCCCTGCACTTCAGCTCATGCCATGCCATTTGCTTCTTTGCCCTTCCGTGCAGAATTTTTTCCCCCAGATTTTTGAACCTTTCCTTTCCTCACTTTCTTCTCCTGCCTTGACTTCTGACTTTCTTTTCTGATTTCAGAAAGTCAATCCCTAGAATTTGAGCAACTTTTGCTCCTTTTCACTGCCCCTCATTTCATCCCAATCCATTGCCTTGGATTCACTCCATTTCCAAGTTTTCCCTTTTTCTTCCACTCACCTTTCATTGGATCATATCTCCAGTCCCAAGTGCTTATTCCACTTCTTCTCGCAATTTTTTAACCTCCATTTTTTTACAGATTCTATCAGAAGGGACACAGGGACAAAAGTGATTTTCCAAACTGCTACAATGGAAATTTTGTGTGCAGGTCAGAGCACCACAGCTCATGTTCTATTTGAAAAGTGGATCTAGAGGGACACCACTGACTGTGGTACCTCCTGAAGGACCGCTGAGGGCTCCCAGGCCAGGGCTGGATTGTGGATTGTGCCCTCCTCACCTGGGAGGCAGGACTGCAGTAGTGATTCGCAGACTGTCCTGGATGGAAAGAGAGCTGGTTAATCCCAGAGCACACACAGCCAGCAGGCAGGGCCTGTGATGAGAGAATTTGACCTCAAGAAGCAGCTTGGGACAGAAGCAAGTGTGACACTGTGACACAGTGGCTGAAAATTGATGGAAGTTGGCTCCAAAGGTACAAATTAGCTCCAAAGGTACAAATTGGATTTTGGCTCATAAATGGTGTCATTACCTCAAAAATAGTATTCTAGAGTAACTTGTTACAGTAATAATGTAATCTTTCATTTAACATCTGTGAGTAGCACCTGAAGTATTTGACCTGTGTCACAGACAGGCAGCCAGAAGCCTTGCCTGAAACCACAAAGTGAGCTGAGGGATTGCTGGAAATGTTACCCAGCTCTCACGCTCCCAAATCCTCCCTTCCATTCTGACATCCTCCAAGTTTACAGCATTCTGATAAGTGACTGGAATATTCCACACCGAGGGATCGAATGGGGAGCTCCCCAGGAGGTACCACAGGGACACAAGGGGTGAGTCTGAACCTTCAGCTGCAAATCATTCCCGAGCCCAGGTGTAGACTGGGAATGAGCTCCTCCTGCAACCCAGGGCTCTGCACCCAACTGAATCTGAGCAGAGATTTCATGGATTTACAGTGTAAACAACAACAAACCAATGATTTATGTGCTTTCATCCAGTCCATCTTAGTGGCTCAATATTAAGACCAAACTAGAGATTCAGTAGAATTGCTACTCCTGTGTTTCTCCTTCTACTCAAACTCTACAGCTCTGATGTGAGTTTAGATTCTTACACAAATGCATTTCTTCCAAATACGAATTTGGAACGCCAACTGTGTTTTGTCAAAATACTGTATTAGCTTGAAGGTGTAGAATAGAATTTAGACACTGCAGAGTGCTGTGACTTGTAGCTTTGTCAATCATTTAAAAAAATCTCTGTTAGCAGAACCAAGCACATTTCAGAATAAGTTTGTATCCATCAAGCCCCAAATCAGCAAGTGCAAACACCACTTGTTTCTGAATACGAGGAGGAGGCTTTGTTTAAATTGGCAGAGCTGGGCTTTGCTCATTTTAGGTCCATGTGCCAGAGAACTGAAGGTCACCTCTGATTAGACTGGACCAGGATCCTCTGTGGTTTTGGAAAATACAGGGCTCATGTGAGCTTGGATCAGGAGGGGAGCCCTGGGGAGGCAGGGACAGCTCCTTGCTTTGGACCAGGGAACACATTCCTGCCAGGACAGAGTCAGGGCTACCTACCTTCCCAGCTCCTTTGCAAACCCATTCAGATTTTTAATTTTTCTTCTGCATAAAACCTCAGTCCAAAGATTTTCAGCCAAAATGATCAGCTGAGTGGGTATGTGGGTATTAGTTACGTGTGTGATTTAAACGAGGCCAAGAGGCTGCAGGCTCCACACGGGAAAACAATAAATATCCCTGTGTAATTCCTTTCTTCGTGTGTCAAGGAAAGACAAACATTTCAGTTTCTTCCTGAAATGAGTGTCAGAAAAATCCAAAAAAGCAACATTCACTGTGCTGCAGGAAAACAGAAGGCTGAACAGATATCTGTGAGCTGAAAGATAGGTTCCCTTTACACAAACATTTCAAGGCATGGCCAGTTTCTTGAGTAATCAAGAAAGCAGTTGATTAAATTAAAAGCAGTTGAAATATTTTATTGTGTATGAGTATATTATCTTTTAAGGCGAATATTTTAAATTTTTGTTAGTAGGAGTGGTAGCAAAATGGGATTGCTCTGTAATTCCATTGTAAATTAGGGCTTGTGAAACCTTAAAATCTCAGAGAAATGCGTTGTTTCATTTACTAGGGCTTGGAAACAGGGATGTCAACACAGGGCATCTCTGGAAGTCTTATGGCTCTAATTCCTTTATTCCTTCTCATAATTTCAGCGAAAGCTTTCAGCACAACATTTATCTGCAGTTGATGGATCACTGAATGCTTACAGCTGAAGAAAATGAACATCAAAGATATCCAGTAAATTATTTTAATGGTTGGATCTTTACCAGAGAGAGCTTCGCCTTTTGCATGTTTTGTTTCCCATAAAAATACAGTTCATATATGTTCTGAAGGCAGAATTTAGCCAGAGCTGACTATTTGCTTTGATTTACATTTCTTATAAGTGAGCTGTGAGTGAACTTGACAGCTCCGTGGCCGAAGGGAAGTCCTGATACCGAGGTTCCAGAACAAAAGGGCTTTAATGAGGTCAGAGTGGTAACAGAATGTAAAACAGAACATTTCTCATTCAATCTCATTATTACTGATGAGCCTCCACTGGGCTGCTCAGGCTCCAGTTTGGAATGGGGTGAGAGGAAGCAAAGACAGAAGGAAGAACAGACATAAATGTGAATAATATAGAAATTATTATAAATATTGCAGTGCCTGAGTGAAATGCAGGGACATCACCTCTGTGTTTTTGCCAGTTCCCTGTCACTGGGTTTGGTCTGGGATGGGTTATTTTCAGGGTATGACCTGAACCTCAATCTCTTTAAATGTTGAAATCCATCCAGAGACATGCACCCCAAACCCTTGGCTGTTCATCCCATAATCGCTCCCTGACTGCACAGCCTCTGTCCCCTCCTCAGATCCCAAACCTGCTGAACTTTGCAGTTTACAGAGTGACTTCGTACCCTCAGAAATCAAGATGTACAAAATTTGGGAGCACGACAATAAAATACATTTTTCCTGATAAGGGAAATAAATCTTGAGGGAAGAGGAGAGGAAAAATTGGCAATTCCCATTAAATAGTGCCTGCAAGAGCCTGAATGCGAATAAAAGAATCTGCACAGTGGCAGTTCCAGAGCTGCTGCCTAGAAAGAGCTTTTCCTACCTTTCCAGATTGTGCTAACTGTTCCCACCTATGGATATCTGAAGGAGGAATTGCTGGAAGATAACAGAAGACAAAAAGCTGCATTAGTCTGGGCTCTGATGTGGTCACTGATCACAGACAGGAGCCACAGTTTTTATTAATCTCTTTTTATCATTATTTGAGCATGACTTAGAGAAACCCCCAAAGATTTCTTAGGACTTACAAGAAAAACTTCACCTTATCTTTTCCCACCACAGGAAAGGAAAATGATATTTAGAATTCAAAAAAATATTCAGAGTGATGTATTTATTTTCCCATTCTTTTCCTGCACTTTGTCTACAAAGGCCATACTGGCAGATGATTTTTTTGTTTGTTTTAATTTTAAACTGCAAAGTAAACCTTGCAAGTTTGGCAGGAGAAGCCCTTAGATATTTCAGGGCAATGCTTTACAATTCTTGTTTTCACAGCCATAAACACCTTCTAATGCCAGAGGGGAAGAGGACTTTAATCCAGATAAAATAAGATTCTTAAACCCTGAAAACTGCGCTCAGATTTATGGGCCAATTTTAATATTTGAGCTGCCATGCCAAAAGCTGCATATTGCACATGTGCAGCACGGGGTGGTGCCTGCCCGGCTGATCCAAGCTCGTGGCACTCCGAGCTGCATCACCCACCCAGAGCTCCCCCAGCACCTACTCCAGCAAATAAACCCAGACTTTTGTTCTCAGAATGTGTTTGCCAAATGTTATTTCCATATTTACTTTGCCTTTTAGCCTTAAATATTTCTTTTTCTTTTTTTTTCTCCTGTAGTATTTTTATCCTGTATCTTATTTAACACCTTTTAATAAGCTGAATTCTTACCAAGCGAGCACAACAACATCTGAAAGATGAAATCTCTCTCTTTGATGGTATGAAACCATGACCCAACAGGCCCATCCTCTGCCTGCAGGGCTACTGGGAGCTTCATGTTAGATTATTAAATCCTTCAGAAACTCAGGTATGTTTATTCCTAATGCAAGGTATCTCGCCAAATCACCATTCTTTCCTCTTCTGAGTGCAAAAATAATTTACAATTAAAAAGTATTTGCTATTTTGTTCTGCCTAAATCACGCTCCCCTTTTATTCCTGAACAGTTTCAGTTGTCATTTGCTTCTTTCTGTTTTTCCAAGCAGCTCATTTGCTTTGGTTCTGCAGAATATTTAAATGTGGAGTTGCAATGGTGTCTCCCAGAAACCAACAGGACAAGCTGGAGCACAAAAGTGTTCCTCACTTCCACCTGAAAATAAACACCTTCCCCTGCCTTCCTCGTGAGACATTTCTGGCCAGTTCTCTGTCCCACTTGTGCCTGAAATTCCCAAAGCCTCTGTGAAACATGGACCATTCCCATTCTTTCTTTAAAAAAAGCCAAGTGAAAACCTGTTCACAGGTTTGACACATTTTGACTGTCAAATGGGTCAGCAGAAATGGGACTGCCTGAAGCTTGATTTTTAAATCTTATCTCTATTTCCAACGACTTCTATTTTTTAGCATTACACTTGCTTGAAAGTAACAGTTTGCATTTACTACTTGCTTCATCCCTACCAGTTATACCTGAAATGTCATCTAAATATCACTGTGATGGAGGGAAGGAATCAATCTACTCTGCTCCTGAACTGTTTTTATCCTTTCATCCACAGCCACATTTCTAGAGATTTTCTCGGATTCACTGCTGGCAGTTTAAACTTCACACAGACAAATTTAGCCATCCTTCTTTCCTGGCTGCCTCTCACTTCCATCCCGGTGAAGGCACCCAGCCACAAGCGCTGCCTTCAGAGCGGGGTGGGCACCTTTGGTGCCTTCCTCTCTCTCACTGCTCATCGCACTCCTCCCTGCCCTCGCTCAGCTCCTGCTGCCCCTCCATCCACAGCACCCAGAGATGAGCTTTTCTCTTTCCAGACAGCACAAGATTGTCTATCTCCCCTTCCCTGCTTCCTTTCCTGCCTCCTTCTATCCTTTACAGCCCAGAGAACAAGGAGCTGCTAAGGTAATTTGGCTGATTTTTGATAAAAATACAGGAGCACATCTGCTCCTCAGTCAGCTTAGGTGTCTCATTCTTGTCATTAGGACTCGAATATTAATTTGAACTTTTTCTCTTCTCACTTTCCTAATGATGTGACCTTCAGTTAATCGAAGTCCTCTACAACTGTTTGCAGATTTCTTTCAGCATGATCTTGGAGGTGGAAAAACTTCCCCAAATTGCCTTTCCAGGTCATTAATCTTTCCTCAAACTATTCTGTAATGGGCATTGTTAGTACAGGATCCAGACAAGCAAATAAAATAATTTTCAGGGAATTTTCGTGTGTGTGACTCTCGGGGGGAATGTGGAACCCTTGACAAGGTTGGTTGATTCAAAGATCATGGTTTGATCAGGATGATTTTAACCATGGGTCTATGGATAACTGCTCTACAAACAAACCTTTTACTGATGTTTTTAGTTTCCCTCTAGAAGTACCCATCCCTTCAGAAAAGTAATATCTGGTGTTAAAACTCAGATAATTTTTAAATCTTTACTAGGAGTAAATAAACCTGCTAATGCAGCTATTCCTGTTTCTTGATGAACTTAAAATGCAAGTTTACAGGCAATCTGTACCAGTGTTCAAAAAAAGAACTGTTGAGTATTGGTTTGTTTTGTGAATTTTAAAGTTATTTTTATGTTAAAATTAGATGCTGTTAATTAAGGCAATGAATTAGTTTGGCTGGTTTGGGTTTTTTTTTCCCTTCTTGAGTCTTCAATTTGTAGAAGTAACTTTTTTTGGTTTAAGACCAAAATAATTTTGAGTTCTCATTCGTGAACACTTGGCGGGGAGGACAAAGTAAGTACTGGATGAATTGAAAAACAGTGAAGAAATTTATGGAATCTCATAAAAAGTGGACAATGAGACCACTGGGAACATACCTGGAGTGAGGCTGCTCAGCTGTGCTGTATCACAAGAACATACAACAAGAAACTACATAAATCATGGTCAAAATCCTCTAAAATTCTGTGACTTTTAATCCTTGCCAATGAACTTGCTCACTTGAACACAATTTATTTAAGAGCAACCCAAGAGTAGGAGGGAAACAGGATTATTTTGTTTTTAGCTTTTTGCTATATGGAACAGCTAGAGATCACTTGCTTGTACTCATAATTTGGGCACCATATCATCTTCCCCTCCCTGTTCTTTCCATCACTGGGGAGGAAAACACAGAAAACAGTGAAAACAACACTTGATTAAATTAGACCCAAGACAATCCTCAGTGACACTGCAGCAGCTGGGCTTTGTGCTGGTGACTAACCATAATGTCCAGCAAAAATACATGGAAAAATACATTTCACCTGGAGATGAATTGTGTTTGTCACGGAATGTCAAACAAATGTTGTGACACAGACAAAGCTTGGCTGAGCTGCAGTTCTGCTCCAGGTGTGAGAAGGGACAAATTCTACACCAGAGCTGGGAGAGCCCTGCCGGAGCCTGCTGCTCCAGCCAGGCGTGTTCCTCCAGGAAACATGGGCTGGATGTACAGCAGAGGGGGGAGACTTTGGGACAGAACAAACCCAAGGCCCTGTTTGCCATTCCAGCGCTGCTGGAGCCTCCTGTGACACCTTTGTGTCTCCCCCGTGTTCAGTTTGAAGCTTAAGCAGCACCTGCTGGTGAAAACAAAGGCTACGGAAGTGCTGAGCCATCCTCCTGGAAGAACAGGTTTGGTCATCCCTGGGAGCTCTGGGGAAGCTGCTCTAGAATAGAATAAGCTGGGCTATCACTGTTTGGAGTCATTTTGTCCAGGTAGGGACAGGTTCATTCCCAGCTGAAGCTGAGTGTGACCCAGCAGATCTCCAGGAGCCTGGGAACTTCCAGTGGCTGAGCTTTGGAACTGCAAATTAATCCATTGGCAGATTTAGTTAAGACTGTATTTCCCTGCTATGGAAAATTTGTTATTTTGTTATAGTAGAAACCCCAATGTTACCGTTCATGTTCATTGAGAGATTTTTGAAAAGAAGTAAAAGAAAACAGGGAATAAAACAGGAATGGCCTGAGTTGGGGAACACGTTCCACCACATACCATTGCAGGTAATTATGCACGAGGAAGTGTCACTTGTGTGTGATAGCTGTAATGGAACCATCTCTGTTTGAAGGAACGCTGCTGTCAGAGGCAGCAAGGGAACTTCCCTACCTTGGTACTGGGAAGGGAAGGATTGGGCTGGAATGATTTCTCTTCTCTGTGATAATAATATAAAGTTAAGTACCTGGCAATGGCTAAGTAGTAATGGCTACGTAATGGTTAAGTACCTGGCTTAAAGAGATGTGTTCTTTTTTTCAGTTTAAAACCAAAATGGACTTGGCAATGCAGGACCGTGGTCAAAATGTGTGACTGGTACCAATTCCAAAATGAAAGAACCAACTCCTGAACCTCAGAGCATTGCCACAAAACAGGTAATTTAATTGATTAAATGTTTTTAAGCAAAACTGAAAGAGGGGACATTAAAATTAGATGGTAGGAGGAAATTGTTTATGGTGAGGGTGGAGAGACCCTGGCACAGGTGCCCAGAGAAGCTTTCCTGGATCCCTGGGAGTGTCCAGGGCCAGGCTGGACAGGGCTTGGAGCAGCCTGGGACAGTGGAAGGTGCCCCTGCAGGAGTGGGACTGGATGGGCTTTAAGGCCCATCCCAAACCAGGCCATTATATGATTCCACAATTTTTAAATTATAAAGTATTTAACATTCATAAGACTACTGGAAAATGGCCAAAGCAGAACAGTATGAGTATGTTAACATTTCTCCTCATGAAAATGGACCTGAATCATCTGTTAGACCCCACATTTTCCTGACAAAATAAAGCATAATAAGTCATGACTGCTTGAAAGATCCAGAGAAGAGGAATGGTGCTGACTGGAAACACCATTTGGAGGGTAAGCAGCATATGGAAGAAACAGGAATTCTGCAGTGTCCAATCCTGCACAGTATTTATCCAGATAAGTAATAACGCAATTCCCAATTTCAAAATATTTTCTATAGTAAGAAAATAATCGATTTTTTTTCATAGTAAGGAATGTTCTTTTATTCCAGAAATAGCATGGATATTTCATCAAAGGGTTTGTTGTCCCTGGGCCTCCTGTAGCGATAGGATGGGTGCCTGGTGCTGCAGTGGAGTTACAAACACTGTACTATTTTAATGCGGAAGGATGTGGTTTGGGGTTGGTTAATACACATTGCTTGACATATTTACAAGTGTCAGATTGTGTTCTCTGTTTATAAGACTCGTGCCAAAAGGAAGGGGAGCAGCGTAGGCCAAAGTACTTCCCTGATTCTGGGTGCCAGGATGTAACAAGCAGTTTCTAGGCTGTGACACTTGCACTGAATAAATTGCAATTGTGACTGAACGTGAATAATTTGAATTTGAAAACACTTTTCCTCTCAGTATAGGCCCAGCCTTTGCAAAACAGAATTCCTGGTCAGAGTGGAGGGAAGGGATCTGATGGATGATGGATTTGTCAGAGGAAACGTGCACACAGTAAGAACCCTGGGCTGGGTGGAAATTTTCTTTTGGCCTAAATTCTGTCTCTCGCTCTGTGTGCGTAGCTCAGGTACATGTGATGCCTGTTTGTGGGAGAGATTTGTTACCATGAGGTAAATCCAAACAAACTCCAGTCAGCCATTGCAAGAGATGCTAATCTTAATTTATTGCAAAGAAAAGTAAATTGCAAAAAAGACACTTAAATGAGATTAAAATCACGATAAGGAAAGCTGCCACTGAGCACAGAGTGAGAACTTTTTCCACTGAATCACATCATTGGGAATGTTCTACAGTTCTGTATTAAAGTTTAAGCTGAAATGCTCAATACCTTCACCTTTTAAGCACAATATTTGCTTTCTATTACCTGTGGAACTCTCCAGTCAGGGAGAAACTCAGGCAGGTGAGCTTTAATCTGCTCCCACTGGTTCAAATGAATGGGCCATTACAAACAGCGAAAACGTTATTTGTGACCGATTATCTGTTTTAAACACAGCATTTGGTACTTATTGTTTATTTTATGTATTTCCCTTCTCCTTGGATGGCGCTGGTAACACCAAGGTTTGATCCCTGTACGGGCCATTCACTTTAGAGCTGGACTCGATGATCCTTGTGGGCCCCTGACAACTCAGTGTTCTGTGGTTCTTCTTCACACCATGACTATTCCGGGAATTAATTTCATTTATCTAACTCAGGTGTTTCCGAGCTCCCTGTACAAAAACGAGCGCCCCGCAATGTCCCTGGAGGTGCTTGAGGTGAGCGCGGGGCAGCCCCGGGGCCGTGCGGGGCTCGCGTTCCACGGCCCGTGCCGAACGTGGGTTAAACTCGGCTGGGAGGGCAGCTCGGCGGCCCTGCTGGGGCCGTGGCCATCAACGCTTTGAGACCTTTTCAAAATGACTTTGAGCACGCTCAGGTGCTGGGAAAGCCTCCGGCGAGCCGCGGAACGGCCGGGACCGGGGTCTGCCTGCGACCCTGCCCCGAGCGACTTCCCTTCCGCGGGACGGGACACGCTCCCCGCGCCACGGGATGGCCCGAGCGGGAACGATCCACAGGGAGCACCCGGTCCAGCCCCGGCCCCGCACAGACACCCCGACAACCCCACCCTGAGCATCCCTGCGGGCGCTGCTCACACCCTCCTGGAGCCCTGGCAGCCTCGGGCCGGGGTCATTCCCTGGGGAGCCTGGGCAGTGTCTGAAGAAGAAAACCTTTCCCCAATGTCTGGGTAGCACATCTGTTCTTTTTATTCTTCCTTGATGGTTAATAAGAGAATTCTGTCTGGTCGAGAGACACTAAATGGTAACTTTTCTTATCCTGTTTTTATTCATTTGGGCAAAATAAATATAAAAAGCCCATTTGGTAAAGTTTTAACATCCCGATGTGAAACCCTCATTTCACCTTTTCCACCAGGTGACTGGTGTTCTTATGTCCTGTGGCCTTTGTGACTTTGAAGCGGTCCCTGGGGAGCCCGTTCTGTGCCCCGCCACTCCCTGGGGGAAGAACCTCGTCCTAATGTCCAACCTAACCCTCCCCTGGCACAGCTGCAGCCGTTCCCTGGGGGTGTCAGTGGCCGCAGTGAGCAGGACACGGGACACGGGACAGGGACACGGGACAGGGACCGGGAGCCGAGCCGCCCCCCGCGGCCCCGCCGCTCCCGAGCGCCCCCAGCGGGCGGCGAGCGCAGCGCAGCGGCGGCGGCGGGAGGTGCCCCGGCGCTGGGGCCCCGCCCCCGGGCCTGGGTCACGTGGTGCGGCGCGGGCCAATGGCGCGGCGCGGTGCGGGCCCGGGCGCCATTGCTGTCAGAGCGCAGAAGGCAGAGCGGGCGCGGAGCTGCGGCCGGCGCGGGCACGGCCGGCACAGCGCGGGCGGACAGCGCTCCCTGCCCGGGCCGGGCCGCGCCCGCACCGCCGCCACCCCGCGGGCAGCGCCGACGAGGCGGCGGCGCCGGCGGCGGCAGCGGGAGGAAGAGGAGGAGGAGGAGGAAAACACCATCCACGCACAGCCAGCGGCGGCAGCAGCGAGGGGCGGCCGGGCGGGGCGGGGAGGGGACACAGCGCCCCCCGCCCGCCGCCGCCTCCGCACGGGGCCGGGACCCCCCCTCGCCCCGCCCGCACCGCGTCCCGCACGGACCCGCCGCCCTCCGCGCGACCCCCGGCCGGGGGGGGCCGCACCTGGACGCGGAAGGGCGGCCCCGGGCCCCCCCTTCCTCCTCTTCTTCTCCCGGCCTGGAGGAGCGGGGGACGCGTCCCCCCCGCTTGCACCGGAGAAGGGCCCCCCGGCTCGAGGATTATCGGCGCGGGGGCGGGTAGCGAGGAGCAGCGCGCCCGCCCCGGCCTCGGCGCGTCCCCTCCCGGCCGCGGGGCCCCGCGGGGCCGAGGGGCCGGAGCGCGGCGGCCGCCCCGGGCAGTGACGGGGTTCGCCCCGGGGATCGCCCGCCTCGCCCCCCGGCCGTCCCCCCAGACATGCCCCGCCGTGGCGGCCCGGCTCGCCGAGGATCATGACTGCGGCGGCGAACTGGGTGGCGAACGGGGCCAGCCTGGAGGACTGTCACTCCAACCTCTTCTCGCTGGTGAGTGAGTGAGCGGGCGGTGGGCGGGTGGGTGCCCGGGGGTGGCTCCGCGCCGGGTTTGCCGGTCGGGAGCAGCTGCCGGGGGTTTATAGGCAGGGCCCGGGGCTGCTCCTGCGCTGGCCCCTCCCCCGGCCCGGTCCCCGTGTTTATTTTGCTCCTTAGCGTGGTTTGCTGCGGGTCCGTGTATCGCCCGCAGCTGGAGAGCGGGGAGGGGACGGCTCTGTGTCCCCTGCACGACCATCTTCCCTGGTAAACAGGCTCCTCTCCCCGCCTCCCTTGGCACTCCGTGCCCTGTGCGCTTTGTGCCACCGAACCGGGGGGTTTGCTCTCCTCTCACAATGACAAACGCCATTTCAGCAGCAGCGAACGCTCATGTAGTGTGATCGTCTGTCGGACTTAGCTCTGGGCTCCTGTGACGGCGTGTCAGCTGCTGTTACAGCCTGCTCTCCTCTTTGCATACATCGTGCTCGGGGGCAAGAGGTTAAAAAAAACCCCAAACCTTTTAATTTTTTCTTCTCTGAAGAGCAACCGCGGCTGACAGTAGCGTGCCGGATTGTTTGCATAGATGCCGTCTGCCCATCTCACTGGGAACTTCCGACGCGGATTGCGTGGTTTAATGTTGCAGAAATTATGATACCAGTTTTGGCTAGCTGCAGATCGGCAATTTAAATTTAAAATACGAAAACAATTTGTGTGTAATGGCAAAGCCTTTTGGAAATACCTCGCTTTATTTTACCTGGCACAGACAGGAACATTATCCCTCCTTGCTGGGCAACAGCTGAGTGAGCGAGAGGGCTGTTGGATCATCGGGAGCCTTCTGTGCCACAGGGATAATGTCGGAGGGGAGGAGGGACTTGCTCAGTGCGTGGTGTGGTGGAGTTCAAACCTTGTGATGCAACTTTGGGGGTAGCATGTGTGAAAGGGTTGTGCTGGGGGCCCCCTCCCCGCAGCAGAGCTCTGCCAGAATTGGAGGTGGGTGCATATGTTCTTCTGCTGATAGAAAGGAAGAGATTGTTTTTAGCTCCCTTATGGAAATTAAGAGAGGGGGGAAAAGGAAATTACTTAGAAATGCAAATGATCGAGCTCTTTGTTTCATGCTTTTAAACTTTATTGTAGTATATTTGTTATTTTGTCTCAGGGCTGGGTTTTGTTTTTTTTTTAAATCTACATATGCTTGGTGTTTATTTTGCTCATACCTTTTAAGAATCTGGGACAAGAGCCGTGGTGTTCCACTGCTGGAAAACTGGCCCAGAGATTGTTCTGTGAGAATGATATAATTCTTATTTCGGCTTTTTATTGAGCTGTTACGTTATGTAAGTTTGTAGCGGTGCTTCTGTTGGAAGGCATGTGCTAATATTTATAAATATGTAGCAGTGCTCTGTGTGTCGAGATGCAGGAAGGGTGATTGGGGATTGTTATGGTGATTTTGACTACGCTGCTCTTAGCCAGGCAGGAAAATAAATCGGGAAGCATGAAGGGAACAATCGTATCTGATTGTAGGAGGGAGGCAGTGGAGGGTTTGCTCCTCGCAGAGTTGTGAAGTCCCCGTTCATTAATGCAGGCTGGAGTGTGTGTTTGGAGAGGCGGAACTTCTCCTGCAGTTGCAATCTGCAAATCTGTCACTGGTAAAAATAATTGTTGGCATGCAATTAGCATAAATTATAAAGTGAAGCTATTTCATAGTTATTGTGGTTTGGTTGCTTTTTTTTTCTCTCCCACCTGCCTAGGCTAGGGAAATGTTCAATTTTAAATGGGTGTGTAATATCACTGAAATAAGTTTAACGAAATTCTTTTGCAAGTGGCTTTAATAATAATGAGTTTAATGTGCAACCCTTTAATCTCCCATGTAATTTTGTGGGAGGTATCTGTACCTTAATGTGGTGCTGTGTATGAAATGCTGTTTTTATTGTATTCTGACTCTGAAAAAAAAAAAAAGGAATAAAGTAGTAGTATTTTTAAAATATAGCAGATATGAAAATTATTAGGAAGATTTATTTTATATTGCATTAGTGTTTGTTGGGATTTATGTTTCAGTGAAAGATATTGAGAATGGAAACACAGATTGGAAATATGTGGCCGGCACCACTGACCCTTTAACCTTAGATTGTTATATTCATTTCAAAATTTATGAAGTGTTAAAGCTACAGTAGTCTGGATTAGTAGTCAGAGAAACTGTTGCTAATCATTTACTTTTCAGTGTAACAGAACAAAATCTAAATCAGCACTTGATGGGAATCCATTTATTCTTTAGGAACAAGTTAGATTACAAATATTTTAAAAATTGATTTTGCTATTAGAAGTTGGAGTTTATTTTAATTGCAGGCTTTGTTTTGGGTGTGAATCACAAAGAAATGTTCATGATTGGAGAATTGCAGTTCTGAAATAATGCTAGCCTATCGTGATAGTGTTGGTTGATGGTTAGATAATATTCCTTGCCACAGACGTTTGTTTAGTGGCAGCAGGAATGCTTTCTCCCTGCCCTGGAGAAGCCAGAGCTCTGTGCCAGCGCTGTCTGGTTGCTGTGGTGGTTTTGGGCTGGTTTAACAATTCATGATTTCTATTTTTCTGTAGACTGTAGACACGCTAGAGAGGTTAGGAGCCTTTGCTGCTTCTGAATCTTTTAACGGGATCTGAAAGCTTTTAGTGGCTGATGCTCTTTTCTCAGAGCTGTCCAGAAGGTGTGGATGTCCTCAGCGCCCTGAGCTCAGTGTCACCTGAGGGGAGGGCACGCTCTGAAGTGCAGGGTTGATGTTCCCTTTGGCTGTGCAGGTGCTGGGGGTGCTCTCAGCGCTGGGCTCCATGGAGTGCCCTTGGCAGCACCACCGTGTGTGCTGTTCTCCAGCGGAGCAGCAATCCAGCCGCTCTGCAGAATGGGTTAATGGTGCTGTGCTCTGTCAGGCACAGAGCCCCAGCCAGCCTCACAGAGAAATCCAGTCCTGCTCCAAGGGTGAAGCCTTTCCCAGGGAGCTGATGGAAGGGCCAGTTTGCATCTTTGTCATCAGAGTGCTCCTCAAATAACAACTTGTTTAATCTGCTGTGTGTAATAGCCTCGCTTATGAAAAATACACTTTCCATCTGAATTTGTTGTTCCTAGCACAGCAGTGGGAGAAATGATATTTATCCTCACTCTGTTTTTGCTGTAGTCAAAATGTCTGCTGCTGCTTCTGAGAAGAATGTCTGTTTTGATAAACAGTATTTAATAAGCCATTGTAAGGGCCAGTTTATTTAAATACTAATTAAGAGCTGTCTAATAACTATTTAGAGACAAAATGTTCTGAGGTAATATGCTTTGTATTAAAACTTCAGCCCCAGCTGGCAAGCAGTCTTCCTGTGAATAATCCTTAATCATAAAAGTAGTCTTACAGAAATTAATTTGACTTTTCCTGTGAGTAAGGGTTACTCATATGACGGTGAGGGCTTGCGTGAAGATGTTTCCTCAACTGTCTGGCTTTGCTGCCATGGTGGACCCAAAGGCACAAGTCAGTCTCGGGAAATTGGGGTGAAGTTGCATAACATTGGATATACTGGAGCTGGAAAAAGAGTACAGCCAAAGGTGTCAGGAATGACCTGAAATTTGGAGGAGCTTTCGTGGGATAGAAAGATTTGGTACTGTAGGAAAAGACAGCCTGGAAAAGATGTGGTTGTGTTCTTGGGAAGTGAGAGCAGGGTACAGAATCTGCTGTGGAAGGTGTCTCTGGTTCTTGTATAAATGCATTCCTACAGAAAGTGGCTGCCACAAGGGTCCAGGCAGTGGCAATTGTGTTGATTCCTGTTCAAGGCAAAGTTACAATCGGTGAAGGCCATCGCTACTGTTGCTGTTTGCAGTTCACAGGCAGAAACAGAAGTTGTCCCCTCTCATCAGGGAGTTTTGTTGATGTTTCCAGAATGAAATAAAAGGAATTAAGGCAACCCGAGGTGGCATTTGGATTATTCTCCTAAAGGTTCTTCATGGCATCAGAAAGGGAAGGTTGCAGAGGCTGCTGTGAGATATTCCTTGGTGTTGCATAATTGTCAGTGAAGGACTTAATAGTAAATGTTGATTGCTCAATGCCTTCAGTAGTAGTGAATTAACCAGTAGTCCTTCTTGCTTGTTGTGTTTTCCTAAATGCAGTGCTCCGAGCAGTGGGCTGGGATTTTGGCATGCTGGATGTTACAGCACTGCACAGTGGATATCTTGCATGTTTGGAATTTTACGTAGGTGTGAATTTACATGCATAAATAATTAAGAAATGAAATTAACCTCTCAAGTTGTGCAAAAGTATTTGATTCTCTAGTTATCTTTATCATGAGTTTTATTAGGTAACAAGACAGAAACAGAGAGATGACATTAGAAAGCTTGTTCACTTCTTGCTAATAAAAGATTATTTCGGGTTTTAAATCACTGCAGTGGTAGGTTTTTATTATGTCGTGTCAGAGTATTTGACAGTTTAATGGGACGTGCCAGGAGAGGGTTTGAAGAGAGCAGACCCAGATTTGCCGAGATTGGGACAGTGACATTCAGCCAGCGTGCCCAGCTCTGGGAGGGACATCGAGGGATCTGTTGGGTAGCCAACCTTTTTGGAGTGTTCCCAAAGAAAATGGGGTTGCGGGAGTGACATTTGCAGCTCAGACTAAGTGAGCCCAAGCCAATCACTGAGAAATATTTGAGTGAGGTTTCCTTGAAATCCCGAGTGTCTTGTGAATGTACACATGCCCTGGGGCTGGGAATCCTTCCCCAGCCACTGTGTCCTGGTTTTGGTGGCACTGTGAGTCTGGTGCTGTGATGGCTGCTGGGAACATCAACACAGCAAAGAAAATACTCACATATTAGGCTGATGTATTAAAAGAAGTCCTAGATATCTGCACCTTAAGAATGATAATTTTAATTTACTGTAACACTATCTGGAAATAGATCTTCCTATTTTTCTACATTTTTGATACAGAATTGACATCATAACCCCAGTTCTCAAACACCCCCCTGCCCCCACTCATTTGATCTTGAATTTTTTTGCTTTCTTCTGAGAATGCTTCCTCATATGAAAGAGTAAAGAAAGATCTACAGACAGAACTTTTTAGTCCTTTCTTCTATTATTTTCTTTCTGGACAATGCAGTTCTTTTGAAGAAAATCTAAAGAAACTGAAGGTTTTGATCTTTGGTGGAAAAAATAAGTGTGGTGCATATGAGATATGTCTGCTAAGTGTGCTAACCTGAGTAACTTTGGTCATTAGATGAAGAAAGAATCTTTATGGATTTTGTTTTAATTTTTTCATCTCTCTAGTTCTCAGAAGCATTGCATTAAAAGGGGTGTGTGTGTGCACTGCTTTTAAATACCAAACCCCATCAGTGTTGGGGCTGTTGCACTTTGTGATGGGGTGAACACCTGTGCTGGTTTGGAGCTTCCTGTTCCCTGCGTGAGAATGGAGCTGTTGTCTCCACTTCCCTTGATCTCTCTATGGAGTTACTCCCACCTCCCCACCTGCCCCAGGCCACTTTTGCATCCTTAGTTGTGCAGCACCCTTTTGTCGGGATTTTGGTTTTGCGCTGATTGGAGCAGGGATGCTCCTACAAACTTCCTCTCTCGTGCCATGACTGGAATGGTTGACACCTTCCTGCATTCCTTCGTTGTCTCCCTGCGGTTACACCTGCTCCTCCTCTGCCTTTCATTTTTCCTTGAGTGCTGGCTCCAGGGTACACCAGGGTCACCTCATTATAAATTTATGTCCTTTGTTTTTCTCTTGTTCCATCGTAGCTGGAAGGTGACAGTTGATGCCCACAGACCCACAAAACCTCTTTTCCTGAGCTTGTCTGTGGGATCCTATGGACAACCCAGTAACACTGGGTGGGTGGTTGGGCTGTTCCCACTGCTGATAAGGCTGACAAGTGTAGTTTATGCAGAACTTCTGAGTTTGTGTGTGTTCATTTACTGTTCCGTGAGTGAGTCGTGCACTTTTTGTGTAGAGTCTGGCACGGTGGCATTTGCATCTTGTTGGTGCCATAGTAACACAAATAATAAGCAAAAATACTGCTCTGACTGAAAACATGCTTGTTTTAGTATTAACTTGCCAGTTTGAAAAGTGCACAAGTGTTTCCAACAGAAGATCCCAACCCAAATCCAGAAGATTTGCTTATAAGGAGTGTGTGTTTACATGGGGGCATCTTTGTTCCTCAGACCAGGCTGTTCCACCGCTTTCATTCTGAGCTCTAAGTATTGCTTAAAAAATAGACCCTCTTTCCTTGAGTTCCCTGACATCAACTGGTAGTTTTAAAGAGAAAGCAGCTAATAAAAATATTCCGCTCTGCAGAGCTCATTTGAGCTCAATTGGCTAAAAGCTGGCATTGGGCTCCCTGTGCACACGGCGGTGGGTAAGGGCTGGGTACAGGGAATGGCAGCTTGTGCTGTTTCCTGCTGTGGCCCAGCTCCTTACAGAGCTGTGCTTTAGGTGATCCCAGCGCTGCAAAATGATATCGAGGGCTGAGCAGAGCTCTGATAGCAGGGAGGAAGTTTGGCTTTGCACGTCGGGAGGGTTCTCAGCAGTTCCTCGCATAGTGAGGAGCTGCCTTACTCACAAATGGAAGAGACTGGAACAGTCTTTCTTTTGGCTTGTGCTGTGAATTTTGATTAATTTTGATGAATCCTGACTCTCACTTTCTACCTTAATCTGTAAAAGTACGTTATTTCTCATTGAGTCACGCGTGGCTTAATCCAAGAGCAGAATTGCAGCAGTGGAAATGTGGCTGGAGCTTTTAGTGGCATCCTCGCTTTTGTTTCTTTGAGATGGGGAATTTTATTGTGTGGTGCTGTTGTATAAGGTGTCCCGAGGCAATATTTACATTTATGTGACTAACACAGATGAGCTCAAACATACACAATGACCTTGTCCATATATTAAGGAATGTATTTAATCAGCTTATGAAAATGGAGAAAAATAGGCAGGCTTCTAAAATTACAAAAGAAATAAGATATGACATTTGTATTTCTATATCACTGCTCATGAGGCACTTACCTCAGCTTTCTTTAATCAGCCAGTGTTGCAGCTTAGTGTATTCTTGTTACTGAAAATTATAATTACAGAGGAAAATGTTTAGGGTTTTTCGCCCCTCTTTCATTTTTGTCCCTCCCCCTTCACTCTTCTTCCATGCCTTGGTGACTCCAAAAGGGTTCATAAATTCATATTTAAGCCTGGAGTGTGGAACTGACCTAGTGAAAATCTTTTCCTCCTTCTCTCTCCCAAGGCAGCTCTGTTCCCCTCATTCCTCTCTCCCCACCACGTTTTGGCAGTGGCGTGGATTGAACGGAGATCAAAGTGGCTTTGTAACCACAATCCGTGTCTTAGAGAAGGAAATTTAAAGCTTGTTCAGTAAAACTTTATTTCATTCATCTCTTAGCTTTAAAAGAGCTATGCTGTGGTCAGGGCCTTGCGGTTGACTGTTCTTATGACTCCATATTTGCCCATAAAATACAATATTTTGTGAGAACAGAAGACTGAAAGCAAAATTTAAATGAAAACTCTTCTTTACCTATTGACCAGGCATTGGCAAACTTCCAGTTTCTGATAACGATGCATTCATAGCGGACAGCTATGAGACATAGGTTTCAGAATGTGTTGGTTTTTTACATTATAGGAGTCTCTGATTTAGTAAGACATTTTCAGACCTAGTCTAATATATCTGCAGTCTCTTAGTGTTGGACTTTTATGAGTCTCACTTCATGTATGTCCACAGTGTTACTGAATTTGTAGGCGGCTCTGGTGAGACACAAAATTAATTCCAGGAATATCTTGTAGTGGCCATGTCAAGTATTTTTATAAAAAAGTAATTTCTTTGCTGAGAGAAAAGGTTAATTGGTTAAATTGCTTTATTCTGAAAGAGCTGCTTTCAGTTTTAGCCCAGCGTTTCTGGTTATTCAATTTTCCGTGTGTATTTTAATAAAATTTTGACTGGAGTTCTCTGTGAATTTCCATAATTCCCTTCTGGCAGGAGGTGCTGGATTCTTGTCTTCTCAGGAATGACAGAGAGAGAGCTGGCAAAATGAATCTGCATGACCAGTCATGTAGTGCCTCTGTTTCCTACTTGCCATGTTACGGAAGATTCACACACCAGGGTTCTCCAGGTGCTGGATTTGGAAGGGCTGGGGGAGTCTGGCTGCTCCTGCCAAGCACTGCTGGGTGTCAGTGCTGAGGGCAGGGATGGTGCTGATAGCCAGGGCTGGGGATGGGGCTGCTGTGCTGGCCCTGCCTCGGGTCCCAGAGCACGAGCCTGGGGTGGGCCCCTTCGGGAAGGGAGTGGGGGCAGGGATGGGCACAGTGTAAGCTGGAGCTTTACTGGGCTGGGATGGACACGGTGTAAACCTGAGCTTTACTGGGCTGGGATGGACACGGTGTAAACCTGAGCTTTGCTGGGCTGGGATGGACACGGTGTAAACCTGAGCTTTACTGGGCTGGGATGGACACGGTGTAAACCTGAGCTTTGCTGGGCAGGGATGGGCACAGTGTAAGCTGGAGCTTTACTGGGCTGGGATGGACACGGTGTAAACCTGAGCTTTGCTGGGCAGGGATGGGCACAGTGTAAGCTGGAGCTTTACTGGGCTGGGATGGACACGGTGTAAACCTGAGCTTTACTGGGCTGGGATGGACACGGTGTAAACCTGAGCTTTGCTGGGCAGGGGTGGACACGGTGTAAACCTGAGCTTTGCTGGGCTGGGATGGACACGGTGTAAACCTGAGCTTTACTGGGCTGGGATGGACACGGTGTAAACCTGAGCTTTGCTGGGCAGGGATGGACACGGTGTAAACCTGAGCTTTACTGGGCAGGGATGGACACGGTGTAAACCTGAGCTTTACTGGGCTGGGATGGACACGGTGTAAAGCTGAGCTTGGCAGGGCAGGGATGGGCACGGTGTAAACCTGAGCTTTGCTGGGCAGGGATGGACACGGTGTAAACCTGAGCTTTGCTGGGCAGGGATGGACACGGTGTAAACCTGAGCTTTGCTGGGCAGGGATGGACACAGGTGTAAAACTGAGCTTTGCTGGGCAGGGCAGGGATGGGCATGGTGTTAACCTGAGTTTTACTGGGCAGGGATGGACACAGTGTAAAGCTGAGCTTGGCAGGGCAGGGCAGGGATGGACACAGTGTTAACCTGAGTTTTAGTGGGCAGGGATGGACACAGTGTAAAGCTGAGCTTGGCAGGGCAGGGCAGGGATGGACACAGTGTAAAGCTGAGCTTGGCAGGGCAGGGCAGGGATGGACACCGCTGTAGAGCCCTGGGAGCTGCTGTGCTGCTCAGATGTGGGGCATGGGACTGTTCGGAGTCCTTGGTGCAGCTTTCTGTGCAATGGAAGAAAGGGAGCTGCATTCTTTAACTCACTGTGCCAAAGTTTACTCTGCTCGGGTTGTTACTTCCTCCAGCCCACCCTCCCCCCTGTTTTTTTCTGCCCATATGTCAGATTACTTGCTTTGGGAAACATCTGATAGTCCATTGTATGACTCTGATGTTTGACATTTCCTTCCTCCTTCAGTTAAAAAAAAACTAGAAAAGAAAGTTAAAGTTGGGAGAACAGAGAAGATTCCTTTGTTTGCTTGCAGATTTGCTTTTGTCATTTTTTTCACGTTGGGCTGCTTTTCCGTAGTCCAGCTTTCTCTAAGAGGGCACTCCTTACATTTGGAAAATAGGCAGTCACTTAGTTCTGATTCTCTGAAGGGATTTTGCAAATCTCGTCATTTCACCGTGTCTGAGACCAAGAGGGTGATTCTCTGGCTGGCAAGTTGCATCATTATTTGCTTTTTTTGATGTTCTATTGAAGTGTTCAGTGGTAGTTTTCATTTTATTATCTGTTCTCAGCCATCTACTCAGAAGTTGAAATCTAATTGATTGCCTTTTGTGAAGAAACTGGCTGAAATGATAGGGAACTCAGAGATGTCTTTCTGTAAAACTGTGTCTGTGACCTGACCTGCGGGGTGGGTCGCTACCTAAACCCAGGCTTTGGTGACACGAAAAGAATTTCTTCAATTCCTTCTGTCTTTTGTCTTGGAGATGGCATTTTGCTTCCAGGCATTGTGTGCTTCCATGCAGCCTACAGGGGGTAACTTCATCTCTGCCATGGGTAAGCTTCATTCCACACAGAATCGTTAAGGTTGGAAAAGAGCTCCAGGATCAAGCCCACTTCCTCCCCTTTCCCAGTAATAATCCCCAAACCAAATCTAACCCACCCACGCCTTGTTAAATACCTTTGGCTGCCTTGGCTTTGCTGGGTAGATGTATGGACATGGATAGGTTTTGTGCATCCTGTGAACCCCAGATCCTGCCTGTTCGGTTTTGTTGTGAAGATGGGATTTCCCCTTTCCCTTTCCCACTCTTGGTGGCGGGATTCTGGCACAGCAGCTTCCTGTCCGTGTGGCTGTGCAGGAGCAGCAGGACTCGTGTGTGGGAGTGCCCCTGCGAGTCTCACTCGCGCAGACCTGGGACAGTGCTGCTGCCATCTTTCACTTTTCTTGCTTGCCTCTTGAGTATTTTGGGCTTGAAAGTGTCTTTCCAAGTGATGGCTGAATCTCAGCCCCTTGGCTTCCGGCCATGCTTGTCACATTATCCTTTCCCACCTCTGATGAACTTGGTTACAGCCCTGACAGTGGAGGGGAGCTGCCAAGCCAGGCACCAGCGTGGGGCTGTGCTCTGAATTGGCTGCATTAGTTAAGGGCTGCAGATTTGCTAATCAAAGCCTTCCCTGAAGGTGAAAGATGTTGATCTAACTCAAAGGTCTTTTCTCAAAAATTTCCCCTTTAATTCTGTGTTGTTTTATAGTGATTTTTTAAGAGTTTGTGCATTTAGTCCTGAATGAGTGTTGCTGCTTTACTGGTGGGCATTGGGTCCTGGCTGAGGATGGAGCTCTGAGGGTGATCATTGACTGCTCTGGGTGTGCTGATGAGATTTCCAAGGAACCACTTGGTACCTGGCTGAACAGCAGGGCTTGGAACAGCTTTGTGGAATCAGGAGTCCACCACAGTGTCCTGTCTCAGTGGTTGTTCAGTGGATTTGCTGAAGTGGATGTAGTTGCACTCCCTTGAATAATCTCCCAGGCTCTCTGTGGTTTTGGTTGAGAGGTTTCTTGAACCAGGTAGATGTTTTGTAGACAACTTCTAAACTAATATGTACGTTTTTATCCTGATACAAAAATCTCAGCCACCTCATTTTGGATGAGTCTGCATTCTACTAATTTAATTTGGTATCTGGGAGAAAGCCAGCAGCAGTTCTCTGGAGAACCTCAGTTTCCCTCTTGTAAACCAATCAGACTTGATCCTTGGTTGATTTTTTTACTGCATGGAATATATTCTATTTGACCATTCCTATAATTCTTCTGGTTTGGATGTTGTGAAACAAGAGGTGCAGTTTGTGATGAAGGTGCAGAGCTCTACAGGTGAATAGTAATGGCCTCACAATTTCTGTGTCACCTTCTGTTTCTTTTATAAGAATTTCTCACATTTGGTTTTGTTTTGCCAACCTGTTTTTGCAGTGGACTGGAAGAAGATACTTTTTCTCTATCAAAAAGGTAAAGTGTGTGTCAGTGTGTGCTTATTTTCCTTCTGCTGTGTTTGATTGTAGTCATCTACTTTAGTATTTAACCTTGAAATTCTGTGAGGGTTTGGATCCATATCAGCAATTTGGGCCCTTTTACCAGATTGCTTCCTTTTATGCTTGCCACTCAAAACTCCTTTGTTGGTAACTCCTGCATCTGCCAGAGCTGCTGAAATTTGAGCATTAGTATTGGAGTCCTTTTATGTTTTCCACTGAGAAAGATGGTACTTGGTTGCCACCTCAAATTCTTTTTGAGATGGCTCTGACTTTTGTTTCTCTGAAAGAAGCAATTAATCTTCCTGGCTGCCTCGTCTCCCTCACGCTGGGGAGAAAGAGGAAAAAATACCTAATTTCTGTCACTGCTGTTTACTTTTTAGGCATAGCAGCTCACGCTATTAGTTTGTGGCTTTTAATAATGTGGAGTCTATTATTTTAGCAATGCCTTGGTTTTCTGCTCCTCGGTGCTGTGATATGGGCTCTCAGATGTCCCCAGGTACAGAAGTCCATCAGGGAGATATCTGATAATAGGATTTTGGTTACAGCTAAATCCTTCACTGAGACTTGGCAAAGATAAAAGATGACATCCAAATGCCCTGACACTGTTGCTTGTCACAAACAGCTCTGGAGTAGAGCATTTGGATAATCTGTTCCGGGGGCACGAGGGAAGGAGGCAGCGTGGAGCGCAGGGGTTTAGCCAGAGGATAAAAAGCTGTTCAGGCACATGTGCTGCCTGCACTGGCGTGCTCACTTTCACGTTGGTTTTAAGAGCAAAGGAATAACAACCAAAAAAAGGTAATTTTTTTATCCTTCATTTTTAAAAGCTTGTTAGTGGCTGCCCTTTATCCCTTTTTTTCCAGCCACTTGACTGTGTGCTTATGCAGGGAGAGGATTAAAGTCAAACATGTCATTCTGCTGCTGCTCAGTTGCATACTAAGAGGGCTGAGGCTGAGCGCTGGGCTCTGAAGCACAAACCATGGCACGGAGTTTTTGTTGGCCATGGGAGGCCCATTTCAGAATTAGCTGGTTTTTAATGTGTTATTTTTTGTCTAGTCGTGATTTCAGATCAAGTTTGAATGACTTTGTGCAGTTATTGCAATACTTGGCCTGGCAGAAATGTCCTTTTGAAGCTCCTTCAGTGCATGCAAGGCCTCTGCACTGCCATGTGATCCCTCCCTCTTCCAGGGGCAGGAGGATAAGCCCTGAGGGAAGAACACAAACCATTCCCTGCTTTTTTTAAAACAGAAGGCATAAGGAGGAGAATGTTAATACGTAGCTGAGGGAATGATCTGATTTCAGCAGACTCCCAGGGCTGAGATGGTCAGTCTGGTGTGGGTTTTCAAACCCAGAGAGCTCCATAGCCGGCAGACAAGAGGGGAATGGCTGTGGACAGGTGCTGGCCCTGCTCGGTTGTGCTGGGGAATAAAACCTGGCTCGGGGTGTACAAACAGCCTGTGAAGCTAGGAGGAAAACGAATGTTTTCGTTAAGCAATCTCCTCTGTTCTCTCAATGCACTTGACAGGGACTTAGGCAGATGTTACTAAATACTCATTTCCCTGGGAGAGGGGATGGTTTTTGCCTCCCCCAGGAGCAACATGTTGTTACAGAGTAGTTTCCAGTCCCCTGTCCTCCTCCTTTGGTCCTCCCCTCCCGGTGAAGTGTGTGGACATGACCTAGGGTTTATCTGGTATTTAAATGGCTGGAGTGGAGTGTGCAGTGATATTTGGTTGCTGTGTGAGGATGATGTAGTGAAATGAGACACTGTAACCAAAACAGATGGTGCTAATCTTGAGTCTGTCTGCAAGATCTTACAGCATTTAATTAAAATGGTGGTGTAATTCCCATGACACCTTTAACTACAGTTTAAATTCTTGGACTATGAACTAAGGGCTTTCTTATGCAGATTTTCACTCATGTGAGTAGTCCTTAGTATGAGTCTCTGGTGGCTTCAGAATAGCTACTTACTTGAATGAAGCTCTCAAGATGAGACTCTAATAAAACTGGCAAACATATATGTGGCATTTACATGTTTTATGTTCCAATTTGAAGCATAAATTGTAGACTAAAGATACTTAGCGACTACTCTCCTACACAGAAGCAAACAAAATTCTAGATTAGAGACATTGTTTAGACTGAGCCTAACTTCAGAGGCTGGTAAATACAGTGTTTTGAGGTACCCTGGGCAGCTCAACATCTTCCCTTTGGTTGGAAGGACATGTGATGAAAGCTTTTCTATTCCCTTTGTCTAACTGAAATGTGCTTGTAGAAGTGATGAGGTGTGGTTTGGTTTTTTACATTACTTACGTCTTTTTTAAAGACAATTAAAGGAAGTTATGTTTGAAGCACTGGACAGACCTGATTTTGTCTGAGTAACACCTTTGGGGCAGGCAATTGGAAGTATTTTTATACTTGGTTTTTACTTTGTTTCAAATTGGAGAAATGTGAAAAATAAAATGATCTGAATGTTGCCATGTTGAAAGGCTTTGAGAAATCAGGGTTGGAGCTGAGGGATGGTGATGGATATTTGTTTCTTTTACTCACAGTATGATCTTACCTCCTTTCAAGTATATCTTTCCTATTTTGGAAGTACCCAAGTAATTATTTTCTACACTCTGGGACCTGACTCTGCCTTAGCTTTTCTTACCTTTCCGTATTATCTGAAGCAGGAAAAATAACACAATTACATAGTTTTAATCATTGTTTTTAATGTAGAGAAGCAGAAGGTAGTATAGAAATAACTCTGCTTTACACTTGGTGTGGCCAAGTACAAGAATTTCTCAAACTTCTGATGCTCTGCTGTGTCTACATTGTTGTATAATCTCTCCAAGGGAGCTTTGTGTATTAAAATGGGTGGAATTACTCAAGTGTTCTGGAGAAGTTAATTTAGAGTTGGCCTGTCCATTTCTCATAAAACAGAGGCCAAAAAGCATTTGGTGGAGATGGGAAATAAAAGAGGAGGTGGAAGATGGGTTTGTTTGTGTTCCATCTGCAAGGACTGCAGAAGAGGAAAACAGTCACAGTGGCTACCCAGCACTAATTATATCTTCAGGGTTGCTGGGAGCATGCCAGCACCAAGTTGTGCACTGGGAAATGTTACTGGGGAATTGCGATTTTTAGCAGCCTAAACTCTACCAATCTGAGTGGAGCAGCACGATGAGATCAGCAGAAGACCCTCCCAGCCTGTCTATTATTCTGATTTAAGCCTGAAGGGGGAAAGAATGAGAGCTTAGGTTTTCTGTCTCCTAGGAATTCCCAGTGGTGGAGGCTCCTGCAGCCCTGAGCTGGCAGGTACCTGTGGAGGTGTCTGTATTTAGGGCAGCAGGGTGTGAAAGCAAGTGCTAATTTGCTTTCTGTGTCTCTCTGCTTGTCTGTGTGTGTGCAGGGGGAAGCAGAGGTTTGAACACTCTCAGCTCATCTCTTTTGAGGCTCTTGCACTCTGCAGGGTGTGAGGAGGGTCACTGAAGCCTGAGTTTGTGTCCCTTTCCGGGGGACCTGTGATGTTCTTTCAGTGGCCATGCATCTGAATGAAGACATTGGCAATGCACTGTTTTCATTAATGCCTCTTTCTTGGGGCTGTTTTGGGTGGGTTTGGATGCCTGTGTGGAATTTGAACACACTCTTCTACCCTGACAGCTGCTTTTGAAAACATCAGAAACAGATCTTTCTGTGTCTTGGGAATTGCTCTGTAAGAAGCTGAATGTTAGTGAAGGGTTTGGGTATTACTGTTCGAGATCCAATTTCTCTGTTTCCTTACACGCTTGGCCCAGTGCATTTAGAGCTGGCGTCTCACAAATATTCTGTGTCCAACTGCAGTTAGCTGAATTCAGAAAAAGCTCCGTTTCAAAACAGCCCCTCTTATCTGAGCAGTTGAACCCTTCACAGCACAGTCCTCCATAACACATGTTCCTTTATAAACCAAAGCAAAAATCTCATTTAATGCATGATTTGCTAACAGTGCTGGATAATAATAAGTATTTGTAGGTTCCTTTTTTTGTCAGGCTTTTTAGTTTTAAAAACATTGTAGCAACTGCAATAAGCCAAGACTGTGCATATGGGAAGAGATGCAAGAAACACAGTAGATTACATCACCTGGCAAGAGTTCTGCTTTGTTCTGCATTCATCTCTAGCCAGTTGTGAGTTAAACAGCATGTTCACAGTTTTGTCCTCGGGTTGGCAATTTTGGTTTCTGTCTCAGTGTTTCAGGCTGCTTTTAAACCAGCAGTTTTACTAATCAGAGCAGCTCTGCCCTCCCTGACCTGCTTTGCTGTCCTCAGACTTCCTGGTACAAGCATCTCTGTGGCTGTTTAATGAATCAGGTGTGGGGACTGATCTGAGTAGAGGAAAAAGTCGTTTAATCCAACCCTTCTGGGTTTGAGTCAGCCCAGCTCAGTGTGAATGTGTGAGCAGCAGCTGAGTGCTGCAGGGAAGGCGCCGGGGCCAGGCCTGCTCTGGCACCAGGGCTTGCTTGTGTTGGTTGAGGTGTACATGAGCAGCAGTCCGGGGCAGTGTAGGGTTGTGTTTTATCTGATGGGAGCTGTCCCTGACAGGGGAGATCCCCTCCACTCCTCCTCCTCTCCTGCTCGGTGATTCCCTGGCTGCAGGATGAGCTGTTGGGGTGCACAGCCCATAACTGTTTGTCCTTCTCTTTGTTTCTCTTGTTTAAATTGGTGAAGTGATTCCTTTCAATCGGTGATTTCACGACCACTAGCTCCAGTGTTGGACTGGGACATGGAAGTGTGGCTGGGGCAGGGGAGGAGGAGGCTGTGTTGGGTCAGCCAGTGCTCACTGGGGATGAAGCACAACTGAAACCACATTTGACTCTTCAGAACAGCCCCCAGAAACACAGGCCACTGCTTGTCTTGTCTGTACAAACCCTGCTGCAGATGGAGGCCTCTTCCAACCAGGGCTGTTGGTTTGTTTAAAGAAATTAATGTAAATAAACCCCCATGTGGATGCAGATCTTCTCCCTATAGTGTGTTAAATACTTTGCACAGAACATCAGTAGAGGCGTAGAATGTGTGTAAGTGTTTTGGGTGTAGTCTGCTCTTGTGTATCCCTTCTGGATTCAAATCTCCTTTTGAATTCAGTTTTAATTAACATGAGGACACAATCCAGAAGTTCTGAGGGATTAGTATTGATGCTTACCTATTAAAAATTTAAACAGAAACAGACATATCCCAATACATGTGCTGCACCACATCTCTGCAGCTTGGACTGGGAAATGATGTGTGAGAGCTCATTCAATGCTGCTGCTGAGTCCAAACCCCCAGGACTTGTCTCTCCCTTTTCTTGGGAGTCTCTCTCTGTGTGGGTGGGCACTGGTGTGATCCAGGTTGGTAGTTTATCATTCCTCACAGTCCACAGAACTACAGACTCCAGGAGTTTGTCAGTGCAGAATTAAATTGTGTGCAGCTCTGCTGATTTCGCTGTGCTTTCCTTGACTCAGTTTCATCCCTGCTCTGGGTGGGATGTTGGGGTGATACCTCTGAGCTGGCAGGAAGCCACAGGAGCCTCTCTGCTCTTTGAAACAGCTGAGCTCTAGGTTTTGCTGTGGGGATCAAGCGAGTGCTGCTGTTGGGTAACGTCCTTTGTTCAGTTGGCTGTTTTGGTTTTTGTCATCTTCCTGTTCCATGCTCTTTATGACTTAGCGTATGTTCTTAGCTGCTTATGGCACAAACATTTAACATCATTTTTTTCATAGGTTACCTGTGCTGGCACTAATTTTTGGATATTTTGTGGTTCATAGTTACATTCATTGTCCTGTTTCAGAAACTCTGCCTGTTCCTTTTCCAAGCAATGGCTGGGGACCCACAAAGGACAGATGTAGATGTTTTGGAGGAGCATGTGTAAGCCCCTTCCCTTAGGGTATTATTTAGTGTATGAGATATTCCAGCATTCTACTGTGGAAAAAATAACTTTTCTCCTTCCATTTTGCCTCTTCCTCTGGCACTCCCCTGCCCTCTTTATGCCGGGAAGGTGGCACATGGCTGTGCATCTTGGCCACTCTGGACTGTCCTTTCCCATTTCCTTTTCTGTAGTCCCCCAACCCTTTGGATGGCTGATCAGCATTTCTGGTCTAGTGCAAGAGCTCAGTGTTGGCTGTCCCCCTCCAGCTGGGACAGTCCAGGACTGGTGTCCTGGCAGGATACAGGGTGGCAGTGTCCCTTCTGCCCTGTGCAGCTGAAGGTGCCTGCTGGTTTAAGGGCCTGCAAACGATAAACCAAATTTCACTGCTGCTCAGCGTTTCATAGGTTTTCCCCCTTCCCAGTGCAGCATTGCCATGTGCCTGGTGAGACCTCTTCAGAGGACAATTAAAGAGGCAATCTGGCTAATCAGTGTTTGGGGAAATAGTCCTTGAGGCAGAGTCAGAGGAACTGTAGCCGTGGGCCAGAGCCGTGCTGCAGCAGGCATTATACACAGAACCAGGTGAAACGGTTTCAGAGGAGCTATTTACAAGATCCATTAAATACTTGTGGTTTTTTGCTCCTGTCATTGGTGTGATGAGCATCACCTTCAGCTCCTCAGCAGGTGAACAGCCAGCCCTTGAACCAGGAAGGCTCCTTCTAGCTACTGTGGTGGAGAAAAGGAAATTTTGGAGTTTAAACTTGTAAATGGACAAAGTTTGTGGCCTTGAAATGGGAAATCCTTCTGTGAGTGATGGAGAGTTAGAGTTTTGGAGGAGGGGTCAAATATCCTTACACAAGTGATGAAAATGGGAGGAATACATGATCTGCAAGTCTTTGGTGTTCTTCAGGAGTAAAAATTCATTCCTACAGTCAGCGTTTCCACGGCTGGCTCTTCCCCTCGTGCCTGGCACTACCCTCCCTGGTGAGAGGTGCAGCTGCAGCCTGCAGTGTGTTCCCTCCTTGCTGCAGAGCAGCTGGCTGCTCCTGCAGGAGCCCTGGGAGTGCTGGTGCTTCTGGGCAGCCCGGGAAGGTGTGAACGCTGCGATGGAGCAGTGCAGGGAGCAGCAGCAGCAGGAATGGGGAACAGGCTGGAAAGTGGAGAACAAGCCCCTGGGAGCAGGGTGTGCACACTCCAGCTGTGTTTGGTGGCAGCCACACTGTCTGGGGGTGTTCCCTGTCCTGCCCTGGGCAGCAGAGAGTGGGGAAGGGGGAGGTTACCACAGGGATGGGGCAAACTGGGAGAGGAGGAAAATCACAGAGCACCCTGTGCTGGCAGGGACCACAAGGATCATCCAGTGCAGCTCCTGCCCTGCCCAGACACCCCAACAGTCCCACCCTGGGCATCCCTGGGAGCATTGTCCAAACACTCCTGGAGCTGTGGCAGCCTCGGGGCTGTGCCCATTCCCTGGGGAGCCTGGGCAGTGCCCAAGGAAAGCCTTTCCCCAATGTCTGGGTAGCACATCTGTTCTTTTCACTTTTCCTTGACGATTAATAAGAGAATTCTGTCTGGTTGAGAGACAGTAAATGGCAGCTTCCTTTATTCTGGCTTGCTTCATTTGGGCAAAATAAAAATAAAAAGCCCATTTGGTAAACTTGTAACATCACAGTGTGAAACTCCTGTTTCACCTTTTCCAGCAAGTGATTGGTTTCCTTAAATACTGTAGTGCTTTGTGACTTTCAAGTGGCCCCCAAGCAGCCTGTAGGGAATGAGCCTTATTCCCTCTCTCTGTTTGGTTTTTTTCCTTTCTAACTTGTGAGATGACAATAAGATAACAATAAGGTTAGAAATTGAATGAAGCTGCTGGAAGTGAATAGAATAGAAATGAATAGAAATGAGTCAGGTTGTGGTGAAAACCTAAACGCAGGGATAAGCCAGGTTTATTCAGTACCGTTTCGAAATTCTTCTCCTTGAAGGGAAATAAAGGAAAATATATGAATAGGAGGATTTTTGAACTTGAATTGAGGAATTAATCAATGAAAATGAAACAAAGAATGAATATCACTAAATTATGAAGTGATCTAATGACTCTTTTCTCCTTTTTTGTCTCCTGTAGGCTGAACTCACGGGCATCAAATGGCGTAGGTACAATTTTGAAGGCCATGGGGACTGTGGGCCCATCATTTCAGCTCCAGCCCAGGATGATCCCATCCTGCTCAGCTTCATCCGCTGCCTGCAGGCCAACCTGCTGTGCGTGTGGCGCCGGGACGTCAAACCCGACTGCAAGGAGCTCTGGATATTCTGGTGGGGGGACGAGCCCAACCTGGTCGATGTCATCCACCGCGAGCTGCACAGTAAGTCACCCTCTGCTTCTCAATTGTTTCTGCTTTTTCCAGTGAAAAAACAACTTTAGTTAAATCTTTGACTTGCTACCCTATGTGATTTTGTTGTAGTTTGTGTTTTGAGACCTGCAGGAAAACAAAAAAAGCTCTAAATTTGACTTTTTTTTTTTTTGCCGCGTGATAAAATGCAAAGTGAAACTTGAAATGAACTCAGGAGACCTGTAGTCAACATCCTGACTTGGATTTTTGTGAAACCTCTGAAAACAGAGGCAATTCTAGTTCAAAGGATGATAATGATAATAAAGCCCCAGCCTTGGCACTAAGGCAGTATTTGATGGAATAAATCACCTCTCCTGTAGAGCCAGGTGAGCTCCACGGCAGCCCAGGTGAATCTGGGAGGTCAGGACTCTCTCCCTTGGTCATGCTGCAGGATTGCAGCATGATCCATGGCGAGTTGCAGCAAGGGAGTGGAACGGAGGCAGGAAGGGGCAGGCAGGGCAAAGGTGACAGGACTAAGTTGGTGATTATAGGCTTTGTGCTGCTGGACTGTCCTCAGAGTCTCCAGAACGTGTAGCCTTAACATGATAAAGTTACTTCTGCTCTGTCTGTTGTGATCCTGTTTGGGTTTGACTGTATCCACTACATATTCATTTCTTTTCAGTGGTGTATTGTTGCTATGACAGGAGTAGTTTGCCTGAACTGAAAGGTGTTTTGTTAGGCTGTGTGAATGTTACCTCCCTTTTCACCTTGTGTCTTGCAAGAAAACAACTGAAGTTCACCAGTTCTGGAATAATAATAGTGATTAAAAGAAAAAACCAAGCCAATTGTGAAGATCAGGTTCTGGTTTCTTGCAATAATTTTTTATCCTTGTGGCCTTTAGACCTTCTGGTGACTTGGTGATAAAATTTGTTTCAAGCACACAGAATATTTTATTTATCAAGTGTGCTTGAGTTGTCCCTTATCTCCCACCTGTACCCTGCACTGTTTGGTCCTGGGTTATGGTATATTCATTGCTTTTCATTTGTTTTTCTGTTCTAAGCACTGCTCCAAACTTCCTGCTTTGATGGCTGCCAGATTGTTTATTTGGTAGCAGAGGCTGTGAAATCACAGATATGGAGCCCTGCGTACCTTGGGGCGTGTTCCATGCAGGTAGCCCTGTGATCATCTATAATTGAAGAGATGGCTCACCAGTGCTGCACTGAGCCATTCCACTGACATGCATTTTTTATGAGGCACCTGTTTGGAATGAGGGAATGGGTAATATTTCTACTTACCCAGCGAAGCTTTAATAATATATGCTTTTCTCTTAGTGAAACATAGTTGATTTAATATTTCAGATGCAGTAGATGGGACTTAAGTGTCTTTTTATTTGAGGGGAGTTGCAGGTGATGCTTCTGTTTCTGTTGTAAATTGATGGAGCTTGTTCATGTCTGACATCTCGAGTACAACAAGGAGATGCTGCTTCAGTGGTGGTGCTATGGAAAATCCTTTAGATGTTTGGAAAGCTGGAGCTGCTTGGGTGCAGTATGGGACAGAGTATAGCAACGACAAGAGCATCACTGTCACACATTGTTGGCCTGGTCCAAAATTTTATCAGTCATGGAATTATTTATTTTGGAAAAGGCTTCCAAGGTCATTGAGTCCAACCTGTGCCTGATCCCCCAGCCAGAGCACTGCGTGCCATGTCCAGGTGTTCCTTGGCCACCTCCAGAGATGGGGACTCCAAACCTCCCTGGGCAGCCTCTGCCAGTGTTTAACAACTTTTCCATGCAGAAATTCCTGCTGATGTCCAACCTGACCCACCCTGGCCCAGCCTGAGGCCGTTCCCTCTCCTCCTGTCCCTGTTCCCTGGAGCACAGCCTGACCCCCCCGGCTGTCCCCTCCTGTCAGGAGTTGTGCAGAGCCACAAGGTCCCCCTGAGCCTCCTTTTTTCCAGGCTGAGCCCTTTCCCAGCTCCCTCAGCCTCTCCTGGGGCTCAGCCCTTCCCAGCTCCGTTCCCTTCCCTGGACGCCTCCAGCCCCTCCATGTCCATCCTGGGCTGAGGGGTTCAGAACTGGACACAGCACTCAAATTGTTCCAGCATCCAGGCTGGAGCCTTCAGAGCAGTAACTTTTAAGTGGAATTAAATCTGAAACTCGTCTCTTGTCACATGTGTAAATCCTACAAGGATAGATTTCCTTGTTCTGTATTAAAAGCACATTGAAACACTTGTAGTGACTTATCAGATCTAGTTCAAAGCCATGTAAATTGTGTAAGTGTTGTACATTTTCCTGCTGATAGGGCTGGCGGGCTCTGTTCAGTACATTTTAGAGTTCAAACATCAGTATTGACAAAATATTGAGCCTCAAATTCTGCCAGAACAAGGCATTTATGTCCATTGATTCCTTGAGATAGGACAAAGGACACAGTTTGTGTTCACTGCTTCATGCAGCCCCAAGGCAAAAGGAACACGTTTATTCTGCTTTTTGTTGTATAAACAGGCCACAATACTGAAATATTTGATAGTTGAAATAAGCTTCCTGAAAATAGAAAGGATTTTTCCATGTGGGTGTGCAAACAGAAAATAAGAAAGGTACTGAAGCAGAGTAATTTCCTTGCCTGTCAGCTGGGCCAGGGTAGCTTGATGCTTTTTTTGGGATAACCTGCTCAGGAATTGAGCTGCTTTGGCTTCAGATGCTGTTCCTGCAGCTTGTGTTGTCACTGTGATTTAGAGTTCCCTGAGCAGAGCTGTGTTGTTGTGTTGTATTCACGTGTTCAGGAGCACAAGTCTCAGGGATCTGATGCTGCAGATCCAAGTGGAAGATTAGAGTCTATCCAAAACTCATGTTCTCAGATGTGGGAACTGTAGGGAATGATGGCTGTTAATAAGATCATGAATTCATATCAAGAATGAAGTTCTGGATTTCACTTTTCCTGCCTAGGACTTGTGCTTTGAAAGTGAAATAATTTAGTGATAACTAAATTTGAAATAATTCAATTTTTAAAGATTATGTTTTATTACTTCAAGTCCAAATTATAATTATTGATTTTTCTGGGTAACAGTCACTCCAACAGTGCTTTCAGTAAACAGATGAAAAGTCCAAACTGAGGCTTTGCTTTCACAAGCACTTCAAAAACTTGTGCTCATGAACTCCAAGGGTTCCTTTATCTTTATAACATTCAAGATTTGGTAAACAACAATCTGCCTTTAATAAAAGAATTTCAAGTAGTCATAGGGAAAACAACTTAGTGGTTATAAACAGGAGGTACAAGGAGAGCTGTTTGTGTAGCAGCTTTCCAAAACTGTGGATAATTAAATGCTGTCATGGGAGATTAAATAAAAACAATTATTTGCAGAGCAGTTATAGATCAGTGGAGTGGTTGGATTACCCAGGAGCTGGGAACTTCAGGGGTGGCTCTTGCACATTCTCCTACATTTCTTCTTCCTGCCAGCCTTGACTGTGGTGTTCTGGTTTTTATTATGATGGGATTCAGACTGGAAGGGAGATTGAAGATCTTTATTCTGTGCTGGGTGGAAAAAGCTAATTGTGTGGGGTCACTGAGTGAGGAGAAACTGGAGTGATTCTGTGAGTTTGAAAAAGCTGGGAGTGCTTTAGTTTGTGGAAGTTTTGTTTTCTCAAGGATAAATGCTGTTTAATGATATTGCCTGGAGAGGTTTGGCAACTGTTCCAGCCACGGTACCTTTTCCCATAAATGCATTTTTTTGTACATCCAACAGAAGAAGTGCAAGGAGAGGAGGGAGTGTCTGACTGTTGGCAGCTTTTTTGACAGGAAAGTTGTGGATTTGCAAGTTGCAGAGCTCTCATTTGCATTTGGTGACCAAATACCATCTGGAGCATCTCAGAGAATTTAGACTCAACTCTTGGGTTTTCTCTCTTCTCCCACCCCTGCCCTGGACCCTGTGGATTCCACACAGATTATAGGGAGGGGAGATCTGTTCCTCAATGTCCTTCTTTGCTTTTTCAAGGAGTGCTTTTCTCTGACATTTTACACAACTACAAGAGTTGGACTTGATCTTGCGGGTCCCTTTCAACTCAGAATATCCTGTGATTCTCTGGCAGTTGTGTCTATAAACTATAAAAAAAGTAATCTCTGTGCTGGGTTTATGGCTATATTTAGCTTTGCCTGTTGCATTTGTGGCACAGAATATTGGAGTTGTCAGGGACAGTGCAGGGATTATGATCTGTACCACTGCTGAGAGTCCAGGCTGGTGACTGTAAGCACAACACTGGCAGCATGTGAGACAGGAGCTTGAAAACGAATCAGTTCAGGGTGTCAGACAGTTCTTTAGGTAAAACTGCATCCTTCTATCAGCTTAGCAGCTCGTGTGCCTGAAATCACTGATTCTGGTAGGTATTTAGGATTTCCATCTGATATGTTGTGCTTGCTCCATTAATTTCTGGAGCCGCTACCCAAATAAAAGATACGAATACATTTTCTGCTGTGTAGAATGTAAGGATTTGGATGGAAATGCTTATGAAGAATAGATTATCTTGAATGAATTAGGCAAGTCTTTCCTGCAAGATTATTGTACATGATCTTCGCAGCTTGGTAAGTTTAAAAACGTAGCTGAAATTTGAGCTGTGACAGGAAAAACCTGGAGCTTCGGCTCGTTCCTGTTTATGAATTCTTGGCATATCGGGCTGGCGCAGCCATAATCCCCTGGTGCTGATAAAAGTGAGGAGGGGAAAATGCTGCCTGTAGGAAGGGCTGTGTGCAAGGCACCCTCATAACCCACGTGCTTGTGCCCCAAAATTCATTTCTGCTGTTGCTTCTCTGCCTGAACACTGCTGATTGTGACCTACAGGAAAGCAGAACACGCCAGCTCTGTTTTTAAGGCTCTTTCCTGAGGAGAACAACTTGTCCCAGAGCTCAGTTTAGGTGTTTTGTCTCTGCTAGGAAGGGTTCTGGATGCTCCCTTATTAGCTGCCAGATTTCAAAGTTTCATTTTTCAGTCCAGTCTTCTAAATTAAGTCACTGTTTAGCCTGTAAATGTTTGGTAGTTGGTGTTTGTCAGTATTTATTAGGGATTAAAAGAGAAATAATGGAAAACTTGGAAAAAGTTGTGTTTTTTGGTTCTGCTAATGTAAAAGAGAATAAAGGAGTGAAAAATCTGCTTTCCATATTTTTTGCCTGTTTGAGGTTCTTTCAGGGTCCTGTGTTATTTCTGCAATTGTGAGGGGCTGGGAGCTCTGTCAGGAATTACAGAGTACGTTCTAAGCTCTGTACAGTGAGCTATGTTAATTACTGAATGAGAAGATGTTCCTGTGTGCTTTGAAGGTTCAAACCTTCACAGGTTTGAAGTGCATGAAGCAGTGCCTGAAATGAAGGCTGAGCCCCCTCGCCATGAAATGGGCGCTCACATGAGTGTCCCCAATCTCTGCATTCCAGTGTGAGATGATGGGGAGGGAAGAAGGGAGGGAGTTGCTGCTGGAGTTGCGTTGCAGCTGGCTTGGAGACTTCCTTGCATTCACCCAGAGGTGATTCCCGGGATCCCTGGGCTTTGGGGAAAGCATGGCATGTGTATTACAGCAATTTTAGGCACTCTCAGTAACTCCAAAACCCCCAACTCTTGTCATGCCCAGTGGGATTGGGAATGGGAGCAGGCAGTGCATGGAAAAGAGCTCATGAGCAAGGAATAAAGGAGTGAAATACAAGGCTTTTGGAAGGCTTGCCATTTAAACAGCAGCAATGAATATCAAGCAGCTGAGTACCACTTATTAATAATTTGAAGTGAAATCTGAAAATGGTTAATTGCCGGTTCTTGAGCGCGGAGTGGAATTAACAAGTAGGTTCCTATGACAGAAGACTTTATTGGAATATTAAGTTACTGAAAAGTCTGTTTCTGGCTTGATTATTTTCAATAAGATAAGTCATTTGCATTTTCTTAATTGCCTAGCATAGATTATTCCCAAAGACATGAAAACAAAGTTAAACTTTTCCATTCTTTTGGCAAGAAGATGGGATTGAAAAGTGAATTCTTACTTTCTCAGCTCATGGAATTGTTCCGTGACCCTTATATCTGACACTGGTAATTGGTGTCCAGTGATTGCCAGTTGAAGTTCAGCTTAGACAAAATAAACTTTTTCTTTTAAGGAGGCATATTAAATGAGGTTATTATGCCATCATTTGGGATTAAGGAATTGCTTCATGGGAAAATGCCAACTCCTTTTATACACATGAAGTTGACAAGAGCCTTATTGTGTCTGGGCGAGATGTCTTCATTTTGTTTTGTTTTCTTTTAAAAATAAATGTTCTTCCCACCACTTCAACTCCTTTTACTTGAAACTTGGTTTATGGGAGTTGTTTTAAAAAAGATTAGAACTGAGTGTCCAGTTTGGAATTCTGCTTGCACTTACCTTTGCCTTAATTCCTCTTTCCTTCAGTGGTTTTGTCTCCCCATGAACAAGGAATCTCAGTGTTCAGAGCAGGATCCAATGAGTAGATGTGGCATTTGTGAATTCATTAGCAATTCTAGTCAAGAAATGGACCTTACTGATCCTTGTGGGTCCCTTCCAGCTCAGGATATTCCATGGACCATTCTCACATAGTGCATTTCCCCTCTCTTTACAGTTGGCAGTATCTAAGGCTAGAAAGTCAGGAAAAAATCTGAAATCTACCAAAGGGCCATCTGTAAAATAGCCTAATGCTTTCTAATTTTTTATTTTATTTGTATCACTCAAGAATTAACATCTTCATTTTGTTCATGCCTGGGAATTTGGAGGTTTTACTGTCGATTGCAACAAATTAGGAAAACAATTTGTAGGGAAGACACTGAGAGAAGGCAAAGCCAGGAAATTCTTTCCTAAATCCCATGTGCTTCCTCATCATCTTTCTGCTTTCCAAATATAAGCTCAGCTCAACTGAAACAGTTGAAATTTTGAGTAATTAATCTTTAGGTTTTATTTGCCATGCAATAATTACTGTTTTTGTGGGAAAAGGAGTTGGTATTCCTTAGGCAGCATCAAGAGCTGCCTTCTGGGGGGACATGTAATGCTCCTTTGGCAGAGCTGTTCCAGCGAGGCCAGGCTTAAATGCAGGATATTGCAGGTGGGATAGAAGTGGTGCTGTGCAAGTGGAACTGCCCGGAAAGCACTGGAAATCCAGAGCAGGATTCCAATAGCTGGGAATCCCTCCCAGCAGCAGCACAGTGAGGTGTTACTGATGGATCCAGGAGAAGTATTGTTCAAAATGGGATTGGAATTAAGTGGAGTGCTGAGAACAAACTCAAGTCCAACTTTTGAATGTAAATAAAATTGATGTGTTACCACAGGCAATTCGGTGAACCACGTAATTAGGTTTTTTTCCCTGGAAAATGAGACATTATGCTGCAGCTGCAGCAAAGCAGTATGTAAAGGATTTATATTCTAGTTATATGAAAATTAAACAATCATTAAAAGACTGTATTTTTAAAAGTGCTGCTTGGGGGGGGAAATGGAAAAATCCAATCAGTAGAATTTATTTTTCAGGAATGTATTGGGCAATATCAGCCACAGTAGTTGATGTTTTTTCCTTTAGGGAATCTCTTTTTCCAGTGAAATGAACTCACTTAACTGTGTGAAGTAAATCTAAGTTAGCTTGAAGTGAAATCTGCATTAATAGGGCTCATTACTGATGTTTGTATTTTCATGTACTGAGTAATTCTAAGAACACAGGCTAAGCTCTACTGGAAAATTTAAAAAATAGATGAAATGCCACCTTCAGAAGACAATTACTAAAAAATTGCATACAATTGCATTTTGGTAATGCCATTTTTAGAATAATTAATGAACTTTAAGTGGCAAACACAGTGCTGGGTTGCAAAGAGAAAACACTGAAACACAGCTCTGCTGATGTTAACACATCATTCCTCTTCAGAGGGAGATGGTTTTCATTATATAAAAGTTACTTTCTTTATTATAGAATTCCTATTAAAGGTCATAAATCGTACTGCAGAATTCTTATACCCCAGCCTGAGAGCAGTTTCATTTTAAATGGGCTCCGTTATACACCTGCACTTACTTATCCTGGGATTTGGCTGTAATCTGCAGGACAAGTGCCTTGGATACCTGGCATCCTGTCCATGTGGCAGTTCCCAGATTTGATCATGGGGGAGGCACTTTTGGAATCGTGAGGTCTGTTCCTGATGTTCGTTGAAACCTCAGGCCCTGAAGCTGGAATATGGCCTTCGCAAATGAGCAAACAAATCCATATTCCTGCGTGGGATGGAGAGGAGGAGCCAGTGGGAAACAGCTGAGCTGCAATCCATGGCATGGGTTAAGAACGAGGGTGAAGAACCTTTGCTCTTTGCCCATGGGCAGTGGGGGTTGAAAGGAAAAGAAAAGGCTGGAGTTTTGCTGTTAAATATTAGACTCTTGATTAAAAAAAAAAAAAAAACAACCCAGACTGAGCAAGTGTGTGTTGCAGTCACTGATATAATGACAGGCAGAACTTTGAGTGGAATGGTGTAAAATTGATATTCCAAGGCTGGAATGTTCAGGAGTTTGAAGGGGAAGAGGAAAGGTGGCCACAGCTGAGATGCTTTGGCCTCCTTGCTGCTGTGAGCCACCCATGCATGTTTCCCTGGAGCTGAGCAGGGCCAGCAGGAGCTGCAGCCCAGGCCCAGGAGCTGCAGCCCAGGCCCAGGAGCTGCAGCCCGGCCCAGGAGCTGCAGCCCAGCCCAGGAGCTGCAGGCTAGGCCCAGGAGCTGCAGGCTAGGCGCAGGAGCTGCAGCCCAGGCCCAGGAGCTGCAGCCCAGGCCAGGAGCTGCAGCCCAGCCCAGGAGCTGCAGGCTAGGCCCAGGAGCTGCAGCCCAGGCCCAGGAGCTGCAGCCCAGCCCAGGAGCTGCAGCCCAGGCCCAGGAGCTGCAGCCCAGCCCAGGAGCTGCAGGCTAGGCACAGGAGCTGCAGCCCAGCCCAGGAGCTGCAGGCTAGGCCCAGGAGCTGCAGGCTAGGCGCAGGAGCTGCAGGCTAGGCGCAGGAGCTGCAGCCCAGGCCCAGGAGCTGCAGCCCAGCCCAGGAGCTGCAGGCTAGGCCCAGGAGCTGCAGCCCAGGCCCAGGAGCTGCAGCCCAGCCCAGGAGCTGCAGCCCAGGCCCAGGAGCTGCAGCCCAGGCCCAGGAGCTGCAGCCCGGCCCAGGAGCTGCAGGCTAGGCCCAGGAGCTGCAGCCCAGGCCCAGGAGCTGCAGGCTAGGCCCAGGAGCTGCAGCCCAGGCCCAGGAGCTGCAGCCCAGGCCCAGGAGCTGCAGCCCAGGGCCAGGAGCTGCAGCCCAGCCCAGGAGCTGCAGCCCAGGCCCAGGAGCTGCAGCCCAGGCCCAGGAGCTGCAGCCCAGGCCTGATGCTCAGCCTGTCTCTGAGCAGGGCAGCCTGCGGTGCTGCTGTGGTCCCACAGGTGCCCTGCACTGTCCCTGTGCTCCCTCAGCCCAGGCCCGAGCAGGGCAGCCTGCGGTGCTGCTGTGGTCCCACAGATGCCCTGCAGTGTCCCTGGGCTCCCTCAGCCCAGGCCCAGGCAGGGGAGCCTGCAGTGCTGCTGTGGTCCCACAGATGCCCTGCGCTGTCCCTGTGCTCCCTGAGCCCAGGGCTGCTGGGAGCCAGGCACGGTTTCAGTTTCTGTTCCAGCCCTGCGCTGCCTCTGCCTTTTCCCAGCCCTGCCTTGGCACGAGCCCAGCGCTGGGCTGGGCCCTGGCACAGGCACCGCGGTGTTCCCTGGCTGTCCCAGCAGCCATTCCTGCTCAGCCTCCCTATCCCTGACTCCCCTTCTCCTCCAGAAATGGATTTGTCAGTGTTTACACCAAATCCTGGGGTGTTCATTGCTTTGGAATGGCCAGTGAGCCAAAGGGGTCAAGCTGAAATGTTATAAATTTCTATAACAAATTGATGGGTGCCTCATAGAAATACCCAGGCAAAGGCAGCACCTCAAATTCCTGGAGAAACTGAAGTGGGAATTTCCTATATTCAAATGCTTACATTGATAAACTTGGTCTTAGAAGGAAGAGCAGAAGGTGACAGGTGTGGCAGTTCCTAAGCAGGAAATAAATATCAGATTCTCAATGAGCCATTTCTATTTTGTGGTTGTTCCATGACATTCTGGTTGCTCCTGAAACACAGGTAATGGAATACCTTTCCCACCAAGGGACACTTCCAGCCATAGGTGATGAAAGGATCATTGTACAGGGTTTTTTAAAATGAAATGGCTTTAAGAATTTCATACTTTTTCTTTAAAGGTCTCTAAAGAGATGGGAAGTATGGACAGTGTTATTGTGTCCACAGGGGAGCAGCAGGGCCAGGGATCTGATGGGTTTATGGTTCTGGGGAGCTGGAAGGGAAATCTCTTGGCCCCTTTGGAGTTCAGTAACATTCATTCTGTGCAATACTTTGCAACATATGTCAACAAAATTCCCTGGGATCTCTTCTCTAAGGAAGGTGAGGGGGAAGCATGTGGGGTTTTTCTCCTGTATCATCTTTTTGTCTCTCCTGTGTCAAAAGGATGTGATTTCTGATAATTGCCGTGGTGCTTCCAGCTTCAGTAAGGCCTTCTGGTCCTCTGCACAAACCCGTGAAGTTTGTACCCAGAAGGGTTTTAGAGTCTAAATAGAGGAATTCCCACTCATTATTTCCTATTCTTTGAGAATAGTGTGTTCAGGAGCTAATAAGCAGATGAGGGTAATAAACAGCAGCGTGTTTGAGGGGTCTCCCCCGAGAGCCTCTGTACCTGGAGAAGCTGTCCTTGGAAGTGGAAAACTTCCAGACAGAGATCCCCTGGCCCAGGTGAATGTGCAATTATGGCTCAGTGCCTCTGCTTTTTCCTAAACTAAACCAGACTGGAGGAAGCATTATTTTATTACTATTTCTTTTGCTGTAAACCACAGTTAAGGCCTGGAAAGTGTGAAGAAAAATATTTTGCCTGTGAGACTGCTCCTGCTTAGTCTCAAAAGAAATGCACTGTGGTACTGAAATTCCTAATCCCTCCCCTTCTGGGATAGAGGTTCCTGCCTGCCCTTGTCCTGGGAGGTTCTCAGAAACCCACAAAGGGTAACTGGTGAGCAAACATTACCCTCTGCACTGCTTGCCTGTGCTGCCCCAGACAGCTGCTGTAGGATGGCTGAGCCTGGGGGTGAGACTGCTCACATTCAAGGGCTCAGGTTATTGTGTGGGAACGGCAGAGACAAAGATCTTGGTGCTTAAAGGTACATTAAAAATATATATTTGTATTTGAAAAAATTATTACTGTCTTAAGAAGTGACTTTCGAGTTTAATGTGAATTTATATTTATATAAGTTCAGTTTTCAGTTCTTCAGTGAGGTTTTGCAATTATTTTACACATTTATTTATTTATTCCTGAGTAGTAAACATGCCAGAAAACCTGTGTTATAAATCCCCTAGGGAAATGTTCATTTGCTTCATTTTCCCTCTTCAGGTACTGACTAAAGCTCACATTTTATCATTAATGTGCTGAATAAGAGTTTCTGTAAGTTTCTGAAACTCAAAATATTAAAATTAAACACCAACCCCAAATTGCCACTTGCTGCCTCTTTAGGCTTCCTGCCTCTCCTCCCCAAATGTTGGAAGAATCAGTAGTCCTGTGAATTTACTTGCTTAGTTAAACTGACATGTAATCACTTCACTGAAAAAGTGGAGACCTTGGATTGCTGGTGCATTGGGCAGTCTGGAGGCTATTCATTGTCCAGGATCCCGTTTCTGGAGCTGCCTGCAGATAGCAGAGCAGTGATGCTGATGTAGCCAAAATAAGAGGGGCTGTGGCAGGAGCTGCCCACGGAGAAGGCTCCGTGATTCATTACTCTGAGTTCAGAATCTTCCACCTCTCACACTGCTGAGCTCGGGAGTTCTGTCCTGTCATTTGTCTTTGTTTTAATGGGATTAAGTAATTATGTGTGCATTTTCTTTCAACGAACCAGCCTGATAAAAGCAGGCACAAGCGAAGAGCCTATAAATTGTGGCTCTTCTGTTGCAGCAAAAGTGCTTTGATGGCTCTGCAGTTCGTGCCTCTTGGTGCAAATATTGAGCTGCCCTGCTAAGGTGAGTAAGACTGGAGTAGTTTATGGAGCTGAGGGGCTGAGGGTCTCCCCGGGGAGCGTGGCTGGGGAAAAGTGGATCTCAGCTCCAGGGCAGTTTGCAGGGAGCAATCCATGGAGCAGAAAGAGCAGCTGTTCTCCCCAACACTGGAATAAATAACTTCACTGGGGCTAATCATGGCTGGTATTGATACTTTGGTTGTACCAGTTGCAGTTCCAAACACAAATTTTGCTGCTGCTTTGCAAAACCTCTGCCTGTGTCCTGCAGCTGTTAAGACTTCCACTAGTTTTTGTTGGTTTGCCATCCATCTGATTTTTCAGGTAGCTCACTGTGTATCATGGCATCTGCAGCCCTTTGTGTTTAATGAATTCATCAGGTGTTTGCTGTGTGATATCATCAACCCACTTAATTCTTTTTAGAACTTCATTCTTTCTGCATGGCGTGTTTATGCATTCAATTTTATCTTTACTATTAATTCAAATTAAGTCTTGGTTCGAGAGTTTATGTAATCACTTTAATGAAGTGGCTGTGCCTGCTCGCTGCTTCTTGTTTATTTTAAATATTGGTCTGGGGAAGTAGAGGTTTTAATGTATTCAAAATTATAACCAGCAGTAACTATGCAATAGTCCTCTATTAATTCAGTTTTAAGAGCTCTGCATAGAAGATGACTTTTACACTATTGTGCTGTCTCATAATTTCATGCGAGAACAGGCTGCTATTAATTTGTTTTCCTGTTGGTCCATCTGTGTCAGAGGCAAAATTTGTCATTCCTCTTCTGGATTGAAGTTGGATCCACTTCATTTCTGAAGTTTCCCTAATACACTTGACAATGCACTTTCTGAGTTTTTGGCTTGTGGCCACTTAATCCCAGGTAGCCATTTAAATTAACCTGTTAGGATGAATAATAAATGACTGTATCCTAAAAATTATTTTCCTTGTCCGCTGTACTGTCAGAGGCTTTCTGTGGTTGCTCTGCACATGTTAAGTGGTCTTGGTTTAAAAGCAGTGACCTGTGATGGAAATGCACAGCTTCCCAAAGCCTGTGGGGGACAATAATCAGCCCAGGTCACCTTGTGTGTGTCTTACACATGGAATTGTTGGTGTCCTGCTTTCCTGGTGCTGTGGACACGTTCTGTGGGAATGCTGAGCTCCCAGAGGGTTCTCCCCTCTCTCACGTGGCTGTTTGCAGTGCTTTGCAAACCACACCAGTGGCTGCTCCTGCTTTGGGATCTGGAGCTGTGCTTTCCTAACCACACCAGTGGCTGCTCCTGCTTTGGGATCTGGAGCTGTGGATCCAAACAGGAACTGGGAGCTGTGGTTTCCTAACCACACCAGTGGCTGCTCTCACTTTGGGATCTGGAGCGGCAGATCCAAACGGGAACTGGGAGCTGTGCTTTCCTAACCACACCAGTGGCTGCTCCTGCTTTGGGATCTGGAGCTGTGCTTTGCTAACCACACCAGTGGCTGCTCTCACTTTGGGATCTGGAGCTGCAGATCCAAACAGGAACTGGGAGCTGTGCTTTCCTAACCACACCAGTGGCTGCTCCTGCTTTGGGACCTGGAGCTGTGGATCCAAACAGGAGTTGGGAGCTGTCTCAGCCAAGCCTTTTGTGTTCAGCATTTCCCCCCAGCCGCCCTCTCTGAGGTGTGAAGTTCTCCAGCGTGGAGATGGAGATGGAGGAGGCTGTTCTGCTCCTTTTGAGAGCAGTGCTGAACCAGCAGGCAGTGCAAGCAGTGAGTGGAAGGGAAGGTTGGTTATTGCTCCACCTTGTCTCCCTGCTCTGGGAGCTGGGGAAATTGGGAAAAGCCGAGAGAGCCGGCATGGAAATGTTTAAATCCAGCAGATACCCAGCTTCCCCTCTCGCTGCTCACACTACTCCCAGCTAAGTCTTCCTGCTAATCCTCACGTGATTAAGAATGTTGGATGGTGACACAAAGAACTCTACAAAGTAATGCTTAAGGATATCCCGCTGTGTGCATTTGATGCCACATCTGGGATGAGATTATAAATAAATAAATGAAAAGGAAAAAGAACAAAAGAAAATACAACCCTGAAATCCCATGAACTGTATCTTTATAAAGCCTTTGAATATACAGTGCTTGAGGAAAATGGAAGAAGTTAAGATATTTTGTACAAATATATTAGAAAAGAATACAGAGTGCATTTGGAGTACAAAGACTCCCAGAGTTTTATTGGCTGTGGTTGTTGTCAATGTTAACAAAACACACAGTCAGCATGGCCCCAGTCTGTCACTGTGACATGCTGAGCTTTCGCAGATGTAAATCCCCATCATATGTCAGAAATATGACATTCTGCAACCAAATTAAAGCACACAAACTTGGGATTCACAGAACTTTCTGCCATGTACCATGACTCTGGCTGTAGCTTCTGTTCAGCATTGCAGCTGCCCAGTGGATAAAGGGAGTTTTCAAAACCATATGTGCTGTGAAAATGGGGCTGTTTATGTAATGATAGTTTATTTAATGGGAGCTTTGGGGAGAATTGACTGTGCTGTGCACTGTCCAAGAGGGTGAGACACAAAGGAAGGGGCAGGCACAGCCATTAGAACCTGAAATCACATAATCAGATTTTTGTGGCGGTGGATTCAGTTTTTCAGAGGTCAGTGTTTCATTGCTGCCAGAAGAACCCCTTTTGTACAAAGCAGAAGTGGCAGAGTGATGAGAGTGGGTGATTGCCCAGCATTTCTTGTTCCTCAAGACCAGTGTGATAATGGGGTTTGTCACTCTGCAGCGGGCACAGGGTGTGGGTGGCACCAGGCCCTCTTCCCCTCAGGGGCCACCGTGTGTTGTGCCAGCAGGTGTTGGTGTCCCTGGCCTGCTCTGGGTGAGTGAGGGGTGTGCTGCACCCTGGCCTGGGTGTGCAGGCACAGAGAATGTCCCCTGCCTGCTCTGGGTGAGTGAGGGGTGTGCTGCACCCTGGCCTTGGTGTGCAGGCACAGAGAATGTCCCCTGCCTGCTCTGGGTGAGTGAGGGGTGTGCTGCACCCTGGCCTTGGTGTGCAGGCCCAGAGAATGTCCCCTGCCTGCTCTGGGTGAATGAGGGGTGTGCTGCACCCTGGCCTTGGTGTGCAGGCACAGAGAATGTCCCCTGCCTGCTCTGGGTGAGTGAGGGGTGTGCTGCACCCTGGCCTTGGTGTGCAGGCACAGAAAATGTCCAGCACGCGGTGCTGAGCTGAGCTGAGCTGAGCTGAGCTGAGCTGAGCTGAGCTGAGCTGGGTGGGAGCTCCTCCTCTGCAGGGTCAGGGGTTCCATGAAAAAGGGCTGCAAATCACCCCAAAACTGTGAGAGATCTCATGTTGCAGCACAGCTTTGAGGCCTGAAGAGATGCAGCCCCTGGAGGTGTGCAGGTTTTTACACTTCCTCTGTGATTCTGTGGATTTTCTGCTCGGGGCACCAGTGGTTGTGGGAGAGGGGCCTGTGCTCCTGGCCTGGCCATGAGGCTGTAACATCTACCACCACCAATATTTAATGTTATCATTAAATGATAACATTTAATATCAATGTTAGAATGGATATTTAACATTTCATCCATATTTATTAAACAGAAAATGGCCACCAGTACAAAATCAAAATGTACAGGGGCTTTTTTGGCAGTTATCTGGATTGGAGTTGGGAAAAGATAAGCCTATAGTGCTTCTTGGATTCCTCTCTGATTTAGCCTTGTAGGAACCATGGTAATGCTTGGCTTTGTGTTCTTCTGGCTTCAAACTAAACCGCTGGATTCTCTGATTTACATAGCTGAAATGATTTTGCCATTATTCTATTTACATTAGTATTTCCTTGTGTATTCGTTAAGCAAATGAATTTCTCGTTAGATGGCTGGGAAGAGGGTTTCGAAACCCTGTGATTAGTGCCTTTCTTTTGGAAGAAATAGTTAACAAATAGGAAAATGCTTGTGGAGAGCCGAGTTTCTGGCAAGCCCCGGCGGTACAGAGTGTACTGAGCTGGAAATGTTGCCGAGTTAGCACAAACTGTCTGATATAAAAAGCACGTTTTTGTTATAAACACTGCCTGCTCAACAGAGTTGTTGGTCTTACAGAACAGCTTTAAACAGGGACTGTTGCTTTTGAGTAATATTAAATATTTGTCTCCTGGTGAATGTTTTCTTAGGAAAAATCACTGTAGATAGCAAACAAACCAATTCTTTTATTATCCAGTATAAGTGCATTTGAACTTCCTTGTTTTTATCTCGACTGTTTCACTTGAATTTATATGTTTTTGGAGGGGTTATTTTTCACTTGAAAAAGTTTTGGGTTATTTTTCTTCAAAAAAGAATTATTTGTGCAGGTGTCTTCGGATTTCAAAATAGGCTTTGTTCTTTCTGAGCTTTGTCTTGTTGTTTTTCTGGCTTTGTACTGACACTTTGTGGCTGTTTCTGTGGTGTTTCAAGTGACAGGAGTCACAACAGGAATGGAAAATAGCAACTTAAATAAACATTTTCAGGAAGTAGAAAGCAGGGTGAGTGTGGAAACCTTCCCGAGCTCAAACCCTGTACAAATGCTCTCTACAACTCTGCCCTGGGAGTAGATTTATAGGATAGAGATATGAGGCTTTTAGATTTATTTTCTGTGGCTTTTTTTCATTATTAAATGCTGTGAACAAGATGTCTCCAGACACTGTATTTTGGGAACAATCTGGTGGGTATTAACTTACAATCAGCATCAAATTTTCTTTTTATCCTGCAGTGCATTCTCAGTTCTAGGCTGTGTCACCATTCCTTACTTGATCCTGCAGTAAATATTCCTTTTTGCAGCTGTCTCTGTGTACACAATCGAGGAGGTGATGCCATCTTGATTTTTTTTCTTTTTGTGTAGTACATACTAAGAACAGGATGGAAAAAACATGATTTTGGAGCCAAATTGCATTTTTAAAATTATGATAGCTGGGTTGGAATCAGGGATGATAATTTCTGAGCTCGCTGTGTGCAGATTTTTGGCTGTGTTGGAAGTGGAGCAGGGCATGTTACTTTGACTTATTTATCACTTTAAAATTCCTTCCCAGTATCCCATCCAGCCCTGCCCTCTGGCAGTGGGAGCCATTCCCTGTGCCCTGTCCTTCTTTGATTTCCAAGTGTCCACTTGGAAGAACCTTTCTGGAGGGTACAAAGTGTAGGGGGGCAGCTCTGGGGTTAGATCATAACTGAGTGCTGTGTTTATCCTCTCCTGAACAACAAGGGAAATCTAATTACTTAATGCTTAACCAATGAATCAAAGCAAACCTTAATCCAGGCCTTTTCTTTTGTGCAAATTAAGTGGGCATGTCATTATTCAAATATCCAACAAGATTCTGGAAAATTTGATTAAACCTGCTAAGAAAACCTTGTGAAATGCAGCAGAGGTGAGGGAAGAATTACACTGCAATTGAGCATAAATAATTATTTTTCTCAAATAGCAGTCTCAGTAATGGTGTGTGTGATTATATTTCTTTTCTTCTCTGCTTGTTTTGTTGGGGTTTGTGTTTTTTCTTCTGTCAGTCTCCTGCTGTCTGTTCTGGGAGTTCTGTTCTGGGGAGATGCTGTGCAGCCAAACACTTTTGGAGTAAGGAAAAAAGAAACTGTTTTTTGCTGATAATCCACCCAGACATCAAGGGAAGAAAATATCAAAAGGAAACTTATTAGAGGTCAGCCAATTTTGTTTGGAAATGCAAGATTTGGAAATTAAAGGCCAGTCGTAGAGGAAGTTGGAAAATTGTCATTGTCCCTGTAAAACATGGCCTTTTTCACTTTAAATGCTGCATTTGGAGAGCCCCTGGGTGTTTGTCCTTGCACACTCACCCTGAGTGGATTCCTGGGCCTTGGCAGTGGTAAATGATTAGCAATGGGAAAATGTTACACAAGATATACTTTGGAATGTTAATTGTAAATCTAATTATTTCCTTTGAAATTGAACCTGAAGCAAAATTCTGGTGACTGTTCTTAGGAGGAAGGAGAGGTGGGATCATAAACTTGGGGCAGCTGGAAGGGATCTGCTGATCTGGGCACAAAGGGGACTTTCCACTGGCACTTCCAACACCTTTCGGAGGATAATTGAAATGGGGATTTTGTTTCGGAGTACACCATGTCTTTATTTGAAATGTATTTTTATGGAGTCACACAATCATTCAGGTTGGAAAAGACTTTTAAGATCAGGATATTAAATAGTTTATAATGGAGGAGCTCATGGGGTCAGGTTGTGAAGCTGATGCGTTTCTCCTCAGAAACTTCTGATTAAAATGCTTGAACTTGGGATTAAAAAATCTATTTGCAAAAGGGAAGGAAATGCAGTTTTGGCTTCCTGGGTTTGGTGAGGGATGTGTGGGCAGCCCTAGCTCCTGTGTGAGCACAGGTGGGTCAGAGCTCACCTCTGACTCCCAGTGAAAAACCAAACCCACAGCAAGCTCACAAACCCAGCAGCAAACATCCTCTCCCCCCAACAGCTCACACCTGGCTTGAAGCTTTCAGCTCCTCTCTTTTTAAATTTAATTTTTTAATTTAAGTATCTTCCAATTTAATGGCCAAGGTAATATAATTTCAGCACTAACCATGCATGAGTGCAAGAAAGGACTCCCAAATGAACTCAGGGAAACTCTAAAATTAGTGACAAAGCTGCAAAATACAAATTCCAAGCAATGTTTTTACTACAAATTCTCTTGTTTTGCTACTAATAATTTAGAGTCTCATTTGCTGTTTTCTAAAATAGATGAGAAATTGTGCAAGTAAGGGCTTTGCAAAATAAAAGTTCTGCCAAAGCATAAACAGTTGTATATTTGTATCCCTGCAAAACTGGGAATGAGGATTATCCCTCCTGTTCAAAGTAGGACATAAACTTACCCTGAGTCCCGAGTGAATATCTGGAGCTCTGTGTGTGTTGAAGGTGGATGGAAGAAGTGCTGATGATCACGGAGAGGAATAAAGATGTTCTAAATTGGGTTAGAAATGACTCCTTCCCACCCCCTTTCAGCATTTGATGTATAGAAAGAAGCTGGTAGAAGACCTCTTCGCTCATTCTGCCCCAGCAAACCACAAGAAGAGAAGCTGTTTTTAACTAGATGACATATTTAGTAGTTGCTTTGCCAAAAAAACCTTTTCCTTTCAAACTGGAAATAGTTTTTTGTTCTGAAATAATGATCTTTTTATCTGCATCGCTTTTTTTCCTCTGAAGCTAGTCCCTTCTTCATAGAAGTTTATTTTTGTAAGGCTTTTCCAGATTTAGGAACTGCATTTGATGACTCATAGGATTTTTTTTCCCTTTGCTTTCTGCCAGGTAGGAGCAGCTGTGTACTTGGTAATTAGCTTACTCTGCCTTTGCTTAACCACTGCGCTCTCAGTGTGTTCTGGCTCAGGGGGGAAAATGCTGCATTTTTCTCCTGTTTGTTTTTTGTGTTCAGTCTACAAAAGCCAGTTTTACCAAGCCCTTGAAACAACCAGAATATTTAAATAGAGCATTGAAGTAAAAGGAGGGCTGTAGAACTGCTGTAAATAATCCTTTTTTTTCCCCTCTGTGTTCACTTTCTCTGAACGTGGTGGTTCTGGACAGTATTGTAAGAGCACAGAGGCAACAAAAAGCAGATGGTTACTATAGTTTCAGTGAATGAAGCCAGTTTTACTTGGCTGAAGGTATTTTCTAATTTCTGTCCTCTTGCCTGACATTCATGAAAGGCTTTTCTGAACGCATTGAAGTCCTGACTGTTTTCATCTAACATGTGATCTCCTTTACCTATAAAAGCAGAAGGACCATCTCTGGTGTTTTTAAGTACATCCTTATGCTCAGGTTTTACTGCTGCTGTGGCTGACTCAGATCTGAGGAGGAGCACAGCTACTTCCCTTGTGCTTTGTCCCGAGCAGCTGTGGCTGCCCCTGGATCCCTGGCAGTGTCCCAGGCCAGGCTGGACAGGGCTTGGAGCAGCCTGGGACAGTGGGAGGTGTCCCTGCCATGGCAGGGGTGGCACTGGGTGACCTTTAAGGTCCTTCCATGCCAAGCCATTCCAGGATTCTGTAATTCACTGACAGACAGCACCTGCACCCATGGGCACAGTTGGGTTCACTGCAACAAAGCAGCAGCCACAGCTCATGCCCAGCCGGAAATCCATGGGCATTGGGAGGAGGTGATCTGATGGCATTTCCAGGGAGCACAGGATGGCTGTGGTCATCCTGGGGATGATGGTGAGGATGAGCCTGTGCTGTGATCACACAGATACTGAAGATGTGAAAGGGATTCAGTTTGCTGTTTTTTCATTAAATGAACATCACTTGAAGCCTTGTTATTTTGAGGCTGATTTTACAGTGCTGAAATCTGAATTCTCCTTGCAAATTGCACAAAGAAAAGCTGTCTCCTTGTCTGTATGTGGCTTCTGTTGGGAGATCTCAATGCCTTTAGTGTAAAACTTGCTGTGTCCTGCCCAAATACCTCACCAGCTCTGTGACAGCTGATTTGGGCTGTCCTTTTGGGATAGCTGTGATCCCAAATGGAATTCCTGTCACTGGAGGGGTTCAGGAGGAAGACAGCTCAGCACCAGCCTCCCCTCCACCAGGAGGAAGGAGCTGCACAAACTTCTGCCAAACAGAAATTGCAGGAGATGGCCTTTGCAGTGTCTGCAACTTTTTTTTATTATTAATGTTAATTTTGAAGGCTGAAACAGGTAGAAGAGTTCTTGCAGAGCATAAGGGCTGACAGCAGCATCCCCAGGTGGGTCTGTGCGTTTTGTCACTGCCAGATGCACGTGGACGTGCTTTGTTCCCATTCCTGGAGCTGTGGAGCAGAGTTTGACAAAAATGATCTATTTCAGTGCGTGCAGACAAGTGCAGGTACCAGTGTGGAGGGAAATCACAGCTTAAATCTCTGATTTAAATTCCATGGAAATTTCATGCAACTTGCACAGCTTTCTGAGAATGAAAGTGTAAAATGCTTGAAAAGTGAAGTCCGAGACACGTTTTGTGGTTTAGGTTTGTTCAATTCCTCTTTCCACACCCCCGTGCCTTGTTCTGAACCTCCCGTCAGGAGTTTGGCATCAGGGAAGGCAAAGGTGCCATTTTACAAGGTCTCTGACTCTCGGGAGACGTGGCCAATGGGCCTTTGGGGTTTGTTGTGTTTGTTTTCTTTTTCCTTTTCCCAACCCTTATCTCACGGCTGCCTGATGGCAGAAATTTACTGCAGAGCTCTGACCCCTGCCCTGCTGGCCCAGGCACAACCTGGAGTAACACTTTAAACCCTGAGTAGCTCGGTAGTAGTTGGCAGGCTCTCGTGGAAGAGGATTTTTGTGCACAAGCCCTGCCCAAAAATATTTTTCATCTTTTAAAAAAGCTTTCATTATAAATTAAGGTGTTTTAATCAGCAATGGTGTTTACTGTGGCATCAGTGCAGTGTTTCCTCTCTAGAATTGCTGAGGTTTTTAGCTCATGGCTTGAATTCTTAAGTTTGGGGAAGCAGAAACCCTTTGGCTGATGTTTTTTAGTTACTTTGGTAGCTGAAGAATATTTGTATGTATCACAAATATATATACTTAATATATAGGAAAAGCAGCATTTGGATGGAGTACTAAGCATCTGTTGTGCTTCAAATTCAATTAGCAACTCAACATCTTCATAAAAATACCCAGGACTGTTCAGAGTTAATGAGTATTTAATTTTATTAAGGTGCACACTTGGGGTGTGTGTGGGCACGTGAATCTGGAACATACTCACAGTTTGTTAATTGTGCTGTGTTAAAAATCAGTGATTTGCCCTGTTCAGAGTGTATTAAAAATCAGTGCTTTTAGTATTTCTCTGTACTGTGCATCGTGACTTCGGCATTTCTGAGGTGTTCATTTTGGCACTGGTGCTGGTTTTTGATCATTTTTTCAGTATTTGAATTGGCACGCAGAACCGAGAGGAGTAAACAATCCCAACTATTTTAAACTCCAGTTATGATTTGTTTTTTAAGATTGGAAGAAAATCAGCTTAGACCTCCTTTGTGCCAACACTGGAATAGCAAGTAAGAAAAGAATTACCATTTAAAAAACAGTGACTGTGAAGAATCTGCAAGTGAATTGTTTTGATTAATTGGTACCACCTTGAGCTGATGGGACTTTATATTAAAATTTATTCCTTACTTTAGGGAACAGATTTTTCCTTGATAGGTGTTATTGTGACTGTAATAGTGCTTTTGCTTTAGAAAATTGTCAGTTTTGTTGTCTTTCATGCTCTCTGTAAAATGCCAGCATAATTTGGCATTAATCCACCTGGATTTTTTTCTTATTTTCTTGCTCTGTAAGAAAAGATGGAGCAGCTGGAATGGAGATAAACACAGGAGATGTGATGTGAGCTGGAGCCGGGCAGGCTGAGCCCGTGGGGTTGATGCCTGCTCAGGGTCATAAAAAGTTTGGAGGAGTGGCTGATGCCCCTGAGGGCTGTGCAGCCCTTCAGCCCAGCCTGGACAGCTGGGAGAGATGGGCAGGGAAATTTTATTTTTTTGTGGAAATGGCACAAAGGCAAATGCAGGTCCTGCACCGGGGCAGGAGCAGCCCCAGGCAGCAGCCCAGGCTGGGTGAGCGGTGGGAATAGCCCTGTGGAGGAGGCTGGGGGTGCTGGCTGGGAGTGTGTGTGGGTACGTGGGGTGGAATTCCAGAAATCGGGTCCTGCCTGGGGCTGGAGGCTTGGCAGAGCTGCAGAGACAGCCAGAGCAGTTGTGGCTGCAAAAGCCAACAGAGAACAGGTTTTTTTGGTGTACAGGATGAGTTAAAGTCAGGATAGGAAATAATGTGAATTAAGGAAAAGAGATGACCCTGGTGCTTTGTAGATATAAACTTAGAGTTTGGTTGTTGTCTTGAATTTTCCACCCACACCTTCCCCTATCTCAAAATTTGGCTTTAATAAATGCTGTTTATACCTCTGGCTAGAAGCCAGGTGGACACTTCTGAGAGAAGCTGGTGCCAGGACAGGAAAATCCCGCCGAGGGTTGCTATTTCCAGTTAAAAGGTTGGTTTGACTCAAACTCTGAGGAGGCTTTACGCAATCTGCGGGGAGGGAAGGGAATGATTCAACAGTGTTTCCAGTTAAGAAAGTTATTAACTATTCCTGGCCTTGTCCCTTCATCTTCGGGGAGCAGCTGTTCAAATCTGACCAGGCAAAACTTGAGCAGCTTATCTAAACCAGGTGGCATGAAAGGAACTTGGGTGTGCAGAAGAAAATAAGTTTTGTCTCTAGGCAAACAGCTCGGTGCAGGGTTTATCTGTGCTCTGTGCTCCTGTAGAGCCTGATAGCAGCCGGTGCTGATAACTATCAGAGCTGGGGCTGGCTCGGCAGCCTGTTCCTGACCCAAAATGCCAGCACTGAGCCAAAGGAGAGCCTGAGATGGGGTCTGGAGTCACAGACCGCCACCGTTCTGTCCTGGGCAGCAATCTGGAGATGTTCAGAGCTGGTGCTGTCACTGCTGAGCCTCATTCCCAGCAGGCTGGGCTGGGTGGAGCAGGGAGTGCTGAGGGACAGTGACTCCAGGGCTCTTTGGGAATTGCTGTCCAGCCCTGCCAGCCTGGCCTGGAGCTGCACACCCCAATCCCCACGCGCTGAAGGGAATCCAAGTTGTTTAGTCTGCTTGAGCAACCAGCATTCCTGGGGTCAAATAAAAATTCTCCGTGAAGCACATGGAGCAGTGCAGCCCTAATTGTCCAGCTCACTTCAGGTTTCCACAGTTCACTTCTTCTGTGCAACATCAGCATTTGAAAAGTCAAAAAGAGAAAAGGAATTAATAGGTATTAACTAGATTAATAAAAAAATGAGATATTGAAATAACAGTTTTATTCCTGATACCCAGAAGGCAAAAGTTTATTAAGGATCTGCAGGAGCTTTAGCTGTTTTCTTATTTAGTCCTGCAGTGGGTGCATCCAAACCCTAAATATGTTAATGTCTGAAAAGGTGACACAGGGTTTTTCCTGTTATTTAAACCTGGAAGACTTTGAGGTTTAGAAATACAAGGGGGAGTAATTGCAAGGCGCTGTACTGTATTTATATTGGTCTTTTAATAAGTAATAAAATTACAGATGGACCATGATAGGAAAATAACTTGCTGCAGGAAAAATTCCTCAGGATACCTGGTTATTCCCAATATCCACTGCTGTAATTTAGTAAGGAAAAGTGGACAACAAGCCATGTCTGATTAACAGCATGCTGATGTTGTGCTCTTTTCCTGAGCCTGCTCTTAAAGCTCTGTGACTGAAAAAAATGGAGGCATTTCAAAAGCTATTTTGGTTATTTCAGGGAAAGTTTAAAATGGAGAAAGGATTGGGATGATTAGGAGCCTCTCATTACCTATCATTTTCAGTGCTGCCTTTTGTAGCAAAAATAAATGCACCCTGCTGGTGCTCTGCTGGGTTTTAGATTTCCTGAATCCCTTGGCTGGGGTGCCCATCCTGGGGGAGCTGTCCTGCCTGCTGCTTGCTGGGTGCACTGAACAAGGGTACCCTCTGCCCCCTCAGCCAGAACGGGACAAGGATGGGCAAAAGAGGCTCTTACCTTAATGAGAGTGGGGCAGGGTTGGGGTTAGGGTTCCTGATTTTTGTCCCAGCCCATGAGCTAAAGCAGCCCTGGCTGAAGTTGTGGAGACTGGCAGGGAAATGTCATTGTGAGATCTTGGGAGCTCCACTTGGCTTTCAGCGCCTGCAGAGCTGTGCCTTGAAGGGCAGGAACATCTTTTCCTGCTGGAGCCTGGAGTTGCAGCCCGTGCCAGCTGTGCCATGGATCCCAGAGGGCATTCCCGAGGCTCTGTGGGTGCTGGCACTGCTGTGCCTCCCGAGGGAGCTGTGCAGGGCAGGGGACAAGGCCCAGCAGCTCCGTGGGCTCCAGAGCTTGCTGCACATTCCCAGCTGGAGGCACAGGGAAGAGCAGTCCCTGACAGAATCCTGGGGTGTTTCTGGCTGGAAGGGACCCCGCCCAGGGGTGGGGATGCCATGAGGGAGAGATACCTGTGCCCCAGTGAAGGTGCAGATGAGACCATGTGAGCACAACAGACAGATTGCATTGCTCAGGGATTTTATTGAACAAGAAATGGGAGGGAGAAATAGGAGGAAGGCTTCAGAGGGAGAGAGAGCGAGCAGAGGAGAGTCAGTTGGAAGTGGAGGATTTTTAAGGTCTTTCCCTGCATTCTGGGGTTCTAGAGGAGGTGTGGATGTGTATTTTAATTTGATATTCTTCTTATTTACTACTTCTTCTTGATCATCTTAGTCTTCCTATTCCTATTCTTCTTTTCCTTTTTCTTCTTACTTACTACTACTCCTCATTCTTCCTCATCTTACACACTTATTCTTCTTATTTCTATTCTTATTTTTGTTCTTATTCTTAATTACTACTACAGCTATTTCTTCTTTATCACATTCTTTTTGTTCTAATTATTCTTATTCACTTGTTATGCTTATTGTTATTCTTACTATTTTTCATATTATTTTTTCAAACACTACTATTTCTTCTTTTTCCTCTTCTTCCTATTCTCATTCTTACTAATCTTTTCCAATGTTTTATTTTTATTATTATTCTATTCCTATTTCTTCTTCCTCTTATTTAGTACTACTATTTTTTCTTCTTCATCATCTTCTTATTCTTCTTCCTATTCTTCTTCCTATTCTTCTTCCTATTCTTCTTCTTCCTATTCTTCTTCCTATTCTTCTTCCTATTCTTCTTCCTATTCTTCTTCCTATTCTTCTTCCTATTCTTCTTCCTATTCTTCTTCCTATTCTTCTTCCTATTCTTCTTCCTATTCTTCTTCCTATTCTTCTTCCTATTCTTCTTCCTATTCTTCTTCCTATTCTTCTTCCTATTCTTCTTCCTATTCTTCTTTCTGTATTTTTTTGTTTGTTTTTCTTGGTTGGTTTTGTGGGTTTTTTTGGTGAGGGGGGTTTTGTTTGGTATTTTTTTTACTACTAATACTACTATTTCTTAAATCTAACTTTTGTTTGTTTTGGAAGAATGGTGTGAGTCACAGTCCTGCAGTCACATCTGGGGAGCAGCACCTGCCGTCTGTGCCCGTTCCTCATGGCTACAACCCCAAAGGACCAGCGTGGAATCCTTTTGGGATGGGAGGAAGGTGCCTTAGATTCCAGCTCAGAGGTTCAGAACCAAGATTAGAAGCCATTTTTCTGTGCAGAGGGGTCAGGCATGGCAGAAGTTGCCCAGGGAGGTGGTGGAGCCCCTGTCTCTGAGGTGCTCAGGAGCTGTCCCGATGGAGCTGCCTGGGGCTGGCCATGATGGTGACTTTGGGTGTGCCCAGGGTGCTGCACCTGGCTTGGGGCAGTCCCTGAGTCCTGGATTCATCCGGGCTGGGAGAGACCCTCAGCTCCCTCAGTCTGTCACTGCCTCCCTGGGCACCCCCAGCACCTCCAGAGCCTGTCCCGGGCTGGCCCTGGGCCTTCCCCGTGCCCTGCCCCACTTCCAGCAGGGCTGGCCGAGGGGAGCACCCCAGCCTGGCCTGTCCTGCTGGGGACTGTCCTTGGAGCAGAAAGTGCTGCAGAAAGCCCAAAGAGCCTTTCCCCTGCAGGCACTGCTTCTGCAGTGCTTTAAAATATTTCCCCTGCTGGAGTGGGCTGGTGGGTGTCTCCTCATCCCACCCAAAACCAAAATGGTGGTTGGTATTATTTGAGAATTTCTCTCAAGTTGGTCTGGCAGGGTGTTATTTGCAGGGTGAAGCTGTTACAATAAATACCCCAATGCCTCCCCAGGGGCTGCGTGTGTTTCAACACTCTTGGGCTTCCTTGGCACTTCTCAAGTGAAAGAAATTCCTGGGGCAGCAGCAATAGTGACCTCTCACCATAAGACACTGCTCCATGAGTTGGTTTTGCAGTCCATGCAGCTCTTCCAGCAGGTATCCTGGCACGTGAGGAGTTGTGCATCCTTTTCTGCAGCACCGTGTGCTCGTGCATCGCCCAGATGTGCTGTGTGCACCTGCGGGGCAGTGAGCATCAGCTCCTGCTCTGGGCTGCTGCTGTGCTCCCAGGGAATGTGCTGGCACTGCTCCCCATCCCTGAGCGTTCCCTTCCTTCAGGAAATCCTACCAAGCCCTCTAAGCTTCTGTAAAAGAATCTTCCAAGTCATTTCATTGCTTTGAATTTCTGTTTGCTAAGTGTGTATTTTGTCAGGCCATTGTTCCCTCTTTGCTTTCCTTCTGAGGGCAGGGTCCTGCACAGTCCCTCTCTTCCCAGCTCTGCCGTTCCACTTGGATTGCTCTTTATTTTCCAGCCCTGGGGAAGCTGGGTTGGAGTGAGAGCACCAGATCTGGTGGCTGGGTTTTGTTTGCCTTAACCAGAATTAGCAGGTTTTCCCAGCAGTCAGAGGAGATACACCCCAAAGCTAAATTTATATTTGTTATTTCAGAAACTTGAGCACGTAATGCTTAAACACAAATGGCTTTTGGAGATTTGTGTAGGTTAATTTACTCTGTGTTGGGATCTGATGGTTATTGGTGTCCCAATTCACGGAACAGCTGATGCTTTCTTCTATTTTTTAACCACTTGCTTAATTGTTTTCCCTCTTCAACTCTCATTTTAGTGAGGGAAGAACTCTGTCAGCTGTAAAAATATTTGTCTATACTTTGAGAATATATTTATTGGTTTAAACTAAGAAATACTGTCTCTAGAAAAAGGCTGAGTGGAAGATGATAAGCATGAGTGATATATTGTGCTGTTGAGTCACACCGGGGGCTTTATTTGTGTGAAGGGAAAACAAAATTTTCAATTATTCAGCTTGTGAAGTTTGTAGATCTTCAAAGACCTGTTTTGGTTTGTAAACACGGTTTTGAAGTGCCTGGGCTGAACTGGGGGAGTTCCAGGAGAGTCAGGGGTGCCCAGGGACTGCGGGCTGGGGGCACTGGGATTCCTTTTCGTGTGGGATTGCTCACAAACTGCTGCCGTTCCCTCCTCAGCACTGCGGTCCTGCTCCGTGGAGGGAGATGCCACATCCTCTGTCAAGTTTTCCAGGGAGGAATTGGCACTCCCTGGAGTGAGCCCAATCCGAAATGGCAGCATCTTTATTTGCATTTTTAGTAACCTGGGTTGTGTAAGCACCGTATTTGTCATGAGTGCTCTGAGCTTTCGATATTTATCTGCTATTAGTGACTTCTGGTGAGTGATTAAAGCCCTGGATCTCCTGGGTGTGAGGATCCCCTTGTTGCAGCTCCCAGGTATTAATCCACATGTGCTGTGCAAAGGCAAACTGTGGGAGAATTTACTGCTTAAAAGGGGAAAAAATACATTGTTACTTATATTCTAATCACACTTGAGAGTTGTGCTCTTGCAATAAGTCATTGTGGATGGTGTAGTGCACTCTGCTGAAAAAGAATTAAAACAACCTTTCTGCTGAATAATAGTTTTTCCTTTTGTAATTACATAATTCTCTTGTTAAATCTAACAATTCTTTTGTAAAGAATTAATGGAAATGTTTTAAAGGGATTCCCTCACTCTAACAGATAACTGATAGCAGTGACTGTGATTTGCAGGTGTCCTCAGAACTGGCAGAAATAGATGCTTTTAGAAGGAGGAAAGAGGAGAAAAGTGCTCTGAAGCCACATCCTTGGGTTTTATTTATTTGTTGCATAAAAGAGCAGCTCAGAGCTTTATTACTGCCCTGCCCTGCCCTGTGTGGCTGCAGAGCAGCCCCTACGAGGAAGGAGAGCAGGAGCTGCGTTTTGGGTGCTTTCCTGTGGGAAAACACAGATTGGAGGGTCGCTGATGCTGTGAACTCAAAGGTCTGAATCTCATCTGAGAGCCAAAACCATTGACACAGTGAACTGCCCCTGGACATCAGCACATCCAAGGCTGCCCTGCATGTGAAGGGTGATGCTGAAGTGATCAGGGAAATGTTCTATTGCTGTTTTTACGAGGCTGTATTTATTGAAATGTATTTATTACCTGCTTTTCACTGCTTATTCTCAGTGTTACTGCATTCCAGCTATTAGAGAAATAAGGTGCAGAAAAAATAATGGCTGAAGTGCCTCCGAGGACTTGTTAGCTCAGACCAAGCTACGTCATCTTCAGCTCAGAATTGTAAATGAAATTACTGAAATTTGGGGTTTTGTCCCAGGGTGCTAAAGGTGAGCACAAGATTGGGTCACCACACCTGTCCAAGGGCTCACCTTGCATAGCTGTTCCATTCACTGCGATCTCTCCACACAAACATATGGAACAGATTCCCTGGCCAGGCCGTGCCAGCTTTATTTGGATACATAATGAGCTGTGTGGGGCTCTGAATCCTTGCATTGTAGTGCTGGGACTTGGCTTTTGCCTCTTTTTTCTTCTCCTTTTTTCTGTTTTATCCTGGGCCATATGTGGGTTTAGCTACACGGATTTTCTTGAGCCATCAAAGATGTGTGGAGCGATTTTAGATCACTGCAAGTCCATAAAGCTGAGTTGGTGCTGATCACTTGAAATGTGGGGTTTTTCTGCTGCCCGTATTTCCACCCAGGCCTGAGGCTCAGCATGACACATAATCTACTGCTCCATAAACGTATAGTTTAGCAATGCACGTGAAAAAGGCAGGATTATTTATCTAGAAATTATTAGCGGAATTGGCCTTTTCTGAAGGGATGGCGTAGTCTTGTTCTCATTCACTATGAGGCATTCCTAGAGACTTTCAAACTTTTTTTGACCTTTCTCAAAAATGAGTGTGTGGAAGCAGAAAAGGTGTTGATAAAACAGATTTTTAGCTTCTTTTGGAGTTGGCTTTATTTTGTTTTTTTGTTGGAAGCCAGAATATTTTTAAGCTTTCTTCATTCCTAATATCTGAGATCAAAATAACCACAGAGATAATCTTTATATTTTTGATTTCCTCAGCTAAAAATCTGCTCGGATTGTGAAAATGAGCAATAATTGTTTGTTTTCCCCTAGTCCCCAGGGGCATTTCTCAGGAATTTGCAAACCCTTGAACACTACAAAGATGTTTGCAGGGGGTTGTTCCTGCGGCATCTTCCTTGTCATGCCCTGAACCCAGCGTGGCTGGGACAGTGCTGGGCCACTCAGTGCTGCTCCTGGAGGGACAATTCCAGCTGAAATCACACTAATAAATGAAGCTTTTTACAGATTGATTGGCAGTGGTGACACCGATCCCCAGCTTCATTCCCCTGTGTCTGGGTGTGTTTGGCCCCTGTGCCAGGAGCCTCGTGGTGCTGGGGGTGCCAGGCTCTGCCCAGGCTTTCCAGGCAGGGACACCCCTGGCAAAGTGGGCACTGCCTGGAGAGCTGTCAGTGCTCCTGACACAGCCTGGCTTCACGGACGTGCTGTGTTAAGGTGAATCCATCACAACCTAGGGAAGGCTTCATTTCCCTGCTCCAGCTTCCCTAGGGAGCTCCGAAATACTCTCTGTGCCTTCTGTCCTGGAGGAGCTTGAGCTAAAGCTCATGATTTGTTTTTGATGGACTAATTTTGCACACCCACACCCCTGCCATGCTCTTTAGTTTCACGTTGATCAGAGCTTCCATTCCAGCCTTCAGCTGCTCCAAAGTGGCCTCTGGAATTCTGCAACTTCCAGAAAGGTGGAGCCATCCTCTCCCCTGCCAGGCCCTTCCTCAGGGGGCTTTGCCTCCTTAACTTCTTGCTGCCCCAGAGCTGCATTTTAAGAACAAAAAGGAGGCTTTTCCTGTAGAGCAAATCCAATTTTACTGGGATGGCAACCCAGGAAGACTTTGACAAGATTAAGGCCTGCTGGCTGAGGTGTGGATTCATTAGGCAAACTGCCCTTGGAGTTCCATGGAATAACCTTTCCAGTGCAGCCTTGGCAGTGCTGTCCCCTGGGAGCTGTGCCCTTACATTTATTGCAGTTCATGTTGTCTGATAAGCATTTCTTAAGGATTTTATGCATGGCCAATTGCTTTCCCGGGACTGAGAGCAGTGTCTGTGGGTACTGAGATCCCTGTTATCATTTCTTGAAACTTGAAATTCTGCTGCTGTTATTTCATTGAAAAAAAAAAAATCCTGGAGAGGAAGATGAGCACAGTGTTACTCTAAGTTTGCAGAGAGGCCCCAGGTACTAAATTATTGTATTCTTTCTACTTTGCATCACTGACATTTGTGAAACAAGTGCAGAAGTGTAACATCACTGTGGAATTTGACCATAACTGGAATGCTTCGTTCCTCTAGTCCCTAACCACTGTTCAATATGTTCTTGCAAAGGACACCTTCCACTGTCCCAGGCTGCTCCAAGCCCTGTCCAGCCTGGCCTTGGGCACTGCCAGGGATCCAGGGGCAGCCACAGCTTCTCTGGGCACCTGTGCCAGAGCCTCCCCACCCTCCTAGGGAACAATTCCTTCCCCATACACCATTTAAACCTATTCGCAATTTGAAATTCTGGAGCTTTTTCCTCTTTTCTGTGGAAAAAAATCAGGGTGGCTTACCTGGAACAAACACAGTGATACAATTTACTAGGAATTTTTAAGTGTTGCTCGGTGTTCAAATTGAAAAGAAGAGTTTGAACAGGCACAGACTTGATGGAAACAGTTGGATCATCTTTCAGAGTTAGCAGAGATGGTCATGTGTAGGTGGACTCTTTAAAATGTAAATCAGGCTAAAATGAGCTGTTAAAAGCATACTGTGAGTAGGTTTTGTTGGATTTGTTTGTGATCAAATAATGCAGGCAGGGATTTGGGAAACAGAAGAAGCAAAATTTCCTCCTTTCTGGCCGGTTTTTGATAAGCCCCAAAAAAGTAATATCAGCTGCCCTGTGAGCTGCCCCTCCTGCAGTTCGGGATATTGCACACCTGTGGCTCGGGCTGAGCTGTAATCCAGCCCAGGTATCCAGATGGATGCAGGGGCTGTTCCAAAGGCTCACAGGCAACAAAAGCACTTCTCCATTGCCTTTCTCCTGATGAAAAGGCGAGTCTCGTGCTTGATGATCCCGCAGTTGGGAAAATGAGCTGCAGCCAGATGGGGCTGGGGTTTATAGGAAAGCTGTTTAATTATCTGCCTTTCTCCTGCCTTCATGGGCTCAAAATGTGAGAGTTTGGAGGCATGAAGTGTTTTATTAGGCTGGCTGTTGTTATTAATGGCATTACAGGTCAGTTGGTGCTTTTAAATCAAATTTGCTGCTCTCACAGTAGTTGTGCTCAGTGCTCTGGAGAGGGGACTGAGGTGAAGCTGAGGATAAACCCCAGAGCTTTGGGAGTTTCACACACTGCTGCTGGCTGGGGCAGGAATAGTCAGGGCTAGAAAGATATTCAAGTGCTCTTCAACCCCCTGTACATCTTTTTAATGCTTTTACAGGCTCTCACTTGAGCGGTGAGAATGAGCTTTAATCTGTGACCTTTTGTTATTGTAAGGATTTTTATTTTTTTTTGTGGAAAAGAGTGATAATTTCTGTGAATGTCAGAAGTCAATGATCACCTGTGCTGCTGCTTCTATTTATGAGCCTCTGTTTACAGACTCTTTATTTGGTTCTTTGTAAAATACACTTTATTAACACACTCACAGCAGCGTGGTCTGTGGAAGGTGTGTTTGGAAATAATGGTGTGTGTTGAAGAAACCCTCATTGCATTGTGCAGCAGGTTTTTGCCAGAGCTCCATGTGAAACAGCTGAGAATAAGTTCAAGTTGGATTATTAATAGTGTCCAGAGCCAGTTGCCTGTGAATTGCAATGAATATCTGAATTCCATGAAATGTTTTGAGAAATTACTTAAAAATCTCTTTTAACCTGGTATAATAATAATAATGCTACTAATAAAATAACACTTAAGTATAGCATAATTATTTCATTTTTAATGTAAATTCTGTTCAGTGGCTGTTGCTTAGTGCACAAGAGGAATTGCTGCACAGCCATAATTTTCTCTAGGCTGATAAGGAGCCTTTCCATAGGTGCATCAGCCAAACTCTTTGCTCTGGGATTGTGTTGATTTTGAGACTGGATTCACTCACGGCTGTGAATGGCCCTGCTGTTCCCACAGGAGCACCTTCCTTTTGGAGTTTCACTTCTGCTTTAGCTCACTCTTTCCTTTTTTCAACTTTCAGAACTGGTTTTGTCTCTCTGGCAATTTTTTGATTTAAAATACTGGAAGATGAGCTGCAAATGGGTGTGAAAATTGTAAATACCTCCCTTGTTTGCAGGGAAGATGGAGTGGAAGTATTTAAAACGGTATGTCCCACCAGGGATGGTTTGTGTACAGCTTCTATCCCTGCCGTGAAAATGGCAGATGACTTGATGGATAAATTGGAGAGGCTGGAGTTGCCAGCCTGGCTGTGGGATCTGTGCACAAACCCTTCCTTCCCGTGTGCCTGCAGCAGAGCCTGTGAGCAGCTGCACTTGCTGTGTCCCGTGCTGTTTGCTGCTGCCCGTGCTGGGATCGCGAGCCTGACCCATGGCAAGGGCAGCCTGTGCTCCCTCCAGAGCCTCGGCAGGGCTGGCAGCCCCACAGAGCTGCAGGATCAAGGTTCAGCCACCTCTCTGGGACAGCTCTGGGTGCCAGCGGCTGAGCTCTGTCTGCAGGAGCCCAGAACTGGAGTCAGGAGCTGCCCAGCAGCAGAGTGTGCAGGGAACACACACTGTGCTCTTCGTGCTCTCTGTGGAAGTCTCGGCTTAAATATTTCCTCCTTAAAAGCTTCAGACTTCATGACATCTGTGAAATTCAGGCTGTGATGGCACAGTGCTAATGAAACTTGGGAGGCTTTGCCAGTCTGAGATATCCTACATCAATTCCACTGAATTCTGCCGATCCTGAGCTTAACTGATGAGCTTTTAATATGTGGATCAGACTAATTTGCCTCAAGTGTCCCGTGGGACTGATGACTTTTATTTCTAATATTTTAGCTATGGCACTGTGCTGGTTTGGGGTATATTCCCCATCCCTTCCCTTGTGCAAAATCCCGTTCTCCTTTCCTGCCTGTGTCCTTCCAGAGGAGATGCTTGGAGTGCCTGTGGACAACAGGAGACCCCAAAGGCATTCATGTAGTCATTCATGATTTATGGCCTTGGCAGCAGAGGTCTTATCTTCTCCAGAAGTAAAAGAAAACAAAACGAACAGAAATGCCAGAAAACGAACAGTGACATGTTTCTGCTTTTAAATCAAGGGAGAAATCAAGCAAACAAAACACTTACCACTAATCTATAAAATGGACTTTCAGCCAGTCTTAGTTTCCTCATTTATTGTGCTCCTGCTATTATTATTTTGCTTTTATTATTCCTTCATAAAACAGCTGAAAAAATTATTTTTTCTATGTGGATTTTTAATGAAGCTCTTTTTGCTTTTATTTTCCAAACTTTACAACTCCTTTTTGTGAGAAGGAGACTTTGGTAACCGCTGTTGGTTTGCTTGTGTTGTAGCTCATTCTGTGCTATAAACACGCCAGCATTTCCAGGCCTCTTTGTACTTATTTTTCTTCAGGCAGTGCTCAAAAAAGTCAAAATGTTATTGTTTGAAGTGTTTGGGAGTTATTCCTGGCAGGGAATGTGCCGTGGCCCGGCCAGCATGTGCTGCCTGGAACCGTTTCCTGTCGGAGGCCTGGTCCGGGAGCTCCTTCCTCCGGAGAGGGCTGGAGGCACCTGAGGACAGTGACCTGTGCCACTCGTGCCTGCCTGCAGGGCCACTTGTGCCTTTGGAAGAGTGGCTGCAGCAGAAAAATCCTTTTCCTATGAGATTGTCCTATCAAAGTGCTCGGGGAGTTCTCGGTGCCTGTGCACAGCTGCGTTACCTTCGCTGTCAAACACCACTTCCATACCTGTGGGGTTTTTATGGATTTTTTTCTCTCCCAAGTTAGGCTTTCCTTCCCCTCTGCAGCAACATCTGGTTTTGATATAATGAGGAATAAAGTTGAACACTTCTTCAGAGCTGTATACTCTATTGCAAATATCGTCAGAAATTTTCTACTGTTTGGTAGTAAAATTTAGTTTGTTTTATAGAAAAATTCCTCTGCAACTTTCATTTTATCAAAGCCTGAATGTTTTATCTGACAGGGGCGATAGTCAATCGTTTTCTATTTGAGCCATTTTTATTGGTTATTCTTTCAGGAATTAGGCAGTGGTTATTACTCGTTCTGGGAGGGCTTTCCCATAACCTACAGAAGTTATAGCATGTACTGTTCCTGCTGTTGAGAGAAAATAAATCTCTTACAGAGTTGGAGTTTTTTTGCTTAAATTCAGATTAATCGGCTGTGGTAGGAGTTGTTCTTTTAATCATTTCTAACAAGGTCATACACTGAACAATACCATCCATAAAAGCAGCAGCAGCAGCAGAGAGGGTGTAGTCCTGGAGGTAAGCACTTTGTGTGACAGGTAATCCACTGGAGACAGCAGTGTTGTTCATCATTGCAGGCATGAAAAAGCCATTAAATCCAGGGAATGAATGAGGAATGTGGCGCTGCTCTGGCTCCCTCTCCTCTGCAGATTCCGTGTAGGCAGGGCAGACTCTTTTCTTGCTGTTTTCAAGAGGCCATTTGCTGGTTTTTGTCAAAAAGAAAAGCCTCCCTCCCTCCCATTTTTTTTAAGCAAAAGCTCTCCAGGCCCTGTGAATTATTAAGATCTGTTAGCACAGTTGCTCTTTCTTTGGGAAATTGGCTGTCAGAAGTAGCAAGAGAGCTCTTAGAAGTCTCTTTGCTTTTGATTAAGTGGAACAGTTGGATCGGTAACAGATTCCAGATTTTATGTGACAGTTCCTCATTTCTGCACAACCTGTGCGATTCCAAGGCCTCCTGTGCCATGTGCAGCTCCCTGGGTATCCATGGCAATGGGGACTGGGGACACACACACACACACAGAGTCACCGCTGGACACTGCCACGGCGGTGCTTTGCTTTTCCCAGAGCACAGAATTTACCAATGCCCATGGAATGGATTTCCTGTGCTGCTTCCTTAGGGAGCTGCTCTGCAGAGATCCAGCAAATGCTGTGTCACTCAGAGCGGAGCATCGTTCGTTTGTGCCACCAATTAATGAAGTCATGCTACACATTCCTTACATTGATGAAGTGTTGGGTTGGAAACTCATCTTTGGGAGAATCACAATGCACAGCTTCCCTGGGAGACTCACAGTGTTTAATATTTTTGGAGCAGTCTCTTCTCTTCTTTAAAGAGACAAGGATTTTTCCTCCAGAATTCCATCTTCCCCATCAGTTCTGGACAAAGGGATGCACTTGGTTCAGGTTTCTGTCGAGCCCAAGTGCAAATGTACCAAGCTGTGGTACATCCGTGCCTGCAAGGTAATGAATATGGATTTCAGTGGAATCTTTTTTGAGAAATGTTTTGAAGTTTACCTCCTCTTGAAACAGGTTTTCAGCTCAGAGGATTAGCTTGCCTAATTAGCATATATTAGCATACATAGCTTGCTGTACGGTGGAAGGAGGTCTGTTCAGTGCTGGAGCATGGTACCAAATGTGTTTGCATCTTTGAAATGGATTATTTTGGTCTCACGGGACAATTTTGGCCTGGCCCGGTTTGAAAAGCTGGGAAGCCTTCAAAGGGGCAGCAGGACACGGAGATCTTGGAATTTTCTGATTTCAGTGCTGTCTTCTGGACTTAACTTAGACGAGCTTAGGGCTTTTGGGATGCTTTTGGTCTCTGGAGTGGAGCTGGAGTGGCTGAGCTCAGAGGGAGTGGTTCAGGGTCCAGGTGAGTTCTGGGTTAGCAACACCCCTTGTCTGGGGTTAATCCTGGGTTTGTGCCACATGTGGCACCTCTGGGGAATAAAATCCTGCACTGACAGCCCTTTACAGCCTGGGGACAACAAAGCAGCCTCGGTAGGAAAGGATCTGGGGTCCTGGAGGGCAAGGACCTGGATGTGGATCAGTGGCAGGATAAGTCCCTGTGCTCTGGGAATGGCTTACTCCTTGCTCTTAGGCACAGTGGGACCATCTGGAGCGCTGGGTTCCATGGGAGCCCCTCAGGTCACTGGGCTGGGGGTCAGCAGGAGGGGGAGGCAGGTTCGTGCCCTGCATTTGCCCAAGGAAAATGAAAAACAACATAAAAAGTTGCCTAAGTGGGCAAAAATCTGCATTTTGGATCAGAATATTTGTTTCCAGTGAGGATGTTCAAACACTGGAACAAGCTGTCCAGAGAGATGATGGAATCTTCATTGCTGGAGATGCTCCAGACTTGTGTTAGCAGCGTTACCTAACTTGTGATTTGGTTACAGACCTTGGCCTCAGGAGGGTTCTGGGCTCAGTTTTTCTGTGATTCCTTTGCTTAAAGCATTTTTGGAAGGCACCACCTCAGCTGGTGGCCCAGAGCAGCTGTGGGGCTGACCTGGGCTGTGGGCAGAGGCTGCTCTGCTGTGCTACAAGGTTGATGTTGAGAGATTGGACACAGTGAGCAGATGAATTTGGGAACAGAATTTCCCTGCCAGATGCCCTCAGTGCCACATTGTGGAACTCCCCCCTTTTCTTTCATTTGTTTTCTCAGGCAGGAACATTTTCTCTGTAATATTTGACTCTTACGGAAATTAAAGTTCTCTGAGCTCAGACATCCAGTTTGCTATTTAGAGCTCTTGGAACATTCACTGGGGGTGATGCATTGTGCTCTGACCCTTTTTATATCAGCCTGGAAGGAGGAACACAGCATTTGCCATCCCTCTGTCCTTTCACTCTTGTTTTCTTCCTTTTCAATGGCCCTTCTGGTGGAATTCAGAATTGTAATTCCCGGCAGCACAGCACTCAGGATGATGTACATTGGACAAAAGGGTTTTTACACCAGGTTATAGGAAAACATCAAAATTCCAAGGCAAACGTGTGGAACTGTAAATGCCTGAGCCAGTCTGGGGACGTAGGCTGGTCCTGCCTGGCAGGGATGTGTGTGCTGTGCCAGATCTCCTTTTCCTCCTGGAGAATGGATGCTGCCTTAATTCCTGCTGCCTCCCTGCTGCAGTTTGAACATCAGGATGTCCTGTGGCTTCTGATGAAACTTTTTTAATAAGAAAGATGTTTTGAGGGGCCCTTACTGTTAATGAGGCTTGATGTGCTGGTTTGGCTGTGGTGAGGAGTTTGTGTGAGATCCTGCGTTCCTTTCGTTTTCCACCTTGGAATTGCACGTCAGAAAACCAGAGGAAGTTGGTAAGAGGGAGCAAGTAATCTGTGAGATACAATCAAGCTTTTTTTTTTTTTTTTTTTGACATGTTATCTGCTTCCTCTTTTAGGAAAATATTTCCTCTGAACTATCATGGAAAGGTCCTTGGTGGGATTTTCTACTCTGAAAGCAGCTCCTGCTCTTGGGGAAGTTGCTAATTAGGCAGAAATGGGATTTTAACCTGTCTTATCTTTAAAGGCCAATTCATCCTGTCAAGTCTACGTTCAGTCCTGAGAGCACCACCATAAATCTTTTTAATGCACGGCCAAGTCCTGGCTTTGTTGTGTAGGACAGCATTTCCCCAGTTTCTGTGGGGCAGAACTTGCTCCTTGCTTGCAGATGTGCTTTGGTAGCTCCAGTAGGGTTGCTCAGCACATCTGGGTGGGGAAAAGTTCCTGAAATAAGGAGTCCTTAATTTGTCCTTAAAGAGGAATTCAGGTGACGAGTGGGGCTTTATGTAGTGCAGCCCCCGAGGTGAAGGGAAGTCAAGGTTCAATAAACTCATATTTATGTTTGGGGGGCTGTAGGTGCTGTTTTGTCAGTAAGGGTTTTGGAAAGGCTCAGCAAGAGATGCAGCAGGCCAGGTGAAAGGAAGGTTTCCTGGAGGTGACTGCAGGAATTCTGTGGTGGGGGTGGTTTTAGAGAGGCAGGATCAGAGGGCCAGGCAAGCTGGAGCCATGTCCCAATAAACCTTGGGATGGAGCATAAGAAAACCTCAGAAACTCTGTGGATCATTTGCTGTGTGGAAGGGAACTTGGAGCTGTGAGCAGAGTGCTGTGTGACTCCAGCTCAGGATCAGTCTGTCCTGCCCTGGGCACAGAACCCTCTGCAGGGCTGGCTGCAGGGGCAGAGATCCCCACGCAGGCAGCTCCTGTTTGGATCCCTCTGCTGTGATAAACAGATCCCACAGCTTTGCAGAGCTCTGGGTAAATCCCTGCTCACTCCGATATCCCTCTGAGCCCGGGGGGAGCTGCAGTGCTGTGTGGGGTAAAGCACGAGGTTTGTAACTAAAGAAATGTTGGGTTTGGTTGTTACTCAGCTCCACTGGGAACTCCCATGGAGGGAGGGCTGGGTTTCAAATGTTTTGTGTCATCCTAAAGCTCTTGGAGGGAGTGTGTGTTTGAAAATATTATTATTAATAACCTGCATATAAATTACTTATGAAAAGAAAGGTTAAAAGGTCATTATGCTTCATACAGGCACAGTGCATTGGATTTCAGATTGCTGTAGAATGAGGTAAGGGTAAGAAATGCACTTTGGGGTGACCCACAAAGCAGCTCCAAGCAGTTCTGAAACCTTCAGAATTATTAGATCCTAATTAAAAATAAAAGGACCCTTTTCTTAATGTGTGGATTGCCTTCCCAGAACATCCCCAAGGTGAGCAGTGTCTGGAGTGCAGTTCCCATTCCATAGGCACAGAGCACAGGGAACACCTGTAACATTTATATTTATATTTATATTTATATTTATATTTATATTTATATTTATATTTATATTTATATTTATATTTATAATTACACCGGGGCTCAGACCACTCCTCCTTCCCCTCTGCTCAGTTTTCTGTGCCAGCTTTGTTTCCTGGGCCCAGATTTTCACTGTAGCTCCAATGTCATGCTGTGCAACTGCTCTGGAATAAAGTGAGCCTGGTGTTTGGAGTCTCGGGGCAGCCAATAACTGAGCTTTGAGCAATGATGCCCCAGAGTCAGAGGAATTGTGGGTGTGCTGGCACTGGATAGTGGTGATTTCCTGTTTGTTGATGGATCTCTTTTCCATAGGGAAGCTCTGGGTGAGATCCATAGGGGATGTGCCTGCTCTAGCTTCACACACTTGTTGCACAGATCAATGGCTGTAAAGAATTTCATCTGTTGAGTTAGAGGAGAAAACACAAAGCAAATACGATATCAAACCCTCAAATTAACACACAGATCATCTATGTATTTTAATTAATTTCAGTAGTATGTGCCTGTGTAGAAGATAGGTTGGAACTGTGGCCCCAGGGAAGGGTAAAGATCTAAAACCTGAGGATTACTTTCTTGCTCTCCTTTACCCTGGCCTGGAATGGTTTAACACTGCTGGGGAGCACTGCTGCAAGGGGGAGCAGATTTTGGTGCCACTGCAGGTGGAATTGTTGCCTGACAAGCACACAAATCAATGGAACACCAGAAAATAATTGAATAATTAAATTTATTGTGTAGGTGGAAGGATAAGGCACATCTAAGTCATTATGGAGTTCAGGAGTTAAGTTTATCAGGAAGTCATGAATTGCTTCTGAGCTGATAAGGATTCCAGTGTTTTAGTGCTGCAGTGTGGATTACACTTCAGATCTTACTAATAATGCAATTTTTCCTACTGCAAACTGCAAGGAAGCCACAATTAAATAAAAACATTTATTTTTGCTCTCCAGGAAAGAGAATATACCTCAGCTAATGGTGTCAGCCTTTGGGTGTGTGCAGTGGTTCTGAATGGTCTCTCTTACCAAAACCAGGTTGGCCCTTGGGATGGAAAAGTGGTACAGAAGGGGAATAAATAATTAGAAATTCTGTGTTGCTTTTCAGCAAATAAGACATTCATAAGCAACAAGACAAACACTAACCTAATAAAACATTCAAGATCTTTTTTCACAATGCATGAAAAAAAATTTGAACAGCTACAAAAACTAAATAGCACCTACTAAAGGCAGGTAAAAAACCGAAACTACAAATGTGCAGTTTTCATAAATGGTTGTGTTTGCCTGCACTGAGGAGAGGCTCAGTGTCCTCCTTCCTTCTAAACTGTTCCCTTAAGGTTCCAAAAGCCTCTGAGGGAGGTGAGGCCCAGGTGTGGGATGGAGTTACCTTGGTCAGACATCCCTGCCAGTGCCTGGGCTGCCGACAGTCCTCAGAATGAGAAAACCCAGAGTCAAGTCTGTGTAAATTTACTTTTGCTTTGCACCCTGCTGAAATGCTGGCTGCCTTCTATGTATTTTTCTCCGTATTTTTAATAGCGAGAGAAACATTATTTTATCAGTGTCTCCTTTCTTTAAACTCCAAATTAGTGTAAATTAATCACAGTTAGTGGCTGCTGCTGCAGGAAGCACTGGCAGGATGGATGGCTTTTGTGTGTGTTTAATATGTTGATACTTCTTGTCAAATAGACTTGCTCATACTGAGTGTGCTCTGAGTAATGGAAGATGAGAGGGGAAGGGAATTAAATCCCATTTATTCAGTGGCTTATTGTTTCTTTCTCTCATCCCTGAAACCCTCCGAAAGATTAATTAATGGATGACAAACATCTCAGCTGCAGCTATCCAGCTGAAATACATGATGGATCTTAGAGCTCGTCATCAATTTATTATTAGCTTAGCACTGAAAACATAGGAAATAGTGCAAAGTGGACAGAAACCCCCAAATCTCTACCCTAATATTGCTCAAAGGACAAAGAATTGTTCCTAAATTGCTGTGCCAATGGAGATCTTTCAGCTCTCCATGGGTTCTGTGCAGGCAGCCCCTGGGAATGGGCCCCTTTCTCAGGAGGAAGCAGAGCAAACAGGCAAGGTGGGGATGGCTCCTGACTTTTTTTTCCCCTCATTGTAACAGCAGAAATCCAAAGTTTGTTCTTACAAAGCACTAAAAATGTCATAACACAGAATGTCCTTTTTAGGCCTGCCTGGCTGCTATGCAGAGCAGTTATTTATGCGTTGCAGCTTTTTGCCACTGAAGCAGAATTACAATATTTTAGATATTCAGGGAGCTGTTTTGAAGCCCTTTAGGCACTGCAGAAACACAACATTCATTTGTAATTGCCGTGTGTGTTCCACGTGCAGCTCGTTGTGATGTTCTGGGCTGGACGTGGTGTTTGCAGTGTGAGCCCTGAGGAGCACTCGTGTGCACAGCACAAACCCTTATTAAAAACACCAATGGATCAGCCTTCGAGCCTCTATTTCTGGGTTATTTCCCCTCAGCCCAGGTTCTGAGTGCTACTGCAAGGCTTGGGTGCTTCTGCCTCTGGGAGGAGATGCTCCCAGCTGTGTTTGCAGGATCATCTCAATTCCAGGGTGATCCCCTTCCAAAAATGAAGGGGTCAGTTCCTCCCCTGTGCCTCCAGCTGGGCTGTTCTGCCCCGGTCTGTCCCTGCTGCTGCTGCCCCTCTGCACAGCTCCCTGTGCTGGCAGAGCTGATGGAAGCTGGCAGGAGCTTGAGGGAAAGGTGGGGCTGACAGGATGAAGAGAAACAGGGGGAGGAGGATGATCCTGAGAGCGGCCAGGCTGTCAGTGCCAGCCCCGTGAGGGGATCATGTCCCTCCTGGGCACTGACTTGGGTGGCACCCTGGGAAGTTGGGGACCTTGCAATGCCCTGAGGGCCTCCAGTGCAGCACCATTGCACTCAGAATGGAGCCTCAGGTCCTTTTCCAAAGTTCAGACAAAACTTTGCTGGGGATCCCTGAATGCTGTGCCCAAAATGTGCCCCAGCACCTGCCCAGTGCCCTGCCAGGGTGTCCCAGGCAGCATCTCTGGCATAAGCCAATTAAAAAAACATTAGAAGGGAAGAAGTCCTAAATCTCCTCATTCTCCTTTTTAAGGTTTATTTTAGTCTTCATTTCATACAAAGGTTGAAAGAATTGCTGGTGTTTTGTCCCTTCCCACAGGTGTCCCAAACTGCTGCACCCCTGGCATGTGCTTCACTCAGATCTGAGTCTGGGTTTGACACCAAAATCCTGTTAGTTTCTGATTTTTTGAGTGCTGCCATCGCATTTTGAGTGCCTGCAGTCTCTTACACGTGTGTTAGTCATGGATGGGAAAAGATGGGGTTCTTTTGTGTCTTTTTAAGATGAATGAACTCACTCTCTTTGCTCTTTATGGATGGTGGTGCCAAAGCACAAATATTGAGTTACTCAGCTGAAGTCATCACTTTGGGGAGAAGGAATAGAACACATTTTTATTTATTTTTAGAACCTTACCCATTGTTTCCTGTATTTTTAAAAAATCTTTTAAGGTAGTAAATCTTGTACAAAAAGCTTTCTTGTCTGCATTTTGATGATTTCCTTTAACAAATACCCTAAGTTGTAAATATTCCATTGCTTTATTAAAAAAACTCAAACCCCACCCAAAGGAAAAAACCCAAAACCAAACCCACACAAAACCCTCCCACAAATGCAAGGCAAACCCAAGCAAATCTGTTTTTATTTGAAGGATTAGTTTCTGTTTCCCTGTGGCTGTAGCTCAAAGACCTAGATCAGGACAGACAATGTGGTTTTGTGGGGAACAGACAGAATAAAATTTCCCACTATTTTCTTTGAAACTGTATTTTCTGTTTATAAATGTTATAATATTTAAAATATTTTTATTTGATTTCCTCTCCCTCTTTTCAGATGGGGATATTTTCCTGCATAGTAAATTCAGCTGTGTGTAGAAAAAACCCTGGGTTTGAATTCTTGAAAGTTAAAAAGGTCTTGTTTTTCAGAAATCAACCCATTCCAGATCAGTTTTAACCTAGATATTTCAAACGTGATTTGGGTTGAGAGAAACAATTCTGTGAGTGCTCCCAGCAAATCTCTCATCCCTCTGGGCAGATGCCATTAAATAAACATGTGTTCACTACTACATAAGAACATTATTTTTCTAATGTGGCATATGCATGACAAGCACAGAAGGCTCAACTGTCAAACTTGGAAAAATATCTGTATAGCTAATTCTGGGCTTGCTCTGCAACCAGCTTTTGCATATGCTGCAAGTGTTGTTTTTCTGCATAAAATTCTTTACTTTTGCTTTTAAATATCCAATATAATCCTGGGAGGAGAATGAGCCATGAAGTAACAGAATGTCACTGAAGCCCTGTGAGGGAACGGAGGTAAAGCAGAATATGTGCTGCCAGAGGTTAGAAGGTGTTAAACCACTGGGCATGTCAATATAATTTATTATTAATTTAATGCCATTGGATAATCTTGGAGGGAAGAACCTTTTCCCAGTCACCAGCCTAGCCCTCCCTGACAGAGCTGGCCTTGAGGAGGGAGGATGAGTGCCCCCAGTGTGTCCTGAGAGCTGCTCAGGATTCATCTCTGGAACTAGCCAGCCCTCAGAAAGAGCAGCCCACCCTCCTCCTGCTGACACGGGCCCTAAATGTGCCCTTGTCTCTGGCCAAGGGGTGTGAGCAGCAGGGCAGCCTCTCTGGGACAGCTCTCCCTAGCTGGGCACTGCCGGGGTGAGCTCCACGCAAGGATTGCCTTTGGAGGTCCATGGGAGCTGAGCAGAGCTGTGAGCAGGGGGACAGCAGCACCAGCATCTCCTTGCCTGGGTGCTGCACAGCCACCATCATCAGCTGCAGAGACCTGGGCAGTGGGAGGGCAGATGTGCAGGGGGACACGGCTGCAGAGCAGGAGCAGATGCTGCTGTGGCTGTCTGGGGCTGCAGGCACAGGGTGACACTGCCCTGGGCTTGGCTTGCTCCGTGCCTCTGGGATGCAGTCACTGGGCAGTTGGGTGTAAGGCTCCAGCTGAAATGGTTTGGGTCACAAATTCACCCATGAACTGAACATTTGCCATGGGACAGACCCAAAAGTGATCCAGTGGAACTGAACTGTGTGGAAGTTGTAGGCAGCACAGACAGCAAAAGTAATGTGTGTCACCTGCCAGCCATGTGTGTTGGCTATAAAAGATCACTCATTTCTGACTTTGAAGTTGTACATCTCCCTGAAGTTACTAAAAGTGATGGGCAAAAATAACTACAGCCCATTGTACCTCTGCTCAGTTACTCGTTGTGTGCCATATTTATATTATCAGTTGCATCTTTTAATAAATTTTGAAAAATTGGGGCTCATTGACATTCCAGACATGGTCGATTACTTTTTTAGGTTTAAAAAAAAAAGGAAGTTAAGTAATCACAATGCTGAGAATTGTCTGAGAATGATTGTTGTAGATTTTTCCAAGTAGTAATCACAGGCCCTGCTTAACCAGCTCCATATGGCCCAAGGCATGTAGGCAGCTCTAAGTGGGACAAAGAGTGTTGGAGTGGTAATGAAATATGCAGTAATCATCAGGGCTGTGTGAGCTCTTTACATTATTTCACACTGCTGCTTTGAAACAAAGAACAGGATGTGGCACATTTAATGCTTTCCCCTTGAGAATCCATTGGAGTAAAGTTCAATTTTTAATTCAAAAGGCAAGGGAAGCTGCTGTGGAATTAAAGATGTGGATGCTGCCCAGATGAGCTATAAATAACTTATCCATGAACAGCAAACCCTCTCTAAGAGTCGTGAGGAGATAAATGTGCCCCTCCGACAGCACACCGCCCTGAGCCCTCCCTCTCACATTTGGGTTGGGCTTTTTCTGCTGAGTAATTTCGCTGGGAAAATGGCCCCCAGTTAAACTGGGCTCAACTGGGAGATGCAGATGTGAGTGGTACCTTGCAGAAGGAATCACAAGTGCTTTTGTTTTGTTATTGCATGAATCTTTTCTGTTTGTTTTGCTGATCCCCCTGTGTGTGACCCCACCCGGTGCCGGTGCCCGGTGGGGTGTGCCCAGCCTGGAGCAGAGGGGCCCCAGCCTTGGTTCCTTTGCCTCCTGTCATTATTTTGTGCATTGGCCACCTCTGTCCAATTGCCTGTTTGGCTTTTTCCTGCTGCCCAGTTGCTGTATCCAGCGGGTTTGGGAGATTTTAAGGCAGGTCCAGGTGTGGAGATTCTGTAGTTCCTCACCAGCAGCCTCATGGGGCATGGTTCTAGGACAAACACCATGCCAAAGAGCAACAGGTACTGCAGGGTGGCTGTTCTCCTCTGGCAGAGCGCCACAGTGAAAATGGTGTTGTTGTACTGAGTCAATATTTCAATTTTGATAGATTTGAAATTGCTTTTGAACTTCCTCCCTCCCATTCTCTTGTTTAATTCAGATGTATCCTGGCGGAGCCAGCCAGTAATGAATTCACATCTTCAGTGATGAGGTTCTGGTGAGCACTGGTTTGATGTGAACATCTCAGAGTTTGGATCATTCCTTACCACTAGGAGTACTTAATACACAGAGTACTTTCTTCAAAAAATTGTGTCTAAAAGCATCTGTGGTGCTTTCCATAATATTTTCTTGAATAATGAATTTATTTAATGTTTTTTAAGGATGGTGTAGAGCATAAGACTCTTCAGTATATATCTGTGTGTACATATATATTTGTATATATAGACATGTGTGTGTGTGTGTATATATATATATATATACACATAAGAATCTTATCTTCCTTTGATACACCAAAACAAGAGTTTATTAAACAGCAATGGGATGAAGCCAGTTACTTCTACTTCTTTCTCAATTTGAAGTTTGAAAATGAGCCAAATGAGAAGTTAATTTGTTTTTTCCTCTTAGTTAAGCTTGTGTGTATTTGATTCTGTAACTTTTTAACCAAAATGAGCTTATTTACAAATAAACATGGGCTGGGATGGCTGCAGGAGGGCGTCCCTGGCCCCTGGGCTGAATGTGAGGAGCATCTCCAGGGCTCTGCATGGCTGGGGCGAGGAGAAGCTGCCAGCTACTGCTGCAGTCTGAGCAAGGGGACACAACACAGGAGCTTTGAAGTCTTTTGGACTAATTTGTGCCTGATGTCATTTAAAATATAAAGAGACCAAAAGGAAGTTGAGTAAGATCTATTTTTTAATTTTAGCTGCAGAATAAATGCAGCATTCTGATGGATGGTGATGTTTTGGCAAGGAAAAGGCATTCAGACCAGTTCTGTGAAATGCAAAAGTGACAGCAATGAGAACAGGGATCTATTGCCTTACAGATTTGCCGACAATTCCTGGGGAATTTGTTGGGAATGAGGAGAATTTTAGGTGTAAAACACTGCTCATCAGACTTGTTTTCCCACTGCGGTATGGATCTCTTGCCAAAACATAGCCCAGTGGAATGAAGGACTGGTTAAATAATTTGTCTGGCTCTTACTGCTCTGTCTTGGAAAAGAGTCTCACGTGTGTGAAATGATTTCTCTTCCCTAAACACAGGAACTTTAGTAGGCATTTTCTACCTAGGTTCTTGTAGCTTTTCCTAACCTGATCGATTTGAATCTTGCACGAATGAAAAACATCAATAATCTTCCAGAACTACCCCTACTGAGCTGACATTCCTTGCTGATGTCCCAGGTAAAACCCACCGCTGCTATGGCTGAAGGTTAAGTTTTGGAGATGAAGGTTAAATACCAGCAGTAATGACCTTTAGTTTTGTATTTTCAACTACAACAGAGGTGGTGGAGCTACTTTAGACATTAAATCCTGTTTAGTAATTGTTATTAGAAAAAAGCTGCATATTGATATTTTCAATGTGCTAATGCGTCAGTGAAAAAAACTAAAGCACCACAGAACATAGATATTCATTACTAAATGTGAAATCAAGATGGATTTTGTTTCTCACATGATACTTTCTGCAAAACGCTGGGACAGTCCTGGGAATTAATTGAGTGGGAGCCCTTGGCTGCCCTGATTGTGTGAAAGCTCAGGGAGCTGCAGGACACTGGAGGGTGGGGACACAACTCTGCTCCCAAGGTAAGGGGCACAAGGAGTGACCCAGGGCATGGGTTTTATGTAAGACAGCTTAAGATGCTAGCTCAGAGCAATTACATGCAGAGTTATTAAACTGGGATTATCTCCCTGTTGCTACCCTCTCTAAACAGCCCAGACATGGTCTGTGGAAATTTAAATGCACTGGAGCTGGGGTTTTTATGCCAGCAAAATAATGTCTGGAGGAATTGTGATGCTTGGTGCTTGAAGGCAAAGGCCTCTTACAGGCTGTGGGGTATCAGATAAACAGGAAAGAATAAAAGGAAATAAACTGTCAGTAGCATCAGTCATTGATCTGTTGGTTGTATTTGATAACAGCTTTTATCAGATGAAGAATATATAATGGAGTACATTTCCAAGAGGTTATGTTTCCAGTTGGTTCATACTCTACTTGAGGGGGACAAGGAAGCAAACCCAGCCTTTAGTAATCTGCAGCTGAAGCTTCATTTGCTGTCAGATTATGCTGAAATGTTCCAAGTGAGTGGAATTCTCTGGCCCAGAGAGGTGGAGCTCAGTGGGGCTGCCAGGGTACCGGGAGATGTCACAGGAGGATTTTCCCCTCTTAATTTGCAGTGAAACTCGAGTGCTGTGATTTGTATTTAGCCACGGTTTGCAGTAGTTAGGAGTTGCTTCCTACATCCCTGGCGTGACAAAGTCAATGAAGTCTGGCTTTGCTGCTTCTGGGGTAAGTAGGTGAGAATTTGGGTTTGGCTGGAGGCCTTCTGAAGTGTGAGATTTATCAGAGATGGAAAATCAGCTTCTTTTAGTTCCACGGGGGCCAGCGTGGTGGTTGCAGGCTCTGTGGGGCTGGAGCCGTGCGTGTGCTTGGTTTGTGACACTGAAATTGTTGACAGAAAGGCAAAATGCTGCTGTCCATTGCAGGCTCCCGATGGCAGCTGGCACAGCCTGGCAGCAGATCCTCCTGCCTGGCACTGGCGCTGGGGACGGTCCTGTGGATTCCCTGTCACACTCACTCGGCAGCCTGGGGCTGCTGGGGCCTGCCCAGGGTGCCCAGGGACTGTGCCCATGGTCTGGGGGGCTGTGCCCATGTCCTGGGGGGCTGTGACCATGGTTTGGGGGCTGTGCCCATGTCCAGGGGGGGCTGTGCCCATGGTCTGGGGGCTGTGCCCATGTTCGGGGGGCTGTGCCCATGGTCTGGGGGCTGTGCCCACGGTCTGGGGCTGTGCCCATGTCCTGGGGGCTGTGCCCATGTTCTGGGGGAAGCTGTGCCCATGGTCTGGGGGGGGCTGTGCCCATGGTCTGGGGGGCTGTGCCCATGTCCTGGGGGCTGTGCCCATGTCCTGGGGGCTGTGCCCATGGTCTGGGGGGCTGTACCCATGGTCTGGGGGGCTGTACCCATGGTCTGGGGGCTGTGCCCATGTTTGGGGGGCTGTGCCCATGGTCTGGGGGGCTGTACCCATGGTCTGGGGGAAGCTGTGCCCATGGTCTGGGGCTGTGCCCATGGTCTGGGGGGCTGTGCCCATGGTCTGGGGCTGTGCACATGGTCTGGGGGGCTGTGCCCATGGTTTGGGGGGGCTGTGCTCATGGTCTGGGAGTGGTGCCCATGGTCTGGGGGCTGTGCCCATGGTCTGGGGGGCTGTGCCCATGGTCTGGGGGGCTGTGCCCATGGTCTGGGGGCTGTGACCATGGTCTGGGGGGCTGTGACCATGGTTTGGGGGCTGTGCCCTTGTCCAGGGGGGGCTGTGCCCATGGTCTGGGGGCTGTGCCCATGTCCAGGGGGGGCTGTGCCCATGGTTTGGGGGCTGTGCCCATGTCCAGGGGGGGCTGTGCCCATGGTCTGGGGGCTGTGCCCATGTTCGGGGGGCTGTGCACATGGTCTGGGGGGCTGTGCACATGGTCTGGGGGGCTGTGCCCATGGTCTGGGGGAAGCTGTGCCCATGGTCTGGGGGCTGTGACCATGGTCTGGCGGCTGTGCCCATGGTTTGGGGGGCTGTGCCCATGGTCTGGGGGAAGCTGTGCCCATGGTCTGGGGGCTGTGCCCATGGTCTGGGGGGCTGTGCCCATGGTTTGGGGGGCTGTGCCCACGGTTTGGGGGCTGTGCCCCAGGCAGGCACAGGAGCCCCGGCCCCTGGTGGCTGTGAGTGTGGGGTGAGGCTGATGTGGGGTGATGGCACTGCTGAGCCACGCTCCGGCCCAGGGCTCTGGGGTCACCCCACATCGCAGTGAAATCTCTGCCCACAGTTCCCTGTGTGGCTCCTTGTGCATGACAGCCAAGGGCTTTTGTGGGGATGCAGAAATGGATGGTTGTTATTTACTGAAATATTAGGGGAAATTAAGTGGGCTGAGCTGTAATCTTCTTATAGCTGCGTTTTTAAACAGAAGCGGTTTTTAAAATAAAATAAAAGCTCAATTTGTAATTATTTTTCTTTTAGAAATAGCATTTTGTGTTCTCCTGTGCAGCAAACCCCTGGGCTACATGCACAGAGCCCCCCGATTCAGAGAAGCTGCAGGGTGCTCTGTGCAGCAGTCCCTGGCTGGGTTTGCCTGCAGAGCTGCAGGTGCAGCTCGGGACTGTGCTGGGGTGGGAATGCTGCACCAGAGATGTTCCTCCAGCACCCGTGCTGCCCCTGCTCCTGCCTGGCCCCACTGGAGGTGTGTGCTGTTCCAGAGAGGGGCTGGGGTGTGCTCAGGCTGCCCTGCAGGGCTCACTGACTTCCTATTGCCCTCTGACCCTGGACTTCCAGTGTGGAGGATTTGAGGAGGCATATCCTTCAAGGGTAATAAATCCTCAGTATTAGTGCTCTCATAGCACCTATTGCTTCGCTGTTCAGAGGGGGGGACAGCGCAGAGTTTCTGTTTCGGGTGGCTCCCCCAGAATGGACCCACAAGGTGTGGGAATTGAATTAAACAGTTCCCATCAAGAAACATTTCTGAAGTGAGCAATTAATGGGGATCTGCAGCCATGGATTCTCTGTAGACCTTGTAACAGCCTTCCAGTGCCCGAGGATGTGTTCTGTTGCCTGAACTGTGGGATGGTGGGTTTGAATGGAAGGGCGTGGATCTATCCCATTCCACTGCCATTCAAGGGACTTTGGAAGGGAGAGGAACCCCTCAGCACTGTGAGTCGGTGAGTTCCTCACCACTGAACAGGGAGGCACAGCAGTGCCACAGCACCCCAGCAGTGCAGGCCGGGTTTGAGGCTGTAGTTCCTGTGGAGCTGCCAGAGGAATGCTCAGGGGCTGAGGAGTGCCTGCGTCTCCTGGCACCGCAGGCTGGGGTGGCTCAGACAGCTCGAGGTGGTGCTGCCCTGTGCTGCTCCAGCTCCAGATCCCTGTTTGGTGCCCGTCGACGGGACTGGGCATGTGCTGATCCCCATCCCCATTCCTTGGCAGGGCAGCAGCCCCGGGCAGGCGGAGGTGCCCATTCATTCCCCAGTCCTGTGTGTCTTTCGACTTAGTTAAATCCACTCTCAGCAAAGCTGAACTGTTTGGGAAAAAGATTAAACCAGACAGTCTGACTAATTGAAAATGAGGGAAATCCTCTGTGACTGTGAGCGCTGGGTGTGCTTTGTACTGTATTCTGCTTTTCTCTAAGCTAAATCATTCTTTCTCTGTGTGTGTATATCTACAGATAAAGTAGATTAACTTGTAATCTTAGCTACTGTTTTAATAAGGCAAAGGAACATTTTGTTACTGTTTATTCCTGGAGTCCTTGGAGAGGGGAAACTTCAGAAATACTTGTTGGTAATAATTTTTAAGGGCAACCCACAACCGTGATTTTTCAAAAATTAAGTACTGACATGGCCCATGTGCAATGAATGGTGTTGGTCAGTCAAAAAGTAGCTGAAATGAAAGGAAAAGCAGGGGCAAGGCATGTGGGCATTGCTGGGATGGTTGGCCACTGCCTGATAGTTTAAGGTGATGGTTCAGAAACCGATGTTTCCAACAGGAAAATGTATTTCCAACCATGGTGAAAAGCTGAATTTCAGAAGTGCTGTTCCATCTGTTGCTGAGGAGGTCCCACTGTGCAGGTAACAGTCCAGTAAAAAATTCAATAGGGAATTTGGAATCTTTTAGGAAGCACTTACTCAGAGAAACATTCAACAATACTAAATTAAAATACACATTTATGTGTCTCTTTCCTCTCTGTGATTTGTACAACAGTTGCTTATTCTTAAATATGCTTGGTTAGATGAGTTCGTATTCTTCTGCTGCTTCCAAGCCCTTTCATTTTGTTTCTGCAATGAAGATGTAACAATTTATGACATCACATTAATATCCATGGCAACAGCCTGTAAAGTGAGCAACATATTGCATTTGCATTGCAGAAACAGCAGTGAGGGAGACGGCTCCTGCTGAAATATGGAGATGGGAAATAAATCCAGCAGGGAGCACAGGGATGCCTGGGAAGGGCAATTCTTTTGTAGTGGTCAGATGTGGTCAGTGGTCAAATTTTATAAAAGGGCTCTTCAGAAGGAGTCCCAAGTACAGAGGAGTCAGAAGTTGCAGTGCTTTTTTTGATTAACAGAAAGTGAAATCACAACTTTCTGTTCCTGGGCTGTTCCTCTGGGAGCCTCCTCATCCCCAAGGGAATCCTGCTCACCTGGGGCTGCTGTTTGCAGGAACTCACAGGAGAGATCTTACAGAACAGCACTGGCTTTAAATTAATAATTACTATATATATGTTCAGCCTTAAAGATTATGAGAAAAGCTGAGTATTTGGTAGGCTTAGTCTGTAAAATCTTTTTGCTTCATTTATTATTGTGTGGAATTCCAAGGACTCCTCTATTTCCAGAACGGCTCTCCAGTCCTCAGTGAATTGTTTTTTCCATCCCCAATGCCATGTTGTGTCTTCCTCGTTATTTTTTCCCCTGTAATACCTTCTGTTTACAAACAAGTGTAACTAAACATATTATTATCATCAATAGGAACGTGCTGATGAAGAAGTTGTTTTTCTGTCCCCTTCTGAAAGAGCATCTGCAGCATTCCCTGCTTGGGAGGGCAGGGATGGGGAGGAGAGGGGTTCTTTTCCCTCTGAGGTTTTGGTACCTGTTTGGGGCAGGTGCCATTCAGCCATGGACATCAGCATTTCAGGGATCCTGCAGAGCCTTTCCCAAGGGATCACACGTTTAATATTGCTGCTCTCACCAGAGATTATTTTTCAAGGAAGTTTCTTTGCTTTGAAAGCTGTTTCATATGGAGGGGTTTATTTTAAAAGGAGCACTTAAACTGTCCCTACTCCATACCTGCTCTCTCCTAATATGTTTATTACTGAATGTGGTCGATTTTTTTCCCTGAAGTTTTATTTTTAGCCTGCGTGATCTCGGATCCTTTTCTTAATCTAAAAAGCAGCCCCAGGGTGAGGAGCCCAGGCCGGGTCCCAGGCAGCTCCCTCTGCTGGCTTCCTCAGAGGACAAAAATAGATTTAAAAACCTGCTTTAAAACCTGCTTGACATTCTGCTGCCTCCAGCTCAGCCCCTTCGCTGGCAGAACTCAACACAAAACTGTTATTTTGCTTTTGCTTCCGTTTAAGTAGCAGCAAACTCCAGTAAACATTTGCTTACAGAAGAGCACAAAGTATTTTGGCATGTTTTGTGGGGAGTAAAGAACAAACAAAATGACAAAAATATGCTTGTTTTGTCTTTGAAGTCTGTTCTGCGTTTTTATTCTGTGCCTGTGGTTTTGGAAGGCTCCTGGCCTCTCCAGAAAGATGAGAGGGAAAAGGTTCTCGCTGGCACATTTAAAAAAAGATATTTCATTTATGCTGTTCTTCATACCTCAACTTGAGGTGCATTTTCAGGACTTTTGTTTCCAAAAATTGTTGCAAAACTGAGAGTCTTCAAACTTTTCTTTTGAAAAGATTGTTTTTCAAAATGTTTTATTTACAAGCATCAAGTCTGCAAATCATTTTTGCACTGATGGTGGTTACTGCTCAGGCCTCACCCTCTGTGAGGGTGAAGTATATAAACACTGTAAGCTAAAATTTATTTTTTAATTTATAAAAATTACAAGCTGAAAGTCATGTCTGAAAAGACCTACAGGGTCATGTTATGGTTTGGGTTGGAAGAGATCTCTGCTTAACTTTGCTACTCAAGAAACCTGCTGGCAATATTAAATTTGGGTTTGCCTGCTGCTAACTCTTACTTTGTATTTTTATTTTTGTTGATTGTTTGTTGGGGTTTGGGTTTTTTGCATCCTTCAGCTTTTGCTGCAGCAAGTTTTTAAGTAAACAAATTGCAAAGCCAATTTTGTCATTTACTCCTGGGTAAAATGTAATGAATTCCAGCAGGGACACAGGAAAACAAGTAGCAAAATAAGCGTTAAAACATTAGTTTGACAGCATGTATAACCTAGGAAAAAAATGTTTATTCACATTTTTTCCTACTTTCAGACAGTTATGTGAAGAGGACTTATCTAATATGTTCCATGTATAATGGAATTAGGTTTGTAGTTCACACTTACAACCTTTGGCTGTTTTGTGTGGGGCACGATGTGTATTTAACACGGGAAACTACTCTAAAAATATTTCCTGTATCGCTTACTTAAACCCAAATGTTGTTTTCTCACAATATAGCATTACAAGTCAGTTAAGGAAAAGAAGATTTTCTAATGAAAACTGTTATTTCTATAACCATTAGGTTGACAAAAGGAAAAAAACCCAAGGAGTAAATAGGAGCCTGGAGGCTGTGAGTAGTGCCACAGGACCAAAAGCAAGTGGGAGCTGAGGAAAAATAAGCACAATTCCTAATTTTTATGCAGAAGGGTAAACTCAAATTTTAGCGGATGGAAGCCCAAATACTGAGGTGGTTAAATGAGCACACAGCTGAGATGGAAGTGTCCCCCGCTGTTGTTCCCCAGAGCAGAGCCCCGCTGGGTGCAGCGCAGCTCCGGGGCAGGCTGGCACCTTGCAGCCGCCATTTCTCCATGAGTGTCCCCTCGGATATGTTGAGACCTTGGCTCTCCTCCAGCTGTCGTCTTATCGGATCACTGAAGGGCTGTGGCAGCCGCAGCGCACGGGAGAGCAGCGGAGAGTGAGTGCTGCAGAGCTGCGTTCTGGGGCTGGGCATGGCCTTGGCCACGGCCTGGCCCTGCGCCGCGGCCGCGCGGCCCTCCCTGAGGCGGCCCTGTGGCACTGCGGGCACGGCGGCGGCTGCTGTCCCGTGTCCCGTGTCCCGTGTCCCGTGTCCCGTGTCCCGTGTCCCCTTGGCCGGGGAGCTCCTGGCACTGCCCGGGAATGCTGCCACAGCTCCCTGCGGGTGTGCGGATGGGTCACTGGGAGGCACGGCCGGCAGCGGGAATGGGAACGGGAACGGGAATGGCAATGGCAATGGCAATGGGAACGGGAGTGGGAATGGGAATGGGAATGGCAATGGGAACGGGAACGGGAATGGCAACGAGGAGGGCCGGAGTGCAGTGAGAGCGGAATGCTCTGTGCGGAGCCGTGCGGGCGTTTCTAAGGCAGAGCCGTGTGAAGAGCAGGGAGGAGGAGGAAGAGGAGGAGGAGGAGGAGGAGGAGGAGGGAACATCCCGGTGCTGCTCTCCGAGCGGAGCTGTGCTCCAGCACTGACGTCTTGCATACTTGGGAAGTGAGGGAACACTCCGGGCTCCTTTCGCTTTCCAAGGAGGGATTAGTAGGGACGGCATTTTCGCTCAGAACAAGCCCTGTGTTACCCGGGGATGGCTGAACTCTGATTTCTCCGGAGGGGCTCACTGCCCTCGAACATTCCGTTACCTCCAGCAGGGCTCTGGAACAGGAATGCACTCAGTGTCCCATCGGTGCCAGTAAACACCAGTTGTGTTCAGAGAGGAAAAACACAACTCCTCCTTCTCATTGCATTGTTGGTGCTGAGCGACGTCTCCCTGCTGCACATCCAGTGCAGGAATTCCATTTGCTTTGAACCTGGGAAGATCAAAAGCAGAAGTGGGGGTGGCAGCTGATGTGTGGAATGAGGGTCACACAGGCTGCGAGGCCCAGGTGGTCACTGCAAATGGAAACGAAGAAACTCAGGAGATTTGGAAGGGGAAAGAAGAGAGCAAATTGAGTTTGGGGAGTGCAGTTCGGTTCTGGGATTAGGAAAGCATAGTAATATTTTTTAAACTGTATTTTCCTTCGAAGTTGTTTGGGTTGCTTTTTTGTTCTTCTCACAAGCTACCGTTAATGCCCCTGTACCAAAGAGTTGACGAGGGAAATGAAATGTAATAGAAAATGAAAAGTTCAGAAATGTGAGAGGAAATTCTAGGAACTCCCAGGAGTAAAGCTAAGAAAATACTTCTTTCCTAGTGATATCCTTAGCCTGGAACACTTTAGGAAATGATGGTGAGAATCTCCCCAAACCTTTGGTCCCTTTTCAGTATGGTCAGGTTATGCTTTACGTTTATAGGAAATACCTCTGCAAAGAAATATAAAGTGGCTTGGAAATAACACTGCTTAACACAAACACATGGTGGGACAAATGAAGCAGCGTAAATCAGGGATTGGGGGATTTTCTGGCACGCGAGAGCAGGTTTCCCATTGCAGACAGCTTCCTGCTTTGCTTTGGGAGACTGCAAACCACATAAAACTGTGCCTTATTTCTGTTCCTTTTACTCTTTCTGGTGATTGTAGAAAGCATTCAAAGCAAAAACCACACGGCAAATCCATGGTTTGAGTTGGAATCTCTCCTGTCTGGGGAGCGAGCAGCTCAGCTCTGCACAGCTCTCTGCATTCCTGCAGAGAGAGCAGGCTCGAGCTGGAATGGCACAGAAACTCCTTCTGATTTCCTAGATAATAATTTTGGTTAAGCAAGCTGCTGAGAAACCATCCCTGTGCAGATCTGCCGTGGTGTACTCCGGTGAGAGGCAGGAGAGGCCGGGCAGGAGCATGGCAATGTGAGTGTGTGGGCCAGGGAAGGATGGAACACTGAATGTGGATTTTATAAAAAACAACTCTGTACCTACCGGGATTGAGGGAGCGATAAAAGTAATACTTTAAGTAGAGCTAACACAATCTAAGTGCAGATAGTTACCTACCATCTGTTTTTCAATAAATAGCTATTATGCTAATTTCTGTTTCAATGCGCAACAATTAAAGCCTCGGAGTATTCCTGTGATATTCAACAGCTGTTGCCTTTGAAGGTTTTATTTATCCTTCTGAAGTGCAACAATTTTAAGTTTCATAGTCAACTCTGCTCACAAGTGTTGGTTTTTATATCGAAAATTGCGATGCAATGAGATGCAAACTCGGGTTGTGCCTGAGTGGCAATCTCCAGCTATGGTCTCCATGAATATTCTGATTTTCCTGGAAGTTGTTAAGGATACCTTGGAAGGACGTGGATTTGAAACGCTTCAGTGCGTGTCCAGTGAATATTCCCTCTGTTTGGAAATAGGAGAACACAAATGGATCGTTCTGGGGAGCGTTTCCACTGTTTTGCTTCATTTTGGCTGATGAAGGGACTTGGGGAAGGGAGCCAAGACGGATTCTCAGGCCTGTACGAGTGAGCAGCACAATTTCCCTACGATCATAACCAGCACAAGGAAATTAGGTCTCTAAGTGGGTTGAATCTGATTTAGTAATAAGTCAATTTAATCACTAATGACTTCAAACGCAGATTTTACAAGGTGATCAATGGCGGTATAGCAATGATCGATCAATGGCGTTGTCTTTAATTGGATTTTTATGGGTATAATATAGTTTTTCAGAATTAATGTACCATTGCATTGTGTTGTTACTCTCTTAACTCGATTTTTTAGGAGAAATGATGCTTCAAAATGCTCGTTGGTTTTTGAAATATTGTTTTAAGGGCATGTTAATAAAAACACAGATGAAAAATTAAATGCTTGCTTTTGGTAATTTTATGTCTGATTTTGCTGGAGTTGTTTGGCTGTGTGTTTTTAAAACATGGGGAAAAGCCCCACATCCTTCATATTTCATGGGAAGGAGGAGGCAGAATATCAAAGGCTAAGAAGGAGCATGTGCTGCTGTGAATGAGAATCCTGAGGAGCTGAGTAACTCCCGGTCCTCAGCAGTTTGACATAGTAATCTTTCCTGGAAGTAATCTCCTTGTCCCATGTGTCCTGCTTTAATCTATCAGTATTTCTGCAGTGTGCAGCAAGAAATTGATTTTCAGTAATTTTAATGGCTGAATAACTGGTGCTGTCCCAGAGTGTTTTTTCATATTTGCAGTGGCCAATGTGGTAACTGAGGGCAGTGTTCTGGATAATGGGTTTCATTAGCTCTGATGCCTGAGGTAAAAAAGCAGTAGGTGGGAATAAAGCCTTGTTTTTGATGTCTAGACGTTCATTTCAGCTGTTGCTGCAATATGATACATTAAAAGGAAATATGTAACATAGCTCTGAGGAAATATGTATTCTTTGAAACTAATTCTGCTTTTAAACTGCACAAGGCAGTGTGACCTGAATTATTAAAATGTGGGTGGCTGGATTTCTTAAAGGTATAACTGTCTCTGCAGCGCCGGCACAGCCCCAACTTGCCTCCTCTCCTTCCTTCCTATATTTCTTTTAAGTAAAATATGTCAGTTTGGCCACTGAAGCAGAACAGAGATCTTATTATCTTTCCAGTATCTCTGCTGGGAGACCTAAAATTATTGAAGTATTTGCTTTGATATTTTGCTGTGACTTCTCTCCTTGAAATTTTTATAATGGATCTTTTTTTTTTGAGAACATGGCTGGCTTCATAAAAATCGTTGGACACTTTGAAGACTTTAATATCTCTGACTTGAAAATAAAAAAGACCCCAAGCCAACTAAGCTGCTCATTAATGTATGTTTAAATTATAAATTTCCCATGTAAGTCTAAATTATTGTAGTTGCCTTTAATTCTTCAAACATCTGATCTGCAAGAATAAATATAAAAATCAGCACAAACATTTTATTTGTTTTTTGAGCCTATGGATACAAAATCATAACAGACACCTAAAAACTTTATATATGAAAGCTGTTGATTAATTCCCTTTCTGTTTGAACACCAGCAGTGAGATTAACACCTCTATTGTAATCCATGATAAGTGTCTTTACTTTTTTCTTGTTTTGGATTTTCTGCTACTCTTCTTTTTTTTTTTTTCCCCGAGAATCCAGAATTTTAGAGACAGAATATTAATAGACTCAGTTGTTTATTTTGAGAGGTGATTTCATTAAAAGAAAAACAAAACCAAAACAACTGCAGGAAAGCAGTTACTTCTTTTGGTAAGAAACAAAGTGGTGAAGTTCTTCTTCCATTGCAGGGCAGTAAGAACCCAAAAACAAAACAACTGCAGGAAAGCAGCTGCTTCGTTTGGTGAGAAATGGTGAAGTTCTTCCTCTGTTGCAGGACAGTGAGAAGGGGATGAGCTGCCTGTTAAAATAAAGTAAATGCTAATCCCGGGTGTCATCCTGGACTGCTCCAGGTGTACACAGGCGTGGATAGGGTAGGTAACATATACAGATAAACAGATATATACACACAGAGCTGCAGAGATGTGTGTGCAGAAAGCTGTCCTGGTGCAGGAGCAGGCACCTGCCAGGTCACTGTGCCGAGGAGGAGCCTGGGCTGCTGGAGCTCACCCAGCCTGGCACCTCCCCAGGACAGGATTGCTGCAAACACGGTGTCACATTAGCCATGCCTTTGTCTCCTCACAGTTTGGCCCCTCTGCTTTGCTGCCTCTCCAAACTCCCATGGAGGAAAACATAGTTACAGGCTCTGTCATACTCCCTCTTACTGAAAATTCTATCTTTCTGTGATTCTCCCCCCAGAAGTTCTCTGGTTTGGAAGATAGCTTTCACAGCTGTTGTTCAGTGTGGTTTGTTGTGTCCAAAGAGAAATATTTCAACTGAAGTAACAGAAACACCTCCAGGACAGGCCAGAGGTGTTCCCGTGTTTGGAACCCCTGCAGCACGTGTATTCTGCTGGCTGTGCCTGGAAATGCTGTCAGGAGCATGGGAAAGCTGAGGGGGGCTGCAGTTGAACGTGCTGAGTGTTAAAAGCATTAGAAATCATCGTGTAGACAGACAGAAACCAACAATTATTTCCTAGGCTTCAATCTGCTATAAGGAATTTAAAATACTCTTCAAACTCTAAAATCTAGTTAAATTCTAAGTGTCAGGAACTTTGGAATTTACAAGGATAGTCTAATTTTTCGTGTTTTGCCAAGCTTTTTTACTGGCCACCATATGCAGCTTGAAGTTGTAACTTGCTCCAGTCATTTCAACACTTTTGGAGTCTGGATCAGGAAGCTGAAGAGCAGAGAGGAAGTGAAATGCTGCACTTCTAATTTTTCCTCCTCATTTTTATGGCATCAGACATATGCACATGCTCTTAATTGTGAGATGTACTTTTTTAGTAGGATAAAGAAGCATTAGAGAAAATTACAGTAAGTATAGTGCTTTAATATATCTGGGAATTAAAGGCATTATTTATTATAGGAAAATAGCTATGGTAATGTCTTATGATATACTTAGAGTTAAATTTAATAGGGAAATAATTTTATTTCCATTTCATATAAAATTTATGTGAATTCTGAGTACTAAGAAAGGCAGTTTGGAAAATGAGAATATTGAGAGTTGATACCACTCCAGACTTTGCCCCTTTCCCTCTCCCAGTCCCACTCCAGTGCTGCTCCTCAGCCCCTCTGATCTCACAGCAATTTGACCCTCGGGACTTGGCTGTGAGGTTAACTCGGTTTTTCCCTGGTTTGCCTAGGATTTGGGCACATTCCTCGCAGCCGTTCCATCTGCTGAGTGCAGGACAGCCGTGGATGCAGCTGTGTGCTGGGTAGGAGGGGAGTGCTGCCAGTTTCCATTCCCTCAGCCCACCCCTCCTGCTGCGATGCCGAGTGCTTTCATGTCTGGGATTGTGGAGGAACAACCGCCTGGGGTAGCCCAGGGGAGCTGAGCAGGGGAAAAGAACACAGGTGATGTCCAGTCGCGAAAGAATTTGGGATTAAAATTATTCCAGCTCTACAGAGTGTTACAGTTAACAGTGTAAAGCAGCATGATCCGATCGGAATTCTTCTGAAATGGCAAAAGTACACTTGCAGACAATAGTTCTGATGGATGACACAAGCTGTGACAGCATCCCGTTAGTCTGCTGTGGGTACCTGGGAGTAGGTGGGGAGTTGGGACTGAGAACTTCAGAACTGGTGGTGGGAACCTTCCTGGAAAATCATGGAGCTGATTCTTGTCTGCCCTATTTTGCGTGAAGTTCCTAAAGCAGGGACAATACTGGCACTGCACCCTAGGATAGGGTGGAACTCGAGAAGAGCTCAGTGCTGTGTAAGAGTGAATTTATTTTGACTTTTACAGATTCTGTCAACTTCATGATGCTGTCTAAAAATTTGATTTTTTTAGTTTAAATACTGAATTTTCATGCAGATGTGTTCTTTCATAGTCTATTATGTAACTTTTCATATATTTGAGAATTACATCACTTTTAAGTGCAAGCCCGTACCTGCCTTGCCCTCTGGGGCTTCAGTAGCTGTGAGCTGTTGAGGATTGATACAGCAATAGCTGTGAGCATGCACGGAGGCTCTGAGCTCCCTAAGCACAGTGTTTTAGCCGTGAAAGCCGAGGCCATGCGGAGCTGTGTGCAGTAAATAGCCATGGCCCATTACATGCTCAGTGTCAGGAGGGCTTGCGAGCATTACAGGGCCTGCAGGGGTTTGCCAGGAAAAGCTCCTTGCTGCTGCTTGTGCCACAGGGCTGTGCCTCCGTTCTCCCTGTGCTGTTCGATAAGGTTCCATAAGGTGATTTAGGTACTAAAACCTGCCCTCTCCACTCTGTTACCAGCATTAGCATATCACAACACTGCACACGCAAAAAATGTGCCTTTCCTTGTCTGACTGTGAGTTGCAGCTCGTGGAGAGGCCGCACAACAGTGGCTCGAGGCTTTGAAGGCTGCAGGCAATATCAGTATTTTCCATGGAGCACACAGTCGCCTTCAAACGTGGCTGTAAACTCTCCGCAGATAATGATCTGTGCGATAGACGCGCTGCTGGGAGGGCTCGTCCTGCAAATTGGCCGGGGAGGGGCCGGCAGGATTCTGTGTTTGCACTTCTAAGATGTGCCGGCTATTCCTGTAAAACTGAAATGACACAGCTCAGACAATGAACGAATTCTTACTCCTTGAGAAAGTTGTTTTATCGTCTGCTTTCACTCTGCGTCTTCTGGCTGAGTAAGATTTCGAATGTGGTACAGGCATACCAGAAATAGTGCTGCTCCGGGTAGTTTTAGCACCCAAAAGCCATGAGTAAGGACAGCAGATATTTCTGAGGTTTGTCTCTCCTTCAGGTGACTAATTCAGGCTGCACTCTGAGAGATAATTAGATTTTTTCTTTTTTAAGCTCTAAAATCGCTGCAGTTCGCTACTGAGTGTAGAGTTTTTATTTTGGTATAAAATCTGCTGTGTATTGCTAAAACTGCAATAGTTGAAGTCAGTACAATGGAGGAATTGCACTTGAGTGTGACAGCGAAAGGTTCAGGGGACTTGTTTCATGTTGTTTCAGTTATGTAAATTGATTTTACACCTTTAATGATTCACTTTGTTTCTTGATTGTCGGCATCTGTGGTTAAGTTTTAAAGGATCTCTCAGCAGTGGTGGCAAAGAATGATCGTGCATTCCTCACCCCTGTACTTGAATATTGAATGCTACAAACAAATGGCTTTGCTTTTATGCTTTTGTGTTGGTTTTGGTTGGTTTTTTTTAAATTCAAAGGCTCTGTCTGCAGCAAGTAAAGATTAAAGCTACTTGGGCAATATAGGTAATAGTTGAAATAGTTTAATGAAATATGCTACTTTGAAAATTAAAGCTGTTGAAGATATGTTTTGGATAAATGTTTGTATTTCCCTGTTCTGAGCATGTTGACATTTTATGTTTTTATAGTGGTGGAAGAAGGATTCTGGGAGAATGGACTTTCCTATGAGTGTAGGACCCTGCTCTTCAAAGCAATTCATAATCTTCTGGAAAGGTAAGAAAAACTCTAGTGCTCGCAAATATTTTAGTTTGATACTTAAAACCATACAGCATACCTACAGAGCATTTATATTATTATGGATCTTAAACTACAATTTTTTATAGTTAGAACTTGAGTCCAAGAGAGTAGGATAGAGATGGATCTCTGAAGACATTGATTTTGGTAATTTATTGTTTTAATAATTTATTAAATTTAATTAAATTTATTAAAAATGATGTGCAGACTAAACACTCATACAAGCAATAATGTTGATACATATTTCTGCTCGGATTTTTGCTAAAGAGCTGTTTTGAATGCCAAAAAAGAGAAAAGTTTTCACCTTCTTGAGGTGCTTAGGGTAATTGTATCTGACCTTCAGTGCCTTGATGAGGTTAAATGATAGGTGTCTTAAAACCTCTTAACTCTCTTCTCTCAGCCATCCTAGTTACATGCTTGTTACAATTTGACTACATTTGGGCACAATATTCAGGGCGAAGCTTAACAGTTCCTGGCTCTGATAGGCCATACATATAGATGTATGTATATATGACTTGATTGCAAAGTTATTTTGTGATTAGTTAATACCCTTACGGCTTTATCCAGCTATCAATTTATAAGATTCTTGAAGATTACCGTGTTCTTAGGCCCCTGGGACATGGCTTTCTGGGCTATAGCATTTTATTCTTTCTGTTTCTGCAGTTCTTCGGGTCATCATCACCTTCCTGTGTTACATCCTAGCTCTTCTTACAAACTGGGATATCTTCTCAGAATTAAATGTCATTAGACTGTTCTCACTTTCTCTGAGGTTCTAATAACAATAAAAACAACAACAAAATAGGATGCATCTTTGTGTTGCAGTAATTGTGCAGAATGCAGCCTTGGATATTTTTTCTTTCAGAAAATAAGCAAATGGAAATCACTTTCATCTTGTCTCATTTAGTGTCCTGTTTGCTTTGATGTAGATTTACTGGTAATGAAGTTTGCATTATGTTCCCGAGGCTGTGTTTCCATGGGGTGACTGAGTTACCTGTGTGCATGTCCACAGGTACAAGGATTAGTTGTTGTATTCCCTGTTTTCTATCCCATCAGTCTCTTTAGGGGATTTTAATGAAAGTTGTAGGCTACTTGGAGCAAATAAAAGTATAAAAATTCTAAGTCTAGAATGTTCATTAGTTCTTTAGCAGCTTTATAGTATAAAAGGGAAAATTAATTCGATAAGTGTTTCTTAATCTAGGGTACCCAGCCAGCTGTCTTTTAAGTGTAAAGTGCCTAATTTTATTCTTTGACCTCTTTAAATTCATGAAATAAATTTAATTTTTAAAAAAAATAACTTAATTGAAATCAGTTGGCAGAGCCAGCAGAACTGTTGTGTCCAACTGTGACTGGAAACTCTTCTTTCAGCAGTAGCTGGTGAACACACCTCAGGTGTTTGCTGAGAGCCTCGGTTCATGTCACGATAAGCTGATACAATTCATGTCACGATAAGATGATATGATCCATGTCACGATAAGATGACATGATTCATGTCACGATAAGCTGATATAATTATGTCACGATAAGCTGATAAAATTCATGTCATGATAAGGTGATAAAATTCATGTCACAATAAGCTGATACTATTCATGTCATGATAAGCTGATACGATTCATGTCATGATAAGCTGATATGATTCATGTCACAATAAGCTGATACAACTCGTGCCACTGTCCCAGCCTTGGACTTGAACATCGTCTCACTGCTCTCCTGACAACTTTTACAGTACCATAGCTGAACTTACTTCAAGTTTTCACTTTTTTTTTTTTTTGTCTGCCATACTGAATCTGAACTTAACATCATAATGACTTCATTTAAAGTAACACCAACACGTGTGCAGGCTTTATTAACTAGCACTTTAAACTTTAAAGCCCTATTTTACCCGGTATTTAGGAAAAGCACCGTTAATAAAGCAGAATTGTCGAATCCCCCATTACTAAAGCAGAAACTGTGGAAATGCAGAATTTCTGCCCCATCGGTGGCGGGGCGGCGGCGGTTCGGAAGGGCTCGGGGTTTATTTCGTGTTTGTTTGCCGGCGGCTGAGGGGAGCGGCGGCGGCGGGAAGGAAATGGCGGGAGGAGGAGCCGTGAGGGGAGCGGCCCCTCATGGAGGAGCCGAGGGACCTGAGGGGACAGCGCGGGGCAGGAAGGGACGAGCAGCGGCTGCTTTCACCTAACCCTGGCAAAGGCAAGAAAAAAGGCCTTTACACTAATCATTGTGTTTTTTTTCGTTTTTTTCCCCCTCAATACCCACGCTAATGATCAGTTTATGCTAATTGGCAATATAGAAAACGTTACAAGATCTGAGGGATGAGTACTCAAAATATTACGGTGTCGTTTCATAACGATTGGTGTGCCCTTGGCAGGTCATTTTTTGGTGGAAAAATCAGAAATACAGGAGGTCAGGCGCCAGTGAAGTGCTGGAACAGCTGCACTGCTGAGGAGGGATCGCCCAGCCCTGAGGAGGGAGAGGAGCCAGGGCCTGCGGAGTGTTTCATGTCCTTATATCATTAAATAACTGCTTTTTATTACCTCCCCCCCCCTTTTTTTTTTTAAACACGCAAGTCTATTGTTAAAGCTCACTGTGAAAGACTAGTTACCTTTAGTGCTTATACAGCAAAAATAACCATACTATCATTAACTGCCCACCCGGCCGCATCTGAGATCCGTGGTGCTGCAGGCACGGCTCTGATTTTATATGGGATTATTCCTTAAATAACCCATGATTTAGTTTAGCATGGAGGGTTGACTGATTTTTAAGGACAAATCTTCCCATGAAGACTCTTTTTCTAGGAAAGCAGCATTAGTTTGAGGCAGTTAAACCTGCTGTGGTGAGACACAGTGATGTGGCATTGAAGTGTGTGCGATGGGAAGAGTTTATTACATTTTTTTGCTACTACAGATTATTTTCTTTAGGGATCTGATGTAAACTTCACAGACTTCCTTTTGTTTGTATAAAACACGCTGGCACTGACAGACTCTCTGATAGCAAATGTTTCCTAGGGAAATAGTTGCTGAAGTTTTTTTTTCCCCTACCAATGTCTTTAGATCTCTGCCAGCTTAGCTTTCATATTCGGTTTAAGGTATTGGTATATTCAACTGAGCTGGATTCTTTTTGCTTTAATTGAGAAAGTGCAGTTAGAATTTTCTTCAGCTTTAACTTTGGAGAACCCTGCCAAGTTTATCCAGAATAGTTAGGAGCATTTTAGTATCTACATTTTCAGTAGTCCATTTCCTATCTGTGTCTTCTAGGTATGCTTTTGAAGTGTAGATCACACAGCTTTTCTGAACCTTGCAGAATGTACTTGCCCAGAAAGTTTCATGTGATTTTTAATTTTTTTCCCCTTTGTTTTGGCTAATCTCTAGCAGCTGCTATAGAATAACTATTAGAAAACTTAGAAGAGTGGAAAAATACAGTTCTTTCATCGAAATAAAAAAATCTGAATAGGGGTGAAATGTATGGGCAAGGCTTGCATATTGCTTGTAATAGTGTATAAGCCACTAGCAACAAATAACCAGTTTTTCAGAATTTTTGAAGCATATGATTTACCTTACTGAAAAATATGCCTTAATTCTGAATTTCTGTGTGTGTGGTCCCTTGGGCAGCACGTTCAAGTGCATGTTTAATGTATGAGGCACACTCAGGGTTGGCAAATTGCTCCTGTGAGTCATCTGCACAGGTGGACCTGGAAAAGCATCAGGCACTCCCTAACTTGTCCACTGGAATTGGGTATTGATCACTCTGCATCCTCACTGTTGGGGTTTTTTTAGAGAGGAATATGCAGTTCCTAAAAAGAAACTGTGGACTTTCAAAGGGGCCACACAAAATGGAGCTTATTGCTCTAATTTTGGTGATGTGGGAGCATATTTGATTGAATGAGGTTTTCTGACAGAGGAAGCAGTAATTATGGAAGTTTCTGCACCTGAAATCATGCTGGGGATCATGTGAAGGGAAAATTAAATCATTGTTAATATTTCCTTAATACAATTTTCTGTCATTCCTATACTATAACATTTATATGCCAAAAAATATGGGAATGCATATTCTTTATAATGAAATTTTCAACTGAATATAAAAGAATTAGTACTAATGGATGGCCTTTGTTCAAGAAAAGTGTGAAAAAAAGAATGATGGATCATTCAGCAAAATGAGTAGCATGGAGTGGAAAAGATTGTGGCAAAGATGAGGGGAAATTGTGAAGTTCAGCATCAGTGACAGCATCATGAGGTGGGACAGGGATTCTCTGTGACTGGTGTGGGAAAACAAAGTGGAACCCAAAAGCTACAAACTTTTGTTTCATTGTGGTGGAAATTCAGCTGCCTAATCCCTGAGAGTCACTGTCTTCAAAGACTCCTTTTTAATTGCACTTAGTAATTGTTGCTGTAATTGTTTTCTAGATGCCTGATGGATAAAAACTTCGTGAGAATTGGGAAATGGTTCATAAGGCCCTATGACAAGGATGAGAAGCCTGTCAATAAAAGGTAAGGAGATCTCTACATCGAGTACTGCTCCTGTCAGTGTTGTGGATTGTGTGATGGTAATTTGATGCTGCATTTTCGTGGTAGTTTTCCCACTTTTTTTGCCATGTAACAAGTGAAAACACGGACACTGTGTTCACATCAGTAGTACATAGAAAGCAATTAACTAAGTTTTCAGGCCTTGTTATGATAATTTAAGAAGGCGAGGTTGGTATTTATCCATTAGCTCCATAGAAATGTCACATTTATTAATATCTTTTGAGCAGCATCTGCCTGTTCCTCTCATTATACAACAGAATTGCAGGCAGTTACAACGAATTATTTTAATTTCTGGACACTAAACCCCAACCTGACATTTTAAGCAGTAAAATAAGTAGTCTATAGATTTGCTGATTTATTTTCTTTAAAGATGCCAGCCTCGATACACAGCTTTCCCTGCTCAGGCAGGCTGACAAATCAGACCTATAGGAGTGATTAATGTGCTTCTCCCACAGCAACACAGCCATGGAACAGGGGTAGTTGGCTCCACTGCTCGCTGCTATTTCCTCTCCGTGCTCTAAAGGTTACAATGTTCTCAGATCTTCTGGTACTTGCATTTATAGTCATCCGCTAAACAAGTTCTGTCAAAAATAATCTGAGTTAAGCTGAAACACAGATTTTCTAACGGGAATCATTTTGACAGAACTGGGTTAGGAAGTGACTAAACACGCAGTTATGCTGGGAGATTTGAAGGTAATGAGCAGTGGAGATGAAGTGGGGTGGCAACTTCTTCATCCACCCAGCGTAGCTGCAGTCACACAGTGTCTGATGGCAGGGTGGGGACAGGTGGGAATCATCCTGCACTGTCTTCTCCCTCTCATCTTGATCTCACCGCAAGCTTTAGCTGCAGAAACGTTACAGTGCAATGCTGCAAACCATTGGCTTCCTTCTGTAGCAGACTAGGTGCAAACCTGCTGCTTACAAACAGCATTTGGTTTTGAGAGCATGCAGGAATTAAACGTGGATTTGTCTCCTTTCTACACCCTGAAAGTGTTAACATAACATGGAGTTATCTGTTCTGTTGCTGTTGACTTTGTGGCTGACACTGTGTGTGTGTAACCTTTGATTTCACATCGATCTCATGGCAAGGAGCCATGGAAAGGTCCAGGTTTTTCCGTACCTTCCTCTGTCCTGGCTGTGCGTAACCTCCTTTCTCCCTCGTGTTTTCTCTGCTGCTTTGCTGATCATACCAACATCAGCTTAATTTTCTGGAAGATTAATTCCCTAAAGTGACGTAAGAAGGGGTCAGTTCCAGTCTCTGGAAAAGAGAGGCAATTCCTTTCAGCAAAAGCTATTTGTTTTACCCACGTCACTGCAGCCTTAGTGCTCAGATTAAATGTGTTTGTGAGTCTCCTGCCTGTTCCTGGTGTGTATCAATTTAATAAATTAAGCATCTGATACTGTAGATGATGTCTGTCAAAAACAGCAGCAGCACTGGCGTGGGAGGGAATATCACCTTAGAATTCTGACAGATTAATAAGGCCTGTGTCTGATTTACATGTGTGGAACACCAAATCAGCCTGCACAGTGGGGGTTCTGTAGGGGATAATTGCATTTGTAAACAGAAGTGCAGTCTGCCCGTAAAGAAACCTGGCCTGGAAGATGTTACAAAACCTGAGTTCATATTAAACTCAGTTTGTATTCGAAGTATTCCGCATATAAATCTGGCATTGGGGATTTTAGGGTTGGAGGGTACTTTCTTGATTTGATAATGTTTGTTGTTGGTTTGGGGGAGTGTTTGTTTCTCTGTTTAGTTTTATAAAGTTCTTGTCACTGTAGATTCTTTGGATATGCACCGTTTCGAAAGTGTTTATTTCGCAATAATAATGATGCCTGATTTCAAATAGGTTTTTTATTGTTTCAAGTTATTATTTTTTTGCTATAAATATATAATTAAATTAACTAATCTTACTAAAAGATTGCAGCAAAGACTGCAAAACTGGACAGTAGAGTCAGCTGTGGACAGTAGCAACAAGTAGCAGGAGGCTTTGGGGACTAATCTGCCCAGACACCTTTTATTTAATCTTTTAAGCTTTCTTTCTCAGCATAGCACAAAAAGCTATCTTCACAAATTGATTCATGTTAAGTCCAGATAAATTCTTTGTGGAGCTCTTGCTCTAAGCAGCAGCTTGTTCTAGATAAAGCAATAAGGAGCAGTCACAGGAAGAAGGGGCCAACTGAGGGTGTTTAGGTATTTTAACATAAAACCTTCATAACCAAAAAACTGGCATTTAAAAAAATATTCCTTAAAGCCATGTTACTATATAAAGTAATAGAAATAAGTTGCATGTGTATACAGGGATCAGGTGGAAGTCTGGGAACAGGCAATCCCTGTTGGAAGCACCTGCACTGTTCTGCTTGAGTGTGGAAAGAGATCTGTGTGGATATATGCCCCCCTTGAATGGTGGAAAACAGCAGGTGTCATTCTGCTAAAGAAATAGAACCAGCTCTAAAGGCTGCTTTTGTACTTTTTTACTTGTGGCAGACTTATTTTATTCATCTCAAATTTCCAATGTCCAGATGTACTAACAATGGCCAATGTACAAATGCCACTTTAGGAATAGACTGAGCACTGCTGGGCTGGGTGTAAATGAACAGGGAAGGAGTTAAAAGTCATGGGCTGGCTTTCAAGGAGTAAATTCCTTCAAGGCCTGGAGTTTTTGTGAATGGCATTAAAAGAGAAGGGCGGGAGGGCTGTGATTTCAGAATGAAGTCAAAGATGAAGTGGAGCATGGCACTGGCCGTGACCTACTTATGCTGAGATGTGAGAGGGAGGCCTAAGAACAACAGAGGGCCTGGCCTGCCTTCCCAGGCAGTGCTGGGAACTGAGTGCAGGATGAGCTCTCCTGCACTTCCAGGAGGGCTGAGGGAACAGCAGAGCGAGCTCCAGACAGATCCCTGTACGCTTGTGTTTTGTTTTGCTTACAGCGCAGACCAGATGCTTTTGACAGGAAATTTAGTGCAGAACTTGTGGGCTTTCTTTCCCAAGTATCTTTAGTATTATGTGTCACTTCCGAAATGATTCTACACATTTAATTGTCATCCTACAGCAGTGTGTCTAAAATAGGTTTCATGCTCCTCATGGGAAATGGCAAACTTGATTATTTTCCTACACAGCTTTCTAAAGGAGATCTGTGTGTTTGGAGTTCACAGCACTCGTCTGATCCAAGGCATTGGTAGTGCCTTTCACTGTGCGATGAGAATTCATTCTCACAGTCTTTATTGGGGGGGGGCTCCTTTGGAAAGCACCACAATGAAGAGTTAAACACCTTATTGAAAAAAAAAAAATTACCATCTCATGTAAGAATGTTTGCTGATTATTTTAGTGATTGCTTTCTGGTATGTAGGAAATTCTGTGGAAAACCAGTTTGTTTTGAACTGTGAGCAGTTTAAGTTGTTAAGCTGTGTTTATTAAATTAAATTAAATGTAAAGAACACGTGAAAAAAATAATGGATGCTTTTTGTAGCTTAAATAATTTATGGGTCATCCTCTCTTCCAAAAGTCTGTTGGGTTTTTTTAGCCTTAAGAGGAAAACTACTCCATGAGTAGTGTATTTTGAATTAGAGCTTGTTCCTGTCCTCGTTCCTCGGTGAGAAGGCTGACAGGTAGCAATGGTGTTTAGGCAGCCCCTGTGCCCTGTGTGAAGCAGCACGGGTGGAGCAGTGTGGTTGCAGTCAGGCTGCAGGGAAGTGCAGCTCTTGGATTGCAGCTCCCAAACAGGTTTTGGGTTGTCACTGTCCCAAAAGGCAGGTGACTGACAACCTCACGTGATGTGCTGGAACACAGAAATCTCTGAGTGCATAAATGTCTTAATGAGTGCATGGGTGTCTTAATACATATCCAGAGCGTTCCCATGTCAGCTCTCCTCCTGCAGATCTAATCCAGGAACCTTTCTCTCTGTGGCAGAGCTCAGACAGTGCATCCACAGCCAGTTTTGCTCAATAGGTGTGTTCACTTCCTTGTGAGCATCAAAACTGGGCATTAATCAGTGTCATCAAAACCTGAAGACTGCAGGCACTTGAAGCACTGCGTCCTCACTCAGATCCTTGAAATGATCGTTGCCTTCAATTTCCGGGGAGTAGTCACAGGACTTACCCAAGGAATACCTGAATCAGTGATCCCAGAGTTGACACCGAGCATTGTTTCAAGCTGCATTTGCTTTGTGCCATGCCAGGAACTCCTGCCAGTCAGCTCAGTGTCCTCCCATGGAAACATCAGGTTTGGGGAGCCCTGGAGAGGAACTGCTGTGCCAGGAGAAACTGGGAGCTGTTGGAGGCACTGGAGCACCTTGGCTGAATCCCACATGGAGCTCTGCTCCTGGCACGGATAATGCCTTCTGGCAAATGGCACTCAGGTGTTCCATTACATGGTGACATAGTGTAGTAAAAGCACAGTAAAAGAAGTTGAAGTGATCTGTTTAAATTTTTATGAAAATTTGAATTCCTCAGCTAAGAAAAAGTAACTCATTGTGCATGTACAGTTTGCTGCGATGCAGTGAAGAGGGTTTTATTTCCTTGACTTGGAGGAAAAGAAGTATTATAAATTATTTTAATTCTGCATGTTCGTGTACTTACATTTTAACAATCTCAAAAAAATTCACTAATGTAATCATATATGTTTCTTGAAAACGGTATATAGTGATGCCATGGTAATATATATGTACATTATTGCCAACACCATTATAAATGAGGAAAGACTAGGCAGGAAAATAATAAAAATCAATCTGACTTAATTTTAAATAATGTGTTCTTATTCCTGACTTGTCAAAATAAATGTGATAGAAATACTGAGTAATAAGAAATACTGTGTATTTTTCAGTAATTCTTCCTATCTCTGTAAAAATAAGCTTTTCTATTTCAGTTTAAGAGGCTTAGTTCCCAGAGAAATATTTTCATATTTTCGAGGTTTAAGTTCTGAACTGTTATGTTCATCTTCGCTGAGTTTCTTCTGAGGATTACTTACGGTTTCAGTAAAACCATACACCAAGCTGGTGTGTTATATCTGTGGTTGGTGTTATTTTAATTGGTAATCTTGTGTGTGCTAAAGCTGAATTAACTCTTACTTACTCTGAAATATTGTGTAGTGTTGCCAGTGTAATACAGTCTGCATTCATATTTTAGCAGAAGGAGTAGCTATGAAATACAGATTATAAAATAAGTGTTTTCACATGCATTTTTCAGGCAAAAGCTGAAAGTATAACAAGGTGATACCAAGGTATTCTTGATATCAACATGCTTAGGTTTATAGATTTTTGCAAGTAATTTAATGCCATTTTATTTAAATATATTAATCTAATAACATTAATAAATATAATGTATTTTTATGTTTTATGGGCAAAATAGCAAAACATTATTAACAGCTTAGGGTTACTTAAGGATACTGTTAGGATGGTTTGGGAAAACGCTATTCAAGCAGTACCTTTTTAATAACTGTTATCTGTTCTTATATATGCTGGTAGTCTTGGATTATTTTGGTTTTGTGTTTATTTCAGGAATCTCATTTGTAAAATTCTTGATTGAAAATGTTAGCACACTGTGCAGGAAAAAACCATTTTGGACTGAAAGTCTCAATGTTCATGTGCTTTATCACCAAAGTAACCTTCTAGATAAGCTATAAATTAAGGGGTATTCAGTTTCGGTTGTCTTTTTACTGGTTTTTATTTAATAATGAAAATAATAAACCAGTATTTTCTAGAAGCTGCTAAGAGCCGTGCTCGAGCGTGCTGTACAGTTCTCCTTGGCTGTGTGAGATGTGTGACCCAGTTAGCAGCGGCTGTGCCCAGCTGTGCATGGCGCGTGGGGCTGGGGTTTGTGCGGTGTCCTTCAGGAGCAGAGCCGAGCAGCTGGAGCCGGGGCAGGAACAGCTCCCACCGAGGGCTGCCGGCCCCGGCCTGAGGGCCCGGCCTTTTCATCTGCTTGCCTGGCTAAAACCATTAAAAACGCAGCGCAAAGCAACCCCAGGCACCGATTCTTCAGATTCCTTGCCCCTTGCCAATCAGGATAACGTCCTGGGAGCAATAGAAGGGCTCCCTGCATGGGCTCGGTGCTGAGATGTCCCTGGAGCTGTGCTTCAGTTTGCTGCATAGCCCCACTTCAGCCAATTCAGGTGATGCTGTGCAGTGTGCTGAGGGCATGGCCCTGAGCCAGCCGGCTCAGATAAAGCAGCAGGGATGTTGGTAGGTGTGCTGGGGGCTGTTCAGTCCTCTCAGAGCTTGTGTTTTGGTTACAGAAGTGAGGTAGAAATTGCTTCTTCACAAGTGTGCCCTTGTCTTGATAAGAGAGACGCTGTTATTGCGGTGCCCTCCTTGTGTGGATGCACCATTATCTCAGTGCTGCCGCTGCAGCTGAGGGGAGCACTTGCACGGAGATTTTGGAGTGCTGTGTGTCTCTGGGGCCAGCAGGCAGATCGGGGTCCCTCCTGTCACGCCGGAATTCCCAACGTGAGGCAGCAGCGTTGGTACTCACAGAACAATCTGGTGTGGCAGAGCCTTGTAAAGGGCCTTTGTAAACTCCGGGTGTTCGGCTGCTCATGAGCTTTCAGCACAGGAGAGATACTCCTGACCAACACCCATCAGTCTGCAATGAATTGGTAGCAGAATTTCATCCCTTTCTGCCCTGAGAAAGAAGAATTCCTTCGTGCCTGCTGCCTCCAAAGGCACCCTGCACTCCTGGGCTGTGCTGGAGCCAGGGCAGACATTCAGAGTGCTGTCACACGGTATCACAGTCTGATTTTTGTGAGGTGCCTGAGACTCTGGATTGCCTTTTACCTTGTGAAATGCTCAGAATCCATCTAATGTCAGTGTGTGTTTGTAACTACCATCTCCTTGTGGGATTTTGAGGAAGCCGGGATATACAGGATATGTGTGTTAGGATATATGTTCCCATGTGTTTCCTCTTTTACCATCTGGGGGGATGTGCTGGCACATTTTGTGGATTCCAGCTGATAATGCAGAAGAGTTGTGTCTGCAGTTTTGAAGTTACGGATCTTTTATCCTGATTTAATTAATGTAAATGTACAAATATATAAAGCTGATCTAGTGATCTTTAACTTCAGGATGTTGTAAAACCTTCTCTTGTAGTTATTATTTCTGGGCAACATTATTTATATATACAAATATTTATACATATATAATGCTACTGCAATGCCTATATATTCTCAATATTTGCATTATTTAATGCAATTGAGATATTATCGTCACGCTTTTATAACTTAAAAAATATAGCTATTTAAACAATTGAGATATTTTGGATGATGAGTATACAAAAGGCAGGTAGTTCAAGAAAATAAGAGTTGCCTATTTCTCTGTTTCTTTTCTCTTTCATGCCTTATTTTTATTTGCATAGTTTAGAAGTGACTGAGTATCTTCATTAAGTGTTTTTGGATACATTTGTGTCAGATACTTGAACTTCAGTAATTATATGTGAAGCCTGGCTTAATCAGGACTTGGTGACCAATTAGTGCAGTCCCACTAAAGTTTAAGCTCCTTTTCTCATTATACACTCACTACTGGCACTGTGTGTAAAGGATAAACTAAGTGCCCCTGATGTGCTGTTAATGAGATTTGTCAGGGCTCCCAGTTGCACTGTCTGCCAAACACAAGTGTTGTCACTTACTGTATCAGTAATGAATTGACTTAAGGGCTTCTGTAGATATTTAGAGGGCCTTAGTTTGGAATACTTAAATCTGTTGCAACTCTAATTGTAGGTGCAGCCGCAGCTCACTGTGCTGCAGGAACCTCAGCAAGAGGAGAGAATGGCTTGCTGAAAATCAGGCTGCATTTGGGCCTTAGACTGCTATAAAATCCTCCTATGTGGTCTTGTAAGTTCTGCAAAAATAGTGGCACTATGGGGGTTGTTTTCAGTCCAATTCAGAAGTAAATACACTTTCTCATATTCACAAATAAAATTGGTGCCCCAAACAAACAAACAAACAAAAAAACCCCAAAACCCCCAAGAACCTCAGTCTCTTTCCAAATTAGGAAAGAAAACTTCAATTGAAAGCAATTCCATTGAATTATTTCTCTCAACAATGTTTTCTCTCTCTTATTTTTCTGGCACTTTTATACCTCTGTAAAATAATTTACTTTTGAAGTAAAACTTTGTTTCATACCGCAGTTATTAATTCTCAAAGTCTGTTTTCTGAGACTTATGTTCCCTTAAAAATTTTTGCTAACCCTTATTTTCTGAACACTCAGACTAAAATGGTGATGGGGAAATGGTTTTAAACTGATAGAGAGTAGGTTTAAATTAAATGTTAGGAAGAAATTGTTCCCTTTGAGGTTGTGGAGGCCCTGGCACAGGTGCCCAGAGAAGCTGTGGCTGCCCCTGGATCCCTGGCAGCATCCAAGGCCAGGCTGGACAGGGCTTGGAGCAGCCTGGGAGAGTGGAAGGTGTCCCTGCCATGGCAGGGGTGGGACAAGTCCTTTAAACTACTGCAAAATAATGTGATTTTTGTTCAATACCACATGATGGGTTAGGTATTGTGCAACCAGGTTCCTTGTTTAAGAAGTCATCAGATGATAGGATATAAATGGATTATTTTGTGGCTGCTATACAGCAAAAAAAGTAATGAAAATGCTTATTTTTAAAAGCTAGTTGTCTGGAACCATTTATAAAGTCGAGCAAAAGCTGTATTAGTCTTCTGAATGCTTTTAGTGTTTTAACTTACCAACTGGTCAGATTCAGGATAATGGCACAGTTTTAAAGTAGCTTGTCTTTGGTAGAAATTTACTGCTGGTTTAGAAGACAGCAAACTTGAATGAACACTTGGTATATAGTGTATAATCTAAATAAGGCTGTCTAAAGCAGCTCTTCTGGGTGGGCCCACAGCACAAACAAACCCAGACCTGAGCGATGAACGGGGAGCTGTAGGCCATCCTTTCCAAGGCAAAAGTGAACATTGCAGAGGACCAGTCTGCTGATACAAATAATTACACAGCGAATTTGTGAGCTCTGTTGGCAACTGGGGAAAGCAAAATTCTGAATTATGGCTCCAGTCTGTTGGTGAGAGAACACAAGTAATGCTCACTGCTTCTCCCTTCTGTTTGCTTCCAATGGCTCATTCTCTTCTGCATAATCACTGTAACCAAACTCTGTCCTGAGCTCAGCAATATTTATTTTTAAACCTGCCTAGAACAGGAGGAGCTGCAGTTAGAGCAGTTATGTTTGGTGGGACAAACTGGGTAGAGTTGGATTAGTAAAGTGCATTAAGAAGCCACTGGTTGTTATTCTTGGATGCTCTCTGAGTGTGTTGTAGTAAGAAGTACTGAGTGACAGGGCTTTTCCTCTTTGAAAAATCTCATCTGGTTAAAAATAGCTTTTTTCATTGAAAAGAGCAGGGCAGGATGCGGAGGGAGGGAGAGGTTCTGGCAACAGATGTGGGATCCATTGCCTGCATACCTCCCTCAAACTGAGATTTTGGGGTGAATTGTTGAAGAATTTTGCCCTTGAATGGCACACCCCCAGGAAAAAGCCTCTTCTCCTGCTTGGAGTTGCAGAGCACACCTTGTTCCCTCAGTGTGAACTCCGCACAATCTTTTCAATCTCAAATGCTGGGCAACTCTCAAGTGCTCTCACTTGGGCAGAGAAGTGACTTTATATTCCTGAGTGTGTGCACTTAGGAAGTTGAGAAATCCTGGACAAGAGACTGGGTAACATTTGGGAAACAAAACCTGGATTCTCTTGCAGTGTGTGGGTCTGAGCTAACTGGATTCCCTCGAGGTAGGATAGACCCACGTGTGGGCAGTCCTCTGCTTCATGGTTGTGGCACACAGTGTATTTATGTCAAGTTTTCTTTCTGAAAAAACAATAAGCATAACATGTAGCTGTAATAAATCAGACTGCATTTAGTCTCTCGACTCCACCCTGATAATAAAGCTAAGAGTGGATAATTCCTGAGGAGCAGACCTTTTTTCCAGGTGCCCAGCAAAATACTCTTCCAGCATTGCCAAACTAATCTTTGCTGATCGTGTGCTTGATGCTGCCATCTACTGCCGTCACACCTTGTGATGCAGCAGGGATCTAACCACGGCCTTTCTCCGTGCCAAAACGTGTGCTCCAGGCCCCTTTGCTGTAATTACACCTCTGCAGATCTGCTGTTCCAAGGCTTGGATGTGGATACTGTTCTTCAGGATCCAAAGTACTACTTCTGGAGAGCTTATGTGTGTTACAGAGAGTTTGCATTCTGCAGGGAAAAGGCTCTCTAAACCCTGACTCTGTGTGTGTAGCATTGCCTCAGTCTTTCGGTCAGGGTTCGTCTGCCCAGGGAATTGCAGATGACGTGTCCTGTGATCCCAGGCCACGCCTCTGGCAGTGCCTTTTGATCCTTGGTGATCCATAACTAAAAACCCAACAGGAATTCCTCATTCGTCATTGGGTTTAGCAACAGCTGTGTGAAGCTCTCCTGTGTGAGACTTGCAAGATATTTTCTTTCTGCAGGAGTACCTTCCCCCTTTTCCCTCCACCCTTTCTTCTTGCCTTGTTCGAGTTTTTTGTGGATTTCTGAGAACCAGTCCAGATCTGGACTGAAAAGCAGTTCTTTTACAGTACATTGTGGCCATCTCTAAGTGCAGCAGTGCACCAGTAGGCACCGGAATATTTGGGAAAATTGAAACTTGCATGGAGAGCAGTTGCTTTCCCCTGCTTTTCTGTCAGTCTGACTGTTATGGTGACAGTTCTTTTGGAGTTTCTTCCCTGGAGGAGTGGGAGGGGGAAGGCATTCCGAGAGAAGTGGGAGCTGTGGGTGCCTGTGTGAAGGATTCAAGGACTTCCAAAATACGGTCCCATGATTGATGACATGACACGGCAGAGTGAGAGACGAATGCTGGTGGCTGGGATGTCTGCAGGCATGGCAGGACTGTGGGGAGAAGAATCTTGGAGGACAAGGTGGGAATGCAGGGGTAGATTGAATTTCCCACCAGCCAAGGGGATTTTCTGTCTCCTGAGGGAAGCAAGCTGCAAAAATTACTTTGAGGGATCTCATCTCTTTTTAATCTCTTCATGTTACCAGCTGTTAAAGACACGGGGAACTGCAAGTGTTTTTTGGATGATGATGTCAGTACATCTAATTATATAATTTCCATCTGCTGACTGGAAAGCTGATGGAGAAGAGCTGAAGGAAGAACATTAAAATATCTTCCTTTTTTTTTTTCCTTGTTGAAGAATCCAACAGTCTAAAATATGGCACTGGATGTCTAATGTGCAGAATTCTCTCTTTACTAGTTTTCAGATTGTGTAGAAACACGTCTGTGTGCACACAGTGTTGCTGAAACCACGTTTAGATCTGACATTTTGAAGAGCATTTCCCTAGGACAGGGACATACAGGGAAATTATTTACTGCCCTGCCCAATTCCTAGAAAAAGATTTAATTTAGGAAGGAGCGGAAATGTTGCCTGAAGAGTATCAGGTTCTGCCTACTTTGGCCCCAGCCATGAGACAGATGTAGCATTTGGCCAAGTCAGATAAAAATCAGTGTAATACAGTTACTCTGGGCATTTCAGGAAGCTGCCTGTGATTATGTGCTTCTGATTTCTTAAAAAGAAATATACCCAGATCCTCTTCCTAAATAATCTCTTAGCCTAAAAATTGTCTCCAGCAGTGGTCAGAAGTGGGACAGCTCAGGGAAGACTCCTCAGACCATGCCAAGAATTCAGTTATTTTTCTGTACACTCGGTCAGGTTCCTGCTGGGTTTGACAATACAACTTGACATATTTTTATGTTTAACAACTGTTGATGAATTTTTCTTTTGTGCATTTAATTGAGTTTGAACCCACACAGAATTTCAGCCTGCATAAATACTTGTTGGTAATTAATACCATAGCTCATCCATGCAATGGGTGGGAAAAAAGGTTGGGGATTTTGGTTTAACTTTTTCATTCATTACTGTACTGTTAGGGCTCCTACTTCCTGTGCGAAGGAGAGAATGTATCTCTCTATATCCTTTTTTGTCTCAAGCCTTTTGATTTTAGTACACATCTGCTCTCTCCCTGTTCAGTTCATCTCCTACACAATGAAAGCTCCTTATGTTCTTTGTATGGAATTATTATTATTTTTGCCTCCTGCTCTTTTTCTTACGTTTATTGATATTGAATTTAATTTGTGGAGTGTTTTTTTTCCCGTGTTGCTTTTTCTTTCCCCTCATCCAGTCTCTGACTTCTCTGAAGTTGTACTACAGTACTTTGCCTTAATTCAATTTTCATATTTTTCCAGTATCAGAGTAGCAGCAGAATTTGTTTCTGTGCTGTTCGCCTCCTTCTTTTAATTCTCATTCTTTAGCCTTAATAATTGTGACGTTTCTTTTAAATGCAAAGTTAAGTCAAGGACTGTGTCTCAATGCTGGAAGAAATCAAAGAGGGCTAAGTGATCTCAGGAGAGGCACTTAAGTAGCTGTAGTGTTTGTGTAAGTGAGGGAATTAAAAGAACTAATTAAAGTAAGCTGGAGCACTTTATGAACTGCCCACACAGACCTGTTTAATACAGTTCAGTCCAAACTTGTTGCACTTGTACTGATGGTAAAATTGGACAGGCAAATAAATACCTCAGTGGTGGAAGTTAGCACAGAAAAAGCTATTCTAAATGAGGGAATTAAATATTATAACCAGTTGATGGAAAAATTCTACTGGCCAGTGAGTTTTATTGTCCATTCCCCCACCTTGTGCGTCACATGTTCATGTTATTTACAGGAGATAACACTGTCAGTGACACTAAATCTCTCTTCTTCTGTTATGGTGGCTGTTTTATGTAATAAAGGGTGCAGTGTAGCAGCATTTGCTGTTGTACTTCATTATTCTTAAGGCCACTCTTCTTACAGATCCGTGATTGTTCCCAGTCGTGTCACACACACACACTGGTAATTTCAACCGCATTTCCATTTCCCTTTATGTAGCATTTATGATCTTTGAAGATTCATTTTGGATGTAAATTACCAGTTCAAGAGTATAAAAAGAGAAATCTATTTAATGTTCCAATTTTGAATGACGGTTTTGCATGAGTGGAGATGATTTACTTTGAGTTGAAAAATAAACCAGTCAATCCTTCTACAATACACTGTCACAATAGAGATCTCAGAGTGAGAGTGTGAGTTTGGTGGGCTTTTGTTTTGCTCAAGTTGCAAACTGCAAACCACTGTTTTGAGACTGGACTGACTTTGCTTTATGGCATGTTATCCTGAAAATTCTTTTGATTATATATTTATGTTTAAGCACACCTCCATATACTGCAGCTTTATCATTCATGTGGTATTACAGAAAACTTGAAGTCTCCTGGAGAACAGATGGACCAATAAAGTCTCCACCAAACCTCCATACTTATTTTAGAATCTATTTCTGGTACAGCGCAATCAACAGCAACAAAGACCTAAAAATAGCAGCGCTTTATTTTAGGCTGTCCTGATGCCTGTGTGCTTTTCTGGCAGTGTGCTTTGTGTCACTGACGTGCTCGTGTGACCTGTCTGCTACTTGGAGGTGGATTTTGCAATCTGCTCCCTGTTTTGTTCTGAGCTGCTCTGATAAAGCTGAGCACACAATTTCCTTGCTGTAAAACTCCAGGGATTAGACAAGGAAGACTTGGCTTGCAGCACCTCTGGAGCCAGGGGGGATGCTGTTCTGTCCTCACCGTGCCAGGTTACAAGAGCTTTGGGGATACAGCTGCTTCACACTTCAGGAGGTTCAGAGATCTTTTAAGAAGGTTCAGCAATATTCTGTAGATGAAGATGCTGATAATTTGAAGAAATAATTTGGACCAAAGTCTTTTAAAAATAATATTTTCTATAAATGCTAATAAACAATGAGAATCACAACTGAAGTCAAGTACTTATGCAGTTGGCAGTGTTGCAGTAATTTCATGTCTTTACTCTTTGCAGATACATCCTTCACTGGAATTCCACTGCTTCATTTTAAAATGTACTGAGCTGACTTTATTGATGTGATTTTACTGTTGAGCTTTTAAATATTATTACTTTTCCTAAAAGTCTCTATAAAAGCCAGCCAAGTGAATTTTTACATACCGCGTTGGTAGCGTGTTAAACCAAATAAATAGATTAAAGCAGTTTATAGTAAAAAGCACACTGGAAATGTAAACATGTATTAGGCAAGACAAAGATGTGGTTAGTTACACACACAAACCAACCAGGAGATCACAGAGAATCAGCCCTATTTATTAAACAGTCAGATGGCACTGCAAAATAATATCAGTGTCATTCTGCCAAAAGCAGCAGATTGCCACCTGGGCTGGGTGAAAGAACCATCTCTCTGCTACTGTTCCAAAATCTGTACGAGATTTTTATGGTGTAGTTAAAAATCTTGGGTTTGGAGGCAGTTCATAGCATCTCTGTGATTTAATGTGCAGGTAGCTGCTGGTAGGGTTTGCTGGCACCATTAGGTACCTACTTCATGTTTCTGTCAGTGCGAATTGGGCATTAGTTGTTTCTTCAAGATCCTGCTTGGTGTCATTTGCCATCTAACCGCAACCAATTGCTTCTAAAATCTAGCTCTGAAGTTGGTTGGTGACGTAAGTCCTGTGTTCAGTGAGTAAAGAATATTAAATCCAACTGAGAGTTTGGGAGATTTCGTATTTTAAATGCCTGAGTGGAGTTTCTTGACCAGTACTTTAACTTTTTTTGAAAGTTCTGTATGAAAGATTTTATTTTGTCACTCCTGTTTAGCTTTCCTTTGCAGCTTCTCAAGTAATTCCTGTTAAATGAGCGAGGCTTTTCCACCTGTTTGTGAGAGTGGCAATAGAATAGTTATTCGTTGAAATGTTTCATTATGGACAGAATTATTTAACTCTGCATTCACAGGGCTGTTTGTGTGCATGTGCGCAGAATCCCAAACACAATTTTTATGCACACAGTTTCTGTCAGCATGTTAGAGAATATGGTTTGTGGGCAAAAACCCCTGAGCTGACACACGGCTCTTCCTGGCTTTCTTGTTTTGAAACAATTCTGGAGCATCTGTCATTGTTTCACACAATTTCCTGTAAAGCTGCCTGTGGCAGTTGCACTCATTCTTTATTACCCAGGGGCTTTGCAAGCTATAAAATAATGTATCTGACTACCTAATAGCCTAATATTCAGCCTTCCCAGGAGAAGGGGGAGTGGAAAGCTGGTTTTACTTTCTTTTTTGCTGACCATGCAAACCTGACCCTCGATGAGGTGCTTTTATCCATGTTGTCAGTGAAGTCGAAGGATTTCCTGTCATAATGGCTTTTCTAGCTGGGAGATGGCTCCTTCCATCTTCCAAAGAATGGCTCTGATCGAATGAGATTCAAGTTCTGCCTTAATACAAACGGCACATCTGCATGTGATTATCTTTTTAACAACCCCTTGGTTTTTTGCTTTGTTTATTAGTGTAGAGGCCCTTGATACTGAAATAACTGTAAAAACAGTCTGAAAATGCGATGCCTGTGGATGCTGGGCTGTGCCTGTAGGATCCTTGCTGCATATGCACACACATTACATCATCTGTGCATAGCTATAGATAGATATGTGGTGCTGCTCTTCTTTCTAACTGGGCTTTTTGTTAAGGAGAATAATTTTCAGATATTTTTAGTCAAAACCAAAAATGCATTTACAGAGCTGTTTTTCTGTTTTGTAGAATAAATGAATGTTTGTTCTGTAGAAATTTTTCTATAAAAACCTAAATAACAGCAGTTAGAATTAATTTAAATTTCCTAAGCCTAATGGTATTGCTTTAAGATCAATATGTGGTGAACGCTTCACTCTTAGTTCATTTTGCATGACAACAGTTCCACTGGGATTACTTATAAAACCTTATTTAGGTATGTTTGAAGAATTATGCTTGTGTGAATTGGGGCTGGAAAACCCCAACCACAGACCTACTGTACCAGTGCACCCTAAAACGCGATGTTACCAACTACAAACAAACCCCAAACACAATAAAAGACTTGTCCTAAAATATTAAAACTCATGGAGCAAAGGAATACTTAATCACTGTTTAGGTTTTTTAGGAAATACTGTAAAAATTTTTAGGTTTACTGTTTTTTAGGAAATACAGAAGTGTTGCTGTAGGTTTGAGGTGAGTATGACAAGTGAAGTGAGCTGGTGGGAGCCATGGTCAGGAGCCTGGGTGTGGGGTGAGCTCCTCCCAGGAGCACCACCAGCACCCATCAGCGCAGGGAGCTCTGAGCTGGGGGAGAGCAGGAGCTGTGCGCTGCACTGAGAGTCTCAGCTGCACCATCAGGTACAGAGGGCTGTGTGTGATGCCTGCTGCTCTAACAGTGCTCTGCCTCCTTGCCTGCAGTTGGATTCCTTCGAGTTCTTATTTGAAAAACACTTGAGCTGCACATAATTTCAGAATATCACATTCCAGTGAAGCCGTTGTAACCACATGATTGTTCAAAGCTATGTCCTGCCTTCCCTGTCTGGCTGAATTAGGGTACAGTCTTCATTTGTACATTCCAAACTCATGAGCAGCTTCAAAGAGATTCTTTTCCTGGCCCAGTCTGCTGCCAGGGATCCTCCAGCTTTCTGATCTGAATGTGGAGCCATGGCTCCTTTTAAAATTGGGCAACTTTTGGCCTGATCCTCTCAGGGAGGTGTTAGCTATGTTTGGGAGAGGACATTGTGTGATGGGGAGGCTCAGACAGTGTCTGAGCTGCCTAATTCACTGCTGGCCTTTCCACTTGCACAGCACTTCAGCAGTCCTGAGTGGGTGTTAGTAGAGCCCCTCCTGCTGTACCCACACATTTAGAAACTGGGACTGGGTATTCTGCCCTCCTGTCCTGTGCTAAATGCCTATATTCACAGGTTTTTGTGATGAATTGATCTGATACCAGTCATGCACCTCTGCAAACATAAAACTTCCCACCATGCCAAGAGGCTCCAAAGTACATGGTGTGTTTGGCTGGGTTTCCTCACAGGATGAAGGGAGGTTGCTGCTTCCTCCCTCCTCCCCGGCTGACCTTTAGATTTTGTCCCAGTGATTATTTGAGATTGCTGAGAGATGGCTGTGTATGTATCTCTGCATGTATATTTAGAAATGCCACGGTCTCCTCACAGTTGTGTTATTTCTTTTTCCTAATTGATTTCATGGGATTCCTTTGCTGGCAGAGTGCACACAATACAGCTTGCATTTCAAGGAGCACTTCAAATACGTAGTTGTCTTTCTAGGAGCTTGATTTTACATGTGAATTTTGTGGCCAGGTAATGTCATTTAAGTCAATATTTAGATTTTTCTTGTCTGCCACTTGCTCTGACCTAGTCTTCTTTCAAGTAGCATCTGAAGAATCTTAACAAATTTTATTAAAATTTTCTGTTTCAACAGCAGCATTAGGAAACTAATGGTTGAAAAATGTGAGCTGAGCTGTTCCAGGCCATTTTAATACTGTGGGAGGGTGTTTGTTGCTGAACGTAAGAAAGGAACTACCTATCCGATTCTTTTCCAAGGAAATAAAATTATTGCAGAGTTCATAATATCTGCCTGTCCACAGTCAGGTGCACTGAAGTGTTGTGTGGAACAGTGACACAGGATTGGCCTGCAGGCAGTTGCAGAAACCTGTCCCGAGGGAAGAGAGTCACAGTTCTGTCTCAGTGCAGGGGCAGACACTTCCTCTCGGAGTGGGGTGGGCTTTGCACCCACCCAGGCACCGGAGTCAGTAATGGTGCATCTTGCAGGACCTTCTAGGATGCACATCTTGGGTTGCAGAAATAAGTGAAGTTTATATTCTTTCGTCAAGTGCTGTCAGTGAAGCAGCCAAGCTCCAGGAAGTGGTTGAATTCAACTTTTTTTTAGTGTACACCTGTTTTTACTCAAATTTTTCCTTCATTGTGCTGAGAAACTACTTTAAATACTGAAATTTAAGGTGGGCTCGGGTAAAAGAATTATTTATTTCTGAGGTTTTACCTTTTTTTTGCTGTTGGTTTCAAAAAGAAAATGAACAACCTTACTCTGAAGTACAGGGTGGGAAGAACATGAAGGAGAATCCTAATCTCTTTTCTGGCTATTCCTTATGCTTTAATGTTTTCACCCTTTTTTAACCGCTGAATTCCATGTGAGAAGGGTTGGCACTTGTGTGTTACCGATGGAGAAAACAAAGGTGTAGGACAGGCTTGGCTTACACAGGCCAGCAGAGTGAAACATAAAGCTCTGCTCATCCTGCCCTCTGGAAGGGAAGGGTCAAATCCTGTTAGTGCCCAATCCAGGGAAATGCTGCTGCGAAGTGGGAGCCTTTCCTGGGAGTCTCGAACTCACACCCAGCTTTCTAGCTGCCTCCATGCTGCCAAATTTGGCTGCTTCACTTGCAGTCTGTGCTTCTGGAAAGAAAGAAAGAAATCCAAGAGAAATCTGTTTCTTCAAGTGACCTAAATAATTCTCCTGCTTCCTCTGCTCAGCTCAGTGTTACTCTGTCGCCTGCAACATTAATAGGATCAGATAATATCGGAGACTTGCGGGTGTTTTTTCATAATTATCTGTTTAACCTTGTGATTGAGGGTAATGCATCTCCTCCATCTGGTACTAATTCAGCTGAAGTAAAACTGGTTTGTCTGTTTGGAAGCTGTTGGAGCAAACGCTGATGGATAATCGTGAGGAGCCATTAATAATGTCATTAACTGACTTGGTACCATTTTTAAAGGTAGAAATGGTTATTGGTGCAGGCCACCAGTCTGAATTCTAGGTCAGAAAATCTCAAAGCCCTGCTGATTCTGAGAGATGTTTTGCAATCGTTGTGTGGAGGAATTTCGTAGGTGCTGTTTCAACTTCCATATTCTAAACCTTGTCACCGCACTTCCCACTAATGAGCAGGCTGGGGAAAGAAGCCAAGAAATTAATGGACCATAGAAACTAAATTACCCTTTCAACCCTGGAGGAAGTCTTCCCTCGTACTCAGCTCATGAATTGATCCCAACACAAGGAAAACAGAACCTGCTAAAGCCATTTACTGGCAGTGTCTTACCTTGGTATTAAATCTATGTAGTTTTATACAAAACCGGATTGTGCCTTCTTTCTAAATAATTTTTCTAGATTTAGATTTCTTTCAGACTTCCACATGTGATAAAATTTGGCATCTATCTGAAATTATTTTCCCCCCTTCCCACTCCTCTGAATTCCCATGGCTGCTGGAAAATTGAAATCCTTTCCGCTTTATGGAGAGAGGTTTAGAAATGGAAATTTCAGGGCTAGCTTAGACTGCTATTGCACTACTTATCATCAACTTTTATGTTAGAGAAGGAAAAATTGTGAGGAAAAACATAGTTAACTACCAAGTTCTCGTGAGACATGTTTTTGAGTACTTTGAGAATCTTGGTATTGTTTGGTTAAGAAAAAATGAAGCTGTGTGGAATCCAGTTTTTTCACTTGGCTCACATTATTCTTACAGTTCTCCTGTACTCTGTGTGGTCAGTGTATGTATATTTTTACAGACAAGGTGTTTAAAACTTAATACAGATGTCTTGTTTTCAGCAGCACCTCACCATTCCCACCTCAGATGGTGACTGTAGTGACCCAAGCAGGACTACTGAAAAATCTCTCTCTACTTCGAGTTTATGAAGAAATGAACCAACAAACCTGTCTGATGCTGGTGTAGCTTAAATTTGCAAAAAATATTGAAATCAAAAGCAGGTTCTGAGAACTTGTATTAACAAAAGAACTCTTGGGTTATATAAATTCATTTCCAGTGGGGCTTCTGCCAGCATCGTTGTGTCTGTGAGGAGAGGAGGGGCTGCAGCTCTGCTCCTTATGTCAGTAAATGTTCTCAAGGGTTGGCTGTGCTTTGTTAGGATTTTTACACCTGAAAACCTCTCCAAGTGTTCCATGCTCATCTCAGCCTAAGCTGGGTCATTTTATTTGTTCTCTTGATGTTGTGGTGGGGCTTTTTTCCCCAGAAGAAATCAGTGAAATGAGTCAGAAGTGACAAGAAGTCTGGGATGAGAGGAGCTGCTTGTGAATCTCTGAAGTCACTCTGGATATTATTAGGAGTCCCAGAAAGAACAGCTTCTCTGGAAGCTTGGTGCAGGACTGGTTGTGTGATTGAAAGAAGAATATCGTGTTCCATCACTGTGCACTCAGACTTCCTTGTAGAAGGATCCGTGGCACATTTAGCTGGCAGTTTCCAGCCATTACAGAACTTATGCCCTCCTCTTGCTGGGATAAAAAAACAGAGATTCCTGCAGGATTTTGGATACAGATCTCCGTTTGAAGCTAACTGTGTGACAAAAGTAATTCTTACATATGAATATGTCATGTATTTTCACAAACACATAATTTCATTTCTATCATGGAAGCGTGTCTTCCTCTAGCAGATACCTGTTGAAAGTTCCATTTATGTAAAATACGAAAGTATAGCTTTTTATGTTAGCAGTTTCTGTGTGATTCAGACACACTGGCAGAAACAAATTGTCTCATTGCTGATACTTGTTGCAAATTGCTGGCTGGCTGAGTAGAAAATGTTCACAACTTCTGTCACTTAGGGATTATTGGCCAGTGTGATAAAACCCCTCACTTGATGGGTTTTAATATTAATGAATGATAACTTTACAGTTTATTTTTGCATATGGACTGTGTTCTTTGGTACTCTCAGGGATTTTTTTTCCTTTGAAAGCTTGTCTTAAAATGTCTTAACTAACAGTGTCTGAAAGAGGGAAAATGTAGTTCACAAAAGGCATAAGAAATGTAGGGACTTGGATCTTTAAGCCACCAGAGTACCAAGAAGGTGTGAAAAAACCATGTCTCTGGTTGATGTAGCTGGAGGGTTGTGTTGGGCATGGGAGCTTTTCTTTCTTTTTGAAGTTTGAGTGATTCCTGTCGAATTCTGTTGCTGATGATTGGAGCACAATAACATTTAATAACTTGAGGCTGTTGCACTGCTGCTTCTGGTGGTTTGTGCTTGGGACACGGTGTGTGATCTTCTGCTTCCTGCCGATCATAAATGTGCTGCTCCTTGGTTTGTTTTCTCTTCATTTGAATTCTCAGTGGGCTTTATGAGGTTGTTTAATAAACTTCATTTCATTGAGAAATGTAGATGGAGTTGTGTACTTAAGTCTAAGTGGTTGTGTGTGACCAGAAGTTACATTGATGAGATGAGAGTATAAATCAATTTCCTTGCCCTGCTCCAGTCTTTTAATCCTCCACCCTGCCCTTCAATGCTCTCATTTCTCTCATTAAAGTGCCAATCCTCTGTTTTGCAGAAATTCTTTGAGTTCATTCATTCATACATTCAGCCTTTTCTCTTTCATGGGTAGGAATTTGATTCTCAGGGAGTCCTGCTCCAACGAAAACTGATAAAGAAACAGATTTTTATTTATTTATTGGGTTGGGCCAATCTTTAAGTCTCCCCTATGTGCCAGGAACACTGACACCTGATAAGTGCTTGTCTTGTCAGCTGGTCAGTATTGGCAGTCAGTGCTGCAGGGGGAATCAATCCTGTGTGAAGCTGTTTATTGCTTGTCTGTGTTCCTTGTCTGTGCTGGCCACATCCTAAAGAGTGTCCTACACCAATGCCATTATTGCTGCCTTGGTGCAGTTAGACTACACCAATGTGACTTCATGGATGGATCTAAAGAGTGATTTCCTGCATCTGCTTCTGCATTTTGTTCTTGGAGCAGACAGGATGAGAGGGAACAAGAAAACGTTTTCTTCCATTTGGGTATTTTGCTTGGTCGCTTACTGTAGCATTTTAACTTAATGAGAAATTTGAGAGTCTATTTGTTTTACTTTTTTCACTCCTAAATTGCAGTCATTTTGTTGAACTGTAGAATTATGGCAGAACCTTCATTTTTTTCTTTGCTGAAACAGGATGTGTTGTTTCTTAGAAAACGTTTCTTAGGGCAGTTGTTCAGGTGCTTTCTTTGAGCTGATTTGTCTCTAGCTTGTCCTATTCAGTAGCTGTCGTATTTTTCCTCATGCTTCTATTATGTGGATTTATTGCAGTATATAGGAAGTTGCAAACTACTAATAGTTGGAAGTGGCATTTCTCTGCTCTGTGTAGGTATGTGAAAAGTATTGCTTTGCTAAATATTGACTTAAAACATTCAAAACCTTTTGTTGACACTATTGATAGGCTTGCTGGGGTACATTGTTATTGAAGAGCAGCTTTAATTTCTGTTTTGCCAGTGCTGTTTAAAATACAGAAAGGCAATTCCATCAGTGCCACAAGAGGTGCTGCAGTGGGATTGTTTATTTTGTCTCCTCTGCCACAGAGGAAGGTGCCGTTCCCAGGGCTGTGCTTTCTGCAGTCTGCTCTTGGAGGCAGTAACAAAATAAGACATAACTGTAGGAACGGTGTGTGGAACAAGCAAAGTTCCCAGCAGGAGTGCAGCAGATCTTTTATAGCTCCTGACACATTCGCTGCTCTTGAACGTAAAGCACTCCTGTGATTTGCTTTGCAGCAAACACTTGGCTTACTCTGAATCTACATTCAGAGTATTTATACCTTAAGAAAACCCAAACACAGCAAACCCTCACAAACAAAACTACTGTATTCCACTTTCCAGAATAAGGAACTTGATTTTCCACCCTTTAAAAAGAAACACGTTTTACAAGCTTAATATTTTCCTTTGTTCTGTGTCTCCTTAACTTGGTAGTCTATTTTACAGGTCGTGTTTTCTGCCTGCCTGAAAATGTCAGATCCATGCAGAATTTTTTTCTCATTTGGACTACTAAGAGAATCTTCTCTTTCTGACTAATTAGTTTAAAAATAATTTAAAAGAAAAACGGTGCTAAGAAAATACTCTCTCAGAGTGATGTCCATAGCACTTTTAAGCATTCTTGTTTTATTTTGGCCATTTTGAAGTTTGCTGTTCTATTAAGTCTATGGATTTTGGGGGAACAATTCCCTCTTACATGTCAGACGTCAATTCTGGAATGAAATGCAAGTGTGGATTTGACCTTTCTGCCATTCTCTTGATGAGGACATGTCTGTAGGCCAGTTCTGCCATTGCCAGGACAGTGAGGTCAGGGAAGTTTTTGAGACAGAATAAAGGACCTCGGTGGTACCTTTTGTGCCATGTAACCCCTGCCATCAGTAAATAATGGTATCTGTGCTTCTCAAGACCTTCTGCAGCACCTGAAACGTCTCATTTTACAGTGGGATTTTTGGATAGGTCACTGAGCATCAACAAAGAGGGCTTTTGTTTTGCTGGTGGGTAGATTGAGTGGGCAGCCTCGGTACTGAGAAAGAAGTGAAATAATTTGTATGTTCTTAGCTTCATTCATCTTCAGTCTCAGCATTATCAAACTATTCCACTCAAAACCCCAGACACTATAAATAACCTTCGCTCTGACTTTGCTCTCTGCTCACCTGCATTTCCATGGCCTTTTTTCTGGAGTTGTCAGTGTATGTCCTGCTGCAGCTGACTGTGCTGAAACAAGGCAGCCTGATGCAGGCCTGTGTGCAGAGGTCTGCCGTGTCGGTGGGAACAGTGCTGAGATTACACAGCCTATTGTGCTCACACCTTCCGAAAGCTGCTCGTGTTTCCTGATAGGGATCAGCCTGGGGAGCAGCCCCACCATTTACCAGAGTATTTTCAAAGGGAAGCCAGCTCCCTCTTCATAGGTCAGGTAAACAATCTTGTGAAGACTCTGCCTGTCTTCAGGTGCCTGGGGTGAAAAAAAGAGCAATTCAGTGTTACCAAGACGTTTCTGTTTTCTGCTCTCGGGTGTCTTCCCTGTGGAGCAGAGGTGGATGCAGCCAGCTCAGGGCTCGTGGATCTCCCTGGAGAGCAGACCGAGGATGGGCTGAGGCGGCGCATGGCACAGAGGGAAAATGTGCCAACTCAGAGACCAATAGTGGAGGAGCCAGCAGAGACTCTTGCTGATGTTAAAAAAGAGGAAAGGAAATGGGTGTACAACTCCTTTTTTTGTGGTTCCATTTATTAATTATAGTAGGAGACAGTTTCTCTAGGCTAGACAGGAAAAACTTGGGTGGTGAAGCTGCAGACTACACTGAGGGGTATCACTGTGGTTTCAGTCATTTCCCTTCTCCCACGTTCACTGGTAAATCCTGGGTTTTCTCTGTTCCTGGAACCTTCAGGAATAGGATGGTAACAGTCAGAGCTGTAGCACACACTTGAGTTTGAATGTTCAGAAATTTTGGCAGCCTGTCAAGTGACCAGGTTGGGGGAGGAAGAACCAGAATTGGGAAGTGGTTATTTACTTTTCCTTCACCCTATAATTCAGTCAAAATTTAACAGTATTTAATTGAAAGCATGAAGAGAATGTTTCTGACCTTGAGGAAAATCCTGCCAAATCTCAGTGACCTGTTAGAAATAATGAAGTTTTAGGGCTTGTCAGAGACGTTTTGTGAACTTGCACAGTTTGAACACTGTGGAGTCCATGTAAGCATGGCTGCTTTACCTTTTAACAGCTGACTTCATGGAGTTCAGCTTTTCCCTGTGGTTCCATTTCCTTCCAGTGCTGGGTCTGCTGAGGCTGGTTGGAAAATCAGAGCAAACTGCACATTTTTACCTCCTTCTCTGTGGGTTTGCATTTTGCACTGATGCTCAGCGTTACCCATTTGGAGGTCTTTGTACACATGGCAGAGCAGTGTAATTTCTGCCTGGTAATTAATAGGCTACTCCAGCTTTTAGAGCAATTTCTTTAATTTTGTTTCCTTGTTTGGCTTGTAGTCATTCTGACCAGCAAACAACCTGTGCCACCAGCACAGGACAAGGCTGAAAGTTTGAGCCATTTTGTTTCTCTCGGTGGGTGAGAATTCAGCACAAAGCGATGGCTGCAGCACATTCCTGCCTCAGGAATTGTTTGGCCTGGCAGAGCTCCTGAGTCAGCACTGGGGCTGGCAGTCCAGGGCACAGGCACTGCGCTGCAGAGGCTGCGCGCGCTGAGGGCTCACAGAGCTGCCGCAGGTCTCACATGGAGAAATCGGGAGCTGCTGCACGTTTGGGGTGGGTGAAGATCCTGCTTTCCCTTTCTCTGGGGGGCACTGTGTGCCGGTGTCCCATGGTCACCAGAGCTCTCTCAGGTTCAGCTCACTTGGGTGGAGTTTCAGTCCTGCCAAGACACAGAATTGCTATTTCAGGCATTTCTATAAAATACTTCTCACTGCAGAAATGTTTTTCTGTGGTGGTGAGGTTGGGTTTTTTTACTTTTCTGTTCAGACAGAACCTTGTTCTTAATTCAAGAGGAAAACTAAGGAGAAAATTATTTATATTATAAGATTACTTGGTGGAATTGAAAACACAAAATCTTGCATTTAAATTGAGAATAATTATTTTTCCTTCTCATGATTTTTCTTGAATTGTATTCTTGGAACATACTTTCTTTAAGTTTCAGATAATTTGTTTATCAAGTGTCTGTGTAAATGCTTAAAATGCAACAAGCCTTGGACTGATGTACCTAATAATAATACTTTAATTTCTACTTGTGCCTCGTGGTTTCAGGAGCTGTTTTTAGCTTATTTGAAATTATTTTTCTTTTCAAGCTTTTTGCGTGGTTGAGCACCTTATAGAAGGGGTGAACTCCTTGGCTCATTTTCAGATTGATTTTATTGTTTAAATAGAGAAATCCTACATTCATTCTGATATCTTTTAAGGTGTTATTTTGTGGGAAAGTAAAATGTCCTGTCCCGTTCCAGTGCTGCCGAGATTGTGAGTGGTTTAAATAGGCAAAAACCTTAATACTGTTGGGATTTCTCCCTCCTGTTAAGGTTGTGTTGCTGGAGGTTACTGGTGTGGTGCCCAACACCTCTGTTACCCACCTGAGGAATGATTTCCTTGGTGACAAACCCACCTCTCCTTATCTTTGACACTGAATTATTTCCATGTGCCTCGTAAAAGTAGGTGAGCGCTAGAAACGAACAAAACCTAAAATAATTATGTGTGACCTGCAATTGCCATTGAAACCCCAAACCTTCAGGCCATGATTGGAAGCTGGAGTAGTGGAGATCAGAAAAGTGAGCATGGTTGACTGAACTGTGCATCTTTAATGCTTCGTATCCCTGCTAGTGCGGTTCTTTCTCCATTCCTAAATGTGATTTGTGTGCCACCTGTTTCAACTGCAGTCACTCTCCAGGGACATCAAATGGGAGGCAGCATGTAGGAGCTAAATTATTTGGAGAGGATTCAGTGATTGACTTAAATGTAAAGGGATTAATTGGTCTCTAAACTAGTCAATTAAACTGTACTCCGAAAGTGGAAAGATCACAAATGCATGGCAATGAATAAATTAATGCATTTTTCATGGTTTTAGAATTTTCTACATGTTGCTTAATTTGTTTTGAATCATAAAATTTATTCCATTAATTGTGATCATGCTGCATAATGGACGCATGTGAAATAATTCTGTGCAGCCATCCTCCTAAAGGACAGCTGGCAGCAGGCTTACGGCACCAAGTGCAGTGTGTATTAGGAAGTGTTTACAGCTTTTGCAGGCTCTTTTACACACCAGACAGCAAAGGAGAACAAATTTTCTCCAAGACCATGCTGTAAAATGAACGAGGTTCAGGTCTCTTAAAACTTTGTCTCCATTCTGTGTAACTCATTAAACCTTGTGCTCCTCAGGAGAAGTGTGAAGGACATTTTGTGCTTAGTCCTTGGTGCTTGGGCAAGGGATGCTGTGTGAGGAAATGGGGAGAGATTCGGGCACTTGGTTTTGCTTTGTCGTTCTGGATGTTATTGTATGGTTTGAGGGTTTTGTTTGGTTGTTTTGTTTGTTTTTTTAAAATCAAAGCATAGTTGAGTGTTATTTTCTTTCATTTGTCAGTGGTGCTGTTGTCCTGCCACGTTTAGGAGTCCAGCTGTAAGTCCTAGGAATATTAAAGCTCTCCATCAGGATTTGTATCTCCCCATGTTCTGGAATTGAAAATACTGCATTATTATTATAGGTTTATAATCATGTAAAGATATCAGAAGATGTGGTATGTGGGAAGAATGAACTTACAAGGGAATGAAATCTTGCAGCACTTACAAATGCTGTTTCCAGTTGCCACTTTTAAAGGGATGTGAGATGCTCAGAAATTCCCCAGCTCCCATGTTCTGAGGGCACAGTTGCTTCCTCACTGGGGAGCTCCCAGTGCTGGGGCTCACCTGCCAGAAAAATGGAACTTTGTTAACACTGGGAAGTGGATACAAGGATTTAATGCCTGGAGGGTTTGAATTTCTTTTTAAGGTTGTGTGAATCTGTGATATAAAACTTACAATATAATGCTTTACTTCTCCTTTTGCCTTGAGGAGCCCATGGTAAGCAGCTCTTTGGAAGCACAAATCAAAACTGCATTAATAGTTTTGAGATTTTGAGAACAATATTCTTCCTCTTATTTCTGTGTTGAGCAAACTGGGTAACCACGGTTCCCCCTGTTGATGTACTTGCTTTGTGAATGAAACTGATAAATTTAATTTTGTGTGCAGTGAACTTCATGACAACAAGAAATGGACGTATGGTCCTTCTTCCCCTTTGGTTTGCTGTGTTTTTTTCCAGGAATCTCCTTTCTGAATGGCCTTAATCTAATCTAATGCTGCTTTGGATAATAGCACTCAGCCTCCATGGGGCGAGGGCGAGAAGGGTGCATTAACCTACATTAGAGGCAGCAAAAACAAGGCAGCGCTGGCCTTGCAGGGCAGAGCAGAGCAGAGCAGCCTCTGATGAGCTGGGCTTTATTTTATAGCTCACACATCGAAAGGAGCTCCGTGGTTGTGCTCTGGCTGCTGACTGTGGTGACAGAGCCTGTCTGGAGAGCATCCCTGGGACTGAGCCTGCAGGAATTTCAGCTGGGAGGGAGCAAATGAATTGTAGTGTCTGGGAGCTTGTGAATTCCTGAGCACTGTGTTACTGTGCCAGTGCTGCTTTGCTTACTCACAGAGCCTGGCTGCTTGTGAGAAAATTAGGTATTTCATTATAAGAAACACACATCTTTTCTTTTATGAGATTCTAGTTTTCATTATTTTTGAGCCCCATTTCTAGGATTTGTGTAGAAGTATCTGATTATCTTGGAAGATTTGGGTAAAATAATTTTCAAGCTCACGCAACCCCTCCCTAATTTAAACAAGCAGGAGTGAGTGATAGTGTCTGATGTGAGCAATCCGAGAATGAGCTGATGTTCACGTATTATTTCCCCTTGTACCTCATACTTGCTACTCAGGGTTCTTGTAGAGCATTGACAGCTGGTTTCACTCTTATGTTTTTAATGTTTTTAGGTCTGCCCAGCCTGGTTTGCACAGCACTGGGTGGTTGTTCCAGCTCAGCATTCCCACGTGAGGGAATGTTTGGTTCCTGAGGAACTCAGAGCTGTTATTTGTAAGAACACCACGTGTGTTACATAAACAAATAATGTGACCTTTCTGACTCGGCATACATAATAACAGAGTAGCCCCATAAAACACACACAGCAATGCTTGCCCACGTCACTGTGTTCGTTCAGGTTGCAGGGGTTTTTAGAGTAATCATTTCTAACAAATGCCTATGGAGATCACAGCCATTTCAGGCCAAAACAGATTATCAGGCGCATTAAATTTCTAGCTTTCAGAGCTAATTGTGATATATCTGAAGACTGAATTTAGGTAATTTTGGATGATTTGTTACAAATAAAATTCTGTATTATCCTTGTTAATGCTCTTCTTAAATGTGCAGTTTTGAATGCAGTAGAGCACAGAGCAAAGATTGGTGACAAACTCAGCAGTGGCTTTGAGTGAATCTGTGCTACAGCGACATTAGAGTAAGGAATTGTCCAAAGCAATTACTTAGGGATCACTAATGACTTGTGGCTTTACTCCTGAGCAGCATTAATTTATGAAAATGAAGCTCCCAATGTAAATGTGGTTTAGTACTCCCCCATACTTGAGTGTTAAACACCCTTTGTGTTTCTCTGCTGAACATGATTTCATCACTGACTTAACACACAACTTGTACAATTCGGGTGTGAGACTGAAAACTGGGCTGACTTAATTTGGATAAAGTCAATCGCCCTCCGATGGCCGGTGTGCAACACAAATCTTAATAGAAAGGATAACATTTTTACTCTCTTTGTGAGGGGTGGAGGGAAGCCTTTCTCCAAAGCTTCACCTCTGTTTGGGTCTGTGACCCCCAGACGAATCATTTTGACTGTGCTAGTCAACAATGCAGCTGGAGTTGTGAGCCAGAGTAACTGATAGCTGTGTTAGCTGGGATGAAACTGCCTCAGAAAGCTTCAATTTAAGGAATCCCAGCGTTTAAAGTTTGCAGGGCTGAGCTGTTAAGGAAAGGTCAGTTGATGCCTTAGGCTGAAAAAAAATGGCAATAGTTGGTTGGCGAACCTCCATCAGCACTCGTCAGGCTTGTGCTGGAGTTTGGGGTTATTAATATTCAAAAGGATTTTTTTCACTCCTGATCTCCAGAGCACAACTGCTCATGACAGTTCTGAGGCCTGGATGGCATTTAAGAAATGCTGAGACTAACAGCACAAAAAGAGAGCTTTTTGGGAGATTCCACATGTAACTAACATGTAACTTATTCATGTGCCATGAATAAATTATGGGGCACATTGACTATATGTGCTGATCTGCCTGCATTCTTGTTTGAAAGAGTATCAGATCTTTTATGGAAATGAATTTTCCAGAGGACCCATTTCAGACCCTGTGTGGAAACACAGTGCTTCAGACAGAGAGAGAGATGGCAGGAGTGTGATAACAGCAGGGATTTTAAAAGCTTTAGATGCAATTTTTCCTGATGTGTTGGTATTTCGAGAATGCTAAAGCAAGAAATATTGCATCCATTCTGACAATTTTCTAGTTAATTATAATTCATTTTGTAGTTTTCACCAGCTGGTACTATTGTTTTTAGAATACCTGGTGATGCTGGTACAGATATAAGCAAGTTCCTGATTTTTAAGGACATACATCTTAAAAACCTCAAAATTTCCACTGAAAACTATGTGTTTGTTTTGGCATTAACCTGAAAATGACTCTAATAACCTCCATATTTCTTTTTTGGTATGCATTTATATTGTATTTTAAAGTCTATATCCTGTATTACAGTAGAAATATGGTCTCAACAGCTTCTGTGTTTTCTAGATAGGACAGGATCCAGTGTCTCACCACAATGAATTTTAATTCATAATGAATATAATAAACTTGCAGAATCACTTTTTGGTACTGACATCTTAAGTAATTCAAAATAGTCATAGTTCTCAATCAGCTCTGCTCCGAAGTGTAGCACAAATGTAACAAATAAAGGACTCAGTAATCCTCAGTGCCTCGAGCTACACAGTGTGGTGCAGTGCTGACTGCACCACTCACCATCCCTCTGCCAGGGGAGATGTGTTCCTGGCATTTCATTGCAGGAATTTTATTGCAGAGGTCCAGGAGACCCTTTGGAATTACTTCAGTTCATCTTAAAAACTGAGGGAAACAATTTTAGATCAGAACAGTGTATTTTTGACAAGTCACATTATATGGACATGTGCAGCTAATAATAAATCAATATATTTCCATGTTCAGCATTCAAAGCTTACTTGATATGGAAAAATAAGGGTTTATTGTGAATATTTATGGGAGATTTTCACCTATGATGGTGTCGTACTTCACTGAGGATCACAGGAATAAACTGCTCCAGTTGTACATGGAAGGAAATCTCTCACGGCCAGTACACTGGAGGGGAGCTCTTTATACATTTCAATTATCCATTAATAAAAATGGAAGCAAATATTAAACACTGCTTCAATACACTGTAAAACTATATTTATTTCTATGTGTAGGTTTCAGGGATGGCTGTAGCTGCAGAACCTGTTCCTCCCTGCAGGAGCTGTGGGGCAAAGCTCTGCTTCCCTAAAGTGCAAACTCCTCCTCAGCGGGAGCAGTGTCACCGTGTCATTTATTTACAGCCAAGCCCTGCTCTGCTGTTCTGCAAACAGTCCAGTCCAGCTCTAGAAAACCCAACCACGGAGCTCTCCCAGCCTGAGACATCGTGATAAGGCAGGGCAGGAAATGGGAGCAGTTTGTCCATGTTCCCATCAAAGGTTACAGATGCTGGATGTGACCTTTCCTCCAGCACAGACCTGATGTGGGTCTTGTTCCCAGCGATCCTACAATGGAATTACTGCCCGGAATGGGCTGATGGGATGTGCAGCAGTTCCCCTGGCCTCAGGCAGGTGCTGCTGTTCTTACCCTGTCACACTGCAGGTTGACGGATCCATTGGAGGAATAGCCCCCCGGTGCCCCCAGGCTGGCAGCTCATCCCGTGCATACCTTGTACACAGGGAAGGGTGGGAGGGTGCTGGAAATGGGATCAGGGAGGGAATCCCGGTGGGGAGGTGTGTGTTAGCCTTGGCAAGGGGCTCTGCTGGTGACAGCCCAGGCAGTGCTGAGATAATAAGTCTGTAACACAGTAAGTGTTTAGATAATGTTATCTGAATGCTTGCTGCATTGTGAAACTGTTATCTTAGTGCTTTACTTCACCACTGGAAAAACATTAAAGGTAATTAATGTGTATACAAAGTTTCTGTGTGTGCATTCATACATTTTAAAAAAATTCAACAGAATATGTAAGACAACATCTGGACTTACAAATACCAATTATTGAAGACCTGGTAGTTCTGGGAACTGATGCTCTCTTCCCCCTCTTCTTTTTATTTCTTTGAGGTGGGGAAGAGAAAGAGATAACAAAATCAAGAGACAAGGAGTCATTGCCAAAGCAATATGATTTAATCTGCTGCTTGGCCTCCTGAATTGTTACTCTGTGCCATACAAAAATTAGTGACTTTGGGCAGAGATGTGTAACCAGACATCAGTTTCCCTTGTTCATGAGCCAACAGTGTGCTCACCTGAAGAAAAGTTGTTTCAGGTGCTGTGAAACAGTGAAATAATTGCCCCAGCTGGTTCCAGCTGGGTGTTGGTTAGCCTTGGGATGAGCTCCAGCTGCAGGGCAGTGTCAGCCCCCAGCCCTGCTCTGGCTCCAGCACACGGGGAAGGCTGGATCCAGCGGGGCTGGCAGTCCTTGCTTCCCAGGATTGGTGTGTGGAGTGGCAGAGCACCAGGCAGCTCCAGGTTGGTGTTTCTGTGTCTGAGTGTGGATCTGTGTCGGGGGCCACTGCAGAGAGAACCTGGCTAGAGTGGGTCCTGTGCCTGCTGCACAGATGGGGCTGTGTGCTGTGGGGACTGTGGTGTCCAGAAAACTGTCCCCTGCAAATGCTTTCCTTTTAGCTTTAGTTGTGGTTTTGAGCGTGTGATTTCCTCTAAGGGGCAGAAAATGGCCTGGCCTTTTTCATCTGCTGCCCCAGGTGCTCCTCTGCTCTCTTGGTGTACGTGAGAAAGCTTTCTCTGCTCCCACAGCAGCCTGGCAGGGCCCTGCAGTTGCTGACTGGACCGTGGTGTGTCCTGGAGGGATGTGCTGGGGATCTGGGCACTCTGGGAGCTCAGCATTGCCTCACTAAGGGGAATGCCTTAACTGGGCACTGGCTGCATTTGAGGCCACTCTGCACTGGAACTGAGGCTTTGCCTTCTTGACATCAATCAGGCAGCCTTTCTTCTCTTCCTTTTGTGGGAGCTTGTTCAAATTCAGGCTGCTCTGGGGTATTTATTTCCAGATTATTTAAGAAGAGGTGTTTTTCACACTGGACTGTTAATTTAGCGTGGTGTTCAAGTTATATTGACTGCAGGGGTGTCCAGGTGCTGCCATCTCCTGCCCAGACCCCACTGTGACCTGCCCCTGTCCTGTTGCTTTAGCAACTTTAAAGGAAATTATTTTATTGTGCTCTCACTTACTCTTCTGTTTCAAATTTGCCTTTCCTGCCCTCTTTTTTGTAGGCCACATCAAACAAGTGATTTGAGTGTTTTCTTAATGCCTGCGCCTTGCTGCTGCCTCTTTTCTGACATCAGACTTGATGAAGCTATTTTGGGGTAACTGTGACTTGAGGGCTTTCAGATCCCAACCTTAATTTTGAGGAGAATTAAAGCAGCCATACAATTTATTGGTCATAAAATATAATTAATTGTACACAGTCAGTGGCTTTATGGACAATTGCTTATAAAGTAAAGGAGAAACAAGAGGTTGCAAGCAGCCTGGAGGGCAGGGGATGGGAGCTCAGGCTCCTCTGTGGAGAAATAAGTATTTAAAAAATGCTCAGCCCTGAAATTGTTCTAAAAATAGGACGGATTGTTAAATTTTCACTGTGTTTTTCTGAGGGAGCTGTAGTATCAGTCTGGCTGCCGCTGCACTTCCCAGGTGTGTCAGGAGGTTGCAGTGTTTGGGACAAAGCAAGCTTAGGAAGTGTGCACTGCATGGCAGCAAGGGGATTTCAGGGAGTGGTTTCAAGTCCTTAAAATAATGACAAAATTCATACCATTAAACTACTGCTTTAATATCTTTCTAATAAGGGGAAAACTCAGTTGTGTTCGATTAAGGGTTTTTGTAGCATCTTCTTCCCCAAATCCCTAAGTAACTGTTAGTGGCAGGTTTGATTTTACGTTTGTGGTGTATTTTGAAATCCGTGAGGTGCAGTTTGGCTTTATACATGGATATACATTAGTACATACATTCCAAATTCTGTTAGGAATTGCAGCATCTTGGCATTTTTTTCATGTACAGTTTGAATGCAGAGTAGCACAGGTTCCACTGGGTATTTATCTAAACCTGCCAACAAATGGAAACAACACCTGAATCCATCAGTTGTTCTCCTTTCTCTGCCAATCTTGTGGTGTTTAAACACAGTCAGGTTTTCGTAATCCTCATCTGATTTTTATATATAAGTACATTTATTGTAATGTTGTTTTCTTTAAGTCATTTATAGTAACGGAGGAATTGGCATTCATAAAGATTATGGGAAGTCCTAAATATTACATTGCCAAGGTATTCAGCTACATTTTAAGGCATCTCAAAAGTTATTTGAGGTAATGAAGATCCCAGAGGAAACACCTGAAAGACAGTTAATGTCAGCTGCAGGTGATTAGGTGCCAAATTGAAGGCTCCATTTTTCTGTGTTATGGAGAAAAAAAATACCTGCAATACTTAAAAGGACACAGAACTTTCATTACAAAAGGTTATATGACATTGCTATTTCTTTGTATTTCTGTTAGTAGATGCCTTTTATTTAAGCAGTTGGTTTAATTTTAGCACAGAAGCCTCAGTGAATACAGTGGAAATGTTGCTGAAGGTATATGCCAAAATGTTCTGCTGGCTGAAGACCACAGTGCTCAGCATTTTTCCCACCTCAGCCTTAGCTCAGCCAGAGTTGGAAATCATGTATATTCTGTTTATGTTCTAAACATTCCACTGGGGAAGGTGACATCCTAATCAAGGCAGCCATTAGGCACCTGGAAAGCCAAGGAAGGGTTGTGAAAAAGTACTGTAGAAAAGAGTTCCTGCATGATGTGGCTGGAGTATTGTTATAGATTTGTGCTCTTTTAAATATATTTTATTAAAAGGGATGAAAAGAAGAGGTCTTGCCTAAGTTGGTGTTGAAAGTTTCCCATGGAAAGCTGCTGCAGCTGCCACAGTCTCTGCTGGCACTGGTTGTATGCCTGAAAAAAGCCAAGGAAAGGAAGGAATTCAAAGCTCAAACTCTTACCTGGTGTAGGGTAAATCCTAATAGGGTTAATAGCTAATTAGTCCAGCAGAAATATATTTCAAATTAAGTTCATGGGCACATAACTGAGCCACATGGCACCACACACAAGGCATAAATCATTTTAAGTGCCCCCAACTTTTGTTTTTTCTAATGCATTGGGTGCTTCAGTCTGGTTCAGGTTTCTGAGTTGGGATTTCTTGTAGGGAGTATATGGCACGTTGTATCCCCAGTTAGGATCAGGAATGGCTGGTGGCTTGCTTGGAATGTCACCTCACTGCCACACTTTTGTCCTTCCTCGCCTCTGGGTAGGAGCATTGACTCAAGCTGTACCTCTGACTGCCCTTTGTTCTTGGTGTCATCATTCATTGATGTGTGCAAAGTGAATGTATAGCTGTGCAAAATCAGTAACATTTGTAGCATTGTACTTGTCCTGAACTGAGGGCTTGAGGTATTCCAACAGACTTTGGGGAGTAGGGAGATTGGAAGCCATTTCATGTACCTTTCTGGTGGTTTCTGGTAGTTTTATTGTCTGATCGGAAGGAGTACAGAAATAAGGATTTTACAAACCAGAGATGGCAGAGTGGCTTCGCAAAAGCCTGTCAGCTTCGGTTTTTGAACTGGGTTGAAGTGGATGTAAATAAAATAAAAAATTAGTCTGAACATGATACTGAATGTTTTTAGAAGCCGTGGTCTGATCTGCATTTTGTGTTCAGCTTTTTGTTGGTGCAAAGAGTAGTGGATCTGACAGGAAAACTGGGTATTGGTAACACTGGAGGACTCTAGTGAGGACCTGAACAATTTGTGTGTGTTGGAGCTTTGTTCGATGTGAGTAGGATGCTCACTGGTGCTTCAGGTAAAGCCTTGTGCTGGGGCTGTGTGAAGGGCTGCTGCTTGGAGCTGGGTGAGGTTTCTCTACTCAGATTTTATTCCAAGATCTGGCTCACATCTAGCGAGAGTGATTTCTTTGGGCTGGTATTTCAGGAATGGTGTGAGCTGTACTGCAGACAGGAATGTCAGGAGGCTGGGAGCACGTGCCAGAGTGGGACACAGCCCAGCAGCGTGTGCTCAAATCAAACTCTTATTTGTTACTGCAGGAAACGTTTCACCAGGGATCGGCCAGGAGCTGCTGAGGACTGCAGGAAGTGCCCAGGCCTTGATCTGTATTATTTTTGGTGTTGAAAGCTGAGCTGATGGCCATGACTGGCAGCAGTGGGAGTGTAACCTGTGTGTCAGTGCCTCTTCCCTGGCAAAGCCGTGGGGATCCATGGGGATCCGGGCAGGGCAGCAGGACACAGGCTCTGGCTGGAGCGGGACCTGCTGGGCGGGGGGATGTGCCAGCAGCTCCAGCAGCTCTGCTCTGAAGGACAGCACTGCTGGGGTGACCGAGCTTTGCTGTTCTCTTCCTAGAGCTGTTTACTTGCTTTTACAGTGTGAGAAATGGTCCATCTTTCCCTGGTGAAGTCCTTATTGCTGGGTGTAAGCAATAATATTCATTACTGTTATTCCTTAATCTGGCATTGAGAAAGAGAAATGGGCTAAATGAGAGAAATGGGGGAAAAGGTATTTTTATAAAAATAAATTTTATTTTTAATTAGTTGTCTACTCCTAATCTAAAGCTATTTAATTTTCTGGTCTTAATTACTGATTCTGGTGTTAGATGATTCTCCGTTGAAAGTCAGTGACATGCATTGCCTTCCCTCCAAAAACAAATGAATCTTGTGTTTCAGGCTCTGATTTTGTGTATTCCTTATCCTCACAGTGTTTATGAGTAGCTGTGAACGTTGCATAAGATTGCACATGATTTGTTCATGCCGGACGACTTTGCAAGACACTTGAAAGGGTCCCTGGATGGTCCCAATTTTCCCTTCAGTTTAATAGCAGCCAAGTAAGACCCACAGTCAAATCCTGTAGGAAGCTTGCAGAATCCAGAGTGTTTCTGTTTAGCATCCTGAAGTCAGGAGTTGAAAAGAACTGCTTTACACACAGCTTTGCTCTCTGCTGTAGAAATGCTGACCTGCTGCACATGAACTCTCAGCAGACATTATCCCCACTTGATCTTACACCAGACTTCTCTTGGGCATTTGATTTATTAAAACTTTCTTTATATTGAAGGCTTTCACCCTGTGTAAGGAGACTAATGGGCTTTGATTAAATAAGTGGATTTGCTTTAATTTTGTATTTCTTATATGTGCAGAAATCCATTGTTCAGGGGTTTTTATTACATCAACTGGTTTGCCTTTCTTCTCGGAGCAGGGCAGCTGGGTAGAAATACCTGGAGTCTGACCCGTTCTGTCCCATGTCCCATTCCCTCCCTTCCCCCCATGTAACTTAATGATCAATTTACTTCTTCAACACTGGGGATAGCGAAATTTCTTTTCCTTTGTGAAAATTGAAACATAATGAAACCTTTTATTTAGTAGAATTACTGTTACAAAGTACTTCAGAATACTGGATGGCAGCACCTGGGAAGTGTAGCCATTAACTGTCATTTAAATAAGCTTTTCTCTCCAGATTTTTCTCATCTGACCATTTTGTTCTGGTCTCTTCTTGTGGCAGGATTTAAGGCTCACAGAGGAGTAACTTGGGGTGAAGGATGATAAATTATTCTGCCCAATGTATAGAATCCTTCAGACTTAGTGAGATCAGAGCAGCTCCCTGTTCTAGACCATCAGTGCCTTTGTTTAGAAACAATTGGCAGCAGCAGTAGTGCAATTGGTTCGCTGAAACACTAAAGTTAAGTGGTTGGAGGTGCCTCTGGTTTTTCTTCTTGGTGCAGGTAGTGAGAGCTGTGTCTGAAACACAAGCTCCATTAGGGCTGGCCCTGTGCCAAAGCCAACACCCATAAAACTGTGAGCAGCTCTTGGACTGGACAGAAAATCTCTGCACACTTACCACTGTGGCTGTGCACATTTTTAGTTGATTAAAATGATGATAAAAAACATGAAATGTGCTTTGGTTTTTTTTTTATTGTGGCTTTGTAGCAAGGAATATTTAAGCAGTTTGCTGTGATGGGAGTCACTCTATGGGTAGAATAAAGTGAAAACATTTTCAATACCGTTTGTTTCAAGTTAAGTTTGGTCAGCAGTGGCAAATCCATGGTTCATCTTAGATCGTTGTCAACTTTCTGTAATATAGAGACTCCTATTTAGGCAAATATTTTTCCTGTTCCTTTGTTACTCCTTTTCAGCTAGGACTCCTTGCAGGGTGAATTTTGAAGAATTTCTGAAGACCCCTATTTGTACTGCTTGAATCCTGGTTAAAATCCCGTTTATTTGTAATGAACTTGTCAATTGAAAGAAGTAGGAAAACACATCCATGAGACAGTTGCCAACATTGTCAATTATTTGTCTGGTGACAGATCCTCCTGTCATATGATTACCAGCCAGGCAGTGAGCCCCAGAGCAGGACAGCAGGGTGTGCACTGGGCCTGCAAGGCTCTGGAATTTCCTTCCTCAGAACCATTAACACGTTCTCTTTTGTCTCCCTGTCCTGCAGTGAGCACTTGTCGTGTGCCTTCACGTTCTTCCTGCACGGAGAGAGCAACGTGTGCACGAGTGTGGAGATCGCGCAGCACCAGCCCATCTACCTGATCACCGAGGAGCACATCCACATGGCCCAGTCCTCCCCCGCGCCCTTCCAAGGTACAGCAGCGTTCCCAGGGGGATAAATAAACACACAAACTCCTCACGTGGGATCACTTTCTATTCAGGAGCTTGTTAGAACTTCAGCACTATGCACCATATAGGCATTTTCCAGAACTTTCTGTCTATTAACATTGTTAAGGTTACATGCAAAACAAATCAATTGTTTTTCTTTAAAAAGACTTAGTATCAGTGCATCCATTTGATTTTCTGACATGATATCTCAATGAATCCTATGTAGATACAAACACTGAGCTCCTCTGGTTCAGGACTGCTTTTCATTCATACATTGGCAACTATTTGCTATTTTATTTTAAAAACAAGGGGTGGGTGGGTGTGAAAATGTAGCAGAAACAATGAAAAAATTGAAGTATCTGTGACTATTTATTTGCCAGTGTAAGAAATTAGGATTTTACAGAATTAAGTTGATGGCTTAGTGAATTCATGATGCAATTTTCATGTGATGCTCCACAAAAAAAAAAAAAGAAAAAGCAAAAACACTTAAGAAATTTGAGTCATTGAGTTATGCTGTCTTTACTATAGTCTGAAATTATAATTTCAAAGCAATTAAAGCAAGAAATCTCTGTAAAGTTTAACATAGAGTAAAAAAACACCCAGAGGCACATAAAATGATCATTTATAGAGATGTTAATTTATAGAAGCTTTATTGAAAAGCATTATGTGTCTAAATGTAAAGCTGTGACAGAGCTCAGGCACTTCAATCATACATTTTATTTCAGCAGAATGAATTCATGACTCTCAGATCAAATACAACTAAAAGCAAAATTGAGTCAGAATGGAAATACCTGTTGTTAAGCAAGTAGTTTTCCTTATTTGTTGTGACTCTTCTAAATGTGTTATCTATTTTTTTTAATGCTGAGAAGTCTCACGTGTTCCTGCTCTCTCTTTCTTCCTTGGTGCTCATCCCTTAGTGCTGTTTCACTGCACTGGGATTGCTGGAAATCCACTCACTGTGGGAATTGTGAACCCAACCTGCCACAGGGCCTGCTTTAGCTCAGAGGGAGCTGTGCAGGAGCAGGGCAGTGCTCTGCAGTTTGGGATTCACACCCTCCCAGGCTTTGCAGTGCCCTTCCCTGGAGCAGATCCTTCACTCTGGCAGCAGCCACTGCTGTCCCACAGCTGGAGCAGCCCTGCTGTAGGACTGTTTGCTGTCCTGCAGTGCTGCTGAGCCCTTCAGGACTGGTGTTTGTTCCTTGCAGTGCTGGTGAGTCCGTACGGCTTGAACGGGACCCTCACGGGCCAGTCCTACAAGATGTCCGACCCTGCCACTCGGAAGCTGATGGAGGAGTGGCAGTACTTCTACCCCATGGTGCTGAAGAAAAAGGAAGGCATGAAAGAGGAGGAAGAGCTGGGCTATGACAACGATTTCCCTGTGGCAGTCGAAGTCATTGTTGGTAAGTTTCAATATTCTGCCTGAAGGATTATTTTCCTCCTCATGATTTGGGAAAAAAAAAAAAATCTAATTAATCAGAAACAGCCAGTCTAATTTTCCTATATTCTCTTGTAGCTCTCTTGACACTGGAACATCTGAGTAGTTTTGTCGCCTCAAGCTTTTGTACTCCCTGTATCCCACATGCCATTATTCACTGGATTGAGCTACTTGTTTCAGCTCTGTACTGGTTACACAGGGCTGGATGTATATTAGCATGGAAATTCCTCAGCTCTTTGTATTTCAGATAATAAGTTTTGTCAATTTGACATTGAAAACAAGTGGAAGTAGCTGTGGTTGCTGGATATTATCAGGTGTGTTTAAGACTTGTGGTTTTCCATCTCTCTGCAGGGGGTGTAAGGATGGTGTATCCTTCAGCCTTTGTTCTCATCTCCCAGAGTGACATCCCCGTGTCACAGAACGCTGCCAGCGCTGCAGGCCATATAAATGTGGGACAGCAGGGGCTCGGAAGCGTGAAGGATCCTGCCAGTACCTGTGGGATGCCCCTGACTCCCCCCACTTCTCCAGAGCAGGCTGTTATGGGTAAGCAGCGCGCTGGGGAGATGGAATCAGGTGCTGGGCTTTGCTCAGCTCCCGAGGAGTGACTGTGGGAACAGGGGCAGGGGAAAGGCAGGCAGTGGATGAGTGTGTCTGTGGGAAAGGAAAGGCAGTGCTTTGAACACACCTTTGCACAAAATGTGGTGAATTTGGTTCAGCTCCCTTCCCTGGAGGGGCATCTTTGTGCAGTGGTGCAAAGAACACAGAAGCCTCTCACTACTGGGCAGCCTTCTGCTTGAACTGGGAGCTGTTTTGAACCTGTTGGGCAGTGCTTACCAAATTTCACAGAGCAATAGAAGTGTCAAAGACACAAAGGTCCTGCAAGTCTCTGTGAGATTGCAGCCAAATGGGGGTAAAGAATCCTTGTTATACCCTGACTAACGTGCTCCCAAGCTTAGCCTGTATGGGATGGTTCTGTCACATCCACAGATCTGACAGTCTTGGAATCACAGAGTCATTAAGGTTGGAAAAGACCTCTCAGATCATCGAGTCCAGCCTTTGAACCTTGGATGCAAAGCCAAGGAAAATGTGTCTGGATTCACTTATCTGTGATTAGATGAAGACAATCAAAGTATTTGGTATTTACTGCTAATAAGTCAGAATATGAGATGTAAATTCACTTGGAATTGTGCTTTTCAAGGGAACTGAGAGTTAAAATAAGCAAAAAGCTAATTAATAACTAACTGAAGTGAGATAATCAGCATTTAAATAACAATCTCTATTCAGGTATTGATGCATATTTTAATGTGCTATTGTATTTTTGAATTTTTCAGAACCCTGTTAAACTTGGACAGTATCACAAGGGGGATTCTATTTTTGAATATTTATAAACTATCGTTTATATAAAAGTGTTCACGTTGTCCAATCTGGCAGTCACAGCTTCTGTTTGATCTCTGCTATTGTTTGAGGGCAGTATGAATTTGTGTCAGAGGGGTGCCTCTCCAGCAAACAATGAAAGGATTCTTTTTTATCAAAAACCATTTTAAAGACCTTGAAAAACTGGAGAAATGGCCTGGAAAAACATGCCATGCAGTCCAGAATCATTAATGGGATTAGTCTGGGGCACGGGAATAACACTTCAATTTTACCCAATACTGTTTAAAATGTGGGTTTAGTGCCATGTCCAGTTTTGAGCACATAAAGATGTGAACAAATTGGCTGGAGTCCAGAAAACTGCAGTGAGAGTGAGCCTGGATTTTGCAAACAGGACGTACAGGAAAAGATGGACAGTTGAAGTGGTTTGGTCTAGAGAAGCAGAATTTGAAGGAGAAAAAGAATAGGCTTTTCTCTGCAACCAGTATGTAGTGGTTCTAATCTGGAGCAAAGCAAAACTAGGTTAAACGGGAGGAAAAACTTGCTCTGAGGAAGGATAATGAAATGTTGGAATAAATTGGGAAGCTGTTGGGAAGCTACAGAAGTTCCATTAGCAGAGGGGTGATGGGTTTGGGGGGCTTGGTGGGGGTATTTTGTGTGTTTGTTTTTAAGACACATGTTCATTAAATGTGTTGATCCAGCTTCAAAGCAGGGACTGGACTAGATGATCTCTTCAGTTCTCTTTTAATCATACTGTGGTTAAAATCATGGTTGTGTTTAAAGTGTGTAACAAAACAAATTGTTCCTGGAATTGGGGAAGGGCATTTTTCACCAGTGGAACCAGTCTGGACTGCAGGGGTTGTGCACTGGCCTCTGCTGAGGGGCTGCTGTGTCCTCCATTCATTACTCCATTGCCTGACATAGGTACCTGTGTGTGTTCCAGGACTGTGTCAGGGGTTTTCATGGATAAAAACTAGTGTCAGTGTCTGAGAACAAAGTGGTTTTGCCTGCTGTGCACTTCTGTCTCTTGTTATGCTGTACGTTGCTGTACTGTATAGTATAAAAAATTACATAATTATAGACAGCAATAATTAGTGCACTCCAGTGTAACTTGAAAGCCCTGGTAACTCCTTGGTTATCCTCTCATGCCACCTGTCCTTCCCATCAGACTTTTCCTTGTTTTCCTCCTGCTGTGGACACATGTGCTGCCTCTGTGTGCACGTGATGTTTGTCTATACACACACGCATTCCTTCTGCTCTTCACCAAATGAGGACACATTTGCCAGTTCTGAAGTTTGACCTGTTTTTTTTGATCATCTGTCAAGTTCCCACTCTTGGAGAGCATTTGAAAGCCAGTGAAATACATGATTAGAGGCACAAGCCTCAGTATACCCAGGGGCTTAGGGGTTTGACTTTACAAAAAGATAATCAGGGAAGATCTAACTGGAGAAAGAAATACGTAACGTGAAGAATGAAAGAAGATGCAGGGTTAGGCAGCTCGTGCACCATTTCAGAAGTTGTGTTTTGCAGGTCACCTGCTGGCAAGCAGCAGGAATCCCTGGGAGCTGCAGGGATGTGCAGCATGAGCCCCTTCAGCACTTCCCACTCGAGGCTGCTTGCATTGCGTCAGGCAGGAGGACGAAGTGTTCTGTACCCTGGGGTGACCTTGTGAAAATGCAGCACATCCTTCCTTGCTGTTCCAGCCCCAGCCCAGAGCAGGGACTCCGTGCCCAGGCCACACGGACCCAAAGCTCCCTCTGCTGCTGCAGCTCGGACTTGGCAGGATGGATGTGCTGGAGTTCAGCTCAGCTAAACACAAACACATTGCAGGGCAGAAAAAGGAACATCTGCTCCTACAATAGCTGGTAAAGGCTTCTGCATCACAGGAAGGAATGAAGTGCAGAGAGTTTTCAGGCTCTCAAACATGTTGAAGTAATATCTTCATTTGTTATCTCTTTGATAATCATACAGAAAATACACACTGAGAATATCATATGATATGTTAATAGTGTATCTACTGGTGATAAGCTGTTGGAAATTTCTGTAGGAGTGTAGATCTCAACTGGAAAATCTCACCCAAAGCTGGGTTTGATTCTGGTATTTCAATTCAAACATATTATAGAGAAATGACACAGAATCCCAGAGTGATTTGGGTTGGAAGCGACCTTAAAGTTAAACTTGTTCCACCCCTGCCATGGCAGGGACACCTTCCACTATCCCAGGAAGTGGAATAGTGCTCCAAGCCCTGTCCAGGGATCCAGGGGCAGCCACAGCTTCTCTGGGCACCTGTGCCAGGGCCTGCCCACCCTCCCAGGGAACAATTCCTTCCCAATATCCCATCTGTCCCTGCCCTCTGGCACTGGGAAGCCATTCCCTGTGTCCTGTCCCTCCAGCCCTTGTCCCCAGTCCCTCTCCAGCTCTCCTGGAGCCCTTTAGGCACTGGAAGGGCTCTGAGCTCTCCCTGGAGCTTTCTCTTCCCCAGGCTGAGCACCCCCAGCTCTCCCAGCCTGTGTCAGTAGGAAAGCATCACAGTGATCCACTCATTTCCTCAGTGAGGCTTCATATTGAGTATAAAGCACTGATCCTTGCTTTGAAATAGTCTGCATAAGTTATTAGTTTTCTTAATAGATGCTTTTAGAACCATCCATATTACAGTAAATTTTGTCTTTAAAACAACTCACCAAAGACTATATAAATTCAAGTTTAACATCCAGGATAATTGTGAAAAAGCTCTGTGTGCACTATTTCTTACTGATTCAATCCAGGGCTGTAGGGGCTATCTAAAGTACCTCTATTTATTAGGGAGTGTATTTTATATACATATATATAGATATATATAATACACAGAGTGCAACACATCATGTGAGGTGCAGAATGTGCACAATTATATTGCCCATGTCTGTGCTACAGCCCAGTGCCATCTTTGTTACCTCAAAGGAAGTGCTGCTTTGAACTGTGTTTTGTAAGGATGCTCTGAGCATTCCCCAGTGAATGTGAACATCTGTGTAGTCATCAGCAGCCTGCTAAGAGACTTCCAGGAAAAAATATCAAGTGTGAATGTGAAGAACAGTTCTGACACTGATGCTTAATTTCTTTTGCAGGAGAAAGTGGCTGCTCTCAGAGCAGCGTCAGCCATCCAGCTGTGCAGGAGGGGACAGTCAGTGTCCACAGTCCAAAGAAATCAAGCAAGATTACTCCAAAATTTCACAACCGTATGGTTCACCGTGTGTGGAAGGAATGCATCCTCAACAGGGCCCAGTCCAAGTATGAGCAGTCCTCATGCTTTTGCTTATTTATAACACAAAATATGCAGTTAAAATTGTTGTAGTTTTGCCTTAATGGTGTTCCTTGCAGGATTCCTTTGCCAGCAATCAGAGCTAATGATGCCAAACAGCATTATAAAAGAAAACGTTGTATTATCAAAGAAACTTTGTCGCTGTGTTCAGCTGAGAACTCCTGACACTTCCTGTTGTATTTGCAGTTGTGTACCCTAATTGTGACAGTCCTTGGGGCCACACATCCATAGGATGTGCCTTCAGCTGGCTGCTCTCAGATTTAGCGATTGCAGCTTCTATCTCCAGTTGTAGATTCTACCCTGAAAGCTGGGTGGCTGCAGAACAGATTGTATATATTTGATATTTAGGGCTCTAAAGGTATTATCTGTAAAACATTACATGAGTTGGACTAAAGCTTCAATTGACAAGGTTATGTAAATTGATGTTAGTATCATAGGCCTTTAGTACTGGAGACTTAAAGTATATTACGGCATGGTGAGCCCTGGAATATTTATTTTTTCCTATTTCCGTGCAATTTCCTCATTGGGTATGTCAGAATAATTTCCAGAATCAGTTTAAATGGCTTTCCCCTTGTTTCTTGTGCTCAGACTCCAGACAGAGTTATCTGATGCAGAGCTGGGCCCTTCCTCCTACATAAATCAAACTGAATTTATGGGGCAGTACAGGGATCTGCTGTCTATTTCAAAGGTCAAGTAGAAGGAAGGAATTTATCTGGGGGGCACATATGTGAATTCATTCATGTACATATTTCAAATTTTGTTGCTCTGAAGGTGATGATTACTAAAAGAATTTTCTCTTCTTCAGGAGGAATCAGATCACAGCTGCAAATTTGGAAGAGGAAGTTCCTAACAATAGTGTTTCATGGGATTTTGTGGATCCAGTCCAAAGAGTCAGTTGTTCTTGTTCCAGGTGAGCTTTGAAGAGAATAAACATTTGTCATATTGGGAGAGCCCTGTTTAACTCAGACAGAGATACACTTACAGGGGCGAGTTCTGCTTTAGCTGAGACAAGGGGAAATTGTAGTATCAAACCTGATATGGGATATGGGGATGAATCTACATCTCAGCCCATTGACTCCTGCAGGTGACAATCCAAGTGGGAAAATGGTGGTATTGAGGCCAGGGTCACTCCAGCAGTTCCCATTCATAATGAACTCATCCTGCAGCTTTTCAGAGCTGTAACCTGTGGTTAAGTGGTTGAGGCTTGTGGTGAAGAGGGCAGAATCTGCCTAAGTTTGTGAGCCTCATGGTATTTGGAGGAAGAGGGAAAACATCCCTGTAAATCACTTCACATGTGTCTGGTGTTGACCACGGCACCAAAACCCACCCCAGAGAATATTAAACCTTTGCAGCTTGGTCACCCACTGTCAGCTTCCTGAAAAGAATTCACAGCTCACTCACACAAACACTTTGGAGGTTATTAAACGATCTGTCGTCTTTGATTGGTGTTTAGAATTCCAGAACTCCTCGCTCAGGAAAGGCAAACCATCCCCACCAATTCTACTCCACCATTCTCACAATTACCAGAGAGATGTTACAGGGCTAGAAAAAACCCCAGTTTCCAGTGAAATAGTCCTGTGAAACACTTCTACTGAAATTCTTAATTCCCAAGGTCACCAGCTACTTGTGAGACAGGTGATAAATGCATCTTTACCAAAAAAAGTTATTCCTTAAGCATGCAGTTATTCTTTGTATAGTCAGAGGAAGAGAGGAAGGGATTGTGCATCCTACCAGGGTGGAATGTTGCACCTGGAGACTCCCTGCTCTATCCCAAGTGAGAGCTTGCTTCCTGCAGCTCTTCACCCCTGATTATACACATCGTTTGTACTTATATACTCAAGAATGTGGAACAGATAAATATTTTATCAGAATGCCATGTGTTTCCTATGAAAAACTGTGGTGCAGCTTTGCCTGGAAAGTGTAGGGAATCAATAGTGGGGAGTGGCAGCCTGATTCTATGGATAGGTCCAGCTGCACTTGCAATTTCACACTGTTCATCCCTCCAGTGATAACTGCATCATGCTGGAGCTGGTAAACACGGCAGCTGGGAAATGGAAACATTATCCTTAAAATGCAGGCAGTACCTGATTTCAAAGAGCAATAAATAGTTTCTGTGTAGCTGCAGAGCCTCAGCAGCTCCTATCATCTAGAAATTGTTTTAGTCAGTTCTGTGCCCGTTCCCTGTACAGGATAAATGTCAGGATATGATCTTAGATCTGAAGTCCCAAAGGGCTGTCTGGGGCTCAGCATCAAATTCAGTCTCCTGCGGACCCAGCTTGGTGTGTGAGGAGCAGAATGTCTGAAATAATTCTCTGCAGTCAGTTAAAATCCAGTGAATGATGGAGAATTAAGGCAATGAAATGTTACAAGAACATGCTTAAGGCAAATCTCCAGTTACCAGGGCATTAGTTCCACATTAGGGTGATTGCAGCCACAGACCATCTGCTGCTGCAGGGAATCTGCAGCGTGTCCTGGGAACAGCAAAGCCCCATGGAAAGATGGGATAACCCCACACAGCTTCCAGGGAAAAGGGGCAGCAAGCACCAGACAGTGTGTTTGCACCCTTAGAGCTCGGTGTCTCCAATCTAGTCCAGTTCACTTGTGATCATGCAGTTTATCTTTTTACATAAAAAGCACATTACATGTTTTGAAATGGGTTTTTGTTGTCCTATTGTTGTTCATTAAATAGGGATGGAATGATTCATTTTGAAATTGTGTTTATTTTTAAACAGGTTTCAGTGGTAAGCACAACACATCTTTCAATTTCTGTTTAGCGTAATAAAATCAAATAAACAGCTCTACAAAAACTCACTGAAAAACACAAAAGACCAATAAAAGTATGGGCAGAGTTACGTCTCTGCTGTCACGTCCTTGGCAACCATGATGAAAATACTGTTCAGCAGTACCTGAAACACTGAAATTCAATCCTGCACTTCCCAGTCTCAAAGATAGTGGATACAAATTGAAAAAAGCCATGTGAAGCCAGTAATGAGTTTGTATGTTACTGCATTATTTTGTTTTGAATATTTTAAAATCTTGATTCAAACTTTCTCCATCAGGCAGAAGTTAAAGGTGTGTTAAAAGGGTGGGAGCAGAGGGCAGGTTTCTCAGTGCTGCTCTTTGGGTGTGGCTCTCCCCTGGGGTCAGGTCGCTGTCCTGCCGCTGCAGTGAGCTCTCTCTCCTCCCTTTGCAGGCACAAGGTGTTCAAGCAGCGCTGTGCCGGTGCCTCGGGCCGCCCCCCCTCGCTGAGCCAGCCTGGCTTCGGCGTGGGGACAGCGGCGGCCTCGGCACTGCCCCCTCCTGCCTCCTCAAAGCACAAAACCACCGAGCGGCAGGACAAGGGAGAGAAACTGCAAAAACGGCCCCTGATGCCGTTCCACCACCGGCCCTCGGTGACCGAAGAGCTATGCATGGAGCAGGACACAGCGGGGCAGAAGCTGGGGCTGGCCGGGATGGAGTCCTCCTTGGAAGTCCCCAATTCCAGGAAATACGAGAAGCCGCTCTCGCTACCTGCTAGAAATCCAAGCAAGCAAATGAATATGAATCCTATGGATTCACCCCATTCCCCCACCTCCCCTCTGCCTCCCACCCTGAGCCCCCAGCCCAGGGGTCAGGAGGCAGAGAACCTGGACCCCCCTTCCGTTCCTGTGAACCCAGCACTCTACGGCAGCGGGCTGGAGCTGCAGCCACTGCCCAGCCTAGATGACAGGACAGTCCTGGTGGGACAGAGGTTACCTCTGATGGCAGAAGTCAGTGAGACAGCCTTGTACTGTGGCATAACTCAGAGCAACGAGGCCGTGGACATGTGGAGGACCTACAGTGTCCCTTCGAGCGATGACCCTGAGTTCCGGCCGCCGGAGCTGCCGTGTGAGAGGTGGGATGGCAAGATGGAGGTAAACCCCGACAGCACTGCACTGAAAAGGTGAGAGGGCACGCTGAGCAGGCTGGGGTTGTTGGGTTTTAATCATCACCAAACCCTCATTTCTGCTTTTCAGCTGAAAAAGGCCAAAGCTTCACTTTGCCATCACAGATGCTGGAGAGAGCACCAAATACTTAAATAGAAACTATTGCAGGATGGCTTTTCCACATCTAGCTTTCTATTAGACATTATAAGAACTGATCAGTCTCTTTGTACCTATTTTTATATTTTATGGTAACCTAAAAATTACCCCAGCATTTTGACAAAGTGCACCAGAGTTAGTGGTTAATGAAAATGTTTAAGCAAAAATTAACTGAGGAAGAGTTTTTGAGGTAAAAGAATATTGGGTTAGGTAACTACAATGGGATTTGCTGGGCTGGAAGGGTTTCAGCCTGAAAAATACAACCTGGGAAGGCTGGACTTCCAAGTGTTTTCATTTGTATAGTGATTCTTCTTTCCTTGTCCCAAAGTAGGTCTTAATACAGTAAGCTATTTAGTACTCACGGTAGCCACGTACATCCTTTATTTGAGGAAAAAACAGATTTCTGTTTGATCAAAGGGGATGGGGTGAGCCATGGGCTGTATTTGTGTGACGGCTACAGATCATGCTGGTTTTGTTTCATGGAGGCTTTGTTTGCTTGTTTACTTTCACCTCCAGGCTCTTAGCACAACCTAATAAACGGTTTAAAATTTTGGAAGAGCAGAAACCAGTGCAGACCCTGAGCTATCTCGACCCCTTGCCTCTACTGCAACCCCCTGGAGAAGGCTGGGGAGACACCAGTGATCCTTACACCTTCGAAGATGGAGATATCAAGTACAGCTTCACTGTCAATAAAAAATGCAAACTTGGGGCTGAGAAAGACCCTTTGAAAAAGAACAAGGTAAGGTGTAAATCCAGAGTCTTTGGCATTAATGTTCTTGTGGGATTTATCCTGTAGCAGAGTGTTTGCTCTATAGCTCTCTGGAAGACACAAGCCTGTTCCACAGAACAAAATCAGACTTTTTTTTTGTTTGTGGTTTTTTTTGGTTTTTTTTGGTTTTTTGGTTTTGTTTGTTTGTTTGTTTGTTTTTTGTTTTATATCATCACCTGCATAATGATCCTTCTGTATCTTACCCTTTATGGAACAGTTTCAGTGTCTGGCTGTGCAAGCAAAGATTCTAAAAGATGTTTTTTCCTGGAGAATTTGGGGTGGTTAGTTACCTGGACTGGCTGTCAGAGCTGAATGATGTCCATGGAATCCTTTATAAATCTTGTATTTAACTCAGACCCCTGAGTTTGGCTGGACATAGGAAAACATCCGTTTATACATAGTTTAAATTCTATCCATTAAAAACTCTTTGCTTTTTTATACAGTCAGAAGATGGGATTGGTACCAAGGAAATTCCCCCAACGGGTCATTCCACACCAGTTCCTGATGGAAAAGATGCCATGTCCATTTTCAGTTCTGCTCCTAAGGCTGGTGAGTGAGAGCTCTTTGATTTGCTCTGCAAAGCAAAAATACTCATGTGCTGTAACATCTGGGAGGAAAAATCACACCTGAACTTTTGTCTGTAACATCAGAGGCACAGACAGCTCCCCAGGGGGAAAAGACTTGATTTTCCTTGTCCTTTTTATAGAAACAATGATATATTTTTTAGAATACTAAATGAGCAGAAGCTCCTTCATTGTTTCCTGACTGACCCTTAGTGGTTGCTGTGGTTGCAAGGCTCCAGCAGAGCGCAGGGGCCTCAGTGCTGCTGGCAAAAGGTGATTCTGTGTTTTTCCCTTTGCTCCTTGCCTGTGTTCTCCCGTGGCTGTGGCAGATTCCCGGCAGGACGGCGCTGCCGCCAGGGCCGGCTCCGGCAGCCTCACCCAGGTCACCGACCTGGCCCCGTCCCTGCACGACCTCGACAACATCTTCGACAACTCCGATGAGGATGAGCTGGGGGTGAGTCTTTGTGGGGATGAGTACCCCGTAGGCCAAACCCCAGGAATCCTAGTGGGAATGATTATCCCTAATAGATGGAACACAGAGTTTCCAGGTAGGCAGGCTTGGCGTTTAGCTAGGAAGGATTGCTGGCAAAGAGAGAGATCCTTCAGGAGATCCATCCTGCATGGACAGGCTGTAAGGAGCTTCCATAGGGAAAGCCATGCAGTTGCTTTATAACTAGTTCTGTGTCCTTAACTTCTGCCAGAATTTTGTGTTTGAGAATTATGGTGGAAAAGATACAAGTTTTAATAATTGGTGATTGGTTCTTTTACCTTGTCTGAGAACCTGCCCAAAGAAAAAGAAATGCAACCTTACAGCATGTTCCCTCATATTTCTCCAAGCACTTTATTTCAGTGCAAAGAGAAATAGTTGCTGCATGTTAGGAAATACAAAAGGAAATGCAGATTTGTATCAGTTATGAGGGGGGAAAAATTGCCAGGAAAGGCAAAGCTTTTGAATAGCCACTATCTTTAAGCATAATCTAATACAGCCATAATGATACAGAAGATGATCCTACAGTGACTGTTTAAACATAAAAGTGTTTACTATGTCTGGTTCTTGGCAGGCCTTACAAGTGCACCAATTTCCTTACTGTGGTTCCACACAAACTACATCTCAAATGCCACAGTTAATATGCAAATCTACCAGAGGACTGCTCTGTCAAAATAACAAATTGCTTTCGTCTCTGAAGTTGGCCTGGACAACCCTAATGTTTTTCCTGTCTTAACACTTGCATGTGTTGGGCTTAGGGTCATATTCCCATTATTATCTTGGAGTAATCCAAACATGGAAACAAGTGGGGCAGTCACATGCACTTCAAGCTCAGGGCTTGTGAGAACAGTTTGAATATAATTTGTGTGTGTACAGAAATACACAAGCACATGGTTATATGTATATATCAGTATATGAAAGCTGTATAGACAGACACATATTTCAGAGGCTTTCTTTTTGTTTTAGTGTTGAAAGAGGGGAAAAATCCAGACTCCTTGGGGAGATGGATGGGAGAGTAGAAAAGCAGGGATTTTCTCTGCTGTGCAATGCCCCCAGAGGTGTCAGGATGTGCACTAACTGCAGGATTTGCTGTTTTGCAGGCTGTGTCCCCAGCCCTGCGCTCCTCCAAGCTGCCGGCAGCAGGCTCCGAGGAGCGGCCGCTGGGCAAGGACGGCCGGACTGCGGTGCCCTACCCTCCCAGTGAGTAACTGGGGTTACTGGGCACACACACAGCCCTGCAGGGCCACGGGGCTCCAGAGGGTGCAGCTGGTGCTGCAATTGCCAGGTTCTGAAGAGGACAGTGCTAATACTTGCTTTTAGTGAGCCTACTGAGGTCTGAGGTGCTCTTCTATCGACGTTGTTGTCTTAGACTGGAAGTATGGGAGGGGTTTGTTACAAATCTTCCTTTGGAAGCTCTGCCCTCTAATCTCAGCTCACTGCTAGGCACCTACACCATTACCACATCCTTTTTCAGGTATAAATCCTTCTACTTAACAAAATCAAAGAATTTAAAACCTAGGCTTACCAATTGGCCATTATGGTGCAACCTGTCTTGGCTGAAATGGTGTGAAATGCAGATTAAAACAATAGGATTTTTTTGTAAGGACCGTGCCAACAACTATTGCAAATGATAAGTTGCACTCTGAGATTCGGAGGCTTTCCTGACAGGAGGGGGCAGCCAGAGGGGCTCGGGCTCTGCTCCCAGCGAACAGGGACAGGACAAGAGGAAATGGCCTCAGGCTGTGCCAGGGAAGGGTCAGGCTGGGTATTTGGAGAGTTCCTTCCTGGAAAGGATTGTCCAGCCCTGGCACGGGCGCCCAGGGCAGTGGTGGAGTCCCCATCCCTGGAGGGATTTAACAGCCATGTGGATGTGGCCTTGGCGGCGCTGGGAATGGTTGGGCTTGATGGTCTCAGAGGGCTTTTCCAGCCTGAACAATTCTCTGGTTCTGTTGGTGTAGGTGGCATTTCTCTTGAGATGAAGGAGAAATGTGTCTGTGTTTGTGGGAAAGGAGGAAGGTGAGAATTTTTGGTATAATAGTAACGAATCAAATTACGAATTACAAATTACTTAGTGGTGAGAAGGAAGAGTGTTTGATTTTTGTGGCCACTATGAGCAGAAATCCAATCTCTCTGCAAATCATTCTTTAATGCCTTCTCATTAACTTCAGCTGGTAATGAGAACAAATTGAGGTGAAGAAAAAAAACAGTCTGAAGGAGATGAGTCAGAGTTTTATGGACCCATAAAAGCTGTGCTGATTTACTCAAATGTAGAAGTCTGAAGTATACAGAGATTGGATTTTGACAGGTTTAGTTGATCCATAGCTTTTTAAAATATGCAAAGCTTTTTCAAGCATGACACACATGAAAATGAATGATGATAGTTGCCTGTTGCTGTAGGGTTGGGGGATTTTTTGTAATTAAACTTTTTTATGAATCTGCACTGCAGAATTTTGCTAAGTGGAGTGAGCTGGAGGTGAGAAAATGATGTAGTGTGAAGTTAAACAGACACACTCCACTTGTAGCCGTGGCCTTGCCACCAGCTGTCGGGGCAGAGCAGTGTCTGTGGGGAGCTGGAGTGCCTTGTACAGCATCATAAATTCCTCCTGGCCACCCTTCATTTTCACCTTCCTCCCTGTCCCCTCTGCAGTGCCTAAAGCACCTCTCTCTGCTGAGAAACAGAGGGAGCCAGTCCAGCTGCTAGCCTGAACATTGTATTTCATACTAATGTTGTGGAAAAGAGTTTCTTCCATTCACTGGAATCAGTCAGCCCTGATTTATCCTGTACCATGACAAGATTAAGGTCTTTTAAATTCTAATACTGAGAGAGTGGGGAAAAAGAATATGGACAGAGAGAGAATCATTCATAGCCCGTTGTTTACTCTGCTGCTCCAGATTGTGAAGGACTTTGGGTTCAGTTTGGGCAGTGATTGCCAAAAGAACTGCATTTTGAGAGGAATTCCCCTATTTGAATGGTTTCCCTTTGTCTAAAGAGTTCAGTAGCCTGGCTGTGCCATCTCTGAGCACAAAAGCATCAAATGCAGGGTTGGCTCTGTTAAGGCAGAGTGGAGACACGTCCTGGGGCTGCAGCATCCTACAGAAATGTGCTGTTAGTGCAGCTATTCACAGTCCATATATAATTCTAATCCCATCATTTATTTCTGCCTTTTTTGTTAGTTTTTAACCACAGTACTTTTTCTTACCTATTTGAATTTCTAGAGCACAGTGTTCACCAGTCAGAAATCCATCTGTGTGGATTTATGAATTTTCCATAATCTTTAAGCTGCAAATATTATTGAATACAAGTGTATCCTTGTGTCCTATCAGTTTGGGTATGGAAATGGGATTGGGCATTTAATCTGTTAGGACAAGTATCTAAGATGAGACACTTGGGAATTCACTTCTCTAATTACAGTGGTTTATTGGTGATGGCTTTGTCCAGAGAGGATCTGTCCTATTTCAAGTCAGGAAAATAGTGCATTTGCGCTGACTTTGACACAAAATAAATATGGAAGCTGTAGCTGGAAGGAAACAGGATGGAGCTGGGGAGAACACGCAGGACTTTGAGTGATTTGTGTCTGATTGCATTACACTGGATAGAACATCTCTGATGGGGTTGGTTGTTTGCTTAAAGAAGAAAAATAGACAGTGGATGATTCCATTACATTCATTTCCTGAGAAGTCATTTAGGGATTTTCCCGGCTTAATGTCTTGCAAAATGATAATTTTGTGGCTTCTCTGGCACTGGAACTTTGGGATGGCTGGCAGTCTGTTGCTGGGCAGAACTGCCCATGTTTGTGGCAGGAGCTGTGTTGCCATGGACCAAATGAAGCTGCAGTGACTGAGTGGAGAAATCCAGCTCAGGGCACATGAATTCCAAAGGCCTCCTGCTTTAGGGCTCAGTGTCAGCTCTGCAAAAGGGAAGAAACTCCTCTGTGACTCCTCAGAAATGGTCACTGGGCTGAACTTGGCATTAATGTCAATTCACCTAATCCTTCAGTTATGAAGGATTTATTAGTTGCTGGCAAATTGTATTTGTTTGTCTGTCTACCAGGTTGTTGTTTCTGCTGAACAATAATCTTACAAAGTATCCCTGGGAATTTTGGTAATTTGTCCCTAGGATTCAACTTTTGGTCTAGATTTACAGTGCTGTCAGAACCCCAGTAAGTGGAGAAGCTTTGCTACTTTTTAACTGATGAAATAAGAGCTAGCATTAGTTGGTCTCTTCTGTTTTATTTAATTTCCTTGAGAAATTGTATTTTAATGGTTAACTTTTATTTCATCCTCTCCAGCTGTGGCAGATCTCCAAAGGATGTTCCCAACCCCACCTTCTTTAGAACAGCACCCTGCTTTCTCCCCAGTCATGAGTTACAAGGACGGGATAAGTTCAGAGACTGTGACTGCCTTGGGAATGATGGAGAGCCCTATGGTCAACATGGTTCCAACACAGCTGGCTGAGTTTAAGATGGAGGTGGAAGATGGATTAGGTAGCCCAAAACCTGAAGAAATTAAGGTAACGTGCCAGAAATGTGGGATTTTCCCAAACTCATCTGTGCACAGTGTGATTTTTATAAACAAGTCCCATGTAGTGTGTGTAGCAGAGTAACAAATGTGAGCTGGAGCCATGTAAAGAACATGTCAGGCTGGAGTAGAAAAAATATTCTTCTCTAGTAAATGAGCTTTTTAATTGTTTCCCTAATTTTAACTCTGTATGTTTGTAATGGTTCTGGGTGTTAGGAAACAAACAATATTGTCTGAAATGAGCCCTGTGCCTAACAGAAAGAATGGACTTGTAAGAGAAAGCACCACACTTGTGCCTGAGTAGCTGCTAAATGATGTGTTTCTTCAGATAACTTCTCTGTGGCACCTTTGCTGTGCCCCTTCCCTGCTGGAGGTGGGCACACAGGGGGATAAAGGGGTGATGTAGAAAGGCTGCCTTTTTCTCTCTGAAATGCTCCTCTTTTGGTTAGGGTTGAAACTCTGAGAAAGCCCAGGGTTGAACTCGCTGCAGGTTTTTGAGTGGGAGCAGGTTTCAGGGCGTCATTGATCCCAAAGATATTTTAATCTCCCTCACAACCATTATAGGAGTATTAAAAGACTTACTTTAATTGTGCCTGAGAACATTTCCAGTAGCACAGTTGACTGCCTTCTGATTGTGTCCCACCTGCTCATCCACCCCAGTGGGGGAACAGGCACTACACCATTGCTGATCATTCTGAGAGCACGAAGGAGATTCCTTGTGCTGAGCATTCAGTAGCTGCAGACAGTGATCCACACATTCCTCATCCCTCAATGCCTGACAAAGTGCAAGGGAAAAAATGCACAGCTCTAATGAGATGTTAAATACTGAGGCTGCTGTTAGTGTTTTCGTTCTTTTACTTTGCAGTAGTGCCTCAAAAGGAATAGGTCTTTTCTCCTGAAAGAGCTGGAATAGCTCTAGAAGCTCTGGCTGAAGTTGTTGTCATCACTCTCTGCAAGCAAATGTGACAGTCACTGACAGCCCAGCTGGGCTGAACTTCATTGGTAGTTCATACTATGTTTGTTGGATTGTTTAGATATTTGTATTTAATACTCTGTGTAATGACTGGCATGTGCAAAGGGTGCTAAAGTGATTTTTTTTATTGCTTAAGTGATAGGAAGCCCCACAGAGGGGGTTATGCAGAGAGGCTGCCTCAAGGCAGCTCAGGGTTCCTCACACTGTGCCTCGTCCTCTCCCCATTGTCAGCACAGAAGTCTTGCAAAGATCAATCTTTTAAATGCCTAAATGAGGTGCTAAAAGTTAGGTAGCGTGAAAATTTCATAGTGCACTACTTGTTTCAGGCACAGCTTGTCTGAAATGAGCCTGATCCAATTGTGAAACCTCCTGCCATAAAGTTGTGCAGCACCTCAGGATAATAGGAAGCCTCAGCTGAGTTTCCTTGAAGGAACTGCTCTGGAGTGCTTTGTAGAATGAATAAATATATTTAATTTTGGGGGGGGAAAGGCGGTTGTAGAGGGTTCGAACAGTACAATAGGTTTTAACTAAAAATAAATCTCTAAAGAGCAACCTGACCACGTTGTTGTAACCAAGGCCACTTGGATGTTACAGGATTTTTCGTATGTGCACAAAGTTCCATCATTTCAACCTTTCGTGGGCTCCTCGCTGTTTGCTCCACTGAAGATCCTGCCCAGCCAGTGCCTCCTACCTCTGAAGATTCCAGATGCCTGCATCTTCAGGCCTTCTTGGGCTGTTCCTCCGAAAATTGAACAACTTCCATTGCCACCTGCAGCCACTTTCATCAGAGATGGCTACAAGTAAGTACAGCCTTGGAGGAAATGGGTTTGTCAAGGCCATGCCTGAAGCTGGGTATCTAAAATGGTTGTTTGTATTAACAGTGCTTTAACCTGCAAATGTGTTTCAAACCTTTTAGGTTGTCATTGAGATCAAAACAGTTCTGATGGCAGGGACAGGTGATTTCACCCCAGCTTTGGCAGTCAGGGGTGTTACAGTGTGAGTCCACTCTCAGTGCTTTGAAAAGAGCAGGAGCATGCAGTGCCTGAATTAATGGCAATTTCTGACACAGGAAAATATAGTAATTCAACATGAACCACGAGTGCTGGGGAGCAAAATGAGTGCCCTGAGCCTCTCACATCTCTGCTCTCCCATTTCCATGTCCAGCCTCCAGCCAGGCTCCCTTGTGTCCCTTTGAGCTCCAGGCTGCTGATCTCTGGTCCTGGTGGTTCCAGATTCTTGAGAGCTCTGGAAATGCTGAGTGGGCCTGCGAGAGCTCTTCAGTCTGTGTTCCCATGGGAGCTCCTCTGAGTTCCTGTGGTGTCCCTGAGTGGGGACGTGGGGAGCTGCTGATCAGACAGACCTTGGTCCATGTCCTGTCCTGTCCCACCCTTCCTGACACCAAAAGAGGAGATGCCAAATGAGAACCATGCTGTGACCTACACAGAACCAGTGATTAATTTCCAAAGCTTGGATTCCTCACTCAGTTGTCAGAAATTAGCAATGTTTATGGAGGAAATTCATTGCTGGAGGTTTTGAAAGCTAGCAAGAATGTGCACCATTAAATTAATAAAACCTCTTAAAAGGCATAGTAATAGTACAAAGGTCTCCTGCTGCACTGCTTCATTTCTAGAGGAAGCAGTCTGTATCTTTAAATCAGTCTGTAAATCCTTTAAATCAGTCCTTTTGCAGCCCCAAAGGGTCCTTCAGTGTTCTCAAAAGAATTGCAAAGGAGAAATTGTAAACCCTTGATACAGTGCCTAGGGAGCAATTTAATTCTCAGGTTTTTTCATAATAGTAACTGATGCACCGGGCCTGAGCTGGTTATTAATTTCAGGTATTTGTTGGGGGAAAAAACCCTTTCATTTTCAATCTAATCCAATTAGAGTGAGGATTATTACTGCAGGCTTCCGACAGAGTGGTGATTGCCAATCAGGGTTTCTAGGTCACCTTTTCTTATTAGTCTGAGGCACTCGCTCTGCTGCAGCTCCACAACTCCTTCAGACCCTGCTTCATTATTTTCCCCCTTCTGCTTTGAGTTGGACACACAGCAGTTCAAGGTAATAAAATGATTGTGAGGAGCAAGGTCTTCAGTGTTTCCCTTTTCAAGTCACTAATGATAGGTGGGCATTCAAATGATAGTCCTTTCCAATAACACACAAAATACACTGTAAGGACAGACAAACATGGAGAAATCCTGTTTCCTCTTCCTTATCCAGAGACTCATTGAGTTTGTACACTCATTCCTTGCCCTAATATGTAATTAACACATTCCAAGAAAAGCGAGCAGGTTAGAAGTTATGTGGAAAGAGAAAAGTAAAGATCTTTTTGATTGGCCCCTTATTACCTGTTTCTTGAAATGAATCCTTGCAAATGGAAGATAGATCTCATGGGAATGTACAAACTGTCCTGTGGTCACTTGGATTTGGTAGGAAATGACAAAAACAGAGTAATAAAACCCAGTCATGAATGGAGATGACCAAAAATAGGATTCTTAGCTTTACTGGACTAAGTTTGTAATGGAACGTGTCCCATTGTGCTGTAGATTGTGCAATCTGAAATGAGGATTTGCATTTATAGATCAGACATACAGAGTGTCACCATGAGGTGACACATGCAGCAGTGCCACGTGCATGACTTCTGACAGTTGTTTAAGGTGATCATTTCTAAAATAGAGTAAGATTTATATTTCTCTGAAATACTTTCATTTCCACTAATCTATATCTCTTTACAGATAGTGGTGTTTAAAATAAAAGCTATTATTCTTTCCTTTTTCCCTAAAAAAGTTGCATAGATCCTAAATCTTAACCCAATCATTTATCTAGAGATTGCTCTCAAGAGCGTTTGAGTTTTAGGCCATGGGTATAGTCTTTAAGAGGGTGAACTGATGCCTTTTATCATAATGATAAGAAACAGTGGTGCTTGTGGGGAGAATTCCAAGTTGTGTTGAGAGCCACGAGAAAAGGTTCCGAGCACAATGTTCTTTACTGCGGTTTCAATGGGTCCCTTCAGCTTTCAGTGTCTCGTATTTAACAATGAGCTGTGACAGAGCGCTCTGTGTTCCATCCTTCCCTCAGCAACGTGCCCAGCGTGGGCAGCCTGGCGGACCAGGACTACCTGCAGATGAGCACGCCGCAGATGAGCACGCCGGTGACGCTCAACAGCGCGGCCCCCGCCAGCAACAGCGGCGCGGGGGTGCTGCCGTCCCCGGCCACGCCGCGCTTCTCCGTGCCCACGCCGCGCACGCCCCGCACGCCCAGGACTCCCCGGGGCGGGGGCACCGCCAGCGGCCAGGGCTCCGTCAAATATGACAGCACGGACCAGGGCTCCCCCGCCTCCACCCCGTCCACCACGCGGCCGCTCAACTCGGTGGAGCCGGGCACGGTGCAGCCCATCCCGGAGGCGCACAGCCTGTACGTCACCCTGATCCTCTCCGACTCCGTGCTCAACATCTTCAAGGACAGGAACTTCGACAGTTGCTGCATCTGCGCCTGCAACATGAACATCAAGGGCGCCGACGTGGGGCTCTACATCCCCGACTCGTCCAACGAGGATCAGTACCGCTGCACCTGCGGCTTCAGCGCCATCATGAACCGCAAACTCGGCTACAACTCCGGCCTCTTCATCGAGGACGAGCTGGATATTTTCGGCAAGACCTCGGACATCGGCCAGGCTGCAGAAAGGAGACTGATGATCTGCCAGAGCAACTTGATCTCGCAGATGGGAGAGGGAGCCAGGAGGAGCCAGGAGCCTCCCATGAGCCTCCTGCTGCTGCTGCAGAACCAGCACACGCAGCCTTTCACCTCGCTGAGCTGTCTGGATTACATGGCCTCCAACAACCGCCAGACGCTGCCCTGCGTCAACTGGAGCTATGACCGGCTGCAGGCCGACAGCAATGACTCCTGGGTGGAATGTTTCAATGCCCTGGAGCAGGGCAGGCAGTACGTGGACAACCCCACGGGGGGCAAGGTGGATGAAGCCCTTGTCCGAAGTGCCACTGTCCATTCCTGGCCTCACAGCAACGGTAAGAGCCTTTTGTCTCTCAGTGTTTTGTGACGTCTGTAAATTTGTTTAGCTGTGACCCACATAGTCTTTATGACAGGAATGATAGGCCTAAAAATATGCTAGTGATAAAGTAGATTTCTGAAAGTTTATAAATTACATCTAAAATACCAATAATCTGGCTGTCCTCAGACTTTGTGGCCTAAAGGTGAAGTTCACAAATCTGAAGCAGAAGCAAAACAAACTCAGGTATTTGGGTGAAGGCAGAATTAGGGCCCCTTTTATTTTTGGAGAAGGGTATAAGCAGTCAGCGGAAAAGAATTGCTCTGTATGTAAGTGTTTGGGGGAAAAAAGGGGGAAAAAGTGTCAAGGGAAAAAGATTATTTTATAATTAAATATTACCTGTTTTGTACTGGAAATGTCTGGACATCTTGTGACCTGAGCTGGACACCAGTGACACTGAAAGATGTGTGTAAAGGCCTGTGGTGGCAGCAGTGTTTTTGAAAAGTACCACATTAAGTGCCATCCAGCTAAGTAGAGTTGTCCAAAGTCCATGGGCCGTGTGCAGAGTAATACAAAGGAACCAACCACAAAACCTGTTGTGGTGTCCAAGGGATCACTGTCCCTGCCCGAAGTGATTGCTGTCCCTTTCCCTTGCAGTGCTGGACATCAGCATGCTCTCCTCCCAGGATGTGGTGCGCATGCTGCTCTCGCTGCAGCCCTTCCTCCAGGACGCCATCCAGAAGAAGCGGACGGGGAGGACCTGGGAGAACATCCAGCACGTGCAGGGACCACTCACCTGGCAGCAGTTCCATAAGATGGCAGGACGGGGCACCTACGGTACCTACCCTGGGGGCTGTGCCAAGTTAGACTGCAGCTTCCTAGGAATAGAAAGGGGTTCTTTGTACTGCTTGGGATCATGGGGGGAGCTTTAAAATGCCTCAAAAGGCATTTGTGACACTGTGGTGGAGGTTTTACCCCTCCAGGGAGCAGAAACTGTGGGTGAGGCTCAGTCCCCCCCCACTTGAATAGTAAAGACATAATAGGAGCAGAGGGAACTGCTGAAATCAGCCACATCCTGATGGGAACAGGGGCTGTGTGAGCTCTGCAAATCCGTAAAAACTGGGCATGCTTGCTGCACATAGGTTCCCATACTCTTAATGAGAAGTTTCAGTATCTCCTGGCTGTAAGTGACACTTGTGGAAAATGCAGATTACAAACCAGATTTTGTCTGTGCACGTTTGCAGGATAACTGACATTTCAATCTGTATTTCTTGCCTGCAGTTTGTTTCAGCCTTAACCAGTGCAGTCTGGTTGAGGTTTTTTCCTAGAGCTCCACCATGCTTTGCTCTTTTTCCTCTCTATTGGTATTTGACATGTTGCTGCTTTCCTTGGGGCTGGGGCAAGTGGGGGGTAACTCCAGTTCCTCTCTGAAGCTGTTGTGCCCCACCAGGAGCACTTCTAATAATTTTTCCAGCATTTGTAACTTGAAGAGTTGAGATTTGCCAGTTGTGACCAGAGAATAACACCAAAATTCCCGTGGAGTAGAGAGCAGAGCTTTTGATGGAGAGTCAGTGAATTTTACTGGATGCTGACTTTTTAATAAAGTTGAATTATATTCTGCAGGAACTACTGGGTATATTTTAGCTTGACATTTTCAGCAATATTTCTTCTGCTGAGGCAGTATTTGGGAGACACCCTGTTACAATGGATAATAATCCTCTCCATGGGGACAGCAGTGCTCGGAGCACATCCTATGGAGAGGGGCAGGAGGCAATTTTTAGAATTATGATAACTTTGTGTAGTATTATATACTGGGGAATGAATTTTTCTAAGCATCAGTAATTTTGCACAACCAGGTGGAGGTGGATGAAGAGCTGTAAGGTCAGATTTTGTGTGTTCCTGTTATTACTTGTGATTGAACAGGAACTCCTGCACTGTGGTTATGGATATGACAAAGGAAAACCAGGAGATGAAGCCTTGGGAAGGGCAGTACATGTGCTTGGAGCACACTGGGGGATGTTTTATTGCAGCTTTCTAGGAAAGTTTAAGTGGTGCTTGGATCAGCTCCCTCCACTTTGGCTGACAACTTTGATTACATGACATTTCTTAAGTATGATATAAATCTTCCCTGTCCTTTATTAAATATTTTTTCCAAGAAGAAAGGCTGGGAGCACATGGTTTATCAGGCATGGCACACCCTCGATAACCATTTCCACTCCATGATAAACCTGTAGGACACTCAGCACAGCAAGGGATGAGTGATTCCCAATATTCCTGTAAAAGAACCCAACTTCCTGAGCCATCAGAGACCCACTGCAGTTAAACCAGATATTTTAACATTTTTTCTTTCTTTGTTTTTTTTTCCTTGTGAAGGCTCTGAGGAATCTCCCGAGCCTCTCCCGATCCCGACATTGCTGGTGGGCTATGACAAGGACTTCCTGACAATCTCTCCCTTCTCCCTGCCCTTCTGGGAGAGGCTCCTGCTGGACCCATACGGGGGCCATCGGGATGTCGCCTACATCGTGGTGTGTCCGGAAAACGAGGCCTTGCTCGACGGAGCCAAAACTTTCTTCAGGGACTTGAGTGCTGTATACGAGGTTGGAAAGAGAAACGCTCTTAATAATTCAGAAACACTGAATTATTGCTTAAGTGTCATTGCTGCTTTAGTGCATGTCCAGTGGGAGAAATCCATGGACTTTAAAGTAACAGCTATCTGACGGGGTTTTTTTCATTTTGAGGGCTTTCTGCACTTTCAGAGTTTGAGAATGCTGTCTGAGTGACATTGGCATTCTGTGGGCATTTTGGGTATTTGTTGCTGCCTGCTCTTCCCAGCCGCCATCCTCTCATTTCACAGGGGAGGCAGCAGTGGCATTAACAGAGCTGCAGCCTCCCAGTGATGGCCCAACCAGGCCTAAAGAGCAAGGAGCACATTAAGGAAGCTGTTGCTTTCTCAGAATTGCTAGGCTGGGGATAAAAGCATTTATTTCTTTAGCGTGTACTCCCCAATATGTCAGATTTCTTGGTAACCTTAGTTTCGCAGTGAGTGCAGTTCAAGCTAACAGATAAATGCAGTCCTTTTCTAGAAGATGTTTATTAAGAAGCCCCCAGCTGCGTGCTGGGAATGAAGGGCTCAGGCCACAGACCAGTCTGCAGAACTTCCTGGGTGGTTGGCATCTTCTTAAGGGGTGTGTCCTTCGCTCCCGTTGCAGATGTGCAGACTTGGGCAGCACAAGCCCATCTGCAAAGTGCTGCGGGACGGGATCATGCGGGTGGGCAAGAGCGTGGCGCAGAAGCTGACGGACGAGCTGGTGAGCGAGTGGTTCAGCCAGCCCTGGGGCTCCGAGGACTGTGACAATCATTCCAGGCTCAAGCTCTATGCGCAGGTCTGCCGCCATCACCTCGGTGAGTGACACCGCGCACCTCGGGGCTGCTCTGGGGACGGTGGGGGCATTTGCAAAGCCACGGGGTCGTTTGCTAAAGGTGCACACTATGGTCTGTTTAAAAATTGAGAAGGTATTACAAGGCTTTATCTTAATTTTTTGATTTTTCCATAGTACATTTGCCTACTTCAGTAAGTTGTGTTTGTCACTGTAGGGGTCATGTTAGAGATTCAAAAGTCAATTCTTATCCTTTTAGAAAATCAGTTTGGTAAAAGGTGTTTATGTATCACAAAGACCACAGAATCAGACACTGCTTTGAGTTGGAAGGGACCATAAAACTCATCCCATTGCACCCCCTGCCATGGGCAGGGACACCTTCCACTATCGCAGGTTGCTCCAAGCCCCATGCAGCCTGGCCTTGGGCACTTGCAGGGATGGGGCAGGTGTTCACACATGACTGAAGGTGTCCATGGCTCTGGTTTATTGCTGCTGGCACATCTCATCACACCCATGTGACAGAGCCATGTCACGGTGTCCTCAAGTGTAAGGTGCATTTATAGCAGAGGGGAGGTCCCTGTGACTCTGCAAATGAGTTAACACAGGGGCAAAAGGGAAAGTGTTGGTGACCCTGGAGACCAGGGCCTCAGGCTGCTGTGTGTGGATCCTTGGAACCACATGACCCTGAAGGCACCTTCTCCTCTGGCCCTCATGCTGGCTTATTTCCTCCTCCTGAAACAATGACACTTTTAAAAGATGAGTCTGGTTGTTTTTGTTAGGGCGCGCTGCCCTATTTGTTCTGTATTACACCAGCGTCAGGAGCACTTGTTTGGTGAGGGAGTGCAGAGCCTGAGAGTGTGGAACGGTGTCCCATTTCCTGGGGTAGGATTAACACACTGGTCCTGGCTGAGTCCCTGGAGTCACCTGATTTCAGCTGGGGAGAAACATGATTGTTGCCTCCCACAATGGGTCCAGAGTCAACATATATTGTGTGTGTGACTGAGAACTGGGATCTTAGCAGGAGACACAGGAATTATGGCAAGAGAAGGAATTATTACAGCACTACTGAAGTACCTCAGGCTTCCCTGCAGGAAGAGGCAGCATGTGCACAGCCAGGGGAGGAGCTGGGCTGCTCAGTTCACACCTGAGGCATCTGGCAGGGCCAGCACTGGAAACTTCCCTGCTGGTGATTTACCATCTCAGAGAGCAAATAAATAATAAATACTCATTTATCACTGTGATATCCCACAGTAGAAATAACTACATTAAAGCTTGCCATGATTGTAGCTCAGATGTAAAGGACTCTCAGGTTTGCAGTGTGACAGAAATAACCTGTCAGAGATGGCAGAGCTGAGCACTGTACTGTGCTGTTCCTGCCATCCAGTCTGGCCAGAGATCACAGCGTCTCAGTACCAGCTTGGAGCCACAAAGCCCTGCAGAGTCAGTCCTGGTTTTTAAAGACAATTGATTCATATCAGTTTGAACTGAAACCCTGAGGAATGAATCCCAAAGCAAGCATTGGTCATGGAGATTCCATTCTCTGAGCAATTGTATACTCTTAGAACATTGTAGAAGTGCAGGGAATGTTGTGCGAGCTGCAGGGTGATGCAGGTTCCCTTGATGTCACTAATCCCTCTTCCCGTGCCATTCCAGCACCTTACTTGGCCACCCTGCAGCTGGACAGCAGCCTGCTGCTGCCGCCCAAGTACCAAGCGCCGGCTCCGAGCCAGCCGCAGGCAGCCCCCGGGAGCTCGGGCCCCGCTCCCTCCAGCTCCTCCTCGTGTGTCTCGGCCGCCGCCGGGGCCCCAGCCACGGGCAGCTCCTTCAGCTCCACGCCCAGCGCGGGCACCACGAGCCTCCCGGCGGGCAGCGCCTCCTCCTCGGGCTCCTCGGTGCCGCAGCTCTCCGCGTCCTCCGCCACGCCCGGCGCCAGCCAGATGGGCACCTCCTCCACGCCGGGCTTCAGCGGCAACGCGGGCTCGGGCCAGAGCAGCGGCAATGCGGCAGGCGCGGCCGAGCGGCCCCAGGGCAGCGCGGGCCCCGGGGCAGACACGGAGCCGGGCCCCAACCTGCCGCAGCAGCAGCAGGAGGGACAGGAAGGGTAAGTGAAGCTCTCACGGCTCACAGTGCTGCTCGCTGACCCCCGTGCTGTGTCAGACAGCCTCCCAGCCTTAGGGAAACCCTTCCGAGGGGAGGCCCCTCTGACAGGTGCGGCACAGCCGAGCAGTGGGAGTGGAGCAGGGCCTGTTCCTCTTTGAAGCAGTCACTGACAAAAGGGAGCTGGAAAAACAGCCCTCCCCTTTTTCATCACAAGAATCCCAGCCTGATTCAGCTGCGTGGATGTGGAGCTGCCTCAGGAGCCTCCAGCTGGCCTGTCCTTGCAGCACCAGGAGCACATGGGGTGGCAGGTCCTCTGCCAGACCTGTGGCTTGGCACTGCAGGTACCCTGTGGAGCTGAGTGCCTCTTGCTCCATCACACCTGGGAACATTAGCAGATGCAAAATGAAAGCCATGGGGGTTTTTTCCCTAATTTTCTTGCATTGCAGGTGTTGTTTTGCAAGCAGGCACACTGTGAGGTCAGGAGACTGATTGTAGTCCTCTTACTTTAAAATAAATTTGGGCAGCACAATGTTTTTAAAGACTTCGTTATGAATAGCCATCCATCATATAAAAATTAAGAAAAGGTTTTTTAGCATCGTATGTAAGTAACTTCCTGAGGGAACATGTTTTTCATTACTCCATAATAATGCCTATTGCTGATAGTCCTGGTGTGTGTTGCGGAGAGGAAAAGCTCACATCCTGCTGTAGCTGGGCTTGTCCTCGAGACATCTGTTCCCTGATCTGTGCAGAACATGCTTTGAGCAGCTGCAGGGGCTTCTGACAGAGCCTGAGCTGCTTTGATCACTTACAGATGTTGAGCCTCTCTCTCTCCCGGCTGAGGCACAGGAGGAGCATTTCACCAAGTAAGAAATGCTCAGCCACTCCTGTTAGCAGTGGAGCCTTCCCTGTACCTGAGCAGGACTCCAGGCTCCACGAATTGCTTTAGCACTTCTAAATTCCTGCTCTCCACGTTCCACCTCTCCTGAAAGCAAACCCTAAACTGCACCAAAACCCAGAGATGCACCTAGATGAACACACAGAGCTAGTAGTAGGCAGCTTTTCCATATTCTTCAGCTGTAATCTGGTCTGATTGTGTTCAGTGAGATGCTGTTAGACTGTGTGGTACCTTCAATGCATAAATAACCCCAGGAATGTGGGATTAGGAGCTGCTGTGAGCACAGCTCATCTCAATCCCTGTCCTCATGGGTTTTAGTTTTGCTCCTGAGTGCTTCCCTTGCCCCGGCTCAGCCTGGCCCCAGACACAAGCAGTGCTGACCCCGTGGCTCTGCCTTTCCCAGCACGTCGGAGCGGGAGCGCATCGGGATCCCCACGGAGCCGGAGGCTGCCGACAGCAATGCCTACCCCCCTGCCGTGGTCATCTACATGGTGGACCCCTTCACCTACACTGCCGACGAGGAGTCTGCCTCCAGCAACTTCTGGCTCCTGAGCCTCATGAGATGCTACACAGAAATGTTGGACAACTTGCCTGAGAATATGAGGAATTCTTTCATTCTCCAGGTAATTCTGCCTTCCTCTGTATCTTCACACCGAGTCTCTCTGTCACAGCGCACCTGTGATAAGGACACTCTGCTAAAAGAGAAAAATGGGAGTTAATATATAAAATGTAGGTGCCATTTACAAATTATTTTGTTGACAGTACAAGTCTGTATATTAGAAAAAGCCTTGTGTTTGTTTGATGAGGAAATTAATTAGAGCTGCCACAGTATCCCTGCATCAAATCTGTCCCGTGGTCCCAGCAGTCCTATCTACTCCATGCTTCCTGGAGAGGGACTTAAATAACTGAAGTTGCAACTCGAGTTGCCATTGCCAAAACTGCCAGTTACTCTTTTGATTCCTTTACATGTTGAGTTGTTTGCTGTTTATATTCCCCTGATTTATACTGTTTAATCCAAAAGAAGTATGTGAAACCAGACATTTAATGTATAATATAGCTATTGTATTGTTATTATCTGCTTCTTAAAAATAATTTACCGTGTAACTTGGCATATAATAACAGTTACTTACTATGGAATTGCTGAAGAATTGAATTTGTGCAGCCAGAAGCAGCTCTTGGCCTCTTGCCCAGGCTGGCTGCAGTTTGCCAGGCCTCCTCTGTCACAGAGGCTCAGTCTCAATAAATGGGGGGGAATGGGAGGCCAGAGGGCATAGGCAGAAACAGGGTGGGAATGATTTCTGTGCACCTTATTCCTGTCTGCTCACCTTGACTCAAAAGTATTTCAAATTATTTTTAAAAAAATGAAAATTGGAAGTTCTTGTGGTGTGGCAAATTGGGCATGGAAAACATTTGTTGTTTTTGATAGTTTGACCTCAATGTCCCCTGAAAGGATGGGGGAAACTGTGACCAAAATGTTTCAGGCTTGGGGATGAACTGAAAATCAGATCCACACCTTTATATTGCCGTGGGCTGCAGGCAATGATTGGTGCAGACCTGGAGACACTGAAAGCAAAGCAGTCACTGATACCACGGAGTCTGAAACACAAGAACTGTGTAACCTCTGCAGTGCCGTTGGAGCTCAGGCCGTATCACACTGACCCTTCTTCTCTGTGCTGTTTGCTTTCACATTTACTGTCTGTTCCTCAAAATACCTTTTGCCAGTTGAAGTCAAAACAGCCATTTGCTCTAAGTCAAGGGAAATGTGATCCAGTTCCAGCACTGTATTCTCACAGCTGTACACAGCATACACAACATGCAGTTACTTCAAAATAAATCAAACCCAAATGTTTGCAGCTTTATTACAATTCCTGTACAGAGGGGAAGGCACAGCTCCTGAAATCCTTGGGTAAAGCTGGCTTTTAAAAACACACAGGCACATTTAGCAAGCAGAACGTGCTGCCAAAGTTCTGATGGTTCAATCAAGAGCCATAAAGTAGTAAAAGTTTTGTGACACTTAAGTTTTATTACCACTGAAAATATTTGTTGAAAGAATCTGTTTGGGTCTTGTAGTGTTGGCTACAACTTAAATGTTTTGTATTGACAGTTTCTGCTCCAAAGATTTCACTGTAAAAGGAGAGACACTTCCACAGCCACGTGTGGGACTTGTACAGTAGAACCAGTGGATAAAAACAGGGAGGTTACAGGAATTTAATTCTAGTTTTAAAATGGATTTGATCTGAAAACTGGATTTTTGTCATGCTTTGTTTCCTTCTGGAGCAGAGTTGTGCCATTTCTCCTCCCTGCTCTTGGTGTGCAGTTGGGTCTGAACCCCCAACCACATCTCCCAGGCAGATCTCCCTTTAACTCCAGTTCATTCTTCTTGAGCCTGTGAATCCTCGTGGCTGCTTCCCATGACTTTCTGAAACAAAACTGAGCAGCAGCATGAGGCTGCTGAGCTTCCAGTGGGTACTAAACTGAAAAGGAGAAAGAACCACACAAATCATTGTGACAGAATCTTAATTGTGCTCTCTACACCCTCAGTAAGGATGACACCACAGTGCCAATTCCCTCATGCCAGCAAACAATTCCTGATCCTGACCACGAGCCACAGAGCCAAACCTGCCTGAACACAACCTTCAGCGATTGTGTGGTTCAGGCCACCTCCAAGTGAAGATGTTGGTCAGAAAAACACTTCTAAAAAGATTCAGGGCGTTTGAATAGAGGTGTTTGGGTTTTTTGGATTAAAATTCACTCTCATTGTGACAGAAGCAGCAGCTTTGTCCCAGGGAGTGCAGTCCATGGCTGCTGCAGCCACGCTTGCCAAGGGATCAGAAATTCAGCCATGGAGATCCCAAAGTGTGCTGGGTGTTCAGTGTGACTGTGTGGGTCTGGTTTGATGTTATCAGCAGCTCCTGGAAGCCTCTCAGCTCTGTTTTCTTGTGTGTCTGAATCCCACAGATTGTGCCTTGCCAGTACATGCTGCAGACAATGAAGGATGAACAGGTTTTCTACATTCAGCACTTGAAGTCTCTGGCGTTCTCTGTGTACTGCCAGTGCAGGAGGCCCCTGCCCACACAGATCCACATCAAGTCCCTCACGGGCTTTGGGCCAGCTGCCAGCATTGAGATGACCCTCAAAAATCCTGAGGTTGGTATTGGTGGCAAGAAAATCAAAGTCTGTTAATAAACTGTAACCACTTTCCTCAAACATCAAAGAGAAAGAGTAGAAAAAATACTTGTTGGGGGATTTTTTTCAAGGTATAGAAGACGATGATACAAAGGGAAAAGGCAAGCTAATACTCAATAGAAAACAGTAAGAAAAACGTCAGACTAACTTGCTTTCAAAACATTTTAAGTTTCTGGTTTTGAGCTATAAAGTAAAAGGTTAAAGGTCACTGTGAAGGAAGAGAAAATGAATGTCATTCCTTGGGATTCTGAGTCACTTGGTGGTTTCAGTCTGTAGTGCTCCAACCAGAGTTTAAATGCAACCTTTATTTCTATTCATATATATGCATATATATGAAATAAGTTCCTGTGCCTAATTGCAGATGTTATATTAATTCCCTGAGGTAATGAAGAAATCCCCCTCTTCGATGGGCTTATCTTTCATCTGTTTTTTAAACTGTAAATATTGAAGTGCTGATTCTGGAATTTCAGGGATTTCAAAGGAAGAATAATCCATCCTGCTTTCTATGAATGTTTTGCATTCTTTGAAAGATAACAGTGAATATTTTATTTAGATCTAATGGACCAATAAAACATTAAATACTTACCTTGGCATAAAGAGCTGCTTGGGAGGGTTTAAAAACCTATTTGAAAATCACCATAACCCAAACCTATTGGCATTTCCCTATTACATTGAATTAATCCCTATTTATTGCATTTTACACGTTTGCTCTCAGTCTGCGCTGCAGACTCCCAGACTTCGCTGAAGAATTAAGAAAATGCCCTGACCATTTCTTAATAATGGAACATGTCTGGGGAGGCCCTCCTGATTGCTCTCCAGAGGGGAGTTCCAAGGCAAAGATGGGTTTGGGGTGACCATGGGGGAAGCAGCTTTGCAGAAGAAGAGCTGGAGGTGCTGTTGGATGTGATGGCACTCCCAAGGAGCACAGTTGGGCTCCCTTGGGAAGGTGCTTGCAGCACAGCCAGGGAGGTGCTTGTCCTGCTCCTCCTGGGCTCCTCAGAGCAGAGACTGATGTACTGGAGCGAATCCAGCTGAGGGCCTGAAGGTGATAAAGCAACAGGAGGATCTGACAGCTGAGAGGTTTAACCTCCTGCCTGTGTCACAGACTGGTCCAGACTACTTTCACACCCTGGTTTACCTGTACATGAAAAGAAATCTTTAGATAAGGTTTGAAGTGCCTCAGCTTTAACCAGCAGCAGTGAATTGTCTGTAACCTCCCTTTTCCCAGTCACCCTCCTGACTAGGAATGCTTTGAATTTATTCATTTCAAGCTTGCCTGTCTCTGTACTCACTGCCAGTGTGTGTGTGTTCTTGTGTTCAGTAGTTTCTGATCTGTCTGCTGATGGTTGTGCTGACTCTGTTGCAGAGGCCCAGCCCAATCCAGCTGTACTCACCTCCTTTCATCCTGGCCCCCATCAAAGACAAGCAGACGGAGCTGGGAGAGACGTTTGGAGAGGCCAGTCAGAAATACAACGTGCTCTTTGTTGGGTACTGCCTGTCCCACGACCAGCGCTGGCTCCTGGCGTCCTGCACCGACCTGCACGGGGAGCTGCTGGAGACCTGCATCGTCAACATCGACCTGCCCAGCAGGTGCTCACTGCCTCGTGCCACGGAGCCTGGCACCAGCTCCTTGCACATCCCTGACATCCCCTTTTCTGACATCGTGCTGCTGTCCCAGTGATAACATTTCAGTTGGCACTTCTAGAATTTAGAATCTGCCAGGGAAAATGACTGAGTCACACTTGTCTTACAACTGTTTTGCTTACAGATCTTACCTTGAGGAACACCTGCTGTGTTGCTCAGCAGTTTGATGGCACTGCAGTAGCAGTACTGAAAGCAGACGTAGTCTTTTTTATTCTTAGTAGTAAAAGCTAAGTTAGGACTGCCCAAAACTCCAGTAGAGGGTAAATAGTGACATAATTATAGAGAATAGAAATCTTAATATTGTCCTTGCTTCTCCTCTCACTCGTTTTCAATTCCTTCCCTGCAGGTCAAGGAGGAGCAAGCTGTCAGCCCGGAAGATTGGGCTGCAGAAGCTCTGGGAGTGGTGCATTGGCATTGTGCAGATGACATCCCTGCCCTGGAGAGTTGTCATTGGGCGCCTGGGCCGGCTGGGCCATGGGGAGCTGAAAGGTGTGCCATTGTCAGGGCCTGGAGTGGGGACAGGGACCCAGGGTGCAAGGCAGGATGGCAGAGCTGATCCCAAACCCTTAAAGTGAAAATTGAGGGTGATAATCACAGAACCACAGAATTGTTTAGGTTGGAAAAACCCTCTGAGCTCATCAAGTGCAGCCATTCCCCAGCATTGCCCAGGCCACCACTGATCTGTGTCCCCAAGTGCCACATCCATACAGCTTTTGAACACTTCAGGGATGGGGACTCAGCCATTCCTCACCTGCAGACTTGCTGAGGGTGCATTGTGCTATCACACAGTGATGTTAGATGGGATGAATTTGGCTTAGCCTTCCCAAGTCCTGTCTCTGCTTCCCAGCACTGTGATCTTAGAGCAAGATAAACAAATGCACCAAATTCTGTCACAGACAGGATGAGCTGCTGTTTATTTTGACAGAGTTGAATGAGGGCATCAATGGAGGGGAAGCCAGACACCCAGGCTTCCCAGGCAGGTGTCCTTAGGAGTTTGTCATCTACACCAGGGCTGCTGAAGCCCTTTCTCTCCCCTTGTCCCCATTGTTGTCTTGACACTGATGCTCACTTGACCAAATAGATCTGAGTGTGAAGTACCTGGCAGAGAAATCACCAGGATGCCCCAAACTGGAATTTCATGGGCCATGACAGCATGGATTACAGGAGAGCTGCCTGCAGTCCTACCCTGGCACTGAATTCCTGTATTGGTTCGCAGAAACACTTTCCTTGTTTGTGCCTTGAATTTGACGTTACTCCCTTGTGTTGTGCAGGATTTGCACAGTATCCCTTCAAGGGAAGTCACATGTTAGAAAAAGTTCTGAACAAAGTTATCCTGACACAGGAATAGAGAGGATTCAGTTGTGATTCCTCAACTTAAACATCACTAAACAAAAAAGTCTTGCAAAAAATGTATTGAACAAAGTAAAGCCAATAAACTGCCATGGAATAAAACATTCCACAGGAGCTCCTTGAGCACCAGTTTGCAGGGCCAGACACCTCGTGCAGGGAGTCAGTTCTGGAGAGTTTGGGATTAGGGCACTGCCAGGTGTTGGGCATGTTCTGCTGTTTGCTGTCAGCTCGCTGCTACCACGGTGCCTTTCCCTTGCAGACTGGAGCATCCTGCTCGGGGAGTGCTCCCTGCAGACAATCAGCAAGCAGCTGAAGGAGGTGTGCCGCATGTGCGGCATCTCCGCGGCAGATTCCCCCTCCATCCTCAGTGCCTGCCTCGTTGCCATGGAGCCACAGGGATCGTTCGTGGTGATGCCAGGTATGTTCTGTCCAGCTGTGGCAGTGCTGGTGACACTGTTCCTTTAGCACATTTCACACTTGGGCACAATCAGCTTGGGATTTCTGTGCAGACCTTGACTAGGGCGGCTACGTGTGGCAGAAAATAGGTTGAGCCAGCAGAATTCCCCAAATACCATGGAGAGATGCTGTGTGGGGAGAGCAGGCTCCTGGGGACGGTGACTGTGGGCCACTGCCAAAGTGCTGAACTGTTCCCGGGGGGGCTGGGGGCTCAGGCAGCACAGTTCCCATGGGCTGGAAGTGATTCAGACACCCTCGTGCTCCGAGGAGTCTGCCGTGGGAATGAGTAGGAGCCTGTGGAAATGGGAATAGGAACAAGCCCACTTGCCTTCTCACATGCTGCAGTTATTTAGAGAGCTCACAAGCAGCAGTCCATGGGGTTAAGTTGAAATAAAATGAAATGCTGAGGTTCCCTCTGTTGTTTTACCTAAACACATACTTTTTAATGTATGTGGTGACACATCCTTAATGTATCCTTACGAGCCACTCTGGGGTTTTTTAAGTTTAGAAAGAAAAGACTAATATGTGGAGCAGAATTAATTGAGCTTGAAAATTACTTATCAAGTTGAATATTTTCAAAGCAGAGATTTTGTAACATGAGAAAACAGATGGCAAATGAGGCTTTTTTCATATCACAGTAAAACACAAAAAAAGACCCAAATCCTTCCACAGAATCCTTTTTTTCCTTTAGATCCTCACATATAATTAGGTCAACAGCAAGCAAAAATTAGGTTAAAATTGAAGGTGCTGGTTAAATACTGCCAGAGAAGGTGTCTCTGCATTGACTATTTGCACCTTCCAAGTTAATTGTTGGTGGATAATTGAGAATAGAGGAGGAGGAGAAAGAAGCTTTATTGCTGTGTGGCTTTATGCTTGTGTTTGTGCTCACATTGACCAAAGTGGGGTGTATTTCATAATTATATAATGATGTGTGTGAAAAATCAATTGAACTCGCTCATTTAACAAGTAAATATTTGATGAAGGGGCAGCAGAATGACAGGAGACACGGGGCTGGTGATTTTAATGTTGAGCTCTTGCAGCAGTGTAACTTTCGAAGGTGTGTGTGAGTTTGCAGGGCAGGTGGGCTGGGCAGAGGTGTCCCCAGGCACAGGGCTCGTGTTTGGGAGGTGCTGCAGTGACCAATGCACTGTCTCTGTCCCCGCAGACGCGGTGACCATGGGCTCGGTGTTCGGGCGCAGCACGGCGCTGAACCTGCAGTCGTCACAGCTCAACACGCCCCAGGACGCCTCCTGCACACACATCCTGGTGTTCCCCACCTCTGCCACCATCCAGGTGGCACCTGCAAATTACCCCAACGAGGATGGCTTCAGCCCCACCAACGGTGAGTGTTGGGGCAATCCCTCGGGCCTTTCCAGGGAATGAAGTCCTGAGGGGGCTGGGGTTCTCCAGCAAGGGAACCACGCAGGCCTTTAGGTACAGGGAGATACTCTGCTTTCCCTGTGTGCTTTCAGAGTCACACTGGTTTATTCCCAAAGGGACACAGACTAGAATGTACTTTGCCTTGCTGGCACTTGGTCAGGCCAGCCTGTGTTTTCCAGTTGTCTACAGAGCTGAGAGGAAGGAGGCACCTGTAGAGTTTCGATGTCCCTGTAAATTAGGGAGAATGTCCCAACCTGAGACTTCCTGATGGCCCCAGAGTGCTTTTACACTGAACCTGCAGTTGGAGTCAGCAACTCTGGTTAATGCTTTGTATCAAATAATCATTTTCCTGCTTTGTCCCAACTCCTTTAAATGAGTGCAGGGCAATTTAAACCAAGAGGACCTACAAACACGTCCAGGGGCTGTATTAATGAGGGCAGTTGGGCTAGAGAGGAAGGCAGGCCACTGCTTTTAAGGCTTTGATCTGTCCCTCCTGGAATGTCCAAGGGCCTCTGAAGCGAAGCTGCCCCTCTCAATCCCTGTCCCAGGAGGCCCCGGGATCCCTCCCGAGCACGACAAACATTAACCTGCATTAACCTGCCCCTTGGTGCTGCAGATGTTAATTACAGTCAGGTACAAGAATGGCCTTTTCCAAAATGGTGTTAAATTTAATTTTCTTAACTCTGCTCTACTTAATGATTAAGCTGCTTCCTATGCCATTAGCCAGCTCATTTCTGCTCTGGGGCCAAGCAGAGCATGACATTAGCTCTGGTTTGTTTACTGAGGCTGTAGGACACAAGTTAATAAACTTCAGTTAAATCACTGCTCCAGCAATCCAGAGGTTCTCTTTGGGAGAGGAAGGAAAACAACCACCTGCCTCTTTCAGTACTGGGGCTTCAGGTGAAATGCGTTCAGGACACATATCCTTTTCCATTTTATACGGAGTAGATTCCTCTTTTTCAAGAGAAATTGTTATTTATTGCATGTAGGATGCATGACTTCTATTTAGGGCTTTTGTTTTAGTAGAAATTTGGTTGCACTTCTAATTAATGCAGTTAATTCAGACAGCTCCCACTGTCCCTATCTACCCACTGAAACACACTTTAAATGTCATTATACACTTTCATTTCTTTGTCTGCTGAGAAATCTTGGCAAGAAGAAAAGCCCTCTAAACCGTATTGTGATGGGTGTGTTGATGGTGCCTTACCCTTGGCAATACTCATGGCATTGTACAATACTCATGGTGTTGTAACTTGTGTGCAGGTGATGAGTAGTGGAATGCACATGGCAAACACACTTCCCTGGATCTGTAGCCCTCCCCACACATTAACATAAACCAAATTAATCCAGCCAATTACACTGAGGAGCTGTGTGGAGTTGCTGAGGGGGAAGTGGGCTCTGAGCAGCTGTTGCTGGGGATCCTGGGGCAGTGTTTGAAAGGAGCACGAGTCCATTGCTGTGAGTGGGGCCTTGGTGCCCCCATGGATTCTGGGGCACTTTCCCTGGAGCTGCCAGGGGCTGTTCCCAGAGCCTGGGGCTGGTGTGGGGCTCTGGGAGCCTGAGCAGCAGCAGCTGTGGCACATGGAGCTGTGTGTGACCATTGCAGGTGTTTTCTTAAGGGTCTCTGTGACCATTGTCAGTTGTTCTGTACAAAGTTCAGTCTGGATTTTCTGGAGCTGCCACAACAGGAATTCTGCTCACTCTGCAGCCATTGCTAAAATTCATTATCCCAATAGTTGCCTGCCAACTTTCCCTTTCAAGTCTATGTGGTTGCAGTCAAGAGTTCTAAGGGGGATTAACAGTAAAGTGTTTATCTCTGCTTTTATCTGCCTTGGGAGTATGTAAAAGAAAAAAGGGAATGATAATAAATTAAAGGGAATGGTAATAAATTACAAAAATTTCTGGGAGAAAATTAAAAACGAGTACAGCACATTGGAAATGATTTTCCTTTCTTTTCCTTTTCAGATGACATGTTTGACCTCCCATTCCCAGATGACATGGACAATGACATTAGAATTTTGATAACAGGGAATCTTCACTCTTCACCAAATTCCTCCCCAGTTCCTTCCCCTGGATCACCATCTGGCACTGGAGTGGGATCTCACTACCATCACAGTAGGGTAAGGCTGCAGCAACGTAGGGCACACACTGCTTTAAACAAACCACAAAGACCCAAATCCTCCAACAAAATCTTTTCCTGTAGATTCTTATGCATAATTAGGTCAAAGGCAAGCAAAACTGAGTTAAAACTGAAGGCTAAATACTGCTGGAGAAGGTGTCTCTGCACTGACTGTTTGCACCTTCCAAGTTAATTGTTGGTGGATAATTGAGGGGGAGAGAGGAGGAGAGAGAAGCTTTATTGTTGTGTGGCACACCACAGCTGATGGCCCTGCAGAGATTTAATCTGTATTCATCCATTCTGTCCTGGAAAATCCTGTGGAATGTCCCTGGCACAAAGTGCCAAGTCTCTAAGAGAAAGGAAGCTGTGACAGCCCCGTTCCCCCAGATTTCAGGGGAGCCAGGAGGGAGAGAATTCTCCCAGTGATGAAACCCTGCCCATGGAAACTCCGCAGGTGCTGGATGGTTATGCAAATGTTGTTTTCTTAGGAATATTTAGCCCAGAGCACACAGCGTTTGGGAGTTATTTTTGTTTGAAGTGGCTTTTATAAAGTCAGTTCCAACATCAGTGATTACTTAAAATGCAAATTATTTTTGGTAATTCAAGTTATTTTTTTGAATTGGCATAGCTTGGATCAGGTTTGATGGAACTCTCACTCCTACATTTAATCATCTAAGACTGAGCCTTTCTCTTAAAATGGTTTCCATCACAATTAGGTAGAAGTTTGATGCTTCATAATTTCCTGTGAAGTTTTGTTCTAAAAGTAATAACTTTAAAGCAGTACCATATTACTTCTTTACTAAATAATACAGTATTTTATTAGAGAAACAGGGTAACTTTTCTACCATTTTTGACATGTCAATGAGATGTTGAGACCAGAATTCTGATTCCTGAACATGGCTCAATGGTGTTAGTTTCAACCCTGGACGGAGAAAGTCCTGCCTGTATTTTCCTTGCAACCTCTGCCAAGATGCCTCAGTGGCAGCATTAATTCAGTCAGGGAGAGAGAAATGCCTCCTGCCTCAGCCACAGAAATGCTAATCTGCAGTCCACAACCACCTTGTGTTGATTGTGCAACTCTCCCATCAAAGGCCTGATACCAGCACACGGCTGTCCCAGTCATTCCAAACTGGTGCGTGGGCAAATGGAAACTTCCAAATTCTGCTGCCAAACCCTGAAGCCGTAAATCACAGCTCCTCACACTCTCCTTTCTCCTCAGTTCCCTCAGCAGTCCCTGTTGTGTCCCACTTTGCAGAGCTTGCTCCCAGTGGAGCTGCATGTCCTGAGAGCAGCCCTGGCAGGTTCCTGCCTGAGCCCCGAGCCCTGGGCAGGCCCCTCCAGCTGAACCCGAGTCATTCCCATTAACCATTAAGCCAGGCCTGGTAATTGCAGTGTAATGTTTGGCTTTAGCAGAGCAGCAGTGTGTGATCATCCCCCCGTGGGCGCGGGGTCAGGGCAGTAATTGGTGCCTGGGCACCAGCCCCGTGTGCCGCTCTGAGGGCACCTGCTCCAGGCCTTTCCCTGCCTTGGGTTCCTGCCCAGCCCCACTGCAAGGGACTGGCAGGGAGGGTTTGTGACTGAGCTGCTTTCTGTGCAGTGCAACCTTTTCTGTTAATCTCTTGACATTTCTGGATGAAGTGAGCTGCTCTCCCAGCTGTCTGGGAACCCACAGTGCTTCTGAAACAAGGCTGGAGCACACAACTAGAGGGGAAAAGGGCAGGGCCTGGATAACTCTCAGATTCCTGACTGACTAAAGGATGGCTCATTTGTTACAGGACAGTAATTAGCAAACAAAGTCACTGTCCCAGGACTGGGCTGCATTGACACAGACCTCAGAGCTGCCTTTTCCCTCTCTTGCAGAGCCAAGGGGAACGTCTCCTCTCCAGGGAAGCCCCCGAAGAGCTGAAGCAGCAGCCTCTGGCTCTGGGATACTTCGTGTCGACTGCCAAAGCGGAGAACCTCCCGCAGTGGTTCTGGTCCTCCTGTCCTCAGGCACAGAACCAGTGTCCCCTCTTCCTGAAGGTCTGTCCTGCTCCACGTGGAGCACTCACTATCCATCGCTATTCCCATGCCTGTGAAAGCTGCACGTTGGAGTCTGTGGTGTCAGTGTGAACCTGCAAACTCCCCCTCAGAAATGCAGAACTCCAGTCGGTTTATTAAAAAATGTAACCATTAATTTAGAAATACACATGGTCGTGGGGGGTTCAACACAGAATTGCCAGCTTTCCACGCTGTCCTGATGTGATTCAGAATGGATGTGTTTCCTGGGAATCTTTAGCAGTACCTGCTGCATGAAGAGTTAACCTTTGCTCTCTTCCTCTGCACAGGCCTCTCTCCATCACCACATCTCTGTAGCGCAGACAGATGAGCTTCTACCTGCCAGAAATTCTCAGCGAGTTCCTCACCCCCTTGACTCTAAAACTACATCAGATGTCTTGAGGTAACGCCTTTTGGATTTTCATTTCTGCCCTAAACCTTTGGGACTGAGCTCGGAGGTTTCAGAGTGACCTTTCCAACTGGCAAAATTACTCATCAGTTTTATCAGCAGATTTTAGCCCTGCTGTGCCCTGCTTGTGTCTCAGGGCATCTCCTCCCCCAGCTGCCAGAGCAGGGCTCTAAGGGGAATTCTGTGGGTTTCCCACTGCTGTGCACAACAGCGCCAAGGAAAGTCAGAGCAGCTCAGCCCTGCCAGGGGGACACCTTGGTTTGCCCCCTGCAGACTGCCCTGATCCCGTGGGGTCTAATCTGGGCTGTGCCACTCATTATCTTTACTCACCCAACGGAATGGATTTGTAGAGATAAAAACACCTGCTGATAGCACTGTGCTGGGAGCTGGGATATGAAGGAGACACGGTTCCTGAATTCATGCAGGGTGTGTGTGGTGTTCAGGATGATGTGAGGCCTGTTTGCCTCCACCCCACCTGTGGGGACTGCACACAGGTCTGTGTGATGAGAGCAGTGAGGGACACGCCTGGGAACAAACAGCAGCAGCAGGGAACAGGAATGGCTGAGCTAAGGAAATTGGGGGTGTGTTATTCTAGAATATCTGAATTTGCAGCCTCTTGGAGGACTGGGCTGTCACAGGTGTCTCAGGTACTGAGTAAAAGGAGGCTGCAGTGCACAGGGGAAGGATGCGATCCAAGGTTCAAGTTACAAGATGAGAAATTCCAGTTAGCTCCAGGATCTCAGGAACAGTGTGATCACACAGCGGTGCAGGGTGCCCAGAGAGGCAGAGGTGTTCAGTCCCCAGGGCCTGGACAGCAGTGCCTTTGAAGTGCTGTGAGCCCAGAATCTCTGTGCACAGGGAGGGCCTGCATGCAGCTAGTTCAGCCAGAGCAAAGCTAAACCCTGCGCTGCTGAGCGCGGCTCAGACAGGGTGCAGCCCCAGGAGGAGGTGGCAGCCCCTGAGCAGGCTGTGACTGTGCCCTGTGTGCAGGTTCGTGCTGGAGCAGTACAACGCCCTGTCGTGGCTGACGTGTAACCCGGCGACACAGGACCGCAGCTCCTGCCTGCCCGTGCACTTCGTGGTGCTCACCCAGCTCTACAACGCCATCATGAACATCCTGTAGGACACACACAGCACTTCTTCCTCTGGCTGCTTCTCCCCTCCGCCCGGGAACGTGCCACAACCTGCAAAGAGCTCGGTTTTGCTTCTCTTCAGACCAGTCCTGTGCTGTGCTTCTGTTCCTCCGAAAGCACATGTGAATTCTGCAGTGTTCAAAAGCAAACTACCCATTAACATCTCTGGCAGCTTCAGTCCAAAACCTGGGAACATCCGAGAACAGTGAACACAGAGTAACCTCATGCCAGTGTTAGTTTGGTGGCTCAGTAACTACTGGTCAGTGTGATTATTTTTTTTAATATTTTATTTTTTTAAGGAAGACTACAGGATCTTTTTGCATTAGGAACTGATAAAGACCCACGAGCAGTGTCAGCCCTGCGAGTACAAACCACCTTGTAGTGACCAGTTCGAGTGTTTCGTTGTTTGATCGTCGTAAACTGGGACTTTGCAGGAGGAAAAAACCACAAACACAAAACCACACAGTTGTAGTCTCGTATAAATATTGGAGTTTTCTGTCTACCTGGAGTTCCTGTCAGAGTGGATTGGGATGAATGCATGCATTTGTTACCTGTCCATGTAGATATGAATGGTCTGGAGATACTTTATTTATTTTTAGGTTTGGGGAGGGGAGGGATTAAATTATAAAGGACCAGGAACAGTAGAAATACCTTAAAAATCCAGCTCCGTTCCACTGTAGGGTTATTTATCTACAGACCTCTCACTCTTCTGACCTGGAGATCAAAAGTGAAGCTCGTAACAATCAAAGTCTGGGAAGGGAAGTGTGTTCTGGTAAGGATATCTTGTATTTTAAGGAGCTCTCCCCTGCGCTTAGCCTGGTGAAAGCAAGGAATGGCCAGTGTTCAATGAAGGATAACACTACCTAAGGGAGAAGAGTGAGAGGGAGGTAGGGAGGAAAAATACTTTAAAGCCCAGTGTCAGGGCAAGTGGAAAGTGGTAAATTAATCTATTGTAGAGCTATGATTGAGATATATTTCCAGTAAATTTAGTGATGCTAGAAAAGTATTTACTGAAAGCCAAGTCGCCCTTTAATTCTGGGCAGACTCGTCCATGTACATATCCAAAAATATGGTTTTTGTTTACACTAAATCAGTCACAAATCTGGTGTATTTTTTCTGACTATAGGAATATTATTTCAAAGAAATAATTTTTAAAAATTATATCATGAAATTAGTACTTGAAGTTACACCACTGTGGTGGCTAAGTTACTTTGTTTAGTGAAATGATCGCCATTGGGAAAGTTAATGGCTAATTGAAGTATTTTTATGACTCCTTCATTCCAGGCTCCAAGGGGTTCCCATTCCAGCCCCATTCCCTCATTCTGGGGGTGCACTGGGCAGCAGGAGGGGGCTGGGGTCGGGCACTTGCATCAGGCTGGGTGACCCTTCCCTGGCTGTGGAGAAAAACTACCAAGTTTAGAGTTCTTCCAAAAGACTTTCATGTTCTGGTTAAAAAAAATGAAATTCTATGATTTTAAAAAGTATTTTTCTTGAGATAATGTAACATTTAAAACAAATTATATAAAATAATAAAAGAAAAAAAAAAAGAATTGCTTGTGTAATGAGAAGGTGAAGGCAGGGGAGGAACCTGTAAATGGATTATTTCCTTCCCTGCTCCACCCCTCCGTGTGGGTGTCCTCTTTGCAATGTATAGGTTAAAAAAAATCTGATATCAAACCATTTGTATCTAATGTGTACAGTGTAAAATTGACTTTAAAAATATTGCAGTACTATTTTTTCTTAATCAGAAAAGAAAATTCTCAAGGCCTTTTGAAGAGCATAAAAAGATGAAGATTGTAAACTTGTATAAAAAAATTTAACTTGGGGAGGAAAAAAATGTAAAGTAGACATTTGTAATCTTTTACCATTTGGGGGTTATTTGTTCCCAGGATTCATCTGAACTTTGGATTATTATTTTGCTTATTGTTTTTAAATGGGCCGTTTTTATCCAGGGGCGTTTCTTCCCCACAAACCTGGTTCTAAGCAAAAATTAGAAATTAAAAAAAGGGCAGCAAGGAGTAGTTTTCATCTGGTGTCTTTTATTTAATTTTTTTAAGTTAAGAGAAGCTGGTGACATATTTATACGTTTTTGTGCAAAATAAATGAATGGCAATAGATTTTAAAGAAAAATCTTATGTACTTCAGTGTGAGAAGTTCTGTATAATATTTCCCTTAAATATGCATTATTTTACTTGTGAGTTTTTTACTGAATTAATCTGAAATGTACAAGCCCTGGCTTTCCTACAGAGTGAAGAAAGTTATTTTATTTTTTTTTTTATTTCTAACTTTGGAAAATCACGCCTAAATCAGAATTATTATTACAGTTGTTTGAGCTAAAGGGAGTGGGAGGGTGGGGAATGTCCAGCATGCTTGTATGTATATTTCAGAACCTTTTTTAAATGTAAAAGCTGTACATTTCTGAGGAGTTCTGAATTTCTTTTTGTTTTCTTTTTTTTTCCTCTGAGCATTTTGCAGTGAGCTTCTTTTATATATAGCCGACAATTTGAAAGAAAACAAAAAAAAATGTGAAGTTCATTTTAAATCTACAGTATATCGCTGGTACAATACACTAAAAAAGACTTTGATAAAAAGAAACAATAATAATAAAAGACCTCCATTTTAAATGTCATTCATATATACCTTGTGGATGAGAGCTATATACTTTTACACACTTTTTTTAGATGAATAAATTATTGAATTACTGAAACTGTTGGTGGAGTTTTATTCTTGTCTTGAACTCTGAGCTTTTGGCATTCCCAGGGAAGGAGGGGGTGCAGATCCAGGGGTGTGAAGGGAACTGAAATGTTCCAAACCTTGGCTGTTGTGAGGGGAGATTGGGTGTCACTGGTGCCAAGGATGGAAAAGCCTGCAGGGAGCAGCCTGGGATCATTCAGTGCCACAGGAACAATGGCTGCTTTCCCTGGGCAGCTCCAAACCCAGGAGCTCCACCAGTGATGGATGAACTTCTCCACGTGCAGCAGGTGAGTGTCCAGCGGGAGCTGCAGGACAGGGGACAGGGACAGGGACAGGGACAGGGTGGCTGCAGGACAGCCCTGCGTGAGAGGGATGTGGAAGCAGAGCCACGGCCCCAGGATTCCCAGAGGAGCTGCACTCAATGATCCCTGTGGGTCCAGCTCAGGAGACTGGGATGCTGTGCTAATTGTGAATTCTGTGCTAATTGGCCCTGCTGTGGGCAGGGCTGCCTTGGACTGCTGGACCCCAAGAGGTCTCTTCACAGTGAGACACTCTGGGTTTAGGAGAGTGCCCCCCGTTGGGCACAGATGTGCCAAAATGACATTAAATGAACAGCTGTGCCATCCCGGGATGTGGGGGCTGAGCCAGCTGTGCCATCCCGGGATGTGGGGGCTGAGCCAGCTGTGCCATCCCGGGATGTGGGGGCTGAGCCAGCTGTGCCATCCCGGGATGTGGGGTTGGAGCCAGCTGTGCCATCCCGGGATGTGGGGGCTGAGCCAGCTGTGCCATCCCGGGATGTGGGGGCTGAGCCAGCTGTGCCATCCCGGGATGTGGGGGCTGAGCCAGCTGTGCCATCCCGGGATGTGGGGTTGGAGCCAGCTGTGCCATCCCGGGATGTGGGGGCTGAGCCAGCTGTGCCATCCTGGGATGTGGGGGCTGAGCCAGCTGTGCCATCCTGGGATGTGGGGTTGGAGCCAGCTGTGCCATCCTGGGATGTGGGGTTGGAGCCAACTGTGCCATCCTGGGATGTGTGGGCTGGAGCCAGCTGTGCCACCCAGGGACAGCCCCTGTTCCAGCAGTGCTGGCTGGCAAAAGGGCATAGGGGAGTTCCTGCAGACCCCAAATGTTTCACAGCTGATCTTTGTGGCTCTCTCCCTTACAAGGAGTATCCTAAAAGAACAACTTTTCCATGACAGCTGGAGCCACACGAGCATCCAGTGACAGCTCCAGTGACAGGATGGAGGAACTGCCACTCCTTTCCATGGCTCTTTAATGGCCATTTGGGATTTCCTCAGTAGTTGTTAATTCTGGTCCACTTGAATTTTGGTGCATCTTATTTCTGCATTTAGACAGTTACAAAAATAGCCTCTAAGATTTGACCTTTTTTAAACTTTCAAGCTTGTATCTTTTCGTTCGCTGTACTACTGTAAACTATGGTACTAAATGACACTGTTCAATTACCCTGTCCACGTTTGTACAGAACAGTTACCCTTGGTCTTCCCCTGTGAGATCTGGAAGCCCCTGGAATTACTGCAGAGCAATATTTGTTAAATGGGGATTACTTTGTGGCTAATTCGTTGGCTTTAAAGGCAAAACCTACCAATTAAATATTCTGTTCCATCAGGACTGTAAGGATGAACTGAATGAAAACATCTGAAATTTCAGTTAATTTGTAACAATAATGGAATATCTATGACAAAGGTGCACAGCATTTGTGGTGATGGACTCAGCTCTTTAACTCCGATAAAGAAAATGCTTTTAAAGATTAGGCTGACAATAAACTATTTGTCCTTTCCCAGCTGCCATCTCTATTTTTGACAAAATGTCATGGCCACCTGAAAGCTGTTTCAGCACATGCAGAAAGCATCAGAAATGGTGAAGTAAACATGAGGTTTATGGGCAGTGTCTCCCCATTTACAGTGGAAATGGAAACAGGAAGTATTTGGTTTTTAACAACAAAGCAGGATTTATAAAATTACGCAGGTTCCACTTCCCTATTTGACCCTGAACCTTCACCCTTGGACAGATGTTTATGTGGCAGCCCCTGGTTTGTGTTCAGGGGCTGCTCCCCACCAGGTACCAAAGCAGCAGTGCCAAGGCCATCGCACAGGATGTGGGAACCTCAGGGCTGTTTGAAACCTGCAATACTCTGCAGAGGCCTGGAAGAAGATGGCTCTGTGTTCTGTGTGAGGCCAGCTGGGAGTTCAGGCTGCCCTGAGCTGGGAGTGCTGGGATCCCACGGGAGCTCTGCTCCAGGCAGGGCCTGGCCAGGCTGAGCCACTCTGTACGAGCAGCTCCTGCTCCACTGCTGTGCTGGCCTGGCCACTGCAGCCATGGCCCAGCATATCCAGCAGAGCTGATAAAAGCCAAAAATACACAGCACATGCTCACTGAGCTGATAAACATCAGCTTTTTGCCTCTAAGAGCTGCTCATTGAAACCCTTCAGAATCATGGTTAAAAGCCAGCTCAGCATGAGGGCCCCTGCAGCAAACCAGCAGGACATGGCACTGCTGGGAACTCTTCTCCAGGAATACCTTCCGTGGTCCTGCAACACCTGCCAGAATCCACTGCTCCCTCTGCTTGCCCCACAGGGTCTGCTCCAACTGCACTGCCACGCTCACTTGGCTCAGAGGACACCACAGCAGCCTCTGCTGCCAACACCTTCTCCTCCCCAAAGCTCTGCTTGCAGTTCTTAGCCAGCCCTGGTACCCAGCCACCCCCTCCACCTTCACATCCCAGGAATGTGTGCTCTTTCCCACCGCACACACACCTTTTGCCGCTGGACAGATGTTTCATTTCAGCAATAGCTGCTCTTGCAGGATCTTTGTCATCTACCCAGCAGCATCAGCTGCTCCCCAGGCAGTGATGCTCACTCCAGCTGGGCCCTTTCAAAAGACACAGCCAGGCCAAGCAGGCCAGGGAACTGCTGCAGCCCACGTGGCAACCAGGGCAGGCCTAGAGCCTTCACAAGTGGAATTTATTTTCCTTACACAGTAAATTAGACATATGTTTAAAAAACTCCTACCAGCCTGACACTCTCTTTGTTTTTATTTAAGTATTTTGCCATTGGGAAAATGTCAGGCTGGTATAAATCTAGGAACAAACTGGACCCTCAGTATTGCTGCTACTGCGAGTGTTTGGAGAACTTTCTGCCAACGGACTTTATATCCAGAACCCCCATTAAAAAAGGATTACACACACACAGCCCTGCAGAGAAGGCACACAGGTTCCTGCAATTCTGTAAAACACAATCCCACAGACAAAAAAAACCCCCAAAAATGAAAACAAAACCACAACCAACCAAAAATACAATAAAAACCCCCGAAAAAACCCAGAAAAAAATTTTTACCTTTGCAGTTGGGTGAATAGTTTAAGAAGTCTTCTTAAGCCAACCTTTTTTCAGTTGTCTGTGATTTCCTGCAGCCAATGACAGCTGTAACAGGTCACATTAATCACATCCGTGCCATTCTCTGTGCGGGGCTGTCTGTAAGAATAAATTGAAGTCACATCCTTGGTCCTCCAGCAGGGGTCATGTTTTGATGGCAAATGAAACTCCAGCTTCTCCCTAGACAGGGCTTTAAAAAACCAAATTAAACTGCACAGTTACAGAGCTGGATCATTAAAGGTCAACCACACGAGCAGGTGCGGGTTCATTGGTCAAAGTGCTCCACCCCACTTGTAATCAGTCTCGGTGGTAATTTCATTAGTGCCTGGGGAAAAGCCAGGCCAGGAGAGGCAGGTGATGGGGCAGGGTGCGCATGGCGGGGCAGGGGCTCTCAATCCCACAGGGGTAATGGCCCATGGAAGTGCTAAAAGAACGGAGCTGCGAGCAGCTCGCCGAGCTCCGGCTTCAGCAACGTTTCACTCGCACGGAATTGCCCTTGGATTTCTTATCCGTCAGGCTGCAGCTCGTGGGGAAGGGTTCTGCTGCAATGGCACACATGGCAATGGCACACGCTGCAATGGCACACACGGCAATGGCACACACGGCAATGGCACACATGCCAATGGCACACACAGCAATGGCACACACAGCAATGGCACACACTGCAATGGCACACACGACAATGGCACACACGGCAATGGCACACATGGCAATGGCACACACGGCAATGGCACACACGGCAATGGCACACACTGCAATGGCACACACGACAATGGCACACACGGCAATGGCACACACAGCAATGGCACACACAGCAATGGCACACGCTGCAATGGCACACGCTGCAATGGCACACACTGCAATGGCACACACGGCAATGGCACACACGGCAATGGCACACACGGCAATGGCACATGTAACAATGGCACATGCTGCAATGGCACACACAGCAATGGCACACATGGCAATGGCACATGTAGCAATGGCACACACGGCAATGGTACACATGGCAATGGCACACACGGCAATGGCACACACTGCAATGGCACACACGACAATGGCACACATGGCAATGGCACACACGGCAATGGCACACATGGCAATGGCACACACGGCAATGGCACACACGGCAATGGCACACACAGCAGTGGTACACACTGCAATGGCACACACTGCAATGGCACACACAGCAATGGCACACACGGCAATGGCACACACAGCAATGGTACATGTAGCAATGGCACACATGGCAATGGCACATGCTGCTGCACCACCTGAGTGGCCAGGGATGGGCAGGGGACAGCAAAGGGACCTGCACGGGCCCAAGCCTGGTCTCAGGGTGACTTTAGCCATAAACAACAGGAAGCCCAAGCGGAAAACAACTCGAACCACCAAGGGCCCTGTGGTTTCTATGGCAGCAGAGTGGCAGAGGGACAGAGGACACCCCTCCTTTGCTGTGGAGATTCCCCTCATCATCACTTGTTTGCCCTCCTCTTTGCACTTTGTGTTGCTGCCTTGTTTGTTGATGTTGGGCCTTTTCACTAGTGAAATATTGCTTTTATTTAAAAGCAATATCCCACACAAGCGAACATCCCTTTCCACAATACGTAACCTTCCCTCCCTGAACAATTTCAGTCAGAAGCTGACAGGATGTAGATGTAGATACCCAATCTCCCTGCTTTTGTTAAGTTATTTAGGTGACTTGGATGAGTCCCCTGCCCATCCAGCAAGCACAAACACTTTGCTGTGGTCTACAGATTCTTGATCAGAGAGGGGACTTGCGGTGACCTCTGCTCCATATGCAACACTCTGATCTGGGGTCCTCCAGCCCAATTCCCTGCTCCTTTGGACAGCCGGAGACGGCAGCCTGGGTGCCTGTGCAGGTGAGGGGCACTGGCACCAAGTGTTAATGCATAACCCCACTGTGCCTGGGGCCAGCACGCCTGGAATGGAACTGCTGTTCCAGGTTTCTGTGCAACTACTGCCACCCCTTCAGCCTCCTGAGCAATGGCTTTGCAGTTAATAAGGGTGCAGTTAATCAGAGGAACAGCTCCAGATTTAATAAGCAAGAAAGGAAGGCACGCTAAAGGGACTGAGGGGAGGGGAAAGATCAAAACTATAAAGCTGCCCAAACTGATGTGGGATTTGGGGCAAACTGTTGGCTTTGCTACTCCTTGTCTGTGTAACAATCAATGCCACTGGCTCACTGTCTGGAGCTCTGGCTCTTTTTAAGGCTCTGAAGTAGCAGAATGCAGAACGTTAATTTGCAAACTTTAGTGAAGATGATATAAAATTACTCAGGATAAAAACTAAAACCTGCAAACACTTACAGAAAGATCCCAGAATGTTGTGAAACTGGCCAATATAATATCAGAAGGAATTAATAGTAAGACGCACAGAAAAAAAATTAAAAATTACGCTAAACACATAGATGTGGAATGACCTCTAAACTGGGACACAGATCAGGATGAGTCACTGAACTGGGATGTCCAAGCCAAAAATGACCCCAGCAGGAAAGGAGTGAAGCCACTCAGTCAGGCCAAGCCCAGCCCCATGCTCAGCTCTGTTCTGCTTGTGACATGTCCCCACCCCAGGAATCAGGCAGGACTTGAGGGCAGAGGAAAGCAGACCCTGCACCCCTTCCCATGACTGCCCCGAGATCTGTGTGTGTCCCAGGGCACTGCAGGCCCCGTGGGGAGCTGGAGGCAGGAACGCAGCCACCCCTCTGCGGGGATGTGCTGATCCTTCCCCTGGCTCCCACTGCCCTGGAGCACCTTGCAGCTCCTGGGGGAAAATCCTCTCCAAATCCCACAGGATCACTTTCTCACCACCCAGCACCTTCCAAAAAATGGCTTCATCCCAGGCCCCGATTCCAGTCAGAGGCTTGGGAAATGCTGAGATCCGCCCGCGCTTCAGTCGGTTGGTCACAGGCAGGGGCTGCACCTTCCCTTCCCTTCCAGGTGCTCTGATGGCTCCTCTGGCTGCACTACAGGTAAAAATGCTGGGTCTACATCAGGTTTTTATTAAAGAACTCCTCTCCTCATTCCCAACCCAGCATGTCTGAGGAGCTTGGCTGAAATTTTAGCATCGTTAACACCCCATCAATGCTGTGTGAAACATGCCTGTAGGCCAACGCTGGGGAAGTATCCATCTGGAATCCATCCCTGGCATGGATCAAAGTCACATGAGAGCCTGCCCCTGGACATTCTGGTGACTCTGCTGTGGGGAGAGGAGGCTGCAGGAGTCCTAAGCATTTGAGACATCTGATCAGGTCTAGCTGTCAGTGGCCCAAGCTCTGTCCTTGAATTATGCTTATCTCTGACCAGCAGAGCCAGGAGAACCCTCACTGCTTTGCAAGATGAAATGAAGCTGAAGCTTCCAGCAAGGAGCAAAGCTGAAAGGGAAAAGTCTGGACTCTTGTAGATAATCTGAGGAGGAAGGGGAAGAGCAGCTGGCTGAACTAAGAAGCAAGTCTAAGTGCAGAGATGGGACAGGGAAAGAAGATATTCCTACACCAAAGGTCTGCTTTGTTCCTCTCGGACTTTGTGTCAAAGCAGCAGAGAAGGAACTGTAAAATCCAGAAGAACTTTTTTCAGAGCCTGATAAAAAATGCAGGCCATAAATGTATCACATCCCTAAAACACTTCTGCAGTGCATCCAGGGCCTACACAAGGTGACCAGGCACCCTGATCCAGCTGGAACAGAGCCACTGCACCCAGTTTTCTTTGTTGGCCTGGACCAAATTCTGAACTTCTCCAGAGGTGGGATTTCCACTGAGCAGAACAGTGCCGAGGAAAGGAGTTTCACTTAGGACAGTGCCTGATAGGTTCCCACACAGCAAGCTGGCTGAAGGCTAAATTATCTGCTTCAGAGCAGTGAAGGATTGATATGCTTGAACTCTGTAAGGTTGGAATTACTCAAACACCTCCTCTGACTCCAAGACGTTGGAAATAACTCAGAAGGGGACTGATTAATGCCAGGCTCACACCCTGCTCCCCCTAAAGGCTCAAGAATTCAGGCATGGCATCTTTGATCCAGGAGAAAGCCTCACAGCTATATCTGCTGTGCCTGTCTCTCAACAAATGGACTCCCTTTCCTAGAGATTTTAACTCTGGCAGCACTTGGCCCTCAACACATATCAGCTGATGTATAGTGCTTGTCTGGACACATTTGGACCAGTCCTGATTCTCTGTCCCTTTCTTCTCTCCCCTGCTTTCCAAATAGCCGTCCGTGACTGTTTACTTTGGCAACGCCTGCAAAAAAAAATAGTCTCAATGAAAAGGCAAAATCCATTAGGAAAAGGCAGCTGAGTGCTAAAAGGCCCCTAATCAGTAGAAAGTTTAAAGAGCACCGCTCGGAGAGAGGCTGCGGTGCCTTTCCAACACCTCCCCGGCAATGTGTGAGGCTATGACATGTCAGAGTGAAGCCCCAAACACAGGCACGCTGCCAGGGGAGCTGTTTCCTTAGGGCTCAGGAGGGCCTGTGTCCGGCTGGGTGCTGGGGAAGGGAGCTGCTGATGGAGGAACATCACAGCAAATCACTGCAACCACAGTGGGCAGAGTTCACCCAGCTGGCTCCAGCCTTGGCTGCTCTCAGCTACAGCACGAGTGGGAGGGTTGATCTGCAGCTCAGCATTACAACTGGACCAAAACTTGGGGTTTAAGGGCCAGTGCAGCTCCAAGTAAGGGGATCTCAGGAAAGCCAGCTGGGGCAGAAAAGCAGTGCTAGAAAATGATCTGTGGAGAAAGAAATGCCCTCAAAATGTCTTGTTGTCTGAAACACTAAATTCAGCCAAGAGCTGAATACAGTTCCAGCTAAACTGCAGTTGCCCAAAGCACCTCTCAGCTGTGGATCCCAGCTGAGAAATGACTGCTCCCCTCAGCTCTATGAGGTAGCCAATGCCCCAGCCTGGGTAGGTTTACTTGTTTTGGGTTGCAAATATTTCAAACCACCACCATCCAACATTCACGAGTGTACTGAATTATGGATTTCAAAGCGTCACAAAGAAGTCAACAAACCACTCCTTTCAGTTCCCCTATGAAGAAGAAAGTTGCATGCTTTTCTTTCAGGGAGCAATCAAAATATTTGTAATGAATCTGCTGCTCTATGAACTGTTTTTAAAGTTTGATAGAAAAAATCAGGCTCAGGTTTAGCTCCTCCTTCATCTTCTGGGGTTTTTATTATGGTGTGTAAGGGAACTCCGGCACAATTTACCTCTAGCAGCTCCATGCCACTAAAGGATGTGCATGTCAGTCCACAGGTAAACTATTTTCTAAGCTATGTAGACCTCTCCAATCAGTAAAAAATTCTAAGACATGCTTAAGAAAGTGTCAATAATTGAAATTACGTTGGGCTACACAACAGGCCATACAAGAGGTCAAAGTCCTATTATATAAGAGTCTTTTGATGTCTAAGGCAGTTCTGCATTGGACAAACATGGTCCTTTGATCTATTTGCGAATTTTTGACTTCAAAAAAGGAAAATCAGAAGTCCTTATTGCTCTGGATACTCCAGAAGGCAGCAAGGAATATTATCAGTGAGCTGGAGAACCTCTCTTATGAAGAGTGAGAGAGCTGGGGGTGTTCACCTGCAGAAGGTTCCGGGGACACCTTAGAGCCTCTTCCAGTGCCTAAAGGGCTCCAGGAGAGCTGGAGAGGGACTGGGGACAAGGGATGGAGGGACAGGACACAGGGAATGGCTTCCCAGTGCCAGAGGGCAGGGATGGATGGGATATGGGGAAGGAATTGTTCCCTGGGAGGGTGGGCAGGCTCTGGCACAGGTGCCCAGAGCAGCTGTGGCTGCCCCTGGATCCCTGGCAGTGCCCAAGGCCAGGCTGGACAGGGCTTGGAGCAGCCTGGGACAGTGGAAGGTGTCCCTGCCATGGCAGGGGTGGCACTGGATGAACTTTACGGTCCCTTTCAACCCAAACCAATCTGTGATTCAACGTGTCTTAGTGTCTACTTTTAAGAATTTTGCACCTTACAGGAAAGCAAAAAGGTATTTCTGATGCTCTTAGAAGTCTTTCCATAACTCCAGTTTTATTACAGAATGAAGTTCTAGTGAAACATCCTAACCTGAGAGAGCCATGGAATTTTGGGGAAGTATCTCTCACACTACGAAAATGTCATCACTAAAGCATAAATAAGTTCCAGACAGCCAGGAATGATTCAAGTACAAACATTGCAGCATAAACTGTTTTCCTTCTAGAAACTAGAAAATTAACTGACACGAAAGAATAAACCAGTGTCCTAAGCCTTTATCATCTGTAACAGATGACTGGAGAACACCCACTACCCTCAAATGGGCAGAAGCAGCAGGCAGAGCTGAAATGCCTTCGAATTGTGTTGGACTTTTTGGAATGTCCTGTCCCAGTGACGGATCTGGAAACATGCAGCGTGTGTGGCACATGTGCTGTACCAACCCAGCCTGCTGCCACAGTAAAGCAGCCCCACCTGGGCAAGGCTCAGCCCACTGCAATTATCTCCTTAGAGAACTTGATTCACTCAGCACTTTCAGCAGGCTCTGCTCTCAGCCAGCCCTGAATTCCCACCTGTCCCTCCTGCTGACCAATCCCTTCCAGCTATCCAGAGGTGATGGAGATGCACACACCTGCCCTCCTCCCCAGTTAAATAAAGCCTTAGATAAGGCTTTCATGGGCAGGCTGGGCCCTCTTTCGGCTTTTTTTTTTTTTTTTAATTTAAAAAAAAAGGTGTTTAGAGGCTTCTAAGCCATTTACGTTTAAGGAATTATTCCTAGACTCTGGAGTTAGCTTCCACCTCCAGAAGCCTGGAAGGTAAGAAGAAGTTTCTTATCTCTTTATAAACTTTTCATGTGTATGTTGCTCTGTCGGCATTTTTTCTGCTGTGCTACCTGGTGATTTGGTTTGGTTTTGGTTTATTTCCTTTTTTTATTTAGAAGGACATGTGTTAGAACAAGATGTTTCCTGGCAAGATGATGGTCTTTTGCCTGGTGTTGCCTGTTTTGAGGACACATTGTCATTCTGGTTGGGTTGCAATTCTGACTATGGAGGTTAGGTTTGAATTTGACCGTAAAAATGGTCAGGTTTCAAGCTGTGCTGGATTGTTGTACACTAGGCTGTAGTGGCTGCTTATATTCCTCCAGAAGGAACCTGAAAAATAGTTTACATTGTCTCCACTCTGTTCTTACGATCAACAGCAGACAATACTTCAATTTCCATTGCTTAGGAAGACTGGAAAGCCTGATCAGCAGTGGTGACCTAAACTTTGATTCACAGGCCTGTACTTTTGGGTACCCTTTTCTGTTTCTTGCTTTCACTGAAAGAGAATCAGCTCTGGGCATAGGTATTTGTTTTTCACCTCTAACAGACTGTAATTTCAATCCAGTAAAAAAACTTGCTGCTAAGAAGTATTTGCTAAAGAACTGGCGATGCCCTTAATGACAGCAGTGCTGCCTGGAGGGCAGGGAGACAGGAGTTCCATGAGAGGACATCTCCTGTCCCACTTGACATCTGTTCTGTAGCCCTAACATGCTTTCAAGTGCCTCTCCTCTAATAACCAGAAATCTGTGAAGAACTTGGCATCCTGCAATGCTTTACAGATGCCCTGAAAACCATATAAAGGAATGTGTAAAAAGAGACATAATTAGACTTTGTGCAGAATTGATGAGGGGGAAGTTTAGGGGTCAAAAGTAGCCCAAAAAGTGTTTGCTTTCATTTTCTGTTCTTTTTTTTTCTCCCCAGTTTTTCCACCTTGAGGTTAAACTCATGATTTATCCCTGAGTAGGACCAAGGTGTTGCTGTTGGTCACTTGGTGGGTGTAGACAGTGACAGTGTCCCACCCCCTCCCTGCAGGGAGCAGCTCTCCCAGCCAAGTTCAGCTGAGGATGTGTCACTTGGGCAGCAAGGCTGGGAGCCTGAACTGTTTGTAGCTCCTGAGCATCTCCGGAACACCGAGGGTCATAAAAGCCCTTCTGAATGGGCACTTTACTGACAGCGCTCACCTTTAATGGCCTTTTTGTGAAGTTACAGCTTGGCTTTTAGGCCCTTTTTGCAATTCATCACTTAATCCATACATGCTACCTTGGCCAAGGGCCGGACAATGGGGCCCACTGTGTCTGGTTTTGTTATGGAACAGCCGGAGTGGCTTTTAACTAAAACAACGTATCTGAAGGAGAAAAATGTATTCACCTTGAATTCCCAACGGCTTCGACTTACTTAAGGCAGTTCTGCAGACACCGGTGTGTGCAATCAATGAAATCAAAACTGCAGCCATGGAAGGATGGTAGAAAGGAGTAAGAATGTATATGCCTTTGCATGTATAAAATATGAGGGGAGGAAATGTACAGAGGAAGGAAACAAGTATCTTGGAGCTTGGTCTGGAAAAGAGCATTTTTCTGATATGAAATTTTTCATGATTATATATAAGGGTGTATTACATTGGCAGGGAAGGACTATTACACAGCCCTGAAACCAGCTGGGGGGTCTTCTAAAGTTCCTTTAAAAAATCATACGTTTTCTGGTAGAGATCAATCCTATAATCCATTTGTTAGTTCCATTTGGAGTTGGAGGTGAAAAGATGGTAGAACTGATCCCCCCCACCAGTCTTCTAATGCTGCTGCACAAGGGCACATGGTTTGCTTTGGAACACGTAAGCCCAGGGTGCCTTGGTGGCAAAACAGAACAGCCCAAACCTGCTGAGAGTTGGAATACATCAAACTAGCTTCCTTAACTCTCCTGCTGAAACACTTTGAGGTACAGGCGGAAGAGCTGGATGTGTACCTTTAATGGGGGGAAAGGGGAAGGACTCCTTCTCTAGGCACCAGGAAGGGCTGGCATTGTCTGCCGGCACTGCTGTCAATTCTTTCACAGAAATCAATTCTCACAGAATGGTCTGGGTTGGAAGGGACCTTAGAGATCCCCCAGTTCCATCCCTCTGCCATGGGCAGGGAACCTTCCACTAGCCCAGGTTGTTCAGAATTCCATCCATTCTTTGCCAGAAGCCCTTACTGCAGGAGGGAGTACCCCACTGAAATCCACTTGTGATCCCTCACATGCTTCCTCTTTCCAGCGGGCTGACTACATGAATCCAGTGGGAGCAGGGACAACTGGTACAAGGAAGGATTGGGCTTCAGTGTTGTGGAGGAAGAGCAGTATCCATACTATCACCTTCTGGCTCAGATAGCCCAGGGACTTGCCACTTCAAGGTGGGGCCCTCAAATGGGACCATTTGGTAAAGGGTACTCTTTATTTTCCCAAAACTGCAGCTGTCAAATTAAGATTTTTTTTTTTTTTAAATGAGATTTTTCGCTTAGGTTCCAGTTAAGCTGATGTGGAAAGCTACACATCTCTGGAGGCTTCTAGAAGCACTTCAAAAGACTGAAGTAAAGTCTCAAGAAAGCCAGCAGCGAACACTATACCCTTCTGTGGAATTTATCCCACTTTAATTTGGCTCCAGGCACCTAAAGTAAAGTCACAAATTTGGCAATCAAGTACGTGGGTGGCCAGTCCAACACTTACAGAGTAAGCAACCATTGACCTCAGTTAATTTTCTTTCTACAGTTGATCCCTTTCCACACTCAGCCATTCCACCCACGTCCTGATTTTTATCAGGCCTTCAGTCTTCCAAAGAATCTCCCTCAGAGAGCAAAGTAGGACACATTCCCCCCGACTTACATGTGTAAGTGAAACCAAAGCAGGCAAGAGGAACTGGGCACCAGTGGCATTTGCCTGTAGGGCTGGAGCCGGGGCCCTGTGTGCAGCAGGCCTGCTGAAGCATTAGCTCCATTTGCTTTTTGTCTCTTAGCCCCCCACACCTGCCTGCCATTTAGCTGCCTCTGAAGGCTGGCCAAGGGACATCAGATCAAATAATAAAAGCCACATTGAAGCAGTGTTTCAGCTGAAACAGTATGAGTGGAGGCGAGATGGGGCTTGGAAAAGGCTCCCTCTCAAAGAGCCCACACATACATGCGAGAAGGTCATTAACTCGTGCCTTGTGCTATCTTTGCCGTCTCCGCTCCCTCTCTCTCAATTATTACATCAGAAGGAAATGAGAGAGCACTTTGCCAAATACTAATGGACTTGATGTTTTCATAATCTCAAGTGCACAACAATCAGAGCTGTTTATTTTCCAAAGAAGATGGGAACCAGGGGAGGAGGCTGAAGACTGTGCCATTCTGTTAAGGAGGGGGAAAAACCCCTTTTGGACAAGAGCTGAGACTGAAAAACAAGCATCTAGGAACACTCTTGCTGTTACAACTCTAACACTCATTTCTGGGGAAAAGGTAGTGAGAGTGGTTAGATACTGTCCTGTCCCAGGGCCCACTGCACAGCAGCTGACAGCAAGGGTCCAAGTTGGCAGAACACTTCAGAGTCCCTCTTCAGCTTGAACTCAGATACTTTAGTCTGCTTTTTTATGTCTGAGTGTAGTGATAGTGCTACATATTTGTTTCTGAAGAGTAGCAAGAACCATTTCTCAATGAAATGTAGTGAGGAGACAGGATGTGACTGAGCTGACAGGAGGGGTCAGGCATGAAGGAGTCAGTGCTGTTTCTTGCTCTCAGCAGGCAGTTTCCCCACAATTTGAGCCTGTGTGAAACCCCAGGCTTTGCTTACAGAGGGAGCTTAGCAGGCTATTTGTGCATCCTTAGGTCTACGCTGGTGTACAAACACTGGAATTCCTCCGAAGAGCCAGCTAGCAGTGTGAGGCTTCTGTCCTGGAGTCACCAGGCTGTTCCCCTGGTAAAGGACTGACATCCCATTGGGGTGTGAGGACCTATGAGGGGCATTTGGTTTTACTAAGTGAGCCCAAGTCATCAGCAGGAAGACAAAGACACTTCATGTTCTTCCTTGCTGCTCAGATTTTGGAAGCTTCTGCCTTTGACAGGGGTTTTAAATTCTCAGTGTCCCCTGGAGTACAACAGACACCACTGACAGCAATGCGCACAGGGGCTGATGTGGGGGTGACTTACCCAGTCACACTGCAAATGAATTATCAAAGGATCCCCCCAAGACCATCCTCCATTCTCACACATCACCTTTCAAAGGTCATAACCTGAACAAAGGCATTGTGAGTTTGAGAGTCTTTGGACTAAACTGGGATTTAACAACTCTCCTAGTGCCTGCAGGTACTTATTGATCCCTGTAATCGAATCCCAGGAACTGCCAGCGTTTGTCCACACAGGCAAATGTTTTGGGTTTTTGCCTGGGTTAAGAAGCAAACAGGACTCTTAATTACCACCGTTCAGGCATTTTCATCCACTTAGCAGTTAGATTCCAGGTGTCTCGTATAGAAAAGAACTTCGAATCTTGTCTTCTACAAGTTTAATACTGGTGCTGGGTAGAAATCAGAACTTTTCCTGATAGTAAAACAAAGGGCTGCTTCTCTGAGGAATGAACAAAACAATGTCAAGTGGAAAAGTTTCTGGACCCCACGTTAAAAAGCAAAAGGATATTTCTAAATGGCGCATCGGACAAGGGCCAGGGGAGGAGCGGAGCAGAGCGGGTGCCGCTCCTGTGCCGGCAGCTCCCGGGAGGTGTCGCCGCAGCCCAAGGCTCGAGGCGCTGGGAGCGGGCTGTGTCCTCACCGCGCCAGGGCTGTGGGCAAGGGGCCGGGGGGACACCTCCACCTCGGGTTTCAGAACCAGACTGCAGTGACACCTCCGGAGCGAGGCTCCGGCAGCAGCAGAGGAGGCTCCCTGGGCAGATCCCATTCCCATGTCCCCCGTTGTCAGGGCTCCCCGTGCACACCTGGGGCTTCACCTGCAGTGGGGCTTCACCAATGGTGTGGGGCTCTCCCTGCCGGCTGCTGACCCTGCTGCCTGCCGGGGTGTCTTCTGTGGGTTACCTCTGTGTAAAAACCTAATAAATGTCCAAAACCAGAGGGATTTTGGATTTGGCCTGACAAAAAAAAATGAGACTATGTATATGGAGAGCTCTGATAAAGAGCTGCTTTACTTGTATTAAAGCAGACATATTTAAAGAGGCTTTCACTGAGAACATGCTTGTAGAATATTGGGACTGTGTCATGAGAGTGGAAGGCAGCAGTGGGCATCTTGGGGACCATATAATTAACTTGATGATTTTTGGGCATCTTGAGTGCCATTAGACTTAAACAAGACAGTTCCGCAGCACGTGAGTTTGTGGTCATCAAAGGTACCACTTTGTTGTACTTGAAAATACAGCACCCAGAGCAACAGAGGCTCAGCACTGGCTGCTCTTGTGCTGTTTGCAAAGTACAAAGTGGGCACCACTGGGCAATGTACTGTGGTGACATAAAGCACACACAGACTGAGAGGTTTTTCTGTACACCTCTGACGCAGGAACATTTTGGCAGCAAGCTTTAAACTTGTATTATATCCCAAACTGTGATTATAAGCTGCTGGTATACAGGGAGAGGCTAATGTAGCTGAGATAGGAAGTGAAGATTATCCCTCACATAAAATTCGACTGCATATAGAAATATTGAATGTGGATGAATTGCCTGTGTCACTCTCAGAAAGAGGAAACATCTCAGACTGCAGAGACCATACTTAAAGAGAGGGAGGTTAAAAACCCCAAAATAACCCAAGAGTGCTAACAAACCCCCAAACCACTGGGCACTCACTGTAATCCTTTGGAGCTGATGGTTGGAGATGTACCTGAACTACATCGTGAGTAGAAAGTCCATCCTCCAAAAGGAATCAGATGCTCTGAGGTCCACATGGATCCTCCCCATGTATTCACTTCTGTGCTACTCCTCAGAATCTCATGAAAATTGCAAATTCAATGAAATCAGCCTTCTCCCACTCCCTGGTGGAGTATTCCTTCAGTCACAACTAGATGTTTTGTTAACAATTCCCACCAAAAACAGTGTACTAATGACAAGGAGAGGCAGATGCAATCATCAAGGGCTGGGAACATGGGCAGCAGCCTTACAAGCAGCTGTGCTCAAACATACCTGAGAGCTGGGCCATCCCACGCCTGCTCTGGACCTGTTCTCCCCCTTGCTCTTGTCTCAGGCAATCCAGCAAGGTTTTTCCTCATCAGTCTCTAACACTGTATTTCTGTCCTTCACACCCACTAGTGACCCCAGCAGAGCCCCTTGTTTACTATTTTCAGATTCCTCCTAAAAATTTCTGGATGCACCATTCAGGAGCGCTTCTTCTAGGAGTTACATTTGCATTTTTAGTGCTCTGAGATTCCTATTAACTTTGCCCCCCTCTTTTCCTCCCTTCAGCATTTAAGTACATAGCTCAGGCAGGTACTTGTCTCACTTTAAGCAGTGGCCAAGGGCTATTTAATGATTTGGGTTTATACAGCTCACACTGCCTGCCTAAGTACCTGTGATACATGATAAAAGCACAAATTCTACTGTTAGAAACAGGTTTGTGTTTAAAACAAACTAATGTACCCTCAGAGTTTTCCCTCAATGATAGCCAGAGGAAAGCTGTCCAGCCAAAATAAGCCAGCTCTCAAAACTTTCCTTCTCCTTTGGACAACTGGACGGAGTGCAAGGACAAAAGAGTGGGGAGTGTTAGTTCCTGGTTAACCCTTTTTTCAGAATCAGCAGTGAGGGGCAGGAGTAGTGTTGTGGTTTCCAGCCCCTTTGTCTTCATCTACTTTAGATCATAGTGGATTTTTTTTACATGTCAGAATTTTCTCCCTAAACTTCTCAAGGCTGGAGTACTTGAATTACTGAAATATCACAGAGTGATTACTGCCCCTCACTCAGGACAATTACATAGTCCTTAAAACCTTGCTTGCTCTGTTGAGGTTTTTTTCACACTGCATCCTCTTCACTGTAAGACTGTGTGTGTGAAGATGCTCTAGAAATGGACCAACTTCATTAGGTTTCAATGCTGGTGACAAAAAGAGGTTAAACTTGCAAGCAACCAGTGTAATTTCTCTTGGCATTAAATGATTTTCTCACCACTTGTGGTCAGGTATCTGTACTGATAAATGCCTTTCTTACTGTGCTGCTGGGCAGTGCAGGATTCTCCTGTTTGGCACATCTGTGTCTCAGGGTTAGAAGTGCCCAATCTCTTGCTGGGGCTCCACTTGTGGTCCTCCACATCATGGGACTGATGCCTGAGGAAAGAAGGGAAGGGCTGATCCAGCAGTGGGATACTGAAGTTGTTCCCATAAGCTACTCCTGACTGGAAAACACAAGTTATGGTGCCTTAGAATAGGAATGGCCTATTAGCAAATATTACCCTCATTAAAGGAGAATATTATTTGAAATAGTCATCCCTCACCTGAAAACTTTGGAGTTTGATGGGTTTTATTTCAAACATTTTTAGTGAAGTTACACTTCTGGGTGAATAATGCCCACAAAAGACTGTGGCTCCCTTTAAGAAGTGTAAGCACAAGAGTGGAGATGTGGCAGAGAGGCATTGATGCTAAAGATGTAAAAGAAAAATGTGTAATGGAAGAAATGTAGGCAAATACTCTGCAGCCTTTTGACAGCTTTGGAACAGTGCTGTCCAGCTGCAGCATCACCCATCAGAAAAAATATCTGAAGGTCACATTTTCAGCCTCCCAGAGCACTTGAATCTAGGGCAAGTGTTATGGGGACAGATCCAGGTCTGCTACTCTGCGTGGCATTCTTCCTTTTGTGCATCACCATGGTAAACAGAGAGGGTTGCCAGGAGCCTGGATGCATTGTTTGTGTCAGTCCCTCATCCCCTCTCCCCCTCCTTCCCCAAATGCTTTCTCGGTGATTAGTTACTGACTAGAAGGGGCTCCAGTTACCATGCAGCCTGCCATCCCTCCTCATTTTATTGGAACTAATATCCCACCTGCGATGATAAGGTTTAAACTTGTTTAATCTCCCAGCTTAGCTGTGGTGTTTTAATATTTTTAAAACGGTTGTTTCAGAAAAAGGGGGATTTAAACAGGTTTTGAATAAATAATAAAAGCCCTTCTCACAGGTTGCAATGCAGGCCGGGAGGCATGAACCATTTTCATCAGGTCAGATTTCACGTTGGGTTATCCCAAGGTGGCCTGACTTTGTGGCTATGGATTTACAATGAACAGTCAGATGCAAAGCAGTTTATGGAGGAGAAACTGCTTTAATAATGCATTTCCTGCTCAGCAAACAGCAGATACAATGACATTCACAGGGAATGGGAGACTGAACAGTCCTGCAGGAAAGGAACCAGTTTCTCCCCTGAGTTTAATAACTTGTTTTGCTCCTACAATATATTTGGGGAGATAAAGGTTGATCTGAGAGACATCAGAATGTACAGCTTTGAACAGAGAAAAAAGACAGGTTCAAACATCTCGGGTCTGATAACCTAGAGCTGCATCTGCACTGTTTCAAATTTAAGGGAAGGGAAATAGGTTCTCATTCCATGATGAAATTTCACTGGCATCAACATAAGACTCTTTGTGTGGAATAATCTGGATAAAGTGCATTGTGTTGATGTGTAGAACACCTTGGTTTGTTTCCCACTCCTTGCCACCTGAATTGGGAATGCTGTGCTCAGCCTCACAGGAGCACTGACAAGCTCCTGACCTCTCTGAGCCAAGCCAAAGGTGTAACACCAGGCCTTCAGGAGAGTCTTGTTCTCTCAGTCCAAGCCACTGGGATGCACATCAGGTTTCCAGGAGCATTTGTGCAGGACAGGGACTGTAAAGCCAGGAAAACCAAGCAAGACTTCTCTAGCTTTGTTCAAGACTTCTCCTGCACACTAAGGCACAATTTGTGTGGCAATTTTAGTAAAAGCATAGTGACTAAAGCAGAGGTGGGAAAAGGCTGCCAGAAAGGAGTCCACTGATCCATGGCTCACTTCCATAAGAGCCCAGGCAGCACCAGCTGCACAACGTTACTGCTGTCCAATTCTTTTCCTAAGGTTGCTGAAAAGACAAGGTGGGCACAGAGCTGTTGTACAAATATTGTTTCTATTATTTCTGTCTTAGGAAAAAGCCCTGTCAAAACCAGTAATTCTAAGTGATACCAGAAGGGAACTTAGCTGTGGTCAGCTTCGAGCGAAGGGAGAGCCGTTGTGTCTCCAAGATGGGCCTGGCCAAGCTCTGAGCTTGTGCTTGCACAGATGAATTTTCAAGTGCAGCTCATAAACAAATCAGCTCTGATGAGCTCAGCTAGCCCTGCCACCCCAGATGGGCTCCTTCCTAACCTGGTGGAGAAGGAGAGGGGACACCCAAGTCACTTTGGGGTGGCAAAGAGGACAGGGAAGAGGATAATGCTTTCATTGGTGCATAAACCCCCCTCTGACATAGCTAAAATTACATTTGAGCTCCTCCAGGAAGCTTTTATGGACAAAACAGCAAATAAGAGCAATTTACTTCACAGCATATAATCATATTTTCCGTATTCTTCCCTATTTGACATAACCACAGGGCAAAAACATGTAAAATCTAGATGAGATTGGGTAAATACATAATAACAACAAACCACTGCCTCCATTACACCTTCTATTTGAGGGAAAAGAGGCTGTTTCAGCATGATTTCAAGCACTTCTCGAGTTTTGTATCACCTTGAAATAGTGAAGTATTATCCCTATCTCTTTTAGCAATGCCACAGAAGTCAAGTAATAACTTGCTGCACACACTGCTCACTCTGTGAGATGCCCTGTGGGCACAACCTAAATACCCTCAACTGCAGTTGTCTGCCTCAACATAAAAGCATCCTTCCTCAGCAAACCAAACAAACCCCACACCTAAATTCTTTATGGAAAGATGTGGTAGTGCAGGCTGAAGGTGATGTATAAAACAGGACAGATTTTTTAAAAGCAAGAGTGGGATACCAGTGAAACTGGGACTCATTTTCTATTAAAATGGAGGTTGGGAAAAGAGCTGAATCTGTCAATGACAAGATATGCAGATAACTCTGAGGATCCTTAATGGGGTAGGGGCTTAAAACATCAATATTAAAGTGGATCTTGAATGGCAGGACAGGCAAACATCCTTCACAGGTTCAAAATATTACATAGGAGAGCCATCCGTATCTCTGGTCATCTCATGTGTATGGGAAAACCACTTTCCTCAAGGGCCCTGTACTAATTAAAGAACTTGGGTTTCAGTTCCTTAAATTTCAGTTTTCATTTGGGGGGTACAGAAGGGCAAACATACTGAGCTCAAACTTACAAGTTTAGGAATGAGCTGGAGTTTAATTTTAGTAAGAGAAAGGTCTGGGCAAGTGTTATTTGGTGTTTCGCTGTAGCATCACTAAATCAGACCACACTGCAGGAAAGCTCTGTGGTTAGTCTGCCACTAGACACCTGTCTGAATACAAATCACCTCTGCTAATTGCCAATAAAGCAAAGATCAGTATCTTAGTTATTACATGAGACTATTCTGAGGCAAAACTTCATACACCAGGCACAGGCTGCTGTGTTGCTTCAGCTTTTCAGCTGGCACCTGTTCTTCTACAAGGTTTTATGTTCAATTTTTCAGAGTGTACCAACTGTAATTGTCTGGTTTCAGGTCACACAAATGAAGACATAGTGGGTTTTTTTTTGTTGGTTATGTTTTTGGTTTGTTCCCTGCTATATGCCTACTGCTGAGCTAAGCAACAGGACCACCACCGTAGGACAATCCCAGGTGAATCCCACTTCTGATGTTCACATGTACAATGGACACAGCTCTAGCTACAGAAAATAGGGGTCATTTCAACTTGTGGAAATTGGAATCTGCACAAGTGGGTCTAGAATGCTTCCAGTCTGGTTTGCAAACCATTTAGCAGGAGCCAGCAAGTGAACATGGCTCAAAACAAAAAGAAGCAAACCCAATGGAAACAGCCATTTGTGAAGCAGTAATTATTCCTTGTTTCAGTGGAAGGTCACTGGAGGAAAGCAGTGTCTAGAATTGGAAAAGGGACAAGTGCTGTTCACTGAAGTATTGCGGCAGATTTTTTTGGCAGTAGTTCTGACTTAGGGGTACCTGCTCTTGGCCATGGCTTTGTTGTGCTGGTTAACTGTTTGTGGGGCAGCAGTACAGGCTGAACTACTGAAATAGCTGCCTGGAAAGGTTCATTTGAACCAAAAATAAAATTATCTGCTTCAGCTGATGATCCAGCCATGTGAACCACTGTACAGCCAATTTCTAGGAGCTCAGATAAGTGGCTAGGAGTAATGGGATGGAGGAGTCCAGGGAAAGGTCTGCTTCAGAGGAGTTTGCTGATGGTGGAAGGATACCGTGGACATAGCCTTTTAATTTTTATAGATTTGATTTGCAAATCTCATACTTCAGGAGTAAATCCTATTCACAAAGATCTTGTTGACTTCACACAATCCCCCAAGAAAGCAGTTTGTAACAAAAAGGGCCAAGACCTAGGCTTCTGCATTAGAAAAGCACTTTTGTTCAGACTTCATATTTAAAAATACATTAGAAACAGAAGTATATTTTTTCCAGGTAAAACTAGCCCACTGCCCTATGTGTCAGAGGCTCTGCATTATGTTTTGAAGGAAGCAGCTGTTCCCTGCCAGCCCCCAGTGTCCTCAGGTGCAGGACACATACATAATTTGCTCTTATACCTCAATCAGTGAGCAAGCAGAAAAATAGAGGAAATTAATTTCTCTCGTTCCTTTTTCCTCTGTCCTATTTTTTACAAGAGCCTTTTAAAAATGTTGCTTACTATATGATTATGCACAGCAGGGGTTTGTAACAACCTCATCTTAACTCAACTACCTCTGCCCTTGCTGTGGAATGATTGGTTGCCTTGGCAATCTTCTCCATGTGGTGCTCAGGAGCTAAAATTATAGTGCTTTTCTCAATAGTGATCCTCTTAGTTCCCTTTCTTAGGAGTTCATGATAAGGAGATACAAAAAGATATGTATAATGGATTTTATTGCTCCAGCCCTGTCTCCTTCAGCCCTGGAGGAAGCAAATCTGAACTATCTAAACCTGTTTGCTCTGCAGCAAGGGGAAAAACCCTCTGTTTGTGAAGGATGAAAGACTGTGTTAGCTGGAGGTCACAACCAGGTGGGTTAAGCCACCTGAGGGTGGTAACTGAGTCCCACATAAACCCCGAGGATTTGAGCAAGAGCCTTTTGGGCCACTCCCCAGTGAGAAGGGAACACTGTTCCATGTTGCATTCCACAGACTTCAGCTCAAATGTGCTGTCTTTGCAAGTGAAATGATGGCAACTTGAACTGCTGGCTCTGCAAACTCAGGCCAAAGGCAGAGGAGCAGGACTTCACACTGAAATGGGAAGGGCAGCTGCCTCAGCCTCCCTCAGTCTAGATTTACAGGCCAAGCCTGATGCTAAACTACACCATCTCATATTGTCTGTGTACATAGTGATGGACAAAACGGAAACCTGTGTCAGCTCTGTGACATTAGCAAAACATTCGCTGATAAAAATGCACAATTTTTCTTGGTTGTACTTGTTCTGCTGGGGTAATGATGGTTTAAAATAAAAAAAAAAAATCTGTCCCTGAATTTGAATATGACTGGTAACAGAGAGGGAGCAAGGCTGCCAAGTAAGCAGTCACATTAGTTTAGGGAGAAATCTGAGGACAGCACTGAGGTTAGTTCTACCTCTGTTCTCTGTAAGCAGTGGAAGGATGCACAGAATGCTCATATATTGCTTAATTTACATGTGAGTCTCTGTATTGTGTGCCTGTGTCTGATCCTGTGAGTATCTGAGGAAGGACATGTGGTTTTTTTCGCTGCTGAGGTTGGTAGGCTCCAGTTCGTGCACAGGGAGGGAAGTTGTTCTCACCATGCACAAACTGTGGGGCTTCACAACAGAAATGCTTAATTGCAGTTGGCATTTTGGACACTCTCAGTGCCTGTGCCAGTGGGCACTTGGCTGATGAGAGACATCCCTTCTGACACCAGCAACGTGAAAACTGCAGAGGAGACTGAAATGCTGAACTGCTGGTTCAACAATTAAGAACTCCCCCAAAAAATTAAGCAGTCCTTAACAGTTCAGTTCTAACTGCAAAAACACAATCAAGCAGAGGATAGGTTTCCAATTCTGTGCACATGGGTCTCCTCCTTTTCTCTTGCCCTGCCCCCTCTGCTGTCAGTGTGACCAGAGACCTGCTTTGCTCTAAGAGGGCAGCCACCAGCAGCTGCCTGAGATGCCATCATTAATTAAAGTCTTGGTTCTCAAGTGCTGCTCAGATTCAGGAAAGGGTGAGAAATGCCACATTTGAGAGCCACGAAAACAGAGCTATCTCACAATCAAAATCACTGATGCTGAGCACTTCCAGGCAGATAACACAAATACTTAGCATACACAGAACAACCTCAAATCTGACTTGAAGGAACAAAACCACCAAAAGCTCTTAATTCAATTTAGAAGCAACATGAAGAATATAAGAAGGATCTCTTCTTGCACTCGATACTGTTTTAGTACCCTTTTGAAGAAAAAAATAAATGGTGAGGTATTAATCTAATCTGTTTTGTTAAATTTGACACTGTATCAGTAATTTGCCCCTTTTGGATTATAGGAAGTCTCTGGGCCTTGGGCCAAACAGCAAACAGGATACCCAGGTACCCTTGACTCTTGTACCAGAACACTCTCAGCCAGGTGTGAAGTCTGTGTTTGCTTTTTCTTTCAAGAACCAAGAAATCCAATAGAATAGCTGGAGCAGGTTTCTGCTTCAGCAAGGACCCAAACTTGTTTTGGGTCAAACAAGGAGTAGCATTAATCCTCCACTTAACTGCAGCCCCCTTCAGGGCAGAAATTGGCAGCTCTTTAATGTGATGGAGGAAAGTTACATATGAATTCAGGACACAGCAAGGAATGACGTCTCTATTGAAAATCCAATGGGACATTAATGGAGAGAAAATAATTACAGCTGGACTTTGGAGGGGATGTCAGGTTTAGCACCTCTGTACTTGCAAAGAGTGCTGCAGGATGTTTAGAAACCTTGCTGATCTACGTCACTACCTGCAATGCTGCATTGACTTGAGAGCTCTTATCGTTTATTGCTCTGGAATTCTTTTTAAAATGTATGGAATTTGGCACGATAATATCTTGAGGTGGCATGCAAGCTTCAACTGCACTTCAGTAAATCTCAAAGAATCTCTTCATCTTTACCTTTTTGCCCTTTTCTTTTTCTCATGTTTGTTGCACAGACAAAGGAAACAGCTTTTTATGTGAATGATGATTAATAAGCAGCCCTGCTGAAGGGTGATGGAGCTGGTGCTAAGAACAGGCTCCTTTGATAGACACTTTAAAATGTGTTCTAACATGTGAAAATGATAGGCTGTCAAGTCACCATTCAGGTGTACACCGAGATAATAACATGCATTTGAGAAAAATGATAAGGTAAAATACACATTTCTACAGTATGAAGATAAATAGTGAAATACACACTTGCGTGCCTCTAGGTAAAGTAAGAAGAAAAAAGAAAAAAATCCATTTAGAGAGGAATTGCAAGTAGTCTGGACAGCTCCATTGCCTTCTGCTTGAAATATCATCTCAACTGAGCGTGTCTTGTTGTATTTGTGGTTGAATTAAAGATATATTTGCAGTGTCCATGCTATCAAATCTTCCCACAAGGTTGAAGGCATCTCAGGACAGGACTTTCTTTAAAGGTTATGGCCATACTTTCAGGATGTGAATTTCTAGGCAGAAATAGAATGGGATCTTTCTGGGAAACAGCACAGTTTAGGGGAAGCTTCTAATGAAAATGAAGCAGTAGCATGTCTGGTTTGCTTGATCTCAACAAGAAAACATCACCTTTCTTATTTGGGAAGAAACCTGACAAGTAGGAACTGAAGCTGTGGACTAGTGAAAGGATGGTTGTCTTTTCCTATTTTTTGGAAGTATACTGCAGCCCAGAATTCCCTTCCCTGATTGCCACCCTGACCTCTTCAGAACAAAGTGCCCAAGCATTTGAAGTTTAACCTTAGAAACATGCACTGAATAAGAGGCATTTTCCCATTCCTGTTCATGTTGCCATTTTCAAACATCTGATAAATGTCAAGTCCTCTCCCTTTACAAAACGTTTTTCCATTTGTATCAGGGAAAAACAAAACAAAACAGTAATGCCTAGAATGCCAGTGTGAACCATGAAGGCAACTTTCCTCACCTGAGCAGATTGCCTGGGGAGACAGGGCAGACACCCTACGTGGAGCTGTTCCAAGCTCTTCAAACCCTGCATCAAAGCAACAACCCTCTGGCTTAGAGGTGAGAAAATAATGCCCTCAGGCACAGCTTCTGTGTCAAGCAGATAGCAAGCAATGGGCTCGTAAAACAATATTTGACGAAAGGTAAAAAAACATGAGGGAAAGGGAAGAGTTTCTTATTAGCTGCAAAGTAAAGCTTTTCGATCACAATCTCTGACAAAGAACAGCACTATTTGGACAGTAAATCACTGTGGCCTACTGAGAAACCTGTGCTGATAAGAGCCTGACAGGCCAGGGAAGAGTTCAGGGTGGCTTGCAGGTAAAATCTTTCATTCCAAACACACACGGCAGACCAGCAGAGGCAGGAGGAGCAGGTACAGGCAGGCAGGCAGTCCTGAACAGGAGCATGAAATGGGATTTCTGCACTTTTACAAAAGAGGAGAGGAAAGCCTTTCTCTGATGCTTTTAGTTGGGAATAAAGAGGGCTGCCTTAAGATCAAGATTTTTCTACCTATGTCTTCTTCCCATCAGTTCCTGGGTCTAGTGACACAACCCTAAATGACATTGAATGTGTCCAGAGATTCCCCTTCGTGCTCTGGGCAGGCAGGTGGCAGGGGATGAGTGACTTGTCATGTTGTGCATTTCCTCTAAAACTTAAAGCTTTTTTGGACCTGCTCACTTTGTAGTGCACAAATATCATGTTCTTTTGCTTCCTCTTCCCTTCCCACTCTTCCCCTTGTGCTCTTAGCTTTGTCCCCACAGCAAAAGGGAGTTTAATATGGTGTAATTTACATCGGCAAGGAGGAGGAATATTGCAGGAAAAGCAGATAAGTGAAGAGGTTAAGCATGTTTCTCTTGATTCCTCAAACACGCTAGGTATATTTCACTGTTCTGCAGAATTTCTGGGACTTATCTGAAATCTGAAAGATCTGAATTCAAGAAGTGAATAGAAAACAAAATAACAAAAAAAAGGTTTAGTAAATGTTCAGGCAGATCTTTTTGTTCCTTTGCTAATGCAAGGACATATATGGAAGACCACCCTTTGCCCTTGATACTGATCTTCACATGAATCTGTTTTACCTATACCTCCCATAGTCTCCCAGAGGCTGCTCCATAGAATTAGTGTAGAATCATTCAAACACTCAGAATTCCTCTTACTTTCCAGTGTTTCTCTCATGTTCCATCCCTCCTATGTTTCAGTGAGCTTGATACAAGACTGGGTGATGAGACAGAGCCCCCCCTGCAGTCATCTGCCCCTGGGCCATTGCTGCCAGTCCTGCACGGGTATTATTGTGCCAACAGAGCAGCACAGAGCCTCAAAACACACTGAAAAGTCTATTTCTGAAATTTTAAGCAGTTAAGAGTTCATGGAAGCTATTCTGTGATATCTAAAGACACAAATCAGCAATGCTGAGGTTTTCTCCCCTCTCTATTCACCTTCTACTGGTCACAGATTCTCTCTGCAATCAACCTCTTGTTGCATCCTGGGTTTTTTGTATTTTACTGCAATCAACCTCTTGTTGCATCCTGGGTTTTTTGTATTTTACTCCTGGTCCAGCTAACCTGGCATTCACATTCTAAGCTGCAATTCACTTGTGAACTTCCTTGGTACAGTCAAAGGAATAGGGAGCGAGAAAACATGCATAGGTGTCGACAGCACTATGCTGTGCTATGAATGAGCAAAACTACATTTAGAAAGTATTAAACAGTATTAAAAAAGGGAAAGAAAACCCAACCAACAGCCAGAGCCTGCTGCCTTTCTCAGCTCCTCTGGAAAAAGGGGAATTCCGGCTCCTGCCATTAGAAATAAATCGCCAGCAGCAAGGAGGTACTAACTAGTCTGACACGGTACTTTCCCCAGGAGAAGAGTATCCTGTTATAGCACCGAGAAACATTCTGACCTCAGGCAACTGATCTTAACAGTTCAGTGTCTTAAATTTAGGGAGCGAGAAGGGAACGATGATAGCACTTGCTCTTCATTGAGGCACTTGCCTCGAGAGGCCTCTCAGTCCCACTTCAGATGAACAAAGTCACTGTCCTGTCAAGCACTTACAGGCACCACAGCTCCATAGCTCCACTGATGGGGACTACTCAAATTGGGTAAACCTTGTAAATCTTCTCACTGGGGAGACAATGACTTGGAGCCACTATCAAATCACACAAGTGGAGTCAGCTTAGATTAGATCACAGCTAAATCTATCCCAGCATCCTGTCTGTTACAACGGTCATTAGTGGATGCAAATGGAAAGCTTGTAAGAAACAAGGCAAGTATAAAGTGATCTTGTACCAAGCCAGTCCCCCCAGGAATGAGGGATGTTACAAACAGATGACTAATGTTCTCATACCAGGCTTTCACCCCAGTGAGACCCACCTTTCCTACCTCGTCGGTCTCTGCTTTGAAACTGCCACCCTGCAGTCAAGATGTTTGCAGAAAAATGCATCTGTAATGGGTTAAGATAGGAAAATTTCTCAGCAAAATTCCCCACATGTTGACAGAAATTAATGTTGAGATGACAGAAGACGTCAGCTGAAGGAGGGTTAAAACAAAGTTGAGGGCTTTGCAAAGTCTTCATCCTTGGAACTAATAACCTTGGCTTAAAAGCACTCATTTGCTTCTTGACTGAACCCTGGATCTTGCACCTTCCTTAAAGCACTTGGGTATTTGAGGACAGAGATATGTTCTTGATGCTCAGGTTTAGTTCTCTTCTAGTTTTTTTTAATAATGTATTTAGCCAAGGCACAAGAAAAGACTGTAGTACGCTGCTCAGACCACTCAGAGAATTAGATGTGGGTTCAGTTTACTTCAGACAGAAAAGGGGAATGAAACTGGGCCTTCTAAGCTCTTTTTCTGTTCCAGTTTGCTGGGCTGATCCAGAGGGTCACACGCATGCAGGGTTTTCTCAATGCAGATCACATGTTTGTGAGTAGGTAGCAAAATGCCCAGATCCCTCTCTTTTCAAAGACCAGATCCAGTGAAGCTGGAAGAGGACATGTTGAGAAATTCTTTAAATACTCACACAATGCTCTTCTGTATATGGTGTCATACAGGGAAATAAGCTGCTACTCTTGGTGCTTTTTAGAATGTACCTACATTCAAGTGGATCAAATCATACTGGGAGAAAATAATGCAACCATTTCACAGTCAGATATTCAAATGAAAAGACCTAATTTTACTGTAATTACCTCACTATCAGTTTCTAGAACCTACCTGCCAATTAAGCGCCCAGTGCGGGAGGCCCTCATTTGAGAAATGGAGTGTGATCCTAGACAATTTCCTGAGCCATGTGTGTGCTCAGGGATGTCTCTGGTTTGTCTCTCAGTGTCCTTGTGAGGGAACAGATGCCCTGACTGTCCTGCAGACCCTGAGAGGCAGGAGCAGGTACAGCCCAGTCCTCCCCGAGTCTTCCCAAGGTCAGGATGCAGAGCCCCTGCGGCAGCCCTGACCTGTCTCGCCACGGCACAGATACTCTGCTGTTCTGACAGCCTGGCAGTTCATCACCCAGATGAAAGCTCTGATCTCCCCTGTTTGTCAGCAGAGCTGTCACAGGTGAAATTTTGCAGATTTCCAAAGGTAGGTGAATTACAGAGTCAAATATGACTGGGGGGCAGAAGCAGAGAGGAGGGCAGGGAGTGTGCAGTTATTTAAGTCTTCAAGATGTTTCGGGCACAGTGCTTGGTGCTTCTGTCTGGCTCTTGCCCATGATTCTACTGGAAGAGGCCTAAGCGACTGTTCTTGGAATTCTCCAGATTGTCAGGGACCTGCTGCTCAGCCAACGGGCTACATATGGATTCCTCAGCTCTAGGAGGGCAAAATTTAAGCCCTGTACTGAGCCATCTTCTAGACTTTCAGACTTCTAATGCTCATGTTAAGGAGGCCCTTCTGAGCCACAAACATTTGTTTTCTTATACACAAAATGTTACTTACTTGTCCATAAAGTCTTACATTTTGAAGTAGTTAGGAATTTTATGAGCATGGAAATTAGAATCCTGTATATCCTGCAGAGAGTCCTGATGGAGGGTTCTGAATCTGGTGGTACTTCCAGTGCTGTGGTTCAAAGCACTCTGTCTGTCAGAGTGCAGAATGAGACCTGATTTTTGATGCTGAGTTGTGAATACAAAATTGAACATCAGCTAGTCGTGTTCTGGTTTTGTAACAGGTACTTGTAAACAGCCAAAGACTAACAAGTGCCTGAAGGACTCTCCTCAAAAAATAAGCAGCAGACATCTCTGGAAAAGCCTAACCATGACTGATAGTGGAGGAAAGAGAAAGGTTACAGGATTATCAAGAAGGAAAGCTAGTCACAGTAAAAGGAAGTGTAATAGGAAGAACTGATCCACCTTTATCTCTCAGATATTCCCTAGCTAATTTCACTGGTACTCCAGTAAAAATTTGACAGTGATCTACTTTCTCCGTAACTGGTGAAGCGTTTAGCAAATAAACAGTGAACACTGCTGACTTTCATTAAATAATACTTTTTCTTCCCTTTTCTGTTGGTATTCAAATAGATCAGTGGCATGCTGGAAGGAGAGAAAGCTTACACCCTGTTAGTCAATTTTGTATTTAATAAATCTTTTCCTGAGTTCAGTTCATTCTGAACAGCTAATTTTGCAATAGCCTGAGGATGGGAGGATGGAAGGACTTTCCCTCTTTGCAGGGAAAGTCAGGGGTCAAAATCTGCTACTTGCACACTGAGTATTTCCATCTTCCCTGACATAATGTCCACTGCATCAACTCACATGATTCTAGCACCCTTAGTCCCCTCTTCCTGGTCTCTCCAACATCCATGACACAACACACTTTGCTTGTGAGGAAAGAAGTGGTGAAAGTGATCAAAATAGGTAATTTGGAAGCCTGTGCAGGGTGTCAGTGCAGGAACTGTCTCAAGTAACTCAGTCACAATTTTAAGTCTATAAAACAATCTGGTTCTAACAGAACTATTGCCCAAAGCTTTCCTAGATGGACCTGTGCTGCTGTATTTATTTTATAGTTTTGGCCAGTCAAGCATTGATGGTACAGCGCTCCTTTTCATGCAGTTCTGGGCTCTGACACTTACCCCAACTACCAACTCCCTGAGAGCAGAGCAGGATACTCCCAAAGATAATGACAGTACAGTATTCATAACATTTATAGGGTTATGATCTCTAACTAATGCCATCAAAGTATCTCAAAGGAAAATGAAGCAGAACAAAAGTAGCTCAGGTTCGTATCATGTGCTGCTCTGAATAATGAGGAAAAGATGATATAAAATGTGCAACCACTTTTTTCCCCCGAATTTATTTATCTATTCTATATTTGGAATGAACTACACAACTGAAACATCTCTAAATAGTAGCAGAAATGTATGGAGATTAGGAACACTCCAGAGATGAGATTTCCCCAGTGTCCCTCATAGGTGTATGATGAACCCCCTTCATCAAAATAAACACCCCTTTCTACTAAACACTGTTTGTATATAAAAGAATTGGCATAGACAATTTACTTGTAGTTTATGTAAGGCAAGATTCTCTTACAGGCCCAGTACCAACTGCTACAGATGAAGGTGAAACAAAATAAAAATTGTAAGACAACTTGCCCCAAGGAGAATTCTTTCTAATTGTGAAAAGTTAGAGAGTGGCTGAAAGATGAGTTCAAATAGTACGGAAGGAAATAAATACCAAAAAGGGAACACATGCAGGGAGAGTTTTGCCAGTTACACAACTTGGCATAAGTTAAGCTGGTTTTTTTCACACAAAGTTTCAGACATTGGCTTTTTATACACATGGGAGCAAACAATCTCCTTGGTTGTGCCAGGACACCAGAGAGGGCAGCTTTCTCCCCAGCATCCCTGTAACCCGGGAGCTGGCTGTGCAGGGTGAACACTTCCTGGAGCACTCCCAGTTTCCCAGTACAGCCCATCAGGAGGGTCACAGTGGAGCTATGGTGCATCTGGAAGGGGTGTCTGGTTTCTGAGGCGAGCGGCAGAAGCGGGACCCCAAGGGAAGGCTCTGTCCCTGACCCCCTTTGCCCTCCCTTGTTCTGATCTTTATTGGGCCGTCTGCCTTGTAGCATCAAAGGCAAAAGCAGGCCCGTGATTTGTCCTACAACAGCTCTATAAAAAACATAATTGCCCAATAACCCTCTGTCTGCAAACCAAGCCATCTTCCTGTTTCTTCTCTCATAAAGACTATTTGACAAGCCTGCTCCATCAGCTTATAAAAACCTAGAAATAGTTGCCTTCCCTAGAAAGAAACTTTACAGAAAAACAGAAAAGAAACTCATTTACTTACACATATATGTAGTGTGTGTACACACACAAACACACTAAGACTTCCAAGACAAGTAAAATACATAAACCACTTAAGACAGCCAAATCCTGGCATGATAAGCAGAGGAATTATTCCTTGCTAAAATAAAGGATGTAACCCTACATAGTGAATTCACAGCGTCAGAAATGTTCTGAACAGAAGTGAGGTGGGGTGTGTGTCACTAAACTAAATGGGCAATGATCTAAAAATGATGCAGTAAGAATTATCCTGAATATCCTGGCATTATTCTGAAGCTGCATATGATCAGAGATAATTTAGAATTATTATTTTCCTCTTTCTCTCTTAGAGCTGCTTTCCCACATAATAACATTGTTGCAAGACTCACCAACAAAAATGATTCTTCAGCCTTCCTTTCAATAGGTATGCAGATATAAATTGTCCAGTCACCTTCTGGTTAGTGTAGGGAGTAGCTCATTCAGGTGACATTCTGTCCTCAAGCATCCTTGAGAAAATACAGAGAAACTTCAAATTAAATTGCTATGCTTAAGCTTTAAATCTAGACCATTTTGTGCTCAGCCACTAAAAAGTAGCTTGAAGTAATTCTTTGAATAATCTTGCTCTGATGAAAAGTTTTTAAAAGATCAATTATCGAACAACTTATCTGACTGTCACAGGTTTCATCTGAAATATTGGACATAGATATACAATTAATTTGATTTGTGGTGCTGAGATTTACACTCCTGGCAAATGTAAGAATGTTGCATTTTAATTTACTTCCAATACAAAATAGTTGCTTTGATATGCCCGAGAACAAACGCCTTGGGATCTGTTCCTCCCAAATGATGTCAAATAAGAATTCCTCTATTAACATTAGTGGATGAAGGATCAGGTCTTCAAAAACAAAGAATTTATGACTACTGCTATGGGCCAAATTTTGAAGTGTTTACTTTATTACACATGCAAGACTGCTGAAATCAATGAGGACAAAATACTAAAGGTGATGCCAAACCTAGGGGAAGATGCTGATTTCAGATTCCACTGTTTAAATCCATGGATGTTTCAAAATGCTCTGATTTCACACAATGCTTTTGGGATCTGGGATTTAATTTTAGTGTTTTACGTAAGCAAAAAACCCCCAAATCTGGAACAAGAGTAAACCCAGAAACTCCAGGTGGCCCTTGTAGGTAAGGCCACTCTAAGTAGATGTATACATAGCTAGGATGTTGAATAATGCCAGCAGCTATAACTTGGAAGTTTCAAATTATACAATAATTTCATTCACAGTACACAGGATGTGTCTTCAGTTATTTTTTCCTACCTTTTTTCAGTCTCACATAGGAATGTAATATTTCTTTTCCATTTGGTTATCTGTGCTCTGGTTTATATTCACATAACTAATTGTCTCTGTGGGACTGTATCTTGATTACGTCTCCACAATTTCACACAGCTGCCAGTTGCTGCTGGCTAACAGTCCGCTTCCAACATCTCTCTCTTGGTTTCTTATCATGTACTGAGTACATCTCTCTTCAGGGCCCTCCTCAGATTAGACAATCAAGTTGTCAAAAAAGAACCATTTTCCAAGCCTCCCCTACTTTTTCTGCATTCCTTCTGTTCATCACAAGGTCATCTTCACATGGGACTGAGCCCTGCACTTCTCCAGCAGATTCCACCGCATCTTTTCAGTAGTTACACTTCTGAAGTATCTTCTGCTTCCTCTCCTGGCTCCTTCCTCCCCTGTGTACCTAGTGGAGAAGCAACATCTCTGCAACTTTTCACAAATTGCAAAGAATTAATGTCCCCAGCAGCTACATTCAGACTGACCCCTCTGGTGTGGAGCTGCGGCTCAAGGCAATCCAGTTGGCTTGTCTTACAGTGTGAGATGATGCAGGAGTCCTTCCTGTTTTCTCAAACACTGTAAGGCCAGGCTTAAAGAACTAAAATCAGTGTCTGCCTCTTTCTAGTGATGTTTCAACTCTTCTCTCAAATCTTCTTTGCTCCCCTTCTCCCTGCAGAGCTTGTTCCCTCTTAGCTCATCTAGGTGGTGAACACAAATACTCCTGGAACACTTTCAGCAGTAATGCACAAACACTGAGAGAAAGCTGAGCCCATCTTATGCTGGCAAGATGGCATTTTTACTCAATGAGGATTTCAGGCAGAGTCTCACATACAACTCATCCAGAACAGTGGACAGAGAGTGACCAGTCACATACCTTGGTCATCTCAGTCTTATTCTACCTACTGCCCCAGCTGGGAATTCCTCCTTCCTTGTGTCTCCAGTACACTTCTGTCCAGTAGTCTCTTCCTCCCACCCAGTTTGTCTCCAGGACTCCCTAGTGACTGATTCTCCTCTTTGCTAAGGAAAGCTCTCAGCAGATGCCATGCCCATCACAGGGCCATGCCAGCACAGATACCTCCACCTGGGGGAAGCAGAGAACCACTGAGCTCCTTACTTTTAAAAGGTTCCTGAGTACTCTCCTGCTTCAGGTAGCTCCTAAATATGCCAAACTGCAGGCTTAAAAATCGTGCCCGGTCCAACACCAGCACTGAACAGCCAGAACTGGGACCAAACCCCATGTAAGAGGGAGTTCTCATCCCAAAGAGGCACTGGGTTGGTTGGTGTCCTCATACCTCCAATCTATCAATTTTGAGGTTTTCTCCCAAGGAAGAAAGGTTCCACCTGTAGCTTTGGAACTGATGCAACACAGGGAGGTTATAAAAAGCAAATGACATATTGTACTGAGTCACTGCTCCAGAAGTTGGAATCTTCAGCTTGTCTGGGCCACCAGGCTGCAACGTTGTATGTGGTGTGAAGGTTATTACACATCTTGAGTGATTACTACAGTAGTAATTCCTAATTCTATAGTATTGAAGAAGAAACTGTATACCACTTGTGAGGATATATATTCTTAGTAAGTCGTATTTATGTAGTGTACTCTAGTGACTTCTGTGAGGAAAGCAGAAAGCTGTTGGACACAGCAGTAAGCATGGCAGACTGAATTTTGAAGAAAAAAAAAACCCAACAGAAATGAATGTCTGCTCCTAAAAAACTTCAGTTTGTGTCAGTGGTGAAAAAAAGTCCATGCTGTGCAGAAGGAATCTACTGTATTTACAGTCTCCTCCAAAGAGATGCTGGAGTAGTAAAAAAATAACTTGTCCTGAAACGTTAAAAAAACCAAGTTGGCCTAAGCGATACTGAGATCTGTGGCCCAATGCCTTCACGCCCAGAGTTTAACTTTAAGCCTCTCTGCTCAGCAACTGTTCACAAAGTTGTTTAAAATGAAGGTCTCAATCCTGCTTAGCAAATCTGCATGGTATAAAGTTGAGCTAAACCAGAGCCTTGTTAAACAAAATAGGGCTCAGTGCTGGCTTGGCAGTTTGCTCCTGCTGTACAGAACTGAGACTCAAAGTAGAAGCAGATTTAAAAAAATGTGGAAGAACAAAACTTTCCTCTTGTTCCATCACTTAGGCTCTTAGACATGTTGAAAAATAAACAGCCAGCAACTTTTACAACAGCAGGACTTGGGAGTGTGCTATTGGGAAACCCACTAAATCTTTAAAGGAGGTACCTTTGGAAATATTTTATAGACACTCATCTCCCCAGCAGGAAAGCTAGTGCTGGAAAGAGACATCTTTAACAAATAAATAATAGTTTATTAAGTCACTTGTCTCCACAGCAGGAAATAAACTGGGGGGTGGGAAGGAGGGTGGTGGGGTGACAAAGGAAGGGAAACAAAAAACGTTACCCTTGCAACCCCTCTGTTCCAACAGAGCTGTATTTATTTAAAACACTCTTCTCCTAAGACAGATGGAAAAAATAATTAACCCAGCCACCCACCCCTTTTATTAAACTCCTTTGTGACCACCAGGGATACGATTAACATGGCCACCATAAAAACCCAGTCCTCTACCCTCAAAATAAAGAGAAAAACACAAGCAAGAGCAAGACACCGTGCAGGGCAGGAAGTAAATTAAGAACCTGCCTTTAGGGCAGTGAAATATTTTTCTGAGTACCTGCTGGAAAATTTGACAGAATCATAGTGAAGGGGTTAAGCATTCAGTTTATCTCGGCACAGCCTTGAGAACTCACTTCTGAGAGAATCTTCCTCTTAGGCAACCAACTTGTCTGGTAACGGTGCAGAAGTGGCATCACTCCTCAGCAGAGTAGGGACAGAGGACACGGTGCCACTTGTGTCAACTGGCCATTTACAAGTTGTCCCAAACTTTCCCTGTTTTGAAGCTTGCCCAAATCCTCTGATGTCCCAGGTGCAATCACAGAAGTTCTTGTGGTGCTAGGGTATCTAATTTTTTTATTCACTGGACTTTTCTATCATCTTCCTACTGCTGCTTCAAGGCATTCCATGCCTATGGAAGGCCAAGACAGATTTCCCCATGAAAAGTTTCATTTATGCAGTGGAAGTCTGAATTTCTCCAGGTGTTTACACAGCACCGTGGTAAATCCAGGTACACAGATCCCAAGAAGCAGATTTTTTCCCTCTCTACTACTGCCTTTTATAGTCATCTACAGCTCAGTTTCCAGCTCAAACTAGCCTCGTGTCCAGAAGATCGGAGATGCTCAGGTCAAACAAACGTCATCCCTTTGTGATGACTCTTCTGGGATCTCCTGAACCCCACAACCTTTCATGTCATCAGAATCACAGGAAAAACAGATCTTAAACCTATCTGTGGCTATTCACATGTTCTCATGGGTAAAGTGGTTACAAAACCAGAAGAAAACAAATTAATAGAGGGTTATAGCAGGCTTTGTGTACCTGAGTGTGCAGTTACAGGAGTCCATACTGGGGGCATCACCACAGTTACATATTGACTTCACTGTATTATTTCCCTCTTCTCTTTAGCAATAAACTTGCCCTTTCTGAACATGTGTATACTGCCATTCACTCCTGACTGCAGCACTTCATTTGTTAGGATTACCCCAGGCAAAGGGAGATCAGCCAGAATCACTGTGTAGAAAAGGCTTTTCATCATGGCAGCCTCACTAAAAAACGTTATGTGTCTACTAGTGCATAATGGTGATAAGAAGCAATGCCAAGTGTGGCAGCCTAGAACTAGAAGCTGCCAGGGTAAAATGATAGTCATCTTTAAGGTGTAAGATCTGTCAGCTTCCCAAACTAAAGATTTCCATTCTGTGACTTCCAAGGAAGCTCCTTACACACTGTCATCATTACCTAAGGAAGCACTTAAAACATTCTGAATATCTTGTGAGAACACATTAATGGAGAATACTCAATACATTTGATTTCAAGCTGACCTGGGAAGTATTTTGCTACCTTCGATAAACCACAGCCCTGAGTGTTCTGTTCTTTATCCCTTAGGAAAAACTGGATGCCTGAGGACTTTAGTGAGAACTTGTTCCTACAGAACATTAGTATCCCCTGTGCTGTGGTAGATGGTGATAGTGGGAGGATAAGTGGTATCAGCTCAAGTACAGGATGAACTTTGCTGTGCGAGTAAAAGGTCTGCATTGAGCTGTCACAGTGACAACTGTTCATAGTGTTCTGTAAATGCAGAAAAAAAGATACCTGGAGTGCAGGTAAAAGGAACATAGGACCCATACTGATAATCTGGAGTGAAATAGAAAATGTTCCCATTTTAATAAGGGATCATTTTATATTAAAAAAAAGAATAATAATAGTAGCATTGTATAGGTCAAAATCCTATCAGACTCCTTGGTAGAGTGAAGTTTTTATTTAGCAAAATGCTTTTAAAAGCTATGATTGAGTAGGAACAGAGGAATGGGGAGGTGGTAACTATGATATTATCCATTTAGGACAACAGTAATCAAAATCAGAAAATTATGCCTAATATTTGCTAGTTTCTCATTTCTTAGAAGAGCCAAACGCTACAGTATGTGTTGTTAGAGATAATGGGGGGTTGATAACCAGGCTATTGTAGGTGATTGCAGATATTAGGGAATGTTAGACTAGCACAGTGTGGTTCAGCAAAAGGGCACAGAGTCAGGAAACTGCATTTACTGTTGGCTCTGCCACTGGAGTGTTTTGAGTAAATCACTTTGTCCCCATCTATGAAATGATAACGACAAATGGGCTTTCTTTATAAGACATATATTGACATAAATGGATAAAATGTTAAAATGAAAGATAAATGGTATTAGATAGTTAAGACTGGACTTAATGCATTACTGGAAGGTACAGTTTAGTTGGAAGTGAGAATATGCTAACTGAGCTGAATGTGGAAGCCTCATAACAGTATCTTTCATGAGTATGTGGAGATGACAGCACCGTAACTTTAATGCCCTGTCTGGATGGCTTTTATACAGCAACATGCATCCTGTCTGGCAGAGCTCAGGATATCTTCACACAAATATTTTAATGCCTAGCTGCTATCTAACTACTTTAAAAGTAGTTTTAGTTTATATGAATTTTATCACATTCTCAGGGGGATCAGAAGTCAGCATCCGAGCCTTGGGATCTGAGGGAGGGACTGACCTTGCCAGCTTTTCAACTTCTGGTTATTGGCAGTCCAAGTATTTCTCTCCTGCTGCTCTGACAACCAATCTGTTTGTCTGGCAAGCAGTCATTAAACAGTTGATGTGGGCTGGCCCTGCTCACTGGCATTTCATCATCACTTGTAGCGTTCATCTGCTGTTGTGGAGATGGATCTCAAAAGAGAGATTTTGAGGGGTTTAATCAATTTCCTGAGTTCTGCCCATCAACAGTGTCTTCATTTCCTGCCACTTTATAAAACAGGCTCAAGTTACAGTAACAGACTTGTTTTGGGTTATTCTAAGTAACTCCACCGAGCTGCTTCAAGTTTACACTCATCTGGGATCCTGCTGCAAAGACTATGGGGATTGATGGGAATCTTTAGTAGACTTTATCTGCCCTGATTCTTCATTGTTTAAACCTATCCAAATTTTACCATTCACTTGAATAGAAGCAGGAATAAATGCCTACAGAAGTGGTAGTTAATCCCTCACCATGTAAATTGTTCATGGATTGAAAAAAGTAACAAAGCAGTTAAAAAACTCATCTGAATCCTATACTGAATGAATGCCATAAATTTTGCATTTAAGTAATTTCATCTAATATTTAACTAAGAACTAATGGGTGCTGCTGTCTTGTTTTCTTCTGAAAGAAATCAATTTCTTAGCTGTATGGCAGCATTGTGTGAAAAGGGATTACTTTGTACATAAAGACTTTCAATATTTGGCTCTTACCTAGGCCTTTCTGGTAGAATTTAGCTTCTATGGGACAAAACTTTGCCTCATTAAAATTTTAAAGTTTCAGGACTGTGAAGTAAACTTATACTAGCTGTAGCTTGGAGGGGTACCAGGGCCTGGACTGGGGATGCTAAGAAAAGCTGAATTGCATTAGGTACATTGATTGCTCTGGGGTTTTTTGATTTAAAATGGGTTTCTCAAACAACTTTCTTTGTTTATTGACATGATTTCCCTTGACAATGTTGTCTTACTGATATCCAGATCCATGATCATTCATTCACAGGACACTGTGTTAAAGGCATCATCTGATGTGACAACTAGAGCTTTTTTTTTTAGAGAAAGTGGGGTTATTTTTTTTCCCTGTTATTTATCAGGTGAATAATGAAATCATGAAAGCAGATAATCTAAACCAGCACAAACTATGAGTAATGCAGAATCACAGGTGATACTGGGGGATTAGAGAGGGAAAAGCTGCTCAGAACTGACCATCTTCAGTAAGAGAAGGTAGAGTTGCTGTATTGTCACAAAGTTGCTTGAGCTGGTCTTTAATCACTGTGAGACAACAGATTACACAAGAGCACATTATCTAATAAGATTTCATGGGACACGAAGTTTAAGTTTTTAAAAGCAGGTGATTACAAAACTGAAATTCTCTACCTTGTCATTTTAATTTCAAATAAAACAGAATGTTCCTGAGTGCTTAACTTCTGCACTATTGTGAAGTGGGTTTGCTCATACTCAGGCAAGTTTAATGCATTTCAGTGCTGTCACTGTCTCAGCTGATACATATAATTTTGTTTTTAAGTTTAGCTGACTTTTGACAGACAATTCAAGGAGAGGGCTCAATTGTGTCAGGAAAAAATCTTTTAAGGAACTGATATTTAACCAACATTTTCTGCTCGTATCAACCAACCATTTGTCTGTGAATTATTGATAGCTTTTCACAACATAACTAACTTGAATTGAACATTGTTTTCTGTTTGTTTTTTGTATCTCCTCATGTAATGATATCAAAGCTGAGGAGGCTGGGAACCTGATTTGTTTAGAGAGAACACAACAAGCACACATGTGTGCTTTGGCATGAAGATACTTGGTCTTAAAGAAAACAGGAGTACTAGAAAGCAGAAAATCCTGATCCTGGAAGAAAATTACTTTATGTACTTCTGAAAACTTGGGGCAAATTTAATTAGCTGGCACGAGGGGACAAAAAAGTATTTGCTTATGCTTTCAAAATACTGTACGTGGTCAGTTCTAAAAAACACTGTCAAGCGTTACTGTGATTAATCAATACTCTTGTGCCATTTGACTGAAAATGCATTATCTGGCAAATGACTGAGGATTTCAGGCAGAGCAGCCTAATTAGACAGAGTATCTATTTACATAGCCATCTACGTTATACCATAATAATAAACAGTAATAATAAATAATACGTGAAAATGGATTCTAGGAACCTGATCAAATATGCGTTCAGTTCAACACACTCTTGCCATTGGCTTCAGTGTTCACCACTGCTCATGCTGGAATGCTGAAGAGTATTGAAATGAAAAGATTTAGTAAAAGAGATAGAGTTTGTCATTGGAGAGGATATTGTTTATTCAGCACACAGAAATCCTAAAACTCTGCAAGGCACTAAGTATGGTTATACACTCCTCCTTTCATTACAGGTGAAGTTTAAATTGCTGTGACTGACTCACTGAAGCACTTAACCCTGTGTCTGACTGCAAGAAAAATCCTAAAACACACTACAGTCAGACTAGGTACATGCTAAAATGCTTTTGCAGATCTACATTAGTAAGCACCAAAGTCATTACATTAACAGACATCTAAATGCAAAACTATAAAATTATTAGACTATAAAAATAGGTATTTTTCTGTATTTGTTTTTAAAAAAAAATCATGGATAAAGAACATCAAAACTGAAAAATCGAGTACTTAGTTTGAGATACAAATCAAGGCTGTTTGTGTACAACTGCACCTCTAACAGGGTACCCAGCCCCAGCTGTGTGTATGACAAAGGAGATGCCAGACACAGGAATTCTGTGCTGGGCCTTTTTCTACTCTTTTTGCCACTCCATATTAAAAAAGAATATGAAAAACTCAAGGGAAGTTTGGTCTGGGTTAAGAACTCAAGCAAAACAATAGGCAAGGAAATTTGAACAAAGTGAAGCTCACAGTCTTAGTGAAGACAGTTTATACAAAGTGTTTTTGTAATTGAATAATTTGTATTTTGCAGCAGTCTGTTTCTCTCTGATAGAATGATCATTAAACTTTTCACAGCCACTGGCTGTAAAATAATAAAACCTACTATCTCCTGATTTAGATATGTAGATGTTACAGGGTGTCTTGGCATATTACTGTGAAAACCTTCTGAGAAAATTATTCTAGTAATTTTCTTAGTTCAAGAGCAAATTACATACTCAGATGCGGATTTTTTTTTTTTTTTAAAGCTGTATGGACAAAGAAAGATTGATGATTCTCACTGGGCTGATAATTAACAATAGGCAGCTCTTTACAAAACTTTTTTTCAGGCTTATCTTGAGAGAAATCCCAGCATCCACACAATGGTGCTCCTGCTTTTGTCAAGTGTGTGAAATTGCAGCTGCTACTGACCTGAGTTATTTAATCACTGTCGTGATATGGATAAAAGAATAAGTCAAATATACAATTTATTTTATTTCCCCATAGAATTCCTAAAAAGACTTCGTTTAGTTGCACTGCAAATGTGGGAATGGACAAAGTTAACAGGAAGAAACAGGAAAGGCAAAACAAAAGAAATAGCTGCAACATTTTGTGAAAAGATCTTGTTTTGGTTGCTAGAACCATAAGAGGCATGATGTGATAGCAGGTTTATTAATTTCTAATTATGGATATGGCTTTATCTGCAAGTCTTCCTCCCCCTCCTCTAACTGCCCCCCTCCTTTTTTCCTCCTGTCCCCTGGGGCAGCACTGTGGTGGGGCTCAATCACTCTTTTATTAGTTGTGATATACTGTGGCTAATTCCCTTAATCTGGACCTTGCTTTCCTATAAAGCCCAGACCTCAGGTATTGAATTTCCCTGATCAAAGTGCAACCAGTGTGGGACACAGCAATCTCCACTAAACAGGGGAGCTTGGGAAAGCTCGTAAATGGAGTCAAAGAAATACACACACACAACGCACTCACAAGATGGTGCAATCAATTGGTAGAACAATCACGTGTGAAATATTACTGGCTCCTTAAAGTGCTGGTTCTGGGATTTACTGCAGCGTATTAATCTGCTATGCTTAATGCATTGACCTTTCACCCCCAGCAATTCAGTAGACAGGGCTTGAATTGCCAGGAGCTGATACAACGGATTAGGAGCAGAAAGACCCCACCACACTCAAGTGCCACGGCAGCCCTAAACCATACCACCGGTAACTTCTCCATCTTTCTTAGCAGATACTGCCAGACAATGTGGCTACCTCAGAAAGGACTGTATTGACAGCAGAATTTCTGGAAGGGGAGATAGCGGAAATAAGGCTTGTTATAAAACAATAGAAAAGGGCAGTCTTGTGACTGAGTCACAAGACAGGGATTTAGAAGAATTGATTTTATTCCACGCAGTCATTCTCTCCTTGTGTGGGACCTTAGGCAAGACAATTCACTTAGGATTGTGTCTTTCCTATCTGTGTATTCGGGATAATGGCACTGCTCTGATTTTCTCAGGGACAGTGTGGCAGCTTTGTTCACTGACATTTAGAAGGCACTTCAGGATCACAGGATTACAAGTGTTGTATGTTCACGCAAAATAGTATGATACTCTGTTCATTAAATATCCATATGGATGGAGAAGAGAATGAAAGAGAACCTCCCTCCACGTGTAGACTAGGAAACTCAATCATTAATCTAACAGCTTTCTCTTCCAAGTGCTGTTGAACCAAAAAGTTAACTTGGATCTGAAAATAAGTGCTATGCAGACTTGGAGAAATGTGTAGAAATAAATTATTTGGAGAGCAATGCATATCTATAATGGTGAGATAGTCAAATGTCCTTTTCCCGCTTCCCTGGTCATTCAAAATCTCCACATTTCATGTACAGAAAACTCTTCAGAATTCAATTTCCAATGTTAACTCTTCAATGTCATCTGTATTCCATATAATTAAGCAAACAGTGCTACTGAATTTGAGAGGAGTGTCCAAAAACCTCATAAAGGAGATTATTCTAAGTAATTGCTATCAAATACCATTAAATTCTGAATAGCGTTAAGCCCCCTCCACCCGCCTGCACAGGCACTCTCATTTAGGATTAAAGGGACCTTTATTTGATTTGTTTTACTTCAATACAAAATAAATTAGGTTGACCTGAATTAAGGCCTCTTTGATACTCAGGAAGAGTGTCTACACAGGGATTTACTATGCTTTAATTGGTCCACTTCAAAAGTTAATTTGGATATTTTTTCCCAACATGCTCCGAAATTCTCCCAGAGTACATGTGCCATATTTATAAAATGGCAGAGAAATTCAAGCACAAGGCTCTGTGAATACACATTTAGAATTTACCATTTCAATTAGCATATTGGCACTGCTAAGTACTCCTCAGAACTGGAATATACTTAAATGATGAAAAATGATGAGATTTGCTGCAAACTTTGGTTGTCCAAAGTGAGATCTCTAAGTTTGTTACATGTCCTAACTCCACAGAAAGATGTGCAAACCTAGAGGATGACGAAGCCATCCTGGTAGGCATCTCTGAGGCTGCTGTTACAGGGTTGCTGTAAGTCCCCATAAGGGGAGGCTGTCCCCAAAAGTTCACCTCATATTCCCTTGTCCTTAGCTGCATGTTTCCCCATGCCTCGTGTGCCAGCAAACATTCATACAGCTGCGGAACAAATCGAGTCGGGAAACTGATCCAACCCAAACCAACTCTGAACAATACCAACAACAAGAAGAGAGAGAAAAACAAGAGTTATGCATCTTGACTTAAGCTGGCTTAATTTTGATTGTGCGACCGTATCCGAAAAGCAGCAGGACGAATTCTTTTCCAATGATATTTATTTCAGTCTACCAATTATATGAGCTTTGCAAGTTAATTTATAGCAAACACCTAACTGAAGACAACTGAGGAGAAAGAAACTTAGCCCCAAGGAATCCTACTTGTGCCAGTTCCTATGAATGGAGGCATGTCTGAGTTTCTGAGCAATATTTATACCTTGGAACTTGTGGTTAAGTGTCTTTCCTTCAATTTTTCACAGGAAACACTGGCAAAGAGTTGAAAACTCTTTTAAGTGCACAATTAATAATACCTTAAAGGGGCCTCGTTTTCAGAAAGTGCTGGAAGCCAGTCCTGTGAAAACCATCACTCATGTAGGGCACTCAGAACTGCCAACTGGTTTTCAGATGCTTGGCCTTATCTAAAAAGACTTGAGTTCATGTAAATTAACTTATAAAATAAATCAATACGTATATATTTTAATCCAGCCATGTGAATATCAAGAAATAATTTTTATATGTGTGGCACTACTGATCCTGTTACACATGGATCAGACAACACATTGTGCTTTTCAAGAGTATCTGGACTCCAAACATCATGGTCAAAAGGTCTGCGCGCTCAACTTGAACAGCTTGGAAAGCAGAGCTCCTGAAATCATAATGCAAGGAGTACGGAATAGCGAAGGGCAGAAGAGATGAAGGGCGTAAGAGCTGAGAATGGATCTGAACAGAAGCAATGTCACAGGGCCACAAAGGACAGTTGGACATTGCTTTGCCCTGCTGGGTTGTGGGCTTTGCTGCTCACTGCCTGACATCAGCCACTTGGAATGCCAGTAATATAACACCCCTGCGACACTCGTGCTCCTGCCGTACAGTTTTATTGCCCTGCTTCCACTCTCTCTGGTTTATATCGGATTGTGTTTTCCAAAGACAGGCAATAAAGAGGGGAGGAGGGGAAGGGGGATTTATAGCCTGCTAAACTAAACTTCCCTGGGCTTGCTGTCCTCTGTCCCAGCCCTCCTCTTGCTGCCCTGACTGGTCTGGAGGAACAGTGCTTATAGCAAGGTCTTGGGGTGTGAAGGACAAGGCTTGTCAGAGACTACTTGGGTTCTCTTCTTGGGAGGTCAGGGAGCACACCCCGGTCACCCACCAGCTCTGCTCCCTCAGTGTCCCAGGCACTGTGCCCTGCTGCCATGGAAAAGCATGGTGGTGCTGTCACATGCTAATCTTGAGGCCAGTCTTGATTCCCATACTTAAAGAGTTTGCCACACAAATCTTTCACTGTTTGTGGAAGGATTGTGGAACAGCTAAAGGCTTACAAAAACCTTCCTTAATGCAGGCATCTTCAGTGCTTCTGCTTCTAAGAAGTGATTGTCAAGGTCTCTGTCTCTGCTGATTTAATGTAAGGGTTTGGCTTGCTGTATGCATGATTTCAAGTGTTGCATGATAGTAAGATGTGGCTTGTGATCTTTATAACACAGATTTAACTAAGCTGAGAGCTTTTAGAACACGAAGATGAGGACCTCCAAACCGCCACTATGCCTTTCTATAGTCTTTAAGGTGTCTGAGTTGAGGATATGCTGCTGAAAACAATCACAATTGCAGTTTTCTCAATTTTCTCTTATTTCTGCAAGAGGGAGCTAGAATTATGAAAGCCTGACATTTAAACATATCTGCTTTGTGACAGGGACAACAACAGTTCAACAACAACAGATCAATGTCATATGATTATGACATTCTCTATAAAAATGGGAGGTGACAGAGGATATGGGGTTGGATTTGGGACAGGGAGAACTATTTCTACACATCAAATACATGGTGAAACGCTCATACAAGGTGTAAGCCTCTAAAAAAAAATTCATCTGAGATGAGAATTCCACTTAGTGGAACATTCCAACTCTTGTGCTATTCAGTTTTTAAAACATCCAGTCTTTGCCAATATTTCCTGGGAGATGGGATAAATAGATGGCATTCTTCCCTACTGGATTTTCAGTGTGATGTGGTATAGGACAGAGATAGAATGAGAGCAAAGTAACTTTGTGGCACAAGTTCAGGTAACTGTGGCAGATGGGTGGGGAGGTGGACAAACACCAGTAAAATGCAAGCATATGCACCATATAAGTAGTGAAATTACAGTGTGCTCCACTGTGATAAAACTGTCAAGTGTCTCTGAACTGCCTGTCATCGACAGAAATTTTAAACCAGCTCTTACTAGTGTGATCTCACAGTGCCAGGTGCTCCCCCTCTGCTCTCTCCTTCACTGCTTCCTGCTCACCTCCACCTTTGGCAGCTGCCCTGGACATAGTGGGCAAGGTGAGCCAACCAGGCAGTGGAAGAGATTGCCTCAGCCTCTCTGGGGAGTAGAACAAGTAGGATGGGATGAAATGCAAGATGATGAGTGCAGGCCGCGAGGGATTAGTGACACCATGATGTTCAAATTGCTTTAAGACAGCACTGAACAAAGGACAAGAAAATACTGCACTGTGAGGAAAAGCTCAGCAATGGCAGAGATGAGTGGTGTAATGGGACTTTTGAATGCACCATTTCTCAGTTGGGAGCCTGCATCTCACAGCTTCTCAGTCCAGTTCAGCTGCACACCACAGCACGTGCCAAACGATACCGATCAAAAACCACACACCAGTTCAGTTAGCAAGTGTTTAGGTCTTTCCTTTTTAATTTTCTCTCATGAACCAAAATGGTGTTGTGTTCTTTAGTGCAACATGTAAAAAAGAAAAAGGGAATCTCTGTTGGACAGTGGTCACTTCTCCCATTGCACTTGTAAGCAAAGCCTGGCTTTTCTCACAAAAAGCAGAAAGATTGCTCCAACTTCAGGAGTTTTTTATCTTTCTTCTTCGTTTTGTACAGAGGTAGCAACTCTTGTAAATGGTTTCCCTATAGGTATTGAGGGTAAAACACTAATCAGGGCACGTTCTTTGTTATTATCCATCCTAAGGAGAAAAAAACCGTAATGGGGCAGAGGGAAAAGGCAAACCTGATGTATAGAAAGTAACCACCACATGCAGAGAGAAACCCCTCATTTCTTCTCTAGCTCTAGGGACAAGATGCTTTGTATATTATGCACTCAGAACTTATTTACACCTCTACTACTTATGCTTTGTATTTCTTTAGAATCTGGAACCTAATCAATATGAATTAAAAATAGCAATTACTATTTAAATAATAAAATTCCAGCTTCACAAACTCTCAGGGAATGCAACCCTGCTATTCTCTGTGGTGCATGACACAGCTGTGCAAGGCTTGAAGCTGCAGCCAAAATTCTCAAAAATTCAGTGAAACACAAGCTGAGTATTAGAATAGGGCTTACCTTTTGCTGCAATGACAGGGCATGTTAAATGCCAAAGTGTCTCTAGAGACAATTTCCCCCGTATTACAGACTGATAAGCAAAGACCACATCAGAATAATTAAATGCAACTTCTTTAAAAAGAGAACCAGCATAAACTGGCTAAGGACTCATTTTCACCTGTTAGTTCTTGGAAGATCAACTGCTCTGGACTTCTAAATAAATCGGCATTACTCATCCATAACACATCTATTCATATCTTCTTAAATTTTCCCTGTTCAGAGCAAGAGATAAAGGTACCATTTACACTCCAGGATTACAGATTAGGTCTAAGTGGAAGTTATATTTGCTTGTCCTTCACTGATCATCTACTTGGGAATTAATTTTGCTGTTTGTGAGTGAAAATGCAAGAGTTCTTGCATGGCTTTTTTCCTAAGGGGAGTTTAACGTGAAACTTCCTCTCTATTCTGAGATACTTAACACAACCCTCAGCAAAAACTCCTGACAAAACCATTGCTCATTAAACAGTTACAGAATCTTAACCTATCTTGAATGCTGCCATGGTTTCTACTCTGGCAATACAAGTGAGAGCATTATGTCCTGCCAGGTTTTCAGTATGTTAATCTGATATAAAGATCTCTCCCACCTTCATGCTTTTATTTCCTGCTTGCCCTGCATTGTATTTAATGCACTTAACAATTGCTTCATCTGAAGTATTTCTGGCGAAATAAAAACAAATCCTGGACTCCTTCCTCCTCTATTTCTGCTGCTTATTAACCCAAGGTGATTTAGGATGTCCTTGAGCCTTACAGCAATTGAAATTTATTTTGGGACCTGTGTGCTTAGAGACATGTGGAAGAGGTTATTTATTCCAAAGAGCCATCCAGCAGTGATGATGTCACCAGCAAAACACCATTTCAGCTCAGTTGGTTTGCTACCAAATCACTGCCTGGAGTTTCCTATATGTGGTGGCACCTGCTGATATACAGGGTGCCTGTATGTAACTGGCATAAAAATTGCTTATTTTGTTATAAATACTTCCAATTAACTTTTGTACTCTTACTTTAGGCCTTCTTGAAACCCCAGTCACGAACCTTTGCAATTTCATTTGCAAAAGGCAAAGATCTATTGTAAACAAAACTCAATCCCACTCCACAGTGAAACAGAGCTCAGTCATGGCAGGGTGAGCTCCCAGGCAGCTCTTTGCTTCCTTTGCATATACAACAGAGGATGACACATTTGTGAATAAAGTGATCTATAATGAGGATATTTTTCTGTAGACTCCTATGCAGAGGTAGTTGAGCTTGAAGAAATTCGGCTACAGGTAGCTCATATATTTTCAGAGCTGCTTCTAAAATTCCTGGCTTCCTCCTGAGACTAGCAGTATTTCAATTTTGCTCTTGGTTCTAGGCAACATATACTGGTGAAAACTATTCAGTGCAATGAGTAGACATAGTTGCTTCACTGGGGTTTGTCCAGTTCTAACTTGCTGCTTGCAAGGCTAAATATCCAAGCAGTGTAGAGTGTCACACTTACTTTATGGAACACAGCACAGATTCATAGAAAACAGGGCAGAAAGGAAGCTTAGAATCTCTTAAGTCATCTCCTTCTCGGGATAGCTATACCTGCAGTGTTCCTCAATGAGGAGCTAAGGACTGGGATGCTTTTTACAGGCTGAACTGCAGGTCTCCTATACAATCCTTAGGGAATGAATCAGGACAGTATAAGCAAAGCAGTATAGCCCCTCTGTTACTCATATGGGTATTGAGGAGCTTAAGTACTCCTGATAAAATGCTGTAGGGCCATGCATTGCTGGACTGAAACGCATATGAAGGTGTCTTAAGTATTTTTTTTTCAGGGTTTGACTCTTTGCATCTGATTCAGTGGGACTTAAATATCCAAGGGAAGATTCTGAGTACTGAATTAGGCTCTTTATAGTATTGAGCCATTGCTAAGTGGATTGTGACATTCTGAAATTTCAAATGATGCTTTAGTACTTGTAAGTGTTGGTGTGCAATATTGGTTGTTGCAAATAGCTCAGAACTAGGCCACTGTGAATATCCCACCTGCAAATTCACCCCAAGTGGGCTGGTTAGAGGAGTCAGGTGATGGGAATACTGTACACCCACTGGTGACTGAACAGCACATTCCAAATATGTTATGAACAACTGCTCATTCAGTGCATGCTTTCTGCAGATATTCAGATATTAAATTCCTCCTCTTGAGGTACAGTGCTATAGAACGTGAACTTTGGTGGCTTACAGAGTATTCTGCTATGATTAAGTCCATAACTCTTTCAAGATTCTAGGATATGTTCATAAAAATATTACTCAACAGTTAGCTGTAACAAGTACAGGAGTGGAGTTCTCTGCTAGAGAAGGGGTCAGAATATTATTGGGACATAATGGGAGTAATAGATGTGAAATAGTTATTAGCTACCTGGAAACTTGGGAGGGAGAGAAGGCAAGTGTGAAGGAGCACACTTGCAGTGTAAGGGCAAGTGGGTCACTTGGTGATGTCCCAACAAGTCCAGTCTGCACTGGGTGAGGACCCACGTACCTTTGACACCTGTCTTGGATGATGTCCTGAAGCCAGAAGTGGTTCCATTGGTCTTGTAATTCTATTTCAATTTACACCCAACTTTCCTCTATATCTCTTTCACTAGGATGATACAGGCAGTCACTGCTATCAGTCATTCTAAGCAAACAAATTCTTTTAACGTGGTGTTTCCTGCACTTCCCCTTGGAAATTTTTTTCCCCCTTGAAATGCATTGTTTCCTACCAATTTCTCTTCTCCATTCCCTTAACTTCAAGCAAACAAAGCAGATCATGTCTCACATAATAGGCCAATATCACCTCTAGGGAAGAATTAGGCTCTCACGTTCCTCTCCTACTTCAATACTTCTATTTATAGACTTTTTTTCCTATGCCAATTTCTCATCTGTTATTCTTTTGCTCTCGTTCACTTCTGATTCCCATCACGGATCAGAATCTTTCCTATATCTGCTACAGACTTCTTAAGGCGTCCATGTATGGTTAAAGGGTCCTATTAACAACAGAGATTGTTTGTATGACCTAATTAGATTTCCACAGAGACAGCCTTAATAAGCCCTTTTAGGTTTTTTGGATTGTCTGCAAAGTAATAGTGCAATGGCAGCGTTCATTTTGCTTGGCTGTATCAGGCCATATATCACATCCTTTTCCTTCCAGTCCTTCAAATAAGGTTGTCTCATTCTTATTTTGGTTTCAAATTATAGATTATAAATTTCACTTCTCTCCACTTTTCCCTATAATTTGACCCCCAGCTGTTGAAACTACTTCGAGTGATTCCCCCTGCCCACCATCCACCCCAGGGTCTCATATGAAAGACAGCCCTGGCTTTAGGAACAAATGACGTCCCTCAGACCAGCTGTGTCTAATAAAAATCCAACCTCCAACTCTCACTTCCCTTCCTCAAAAGGGTAAAATTGAATTGAAAGTGCTGATGATAAGATACATGGGAATACAAAATCTCCCTCAGTCAACAGACCAAAGCTGTGCACTGTGACATCATCGTACCCAAAAGAAATGACGCTGTCAGTTCCTCCATTGCTCTATAACTAGAAGTTATTGCACTTGTCCTAGAGAGGGGATATTTGTTCATTTAATTTAGCCTTGTTTAGTCTGGCAGGAGTTATTTTCATTCCTGAAGTGCCATAGCGAATACTAGAAAATACCAGTTGCCCTCTAGGGTCCATTAGAATCAGCCCATGTTGTGAAATACACCCACTGGTATTGGATGGCCACTCGAAGCAGCTTTCCAGCAAGTCTGCGGAATGCCTAACGCAGGAAAACAAGGTGGCTTTCAGCTGGCAGCAAGCCTGCAGCACCTGCTGCGCACACAGCCAGGCCTGGGAGGTGCCATGAGCTGTCACTACTCACTCCTACCTGCGTGTCCTGGCAGGCACACCAAAGGCTCCCTACACCTGGCTGTGTGACAGAACACAGCTGGACTGGAGCACTTTTCAAGCCACCCCAGTGCCTCAGCACTGAATATTCAAAACATTTTCTGTTTCCTTATCCTTTCCTCTCATCAACCAAAGCAGGGTATTTCTCTAATACTTAGCACTGTAAGGGAAAAAGCACTGAGGGAAAAACAATTACTTGTTTTTATAGCTGTTTCCTACCTGAGATTTATTCTGTTTGGCATCCCCAAACTTCTTGAAAAATTTGCACCCTCCTTCTCTTCACCCTTTTCTGTACTCTACTTTGATAGTTTGGGATATTTCCATAGACCTGTCTGACTGAGAACATTTTATGGAACTCTCACACATAACATTATTTTAATGAGATTTCTGCTATATCTGGGTATCAGGCAAATTTGAGATACCACTTCATGGTTTTTAATTCCATTTCATCCTTCAGTTCCCAAATGAAACCAGCAGATACATGACACCTACAAATGATCTGAGAAAAATAGTCTGGCATCTTTTTCACAGTTCAGTGTTTCAGCTATGGAGTAAGGAGATTTAAATGTACATTTAATTATTACTGTAGAGTATGAAAAATTTGATGACCAATAGGAATAAATACATCAATGCTATATTTGAATTTTGAATGAAGGTTGCTCTTGCCCATTCCCACGTTTTGTGAGGAACCTGATTCTGCAGATATAGCCCTTCTCTGTCACTGAAAACAGATCAATTTCAGTGAATTTGGTGTGAGCCAAGGTTACTTATCACCTTTCAGAATGTTCTGAACAGCTATAGAAGTGAACTCTTTAATTATACACAGGTATAAGCAAACCAGGCGAGCCAGCTGGGAAATCCCAGCTTTTCCACAGCTCCTAATATCCATGGCTCATAGAGCAACTCCCCAAAATTCTGGAGAGAGAGTATCAGTTTGGTTTTGTCCTGAAACTGCTGCCTGCAGAGTATTTTGTGCAATGGATTTACAAGTGGCTGTAATAAAAGGGCCTCTGTGAGTTCAATTGAAACAGTGTTTAACTGTCTAACAGGTCTCATCATCAGGAAATGTTTGTGGTGCTCAGCTAAAATGCAGTAATATCCTCCTGTTAATTAGAACTGCAGCCTTGCTTTAGTATGGTTGGTCAATGACAATCAGTTGATTAAATATAGAGTTTAGAGCGAGACACGGGAGAACAAACTTCAGAACAATGAGAACCTCAGGGAGGATTTTTTAATTTTCAGGAAACTGCCTCAACTACCTTCTGCATTTTTGATTAATTTCAACAAACATGACAGTATACAGTAAACATTGATTTTGATTGACAGAATATTCTTAGTTGGAAGGCACCCAAAAGGAGCATGGAGTCCAACTCTTAAATATATATGACCCATACAGGGATTGAACCCACAACCTTGGTGTTACTAGCACCATGCTCTAACGAACCGTGAAATTATTTTATAAGGAATTATCTTGATTCTTTTTACCCACCTCAGTTTCAGTCTTTAGTATTATCTGAATGCTTCGGTCTTGCTCATGCCAGTGTGTGGACCAGGAGATGGGGAAAGACTACTCAAGCCCTCACAATGGGAGGAAGAAACCAAGACATTTTCTGTCTGCTTCGTGGTGACAAATGTATTTAATTCATCATATTTCTTTTATTTGACTAAATAAGCCATGAGTTTAACAGAATGGCACGAAACTGAGTTTGGAAAATTATTGTGACCCTCCTCTCCTACCTGACCACAGTCCCATATTCTCCTTTTACAGGGTGTCAGTGCTGTAAGGTGAAGCCCTGGCACAGGTTGCCCAGAGCAGCTGCAGCTGCCCCAAACCTGAAGTGTCCAAGGCCAGGGGCTTGGAGCAGCCTGGGACAGTGCAAAGCGTCCCTGCCCACGGGAGGGGATGGGACGAGATGAGCTTTAACTTCCCTTCCAACCCAAACCATTTTGTGACTCTCTAATACACGAGAGGATCTCCTCCTCAAACCTACCTGGGGTGTCCTTGGCGCTGGAGTGTGCTCCTGGCAGGACAAGGGTGACCAGTAACCTCCTGCGGTGGCGGTGGGACACCAAGGACATGGCGAGAGCGCCCTGAGGCGTGGCGGTGATGCGGCTCTGAGGCGCGAGCGCGGGAAGCCGCGAGGGGCGGAGGAGCACGAGGCGTGGCGGTGATGCGGCTCTGGGGCGCGAGGGCGGGAAGCCTCGAGGGGCGGAGGGGCACGAGGCGCGGTGATGCGGCTCTGAGGGAGTGCTCGGCGCAGGGAGAGAGCTGAGGGCGAAGGGGCTGCTTCAGACACAGTAAATGCGGCTTTCACAGGTTCGCGGGATGGTCAGGGTTGGAAGGGACCTCTTCAGATTATCTAGTCACGCCCCGTTGCAAGGCAGGGTCGCCTGGAGCAGGTGACAAAGGAACATGTCCAGGTCGGTTTGGAATGTTTCCAGAGAGGGAGACTCCAGGCTCTCCCTGGGCAGCTATTCCAGTCCTCTGCCACCCTTATTGGAAAGAAGTTCTTCCTCGTGCTGAGGTGGAGCTTCTTGTGTTTTTGTTTATGTCCTTTCACATGCATATTGTTTGCGAAATGCTACCAATGACTTTGAAGCTCCTAGATGTCTGTTTCAGTATCAACAATCAATTTCATGTTCATTTCAATGACATGTTCATTTCAGTGACAAGCCTGAAGGTTTGTGTCCCAGTCTGCACTTCCAGTACAATGTTTATTTCTGCTTGTGACTATGGACAGCTTTCATCAAAACTCTTATTCTTGTTCAGCAGATCCATACCTTTAGGGTCACATGATTTTCTCCATAATTCCCACTGTGTCCTGTGCACCTCAGGATAAAATTGCTCAAGAGACTTTGGTGGCTCATCTGAAATTACTCAAAACACATTTTTCTGTAAACCTGAATGGACTTCCTTTGGATGGAAATGGGAATTTTGGACTGAATTTTATGACAGTGCAATTTTTAACCACAAATTGTTATGTGAAATTTAAAATTAAAAAAAAAAAAAAAAAAAAAGAGGAAAACCCATTAAAAGCTGAAAGCCAGAGTTTCTTGTGGTTCCCCAAGCAATTGTGAATTCATTATCAGCTATTAGTGAGTTGAAAGAGTTGTTAAAAAAGAAAAGAGAACTTCCACATGAAAATTGTTACAGTTCTCTCTTTTCCTTTAACATTTGGAAAATGTTTCTCCAAGTTGTTTGAATGTAGCCTCTCCAGATATGTCAATTGAAATTTGTTTGAATTCTGATTCAGCCTTAGGTGCAAACTGTGTAAGTTGCTTTAAAACAAGGTTTAAAGAGATAAAGTAAATGGGCCCAAACATTTGCTATTCTATAAGTAATATTCTGACTTCATTCTTAGAGTAGGAAAGTAAGGAAAACAAGTACTTCAGTAATGTGTATGCTATGAACAGAGCTAAGAACAGCCCTTGTTTAAGTCATGGTTGCTCTCACTGGAAATTGTTCCCAACAAAATGGTAACTGGAATGGTTGACAAGGCTTGTATGGCATCTCTAAGCAAAGGACACCCCATCTGTTGATGGGGAAGTGCTGGTGTTTTTAGCTTAGCCTGTAAGTTTAGTCTTAGTCTATAGCTGAACATGGTGCTTGTGTCCTGGTGATCCCTGCTGGAAGAGCTTGACGCTGGCATGGGCTGGTGCCACATGGTTCCTGCTGTGAGCCATGTGCTGTCAGCTCGTTCAGAGGAAGAGCTTTATCCCTGTCTTATTCCAGATCTCCTGCCCCGAGTGCCTTGGAGTAGAATAGGCCCTGTGTGCTCCCGAGCAGGCACTGAGGCAGCCACAGTGCCCTACAGAGTCTCACATGTTCTACTGATTATCCAGCACACTTAAACTTTGAGTTATAAGGGTGACCCCAGCCAGTTGGCTGAAAAAATATATTTGACATCATTGAAAATGTATGCTGCTGCTGAAGCATGGATTTTAATTTGAGGAAAATGTCGGCCGTAATCTAGCATACATTAAAAAATATATCTTTTTATTTCCATATGGGTCGCGTTAAGGAAAATATTAAAAAAAAAAAAGCGAACCCTATTATATGAAGTCTCATTAAAGCAGCCTGGAAAAGTTTAGCCAATTTACAGGCTATACATCTTAATCTCCCCAAATTACAGGACCGATCGAAAAACGGGTGGTTGAGAGCGAAAGCGGGACCAGCAGAACCTGGCTGGGGGCCAAACAATGGATCAAGTAGCCCTTGCTTTCACTTGACTGCTACCCCTTGTTATTTAAAGAAAAGAAAGGATTTTCAAAGAAAGGCCTGGAAATGGCGAAGCATGGAACGTACTTCCTTCTCTGGGTGAAAACTAAAACCCAAAGCTTGGTTATTTTAACATGGTGCCTTGGCCCAGCTCTCTAGTGCCTGGAGAGAGATTTTTGAGAACTCCTGAGAGAAAATAAAGTATCTGCAATTCTTCTGTAGCTTGTAGCAGGCAGGTGGTTTAAGGACTGATTGTACCATCTTGGATTGTGTTTGCAGGGAAGCTGAAGGTGGAATTGTTATAGGGATGCTGAAGGATATGGGAAAAAGGCAGGAAGCAGTCAGGTATGGAATGGCAGAGAAGTCACTGTCACCACTAAATTCACTGCTGTGTCATGGAAAACTACACGCCTACTGCTTTTGCTGCTGTTGCACCTTATCACAGGGCTCTAGCCAATGGTAAAGAGCGTCTGTGAGGGAAGTGTGGAAAAGCTGGGGATAAAGATTAACACCTCTTGCATTGGTCTGAGACCAGACACTGCAGAAAGCATTCAGAGGAGGTGAAGTGTCCTGATGTGAATTAGCAGATGTGTTAAGAGCTGGCAGAAAGAGGAGGAGACAAGCTACACGATCTTGAGTGTTTGCAAATCACCTGCTCTTAGCTAAAGCCAAGGCTGGCCTAAAGCATCTAGAAGAGAGTGGGGTAGGGTAGGAAAATGACTGCTAGAAGGTACTAGATTGGTCTAAGAGACATGTGGTGTCTGTAGTATTTTCACTGAATAAGAGCTTGCTGCTGCAGCTTGGAACAGAACTGTATGGTAGAAATCAGTGGTGATTTCTGCCTGTGGGTATGATTGTAGGTGACCAACCTCATCTCCTGTTTCTGTGATACCAAGAAAGCACACTGGGGCAAGCTGGCTGCCTGCCTGCATAGATGGAGGTGCTCACTGCTTTGCACTGCTGTGCATTTATGTATTTATTAGAAAATAATGGATAACTGACAAAGTAGTTCTATATGTTTTTGAGAAGACTATCGCACTGAACCGTTGATTTTATACTTTTAGATCAGGGTATGTACTGCAGGGGAAGTTGATGGAGGTACATGTTTTTCTGTGCTCTGGTAGGCAGTCTTTCAGTATGGTATTCCATGAGCTGGATCTTGAAATTTCCTGTTCCTGCTTTCCCATTCCTCAAGCCCTCTGGCCAGGGATTGCCCCATTATACACGTAACAACCAAAGGGAGGGGTTACGCTTTTTGTGTGGCCAGCTCTGGCTTGTTTGAGGAGTTTCCTGCTGACTTGTTTGCTCCAGGAAACGTAGAGCTTGGCAAATGGGCTGCTCAGCCTGCTTTCTCCTGGATTTGAGAGTGGTTTTTCATGTGTTTGCCATGCCCTACCTATTTCTTCTTTAGCACTGTGTCTTACATAGCACTTGGAAACATTGCCCGCAGGGACTAAGGCATTCCGTGTGCCTTCCATGTGAAATGGGTGCATGTGGGAATGTGGATATGGGCGTGTCTTGGAGGCGAGTTTATTAATACCGGTAGAGATAATGGCCTTGGCAATATTTTGAAGCATCCTGCTCCATTAAATTATAGACTTTGTGGAGACAAAGAGATTAGGGAGAGCAAGAAAGATTATTTCACAAAGCAAAATATTATTGTAATTTGCTAGTCTTAAAACTTTGCAGAAATCAGTGGGAAAAATTAGAGGCCTTAAATATGCTGAAGTTCCTACAGCTAGACTTGATGACTGACTCTCTCTACCTTACCAGTTAGTGTCCAAGAATGCACAAAGCAATACATGTTTGTACGCTGATATTGTTAAAAATATTTGTCACTGATCAGTGGTGTATTTTGACAAAAACCCCTATTTTTGGCTTTGTAAAGGTCTGCTAGGATAAGTAATAGTGCATATTTTCTCCTGATTAATTTAATTTTTTCCATCCCTGTTTTTGTTCATGGTTTGTCTGCAAACAGACCATAGAACATCCCAGCTATTCAGCATTTATGAATTCCTTTCATCATCTTAAATGCAAATACTTCAAAACGGGGCCAGGATTTCTTATATGTTCTTACCATGCTTAATAGAGCAGTGTCTCAGTCTGGACTGAATTTGGTTGTCTGGGCAATGCTTTTCCTGTGTATAGTAATTTATTTTCAAAAGAGATTTTTTTTTTTAACCTGCTTCTTATGTACTCCATCTTTTCACAATTTCTTTTGTTGGAGTAAATAACTAAGATTTTCCCAGCATTCACATTGGATTTTCATGACTTCAGTTCCTTCAGCTGTTCATATTCACATTACACAGCTCTGCCATGGGCTTAATGACTTTCATTTGAACCAAGCTCCTAACACCTCCTCTCAGGTAGGCTACAGACATCATAGATTCCTATTGGTTTAATTTGCTTTTAATAGTTATTTTTACTGCCCATTACCATTCATCCATATGGGTCTGAATATCTGACATATGCATAAATCTGCTCAAGGTTTTCTGACAGAAGGAGAAATATACTTTTTATTTATTACCATCTGCACTGAAAAGCTGAAACTTCTGTGATGTATTCCTTGAGCTACTAGGAAGAAGTGTGACCCCATCTTCCATGTGTTTTCTTCTGTGATAACTTTGTTTTGCAACCTTCCTTCCTGGGATTTGACTGAAGTAGTCACCAATCCAGAGCTTCTGCTGTCCACCCCAGTGAATGCAGATGTATGAGCTGGCAGATGTCACTGTCATTTTCAGAATAAATCTGCGTGTAGGTGTCACTGTACTGGTTCTGTGCTTTGTGCTGCTGTTAGATCTTACACCCTCTGGTAATTATGACTGATAATGCTAACATTTATTCCATCTGATATTTGAGTGCCTTGTGCACCAGAGCTTGTTCTTTGTTCACACCACGAAGTGTGTAATCCTGCCTTGGAGCAGCAATCAAGCTACACCAAGGAATTTTAGTTTTCTATTTCTTCATCACTTTAAATGGAACCCTTTGTTAGAGAGCATTGGTCCTCTGGAGGTACAGTGCTCTCATTTTATCTTACCCAGAGCTCCTGAAATCTTCTGTCACACTGATACTTCCTGTACTCTTTTTCCCACATTAAACATCATAGCAAGATGTTCTAGACTCCACCTCTAGTTGTGATTGTGGTGCTTGAGTATTTGGGAAACAAGGACTGTAAAACCTGGTGTATGTGTGTGTGTGTAGATATATACACATACTATAAACAGGGAAATTTTGAAGTCTTACAGTTCTTTCTTGTATATGTTATATTTGCTGCTAATTAGGGGTCAATACCCTGTACTCTGCATGAAATTCCAAACACTCTTCAGTGGGAATCTTGACTGTTTCCTGCCCCTGAAAGTTGAGAGGGAAAAGAATGCTTGCTTCACCTGTTGTTTGGATGCTGAACTAATTTATTTGGCAGCCTATCCCTGAGGTGCAAAGTTTAAAAAGATTTTGCTGATTGACCACAGCTGGAATGGTCATGGTCTCCTGAGGCAGCTCTCCATCCCTGGGAAGGAAGTTCATCCAAGTTCCCCAAGATGGGCCTATGTCCTTTACGGCACAGGTATAGACACCAATACCACATGGCTGTGCTTACACTGATGATGTTTTCCTCTGCCGTGGAGATGAGTGTAGATCATTTGGGCACAACCCAGTAATTCAGGCCGGAAGAAAACGGGTAAGTATTTGTCTGTGATTGTATCTTAACCTTTAGTGTAGGGGTACCACAGGCTTATGGAGAGTGTTTAGGGCTGATATCCTGGTAAAATCTGGTCTGATTTCCACTCTGCTGCTGATCCATGTCTTCGTGTGGTTTACAGTCCTCAGGACTCGTTGTGAGTGTTGGTGAAGCAGCACATGTAGGTTGCTGGAGCAGCTGGTAGGCTGTGCTTGTGTCTGACGGGTGCATCAGGAGTCCCTGGGCCCTCCCTCCACAAACTTGTAATACCTTATGTTTATAATATCATGCCTTAAAATACAAAGTTTTAAATGATCCTGACCTTGAGAGGAGTTAGAGCTGCTATTTCCACTTGTCATTGTACCTCCTGACTTGTGTTTGGCAGCACTACGACCACTTGAAGATATGCGTGTTACTGAGAGATCTATTTGGCTTTTCTGTTCATTATGCTCTTTACTGCCTCCTTGTCATCCTAACCAACTTTTCTTTTTAGTCGAGAGAGGCATGAAAGAAGAAAATAAAATCCAGCTCTGAAAAATGCTGTATACAGAGCTCTGAGGAAGCCCCTTTGAAGCTAAAAATATGATGTAGTGGTTTCAAGAACAAAGAATTTCCATATCACACTTTCTGTTGTCTGGTTTTGAAGAGCTTATCTTGCCTCTTTTCCCACCAATCATTATTTATTAAAATAATTAGTAGAGTAAAAATTAAAATCAGAATTCAAAGCATCTTTCAGTGAACTTCAATATATCTTAGGCATGTAGACACTTCTGAAAATTTGACCTTGTCAGTACATTCTGTGTCCTCTGAGCCCTCATCTTGCTTCTCTAGAATGTGAAGTGCTCTAGGGGAGAAGATAGCAGGGTACATGTTTGCACAGTGCCCACAATCCTAGGCTCTCGGAGCTCTGAATGCTGCTGTCATGTTACTGAACGTCCCTCCTTTGAACTGAACATTTCCCAGATCTCACAGATCCGCTGCTTAGGCATCAAGTTTGTGCCGAGCAAACCCGTTCTGGGATACCATTCACCTCTGAAGGCGCTGTACAGGCCTCCCACTGTACCTAAATTGGCAGGGCTGGGACCAGCACGGGATGGAGACAAAAGCAGCTCTATCTGTCCTGGGGAACAATGGAACAACCTTAGCTAGTGCTGCAAGAAAGCAGGTAGGGAATGCCTTTGTGCTGTGCTAATGCTGGGAAGTTAGCACAAGGAGTCAGGCATACAGCTCCTGAGAGCTCCTGGAAGGCAAGAGGAGTGAGTTTGCTTTCTTCCCTTTTTCTCTTTTTTGTCAAAGTTTAAGTTGATTCTCTTGTCTACTCTCTTGCCCCCCTTCCCCCTCTGCTCCCTAAGCCTGCTTTTGATTTGGTTTTATTGGCTAGTGAAAGGAATCATTTACTAGTCAAGGGCCAAGCAGTGACAAAGGAATGCAGGTAAATTAGTTTCAGTTCCTATTTCTCCCCGTCTTCCTCCTTTGGAATTTGAGCTTTAGAAAATAAAGTCCTTTTACCCATACCGCCCCCGTCTTTTTTCCTAAAAGGATTCCCCCCCCTCAACCTCTCTTTCAAGAACTTCATTTTTGTAACTAAGAAAACCCCCATTAAAGTACCTAAAATGTCAAGGTGTACAACACATTCAATGAAATCCAACTGAAATGCATTAAAAAAAAAGCCACAACTTCTTGTGTGCACCTTAAAAATGCAGAAATTAACTGAGAGTGTCATAAAGCTTGTTTTAATGAATAACTATGTACACACTGGGAAGTTTTACATGCACATATATCATGCTTCAAATGGTAAAATATAGTTAAAGTTTAAACATTTTGCAGAAGAAAATATGCAAAAGAACTTGCAGAGGATCAACATGGAGAAAACCTGTATGTTCAGTTTTTCATCACTCAGCATTATTGAAGTATTAAGCACTAAACTAATAGTAGTAACATTCAAACTGTCCATTTTTTCGCTTTTCTTGCTTTTTCCCCTTTTATAGCTTGCCTTCTTTTGGACAACTTGCTTCAAATGTACGAGGATGTTTCATCAATCATACTCACACAAAAATATTTAGAGGTTGAGGCTTTCTTTTTACATCACATTGGCATCCTTGCTAAATAATGTAATCCAAAATGCTCTGTGTTGTTAAATAGTACAAGGCATTGTGGCATTAATGATGAAAAGGGTTTCTTTCTCATTGGTAGCTATTCCTGTTAGTTATTTCCACATTCCTGACATAGAAATAAAACCATAATTTATCTTTTCTTCTTAGCGCAGCAAAAAGTTGCTTCTTCAGTCTTTTAGCTGTCTTTATAATTAGATGCATTTTGTGTTTCTACGTGTACAACACAAACTTGAAATACAAAAGCACTCAATTCTGCCTAAACAACTGTAAGGTTTTGGATACCAACTGGAAGAAGCCAGGAAATATAAGTTAAGTCTGATATTCCCCACTTGCCTCATGCTATTGTTAGTATGTTTTGTGGGGAAAAAGCATAATGATGAGAGAGGTAAGAACACAGTGTCAGTCCTAAAACTGCATTTCCTGGCTTTTGTTGGTTTGGGTCACAGCCCTAAAAAATTGTCTTTAATTTCCTCAAAAAGGGGGAAAATATATTTCCCAGAGTGGTGTAATATATACAAACATAATTTATCTGTCCAGGCAGAACATCAGCTATTGGGGGAGCAGAATCAGAATTTGACATGAATTTCTTAGAAAAATCTGTCCTGTATTTTCCAGCTGTGTTTAAGAACAGTTACTTCAGTTTGTAATTTCCAACTGATATTTAAATGACTGTTGGAGACCAAAGAATTCCTCCTCCCAGTGGAGCAGTGCCTTTCATTAAACACCCGCTAAAGGTGTTTTTACAAATGATTTCTAGGGTTCAGTGGTGGTCTGCTTTTATTTGATTTAGAGCCACTGAGTCAGTTTCTTTTCTCCTGGCAGATTTAGGAAGTACGGAACTTGCTTAGAAGCTGTGAGGCCAGATGGAAGGAGCGAGATCTGTTGTGTCCTTCCCAAAACCGTGCTTAGGTTGGATCCAGGGGCCGTTGTAGTAAGAAGTGCAGGTCTTGGTTGTGTCAGAACTGAAGAACGAGGTGCTTGTTCCGTGCTTGGTGTGAAACGAAGATAGAGATTGAGCTCTCAACATGGTTAAAGTTTGTGTGTATTCCTGATTGCATCAGTGACAAATTACGGTGGTTTTTATCTGACATAGGTGGATTTTTTCTACTTCCTGATTTTGTCAAGAGAGTTTGAAATACTTTCACATGTGCACATCTTGCTCCATTTGTAACTCCTCAGATAGTATATGAAGCAGACACCTCTACTGATTCTATAGTAACCCTTGTTTAAATTGCTACAGATTCTTTAAAAGCATCACTGTCATCACAAATGGGTGTTTTTGCACTTAGTTATCCTATGCAACAGGATCATATCAAGGACGTACAATATTTGTAGAAGGTCCCACTGGGAGACAACATTATTATTATTATTATTATTATTATTATTATTATTATTATTATTATTATTATTATTATTATTATTACTACTACTACTACTACCACTACTATTATGCAGATGAATTTGGTACACTTGAAGTAAGCATTTTGAAATACCAAAATTAAAAATATTTGATTTATTTAATGTATATTTAAATTTTCGTTAAGTATATACAGAGGAGGAAAAAGTTACCAGAAATATCAAAATCACATGAAATACCGAAGTTATGGGTATGAACATGAAATATCCAGTTAAGAATTCTTGAGCCTACGGTTCTTTTTACCATTGAAAATAAATAGAGGTTTGCTCGTAATCTAAAACTTAAACGTTGGATTTCCTGCTGCAGTGAGCCTCTATCCAGTTTTTCCCTAAAGAATGGTTTGGGAAGGAAGTGTTTACACAATATTAAGAAGAACAGTGAAGGCAATAACTGAAATTTGATAACAACAAAAATTGTGGATATATTGGCCCAAATTTGTGATTGATTATAATGTTTTACTATTTAAAGATGTATAATGAAGTCTCTCTGCCTCTATAGCAATTTTTCTCAGATAAACAAAAGACTTGGGATCAACAGATACTTAAGTCTCAAAAACAGAACAATTGATTTTCTGCTTTGCACCCTGCAGGATATTTTGCATACTGAATTGTGTCTTAATGAAGCAATAATCTGGATCTTGATAGTCTACCACACTTTAGATGTATTTATTACTCAGAAAAGTAACTGATTTTCACAACTTGGAGCCCAAACTGGAATCGGCAGTTGTGTAATATTTAGATTTGTATATGACTACTGGATTTTTACTCAGTACATTTTAAAAAACTATTATGTAGAAATATGACAGACTTTACGTGGTGGACACTTTCCCTGCTTGAGTATGATCCTGTTAACCATAAGACTTGAAAAACGTATGTGAAGTCTATAATTACGGGGGTTAAGCTACGAGGGCAACACTAAAGCAGTGTGTTCATGAAGACTTTAACTAACTCCGAGCAGTTCTCCATACACGCTCCCACCTTCGCTACTTCCATAGGCAGCCGATTAAAGTCTTTTGGAAGTGGCCAAGGTCAGACCCAGCTAAAGGGTGCTGAAGGGGAATAAGGGGAAGAGCGTTTTGGAGCAATTTGCGATCGTTCGGGAGCTCCGGGCCGAGCCGCCGCCGCGCCCCGGCCCGCGGCCTCCAGGGGCCGCTGTGACACCACGAACCCCGAGCGGCGGCGGCTTTAAGGGCTCCTTTAAACAGCAACAAAACATCGAACTTTGAAATCCTTTTTGTCTTCAGATGTTCCAAACCAGGATTCCAGCAAAGGAAATGAAAAAGGGAAACTAAACGAGCTTTCCCCCGCCCCCCCTTTCTCTCTCTCTGGTTTCTATTTGTAATACTTTATTTCTACAACAAGCACAAACCACTAGAAAGGCAGAAAACAAAATATGAATTTTTCCTTCCTTTTTTCACTGTAAACTTCTGTAAAAACAATGAAAAAAATTCTGGACTGTATTAGATGGCCTGTTTCTTGTTTCTTCTTTTTTTCTTTTTTCTTTTTTTTTTTTTTCCTCCCCTTTCTGTTATGTTCACTGAGCTGTTTGCATTTTAACTTCGGAGGAGGAGGAAAAGAGGAAATAATGTTTAGTAGAAATACAGAGTAATTACCAGTTGGACTAAACTAGAGGCAGCAACTGATGGCATGAAATGGTTATGTTTTATTTCAAAATACATTCAAACAGGACAGAAAGTTGTACTGGATATGGTGGTAAGAAGCTGCATCTATCAGAAATGATAGCTTTCTAAGGAAGAAAAGGATATTCAAAAGTAATATTCAAAAGAAAAACGGCATTTGCTATATTATAAAGGTTTAATTTTATGTCTCCATCAAACATTATCTTAGATTCTGAAAAAAAATAATAAATTATATAAAAGAACGATAGTTGATGGATACATTTAATTAGGGTTTATTTACCATGGGCTGTATAAACACTTTTGTTTCTATAAGGGGAAGGATTTGTATCTGCAAGTTCTGCCTTGAACATTTCAAGTTAAAAACAAATGTTTTAAGAAAAGAAACTAACATAAAACAGCCCAGTGTTGGCTTTGTGTCTTTGTAAATGTCTGTGGCGGTTTCTCCTTGTCTGAGGGAAAGAGCCATTCATTAAATTAAAAGTGAACCAGTTAAACTGGACCTTTCATTGAAGAAAGTCTCCCAGTGATCCGTGCTTTATTTGGTGGATTGTCTTACAACACAAATAAACCAAGGGGTTTTTTATCTTGGGATCTAAAAATACTAGAAAGAAAGGAAATCCAAGCAAGGCAGAAAATACTAGGAAATAATTTCCTATTAAACAGACCCTCTGCCTCCATATATCTCAAATCATGGAAGTACACAAGAGAGAAGGGCTCATATTCCTTTTTCTCTCAGGTTAAAAGCCAGTGACAGAGGAAATCGAATTCAAAGGTACCGTCAATGTTTGCAGTGTTCAAAAATAGATAGGAAAGAAATATACACTGCAAATCCATCACAACTCTCTGCTGCCAGCTCACTGCTAAATGCAGATGATATTGCTGCCTCTGAAAACCGTTGACATAGAATCCTATGTGCATATATGTTGTGTAAAGTGAATAGATATTTTGGGCAGATTTAAAATAAAGGTTATTTTCTGAACAAAATTCTTGGGCATTTATTTAGATATCTGTTTTGGCTGACTTAAAACAAATCCACATTTCTCATTGTCTTTTTCCTTTCAAATCTTATGCATAGCTTAAGAAACCCTGCTTAGGAACATTGGGTGATAATCAGCAACAAAGAAACCACTATAGTTTGGAAGGGCAATGACAGTAAAAGATGCAAGACAGTTTAAGAAACATTTTTTCGATATGTTTTTTTCTGCTGCAATTGAAATCTTGGTGGTTTTATTTATATTTTTTTATTTTTGTAAGACATTTGCATGGAGTATTTTCAAAAATAGACTGTTTAATAATTGTGTACTTAATGAAAAATGAGTATAGTAATGTACTCAGAGATACAGAACTGAAATTGAGAATAAAATGGAGTGTTATACTCTGAAATAGTATGAATGCATAGCTGATTAAATTTTGGAAGGCTGTTAGTGGTTTGACATAATTTGTATTTTTGGATGGGGAAACTCAGATGTTCTGAAGGACTCCAAAAATGTTCTGAAAGGTCTCTTGGTGCTCACGCTGATGAGAACCCAAAGGCACCAATTCCCTCTGTGTGTTGTTTACAGGCACATCTATTTATGTACATACACAAAATTTATCTTCTGTAAACACTAAAAATAGCTTTGCCTTTATCTTTGCTTGTCAGCAGTGCCCATACGTAAATATAGCACATCTCATAAAATCTCTTTTGCGCCCACAATGAGCCTCTAATTAATTCTGCATATAATTCCATAACATTTATTATTAATAAGTATTAAAACATTTTTTTTTTAAATAGAGCCATTCTCAGTATTATGGCTCTGACCTAACATATTTGGGATGAAAAAATGTACAGAGATGATAAATACACTTTTTTTCTTGACATAAAAATGAAACAAAGCTAAATGAAATGAATCAAATTGTCACCAGCCTGTTGTAATAACCAGATCACTCTCCTGTGTGTGTGATTTTTTGTTTAGTGATATAGGCATGATTGAGCTGACAGTGTAAAAAATACTTGCCAGTAAATATATTCACTTTTCTGAGTAGTGTGAATAGGTTTAAAAAAAAAAAAAAAATCTACATATATTCATAGGCACTTTTGATAGGAAGAACTTGCAAATTCCCTGGTAGTTTTTAGGCAGTGCAGAGGGAACCAGACAGGCCAGCGAGGGCTGCTGAGAGTGTGGTGAGGGCTCTGTGTGAGAAGTTCATGACAAAAGCACAGACAGGGAAGAGGGAGAAGATCTGTTCTCTTTTGCTCCCCAGAAATCTGCTGGAAGTCTGTGATGTGCAATGCTTGGAGCAACAGTGTGAATTTTTGTGTTTCTGTAGGAATCACCGAATGAAAGGGGTGTGGAGCTTCTGCCCACAGCTTCGGCTCAGCCATCCTGGGAGTCGCAGCTTCCTCAGAGTTCTCTCCTGAGAAGGTACTGTAGCCACGCTTGGTAGGATGGGATTGTATTTGATACATTCTATCAGTCACTACTAAAATACAGCTACTGCTAGGATAAAACAGAGTAGCTCTGAACTGGAAGAATACATACTAACCTGCTTCTTGATCCTTTCCCCTCTATGGGATTTGAAAGGCAATTCAATGCAAAAAGTAGTAATGAAGTGGGAAAAGATAATCTGATGGTTTACCTTGAACATTCTGCTCCAGTAGAAGTTGGAAGCCAAACTAATACTAACCAGGCCTGATTTAAATGGTTTTGGTTTGTCTGATGCCAAAACAAAGTATGTTTCTGACTGCCACCTGATGGAGCACATTTTCTGAAGGCTTCAGTTTTCACCTGGGCAAATAAATAAGGATTCAAAATATTTGCTCCATCCAGGATGCATCAGATGGGTTTAACTCATTCCAAAAATCTGTCTAGTCACCCTAAAAAGCAGCTTAGCCATTCTGAAAATCTGGCCACTTGTGCAGAATGGAGCACAATGCAAGTGGGTTTACTTGTGCCAAAAAAGTACATGAGGGCCATCAGTGCTGCGCTGCCAAGGGCTCCTTTCTTTCAAGTGGTGATCATTTGTAATCTGTGCCCTATAACTGTCAGCGTGGAGTACCATATATCTGATTTGTCCTGAAATGTTGTTTATATATGGAAAGGAACTTTGTGCTCTGCCTGTTTGCCCAGGATTTCCTGACATTCAACAGCCTTGCTGGAATTGTAGTTTTGTTGTAGTTGCTGAATATTCAGAGGTATGGGAGAAGCAGCTGCTGTGTTGTACTCCCATGCAGGATGTCCCACACTGCATGGGGATCTGAGTAGGCAGAGTGAGCCCAACTTGTCGTGGATTGTGGAGCACGCTGGGGTTCCTTGCTGAGTCACTCTGCACATGAGGTCATGCTGCTGTCCAGAAGCCCTTTCTTGTCCAGCAGTCCATACTGAGAACAGTTTACAGCAGTAGTAAGAGAAAATTTCCAAATGCTTTGCACACTTGAACTTCAGACAGTTTCCTCATCCTCATTAAAGCTGGTGAGTGGGAGTGCACCAATCCTCTTCTGGCATATGAGTGTTACTCTCTGACTGATACAGATGAGAGGGGTTTGGTGTAGCTTAATAGTTGTGCTTTGAAGAAATGTTTGGTTTATATAGTTAAAAAGGAAAAATTGTTTTGAGTTGTAAAGGCCTAAAGGGCATAATCTGTACTATCTGATCCATTTGCTTTACGAGCTACTACATTGAAGCACAAAACAGCCACTTGATTTCTTAAGCACCTGAAGAGGAGGAGAGGTAGGGGCTGGAGTGTGGAGGAGAGGGGAGCAAACAAACCCTGGCCAATGCTTTCACCACAGAAGTTTCATTGTTTTAATTTTTAAAACAGTCACACATGTAAAACAGCTACACATGTAAAAAGCTGCCATTTTTCTCTGCATTTCCATTAGCACATTTAAATCATGGTTGTTGGAAATCTTGGTACAGGTAAAAATATACTTTTCATAAGCTCTCAGAGAACAGTGAGGGAAGTAAAATAAGTAACAAAACCCTTTTCCCTGATTCCTCTCCACCCCCTTCAGCAAAGTCACCTAAAAATGAAGGGATTAACTATTACCAGTCAATAGGAGGCACTTTTGAAAGAGGAAGCATTGCTATCCAGATTCAAGGGAAATGAAGTGTTTATTGGAACAAAAATATACTCTTTGTTCATATGTTACTTCATTGAATTGTGTATTCTCTTCTAAAAGCATGAAAAGCAATTGAAAAAAAAGTTTCATGCCACTCTTTCTTTTACCACTCTTCTTTTGTCTCCCCGTTTTACCTCCTTTTCTCTGTGTCCTTCTTTCTCATTAAGTTACTAACCAATGCTTTGCTAATTAATGCCAGCTTAATTTAATGTTTAATGACGCTGTGTCTGTGTGGGGAGTTTGATTTCTTTTTGTGATTCTGGCCTGACCATTGAGATTAGCAGCATCTGTACAAAGCTGCAAAGTCCCTTGGGGCACTGAGCAACACTTTTTTTTCACAAAATCAAAGTGACTGGCACATAGGATTAGTAGAAAGTATCTCTTCATAAAGTGACTGCAAATGCTTTGCAGCTTTCTGAATCAGTTGATATTTACTCACTTTCTTGTCGGTTATTAAAGATGATGGAGTTAAATACAACATTATTGTGGTATAGCTGTAAATTGAACTGGGAAAACTATTTCAAAGAAAAAGAATGACGTAATGCTGTCAAATCCTATCTATCAATATTCCATAAGCATTTATATAATTATACCTGTTACTGGAAAACACTAACAAATATTACATATGAATATACTTCAAGCTGTACATTTTTTACAAATAGTTTTCAGAGACATTTTGCCTTAAGTATTCAAACTTTTTAATGCCATTGGCCATCTAGATCACATGATGCTGTTTCTGTTGCATTTTGGTTACACAGCTCAGAGCAAAGGAGTGGTGATTGACAAGTTCTAAGTCACTGCTGAAAGAGTTGGCATTACCAGCCCTGTCCAGAGAAGTTGGGCTGTGGTGAGTTGTGTCTGAGGTAACCAGGGTAACTGCAAAGCAAATCCACACAGGCTCATGGTGGCTTAAAAGAGCAGTGGTGCAGTCTTGGTTGGCTCATAAACATGCACTCACTGCTGTGAGTTAGACTTCAGTGTTTGTTGTTTCCAATCATATCATTCCTTTTGTGTATGTGTTTTTCTGGTGGGACTGAAAAGAAAGTGTCACTTTCAGATGTGTGATGAACTCCATCCATCATAATCTAGCTCTTAATGACTTTATGGCTCCTCCTGCCATGGTAATTAAGTTTATCCTCCGCTGGCATCATCCTGCATCATTTAGATGAGTACAGAAAATTTAGGAGCATCCTCACAGATTTCCTGTGAGATTATTCATTGAAGCAGAACTTATTTAGGACACAGTTGAATTTTGAGGCTTTTCATTTCAGGAGAAAGATTTGCTACATGGTTGTGTCTTTTTGCATGGTAACATGCAGGAGTAGGATACAGATTCGATGTTTAAGAGAAGCTAAGAAAATACACATACTTTCAGACACATATATGCCTCCTATATGACTATGTTGCTTCATACAACCACTATTTACATTTGGAGCTAGTGGTTTTTTAAATGCTCAGAGCCCACAATTGAGCCCAGATTTCCAAAAGTGCTTGGCACCCAGCAAGTTCTCACTGAGACATTTTTATGGCCAGATAATCAAAATTGCTCAGCATGGAAGCTGGGGAGTTTTGAAAATCTAGCCACTTATTTTAATGCCCAAGTGGAGGCTGAGTTCTTCAGGAAAGCTGGTTCATATATTACAGTTCCAAAGACTGTGTATTAATCCTGTAAGTATATTTTTTTCTCTTATGGACATACAGTCTATCATATATGTGCCCACTTAAAAACTTTCCCACTCGTTCTTCCATATAAATTGTAATTACATTAGTTTCATTGAATTTCAGAAGTTGTTGGTACCATACAAATGAAGCAAAAGTTCAAATGAAAATCAGATCCAGTAATTACAGGATTTTTCTACAAGCATTTTTCTTTTCAGGCTTGACTTGGAAATTAAATAGAGACAAGAGACACCCATTTCCAGGTTAGGAAGCAAACAAAACCAAATTGTAGGGGGTGAGAGTTTCTTAGCTGAGCTGCTTTTTATAAAGCACTTTGACAGCTGAAAAGAAAAACATTGAGGTAACTTGTAAAGTGAATAACTTTAGCTATTACATTTGCAATTTTCCGCTCAGTGTTCCCTGTCCTACTGCGCAGAGAAACTTGGTAGGACGTAATACCCCAGCAATAATAGTCAGCTTTGACTTTGTACTCCGCAGACATTAACTAGCTCACCTCACACCCCTGCGAGGTAGGGAAATGGTGTGATTGCCACCTTGCCTCTGGCACAGCAAACACTCTAGTTAAAGTTGAGGTTTGCCAAGAGAACTGCTGGCTGTGTTGTTCCTCTCTCATTTCTCCTCACAGTTGCAGAACCACCTCTTAGTGCCCCCAGAGATGTTGCTTTCTCTGCACTGTTCCAAACACCTGATCCTTATCAACAAATGTGCTGTTCTGTTCATGACAATAAAGGATTATTATGACTATTTTGTGATTGTTGAGTTATTTCACAACTGCCCACAAAAGATTTGTTTTGCTCAGGTATTTGTTAGACTTGAGGGGCAATTCCTGTACTTTGTAGAATTTCAAATCAGTGCAATTAATAGCAGTCTCCTTGCCTCAAAATGCCATTTGGAAGTAGGCATAGGGAAGGTCAGAATATCTCCTGTGCTGCAGGAGGGGTACGTGGATGCAGAGTCAGCAGAAGCCATGACTGAGATAAAGAAAAGTGGGGGATTTTGCGGGACCTGTGTCATGTGAACCTCCTTGTTCCTCACAATGGCTGCCAGGAGCTCAGCATCCCTGTAGGAGCTGACCTGGCACCTGGGAGTGTTGTAACAGCTTCAGTTTCTGAGGGATCACATCTCTGTGGGTGAAGGAAAGCATTGCAAGGCTGGGTGTCCCAGCCAAGGACTCGTACTCTCTCCCCTTGCTGCCCAGTGAGGAGGTGTATTCTCAGAACAGCAGAATTCTCATTCCAGCACGATGCCTTAGATTGGACCCTCTGAGTAAAAACCAGCTGCCAGTGCATTCACCTACAGACTTTGTTCTACATAACTGCTGTTGAATACCACAGCTCCTTGCCACCTCTCATCTGGGAGGGCCCTTTTTTTGCTAAAGCAGAGCTGCCTTATCAAGAGCACCCAGGTCATTTCCCTTGGCTCCGTACTGTTCCCATAAGTGACACAGATGAATTGGAGTCTCATTAAAAGTCAGCAGATGGAAGCCCAGTTCTTGGAGTATAATCAGGTACCTGTATCTTACTGATGTCAGTAGAGGTGGATTTATAAATACCTTTAATATATTGGACTATGGCATGTCTGAATTAATAGAGAAGTTTTAGCCATCCCCTCAGACCCAATTTTCCTTGCCACATGCACTGTATGGCTCTTAGCTAGGCCACCAGACCTTCTCTCGCAGAGCCTGAAATGCATTGTGGAACTTCTGTTTACAGGGTTTGGTATACATTTTCCCAGGAAAGCACTGACTTGAGATCATCCCACTCCTCTCTATTCTTACCCCAAGACACATATTTGCCCACTATCCTCTCTCAAGTGCTTGTAAGTAGTAAACTCGGGATACAAGCCTGGGGAGAGGTGGATTGTTTGCAGACTCACATCCAAAAGGACTTCATTTAGCTAATAGTAATCACTAATGTAAGTAACTATAGGGAAGAGATAGGTAAGAAGTGGCTTATGTGGTGTGGCCTGATTAATTCAAAAGGAATTTGTCTTTTAATTACTTCGCTGCTTTTGAAAATGTGTGCGTAAGTCTTTCCTTCAAACAAAGGGAACTTAAGCTTTCAGACAAAGAGGTCTCTGACTGACTTGAGGCATTATGACACTAACTGCTTGCAAGTTCATTCTGCTGCTGGATCAGCTTCCTGAAATGTCTTGTTAAGAAGCCTTTGCCAAAAATCATATTTGAGACTGGCTTAACATGGTGGTAAATGAACTCTTTCCTCTGCTTTCTTCCAGCAACAAGTGCTAGCTTAAAAGGAGGGTGCTGAAAAGGACAAAATAAGTGCTATGTCAGTACACCTATTTTTAATAGCATTACTGGTAGTGGCTGGCACTACTTGGTGCTGTTTGCTACGGGAGGTCCAGAAAACCAGTATTCATGTCTGCATAATTTGTGACCGCATCTGATGTACTGAATAACAGGGATGTTAGTAGTCTCTAGGTCTCCATCCCTCCCTCTGTGCAAAAAAATCTCAAACCAAACAGTGTTGTTTATTTGACAGGTAAACACACTGATGACTGGCAATTGCGGTCAATAAAAGAAGATCTCAAACAGTGGCCACTTCCTTGGGGGTCATTAAAAATCCACTGGCAACTTCATGCAGCTTAAATTTATAGCTTGAGCTCTTGATCTTGTATTCTGCCTCCTTTTGCCCTTGTAATTTCCACTGGAGAATTATTCACTGTCTTATCTAAGCTGTTTAATTCCCTGGTGGGGTAGAGCACAGACAACAGTTCTTGGTGGAAAAAGTAGTATGGTAATGTTGTCCACATTAATGCGTTTATTTCCAGCTCCTCTTGCATTGTTGTCCTGTTTTCTGTCATCTTTTCCTAGCACTAGAAGAAGACAAAGTTAGGTTACAAGATTGCAGCTGAAGCCCCAAGCTCAGATCTTTCAGTGTCTAACTTTCATGTAATTTCAGTCAAGAATCTGTCTTGTGTATAGTTTCATGCAGTGTTAAGCCTGCAAACGGAATGATTTAATTGCCCTGCAGGGTATGCAAACCAAATAAAATTAAGTCCACGTGAGCTACTGTCATCTCTTTTGGCTTAACAAGAAAAGGTTAGTTTTGCATCTGCCTTAGTGTTATTAAATCTTTCAGTACTTTGGGTGCGGCATGCTTTGGAATTTCATTAAAACCTTATCATTAACTACAGGGTCATATTGCTGGTCTTGATCATGGTAGAGAATAGCCTGAAAGTGTGTTCCCTAACTATGGTAATGGCTGAGAAAAGAGAAGGCAGATAAAAATAGTCTCCACTTTGTTCTTTTAGAATCTGAAAAACACTGCTTGCTTTTCATTTATTTGTCTCTTTGTTTTTAAGATCCCATGACTGACTTTTAAATTTCTGCAATTGTGAATTTGTACATCAGTTTTGCAAATGTGGGAAGGGGCAGTTCTAAATTCTTTGGATGCTTAAATTTGAGTGGACTCATGCTGGGGAGCTCCTGGTGGAAAGAGCCACATTGACTCAAAGATTCATTCTGGGAACAGATTTGTGCTATCGAGAATGTAGACTTGGCATTTGATGCAGTGTGTGTAAACCAGGATAGCCATGTGTGTAAGATTGCATCACTGCAGGTATTCCCTTTCTGCTGGGCATCCCTGGGAATGCCTTGGATTTGGTAATTCATGGAAGAAAAGCCTGTCTTTGCTCTCAGTGCCTTGCTGTTTGCGAGCCCAGAATCAACCCTCATAAAATGACTCCTTTCTCCTGTTGATCAAACACACCAGGGCCTTCTGCTACCTCCCTTTCCAAGTAACATCCCAGGCCACAGTGCTCTGGCAGAGCCTGCCTAAGCCTTTTGTTTCAGCAAAATGCACACCTGCCAAAGATAACATGAAGCTTTACCAGCCAGTGTTTCTCAAACAGTGCTCCTGCCCTCCCACATCCCAGCCAAAGAATGCTTGTGTGTTGCTGCCAATTTCTGCCAACGGCTACAAGCAGTGGGGAATGCAGGAACTGCCACTAAGTCTCCAGAAGAGCAAGGCTTGACGTATTTTGGCCAAAGAGAAATCCGTAATCCTTAAGAAACAAAGATTGCATTTCATGGAAATCAGTTTAATGGGAATGGAATGGCAGGGAGATGTAATTCATATTCAATGGGATGTGTATAAAGTAAGCCAAAACAGTTTCTTAACAGAAGGCAGGTCTGTGATCTTAGTCCCATTAGGATACCTCTGGAATGTTGCCTGTTTCTGCAGTGGAGTTGCAGTGGATTTTCGTGAGACTGACACCAGCATCTGGCTCACGGGAGCAGCTCATCTGACCTGATCCACTGGTAGCTGAGGTTGTTGTGTACCTCATTGGGAGCATGTCTAGATTTTCAGATAGCATATTTCCAACCACAGCGTCTTTTCCAAATTCTTTTTTTTTTTTGGAGGGCAATCAGCATCTGCTTTAAGGGTATTTAATGACTCTTCAAATAGGAACAGTCCACTGGCAAGGCAACAATATCTTACTAGAAATGACAGAGCTATTGAAGAGTATGAAAGATTTTCTTGTTCTGTAACTCGGAAATTTCTTCACTGCTCAGTATTCTCTGGGTAGAAATAACATCCACTATAATTGTTACTTCTCTTTGATCCCTCAAAGTATGGATTGTGGAGTGTCTCTTGAGCTTTTTTCTATTTAAGAATATTCTTTCTGTTACAGCTCCTCTACTCAGTAAGTGGCATAAGGAGACGAACATCCAGGATTTAAAACACTTGGTGAGGGAATGTCAACTATGTGGTTGTTTTATTGTGTCCTCCTCATTTTTCGAGCTACTACATAATCCTTAGTGGAAACCCCAAATGAATTTGTTTGATTAATTAATGGGTTGGCTCCTTAGCAGGTATGATTTGTTGTTAATGGAACTATAATAAGGCTGTGTTGATTTGTACCGTGGATCCAACTCTTTGAAGTAAAGGACTATAAAGTATTAAGTATTCTCTGTGGGTGTGCAGAATTAAATACTGTCCATGGGGTGTGTATGTATACATATGTTAGAACTTATGTTTTTGGGCCCTAACTTTCTTTGTGGTGCATTGTAAAGAGGTTTGGGAAACTCCCTTCTTACCCCACCTCTAAATGCTCAGCAGTTCTTTCTGAGGTTTATATTATATTGTGCTGGGAACAAATTGACCAGGTATATGTCTTTTTTAATTCCACTTCTCTTTTTTCCTCCCCCCCCCCCCCAAATGGTTCAAAAATATCTCTTTAGGTTTCTCATTGTCAAGGTTTTATTTCAACCACCAGAGAGAGAACAGGCAAATTCGGTAACAAAGATGTTCCGCCCCCTTTTGCCGTAATGTTCCTGGGCTTCAGAGTAGTTTAAAGCAGTCTAGATCTACAGTTTGAAAACTTGAATTCAAGGATCTAATACAAAACAGGTAAACAGGGAGAGGGCACAGAACTGTGCTACTTTATTCTTCACAACACAATGGCCTTGGTTGAGTTTTGCATCCTTGCTATTGTCCGACGGAAGGTTTGATAAACTGAATGGCATGCAGAGGGTTGTGATACAGAAGTTCCTGTATGTTGGATGAGAAGATCCCATAGTTACTAACATCTACACAGGGCGTCTAAATTTAGGAAGAGTCATCAGCACCCCAAGTTTGGGGAATGCCTAAACTGTTGGAGTTCTTAAAAATGATTTTTTTTTAGGTAAATTGAAAGTAATTTGAACTAGGCTTTGACAGTTATTGGCTCCAACATCCATGGGAAGGGGATAGGAGGTCAACTAGATGCTCAGCTGTTTGTTCTTAGAAAAGACACTCTGGTGTTGGTATAATCAGCAGAACACTTGGCCTTCCCTTCCCCCTGCATCAGGACCACTGCTCCTTTGCACAGCTTTTATATAGAGCACAAGGACCTATAAATAACAAGGGAGCCTCTAAATAAATACAGCTGTGAGCCGACAAAGGCTTCTGACAAATGATGTTTATTGAATTTCTCACGTGTGGTCCAGTTTCAGTCCAACCGTGGGGTTTGCTATGTTTTCGAAAGTATATTTTGTGCCCAAGCTTGGGATTGCCCTCTGTTGGACTAAGGAGACCAAGGAGATCTCTGGCTAGCTGAGGAAAGGAGAGGAATGTGTGAAAACAGGAGATTTTTTCAGTGAAGCTAAGCTTAAGGTATCAGCTTTAGACAAATCAACTGAAGATCTGCTGATTGTTTACATGCGAGGGTTTATGACAGAAAACAATCATATCACTGCATGCCTCCCCTCAATAATTCTACCTGATATCATTGCCCTACAAATGCAGTAATCCATATCAAGATTTAAGTCTGTTATATTGTAGCCTCCAGAAATGGCAGTCAGTGATGTATGTAGGTATGGCCTGTTGTGGGAGGTGTTGTATGGACAAGAACACAGAAAGCCCCAGTCCCAAGAGCTTGAAGACTTCCACTTGAGCAGAAGTTCCAGGTCTGCTGGGTGCATAGAGTTCATTGGATCTCACCCATAGCCACCATGGGAGCTCTAGTCAGGTAAATTGACAAAGCATTAATTACTTCAAAGGAGAGCTAATGAGGCAATAAACCACAAGGGTGAAACTCAAATGGTTTATGGTACCATTAGTAGACTGAAATGGAATTATAATTAGAGCAGGGCAAACGATTCATAGTCCACAATTTATCCAATGGATTTAGTGCTTGTTTCTGTTCATGAATTATGCACAAGTAGGCATATTTTAGGAATGTATTCATTGTTTTAAATTGCTCAGCAACCACTTTATATGGAGAGATTTCTGCCAATATGACTAGCTTTGTGCAGTTTGCATCTGGTTTCTCTTTGCTTGGGGGCTTTGTGCATGTATTTGTACTCTGTAGTGGGTCACTGAAATACTACGGTGTTTCTACTTCCTGGAATGTTATAGAAAAACATATTAATTGTACTGGGATATGTAGCAGTTACCTAAATTTGCAGGAAAAACCTTTTTGATCTTCAAGGATGGGGTTTTTTTGCTTGAGGAAGAGTCCTTCTGTAAATAGCTCAGCAGTAGGGAAGGAACCTTGGCAAGACTTGCTCAAACATCCATCCCCTAAAATGAATATAATTTGTGTGTCCAAATAAAAGTGTGGTTCAGAAATAATGAAACAGGCTCAGGAAAGCTTCGTTCCACTGCTTAGATCTTGACTTAAGTGCAGAATAATTCAAACATTTGTTGAGTGACAGTCTTATCTCGGGCTTTGAGGTGGTGTGGGTTTGAGCTCATAAAATTCCTCTTGGAGCTCTTCCAGTTTGCATAAAGGACTTGTATAATATAAGGGATGATCCTCTGTTGTGGGATATCTTTCCTGTCTCTGCTATCATTCACTTGGAATTATTTCTACAAGTATTTCTACAGGGGAACAATGTTGCTGAGAGGGGTCTAATGTTTGGAAGTGTCTGTGTACACTCACAGATGCTCCTGGTCCCTGTGTGGTGAGTGTGTGGCTCCATCTTGCTGTACCCGTACTAGTGTGTCACAGGCTTTACTGGTGACCTCCAGCTCCCTACCAGACCAAACACTATAGGGGTACTTGTGCGTGTCCAGTCCACTATCCAGTCAGATGTTCTGCTGTGTTGGACTCTCAGTCAAAATGTCTTGGGGCCATTCTGTCTTTCCATTACACAGCCCTTTTTTCGTCCTATGAAGAATCTATTCAGAAGAGACAGAATTAAGCCACAAACCTTTATCTTCTCATGTTGCTGTATCCTCTAGTCTGGGAATCATGCATTTGCTTCTTCTCTCACGTGATTGACTGCGGAGGGTGGATTTCCCACCTCTGCAGCAGCATCGGGCGATGTGGAAGGAGCGAAGCGGTTCTGCCGCTAGGCTGCTCCCGCCTCCCAGCCCGGCTCTGCCTGCCATGGGAGGTCCTGGGGGAGAAGCCTCTCTGCCCGCCCCTGGACTGAGGGACAAGGCGTGCCGGGGGCTCGGGAGCCGCCCACCTCTCCAGCAGCTTCTTCACCGTTATGTGTATAATTGGATCATTCGAACTGTACTCCTCCCTCTTATGTATGGATTGGTTATTGCATGCTTGTACCCTCCCTCACCCTCCTTCCTGATCGGTTACCCTGTCCTATACTTAACGGGGTGCCTCCGGGCACTCGGCGCCATTTGCCCTTCTCCCTCCCTGCACTCCCCCGGGGCAGAGGATCTCCGGGCACCCCTCGGGGGTGCAGAGGGATGGGTCGGCCCTCTCCCTGCTCTCCCCTCCCGACCACCAACATCCCTTCCCTACAATAAAGGAGAGCTTAGGGAGAGAACAACTCCCACCTGCCTTTTGCCTCCCGCGTTGTCTGTCCACCGGCACACGGACCCTTAAGCGATGGAGAACACCTCGGGTTACCCCATTTTATTGATTACAACAATTGACAAGCTTGGTGTCTTGGAGTGGGGATGCTCTGTGCTGCCCAGTGGTTGCCTGGCTCCATGTTTGTCTTCCTGAATAAATCATGCATTCTCTTTTTTGTATGACATGTTTAGTTCCATGATTTAAGAGCTTCAACATATAGCTCTTGTTTGTTCTTATATTTGTTAATAACTAACCATGAATTATCCATGAATGGGCTAATTTGGCATTAACCATATATTATATACCAGCCAAAGAATCAGAACTTTCACAGACATCTGTGTGGTTAGTAACTTCTTGGAATATCCCTGGGCTAGGGATGTCTGCACATATTAGGGAAGTTCTTGCAAATCCTGGCTTGCAGGGTAGTCACAGCATAGCACAAAAATAAAAACAAGTCATACATAGAACAAATGCCTTGTAGGGAGAAAGGTCAGCATCCCAAATGATTCAAATGGTAAAATATGGATCAGGAATTTGGTAACAACTTACTCTTTCAGAGAGGACAATATTACTCGAACTGATTTTTGGTTTTCATGTAACACTTTGAATGAAGCTCATGTAGAATGAAATGGAAATAGAAAAACTACCCATGTACTGTGAGATTGTTTTTTGGATTCTAATATTGTGACTTTATGAGAACAGAGACACACTTTGTAACAGCTTGTGTTGTTTATATTGTGGGTACCTCTTGACACTGTTCTGCCATGGTAGGTTAAGATTTCTGTTAGTGCAGCAATGATGAAAATCATCAGTGCAGAGGAGAAATGAACAGAAAGTCAAGGAAGGAGTCCTGGAGGCGGCCAATGTAGAGATTGAGGCAAATACCACAGAACCAGGATTAGGCGATGCTGGTGCCAGAAGTCATTCTCCAGTGTTCTTAGGTGAACTGTGTGTCAGACTAATTGAGGTGCTATTGTCTGGCCATAATGAGCTCTGCTGGTTCTGTCTGCCTTCTGCTGTCTCTCTCAAGCACCTCTTCGCTCTGCCCCCATACTGAAACATTTTCTCAGGTAGTTAATACCTGCTGGGCTTCTGAATGATGTTACAAAATCCAGTCCCTAGGTCCGGTAGTGCTTCTGAGGCTCAAAGGTTTTTACTGTCCAGCTCCCCACCAACAGCACTGCATGGTCTGTCCCCACTTCAAATTTTCTGCATCTTACTTTGTACATGACCCAGCAAAACCCAGCTCCAACTCTGAGTCACTGTACAATAAAATAACAAAGTTGTCATTTAGATGTTTGAATTAAAAAGGCTGTAGAGCTTGTTTCTACCAAATTCGTTTCCTATCAAATATTAATAAACTTGGCTGGTTGGGGGTTTATTTCAGAAGAGAAATCCAAGAGACATAAATCTATATTAAAGACTAAGTGCCTACCAAATGGAACTGTATGCACATTTGCTGTGGTTTCTCTCTTTCTTTTTACTCAAGTGTTACAGAGGAAAGCCAGCAAAACCCACAAAATTGTTATTTTCTCTCTTCCATCTTTTAGCCTCAGAATGGTAGTTTGAATGCTGCTGTTTTCCATGGCATGCATTTCTGAGTGTCTGAGTGTCTGCCTGAAGCACAGATGACATGATACATGATGAAAGCCAAGGGGTTAATCTACTAGGGACTCAAGACTAATGGCCCAGTAATGCTCACCCAAGAGGGAATTGTTGTGGCTGTTTCAGATCTCAGTCCTAGTCACTTTATAATAATTTGGAGATTTCCACTGGAACGTAGGTGGCAGTAAGAGCAGTTTTTAATAAGAGACAGCAGTGTTTGATGTTGATGTCTTGTACCTTGGATGAAAACCTTGCTCCTACCTCTCCTTTATCTACTACTGAAACCTCCTGTTGCAGGTCTATATGTGGCAGAAATTCAGAAGAGACTTCAGTCCCTCTCAAGTGGGGCCTTAAATTTTCATTAAAGCTCTCTTTGCAGCCCCCCTTCTCTGCCATGATTGTTGAGCTGAGGTACAAGGGAGTACAGATTACTTTTTGGAGCATCTATATATGTGGTACAGAGAGTGTCTGTATATATGTATATTTACATAGATGCAAATATGTATTTACATGCATTCAGACAAGTCATAGAAAGTATAAGTGCATGTTTCTATCCATGATTTTTGATCAGCACTATCATAGTGTGTGCATAGGGGAGTCTGTGCAGGTCTGCATGTGTCATGTAGGTAAACACCACATGTATTGGATTCCTTGCTCTGATTTTTGTTGCTGTGGGAATTCTGACTTGCATCAAATCCTCTTGTGCAAATGGTTTGGATCTGGGGACTCCTCCCCTTGCTAATGTGCTCTACCAATCTCTCTCTTATTGAAAGAAAGAAGAAGAAAGATGGAAGGCAGGAGAGAGAGCAGAGTAAAGGTCAGCCAGCATTGCAGCCTGATGCAGAGATTTATAACCCTCCAAATTCTCCCTCTCTCTGGCAGCATGTCTTTACAGACTCACATTATCTCTATTAATACCAGCCACAAGGTCATTACTCAGGCACCGAGCCTTCCTCCAGCATAAATATTTATACAGGGCTGACCTGCGGCTGCTGCGTTTGCCTTTTATTTGATTTCTGCCGCCTTTTGTGTCTGTCAGTAATGTCTTTAGCCGCTCTGGCTGGGACAGGGGGAGCTCAGAGGAGCCAGGGAGGGGTTAAGGAGGGAGTGAAAGAGAAGGGGGGGCAGGGGGAGAGCAAGAGGAGAGGGATGGATGGGAAGCTGACATTTCATATGATCCCCATTGATGGTGACTTAATAAACCCTTCTTTCACATCAGCTGAAAATTTTTAAGTCTGTATTTTGCAATGAGATTACAAATTCAGTGAAGATTTCCTTTTATCTATTTGAGAAGATACGAGTGCAAGAATCTTTTGTGTATGAAGTGTTGCTTTTGCCGGAGATAAATGGGATTTTAGAGATCTATTCCAGAGAATAAGCTAAGGATAGTTTTCATGTAGGCATGCATGAATGAATACATAAAATGCTATCTCACAGACTTCTATCAGGCATGACTTCATGGATGTGCATCTGCTCACCCTTACACACCGACACTGTTCTGAACCTTGTTTTTTGTTTCTGTCAGAGTCAGGTGCAGATACCTGTCTGGCAGAAAGGGAGTGGAGGTTGCTGTGCTTTTGTGGGAAATGTGTTCCAAGGGGCAAGGACAGCCTTGGTGTCTGTGCTGCAGCCCTGTCCTCTAGCAGAGCTTTATCTGCCAGTGGTCAGAGATGTATGAGGAGTTTGGGAACAGGAATGGAAAATGGAGACAAGTGTGGTGCATGCCAATGATTGGTTGAAGTTTTCAAGTGCGATAAAAACACAGAAGCTGAAGGGAAGAATCATGAGTTTAACCATGTGCTAGAATTTATAATGGAACAACCTGTCTTAATTCCACAAGGACTATTTAATGGTGCTTGTAAGTGCTGATACATCCCTGCCCCTCCAAGAGCTGAGGGCACTCAGTGCAAAGGTAGTGAAGATCCCATACTAAAAGAGGGAGCTTTGCTGTAGGAATGGATTAGCACAGCCTTAGCATTTGCACTTCTGAATCGTTTTAAGCCTGGTAATTTTACCTAATTAGTTTTGCTTTTCTCTGTTCACTTAGATCTTTGATCCTGCTGAAGGCAAGCTATAGTTTGGAGCTAGTACAGCAAATGGGGCAGTCCACTGTAATGGGCTTTTTCTTATTGTTGAACACTGTCCAGTGTTTGCACAGGATTCCCCCTAGCACCCTGTAAAATAGCAGTAAAAAATAAAGTAAAATTAGGTTAACTTAAATGTGGCTTTCAGATATATTTTCTCTACTTTCTGGAAGATTCCTTAATTTTCTCCTTCCTTCCTCCTTTTAAGAGTTTGAGAAACTTAACTTTTGCCTGCCTTAAGGATGCAAATGCTACCTGTGCTATGATGTCAGTGCTGATTGGAGAGTTTCACTGCAGTGGGAGGGTGAGGATCCTCCTTAAACTAACATGTAGTCTTTTGTCATTACTGTAAGCAAGGATTTTGGAGCTTGAGTCCCAGACAAACATCGCTCTGTGTGGTCTTGGTCTTCCAGTCTGGCTGAGTTGACTGAACTAATCACCTCGATGTATTTCTGAGAAACTCTTATGTTTTATTGTGTGCATCTGCCTACAGCCCTATCCTGAATACAAAGGTCTTCAAGCCTTTCAACTGTACTGTCAGTGCTGTGGAAATGGCTTATTTCAAGAATCTCTTCCTTTCCTTATGCCACCTGAGGATATTTTTCCTCCATAACAGTGGTTTTCTAATACTTTATTTGTACAGAACCCAAGCTGCCTCTTTGCCTGTCAGTAGGTTACAATTTTAAAATCAAAGCCCAAGAAACAGCAACAAAAAAAATACACAAAAAACCCCAACTAACCAACCAACCAACCAAAAAAATCTGGTCTCATTTTTGTAGCTTGTTTTCCCTGTAGAAGAGGATGTTCATGAACATCTCTGGTGATTAACTTTTTCAGTTGATTCTCCACAAACCAGTATTCCCAGTTGTTGGAAACAGCCTGGATCCTGTCAGATACTCACACAGAGCCATTGATCAGCTCAAGTTGAGGGTCACTGACTGCTCACATTCTAAACCATGGAAGATACGGCAGGCAAGAGTGATCAGTGGTTTTGCTTTTCTCATGCACTAGGTAAGTGATTATTTAAGGTTTAGGATGGCTATGAGAGGAAAAGGCAGTTGGATTCCCCAGATGATTAAGAGAATAGGGGGATTTCAAGACACTTGGAGTGTCTCTCTGACTTATTGCTGTCACTGATGATTAGTTTCCATAGGTGAGCTGATACTGGTGAAGAAGAAGGGTGAGGGGCTGGTACTGACACCTTCCTCCCAGGTTCTGGCCTGCACTAGCACAAGTTGCAGGCAGCCAAATTCTTTGATACTTCATGTTCACGTCTCTCCTTCCTGACCTGCAGACAAAACAGTGTGGAAGGGAATCCTGTAGTGGAATGAGGGTGGGGAGTTCTGTAGCAGTTCTACTGAAATTAGAGAATTTGGCGGGGGGGGGGGGGGTGTGTCTATAAGATACATAATACAGTCTGTCCTTTTTTACTGATTGTGATATTGAATAGCCTTTCTCTTGAGCTGTCTTCACGCTTTCCTTTTTTGGTTACTGCTGTCAAAACAAAAGTCTACAACCTGAGTATGAAAACAGAAGTTCCTGTTGAGAAGCTTCAGCTGGAGCTGTGGGAACTCTGCAGATGAGAAGAGTGGGGGGGGTGGTATGCACACCCCTCCCAGGGATTCTTTGAGCCTCTTGAGCCAACAGTGCCAGGGAAAAATCCCTTCTTTCTCGTTATCCCAGCTCTCCTGTTCATGAGGATCTCTATTGATTTCGGTGGAAGAATTGATACAGGCTACAGCTAGGGAAAAGAAAGAAAGAAAAGGGTGAGGCCATTCCTTTTTGGAATTTGCATAGAATTTCCATACCAGTCTGTGAAACAATAGTGGGCACTCCTGCTGTGGGGCACAAATTTCAGCAAAAATACTTGAATAATAATTAGCAGTGAAACAATTCAATAACTGACATTTAAATAGTCCTTTTGGGGCTCCAGGATTCAAAATAATAGAGGTGAATGAGGATGGTTCGTCCCTGTCAGAAATACACCAGTTTTGCTTGGTTGAGATTTCAAACAGATGATTGCATGCAGTGTTTAAAATGTGATGTTGTGATCAGGAACACAGAACTGTTACAGGAGGATCCATTCTAACTTCCAGATAAACAACAGGGAATACATCCCAATCTGTGTGCAGCTATGCAAGCTTCCCACCTTGGCTGCTTTAGTGGGAGCTTACAGGGAATTAGTTACTCATTTTGATGTGGATCTTAGAGAAGAGGGAAAAGTCAAATTTCCTGACCATTTCTGATCTTAGCACTTTATAAAGCAGTGCCATGAAAGGTGACTGAAATTCTTCCAATGTAACAATCTTTGTTGAAAAATTGCAGATTTTCTGGTTGAAGGGAAGAAGTTGTAAAATTGTTAGAACTCATTCTTTGCCCATGATCTTGTATTTAGCTTCAGCTGATCAGCAAACCCATGTTTTGGTGCTTCCTTGGCCCTTCCTTTAGCACCAAGTGACTTTTTTCTTTTATTAAAATTGGTAGAATAAGACCCCTGCCAGTCATTCCCAATAGGACAAACAGTTTAGTGTCTTCTCTTTTGTAACCCTCAGTGTGTCAAATCAGACCTTCCTTAGCTGTCTGTTCAGGTTCATATGCTCTGAAATGGCTGTGTGTGCTCAGGTAACACCTCACAGCATCACAGAAAGGAGGTGAAATACTGAGTTGGGCTGGTGTACTCTGACATCTGTGCAGTAATGCACAGCACACACACACATACACACACACTTTTTTGAGACCATTCTCTGTGCTCACTTGTGCTCATCCAGTGTGGCTGTCCTTTGAATTTGGCATAGCAACTGTGTAATTCCCTGGCTTCTTTTCTTTATTAACATTTCTTTTCCACTTTATATGTACATGGCTGCCTTATCTCTAAAACCTGGAATTGCTTTTCCTGGGCCAACCTGCTAATTCCTATTAATTCATATTAATTCATAGTAATTCATTCAGGAGCCCTTTTCCTGGTTATCTTGTCTGCTTTTATTCCAGTGATTTAAGCAAGGTACAAAAATCCTTCTCTGTCTGATAGGTTGTTAACAAACACTTTTGCTGAAATCAAAACTCCTTGTCCCATGTAACAGTTTTAAATGGGGGAAGGAGGTTTGTATTTCTTATCCATGTGCCATTTTAAAGTTGCACTATAGATCTGGAACTCTGGGAGCTGGTGAGATTAGTGGAGGATTTAGAGAGCCTGGAAAAGTCGCTGCATCTTGCAAGATCAAGTTTTTACTGACTAGAGAGTAAGGGTTATATACCAATAGATTCTAGTCGGAGCATTTTTCTTTAGCACAGTGTAAATCTGTGATTTGAGCCTGTGGTGTCTGTTTTCCAGAGCAGCAGTTCTCATTTAAGAAGCAATGAAGAGTATGGTTGTGTCTTGCACTGGTAGGTGTCATTTCCCAGAACAGGTTAGAATGAAGTGGATGTGGAAGAGTCTTTAGGTGGCTTCAGTTCTGATTCACTCACACAGTTCTCAGCCAGGCTGAGGCTGCCAAGGAGCAGCCTCCCCAAGTACCCCAAGCAGATGTGGACCTCAACTCTGTAAGAGTGACACTGAATGTGCTACCAACCACACTGCCTTGTGCAGCTCTGCAGAGCCTACCTGTAGTAAAAAGCTTCATTGACTGCGTCTCTGATAGGTTCCTGCTTGGCTGTGATTCCTGCGTTTCAGGCAGTGAGTTTCATTGTTACTTCTTTTCTTTATATTGACAATATACAGCATCTAAGCCTGTTAGTAACAGAACTGCAAAAATCTGCTGCTGGTTTTTATTATGATTAGTAAAGTCCATCAGAGACTGATCAGAAGAGTGAAGGTGGAGATGAATAAGTGTTCAATAGCCAGTTGGTAGGTAGGTAAGGTAGACACACTGTGAGTACTTTGCAAGGAACTTAACTGCATTTGGGTAATTTTTATTATAAAGGGAACTGTAGTGGTGGGCAGACACTAAAAACTTACAGTGTTCAAAACAGCAGCATCAGTCCCAAGTCTGTGTGCAATTTCAGTGCATGTGTGATGAGAACTAAGAGTGACTTGTGAGCCAGGAAACATGAGTTCTTAACTTGCCTGTGGTCATACAGCACATTGATTTCCCTTCTTGGTGTCTCAGTGGTTTCATATGAAATGTGATGCTGAGGACACTTACCTTGCTCTGATCTTTCTGATCTGTACGTGTTTAGCAGTGTTACGCCTGCACAGCATGCTCTGTTCTTAACTACATTGTCTCTGTGTAGTAACAGAAAACACAGAAAAGGAAAAGCTTTGAAATGTGAACACATTGAAAATCCTGAAATAAAGTCCTGCTTTGTGGTAGTTAACTGAAACGTGGATATTTTGACACTTGATGGTTTTCACAAGAAACTGAAACTATCAATTTCTTACTGTTTTGGTTTTTGAAAGTGTCACAATTGCAGCTCCTTTCAGGTAAAATCTTGAAATAAATGCCTCAGAGGCACCAAATAAAGCAATTTTCTTGCGCTAAACTCCACTCTTGGCTCTCATATAATGTGAACCACATGCAGTAGCTAATGTGTATGTGAGTGCACATTATGTGTTCCTGTATGAGTTTGGAGGTGGTGCATTTAGAAGTTACAAATGAAAGATGCTGAGCTTATATGAACAGGACAGGCCTTTATGGCTTTGAACTCAAGTTCTGAAGTGACCCATGCAGGTAAGACTGAAGGTTTGAGCAACAGTTTGCTATTCAATTCACCCATTTGCTGGATGATACAGAGTGATCTCCTAGGAGAGCAACTCCTTAAGCTGAAGGAAGATTCAAATGAAGACATTTTGAATTGAGGCACAACCATGAAACAGAATATAGAACCTGTAATTGCTGCAAAGTGTTTGCTTGTTTGGTGAAAATACTGTTTTCTGCAAGCATTTCAAGGTGCTACTTCAGCAAACCAAAAGCAATTATCAGTGTGCCTGATCATGTGTGAGCAGAGGATAATACTAAAGAAATACTGCACAAGACTTGGATATCAGGATTTCTTATTGCTTGTACTCCCCTCTACAATTTAGAGTGTTAGACCAAACCTTCCTAGGATCAAAGTTCAAGCAGTTTTGCATGAGCTACAGGGTGAGTTTCAGTCCTTCCAGCCACTGGTGGAAGTTCCCCCTCGTTTGCTGATGTGAACCAAACCGACATCCTGGCATTTCTGTAGTTCACGGATCTCGGCTGCAGATCTGGGGGAAAGCGTATTTGCAGGATTAAAGTGGGGTTAAGAAGTTGAATATCTAATTCAGCTTAATGGCTGAGAGGCTAGAGGAGCATCAGTTGACAGGGAAGGTACTGACATTGTAATCACTATTTTAGTTAAGTAATTGGGAAAAGGATATGTTGGGAGCGGGAGTTGAAGTGCCCATGGTCTTCATCTTCCAGGGAAGGAATATATGGAAGTTCCCGTGTCAGGTCTTGGAACTGAGTGCATGCACACAGCTGCCTGTGCTTTTCATTTCCCTGCATTGTGAGCAGCTCCTTCGTTCAGTCAAATATCAGCTTTAAAATGGTGCCAGTACCTGGTGTCCCATATGCTATGAAATACCATCTTTGCCCAATTACTGGAAAGTCACCCTCCCACAGGGAGCCACAAAGCTGTAATGGAGTTGAACACAAACATTTGTTTTGTTTAAAAATCCTGGTGTAACATTGCTGTGCAACTTTGGATATGTCAGTTCCTGTAAATGCTCTGAGCCTCAGACCAACAGTGCAGAAAGCGCTGGAAGAACCCGTTGTGGAAGCGAGGTTTACCAACCTCTCCAATGTTTCATGCTGGCTTCAGTGATCTCCGTGGCTCCCTGCTTCTGCGAGGGCTTCCAGCTTTCTGGTTGTGACATCTCTCCTGATGTGCTCAGACAGAGGGAATATGCAAAAGGACGGCTGCAGCTCTGTGCTCAGGAGATGTCATCTCCGATGGACGTCAGGCAGGGAAGCAGCAATTAAAGCTCCAGCCGATTCTCTGCTCAAGCTCCAGGCACACTGGGGGAGGAGAAGAGAGGGAAGGAAGGTATAAGGGAAAAGTAAGATACTGGGAAAGGGGGGAGAGAAAGAGAGAGAGTGAGAGGTAGAGAGAGGGAAGAAAGGGAAACTGCAATGTAGAGAATGGGAAATAAGAGCAGCATAGGACAAGTCTAGAGGAAAAAAATACGAAAATGTCTAAGAAGGGGGAATGATAAAGAGAGGGGAAACAGGAAGAAAATGAAGGAATGAACGTGACTTTGCGAGGTGAAAGAAAGAGGAGGTGGCAGAATGAGAAAGGTGGCAAGGAAAACCATGAATGCAGGGAGATGAGGGCAACTTGTGCAGCTATTTGGTGCTGGTGGGAAAAGATGCCCATTGTCCCAATCTACCAGCTGTGGTGCTGGAGAATCCCTTTATTCCTTACTTACAGTGAGCACCCAATTGTATATCAGCTGCTGTTTTATAATTGTGGGGAGAAACATTGAATTGCTTTCAAAAACAACTCATCAGATGCATCCAAAACATCAGTCTGACAGTGCTCGGAATTAATGCTTAAAATTAAGAATGGGAACAGCAAGCTAAGCAACTTGTATCTCACCTGCTGTGCCGTGAAAAAGAACTATTACTAGATCAGCTACAGGCATCAGCCCCTTGGGAAACTAAAGTACTGAAAGATTTTGAGATTAAGGCTGAATTATGAGTTGAATGTGCTTTATGAACCCCAAATTTCCTAATAAAATTACTAGATCTTTTCTATCTTTCCAATTTTGTTGCTTGAATATGAAGAGGTTTCTGTCTCTTCCAGCTGTTCAGTCTCTGATTTTGGGGCTCTCTTGCTTTTTCCCTGCTGCTTGGTATCATCATGACTTTCTCTTTTCTAGTAACTCTGATTAAATGGGTTCTTCTGTTTTGCAACTGTTTTGAACTTCTGTGCTGGAGCTGAGCACCCATTCTTTGTCTTCACCTATTTTTAATGACATTATTACTCTCTTGAGGAATCCAGTGTCCTTGTCCCATAATCCTACTTTGGTAGCTGATCTAGGAATGGGTAAAAATTTTGGGTGATGACCATCATGAGCAATAGAATAATGGAATTGTTTGAGTTGGAAAAGACTTTTAAGATCATCAGCATCACTGGCTCACTCTTTCTTTACCCTTTCTGAATTCCTGACTGCCTAAAAGAAACCAACTTCTCAAAAACTTTTTCCAGAGTCTCTCTGTACAGCAGTTATTAAACCTTGAAATACAATTTGGAACATAACCTATGATGGGATTATTAAATCTACAAGGTTTAGCTGCAAAGAGCCAGGCTGTTGCCAAAGCTCCATGCTTTAGCTTATTAATAGTTACTAAATTGGGGTGAGAGCTGGCAGAGGGCAAGTGGAGAGCGAGCTGGAGAGAAGCACAACCCTTATGCATTCAGTATCCTTTGCAGTGTTTTATTTTCCCCATCTGGATTTCCCCCTGCCGAGCAGCAAGCGGGCGCTCAGACGCGCGCGCAGTGCCAGACAGCTGAGGAGGCGCGAGGAGTCAGCCCGGTGACGTTTGGCATCGCTGGGCCTCTTTGTGCCAGCGGTTTAGTGCCAAGAGTAATTGTGATTTACACCCGCTGCCCCTTTGGTGGCAAAATGGTTTTGATTAAGTGCATACCACATTTATTAAGTCTTGCACAACCCAGCACAGGGTTTTGGCTGGGACGCCGTAAAAGGCAGTGAGATTTACACATCTCACTGCAGGATTCATTTAATCTCTTGGGGATTTACTGACCTTCAATTAGAACTGTTAAGTACTGTTTACTTGGTACCTAAATCATGTAAGGCCCAGCTAGAGTTTCTTTTTTTGTTTTCATTAGTAATGTTGTGATTAAATGTGGGAATAGAAGGGAAAAGCCCTAAATACTATTTGACCAGTGAACACACGCTCTAAAGAGAAAGACTTTGAAGGTTTTGAATCAAAATACTGAACTAAACTAACCCATTTTCCTTAATGATCTCTGATAGGAGGCCATTGGTTCAACTGAAAGACAAAGAGTGACTTTATGGGAGTTGTGTACATACCCAAAGGACACCTTCCTCCCTTTCTTTGCATTCAACTAATCCACTGTCTGTGGATTTAATGGAAGAATAATTTTTAACTTCAGACAACTTCCAAATAGGTGTTGAAAGAGTTTCTCAGGTTTGCTGAGAAAAACGTATCTGCTTTATTGCCTAAAGTCACTGAAGTTATCTGCAGTTAAGGTACTTCTTGTAGTGAACCAAGTAAGAACCGCAGTATTGTGAAGCAGGATTGTTCTTACTCTTCCTTCAATATAGTCCCAACCACTTCAGAAAGTCTGCTGTGGTTCTAGGGAAAAGATCTTCTGTCCTCTATAACCGAAAGCTTAGAATTTAGAGATGGCATAGCAGATTAAAGATGAAAATTAGCTCTGAGCCTACATTATAGAGCAAAAATGTCCATATTTTAGGACTAGGTTACCACTGAGCAATGTGTCATTCCAGCTGGATAACCTCACAGTCAGAAGGGAAAAGATTTTTTGTTTGTGAATGGAGCTCTGATTAATGATGAGATTTTTCTAATAAAAAGGTGTCCTCTTTGTAAATAGCTTCTGGGCTTCTGGAATGTGGTATTTTTAATAATTGGCTGAAAAATGTTGGCAGATTATGAGCATCTAGGTGTGAATTCTCAGCGTTCAGAAGTGAACTAATTTGGTCTAAGCTTTGTTGGGCAGGTTGATCGTGTGGTATCTTTTCTGCACCCTGATTAGATGAACACATACAGCAGCACTGAGGAACTGTTTGCTAGGATGGAAGTGGAGTTTGACAACCTGAAAATTCCTTTTCCACAGGTATTTTCTAAATGTTTCTGTAGAACTTGGCTGCTTCTGAGATTTTTCCTGCCAAGAAACTGGTTGGCTGGACTGCTCATGGAAAGTGAACCCCAAAGGAACCATGAGCACAGGCAAAATGAGTTCATGGGTTGGAGAGCTAGAGAGAATGTCAAGCATTCACTCAGCTCTCATTAGTAGCTCAGGCTTCTTGCTTCCTCCCGACTACTCAAATTAATAACCCAGCTCTCCATCCTTGTGCTTTCTCTGGCATTATGTCAAGAGCAGGGGAATGAGGTGTTGAGGGGTTCAAGGAAACAGTCAAATGGTACATGCCCTTTTAATTCAAGGTGTAGAAAATTCCTTTGAGACCTAAATCAGAAATTGAACTCACATCTCCTGTCACAACCATAGCTATGTAGCATCTGAACTGGAGCACTTGGAGATAATTTACAGTTTCTGGTCATTGAGCTGAGTCAAATCAAAGTCCACTTGTTTTTAAGTGGACTATGTGTGAATTTTGGATTCTGATTTTTACACAATCTCATCTGGGTAATGAGTGTTTAGGGCATGTGTGCACTCAGTGGTAAATAATGAATGAAAGGAAAAGGGCCTTTAAAATGTTGTCCATATTGGTGACATTGGGCAGCCTTAGGCCACAGTGAAATTAAAAGGCAAAGAAGGGAGGAGTAGGAAGTCTCAAAAGGCCATGTTTTTCACTTTACTTTCTAATTACGTAAAGTATGTATTTTCTGTTGTTTAACAGCATCAGCTCTTATGTCCTTTCTTTGGTGGGTAAACTTGGAATTGTTCCTCTTGGAGCTCTGATTTTACTGAACCTCCTCAAACCTGGGGCTACATTTGCAACTGCCAGTATATAAACAAGTGGAAAGTGCCAGCTTATAAAAGACTAGTGGTGAACAACAGGGTGCTGTCAGGTGTATAATACTGGGAATTGTCCTCTTGGAATAAAGTGTAACTGGAAGTGAAGCATGTCCAAGAGCTCAGCAGTTCCCAGTACTTTGGGTGCCTCGTTTACAGTGTCCCAGCTGAGAAATTTTACATGGCTGGGTTTGCATGTTTTCACTGTCCAGGAACACTACACCCAGTACCATGGGTCTCATGATTTTGTTTTTAAACTGGGACCTTTAAAAGCCCAACTTGCAGATCCACAGGGTCTCTCTGGAGTTCTAGGTCCAGCACAGTCCCAATGCACAAATCATAGAGATTTTTGACTGAGCTTCAAACTGCCCCTGGATCCATAATGGGCCAGGACCAATGTCCAGGTCCAGACTGGTTTGAATACTTGAGGTGCTTGTGGCTGTCTCTGTTTTGGTTGTTGTATCGATCCTAGGCTTGAAGAAAGGTGGATGAAGGTTGCTGTACTGTTGGTGAAGGTCCCAGGCATTGTTAATACAAGCTTGGGGTACCTGACAAAGCCTCAGCGACAGCGTGGCAGCAATTTCAACAACGGTGTTTCTTTACACACTCTCAAGCAAAAGGCAAACTACATGAGAGGGCCCTGTCCTGCTGGGAGGGGAGTGAGCAAACCCACCCCCAGTGACAGCTGGGCCCTCGATCATCTGGAGGCTCCTTGAGATAGGCCAGGCAGTTCTACAGCCCCTAGAAAACTGCTGCTCTTGATGAATAGGAGGTGCTAATCTCCTTCTTCCTAAGAGACCTCTTTGTCCAGAAGTGTTGGGATTTAATTGGCTTGTTCACACTTTCTCCAGCAGACTCTGACTTCTAACACTTCCTCCACACCCCACCCCCAGCCTTTGGTTCATGGTGTCAACAGGGCTGGAAGTGTTTTAATTCCTTTACAGACAGTCCTCCTCCACACCAACTGCACGACTGAGTGGACTGCTGGGGTTGGCATGCTGGGAGCTGTTAATCCGAAAAGGCAATTTATTTTTTTTTTGTCTGGAAGGATTTAGTCCATTGCACTTGAACGCTTGCAGAGACTGGAGCACTTTCTCTGACCAAACCATTAATTCTTGACTGGGGGTGGAACAAAAAAAATAACTTATAATAACCCATTTTTTATTTCCTTATTCTTGCTCAAATCTATGCTATCCTGACTTGTCTTTACACGTAATAATTGTAACAGCACCCACTGGTCCCAGTGTGTTCTGGGTGTTTGCACAGTGCTCACTATATGGTGCGCTCAAGCTTTTGTGGTGCCACTGGACAATAAAGACTGGTAGCAAAACTGTCAAGTTGCTGGTGCAGGAAATCAGGGGGAAATGAGAAGTTAAACACCTGTGTGGCACCCGTTAAATTTCTGATGCATTTTTTTTGGATGACGTATTCTCTCTCTTCCATTTTCCATTTGTGCAGCATCAGCCACCATAGGGATTGTGACAGTGTGAGCAAGTGCTGCTGGAAGGTCCTTAGGGGTAGGAACAAAATGGAAGAGGGGCTTGTGGTCAGACTAACAGTGAGAAGAGAGGAGCTAAGAGTTCAGAGAATGAGCCTATGGAAATTAAAATGGGGAAGAGGTAGGGTCAAAGCAAAATCAGGGATTTGTTTGGGGAGAGGAGCTTATGTAGATGGGGCAGATACAATCATTAGGTACAGACAGTGATTAAGGGCCAGAAGGAGAACTAAACACCAGATAGCCATAGTGCTGCTCGGAGCTGCTGAGAAAATTCACCTCTGTGACTGCTTTGGAACATTCACTAATTGCACTAGAGGTCTTGGATGCCTGGGAAGGCTGTTCCAGCACACTGACAGTGTATTCATTGTGTAGTCCTCACTCCCTGGGTATGGGAGGCACCACCCTCTCAATCCTAGCGCTGAGAACTGGGACTGTGGAACAGCCTCTGCAAAGTCTGTGTCACTCTTAAATCATTGTTCCAAAGAAAGTATGGGATTGCTTTTTCTTTTTGTTTTGGATACTTGAGTCATAGCCAACAAATAGAAAACTCATTCCATGGTTATCTGAAAGACGATGTCACATACAATGGCAATTAGAAATATTTCCAAAATTAAACCTCCAAAGGAGGAAGCGAATTACAATGCAGGCAACCTTTGACCCTGGAGAATCATAATGGCTTCCTGGATTTGGAGATATTATGAGCTGAAGCCAGAGAGGTACTGCTGCTGGGTCGTAAGAAGTGTTAAAATTAGAACACAATGTGGTAACCTTGGGTGTGTCTTTCTGATCTGAAATCTCCTCCCACCCACACCTCTGTTTAATAATGATGTGTTTTGAAAGGCTTGTGTCTGGCTGCCTTAATGTCTCGGCATTTGCTCCGCGTGCATCAGCTTTGGTGGTTATCACTCTGCCAGACTGTGGGCCACAATCCAAAAAACTACAGAACTACTTGTTTACCCCTAAGTATGGGAACAAGGCCACAAAGTAAAGACAGCTATGACGCTGGGGGCCAAGGAAATCAGATGTGTGTGCACATAACCTCTCCATCGCTGAGAAACCTTGGTCTCAGTTTTAGTTCTATTTATTTTTAACTTACTTTCTGGACCTAGACCTGCATGCTCATCCCTTTGGGAAACAGGGATCTTGTTGCTTTATACACCCCCAGCATAGGCTTATTATTCCAAGAACTGCAGTATCCAGGGGGGGCTGGCCTCATTGTACCACATTTTGTGCAAACACGTAAGAAAAGACAACTCTGGCCTAAAAAGAAAAAAATTACAGTCTAAACAGACAAGGGAGACGGTGGGTTTTTCTTGGGGAGAGTGACAGAGAGATAAGCTGGCCTAGGAAATGTTAGGACATTTAAAATCTTTTCCTGTTCTCTCTCACAGAAGAAAGAACATTATATTTGGCTACATACACGAATACAGATTTAAAAATAGCTGGGTTCCTTCCTGGCTGAGGGAGAAAGATAGAAATGAGTCAAATTTATTAGTTGCTTAGCAAGCTTGCATTGAATTTTTGCTTTCCCCCAAGTAATTGTGTTTTTACAAACAAGTTGGTTGAGGAAGAGTTTCATGGGCAAATACCTTGATTTATGCATGGACATGCAGGAGAAAAAAAAGCCCAGTGTTTGTGTGAGTGATTTCCAGCCACACAAATGTTTGAGAAGTGAAGCCAAGGGGGCAGAATTGTCATTAGTCTGATTTGGGAGCTGGATTTAGTTGAAGGGCAACATTTTAAAAGCACCTAAGTGACACGGGAGCCTCAGGGCAAGTCTTCAGCAGGTGGGGCTTGTTGGGGTGAATGCGGTATCCTGCTAATGTAGCTGGGCTCTGCGCGATCCCGGCACCCAGGCAGGGCCGGGCTGCGCTGGGGGGATTTAGCAGCTTAGGGACCTCTGCCCTGGGAGCCGTGCTGCGGTATTGACTTTCACTGTGGGCCATTTTTAAAGGTGATTTAGGCGTGAGCACTGGATTTACCAGCATATTAAGGTGCCGATCTGCCACTAAAGGCAGCAAAGGCTGGAAGCTTTAAAAGCTTTAAAGGCTGGAAGCCTTTTTGGAGGATCTGAGCCTCAGGGCCAGATTTACAGAGCTGTGTAGATATCTGAAATGCCTGGTGATCTTTACAAAAGCACCAAATGAGTTAGACCTGTCTCCTCTTGACTTCAAAGTGACTGACTGGTAGAGATAAGAAGGTTGGTCCAAGATCTGTGTCTCAAGCTGCCTGTATGGCTTTGTGGAGATGATCTTTAGGAGAGCACATCTTACCTTGAAGCCCAGCTCAATCTCTCTGAAGGTCAGAGTGTTGTGGATATTTTTGAAAACACTGCCTGCCAAAATTATGAGTAAACAGAAGGAGTTTGCTATAGTGAAACTATTGACCTGCTTGACAGCTAGTATGCTCTGCATATGCTTTACTTTTTTTATGCAATAACAAAAACAAATGTGACAGACAGAAATGGGATTCCTGTGTTTCCCCTTGGAGTATGGGGTATTTAGCTGTGAGGACAAGGTATTCAACATAGAAAAATGGGGAAAAACAAAATGAACAAGGTGTTTGGGGTGAAAGAGAAAAGGGAGCATTGGTTAATGGAGTAAAGGGAAGGAAAAATGGGTAAACATCTGGCCCAAATGGACTTCTGTGCCAGAGCAGCTGAAGTAATTTCTGCAAGATAGTCCTTGTCTTTGCCTGTAACTGAGCGCTCTGAGGACAAGTGAGAATGTGCCTCAAGCTCTACTCCAGGTCTGTACTACTGGGTGAGGACCTTTGTTTACCATCAGATGATGGCTGGATTTCCTGTGCAGTAAGGAAAGTTCCAGCACCACCACTGCAAGCCATGCAAGCAGCCAAACCACTGAAGTCCTTTTCTCCCATTGCTGTTGCCATCACAGTCGCAGCTGGCCCTGAAGGCTTTTCTGCTGTTCTGAAAGGATGTTAACAAGAGAATGCATTTGTTCTTCTGCCTGACAGACAGGGAAAAGAAAGTAAGATTTCAAACAGATATTCTTCACGTTCAGTTGTAAAAATTCAACTCTTTGTCCTATCCCTGTGGTGTGGCTATCTTAGATCTGATTGCTAGAGAACTGTTGCAACAGATCCTCACCTAGTCTGGAAAATCCTTTTTCCTGATATGGCTGCTGAGGAGTTATAACAAAAAAGGGCAATGAACCATGATCATGTTGCTCAGAATATTCCATCGTGCGGGGCAGTGGTGACAAGGGCTTGCTTTAAACAGCAATGGGTGTGGGTAAGATTTAGGCTGGTCTCCTCCCCTGAGGTGTATCTGTGAGGGGGGACAGTGTGGGCCAATAGCCCCAAAGCTCCCTTGGCCTCGAGCACGGTCAGAAGCAGTAAGGGCAGGGCGCAGGGCAGGGAGGAGGGGAAGCATGTCCCTGCCGCCCCGCTGGAGCCATGGCGATGTGACAGCCCGTGCCGAGCCGTGGCTGTCCGGTGACAGCGGCCCCGACAGCTCGGGGTGCTGCGTGTGTGCCCTGCCTGCCCGGGGCTGAGAGCAGAGCGGCTGAGGCAGCTGCCTGCAGTGGCTTCCTTACACATCCTGCTCTTTTCCATGTCAGCCAGGGCATCTGAGTGAAAGAGAGCACAGCAGACAGGGGCTGAGTGACAGCTGCCACTCATGTTGGCTGCAGGGTCTTCAGAGTGAAGGGAAACAACTCCTTTGTGTCCGTGTGTGTCCCCCTGCTATATCCCCAGCTAGAGAGCCACCCCCGGGGCTTGCTCTTGATGTCAGCAGCCACTAGGTACATTCTCTTCCTCTCAAGTCTCTTCTCAACACAGACCTGTTTTGCTCCTGTTTCCCACTTTAGCTGCTTGCTACAATGTCCATACTATTATTTCTCAGTAGAGCCTTGAAATACTCCTCTTGCAAGTGCTCGCAGGCTCATTTCCACACAATAAGGGCAGTTAGCAATTTCTTCCCGTCCCCATCTGCTACCTGCCTGCTCTGAGGGGTTCAGTGAATAGCGACAGGCAATTCTGCTGGATGCTTCTGACAATTTCTATTAAGGAAAGCTGAGAGCATATCAATTAAATAAATATATTATATAGACACAGGCAGCCTTTAGGATTTGCTTCTATTTTCTGCAGTACTCCTTGATGTCATGCCTTGAAGACATCTTACCTCCGGTAGCAGCAGCTGCCAGCAGGATCGTGATTTTGGGTCAAGAGAGCCTCAGCTCCTGTGAGAGAATGAGTGGAGCTGAAGGAAGAAGGAAAGTGGCAGAGAAAGATCCCCCTTGGCTACTGGGTAACAGATATTGGCTCGGACTTGGGAAACAGCAGAGAGGAACCAGGCTAAATTTAAACAGATAAAGAGGCAGATAAAAGGAAACCAAGCAAAGCGTTAAGGCTTCTGAAGCTAAAAATCGGGCCAGTCTGCAGCAACCCAAAGCATTTGCTCATCATTTCCAAGCAGGCTGGATAAAGCACCAGAGAAAGTGCACTCTGGGCTGCCCTTATGGGCTCTTCTGGCCAGTGCAAGTCAGGGAGATGTGGGGAAGCTTTAGGCAGATTCTTGTGTAGTCTAGAGGGTGCATGAACTTGGTAGCTTGAAGCACTCATCTGTGACAGCAGGCAGGGGGTTGAATTGGTAAACCTGTCAATCTTGGGCTCTTAAGAGAAGCCTGGCTGAGCTCCTCCTTTGAGTCACAGAAGCCAGTTAATGGTGTGATGGGAAGGCCTGGGAAGGGGCACAAGGAGACAGAGGTACCTGCTGAGGTGAGTGCTGCCTCAGGAGGGATGAAAGGGGACAACACTGAAATACCATGGGCTGGAATTGCAGTTGTTCAGCTTAGATTGGGTGTCTTGATACCTTTGAAAATCATCCCATCAGGGTGGAGCCTCTGTAAATAGCACCACTTGATGTTTTAGGCTAGTTCTGCAAGCCTTGAGCCTGGAAGGATGAGGCAACAACTTCTGATAAGCCTGACTCCTGGAGGTCTTGTCAGCTTACTTAGAGACTTGCAGGATTGGCACACCAGGAAGTTTGTTTCTTCTGCAGCTGCCAACAACAAGGACTCATGTGGGCTCTTTTCCATCCCTGTTAGTTCAGCCATCGCTAACATCGCAGAGCTCAGTCTGTGACCTCACCATCACTGTGAAAGAAGATGGGGAAGGTCTTTGCTTGAAGGCTCTGGAAGGAACTATTATAAGCACCCTAATTCTAGTCAGTAAGAAGGTGCTATTCAGGCCCTTTTCTCTTTGCATGAAAAGCCAACTCCTGCTCTCCTAGATTCTGATGGAAGCAGAGGCATGAACAGGAACAAGGTTCTGTGTGGTGAGCCCAGACCTCAGACTCATATCTGATTGTCGCTGGGCCAGAAGTGAAGATACTTATCTGACATTTGCAACTCAAAAGCTGTGTCATATCATAGCCCTTCTCCTTTTGGCCTCTCAGGTGATAGCAGAGGCAGGTATTGCCTTTTCTCCAAGCAGCTGGCCCTGGGCTCTGCTGGTGGTTGAGGACCTGCCCCTGCAGTATTGTGGCCCTGCTGACCTCAGCATTGGGATGCACAAATGTGCTCCAGCTCTCACAACAGCTCTGATTGCAATTCAAATACCACACTGTTGGCTGGGATGGAGTAAAATGTAGGGAACTATTGTTTAAGAACACTAAACATTGGATTTTCCTGGTGCTCTGTATCGCTGCCTCATGCTTTGTGAATACAGCAGAAGGGACAGATATGGCCTGATTCATTATCCTGTGTGGATCAGAGTAGGTGTCTGAGAGCTTTCTGCATATTTATGTTTCACCAAAGTATTTATAAAGAAGGCTGTTTAATACCTCAGATTTTAAGGTTTATCTTTCCAGATGTGGCAGACAGGTTTATTCAGAGGCAGATTCACAGTTGCTGGGGCCAGCTTCATCTTGTGAGAGAGCAGAAGCTGTGCTCAGGGATAAGAGATGTATTTTTTTGATTAAAACTCTGCTAAGTTCATGAAAGTGATCTGTTGTGATCAAAAGGAAATGAAAACATTTGAATTGGTGATAGCTGAGCTTCATTAAAGTCTAAATTATTATAAACCTTGCAATAATATGTCAATATAGACATAACTGCACTTGCTCTGTGCCCTAGATTTGTATCTGAGTTATCCAGATTATTTGTGTAATGTCTGATATCATTATAATATTGGATATCTTTTTTTTCCATGGATTCTGAGTTGTGTCCTATCAGGTGGATGGATACAGTGATGTCTGTGGTTTTTGGGTTTTTTTGTTAGTTACTCCTGTTTTTCGTAAGTTTCTTGTAAGGTATTAAAAAGGAAAAAAAAAACACAACAGACCCAAAAACTTGAATGGATTAGGCAAGTAAGAGCCATAAACAGGAATAGAAGAGAAAATTCATAAATGTAAAGAGAAGATTCATAAATGTAAATTAACTTTATAGGTTGGATCTTTGCCGTTCGAATCTTAGTTTGTGTTGCTCAGGGTGTAACAAAGAAGAGCAAAGACATTTTTGTTTGACTAAAAGCAATAGAGAGAGATGTTTGCATGACTTTTATGTGCTTCTTTTTTGTGTTAGTACTAAGGCTGGATTTTTCTTGGATGCAGCTTTCTTTAAAACTCTGGGGAAAAGCAAAGTTGTTCTCCTACTGCCTCTGCTTCTCCATCTCTTTCCCTCCTTCCCCCTCCTTTCCTCTAGGGTTCCTTGCCTTTCATGTCTTTGTTTGACATCTAGGAAAGAATCATGAGGTGCTGAATATTATTAACTTCTAAACACCTAAGAAATCAGTAGGAAATCGCAAACATTTTGGCCCCCTGACAGTCTCCGTAAATGACCTGTCCGAAATCCCTCCCCTTCTGAGATGAAAAGAGGGAGCCAGGCAGAACGAAGGAGAGAATGGGGAGAGCCAGGGACTGAGAGGGATACACAAAATAAATGAGAAATATGATTAACTTATTTCCTTGGCTGGGTCTACAGCTGGTTCTGGGTATTTAATAAACAGGTTGACACTCCAGGTTCCCCTCATTAGGTGATCACTAAGGTCTGGGCTGTCATAAATCAAAGAGCCAGGTTATCAAGGCCTGTGATCTTTAACTGTACAGGGGCGCCCAAGTGTCTGCCCCGGCGAGGGCTCAGCAGTGCAAGCTGTAAGGAATTAGCTGCTGCGGCACTTCAGACCATGCACAGGCACCAGCCCTGGCCCGGGGATGGCTGTGGGCTCACACAGCCGCTGTGTCCCACTCAGCTGGGCAGGAGCTGAATGCATTGCACTGCAAACCTGCCCAGGGATGGCTGTGGGCTCACACAGCCGCTGTGTCCCACTCAGCTGGGCAGGAGCTGAATGCACTGTGCTGCAAACCTGCCCAGGGATGGCTGTGGGCTCACACAGCTGCTGTGTCCCACTCAGCTGGGCAGGAGCTGAATGCACTGTGCTGCAAACCTGCCCAGGGATGGCTGTGGGCTCACACAGCCGCTGTGTCCCACTCAGCTGCTGTGTCCCCATTCAGCTGGGCAGGAGCTGAATGCACTGTGCTGCAAACCTGCCCAGGGATGGCTGTGGGCTCACACAGCCGCTGTGGCCCACTCAGCTGCTGTGTCCTACTCAGCTGGGCAGGAGCTGAATGCACTGTGCTGCAAACCTGCCCAAGCCCAGCTCTGTGTCGGAAGAGGTAGAGGAACCATCTCAGTTATGTGCTCCTGAAAGGGACAGGGACAAGTAGTTCTCTTCATTACTTTCAGGCAGGAGACACAGCATAGCCTGGTCTGCTGCTGTGTCATTCCAGCACTGGGTTGGCACTGCAGAACCTATTTGTGAGTTATGCAACTGAGGAGGAATTCCTGCTCTGCCAGGCACACTGTGGTACCGTGGCAGCTGGGTCCTGCACTGCCCTTTCTGGAGGCAGGTAGGGCCTGCACTGGTCTTTTCACCCTGCAGGACTGGCAGAAACTTGATCAAAGTTGGGCTGCCTGAAGCTACAGCCTGAGGTTTCATAACAAACCTGGCACATGAAAAAGTTCTGTGAACTCTTAAGTACAGCAGAGCATCAAATCACACAAGTTTGGGCAGTAAATAATACAAGTATGAGCCAAGTGGATTTCTGGGGAGAAAAAAACAGTGGTCAATCTCAGCCTCAGTTTTGTGAGAATATGAGATAATTTTTGGATGCTGGGAGTGTTCTCCAGTTCCTGGTTTTCCCCAGTTTTGAATAGCCATTGTCACCTACAAAGCCAGGAAAGCCTTGGGAGGAGTTTCTAGGCTGATTCTACAGGACAAGAAGCTTGGTGACACAAATACCAGTGGTGAGAGAACTGAATGAACCTTGTGCAGCTCTCATAGCTGCAGTGTGTGTTGGAAACTGCAATGAGCAATGGGGGAAAAGGGAAGTAAGAGGGCTTCCCAAAGGAGATGTGTGTTCCTGTACCTAAGCAATGTACGGAAAGTGCTGGGTGCCTCAAGCCATGTTGGTAGAACTTTCGAAAGGGCAGGGAACTGTGGGCAGAGCAGAGCTGAGGGTTGTGTTTTACTCCTGGTGCCTACTGGGACAAGTGACATTTCCACGTGCATCTGGAGGGAGTTTAAGGCCTATCTCTGTGTTAGAGTGTGGGAATCTGTGTGGTTCCAGAGGGAGGCAGTGCCTGTGGACTGCAGCAGTGCTCTGCAGCACGTGTTGTGGCTCTGCCGGTGGCACCTCCCAAAGCCATTGTCCATGGAGCAAGAGAGGCACTGTCAGTACATCTTGGGCTGCTTGTAAGGGCTGGGGCCACTTCCAGTGGGGTCCGTGTGAGGAGCCATGTCAGTGGGGCAGGGATGAAGCTCTGACTTATGCTTGTTTTCCAAAGCTGGGCCTCAGCTATCGCCCCCTCCTTTGGACAAGAGGAGGATTCTCTGTGGAGAAAGACTGGGAGATGAGATGGCACAGAGATGACTGCTGTTTTCAGGAACTGAAGGCCCCTAAAGCCTCATCGCAGCAAACATGGATTCACTGAAGCAGCTGTACACCTTGTCACATCTTGTGTGAAGGCCCACATCTACCTGTCTACTAGATATTCAGCTGATAGGATAAGTGATGTCCCTACAGTTAAGCCGCAGCTGAAATTCCTCAAGGGGCTCAGAAGGCACAGTTCCAGCTCTGCTGCAGTCACTCCAGGGCATTCCATGACTATTTATAATGGTCTCTGTGGGTTTACTACTTTACAGATTGTAATGCAACTCACTGCCATGGGGGAGAAAAATGCAACACTAAAGCATGACATGCTGCCCTTTGGCCATCAAACCGTGTGGTTCGTGTCAGGCTGTGAGGTGGAAGTGTCTGGTTCACAACAGTGATTTCAGGGTGTTTTCCTGCCTCTTTCTCCTCCTGTTTTCCTCAGCTGTGCTATATTCTAGCCACTATTCTGTCCTTATACACAGAAGCATCTCTGTTGTCAAAAATCAACTAAAGCTACGCTTGTAAAGAGCAAGAGTCATGAAAGAATTTATTAATCCATTTGCCCTTGTTTTTAACCCCTGCTCTGATTTCAGTCGATAATATACAGATTTTGGCAGAGGTCAGAAACAGATCTTCAGATCTTTGCCTGAAAAATGTTTTCAGCTTGTCAGATTTACATTTTGACAACAGAATCAAGTGCCTGAATTTTCAGAAGAGCTCAGCACCTGACATGTGGTCAGTGTAGTTTGTTCTTTAGAAAACCAGCTTCCTGATAACCACATGGGACATACCCATACAGCTAAAGGCTCACATTAGAACTTTAAAAGTGCTTACTTGGTTTAGGATTATGCAGAGAGGTTTTACAAATGGCAGATCGATAATTTAATACCTTCTTGAGAAAGCTGATAGGAGTAAGATGCTGAAATGCCCTCTTTGCCTCCAGAAATCCTTCCATAGCCCTGTATCATTTGAGTGATTTTGGAAATCCCATTCTGAATCCTAGTCCCTGCTCAGCTCATTCTTTGCAGTTGGACATAACTCTCATTGACTGTTGTGGCAGCTTTTCTTGAATAGTCTATTTTCTAAGCCTCTTCTCCAATAACAAACCTTCTAAAAGTGTATTGAAACCAAAAACCTTTCTGAAAGGCATTTATGTTACACCTAATGTAGGTATACCATGAATCTGGCCCCATATATTCCACATTCTTATATACACAGTCTATATTATTAATCACTGGATTCTGTGTCAAGACATGAGGTTCTTGAATTTCAACCTAAGGATATGAGTTACCAACCCAACCAAGCAAGTGAAAATCTTCTAAGTTATTGCAGGAAATTGCCATCACTACCAATTTGTAAGGAGTTTCCTGTGTTCTTGTTAACCAGTTCCTTTCTGTACCATATATTTATGCAAAATACAAAATCCATGTGTGCACTATTTGCTGTCCCATCAAAGCCATGACTGTCAAAGCATGGCCTGTGTGGTGCCTGTCAGTGTTCCATACCCTTGGAGAAGATGCTTCCTATCTTTCCATATTAGGGAGTAACTATGTTGCTCAATGTGTTCAGCTTGTCCATTTTAATCCCTAGGGAAATAGGAAGAGTTTGGGTTTGAGTGGAAGTGTACGCTAAAGGAATCCAAAGTTAAATAGATAAGAATTCATTTGGAGTGCTGGTGTTTTCTGCTTAGTAAACCACTGGAACTTCCTGGGAAAACTGCATCTCAAAATCCCCCCATTTTTTCTAGGCTGTTACTAACACAGGTGCTGACACAACTGTTTCAGTTTATTTTTTCCATGATTTTAAGTCCAATAACTTTTTTTTTTTTCTGATTAAGCCATTTGTTGTGGCGATAATTCTGCACAGAGGGTTCCTCATTATCCTGCTGGCCCAGTGGAAGAAGGATGATGTGAGACCCTCTGAGCAGTAGGAACCGTCTTGTGGAGGGAGGGTTGAATGACAGTGTTCAGACAGGCGTGACTGAATGTCTGGAGAGGCACGAGCCTGCCCTGGGCCCAGCCAGCCTGTTTGCTGCTGCCATTCCACAATTCCACTGTGCAGGCTGCACAGCTGAGCTCAGGGTCTACAAACTACATTTTGAAAGTTGGTGGGTTCTCCTGACTAAATGCATACAGGAATGGGGTAAAAACCCAAATCTGCTTTGTCCTTTACTCTCTGTGTCACTTCTCTGTAGGCTCAGGTAAGCTGAATGCAGCAACTACTTATATCACTCAAATCCCCTTCAAAAGTCAATTTTGGACATTGCATGACTGTTCCTTTTAATTAAAAAAGAACAAAACACCCCAGATAACTAATTCTTCTTGCATTGCATACTGAGTATTCTAATAGAGAAAAAAGTTACCTTCAGATGTCCTGGTGGAGTCCCAGACTGGGTCAGCTGTCTGTTATGTAGGTGTGGCTTGGTGGTTCATGTACTGCCCTTCCTGCTTGCAGAGTAATGAACTGCTGGGCTGAAATCAATTTTCTGGTATCCAACATCACAGCATTTTAAGAAGAGGTGGGTTTACCTCAGGCTTAGAAACAGCTGAGCTATTTCACAGGAAGGACTGAAATATTTGGAATATGTGTTTTGGCTGAGCTACAAGGCCAGCCAGGCTACAGAAGGAGGTCTGTAACTCTAAATAGAGGAAAATTAGTGGGAGAAAAGAAATTGGAGAGCCACAGAAGGCCTGGTTTCTGATCTAGGTCCCCAACTTTTACGCCTCCTAGCCATGACTGCTTTTGTTTCTCAGCTTTGCCCTTCTAACTCAATCCGTGTCCCACTCCTGATGATTGTAAAAAGCACTGGATTTAGCTGAATGGCTTTGCAGCAGTCTGTGCTGGATGTTTTGAGGCACAGTTTAATCCTTTGTTTCTGTAAGGTACTAACAAGCTGTTTCCAAATCCTCTGGTGCCGCTGGAGAGTCATTTCTTGGAAACCTTTCTGCTGTAAGACAGAGCTCATGAGATATAATTAACACCAGGCTAAGTGCTACTTAAGCACCTGGTGTTGTTTATATGATTCTGAGTTATGCAGACTTTACTGTTGATTTTGTCATGAGTAAAAATATGTCATTATCATGCTAGATTTTAGATGACTTAATCCTCGTTATCTTAGAACTTCACTGTTCTGCCTGACTTAGTTAAGGTCTGAACTGAGGAAGTTTTTATTTCAGCTATAGCTGTTACTGTTCTTGCAGTTTTAAAACTATATAGAGGTTGCTAAATGCTAATTAACGGGGGTTTGAAGCTGAGTATAAACTCTGAGGAATGTGTGGAGGTGTCTGTCATTTGACATCTGCACCAGACTGGATCAAGCTTTATAGAGTTTTCCTCCTCTTTACAGATGTTCTTAGATGTGATGTCAGAAATATTTGTCAAAAAATTTGAGTGTCTGTCTTATGCTGAAGAGTGGCATGCAGGAACTAAGTGAAAAAGGGAAATTGAGGGTTAGGATACTGTGGTTATTTAATAACTTAGAAGTATTTTATACACCTTCTGATTGTTCACCCGAAGGCTTTTCTTAGGTCGGTATTTGTTCAGGTTCTACTTGTAGAGAAAGAGAGCCAGTGGGAAAGAAATGAAGAGCAAACCAGAAATGTATTTCAACATATTTAACTTGTTACTTGTTTCTTGATGTCCCTACTGAAAAGGAAATGGGGGGAACCTTGGAAACCCAAGTGTTTTTGGCTGCAGTTAAGTTAGGAGCACCCTGGTGAATTATTTTTCCCTTCTCCGGTCAGGACTGTGGCCTGAACTGTAGATCAAAGAAGAGCAGCACTTTGGTTAATCTGGCATAAAAACCTACTTTACCCTAAAGAGACAAGAAGAAAAAGAAAGTGAGGCCCAGGCTCCATGGCAACTGTGAGTTAGGTTGTTCAAATGGTTGGTAACTCTAACAGTTAAAGAAACCAAAAAAAAAAACCAAAAAACAAAAAACAAAAAAACAACCAACCCAAAACTTGGAAAGATATATTGCTATCATATTGGAAAGGACATTGCATCCCAAGCCAGGGTTGTTTCCTGCTGCTCCAGGGAATGTTCATAGTGGTGCATGGCTAGGCCTCTGTCCTGTTTTCCTCACAGTATTGCAAGAATGAAAGGTGGCCAGCTGATACATCTTCAGGTCTGCTTCAGAAAAAGTGTGCTGAAGATGCAAGCAGGGTTTTTTTTTTTTAATCTGTTCTGCATCACACGCTGACTTCACAGCCATCGAGCCGGGGAAATGTGACATGGCAGGTCCCCATTTGTTGTGGGTTTGACCCCATACGAGGCAGTGCCTGTTTGTGACACAGCTCTACTGCTGTGTTTGGAGCAAAGGCTGCACTGTGACCCTGCATGGCGCTGTCAGGGCAATGACAATGCAAACCTCCCGGACACTTTGATGGGGACTTGAAAGCCAGTCCGGAATTCCTGATTTGCTCTTCCTGGTGAATCTCCCCAGTCCACATCTTCATCATCAGAACGAAGTCTGGACTACCTGCCTGCTGAGCAATCTGGGCTGATCAGTGTTTTGGCTCAGGCCAGCCCAGGTGGGGAGCTTACCTGGGCTCTGGGTCAGTCTGGTTAGAGAGCACCTGCAGCAACCCTGGAGCTGCAGTCAGGATGCTCCTTTTTGTGCACTTACACCAATCAATCACCCACACCTTGCTCATCTTTTGCACAAGCTGCTTATTTAACCACAAGCCTAAGTCCTGGGGTACCAAGCTGGGCCTCTTCAGAGCTGGACAAGCAATTCCAGGTGAGTGGAGATCCCCATAACGAATTTATGGCCAGCATCTTGGCTGTTGTCTTGCTCATGTCTGTGATTGGAAACTCAGGCTATCCTGTGACAAAGCTCTCTGAAGTCCTTCTTGGAAGGGAATTCTGCTTCCTGCCTAGGTAGCTGGATCATTTTATTTCTTGACTATCTCTTTTATTAGGAAATAAATGAAACTTAAATTAATATCAAACCCAAATATTCTTGCCATTGGCAAAGCTGGCTACATTCTGTTCTACCATCAAATTTCCAAGGGAAAAAAAAGAATGTCAGTCTTCTTCATAGCCACTACTTATCTACTGCAAAAGAAGAATCATGTGCTGTTCACTCTTTGGAATGCAAAATAAACACAGTTCCACCAATCTTTCTCCTTCAGCAATGTTTTTGAATGTTCATATAATTCATTATGGTCTCTTGTCCATCTGTGGCTGTATTACAGTGAAGTGGCCAAAGCTGGTTATCTTAACTTGAGGCAAATCTAGCACAACAACGAAAATTACATTCCATTCTTCACCTATCAGTACATTCTGGGTTGTTTTCTTCCTCCTTCTCCTTGTTCTGGTGACATCAACTTGTTGACCAAAATTCAGTTTGCGTTGTTGAAATCCCTTCTCTGAATATTGGTGCCACTTGTTTGTATCTGTTTAAATTTATTATAGATTGATTTTGTACTTCTGTTTTTTCCATCTGGATACAGATGATCTTTTCCCCAACTTACTGAGATTGTAGACTTCTAATAATACCTGCCAAAATGGCAGCTGTGCATCTCTAAGGGCTGTTTATGCCAGTGGCTCATGAAGCTGGAGCTGATGTGCCCTCTGTGGAGCTGCATGCAAAGAGTTTGGCAGCAAACTGCTGTTAATTTAAGAGGATTTTCTAGATGTTTGTACACCAAATTGTGGTGATTTTAATCTTCATTTGATTTCCCCTCTATGCTCTGAAAATATTATGTGGGCAAGGATTAAAAGCATTGTTTTGTTACTTTACTTTTTGAAGTACATCACCCTAATGCTTCCCCCCCAGTCACAGGTACTGTTATCCCATTAGATGGAACATAATAAATTTGTTCCTGACCATGGACAGTTTTTTTTTCCATAATTCTACAACCTTCTAGGTACTTGTAAAATGATTATTCTTTTTAAAAAAAATCTTTCTACAAGGTGCACTTAAGTAATTTGCAGTTCACTGAGTTGTGCTTTTAAAGTTGGGTCCTTTGTTTGCCTTCTCTTTGTTCAGAGCCTTCCAGAATTACATCAAGATTAATACTATCTATTCACAGATTAGCTGTTGCATCTACTTTTGAGCTACTTTAGGGCACACTTCTTCAGTCCTAAATACGTGATTGTGTTCAATTTAAGTAGCTCAGGGTGACCCAAATGTGGCTTCCATGAGCTCTAGAATTTTTGTCGTTCTCTCCCCAGACCCCGTTGTTACAGAAGCAGACCTTCTGCCATTCCCAGTTCCTGGCTCTATGGGCATGTGGTGATCCAAGCCCTGTGCATAGAATCTGTTCCACAGCTTGGATAATTTATGATGTTTCCTTCTCTCTCCGGGGAAAGAGGATTTAGCACACAGCCCCCCAGTTGGTCTGTACTGACAGAAGTGTTATTTAACCTGCTTTGTCTTTGTTCTGGACTGTGTCTTTCTCTTGATAGGAAAAATTACCTTGAGTCACCATTAATCTTTTAGTGAATGTGGAAGTAAAGAAGGCATTGATGACTTTCTTATTTTTTTTCCTTTCTGCTTTTTATGTGTGGTGTATGTAATTTGTTTTGCAGCTCTGTCCCTGATTTTCTTCTCTTCCTCATATGCTCTTCCTTGATATTAACCCTTACTTATGTGTTGCTGTTTCCATATTGGCATTCAGTTTTTGGTGTTAATTAAGATCAGAGGCCTTCCATTTCCAGTCTGTCAGTTTGCCACTGTACTCTTGGTGTAGTCTCTCCACAAAGTTCCAGCTTTACACTACATTGCTCCCCATTGGAAGCCTTTCCAAGAGATCAATCCCCCCAGCTTGCTTTGCAGTCCAGTGTCCAATCTTACCTTTCACCTGACAGCAAAACATTTAAGGGCATGATTCTCTTTCATCCAAGTTTTCTTCTGGTTGCAGTGTTCAGCCAGTCCATTCCTATTAGGTAGGAAGGTGTTCAAAGCACCTCTTGACACAGCTCAGCTCCTCCACCTTCTGAAATAAATGCTGTTCCTGACACACTTGCAGAGTGGGGTGAGCAGCCTTTGACTGGAAGCGTTGCATTTCCAGAGGCTCCCAGGCTCATTGTCCATGAGCTCTGGGCAACTCCTGTTACTGCTGTGTGGAAGTTTCTAACCATACTGGATGCCTTTTCCTCCTTCTGACATAACATAATATTTCCAATTCCCAGATAAATCAAAACTTTTGCTGGTGGGAATTGCATTTACAGAAGACCAAAGTACATTTGAGCTGCCAACTGCTGTTTGTATTCATCCATGTTTGTGATCTCTGTCGTTTGCCGTTAGTGAACAAACTTGACGTGCGTGAATTTTTATTCGCGTAAAACCACAGAGAATGTGGTGTTTGATCTGAACATCTTAGAGACCAAGGAGGATTTTGTATGTGAACAAAACTCTGCACTGTTCTCTTGGGTGGAGGGCTTTGCACATCCACTCAGAGGGCAGAAACAACATGACTCAGGTGCCCGATTACACCCTGTGTGTCACCAAGGAGCTGAACGAGCAGCTCTCAAATGCTCCACAGTTCAAATCTCCAGCAAAAGGGACAATGCATTCAAGGGCAATCGGGTGCTTTAATGCTTTGGGAAACAAAAAAGGGCTAAATTTGCAGCTATCCCTAAGGAATTATCTGTGAGCTCTATCTGCAAATAATAATTTAATCAGCTTATTTGGCTGCCCATGGTCACAAAGCTGTAATTGATTAAAAATGATCCTTTTTGTAACAAAATAAGGCTGTGGAATAAAAAATGAGATTCTAAGGTGATTCTAATGTGCCCTGCTCTGGCAATATGATAAGGAGCACTTCTGTAGAAAACCAAAGAATCTCACAGCAAAAGGTTTGGGGACTGTTACAGAGAAGTCTTTTCAGACTTTAGGGTGGTTTAGACTGAATTCGGACTTTTTTCTTTCTTTTTTTTCTCCTTTCTTTTCTTTTTCCTTTCGGTCCTATTTTTTTTTTTCTTTTAGTGTATTCATGTTTCCTTGGGAGCTGAATGGAGGAGAGGAACTTCTTTCAAAGGCCACATGGCTCACTTCCAGTTCTGATAGATAAAGCCAACCTGCTTGGCCCCACCAACAGGAAATAGGATGCTGCCCCTTTAAGCGGACTGTAAGGAGTATGGAATTACGGCTAACTTGGTTTGGAGCCTTTGTGTAAGGCTTTCAGGAAGAGATAAACCATTAATCATGCACAATTACTCTGACCTTGCATGAACTAAAGCCTCTCTGAACACATAAGATTACGGTCTCTGGGGACCTTGAGACACTGACACGATCAGCTCGTCCGAGGGCATTGGAAACGGCTGCACAAAATGGCTGAAAGCTTGGCCTTGCTTTCCTTCCCTTAAACCAGACTCTGTCTTTGCACCCAGGATAGGGATTTATCCACCTGCTTGCAGTGCAAACTAAGAAAAAGTAATTTCCCTTTTGCCAGGCTTTTAGTTCACCTGTGGAAATGATGGCAGTGCTGAAAAGAATAAACTACGTTTGAGTTCTGAGTAGATGTTTTTTAATACTTACTGTGTTGGAGCATTTCACACTTATTTCTGCTCTCTCCCTGTGGGGGCCCTCTATTCCTGTGGGGTTAGCACAGCTTGTAGTACAAGGGTTATGGTCAGTGGCAGAGGTTCTTAGGTAGCTCTGCAGTGTAATTCACTTTTGCTGGTGTTATTCCTTCCCTGGTGCCAGCCTCACCTGTTCTAATTAGATTTTAGATAATGATTTTCAGGGTCAGTTACATTCCCTCTGTTAGTTTTGTTTAGGATTTCTTTGACCTCTTAAACTCCTTAAACAACCATGTCTCACACACCTACTATGATGTACTTTGTCTCTTCTCTTTCCAACCTCTGGCACTAACAGCATTATGTAAAATAATAATAACTATGATAAATAAGCAATTAAGCATTTACTCATTAAGCAATTATTGATTGGAAGTTCATTTTTCAAAATTAGGATGAGCTAAAAATTCACATGAACAGTTGCAGAAACTCAGCTGACTGACTCAGTGAAGTGCAGTTCCTTGTTTATTTGATCCTTCATCCTGCGTTTGATCCCTACAGTTTCATTCACTTATCAAGTTTATACTGCTATAAATATTTTACTTACACATGTGATCATTTGATGTTGTTATTTACTGCAGCGTGACACCTAGTTTGAACTAATTTTACATTGCTGTAACTATCTTTCCTCTGTCCACTGAAGTAGGAAATTTCTGACTTTTCAGAGATGTGATTTTAAGAAGATGGAGATGGCTTATCCTGCGTTAGAGGACTGGACAGGTCCAGTTCTGAGCAGCACTTCTGTGTTGCTGTGTAAGAAGATGGGTAAGTCCAAAAGGAATAAATATGCTCTTCACAGAATGAATGATGCAGAGAACATGTATTAGGAGCTTCTCCCTGAAAATGGATTTAGAAGGTAGAATTATAGCTTTGAAGAATATCCTGAGTTGGAAGGCACTCACAAGGATCATTGAAATCCAACAGGCAGGCATAATTAAAATACCACAAGGACAAGGACAGCAAAGGGACTGCTTTAACAGGTAAGATCTCTGACAGGAATGTCGGACTTGTTGCTTCAGGACATCAGTTGCTCTCTAGCTCTGAAGATAAATAAGGAGAAGTTCTTTTAGAAGGAAGGTTCCTCCAGATTGTTTGCAGCCTTCTGCACAGTGTTCCTGAATGTGTTCACAGACTTGGTTCATGGGTTTGGTAACAGCTGATTCTGGGTTGTATCAGAAAGGTATTAAAAGGCTGTCTGTGCCATTAGGCATTGAGGATGAGAGCCTGGTTTGAGGGAGCTGTCCAGTCCTAGTTGGAGAAGACACACACTGTGCTGCTCTCCTCCAGGGATATTTTATTAAGTTTTTTTCCTTCTTTTATGTTTTCCACAAATGTGTTCTAGACATGCAGCCAATGGTTAACGGGGTGTTGGTTCTAAGAAATATTCAGCAGAATGTGAACTCACTCAAAACAAAACCAAACCAAACCAGTGTGGTGCTAAGGAATGGACTTGCCCTGGTTGTGGTGCTGTGGGGCCACAAGAGCTCATGGCATTCTCAGGCAGCTTGGGCCCACGGCCAGCTTTCAGAGAAGCATGAATCCCCACCCTGCTCCTCTCTTAGGAACGGGGCTGTGGAAGCGATGGGAATTTGCTGTAAGAGGGAAAAGGCAGGAGGGTAATATTAGGAGGGGATGAGGGGAGTCTGTTCTGCAGGAAGCAAAATCAAAGGTAGATTCTTATCTGATGTAGCCCAGCTGAAGTCAGTGTCAGAGTTGTATCAAAATCAGGCTTGAAGGGAGCAGTATCAGGCCCACGTTGTTTTTCTGCTTTGTTTTTAGTCCTGTTGCACCTTGTTGTTACCAAGGATGTGGAAAGATCCATTGTAAGAGGTTTTAAAGTGGAACAGTTCTTTATTTGAAGGGATAAGGACAACCCACTGCTTTTTGGGTGCAGTCCAGGTGTGCGTTCTGTATCTACCCTGCAGTGCTGTCAGTACATCTGTGGAGCTCTTCCTGAGGCAGCTGTTAACAAGCTGGCCTTGATACTTCTGCCCGTGCTGCCAGAACCGTAATAGACTCCATGTGTGCCTTCTCCAAAAATATTATAAACTCTGCCTCTCACTGTACTCCTAGGATGTTCACTACCTTAAAACTACCTCCCCCATGTGTATTCAACCTATTTGTGCTTTGGACTGAAAGGCTGGGTATTTTCCTTACTTTTAGATCTAATTTTACAAAATCTAAAGTCTGTTTGAATGGATTCTGCAAGTCCTGAGCCTATTCTGGTTTTACCATTCTCCATTTGAAATCTGAATGCCTTTGTTTGTGTGGGTCAGAGAGATAAAAATGGGGAGAGAGACACTGAGGCAGCAGGGATCTGTGTAGATTATTCTCTGCTGCTGGCAGTCCAGGTGACTCAGTTAAAGCAGTGGAAGAGTGGCTGAGGGGCTGTTCCATCCTAATAGGGAAGAGAGAACTCCAGGGGTTAAAGGCAAGAGCATCCCTTTTATAATTAGGACAGATCAGAAGTGGAGCAAAATGTTCTTGCAGCTGAATCAGCTGCCCTCTAACCAGCCTGGAGTCTGGAGCTGGGGCCTGATGGACACTTGTACAGAATGCAATTTAATCTGTAATGGCTGAGGAGGACTCCTCAAAGTCTGCGGCAAATGGCAATTATTGTCCCTTTTTGTCACATCCCCCCCAACCAAAACAAAAAAAGAGGAAAATTAATGAAAATAACAACAGGGAAGGATCCTAACTAGCATGCCCTGCCTCCCTCTCTCTCTTTAAAAATCCTCTGCAATGTAGTGACTGAAATGAGCTGCCCGGTATAATAAAATCTCTGGAGCACCAATGTGAAACGAGAATTCCTCCCCCACACACAGGCACACACACCCCTGCTCCCTAATGAGCAGGGAGACGCCAGCTCGGGGGCTGCAGCCAGTGTTAAATTAGCAGAGAAGGCCATCGAAGTGGGCTGACTCCAGCGTAAACTGCCTTAAGTGTCTGTTTATTAAATCACACCAGCGCTTAGAGTCTGCCCTGCTGCCACATCAGAGCTGTCTGCACACAGACAAACCCTGACCAGTCCCGGGGGAACCTGGGCCAACTGCATACTGGTGGTAATAAAGGCAGGGGGAGGAGGGAGCAGCCCTCACCAACAGCCCCTCGTTAGGCTCCATCATGGGTTGCTCTTCTAGAGCAGAAAATCCTTTATTTAGGGTCACTGTTTGCATTTGTAGCAGTGAGGAAGCCATAAAGTTGTGTTCCTCTCTGTGTGTCCAGCCTTGGAGAGTGGCTTTCCTGTGTCAGTCCTTACAGGGAACTGTGGCCTTCACTTTCAACTCAATCCTTGAGTTACACTGGGAGAAGGTTGTTAATACCCAATGATTTTCTAAAAGAATTCCCTGGTGTCAATCTATCTAAGCCTTTGGAAATAGAAAATTCTGCTGTTCAAACTTTTAGTTATCATATTTAAGCAGGGAAAAATCAAAATGCTTCTGTATATTTGCACAGTGGGAGGTAGAGTGAGGGTTTGATTCCAAATGGGATTTCTACACTTGCCTGCTAAACAGTGATATTACTATTCTGAGGTTAAGGCAGACAGGAGAGAGATATCTGAGCTGGAAACCTTGTCCTGTAAGTCAGGAGACATCATTTCTATTGCTGCTAGTTCTGAAACAAGAACCCTACTACAATCCCTTCTTTCTCAAGGACTGGTTTTTAAATACATTTAAATACTGCTCGTTTATGACCCTACTGCTTGTATTACCAATGGGCCTGTCTTGCTCAACTCTACACTTCCAAGATAAGTATTCTTTTCTGCACAGATCCCTGGAGAGAAATCCTGGGGAGAGGTGGATAACCCTCTCATCCCATAAGGAGGCCTAGAATGGAGTTTGGAGAACTGTCTGAAATAGAGTTTGTTCTTGTGAATTGCATGGGCTTGCTGAACAGCTCTGAAATTTGCCTTTCATTTAGGCCTGATCTTTCCCTGTGATGAGATTTTTAAGCTTCAAAAAAGTTTTGTCCATGTGTTGTCAGCCAGGATGTTGAATGTACAGCATGCAGCTCCATTTTTTTATTTTAACAAATTGGTGGATACTGCCATACTTGTGCTCCCTACTCAGCTTGCTAGTTTGTCTTCCATGAGGGATTTTTGCTGCTCATAGGCTTCCGGAGGCTCCACTGCAGCCCAGGTGGCACTTTCTGTGAAAGCAGGTTAGGAGTCATGGTCAAGCATCCTTTGTGAGGTGGCCCATTGACACTGGAGCAGAGCAGCAGTTGTTGAGCCAATTTGTAGGAGGAAGGAGCCATGTAAAGTTTAATATGAAGTGGTTGGTTTAGCTGGCAGAAAGGGAGAGGTGGGCTGTTTTCCATTTCCCTTTAAAATGTCAAACACTAATAGTCTCTTCCGATCATCCTGAGATTGCCAAATAATTGACTCCTGCCTACAGGAAAACCTCCCTGATCCACAAAGCAGGAAGTCGATGACAGCAATTGCCTGAACGTGTCCAAATTAGTCAACCCCTGGCAACCCCAGCAGGGTCAGCAGTGGCAGCCCAGAGGTCGTGGGGCAGCAGGAGATGGAGGTTGGAGATTGCCCTGCTTCCTGTGCCCTCTCATGCCTCCAGGACATAGCAAGGACATGAGGGATTCCCAGCTGGAGCAGCCAGCACCTGAACTGCGTGTCCAACAGAGATGTGTTTATCCAGAGGATCTGCTGTAAATTAGCCAAAACAGGGGCTTAGGGGCAGAGTGGGAAGTGCCTGTCCCTGCGAGTGGCAGCAGAACACATGTGTGTGTGGGGTGAGCCAGTGTCACACAGCTCCTGCTGGGTTTTCTCCTGGGTTTCCTTGCTCTGCTGCGTGGGACTGACCTGTTTAGAGCTCGCTGGGGTCTGTCCCACGGTTGGATTATTTTTTCTGTAGCTTCGTTTGTTCTCCCACATCTGTGCAACTGATTGCAGAAAAATATATGGACATAGAGTATTTAGGAATACACACACAGCCCTGAAGCTCAGAGAGGAGCCATAGAAGGCTGTCCACCAAGCCATTCCTGAGCTTCTTCAACACATCCAGTTACTTGTGCTGTGTGGTTTGGTTTTATAAAGTGGTGTCAGTAAAGAATCTCTGGCCCCATTCCCCTCTCTCTTGCTTTTGAAAGGACTTCAGTGTGCCTGTGACTTCTCGAAGGCAGCTCAAGCATCTAAGGGTTGTGGCCTTTTCATAAGATTATTTTAGGACTTGGAGAGAAGACAGAAGGAGAAAGAGAGAAGCATTGTCTCAGAGCTCCCAAGCAATCCCTCTGTTGTTACAGGCAGGATGAGAAAGTTTTAAGAGCAGGCTCTTTGTGTGCTAGGCTGTATTCCTGTCTGTGCTTCCTAAAGCAGAGGAGCTGGGGACAGGGAGCCTGCCCTGACAGCTCCCTGAGCGCGCTGCTGCAGGTCAGGACCTCTGCCCAGGGAAGGAGCACTGCCTGTGGGCCTCCCACGTCTGCTCACGGAAAGCCTGGCTGGACGCTCTGTCACACTCTGACAAAGGTCACTTTTACATCCCGTCTTCTAAAAGGTCACAGCATGACCCCAGGTGCAGGAGGAGGAGGGAGAAGGCAGCTTTCTCCCTTTTAAAAAAAAATTTGTTACCACTGCCTGAAAAAATATACCGTGTCTTTGCTCTTGTACTGCCCCCCTCTCGACCCGCACTGGCACCTTCTCCTTAAATGCTACAGCATAAGCTCTCCCTTTATAGGCTTCATTGGCTGGTAACTGGATTTTCTCCTCTTTCTCCACTTAGTTCTCTCTGCAGAGCTGTAGCTGTTGTCCCTCAATGAATAAGCGAACACTTCCAACCTCGCTGTGCCCTCCAGATGTAAAACTCTCTGAGCACAGTTCTTCACCACAGCTTGTGTAAGATGCATGAGCACTAACTGCTACACAGATAGTTTTTCCCCGGAGGGCTGGGTGGGGGGAAAGTAACAATCCTTCTCTTACTCATCCCGGTATAGAGCAGTAAGTGGATACATCTCCTGATGAGAAAACTGCTTCCCCTGCTCCTTTCTGGCAGTGATTACAGTGTCAGTGGGGCAGGGAGGACAGGTAAAGGCCAGATGCTCAGGTGCCACACACTGCTGCAGAGCTGTTTCCCAAACTACGATTCACTGAACCAGCTAGAGGATGAAAACTGGCTCTGTTTCTTGATTTAAGTAAGGCCCAATGGTTAACAAGACATTTATGTTCAAACCCCATATGGCTTCAATTCAAAACTAGTGTCTTTAACTGCTGGATCATCCTCCCAGTGTGATTTGAAATTTTTCGTTGTCATAGAATTTGCAGCAGTAGTGGAATTATTTTCTGCATTTCAAATGCTGATGAAAGGGATAAATATAGGGGGTTTCTCTGTCTGCTCATTTTAATAATTCTTTTCTTAAGGGCTGGACTGTGTTACCAAAGACAGAGATGCTGGACATGATTTGCTGTGCAGGGACTGCAGTGACTTATCACAGATGCTGGACATGGTCCTTCAAGCAGACATGGGACATTAAATTTTAGAGACACAGTAGACACTGTGAGGGTAATAACTTGTATCAAGTTATTTTATTTACAGCATTCATTTTACACACATAATTTCCTTAAGATATTTACGTAGAGATATAAAGAGTTAGACAAATACAGAGGAGTCTCTTTTCAGAGAACTTACTATAACTTCTGAATAGGAAACAGCCTGTCCTTGGCTTGTCTTCGAAAAACAGATAGCCAAATTTTCACTTTAAAATGTAATGATGTGCATATATCCTAGATCTCTCTAAGGGTTCTTATACTCATATAGGTGAGTTACATCTCTCAATATGTTTTTTAAGACAGTGTTCCTTTAATAGAGGTACTTGCTGTGAGCCCAATGTAATTAAGTATCTCAAGACTGTCTTACTTTCAGTTGTGCTAATACCTTAAAAATTCCACATCTAATTCCCAGGATCTCAAAGGAAATTGATGCAGCTTGCAGACTACCCACCAGCCCAGCGTACCTGGTCCTGACCTTTAACTAAGCAGGTCGATAGAATTCTTGTATATTGGCCAGACCACACGAAAATCAAAGTCTGTGGAGAAGCAGTAAGTTGTATAAGGTCAAAAACCAGGTCATGGCCGAGCTAGGAATGCCAATGAACTGGGCTACCTGTTGAGCAAAAAAAGGAAGAAATAGCCATGATGAAGAGTACCCAAAGGTGGTTTTCCAGGTTCCCAGTCAGAAAGGAGACTGTTCCACTAATTGGGTCTTAAAAGGTCTTTTCTATTCTGTTTAAATTCTTACAATATGCCCCTCACTGAGATACGAGGGTGTCTGTCTAAGGATGTCTCTCTTTTCATTCTTTTCAGCTGTGTTTATTTTCCTCCCTCCCCTTACCCATTCTTTGCAGGTTCATGAAGAGCATTCAGACCCCATGAGGGGGTCTCTACAGATTCCCTAAGAAGATTAAGCTCTCTGAATATTTCATGCCCCTGATTGACAGTTCTTGAGGACCTCTTGTAAGCCTGGCGCCCGTATTCTTGTTTTAAAAAAAAGAGAGAAGGAGGGAGACAAGAAAATCACATCCACAGAAAAAAATTGATCCTATGGGCCCGACCTCTGCTGACAGAAGGCACTAGACAGAGGCAGCTCCTCCCGGACATCTCCCCCTCCTTTCCCTCCCACCAGTCTCTACTGTGAAATAAAAGGAAGGTAATGGGATTTTAAGAGGCAAGGAGTAGGCGGAGGAGGAGGAGGTGGCTGTGCCCCCTCCCCTGAGCCCCAGTGCTGCGGCTGCTGGTCCCTCAAGAGCCATTGTGTGTCCCTGGCTCCCGTTCTGTGCCGTGCCCGTCTTTCCCTAACGAGCTGCGGGCCGAGCCGCCGGCCCTCATTAGGGGCTGAGCCGGGAGCCAGCCCCGCGCTCCCCGTTCCGCCCCATTAAGGGCTTGCCCCTGCTTGACAGCGGGGAGAGGGAGCCGGCGACCTGTAAATTCTCATCAGGCTGCTCGAGAGCCTCCCTGCCCCCTCAGTCAGCCCGCAAGAGGCAGCTGAGAAGTTTCTCCTTTATTTACAGAGGCAGGGCCAAGGAGATCTTCTCACGTGCTGGGTTTAGGAGACATTCCTTGGTGAAAACAGGAGGATGAGGAGGAGAAAGACAGAAAGGAAAAGCTCTGAGCCCTTCTTACAGCTGGAGCCCAGTGAGATTTGCTGCTGTGCTTGCTGCAGATACCAGTGTGAGACTGCAATGTCCCGTGTGCTTCTGCTCCATGCTCAGAAACTGGCACAGCTTCCTGCTGGCAAATTTGTGGGGATGTCCATAGTGCTGGGGGTACCCCACAATTATGACCATGCACATAGATGGAATGGTCACTGCTGAGTGATTAGGAGACTCCACCAACTTTTGTACTACTTCAACCTTTTCCTTGCTCCGGACTCCAGAGTTGCTGGACTCAGTTGAAAGTCTCCTCTTTGATGTTAGACTTGCCTTCTCAGCATGATTCATCTGCAGCCTAACACAGATCTCTACTAGACTTAAACATCCTTTCTGTGTAGGTTCAGTGTTTCTGTGCGAGCTATGGCTGGACACTCCAGTGGCACTTTGGGCCATGTGAGCAGGGGACTCTTTGAGGTACATGTAAGATATTACATGGAAAAGGCACAGGCAATTTTATAAAGCATCTGTCAAGCCAATTAGTTATCGAATAACATCACCTTTTAAAAGTCAATTATTATTATTATTTTTACCAACTGATTGATGTCCCATTTATTTGCAATAGCAATCTTGGTGGAATGCCAATGCCATTCCTCAATAGTGCTTATCCTGCCAGTGTTCTCTGGATGGGGAGTGCAGCTAATGTTGCAGCTCATTCGTTTGGTTTGGAGGGAAGAGAGGAGCATCTCGGTGTTGATAACCATCATGGACAAGATTGGTATGCAAACAGAATCGAAGGAACCTTTGGCTCTTGATTAGTCTCACACCACTGGTATTAAGCTTTATAAAGGCTCAATTGTTAGGGCACAGTATTGTCACCCCCAGTTTAGTCCTTGTGTCATTTGTTACTCCTGGCACTGCCACCTTGTGCCCTGCCTGTGTGCCTGGGTTTGCTGGGCGGACAACAAACTGTTCCAGAACAGTGCCAGTGGGTTTGGAGGAATTCAGTCCTCTCCTGTGGCAATGAAAAGATGGGACATGGACTAGATTTTCATCTTAACTGTAGCCACTGATATGAAGTGGAAAAAACTAGTCAGACTTCCTCATAACCCTACGAGAGTCAGGAAGAATGAATCCTAAGTCTCGAAACTTTTTTCTGAGTTTTGAAAGAGAAATAATTCTGCCCCCAGTGTTCTTGTAGTGGGTATAGTCTCTATAGATAAAATCCTACCTCTAAGGTCAGTGGAAGCCTTTTAAAATCTGATTCTGTAGTATAAGGTTTTTCTGTCTGGTTCCTTAAAATCCCTTCCTCTACCCAGCTTCTTTGTCAGGCTGAGCAGAGCAGCTGAGAAAGACAGAGCCTGGAGACAAAGTTACCCTTGCATCATTCCCAGCTTCTAACATGGTTTGCCCAGTCTCTCTCATGGACACAGAGAAGGAGCTTTTCAAAAGTGACTGAATGCCTCCCATCCTCTCATCACTCCTCTTTCAATTCCAGATGAGCAGCAAATAAAGCAGGGAAGGCTGAAGGTCATTTTTCTTGATGGCAATCTGCTGGCCTACACACAGACTTCTGCTTCTCATCAACCACACTATTTCATCTGTAATTAAACTAGAGATGGTTCTTTTGGAAGGAATCTGCTGATGTTTGGGACTGATGGGATGTATTCACTACACAGCTCTGAGGTATCTACCTGCATTGATTAGATTAGGGCACAAATCACACTGTGCTCCTGCTCCTAATGCTCCGGAGAAGCCTGTTTGCCTCCCTCTTCTGTCTGCACAGAGACTTGAGGGAGAAATCCTTTCCCTGACTTAGAGAACTGGGGTGTAAATAGGCAGGCAGTAAAAATATCCCTCAGTGCCACAGGAGAACTCTAAAGATCCTCATGCACTTGTGTGTTGAAATGGTCAAGGTTTTGTGTCTTTTTCCAGGAGCAATTTCTGTCTCTTTTAATAAGTGTGGTGCCATATAGAGTTTATTGATAATATCACATTTTTCTGGACCAGTCATAGGAAAATAGACCTCCATCTTCTATTTCTAGACACCTGATACAGGCCAACATACTGCTCTGCAAAGCAATCCTTAGCTTCCTACAGAACTGTGGAATAATACAAGTTGGAAAGGATTGTTGGAGGTCATATGATCCAAGCTCAAAGGAAAGGGGGGAGAGCAGTTCAGAATCCTGCTCCATCCTTAATCCCATACAACTATCTTTTCCCATTGGGGTTTCCAAGAGTCAGCATTGCTGCATCCTGCCAGCCCTCCCTGCTGGGGTGGCCTTCCTGCAGTGGCTGTGGCCAGAGGAGGCTGAGTGACCTCTGTGTGGAACTGTGGGACAGGGGTGGGCTGGGTTTGCTGCTGGGGGCTCAGCACTGGAAGTTCATGTCACTCATCCAAGTGAAAAACTGCACAGCTATAGTGCTGGGTATGTTAAAAAGTGGTTATCACAGTAATAAAAGGAGAAAACTAAGGGTTTTCGTGAGGATTTAAAAAAATAGTAATGGATAATCTACGTTCCTTTTTGAAATGCTTATCCAGGATCAAAACCAGAGTGAAATTTAAACTTGGTTTGTAGGGTTCTGAAATTTCTGGATAAGTTTTTCCATTTTAACTTGTGGTTAGGAATAGAACCAGAAAGACCAAGATACCTCACAATTTATTCAAGCTTTTGGAGTTGTGAGCTGAAGTAAAAATGTAATAGAAATCACACACAAGCTAATAATTACCTCCAAGGTTTGGAGCCCAGTTTTGCAGAGTTGGGAGGTTTGCTGCAGTTTGCAGTTAGACAGCAGTCAGGAGTGGGTCAAAACCAGGATCTGGGGTTGCCAGGAGGTCTCTGTGACTGGGCCACTGTAAAGGCCTGAAGATTTTCTCCCCATCAGGTTGAGTCCACAGAGTCCAAGCAGTTTGAGAGAATCACTGCCTTTGCCTTTCGTCATAAGAAGAGATTTTTCACTGAATGTTATCAAAAGTCTTAAGAATGTCCCTTTGAGGGAGTGAAGATATCAGCAGAGAGAAACACTGACCTTTTCATCCAAAAGTGAGTTTTTCTATAGGAAAAAGGATCACATTTATATTTGCAGAGACTGTGTTTTGTCTTGGAAAAGCTGGCTACATTTGGAGTTGAAATCCGTGAAACATTTCATTTGGGTAGAGAGAGATTCTTTTTTTAATCCATTTTGCCAACAGTGAGAGCTGCAAATGTACTATGACCTAATGCAGTGCCAAGTGTAGGTGTTTGGAAGCGTGTGGGGAGGAAGGAGTTAAGGATTCTGCTTCGTGAGCCATCCACAGCAGGGAATGACCCAGTTTAAAAGGGTTAACAGTATTTGGTTTTTCAGAACTATTTGTTATATCAAGTTAGTGCAGCAGAGGTCACCTAGGTCACTGTGCCTCCCCCTTCCCTTTCCATCCCCAGCCCCTGCTCCATTCCTTGTTTCTCCTCTAATCCGATGACCTCAGACACAGCTCTTTCCTTATGATGTTCTTGACAGCATCTTCAGACAATATGCAGCTCGACGCCAGTTGTCTTTCCCTTTTCTCCTGTCCCTCAGGAGAAAACCTGGGATGCTAAAAGGCACTTTGTACAGTGGGGAAAAGCCTCAGCAATTTGTTCTGTGGTTTTTGGACAAGAGTAGCTCAGAAAACAGTTTTCCATGTATGTGCTCTGTTAGCATGGCTGTCTTGCCTTCTCAGTGTGTGTATTTGGGTGTTTTTCCTGTATTTTGTGTGTGTATGTGTGATTAAATTCTCATTTATCAACTGTACATTCTGTTGCTGAGTGTGACTTGCTGAAGCTCTGAGCAAAAGCTTTTTGGGAATTCAGGTTAACTGTTTACAAAAGGGAATGGAAAAGTTTGGCTGGAATTTGTCCATGGCTTTAGTAAGCAAATGAGGTCAGATTTGCTACTGTTACTGTGAGAGCTAAGTACAGGAAACCTTGCCGAGAAGGTTCCTGTCCTCATCCGTCCCCTCTGACCACCTTCTGCCAATCGAAGCTTCTCTTAGGGTTTTGTTTGGTGTCTTTTTCTTACCTATTTCCAAAGGTACTGAAGGCCCACAGAAAAGCAGAACCTCAGGCGCTTGGTGTCTTTTGAAAATCGGACTAGAATTAGGCAATGACTATTATGTTTATGTATTTTTTCACCTTACCAGCATGACTGTGTTAACCTTCTGTCATTCCTCAAGGAATAGGATACAAAACACCCTACCTGATATGAACCTGGGAAAAGTATAATTTTCCTGCTTTCTCAGTTGCTTGTTTTACTGTGTTTCTCATTCTCCTCTACCTGTGCCTTTTTGACATCCAGTCAGCCGATTTTTTTAAGAATGTTCCTTGCTTCTGATTTTATTGTGTTGCTCATTGTGCAGCCAGAGCTAGAGGAGTCACACATGCTGTTGGGGATAAACTTTGCAAGGTGTAAAGGACTATTTTTCTCCCTCTGCTATGGTTTGACTGCTTTCTGAGGGGTGTGCTTTGTTTTTCTTGGAAGGGTGGGGTAATTTAGTCCTGGATGTCCTTAACCTCCTGAGGGAAGTGAATGGCCACCGACAAGCTGCTGCTGGCAATATTAAAACTGCTTCTTGCAGCCTTCCCAGGGCTGGGGAACTGCCAGACCTCAGGGTTTTTAACAGATCTGAGGGATCAGTGAGAAAAAATGCCTGCGCATATTTGCTCAAATTGAAAAGCAAATTGCAACTCAAGAGTGTGTTTGTGGCTTGCCTTTGCTTCTTGGTCGTGTCCAAGTACATAAGGGTTATTAGTGTGAATGTTCATTAGAAAATAAAGTTTAAGACTGTGTCTTCTGTTGGAACTTTTTAATAGTACAAGAAAATCCAATTACATTTAGTTCAGTCACCAAAAATTGATATATCAGGAGAGCAGAGCTTTACATTCAAAATTTCATGTAACTGGCAAAAGCAAAGTTCAGGTAATACTTTCCATTGCCAGCTTTTTCAGTTCCCAATTTGCTTCTCTGTTAATGTTACACAATCCCTTTCCCAGTGGCATGACCAGGGACACTGGTAGCAATCAAAATGATTATTTTGAGTTGCTTGCTGTGCTGGAGGAATCAGAACAAATGGCAGTTCTGCATACAGTGTATGTTGCAGTTGAACTGGATGATCCTTGTGGGTCCCTTCCAGCTCAGAATGTTCTGTGATTCCATGGAAAATGAGTCAAAATCATAAAAAATGTTGGCTAATGAACTTCGTCAGTTGAGCAACAGTTGAACCTCTTTTAGAAGAAAGCATGTTTAAGTTTCACCTTCTTTAACCTCAGGTGGAACATTCCTAATGTTTCATGTTACTCAAGGTAGTGCTGGTCTTGAAGCCAATATCTGTATATTTCAGAGCTTTCACCCAGGTTCTCTGGGAGGGTTTCAAATCCTTCCTCCAGCACCTGCCCAGATGTTTCAGAATTCTGGAGACTCATGGCATTGCTGTGTCATTTATTAGGCAGTTCTCTCACCATTGGCCTCAGCTCTACAGGTTTTTGGAAGCATTAATGTGATGGAGAAAGGGAGTATCTGGAGGCATGGAACCCTTTCAAGTTTTTGGTTTGTTTTGCATTTTTTTGTTTTTTTTTCTTAAAGAGAAAGGCAAGACCCTCTTCTGTCGTTGCAGCACTTGTCTTACCCAGCAAGGCATCTAGGTTGAAGGACACTTGTAACAGGGACATTCCCAGGAATGGAAGATGTACCGTTTCTGTTGCAGGGAAAAGAGCATCAAAACAGGAATGGAAACTGGCAGGAGGAGCTCGGAAAGGCCAAAAGTTTCCAGCTCGGAGAGACAGTGAGAGAGGAAGTCAGTGAGTGCAAAAGGATTCCCTCTCTCCTCATGTCTCAGCCCCCACCCTCTGTCCTTCCTCCACACCCCACCCTGGGAGATGGGAGAAGAAACTTGGCAAGCCATCTTGTCGCCAATCAATCTGTGGTGTAACAATTAGCACTTAAGCAGCACTCACGCTAAACACAGGCTCAGAAAACACTTACAAAGGAAAAGAAAAAACCCTTAAACCCCAACACAACAACAACGGGATAGCTGGAACAGATCAATGCCACGCCAACCAGGAGGCACCTAATACCCCATTATTGACGAGGCCGATAGCGCTTTAAGTGTGTGCTCTCCATGCTGAGCAATTAGCGGCAGGACCAGTGCGGTGGAAGCAGCTCCAGCACAAGAACGCACCCCCCGCTGCCCAGCGCTTCCCCCAAGAGGTGTTTGATGACAGCTTCATTTGTTAGCGAGATCCCAATAGCTGCCGGCGCCGGCATCCTTTCCATTACGGAGCAGAGTGCGAGGGGAGCTGGGCAGTGGGGCCGCTCCCCGGCCTGTGGTAACAGAATACAGTAGACACGGAGTCTGTCTGTGCACTGGCTAAATTGATTGTAATGGCTTTCTTAACGTGCTGAAAGAGCCGACTGTTTTCTCGCCTCGAAGAAAGGCTGCAGGAAGGAGGAAGTGACTCCAGCGGCTGCGGCACAGTGGATGAAAGTAAACTTTTGTTTAGTAAAGACCAGCCGACTGCAGACTGTCTCTGGCCTTTCAGCTAGCTCTCAGCAACGCTGTGTTTGAGAAGAAAGGGGACAGGGTAGAGAACAAACTAAGCTTCCTGCCTTGGCTCTTGCTCCTGTACTAACCCTGCTCGTCTGGCTGCACCTCCCAGAGGCATGCTGGAAAGCTCCTCATGCAGGGAGTCTGGTTCCAGAAGGTGCCTGTAGGATAAGGCTTTCCAAGGGAATTTGTGCACGTGGACAATAGGGCATATGTGCTTTTAAATGCTTGGCTAGGCTGAGGCTTACCTCAGAAAGGTGTGCTGAGCTCCCATAACAGCAGAAGCTAAGCCAAGCCTGGGGAGGATATGGCCAACAGCATATTGGGAGTATCCAAACAGCATCTGTTATCGATAAACTGTGTTTGTCTGGAAGACCAGAGCCATCCTGAGACCTCCCAAGTGGAGAGACATGTCCCAGGTCAGCCTGTTTGTGCAGTCAGATAAAATCATCAGTCAGTCACGCTTGTTCACCAGAGCAAACCTGCAGGTGCCACTCAGGGACTTGAGGTGCTCACTCTGCTGCTCTCAGGTGTGCTGCAGCCTGTCCTGCTAGTCTTTACTGCATTGGTGCCTAAACTGGCTCAGAGCTGCCCAGGGTAACCCAAACACTTCTCTCCTAGGAGAATCATTGCATCCCACCTGAGCAGCCTTTGGCAATGAAATAAACCCAATGACACACAGATGCGCAGGTTTTCTGAGAGGCAATGTGTGTTGTAGCAGCTCTGTATAGGAACCCACTCAGCCAATGTGGGTCTGGAGCACCAGAGGCTCACTCCTTAATTGCTCATCACGGGAGAAATGCTTTGGTTCCCTCTTCTGTTTCCATGGAATGAGTCTCTTAGAGGCACCACAGACTGGTGGGTACCACAGAGGATGAGGAGGCCCACACACCTGGTGTGCAGCTACTGCCATAGTGTGAGGGAAAAGAACTGAAGTTCTTCACTGTGGTGTGACTCAGGTTGCAGGTGGTCACACACCTTCCCACCCTTGCCTCGTTCCAAATATGTATTTACTCTCCAAGTTAGATCTTGTGAGTAGAGGAAGGGGCTGCAAAGTACTTCTCATGCTGCTGTAACCAGAAGCTGCTCTCTGCGTCTGACCAGGAGGCTTTAAGATGATGCCAGATGGGGCCATTAAAGCTGTGCAAACAATAAGGAACACATAGGGGAGTCTGTTAATGGGTTTCTTTTGGAAGCATCAGCTGGAGCTGCTGAATGGGGCACATGACCTATTACAAAAAGCCACTTGAGAAATCTGTCTGACTGCTGAAAGGATGGGATTTCTTACCTTCCCTGTTTATGCCAAGCCACTAAGGGTCTGACATGCTGGATGCTCACACACTCCTGTGTTTGCAGCGTTGCTCACTTGCCAATACACTTTATGGCTCATGCTCTAAAGCGCTGAGGTTGTGGGCTGGAGGAAGTGTCCCAACCACGTTCTGGGCAGGGGGGAAGCCACATTTAAGGAGATGACTTCCATAGAAGTGTTGTTTGATTACCACTTCTGGAAAGGGGGAACCCACTGCGAGTGCAGATTCTTTCCATGGTTACAAACCAGCATTTTGCACGGAGAGCAAGCAGCATGGTTAGAGGTGGCTGACAGAACACTGTGAGTGCAGAAGTTCCTTGGCCTTGAGTCCTGGTGGGGGCTTATGTGTTCAGAAATTGTGGTATAGCTTGGCAAAGCTCTGAATTTCAGCTCACATGAGGATCAGCTACTGATCCACTTCATGAAGGGAAATGCCTCTACCTGCAGTGGCCAGAGGAAAAATGATGTGATGGAGGAAAAAAAAATACAGCTATGCTCCTTGGCAGAATACAGATCTTAAATTGCTCCAGACTGTGAAGGTATTTTCAGTCGATCTTTTTTTGGAAGAATACTCCAACATCCAGGTCTGAATTTGAGCTCAGGGAGCTGGTGATGCTGGGGAGGATCAGTTCCACAGTGTGCCCTGTGTGCTGCTTCAGTGGATTGGGTTTGAAAGAGGATGATTCTCTGAGAAAACATAGAACACTAATCTCTTAATTGAAATTTGACTCTGCTCAATTCTTTACTATTTGAAGCACAGTCCTATGATTTTATGATGGGTTGATCAGTCATCTGACAGTGCCATTCAACAAAGATGGAAACTTCAGGAGAAGGGTTGAGTCTTCATTCTCTACAAGGGAGCAATGCTTGTTCTCTTCAGATGACCCGCTCCTGATTGGTGCTATTGTATTTATTTCATAAATAGTACAATAGAAAGGTGTTGATCTTGCTGAGATAAAGGAACAAGACTAGAATCTGCCTTGGAGAACACCTTTAGGAAAAGCATGAAGTGAAACATTACATTGATGTCTATCTTACCAGTTTGGAACAGACATAAATGGGAGTGCGTGGTTTGAATTGTGAGGGTTTTGTCAGATTCTCAGGAATTCAGTGGCTGATTATTAAGTTCAACTTGAACACAAACTTGGAATGTTTTATGTGACAAAGTCTCTGCAACCCCTTTAAACTGGTGGTGTTTTCTACTGGCATGACAAACAGAAAATTTCACTTTGCCAGAATCTTCTGGAACTTAATTTGTCTCACTTCAAAGGTGCTTTCATGAGTTTTCATAAGCAGCAGTAAAGAAAAGTTTCCTGATTGGGGAACTTTCCACATATGATCATTTCTTCTTGCTTCTTGTGTGTGGCTGTAGCCAAGAGAGGAAAGAAAATCTGGTCTAGTTGTTAAATCTCCAAAAGTGTGAATATGCCATTCTGCAAAACCTTCAAGACCCTTGACTGTGCCTGGGAGCCTTTCCCATCTGACAGGAAACATCTCCTGAAGGAAAATCAACTTGAAGTGTTTTCTCTCCCACTTGCCACCTTCCAACTTTGGTTGCTGAGAGAAGAGAAAGGCTTTTAACACCATGCAGTGACCCAGCCCTAAGTACAGTCTCCTGGAGTTGATCTAGCTGGGGAGACAGGAGGTCAGCTCCAGGGGCCAGGAAAAGTGAGAGAAACCATGTCAACAGGCTGCTCCCGCCGTGTCTGAGTGCTGAATGATGAGCGTGTGACATGAGAGAAGAGCCAGGGTGCTCACCTGGAAAATGTTGTGGGAAGCCTGTCATGGATGTTTAAGTGCTGACAAGATGTGTCAGAGATATCCTTGCAGTGCATTTAGGAGAAAGGTAACCTTTCCTGTGGGTCCTGCTTTGCAAGGGAAGTTGCTGCCCTGGTTTATAGAGGGGGGACAGCAGCAGCTCCATGAGGGGGCTGAAGTCACTTTTCAGTATAGGATGGTGCTGCTGTACTTATGTAAGGACTGAAAGGGCAGGGGGTGGTGGGGATTTCATTCTGCCATCTTCCCTTCATCCATAGGTGTGATCCCAAAGCTGGTGAAACCAACAAAAACACATTTTGTCCAAACGTATTTTGAAGCAGCCTGTGTTTCAGGAACATCTCCAGATCAGTAAATCCTTTGATACAGTATGTGACTTCTTTCTGAGAAAAATATCCATGGGATGAGTGAGCTGCCTTTCATGTGTGCCTTTCAATGGTGAATTGTATCCCATGTTACCGCCAGGAATGTTGCAGTTGAGGTTGTAGATGGCATTGGACAAATCTGATACCAAGGACTTGTGAGTAGCTCTTGAAGGGAAAGAATTTGCTTTTGGAATTAAATTTTCTATAGTAAATTGTAGTTGTCTTGAGAAATAACAGCTCAGTGGGTCTTAGCCCATACTTCGTTTCTTCAATGCCTTGCCAGGGAACACACACGCACTATGGAACAAAAAGTGCCTTTTAAAAGAGGTAACCTGTATAATTTAAATTGCTAAAATGAACTGACTTCCTTGCAGTTTTCCTACTTAGGATATGATAAAGAACAACAGAACCAGATCCTGATGTGTAGTAGATTGTTTTCATTGATCTGCTATCAACACCTCAGTGAGATCAAGGTTAGAAATTGACATTTTCTACTACTTATTTGAAGGCAGAAATTTGAATTTGTCATTGTTTCTCTTCCCTTGTTTGTTTCTCACACCTTTAATTGCTTGACTTCTGTCCTTCTGCAAGAGTTGGCTAGGAGAGCTTGGTAATGTTTAGCCCTTGAGCCTGACCTTCCAATCCCTGCGAAGGCCAAAGGAGAGGAAAGAGTTTTAACTGAATTTAATTGGGGTCGTCTTTGCCCATCAAGCTCTTCCTCCTCAGCACCTGGGGGGTTTGAGCTGGGCCCCAGTAAGTGGTGGAGAGGAGATGTCTCCACGTCAGAGCCGGGCAGCTGTCACTGAGGCTTAGGGAGCAGACAGGAGATGGTGCCTGCAGGAAACAAAGATGGTTCCCACCTGTCCAGAGCTAATGAGGATGTTTCCTATGTCAGTAAATGTTTCCTGAGCACAACAAAGAGCAGGAATCTTCACAACCCACTCCTGAACAACAGGCAAGTACAAGAGGTGGAAGACAGAAGTGAAAGAATTGGGGAATAGGATTGAAGATGAGGCGTGGAGGAATAGGAAGGAAAGGGAGATAACTGAAAAAGGGAAGAAGGAAAAGAGCTAAAGAAGGAAAAGAGAAAGTAGAACACATGGCAAAAGAGGGAAAATGAGGATGTCTGGATGGAGCAGGGAAGAAATGGAGAAATAGATGGAAGGGGTCTAAGATGAGGGATACTGAGAGCACACTGAAAGGAGACCAGAAGAAAAGAAGAAAAGAGCTAATGGAATATGGAAAAAAGCATCAGTAGGTGGAGAGTAGTGCTTAACCCAACATTGCCTTTTCACAGAACAGCTTGAGAAACCTGAAGTGATGAAGGATAGGACGTAGTCTCTAAGAGGAAAAGAGGGGGAGAAAGTATTTCTGACATACAAAATTTTCAGTCTTACTCTTGGAGTATTCCTTTGTGTCAGCATCCCCAGGAAAATCTTCAGTCTTGACATAAAGCAAAGGAGAATCCCTTTTATGTATTGCACAAGCTATGAACATCAACTACTAAGAGCCCTGCTGGGGCAGCAACAGCTGATGCAGGAGATTTGTCCAGGAATGTGTAGCACTTCATTAGCTGCAGCAGTAAAACTATGGGTTAATATCTTTTGAAAATGATTCATTATCACTGCCATCCTCTATTCTTTTATCCTTTCTCTGCAACAGAATTACTATTGAAGCACCAAGAGGTCCTGCTCACGGACTGGGGGTGTCACTAACCTTTCCCAATAACTGATTTTATTATTGACCATTTTACATGTGCTGATATTGCTTTAAATGCTATGAAAAAATCTTATTTTGGAAGATTGCTTCTTCCCCTTCTTTAATATCAGCTATCACATTTAAAAGTTCTTATGTGTTTTCTATGTCTGCTGTTGTTAAATTGCATCTCAGTAGCAGTATTTGGAACAACTGTGACACATAATGTCCCATCAAGGGTGTGATTTATCTCATTTTGCTCCAGCTTTCTCATCATCCTCCACCACAGCTCTGCTGTAGGCAGTAAGAGGAGAGCAGCAGCTCCAGAGCACCATTCAACTCATCTTAAAATAGGTGTCAAAGTAGAAATTATTCCTATTCAGAGGCACACTGGCCTGTTAAAAACAGGAAGACACTTTAATCTACACAAGAAAGACAAATATTTATGTTGGTGCTAAGTAGCAGTTGTCCTTCACGAGTTTAAAAATAAAATGAAAGCAGAGAGTATTCCATCAAAGTACGTCCTGTTGCAGCACTGGGAGCAGTGTGTTATGAAACTGTGTCCAAAAGCTAAAACATTTAAGAAATTAATTTTAAATTAACTGGGAACACATATAAAACTATTTTAATTTTCATTTTGTATCAAAAATGATGGAATTTTGGTCTTGTCAGATACCTGTGAAGTCAAACTGTTGCTGTAGAGCTGTGCGGTGCTCCAGTGGTACAGTCAGGTCTGCCAATTATCCTGCTCGTTTCCCAGCATTTGCCACTGGCCAGGAGCAGGGATGGGAACCCACCAGCTCATTTCCTGGTCAGGTTAGGTTTGAGCTGAAAACACATTATTAGTGTTCCATTCCCCACAAAGACGCCCTGCTCCCCTGTGAGATGCCAGGGGCTGGATCCGGGGAGGGCTGTTCCCTGCAGCTGTGACAGTCACAGGGAACGGCACAGCTGAGCCCTGGGCAGGTCAAAGCCACACGGCCTGGGAGTTTCACTCTCAAACTTTCAAACGAAGACATTGAGGTCTTTCTCCTGCTCAGCCCCTCTGCTCCTGTGCTGCCCTGCCCCTTTTCCCTCGGAGGAAGAGTGTGTTGATGTAATGGACAGCACAGGGAGGCAATAGTGGGGCAGGGCGAGCCTGCAGGAGATCGCCTGCAGCCAGAGAGGGCACAATTACTGCACCAACTGTCCGGCCAAGCCCAGCCAGGAGACTCCACTTAATGTAATTGAGTGTGAAGGCAGGCTGGAGACACAGGACCCGCTGCTGCAGCCCCCCCTGCCACAATATAGACACTATTGGCTGCTAATTGGCGCCAGTGGGCTGGTGCTAATTGTGCTCATGTCTTGGGCTGAGGACAGGCATGTGAAGGATGAAGGGGTCTGCTGGGAATAGGAGGAGGGGAGGGCCAGGGAGACAGTGGTCATACAAGTTGGAACAGGGCTTTAATTTCATATCAAATATTTAAGTAAGTGAGTGGAAGATCTGTGAACTCTCTTTGCGGTAACCCGCAAAAGGCCTTGGGGAATAGCACCCCCCTGCCTGCAGCCCAGCCAGGAGCTGTCTGAAGGCCTCTGTTCCTCTTCCTCCTTAGCTTTGTTTAATTAATTGGGAGAATTGCTAATGATCCTTTATTCCTCTTCATACGTTCTCTGCTTTCTGCCATTGCTTCTTCTTCGTTCTTTATTTCAAAGATTCATCTTTTCGAAATCCAGGGCCATCAAATATTTACTGGCCTCTGTGACATGGAAATTGTGGCTGAACAGAATGACAGCTAAGGCAATGCTCAGGCTCATTACCCTGAAATTGGAGAAGGTCTGACCTGTACATGCAAGGCCAGGATGAGCAGTAGGGACTGTGGTGTTGTTCCTTATAAACATCCAGTGAGACTTCTGGTGGGGAACTTAGCACATATCAAGTGTAAGACACAGGTTCAGAAGTAATCATTTAGGCCAGGACCCCCAGTTCAGATATGATTTATATCTGCATGCTGTCTTGTTTCTAAGATTTTAATCTCAAAAACGGGCAGGGAAAGTCTAATTATGCTTGTGCTGTGCTGGAAGCAGAGCTGCAAGGAGATGACCTTGCTGTGGTGGTGTGCTGGTCTAGGGGGAGTTTGGTACATGGGAGAATGCTCTGCACTCTACCCAAGGTGAATGATTTTAGTGATGATAAGGTGCACCAGCCTTTGATACAGCCTGGGAACAAGCTGGCAATGTCTGGGAACTCTGCTGTGAGTTCTGGCTGCCACCATTTGTTTCCAAAGTCCAGGTAATAGAAACTCAGCCATGTTTCACTTGGGGGTTGAGGTGCAGCCAATGTCACCTGAATTCAGCTCCCGTCTCTGAGATCCAGGTGCTGCATGGATTTGTCCTGAGATGAAAGTGGTAGGCTTTCAGACATTTTACACCTTCCTCCCTCAGTGTTTCAAAGTCAAAGTGACTTAGGCACCTGTGCCTCTATTTTGAAGGACCTGGAACCTTGTGATGCAGTTTTGTGACTGACTTTGGACAGTGTGACTGTGGGAAGCACCAGCCAGAGGTACAAACTCATCCTGCCTGGGGGTCCCTCTCATCTCAAATAATTCTGTGATGGTGAGTCACATTTGAAAACAAATCTCCTCACTCCATTGAAGGCAGTTATTTTGTTTCTTAGTTTACTGCTAATTTGCAGCATGATCCAGGTTTTTATATGGATCATTCCTTCCCAAAGAAACTGCAGGAAAGGTGTGATTAGGGGAGAGGGAGAGAGCAATGATAAGTGTCTTATTTTTATTAGAAATCACAAGATATTCAAGTCCTCATTTTCTCCTAAAAATGTAAAAATCACTTGGTCCTTGCAGTGCCGTACCAAACAATGCATAAATAACTTTAAACTTGAGCTGTTATAATTGTGTTACGTTTGTGTGGTGTGTAACACAATGATGACTCGTTTGGCCTCAAGGCACTGCTGCTATAAAATGTTCAATATTAAATAATAATTGCAGAAAGTACTTTAATAGGTTCTCTGGGCAGGATGTTCCAAATACATATATATCTCACAGGCCACTGCATTCAGATAACAGTTTCAATCTAAAATTAAATTTTAATGCACTGATATCTCGGCGATTTTAAGCTTTTTTATAAATTATCACAATGTGCAGATTCTTGGGTGAAAGGCTTAGGCATCCAAAGTTCTCTGCCTCTTTCTTTCTCTCAAAATGTAATCCCAGAACTGATGTATGAGGCCTTTAAACTCCTTTGACAGCACGTCACTTTTACTAAGGCAGGCACAAAGTGAGTGAAAGCTCCGCAGTGATTTGTTTCAAAACCTAAGTTCCAAATCCCAAGCTCATGAACAATCAGTTCTGTCTTACAATCAAAATATGCCTACCTCTTCCATGCAGACACCAGCTTCTAGAATCTGGCATCCTTAAGAGAGCCTGTAAGCTTGGGAGAAAAGCAAACCGTCGTAGGTCAGGGATATATTGGGCCAGACTTGTACCAGGTACAAAAAGATGCTGTACATGGCTTTCCTTTCTCTGTTCGGTTTTCCTCTTCAAAGGAGTTCATGCCTTGTGAGGGTTCATCAGATCCTTTGCTCAGATGATGTGGCACTTACTCTAGGGCTGCTGATGGATCCTATAGGGTGTACAAAGTACCTTTAGCACCACAGCTTGAATTCTGCTTATTAATTGCTTGTTCTCCTCATCCCTCTGTGTATAACTCAGCAGTGCAGTGCTGAGATACCCAGGCTAGCTCCTAGGCAGCTAAGAATAAATGCAGTGGCCTGCTTGGTGTGAGCCCTTCTGAGACTGTGCTCATGTTCTCTTCTTTCCTTCCTCTTTTTGGGAGTTTGTGCTTTCCCTTGAGTCAGCACTGCTGATCTCACAGAAGGGCAGTAAATCAGCTCCCTGCTCCAGCTGAAAGCTTAGATACTTCCATTTTTTTCCCCTTTTATTCTCCTAGTTTTGCTATGCTTGTTTGTGAGTCAGAAAGCTGAGCTGGGTAGTTGGGAAGTGGTGGGATCACTAGTGCTGATGGAAAGGAAGGAACAGGAACACGTAGTTTGGAGCCCTGAGACTGTCCCTTTGTGGTCTTCATTTGGCTTAATCCAGCTATAAACTTAATCCAACAAATGTAGTTGGTTTAATCAAATGCCTTCCTCTTGATCACATTATGGGGATCATATCACAGATATTATCAGCTCAGTTTTGAGTAGTTCACTCAGCTCTCTTTGGAGTAGATCTCTCTCATAATCTTTTGGAAAACTGAGATGGTGTCACTAAAAGAGCATAACAGAATGTGCTGTGAGGGATCTCCTTGATGGATCCACATCAGGAGAGTGTCAATGGACTGATGGCTCAAGTGCCTCCAGCTGGACATGGACTCTGGTGCCCTGCTGAGCAGGAATGGACCTGCCCATAGGTGCAAAATGAGCATCAGCTGAATGTCTGTAGAGCTGTGGGGCCTTGGGCAGGCTGCCTGCAGCACTTCTGTCCTCTGCCAGCTCCCAAGTGTGTAGCACAAGAGGCTACTCCCAGTTCTCTCCCAGATATCATAATCCACATCTTCCAGCATGGAACTCCCTTTGGGCATCATAATGAATCTGTGCTGGACCTTTGCCTCTATCTAACTGTGCTTTAGGAAGAGAGAACATCCTAAGAGTTTCCTCTAGGTCAGCCTAGGGATATGTGGGGGGGTTATTTGTGTGAGAAAACAGATGGTACACTTGATTGGTCTCTGAACTGGGAAACCAAGAAAAGCTGCCATTCTAATGGAATGTAAGTACCAGCAACTGCTTCCTCACTTTTAGTGGGTTAATACCCCAGAACAAAACTATTCCAGAGTCCCTGCTCACCTCAGAGGGCCTAAAATTGGGACTTTAAGCAGATGACAAGGTGGTTTCTTCTCTGTGTATTGTCTTCAATAGGTCAGTGCCAAGTGTGGGAAACTGAAGGACTGAACGATTCTATCAATATTGTTTTTCTTCCTTCAGAGAATTTCTACATTTTATGTTGCATTACTGCTTTGAAAGGCAACTGTGACCAAAGAATAAAGGGAGGAACCCAATTCCACTGGCTTAAATTGCAGAATGCTTTTCCTTTAAAGCCTCTCCCTCCATCCCGTGCCTTTCCTCTGCACACGCTTTACATGAACTCATTGGTGCTGAAAGAGCCTGGTTTGACAGGCTTGATGATTCACACCTTCTGTTCAGCTTCCTACTTCAAACCAGCCCAGGCTGAGAGAGGAGAGGTCAACAGCTTTAATGTAAGGCTGTGATTGCTGTAATGCTGGCTGGGTAGGAAGTATCTGAATCCAAGACCTCACTCTTCCATTAGGCAGTGGAAGAATTTGCACCCTGTGTGTGATATTGGTGAGACATTGAACCTAGACCTCCAAATGTGCTGTGGTGTCACCTCTGGCTTCCCTTTTGGACACGCCAGTTCTCAGCGAGCTGCTCAGAGTGTTGGTGCATCTGCTGATATCACTGCTGTGAGGGCTCGCTTGCACTGCATTGCAATCAGATCATTTTAACATGGTAAAGAGCTATCAATTACTGCTGCTGGAGTGTTAGTGCACAAAAACACTCTCTGAAAGCTGGCTAGGCAGCTAGAGTGCTAAACGTGGGTGCATAGTAATGACAGAGGAGCTCATTGCCTACCCTTGCAGGGATGGAATGACTGAGGTTTCCTGAGCGTCTCTGCAAAGCCATAAACTGAAAATGCATCTCTGTACTCAGAGCAAGCAACAACACAACAAACACAACCCTACATGCAAGGCCACTCAACCCAGCTGATTGATGGACAGTCCCTCCTGACCACGCAGAACATTTGCTCTTCTGAAGGCACAGACACAAATGTACAAAGTGTGGCACTTACATTCCTCAGTTTCTGCACTGGCTGTAGAAATGTGACTCCACAGAAATTACCCCATGTCTGTGTCCACCAAATCCTGTTCCAATGTGTCCATCCTTGGACTTCCCACAGAAATGCTGATGGCCACGTGCAGCACACCCTGCCACAGCACACACAGTTTTGCCTTTCTTCATCAAAATAAAAAATCCCATTGATTTTTACTTTTCATGCTTCCGTTACCAGCTCCAGCTAACAACTGCCACTGCTGTTCCTTATCAATATTTGATGAGTAGGGTGAGGTGGAATGGAGAAGCCCTGTGAGTTTCTCCTTCTAAATGGTCTCTGTGAGGGTTGAGGTTTTTGTGGCTTATGTTTATTTTCCCTGTCTGTTTTACTCAGTTGGTTCAGGTCCTGAAGGTGACTGCTGCTAAAAGATAGGACATCTCTCTTCCCCTCCACCCCCTTCCCTGTTCATGCCATTGTCTCTCTGTTTGCACTCCTGAGTAGGCTCAGGGATGATTTTGTGGGCTTTTGAGTTTTTAGATCCTTGGTGAAATTCATCAACAGTGGAAGGTCAAGCAACACTTATCTGTACTTACTATGTAGCCAACATAACTTCTCCTTAACTAGTTTTTCCCAGGCTTTATCCTGCTAAGTGTTCTCAGGAAATGAGCTCTCATTTTTAAAATTATCCTTCAACTCACAGAATTAATGACTGCCCTAGTACCTTACTAAATAGTGCTTAAAAAAAAGAGTCACTTCAGAATAGAGTAGCATGCCTTCAGGACATGTCTCTGAGTTGTAACTCTTCATTTATTCTTCACTTGTTATAACAAAGAAGTTTCCATAGTACCTAAGAGAGAATCTTTTTTCTTGTGCTTAGGCAGCTATTAAAACTTACTCTGTGGATGTGAGCTTATGTCAAAATAAGGTCAAAGGCTCATTCATTACTGAGTGCTTTGCTTTGCTTGAAACTGCATTTCTGCAAATACTTTCATTTCATTCTAAAGAGCTAGTTTGAGTTTACAAGGATGGAGTCCTTGAGGGCCATAACCCAGAGAGCAGTATGTGAAACAGGACAGCCATCATTTCAATACTCTCTGTGGTAAGTGAGAATATTTGAGAAGCAAACAAGGCTCGGACAACACAGCAGAGAATGTGTGGAAGCTTGGCACGCTGGGAAGGGCTACCAGTGCTGCAGAAACAGGCTGCCAGCTGTGAAGCTTCTGCATTTGCCTCCTGATTTTGGGCTAGTGAGCACAGGCACTCAGCTTGCCAGCTGCAGGATAATCCCAGCGCCTGGGATCAGCTGGAATGTGCTGGTGGCACCCCAGAACATGGGAGAGCCACCAACAAACACAGGATGCTGCCAAGGCATTGCTGGGAACAGCCCCATCCCCCTTCCCTGAGATTCAGGCTGCAAGGGCTCCTTGCAGGGAGATGGAGGCTTATCATCAGTTAGGATGGATGTAGGTGTAGGCAGCAGGTTCTCATCTGTACCTTCTGGGATTACAACAGGGGAAGGACTGAAGGAGGAACTTGTGAGTATAGAAAAAACCTTGTTTTTACTGTAGCCATCAATAGCCTTATAGGAGTGACTGGCAAATGACTTAAAGTTCTGCCCAAGCCTCATAATCACATGAAACAAAACACTGGTTAAGGAAAACCAATGTATGCTTCTTCTGTTCATGCTAAAAGAAAATAAATCAAGGAAAGATATTTTGTATTAAGCGAAATGCTTTTTGCATAATTTTAATGCTGTTTTTTAAATCTGGGTATGGTATAAAATTTGTGATTAAAGTTTAGGCTTTTTTGGTGGCTTCATTTCAGATCTATCTAGGGATGTCTCCCAGTTTCATAATTCTGTTCTTGTGGTGGCAGAGTTCTACCTCTCCTTGTTCTGTGCTGTGCTCTGACCATAAGGACCTCTTTCAAAATGAGCATTAGAAGTCATCTGGAGGGCAGCGTAGGGATCCAGGTAAGTGACTGAAACATCTGCAAATGTGCAGAAGGCAAGAGAAAACATGAGCGCATGGCCAACAGTACCAAGTGCCATCTAAATATGTCACCAATCTACTGCAGGACAAGTAACGAGAGAGAGAAGGGCAAAAGCTGGGCAAAGCTCTTGGGATGGCAGCTCTTCCATGGCAAGGCATAAATCTTGGGCTTGTGTGATGTGTGTTGTGAAATGCTGCTGGGTGAAGAGAAAGGAGAGTTTCTGTCTCAGAATGTAACTCTTGCTGAGTTCCTGGGATGTTCTCAGGGTGACACAAGGATAAGCAACACACAGAACTCTTTGGCTTGTTTTGTTTGTTTGATTTGTTTGCGGAATTTTTATGTTTCTTCCTTTGTCTTCCTTGTTTTCTTTTTCTTTTCGTGGACACCACTGTGTTTAACTCTCCTCTGTTGCCCTTCTTGTTTCGATGATTTCGGGATTGCTGGTGTCCAGCATTCAGCTCTGGAGACCCTCTGCTGCAGCACCATTAATCCCATGCAGGACAGGTTGGCCATACTCATTTCACATCTACAGATGTTGACAGATCTGATTATCCATCTACTGTACAAGTCTTGTGGAAAAGCTATGGCTGAGCCTTGGAATTTAGTGAAAGGACTTAAGAGTTTCACAGACTTTGAAGCTTTCTTTGGACTCAGTTTAGGATTCAAAGCTGTTTGTTGGAGGTCTGGAGGCCTCCTCCTTTCAACTTCCCTTGCAGGTCTCTTCTACTACCAAGCAAGTCATTGGTTTTCTTCCTGTGTAGTGAATGTGGAGTCTGTGGGCAGTTTGAAGTCAGTGAGCAATGCTGGGATCAGGTGTCCACGTGGGATCAGTCACATTGTGATGTTATCTTAATTTCAGAGTATTGGGGTTTGTCCTCTGTAACACAGACTTCTCCCTGTCTCTTGAACCCAAAGTCTGCTTTGGATAGACGCACCAGGTTATCCTTCTCCTTAGTCTTGCACCCAGAGCTCCTGGACAGCACAGAACAGGTTGGTGTGGGCACCACAGAAACCTCTGCCCTGCTTCTGCCCCTGGGCACCGTGCCCAGAGCCCATTCCCAGTGACAAAGCAATCCAGTTCTGTCTTCCAAATGGTTTAGCAAACCACATCCTTTCTGTAAGAGAAAAATGATCTCTCTTCATTTGTAATGTCTTTCCTAAAATGTGCTGTACAATCATGTCTCCAAAATATATGAGGCGATAGAGCAACTATATTGAAAAATAGCACATACTTGGCCAGTTTTGCTAATAAGTAAAATATACAGGTCTGAATATGACAACTGTATGTGTTGAAATATATTGAAAACATATTTGGATCATTCCACATAGACTGAAATATTGAAAACTGGCCAAATCTGTAAAAAATTTCAGTCTGTGTTTTATATATTATATATTTAAAAATCATTCTCACAAATAGATAGCAAGAAACCTTGCTACAAAGATGTGGGAAATACTAAGCAGGCTTTATTTTTTCCTGATGGGAAGCAGTGATCATGGATGCTGTGTTATTACAGACACTGTGGTAAGAGTTAACCTGGCTGCTGGCTCATAATTTGTGTGCTGGGCCCAGCACAGGACTCCATTGATCTTAATAGAGACCACTCAGGAACGGGGAATTCCAACAGTAACGGCTCCCTCGGCATTGCTGGTGCTGATTTAAGTCCGAGCATTTCTTCCTCTGCAGTCTCTTTGGATTAGCCGGGGAATGGATGGGAGGGTGGGAGCGAGAGTGGTTGTGACAGCTCTTAGATGGAGGAGCTTGCAAGTGCTTGCAATTTCTAGAGAAATGAGAAATTTCTGGAGGCTGAGGATTCAAACTTGGAGAAGGGATATGAGCCCTTAGACAATGCAGTTGTCCTGACCTTTGCAAGAAAACAAAGATCTCCATTTATCATCAGCTCCTGCTGCCTTCCTAAGGATTCTCTAGCCAAGCCCAGAGATGTCTGGATGCCCTGGATCCTCTGGGAAGTGCCCTTTTGCAGCATAACAGAGTTATCTTTTGAGTTTTTCTGGGTCTATTCTTATACCTCTGAAAGGTGTGGGGCAGGGGACCCTGACATTTTGCCATGGAGGATCCAGGGTTTTCTCTTTCCCCATGTGCTGTAGCAGCAGTGAGATCCCTGCTGGAGACGGAAGCTGCAGGTACATGTTGTGTGTACGGGACATGCACTGCCTGTGTTTGTTTCTGGTTGGGGTTGGGATGGTCTGCTTTGCTCATGGACCTGTTATGTTGCCAGGGAATGTATTTCTGGTGATGGCAACTGCAGGCAAATGAGTGCCCTAAGTTAGAGATGAGTGTTTTAGAGATTGGAAAAAGGCCATTTGAAGACCTGTGAGGAGAACTGGTTCTGTTTGAGAGTTGGTTGGTAGAACCAGCAAAGGCTTGGCTTCCTCATCCAGGTTAGACCAGGTGAGCAGCTGAGGGAGGAGATCTCACCCAGGGAGCAACTTCTAAAGGAAGACCACTGTCCCATGAAATTCCCTTCCTGCCTGATTTGGAGGTGAACAGAGTTTTCTTTGATTATTAAAATCATTCAATTCCTTTGTGAGGAAAAGCATTTAGGACAATTTGGGGTCCTAAATCTGACTCACTGTGTAAATAAATCATCGATGTCTCAAGCAGGAGTATTGAATGCTACCATCCTGTTGACCAAGTGAATGTACTTCTGCCAACTACACAACACAGAGTTTCTGCAAACATTTATTTGCATGCAGGAAGTTGGAGAGAGACCAGCACCAGACAGAACTGAAAGTCAGGTACATCGGGGGTCCTGTCATGAGGCAATTGAGAGGAGGGTTAAGAATGCCAAAATGGGAATCATGGCTGTTTTACTCTTGTGAGATCCCTTGTGCCCTGGAGATGAGCTGCTCCAAGTGAAGCCCTTGTGTTCTGAACAGCATCAGCCTGCTGAGAGCTGGAACACCTCAACATCCCTAATGAAAACAAGGAGCAAAGCAGAATTCTCCTGAAAAATAAACAAGCCCACTGCCATGACCTCTTCCTGACCTCCCAATGAGGTGCTAATTAGTAGAGGATTAGCACCTCTTCTGTATCACAATGCACCCAGCCAAGGAACAGGAGGTGACAACACTTGGCACAAAATGCAAATCCAGAAGAATTAGTCCAAGGGCAAGAGACAAGTCCCAAAGTTAAGAACAGAGAAACCTTCTCCATTGTGAGTTCAACCTGTTATCAGAAAAATGTGCGAAGTTACTGCCTTTTGTAGGAGTCAGGCTGGAATGGAATATTTTTTATCCCCCTTCATGATAAGCAGATATGCAACTTAATTTGACTTCATAGTTCAATAGAGATCACTTTTTCAGTGTGGCTGCAGTGATAGCAATATGAAAAAGGGCTTATTAAAAATTAATTGCCTCAGCAGAAGTATCTCTATGTATCTGTGTCTGTGTTGAAATACCATCCCTGTTCCACCACATCCACTGGCTCGCTGATAAGCTGGAATGAAAACTGTAGGAATTAGTGCTTGCAGAAGAAGCCCTGCAGAGATGTGTGTGATCTGTCCTGTCAGGCTGTGTGAGATGATCTCACAAGCTTCAGTGCCTCTCTTTGTCACATTGAATGGATGAAGTATTGCTGTGGTGGCTACTCTGGTCTTTGTGTGGGGATTTTCACCTCTTTTGTCCTGTATGGGATGGGAAATAAATTGCTCTGGTATAAGGCATCGTTGTATTTGCATGAGACTTTGAATTGCTGTTTTTATTTTTGGTAGAAAATATTCATTGTAAGAGGAAGTGACTTAAGCTGTTTCCAAACACCAATGGGAACTTTGCACTTGGGAAAGAATTCTTGAGGTGTGCGATCAGGTAGACTGGAACAGCCCAAAGTCTGGTGGCCAAGGTGGCCACCTGGAAGGTGTGAGATCAAAGCCTTTGCTGACAGGCACGGGGTGAAACTGGGGCAGATGAGCAGAAGCCTCCTTGGGGGGCACAACTGTCCTCTAAAATAGGTAACAGTCCAGGACTTTCCTGAGGGAGAGAAGGCAAGCTGGACATCAGAGTCCCCTGGAGCTCAAGAACCTCTCCTGGGCAGCAGCTTACAGCTATTCTGAGGTTTGGGTTTTTTTCCTGAGTGGAAGTTCACTCATGAACCTGAGAATGCTGCTCTCATTACATTTTTTTCAATGAGGCTTCATTCTTGGGAAGGGGAAAGTTTCTGGTTTGGATAATTGAATTTTCCAACAGAAGATTTCATCAACAAATTCCCGACCAGCTCTCCAACAGCCAGCTGCTTTGCCTCTACCCACTTTCTCAGTTTTCTTAGATGTGAACATGAGTTGCTTATATGACTCCTTTTGGATGAGTATGTCCTCCTCAGTAGTTAAACCACCTCAGTCCTGGCCTTGTTTATGGCAGCTTCTTTTGCTCTGCTCTTCCATGGATGCAAATCTCAGTATCTCAGTTGACTCTGGCACCTCTGCCCGTGTTCACTGTGGCAGAGGAGCTGGGACTGTGCCTCCTGGCTGGGACTGTGACTCCTGGCTGAGGAGGCTGTGACAGACATGCTGCCTCGTGTCATTTCCTGTTTGCACAATTACCTCATGGATTTTCAGATGGGCCAAGAGACTCCTGTCTACATTGTTCTTCTGCAAAGGATATGTGTGGTATGGGGCCAAGGTGACACAATCAGGATCTCCTCAGTGTAGTGTTTGAGTGGAGCCTCGGAAAAATAACCAGATTACTATCTCCATCTTATCCTAAACATGCCTGCCTCCTTTTACAGTTTTTGTTACACGGTATTGTTGCCAGGATGGATTTATGCTGGGCCATTTCCCACTCCAGCTGCGTCATTACAATCATTGTCATGAGAACACAAAAGCAGAGACTGAATGCCCTGTGCCTTCTGAAAAATATATTTGTCCTATTGCACTGTTGTGACCTTTGGGGTGCCATGTGCTGGTGGCTACTAAAGCAAAGACTTCCTGATGCTTGATTGCCAGGGATCCTCAAAGGCCACAGGGACTCCTTGCTGTCTCAAACAGCCTGGCTAGAATACGTACAGTGAAACTGCCAAGTGAAGGACAATTCCTAGAGGACAGGAGGGCAGTCGCGCGCCCAGCATTTGGCCCTGAGGAGGTATTTTTGTGGGTTTTGGTGCCCACACCCTCGGCCATGCACAGACGTTCTCTCTCCAGCAGAAGGCGCTGTTGGACAGGGCACGGCCCGGGGGTGCCACCACGCGCTGGGGTGACATCACCAGAGTGCCCTCCCAGTGCCTCAGTTTCCCCATGTCCGAGTGGTCTGGGAAATGGTGACTGATGTGACACAGAGCAACTGGATGTTATTAAGCCACCAAAGGAGTCAAACCACATCCGTGCTTTAGGAAGCGGAGATCAAACCAGATGCCTTCAGGCTCCTCGGAGTGACACTGAGCCACAGAAGGTGAAGAAACTGTTCCTTCATTATTTCATTGGCTTCCCATTGTTCTCATCTCCAGCCGCCTGGAACATTTTGCCATGGGGCTTGAAGGAAAACAAGCGCTCATGTGCTAATTTTATAAGCTGCCATGGCTGCAGCAAACAGCACACGGGGTTGGGGCAGGCCCTGCCTCAGACACACAGCCTGGCAGAGCAGCCTCACTGCCAGCCCCACCTGGCAGCTCAATACCAGCCAGAGAGCTCTTTTTGCAGCACAAATTAGATAATCTGCTCGTTGATCATGGTGGGGATGTAACAACAAACAGGCTTCCTCCAGAGTGTGCTGATGCTGAGACAGGCTTGGTGCTTCTCTGGGTCTCGTAAACATCTCCTCAGAGAGGCCTTTCCCTTCCATTTGCTTGGTTTGCAAAGTTCTGTGTGGTAGAAAGTGGTTTTCTTTACTGTTCATAGAATGATCTGAAAACATTATTTGAGAAGAGTCCCACTTCCTACTGGAATGTTCTGCTTTGCAGGAGGAATGTGGGATTGCCCACCAGCCTGTCCCCCCAGCTGCAGCTCCAGTGCTGTCTGTGTTCATGAAGAGGGAAAACATTCCATGTCTAGAATCAACTCTGAGACTCAAATAAAGAAGTAAGCTTTAGGTCCATGTCTTCTGTGCAGTCATGCAATGGACAGGGACAATCTGGTACCTTGTGCTTGTCACCTCTGCAGTTCCTGGCTGTCAGCAGCTGCTTGTTGCTGGTATCATATGGAGCAGAACCAGGGCTTGCAGTAAACGATACAAATACAGAATTCTCCCTTAGCATCTCTAGCTCCATCAATCTCATCTCTTCCTTCCAGCCCCCGGGTACATTAAATGGTTTGGCCTAATGAAGCTCTCTGATCTTAAAATCACTCCACTCTCAATGACCTCCTGTGGCAGCAGATAATATTTAAAAGCCTTATGTGCCTGCAGAGGCTCCTTGTCTCTCTTTTGGGTTAATAGTTAAAAATTCATGGTTGTTTTTCAAAACCTAAATTGCTTTACTCTCTGCAAATGATTCCCCTTTCAATTCAAAATCAAACCTTCGTCTAGACTCAGCAGACTCTTGGCTAATAGCTCTGGCAGGCAAAGATACCAACAGTTTATCAAGATATTCACTTTCTACCCCAAATTCAGCTCAATTTCATGAGGTGGTTTTTGTTTTCTTTTTTTTCAGTGGCAGAAGAGTGTTTAGCTAATTGGGTTAAGGAGCCTTAGATGTTCCTTGGCTCTCCACAGAGTGTTTCTTTTTTAGCAGTGCCAATTTCCTTAACAAATGTATTTCATTGTGTGGTGCATTTGATCCTCATATCCGGAACTGTGTGTGAATCCTGAACCACCCCTGAGCCTCCTTTCCAGCAGCCATGGGGCTGACTGCACAGGGCTCCACTGCCTTAGAGAGTGGCCTCAGAATTCTGAGGCCTACTTCTAAATGAATGAGCATATAAATAAAGAGAAAACAACACAGCTCCTTCAGGTCCATGTGGGATTTCCCCTGTGGAGCTGCTCCCTGCCTCCATGGTCATCACCCTCAGTGGATCTGTGCAGAGGTTTTCATGAAGTCTCCCCTCACGTCTTTGACCTTTCCCTTAACTCAGGGTTCAGAGGAAGCTCAGCAGTGATTTCCAGGTTTCCACTCAAGTTCTGACCTTCAGAAACACATGTAGGTGTCAGGCTGGGAGTTTGGAAAGCCTGGCTGTGGATGTCAGCAATGCCAGGCTGGGCAGAACATGTTTATCCTGTAGGAGAACTTGGCTAAGATTGTTTTATTAAAAGAACAGCTTCTCTCCGAGATTTTGTGTCAGTGTTTAGGGTCTGCCTCTTGTGGGTAGAGGCCATTTGGTACCTAAAGGAGCCTTAGAGGGCAAGCTCACGTCCCATTTAGTTTAAAACTCTCATATTTGTGCATCTCCTGAACAGACTTACTGTGAACTAGTCAAATATTCAGAGTCCAATTTGCCCTACTGCTAAACCCCTGCTATAAGTAGTACCAGAAAGATTGAAGTATTACATACACTTGAAATCTCATTTATTTTCCTGCCAGAGCAGTATAAAGGAACCTTAGTGCAAACGTGAAACAAACTTTCAGTCTTTGTTGCAGTCTCAGGTTGTGTAAAGGTTTAAATACCCAGTGTGGTGTTCTCACGTGAGATCTCCCCTGTAGCTGCAAATTGCTGTGCAGCCTTAATCTGGCCCCAGCTGCTTGCATACTTCAAGAGTAAATAAAATAATACTTAGCATGGATAAATATTTTATTTGCATGCTGGAGCATCCTAAAACTGTATTTTTCAGCCCACCCAAGGTGAAAATAAATACTGGGAAGCTGAAAGAAAGGAAAAAACTGAATCACTGTGTCACAAACCATTTTAGAGCTGAGACTAGAGGCTGGTCTCTTGTCTTTTTGGCAATCCTTTCTACCAGGGCACTGTAAGTCTAAGCATTGTTATTTCGTATGGAGGATCCATGCTGCTGGGAAAAAAAGAGGACTAGCTTTGGGTAGAACAGCTGCTTTCTATGCTTTTCTTTCAGGATTAAAGTGGGCAACTTTCTCCTGATTTCTGATAATAATTATGGCTAGAACTACCCACATGCAATCCTAGATTAAATGGGAACAGACATGGCAAGTGAGGTTTTTGAGTGGCTTGTGATTGGAATGAAATCAAATGTTAAATAACTTCACAAGCATTCAGTTTACAGGTTCCAAGTAGACCCACTGTATCATTACTCTATATTTTTTTCCCCAATTTTTTGCATTTGGTTAAAAAGGCTGCTGGAGAAGCCAGGCTTGAGGGGTGATTTCAGTTGGCAAAAGTGAAGGAAACAAGCAGCACTCTCGTGGTGTCTGCAGCACCAGCTTTCCCCAGGTGCAGAGCATTAGTTACTAGAGCTCACAGCTGATCAGGAGCAGGAGGCAGCTCTTGGTGTCCTGGGGAAGAGTGCTCCTGATGTGACCTGGAGCAGCTCTCAGAGCAACTCCAGCAGGTGGCAAAGCTCCTTTGTACCATCTTCATTTCCAGACATTTATTCATCCCTGGAAATGCAGAAAAGCTTCTTTCCAGGGTGCAGGAGGTTTATGTGAATTGGAGGTGAGTGCGTGGATTCAGTACTACCCAAGGGCTACCCTTTTGGGAGGACTCTCTAGGTTGTTGGGATTCTTGGAGGAACTGTTGTGCTTCACAGAGAAAGGATAAGGACTGTTCTAGGTGATGTCATTGCTCATCCTTATGGCTCAGGGTAGTGATTTGATGGTGAGCTGATTAACTGTGCCATTCAGCTGAGGTACTCCTTTAAAAGTCTTGAACTCGGGGCTGATGCCCAGTGCAAACCTTACTGCCCTTAAAAAAGCCATATTCCTGTTCTTTGGATGATGAGTAGATCATGGACAAGGGAGAATCTCCCAATAGAGGCCATTGCTAAGATCTGCCGGTGGTCTGAGGGTGTCATCCACATCTAATCGCGGGATGGATTTGAACTCCATGTGACAAAGTTGCTGGGAGAAGTGTGGAGCAGAGGAGTGGGAGTCCCAGGGCGGAGATGCTGCTAACACCCAGCAATAGCCAGTTACCCTGCTTGGCAACCCCCGTGCTGCTCTAGGTAAATGGAAATGACTTCATTATTTGTTTGTCCCTTGTCCCAGTGCCTTTTATTTTTAAGCCTGCATAACGCAAACCACAGCCCCTGGGGAGCTTAACGAGGGTCTAAGTGGCACCACCGTTCCCCGCTAACAATGGGCTTTTGTTGTTCACACTTTCCCTATCAGAGTGTCCCGGAGGAACGTCCTTGCTTAGGAGACTATATTGTGATGTTATGACCTCAGAGAGGGGTGGGAGAGGAAGGGAGGGTTCAGGTGTATCTTTAACTTACTTGAATAACTTTCTTCTAGTTGTGTTTTCTTCCCACCAGGATCTTTAATGAGTGCTCCGAGGGGGCTGGCTCGGAGCTATAAATACAGGCGCGTTATCACCCGCCTGTATTGTGTGCGAGCGCTAATTTCTGTGCTGGGCTTGAACTTGTTGACTTCTGCGGTCGCTGTCAGGAAATGTTGGGTGGGAAAGGATTAAAGAGCCTATTGATGTGACTCGGAATCTCGGGCCAGGAAGGCTGCTTGTATCATCTTAGATCTAGAGACGGTGGTGTTGATATCCAGCCTGGGCTTTTTTTATAGAGTCGCTTTAGTCAGCTCCCTGTTCCTCCCTCCCACCTCCCCCATGGCGAGCACACTGACTCCGGCACTCCAGGCCGGAGTCTCCAAGGAGGAAGTGGACCCTGTAGGCGAATTTCCTGGTATTATGGCATTTTAACAACCTCTCTCTTGATTTAGGTGTTGCAGGCTGGCTAAGAATATTCCTTGACACTTGAAAGGGACCTTTATTGTTTTCTTAATTTGTGAAGAATTACCTTTTTTTTTTTTTTGGTCTCTCCAAACTTTTCTTTGTAGGGTCAGACTGGAGCCATGTTATTGTTGTTAAATTTAGATCTGAGACTATATTAAGTCCTCTGGCAGTCTGCCCCAGCGCTTTCACTTCTTAAAACAGGAAGGCAGGCCTTGGCCTACTTGTGCTCATGTACTTGAAAAGGGTGAGAAGAAGACTTTTTACACTGCTGGGAAATAAATATAAAACTGCACGGTGTATATACAACCAGTGTCCTGCTGGAGCCAAGAGACAATTTCAAAGGTCGAAACTCCTTAAGCCTCATGTTCTTCAACAGGAATTAGGCACATAAGTGCCTTTTTGGAAGGTCTGTCCCCAAAACAGTTCTGGCACATGAAAAAAGTCGTGTTCTGTGTGGTGTGAAGGGGAGCACATCCAGCAGTGTTGGCTGTAGGGATTTAATGGGGTGAGCCATTGGTCCGGCGGGGTTGTTCCAGGGCCCGCAGCACCTGCCTACATTTGGGGAAAAGCTCTTCCAAAACCTTGTGTAGGGTCTGGGAAAGGTTGGTGTCTAAAATGTAACCTCCTAAATTATGTTTGTGCATCTCAGAGAAGGTAGCATGGTTTCTAAGATTCCCAGGATTCCTGTGGAAGGCAGAGAGGGGGAATGCTCAACACTTCAGGAATAATGACTGACTTAGATTGCGAATCTGGCTTTGTAATGTCTGGCATCCGGGTTTGGGAACTGCCTCTCAGCATTCAGTGCAAAAACAGATTAGAATATCTGTCCATGTTTGTAAAGAACAACTTGAAATATTAGTCCCTAAACCAAAAAAATGATGGGATGGAAAACATGGCTACATTCATAACTTTAAATTTTCCTGTTTAATTTTAACCTTTCTCAGCATTTTTGAGCACAGTTGATTGACTCCTGCCTTTTATAGGAACAACCCAGCCAGAAGGAAAGGCAATATTGCAGCACGTGCAGTTTGTTCTTTTCTCAGACTGTGGCTGAATGCACACAAATGGCTCCGTGGGCTGGAGGGCTGTGCTCCCCTCGAGTTTTGACTCTTTCCCTGTGCCATTTCTGTAGCTAATCCTTCCTATCAGCAGACAGCTAGGAGCCAGCAGCCCATTGAAAAGGGAACCAGACTGAGGACAGGCTGCTGAGAGGAGTAGAAAAACTGTTCCTTTGAGGACTCTATAGATTTTATTTTTTTTTTCCCTGTGTAAAAGCATTCTTATTCTGATATATATGATGGGGGTGGGGGGCCACAAACTGCGATAAAAATACCTCTGAGCTTCACCAAGGCTCTTTCTACCTTTTCATAATTCAGGAGTCTGTCAATCAGAGCCAAAGGAGAGGAGGATGTGTGAGGCTGTGTGGGAGGGCTGGGGGCAGCAGAGACAGCAAATCCCACTGCCCTCCAGACTGCTGCCAGGCCTGATTCTCAGGATATCACTGCAAATGGACAGGCAGGAGCAAGTGACCCTCTCTGTGGGAATTAAAATAGATTGGTGAATTCATGGTAGGTGCAGGCTGGTCCTGGAAGGGTTCAGGTGCTGCCTGTGGGTCCCAGTTCAGTGCAGGGGCTGGGCACTGTGTGTTTAGTGACACACTTGTGCATGTGCAAGGGCTGAATAATTTGCTTTATCATCAGAGAAGGGCTCAGCATGAGCTCCTACAGCACATGGAAAAACCTGCTCAGATAAGGATTGTCTTTTACTGCCTGTCTTCGAAGGTAGCTGCACAAAACTGAAATTGAAAGCTCTCAGGCCCCACCTCTTTAACAGTATCTCAGCTCTTGCAGTTTTATGTCAGGTGAAACAAGAGGAAGAATTCCTGAAGTGGCAGTCATTTCAGGACACTGCGAGTATTCAGTTCAGGCAAGGGATGTTTAAGCAGGCCAAGGCTTAGTAAGAAAGCAGCAAGGTCAGGAGGATTGCTGGGAGTTTTTCAGTAATAATGAAATGTTGAACAGAAAGTAGCTCAAGACTTGGGCTGAAATACCATTCCTTCTCTTCTAGGAAGGTTTATAGCAAGTGGTAATGTGAAAAGATGGCTTTAAAATTGTATTCTTCTGTTTTCCAAAAGAAACCTTGCAATGTTGCTCAATCCAGTTGGGGTCCCCCCCACTCAAATCAATGCAGCATTCCTTAGTTTCAAGCAATTCTTCACCCCTAAAGAAAACTTCAGTGCCAGAGCTAAGAGATTTTTCCTTGGGACTAGTCCTGCCTGATCTTATCTTCTGGCTCCTGCAGCAGGGCCAGAGATAAGCCTGGACTGAGAATTCTTTCTTTGCACAATCTCCCTGACAAACACTTCGATGAACAACAAGAAAACCTGAAAGAGTGTAAAAGGCTCAGGCTTTCTGATCCTCTGAATCTTCAGAGAGATAAATTCAGGATTGCTTTAGCTGAGCTAACTTTGGAATTGTATCAGGGTGGCTGCAGGGGGAGGTGACTGGGTGGAAAGGTTATTTTTGTTTGTACCCAGGATCTAAATTCCCCGATCCATTTTCTAAGGATTTTCCTTCTTTATCTTGAGTTTCTCCTGGCCCTAAATTCCCCTACTGCCTAACTGGCTGCTGCCTTCTGTCTCAGCACCGTGGGATGCTCTGGAATGACATGCAGCCTGTGTTACTGTCATTATCTTGGCCTGAAGCCTGCAAGCTTGCGAGGCAGAGCAGTCAGTTATTTAGTGCCTTCCTTCCAGAGACAGGGGAGCTGGAATCTGTGATCAGTCTTTTCTAGTGCCTCTTAGATACTCTGAATGTGGTGCTTGTTTGCGCCATGGCCTGTTCCTGCACTGTCCGAGCACACAGCACACTCCTCACAGCACCAGTGTCTCTTCCCCTGTACGTGGCTCTTAAACCCCAGTTTTTGCCTCTCAGTCCCTTTGCTGTCAGTCCCTTTGTGTCGCCTGACAGGGCCGTGGCACTCTGCTGCAGTTTGCAGAGCGAGGTGTTGCAATTCCATTATTGTGCTGGTGTCCAAACAAACTGTAAATGAATTGCTGTTGGAGCCTGGGGATGTTGCCTGAGCAAACAGGCCCTGACTCCGTCTGCTGGAGCACACCTGTCTCCTCAAACACAGGGGTTTGCTCTCTGTGGAGCCCAGCGCCTTATCCGTGTCCCTCCCCCGGAACAGACAGGTGTCTCGTGGCTGCAGAGCCTTTCCAGCCTGCTCATCGCTGGGCAGGCACCGGCCCCGTTATCAGCCTGCGGGCCGGGCTGGCTCGTTCCGTTCCGCAGAGGAAGGAAGGTAGAGTCACAGATACCGAGCCACAGGAGAAAAGCCCAGATCAGTGGACAAGATGTCTGAGGCATATGATGCTTATCTGCTGCAGTGGGTGGAGGAGGAAAGGGCATCCCTTATCTCTTCTCTAGTTCCCAGCCCGCTCTGGCTGCTTAAGGAGGCTCACTGGAGTCTTCCCACATTCCTGTACCTTCGGGTTCCTGCTGGACAGGAAATGGCTGCTGCTCCAACACCCATTACATCTCAGCTGGTAGTGTCATTTACAGTCGGATTCCCAGCATCCCTAAGGGTTTGGGGTGGAGTGGGTGGGAGTGGGGTGGAGGGGCCGCTTGGTCAGTGACCCTGTGTGAAAATACCTCCCTGGGAAAACAACAAAAACATTGAAACTTGCCTAATTTCTTGAGCAGTTGGTGAAGCTGGCCTGTGATACTGAGGCACTTCAGGAAATCAAGCTGACCCTTTGGAAAGAATTGGAAAGTTACAATGCGTGTAAGGCTTAAATAGTACAAAAAAGTAATCGTTGTTAAATGTTGCAGGATGGGGCTGACCATTCGTTTATTATTTTATGAAATAAAGTCTGAATGGAATCCAGAAATACAGCATTTATAGGGGAGATTTCTATTTGTGCAGATGCTCCTGTGCAGTCATTGGGGTTTGGGTATAGGAGGATATCAACAGCTGCAGAATTAATGAAAACAGAGATACAGGCACCACTTGCAGTGAGAGAAGCCAACATGACTTGTGGTCTCTGAGGTCTGACGTTTAGGCATATTGAAAAGTGAAACTCCTGACCTTAAAGGGACCTTAAAGCCCATCTCGTTCCACCCCCTGCCATGGCAGAGACACTTTCTGCTATCCCAAGTTGCTCCAAGCCCAATCCAACCTGTCCTTGAACACTTCTAGGGATGGAGAAGTCACAGCTTCTCTGTGCCAGGGTTTGTTCTCCATGTCTTTTGGCTTGTGTGTGTGTGTTCAGTCTGAGTTGGCAGAGCCAGGAGGTGATAACTTGTGTTTTGATATCATTATTACATATTTAAAATTTCATTTCTCTTGAATCCATTCTGGAAGACTTGATAGGTAAAGACATTTCTACAACTTGTACAGTGCTACCTTCTGCCACCCAAACCTGTTAGAGGTTGATCTATCATCAACCCAGCATTAGTGCACAGCTGCAATCCCTCTGCACTATTTAATCTGGGATGAATGTGGAGAGCAAGCTGTCCAGATCTACCTCCACTGGTGATCTTCCACAAATCTCTCACTGCTGTTCCTCTGTTTCCATTGGTGTCCTTTGCACCTCACTGTTGGCTCGTGGAACACCCAGAACCTCATTAGGAACTCTACCCTTGTTATGAAACAGTCTCATTGTAGTTGCCATTTAGATGACTAAAAATTCTAAACAAAAGATACAGAGGGAAACAAATACAAATCCTGTGAACTTCTGTAATTGGATTCCTGCTTCTGTCTGTATCAGGGAAAACCTTGCCTATCTCTGTGAGGGAGATTGGCATCTCTGAGTCGTTCCTCCTGCACGTGGATATAATTAACATTCTATTGCACCGGTGCCCTCGGTGTGACCTTGGTGAGGTTCCAGTGCTGGACTCGCCTGTCTATTGTCTGACACTGGTTTACATCTTCAAATACGTCCTTCCTTCCTGCTCAGGAGAGACTACTGGGCCAACTGTGTGGCTCCTCCTGTCTCCCTGGTGTCTTGGTCTTCGTGGAAATTCCAAAATGACACAATTCCTTTTCCAGGCCCATTTGCCTACCTTAGTTCCTCGATACCTTTAAATTGCTGACCTCTCTCACACACACCTCCCGTCACATCCACTACTTGATTTACACCTCACCAGAACATGATTTTGGCCAGAGTCTCACTTCTCCCAGGCATGGGTAAGCCTGGATCCAGGTCTTTAGGGAAGGTAAAGGATTCAAAAGCTCTTCAAACAGATGTGACATGTGAACAACCCAGTCAGTGCAGATGTCAGTGATTTTGTGTGTGTGTGTGTGTCAATGGAGAGAGCCCTTTGGATATGCATCTTTTCCACTCTCTTTTGTGCATAAGTGCTCTCCTTTTGAGGGAATTGCCAGGGGGAGATGGCAAAGCAGTGGGAGTATAAATAAAGAACAAAATCCTGCCTTCATTTATGTCCCTGTTCTTGAGTTAATATTGTACCTGGATATTGCAGACTGCAGTCAGCGCCTGCCATTAGGGTACTGAAAGTACCAGACCTGTTGAAAAAAACCCCAATTCTATCAAAATCACCCTCAAAGGAAAATTAATCCATTCAAAATGAGCTTTTTTTTCTAGAAAGCATCTCCTTCCTTCAAAAAGGAATCAGTTTTTCTGTTGGAAAGCAACTTTTAAAGCTTGGAGTAAAATCCTCAGGCTTTCAGTTTGGGGTTTCCCACTCCCCAGTTAAACATGTTATGACATGAGTGTTATTTTTGCAACTCTCTCCCCAAGAAAGTGCATCTCTTCTTCTGGAGGGTGACGTTGCACTCCCTTCTACCTACAGCACGTGAGGTTTTGTGGAACACAGTTGGCCCAGTTGTCCTACCCCTGTGTCTGTGTAAAGATAACTATTTTTCCATGACTGTTTCTTTTCTCCCTGGTGCTGCTTCACTGGGCCTGCACAGGTCATTCCCTGAGCCCCTGGATGAGCAGCTCTGCCGCACAGCTCCTCTGATGAGTATGCTCTGGTCCTTCCAAGTGAGGCATGAAACAAGAGGAACTGAGTGTGCTGGGGTCCTCTAGTTCCCTGTTCACACAAGCAGTGAATGGGCACAATGGGTTGGGAATTGCTGTTGGAGGCAGGAATAGAGTCCCCTGCCTGGGCTGAGGGTCATTACTACTGTACTTTGGGCTGGACTGAATGAATGGGTTGCCTAAACGCCCCTCTGAACTACTCACTTGTCACTCCTAAGGCTTTTTCGTTTTAGAGACCCAACATTTCATTCTAATTGACAAAGTTTCAATGGCAGACTCCAAACCAGAAGCAAAGCATTCAAAGTAGGGAAAATGCAGGAGGCTCTGGAGGTCATTCATATATCAGAGGGTCTGGACATCACTCATCTGGAAAGAATTCAAAATTTGCCATATGTTTCTTTTGTAAAATATTTGTAATTATATAACACAAATATATAAATATTGGAAAATTGGCCAATTTCCATGGTATTTAAAATATATTATGTTGTACCATAGAAGCTAAATTGTAAGGAAACTGGCCAATTTTCTAAATGATTTCTAAAATCTTCAGTGCTTTTTGATAAACACATACATAGCATGTCTAATAAATAGATATTTATGCAATATGCTTGGAGAAATACATAGCCCTAAACATGTGTATCTGTTGTATATATGTATATATCAATGGAATATGTATTGGTTTTCCTTTTGAGCTCCTTTACTTACTCAACACACAGCTGACCCTCCAGATGCATGCCAGAAATCCAGGGTTGTTTAGCCCTAAATGATGATGTTAATAATGTAAGTAAAAAAGCCCTGAATTTTAAAATCAAAAGTCATTGCTGATATGGTCTGGAAGCAGCAGAGCTCTGCTTGTGCAGTGCAGGCCCTTCCTGGGCCATGGAGGCTTGTCACTTCCCAACTTTTTTAATATGATTTCTGGAGGTTTAGGAAGTGGAATATCAGTCTTCAGGCTTTTGGAGACTCTCCTGTGGATGAAAAGTGTTTGTGTTTTCCTTTTGTGCTTCTGCCCCTTCTGCCAGCCTTCCAGTTCTGAGGAGACTCCAATGGATTTCTGAGGAACTCCAACAGTAAGAAACCTCTACAGTCAGAGGAAGAGAGGTCTGAGCAAAGGCTGACCCAGCCAAGGTGGTGTTGGGATAGAGGGAGAGACTTTCTTCTCCAAAACATGGACTGGGGTAACTCAGAAGGAGCTGACAGGCTGATCCCACCCTGCCAACATAAGGGCTTTGGTAACTAAATTGTTTTTAATTCAAGCTGTTAGAAGGGAGATCAAAATTAGCCTTTAACTTGGTGGATGTAGATTTTTCACACTGGTAGCTTGTGTAGTGTCCTTTGTATTTACTGGGCAAAGCATTTTGAGTTTTACTGAATCACAGTGGGGAAAAAATGGGTTCAGTGTAACCCCAAAAGAAATGGTTGGGCACTGCCCAGGCTCCCCAGGGAATGGTCAGGGCCCCAAGGCTGCCAGAGCTCCAGGAGCATTTGTGCAATGCTCCCAGGGATGCACAGGGTGGGATTGTTGGGGTGTCCTGGGCAGGGCCAGGGGTAGGACTGGATGATCTTTGTGGGTCTCTCCCTACTCAGGATATTCCATGATTCTATAACAAATTGCCAAGTTGTAATATCTACTCTTGCTTCATCTTGTCTTTGTGTGAGTGTGCAGGCATGTGTTGGAAGAAGGGAGACTTGGGAGATATTTTACTCAAGGAAAGGAGGTGGGGAGTGTGGGCACACGGCCATGTGTGAGAGTGAATGGCTGTTATGGACCTCTTGTAACGCTGATGGGCAAAGGGTCTTCTGTGAAACTTCAAGGGGAGTTCCAGACACTGATCAAGGACAGTCTGTGTCTTTAAATTTCCCTTCTGACCCGTTCCTCCTGACTCGTTAATCCATAGTAATTTAAATTTATGTCCTGTGCCTTCAAAAATGATTTTCAGCCCTTGTTCTTTGGGCATCTCTTGCCATCTGCCATGTGAAACATTCCAGCTTGATTTCGTTTGGTGGAACAGTCCTTTTCCCGTTCCATCCTCTCTCCCTGGCAAAAGTGACCTGCCCCTGCAGCACAGGCAGCAGCACGTTTTCACATGTCTGCTGCTCTCTCCCTGCCTGGGAGAAGCCGGGGAGCTGCAGATCCGTGGCACTGCTCCGGTAGCGTGTTGGCAGGCACATGAAGCAGATTCTCCAGTCACCCTTAACGCCAACAATGAGATTTATTATCTCCATTGCTCTTAGGGAAATTAGCCCAGGGAATTAATTTATGGTGTTTTGAAATGCTGTTGTCTTATCGAGTGACTGCTTGCTTATAGCCAAACTCCCTGTTACCTTTGGTCACAGGGATTGCGTGTTTAATGTGAGCTTTAACGGGGGCAATTAAAAGGGCACAAGCGAACACACTCACACTCCGGGCCGTTTATGGCATTTGATCCTTGTACAGCAGGAATGACCCCTTCCAGCTCACCTTCTCTCTCAACATTGTATCTGGGAAGGGAGATAAATTCACAGTTAATAAAGATAAGGCTGGAAAACTCCCTTTGTGAACTTGTGAATAGCTCACAAATTGCAGTTCAGTTTGTAACAGCAGGATGCAGCAGTACCCTGTAATTCCATGAGCCAAAAGGAGCCACTGCTGAGGGAAATGGAGAAATGTGAATACCTTGGTTTCACTGTACTGGCCAGCAAGATTTCAAGGGTTAAAATCCTCTGCATTAGCATACTATTGATAAAGTCCTTTCATTTCCCATGGTACATACTGCAATCTTTAGTGATTCTTCAGCATTTCTGGATGTAATGGTGCTCTTGGCAGGGATGGCTCTTGTGGGCACAGTGCTTATCCAAGCATTCACCATGGTGTTGAAGATGGAGTGGTGACTCTTGCCCTTCTGTCTCCTACATTATTCATATTTATATTATCATTAATTAATGATTTATGGAGCCCATTTTGCAAAGCACGAGCCCATTTAGGGCAGTATAAAGCAGTGTGGATGTAAAACATGCACACACACAGGTGCTCACCCTGAGCACAGAGGCAGCCACCTTTGGGATGGAAACTGGCAAGAGTCACAAAAATGTACAAAAACTATTTAGCCAGAGGGCAGAGACTCCTGTATCCCAAGGAGCTGGAGAAGGATAACTAAAATGTAATTATTCTGAATTGTATTTGAACACCAGCTTCTCTTGCAGAGCATTATAGTGCTGCTTGTAGTTTGACTCAGTCTCTTTGCTGCACAAGCAAGTAGCACAACCTCAAGTGGATATTCCCCCTTGAGGGAGTTCCATCTCCAGTACCTGGCCAGGATGTCGAGAAGGTTATTTCATCATGGTAATGAAGATATATGTGCATGATACAGTTCTTTTCTCCTATGAAATTAGACACCTCCAGTTAAACAGCTATCTTGGGGTTTTGTATCAAACCACACATCTAGGAGTCCCCAAAGGGCTTGTTTTCCCACAGTTCCTGCCCTGTCTCAGTGTTTCTCTCCTTTCATCCCAACTGACTTGTACAGTTCTTTGGTTGGAAAGATGCTCCAGGAGCTCCTCTTGAACTTCCTTTTCTTGCAATCATAGCTGGTTGGATCTGTTGGATATGCCAAGTCTGTCTTCTTGAGGATTTTGTGTTACCTCTCACTATCATGTCATGGGATTAAAGTTAGATTTAAAATCCAGCTGCTGATCAAAAACGTATGGTGCGAGACACTCTGAGGGGAGTGACTGTGGTCACTTGTTCTTCATCCAAACAGGTTGTATCTGTGCAATTTGGAGCTGGACAAAATGTCCTGGGCAGTCTTTTTGCTGTAAACATAAACTTTGAGGTCTTCGTGTATCGGGTGTAAGGATAAACATCCTCGCCTGTATTTAAACCTCCATCTTCCTCTCTCAATCAGATAGTGTAGTGACAATTGTGTGGGGGTTTTTTTGTTTATTTTGATTTTGTGGTGTGGAGCACTCGTACGAGCTTGGCTCGTGATGGAATATCTCAATCACTGGCATATCACACACAGGTTACATCAGTGCAGCTGAAAGCTCTCTCTGTAGTTATGCCACACAGGTTTACCTCCGTGCCCATAAAACCACATCCACCAGGGACCTCATCAATGCAAATACACTCAAGAGCAGCTAATGAGGATTTTAATTTAGCTTTAAATGCCTTTGGTGCTGGGTAGGCCTTTACAGCACCAGGCGGGGAAATCTCCGAAGCTCTGGCGGCTTTCACCATAAATGTCACTGCACTGTATTTATTATTTGTTTTAGCTGCGTTTCTAATGACCAAAAAGCTCATTTCTCAGATTACACCGATGCTGTGTGTTACTTCCCAGCACCTTGGTTTGTTTAAACATAGTGCAAAATGCAGGAGTTGGCCAGAAATAATTTTCCCTTATGGGACCAAACGTGCGAGTGGGGGAGAACTGACAAAACATCTCCGGAAAGACTCCGAGGGAGACCCTGGGAAGGTCCTGACTTCACTGGGTGACAGGATTTTATGGAGGTGTGTGCTGAGGTGTTACAGATACCTGTGATCCTCTATCAGCATGGATCCTTGGGAGGACTTTCCCCAGGGTTACTCGATAAAGAGCATTTTGCCGTATGTAGTTGAGCCAAACTTGTAAGATTAAGGTTTGTCTTGCCAATGTTTTATAACTGCCCAGACGTTTGCAGGCAACGATTACTTATTAATGCTGCTGTTATATTGAGTGTCACCTTTCCTTCTAATTCCTTCAATCCTCAGTGAGTCATTACAGACTTCAGAGCTGACTTCAACCTTTCTCGAGGCCTGTGTTTGCCAGACCCTATCAATGGGAGATTTATTGCCCTGAGGTGGTATTTTCCAGCCTTGGTCCAGAACCAATCTCGTTTATGACAGGGTAGGGGCAGAGTTTTCAGAGGCTCACAGTATTGGTGCTTGTTTGAGGTTTGAGGCACCTGTCTTAGGGTGTTACATGCTCCCATTATGAGGTAGTTCTGGTGCCGCTCCTCCTCTTCTTTTTCGCTTTACATTTTTTTTATTTTCTCTCACTTGCCACTTTCTCTCACACTCTTTTGAGAGTCCCTTTTGCACCATCTTTTCCAGCTGATCTCCTACCCTTGGAGTGCCCAGAAATTCCAGCTTTTCTTCACCTTTTCTCCCTCTGCAATCCTTTCCTTCCACAGCCTCTGCCTCTTCCTATTTTCCACAGTCCCAAGTTTTTGTAACCCCATTTGTCCTGCATGGAAAATTTATGTCTGGTCATATTTTGGGAGCTAGCAAAAAACAATCTGAGTCTCCAGCTGTCTATGATTTAATAATATAGTATTTTATGTGATACATAACTTCTTTAAATCGAGGGGAGAAAACCAAGATCCCCAAATCCTTTTTAGCCAGACACTGAGATGCTGGGCTGTACCATCTCATGTCGACGCTCAGTCCCACAGTAGTAGGACACAAAGTGTTGGGCAAAGGGGCCTGATGAACTGCTGGGATTTCTCCAACTGGTTTAGGATTTGTAGTGCAAGCTTCTAGGAGTTTGTTTGCACAGCTGGAAACATGCTGTAGCCAACATGATTCCTCCATTTATTATGTCCTACTGCCTGACATGTTTGGTAGCTTTGGTGAGGTGCCTCTCAGATCTCACACCAGGGCCTGGCCTTCCTGACAAAAACACACCATCCCTTCAGCTTTGTGACCAGCCTCAGCAGAGACCGAGGATTAGCTTTGCATAAGCTTTAAGTACAAACAAAATGAGGTGAAAATCCTCCTTCTGCCTTTTCTTAATAGAGTTTGCAACACCTGCCTTCCCAAGGTGACAAGATTAAGTGTCCAGTAAACAAGAGAAATCTCCTTCTGTGTATACATTCAGGCACTATTAAAAGCCCACTACTATGAGCCTGTGCTCCAAATCCCAGCTTTCTCAGCTGTTTAAGGCCTGGCTCCTACACCCGAGACACTTCACTGCTTGACAGCTGCTCTGTGGCCTATATACAAAATGAGTCAGAAATCTCAATTTGATCATTCCAGGACTTGCAAGTGCATCACAGAATCACTCTCAGAGCTTGACAGCCTGGAAGGACATGCTGTAGATCTGGAGTCGGATGAATTCCTCTTGGAGTTTTGGAAACAGGCCTGCAACGCCAGGCTGAGGTGGAGAACCAGAGACTTGGCAGGGAAAGCTTTCCCTTTCCAGGCATGTACGTTGTGTTTGAAGCCTGAAATGAAAGCAAGTTTTTCCAGCCCTTTAAAACTTGCAGAAATCTGTCCCTCTGTCCCACCTTCCACCATGAAATAGTTTCCTTCCTAACACCTGTTTGAGCCTGACACAGAAGGCTGTGTGTTGGCCTGTCTGGGGAGACACGGTGGGCTGGCAGGAGCCACCCCACAATACCTCAGCAGTTAACACTTCAGCTCACAGTGAAAGCAGCTGCTTTGCTCCACGCCTCATAAAGCCCTGAACAAACTTTTACACATTTGTGCTGAGAGAAGGGTTAGATACTCCTTATCCGCTTGCCCGGCAGCGCGCAGCACGGCCCGGCAATTCCGGCGGGGCCGCGCTTATCAGGTGAGCAATGAGGAGGAGTGTGAATGGAGATAGGGGCTGGGCTGGCCACTGTGGCAACGAGCAGGTTATTGCAGCTCTGCTGGCGCCGGCGCGGCTGGCCCGGGTGGCTCGGTGGCCTGCGAGGGAGCGCCGCTCAGATGGCTCCTCAGCCGCTCGGCGACGAGTAAACAGCACCCAACGTGACACCCAGTGCCAGCCCTCCTGTCACCTGCTCTCCTTTATGGGGGAAGCTGAGCTTTGACCTCGCCTGTGTTTGCCAGGTCTCCCGTTTTTATTTGCCCTGTCAAAGCCAAAGCAAGGGAAGAGTTGTTCAGGAGTGCTCGTCCTCACAGGCCATGTGTCCTCCCCAAATATTTCACCTGGTGGCTTCCAAGCTGTTCAGGAGCATCTGCCTGGGTGCTGGCTTTTCAAGGGTCTGTGCAGCAAGACCGATGCTCCTCTGAAAACCAGAACCTGTGTTACCAGATGAGTCAAGAGAGACAATTCAGTTCAAGTCTGAGGTTATCTTTGCCAATCCAGCTGTTAGAACTGTGGGTCTAAGTCAAGTCAAGTATCTTGCAGCACAATAACCAGGGGGAGATGAGAAAGAAGGGGCTGTAATATATCAAGTTGTTGGGTTCCATTTTTTTCATGTGTTGTGATTTCAAGATGTACAGAGAGTTAATGGTAGATCTGGAAGCAGAATTGGGTTGTCTGATCTTGTGGGAATATATGTAAAGACCGTCATTAGATGAGTGAATTCTCTATTTCTTTTCTTGAAATTCATCTCTCTTTTCAATTAAAACACCACACTTTAAATTTTTAATGCGATTAAGGTGTCACTTTTTACAGTTTCAGGAACCATCTTTTAATATTCTCAAGATACACGTTCAGAGTTAAGGTTAGTGAGAAGATTGAAATAAAGAAGGAATTGTCCTCAGAAAGGAATGAAGAATCTCCTAGCAGTAATGAAGTGAGAGATGCTAGGACAGAAGGGCCACGGGGGTATGATCCAAGCCCCTGGAAATGCAAAAGCTTCTTGTTCAACCTGGGAAAGCTTGACTCTCATTCTGACCAGTTATCACAACATTTCTTCATCCCAGGGGTGTTACTGTGTGGTGATACTGTAGGAGATAGAAATGACAGATGATTCAAAAGGAAAAGCAATGCTTAACTCAGACACCAATTGCCCTTCCCCTTGTCATAGGAAGTGCTTTACTAAATGGGGTTTCTAAATATACTTTCTGATTTCTCTGTAGACTCTAGATAATCCTTGTTCTCAGGAATTCTGAATAGATCTGAGATACTGAGTTCTGACAATCTTCAGTAAGTAGCAATGCTCCATTAGCTAATTGCTCAGTGACAGTGACCTTTCTGGGTAAGTCCACATGACAGCCACATAAATGTCACCCTACTGCTTCCTGATTAACTTTATAAACCTTTTGCTTATAGCTTTAGTCCTCAGCTAACAGCACCTTTGGCTTCACGTGACTTTGAGTGTCAGGGCTGGTCCCGGAGACAAGCTTTGCTTGTTTAGAGTCCACAGGGAATGTCAGCCTCCTTTACAGGAAGTACCTGAGGAATTTCTTTGGGGAACCCAATCAACACCACATGATTCGCTGGTCCAGCAATGGTGTGTTCCTGAACAGCCTGCCCATCACCTGGCAGTGGGAGCTTGTTCTGTGTGTAGATATGAGATCAAAGAGTGATGAGCAGAAGAGGAAATATGGGATGGACCAACTGGTCTTGGCCAGAGCTGCTTTGCTTTGCTGGCTCGGTGTTGTGTCAGGAGCAGGGTGGCCTAAGGCAAGGGAGCAGAGGTGCCTGGCAGTGTGTGAGCTGTGCTGCTCCTCTGGTACAGGCAGGTCCAATCTCAGGGGCTTTCAGTGGGCAGGCACTGCTGTGAAGGGCTCTCCAGGGTCTGACACCCACCCTTGCCCTTCATGCATCTGTGATTTGGAGGGATAAGAGTTTCCTCTATTGGCAGATACTAGTCTGGTATCTAATCATGGATCTTTCAGCAGAGAATATAAACACAGAACAATGATAACTGGTGCCTCCTCCATGCTGGTAGCCAAGGCATCAGAAGAGTTCAAAGTCCTGTGCTTAAATGCACATAGCAATGGCTTAAGTAGTGGAAAATTAATTTAATCAAACTAGGCCTTATTGTGGGGGTAGTTGATGTTCCAGGTCTTTTAAGAGTTTCCCTTCCTCATTCAACTATTGTGTTTCCCTTTTAACAGCATCTGAAATAAACCTCTTGCTTTTTTTTTTTTTTTTAAATTTTCTTACTATTTTTATTTTTGCTGTGCTTGGGATTCTACTTAAGAGAGCCGATTTATGCCTAGGCCAAATATTCAGACTGTGGGGTAACATCTCCAAGGTTTGATATCCTTCCCTGCTGTAGCTTAGTTGAAGATACGGGGCCACGTTGTGGAGTCATGATTTAACCTACCAGCTGTGGGTGAGAGTTTAAACACCATTTAGTGCCTCAGCCCTTTGCTTCTGATCTGAAGATAACGAGGATGTTAAATAATTGCAGCCAATCCAGATGGAGATCACAACTGTGGCTCATGTGGGTGTGGCCCATAAACTTTTATGATAGTCTTAGGTAGTACTGAGAGGGTTGTGGCTATCTTGTCTTGGATCTTCAAGGATCTGCATTTCATAGGGACAGACTGAGTTACAAGGGGTTGTGTTGCAAAAGTCTTTAATAATCCTGGGTTTGTGCAGAGGGTTGATGCTGGCTGTGGGCTTTGCTTTGGGATCTGTGGAGGTTTCAGTGGAGACAGGAGGAAAATGAATCTGACACCCCTGGAAGAAAAAATATTTTCCCTGTGTCTGGTCTCACACTGTGCTCATTATCGCATGGGTTGCGATGTCCTGTTCACTATGTCAGCCCCGGAGCGTCCATCTCTCAGGTGGCAAAGCCCAAGGAAGAGTTAAGGATGCAGGCTGCAAAGCCTGATGCAAGTTCAGCTTCAGCAAGCATTGGATCCAAAGGAACTTAGAGAGGGTGGGAAGAAGTGGCTTAGCAGAGATTTTTGTGAGGAAAGACAGAGGACAGTTTAACTGAGCATTTTTCCTGTTGTTTCTCTTTAGATATTTTCCACTTCTGCTGCTTTTTAGGACCCCTCTCTAGTCCGGTCTTGTTCAAGTTCCTGCAAAGAGCACTTTTGCCTGCCCAGTGTAAAGCATGGTTTAAGCCCTCACAACCAGATTTTTAAGACTGCTTAATTAGATGTTTTCTTCTCACCCTACGGCAAAGGAAGCTGCTGGTGCCATCATAATGGCTGTTTGGGAGTAGATGCCATCCCAGTGACAAGAGAAGCACTGTTGATCATACTGGGGCCGTTTCCCATGTTTTTGGAGGTGTGTTAGGCATTTGCACAGAGCAGAGTTGCCTCGGTGGATTGTCTGTGCCTGTGTTTCCGTACACACTTGTGCAGTGCTGCTCCACACTCAGCACTCGCAGTTGTTTTACTTTTGGTGACACTTGATTTATGGTGAGATGTATAGTGGTGTAACCAAGGGCAACACAGGCTCTGGGATATAAGCCTGGTGCTGTTCCCTCTGAAGTTAGGAATAATAATCCTAATGACTGGTTGAAAAAAAGCCTGCAACTGTTCCACCGTCCCAGAGCCTTTTCCTTCTGGCAACATTTCTGTAGACTTCACTGCTGAGAAGTTATGTTCTCTATCTCTTTGCCCTTTTATTCTCCTGGGCTCTTTCTCTTTTACTTCCTATGCCTCATTTGTTCCACTGTTCTGAATCATAAATAGTTCTGGTAGTAAAACACATCTACCGAGGGTTGTGTGGGCTGTTCTTGTAGTTCTTGTTCCTTTGATGTATTCTTCGAATCCGTTATGTCTTACTCTGAGCCTGAAGAGATGTGACAAGACAAGTAATGCAGCTGGTAAATATTTTAGCATCCCACTTGGAGCACTTGAGACTAGTCTGGTAATGTTCTCAGTGTCGTTGAGTTATTTTTACATGGATAATGCAGTGTCTTCACTGCTCCAAAGGATCTGAACTCTCTCGTAGCAGCTCAGATTTTGGGTGAGGAGCACCTGAGCCTCTGTCCCTGAATTTGTTTGGATGTCTGGTCCTGGGGTCCTGTGTTGCTGCCTGGTTTTCCAGTGCTGCTGAGGGAAATGAAAATAAATATTACTGCACTGCCCCGAGGAAGTGCCCCTGCCTTGCACCAGAGATGGCCCAAGGTTTTGGTCACAGCTTATGAAGCCTTACATTTGATTGATTTTGGGTAGGATCAGTGCAGTGTGGGGCTCCCGTTCTGCTGCAGCCTTTGCTGCACAAACCAAAATTTCAGCCCCTCAACTCAGTTGAAGCAGTGATGCTGAATGTCTTGCTGGTCTTTACCATTACAATCTGAATTTCCAGATTCACACACATTGCCCAAGATGTTTTCAGGTGATGCAGCCTCCCCAGGGATGCAGTTGGTGGGGCAGGATAGGCCTGCAGCCATGATTCTGTTAGTGGTGGCCTCGGGAAGAGTGTGGCTGTGTCACACCATCACAGATAAGTGACATACTCTGGCACTGCAGTAGGAGAGGTCTGACTTACCTGAGCCTGATCTGCTGCTCTAAAGCCATTACAGCTTAACTTCACTGAAGATTAAACCAGGCATTCAGTGGTGATACTCCTGGGCTTCTACAATGTTCTGAAATGTTTCTGCAGATTTAACAGGAATGCAATGAGCAAGCTTTTCAGTTCAAGGCTAATAGATAAATATGTAGATGACCTAGAGAAATAAATGGGCACTGTTCTTCCTCCTAGCCATTTAAAAACCCCTCTGTCGAATAATTTAGCAAGAACATAAATAAGAGATAAATGACAGGAACATGAATCCATACTATAGTTTTTGCACTTGGCAAGTTTATGCTTTACTCTCTTTTTCTGTGTGTCTTTGCTGCTGCTATACTGAACAATGGCACTGAATAGCACAGTGATCCTGTGACATTATTTTCAGTGTTCTTACGGTGCAGCTCTTAGTGCTGAGGTGACAGAGGGGTCCATACAGTCAGAGTCTATTCTTACCTGTGGAAAGCTCTCTGAATTGCAGCCATCAGCTGCCCATACAAACCTGGGGTAAGTGTGGGCAAATGTCTCTTCATTGGCTTAAATCACACCACAAAATGAAGTTATTACAATAGCAACTAGAAGCCATAAGACCCATCAAGTCCCTGGTTTGTGCACCTAGAATGACTGATGACCTCAAAAATAGAAAAATCACATTTTAAAAAGAGAAAAGTAAGATTCTTGCTGCCATTTCACAGATAGGAAGCCTGAAGAACAGTCAGTTGTGTGCTTAATGTCACAAGGGTTGTGTGACAGAGCTGAAATTGGTCTGCACATCCAATTTAAGGCCTTAATGCCACGGGTTTCTCCTCTTCTGGCTTGTTCCTTCTTGGAACTGCTGGTGTCTTACACACCACTCCAGCTTAGCCCAGGCTGGCTCTCATTTGACTCCTTCTGACAGAATACTGTGTGCTACTTTTAAAAGCCTCCCGGGCTTGGAGCCTTTGGAAGCTCATCCCTCCTGGGGGCTGGCAGTGACAGCTCTGCTGGTTCCTACTGGCACTGCTTGGGAGTGCTGCAGAGGGATGGAAACAGGGTGTAACTGATCTGAAATGAGGGCATATTCCATGATTTGCACGCTGGGGGCCAGAGGAAAAGGGCTGGAGTCAGTATTGCCACTCTGGTGTGTCTCCTACTCCTCACTTTTCTTCTGTCCCCTCTGTTGGGACATCAGAGGCAGCTGCTTGTTGTCGCTATTCACTTACTGAGATGTGATGGACACGTCAGCTCAGGACAGGATTTTCCCTCAGGGCAGAAAGCCTTTAGTAGGAAAGGTGGAATTTTAAGGGTTCTGGACTGAAAAAAAAAGACAGAAAGAAAATAAAAGCCAAAAAATTCCTACCTGAGTGACTGAGAAATGGAAATCTGGTTAGAGAAGGCACGCTCTGGGCTGGGGAGATTCTTCATGTGCTTCTGAAATCACATTTCCTTGGAGACTGGGGCAGACATTGTGACATTGAATTTCATTTTCCTTTACATTTGTATACCAAAAATAAACCCTGCCTAAGCCATTCAGTGTCTTCTTGATGGTTTAGAAGCAGTCAGGATGACAACAGCTACTGGTCAGAATTGTCAGAATCAAGCCTCATTATCACAGCTTGCAGTACTTGACCCGCTGCCCTGGCCAGGAGGAGACATTCAATAGGGTGCCAGATTCCCTTTGAATTAAGATCTTGCATATGGAATTTGTGCTTCCTAGAAAGATGCTCTCCCTCCTCACAGATACCATCAGGGGAATACTAGTATGAAGGTGAAGCAAATGGGGAGCTGGGCACCTCCAGTGCTTTGTTCCAAAGGCTTTAAGGGAATTTTTTTAACCCCTAATCAGGGTTACAGAGAATATTCCCTCTCTGTGGGAGAGGGTTCAAATGAATGAAGGGTGTGGTTTGCAGAGAAGCTCCGCTCTGGTATTTCTACAGATAGAAAAAGGCTGATTTGCAGCACAGCTTCGTTTTAGCCTCGTGTCCATGGTCAGTTCCTGCATTCCCTCTTCTCTTTCTTCCCTTCTTTCATCCATCCGCCCATTCTCTCTTGCTAAATCTGATCAAGACCTGAGACAACATCGTGGTATGTTTTTCCTCCAAAATGTTTGTCCACTTTTTCAATTGAAATCAGATTTGTTACCAAGTTTTCAGTTAAAACTACAGTTTGTCCTCTAGATGTGCTCAGCCCTCTAAATTGGGAGTCAGATTTTGAAAATACTTGTAGGAAGGCAGAACAGATGTCGCAAAACTTTGGACTTTCATATATAAATCTTTTATCAAGGTCTTCAGAGCTGTCCAGATGTAATCAGATCTTGTGGGTTTGAGAAACCTGAATATTTCTGTGGGAAAATTCTTCATTTTCTATGCACGCTAGGTTTTCAGCAGCACAAAAAGAAGCTAGAAATGTATTGTTTTAAAAATACTGGCATATCTCAATTTTTATCAAGTCTCCATAAAAAGAAGAGGGTTTGGCCTAAAAACTGTATACAGAGAAGATAAATCTTCTATCAGTGCACAGCTTAAAAAAAGTCATTATTTTTAGCCAGACATACAAATACCTGCCTTTTTATTTTTATGGGTTTGTTTTGGTTGTTTTCTTTTTACATCAAAAAATAAACTATAGACAAGCATGGGAAACAATAAATCTGGGTGTGTCAGTAGTAAATGCTCTAACAAGTTCCCATTGCACAGTGGTATGAAATTCCTCTGGGAACATATATTTTTATATACATGTCAGAGGTCTAAAAATACATTCCTAGAATAAACCATAGTGTTAGAAAAGAGGAAGAGGATTTTCCAATTTGTTTTATTGTTTTGTTTTGCAAATGAGAATTTGTAACCTGAATGGGGAAATATTTTTTTTTACAAAACCTCTGACAGAAAATGAATCAGATTAGATTGAGTTAAGTGGAACTCAGACTGTGAGACTGATCCAGACGGAAGTGCATTGTGCTCCTCTGGAACTGACTGGTAGTCTTTGCATCTGCTTTAGCCAGAGCTGTGGCAAACGCAGCAGTCCCGAGGGGTGTTTTCCCTCCAGTGCAGGCAGGAGGTGATGGATCATGGAATGGTTTGGTGTCTGCTGTGCCAGCAGTGCTGGGTGGTTGTGGCTGGAAGGGTGAGACAGGATCCAAACCTTCAGTGAGATAACATGGATGTTTAGCCCTTTGTACCTCTGCCTTTGGAAGGTTTTCCAAGGCGCTGCGCATGGTGCTGCTCCCCAGTCTGGGAATGGGGCTCAGAGTGTGGGAAACAGGAGGTGCTGTGCTGCTTTTACAGCTGCCAGGGCCTAGTCTCCCTCCATTGGTCACCAGAGCATCTGGAGACCGCTGCAGCTCCAGCAGCCCCACTCCGGAGCCCTGGCCACAGGCCCTGAGCTTTGGGAAAGCCCTGTGTCCCTCCTGGCCTCAGTCCCAGCGGGATGACCCCTGTGTGCCTGTGCTGAGGTGCCCATCCCAGGGCAGTGCCTTTGAAGCATGGCTGCTGGGATGGCATTTGGGCAAGGGGACAGCAGTTCCGTGCTCTGCTTCCAGTGGAAAACAGGAAACGGGCAGGGTGGTGCCTCCTGTCCGTGCCAGGCTGAGGGCAAGCGGCTCCTTTATTCACACCAGCTCTAACCTTGCCTTTGATATTCATGTTTCCTTGCGCTGGAGCAGTGTTGTGAGGCTCCATCTGAAAAAAAAGCGTGTTGGGGGCCGAGCACACAGCCCCACATGTGGTGCTCACAGACACACAACCTCAGTGATGTCAGAAGAAATGGCCAGTCCTCTGCACCTCTGCAAAACTGCTCTTTATCGGCTGTGGGTGAATGGAAGGCTGGTTTGGAAACAGATTGTCTGTCTTATTTGTAATGGCCTAATCAGGCAGATCAAGAGAGTCTTTTTACTTGTGTTTTCTAATCAGAACATATCACAAAGTCTGTTTGCTTATCTCTTAAACCTCTGCTGTCCAAACAGAACACATGGTATCTTTGCAATGGCAAAGGTGAAGTCCTCAAGCCCTGTCATCAGAGGGAGAGCTCAGGAAGATTTAGAAAATAAAGCATTGTTCTGCGGCAGTCCATCAGCTGGAAGTGCTGGGGCTGCCCTCATACTTGGAGGTGGATCTGGCTCCTCTCTTAGCCAGGGCTGGCCTGCAAGAGATGGGGTGTGCAGTGCTGAGTGACCCCAGCTCATCCTGAACAGCCCAGAGGTAAATGATGCCCTGGGAGACTTGTGTAACCTTGGGTATAGTAGGGAACGTTCAGGTCGGAAGAAGGAATAGTCGCCAACTTCACTGAGCATGGACCCTGCGTTAGCTTTAGCTTGTTGTCATGGGTGGAGTCAGCTTGTTCTAGTTTTGTCTTCTTTCTACATATTCTGGCAATGAACCTGCTTTTCAAGAAACCAGACTGGAACAGGCCAACCTTTTTTTTGTCAAGAAATGGACAGAATAGATTGTGTGAGTGAAGAAGATGCAAGTACTCAATTACCTTTCAGTTATACACAAACATGTCTGTGGTGTATAAATAGCATGAAGAGTTAAGCCCTCCTTAGTCTTTCTCCTTCTTCTCTTGTACAGTGACTGAGTGATGACTGTGGTGACTCCCCTCAAACAAACACCTCTCCCCCCTCCACCCCTGTGCAGAGATTCTTCTCCTTCCCTTTCTTTTTTTGCCAAGATAAACTCTCTGTGTAAATTGGATGAGCACTGAGTACATTAAGGGGGAGGGGGTGGAAAAGAAATAAGACCCTAATTAATAGTTTTGTAACTAAGGGAATGAGAGGAGAATAATTCGAGGAATAACAAGAACAGCTTTTCAATCTGTTACTTGCTGTGTGTTTGTGCATGTAGTTGTACACTAAAATAATTCCAGCTGTTCTTCTTTCTTTTAATAATGGTTCATTGCTTTCCCGTTGTGGGGCCATATTTGGACAAACATTAACCAGATCAAAGCCTAATGGATAGTTATGATGGCTCTGATTCAGCAAAGCACTTAAGCACAGTGTTTCATTGTAACTTCAATGGGACATGCTTTGACTTCAGCGAGATATAAGCACTGCTCCAGCCAGTGACAGGAGAAATGCCTGTGTGACTTGGCGTGGGTGTGTGTGCTGTGCTTAAAACTCAAAGGTAAAGCCAGTTCCCATTCTAAAGAAGGGTAATGGAGTGTTCCTCCTGCAAGGTATCACTGTTGGACTAAACAGCCCCTTTGCCTTCCTTAATCTTGGCCATTCCCATCGTGAAGTGTTTTAATACCTGTGCTAGAGCCAGAGTCAGTACTAGGGCCGGAGGAGGTTGTGGGAACCAAGAACTCCAGTGAAAGGGAGGAAGGATGAAGGAAGAATGGGAATGTGCCCATAGAGGAGGGGGCACACTGCTCTAACTGCCAGCAGATCCATCTGCCCCCCAGAAACTGTCTCTGGCAGTGCCTTACAGCAGGTGCTTAGGAAGAGTTTTAAGAAATAGGAGAAGTGCTGAAGACTCCCTTCCCTGGAGGGAGTCAGTGGCCTGGGCACGTGCTGAGCTGGACACTGCACGTGGGCTGTGGTGGTTGTTCTCTGCCAGGAACACAGTGAGGGTCCCTGCAGCCTTCCTAGTGCTGGAATGATTTCATAGGAGAGAGTTTCACTGTTGAGCAAGGCATGAGGAAAAGAGGCTGACATTATTTTTGCTGAAATCCTCCCGTTGATTCCTCCTTCTTGATGGCGTAAAATCTTAAGAGTATAATTTTCTTGTCTCATCCAGGCCATTAAAGTGTAATAAATTATGGCAGCTTCTAGGACTTAAGATACTTTTTATTTTTAGCGGCTGGGCTGCACCGCCTTGGAAACACTTGGAATTCCCCTTTGTGATTGTCTGGGAGTTATTTATAGTAAGTCCTTACTCTGATGGCAGAGTCTACATCACAGAACTGCTGATTTGAAGGGGGTGTAGTTTAATTTTGAAGTTTTGCTCGCTGTGTTTCATTTCATGTTTCTGGTTTTTAAGGTGCTGTCACGAGTGAACAGAAGCAGTTTGTGGCACATTGCCACTACACACAGGGCAGGCTTGCTTTGCTTGGAGCACTCCCTCTGGAACAGCTTCCTGACGGGAACATCATTATCAGCATGGCCATGTGTACTGGGCCTCTGATGGGCCAGACTGTCCTGAGGTACGGGGTGAAAGCCTGGAGAAAATGGAGACATCGAGGGAGGAGAGGGAGGGGAGTTTAATTTCCTTTGCCCTGACATTGATGTTGTTGTAAACTCTCTAAAATGGCACCTTCTGGCTCAGAATTAAGCAGCCACGATGACATGTCTCAGTTTGTCCAGACTGGTTTTCTTGTCCAGTTAAAGTGGGAGAGTCTTATGCCTTTAAAGCTTCCTGGCTCCCAGGAGGAAAATGCCAAACTTGTCAGAGAAAACAAACAGTGGCTGTCCCAGCCTGTGTGTGTTCCGATTAACGAATCTATGAGGCTATAAAACCTGGGACCCCCTTTCCCGGAGAAAGAGCATACATTAGGAAGCTGTTGACAGTTCCTAAGTCTGACCCCTTGCACAGAGCTGGAGACCTATCAGCAGCTCCGAGGGGCTGTTTGTTCCAGGAGGTCTCGGAGAAGTTTTTGACGCTCCGTAAATGCCAGATGCGTTCTTGTTTTAATCTGTAACGTGGGAGGCCAGAGGGAGAAAAAAGGAGGAGCCGCGGCACAGCTGAGTGTTCCTGTTCTTTTGGCGTAATCAAAATGTGTTTGGAGGCACATTACCTTGGGCTGGGATATTGTTGGCTCCCTCAGGCTGAGCAGGGCCTGCTTCAGTGGGAAGTTCCTTGGTGGCTTTGCTGCTGTTCCAGCAAACACCCAGAGTGTTGCAGTTGATGGCGTTCCGCTCAAAGGGAAGGAATTGCCGGTGTTGCATTCAGCATTCACTTCCCAAGGGATGCAAACCCACGGTTCTGACATTGGGACATACAAACCCTGTTTTACAAGAAAAGAGGAGTTAAGCCCTGGGCTCTTGCTGTGTTCCCATGAAAGCAATTATCTCTTCCTTATTTCCCCCTGCCCCTTTTCCTTGTGCTTTTGCTTGTTAGAAAGGCAGCATTTTTCTCTGTCACTGTGATATTCATCAAACCAGAAATGCAAATCACTCCTGCACTCCTTCATACACTGCTGAGTGGTTTTACACATGGAGTATTGTTGGAGCATTTCTCTCATGAGGAGAGGCTCAGGGAGCTGGGGCTGCTCAGGCTCCAGAGGAGCCCCAGCTGAGAGGGCCCTCAGCCCTGGGTGTCCCTGGCTGCCATGGCTGTGTGCAGGGAGGCTCCGAGCAGGGCCGGGCTCTGCTCTGGGGGCAGCAATGGCACAGAGGAACGGCACCGACTCAGCCCAGGGAGCTCCCCCTGCACAGGAGGCTCAACTTCTGCCCTGGGCAGTGCCCAGCCCTGAACACATTGTGCAGAGAGGCTGTGGAGCCTCCTCCCTGGGGATATTCCAGAGCCCTCTGGACACAATCCTGGGCTCTGGGATGACCCTGCTGGAGCAGGGAGGTGGGACCAGGTGACCCACTGTGGTCCCTTCCAGCCTGACCCATTCTGTGACTCTGAATATTTCCATGAGTTCTAGGTCACTGCTCTGTCCCTGGCTGGGTCCCTGGTGCTCTGTCTGTCCCAGGCTGAAGGAAGCTGTTTCAGAGCAGGCTTTTGCTGCCGTTCCTCCCCAGCCAGCCGTGTGCACAACTCCCAGCCCAGCACACGGCCAGCAAGGCTGGTCAAACCACTGGTCACCCCAACCCATCTTGCGAGTGAGTCACCCTGCTTTTTGTAATTAGTAATTAAGATAACAAATATGTGTCAGTGAATAATGCAGAACGTATTGAAGAGTTACAGATACGTGACTCAACACGCTTGAGACAAATTGCTGCGCTGAACCAAACTTTGCCAAACCATGGAGAAGTTGAACAGCAGCCTTGCAGTCCCAGTCCCTCGTGTCCTTTGTGGTCACAGGTGGGTCTCGGTGCTCCACAGCCCAGGCTTTGTGTAGCAGGTGGCTTTTACCCTTGATAGAGCACACACCATTTAGGTCAGTCCCCGGGAGAGCCCCGAGCAGCAATACTGCAATTCACTGTAGCGCTTTTAATTTGCTGGATGAGATCTCTGGTCCCTGGAACACAGGACTTGTTGTGAATCACAGCAGGATATTCTCTTAAAGAGCCCAGCAGAAGGCTGCTGACAGTGTCCCCGGGCGATGCTAATCCGACATCACATTGGTCATGGCTCCTCGGGTTACCCGCGGCCCCGTCGCACAGGAGGCCTGTTAGTGTGGGAATGAGGGACCTCGTGCTGCAGGGACACAGCCAGGGCATTAGGAGGAAGAAAATCTATCCTCTTCCCATCACTTCCTGAAGGGAATGTGTCAGAATGACGCACGTACTCCAGGCTTTATTTGATGAGGGGGCCGAGGGGGAGCGAGAAAGGAATGAGAAGGTCTCAAGGGACGCGCGATTTGGCTTCACTGGGTCACGATGCTCTGAAAGTTCATTTGGAGTTGCTGAAACTGAAGCAGTGGAGAACAGTCCTGGCTGGACACACATTTGTCATCTTCGTGACTCAGGAAGGCTCTTGTGGATATTTTAGACAGCCCATGGATTATGGTGGGCTTTTCTCAGCCTCATAAACACGACTCAGGAATGAGAGGGGAGAATCCAAGGGGTGGTGGCATATGCTGGGACTGTGGACATTCTCCCAAGGTGCTTCTGGAGTAAAAGCATCCCTTTCCACACGTTCTGTCCTGCCCTAACTTTCAGGCTAAACTGCAGTCAGTGCCTTGTAAGTCTCTGTCCTATCCAGTCTGATCTAATACTGACACAAGAAATGGAGCTTTCATCTTTGGATGAGATCCTCATGTTCTCTGGTTGTCCATGCTCTGAGGGATACTGTGAACACTCTTGGGAAATGGGACATCTCATGATTAGAAAACTTTCGGTGCAGTTTGTACTGACCAAAACACAGTCACTCGTTGGCCAAAATCTCTTCTGTTCTTTTCCCACTCAGGAAATACAGATTTTGGTCAAATGAAGTATCTCAAAAATAGGTGCTGAAATCCATTGGTTAAAGCAGAGACCATGTGTCTTATTGCCAGTTTTTGAAACTAGTCAGAACACTGGGAGAAAAAAGCAGTTTGGTATTTTTGTTTCAAATGAGAAACTTAGGAATTAATTTCAGTGTTATTTTTAAGTGTTTTTCCTTGGGTCAAATTAAATGTTTTTTTTGAGGCCAAAATGTTACGTTGTTCTGTTTTTCAGTTCACTGGAAAAAAAACCCTGAAAAAATAGTGTTTATTTTGGGCTGCTGCCCAACTAATCTCTCTTCCTTTATTTTTTCTATAATGCAAGCAAAATATAAAATCAGTTATTTATGCATCTCAAGTTTTAGCTTCTGTTTTAACCATCCATCAGATTAACAGATACCCCAGTATAGTAATTTTTTTTACTCTTCAGACATAGAGCTGTATTTCTGTGCTTGTAAGAGTTGCACAGGGAAGGAAGAAACTCCTGAAATCAATGGGATGTTGGGTTCTGTTTGCTGAGCTGTTGAGTGATTCTGCAGCTGAATGGAGATCCTGGTTGAATGAAGGTGTTAACCTTGATCTTAATACCTGTGTCCCCCTTGCCGTTTGAGGAGTCAGCAAATGATTTGTTTTAGCTCTGGAATGATGGTTTAGTCCGGGTGCTGCCTCTCACAGTAAACTTTGCTGAGGATAAATGGGAGGAGGCCATTGGTGTCCAAAAAAGAGGATTTGTTTAAAGCGGGAAGGAAAGAATTGAATTAAAATACAAGAAGATCACATAATCTACCACCTCCTGCAACCTCATCTGGTGGCTTAACCTTTGATGCCTACTTTATTTTTCTTCATTTCTGCTGCTGTCCTTGGAATTCTCCCTGTTTTCCCCAAGCCTGCAGAGAAAACCCTGCAGTGGAGCTTTGCCCTGTGTGCACATGGCCTCTGCCTGTAAAACCACCCTCAGCCCTAATGGGCTTTGCTTGTTATGGGATTATTGTTTCACTCTGTAGCATAATTATTTTTTGTGCTCCTTTCATCAGAACAACTCCCGTGGGTATGCACACATCACCTGGAGGCTCAGGTGCTGTTGTGGATGTTGTGCCCAGGTGGGAATGCAGGAACTGACTCAGGTTTAGAGCAGTTTGTTTCCACTCCTCGCTGCATTTACGTGCCACTGCTTGGGCCTGGGCAATCCTTTTCTCTCCCTGTGCCTCTGCTTGGCTGAAGTGTCCTTCCTGCAGCAATTTGGGCTCGGCAGCACCTCGGAGCAGGTCTGCAGTTTCAGCGGGTGCCTGTAGGTGCTACCACAATACAAACAATAATCAATCACTGACCGACACCTCCGAGGCTCTCACTGAAACCAAACACAATAAAAAAGCCTCCCCAGGGGCCGAATCTACCAGGCTGTGTAAACGATTTTTTAGTGAAAGTGGTAGAACCCCCATCTCCTGGGACATTTAAAGCATGCTGCAGAAAGCAGGAGCAATCGGTGTGGTGGGGAAGAAGCATATGTTGGCAGAAGCATCAAATAAAGAGGACTTCATTATTCTGGAGTGCCTGTCCAGCAGAGATCACCATGAGTGAAGGCACAGTGACTTAATAGATCTCTCCCAGCTTCTGACTGCTGCTCTCCTCCACTGCAGGTTCTCACAACCAATAAAGAAGGCAAAGAAGGCCTCAGCCAAAATGGAATACATATTTTTAACCTTCCTGACAAACTTTGATCTTTTCCTAGATTAGTTTTAGTTATATTTAGGCCAACTCTTGAACTTCTATGTTCAGGTCATTTGCTCCAGTAAAACACAGGGTAAAGGTGTGCATTTGGAGATGCATTAGTAACTAATTATGGGGAGATAATTGCATTAAATCAGAAGCAAAATATAATGAGAGAATCCTGGTAAAGGACTGCAGCTCAGTGCAGGGGGAAACAGGGGCAGCTCCAGGTAGGAGAGGTTCCGCAGAATTTGTATAACTCAGATTCTATTCTCACTTGTTTTGTTTTTTCAGTTTCCCCCATTCAACAGAACCTAAATTTTCCAGGCAGGTGAGCACAGGCAGGAATGGAGTGAAACCACCCAATGGAATGAGCCAGGCTCATTCTCTAGCCATGCTCTGTTCTTGCTCCCCACACTAATTAGCTGCTGCGAGGCTGCTCCGTGCGGGATGGACACTGGCCCCCGCCTTGGAGCCGGTGCTAATCCCTGCGAGAGGCATCTTTTCCAGCCAGCCCTGCAGGTGGCACAGCGAGCCTTGTCTTTTCCAAGGCACGGAAGCAGTCCCTGGCTTCCCTTCCCATCGCTTCGCAGTGCGAAAGCAGCTGGGATGGGGGAGACCTTTCGGACAGAGAGAGAGACTGGTGTGATACGCTGGCTGCTGAAACATCCTGTCTGTCCCCGGGCCTTTCCAGGGCTTTGCTTTACACAGGGACAGAGAAACCAAATAATTTTCTTTTTTCTGCTTTAAGACATTTTGGCTGCCCTTAGGAGTTGAAAAGGAGGGTGCAGCCAACATCCTAAAAATCAAGGTAACTCCTGAAAGCCTTGGTTGCACACTCTGAATGTATTCTCTGTCAGGCAGGTCCCCTTATCAGGAAATCTCTTCTGAAGCCATTGGAATCAAGTGGAACTGATTTGGGAATTGTGGAAAAGGTGGATAGAAAAGGGCCTTATAGCCTGCAGGGCTGCTGGGAATTCCTGTTATTAGTCCTTATTCTCACTTTGCTTCTCTTCATGGCCTTGGGCAAGTCACTTAACTTCTTAATCTTTGGCTCAGTTTCTCTGCCTGTAAAATAAGATAACTATTACTATCACATACCTGTCTGACAGGATTTTCTCCCCTAGTAATAATTAACATTTGTAAAATGCTCTTTGACTATGTTTATTTTTATTATAATACTTCCAGATTATATTACAATACTGACGCTGTTGCTGTTGCAGATTTGAGCTCCTGTACAAGATTACACCGGAAATTAAGTCATTTTTCTAATAAGATATAAAACAACTTGTGGTCGGTGTGGTTAAGCCGAGTTTAAAGCTCGTTTGCAGCATGACAACAGTGTGAAATAGCTGCAGCATTGCAGGCAATCTCACCCCAGTGTCTGTGACAAAATGAACTACAGGCACTGAAGATTATCCATGATCTGATCTTACCCCTCACAGAAAGGTTACTTATTTGAAGAATTTGGTAAGTAGGGCTCGAGGTTTGAGGTTTCCTTTGCATTACCAGGAGGTGTAAAGTGTCCCATTGTGCTTGGATCTTCAATCCTGCAGTCCAGCCTGGGCTCTGAGGGACTGGAATGAGGATTTGTGAGGACATCTGCAAGCCTGAAGAATCTTCTTTTACTTCAGTCATAGAGTGGCTCAAGTTTGAAAGGATCTTCAAGATCAGCTGCTTCTTCAAGCAAGAGTTGCCTAGAAATAACTCGAGTTTCCCCTCTATATGAAAGGAAGGAGATCAGGCTGAAACCTTGGCTTTATGGACCTGCTGTTCATAAAGCTGCTGTTCACCTCCAGCAAGCCACCAGCAAGAATTCAAAGTTTGGTGTTTGTTCATGGACTTTTTGGTTCTAATACCTTTGTCTCTGCCTCTTGGATGCCCTGGTATCAAGATTGATCCCTGCCTCCTCTCCCTCTTTTCTGATCTCATCTGCATCTGTGTAAACTTTTAGTGTCTGTCAAACCTGTGCCAATAAGCTCCTCCAGTTATCAGTGGTCTGGGTGAAGAAATGCTGCTTTTGCTGTCTGAGCCTGATGTCTGCTACCTCCACCTGAGTGGGGATTGGGCAGAATTTTGTTTTCACCAATATGGTGAAGGATGAGGCTGTTTGGGCCTTTCCTGAGCCGGGAGAGGCTTGTCCTCATGGCACCCCCAGCTGGGTTCTTGAAGACCATCCAGGAAAGATGTAAGGCCTTGTGATCCCAAGTCCATTTCTGTGGTGGGGGAAAGGCAATAACTCCTTAAATAGCTCCTTCTATGTATGCTGTGCTCTTTAGCACCCACACATGTGACCTTTCCAAATAATAACAAGGAAAGCGTAAGCTAAGCAGGAATCAAATGCAAAGAGGTAGAAAAATCAAAAGCGACTCCCTTTAACCTGACAAAGAGGAAATTGTTGACAAAGTTCCAGGCTTGATTGAGCAGAAGTTTTTTTTAACTCATCTTCTCCCCCCTTCCCGCCCTCTGCTCCCCTGGAGAGAAGTCTGGATGTAACACTATTGCTAGGACTAGGCCTATGATTAAGTTCTGTTTTTCAAAGGTGATCCCAGCATGATTAAAACCAGGTGGCCCCATGGCGCAGCAAGGGAGCCAGATGTGCTCTGCAACTGGATTGCCATTTCCTAGCCCAGCTGCAAACATTTGATTGTCCACTCGCTCTGGGTATTACAGCCGTGACCTTCTCTCTTCCTTACCTCCCCCGTCTCCTGTCTGCTTCCCCCAGTGACATTTGAGAGCAGAGAAGTCCCCTTAGACTTGTTTGTCACTGTTACAACCATTCCTTTCTCCCTTCACCTCCCCACTCCCAGCCTGGGTTCCGCACTTCCATTACTCACAGATGTTGGAGGGTAGGAGCTGACAGAGTTGGCTTTTACCTCTCTCTTTCCTTTGGATTTTTTTCCCTCTCCATGTTCCGGCGTGTGTGCACTGACCCCAAAGCACTCCCAAGTCAACTGGCAGTGTCTGAATCCACTTAGAGGTGAAGGGATAAAGCAATTTTCTTCAAGATGTGGCATAAACTGTTTAGGTTTTGCTGTCTCCGAAGGCCTGTAATGAGAGGGTGGCCCTGTCCCAGAACAAGCCCTGTCTCACCCTGATCTATAAAATTTGGAATAGGTTAATCTTTTCCCCCAGCACTGGCCTGTCAGCCCGTTTGTGCTGAATTAGGGCTCTAATGCATGGATGGTGTCAATAATTGCCTAGTAAGCCATACTTGAAAAAGAGTCACAATCAATCGTCCCAACATTAGGATGTCATAATGCATCAGTCCTGCATTAGGAAGTTGTAATCCATCAACTTGACATCAGAAGGGACAGTGCATGGTGGGAGCTCAGCTCAGGCCTAGTGCAAGCTGGAACCACTCCTCAGGCTTTACATCAGCACTGCATTTGGTCTCAAAGGGTCGCATTGTTTTGTTTTCCCACCTACCCTTTGCAATTTATTACTGAATTTGATGGATATTGAAACTGCTGGGAAGAGGAGGGCTACTGATGCTATTTCTAAGAGGTCTGGAACAACACAGAGTTTGAGTTTCTCATCTCTTTCTGTCTAGCGAAGTAATTCTCTTCCAATAGACTAATGAAGTCATCCATAATTATCCATAAGTGGCTGTTTTCCACTTTCTCTGGAAATGCCTATTTGTGCTAGTTTGGAGATCACCTCTTGTTTTATTCCATTTTAAGATTCAGCTTCCCCAAATCAAACCTCAGTGTGGTTTGCAGCTCCTTTATAGAGCTTTGTCTGTTGTTTTAAATCTGCAAATCTTCCTGTTGAGAGCAAACCCCCTCAGCTGAGTCAAATGTTGCTTCAGTTTTGTGGCACAAGTCTGAGGATGGCAGGTTGTAGTAGAATCAAGGTCTGAATCCAGTTCCCCACGGGTGAGGCTGCAGGGTTCCCTGGATACATCGTGGGTAAATTCAGGCCTCGGTTTTCAAAGCATGCAGGTAGAATTCCCTGAGAGCTGTCTCGCGTGTGCAGTGCCAGCACAGCCTCCAAGGGACTGGAAATCACCTCAACACTTGTCTCCTCTCTTACCAGGCATTGTAATGAGCTAATTAATGTTTCAGTCTTACAGGGTTTGAATGTAAGAAAGAGCCTTTACCCCACGTCCTGAGGAAAAAAAAACCCAAACATATAAAACCAAGCAAATGAGCTACAAAGAATTACATGGATCAAATCTCAGCCAGAGGCAGCTCCAGAGGCAGCTCCAGAGGCAGCCGTGGCTGGTCACTCACCTCCTGGTCAGTGCCTGTGGGCAGCTGGCATTTCCTCAGCTCTTCTGTCTGTCTGGAGATGCTGAGGTGACAACAAATCCCTCATTTCACTAGTGTTACCCTTCCTGAGCTGTTGGATGGCTCCTGAGGAGCTGGGTTTGGCTGACTGCTGTGGAACAAGCAGCTCTGTGTGCTGCTGCTTGGTGAGGCCTGGCTGGGTGCTGGGAGCTGGGCAAAATGCAAAAGAAAGGAGCAGAAAAGGGAGAGGATTCACAGGAGATGGAGTCTTGTGGAGTAATAATTTGACTAAATTAGGATGTCATTTCTTTCTGAGGGTGGGGAGGGAGAAGCACTCACGATGGAAACACGAGTGCAGGAAAAGGTGATGTTTTGGTCAGTGGCAATGGGCCAGATGGAACATCCACAAGGAATGACCACAGTTCTTGCTTGGTAACAGTAGCTGGTTACTTGTTTGAATGACATAATCAAAATTGTTGGTTTTCTTTGTGTGTTTCTCAGTTGTTGTGTAGTTTCCTGTTTGTGCCCAAAGGTTTGTCACATGAATCTTTACATTTGCTTGGCTTGAATTTAGTAATTACTGGCTTTGTGTAGAGCAGTTTGTGTGCATAGATGATAAACTGAATAAATACTGATAGTAATTTTTTTTTAAAGTGAGGGACAGCTTTTAATGGGCAGAGTCAGTTAAGTTTTAACTCCTGTCTGAGATTTTTCAAAATTTCCAGAAGCCATTTGGAATTGGTGTCCAACTCCTCAAAAGATTCCTTTGAGTGCCTTGAGATAGGGCTGAGATTGGCAGAGCAGATGATGATGATAATTATAATAAAAATAATATTATATTCCCAGCACTTAAAGTGCAATTCCCACACTGAAGGACTCTGTCACCATGACTAAAAGCTCACTTTGGTGGCTCAAGGACTTGGTGACATCAGCTGAGCAGAGACTCTGGTGCTGTGTCCTAGAGAAATCCATGGATTCTGGTGTCTCTTCTATTCCCATGTCATCAGATTTCTTAAATCCTTTCTGGGTGAAACACTGAGATGGTCTCCAGAGAAATTCAGCAATTCAGCTTCTGAAAGGTCCATGCTGACAAGGCTCAGCTCAAGGGCTGAGCTTGGGGTCAGTTTTAGGCTTAGCCCCTGGCTTAGGCTGGCTCGGTTAATCCTTCGGGGAGGTTTCAGCCACTCACCAGCAGTGCCAAGAGTGACCACTAAATTCAGCTTTATTGGCTGAATTATCTCTGATGCCATGAGAACACCACTCAAAAGTGACCTTCGTAGTTGATCTGGTTCTAATTATAATCCAAGTAGTTTTGAACATTCATTTAAATGTCTTCTTAATTGCAACCTAATTTCTTCAATTGTAGCCCATTCATCAGTTGTTAATCATTTTTTAATTGTGTGGAAAGTTTGAAGGGTTAGTAACAAGTCATTTGTTAGCTAGAGGTCATGAAAAGGGTTATAAAAATTGCTCGGCTAATTTTAAATAATAAATTAACAAATGGATGTGTTCCTAAATTTTAAGGTGTTTCAATATTTTGCAGAATTTGCAATATTGCAAAATCATTACAGGTCAGAAAGGATGGATTGTATTTCTTGTGCAAATATGGATCTTGGATGCGTGTTGTAAGTTAAACTGTGTTGCTCTTGCTTCTCAGGAAAACAATGAATGACAAAATGGAAGTTTTTTAATGATGGTTTAATTGGAATTGGATGGAAGTGACTATGAGAATTCTGATGGTAATCTTTTAAGGCATGCACATTATGTGAAAGAAACAAAGGGGAAAGAAAAGCAGTGCCTTTTTCAAGGTATATATTTTTTTAAAATAGCATTTCTTGAGTGTTTCTAATAAGAGCAGCTGCGAGCAGGAGTCAGTGGAAGAAGAAAGGATGTGAAGCTGAAATGAAACAGTGTTTGGGATCACATTCGTCACATCCGTGCATTTCTGGGGCTTCAGTTCATGCCTGCCAGGGTCTCCTTCCCAGGGATGACCTTGTTCTTCAGGCTCATTCCAGCAGGGATTGTTTTCCTAGGGGTGTTTTCTTACAGCAGATCAGAGACTCCCTGCACGTTGGTAGTGCTAGGCTGAGACTGGAGGTGATGTGAAGCCCTGGCTGGAATAAATATCTCAGCAGTTCCTTCTCTTTGGATAGAGGATCATGGTGTCGGTGTGAGCATTGGGAGTTTGGGAGAATCCCTGCCACGTTGTAAAAAAATTTACAAGAGTAACAAAAGTCTGAACTGTGCTGAAATAATCCCAAGAGCATCGCACTCCTCACACTGCAGTAGTTGAAAGCTAAATTCCTCTGTACCTTGCACAGGCTGAAAATAGGAGAATGATGGCTACAACTGCCTGTCTTTTCCTACAAGAGGTGGGGTAGCAGGGAAAGACAAAACCCTGCACAATGGGACAGCCTTGCTAAGAATTGTGCCTTATAAAAAGTAGAGTGATTCCTCACTCTTCCTCCTCTCCTAAATACCGACATTCCCCAAATCGTGACATTTTCACAAATAGACTGTTCTGCACAGATGAAATGTTCCATTTATTTCCCTAGTCATCCTCCTTTGCCTCACTTCTCAGCTTAGTATTTTGTAACTTTTGCTCCTGGTAAGAAATCCCACCTTCCTGTGCTCTCGCAGCGGCCTCAGAGACGTCTGGGAGGTGATTTAGTGCCGCTTTCTATCGGAAAGTCCCTCCGTTCAGCTGGAATTTAGAGCCATTGCTTAAATCCCCCAGAAAGTTCACTTCTGGGAGCTTCCCTCCTTTGTACCCAGCCCGGGAAATAGAAATGCATCATCTTCAGAAGAGGTTCCAATCAGCATCTGGGCAGGAGTGAGGATGGTGATTGGAAATTGAAAGCGGCTCTTTGCCATATATCAAGGAGGGATTTGGGATATATCATCTTTCCTGATGGGATGGGAAGGGAGCTGCAGGCAAAGCTCACGTATGGAGCGCTCTCACCGGAAGGAACAGATTTCCAGAGGGAAAACCCTTTAGACAATGCCTGTGGAGCAGCCCGGGAAAATTTTGTCCTGTTGGGACTTTCTAACCCCAGTGAACTGTATCCTTATCCTTTCTTTCCTGCTTTTCCCTCTCCCCACATCCACCCCCAAGACTGGCAGCGCTGAGAAATTTGTCTCCCCCAAGAAAAGACAAAGAGAAGAAGAGAAAAAAAAATCCCAAGGAAGGGATAAAGCCCAATTTTCCTGACCCTGATATCTCACACAAATCACACTATGGGAGGTGCACTTGGAGGGCTCTGTATGACAGGCACAAGGCAAAATCCAGTCAGAACTGGGAAACTTGAATTTCACAACTAGAGATCAATCTGATTTGATCTGTTTGAGTGTATTTTAGATCTTGCTTTGTTTTTCCCAGCATAGAACAGTTCTTTTTGCCCCTTATTTTAATTTAAATTGCAACAAAGGGTGATTTTCAAATGAAGAGAAAACTTCTCTCACTTCCCAGCACTAACCCCCTGGAGAGGATGGTGATGGAGCTGGAATCCAGCACAGTTTCAGTCAGTTTCTGGAAAAATGGTGCTCATTCAATGAAAAGTGGAGTTTTATTATGGTGACTTTGTGCAGACAGCCATGGAGTAGACCTGTGGTTGAAATGACTTGCATAAGATTCCCCCTTCATTTTGTTTGTTTGTTTTTTGAGGTTGACCCAAGTTGCTTCTTTATAATGAAAGCCTCTAAGGGTTCTCTGTTTGTATTTGGTTTAAATTTTTTTAAAAAGTATATGGTCTTGAAAATATCAGAAGCATGAATTTACTTCTGTTTTCCTGGAAGTGTGGTTGTGTTTGCCAGAGATACTCTGTGCTCTGGAATCTTAACTGGAGAGACAAGGGAGTTTTAAAGGAAAGTTATTTACGTCTGGTATGTTGATGTTAATAGTGTTATTGACAAAGAAAACCCTCAAAAGCAGAAAACGCTAAATGTTTGGTTGCTAAATTCCTTTACTTCACAATCACAAGTTCTTCTTGACTTGGTGTCACCATTTCAGTGCCAGACAGGGAATTCTGCTTGGGGCAGGAGAGGAAACCTCACAGGGGAGGTCAAGGGAAGGAGCTCTTTGCTGATACCTGTTGTGAGGGGTCATCCCAACCCTTGGACTGTGGGGAAATGAAACTTGGTCAGAAATACATTGATTTCTTCTATTTGTCAAGGGCTCTGTACTGAACATTGCAGGTACCTTTGAAACGTGTAGAAAAACAGATATTTCCAACAGGAACTTCATCTACAACTGTATGGAACAGTGCTCTGATCCAACAGCTCTGAGCAGCCAAAAATGCTTCTCTTGGCTGTCACCTTTGGAACTGTGTGAAAGAGAAATAAAGCCCAAGCCCTTGTGCTGATATCAATCTGTAAAGCTGCAGCATTTGTGTAGCTCCTAAGCACAGTGCTGATTATATATATGGAATGTCATTTAATAACCACCTTAACTTTAAACATTTTTCTTTGTATGCACAGTTTTTCTGCAGTGGGTGATTTTCCTCATCTAACAGAACATAAAGCTTGATAAAATTATTGGGATTTCTTTGCTGTATTCTCATCAAGATACCAAAGCTGTTGGCAATGAAATGAACTCATGGTTTGGAAAAGCTCTTTGCTTTTTCATCCTGCTCTGTCTTACTGTGGTTTTGAGACTTATCCTTTGCTATTTGTTTAAATTCGGGGTTCCAAGCCCCCAGCCTGTCCCTTATTGCATGGGTTGGGTTTGTGGATTTGAAATGGAGCCTTCAAAGGAGCACTGGGGCAGGCTCAGGTGAGGCTGTTACTCCTTGCTCCTCTCGCTGTTTCTGGGGTCTGGGAGTGCCCCAGACTTGAATTTGGCTGTGTTAGTAAGAAGAATAATTTTAAAATGCTGCCTTTATCCGTGCTGGTGTGCTTTAAAAGAGTGAGAAAAGGTAATAGACTGAGAAAAGATGAGTGACTCCAGATCACGTCTTGGTAGGAATTAATTTCCTACAATTGCTGAATTAATGTAATCAGTACCCAGGGTCTGTAGTAGGCAGGAAACATCCAGGGGGATTAGAGCAATACTGAGCAGGGTTCTTATCCAAGGAACCCTTTGTATAGGAGAACTTTATTTAAACCTCTGTTAATTGTTAGGGCTTGCATTGGTTTGGGATTCCTCCATAAAAATTAACATTGGCCTTACCTTGGAGATGGCTCTCTCTGCCCCTCTGCTTAGGGATTATCATGATTATTTCAGAATTCAGCCATTCAGTGTGTCCTTGTTCACACTGTGACTTTGCCTGTGTCTGTTGAACAGGATTGTTTCAGGGGGCAGTGTCAGCAGTGTCCTGGAACACGTGAAGGTGTGCTGTGACCTGAGGGCTCCCCAGGAAGGGCCAACTTGTGAAATATTGCATCCTGGCTGCCACTGCTTTCTCCTCCAGGAACCTCCAGGCAGCTTTACACACTGCTGCTGCTCGTAGGAAAAATCCCCTCTTGCTTCCAGAGGCAGTAAATGCTAAACAGACCAGCGGGTGATCCAGCCCCTTTCTCCCCTGAGCCTTTCCAGGGGAAATTTTCTGGGAATGACTTTAGCAGAGCCTCTTGAAGAGTCATGAAATACACAGCGATGAGATCACAAGGACTCTCTTTAATAGGATTTCTTTTTTGGGGTCCCAGGAGTAATGTCATGCCAATAATTCACCACTGCAGCTCCCTTTCTGTTTCCTACCAGCAGTAAAGAACCCTAAACAGCTTCCTTTGGAAAAAAGCATCCTGAGTTCAAGGGCTTGATCCAAAACACACAGCAGTCAGTAAACACTGATTGCAGTGATCTTGGTACAAATCTGATGCCAAACCTCTTTGACACCAGCAGGTCTCACAATTGTGTCTGGTTCAGGTTTCAGTGTCTTTCACCCTTGTCCCTTAGAAAACAGAAACAAAGCAAAAAAACTCAGACCCAGAGAGCCACAAGGAAAATGATATTTTGAAGGATGGACTTGGGCCAGATCAGGAAATGTTGAGTTATCCCATCAAATTCAGTAAAGAAAACATATTTATAAATACAGCATTGGCCTTGCATAGAGAATTCATGTAGTAAATGGGGAAAGAGAACCATGTTCAAAATAAAAAACATTTCCTGAACTCACTTAACTTCTCATTCTGGGGGAGAAATAAAATCTAGGGGAGAGGTAAGCCTCGGAGCCAGATCTTGCAGGTCATTTGAAGGGAATGTGAATAAGGCAAGTGTTTTCCAGATTCCAGACCCCAGGAAGGACCTGTCCTGAGGGGCTTCTGGTTGGAGAATTCAGCTGGACTCTGCAGCAGTCTCTCCCAAGTCCTCCTATAACTGAGATGCTTCCCAGGGCTCTGTATCACACCCAGATGAGAATGTGACCTTTCTCAGGGGACACTGTGGCCTGTCTGTGTGGGTTGGACTTTCTGGGTAAAATAGACACATTTTGGCTTTTTCCACTTCTAAGCCTGAATCAGACAATGCAAAACACAGAGAATGGGGTTTTTGCAGCATTTGAGCATCACGGGATGATCTCATTTGAAAGCCTTGTTCTCCCAACACTGGTATTTGGGAGGGCAGGCCAGAACAGTGGGAATCAAATCTCTGTGCTGATTTTTGGATGCCTGAGCTGTTATGCTGAGGACAAGTGGTGAATGGGCTGGCACTTGTGTTTCCCTGCCCACAGTGTCTGTCCTTCAGCAAGCCCCCGGAGCCTCCTCTTGCCTGTCATCTCCTCAGACAGATCATAGACATCTCCCCAGCCCATCCTTCTCTAAAAGGGGATGTTAAGCAGGAACATAGGATTAAAGAAAGTGAAGTTTGCTTGCAGCTGCTCTGTCCTGTCCGTTCCACTCAGCATCAGTGCGATTAAATGCCTTCTTTTGGGTGTCAGGTTCTGTCTGTGCCTAGCACTGAGTTGCCAGCACAGCCCAGTGCCCTGATCACTCTCCCTTCCCAGATTGGTTCCACCTTTGTATCCCTTTCCTACCCCACTGGCTGGTGTCAGCAGCCTATTTGAAGTTGAATGAATTAGCACCGAAGAAATAACTGATAAAAATACACATTAGCACCAAGCAAACTACAAAGAAGGAATTGGCTTCCTGACGGGAGCATTCAGTACCATCTGGGAACTCTCAGTGTCCGGGGACAGGCTACGTTTTGCCACAAATATTTGAGCGTCATTAAAATTTTTTCCCAAAGGAAAGAACCAATTCTGACACACAAACATTATTTTGAGTGGTGAGGCTCTCAAAAGAAAGGTTTTTCATCATGTAAATTTTCTTTCAGTCAGAATGGTCATTGCAAACTTATCTGGTTTTTCTATGTAAATATGAAATTTTCCCTGAGTACTTGGATGTTGACAGGATGGAGGAAATGTGTGTCCCAAGCTAATCTTTGGAGAAAAACATGCAAATAGAGCAGTGATAATAATGAGAATGGGCAGCTCGTGTCCATGAGCTTTTTGGGAACCAACACAATCCTAGCTGCTATGATGGACTAAAGCCAGAGAAAATTCTCTTATTTTGGGTCATTTGTGAAACATCCTGAGTATTGTTTTCAAAGCAAGGGAACTTTCTAGGAAATCTTTCCCCTAAGTGTTTTCATGTGTAATCCGATGTTGAGCTGCAGCAGAGCCTGTCTCTGGGATTTAGTGCTGCTCCTCTGCACCTTCATCTGTGTTAAAGCCTTTAGTTCACTTCTAACCTCTAATTTTAGTGAAATTATCTCATTAGGGACCTCAGTCTGCTCAAGACAGAGCTCCAAGGGGTCTCACACACCCATCTACATGGCATCTCTGTAGGAGAATTCCCTTACCTTCAGGGGAAAAAAGGACACTTTGGGAATCCTAATGGCTGTTTTCCCTGGTTTGAGATCCATAATTCTCGTTTTTAAGGATTCTCAGGTGTATCCCTCCCTGCCCTGGCACCAAGCAGCGCTGTTAGCTCTGAATACATTGAAACCTATGGTAGATAAAAGGGAATGATGTTCTTTGTGAGAAGATGTGCTTGATATACTTGAAATATTTCGTTAAAAGCAAAGTACCCCTCTTCCCAGCCGCTGAGCTGTGGGTTAAGGTGTCCTGTAACATGGATTCTCCTGTGAACAGAGCCCTATGCTTTCTGCTGCTGCTGCATTAAAAGCCCTCAACCTTGCCTTACTGATATCTTTATCAAATTCTTGTTGAAACATGTTTTTTTTTTTAAAAAAACGCACACACAGAGACACAACCCAGCAGTGAAAGCTCTAAGTTAACGCCTCATGTTCTTCTCAGATTTCCAAAGCACTGAGGCCTTGAGAATATGTTTCCAATATCCTCTCATCTCTCTCTGTTAGTGTTTTACTCAGCTCCATGCTGGGGAGGTCCTGACCCCGGCAATCTCCAGGGAAGGGGGTGGGAAGGGGGGTCAGGCCAGGCTGGAAACCTGCAGGCCACAGCCTGTGAAATCAGCCCCGTTTCCTCGACTCCTTTAATACATTTAACCTGGAAGAGGCCGTCGCCGGCCAAAGATTAGATTACCAATGTTGGCATGTTTGGCCTAACAAATGGCAAATGGATGACGTGCCAGGCAACAGCTAATCAGTGCTGACACAGATCCATGGGCAGGCCTTTTCCAGCAGGGGATAGTTCATGGCTGCAGCCAACTTTGGACCTGACGACTGAAAGGAGAGTTGAGAAGGCCACCGGAGTACCTGTCTCTTTGAATCTCAGGGCTCCCAAACTGTGTGTCATTTTTTAAAGGTCTCCCTGGCCCTCTCAGAGGACGATCTAAATGTCCCGTGCTCCTCCAGGCGATAGGACACGAGAGCTTGAACCTTTCTCGTAGCAAAGCCGCTCTGTGTGTGTCTCTCTGTGTACACCTATATCCTGACTGTCACTAATTCCTGGGCAGAAGGGAAAAGAAATTGTTTCTGCAGTGTTGCTTTGAAAGGATAGCGGGGTCACCAGCCTTGTTTGAGAAATGGTTTTTAAAATGTTTTTTGAAATGCTTTTCCGTGGTCCTGGCTTTTGGAGTGTTTCTGGCTCCTGTTCTGTGACATGGCTCTCGCAGAAGGGTGGCAGTGGGAGGTGATGGCCAAGGTGCTGCTGGTCTCTGGCCCAGCAAGGCTGCTTTGCAGTGCTCCAGTTTAATTTCAAATTCTCTGTTCTTTGATTCCTCTTATGTCCAAAAGCCTGTTACACCTACATTTTGCATTCTGCTGAGCATTTTTACCTCTGCTCTTAACTCACTTTGATATGTGTACCTGTCACTGATGTCCTCTCCTCCTTTCTTCTGTGGGCTAGTGAGGAAGAGCCTTCTCTGAGGGTAATCAACTAAACCAACCCAAATTTTGAAAGGAAGAGCTGTCTAATTGCTAAAACTATCAGTCACAAGATCCCAGTTCCATTCCTAGCTATTGTGCTGTATGGCCTCAGTCAGGTTAATTGTCTTTTAGCTTTGTAGCTCTTCCACTCTGAAATGAGAGTGTTTCACTGGCTAAGTGAGCTCTGCAGGGTGTGAGGAGCAGGAGCAGAGTCACTGTGAAACACTGAAACATTCTAGACAAGGCTGGGGAAAGGAGCCTGCAGTGAGGTCCTGTTTGGGGTAAGCTCAGCCTATTTGGACCTCTCTGTGCTAAATCAAAGACCCTTTGGATGAGATACCTGTCCTGAGGAGGTCCATGTGCTGTGCTTTACCCAAGGGGGGAGGAGCAGGCAGGCCACGGAAGCAGGAGGTGATGAAGGGGAGAGGAAGAGCACTCGAGCAGAGTGTGTCACAGGCTGAAGCTTGGCATCCAGAGAGCAGCAAACACAGCTGGATGTCAACTAAGAGACTACCAGAGAGAACTAAGAGAACATATGCTTTGTTTGCCTCATTGAACTGATGGCATTCGATCCAAAGTCTTCCTTTCTGCTTTCCTGTGAGCATTTCGAGCTCATTTGCTTGATGGCAGGATATCACTCTGGTACCTTTCTTAGAAGGCATCTGCACGGTAGTGTTTGATGCTGTTGACAGCCTGGTCGGCTGCCAGTCAACTTTATCTTCAGTGGCTGATTCCAGTTGTAAGGATTGCTGTTGCAGATCAGGCTTGTGCACCTACATGCTTCAGACCTTCACAAACCTTGTCAGGCCAGGATATATCACAGAGAATGTTTTCTTGGTCCAGAACTCATCAGACTTAATGCTAGACATAACTTTGGTCAAATCAAAGAGAACCATCTGTACTTCTAATACAGTCATGGAAGCAAACCAGGCTGTCCTGCAGGGAGTGTTCCTTCTGTCTTGAAATGGAAGATCGTGGTTGAAATCAAGGAGTAGCCCTTTGGAAGCTGTTCTGTCTTTTGCAGATAAAGGGAGTCTGGGTGACTAGTTTAGATCTGGAAAGCTGTTAGTCATGGGAAATGAATCCCAACTTTTGAGAGGAAATCTGTGCCAGAAGTTGAAGACTGAGAACCTCTGGGAATAATGCAAGACCTCCAGGTGCCTTTGGACCATTGCCATGAAGATCCTGAGACATCTGCCATGTGTTGTAGCAGAAATGGCTGCTGCTGTTTGAAATTGCTTTTTGTCACATGTGCTTTGGATGTTGGCTCATTGTTGGAGAAGGATGTGCTTTGCCTCGGCTCCTTTGCTATTCCTGGCTGTTGGGATGGCCACTGCTTTTTTATGCTTGTACTGACAAGATGTCTTATCTTATTTCATTGCCAGCAGGGCCAGCAAGTACCAAAAGTGTGAAATTTGTCTTTCTGAACAGTTCCTGAGAGCAGAGCACTGAGCGTGGCTGCACATTGATGAGGCTCATACATTTGTGTGGCCTGAACTTTTTTAAAAAATAATTTATTTACATTCTGGCTTTGGAATGTTGGTTTTATATCCATATTTGTTTTGGGGAATACTCTGGTGTTTTGTTTAGCCTTAGTAACTGGAGGAATTAATGGAGCTCTGCCTTATGGGCATGTGAGTGGAATAGATTTCTGTATATAGTGAATCTGTCTCGCCAAGGTGGGAAGGCCCTGGGACAGGCTGACCAGAGGAGCAGTGGATTCCCCATCCCTGGAAGTGTCCAGGGCCAGCTTGGACAAGGTTTGGAGCAGCCTGGTCCATTGGAAGGTGTCCCTGCCCATGGCAGGGGCTGGAACTGGGTGGTCTTTAAAGTCCAACCCAGACCATTCTGGGATTCTTTGATAAGGTGGGCTCGTTTTTGTTCTTGGAGTGATGGTGGACCTGCATTTAAAATACTCACAATCCAAGGAAAAACAAGGGAGGGAACCAAGACAGAAAGTTGATGGGATTTCCCAGGATATATGTTTTCTGCTTTTGTTTTCTTCAGAAATGAAGAGAAAAATAAGGGTGAGGAGGCACAGGAAGGCTAATCTGTGCCTAAGGAGGCTGGAGTTGGGAAAGACAGAGGCTGTGCTGCTGTGCAGCTCAGGGTAGTCTCATCAACCACTGTCTCATGCTGAAAGCTGCTCCTTGGTCATGCGTGCAAAGGGGATGAGATGGAGGCAGAGGAGGACCTGGGGGAAGGAAGAGAAGAGAGCGAAGATGTTGAAGGGGGTGGGGAAGATGTGGAAAAAACAAAACGGTTGCAGGGCAGAGGAAGGGAGGCTGGTTCAGTTTAATTAGGAGGGAACATGAGCGAGAGCTCCAAGAGCACACGCACACACACGCATGCACACACCCTCTGCTCCACACCCTCACCCCCCAGAGAAAAAAAATTCATCACACCGATTTTTTCATGGTCTGGCAGTCAAGTGATAAAATTATCAGATGAGGGTCCCATTCTCCTTTCCTGCAGTCACTTTCGCCAAGTGCACCACGTCTGAAATAATGAAGCAGATTTGATTAAATTTTCGCTGGCTGAAGCAGCCACGCTAATTTGGAGATGGGCTTATTAGTTTAATGACCGATCCGAATAATCAGAATTCATTAGCATTAGTGCCACTATTGTCAGCTCAACATTAGCCCTGGGCTCCAGTACACAAAGATGCATGGTTATATATTTATATAGAGGGAGGCTGTGTTTATAAAGGGTGAAATGGAGAGGGGGGGAAGCAAAAGAAAAACTATATATGTGCATTTACATTTTATACTCTTCTTCTCATCCCTTCCTGCATATCCTTGTCCATTAGCAGTCTACTGAATGAGGAATCAAAACAAAATGAGGCTTTGTGAGGGGCTCAGTGTTGCTCTGCCATGGGCCGTGCTCAGTGCTCAGGGCAGGGCAACTTCAGGGCCCAATTTGCAGATCAAAGCAGTCGGGGTTGTTTTCCTATAAGATGCTGTTGACTTCGATGGCCATTACTTGGATCCGGAGATGCTCGGGAAGTCCTTAGGGTTTGGAGCTGGGAGAAGCCACAAGGGAAGCCTGGAGATTTTAAGGTATTTACTCTGCTTCTCTCTGACGAAATGAGTGAGCTGTCACTTGGTGAAAGTCTCTCAGAGAGACTTTGGGCCTCATTTTCTGTCACCGTGAAGGTATGATCTGGTAGTTCCTCTACCAAAATCACTGAAGCTTGCAGAGGGTTGGCTTAAATGAAGAGAAAAGAAATTCAGTTCCCAGAGCTCTGATGGTGGTAGCAACTTAGCTGTCAGCTCCAACTACTGCTCAGTTAAATGCAATAAAACAAGATTAATTTAACATTAAGGCTGCACAAAATGTCAAAAAATACAAATTATGAACCCTGATGTTTACTCAGGCTGATGGTGTGTCATGTCTGTCTTCTGATAAACATCTTTTCATGGAGAGAATACTATATTAAGTTCTGTACTTAGCAGAAAATACAGGAATGTGCAAGACAACTTATGCTGTAGGAAAGAGTTGTTGTAGTTATTAGTAGTGTTTGCATTTCCTTCCATTGGGATCTTTTAAAATGGTGAAATTGTGTCACTATATCTTTTGCTTTTTTGGGTTGTTGGGATTTTTTTACCTGATGTTCTTGTTCACATTTATAAAATGGATTTTAGGATATCTAGGTTAATATGTATCACCTTAGAAAGTGCGTGCTTTCCAGAGGATTTCTCCAGGTATTGGTTAAAATGTGTGAGGCAAACAGTTCAGTGAGTGTAGCTTTGATTCCTCCCAGGAGCACAGCCCAGAGTCCATTCCTGCGCACGAGGTGCCATGGCTGTGCAGTGTGTTGGGCTGTGGTGGGAGAGCCCTGTGAGACCCAGACCTGAGAGCCCTTGCACCAAATCCATTGAACTCCTGCTGCAGCACAGGTGTTCTGGGGCAGCATCGAACACATCCTTTGCTTTCCCTCATTTCTGCGCTGCTTTGAACAGAGGTGCTTTGCTTTTCACCTGAAGGGGCATTCCATCACCATTATATTGACAAAGTAAGATATATTAAAATAATATCCCAGGGACTGGGAATAAATCACTAATATTTGGAGAAGCATTGTGACACCCATCTGTCCGTGACCTCTGTTTATACATTGATATATTGGGGAGAGCACAAGGCACTGGAGTGAGGTGAGTAATAGCAAAGCCAAAAGCATTTACACAGCTAAGGATGATTGAGTACACAGAGTTCCTCATCTGCTTCATTAGAACTTGTCTGAAAGCTCTGCTGTGGGCAGATACATTCATTTTAACTTTGCACCTTCGGCTTAGATCCCTCCTATGGGCTCCTCTGACCTTCTCTGCAGCTGGTGGAATCTGGAGAGAGCAGCAGGAAGGTCCATCCCTGAATCACAGAACTCCTGAGTGTTAAATATATGTTTTTAAGGACTGATGAGGGGACTGTTCCCCTGCAAGTCTCGTGTCCCAGAGAAGAATATCTTGTGGAGAAATGTGCTATAAATGGGCAGTTCAGTTGCTTTCATGTAACCATGGCATTGCTTGCATTAATCAAGCATGGGGACTTGAAAAAAATCCCAGTTGCCTTTACTGATTTCTGCTTCTCGGTACTTGCACCTGCTGGGTGCATGTACCTTCCTTCCACCATGCTCAGCACCACCGACACTCTCACTGTGCCATTTCCCTGGGTCCTCACAGCTGCTCTTGGGCTGGGCTGGCAAACAAATAACTGCAACATGAATTTCTCCAAGAACATGAGCCTAGGACTGGGCTTAAAATCCCAGCACCATGGTATTGGTGGGCATCTGGAACTGAGGCCATGAAGTGTTTCCCTGTTTTCACGAGTATCAGGTAAAGAAGGACTCAGTACTGCTGTTAGGGGTCACTTTTTACTTTTTTCCATTGGGTATAGTTTTGTGACTCTCCTTGGATTGATTTGATGAATCCCATCATTGCATCACTGACTGATTCTCGTCACTTATTAGCTTGTCTTTGGCGTCTCTTCATCACTGCCAGACGTGGGAGTGGGAGCTTTTAGAAGTCCTGATTCCTTTAGCCATTTGAATAAATGAGCAGACTTTTATGTGTCAGCCCTCCTCTGGAAATCTGCCCTTTAAGAGATTCAGTAGATGCTTAGTTATTGGAAATCTGGAGCTGATTTGATGGGTTGGAGTCCTTTAAGAACCTGACTCTTAGCTCATTCAATAGTCTGACTCCATGTTTCAGTTTTGGATGGAGTTCAGAGTGACAGATGTTAACCTTGAATTGCTTTTTGGTGTCTCGGTTCCTGCAGTGTTGGGTGTTGGAAATATTGATCCTGGGTTTTGCTTTGTTATTAACTTGTTGTGCAGCTTAGTAATTTATTTTTCCCTGTGATCCCTTGCATGCAGAGCTGAGGAGTCTGACTGAGTCCAGCTTTTTCACTGGGCTTGATACTGTCCTAGGAAACAGTAAGTGACAGTTCACTCCAAGTAGATGTGCACTGCATGTAAATTCACCATCATGAAGGTCTGCAAGCCATACACTAAAAGCTTTTCTTCCTTCCATTAATTTTAGTTGGTATTCCTGAGCACTAATATTTAAAAAAGGATTTGATTCTTCAAACATTGAATGGATCTTGCTGGGTCAGCATTGGCTTCAGCTTCTCGTTGTCACCAGTGAGGCTCTTCTGCTGTTTAGGTTGGCAGAGGAGGGGGGGATGCATGAGGTTGGTTTGGGAATTTGTCTCCACCTTGGCCATGATGAAGGGAGATGCCTGCATATGCTTCCTTGTTCACTAGTTGGGTGCTAAGAATCAGATACAGAAAAACTGGCACTGAAGGTGTTCCCTGCATAGTTGAAAGGACTGCTGGTACCTCTCTGTGTGCTCAGGGTCTCTGTATTTCTAGTACTGTATGGAATGGGACACTGGTATTGCCAAAAGGTCCAAATGGCCTTTGAGTGTCCCCTGGAGTTTGGATAGTTAATGGGAATGTCCTTGCCTAATGTACCCATGGGGATTTTGAAGGGCCATAACATTTTTGTGAGAATGAAATGAAGTAGGACCTCAAGAGACCTGCAGTCGAGGATGGGGACAGTCTAGAGAGAATCCCAGAATCAGTTAGGCTAGAAAAGACCTCTGAGATTTGAGTCCAACCTACGACCCAGCACCACCACGTCAAGCAAGCCAGAACACTGAGTGCCATGTCCAGTCTTTCCTTAAACACCTCCAGGGATAGTGACTCCACCACCTCCCTGAGCAGCACATTGAAGTAACAGAGGGGACTCAGGAAATATTTTGTGGAAAGGCCCTTGTTAAGGGACCAGGACACTGAAGAAAAATGCGAGTCTCCCACAACAGGAAATCTGCTAAAATATGCGACATAAGAAACCAAGTCTCGCAGCAATGTGAAAGGATGACTGGAGTGTGCACAATTACAGCCATGAGAAAGCACTTCTGCTCCAGCAGAGGTAAAGCAAAGTTGAAGCTCAGTGTAGGATTTGTGTGTCAGCTCTGTTGCCTTCACAAGCCCTGGGAATGACTCACCTGGAGCTGACCAGTGAAGTCTTTCCCCAAGCCATGCCAGCTCTAGTCTGGGCAAATCAGGAATGTGTCAGCATGATGGTATGAGGATGAGTAAATCTGCAACACCTCAAAGCTGGCACGAGAGGATACAGTGTGATTTCCTCCCCAGCTGGTACAGACCTGGGGCCAGCGGCTCAGCATGAGCCAAGGTGGAACGGAGGGAAATTGTGAGTTAGAGCCTGCTTGTTCCAGTGCAGGGTTTGCACACAGGATCCTGCCAGAGGTGGATGCTCCCTGTACTTCTGTAGGAAGAACTTAGAATCTATAAAACACCTACAAATAAGCACCTGGGTTATTGTCTGACACACCACACTGTATGACAATTTGTCTGTACATGGGTAGAAAGGTTTCTGGGGAAGTTTAAAAGCTCTTCTTGGTGAGACCAGGGCGCATCAGGTGTGTTACCCTGGAATTGCTGCTTACAGAAGCCTCTTTTGGTGGCCAAAATGGCACCAAGACATGGCATCAGCCCAGTATTTTCTTCTCTGAGCAGTTTCTTGAACAGCAGTTCTTGTGACTTGCATTGAAGAACTGGCCTGGGAGGAGCAGTTGGGGAGGGTGGGTTTGGAAGGAGCTTTGCCAAGCTGAATTTCTAGGTGGTGCTCACTTCTCCTTGGTTTGAAATCTTTGTTCTGTTCAGTAATCCCCTCATTTTCATGCTCTTCATACTTTCCTGTGAAGAAAGAATTTATTTCCAAGGACCTGCAGGTTGTGCACCAGTAATTAAATAATAACAATTCCTGGCTTAGCCCTCTGTACACCTCTGATTTAGCTTGTGTGGGGTTTTTTGATTCAATAGGAAAAAATGCTCTGCTGCATGAAAATAATAAATTTATAACACATATTGCTTCACAGAACACTGTGAGAATTACACCACCTGAACAGATTGATCAGCTGCCATTAGAATTCAAATGTACGTTTAGGTGGAACGTTATTTACACTACAGACAGCTGAATTCAGAATACATCAGTGAAGGTTCTTATCCAGGTTTTTGAAATTGGAAACCAGTGTGTTACATTGCATCATTCCCTGGGAGCGTGAGGCAGCCGTTCAGGTTGGAAACTACTTGGATTGAGCCCCGTGCCATGGGATTCCTGCCCATGGAGAGCATTCCTCGGGGTGTGTCTGTGCCCTGATTTCACCTGCAGCCCCTCCGAGCCCAAGTGTTCATCCTGCGTGGCCCACACAGCACCTTGCTCAGCCCTGCACACCTGAGGCACGCAGGGACTCATAAAACAAGCTGCTTGTTGGGTTGCTAGGGAGTGGCAGCAGGAAAGCTCCCTTTGGAGAGGGGTTATGGCATATAAACCACGCACCTACGCAAACCAGCGCATTTAATTTCCCTGATTTATTGGTGTGAGCTTCTTGCACCTTCAGGGATGGAGTATTATCTGCTATTCCCGTAAAAGGGGAATGCCTGCTGTTCCCTCCTCTGCTGGCAGCTGGAGGAAAACCGATGGCTGTGGAAGGTGGCAGAGCAGAGTTCTGGGAATGACTGAACTGCAGTATTGCTGCTCCTTTCAAACTTCCCAACTAAAAGATGCAGTGGGGATTTAGAGCCCTTAGAGTCCAATCCCCTACAACAGAGAGACAGTTCCAGGAGGAGCTTTGATCCACTGGCTGGCACTTCCAGGCTCCCAGTTCTGCTGCAGTACTTGGAGGGAGAATTGTTCTGGCTGTGCTTCCTGGGGCTGGAGGCTCGGCCCTGTTCAGGGGATGTGCCCTGCCCTGGGCTGCTCCATCCAGGATAAGTGCCAGCAGGAAGGTGTGTCCAGCAGCTGAGACAGTTCTGCTTCACTTTCACTTGGGCAAGAAGGGAAAAAGGAAATTCACTGGGAGTACTTCAATCCAGTCCTGCAGTCAGATGGCAAATGCTGACTCCTGGTCAGCTGCAGTGGGTCAGTACAAATCATTCTCTGTGGGCGCCCACTGACAGCCCCCATGTGTTTCTGAGAGGCTGTTACAGCAAATGCTAAACTGCAAGGGAATTGGCTATTGCCTGCTTGCCAGGAGTTCTCAGTGGTGCAAAACACAGCTTTGATATTTCTCCATGGCTGTCCCAATTTCCATTTAAAAGGAAAAAAATAGGCTTTTCAATAAGGAGGCTCCTGACAGGCAATTATTGTAACACTGGCACAGATCTTTCCTTCTCAAAACTGGCTGATTTAAGGGAGCCAAGATTGCAACACTTTTGGAATCTGTTGGTCAGAGGTATGGAGCTGGCTGTCTTGTGAGGTTTCTAGTTCTTCTTGGCTTGGGAGCAGAGGTGGGCTGCCAAAAGGTAGAGGCGTAAAAATCTTTCCTTTTGAAGTTAATCAAATAATTTGAACATTTCTCACCTCTACCTTGAGACCGTTGGGATTAATCCAGTGGCATATGGTAACCTTGAAAGACCTCCAGCACTCATATCAGAGTTGTCTCTCTAGTTTTAATGTGTATGAATTCTCCCCTGCAATCTTTCCTCTTTTCTGACGACATTACCAAATCCCTGGGCAGCTCTGGAGGATTTCTCCGGAGATTCCCCAAAGCAGCAGCTGTGGCCATCTGAGGAGAGCTGAAGGACTGGAGCACTGTGTGTTCCCAGAGCGACAGGAGAGCCTGAGCAGGGAGCCTGCAGTGAAATCCTGGGGCTCAGAGGTGAAATGGAAAGCTTATTTAACATTTATTTGCAGCCCTTCATGCTTTTCAAACTTGTTGTTTGAAGTAACAGGGAAAAAACCTTAAAATTATTCTGAGAGCACTTCAGGGAGAAAACCAAGGAATCTGGGATCTCCTGAGCTACAGGACATGCTCCTGTCCTTCCGAGGAGGCCCTGCTGGCAACAGTTTGAGCCCAGGGGACATGGCAGAGCCGGATGATTCAATGTTGAGGTGCAAACCTGGGAGCTGATGGATTGATGACTGAGCTGTCACTGCTTTGCCACAAACTTTCTGTATGATCCTATGCAAAATGCTAAAAGTTCCTGTGATTAGGATTGTGGGTTTTGAAATGTCTATTTTGAAAAGACCATTATAAAACAAGGCCACTGTGTTGGAGCAGGCCAGCCTGTTGGTACTTGCACAGTAACTTGAGCAGCAACTGGTTTGGCCGTAATTAAACTTGCCAGACTTTGAGTTCCTCACCTCAGGAACAGGACTAATTGTTTCTCATCACCTGACAAAAAGCATTGAGAGGATGAAAGGTGTTGAAGTTGCCTTTAAATTCAGCTGTGGGGAGAGTGAAATGATAAACTGGATATATCACACAGAATTAGGGAGGTGAGGACAGCTCCTTCAGTCGTCCATGAGGTTATTCTCCACCTGGCTGCAAGACAGTGAAGGTAAGCCAACGGTGGCGGAGAATAGGCCACAAGCAGCATCTGAATTACTGCTTTTACCCAGAATTCTTAAATCTGGGAGATTTTAATTGAAAAGACCTTTGAGGTCATCTTGCTCCAACACAGGATTATTGGGATCAGAAGGCATGCAGGTTTCAGACACTTGGCTTTGCTTTGCCACCCAAATAAGGAATTTTTGCAGCTCCTGAGGGTAGGAGGATTTCCCCACTGAGCTTCTGGAGCAGCATGATGGGAAAAGCCAAACAGCGAAGAAGTTAATGTAAAAGAAAAACAGATGCAAATCTTTCTCTAAGAACTAAGCTGATACAGAACTAATTTTTTTTCTTCCCCTGACTCAGAAAACAGTTCTAGTCATTGTGATTGTTCCTTATGGGGGTTTTTGTGTCTGGATGGATCCAGAATAAGAAAGTTCCAAAGCTCTTCAAGAAAGTTCCTGGTGGTGTCAGCCACGCCATATTCCAGATTACGCAGCAGTTAAATTCAGATAAAAATCTGTGCTTGCTTTGATTCAGCAAAGCAATTAACCATGTGCTTTAGATCCACTTGGGATTTGAGCATAACCTTAAAGTTAAGCATGTACTTAACATTTTGCTGAGCAGGGCCCTGAGTCTTTAACCCTTGCTGGAACCCCTTCCTAATGAGTGCTGGCATAGAACTGGCCTGTTTCTCAATAATGTTTGATTTTTTTGCAACCTAGAAGTCTTTCAGTTTCAGTGGGCTTTGGATCAGGGCCCAAGAATGCAATCCAGAAATAATAATTTACCGTATTTACATTGCATGTAAATTATATATGAAGAAATGAAATGGCATAATGAATCAACCACAGGGGCTTTTCTTCCCCTCTGATACCAGAAGAGAAAAAGCCTGTAGGCAGCTCACAACTTTTCTTACTAATACTCTTGAGCCCTTCTCTTATTAAGTCTTCTGTTTTGTCTGGCAAAGCCTCCTCTAATGTTACCCTCAGTACAACCTTCTTAGTCCATAAATGAGATTTTGATTCTGCTGTTATTAAAATGTACCACTGAGCACATGGTTTACTGGTGGGAAAATCCCATTAAGTATTTCTGAAATACCCTTTAACTACTTGATTTTTAAGATGATAGGCAAAACTTAACACTCCTCACAATTATATGTACAATAGCTGGTGCACTCACCAGTCTGGAGATAGGAAGGGGAAAAAGAAGATATTGAGTCTTGTGTTTTAATGGCTTTGCTGACTGGAGGGTGTGGAGGACCCTGAATTTAATATAAATTACTGAGGCTTTGAGCCTGTTCTGTTCTGTGAAAATACACTGTGATGAGGCAGTCCAGGATCCCTTGCAGATGGAAGAGTGAATCAAGAGGTACAAGCTGGAGCTCTTAAAACAAGGATCTGTTTTGTATGGAAAAGGCTCCTTCCCTAAGATGACAGTCCAGGGGGTTTCCTGTTCCTCTACACTGCCAAGGGTGTGTCACCAGTTTGTCACAGTGAGTGGTTTGGGTCACTCAAAGGTATCAGCAAAAACAAGTTTAGCAGGAAAGTGAAAGTGCAACAGAATCAGTTGGCCAGGTTCATCCTCCTGCTTACCAGATGGTGAAAGCACACAGAGAAAAATCAGACTGAAATTTTAATCAACCAAGCTAAAACTAAGATCAACCTAAAATGATCTTTGTGGAGGCTGGGGATGGAAAAAGGGTAGGGGTGGGAAAGAGTAAGGATAGAAGGGAGTAAGGGAGACCTTCTCATTGTGTCACCAGGCTCACTTTCAGTGGCTGGCTAGGTCTGTGAAGGACTTCCTAGGCAGAGCTGGAGTTGGCACACAGAGACTTAGGGTTTCTAGTCCAAAGACATTAAACAGAGAATTTGCAAGTTTGTTTCAGTACTGGAGTCTGTGCCTTCGTTTATTCATTCATGGTTGATGTTTTTCCCCCAAGAATCACAGAGTTACAGAATCCTAGAAAGGGTTGCGTCAGGAGGGACCTTAAAGCCCATTCAGTGCCACCCCTGCCATGGCAGGGACACCTCCCACTGTCCCAGGCTGCTCCAAGCCCTGTCCAGCCTGGCCTTGGACACTGCCAGGGATCCAGGGGCAGCCACAGCTTCTCTGGGCACCTTGGTGTTTTTCCTCCTTCATTGTTCTCCTCTGAGATGGCTGATGGTGTTCCACTGAATTCAGGGAGCCTCAGAATACTTTAGCCTGAACTAAGGCTTCAGATCTAATCTCCAGAAGGGTTTGAACTGAACCTCTGGTCCAAAATCAGTTCCTTGGGCCAGGTGAAGCATGGCTGCAAAATGCACAGCTCTTCTTCTTCTTTGGCCAGTTGTTATTACTCCATTTGGTGAAACATTAGAGTAAGAGTGTATTCATAAATAAATTTAAAAGGATAATGCATGATGAATAGACTGTGTAAGCATATTACAGGCATGGTTATTATGTGATATAGGTGATCATAAGTCATGGTTAAATGCAACCTATTGACCAACTGGACTCTGTAAAAGTCTGTAACAAGACATTAGCCACTTGTTAACAGAGCTAGTAATCATTTATTGATCTTCCATGCAGTATTTATACATCCGCCACCCTACAAAGTGTGGAATTCAATTCCAGCATCTGCTTTCAAGTCCCACTTACTCTAATGGGTGACACAAATCTCTCACTTCAAAATGTTGAACTGTCAGAGATTGTCAGGGCTGATAAGAGGTGAGTGCTGTCCTCAAGTGCATGAGGGTCTGTTCTACCAGAGTGGTGATACCACTGGGCTGCCTGGGTTGGAGAAAGAGGTAACTCAGTTTTTGTGAAGGATGTTGATAGTTTTGCATTTGGTTTTGTTCAGGTTAGAAATGAAATACTCTCATTTGGAAAACCATAACTAACAGGTATTGAGACCATCAGCAGGGACAGCACCAGGGATGGGCTTCCCAACAGGCCGCAGCTGGGACTGCTCAGGTCCTCAGGGCTGCAGAAATCCAAGCCAAGGCTCCCAAAGCTCCTGAGAAATGAGGCAGACCAACCCATCCCCACTGAATCCTTCTGTTTGAAAGAAATAGTGATTCCCAAAAGGAGTGCTTAGCTTGAATTGTTCTCTCAATCTTTATTCATCCCATCCAGACACAAGTGAGAAAGCAGAGCGATCCAACTGTCCCAGCACAGTGAGATAAGAAGCAAATAAGGTCCCCAAAAGTCAGGGTTACAATTTTAGAAATCTCTGATGGCTGGAGATTTGGTAATGGTCTCCCTGTGAGAGGGGGCAAATTGTCAGAGTGGGTTGGACAGGGAGAAGGAATTAAAAGGTTGAAGGTGCAGGGAAATGAAAGAGAGAGAGAAATAAGCAGTGGGGAAAGGGACAGAAGGAATCAGCCTTGTTAAAGTAAGGCAGCGCAATAATAAATACCCCGGAAAGCCCACAAGGCAGTCCTGCAGTGTAGAGTGACACTGGGGACAGCCCTGCATTTCTCTCCTTCTGGTGGGTGGAAGGAGTGATTTTATCATGAGAGTGAGAAAAAATGATGGAATGGCACGTTCATGAAGCAACAGAGTGAGGAAATGGAAGACACAGAGCCCTGGAGGCTGGGAGAGGATGGCCCTTAATTCCCTCTGTGTCTCTCTGTGTTCCTCTGGCTCTGGGCCTCGGAGCACACACAGCCCATCTGATTTAATAAAGGCAGGAAGCAAACGGTGCCGGAGCCATGAGAGACTGCAGAGAGGGGTTGGAGAAGGGTCAAACTCATTTGTCATGGGATGGGATGGAGAGTGTGGGGAGGGGGAGATGCTCGGAGGCTTAAGAGGAGTGGAAATAGTTACAGCACTGGAAAAATGGATGTTACCACAGCTGACCCGAGCGCTGTGCTGCAGTGTGGCTTCTGGGGGTAAGGACAACATCCTGGCCTTTCATCCTCTCCCTTTTCTCACTTTGGGATGGGGTTTTGTAGTTTCATTCTTTGCAGCTTATTCAGTGTCCCTGCGAGCTGGCTATATTTAGTGTTTGTAGCACACAGGGACTCGAGTCGGGGTCCCTGCAGGGCTCTTGCTGCTCCAGAACATCTGTCCTTCACAAACTGATGCCTCCTCCCAGCTGTAGCAGGGACTTCTCAAACTGTGTGTTCCTCATGCAGCCAGACTCCAAATGAACTTTCCACTCGCGTGCAGAGGGACTTCAAAGGCTCTTTGTTGACCATGGCAAGTGATGAAGCATCAGCTCGAGAGATAACCAGGGAGAAAATGCACAAGCACAGCCCACACATTGGTTCCTCCTGCTCGGTGAGGAGCCCAGGAGAGGCTCTGGGATGGCCACCATGGCCAGGGGAGTTCTCCATGTGTCTGCAGGAGCAGGAGCAGCACAGGCAGCTGCCCTGGTGCCAGGGCTGGGGGCAAGGGGGTCACTTCATTCCCACTGAGGGGTACCTGGGTAATGCCCGTGCTTCAGCAGGAATGGTCACAAATAGATGTCACCCTGTCATTAATGAACTGCCTGAATATATCCATTAAAATCCCATCAACCATGTAAAAAGTGCTTTCATTCCAGGAGGAAGTTCAAGAGTTCTAGGTGTTGTGTTGCATCTCAGGACCAACTTTGCTCATGGCAACAAATCTGTTTATTTCTAATGTCGTTTTTGGATTGAAAACAAGTTGTTGTTTTGGGGTTTTTTAAACATGAAACTAAAACCAGGCATTACAGGCATCAGGTCAGCAAACAATGAGAACAGATCTGAACTTTCCCTCAGAGATGTTTATTGAAGTTCAAGGGGTTTTTCTCACTCACTCTTTCTTGCTGTGGAAGGAAATCCTAAAATAGCACAGTCAAAACTTTTTTCTCAGCATGTTTCTGGTTCAGCAAGGAATTAGAATTATTGAGTCATAAAGGGTGGGAAAATGCAATTTTTAAGTGAAAATATTTTCCTAATTTTTCTCCTTGCTAATTTCTCTCAAGTTTTAAAGGTATTTGCAAAATTCAGAACCTTACATACAGCTTTTACAGCTGACTGAAGCAGGTACTGTTCCCTGAAGTCTCCATTTCTGTCCCCAGTTAAATACGCAGATTTAATTTGGCAAAAACTCAGCCTGTACCAAACATTATAAACTCACCATTATAATTCACCTAAAGATAATTTTTCCTTCTTCAGTGCCTGCTGCATCCTCATTGTCCCTCATAAATGGGCTGATGAATGAGGAGGCTCAGGCTGAGGGCTGACACAGGATTAGGAGAACTCTGCAGATGGACACCCTCGGAATATCTTGGTTTATAATAGTGTTTGTAGTTTAATGTGGTGTCTCTTAGAGATATGTGGTATCTTCTCTCTCTTGGGGTTCCCTCATCAGAGCTCTGCAGAGAATAGAAAAATGCCTTTTGGGGTGGTCTCAGGGCCCCAAAACCTCACAGCAGCCTGCAAGGCTGTACCTGGAGTAGGGTTGGGATGGCACTGACAGAATATACTTCAGGCTGATTGATGAGGAAAGCTGCGTTTTCATACTCAAGAGTGCAAGTGATAAATGGTGAATTAATGCTTATTAGCTATGCTGAATGGTTTAGAGCTGCAGCTGAAATCCTGGGAATGCAGAGCCTATCAATCGATGGATTAGTCATAATCTCAGAGCAAGCACTGTAGGGCTGGGCAGTTTGAAATGCAACATTTGGGGTGGATTTCATTGCTGGCTTGGCCCTTCGTGTGTTCAGACACACCAAAGGTACCAAACACGGCCCAAGGAATGGTTCTGGCTTTCTCCATGCTCCACAGTCTGGTTCCTGCCTCAGGTAGGAAGTGCCTAGCTGTAGAATTAGGATGATGGCAGTGAAGAGTGAACGCTTGGGTTTGGTGCTTTGATTGGAGTGATGATTTGTCATCCTGCTGCTGGTGATCTTTACACCAAGCATTTATCCATTAACCATTATACATTTAGCATGGGTTTTCCCTATCTTCCTGTAATCTACATTTACCTCAATTTTTCTCTGTCAACAATGGCAAAGCCTTTTGAGTCTCTTTACGTTGTTTTAATATATAATTATTTTATTTACCCTTGGGTAAGGCACCTGCAGCATTCTGGGAGCAGATAGATCCCCTGAGCAGCAGTGATTTGTGCTGTTCTATCCCCTCCTTTGTAATTAGGGTGTTCTGCCTTCCTCCTTCCCCCCCTGGCCTAACGTGTCCTCTTTGCCTCTTTTCCCGAGTCAGACAAACGTGTTCCTTGGAAGGTCAGTGTAACCTGTAGGAAATTCCTGCTGTCTCTGAGCTGGCTCATTCATCACTAGTCATAACCATTCTGGAATGTGAACCCGTAGTCTGTTATCTGGCTACTGCTAGTGATGATGCCTGGAGATGACAGCTTGGTTTTCAAAAGCTGGCTTGACCCTGAGGGGCGAGGAAAACTTGTTTTGACAGAGCAAACACAACACGGAAGCAGCACAGGTGCCAATATGTGCAGGAACAAGGTGTTATTTTCTCAAGGTGGGTATTTTATTTTTTTCCCCGACTGGGGAAAGCACAGCAGTGTACAGGAATATTTAGAGTGTTTTTTCTACCCCAAAAATGCAATTAAAACACAAAGGCTATCTGTGTGTATTTTGAATGAGAGAAAAAAAGAATGAAGCAGGTTCATGTGGGAAGGGAGTGAGGTGTGTCCTGCTCTCATTCACCTGTCCACAGCCAGGCTGTGACTCAGTGGTCCTGAGGCCCCTCTGCTGTCCTGCCCTTGTCCTCTCCTCTCTCTCCCCACCTTCCCTTTGGGATGTGCTCTGTCTGAATGTGGACACACAGGGGGCTCTGGCCCACTCCTACAAAGAACAACACTCCCAGCTCTTGACCCTGGTGCAGTCATTCTTCCTACATGTTCTGCTTCCCTCAAAGACAGAACAGAACAGATGACTGTGGATATTTTAAAATGTCAGGCTGACATTGTGGCATTAGTATAATTTAAGCCAAGCACTGCCAGTTAATTCACTTTGCTTTCTACTGTCTGAATGTCTTGCATGCCTTGTTTGTGGGGCTCAAAGTCAGGCGGTTTCATGACACCCCTGATCCTGCTAAGCCAGGGTTTCCAGATTGGAGCAGCCAGATGCTTCTTCCATCACCTGGCCTGTGTCTGGGAGCTGTGACTGTCACTGGCATTGTCACAGAGAAGGAAATGTCTCTCCTGCTCGAGCCATGGTGTGATGTGGCTCTTTTTTGGGAAGAGAACTTCTCCCCGGGACCCAGAATTGCCAGTGAACTGCAAAGGGAGAAGCAAAGTCCTAAGGCAAAGCACCCCACAGGTAAGAATAATGTTTGTGGAAACCAGGAGTGGAAGTTGCTTCTGAGAAGCAACCTCTCTTTTTTCTTTTTTTCCCGATGACATCTGTCATAGACTGGTTTTAAAGTGCCACGTTATGTGTGCTGCTAACATACCTGATGGACCTCCACGGTATTTGAGAATGTAAGTCAAAAAGATGATCTTGAGCATTTTAGCAGCAGCTTAAGCCTTACAGAAATCTGTGTTTGAAGGCAGAACCTGAAAATATTTAGCTAAGCAGACAAGATCTAGTGAGTCCCTCTCATAGTCCCTGTAGAGCACTACAGAAGTCTCAAGATACCTTTCACAACTTCAGTGTGAAGTCGAAAAACACTTGCTGAAGGCTTAGCAGCACGCTGTGATTGTGATAAGTTAAGATGGTTTATGTTTTAATGCTGACAACTCACTTCCTCTTCATGCTGGAACCAGTCCTGACCTCAGAGCAGTGTCAAGGGGAGAAGCAGCATCTTCCCGTGGCTGGTGGGAGAGAAGCAGTGGGAAAGTCCAGCCGTGGGCAGTCCCATGCAGGATGCTCCTCTGTGTAACTCCCAGTGTCCTCCAAGGTTAATTCCACCGCACAGCTGCACTGCTTGGGGCGATAAGGATGCATTAAATGAAAAGGGATTTCCCTCCTTGGGAATCAAATTAGAGCAGTCCAGATCAGGCCAGTTCTTTTATCTCATTCTCACCCCAACAGGAAGTTTAGACACCAGTCCCCAAAGGTCCTTCTCTGGCCAGAAACATCTGCAAGGCACTGAACTGGGGATAGTGCTGATATCCTGGCTGTGGGGAAGATGGACACTGCAACTCAGTGTCTCGGGAGAAAAACGAGGAGGCTGAACATACAAACACTGGAGATTGCTCGGAGTCATGGATTAATCCCAGACATGAATGGCACAGTCATTCCTAGGGAGCAGAGCTGCCAGCAGTAGCACTGTCACTGCAGCACTGTGCTCTCCAGCATGTGGGAGGCCCCCAATCTTTGACCCCTCTGCAAAGACCTCAGAATAGGGAAGGAAAAGAATGAGTACAGCTGAAAGAAAACATATTTCTCTTGTAAAGTTTACTGCCTGAGCATGGGTCAGACATGATGTGTTCAAAAGAGGTCTTGGTTCAGTGTTATTCCATAGAGAAAAACCAAAAATAACTCCCTCAGAAGGTTGAAAAGGCAGTAATCTGGCTGGTTACTGGGTGGGATTCTCAGCACAGAGCTAATAGAAAAATAATAAGAGCTGATAAAAATGAATGATTGTTGATCTGTAACTCGAGTGAGAGGAGTTGGTGGTCTCGGTCCAATCCTAATTAGATCAGAGCTCACAGCATGGAAAACCAGCGGTGACCTTGCTACTGCAGTGGCTGGAGCTGGAGCAGCTGATGGGGAATGAGCTCCCTTGACACAGAACTGCTCCCAAAGCTGGGCCAGGAGGCTCAGCGTCAGCACGAGGCTGTTCCCAACACACAAACAAAGCAGCTGTACAGCACACCGGCTCTTTGTGTGTTTGCTGCCATCGAGACTTGTAAGACTTTGTTCTTTCCCCTGTATCAGACCTCTAAACCCCTGCAGGGACTGCCTGCATTCCCCACGAAATCCTCTAGAACTGTCTGGTAGCTGATGTAGCAGAACTTCGCTCCAGTAAGTGGCATAAAATGTAGCACTGATGAGGTGCCTCTCTCGAATTATTTTCTGTGTGCACTAAAACCACCTTTTAAAGTTGGATCTGCCCAAGGTCACTTGAATATGGCCAGTGCTATAGAAGCCTCTAATGCTTTTTGCAACAATAATGCCTTCATTGTGTATGCAGCTAAATTGCAATCAGTAGAAATCCAGATGTTTGTCTGAAGGGAGACCACGTTGGGGCATTATTTACCTTACAGCTCACACCAGAGATGCAAACAACAGCAGCACATTTATCCCCAGTTTGGCGTTAATCCCACGAAAACAATGGGCCAAATTCATCACTGATAAAACTCCATTGTTTTAGTGGAGTCTCACAAGAATAGACATTGCCCAGTTGAAAGATGCTGTTGCCCCTCTTCGTGGAAAAAGATTTTGTCTCCTTTGATACCAACATAAATGGTCTTCTAATCTCCACTGGCGCACAAGAACAATTATCAGCTTTTCAAACCCAATACATACAGAACAAGACAATAATCGTAAGGTTGCCAAGTGACATCCTTAGATCATTTCCACAGGCTTTTGTTGTCTTCTGTTTCTGGCCAGAATTCCTTTGGGCTCATTGATGTTACTCTCTGTGCATGCCATCATTTATTCTGTTCGACAGCCGGCGTCAAACGCTGAGAAATCCAGCAAAGGAAGGCAGAGGTCAGATTTGGGACATCTTCTGAGCTCCGTGTGTTTGTGTAAGCCAGCAGGGTTCATTTCCATCAGGATCGCTGCTGCTGGGAGTGAGGGTGGGAGCGTGGCTGGAAGAGCTGTTTGGAGGCAGCTCTCTGCTCTGCCTGCAGCTCTCACTCTGCACTGCTCTCACTGCTTTCCTGGGAGGGCCCATTCTCTTTGTGTGTCGCTGTTAGAAGTCTGTCTGTGAAATAAATGGGGGTGGAGAGGCAGAGGGAGAACCTGTAGAATCCCAGTGGGAGACACTTCCCAGTGGGTGAATCTTTGTGAGTTCTTCAGTGGTTGAAGCCACGGAGGGAAAGGAGGAAAAGCACTGAGAAGATTTTGGGTGCGTGCTGCAAAACCAATGGAACTGCTGTGCCTTCTCTGTACGTGGAAAGATTTTAGGAGCCAGTTTCTGCTTGTGTCCCAGTCTTGGCAGCTGATGGATATTCACGGCAGAGGGACCTCAGCCTTTGTGTCCAGTTGAGAACAAATTGTCCTTTTCTTCTCCTCACTCCCTGTTTAGTTTTCCTCAGTCTCAGTTCTGCCCGCAGGAATTGTCCTTTGGGAAATCTGGCTAAAGTGGATTTGTTGCTGGAGGCAGCATTGACAGTTCTCTTATCTTGCCATGGCATTGTTGGAACTTTCTGGCTCTTTCTGTGCCTTTCAGGAGGAGACACTCTACAGGAGTTACTCAGAAAGAGTTTCTGGACTGGTGTGCAGGAGATCCGATTAACTGAGCTAATTGTTCCCCTGATTTCCTAAGTTAAGGCCTGGTATTAACTAGGTACTTAATTTCACTCGGTCGTTTTACCTGCTTTTGATTTGGCAAAGAGCACTGAGGTGACTCCTGATTTTCATCTCGATTTCCGTGCACATGCTGATGACACTTCCAATTAAACACATGTGCTGGGAACAAAGATGAAACTTTCATTTGTGGAAGTGTTAGAAATGTGTTTGTGAATGCCTGGAGTGTGCTTTGAGACCCAGGCATAGAAGCTGCCAGATACATTCAACATACCAAAAATCCCACAATAAATAACTCTAAAATATAAATGCTCTTACCATTAGTCTTGTACTCCTCATGTCCTTAGCAGCAGCAGCAAAGGTTTATGTATGTTGCTATCATGGAAAACCAGCACCAGTGAAAGTGGAAAGCTGGGCATGGACTCACAGTTCATTCCCTGGACTTTGCTATTCCTTCTCACAGCCTGAAACAGGAGAGGAAGCTGGAGGTTCCCCCTAAAGACAAGCATTCAAGGTGACTGAAATACTCCTCCTCTATTTAGTTAGGGAGCTACTTACAGCTTGCTGTCTGCACTGCTGATCTAGTCAGGGCCCAGGACGTGAGCTAATGGCTGTGTGAGAAGCCAGCTCAGAGCATGTGCACTCTAGCAGAACCTCCCTTGCAGGCAGTAAATCACTGTCCCCAGCAGGTTGAGGACAGCTCGGTGAGATAACAGTTCTCAGCGCTCCTGGGGACTCCAGCCCTGCCTCGATGGAGCCTGCCTGCTGAGTAAACACACAGGGAAACATTTGTCTTGTCCTACAGAGCTTGCAATCCCAACAGGCCAGAGGCAAAGGGGAGTCTGAAGGGAAACAGAAGCTGCAGTTGCTCAGCCAGCCATGCTCGTCAAGGTGTCTCTTACAGAGTGATCCTTCACTGTGGCAGACCTGGGGACACCTGAGGGCAGCTCTGCTGTAGGGTCACAGGTAGATACAAGTGATGGCGTCGTGTGAGTATAAAAGGTGGATCTGTCAGGAGAAAGATGAGATGAAACAGCTTTGCCATGTGCAGTAGGTGACCAGGAAAGCAGGAAGTAGCTGTTCCACATTACAGAACAACTCCAGACTGGTCATGGCCTTAGCTGGGCTGTTCTCACAGCAATTCACCTGCCTTGGAGCCCTACAGTTCCTTTGTGACCATCCCCGTTCATTCCAAAATAATTCTGAAAGCTATAAAAGCTTTTTATTTTTGTGTAGAACCATTTCTCTGAGCACATACAGTGGTCAGAAGGCTGATTAAGACAGTCTGAGCATCTCAGCCAGAGCTGCTGTCCTGCAACTGGAATTAAGAATCCAGACGATGTGTTCAAGATTTATAGTTTCCACTGGGGTTTGTGCTGCTGCTGTTTGTTCTGCTTCACACAACGTATTCCATCCCATAACGAACTCTGTCAGAGAAGAGAAAATAAAGCCATTGTCTCCTGGCAAACTCTGCTTGTGCAGTCACCCTTCAGAGCAAGGCATCAATGTGTGAATGTTCCAGAGTGTGAGGTGTAGCTGAGGGCTGTCGAGGTTGGTTTGGGGAAAGGAGAAGTGCCTTAGGGTGTGTCAGTAGGGGAAGGAGATACCTAAAGGAGCTGGAGGTTACTCACAAAAACAGGTTTTGGCCTGCAGCTGAAGGAAGATTATGAAGAAACGGCTCTTTTCCAGGTTTCTTGTCCCCTGGATTCTCTTCTGCAGCCATGTTATTCAGAGAGGGATTTTGGGAAGTCAGAGATTGATTCCAGGTTTTTGTCTTTCTTTGAATACTTCAGTGGGCACCAGAATGGCTAGAGGGCTGTGCTCACCCTCATGATCACAGTGCATCGAGGTGGGCTTTGGTCTTGCTGTCCTGCTCCTCACGGTGCCATGGGCACAGGGTCACTCCTGTGACAGGACACTAGGAGAGGGAATGAAGCTACACTCAGGGAAGCTCAGACTGGGCAGCAGGGCAAGGTCCTTCACCCTGGGGCTGACCAGGCACTGGAACAGGCTCCTGAGGGGAGAGGTCACAGCACCAAGCCTCAAGGAGCAGCTGGACAATGCTCTCAGCCAAGTTCAGCTTTCGGTGGTCCTGCGAGGAGCTGGACTTGGGTGATGTTTGTGGGTCTCTTCCAAGCTGAGCTACTCTGTGATCCCTGAGTCACTGGGACTGTGTGGGAAATGGGGAGAGTGAGGGGAGAGATGCTTCCTGCTGCTTCCTGCTGCTCTCCAACAGAGGCATGGAATTTCACCTGCAGAGCGTGGGCACTTAGAAACGCATTGTCCTAAGTAGAGCTGAGGGAACTTGGAGGTTGGAAACATTAAAATACCACAGCGAAGGTTGCTCTTGCAGTATTTATGATGAGAGTGGAAGCAGAATGTACCAGAAAGCTTCTGTTGGTGTCTCTTAACTCTTCTCACGAGGTTTCCCATCCTTCATCCTCGAGAGCCTGGGAGAATTTGGATAGACTTCAACTACACACCCAAACTTTGTGTGATTATCTGTACTGAACATCTGACCCCTTTTGAGGTTTGGGCATCTTTGGGCAAATGGAATCTAGCAGAGATAAAATCAGGCTTTATTTTTCATGCCTGAACTTCAAAAGTGCCTGTTTTGGTTAATGAAGCTGTGGCATGCCCGTGGGGGGTTGTGTGCCTCGGGGTCTCTGAGCAGGGCCAAAGCTCTTGCTGAGAGTGCTGCTCCTTGCCAATGTGCTGCCCACTGTTTTTCACAGCTCCAGCACTAAACAGCCCTGTTTTCTATTCAGATAGGAATGTTCTCCTTGCTTGTATTTCCTGGGTACCTTATGGGAGTGAATTTTAGCCCACGGTGGTGTTTGCAGACTGCTGATTCAGGTCCTCTTTTCAGTTGCTGGTCCATTTGGGTTTGTGTTGTGGAGTTTATTACCTCTCACAAGAAAAGCAGTTCCTCAGTTGCTGTAAAATATTATCACTCCGAAGGCCTCAATGAAGCTATGAGAAATTAGTATGATTTCTGATTTCTGGTTGAGGATTTCAATTCTCAGTGGGTTTTTATAATTCCTCAATTTAAATTCAGTGGAACAGTTAAAGGAGTGTTAAATGACCACTAGTGAGCAGTGAGAAATCACTGTTATGAGTCTTTCTCATCTTTTGTCTGCTATACCAGAGGTCCTAAAAATTTTCTGGATGTGCTTATAAATCATCTCAGTACTTGCAAAATGTCTTTGCTTCTTGAATTACACCAAAGCAAACTCGCTGAGATTGATGGGCCTTTGACCTGCAAGTTGCATAGGTGTTTATATCACAGTGAAGTGGAGGTGAAATCTAACCCTCTTGATCTGGCAATGTTTTTCTCTCCACTTTGAACTGGTTTTCTTGGAGGGAAATGACCAGACAAGGTATTGTCCATTATCTGGGATTCAGGGAGCTCTCACTTTGCCTGCATCTCCTTCTGTAGCAACACAAACAGCCCCAAAGCCTCTGTACTCCAAGAAAAACTGAGCACATGTGGGGAAAAGAAACCACAGTGTGTGGGGCACAGTTTTCTGCTTGCTCTCACCACTGTAGCTCCCCTGAACCCCCAGGAGCTGCTCTGGAGTGCAGAGGGGTGAGAGCAGCATCCTTCCTGCACTGTATAAACACATCAGGAATGGGACACGTAGCAGAGGAGAGGCAGAGGCAGAAAAGAGCCTAGGCTGACAGACAGACAGACAGGGCTCCACAGACAGCCAGACAACAATTATAAATAGCGCCCTTTGGAGCTCTGTTTGATGTGTTGCCCAAGGCCAGGTGGAAAATCTTTCCGTTGCTGCCTCTTCAACTAATCGCTTTCCCCTCATTTTTCAATAGAGATTCCAAGTTTGGTCACTTCTTTGGCACATTTGTTTCCCATTAGAATACTTTGTGCTATTTCACTGTGTTATGCTAGATAATTGCTCTAATAACAAACCAAGGGAAAGCTTTTGAACATTTTAGGAAGTAATTTTTTCCCTTATGAAAATTCAGCGAACACTTACAGAGATCTGGGGAATAGCAAAGGAAAGGCAGAGGGAGAGAAAGGGGGAAAGGACTCTATTGACTTTTATTGATGGTATTTCTACACTTACATGTAAACCACATGCCAAAAATTTAATTGCAGTCCAACAGAATATTTATATAGCATTTTATCACTTTCAAAGCTTTTTAGTGAGTATTGTTCCAGTGAACTTCACGGTATCCTGTGATTGGGGACACGAGGTTATTGTGTTCTGCTGCTGCTGGAGAAGTGAGACAATGTCTTTTTTGACTGGCAAAACGGTTGCAAAGCAAAGATAGGAATTGAAGAGGTCCTCACTCTGCTAAACTTCCCCACTTCCCATATATCAAGGGTATGATTGCTTCAAGTGCCTCAGTAATTGTCCAACGCGGCTTCCGCTCACGGCAGAGTGAGTTTTAGCAGAGTAGTGCAGGAGAAAACAATTAGAACATGTTTAGTACTTTCAATACACCCCCTCTGTGTTTGCATACTGCCAAGATGCCTTTCAGAATTTAGTGTGGTCAAGGGGATAGGGAGATAAATAATACAAACTGAGTAAAGGAGGCCTCGGGCTGATTTACTGAAGCCTCTTAGCTAAATTCTTTCCACTCAGACTCTGCTAGAGGTGGAGCTTTTGGTCTGTACATTTCCCATCTTACACAAAAAGCTCCAAGTGCACCCAGGGCTCAGAATTTCTGGGGTGGAGGTGGCTGAGGTCAGAGACAGATGTTGATGAGGGTGCAGGACACATTAGGTGTGTCCCAACCTGCCTTGGCTGGGTTTGTGTGTGCTTCCCATCCTTTGGAGCTTCAGTCCCCTGGTTTCACAGAGGTGGAAGGATGGCACTTCCCTCCTTTGCAGGGTGTTTTTAATTCTTGAAAAACACATAATAAGAGCTGGGTTCATATCTCTTGGCTCCTCCCAGAACTAACCTCTGCTCTTGTCTTCAAGCAGGATTTTCATTTATTTATTGTCTTCTTTTTTTTCAAAGCATCCCGATATTTGTGGAGAGGGGGAAGGAAACAAGAAAATACTCTTCTGCTAAATTTCACTTATTTAACCTCTGGATTTGGTGCAGATGGCCCAGCTCTGATAGCTTCCCTGCTGTGATTCCATGGCCTAGATTCTGGATTTCCCTGTGAGCCATGGTCTCATCCTTCCACCGAGCCAGTCCTGCTGAATCCCAAACACCAGCACAGCGATTGCTCCTCTGATCCATCCCCCCTGCTTTTCCCAGGGCCTTGCTGGTGTCTGCTTTTGGTTTCTGTCTCTCTTGGCATTGAGTTCTCCTCATCTCTGGGTTACACTGCCTTGATCCTGGTCTGGGAGAAGAGCGAGAGGCAGTAAAAGCCATGAGTGTCTCCCCTTTTTCCCCTCTCCTTTCTGGGAAGCTGTTTGGATCCATGGCAGGAGATGCTGAATCCATGGGGAAAAGGGACACTGCAGCTTTCAGCCACTTCTCTCCTGCAAATTCCTGAGCAGCTGACAGTCCTTTGATGACAGCCCCAGTGAGTTAATGAACTAAAAGGGCTATGGGTTATCTGTTCCCAGAGATTGGGGAGCAGAAATTAAATGGTCTTTTGGAAGATGGGAAATAATTATTCTTCTGCTTCAAAGCCATGTCCAATTGAATGATGTCGCCAGCCCAAATCAGCAATCACAATCTCTGATGAAGACCCATTAAACAGATTGGGCTGAGTAATGCACAGGAAAAAATGTCAGGAGCATCTTTAATTCTGAGTCTCTCAACCCTACAATGCTCTTTTTTTTCTTTTCTTTTTTTTCCTTTTTTTTTTATTTTAAAGGAACTCTCTAAGTGCCTCAAGCTTTTCTACCTCAGCACTTCCAAGCTGGAAATAGCTAGAAATGCATTTCTGCACCATCCCTGGTGGAAAGGCAAGGATGTGAGCAGCCAAGTTTCCTGGGGTATTGTCTGGGGTATCTGAAGGGTATTGTTTAGGATACGTGAAGGAAAGAAACCTTTTGGGAAAAGGCTTGGGCAAGAGCAGTTGGCAGCCCCTCCTCTGGGATATTGTTCTGTAGGTCACTTCCTTCTGGCAGGGGTGGGAAGGAGGGGCTTCCCCAGGGCCAACACTTTCATCCACTTTGAGAGGAGGGAGAGTGTTGAGTGATCCTTACTGAAAGAAAGACACATTCTTCTGTACTTCAGCTATTGCAAAAGTGACATAATGAAGTCAAACATTAGGGCATGATCATTAGGGGAATTCATTAGGAACGCTTGGCTGTACAGTGAATTCAGTTGGAAGTTATAAACTGTAACTCCTTAGCGTTATTGGGGAGAGGAAAATCTTATCCCAGTGCTTTGCTTTTTCACCATATGAGCTGGAATTGAGGGGTGTTGCAGCACAGGTAAACTTTGCCCCTTGGTGCACGTGCCAGAGAAGCAGCTCTGTAGGCTGGGCAGCAGGTGAGCTGAGGGGATGAAATCCAGCATCTCCTCCAGAGGACAGCAAGTTACAGAAACAGTAAAAGGAGACTGAGAAAGGCCCTTAGCTTGGAATAAATGAGTTGTCACTGCTGTCAGCCTCGTTCCCTGGTGAGGCTCTTAGACTTGTATAATCTGCCTCCCTGTTACACCTCATCTTAGTCCCTCATAGATCAAACCGGTTACATCACAATATTCCCGAAACAAATCTGGCAAGGGGCAGTGGCACATGTGTTTTGCAGAGAGGTAGCAAAACCCCAGTGTTTTAGGGCTGTACTAAACAGCAACCATGGCCTGTTTCTGAGGCTGTAGCTCTGGGGCTGTGTGAAGATGCTGAGAAGGAGCTGCAGCCCCAACTGGAACATCATCACTCTGAGTCCTTCACACCTGGCTGGGTTGCAGCTTCCCAGCTTTGCTCAGCAGCCTGTGGTGTCTCATCTGGACCAACCTCACTGGCAACAGTGAAAAAGACTTTTTGGTGGCAATTTACCTTAAAGGAACCATCCAGAACAGGTCAGATGGTCTGGAACTGCCAGTTTCTTTCTGTTTATGATAAAATGAAGTGGAGTTTATTGTGTCAGTTGTGGTGATCCAACAGCAGCGGAAGATACCTAGTCTCTAATCTCAGAGGTCAATCTCATTTTCCTTCTCACAGACACTCCCAGATTTCCATCTGTCACAGATGTAAAGTTTGAAAATACAGCCTGAGTGGTGTTTTCCCTGATTGTGCAGCCTGTCTGAAACACAAACAGAAATGAAAGCCATGGCCCTCCCAGGGAAGACAACATACCAGAGATGTGGTAGGACCACAGAGGTTCTCCCTGGAACTTGGCTTGGCTTTGCTTCAGCCCAGGAGCAGTGAGGGGATCTCCACACACACTGGTCAAACAGCATGTCCTTAATGCCAAGTGATGGATTGTCCCCATAAAACGTGTGGGAATGTCGTTGGAGTAAAAATGGGTAGGTGCTGAGCTCAGTTGAGCTCGGGAGAGTTCACGCAGATCTGGAACACTGTTATGAGCAGATTGCACCTGTTCTCTGTCCTGGGTGTTGAGGAATTATGATTTGAAGCCCATTAGCCAAGGTTTATTAACTGAAGAAGCAAAACCCACTGTTGACCTCCATATCCATGGGTCAGCCCTTCAGATGCCCCACTCAGTGTGCTCAGAGGCACTGCAGGTGGGCTCAGCAGCTGATGCAGTGCAGCAGGAAAGGGCTTCTCAACACAAATGGTGGTAACCTCTGAAAAACACACTGGGAGAGCATGGAAATCATCTGGGGAGTTTGGGTCTGCATTGGCTGCTCTGGTGCTGGTGATGGCTGGGGATCAGAGCCTGTTCTCCTCTCTGGGGTGTGATGTGAGTGTGAGTCCTGTGTCCTCCCCTGGATGTGGGCACGCTCCAGCTCCAGAGCCAGGCTGTTTGTGCAGGCAGGATGGCCAACAATGCGTGCTTGTTTTGCCCAGCAGGTTGTTCAAATGCTGCTTTGGAGGCTGTGTCATGGTGCTGGAATGTGATTTGGTGTGAAAGACTCATCGTGTTTTACAGGGGTGTCTGCAGGGCCCTGCTGGGGATGGGAGGGGAAGGCTGCAGGGCACACTTGAATTCCATGTGCAGGAGCGCTCTTCTCTCAAACTCTCTGCGGAGGGTTTGTTTTCTAAAGGTCTTCAGTGGTTTGTTGCTCTCTGGTGGGGCTTATCCACTCTTCTCTACATTGCCCTTGACATGCAGGAGCTGAAAATCAGATGCTGCATTTAGCTGAGAACTTACCCGTGCCAGAAAAAGTCATTCCATGACCTCCATGGAGTGTGATGCTCCTGGGAATGCCCCCTGAGATTGGTCTGACTGTAATAATCCGAAAAAAAACGGGTAAAGCAGGGAAAAGAATATTTCTTGGAGAAAGGTTTTTTGCAGGCAGTTAAATCCAAAGGAACCTCTTCTGCCTCTGAAAACTGAAATGACAGCTCTTGCTTTTCCTGTTCACCAGGTCTCTCCTAGATATTGTCACATCTGGGTGCAGGACATGGACTGAACCTCCCCAGAAATGACTTCATATGGATTGAGAAATGAAGGAGACAGGGACATTGAGGAACGAATGCTGTGTTCTGCTCTGGTGGCTTGGGCAGGATTTGATCTTGGGGCCTTCTGCAAGGAGAAACAGTTGAGGCTTTGCACCAATTTGTCCCCCAGTCATCCTGGCCAGCCCTGTGTAGCTGGGCAAAATCCACTGGGGTTGATGGGACACATTCCTCAGTGTCACTGGATGGGAAATTTGGAGATGCTGGAAAATTGCCCTGTGCCAGGCTGGAGTGCAAATCCTGAAAAATGTCCTGTGCTGACAGACTAAGTGGAAAAAATGTTAAGTTTTGCTCAGTTGAAATGTTTTGTTTTGTCATGTCTATGAAAAGCTGAGAAAAAGGGAAAAATCAAAATGAAACGTATCAAAATTTAATTAAACTGCACAGAAAGCTCTTTTGAACAGAAAGCAAATGTTCAGTGACTATTCAAGCAGCATGTTTTGCTTATTTGGGATTTTTGTCCACTTTTTTTTTTTTTTTTTTTAAATTTTCTTTTCCCTTGGGTCTGGAAAGTTAGTGACACCAAAACATTCCTAGAAAAAAGGTTTTGGTTTGGATGAATCTAAGTTTTTCAACAGCAGCATATTTTGTGAGAAAATTCCCTGCTGCTTGTGCTCATCAATAAAGTTGATGAGTTTAACCAGTCTCATGGCTGGCTAGGGAAAAATAAGATCCCCCAGTTAGTGAAGTGGATAAATAACTTGGCACAAAGTCCTTCTCTGTTGACTCAGTTTACTTTGTGGACCCGGGCACGATTGTCATAATAAATTAAAGCATGAACATTCCCATTTGTCACTTCACCACTTCCTTTTGCTGCCTTCCAACATGTGGTAAACCCATTAGTTTTAACAAGAGAGAAAAGAGCAGAGGAGGGGCAAAGAATGGTGCTGGAATTAAGGGGAGAGAGGGGAGCATTGCAGGATGGAGTGGAGGCACTGCCAAAGCAGCTCCAGTTGTGTATTTACAGGGAATAGTCATCAAAGTCTTTGGGGTTTGTGTATTTACAGGGCACAGTCATCAAAGTCTTTGGGGTTTGTCCTCTCCCTCTGGAGATTAAAAGGACAGCTGGTTCTTCTGGGCCTCACTAACACCTTCCAAGTGCTTCAGGTGGCCCCAAATTTATGGGCAGGGGAAGGCTCCTCTTGGTCCCACCCTCTCCCAGTATTTTAATGAGCCTTGTCCTGCGCTCTCAGGTGCTCCTCGCTGTCTCCTCAGTTCTGCTTCTCCTTTTCCCGTGCCATCCTCTGTGGGAATTCCCTAAAGCTAGAGGAGGACGTGTTCAGATCAGGGCCTCGTTGACAAGGTGTGAACAGATTAATGGCTGTCCCATCCCACCTGACCCACTGGGCTTTCCGGGGAATCCCCTCCCAACTGGAGCCTGCAGGAACACAGGGCTTGAGCCCTAAAGAGGAGCAGAGGTCACATTCACAAAGGGAGAAGCATGTGGGGGGTGTTTAAGTGTGCTGGGAAGCTCGGAAGAATGTGAGTCTGGGGTTTGAAAGCATCCCACTCCTGAATTATGATTATTTATTGTCATTTTAGTGCCTAAAGGCCCAGCCTCGTTGTGCTGAGGACTCTGCAGACACAGGATGAAGACACAGCCCCTGCCTTGAAGGTGAGTGAGGAAAACCCCTGTAAAGGGGGCTGGGAACAGGTGGGGCACATATCCATCGAGCTGATGAGGCTGTTCGTGGGCTGTGTGTGAGTGTGGGCAAGTGCAGGAGATACAGCAGCACAAGGAGGAAGTTGGATGCAAGTTTTCATCTCCCTGTCTCCCCTTCTGAAGTGAAGAAGGGGCTTCACTTTCTTGGTATTAATTGTTTTTATTCTCACCTTTCTTCTCCGGTAATGATTATCTACAGGTAAGATAAGAATTAACAGAACATTTTTAGTGATTTTGCTAAAAATCTGGCTGCTGAAAGATGTGATTCAATAATTTATTCGCTATCTTCAAGCAAGTCACTTCTACTTAGACTTTTCTGAAAGATAATTCAGTACCTAGACCCCATAATCACTCTTTAAAAATACAGTGCTTTTTATCTTTTAGTGCTTCAGTTTTACTTAGGCTGTCTGAATAGGAAAGCAAAGGAATAAAGAAAGAAGTTTTTGCATGAGCAGAGGTTTAATGAAGCCTGGTGTCCCCATGGACTTGTACCTTGTGTCTTACAACCCAGACAGCTCTGACATCGCTGTCCTTGCTGTGTCCCCACCACCCAGGACAAGGCATGGAATGTGTTGTTTGGAGCTTTTGGCTCCTGCTGCTGCTCCTGCCAGGGGAACTGCTGAGTTTTCAATGCCTCTCCTTCATTTGGAAACTCATTTGAAACCTCTGCCCCTCGATCAGCTTTGTCCACAGCTGGACTGTGGGCCCCAAAGCCATGAGGTCAGGAGGGAAAGTAGCAACACAGAAAGTGTGATTTTTAGAGGCAGTTGGGTTTGCATAGGGATTCGCTTCCCTCCTGGAAACCTGGAGATAGAAGTTGCAAAATACTGAGGAGTGCTGTGCTTGTTATGGGTTAATGAAATAATGAAGCTCATAAAAGAGGGGAACAGAGCATTCTGCACCTCGGTGGGACATGGTGGTTCTTGAGTACTTCAGGCAGAAAAAGGAGCAGGAGATGTGGGCAAAGATAAATTTTTTCTTTTAGTTCTTAGAACAATCACCAACAAGAAGAAACTTGGCTATTCTTAGTTACATCTTGGGGCTCTGCATAATCTTTCCTGCTGAATTATGGAATATGATAGCTTTTATTAAATCCATTACAATTACAGCCTCTCTGCTGCACAAATTTAGAATATGGAATAACTAGGGTGCATAATTTCAAATAAATATTTAAGATTTTGATGTGTGATACAGCTTTAGACTCTTAGGAGACTGAATTATATTTAGATTAGGGCTGTTTTCTTTTAATTCACACAAACTTTCCTATCTAGCTACTTTATAGTGCTCAATACTTTAAAAGACCCGGAACTTTTTACTGGGGAAAAGATCAGGGCTGGTGCTGTTTTGCTCAAGATTTAGTCTGTGGTGGTGATTTGGGTCTTCTGTAAAGTAGCTGAGTAAGTGAGAAACATTTTTTTCAAAGTTTGAACAAATCTTAGGGTTAGCGTGCAACTGGAAAAATTACTAATAAAAGTTTGGTCAAAAAATTAGGAAATATGACATTTGAACAAAGTGATACTATTGCAGAATTTGAATTGTGCCTCTTTGCAGGGGCCCAGGAGTAGCAGGAGAACAGGGAATCTGAATGTGGCTCTTGCTCTGGTTCTCCAGCGAGTGGGTGGGGGTGGGTTCTCCCTCCCTGAGCTGTGGTGGTTGCAGCCCAAACCCCACCAGTGACAGTAATACCTGATCCCCCCAGTGACAAGGACACAGTCAGGAACTCCCAGAGTTTCTCTCCAGGGACAGCTCACCTTGCAGGTTGTCCAGGCAGGTGGCAGAGGAGCTCCCAAAGAGCTGCAACCTCATCACCTCTTTGAGGATCAAGGATGGCAATTTCTGAGCGTGAGGCCAAGAGGAAAACCCCCGTGCATGACTCCATATTCCTCCTTTGTCCTCCCCACGCCCGCTCTCCCCACCCGCCCTCCAAGAAGATGCTCTGGGTGTTGGCTTTGCCTTCGCTGCCAGTGCTCTGCGGAGACGTGTTAATGATGACTGGCAGCTTTTAAAAGCCCTGTTTCAACACCTTGCTGTCACCACACCTCATACTTCAGCAGCTTAGCACATGTTCCAAGGTGTTTAAAGAGCTTCCCGTGCAGCCCTTTTCCAGGCACCAACCCCTTGCCAGGAGCAGTAGCGCTCCTGACCGCACTTTTCTGGCTGCGACCTTGTTGGTGTTTGCCTAAGCCATGTAAATGAGCAGCGCGGTCGTTAGCGAGAGAAATGTGTAATGTTTTCCATTGTGTGGCAGGCTCGGAGCTGACAAGAGCCCAGCTCGTGTTCCAAAGTCTAAAGCAGTTGGCAGGTTTCTCAGTACCAGTTTTTTATGCCCCCGAGTGGGTCATGGAGCGGAAAAGGGGGTGGAGAGGGAAGGAGAGGGAGGAATGTGTGTGGATGTGTGGTGGGGGGAGAGTTAGCGGGAGAGAAGGGCCATTTGCAAGCCACCAGCTCCGAATGTCACTCGCTGGGCCTTGTGGTGGTGCTGAAGGGCCCGTTGGAGCGTTTGATTGACTCGAGGCTTGATGCTGCTTGCCACTTACCAGCACTTGTCTTTGCTCATTAGCAGGGGGATTGTGGGCAAATATTTAGATATTCAAGAGAGGAAATGTTAATCTTTGCAGTGTTCACTGAATATTTAAATGAGGCAGCAGGCAGTTCTGCTCTGTGTTTGACCTACGCTTGCAGTGCTGAGCGAACGCCTGAGTCTTGGGATGAATTTAGTCCTGCACCTCCTGCTCTTGGGGTTCAGGTCGTGTGGTGGAGCCCAGATCTCCTCAGAAAAGGCAGCACCCTCGGCCTGCACAAGCCCTGCTAAATGGAAGTGTCCCAGGAGCCTTGATCCGGCCAGGTTTAGGCACAGCAGTGCAGCCCCATGGGGCTAGAGGGACACTGGGTGGTGGGAGGCTCTGCTCCGGGCAGGACATGGCTTTCCACTGCAGGTTGAAACAACAATGAATGGTATACTGGGCTCTTGGGGTGCTCTGTATGGTGGAAAATGAGGACAATAAGGACATTTCTGTGCAGTTTGGACAGGCAGCTCTCCCAAATAAAAGTGTTAATTAAGAATTTCAGGTGTTTGGAGATGAGCATGGCATTAGACCACCTGTGTCCTTGGAGTAGGAGTGGATTCCGGTGGGTTAGTCTGCACTGACACATTCAAAGCAAATAATTAAAGTGTCTTGCATCACATTTTTACCCTGAACTTTACTCTGTATTTACTCTGAAGTTGCTAGATTTTAATTTATGTCCCTTTTCATTGCTACCTTCCAGTGTTATTCTGGACAACAAATATGGAAGCAGCAAAATCTAATTTGAGAATGTGGCAGCTTTTTAGGAAATGAATGTTGAATTAGCAGCTCCTGTTATTTGCACTTGAATCTTGATTATTTTGTATCAGAATAGGATCAGGAATGTTCTGTGTGGGATGTAAATCCTTTGGGATATTTAACATCACTGTAGTTCCTTAGGGAAAAGCTCTAGACTAAGAATTACAAGAATTCTATTGTTGGGTGGAGTTAAAAGACAAATACATCTGTATACAACTTAATAGAAAAAGGGCCAAGAGAATTAAATCTGGGAGCTGCTTATTTAATTGAAACTTTAAAGGAATATAACCTAAAATGAACATGGTACCACCTTTAACAGGAGTAGGTGAGTTCAGAACCTGCCATGTGCTGAGCATCTACCCTGTCCTGGCTGTATTTCTGTTTCACAGCCTCTATACTTAAGGCAATTCAGTTAACGTGGAATTATTCTCATTTAATTTTATTCAGTTACAGCAAAATCACCAAGGAAATTATTTACTTATTCCTAAGTACAGTCACTGGCTACATCCTGACAGGATGAAGTGAAAAACATTTATATGGATTTTATTATTGATGGAGTTCCTAAACACAGTTTATGTTTTCTGTCTCTCTTATTCCAGTAGCTGCTAGTCAATTAAATATTTCTCCAGTAAATTTGAGGCTTAGAGAATCTCTTGGGAGTTGTAGAACTCGTCTTAGCGGGAATTAAAAGCTGGTTACTGTAGGTTTAGGCACATCTGACAGTTCCAGCCCTCTGTTCACAGCTGTGCCTTCCTACCTGGGATCTCTTCCTGTTTTTTCCTTGGGCATTTTTTCTTTTTGTCTTTATTAGTCTTTTTCTTTCTGTCATACCATTGCTCTGGGGAGGACAGCCAGTCCTTGTTCCACTCTCTGTCTGACCTTCACTCCAGGCAGGGGGTCAGGATTGCAAGGCACGGTTTTATTCCGCATGGGCCACTTATCCACTGGGAATGAGAAGCAGCAGAGAGATGTCACTGGAGCCAGCAGACAGCGGTGATTTCAGTCACAGCCACAGATTTTAATCACACCATTGCATGCAGAGTGGCAGGCTGGTGCTGCTAGGTGGAGATCCCATGTTTATCCCATCTGCTTTCACTGGTTTGGGGTTTTTACACTGGCGGAGCTGTTCCATGTGCTCAGGAAATGGCTGCGTGCGTTGGATTTCTGCAATGCCCTCTCTGAGCTGCTCTCACTGTCAGCCCTTTGTGCTGCTGCTCCTGACTGAGGCTGGCACTGGCTCCCAAAGCCCTGGCTCGTGGCTCTGTGCAGATATAGGGCACTCGCTGCTCTAGGGAGTGACACGGAGATGGGCGAGAGCAGCAGAGCCCTCCTGCGCTGCCTTTGTCAGCTGCGCTCAGTGCATCACACCCAGGCAGGAGAGCCCTGGCACTGCGCTTCCACCGATACACTCCCAGCGTCCCCTCCTCCTCCCTCTGCTCTGCTCTGCTCTGCTCTGCTCTGCCTGCCGCCGGTGGCACTGCAGTGCTGGCACTGGGGGCAACAGGAAAATAACCCTGGAAGAGCCCAGCGCCAGACAAATCCCACTGGTGGAGTGCAGCTCCTGCACGGAACCATCCCTGCCTTTGCTCTGCACCAGGGCTGTTCTCCAGTTGCAGGGACACCTTCCACTAGACCAGGCATTTCAATTTAAGCATTGTAGCTTTCTCTGCGTTTTGCCCTCCAGCTTAAGATGTGTGTCCCAGCTGCTGGTGCCAGACTGAAAATCTTAGTTGAGAAAGCAGCTGAGACTCTGCCCAGTCACGGAAAGTTTCATCTCTGTCACTTCTTGAATTCTACCTTTGATTCAAATATAAAATTAATTCTTTAATACTTTTTTGAAGCTGATGTGAAACAGATCCACATATTTAGTTGTTGCTACCTGGTGAAGTTTATCTGATAAAACATTGCCACAAGGCTGAGACAGCTGGGACTGCTGAGCCTGGAGAAGGTTGTGTGGAGACCTCACAGCACCTTGCAGTGTCTGAGAGGGGCTGTTCCTCAGGAGCTGTAGTGACAGGACAAGGGGGAATGGCTTCAGAGTGAAAGAGGGGAAATTCCGGTCAGATATTATTATTCTCAGGGTGCCCAGAGCAGCTGTGGCTGCCCCTGGATCCCTGGCCAGGCTGGACAGGGCTTGGAGCAGCCTGGGACAGTGGGAGGTGTCCCTGTCCATGGCAGGGGGTGGAACTGGATGGACTTTAAGGTCCCTTCCAACCCAAACCATTCCATGATTCTGTGATTGATTTGGACAAGCAGTAACATGTGCTAGGACAGATTCCATGTTAGCTTTCAGACCCATTTTCAGAGGCAGGATGGATTCTGTGCTGCTGCAACTGTTCTTCCTCCCAAAGGAGTTTACTCTCCCTTTAGCCCTCACTGCTGACTTCTCAACAGGAATAATTCCATGGACTTTACACAGCAGTGAATGTCAGTCCATGGGGAGAGGTTCTCCTGTCCCCAGGATTGTTCCTCTCCTGTTCTTTCATTACATTATGCTCTTGCTGGCTCACTGATTTTGGGCTTTGCTGTTGTTGGTTTGGTTTTGTTCTTTTACAAACAAAAAAAGTAATAATTTAAAAAATGAACCTTCCCTTCATCCCCAACCAAACCCAGAAGCCAGAAACAAAGCAGGCGGTTTGTGCTCCTTGATTGCATGTGGCAGGAAGAAAATACTGAATTCAGTTTCCAGTGTGAGCCATTGTGAACTTGAAAGGGACGTTGTCAAGTAATTTAATTTTCCCACAAAGTGTTGCAACCTTCTGAGGAGAGCAGAGTGTCTTTTTGGTGTGGTGTATGGCAGGCTCCAGGAAGGAAAATGCCGCTGGGGCAGCGCCAGCTGGCTGAGATCCCAACCTCCATTCCCAAAGCCAAGCAATGGCATCAGCAAGGCTGGCAGGGCAGTGCAAACAAAAGAGTCTCGCTGCCTGGACTGCAGGCTCCCTTTGGAGCAGCTCCCACCTGAGGGAGGGGATGGCAGGTGAAGAGGTGGGTGAAAAAAATATTTTCCTAAGTAAAAAATGTTGAAAAAGAAATACCCACAAATAGCCATGTGGGGTTCTGTGGAAATCAGACTCTGGGGAGCAGTCAGTCGCAGTGAGAGATTTCAGCAGGAAAAGTCTAAATCCTTAATTTTTACAAGTAGGAGAATGGTAAACGTTGACAGTGTTGAAACATATTTTGATAATAATTCTCTTTCAGGTTTTTTATGGGATGGTAAAATTCTAATTCTAAGATGGAAAGATGTCATTTGTTTGTACTATATTTATTATTATGTCAACATTAAATCCAGTAAAAACATAACTGTTGATATCAAAACGAAACCCTTGAGCTCTACTGAACAAGCTGTCATTCCCTCAGGGCTGGTGGATTTGGGTAATTCTCAATTCTCAGTTTCAGGTTCTGGTTCAGTGCAGTTAAGGAGTTTATTCCTTTGATTATGAAGATTCCTACAGAAACTGCTTCCAGAGCAGTTTAAGCAAGGTCTGCTTTGGAAGCATTTTGACTGTGGAGACACAGTTTTATCATTCCATACATTTTAGAACAAGAAGAGGACCTATATGATACATATAAAACACTTGGGTTGTAGTGTGAGGATTACCTGGGATACAGCCCCGTTCACCCTCTGTGGAAGGAAACAGCTCTGGGGGAGGGAAATGCTGTCATTTTGTCCACAATACTTATTAGGAGTGCATAGGGAAGATGAAACATGTCCCAGCATTCCTTAAGGTTCTCAGGAGCAGGAGGTACAGCTAAAAGGTGTATTTTGAATTGCTGGAGAAGGAAGGAAGGCAGTCAAAGGCAAGAGGAAAATTCCGGAGCAGCTCAATATTCCTTTACTCCATCTTTCTTCTTTTGCAGTAAATGCTGGCAGTGGTTCCTGCTGCAACTATTTTCGGGTAATAAAGGTGAGACACTTGGGTGCCAAGAAGTGGGAGTATGGATGGATTAATGGATCACATCCAAGAGCTGTGGAGAAGGAAAAGGTCCAAGGTGTGACTTAAACAAGCACCTTCCATGGGGTTTACTGCTTGTTTACTACAGCTAGATTTTTCTAGCTCTTCAAGTAATAATCAAAATTGTAGGTTCTAAAAGTTTTTGTTTGGATTTCTTGGTTTGGTTGTTTTTCTTTTCATTTTTGGCAAACTTTTTGCAGACAAGAGAAGGCAGGATTGGAGCAGACAGGATTGTACTGAGCTGTACAGTTGAGTGCTGTGTGTTGTCTTGGAAATTACCGACTCTGGGCTATATTTCAGTACCTGGTAACTAAAAATGGCTTTGTGGTTAGAAAGCCATTGATGTTTGCTTCAGAGGTAGTAGGTATTGGCAGATGCCCAATAAAAGGCAGAACAATTATATCATCTGTCAAGGAGACAGGATGGTGGGTTTCAGGACTGCTGCCTTGTTTTATAATGTAGATGCCCACATCTGTTAATTCTATTCTTAATTACCTGTATCAGTCTGGGTTTGCTGCTTTTGTTTGATGCTGTGTTTTATCTGCAATTGCCTATTTACTTTTATGTTTTGGGAAAGCAAAAGAGGTAAGAGCAGCTCTTGGAGTCAGTCTTTATTGACTGCCAGTGCAGTTCCTGGTGACCCTGACCCACATCAAGAGATTGTGCCCAGGCAATAATTAGTGTGTCCCAAGAACCCCCGTGTGAACCTGATCACTCCAGCACCCCCCAGCAGCTCCCTCTGCTTCCAGGGGAGCCGAGCAGAGAGGAGAACCAACAGGCCTTTTCTGCTCCCTTTTTTCTCTGCTCTTGTCTCAGGCAGCCCAGGTCTGTTTGTGAAATAGATCCTGGGGTTTCATTCCTGCTGGGATTTTGTTTAGGGTCAGATGTGCTCTGAGCCCCCTGCTCAGAAAGGAGCACCTGCAGAAGGACCATCTCACCCTGTTTTCTCCTTGGTGGTTACAGGATGTGAGTCCTGATCTTTGTGGGGTTGGTGGAGAGGAGACCCCATCCCTTTTACCTTGGAAGGCAAAGGAGCTCCTCCACGTGGGGGCTTGTGCCCCGTTCTGCTGACACCGAGGTGTGGTGTTTCTCTGCTGTGCCACTGGCATTTACAGCCCTGCAGTGACGCAAGCCCTGCGCTGTGCAGGCGTGGAAGATACGATCAGGACAAACGGAGATCTCGGAGCTCAGGCCCCAACAGGCAGCTGGTGATCCTGATCACCTGAAGGGCAGGGAATGCTGTGCTGCACACACACCCTCTTAGCGAGTGCACACTCTCTGAAATTCACATTTTCCTTGCAAACTGGCCCTGCAATGGCTCTGAACCCAGTTCAAAATGACCTTGGTTCTCTGGTTCATGAACTGTTTGCAGCTGGGAGTGGATCCACCTGCAGATGTAGGTGTAAAAATGTCAGGTCTCCAAGAACTAACCCAGAAATACCTACAACTCTCACAGGAGCTGTTATCAGGTCTTTGTGTCCTTCCCTTGATTTTTTTACTGTTTTTTCATGAATCTCTCTGAATCTCTTTTGGGATCCTAATCCCCAGTAAGCCCAGAAAGGCAGTGTGGGGAGAGGCAGCAGTGCTGGATGGAGCTGGCAGTGAGTGGAGTGAGCAGGGGCATGGCCTGAGAACCGCTGGCCTCAGCAGCTTGTCCCACCCTGGCATCTGGCACAGCTGGCTCTGCACTGAGCCCGCTGCTGGCTGGGTCAGGACATGTTGGGCCAGGCAGTGACTGTCTGCTGAGTGCTCACCAGCCCTGTCTCCGTGTACCCCTGCATTTCCACATTCCTTTCTCTTTTATGTGGACATCTTCCTGTGCCTGTGTCTCCCCTCTCCCTTCCCTCAGACATCACTGCAGTGTGTGCATTATTCCCAAAGAGGAATGATCTTATTCTGATAACTCTCTGCCAGAGAAAGCAACTTTTTTTCCCTGTTTTTCCTCTCCTCACTTTTCCTCATCTTTCCTTTCCCGCTTTCCTTTATCAATGCCGTGCTCCTTTTCCCTGTCTCTCTTGATCTGAGCACAACACTCCTGTTAAAGCTAATGGCTTTTACCTGCTAATGGGAGAGCTGTTCTCTCCTGTCCTTTGCTCTTTGGCAGCCCCTGAACTTTGCTGTTTCCTGGGGTGTTTGATAAATCTGGAAACTCCTTTGGCAAGCACTGGGGCAGTGCAGGACTCACCTGCTCCATGTGTTTGAGTGAATACTCACAGCTCCTCTTGGGTCATCACACTACACACTGCCACCGTTCAGTCCTGACAGCCCTGCAGAGCTTTCACTGGACATCCAGCTACAAAGTGAATTTTAGGAGCCATGTTATGGGTGTGAAGCAGCTTTTATTAGGGAGGGATGTGCCAGGGAAAACCCTGCACTGAAGATTTCCCAGTAGGAATGCACACTGCATCCTATTTTCAGTGGATGTAAGAGATGGTTCTTCCTTTCTTCCTACTTCTCATGAAAGCTGAACAAATTCTGTATTTTTTGATCCCTTCTCTGAGTAGAAACCCTGGTGAAGCAGGTGATGAAACTCGGTGGTGTTTGCTCCAAAACACCAAATCAGCAGGTGCTGGATGATCCCTAAACACTGCCCAAGTGCTTTGTGGGAATAAAGACTCTGAAAAAAGGAGAAGGAAAAAAGCAGCTGTTTCTTTATTGCCATTGAATTCAGAAGGCAGCAAAAGGGTTTAGTTTGTTGGAGAAAAGCAAGGCCAGCTTTAGCAATGCCTCTGAAAACAAAAATATGTTTCTGTGTTGGTATTTTTGTATCGTGTATGTGATATATTTTTATGGAGTTTTGGACTTACTTTATTTACATATATTATAACCTCCCTACTGAGTAAACAAGAGATGCCCAGCTAAGCAAACAAGCCCCAGGGTGATGGGAGAGGGAGAGAGAAAGGAGAGGAATAGCGAGAGGGAGAGGAAAAGAGAGGTGGCAATAGGAAAAGGGTAAACAGACAAGCACTAATTAAGGCCTTCATCACAAGCAGGGAGATGTGCGAGGCTGACAGTCAGTCAAGCAGATAAGGGGAGATGAGTTAAAATCTAGCCCCAGGTTTTGAAGGCCCCGGGGCCCTGGCAGACAAGAGCACAGTGAAGCACAGGAAGCCACTGAAAGGTCATTTGCATGAAATGATGTTCAGGATCTTTGCTTTTGTTGTTGCCCTGATGGCTTTAACCCATTCGTGGCCCAGGAAACACGCAGAGATAAGACACTGTACGTGGCTGGAAGGCTTCTCTTGGTGGCCTTTCAGGGAGCACTTCCCCAGGGAGTGTGTGGGGAGGGAGAGAGGGCTTGCTTCCCACTGAAGGGAAGGGGAGCTGAAATTCCTTGGCAAGGGATGGCCTCACTCTCCAGCAGAGCATAAAAGGGAGCAATCATCAGGACAGGAGACTCTGGGCATGAAATGAGCCACAAGCTTGCCAGGCTGAGGGAAGGTGCAGTGACCTGCATTGGTCAAAAACATTCAGGTGTTTGAGACTTTGAGTTTTGTTCATCTTCCCAAGAGCTCTGGACACAAGTGGGAGTTTCCATTATGGAGCGATGTCAGAACCTATCGTCACTCACCCTTGCTGTGGTGTCACAAACATGTCATGACTGTCAGGAGCTCTCTGCAGGTGGCTCCTGTCTGCCCCTTCAGCTGCAATTGAAAATATATCCCAAATTTTTTGCTTAGCAAAGAACAGGCAAATTGTAGTTGCAATCTCTTCTCCCTGAGCTGCTCCAGGAAACAAGATCTCGCTCAGCTCTCCGAGGGAATTCTGACACTCTAATTATTGTTCTATGTTCTCAATGTGCTTAGGCATTTAGGCAGGTTGTAATTCTTAGTGACACAGCAAGAGAAACGAGCACAGAAGTGCTCCCCGCTTTGGAATAGTCAGGCAGCCTCACACGCTTCGTTCCAACCTCCGCTTGTGTTTAGACATTTGGGAAGTCACAGTCGTTACTCTTCTGTTTTTCCTTCTGAAACAAAAGCTGGTTAGAGCCAAGTCGAGTAGATTAAATAGGGGTCTGGGCTATTGGACTTCAGGGTTCTGCTCCAAACCACGGCCACTTCATTACTGCCTGACCTTCTCCAGCTCTTGTCAGCTCCCTGAGTAATGTATGTCTCTGCCACAGAAGGGCAATAAGCTGTACTTGCCTCCAAGACTGGAGATGAGCAGCATTATTATCTCTGGGATTGCTGGAGTGCTCTGGAATGCTTGGGTGGCAGGGCAGGTGAAAGTAGAGCAGTGGTTAACAGTGGAGCAGCCAGTGGTGAGGCTGGATGTTTAAACTCCAGGCTTAAGGCCAAACCGTGTTGGGAAGCCAGTGAGGTCTTGAGAGATGTCAGATGTTCAAATGTCAGATCTCACAGGGAAAAATCTCACTGAGGATTTCCAGTGGGCTCCATTCAGATCAATTCCAGGTACAGCCCCGCTTCACTTTCGTGTCAGAGCTGGAAGATTCCAATCTGAAGTCCACCTTAGACCAAGGCTGAACACAGCTGGGGTGTTGTGGTTGGCCAGCTCCTGAGTTTTCCCACTAGAACCAGTGCTGTCCAAACAAACCATTCCCAGTTCAGGTGTGAAGGCTCTGGTTTATCAGTAGCAGATAATCTTGTGTAGCGCTGTGGCCACAGCTTTCCCGTAATCCATTCCTCTGCTTCTAGGGCATGAATCATCAGGAAAATAGAAACAATTTTTCTTTAAAAGATGGAAAAAAAAGTTTCCAAACTTTCCTTCTGTTTCACTTTGCTTCTAGCTCACCCTGCATTCCAATGCAGTGTTAGGGCATGCTAGGAGCCCATTTAGGGGAATACTTTAAAAGCTCCCGTGTGGAATCAGTGGAGATGATGGCATGTAGGATTACAGGTAATTGTTCTGTGTTATGAATACAGTGTCATGATTGAGAATGGACTTGTCTAAAGCAGGAGCTCCGAGCACATGGAGGAGTAGCAGGATATAGATAGCCCTTGGCTAACTGCTCATTGCTCCTGCTCTCGGTAGCATTTTAAAAGGCCACTGTCATCAAGTAATTTTTCATCTAATTCACTGTATGTAATAGCTTCTTTAAGAGCCTGGAAATGATTTTATTTGCCCTTTTACTCTGGACAAACAGCAGTTTCTTTTTCTTGGCCTAACATTCCATCGGGAAGACAAACCCAAGCCCTGTTCAGGGTGTTTTTGCTTCAAATTCCACATAATGCCAACGCTAGCATCAGCCGAAGAGGAAGAGAGTTCTGAAAGTGTGATTAATCTGTTTAATGTATGACCTTGAAAGCTGAGCAAGTGGAAAGGAAATATTGATTATTAAAGGTGAGGTCTATGGTTTGGAAAGAAACCTTACGTTGGGGTAGTAAGAGAGATCAGTGAATTCATATGTTGAGGGAAGTAATTTGTATGAAAGAAGAGCCCTTGTGCTCATTTAAGGAGGAAATATGTGTTGTTCCAGTCTGTGTTTTGTGGGAACACGCTGCTGTTGAAAGACAACCCTGTAAAAGTCCTGCACTGTAATATTCTAAACTGATCCTGTACCTCGGGGCAAAACACAACCTGGAATTGCAGATTTCCCTTCATACCAATAGCAGAGATGGTCAGGGCTGAGACTGTGCAATGGACTCTGTAAAGCATGTGGAGGAAATATTATCCTGCTGCTTTCCAGCCATTGGGTTTGGCTGTCTGGAGTGAGCCTCCAAGAGGAGGCTTCGCCCCCCTACGCAAGGTGGTCTTGTTCTCCAGGGCATTGCCCTTGCCAGGAAGAGCAGCCTGGGCATCCAGCACAGCTCTCCAAGTGAGCTGGGGGGAACTCCTGGTTCCAGCAGGGTTTAAGTAACCTTGGGAGTGGAGCTGAGCAAAACATTTGCCAATGGCAGCAGTAAAAGTTGGAAAAACAGCGAGGTATTTTTATGTCCTCTCTTTGCTCTTCAGCTTTAATACCGAACGTGCCTAAAACCCTGCGATTCTGGGTCAGGGAGGAGAATAAGCCAGAGATCTGTTAAGGGCCAGGAGTGTGTTAAAAACCACCGAGCTATTTCCAACTCTCCATTTCTTAGTTCTCATTTTAAGACAAGGCCAGCCTCTGCCACGCCAGCGTGGTGTGATCCATGCCCAGCAGTGTGGCACAGGGTCGGAGAGGTTCACTCCCCGCAGGGAGTAGCTTGTGATTTCCCAAAGCCCAAGCAGGCGATTTTTCTCTCTTTCCCTCTCTCTCTTTTTTCCCCTTTCCGCCTGGGAAGGATGCAGCATCACAGACCTTGTCACCCGGAGCTTAGAGGACAGCAACCATATGCCTTCCGACCTGCCCTTGCTTTTCTAGGAAAGCTTCAGCCTGCTGGGCATTTCCTATCAGAATCGTTAAGGGAGAAGGGCTGGGATGTGGCCCAGGCTGGCGTTCCTCTGGTGCTGAGCAGGGGTGGAGGGAAGGGGGAGGGCGGCAGGGGAGCGCGGCTGGGGGAGGAGGGTGAGGAGACCGGGCTGCCAAAGAGGAGGAGGAGGCTGGAGGAGAGGCCACGTTGGCATCTTCATGTGCAGGGGGCTGGCCAGCGCCAGGACAGGCTGATGAGCCCGCGGGCCCTGATCTCTCGGGTGCCTGTGATCGCGGTGATGGGTCTGTTTGGTGGCTCGGACACCAGCGCTCATTATCGAGCTCTGCAGCCTTCGCAGCGGCGGGGGAAGGAGGCACGGAGGAGGTAAAGAAGCCCTGGAGTCACACGCACACACAAATCAGAGACAGGAAAGGCAGAGAAACAGCTTTGGCTCCAGGCTATTGATTTTGTTCCGTGACACTTGCTCATTTCCCACTTAGTGCTTCTTGCTGTGGTACCTTCCCGCTCCGGCTCCAGCGGCTCTCCGAGGAGGAAGAGTGACCTGGAGTGCTCACTGAGCCACTGCTGGGTCCATCCAGTGATTTGGAGCCATTTTGGAAGCAATCCTGAGTGCTTGCAACAGCACACAAACACTCCAGCACATCTCCACCCTCACCAAGGAGACACTTCCAGGTGCTTTTCTCACTGATGTGCACACGCAGCCTCTCCATGTCTGTACCTGAGCTCCTTAGGTGCTCTTGCAAATCCTCCTTTGCTCCCCCAGCCTCTCCATCAGGCTTGTCCTGCTTCAAGGTGAAAGAATCTGGAGGTAGAGGTGTCCAAATGGTCTTCCTAGGGAAGTGATGCTTTTTTGGAGGTATAGCCCCAGCGTTGCACTGTCACTACTAATGCAGCAGCTTTACCCTCACTTGCACTGGGGGCCAAAGCACTGCAGCAGCAATATTGCATAGGCAGCATCAGCCTGTCATTTTTCCCTTTGTTGTAACTTTATTCCCTGTGAACTGGGCATTGTGGCAAAAACAGTTCTGATCTTCACCCACATTTATTTTATTTTTTAATGTAACCAACTGCCTGAGCCCAAGGGAAGGGAAGGGAACTGCTGGTGGGCAGGGGGTGAAGGGACCAGGGCTGTTCCTGAATAGCACCAGAACCAGACTTGGTGGTCAAAGTGTTTGAACCTCTGCTCTGAGAGCCCATATTTTATATCTTGTGAGAATACTGACGATATCAGACAATTTTCCTCACACCAGCACCAGAAAGTTTCAGGGCACAGAAGATGTGCTGAGTTAATGCTACTTTGCTGGTAGTACCATTTTCCTTTATTTAGCTGCTTCTGCCAGAGCTTCTCCACTCAGCTGGGAAGTTTAGCTCAGCTGGGAGAGTAGAAAGGAGTGTTTGGGTTAATGTCATTGCTTGGTCAGTCTCCCATCCTGCCCTGAACACACACAGATGCACAAAGACACACAGACATGGGCAATTTTCCCCAGCTTTGGATCAGGGGATGTTGGAATGCCATGGCTGGCAGGAGCTACTAACTGGATTAGCTGGTAAATCCATCTGGAACTCCCAGTGGGAGGGATGGACAGGTTCAAGATGAATAACAGCTTGTCTGAAGCAGCAAAATGGATTATTTTATGGGAGGAAGGGGGGAAAATACCCTTTTACTCCTTGCACACTTTTGCCTGACACAGGGGGGAGTAGTTTCAAGAGTGTAAGGAAAGAGGAGATGGTTTTTGAAGAGGGAATGATTCTTGCTGAGTTGCCAAACACAGTTGTCCATCCTTTTTCAGAGTGTTTATCTGCACCTTGTGTTCCTATTTAAGTGGGTTTTTACCTCCTAAAGTTTCATTATGAATTTGAGGCTGTAAGGGTTGATGCAGCTTTTTTGGTGGTTTCTTCTTGTCTTTCTATTGTTGTGCAAGATTTAAACCACTTCCAGCACCAAGCCTTGGTGCTGCCCCTCAGGCCTCGGCCAGTGGGATTTGACACTGGTGGATGGAGGGAAAACAGTGCCTTGTTTAATCAGAGCTGTGCTGAGATCAGCCTCACCTGGGCTCAGCACCAACCTCACCTCACACTTACTGTGCAAAGGGGACAAACCTCAGGATCTGAGATGTTGGCGAGAGAGGAACCTCCTTCTGACTTGACAAACTCAGGCAAAGCTGCATTTGCTGAGGTATGGCCTAGATAAGTGGTTGAGGAAATAAAATTGGCTTTTCCTCCCCCTGCCCTCACCTGTTTCATATTTTTTCCCACACAAAGCCGAATAAGCTGGAATGAGAAGGGAAGAGCTTATTCTTTTTCTTTGTCTGGTTGTTTTATCCATCTACAGTGGTGCCAGTTCTGTTGCAGGATTGCAAAATGTGTGTGAGTGGAAGGTGCAGCTTCTGGAAACACTTTGGTGTCAGAGAATCACCAAGAGGCTTGGGCTGGAAGGGACCCCGAAGCTCATCCAGTGCCACCCCTGCCATGGGCAGGGACACCTTCCACTATGCCAGGCTGCTCCAAGCCCTGTCCAGCCTGGCCTGGGACACTCTCAGTGTTTAGGGTGAGATTCCTGCAGGGGCAGGAGGTGTCAGAGGGGCTGAGGAGAGGAGGGTGAGGTGCTGAGGGACCCTTCCCTTGGTGCTGGGCTGGGAGCGTGTTGTGCCCTGAAGTGTGTGTGCTCACATGCGGCCTCTGGCATAACGTGTCCTGTGGTATTTAAAGAATCTTGGGGCCAAGGGTAAGGGCTGTAATTAATAGCAACAGTAATAATAACAGCAACAATAATAAAAATCATTGCGGTGCCATTAAGCTGTGACCTAAAAAACCAGAATGGCCGATGAGAAGTCGTGGGTCTGATCTCTCCCCCTCCTCCCTTTCCCCTCCACCCACGTCTCTATGCTTATTTCTCTCTTTCTTATTTTTCCTTTCTTACTGATATGTTTTTTTTCTATCTGGACATATCCTTGAATCCTGGCCATTCCCCCAGCTTATGGGATTCCCATTATACACGCTTGATATTTAACAGCTTTGGCGTCTTCCATAGCTGGGAGTGAAAAGAGAAAAAACAGCTCAGGAACATAATGGAGCAAAATCTGCATACTGAGCCCTGGTTCCATGTCCCTTTACACTGTTTACTGAGATCTTAAAAGCTACGAGCTGTGGCATCTACTCAGACTTCATCAGCCCATCGTACCCTGATGCTGGCCTTGGAGACACTGCCAGCTCCTGCTCCCTCCGCAGCCACCTCCTCACACCGGGAGCGTTCTGTGCTTCCCGTGGCCACCCCGCTCCTTTCCCAGGCTCCTCCATGCTCTGGAGCAGGAGGGAGACAGGGACCACGCCTGCCTTTGTGGGGGCAGGATAGTTCTCGTTGCTGGAATCAGAAATCCTACTAAAGAGCAAAATTCACCCTGCTGTGTTTGCTCAGTAAGGTGGTGTGCAGTGCAGATGGGGTGAGGAGGTGATGGGGATTTTAAAATGATTGGCATCATCTTCATAGAAAAAGATGTAATGCCACAAAGGAGTGGAAACACCTCTGAAGTCCTGTCTCCTTACATGCCGACACCTTCTGCTGCTTTTAGGAGTGCCTTGAAATTCCGTTTTTTTAGTGAGCTTGTGCTGGGGTCAGGTGGACCTGAGTGTCACAAGCAAATCAGTCACCATCCCCAGCCTTGTCTCCCACTCCCTTTCTGGTTCTCTTTTTTTTATATGTGGGGTTGTATGTATATACATTTTTCCTCTCTCTTTCCATTTTTCTTCCTTTTCCCAGTGGATGGGAGTTTTATGAACAGCCAAGGAGCAGCACAGCATTCATCTGTCTGTTATATTAGAACTGGAGAAGTGTTCTAAGAGTGTTTAGATGGTCTGTTTGATATCCCTCCTTTACCTGATAAAATTCAAAGTAAGACTAAGCATTTTAGTGTCGCTTCTTGTGAGTCAGTGGGGGCAACCTGACACTTCCAGAGGGCACTTCATGTGCCCGGTCTTAAATATTTATTTTACAAGAAGGTAAATTGCTCATTTATCAAGGCAATAAAGAAACTAGAGGGCATTTGGCTCTGAGCCTTGGTTCAGACATCTGAGTTAGACCTGACTTCATCACGTGCTTAATTCCCAGTGCCTTTAGCAGCTTTGAAAGTCTTACCAGAAACTTCTCCTGATGAAGCACCTTCTTTTCTATATTCCAACATCTTTCTTTTCTGGTTTCCATCTTTTACACCTCAGTTAAGCCAGGCATTTCATTTTCAGTGCAAAAGCCAAAAGATTTTCATTAAAGTTAATGGTGACACATTTAAAACTTGTGAAGATGAAAGTCCTTGTGGCCCAGTGATTGGTTACTGAGTGGGAACCATTGCTACCAGTTATCAGTGAGACTTCAGCTTTTGTAGTACGAAAGATTTGATATGGTTTGTGGCAGCATCCACAGTTTTATTAAACAGATTAAAAGTGCATCAGCATCAAATGTGAGACAGCTGTTAACTGATGGATGTTAACAGCAAAATTCCCAAGAGTCAGCCATGGGTAGCATGGGGAGCTGTCCTATGTGGGCTTTGCTGTACATCCCCTTGGCTTTTTTTCGTTGTCACTGACCCAGCAGCACAGACGGAAATTATCCTCTTTGTTACATCCTCTCTCTTGGTCTATTTTGCCAAAGGATTTTTCCCTTTGCATTAAGGGCAAAAGTCTGGGTGAGGCGACGTTCACCTGGGGAGGAACTTCTCTTTGGTGCTGTCATCTTTCGGTCCTTCTGAGCTGCAGGGGTGGTGTTTGGGGTTTGTTTCATGCCCTCCCCAAGAGCTGAGGCTCCTTTGGGACTCAGCTGTTTGGAAAGCCCCTGTAGAGCAGAGCTATCCAGGCTGGAAGATCAGGATCTCAAGTGAACTCTTTCCCAGGACAGCTCAGAGCATCCTCAGGCAGCTCCTGCCCTGCCCTGGTGGAATCTCCTCTTTAACGACACCAGGAAGAAGCAGCAGGAAATAGAGACTGAAGTTCTTCCACACAAGCTGCTGCCAGACTGTCTCTGGAGAATCCCTGTGTCCTCAGGTAAAATCCCTGATTTCCATATGGAAGTGGGGTGGGTTAAGCTCCTTTCCTTCCCTCAGTTACTCCTCTCAGGCTGGTGGATGTTCCCATATTCCTAACTCTGCCCAAGCAGGTCAGCATATTCTTCCAGGGCCATTATCCTGCTGCTCCCACAGCCTTAGGAGCACAGCAGGGAGCTGCATCAAGGAAATGCATTAAGACGAATCAGCAAGAGAGAAGGGACCTCTGGGCCAACTCCCTGCTTCTCAATTATTTATACTTCATAATTTCCAGCAAATCACTGGCTGTTTATTGGTGCTCATCTATAATTGAAGAGTTTCCTAGATCACTGGCCAGCTTTGCTTAAGTTGTAGCTGGCCGTGCCTTTGAAAGCTGTTAGGAAAACCCCAGAGGGAAAGGCAGGGTCTCAGGAGTGGCTGGGCATCCATCGAGGATACACACTTTTAATTTTTGGCTTTTGTGGGCACCTGGGACTGGGAGGTTTCCAGCATGTGGTTTACCATCTCCATTTGACCACACCACGGAGGGACTGCAGGCTGCAGTACCAGGAGGACCTCGATCAGGAGGTGTTCCAAGGATTCTGCCTTTCCAAGCCCTTGCTCCTACAGTGTGCTGCTTGTTCTGCCAAAAAAAAAAAAAAAAAAAAAAAAAAAAAGTTGAAGGTTTTGATGTTCCTGAAATTCTTGAAGAGGCCATGAAAAAGGAGCTACTGTTCTGAATTGAGATGAAAAGCCAAAGCCTTGAAAACTTTAGAGAGGTTAATATCTAAAGGGAAAAAAAATCAAGTGCATACTTGTGCGGGGAACAGATTTGGCTCTGCATGCTTGGGATGGCTCCTTCATCAGGCCTGGCTCCAATAAAATTTCAGCTTCATTTTCTTCTTTTAATGTCAAAATTAAATAATTTTGTCCAAAGCAGTTGAACATTCCTGTTTCAAAACACCAAAATGGGCTATTTTGAAAAAAAATTTATGGTGTTGTTTTCAAATTAAAAAATTCTCTGGAACCAGCTACTTCAGAGCAAACTTCACACTGGAGCAACTAGGAAATTCTACTGAAAAAATGTTGAAATGTTCCCAACCAGCTCTATCCATCACTTCCTTTCACTACTACCCAATAAAAATAGCTCCCACATACCACTGCAGTCAGGAGTGCCATGTTACAGAAGAAGAAATAACTAAGCCAACAAAATGACTCACATTCCAAAGATAATATACAAGGTAGGGCCTGGCCAACGGGTTCCATTCAAATTAGAACCAGCCCCAGCCCTCCTGCCCGAAACAAACTGATCCCAAAATATGATCTGTTGTTATTTTTTGATGTTTGCTCATTGTATTTTCACACACTTCTATTCACGATCTCCCTTCAGTGGAAGTGGACATGTCTATAGTGCTACAGAGAGTGCAATTGCTGCTCATTTTTAGCCTAACCAAAAGCAGGAAGCAATAGGGCTGTGCCGGGGGGATTTGCTCTTGGAAAGAGGTTTGTGTTTCAGCATGAAGTTTGGTAAAGCAGATCTAGAGCCTTGCACAATTGAGGTTTTTCCCTGCTGAATTTCTCTTTTTGAAGTGATGTGTATTGAAGTAGCAGAGTTGGAATCTCACAGAAGTCAGCCAGTGTAATTCTGTGAGAAGTGTCGTGCACGAGCATAAAGAGCTGGAGCACTGTGTTCCCACATGCCCTGAGAACCTAAAATATCCCTCTTCATTTTAAACATATAAATCAAAGGCATAAAGCTTTTAATTTTATTGTTGTTGTGAGGTACTGAACTAATACCCTGAAGTTTTTAGCTCGTTAATTCTGTCGATCTTCACAAAAGCACTCGTTCCAGCAGAGTGAGTCCTTGGTGTAAGTACAACTTCTCAGCCAGGTTGGTAGTGTTTTTCAGAGCAGCTCATGGTTTAGGGTGAATGCATTTTAAAGCAATCTATAAATCTTTATGATCTTTGTTTTTCTTTCTCTTGCATGCATACTTGGCAAGCATTTCCAGTTTGCATCATTGAAAATTTGATTCACCTCTGTACAGTGGGTGAGATTTGTCCACATCTGAAAAGCCAACATCAAGCCCTTTGCACCTTTTAAATCTTCAAAATAGGACTGAAGCAGGACATTATGGTTTGCCAGACCGTTGCACTGCCTTTCCCTGAAGCTGAACTGAGTTTCAGCCAGGCAGAATGAAGGGGGTGAGGGTGGAGAATGAATTACTGTGACCTTGCAATGTGCTGTGAAAGAAAAAAGTGTTTCGGGGGTTGCAGTAATCATTATTTCTTTCTTTCCTCTGTGGCTTTGGTGCTTTAGAGTCTGCTTGGACAATTGCATCCCATTTGGGGCAGCCTGTTACCAAAATTTGAAGCTTAGGAGAAAGTAAATGAATATTAAAGGTCTACAGAGCCCAACTTCTGGGGAAGGGCTTTAGGTTTGGGAGATTTAGTTTAGATGAGCAGCGTGGACAGAGTAAGAGGCTGCAAGAATAGCTGAGAATGGTGACTTGATGTGAAAAGGGGAGGCTTTTCTGGGCATGGAGGAGTCTCTGGACTAGTGGGAGTGTTCAAAGGGAGACTGAACAAAATCCTGGATGGTGTGGAAGGCATGGCCATGGCCAGCCTGGCCTTGGACACTGCCAGGGATCCAGGGGCAGCCACAGCTTCTCTGGGCACCTGTGCCAGAACCTGCCCACCCTCCCAGGGAACAATTCCTTCCCAATATCCTCACCAAAAATGTCCCCTTTTTCAGTTTGAAGCCATTCCCCCTGGTCCTGGGGATTGTTGTATTTCAGAGAGTGTTGGAATTGTCCAAAGTCCTGAGGTGCTGCCATATATGTGAGAGGAATGAGACGAGCAGTGCAGATGAGGATGGGACAGCCTGAAACTGGAACTGGACTCTTTTCCTTGGATCTGAATAAATAAATCCAGCCAGGGCAAGGGCACAAGGCATTTCACAGGAGAGTTGTCAAAAAGGCTTTTGTGCCATATACATTTGACTCCCTCTGGCTTTGAACCAGGGCTGGAGCTGCCAGTGTTTATGGTGCTCGGTGGTGTTTAATGCGTGGCTGTTATTAAATATCTCTGCTCTGTGGTAACTTAGTGCTTTCTGGGGACACTCGGAGGAGTTAAGGAAAACAAGCTGGAAATTAAAGTGGGTGATGGGAGTGCTGCAAGGTTTGTTGTAGCTGAGTCCCTCTGAGGTTGCACCAGTGACTCTCCAAGGCCTGGGAAAGTCCCACCAGGAGCAGGAAGCTTTGGAAATGCATATCCCTGAAGGATCCAGTAGCATTTTCCTTTGCCCGAGTACTGGGGAACTTCTTAACACTGTTGTCAAACATCCCTGGTAAATGTAGTGATTATTGGACTGATCTGCACCAGGAAATAAATAAATAAAAGCCAGAAGAAGAGAAAATGCACCCTCCCAAGATAGCTTTTATGTAGCTAGAAAAGTGAGGTGGTTTCCTGTTCTAAATATTTAACATGATGTTTATGATATGTCCTCTGGGGGAAGAGATGCTTGAAAGCTAATGTTTATGAAGTAAGTCTGGAGGGATGGAAAGGGGAGGCAGGGCACAGTAACTAGGAAAAAAAAATGAGGAAAAAAAAAGAACCTCAGGAGATGTCCTGATTTATGGCTTTACTTGCTGGAGAAAAACCTCTGTTTTGTTAAAAAGGTTGCAACTGAAGGAAAGCAACTTCAACTCTGCTCCTTTTGAAACCAGAAACCTGTTCCCTCAGTCCAGACAGGATCTGAGCCTGGGCCAGCAGGAATCTTTTACTGGCTGCTGCCTTTGTGCACTGGAGCCCTGCAGAAGGGTTTGTGTCTCCACGTCACGTGAGGCTGGAATGATGGGCTGATGGTTAAGAAGCTGAGCTACATTTCAGAAAGGAGGGGTGAGTTCAGTTTCCTACTCTGCCAAAGGCTTCTAGTGTGATGTTTGGGTGTTTAATCTTCCTTTGTCCCTGTTCCCTGTCTGGGAATAGCAACAATTTCCTGATTCAACTGGGACATTGAAAATAAATCACTTCATTGTTAAATAGTTAAAAAATAAAGGCCTGAATAGCCATTATTTCAGGAGGGGTGACTGAACTCCTTGTGAAGCACATTTGGAATGGATGGTGGTTTTCAACCCAGTTTATTAAAAGTAAACCAATTCTTGGCTTGTTTTACCTGCCTAATTCTGTGTGGGAACTGCAGCCACCCAGGACCAGCTTCAGAGGTCCAGGAAAGGGTCTGGAGCCCCAGGAGCGGCTGAGGGAGCTGGGAAAGGGCTCAGCCTGGAGAAAAGGAGGCTCAGGGGGACCTTGTGGCTCTGCACAACTCCTGACAGGAGGGGACAGCCGGGGGGGTCAGGCTGTGCTCACAGGGAACAGGGACAGGCGGAGAGGGAATAGCCTCAGGCTGGGCCAGGGAGGGGCAGGTTGGACATCAGCAGGAATTTCTGCATGGAAAAGTTGTTAAACATTGGCAGAGGCTGCCCAGGGAGGTTTGGAGTCCCCATCGCTGGAGGGATTTAACAGCCCTGTGAGTGTGGCACTTGGGGACATGGGGCAGCAGTGGCCTTGCCAGTGCTGATGTTCTCAGAGGGCTTTTCCAGCCTTAATGGCTCTGTGACTCCTGTGTGGCCTTGCCATCCCCACCGCAGGATGGGGGATCCTTTGTGGAAAGCTGGAGCTTGGAGAGTGGAACAGCGAATGTTCCCAGTGCTCCGAGTTTCAGCAGGGCCAGTTCCTGCCGTGTCCTTTCCCAGCTGTGCCTCATGCAGGGAGTGTAAAGGGAGGCTGCTGTGGAGAGCTCAGTGCAGCTCCTGCTCCTGCTCTGTGTCTGCTGGGCCCTTGCTGTTCCCTCACTGTTCCCTCGGTGTTCCCTCAGTGTTCCCTCAGTGTTCCCTCAGTGTTCCCTCAGTGTTCCCTCACTGTTCCCTCACTGTTCCCTCGGTGTTCCCTCGCTGTTCCCTCACTGTTCCCTCGGTGTTCCCTCGCTGTTCCCTCACTGTTCCCTCACTGTTCCCTCACTGTTCCCTCACTGTTCCCTCGCTGTTCCCTCAGTGTTCCCTCACTGTTCCCTCACTGTTCCCTCACTGTTCCCTCGCTGTTCCCTCAGTGTTCCCTCACTGTTCCCTCACTGTTCCCTCGCTGTTCCCTCGCTGTTCCCTCGCTGTTCCCTCGCTGTTCCCTCGCTGTTCCCTCACTGTTCCCTCGCTGTTCCCTTGGTGTTCCCTCACTCTTCCCTTGGTGTTCCCTCACTGTTCCCTCACTCTTCCCTTGGTGTTCCCTCACTGTTCCCTCACTCTTCCCTTGGTGTTCCCTCACTGTTCCCTCACTGTTCCCTCGGTGTCCCCTCACTGTTCCCTCACTGTTCCCTCGGTGTCCCCTCACTGTTCCCTCACTGTTCCCTCACTGTTCCCTCACTGTTCCCTCGGATCCCAGCACCAAGGAGCCTCGAAGGCAAACATAAGACATTTCCAACATAATCTTGTCTAAAATGAAACTCCCTGTGCCTCTAGCACTGAACTTTGAAGGTCTCAGAGAAGTCAGAGGCCAGGCAGAAAAATCCCATGTCTTAATCAATATTTTAGGTTTCTTCCCTGCATTGTGCTCAGCCAGGCTGGGAGTCAGGCCGCTTGTTTCAATTATTAAATACAGATTTATGACCTGCTGTTTTTCTTGGAAATAGAACCAGACTTGGGACTAGTTTTCTCCTTGCAAATAACTGTGGCTGCAGTCAGTTCCCGCAGGTAGAAACGTGTTGGTTGTGTTTAGAAATTCCCACTTTCCTACTGGTTTTCTCTCGATCCTCGCTCTGACCTCTCATCAAAATGTGACAGTCCCATGTCCTTTCTCTGGGATTACTGTGTTTTGCACAGGACTAATCTGCATTTGATGGCGTTTCTTTGGCATGCTCTCAGCAAGCTCTTGCAGGACTTCCCAGCAGAGAAAATCCCTGCCCTGTGCCCGTCCTGGGCAGTCCTGATTTGATGACAGCCAGGTCTGATGGCTCTGGCATGGGAACATTTCCACTGGTGTCGGTAATAATGATAATGATGATAACAATGATGACAATGATAATGATAATAATAATAATAATAATATGCATCTTCCTCCATTCCCTGGGCTGCTAGTGCAACTGTATTGCAGTAACAAGCATGGAAAGTTTCCTTTTATGGAGATATTGATATTCCTGTATGACTGTTATTGAATAAAATAATTTTTGTAACAGTTGAAACAGGGATGGTCAAAAAGATGTTTGAAGTGAGAGAGAGTTCAGATGTTTTGGGTAGAATTTATCTAACAGAAAGTTGATAATGTGTGATGTAGTTCTGTTATGAATATGTGTATTTAGTACATAGATATGCATGTTAAAAAGTCTGCTACTCCTTCCCAGTAATCAGGGGAGCTGGGAAGAAGATTCTTTCTTTAAAGGTTTTTTTCTTGTTATAATACACAGAAAAGGCTGTTGTACATACGTGGCGTTTCCTTTTTTTAATAGTCCCCTTTGTGCTAAAGTTGTGAATCTCTTAAACTCCAGCATGAGAAATGACTAAACATAAAAAACCAACTAAACCCTTCCCCTCCCCAAACCCCTGCCCATAGCCACCCCTCCAAAACTTCGTGTATTACCTGAGCAGCTGGAGCACTGAGCTGAGGCAAACATGGTTTCTAAAGTTTTTTTTAAACAAAAAATCCCTAACTCTAATGTATAACCCCCTTCAGACCTGCCTCTAGGGAGAAACCCACCAATTACTATTTACTTTACCAACCCAGAGTGATTTGTGGACGTTTGTAAGAATTATTTACGGTTTCGTGCAGGAAAAACTTTCAGCTCCCTATTTGCCCCTGTAAGTAATGAGTTGCCTCAGGGGATCAAAGGTCAGATTTTGGTTTTAATGCCCACCTCCTTTTAAAAAATAAATAAAGCAATCTATGTGAAAAGAAGAAGAAGGAAAAAAAAACCTAACAGTCTGAAAAGGCTCTGACTCCTGCTCTGCTTTGATGTTTTAGGTCTGGAAGGGATCATAAATTTGCTGGTGTGAGATAGAGTGATAATAAATGTAGCTTTTAACTGCTGGGTTTTTAGCTCACACAGCATCCATTATCACTGGCAACTGCAAAGGGAATGTACTTTTTTTTTTACTGTTGCTCTTTAGAAAGATAAATATTCACCCCACTCACTATCCATTGATGTCCCAAAAGCTCACATGAAGCCTTTCCTTGTGGTCATTCCCCAACTTTCATTCTTGGCCCACATGGTTCAGGGGTTGGGTTCAGGGGGGTTGGGTTGTCACTGGGTTCAGCATTCCCTGGGTCAGCTCTTTATTGGATGGATACTTTTCCAGCAGTTTGAGGTGAGCAGGGAATTGCCAAGGAATGGCTGGAAACAGGAAATTTCTTTGGGGTTCCAAGTTGGAGAAGTCTCAAGGTTCCCAAAAGGGCTGGAGGCAGAACAAGTGATTGGTTTCAGGACTTTCACTCTCTGTTGTCCTGTTGGCCTCCTGTGAAACTCATCCCCTGGAGCTCTTCCTTCCTCCTCTTCCTGACAAACCCGGGGACTCTGTGCCCTCTCAGCACCTTCATGGCCCAGAGCGTGTTCAGCTCAGACAAGAGGCACTTTTGGAAATTCCTGTAAAAATCTGATGCATACTCTGTGCCTGCCTGGAGTGCAGCTTCCACCCCAAGAGCCTTAGTCATGTCATGAGCTTCAGAAAGAACCTTGTTAATAAATTATTTTAGCCACTTAGATGTCTATTACTGGCCTTTTGCTGAATGCCAGCAACCTCATATTCCAACAATTTCCACAAGCACTTATTGATCACGTATGGATTTGGAATGAATTTTGCCAGATCAGTTTATTATCCCTATATATCTCTCTATCTGCTTTGCTGTGTGGAGTAAACACTTCAGGTATTGTTTCTGTTTCTCCTAGATCAGCAGTTAGGTCATTTTTACTCAACTCACATCCATTATGGATCACTTCTGTTAGGAGATCATTTATTATTATTTTTTGAAGTTCAAACATAGATTTCTTTCTCTGGTCTGCTGCAAAACTTAATGATTTCCCATATATTCTTTCAGGCCTCCAATCTAAATGAGAATGTCATCCACTCAAAAACCAGAAACTGTTAGAAAACTCCGTGAGTAGAACAAATGCTGGACAGCACTTTTAAGTAAATAACATTCAGAGGTTGTATTAAAAAATACTGACTTGATCTTTACTAACAGCTCGATGCAGTTAATACTGTTATTTATGGTAGCTCTTGCTCTTAGTTCCTTTTTTATGTCTTTATTGAAATTGCATTTATCAGAGGGTACCTTTCCTTACTGGCCCTTTCTCTTCCAATCATGGAAATAACCCTCTTTTCATAGATTAAAAAAATGGGAGGTCAGTGGGATGTGTTGTGTAGTCTGAATTCTTTTGCAAAGGAAGCCAGGCCCTTTGAATCCATTTCTTTATAACTTCCAGAAGAGTGGCGGCAGTTAATTCCCATGGCTTTGGAGCAATTAATTGCTAATTTGAATATGTCTGGGTGTAGCTTCTGACTGAGTTAATCCACCCGGGGTTTTCCTTCAAGGTTTACTTCTGACTTTATCTTTGGGGCAGACACATTTTTACTGAGTACATCATCTCGGGTTTCTGTTCCTGTATCTGAGTCTATCTGAGAATTAATTTGGAATTTTGTCTGAGTTCATCACGGGGACTTTGGCAGCTTGCCTTGGCCATACTTTTGCTCCTCTCTGGGTCCGTGCAGGTGGCCATACCTGGCGCTCTGAGGTGGTGTTTGGCCTTACAAGGAGAGCCATTCCATCCCCCAGAGTTCTCTGGGACAGATGGGATGTATTACCTCGGGACGTGCCTGTGCCATTGGCTCAGCCTAGAGCCTGGAGGATTATCTAGGCTAGACCTCATTTCCTGGCTGCTAAAATTAACTGAGATCTATCCTGCTCATAGTTATAAGTTTCTATAGCCCTAGAAATGTTTTTATGGAAAATATCTTAGCCATCTGATTTTATTGAAAGAATCTTACTTTTTCAAATTGGCCATTTTTATCAGTTCATTGTCAGTTCTCTTTTCTGATTCCTCCTTCTCAGACTGTCCCAGCTTTCTGGGATACCATATAAGAAAGGGTACGTTGTTATCAAATAGCAAATGGATTGCCCATTCCATGAGTAATCTCATTAAAAAGGAAACCAGGGTTTCAGTGACCACCTGGAGCTGAGACTGGGAAAATATCTCAGCATAATGTGAACTTGAGTGGTTGTAGGGCTGGGCTCTAGATAAGGTCAGTTTTGGGACTCAAAACATCTGCTTGCCTGGGCTGGATGTTGGAATAGGACAGCTCCTCATGGGAGATGTTAGCCAAGGTCTGGAACCATCTCTGGCTGTAAACTCTCAGGAAGCTCCTGCTGGTGTCTGGCAGTGCTGAATGCTCAGGTGGGAGGAACCAAGGAGGGCTGAGTTGAAATGACATCTCAGTGGTTGGGTTTAGGCAGTAAAACACAGAGAACACTGGAACTGGGGATCCTCAGGTAACTTCAGGTGCCTTGTGAAAGGTGTTTGTATCCATGTTTGTGCATCCCGGCTGGAAGTTGGATAACACAGCTCAACAGCAGAGTGCACATCTAAACACAAGGAGTCCTTATTGCTCTGGAGCCATGATGGTCTGAGGATGTGAGGGGCAGGTTCATGGGCAGAAGGTGATTTGTTTCTTTTGTGTTATTGAACCAAGTGGAATGTTTAGAAAAACAATCAAAGTTTTGGTCTCATCTCTTGAGTCATTTCCAGCTTCAGGCAGATTTGCCAAAGCTGGATACCTGTGCTGTCCCAAAAAGGTTTGGAAAAGAATTCCAAGGGTAAAAACCGCAGAATTCCCAACTGACCTTAGGAATGTCACATTAACACACTGTTTCCTTTTGTTATCAGTGACTAATACCTATTCCCTCCATGAACAAAATAATCTCTGTGGTGTGTTGGATCGTTTTAAACTGGGGAACAGGGATAAGGAAATCTGAACATCAAAGCACTCATGGAGGAGGGCTTATCTGCGGAGCAAAGGTGGAATGAACACAAACCAATGCATTTTGTGCTGTCCTCAAGGTCTGATAATCTGCACCACACTGAGATGCTGTTGGATTTCAGCAGTCAAATAGAGACAGATAGAAAAAAGACTTCACCATTTAGCTAATCAGGATTACACCCAGCTAATGGAGAGAGGTTGTTTTCCCCCTTCCCTATCATCCTGGTCGATTCCAATTGATCCAAGTTCTGCTGAGCGAGAGCAGTCCTTCAAAGTTTATTCTGGTGTCAATTTTTATAGTTTCCCCCACTGATCAATAGAATGCATAATCATTAAGGCAAAGTTTGTGAAAGCTAATCCTTCAATAGGAGTTTTATGAATGGCTCAGAGTGGGCTCTAAGCATTTGGATGTAAGTGGAACCTTTAATCAGGTGAGTGACAGGAGACAGTCAATAGGATTTGCTGAGATTGGATTCTGATTTTCTATACAGCTCTGCAGAGTGAGCAGGAGAGAGGGGAATGGGGATGGCCAGAGGAACAGACACAGGCTAAAATGGAAGTTTCTCCTCTTTTATTATTTATAAAATGTATTTCCAATATTTTTAAGAAACACTTTGTACTTGCATATAATTTTTCACCTGGAGAGCTCAGATGGGAACATTTGCTGATTAAACACTACATCGTCTTCTTGTGAAGGTGAATAACAATTAGTGCTGCTTTATGCTGGGAGAGCTTCCTGCACCAAGTTTTCCAAGTGCAACATCTTTGGAGCTTCTCAGCAAGGTGAGAGAAAGCAGAGGCTGATGGAGTGACTTCCATGGAGTAGGACATTGGCAGAGGAAAAGGAACCTTGGAAGTGGAATTGCTTTGGGTTTGCCCACTTGGCATGTGCTTTAACTGTGGATTTGGTTTTTTTGTTTTTAGCACATCCTGTCTCTCTCTAAGGACTGATCTGAATTGTGTAAACTAAGAAGAAGAGTAAGGGATTATCTAAAATAGGGAACTGGAAAATCAGAGGATGAGTGGGATGAGCTGTTGCACTGAGTTCATCATTACCAAAAAGCTCTTGGTGACAATTTAGTATCTCTTCTCTCCTTCTCTGCCTTTTCAAATGCAATGAAATAAGCAGAGCAAACCTGCCGGCAGGACACCTCTTCTATCAGCAAGAAGTATTTTTGCTCGGGCAAATGACTTTTTTCTGCTGTAGGATCTGCCTTAGTGTGCCAGGATGAGAAGGAAACAGCCAAGGCAGAATCTGTCCCTCTTGTTCTGCGGATGAATGAAGGGCTGGGTTTCAGTGTTAGCACAAAGACCTGTGGGCAGTTGGGCACTCTGAGCATTCCTTACCTGTCAGGTTGGGCACTGCAGTGAGGGCAGGAAACCAAACCTGCTGGAGAGCAAAGTTGGGCTTTTCATTTGCATTCTGCAAGAAGAACAGAGTAACAGACTAATTCATTTATTATGAATAATAAATCGTGGTCAGTGAATTCCTTTGCAGCTGGCAGATTGAGGGGTTGCTAAGTGTTTAAAAATAAGTTTAATGTTTTAGTGAGTTGCCTGCTCTAAACTAATCCAGCTCCATTGGCTTCCTGTGCTGTACATCAGCTGAACATTTTCCTCAGGCTCATCATCTGGCTTTTCCCTCTGCTGGTTTAACAAATGTTTGGAAAGCAGGTTCTCATTTGGGGGTTGAACAAAGCTGCCTTGAGCTCCATCAGCTGAGCTCCTGGTGCTGCACCTGCAAGTTTGCCAGGGGTGGGGCTGAGGCACCAGCTCATGTCCCTCTGTGCACGAAGCTTGTGTGTGCTGTGCTCCTCATCTTCTGCTATTTTTCCATTGGGAACTTGGTAAAAGTAGGAATTTTATTTTATTTTTTTATTTTTAGCTGAATGTGTTTTCTTTTTTTTTTGCTGTTTCATAGTCCCTGGAGCATTTTGTCATTATGAGTGCACAGCAGCATGAGTAGAGAGGTGATAAGAAATAGAGAAGCTCTGCTTATGGCAGTACCTCCAGGAGTTCTCAGAAGTCAGACCTATGCAGGAAATTGCTAAGAGAACAGAGCATGCCAGATAAACTCAAGGACTGTGGCTGTATTGGCTCCATGTGCTCCTGACCTGGAGTAATGAACTGAAATGCTGTCAGGTTTCCAGGTACAGGCAGGACTGTGAGAGCTGTGGTGTGGCAGCACCTCCACTTCCCCAAGATAAGGTCTGGGGGGAGTGTGTGATGAGTGAAAGCCCTCTTGCCTCACAGAGGAGTTAGCACCCAGTGACTGATGGCAGTTTCACACCCAGATCTAGAACTGAATGTTGCTTCTTGACCCCATTGCTAAAAGATTGGGGTTTGGTATTTTGAATGAAATGCTTGCAGGCCTCTACCCTGAACTGCTTTTGAGTGACAAAGAGGGGGCAGCTCTGAACTTGGAAATGATTCACTGCTGAGATGTGTTTCAAAGCTTTTGGTCTGACAAGCGCTAACCTTTGATCTGGTAAAGGAGGACTTTACCCTGTGGAGGTGAGGGGAGGGGAGGAGAAAGGAGGATTAATAAATAGGGAAACGGGAGGATGACTTGGGAAAGGTCGATGGGATCTGAGAGCTGGGTTCATTGCATCAAGCTCAGGTGGAAGGAGAGGCTGAGGGGGCTCAGGAAAATACAAGACCTTGTAGACTGTGAGAGTGCTTCAGCTTCCATTCCTCCCCCATTCCCTTCTCTACCTTCTCCTGAAAGCCCTGGTTTGCTTTGCCAGGGTGACTGGGGAGGCACTGGCACTCGGGGTTGGTGTTGGAATTGTCCCACTCAGTGCCTGGGCTGTCCCAGCCATCAAACTGTGGAGCCCAAATGTGTCTTATGGGCTGGCTGGAGAGGTTTTGCTTCCCGGACAGATGGTGGCTGTGGGGAGGTCACTGCACCTTTTCTTGTTAACCTTGGGTGTAGCTGTGCTGTCCTGGAGCCCACGGAGCCCCGAGAGTCAGAGAGCAAAGGCCACTGAGTTCAAACTGCCCTTGGCAGAGCTCAGTATCCAAGGTGCTTTCCCAGAGTTATTTCCCAGAGTTTTATGAGTCTTAGCTCACCCCAGTGCTGGAATGCTGTGTTTGTGACACATCAGTTTCCCCTTCTCTTTTGCCGTTGCTTTCCTTCTGGCTGACCAAGTCATTTTCCTGCTCTACCAAGTGCTTCATGTTCTGCTGGCCTTGTCCAGAGGCTGATGGTGCTGCTCCCCAGCACTGCTGGGATGCCTTTCCATGAGTGATCACCCTGTTCCCAGCCTTCCCCACACCCCCTCCCCCTGCCTCCCACTACGGTAAATATTTTAGTACTCGTTGAAATCAATTGAGCCTCATCAATTGGAAATAGAGTGTAAATCACTGGGACTTTTGCATTCACCCCAGAAATCAATTTTCACACATTAGGGCTATTAGCTTATTGAGAAGTGTGTAATAAATGGCTGTGGGCCATCATGCAGCCACACCTGCCAGCTCTGCATTTCGAATCTCAAGTAGGCTCTGATCAGGAGGATGCCAAGGGGAGACAGCTCTCGGTGTGGGATAGGAGACAAGGGGCTCATGAGGCAGACAATCCATGCCTGGAGATCAATAACACCACGAGCACTAACTCATCCTCGCCAGGGCTGGAGGCGGCTCGCAGCCAAACCTGTGGTTAGGCAGCTAATTTTTATTCTCTCACAAAGATGAGTGTAATTTGGGGAGGAAAGGTGAAATGTGGATTGCAAACATTTAATAAGACTAAATGCAGGAGTTTAAAAAAATGAGCTTTTGTGTGAGTCAATATCCTCCTTGCACTCAGCAGCTGCAGGTATGGTGTAGAAGTGCTGCCTCCTTCCATCATCCCAGCTCCAGGGAAGGAGGATTCACTGCTCATTTCCCGCTGCAGTACAGGGATAACTGGGATTTCTAGTCTCACTCTCTAATTCCATCCTAACCCTTGATTTCTAATAGTGGCAGCTAATTAGCTTCTGGCTGAATGAGGGATCTGGTGGCCTTGGCCAGTGCCCAGCAAGTCCTTCCGTGGCCATCTGGAAGACCTTGGTCTGTATTTCCAAGACAGGACGTAACTCATTCTTCTCAGTTACCAGTGCCAGTCCAAACCATGGGTGACTGCAGGGCCTTGGAGGCTCTCCAGGGCTGCACTCTGTGTTCATGTGCTGTGGAGTTTGGCATTTTACACATGTGAGCCACCCCTGGAGCTGTGGCAGTCATGCATAAGTAGGGCAGTCTCTGGCTACAGATCTAATCTCAGTCCTTCTCCCAAAAACTTCTCCTTTAAAGTCTTGTTTCCCAATATCAGATATTTGTACAACAGGGAAAAAGGGATCCTGGAGCACTGGGTGGATTGTGCAAAGTCAGGGGCAATTGATTTTCTTGCTGTACTGTGAATACTGGGCTTGTGTACCCTGTCACTCTAGGAATAAAAACCTGAGTTACTCTAAGGGACACAGGAGATCGATGTCCTCAGAGGTTCTTTCCCCAGATGAGCAATGAGGGCTTAGAGGCAAAGCTCCTTCTGTGAATATCTGGAAGGAATGACCCAGAGGCTCCTCAGCCTGGCCAGTGGTGCAATAGGGGATTTCCTTGCCCAGACACTACAGATGTGCCGTGGCCTGGCTTGTTTTAGTGGGAGTGCTGCTGGATGGACTTGAATTGCATCAGGAGCATCCCAAGCACTCCAGAGAGCCAGCACAGAGCACAGGGATGGCCACTAGGAAGCTCTTGGGTAACACTTGTAGGTAGCTTTGATCCACCCCTGGCATCCACTGTTTTGATGCTGATGCTCTGTCACCCCATGTGCCTCTCCCCTTCTTGCTTTGCTTTGAAGGACCAAACTGAGGCACTGGGAGCCCTGACTCACTTTGGGATGCTCTTCCCAGGCCAGCTGGGAGCAGGAAGCAGTGACTGCTCCCCGAAGAGTGCCAGCGAGGTTTGGCAGCTCTCACAGCAGCACAGACAGCTGCCTTTGAAATGTTCACACCTCAGAGCTCCTGGCTTTCATTCGGCCCCATTGCTGGAACATTTTCCAGTCGCTCCATCCAAAATTTTGCCTTTCTTCTTCCTTACAAGTTTGGTATGGAGCAGCACCCCCATGCTGTGCAGAGCTGTAGGGTGAGGTTATTCCCAGGGTCTGCAGTTTGAGGCTGGCCGGCTGTGAGCAGGACTCCCGGGCAGGGCTGCATTGCCTCTCTGACAGTCCTGGGCTCTCACCCTCAGCTAATTACTTTGATCCTTTACACTTTGTAAAAATTCTTACAACACAAAATAAGTCCCCCCTGGCTTTAACCTTGTGACCTGCCCGGCCCTTGTAAAAGGGAGGGAGAAAAGGCAGCCGTGCACGCCCAGACACACGCACTCACCCCTGTGCCTGCATCCACATCCCCACAAACTGCCTAAAGCCTGGGGCTTTAATAGTTTCCTCCCAGGACTCCCACAAAAAGGCAAATAAAACTCCTTTTACAAGATAGCAGAGCAGCATGAAGGATCAACTTCACCAACAACAAGTTCTTTCTTCAGTTCATTTGTTTTAAACCTCCTTTTCTTGCAGATTTTGATCCTCTGAGTGCCTCTCCCATCGCCGTCCCTCTTGCCTGCCCTGCTGCCAGCAGCTTAATGGCTAAAACAAGCAGGGTATTTTTTCAGGATGTGCTTGTTCACAGGGAGTAACCTGTGTGTGAACACATACTTTTAAATTCCCTTTTCACAAACAGGGAATGTTTCTTCTTTCTTTTTCACAGAACCCAGCTGAGAAAAGAAATGTAGAAACAAGAGAGGGAAAACCATCATATTTATGAAGGGCAGTTAAATGGAGCAGGGATCTGTGAGGTAGCTGAGGAGAGATACAATACAGGTCTATAAAATCAGAAGTGGTCTGGAAAAATAAAGAGGTTGTTACTCTTTTACCTCGGTTAGTACAAAAAGCAGATTCAGTTCTTCACACAATGTGTATGTCCCTTTCCCTGAGCCAGGGGAGGCATTTCAGAGAGTGGTAACTTGGTGAACAGCATAAAGAAATCTAAGTTTCTGTATGGTTTGGATTAAAGATGGGGAAACAAATTTGTATCTTGCTCCCTTACTGGCTGACTTGTATTTATGAAACTTACAGACACTTAATAATCTCGAGACTTCTTTCTCTCTGACATATTTGGTGAAGAATGCTCAACATTTTCTGAAGTTGCCATAAACCAGATTGTAGTGCAAGCTGCACACACATCAGGATTCAGGAGCTTTGCCTCTTTAGGAAAACAGGGAAAAAAATAAAACCCTTAATTTGCCAACAAAACCCACATTTGGATGCCTTTATCATTTCCTCAGTTAAGCCAAACCCAAACTGTTTGAAAGCTTTTAGGCTTTCATTTATTTATCCCTTCTTTCTAGTATTTTTTATTTCCCATGCTTGAATTAGATCTGGTGAAGGAAGGAGTTCAGGAATAAAATCCTGCAGAGTCTGTTCTTCTTAACAGATCACCTGAATGTGGTAGATGAAGAAAATCTCTAGACTCAGATGGAACCATGGGTGTCATCTCATGTTCTCTGGGAGCCACGAAATGGATTCTGGAACCATTATGTGAGGGGAAAGGCACCCCAGCCTTTTGGTGAAAGGTCTGCAGTGTCTGTTCCAATGCTGTTCCATTTTGTTGGACATCGAGGTCTTGGATCCAAGGCTCAAGACAGGGAGTGAAACTTCCATTCTGCTGCTGAGGATGGCTGTGCAGGCAGTACCTGCACAGAAACATGTTGTGGATGTCTTTAATGAGAAAAACCCCTTTGTGTCGTGAATGTGAGCAGTTTCTGCAGGTCCATTTGGCAGTTCTAACCCTGAAATAAAAACAGAGGCTCCTTTTAGCTCCCCACATGAAGTCCCTGTGCATCTTTCCTCCTCTTGCATCCCTCAGGGTGAGGCACAGCCACAGTCTCCAGTTAAGATCTCTGGAAGCCATTCAGCAGATAGTGGCACAATCAGGAAATGTGTGTGTCTGAAGCAAAGGTGGATTTTGCTGATGCTCAGGCACTAAGGCTTTGGGATCAAAAGTGCGACTGACAGACTATAAAGGATCAAGGGGGGACCTTGATAGGATTTTCACCCCCTGCCCTTCTCTGGAGAGGACAGTTGTTTGTACAGAGAGCTCCCTGGGCTGGGAGCTCTCTTGTTTGTCCGTGTTTGTACAGCACAGGAGTGCCCCTGCTGCTTGCCTGGGAATCTTTGGGATCCTTGTACTGCACTTTGGCCATGCTCAGGGAACAATCTATTCCTGTAGCAGAAAAAGGAGAATCCTCCCCTGCGCCCCTTCTCCTGTGAGAGATTCTTTGTGGGTTTTCTCATTCCCTCCAGGCCTGTGAGCCTGATTTTATCCCATCAAGGGAGACTTGAACTCTCCAGTGCTGAGGTTTTTCCCTGGTTTTGTCTAGGTCAGCGTCCTGCACGCGAGAGCCTGAGCGGAGCCACTTCCAGACTCAGTCTCTGTAGGGTGCTGACCACGCCAGAGCTCTGACCACAGCCAAATCCTCGTCCAGGGCTCCAAGCTGCTCTCTCTTTCCCCAAGTTGCCTGCTTGTACTAAATACTGGGGCAGCTCTCTAAAATACTGAAGGAACAAAGCATGCAAGGCAGTAAAATGAGGCAATTAAACCTATAAAACCAGGGTTTACAAGGGAATTTATAGTGTCAGAGGCTTTTTATAGCTTTTTTAGATTAGTTTAAATAAAAAAGGGGGAGAGAGAAAGAGAGAAAGAGAGAGGGAGAAAAGAGGACCTGAAACTTGAGGAGACTTAAAAGTTCAGAGAGAGGCTTTTAGGAAGAACAGAGGGGTAATAATTAGAGGCACATTTTCCATTTCACTGTCTTTGCAAATTGAAATTAAAGAAGGAGGGGGAAACGTGCACAGAACAACAGGCAGTTTACATTGCTCCCACTTCCTCCTGGCAACATTGGATTTTTCTATTTCTGTTCTTTTGCTTTCTGGCCAGGTGGGAGCATCCTCATCACCTGGGCAAAGAGACTAAAGATTAATCTCAGGCCAGGTGAAATTTAGGTTTGGTTATTCTCCCCTCCTGCTGTGCCTGCTCGCTGGTTCAGTGTGCCTTGCAGATCTGGGAGCTCATGTTCAAGAGGTGAAATGGCGCCAGCACCTGATTAAAGCAAATTTGGCCAGGGGAGACAATAGACCCTGTGTTTTAAAGGCCTTGTGGTGGTTTAGTTCCTCCAGCTTCCCTTGGCTTTCCACAAACACAACCAGGAGATGAGATTGCCTTGGGAGTGTCTAATCAGAGCCTTTCTTGGCTTTTGTTTGCTCTGTGTGAAAAGGTGAATCACATCTCCCAAACCCTGCATCCTCCTCTGTGGCGGCACCTCATTTATTCAGGCCTGGTTTCCTCTCCAGCAGCAGAGCACACAGTGCTTTTGGAGTGGTGCAAATCAGCCAGCGTTTCTGGGCCTGCTTTCCTCCAGCTCTGTATCCCATGCAATTCCTCTGAGCACATCCTTGAAAAGGCCAAAGTCTGCTGTCCTGAACTCCAGGGCTGTGGTTCTGCTTTTTGCATTGTTGTCTTCTATCAGTTTGGTCCTTTAGAACCAAAGAAGCCTGTGCTCTGTGATGGAAGGAGAAAATTGCCTCACTTCATATATGTGGCCGTTTTTTCTTACATAAAGAGAAAATGTCTGCTGGAAATCTTGTCACCATCACTCTCTCATTTATACCATTAGGAAAATTCCCCTTTCCGTGGTGTTTGTAGGATCTTGCCCAAGCCAGGGAGCTTGCAGTCTGGAATACTTTGCTTCATTGCTCCTCTTTACACTCTTCTCTTTTTCCTGTGTGGAATAGTTTACTTTGGTAGAGTGTGGATCCTGGTTGATTGCTAGAATGTGCAATTAGTAAATTACTAATTAACCACAGCAATTCATCATCCTGCTGCTGTGCAGTTTTTTATGTAAACCTGCTTGTTCTTTAAGGCAATATAAGTAAAGGGCCCAGCCTTTGAAAAATAAACGTAGAGGAAATAGGAGCCAGCAGCCTGTGCTCCAGATCAGCCTGAGCCCCTGAGTGGGACATTTCTGCCCCTGGAGAGGGTGACAGACAGAAGGGTTCCAGCACCCTCGGGTGCGTTCTGCAGCAAAAGGGGACTTTTCCCATGATAATCTTCAGCTCATCTGAGCTAAATCATTCCTTTTGTAACAATATGAAATACAGGGCGAAGGGTGAGCAGGACAGACACAACCTGAAAGGAGTGAGGGTGTGTGACAAAGAGAGAGAAGTGGAGGTAGAGGAAGAGGAGTATATTCAGATCTGAGATGGGCACAAACAGCTGCAGTGTGACTCTGGCCATTGCAAAAGGCATGAACAGTTCTGAACTGTATCTCACCATGCTTTCCTGCCTGAAAGAAGGTTAAAAATGAAGCACAGGGAGACAAAATTACCCATTTCTGATCCCATTGACATGGGGGTAATTATCTTCATTGGAGATGTTATCATTTTACAGTGAGATTAGAGTCAAGCCCAGCATTCTTGAAGCAGCGCTTGAGTTTTTAAAGTCTGCAAATGAGTGTTATTGCAGTCACACGATAAATAGTTCTGAAATCAATAGAGAAAGCTATTAAAAATGTGGGTTTTGTCTCTGTCTAGTATGGTACATTAAGACACGTGTATCATTCTACAGTCTCTTTCCCTCTCTCTCCATATATGTGTGTAGGGCGGAAATTTTAGAGTACTCAACATTGGTCAAAATGTCCCCAATGGAAAATACAACACTGACCTCAAATAGCATCACATTTTAGGGCAGTGATGAGTGATTTCTAAAATGCTACCGTTAAGTATATATTTAAAGAGAAATCACTAGAGGAAGAGTGAGTCTGACTACTCTGATCCTAAAGTTTGAGAAATAGTGATGAGAGGGAGCTCTGGCTGGGCAGAGCTCACTGTTTGGGTCATCCCAGTCCAGTACTGGTCTGGCATTTCTGTTGTGATTTCCCACCTGGGATTTATTTTTTGCAATCTGAAGAGCTGCTCAAGGAAGAAAATGAGCTTGAAATGACTTGTTTGCATCTTCTATGTTATCAAATGCATCAAGAAACAAAGAGCTGGCTGCATGAAGCTCTCAGAAGGACAGGATAAAAAAAAGCCTTGCATTTGCTAGTTGCTAAATACAACTTTGAGTAAGCACTGGAGTCAAACAAACAACTTTTACGAGTGAGAAAATCCATCTGCTATCACTGATCTTATAGATCTTTCTGTGCTCTGATACTTCAGTATTTTAAATAACATCTAATGGGCCAGAACATCCAAAGCAATCGATGTTATTCAAGCTCTCCAGCCCTCACTGCAGGTGTGGGCTGTCCCGGCACGGCAGGCTTGGAGCCAGAGCCTCAGCTCCTTTCAATCTGTGTCAGCACTTTACAGCTTGCTCAGGACCTGGCCCCAGAGAAAAGAGAAGTCTTGGCTAGCAAATAATCTTGGTCTGCTCTAAATAAAGCTCCTTTGTTGATCCCATAGGATGCAGAGCCACTGTGCTGCTTCAGTGCTTGGAGGAGAGGCTGCTCCTAAAACCTGAGGCTGCTCAGAGCTCAGCAGAGGTGACCACAGTCCAGGAGAACAGTTAGGAGCTAGCAGGGAAAACTAAACTTGCACTTCATGCCTGTTTAGTCTCCTGTGTACAGTTTGCAATGCCAGTGCTCGTGGAGCCATCATTGGGAACACAGCTCCTCTTGGCAGGAGGTTCCAGGCCTGGCTGGCTGTGGTCCCACGGGCAGCATCGATCCCGAGCAGCATCGCAGAGCCAGACAGGTACCTGGCTGTGCTGTGCCTGGCAGTGTGTCTGTCCCCACTGCTGATGTCTGTCCCCACTGCTGCTCTGTACCTGGCTGTGCTGTGCCTGGCACTCTGTCTGTCCCTGCTCTTGGTGTGTACCTGGCTGTGTGTGTACCAGGCTGTGCTGACGCCTGGCACTCTTGTCTGTCCTTGCTCTAGGTGTGTCCCTGGCTGTGCTAAGCCTGGCAGTCTGTCTGTCCCCACTGCTGCTCTGTACCTGGCTGTTCTGTGCCTGGCACTCTGTCTGTCCCTGCTCTAGGTGTGTCCCTGGCTGTGCTATGCCTGGCACTCTGTCTGTCCCTGCTCTAGGTATGTCCCTGGCTGTGCTATGCCTGGCACTCTGTCTGTCCCCACTCTTGGTGTGTACCAGGCTGTGCTGATCCCTGGCAGTCTCTCTGTCCCCAATGCTGCTGTGTCCCTGGCTGTGCTATGCCTGGCAGTCTGTCTGTCCCTGCTCTAGGTGTGTCCCTGGCTGTGCTATGCCTGGCACTCTGTCTGTCCCCACTCTTGGCTGCAGCCTCGGCAAGGCCAGGACGGTCCGTGGTTGGCCTGAGAGCCTCACGGTCTGTCTCTGCCTCTCTCCCTTTCGTTTTCTTGGCTCCAGAAGTTAGATCAAATGTCTTTAAAGAGCACAGTTTGAATGATGGAGCTTATAATTCCATCTCGGGAGTTGTGATGACTCGAGCTCGGTTCTTGTGGTTTATGATGTCACCAGGAGCCATCGATGCAGTCGTAGCCCCATTATTCACCGTTGCCCTGTTATTTATTCTCTGCAATAAATGGCTGCAGTTTAATCACCAGAGTAAATTGAAGCATCTTGGTGGAAACTGTGATGTTACTGTAGCGGTTTCCATGGCAACAGCCATTCCATCGGGAGGCTAATACTTGCAGGAATGGTGAGCCCCAAGCCCCCAGTGGGACAGGAGTGAGCGCCAGCCTCAGAGAGGGGAACTGGGGGACAATCCAGGCACACCCTCAGTGGGGAAAACCCATTAATTGATGCTGGATGTCACACATAGTCTGGAAAACTGGGGTGTGGATCCAGACTTCACCAACCTTGACGGACTATGGCATTAACTTCATGCAGAGAGATTTTTAGGAAAAACTTCCAACTCCTCTGTGGAGATAGAAAGCAAAACTATCTTTTCTGCACAGTTTTGTTTTGTTTAGGTTTTTGTGTTATTTTTTCCCCTTTCCAGTTCAGGTAGAAAAAAAGGACTGGGGACAACTGAACCAAATGGTTCAGAACTTCCTACAATTAAGGTTTGTGTTTGGTTTTAGTGAAGAAAGAGAAACAGGAGATTTATCAGCATTGTCCTAATTCTTCTTGCCTTGTGGCTTTGTGTCTTTCTCTTTAAAAGGCCTGGTAGGATCCTGGATTTTAGTGGTGGTGGGGCATAATGTTCCTTGATGGTACATGAAGTTCCTTCTTTTTGGCAAAATACATTTACCAATCTATTTAATGTCTGATGGTTGTGGATCTGCAGTTGGCATTGGAATAAACATAGGGCTGGGATGTAGTATCATAATAGAATGTTACTATAACATAGTTATTATTTATTGTTTCTTAGTGAAGGGATATTTATGAGATCGTTTTGCTTTCCAAATCTCAAGTTTCCATTCAAGCCCCAAATTTTCTGGATTTCTTTCTTTTTTTTTTCTCTTTTTTCTCCCCCCAAAAAAGTAAAATCAAAGCTTTAACTAAAACCCCTGTGTTTTCTGATTTTAAGAAAAAAGCAAGTCACTTTTAAATCTCTCTCCTCTCCTTTCTCCTTTATTCTTCCCCATTTTCTATATTCATTAATTTTTCTCCTTGGGTAAAAACATAAGTAAAGGCCTTTTCTGTCCATCCTCTTTCAACAGCCTGGGAATGCTTGCAGTGCTCAGCTCTTTTTTCCTCATTTCCTCAGCCCTAGAGAAGTACCCCAGCACGTGGGCTCAGTGCCCTGACAATCTGCTGCTTATGGGAAATGGCATTTTACAATGTAACTTTTTTTAAAAACTAAAACTTAATGATTTTCTACAAGGATTCATTGTTTTAAGCCATGGAACCAACATGTGTTTCTTGAGATATCACTTACCTTTTAAGCAAGTAGCAGTTGGGTTTTGGTCACCAGGCTGGGCTGTATGGATTCCTGCATTTATTCTGTTCTGGTAACCTGATACAGCCCAGCCAGAGAAGAACAGAAAGAAAAGCCTTTTAATTTATGGTAGGTCTCGGTTCTAATCATGTAGTTGTGTCGACTTTGGCTTTATCGTGAATCATTTTTAATGACAGTTGAGGAGAAAAGAATTGAAAAGCAAATCTTACCTTTCTCATCACTGACAGCTTTTCATAGCAGATCAGACTTTTTTATGGCACAGCCTTGCAGTGAGGGTACGATGCAGAGGAAGGGCTGGACCCAAGGGCTGCCCAGCAGCAGAGCACGGAGCCTTTTCCTGCCAGCACAGGCCAGGCCTTCACAGCAGCAATTTCAGAGCTTGCTGTAAATAGAGAACAATTTTTCACCTTGTGGATTCCTAAACATTGTCCGTGGAGTCTCCCACAGGGAAACTTGTGCTTCCTCATAGGAGACTTGGCTTTCTTGGTCACCTTTCAGAAGGCCCCTAGAAGTTCCCAGGAACATCCCTGGACAAAAGGGTGGGAAAAGTTGATGGCAAAAGCCTTCATGGACTTGGATGTAGCCAGAATGTCACTGCTTCCCTGCAGTGAGCCTGGGGACATCTGTGTGTAAAGAGGGATCAGCCAGGGGGCCTGGGCCACCAGCTACAGCCCCAAGGCTGCTACAGCTCCAGGAGCGTTTGGGCAATGCCCTTGGGCACAGGGTGGGATTGTTGGGTGTCTGGGCAGGGCCAGGGGTTGGACTCCATGATCCTTGTGGGTGCCTTCCCACTCAGGATATTCTGTGATTCTGTTGTATGAACCTATTTGCTTTGGAGTCTATGGTGTTGGTCAGAAAAGAAAATGATCTGAGGAAATTGCTGGTGTGGCATCATCTTGCCAAAAGAGCTGATTTCTAGGGTCATCCTCCTCCAGCAGAGCCCATGGCTGTGCACTCAGGAAGCACAGAGCAGGAGCTGAATGCTTATCCACTGGGTGGGGGCAGGAGGAGGCACTGCCAGGGCTGCTGAGGTGGTGCCCAGCGGAGTTAATCGGGAGATGCTCTCTCTGTAATTGGATACTGGCAGGATCCTGCAGTGCATCTCCGTGGCCACTTCCCAGCAGCACTAATGTGGCTTTCTGAAAGCTCATCCCTTTTCCTGGCATGGCCACTCTTCACTGGGGCACTTGTTAACTCCCCCACTTCGTGTGCTTTGACCTGCCGTGCTCTGGGCGTGCCATGCCCTGTGCCAGGCTGGAGCTTTGCAGTGCTCCTGAAACAAACCCAAGACGTTTCTTGGAGGCTGAGGGAGCAACGAGATCCCTGCCCAGTATAAATCCCACATCACCATGGCCTTCAAATGGCTTCTGTCATCCTTGTGTTTCCTCCATGACCTCCAACTTTCTCCTGTATGGAAACATTTCCAACTTAGGTTGGCTACACACTGCGTTCTTTCTGACACATTTTGACAAATCCACTTTGATTTTGCCCTGGAGGTCTTTCTAGGCTTAATTTTATGGTTGTGGAAGGTCATCAAAAGGGTAGTGCTATTTAAAGACCAAATTGTGTCACATTTACTCATGGGACTGGTAACTCTTCTTCTTGAAGATGTCCATTCATTTCAGTAATTACTACCCAGAGTAAATGGCACCTATTGTAGGCAGAGGGACTGGTGCCTGTCTTACTTCTCTCACTGGACTACTCAGAGAGTAAAAGTCAAGTCCTTGTCCTCAACGTTGGTTTTCCAGCCCCTGTTGTTCGGAGGTGGCTTTCTGGTGACTGCCCCCATGGGGTTTGTGAGTGAGATCCCACCTTTCTGCCATCAGGAACAGCCATTTCCACCCCGACAGTAACTGCCTTGAGTTTTAGAAGGGGCATTTCAAACCCATTGAAATGTACCCATGGACATACCAAGTTTCTCCCCCTTTTTCTCACAACATTCTCGGGAGCATCCCACACCCAGCGTGGTGGGGCTTCTTGCACTTGGGAAGTGTTCCCAGTGTTGAGGGAGTGTCAGACCACACAGCTGTTGATGTGGTGGCACGGCCATGGTTACACTGGCACAGCCCAAAGGCTCACCTTCTGTAGGGGCAACAGGATGCTTTTGGTGTTACAGCTGCACTGCCACCGAAACAGCCGTGGGTTCAATCGTTCAGGTTGGAAAAGCCCTCTGAGATCATGGAGTCCAACCACCACAAACTTGTGTCCCCAAGTGTCACATCCATGCATTTTTGAACATTCTCGGGGATGATGATTGCACCGCTGTCCTGATCAGCCTGCTCACTGTCTGACCACTCTTTCAAGGAAGAAATTTTCCTCAATATCCAACTTAAACCTCCCTTGGCACAGCTTGAGGCCATTCGCTCTCATTCTGTCCCTTTTTTCTGGGAGCAGAGCCTGACCCCCCTCCAGCTGTCCCCTCCTGTCAGGAGCTGTGCAGAACCACAAGGTCCCCCTGAGCCTCCTTTTCTCCAGGCTGAGCCCTTTCCCAGCTCCCTCAGCTGCTCCTCCATGAATTGGGATTTATGACCTTCTACAGAATGACAGTGAAACCTGGAGTGACACTTGGAGTTGATACTGAGAAGGCCTTTTTCAAAGCCTTTCTTTTTCTTACTCTTTTCATACTACTGGAACCACAAAAGGGAATCTCATTTAAAATATGAATTAGAAATTTTATACTTCTTATGGCTCTGTGTTTTGGAGAAGCAGATACTTATCACATGCCTGTGTCCTTGAGGGAGTGTGCAAGGAGCTTTTGGAACAGGTTTTCTACTTCTTGGCTAATGAGGAGTGGGGCAATTACTTATTCCAAGAAGCTGGAGCCAGGCTAACAGCCTGGGGGCAGACCTGAAAGCACTGTAACGCTTCAGCCTTTAGATGCTCTGAGTTCTTTTAGAAACAACTGCCTTGATCTTTTAGTGCCCTGATAAATCATTTATTCTGATCACCTGCTCACGAATTCCTCCTCACCGATCCTGTGGGATGGAATGAGCTGAGTATACAGCTCCCAGAGCTCCAGCAGGTGAACTTCAGCTTGGCCCCCAGAGCACCTGGCAAAGCTCCTCACTTGGGAGCAGCCTCAGTCAAGGCAGAGCTGAAATTCAAATTCCTCTGACAGAGTGTCTGGAGCTGAAGGTTTTGGATGGGATTTTTCCCCTCTCAGGTTGCAGGCTGCAGTCAGGACACACTGCCATCCCTCCTCCCACGGTGTGCCTCGCTGCTCCAGGACAATCTGTTTCAATTCCCCTTCAGCTCAGCATGGCCAGGGTCCCCCAGGTTACCCAGTGATTCATCTGCCTGGAATTTGGGAGTGCTGCTTCTCTGCTCCTCCCCAGATCGGCAGGAGGGTTATTGAAGCACCGAGATTAACCAGAACCTCTTTTGGTGAATATTTAGGCTAAGAGCACTTGATGCTAAATGTTATTTTACATGTGCATTCTGACACCAGACTGCAGCTCCCGTTGCTCTGTATGCGTGGGTTTGAACACCTTTTCCAACTACAATCACATTAGAGGTTCCCTGATGCTTTGGGAACGTACACGGGGAGTGACTTCAAGTGGAAGCGTGTTTGAATTGTCCTATTTCTATTTCTGAAGCCCTCTCAAGGAAGCTCGCTCTCTCTTCTCACCCCATCGCTTCCGATGGGGCCGAGTCATTGCATTCCGTGTGCGCACAATGACACCTCAGAGAGACTTGGACTGTTCTCTTGTCTCACTTCCACTCTCTTCCAGGCTGGATGCACACCCTGGAGGTATGTGGTTTGTCTCAAGATATAAGACTTCCCCCCTCAGAAACTACATTACTTCAACAAGCCACAAAGGGCTGGCAAGAGCGAGAAGGATGCTCGTGTTAGTGCAGCTTTCCCCTGGGATCTCTTCTGTGGACTCCATGCAGCTGGAAACAGACCCTGCTGCTCCTGAATCCCCTGTGTGCACAGGGACACGTTCCCTCGTGCAGCATTTCACTGCTGGGTGGGTGCAAACACTCACAGATGCACAGACACCTTCCTTTGTTGTCCCTCTGCACAAACGGAGAGGCAGAAATTCTCTGGGTGCACACGATCATCGCTCCCTGCAGACTCCAGCCTGCTCTGGCACATGGCTGCAGCAGTGTCCCAGGACACCTGGGCCTTTTCCTCTGGAATGTGTGGATACAGGCACATGTACACACCCCACCAAGGTGTTCCAGAAGCTGGTAGGAGGGATGAGTAAACGGAGCCTAAAGGGACCTCGGGAGGTTTGGTCCGACCACTGTCCCAGGCAGGCTCCGAAAAGCTTGCTCAGGTTGTCCAGTCAGATGTTTAAAACCTCCTGAGTCAGAGATGTGATAGCCTGGGGTTTTTCCTTATATTCAGACAGAACCTTCACTCCTTCAATGTTTGTTCTTTCTTCTGAGCTTTAATTTGTCTTTCACTCCCCTGCCCCAACAGCTGAGCAAAGAGCCTGGATCTGCCCCCCTCTACCTGCCGTGGTGTCAAGGAGGCTGCTCTAGCTGCCCCTAAAACTTGAACAGAGTGTACAAACTCCCTTCCCTCAGCTATCTCCGTGGGTCTGTGCTCCAGGCCCCTGACCACCCTCTTGGTAGCTCCCTGTTGGATCTGTTCAGGTTTATCAGCATTTGCCTTGTGCCTGGGAGCTCACAGCTGGGTATGGACCAGCTGGGGTCTAACAGCTCCCAGGGGTGATTGTGTCCCCTGAGCTGCAGGTACAGGTGAGTTTGCTGGGAGCTCTCCTTGCTGCCAGGCGCCTGTTGGGTGCTCTTGGCTGGAATTGGACTGATAACAAAATAATGAACAAGAAAACTAAACACTGAGCTTTGCTTCTGACCTGTGTGGGCTCAAATTTAGTGGATCTGAGATCTCAAGCAGTTCCATGACCCTCTTCAGGAGATCACAGTAGTTGATCCAGTTTTGGAAGAACAGGATGGATCAGATGAACTACAGATTTCCTCTATCTGTTTTTTTTGTTTTTGTTTTTTTTTTTTTTTTTGTTTTTTTTTTTTTTTGTTTTTGTTTTTTTTTTTGTTTTTTTTTTTTTTTTGGCCTTGAAGATACACTGAACATTTTACCTTTCCTGTATTTGGGGGGATTCTGAAATTTGAAATTTCCTCCTTTTCCAGTTGCCAGTGTCCACAGTGGTCACAACCATAGCTGCCTAAATCACAAGTTCAAGATCTTGCAGTCCTAACTTGGGGAAGAACTTCAGGCTCTGTAGAGACTCCTACCTAGCTATCACCCTGCAAGGCATGAACCAAAGGCAAAGGGTATATTTTTTCAGAATCACCAAATAGTTTTGGTTGGAAGGGACCTTAAAGCTTATCTTGTTCCAATCTCACAGGCAGGGACACCTCCCACTATCCCAGGCTGCTCCAAGCCCTGTCCAGCCTGGCTTTGAACTCTACCAGAGATCCAGGGGCAGCCACAGCTTCTCTGGGCACCTGTGCCAGAGCCTCCCCACCCTCCCAGGGAACAATTCCTTCCCCATATCCCATCTGTCCCTGCCCTCTGGCACTGGGAAGCCATTCCCTGTGTCCTGTCTCTCCATCCCTTGTCCCCAGTCCCTCTCCAGCTCTCCTGTAGGCCCCCTTTTGGTACTGTAGGGGTTCTGAGGCCTTCCCAGAGCCTTCTGTTCTCCAGGCTGAAAATACTATTCATGTTCATGGATAGGGCTGCAGGCTGTGTACACCTCTGTCATTGTCCACTCTGTCCAAACTGTCACACGAGTGCATTTTGGAATGAGCACTGGCTAATTTGGGAAGTGACACATGCTTTACTTCCAGGGGGCAAATCCTGAATTTCCTGCTGAAGCCAAAAGTGTAAGCAACACAATTCGCAGTGAGCACGCTGCCTCTGAGTGACAGTTTGAGTGCAGGGGGGTGACTGGCTTTGGCTGAGCTCTCTGTTGCTCTGAAAAGAGCAGTCGATGCCCTTGACTAGCAAGTGCCACATGAGTGATAATGGCCAGAGGCCTGGTCACTCCTCTCAGCCAGCCCCTGTGGCTTAGGGTCTGGCCAGCAGAGCCAGACTGCTTTGGAGGCAAGCTTCATTAGGAAATCTGTGTTGCTGCTCTATAGGGACTTACATTTTAAGCCTCTCATCTGTCTCAGGTACAGAGCACAGAATAAAGCGTGACCCCGGGGACGTCTGCAGGTTCCTGGGTTGCTGTTTGTGCTGTGGATCCTGGTGCAGGGTGAGGATGGCTTCTGCTGCTGTTGGCAGGAGGGGATATCTGGGAGGGCTGGGGCTGCTCACACGTCTGTGTGGGTGCAGCTGCTGCTGAACGCCCGTGTCCGTGTCGGAGCTGTCTGGGGCGGGAAGGTGCGTGTGGCACCGCCGAGGTGTGTGTTATTCTCACATCCCTGCTGCCTGCAAACAATGTCATGTCCCTACCTGGACTGCAACGTGACATCCACTGTAAAAACAGCAGCAACAGCAAGCTCCAGAGCCACGGGAGAAGGCAGAGCTGCTCTTTTTGCTCATCAGTTAGGAAACCCTGCCAGCCCCGGCAAAGCATGCCGGGACCCAAACCGGCTTTTGGACTGGGACTCGGAGAGTGAGAGAGAAGCAGTAATTTGTTTGCCATTGCCCTCAAGCCAGGAAATCCAAACCTCAAGCATTTCCCAGGCCACAGCACATTGGAGTGGAGAGAGAGTGTCAGGGAATGGCTCACACATCCCGACAGGAGCGCACGCACACGCGCGCGCACACGCAGCGAGACAGCGCCGGCGAAGGGGGATTGTTCCAGCACCACTGCGGTTAAGATGCTGAGACAATCTCGAGTTTTCAGGCCATAGCTGTCAGGATGCTTTGGTATATTCATCACCCCCCACTCCATGGTGATAAAAATTTACACAGCCAACGAAACGAAGATTAATTTCATGTGAAAAGCTGACAGAATGGCCCATGTCATTGCTTTATTTGTGCCAGCACTCAGTAACTCGGTGCAAGTTCCATTGAGGTGGCAGACACCCCGTCCCCTTGAGCCATCTCGTCTCCTCTCTAATGATGCCACCGTTTTGACAAAACCAAGCAACACAGCCGGTATGTGCGAATTTGGAATTAATTTTCTTCAGAAAGGTCAAGTATGTTAATGAGCTTTTGGCTGCCTGCGTTTTCTCTCTTGGGTTTTTTCCCCCCTTAATGGGGGAAGAGGGGGGAAAAAAAGAAAAGGGAGAAATAATTACAGAAATAAAAATGAAGGAAGTAGGAAAAGAAAGAAGCTGTGAGGATTTGGAAGAGACAGGATTCAGTGTAGTTTTTCATGGGTTCTCCTTTTCCAGGACTGAGGCGGACTAATTGTATCAGCTCAAGCCTGTGCAGTTTGCTTGGAGCTGTTGAGCGAGGCCAGGGATGTCATGGATTGTGGAGTTGGTGTAACCTGGCACGGAGGAGGTGGATTGCACCTCCTTTGCACTCAGGGACTGACAACAGCCCTGTCTGTTGGCAGCTGCCTTCGTTTTCCATCCCAGAATGGCTGAGCTGGGCTCAGCTCTGTGTGCTGGGGAGCAGAGAGCAAAGGGAGGTGAAGGAGAGAGAGAGAGAGAGAGAGTTCCTGGGCTCCAGCTCTTGTGGCGATTAGTGAGGGAAGCTGGAAGAGAGCTCAGCTGCTCTGGGAGAAATCCAGGGCCCACTAATTCATCCAGCTTAGAAACAGGACAAACAGGCAATTTCCAGAGAAATTGTCCCCCTCATGTGACTGGCACAAGATGTTTGAATTAAGTGTGATACCAACCACTTCTCACCCCTGTGTTCCCCAAATTCCTGCCTTTATTTGCCACTTTTTGGCATCCTCATGGCAGGAGTTGCCTTGGTTTCTCCAAGAGTTGGGTGGTGATCAGTGGGAGGAAAGGCACTGAACACAGCAAATGCTCTGTCAGGGTGTGGGGAGTGAAGCTGGACTGTCACACATGAGTCACACTCACCTTGATAGGACATTTAGGGTAGGATTCATCTCTCTTAATTTTAGTCCTCTTAGGCAAAGTATCCAGACTAAACTAATTGTCTAGGTTTTCCTTCTTGTTAACAGTAAGGAGGAACTTGTATCCCACCTCATTTAAGATGAGAGAAATTCCATTCTGGCAAGAACTTTCTCATTGAATATAAAGTGAACTTAAACAATTAGTTTGGACTGAATCCCTCCCTTTAAGAGGCTTAAAATTATGGGGCGTGATTTCCTCCTCATTCTCTTCTCCCTGCTCCCATTCTGGCTCTTATTTCCCTCTACAGCCTAATCCAGCAGGCAGAGGAAATCCAGCAGGGCTCGCAGCGCCTGTATTGGCAGGGCTGGATCAATGCTTTCACTCCAGCCTGGCTCCAAGCTTATCCACTCCTGTGGCAATGCAACCTCTGGCTGTGATGTGGTCCTGCCTGCCTTGCCTTGCTGGAGTCAGCCCAGCACAGATCCTGGGCACTGTCCAAACAGCCTGGGTTGGCTTTGGAGGGCACATGTTCTGCCATCGGTGCGAGGAGAAATGATGTGGGATGTAGCAGTGCCAGTGCCATGCGTTACATGTGTCAGGGTGTCCCTAAGGAGGAATTTTCCTTCATTTCACACCTCACTCAGCTGTGTTGTGTGGGTCCCTGTGCGTGTTGGATCCTTGTGTGTTCCCCACATGAGTCACTCCTGGCTGGGGCATGGATTTCAAAAGCACACAAGTGACCAAACTTAATGATTTTCAGCTGACTCCTTGCATTGTCCTAAACATGGAATTCCTACGCATAAAGCTCTGTGCTGCCCACGCTCTTCCCCTCGTTCCCAGGCTCTGGGGTGTGTGGGGAGGCACGTCCTGCTCTGCTCACCCTGCTGCAAGGTAGAGGGTATTGGGGGCAATGAGAGGAGTCTGTGGGCTGTTGTTCTTGTTCACTTGCACAAATGGTCTCAGGTCATTCATGGGCATCACCAGCGCCTGGGTCTTTTCTCTGTAGAAGTGGTTGTGTTGCTAAGTGCTTGCTTTATTCCTCCTTAGTGGAAGTTTCTGTGATGGAGGGAAATTATTTGCTAAGCTCTGCTAAGGTCTTTGTATAAATTTAACAGTAAGTTTTAATCTGTGCACAGGACAAAGTGGGGACAAGAGAGAATTAAAATATTTCAGTGAGAAGTTATGTTTTGAGTTGTCAGCTCTGCCAACAGAACATATAAATTGTATGCACAGAGACTGCCTCATCCACGGCCATGGTGAAATGGGGAATCCCTGTCCTGTAGTTCTCTGGGATGTCAGAAGAGGACAAAATCTATAAAAACTTGAATTCTTAGGGAAATTCTCACCCAGCAGCTCCCTGGGGCTCTAGCTGAACTGTGGGATATTCAGTGTTTCCCAACTCTCGTGTCAAGGACCATCTCCTCTCTTCCCAGCTGTGAGATGTGGCTGTGCACCACTTCTGTGTCCTCTCCTCCCACGCTCTGCTTTCCACAGGAAGGAATCCTGGGCATGTGAGTCAGGGAGCTGTAGTGTCACCGTGGGATGATTCAGGACTGAGACAGCACAGCACACCTACCCCGTGATCTGCACAGAGCCCTTGGGACTCTCAAAGCCACATTTTCTCAGTGTGCCAAGCTCTTGAGAAAACCCAACCACTGGTTTTGGTGCATAAATAGAAACCCAACCCAAAAGAGCCGAAATAGGACCTAGATGATCAGGGCAGTGATTCTGCTGTCCCCTCCTAGGATGGTGTCCCTTCATCCCTGCGTTGCAGGGTTTGTCTGTGCCAGCTTCTCTCAACTTCTGTTTCTTCCTCTCCTGCTGTTTCCCCCCATGTGAGAGCCCTGGCGCCTACCATGGAAGGTCACCACTGGGGTTACTCAGCTGGCTCCAAGGATTGAGACTTGCTGCTCCGCTCTGAGGTGCTGCCAAGTTCCCCCTCCCCGCTGCTCACCACAAACCCAGTGCCTGTTTGTCTCCCTCTCTCCCTTCCCGTCCCTCCTCCTACCAAGAAACCCAGATCTCTCTCCAGCAGACAGAGTGGGAGGATGAGGCACCCCAGCAACCTCCAGATGCATTTGCTGGAGCACCAAAGGCAGTGTGGCCCCAGGGTGATGTTGATATCACTTAGCAGCGGTGCCAGAAGGTGAACTGTCCCCATCTGTCCCTCCAGAGTCTGGGCCAGGTTCCCATCAGGATCTGACCCAATAGCTGGGCTCACAAAAGGCTTTAATTTCCACTGGAAAATGTCATCAAGTTTTTCTACCAGCAGGCTGGGGGGATCCATGGATAACTGGGAAGGGATTCCTGAAAAGTAACGGAGAATGTGATTTTTGTCATTAGGTGGGAATTGGCAAAGGACCTGTAGCTTCCTCACAAAAATGGTGGAGGAGTACAGATGGATAAGAGTTAAAAATCTCTGCCCTGGGCATGCCCCTGTCCCAAAGGAAGCTGCCGTTGTCCCAAGGCCAGTGTGCTGATGGGGGAGCAGCCCAAGAGGACACCTGAGCGTGTGGGAGCAGGACACAAGGAGAGCTTTATTTCCAGGAGCAGAGCATGAACCAGAAGAGAGAAGCAAATAGAACAGGATCCTGCGAGAGGGAGAGGAGATAAATACGGTGGGAATGGGGGAAGGTGGGATGGCTGCTCACTGTTTTTGTAAAGGGGGGATGCTGCTCCAAAAAGCACCACAGATTTCAACCACATTCAAGTAAAAACATCATTTTCTTGAAAAATTATATAGAAGCCCTACATCCTAATGGTTCAACAGGATGAGGAAAAGCTGCCTGCTCCACCCTAGTATGTGCTGAGGTCAGGTAAAACCACCAGCACCCTCAGGCAGGCTTTGGACACCGTGAGGGGGTGCTTGACTTGGCAAGGATCCTGCTCTCAGACTAGAAGAGAAACAGCTGCTTTTTAGCATTTTACCTCTCCAGCCAAGGCCAAGTCCCTTTAGTTCCTTCTCTTTGCTCCTAAACCCCTTTCCTAAAGATCCCACAGGAGACTTGCCGCTGCTGTTGAGGCTGCTGGGGTCCCCAGCCAGGAGCGTCTGTCTTTTTCCCAGGAACTGTGAGGCTGCAGTAAACATGCCTGGAGGAGTTCTTTGTGAGCATCACACCTGAATTTGGCCCACTCTCTGCCAGTTTATGCTAAATGGAGACCACAGAGACCTCATTTAATGGCTGGGTTTATGTAGGTGTAAAGCTCTTTGAGGTCTCCATAAACATGGGTGTTTATTCATTTAGATTTCATTTTGATTTTCTTTTCAGCTGAATTCATTAGCAAGGAGAAAGCCGAAGCCTCGCTGTTGAAAATCCAAGTCTAGTTTTTGTTTTGTTTTGCTTTCAGAAGTGAAACAAGTATAAATTAACTGATTGCTAATTATGCTCTGGGTGCTGGTCCATCAGGGTGCCTCCATGTGTGTTCTGGGGACTCATAGGTAAGGAAAAGTTGACAAAAGCATGGAAAGAGGAGGACTGGGGGCAACTCCTGCCTTGTTTGATGGCACCCTGTGTTCGCTGCTCCTTCAGTTGTTAGGGATATCACATTCCAGGGAGGCATTGCTGTGGTTAAGGGTGAAGTGAGACAAATGAGAGGACAGAGGTTACACACATGAGCTGCAAGGATGTCCCCGTTTTGGTGCTGGGTGGAAAATCAGATTGAGTGTATTTGCTCCTGCCCTGGGGCTAAGAGCAACAAAGGGAAAGAGCAGGGGATTTATCTAGCTGGAGCCTAATATTCCTTTGGCTGCAGCAAAGGCTGCAGCACTTCCCGACTATCGGCTGGCGCTTTCACTCACACACATCTGTGATTGATGGGCAGAGAGTATAAACACCTCATTAGTGCCATAATTCACTGCTTAGGACTCAGGCTGGGCTGTGGGAGGGAGGGGGGAAAAAAGAGTTGAGAAAGTTTAATAAAGAAAAAAAAAATGGAAGAACGAGAAGAACGGATGTAAAGGCCACACAAATCATTCCGGGGAGTTATCTGACCTGCTTTGAAAACTTTAATTGCTGATAATGGACAACCTGTTGGGTGGTATTTTATTAACACTAATAGATTTTTACGGGATATTTCTCACATTGCTCTCCCAGAGCCTGAAGAATACATTAAATATTAAAAGTTAATGCTCTTGGTTGCTGTTTCAAGGATGCCCCACCGATAACGAGCTTTCCCGCAAGTTCCAAACCAGGAGCAAACATGAGCTGCCTCTGCCACTTACGGCCTCTGCAATAATAATGAGGAAAATACTTGCAGCACCTTGCAGCTGAGGTTCTCAAGCCTGGCCTGAATGCCCTGCAAAGCAGTGCCCAGCCCAGAGCTGGTGGTAGCAATATCTAATCTCCAGTCCTGGATTTACAAGACTTGGATTCCAGAGTCCCACGCTGAAAGCAAATGCTCATAAACCCCCATGTGCTACTTTACATTTCAGTTATTCAAAGCAGAGGCTGAACAGACAACCCATTCCTGTTTCTCAGGAGAACTCAGGTCTGAAATGGATGATATTTTTCTTTAATATGCCAAATGGTTTTATAAAATGCTGCTTCCACACTAATTTGTTGCAGAAATGACCCAGCTACCTGGAACAGAAATGGAACAGTCTCGGAGTCTGGGCAGCAAGAGGGGCTCTGGAGGAAGCTTTTGACATCCCAAAATCCTGCACGCAGCAGTGAGCCCTCAAAAGTATGGATAAAAAGGTCAGTTCTGTACTGTTAAAAGATGGATTCAAACAGCCAATGCAGGGAAGTTGCTGAAGGGAAAGTGAATTTGAAACAGGATAAGCAATAAGCAGCTTGTGGTAGGTCGGAAGCCTTGTGTTAGAACTGAAAAGTCATCATGCACTTCTGTGCTCAGGGGGAAACCTGGACTTCAGTGCCTTCCTCAGACTCACCAGCACCATCGGCAGCCATGGCCTGGACCTGGAAAGGCAAGCTAAGTTTGTTTGCCCTGCTTGTGGTGTCTCTTCTGAGTTGTGTCCTCTTCCCTTGCAGCAGCAGCAGCCTTGGGTTTGGATCTCGCTCTGCCCATGTTTGTGCAGCCACCTGCTTGTGCCAAGCCAAGCTGGACTGGAAGGCCCTGGCCATGTTCCCTGGGACAGCCCTGGTGCAATCCTGGTGAGCAATGCACTTTCCAAGCCTGCTTGGCTGAGAGAAGCTTCCCAAGTGTTCTTGTGCAGGCAGCCAGCTGGAGCTCTCCAGGGAGCTGTGTTCCAGCTGCCAGGCCCTGCTGGAGGCAGCCCCAGAAACATGGGGTGTTGGGAAGGAATTGTTCCCTGGGAGGGTGGGCAGGCCCTGGCACAGGTGCCCAGAGAAGCCGTGGCTGCCCCTGGATCCCTGGCAGTGTCCAAGGCCAGGCTGGACAGGGCTTGGGGCAGCCTGGGACAGTGGAAGGTGTCCCTGCCCATGGAATGGGATGAGGTCACTCCATCCCTGTCCCCAGTCTCTCTCCAGCTCTCCTGGAGCCCTTTTAGCCCCTGGAAGGGGCTCTAAGGTCTCCCTGGAGCCTTCTCTTCTCCAGGCTGAACACTCTCAGTTCTCTCAGGGAGTCTGGGTCCTGGCTGAATTTGGGAGGAAGCTGCTTAGAGGGTAATGGGGAAGAAGGGCCTGGGGCTTTGGTGCAGTATTTGTGTCCAAAAGGGTAAATCCTTTGGCTCTCATGCTCCAGGATGTGCTCTGTTGCTGGACTGCTGCTCAGCAATAAAATGGTCTCAGTTACTTAACGGGAATTGAGTGCCTGGTCACTCCTGCCCCTGCCAGCCCATCCGTTCTCCTGACTCCCCTCCAACAACGACAGCTTTTCCTGATTGACCCCACAGGCTTACGAAAAACCTTTTTACTTAAACGTGTATTGACCTCAGTCTTGCTGCCCAGTGAATTATGTCCCAGCTGGCAATCTGAAAGTCATCAATCAGGGCTCAGACCCCGGGAGCTGTCTCCTGGTGACACGGATCCGAGCCTTCATCGATGAAGGTTGTACCTGGTGCCTTCGTGTCTCTGGCAACTGGGAGGGGAACACCCTTTGCATGGTTTTTTTCTGTCATCATCCCATAGGCCCTGTGATTTTTTCCTTCCCTTTGATTTGTTTTTTATTTCCCTTCCCCATCTGTCTTTGCACTGTGTATAAAATTTCTTTCCTTGCCTCAACCTCCCCTTCAAAGGGAAAGAAAAGGAAACTATCAAACTTGACATTTTGAATAATCTTAATTCTTAGGCAGTGTTAATTTTACCAGTCTTTCCTTCCCCCTTTCCTGTTTGATTTTTGTGTTGAGTTGTTGTTGTTGTTGTTTTCCCTGATGTGATTTTATGGTCTGGACAAATGCACTGGACAAATGAGAAATTTAATGGTACTGGAAATATTTCTCCCATATTTTGTAATGCAAAGTAATTCCAATAGATCTTTTGCCCCATGACTTGGGATGTGCTGGCTTGTTGTCACTTTGTGGATGAAGGATGGGGAATACTCCATGAAATGTGAAGCATCACCACAAATTCAATCAACCCTTCTGTCTCTGTACAAGGATTGATCGAGCAGGAAGGAGGCAACTCAGTCCATGACAGAGTTTGTAAAAGGAAGATCTGTGTTGTACTTGACTGAAACAGTGAAAATGCTGTGAGTTTTCAAGATTCCCTGTTCTTTTGGGGGAGAAGGCAGGCATAGCTTCTTTTCCACTTCTAACAAACGAGCAAGGCTTGAGTATCTCACATTGCATGGGTGGCAGGCTCAGAACAGGAGGGATACTTACTTGCTTTCCCACATCTCAAAATAGGAATACATAAACAATTCATTACTTTATTCTCTCTATGCTGGAATATGCTGCTAACAAAGCCGGGAAAGAAAAAGAGCGTATTTTTTAGTTCTTCTAGAATTAACAGAATTACCACCTTGGTGACAGACCCGTTTCTTGCTGGAGATCTTGTAAGTCTGATTTTATATCTGTGGCACATTCCTTCGATGTGCCACATGAATCCTTCAGCTCAGGAATGTCTTGAGTTGGGGCTGGGTTACCTTTTTTCTCAGTCTCTTGACTTTAGGAAAGGCAGGCAGAGAAGGCTGGGGATAGCTCTGGCAATGTGCCTGATGCTGTGGCAGACGTGGCGAGGCTGAGGTGAGGCCAGAGCTGCTCTTGGCTCGCAGTGTCCCCAGGGAGGCTGTGAGGGGCACCTTCAGTGCTCTGGATGGAGATCAGGCCCCGAGATAACAAGGTGCTGACAAGCACTTTCAGAAATCCTGACACACAGACAGATAAAAGAAGACGCAGTAATAGCATATAGAAATAAATCCTTCTCGTTCTGCTTTTGATCTTCTGCGTTTCTTAAATATAAGAATTTTCTCATATAAGTTTCTTACATCATCCATAAGCTCATGGCCTGCATTTTAACAACCTTACAAAATATTACTGAAAGAAATGGGTTCAGGCATTTGTTTTAAAGACACTGGATTAGGCACTATCTGTATTTAGATTTAAATCCTCCCCCACAATGTTTGCAGTTTAATATTTGTGGTACTGGCATGTGCAGCACTGCCCACAGAATGGAACTGGCTGGAAATTCCCTCATCTGCATAAATGCAAATGACTAAAAAATTGGACTGGTGGGAGAAAAATGAGTAGATTGCAGATTTTATTCCTCCTTTCTTGATGTAAATTGCAGGCATGTGTAATGATATTTGTGATTTTAAAGTAGGCTGTGTCCCTTCAAAGAAAACGTGAGCCCATAAATCCTGGGAGATTAGAGATCCTGAGGCCCGATGTGGCAACGGCTCCAGGTTTATGGCATTCCTCAAGACAGGCAGGATAGGATGTTCTGTGACCTGGCTTTTATGAAGATCAAAAGGCTTGAAACTGTTGAGAATAAGATTTTCACATCATGCAGGGGGAGACACCAAGCTGTCAAATGGGAGGAGGCTCTTTGAAGTGTGGAGATAAGGACCCTGCTAACCTTCAGTCAGGTATGAAAGCCATTTCCAGCGGCACGGGAGCGTGTCCTGCCATTGGACTCTGTGGAAAAGCCCAGCTGAGTTCATTCGGGTAAACACCTGGCAGTGCCTCAGCCAAAGGGAATGTTTGAAGAGGACTGGAAGGACTGGGAAAATGTAAAAATTAATGTATTGGGGAGGTAGGAATTACGTGTGTTAATGTCTGAGACCAAGGAGCCCGAGCCCAACAAAGCTGCCACTCTGGGGGCTGGAATAACAAGGGTGCTCCTCCATGGATTATCTGTGTCTGAGCAGGTGCGAATGCTCATAGAGAGCTTCTGGCTGGGAGAAGGGTGGAGAGAGACAGAAAGTAGCCTCACACCTCTGTGCTGTGTCCAGGAAGCTGAGCCAGTGCAGGGACAGCAATTCCCTGCTGCTGTAGGCCAGGCTGTCACTGGCAGGGAAGAGCTGTGGGAGAAGCGTTTTGTGGAGCACAGCTCCACTTTTCTGACTGTCCCCAAGCTCCCCATCTAGCACAAACACTGACATGTTTGTCCATTCCCTCCTCAGATTCCTCAGAGGGGCTGGCATTGGCAGCTGCATCGTCGTGGTGCCTTGAGAAAGTACTTGTGCACAGTATTTCTCATGTAAGCAAAAGCTCTTAGCACTGTGAGTCTTCCCAAAAAAGGATTCCCCTGAGCTGGTAAGAATAATTTCTGGTCACATTTATAGAAGTTTAAATGGCATCTAGACAAGATAAATATCCTTAATGTTTTGTCATCTTTGTGCTGATGAACTAAGGATATATTTACTTTTGTATAATGACTTTCTAAGAGAAATCAGCTAAACGAGACAGAGTAAAAATAAAATTTCATGACAGATGCTGTTGATACATGTGTTTCTTCTGTAAAGAACTCAGTCCTTGGCTGACAATAAAATAGTAATTGTCCTTAGCTGACATCTTGAAAGCTGAAGGTGAAAACAGAGTGGCAGGAACCATGTGGCTTTACAATTCATGTCCAAGCATTGAATTCCCTCACAGTAACAGAATTTCTTTTTAAATCTTATCCTAATTATCACAGCTCACATTGATACTCTCTAGGAACTGTTGTACAAAGAATCGGTCATAAATGCTTTGATAATCTGGTTCTCATTGGAAAATGCCATTTCCTGTTGGGAATGATGGAGGAAATCACGATTTGGTTCTTTTATGTCTTCTTCAGAGAAGAAGAGCCTGACTCAGTTGTAGCCATAGGTTTTATTGAGGTGTTCTTTTTCTTTTTCAATGATTTTTGCTTCTTTTTCTGATTGTGTTTAATTGTGTATTAGACATTTCTGCTGTATTTCAGTGAGTCCAGAATGAAATTGAGGAGGCAATATTGAGATTTTGAGGGTTCTCTTCCAAAGCTAAATATAATTAATGAAAGTATGAAATTGCACCAAATGGAGCTTCCATTCTTCCCCTCCTCCCAACAGTGCTGTTACACTCAGAGGCTGACCCGTGCAGGGGTTCCAAATATTCCAGCAGTGGGATTGCAGAGGGAGCTTCTCATTTCTCTGAGCACAGTTTGCTTCTTCTTTACCCCTGACTGCCCAGGTTTTCCTTGTCATCCTTCTCAAAGCAGCAATTCCCCAAATAGCCGAGCAGAGTGTTGTCACCCTTCAGCTCAGCAGTGTAATGAATAGGATCGTGCTCTAACGGGACAGTGCTGTGTCCCTGTGTCCTTTTAATTGTGGGGTTTCAAACCAAAGCATGGAGACAACATCAATTATTCCGCTGTCATTTAATCTGGAGTCAGTCCAGTGTGAACCCTGAGCTCCTGGAGCTGCTCCAGCCGAGGGGCAGAACAGGGCTGAGAGTCCTGCTAAACACCACAGGGCTCCTGGGATTTGCAGGGTGTCTGTTCTGCTGCCCTTGCCATCCCTTGGGGTGCTCTGGAGGAGCTCTTGGGTGCCTGGGGGTTTTGTTAGGGCCTGGCACAAGGGAGGTAGGAGCTTCTCAGCGTGCTCCCAGCAGAAAAGCTGCCGTGAAAAAAACCTTGCTGTGGGCTTTGAAATGTGAGCTGCAGGCAGCTCCAGCTGAGGGATGTGGCCGTCACCTTTTGCTGGGAAGTTGCCATCTGAACAATGACAGTGTTGTGTGGTTTGAAGAGACAGGGAGCCGTGGGAAGGAGAAGTGTCTGTCATGGCTGGGACTGGGCTCTGTGAGGGAGCAGCCCAGGCCCTGGGCTTTTCCTAAGCCTTCACCTCAACCCCCACAGTTAGAGTTGTTTCGAGGGGCCACATGTGCATCCCAAATTTTCTACTCCTGCAAGCTCAGTTTGGCTGGGCCATCTGGCCATGCTTCTTCTCCTTTGAAAGCTTTGCCTGATTAAAGAGTCCGGGGAGCTCGAGCAGGAAAGTCACAGGAGGGGAACAGGAAGGGGCCTTGCTACGAGATGTGCTATTCCCTAATTAAATCATGGTCTAAGAGGAGCTCACAGCTTGTAACAACCAGGGAGATTCTGCTGCTAATAGTCACTGCAAAGCTGCTCTTCCCAGGCCATGCTTCCCATCCCCAAATCCAGCTGTGCTGTGCATGTGCTGCACAGCTCTCCCAAAGTCCTGTCACGGAGGGTGAGAGTTGGAATATATTCATCCAAATTACAACATCTCATCTTTTGGTTTCAATTTGTTGGGACAAACAGCTCCTCTGTTACTATTTCTGATTTGCCACTCCTGTAGGAGCCCAGCTGAAGTCACTGCACTGTGTCTGAGCTGGTTTGGTGTGAGAAATGCTTGGATTAACAGCACAGTGGATGTGGAGAGGAGCAGTGGGAGAGAGAGGTTGGTACCTCTGTGTTCCTGGCACAGCTGGGGAGCTGAGGCCTGGGAATGGAACAATTTGCTGTGAGTCTAAAAAAGAGGTGGTGGCAGGATCAAGAGAGCAAGTCAGCTCTTCTGCAAGACACACAACTTTTTTGTGAGGGTTTTGCTTGGACTCTTCCTGCAGCTCCAACCTCCGACACTGCTCCACTGAGGTGAAATCCTGGTAGAGTGTCTGAAGCACTGGAACCCCGTGAGGAAAAAACCATGGACAAAAGGGCATATCCAGGGATGCCAAACACAGATAAAGCTCCAAAAGAATTAGACAATTATTCAAACTCTTCAGTTACAGGTTTAGAGTAACCCTGACTTTTGGGCACCCCACCTGAAATGCATTAGGGATGCTATTCAGGATTCCCATGGGCACTGAGGTTTATGGGATTTTTTGGGTCTGGTTTTTGTGAAACTTGGGGCCTTATCATGGACCTTGTATCTTATCCTGTGAAAAGCTAGTTGACTAACAGACTTCAGGAATTTACCCTGTGCTTTGTTCTGGCCTCAAGTATGATCCACCCAAGCCGTGGATACAAAGCTCCACTGTCCTTTGGATTTATCTAAATAATGGGCCTTACATGGAGAGCGAGAAAATTCACAGTTAGGTTTGTGTTCTCCTCAGGAATAGAAAACATTAACATCTGGGGACAGGGAGGTATAATTAGTGAAAAGGGCTGGTTTCTTCAGAGCCACATTAAACCAAAGCTGGCAACAAGGCACTGCTTGCATTTCCCTATGGACACAGATTTTGGGTGACGTGAACCAACACCCTGCTTGGGGTGACAGCTTGGTGTAACACACTGGTGGCCAGGAGGTAGAAACAAAGCAAAGGCAGTAGTTGACTTTTCCCAAAAAGACTAGGAAAATACTCAGATAAACAAATGTGTGTGACCCCAAACCAAGACATCAACTTCTCTTCTTCACTCTGCTCTCAGGCATGAGCCTTTTTACAGATCTGTTAGAGGCTACAGATATTTTCATCTCTCCACCACTGTGGTGTAGTGAGAAGCAATGCAAATGCTGTTTGCATTGAGATGAAAAAGCTCAAATACAAGATGAAGGCTCCCTGTAGAGGCTACACCACATTCCAAGAGGCTGTCCATACCCATCTCCCAAGGATTAGGACTCAGCTATTGCAATTCTTCATGGGATCTTTCTTACACAAGCTACAAACCTTGAAGCTTCTCTCATTGCCCTGGTCCAGACTAGGAGCAGATGCTGGGAGAGGATCCAGGGCTGTGTATTACACTTAGAAGAGGCCATATGTATAAATCCCCTCTGATACACAGTGTATGCTCCTTGCTATCACAGAGAGATCCAGAGCACAGGGTAAAGTATGATCAGCATAAAGCAGAACCTTGGGAGATTTCTCCCTGTTCAGAAAAGCTGAAAAAATTCTATTTGGAAAGCAGACTTGGGAGGAAAAGGACAGGGGTGAGGAAGGAGGAACCACTTTAAGTGTAGAAATGTCTGAAGGGAGTAGGGAAGTGCGAGCTTTCAAGGCTCCACGAGCAAGTGTCATGTGCAAGGATAAGAGAGCCTGGATTTAGGCTAGAGACGAGCCAGCAGGCAAGGAATTTACTCCAGACAGTCCTTCCTAGATCCTGCATGCTACTACAGCTAACCATCATGTCAATAGGGTTTAAAAGGTGCTTCAGAGGAATTGGGAAGCAAAGACAAATAAGGTGGGTGGCTGAGGGAGGAATGGAAAGTCCAGTGGTTACTGAGTGAGGCTTGAGTGTGATGAGAATCCTGGCTGTGCTCCAGGACAAGATTTCCTATCACATTAATTATATTGCAGCGGGCTCCAGGGCTTGCTGTGATACAGACTTGGTGTATCAGAAATGTTACACAGACATCAGTGGTGGGCTAAGAGAGAAACTTTTTGTGTCATCTCCCAGCCTTCCACCAAGATGCCCTCAAAGATGAAGCCTGAGACTCCTTGGTGCTGTTCCCTCTTGGCACGTGGGCAGGAAGTGAGTAATCTACAGGGAACAAGGAATAATCAGCTCTTGGAAATGTCATGTTCCTCTCAAAAATTAACTCCATCCGCTTCCCTTTCATTAAAATACATATGCTCCTGGATGGCATTTTTTGTAACACTGGAAGGTGTTATTCGAAAAATGTTTCTTGCTTTGAAAATATGGAATTATGGTTCCTTAAACCTCTGTGAAGACACTGGGAATGTTATGGTAGTGTCACTGTTGTGGGCAGAACTCTTGGCAGGTATCTCATGAAATAGTGTCTATTCAAACCAAGAAAACTGTGATGAAGACACTCTCTGTCCCCTCCAACTCTCTCTCTTTCCCTCCATTTGGGTGCACTGGATGGCAAATGCCCTTGAGACCATGGGAGGACAGGAAATCGGTGTGGAAGAAGTGTGGTCTGGGCAAGAGAAGTCACAGCAGATGCAATTCCACCCTGAAGAGCAGTGAAACAAAAACAAAAGCCAGACAATATTGACAAACAGAGAAGGAAGAATTGAGGAGCTGCCCCAGCATGGTCTTGCAGTGAAGAAGGCAAGCCAGGAGAACCTGATGCTAACTGTCCTAACTGTGCCACAGTTGCTTTCTGTCACCTGGATATGAGGTAGACGAGTTAGAGTGTCTCCAGATAATGCTTAAGTCACCTGTCTTGGTTCTGTAGGGGGGAAGATATGGGTGTCCCAAGCACCCTTCCCTGGCAGAGGGTGCCGTGCAATGTGTGCAGCCAGGATTGCCTTAGGCCTGGCACGTGAAGACTGTAAGGCTTGGTTTTCACTGAGACAGCTGGGGTAGGAATGAGGTTGGGTGTAAATTCTCCTTTATCACTGAAGTGTGGAGATGTAACCTGAGTAGGACAGAAAAACCACCTGGGTCCTGGTTGTGGTGACCACACCACTGTCGTTCTTCTTTGTGCTGGAGGTGAAGACTAAAGCTTTGTGCTGGCCAAGGAATTCCTTAAATCCAGAATTAGTCTTAGGAGGCTGATTCCAGATGCTTTTTTCCTAACCAAAAGTACATAGAAGAGATGAAAATCAGGTCCTTTCTGGAGTACGCACCTGCCCTCCCAGCCTTGTGACACATTGGCTGGAAGACTTGGATCATCCTCTCCTTGTGCCTCCTCTCGTGTGGCCAAAGCAGAGTTAAGCCTCCCTGTCCCTCTCTCCCCCCCAAAAAAGTGCATTATGGGATTCTCTTTCATGCCTCTCCCTCCTCTCTCCAGAGCTGTGTGTTTGAAATGATATCTATTTCTCTTTGTGACAGCACACCGTGACTGCCGCCTTGACATTGTGCCGAGCTGACATCCCAACCGGTCTGACACTGATGCCTTTGGGCAGAAATCAGAGCCGGTTTGCTCCATGGCTCCGTGCAGCCACGGCGCCTGTAGCGCCTCGCAGAGCCCCCAGTGCCCTGCCGGGGAAATGGAGCGAGCACGTGGGCCCCAGATGAACTCCGGGAAGAGCGCAGGCGTTATCCGCACTCATCCTCCTGCCCCTTTCCAGCTCTAAGTGTTCACATTGACATGGGTTTATTTATATTTTTTTTGCCCCTCCCTTTTCTCTCCCTTTTCCCCTTGCCTGTGAGAGGGTTGGTTTCCTGTTTCTCCCCCGGCTGCAGAGTCCTTGGGGAGCTGAGTTTCCGTGAGCTGGAAAAGGAGCGCACAAGCGTCTGATCAGCCCTTATTAGTGTTGGGAAAGATCTAATGGCTCCTGGCTGCTGGGACCATTACCTGTCATTTACTTTTATTAAGTCGGTGATGAGAAAGTTTAAAATTAAAGGCTTTGTAAATTGGATTCCAGTTCTAAAGGAAGGCACCGAGCAGGAATTCAATGCCTAAGCTTGCAGATGGACCAGTGGGAACACCACCAGGCCGGGGCGTTTATCTTCTGCTGCTTTGACAAAGGTCCTGTGCCGGGGTGTGGAGGGGACAAGGCCCCAGGGTATCTAGAAACCTTCAGCTATGTGAACCATGTAATCCCTCCTTTGCCAGGCTACTCGTGTTCAGACCTCCTGCTCAGGAGGAGGGGTGGTCTTCGGGCTGAGCCATTACCCAGGCTGGGAGCTCTGTTCCAGCTGAAGTGACCCCAGGCAGGTCATGTCATCTCCCCATGATTCGTTTCCTGATTTGTAAGGAGGAGGAGCTCGTGTTAGTATTGATTTTGTTTCTTACCTGTTGCCTGGTTTGGGCACTCAGCTCAGGTTTGGGTACTGTCCTTGACTTGGGCTTACAACAGATGCTCTAACTCCTTTGGGTATTCCAGACAAAAATAAAGATTTTGGTAAGTCTGTAGCAGAAAGCAAGTACAAGGGATGAGCCACCTAGCTAAGATAAACTTCTCATTCTGAAGGGTTGTAACATTGTTGTGTTCTCTACTTTTGAGACTTGATCTTTGCATTAACCACCCAAACACACTTGTGAGTGAAACACCCCAAATGCACAAAAGCAGTGCAGCTAATTATGGTGTGACAAGGGAAGCTCAAGGGCCAGCCCCAACCAAGAGCTGCTGTCACTTCTGTTTTCTCAGCGGAATAAAAGTCTCGTGGTGACATTGCTCTGATGAGAAGCAGCATGAACTAGTGGTTATAAGTACAGTCTGGGAATCAGAATTCTTGGTTATTGTGTCTCAGTTTGTCTTTGACTGGAGTGACATGGGAGAAGTCACCTGAGGTCAGGATTTTAGGTTGCCTCCTGCCCATTCTTGCATTGTTAAATACGGAAGTTGTGCTTACACGGCTCTGCATGAAGATTTGAGGTCCACACCGTGTCTCTGAGAGGCAGAGTACAGACCTGCACCAAAGCACAGGGCTTAGCCTGTTAGCAGGAGATTGCAAAATTAAGTGTTTGTCTCCTGAAGGCACAGTGAAACAGAGATTCCCTTTAAACTCATGGTTTCTTGGAAAAGATTACCTCAGGTTCTTCCTGCGTGGCTTGGCGGTTTTTATTTCCCTGTGTTTTGCCTGTGTTGTTATTGTTATTGTTATTATTGTTGTTGTTGTTGTTGTTGATGTTATTATTATTATTATTATTATTATTATTATTATTATTATTATATGTACTTTTAACAGAGGTAAGGTTTGTGAATATTTGTAGGGATGCCCTCTGCCCATCCCCTGTAACACCCCTACAGCTCAGCTCCAGGTGTGAGTCTCCACTTCAGGAAGATTCCCCTCTATTTAATGAATCAGGACTGGGAACAGAGGCTCACACCATACAAATCCACACTTTTCACCTCTTTCCCCAGAGATATTCCCAACCACACAGACAGGAGGTGGGACAATATACCCAGTGGGAACTGTGCCAGGGAGGGCTGGCTAAGGGGGGACAGGGAGTGGGCACTTGGACAACCCTGGCCCCAGAATTCCTGCCAGGTGAGAGTAAGCATGTGTTAACTGCAGGCCATTCCTCCTGTCTCTCCACAGGCACAGCAGCTCCTTGACTTCAGCTGACTGCCACATTCCCCTGAAGGAGGAGTGATGCCTCTCCCAAGTTTCTCTGCTAGGGATGTGAGGAGCTGATCTCTGAGCTGTTCAGTGGTTTCTTACATCATTCCTGTGTTCCCAGCCGTGCCACTCGACCACAAGGCTTTCAGAAGGTAATCTGGGGAGATTTAATCAAATGCAAAATGTTCCTAGACATTACTGGAGCCATGATGTAATGATCCAAGGGTTTTGTTCTCTGAATTCCACTGAAAAGCCACAGGCCCCAAAAAATTGTTGCAGGGGAGCTGATGAGTTTTGAGAAGGAGGCTGAGATCTTGTGCTGCACTGAGCCGTTCTGGCTGCAGTGGTGGGAGGAAGGGTTTGCTGGCCTTGTAAGGCCTGGACTGAATCTCTGAGGTGGGCAAGGCCTCTTCACAGCACCCACTCCCTGGTGGGAAGTGTTGCCAAAGGAAAAGCAGCAGGACCAGGCTGCACTGTACCCCACTGCTCCTGGTTTCACAGAATCACAGAATAAGCTGAGTGGAATGTTGGAAGTTTTTGGTATTTGTTGTAATTGTGGCTGTTGCCATTTTTGTGAAGACAATTGCAGCCCAAAATCCTTCTCAGAAAAACCAAACCCATGACCCCCTCAAGTAGGAGAGCTCTCTTAGGACCATTCCATGTGGGGCTGAGGACCTGCTTTACAGGATCTCAGTGCTTTGTAAGACCTTTGAACCCATTTTAGAGGGACAGTGATTCCTGAGTGACACAAAGGCTCCCTGGCATATTTATATCTGCCAGAGCAGGATGAGACTGTCCATGCTTTGATGCTCTGGATTTCAGTACCTGTTGAAATCCCCTGAACAAATGGTGCCATTAATTACGGGGCCTGGCTTTGATGAATGGTGCCCAGGGGACAACATTTCATTTAGTCTGGGGGGAGCCGGCGGGATGGGGCGGTTTGGAGTGTTCAGTGATGCGCGAGGGGTCCTGGGTGTTGCCTGATCAAGGGGAAGTTGCTTCCTCTCTCCAGAGTGCTGTAAAGTCAGTGTCAAGTCGCTGTGGCATCTGGGTTATGTCACCTGCTGAGGGGGCTACCCTTTATATAGCAGATTTGCTCAGACAAAAGCCAATTCAGCCCTTTATCTAAGAAGCTTTTAGAATTTCTCTAAGGGTTACAAATAATTTTGTCCTAAATGGCTTCTGCCTGCCCCATCCCCAGGCCACTGAGCAGAGCAATGAGTTTGGGGTTCAGATGGAGCACATGAGATGGGGGAAGGCCATGGGGTGTTCTCAGGGAGAGCCCCAGGATCCCACCACTCTCTTTGCCTCATATCCTTCTGAAACTCCCAAAACAAAAGTTGTTTATATGGCAATGTTACAAGAAAGGCTTGTTCCTGACATGGGAAAAAATATTTTTACACAGCTTTGATTTAGTTTTTTGTTTGGATCATTATTTTGGTGCTGGGAGGTCATGCTCATGCCAAAAAGTTGAATTAATTTTGGAGGCACCTGAAAGTTTTGTTGTGTACAGACAACACTACTTTTTATTTCAGTCTAACTAATGGCAGCCATGTGAGAACATCTCTGGTGGGTTTTCACAGAGAGTTTCTGGGCAGGGTAATGCAGTGTTAGAAGACTCCCCTGGGCCAAGAGCACTGCTTTCAGCTGCAGGACTGCTGGGTAATAGCTTTGTGAACTGATGGGGTCGGCAGAAAACAGGACCATTCCAAAGGGAGAGGAAGAGAAGGAAATTCAGAAGATAGTGCTATCAAAACTAAGGATAATGGGAGGAGAGTATTCCCTCTTTAAAGCACCCAAAATGACAAGGAAGAAATGGGAGTGTGTGATGTTCCCTTGTGGTCAAGAGGAATGTCAGTAAAGACAGAAGGCGCGATTCCTTTTCACTGAGTTTGGAGATGTTCACATGATTCACTCATCCACGTTCCAGTCCAGTGATTCACTTCAGGATAAACTGAATCACGCCTTGGAAATTTCTTAATGCTGCGTGGAAAGGTTTCCTGATGGTACTGGCTCAGGTGAGGAGGTCTGTGCTGCATCCATCTCCCTGGCTCTGAATTAGGCACAGGAACATTCAGTTTTGTGCACATGGTTAAACACTTGCACATGGGATGAAACTCTGGGTACCTGATACTCAGGTAACCCTAAAAACAAGGCATGGAGTGAAGAGGCAGGAGAAACCCCATGCAGCTCCTGAGAACATACTGATTTTTAAACTGAGAATTTAAATTATTTTTTAAATTAAGAATAGAGTTCTTTTTGTAAGAAATTTCAGTTTCACTTAATTGATCTTTCCCAATGAAATTGCACTGAAAGAGCTCTTATGAGGAGGCTTTGGATTCAGGAGAACTGGCAGAAGAGTTCAGGTAATGAATCTACAGCAAGTGAAAGGAAATAAGTTGTGACCTGGGTGGCTGAGCAGATTGCAGAAGGCACTGCCAGGGAATCCAGTGGCCCAAGACACAAATATGTTGAAAGTACATTTGGAAGTGTAGCTGGAGGGTGGCTCCAGGGGTGGCTGTGCTGGCCACCTGATGGAGGAAGTCATTAAGCAAATGACTGTAATGGAAGCCAGGGAAGATCAGTCCTGGGAAGAACTGGGTGTTGTATTCTCCTTCCCACAGTGGCTTTTGGTAGAGATCAGGGATTGAGCTGGAGTGATTTTTGGTCCAATGGCATTTCTGGTGCTTGTTCTGAGGACTTTGCATCTTGGGACAGTGCTGGAAGGTGACACTGGCTTTGGCCAGGCTGCCCCTGAGCCCTGTCTGCACACACTGACCCATGGGGCCTGTCTGGGATGGGACTCTGCTGCTCAGACACCATTCCTACATCCATGAAGGGTTTAGGAGATCCTACCCTCGTGCCCTGTTTCCCACAGGGCATGCAATGGCCCAAACCAGGCAATCTTCCCTGGGGCAGTACCTCCCAAAAATACAGAGGGGATAACCTCCAGCACTGTGTTTTCCAAACAGACTATGAAACCAGGAGTTAGGGACAAGTGTGAGCCCTCCTCCAGCCCTTCTGTCATTTGGGCATGCTCGTGCCACGTGTCACTACAAACAGCTGGGACATCTGGAACGGGTTCATGTGAGTCCATGGGGTTTGGATCCTTCTGCGTGGGAAATCCCTCATCCTCTGCTCATTCCCCTGACAGGCAGCTCCTGCCTCCGCATGACAGCACACAGACGGATCCTCTGCAGAGTTAATGGAGGAGGATGTTCTGATTGGGATCCAAAAGTGTCCTCACAGTAACATCTTCTGATGTTTAGCCCTCCAGATGGTGCAGGCTCTTACATCGAGGACAGACTTACCTCGTATAAATCACTCAAACCACTAATTTTGTTAATTCAAGGCAAAACCTACTCTCATCCTCCTTGCTTTAGCATGTGTTTAATTCCAGTGATCCAGTTTCTGCCTCACCCCACTGGCGTCTGCCCAGCTGAGGATCTATTTCACACCTCTCAGCAGAAAGACACCCAGCTTAGGTGAGCACACACCTGCAGTCCAGCCTGGGCAGGGGATTTAAACCCATCCTGCCTGAAACTGGGTCCAAGAGTGGATGAAACCTGGTGCTGGGGGGGCACATGAAGTGAAAAATGCATAAAAAAATAGGTAGGACATCAACTTGGAGCCAGTGTTTACTACACTTTTATGTGGTTGTATGGCAGCTGTCTGACCTCCTCACCTAATTTGCAAATAATCTTGTCAAGACAAATTAGTCCATGCTGAGCCTGTGCTGTTGAGACTTGATGGTTATCAGGAGGTGCACTGGTGAGTTTTAAGGTTTGTTGGTGTCTCTGCAGGGTAGTGGAGTCCCTGTGGCAGTGACTGCAGTGCAGAGAGAGGCTTTTGTATTAACCAGAATGAATATGCACAAACCCCTCTTCTACAGAAACATGGAATTAATGGTTTTCCGAGCTGGTTTCTTTCAGGCCATTTTTGCTACAGGGGTGAGCATTCAAAATAAAGATTTAAACTCCATTTTAAAGTGCAGCTCTGAACACTGTGAATTGCTTAATTCATCTTAATAGAGGTGTTCACTCTGAACCCGAAAAGCTTTTAGTTGAGATTTAGCCTGTGGTTTGATATTACAAATTGCTTGGTGGTAACCTTGGTTTAAGACACTGTTGTTGTCTCCTGGCCTCTTGTTGCTGCTGCTCTGCTGGCACAGCCACTCCTGTGGTTGGGAACCAGGTGGGAGGAGCCATCCGGCTTGGAAAAGGGAAAAAAAAAAGGTTTCATGTGTTTGGTTTTTTGTTTGTTTGTTTGTTTAAAGCAGGATAGTTCCTCTGTCTGGTTCAGTGCCTGGTCACAGCGAGTTTTCCTGGCACAAATGAGTGGAAAGAGCACTTTGGCATGGAGAGGAAATGAGCAGCGGAGGGTGAAAGGTGAGCAGCAATTACTGGTGCTGGGAATGCCCCAGTGTACTTTAATATCAGCCCATGATCTGCAGTTGATCTCAACATGTGAAAAATGCTCAAATACCTTTCAAATTGTCAGGTTTAATCTTTGCTTTTAGGTGTCCTGGCAGACACTTCCCATTTGTGTCCTTATCTCCCAGGCTCCAGCTGTCTTCAAAGGCTTCCCAGCTACTGTGTCCTGCAAGTTCAAAACCCTGCAGCCCACGGGGACTGGAAATGTGTGAAGGAGCACAAGGACTGGGGTTGAATGACAGTGTAAGTATCAGCTGTCATTGCAAGGAATGTTTCCTCCATTTTCAGAAGGAGTTCATTGAGAAAGAACCTGTTTTAATATAAGTGAAAGCTGGGTTTCCACGGTGACTTTCTCAAATTTAGAAGATCTTGTCCTTTAAATCCAGTTTGCCATGGGACATAAAGTTCATTTGCTATAGACCACATCAAACCAGCTGAGTCCAGAGAAGAATATGGTGAGGTGCCTGGAGAACCAAAAAAATCTGTAAAAGCCAGACTTTTGAGGCACTACAAATGGGAAATTATCATTGAAAGTTTGTCACCCCACTCCCAGAAACAGAGTTGCCTGATAAATAAATTCCATTCAAAGACTGAAAAAAACAAGTGGTATACCCAAATGATTTGGTTAAAGAAATATTTGTTTTGTTTAACGAATGATGATGGTTTTGTTGAAATTTCCCTTTGCAAATTTGAGTTGTACTTGACAGGAGAATATTGGCACCTCCAAAGCCTGTGAAACAATGTGTGTCTACCTTCAATGCACACCCTCAGAGCAAAATTCAAATAGTTCCCATCAGCATCTGGCATACAAGTGGAAAGGGAAGCTTAGCAGAGTTTCTTTGGTCATAAATAGTAATGTATATATATATAATGGTGCACTGACACAGCTGGAAAGCTCAGATCTCTCCCTTGATTAACATATCTCATTAGTGGCACCGCTGGGCCCTGCAGTGTGGAGTTTGCTCTGGAGCTCAGTGCTGGCAGTGATGGCCTGGGCACCCCTATTCCCTCTCCATCCTTGCCCTGCAACACCCAGTGCTGTGAGAAAGAGTGAGGGATGGAGAGAGGAATCTCAGATTTCTTCCCAGTGACACAGACAGAGGCAGCTCAGGGGAATCCTGCCCAGCAGAGGTTAATGTGACCCACATATAATTGTGTGAAAAGATGCCACTCTGCGCCTTTGTCAAAGAGGCTTCTCGTTACAGCCCGAGCTCCTCAGTCCCCAGCCCCTTCAGCAAAGCACAGTTTTCTTGCATTAAATCACCACTGCCCTCTTGCCAGCTGCTTAGAGTTTGCACATTATACAGAGGAGATATCTAATATATATTTATATATTTTTAAAATGTGACAGATTGTCTTGGAACATATGTGGTACTGCCTTGAAATGAGCTCCGTGCATGTGATGGCCGAGCCAGCAGCCCCTGTGTGTGTGTGTGTGTGTGTGTGTGTGTGTGTGTGTGTGTGTGTGTGTGGTTTGTGTTTTATTCCTTCTGCTGGAAATCTGAGAGCCTGGGACACTGGAGCTTTTCATGTTGCTTTTTCTCTGAAATATTCATGCCGAGTTGACGACCTTGATTCTTTGATACCTGCCATTTATTTCTGTGCCACTGCTGATAACTGCTGCTAAGTACATATGTCAGTGCCATGGTTGAGTGAGTGGGATGATAAGGAGAGGGAGGGCATCTCCGGGATTCATGTGCTGGAATAAGATTACTTTAGAAACTCCCAGGGCGTTTTAGGAGCCTGCCATGCCATCTTATTCACCCCACTTTGGGTTTTCTGACTAAAGCCTGTTTTCTTTGCTTCTCCTCCAGCTTTTCCTTCTGAATTCGAAATCTGCTAGGTCGCTGCTGCTTTTCTCAGAGATGATCCTTGGCTCGTTATCAAGTGAATTGCTAATGAATAACTACATTTTTAAAAAGAGATGTGAGTCTGGGGACACCCAAGGCATTCTGCTCCAGCCAGAAACATATCCTTATTGAAATGGACTCCGGGAAGTTGGATTAGATGATCAGGGGTGTTTTGATGCCCTTAAAGGCAAGGAAAGATGAGGGTAGAGCAAAGGAAGACAAGAAGAAGAGTAGGCAAGCAGGTAAGCACCAGTATCACCCTGTCCATGTAACATTTGAGCAGGTAAATCTTGTTGATGTTTGTGAAACCATTCTTTGGAAGGATTGTAAACTGCCAGGCACAAGATTTTGAGGGTGGGGGGTAAAATCAGTGACAAAAAGGGTTACAGAAGTGACAAAATAATGAAATATGGGGAGAGAGCTCATGAGTGAAAACAAAATGAAGTCCAACCTGAACCATTCTTCACTGACATCGCTGTATCAAGGGGCAGTGTGGTTCCTTTTGACTGCATGTTATCCCATGGGCTTTCAGAGACACAACTGCTGCCAGGGCCTGGGTTCATCCTGCTTACTTCAACTGTTCAGCTGAAAGGTGGGACTGGCCAACCCTGGGCTGGCTGACCTGCTGCAGGTTCTGCAGTGGTGATCTGGGGTGGGAAAGGTGGTGCTGTCACCCTAATTCAGGCCAGGCTTTGGATGGAAATTGGAACGATCAGATGGAGGCAGCTGGGCCCTGTCTGTCAGGTGCTGAAGAAGGGACTCTGATGGGGAGTCATTGACAGTTTTCCTTCACCTAAACTGTGAAGTGAGGGAAGCCAGAGCAAGGGAGACAATGGAGCAGAACCTCTGCCTTGGATTCTCTTCTCACCATATTTCATACCGAAAATGGCAGCACTGTCTCTGTTCTGGCCTATCACTTTCCCCTCTCACAGCACATGGCTGTACTGCAGTGCACATTCTCCTGGAGTCAACTTCCCTCGCCTGTGAGAAAATATGGGGAAAAGAAAGAGGACACAAGGATGGAAGTAAAATTAACAAGGCCTAAGGGGCTTCTGCATGTGCTTGTTGAACTGCAGCATCCTGGAAAGGCAGGAGATAAGGTGGCTTAGGGAATGCAGCCCAGTTCAGAGAGGCATTTATTTAAGATTGATATCAAACCTTGGAATTGTGAGTGGGAGGATTTTTGAGGAAGGAACAGGATGTTGCCAGGAGGGAGGGAGGCTGGCTAGAATGATTTATTGTGAGGGTCAGTGGCAGGAAGTCACTGGAGATATGGGATGGTCTAAAACGCAGGCCAAGGAACCCGCGTGCGGACACTGTTTTATACTCAGAGATTCTGGCTCCTCAAAACAGGGCTGACAAAGTGACTGGGTGGTCCAATTTAGGGTCGTCCTTGGTGGTCCTGCATGCGTGTGTTTTGGTCAGCTTCCTTGTCTGTGTGTGTCTCTCTGTGACCCGTCCTGCCCTGGGGTCTGGTACAGAGGCTTCTACCACTAAAAAACACTTAACTGTATTTGGAAGAGAGGTTTCAGGCCTTTTTTTAAGGCAAGCAGCCATTTGGTGCTTACACAGATAATTGTGCACATGGGGGAATGAAGTAGTCGTGTTTATCATGAGGCTTCCCTCCTCCCCATAGGAAAATTCTCTGTGAGCAAAGAAGTGAAAAGACTGGCAAGAGCAGAGGAGTCGTGATTGGGAAGGACCTCTCAGACCATAGACAGAATTGGAGAGCTCAGCTGGATGGAAAGCTTTCGCTGGTTGTCAGTCTGCAATCTGCAGCTCCTTGTCATTGTAGCAGGCCAGTTATGTCGAGCAGGACTGCTGCAGGCATCGTGCCTTTCGATACTGATGGCTGTCAATAAATTATTGACCATTACGCACAGCCACCTTCTGTCTAACCTGCTTCTGAGTGCCACTTACGTGTGTTGTACTGTCCTGTGTTCTGACCCTCTCAGACCTGGACTCCTTGTGCCAGGACCCATTGTCCTTCCTGAGAAGAGAGATGATGTCACAGAACCCTCAAGTCAAACAGGAGTGTGGAAGAATTTAGGCTCCCTGGGAAATGCAGCATGATGGAGAAGGCAGCAGTGCCTTGGAGTGAACGGGAGGGTGGCCTTGGACTTCAGGTGACCTTAAATGACTTGTCAAACTCACACAGGAAAGCTTGGGGACAGGACTAAGCCCATATCTCCTTCGGAGGGGTGAACATGCAGACATTGTCCCACCTCCCTGTTCAGCCTCTCATTACTGCAGACTGAGCTATGTTGTGGTTTCCCTCAGTGCATTCCTCCCCTGCTGCTCTGCCTTTGTTCCTTTCTGCAGCTCTTCGGGCTGTCCCCGCCGATAATGGCTCCGATTAGATCCACACGAGGGGGTGACATCTGAGCTTTTCATGCTGTCCTTTTATCTAATGTCCCCCAGCTCGTGGTCCTGTTGTCCCTGCACAGCTCGGTCTGTGGTGATGTTCACTCTCCTGCTTACACTCAGTGAATGATTTATCATCTGTTATCAGTAGGACTCTGTACAGTGTCCAGGGACAATGTTTTCTTCCATCTGGTTCCAAGCTGGTGGAACACCCTTCCATATGGCTTTCACATGTGGTTCTCCCTGTACCTCCTTTCTATTTTTTCCCTCTGGATTCATCATTATGCAGTTTGTCTAACAAGCACACTTTGTTTCACTTTATAAATTAACCACACGCATGAATTAAAACTTCAGCAAATGTGGATATTTCTTAAATGACAGAGAAAACCTTCACAGCTGGGTGAATCTATCTTCTGGGAGAAATATCCAGTCCCACGACATACTGGGAATTAATTGCTGCAGTGTTTCACGCGACCCTTCAGGCACACATCAGCCCGGGGCTTGTTCTGGAATTAGAATGTGTGGGGAAGACCTTGGTTCAGTTCCGTGTTCTGAAGGTGCTGGTTGCAGTTACGGGTTCATGGTGTGGGCAGGACAAAGACCACGAAAACATCTTTTTATGTAAATTGTCTTGAGTCATGACAGTGATTCACACTGACTTCATATTGGGCATTCCAGGAGACAAACAGCTCCATCTCCCCAGTCCTGTGGGTGATCCAATCTCCTCTGTCAGGATCCCTTGCTGCTGCATTTGTTGGTCTTTGCAGATAACTTTTGCTGTGGTCTTTGTTGATTTTGTGTCGTTAGACCTGGTAACACACTTTTATCTTATCTGCCTTTCTCTCTTCTTTGCTCTCGGTGTTGTTTGCCATTCCAGGATAAATACGGAGCCGCCTGCCCCTGGGGGCCAGTGCACCGTGTTCCTCCCCCCAGAGAGTGCAAATATTTGCAGCAGAGCAGCCTCTGAGCCCGAGACGTGAGCAGCGACACGAGGAGGTGCAGCCCAGGGCAGGGGCAAGGCCGGAGGGTGTGAAACCAGCACACGGCCCGGGGACAAGTGGCCTGCAGAGTTTGGGAAGCTCTGGCCTGGTCTCCAGAGCAACAGGGAAACAGGGGCTTGACTTCAGGGTGTGTTCCACCGCCTGGGATGTGCTCATTTGATTCAGGGGCTGTTTCCTCAGAAAATGCTGCTTGTGAAGTGACTGAGACTTTAGAGCAGAGGTACCTGCGATATCAGCCCTCCTTCATGCCCCCTTCAGCAGCAGAGGGTCTCAAGTAGCTGGAGGTGTTTGTTGTGTCTGTCCAAGAGAAACAAGCCATCGCTGCTGCGGCCCTCGCACCAGGGAGCACAGGAAGCAGTAATTTTCTAAGCTGTTGAGGCCAATGTAAGCCAGTATTCTCACCAGAAGAAGATATTTCCACTTTTCCTCCTTCCTTCAGCTGCTGCTTTTCCGTGCTTAGTGCTCTTTCCATAGCACAGATGTTCTTACAGCTCCATGACAGTCCTCACAAATCTCAGGAAGGAGCTATGGGTGGTGTTAGTTAGATCTGTCCCCTGATTCACTGTGCTGTGGAAAGCACCTTTGTGTCACTGTGGTGTCCCATTGTGGTGGTGCCACTATTCCTGGGGGGATGCACAGGACTGGAGACCCCTTAAGGGCTCCTCCCCCTCCCTGAGTCCCCCCTCTGTCCCCTCGCTCACCTCGGGTTTGGTGGCTTCACCAGGACGGTTTCTCTGTGTTGGTTTTGGGGGTTTTGCTGTTTGCTCGCGGTTGTCTTTTCCCGGTTTGAAGGTTTGAAGTTTGGCGGCCCCGGGGCCGGTGACCCCTGCGGAGCTGCCGGGGTGATGGCCACGGAGGTTAGCCCGAGTCCATCAGGATCCATCCTGTCCCTGCTGGATCCTCCTGAGGCCATCGATCGATGGCTCTGTGCCAACCGGGGCAGCTCAGCTCCCCTCCTGCATGGCCTGTCTGGTGCCCATCAAAGAGGGGCTCAGGTCATCAAACCTGAGCCAATTAAAACCATCAAGAGGGAGGAGTGGAGCAGGAGGCCTTAACTCTTTCCACCCCATCATAAACACCTTTGTGGAACGATATTTTTCAGCCAAAACGAGAGCTGTGAGGGAGGTGAAAACAAAGATCCATCTCTATAAAATTTATCTGTGGGATCACTTTAAAAATTGAGTAAGCAGAGATCAGGAAATAATTCACTGTCTATGTAGCTGTCAGTTGTTTAGGGCCTGGACTGAGGCTGGATCAATGGCCTTCCTTTCCATTTTATATTTTATTTCTGAACTGCACATCATAAAGCAGCCTGTGAAATTCAGTGTAGGGTAATGAATATATAATAATACAGCTCAAACTCCAACACTGCTTGGAAGAATTGAATTTTCTATCATGGCTGTTGCTACCTGAGAAGGAGAAAGACACTCCTATTACAGCTGCTGGCAGCTGGCAGAAGGCAGAAGGCAATAAATTTAGGAGTTATTTAGCATCAGCTTCTGGATAATGGCATCAGAAGAACTCTTCACTTGAAGAACCTAATGAGGGAGAAGTGCTAGAGCTGGGAATTAAGAGCACCGCTGGGACCAGGGGTAATAAAAGGTCTGATGTTCAGACCAGTGCAGGGTCAATCCCAGTTGTTTCAGGGCTAATTTGGGGGCTCTGTTTTCAGATCATGCAGCCGTTCCTAAAACACCAGCAAAAATGCACAAGAACCCAGATTTTTTTGCCTCTTGAGCCTTAATCCACGCTTACTCCGAAGTTTTCAGGTACCAGTTTTGTGGAAATGCTCACAAAATAGAGGTTGGTTGAGGGTTAAGTGTAGAAAGGTTACTTTTTGAACAGCTCATCACATCCCCACTCAGTTCCTAGCCCAGACACAGAATTTCAGGGTGGCATTGTCTTTGCTGTACTTCAGTTTCCAGCCTATAAAGGGGGGAACAACTCCTTTTTTTCCCCCAAGAACACTAAAATCTGTGCAACACAGTAATGCTGAAAACTATCTTGGTGGCTAAATAAGGGAAGACAAAAAAATCCTCTTCTCTCCTGCAGGAGATACTTGAGTGCAACACACACTCCTCACTCCTTCCTTCACCTGCTTGTACTTGTTCAATTTTTGCTTTAATATCATCATCTAACTAATGCAAAGGCATTGAATCCATTTTCTGACTGTTGGGTAAATGATGGTTAAGTGTCAGGAGATTTATTTAATTGTCTAGCTATTTAAAAAAAAGGTAGAGGTCTGCTGAGTGAAAGCTTTTATGCTTTTAAATGAGGTATTGTTGTGATTAGAGTTTAAACAGCAATGATTTCCTCAAAAATGCATTGTCAATAATGAGTGGCTTGTTTGATTGTCCACATAACTGTACCCCCCTCACTGCCAAGAAACTCATCTGACCCACCAATGGTAAGAATAGCTATTTTTTTCCATTAAGTGTGCAGCAGATCTAATGTTCAGGGCCAGGAACATCTTCATTAGGCAGTACGGAAAGTGAACACATTGTTCACGAAGCAGCCTCCAGAATAATGGACTGGAGAGACTTCAGAGGTGAGGGATGGAGGTTGGGGGAGTGGGAAAGGGGCTTAAAGCTTCACAAACCACATAGAGAGAGGATCTGAGCGGGATACGGGCAATTGATTCCCTTAAGTGTCCTTGAAGAGGCTGCTCTAGAGGTGGAGAAACTCCAGATGATTCACTGTAACCCTGCTCGGTCTCATCTCAGCATCTCAGTGCTCATTTCACTCTTTTCTGGTTCTTTAATTCAAAAAGCCAAGAATCTGAGGATAATTCAGCTGGCAGACCCCAAACCCACAGCAGCACCAGGGCAGGTTCTGGGGTGAGGTGATGACCTGCAGGGCAGGTGGCTACTCCTCCCTTTACCTGCGTGTCTCAGACACTGATCTGGAAAATGCAAACAGGCCAAACCTTCTCTTTATGCTTTCTTTTCCCATGGGAAATCCATTTCCCAGCTGAATGCCACTTCCCTACTAGCTCTTGTCCCAAAATTTGTGCCAAGTGTGCAGCTCAGGAGGAGTTTTCACCCAGAGCATTTGCTGCTTGGGGAGTGTGAAGGGCCTGTGGAAAACTGCAGAGAGAGACATTCTTCCCTATCCTCCTTCACGTCCTCCTGAATTCCCCCCTCCCTGATACATTTGGGCACTGAGCTGCTGGGTCCTGGTGTCAGGCCCGGGGGGGATTCAGGCTGACACTTGCCTTGAGACTCGAGCAGCATTATTAATTTCCCATTTCTCAATGCCAGCCCTGCCTGGGGAGCCCTGGGCAGGCCCACTCGTGTCCCTGCAGCAGAGTAGGGCTGGTGTGAGAAGGGCTGAGCTCCTGTCCCCCTCCCTGCCCTCATCACTCCTCAGTGCCATTCAGCCACGTTTGCTGCCTGCTCCTCGTGGCTGGACAGCGATTGCTCCCTGTTGGAGAGCTGTCAGTGAGGGAAAGCCATCCATCCCGCTGGGGAGTGATCTCACCCAGCAGGGGGGTGCTCTTTACCTCTTCCCAGCCAAAACAACGGGGCCTTGACAGCCTTGATGTGTTTATTATCTTCTGGGGGGCAGAAATGCTGCCAGAGCAGGCAGCAGGTGGGGGAGGATGCTGCTGGGGACTTGGGAGAGAAACAAGGAGAAGCACGAAGTGCCAAGGAGCTGACTGCAGGGAGCAGGGGGTTTTAAGGGAACTGGGTGGTCTTTTAAGGTCCTTTCCAACCCAGCCATTCTGGGATTCTATGATAAAGCAAAAGGCAAAAAGAAAAAGCTTATTGTAAAAAGGCAGTTCCTTTTATTTATGTGCTCAGCTCATGTCCTGAACTTGAGGGCAGAGGAAAACCAAGGAGCAAATGAAAAAGCAGAGGTTGCAGCCCAGATGGGCCATGGTGTCCCGGCCAGGTTGGGAGCTTGGGGCTGGGTTTGGAGAGCTGTCACCATGTGAGGAACACAGATCCTGCCTTGTCCTCAGGGCTTGGCTCCCCTCTGGCCTTACACCAGATCCAGGAGGGTTTCACACAAGTGCCATTTGTCAGGTGCTTTTGCCAGCCCCAGTTTGGGGCCATTTCGCCTCTGCAAAGTGTCAAAGAACATTTTGACTATAAGGAGAAGCAGTCAGGGTATTTCAGGGGCAGAATTATGGCACATCCTCTGCAGCTGTGCCAGTTCATAGGGTTCATCAAATTAAAACTCAGCCTCGTTACCAGGTTGGAACTCCTGGGCAGCAGTGGGGGTTGGGCAGGAGCCTGGGCTTTGGGAAGACAACACTGTTGTGGATTCTGAGGTGTTCCATTCCTTTTACTCCAGTCTTCCAAGAATTAAATCCCCTCACAAAAATAGAGACATTTCTCTAGCTAAAAGGAGCCTGATGATGTTCAGGTGTTTTCTATTAGCAGGAATTAAGTACAAATTGGCAGGGCCTGGGTGCACCCATAGGTTCTTATTACCCAAACCAGCCTCACCTGGGCCCATCCACAGCCTCTGCTCATTGGTCTGGGAGCTGGATTTAAGCTCAGTCCCTCAGTCCTGCTCTTTTTCACCAGCCTGAGGCCACCTTTGGATTTTCTCTTCGTGGCTCATGGGGAGGATTCAAGTTCAGTAGATATATAGTGGGATAAAAATCTCATAATTCTGCAACTGAGGTGTGTCACCTCCTGTCTGTGCTGTTTGGAGAAGAGGAAAAACAGCCAAGCTGATGACTAAAAAGTAACCTTTATTGTTCTCAGTCTATGTGTAACATGGCGAGTGGGAAGCAGGCAAATGACTGTGGAGTCTCCTTAAGGGATGAGGAAAGTGTTTGCTGTGCCACAAGGAAAACTGTGGGGAGAGGATTCTGCTGGAATCTGCTAGTGGACTGGCTGAGATGAGCTGCTGCTCCAGAGCTGCCTCTGCTGCAAGGGGCCCAGGCAGGAGCGACTGGAAGAGAGGGAAGGAAAGGCTGCTCTCAACTGTGAGTAAGTGAATTTTATGTTGGGCATGTTGGTATGGAGAGAGGGGTAGAAGGAATGCTGCAGTGGGCAGCAGGAGTGAAGAATGCTGCCTCACTGGGGAGGTGTTAGTGCTTCCCAGGTGGATTGGGCAGTGGATGTGTCAAGAGCCATTTGGATAAACTTGTTTGGATAAAACTTTGGATACACTCTCCAGGGGATTGTAGAAGGTTAGTACTGAAAGGTGCTCTCCTGGCTGTGGTCAGAGCACAGCTGAGGAGAAGGTGAATGAGGAGCTGATTTATCTCTGTTGAGCTTTTATTTTTGTTGTTTTGAAGTTAGCTGTTTGCTTGGTTTTCTGGACAGGTGTGGAGGGTGGGTGAAGTGTTGTCTTGGCTGAAGAGAGGCCACATAAGTTAATGCCTGTATGTTAGACTTGAATTCTCAAAGATTGCAAGGTTGTCTTGGTAATTCACAAAATCATTTTGGAGTGGTGCTGAGTTTGATCCTGCTCAGACTGGCTAAATAGCAGGAATTGGATTAAAGGCTGTGGTACAGTGAGCAACCAGTGTCTCTTTTTCTAGTTCTTTCTCCTTACATATTGGCTTTAGTGCTAAGAACTTTATAGTAAGAGAAATGTTACTGCTATTGGTGCAGCCAGAAGCTGCTGATATTATTTAATGAAATATTTGTGTTTTCTCTGGATTGCTGTAGTGCTCCAGAGCATTCTTGGTGCAGGTGAACCTTGCTTTGGAAGAGATGAGTGTATGTATCTGTGTTACCAAGGGTTTTCTAGAGGCTCTGTAACAGATGTTTTACAAAATATCATGATCATTTTACAATATATCATAAATATTCACACTGGTTTTCCCCTTTTGCATGACCCAGGCTTCCACACAAGCACAAAGGGGCTCCCCCAGCTATTGATTATTCCAGCTGCAGTGGCAAGCCTTGGGTAGCTGAAGTTTATTGGCTACAGCAGTCGGATGCATTTGTGGTATAAACCCTGCAACCCCTGCAAAGTATCTCCTCCTGCTCTTGGCTTCCACCTCTACAGTGGAAATGCTGTGCTTGCCATCTTGGGGCTGTAGATCACCTGCAGGAGTCACAGAATCATAGAAAGACCTGGCTTGGATGGAGCCTGAGAGATCCTCCATGGGTAGGGATGTCACCCACTGGATCAGATTGCTGAAGGCCCCAGTGTAATGTCTGACAGAAGTATTGATTCCTTCTGTGATTTATCTACACAGATCCTTTTGGGGAGTAAAAACTGTGGTGAGGGGAAAGTATGATACTGGATTAACTCATTAAAAATGCTTGGGTTTTTATCTTAGTTCATGTTGAATATATATATGAAAGAAGGGGCTAAATGCAGTCCTTTGGGGTAGGAATATTCTGTGTAAACTTCTTGCTCATGGTGAAATAGTTTATAGGAGCAGGAAGGCTTTGCAGTGTGCCCTCGGGGGTGGATTTCCAGGCTTGTCTCCTCTGAAGGCTGTTCCACAGCCAGATTGTTTTCTTTGGAAACACTTTGTTCCTGCTGTGATCCATGCTGGGTTTCGTGACCTGTGAGTTGCTGGAAGAACATCTGCCCTGGCAGCGCTCTGGGTGAGGGAGGCAGGGCTGCATTGGCCTCCTGTGCTATCACCAGTTCTCCCCTCAGCTTGGTTCCAGCAGCGAGGCACAAGTTCAAGTGGGAAACACGCAGTGGTTTGCTGCTGGAGCTGTTCTGTGCCTGAATTGAGGGTTTGGTTTCCTCCTTCAGCCCTTCTGGCAGCCCAGGCCCTCCACAGCCCCTGAAGTCAGACATGTAAGCAGCGAGTCCTTGCTAAGCACAGGTTTTCCTGTGCGTGACCAGCTTCAGCCCAGGCCTTGGCTGTGTCCTGCTCTGATTTCATCCCTCCCTGAGCTGATCAAGTGTCAGGGCTGTCCCTCACCCACCCCATGGACCTGTGCTCCAGGCGCCGTGGGCTGCTCCTAATGGTTTGTCCAGTCCTGGCTTCTCATGGCTCGCCAGGCCATGCTCTTGGTTTCCTGTCGTATTTCATGGCTTTTGATGGCAGCTCAGCTGAGGAGTTATGAAATTCATATCCTCCCTGCCTAGGAGAAAAAGGCAACTGGAAGATTTAATGTCCCAGAGGGTTGGTGTAGGAAGTTGTACCAGAGGGGGGAAGGAGGAGGAGGAGGGAGCTAAAGCTTCAGGTCCTTCACAAATCTTGGTGAGTGAGGCTTTCCAAAGGTTGGGAAGCTGTGAATTACCCCAGCTGAATCACGTGCCTGGCACAGGGTTACAGCTCTCATACTGAACTCCCTTCCCCAGCTGTAATTGTAGGATTTACGCCTGGAGGAAACGGCCTTGTTTCATTTGGGGATGGATTTCACTCACCGGCATACAACACTTGGGGAACAGGAAAGACAAACTCGTGGTAGAATCTGTCCACTCTTCCTCTGTGTTGCTTTGGGGTTACAGGTTAGGATCGGGCCCTGGTATCCACAGCAAATATTGCATTTTGGGGTTTCTAAGGGACGCTAGAGCTGACCCTTCTATACCGAATAACAGAATTAGTTAGGTTGGAAAAGACCTCTGAGATCACAGAGTCCAACCTATGACTTAACACCACCTTAGATACAATACAGGGGATGAGAGCCTGGTTTGTGTGATGGCTTGGTGCTGCTTGGTGGACACTGAGCAGCCTTGGGGGGATTTTGGAATTTTGGGCTGGACACATCAGCCCTGGTCACTCACATGGTGTGTGTTAGTGACGTGCTGTGGCTGGATCCAAACAGTGTCACTGCTCTGTTCCTTCTCTAAAGCTGGTCCTTCAATGAGGAAAAAGGTTGGCGTTTTTTCTTTTTCAATTGTGCTATCCTTCTAAAACCAAAACTTTGCCATTTATATGGCCTAAATCCCAGAGCTGCAGCCTGGCTTTGTGTGGCAGCAGTTGTGGGGAAGCCAAGTGTCAAGGACCAGCAAAGAGAAGCTGTTGACTGGTCACTTTTTACATGTTTACTTTTTTTCCCCTTAAAAAACAAAATCTTGAGTTTTATAACAAGCTGTAATGAAACAGTAGCTTAAAAAAGATTCCTTTATTTTCTTCTTTAAAGTAAAAGCTTCATTCCCCTTCCAAACTCACTGAAAATTGTTTCAGCACCAAATTATCTTAAAGTCTACAAAAGCAGAAAAATAATTCAGAGGAGATAGAAAAAAACCCCAAAACTTAAATGCTTTATAGATGGAAGATCTCATGAGAGTAATTTAGAGCGAGGCAACAAAACCTACAAAACCAAATATTAAAAATGCTGATAGTTGAATGGCAACTATTTTTGGATAAAGACACAAAATCAGTCCTAGAAGAATAGCAACTGCTCTGTGGCTCTCAGAGGGATTTTTCCCCTCGTGGATGTGTTGGATACAGAGCTGTCTGGTTGCTTGTTACCAGAGTCATTTTAGTGAAGCTGTTCCTGCCTCGTGGTCTGTTCTCATCTGCCTCTTCTGACAGGAGACATCAGAAGCAGGAGCAGAAGCTGTTCAATCACAGTGACAGAACCCCTTTTTTTGGATGGTAAAATGTTCTGTTGGTTTCGTATCTATAACCTCATGTTTGTCTCTCTGCTCACATCCAGCGCTGCTGATGAAATCCAGCACGAAGGGCAGTTCTGGGAGATTCCTGCCCTGCTCTGCAGGGCTCCAAGGGGAGCATCCCAAACCCTGAGTGTTGTTCTGGCTGGTGAGTGAGTGAGGAATAGGATCATGGAATATCCTGAGTGGGAAGTGACCCACAGGATCATCCAGTCCAAGCCCTGGCCCTGCCCAGACCCCCAACAATCCCACCTTGTCCATCCCTGGCAGCGCTGTCCAAACACTCCTGGAGCTGTGGCAGCCTCGGGGCCGTGCCCATTCCCTGGGGAGCCTGGGCAGTGCCCAGCACCCTCTGGGGAAGAACCTTTCCCTGCTCTCCAGCCTGACCCTGCCCTGGCACAGCTCCAGCTGCTCCCTGGGTCCTGTCCCTGTCAGAGAGCAGAGATCGGAGCTGCAGCCCCCAGCGAGCTCTGCCCTCCAGCTGAACAAACCAGGTGACCTCTGCCATTCCTCTAGACTCTTCATCATCCTTGTAGCTCTTCTCTGGAATAGGTTGCTTGGTGGGAGACTAAGGATTGTCCTAAATTTTGGTCTATCTGTCACTAGTAGGAATGCTGTACAATTGAGGAAATGTGACTGGTGATACCTACAGGTTTTGGCAGCTCTCCACCAGGTGTTATCTTCCCAAAAGCTTCACAATTTAGTCTCATGTATGTGGTGTCACCTGGTTGGAGGACCTGGAGCTTGTTGATATGGGGTTGATTCCCAAATCAGGCACTCTCCTGTGAAGCAGCCTCAGGCAAGTCCCGTCCCTGCTTTGTGCTGCATTCCCCGACTGATAACCCGGCTCAGCTGATGAAAGGGTGAAAGGAGAAAGAAGCCTTCTCCTCGGATGTTTGTCACAGTGCAGGATGCTGACCCAGATCTGCACAATCTGAGTGCATGTAAGCTGCAGAGGGCAGTTCCACAGCACAGCATTGGGCACACACTGCCTGCACCGAGGTTACGAGCATCGCTGGGAGGCAAACAGACTGGCTGATGCTCCCTGTTTCAAAGGGAAGACGTGTGGTTTTTCAGATTCAAATTCCCTGGCAGGACAAAAGGCAATTTGTCAGGTCTGAATCTATGGGTGGCAGTATGTGGCTTCAGTGATGTTCATCACAGGGTTGTAGTGGATATGTAATATGTGGGTGTGGATATGTAATGTATGCCTTGAGTCCAATATGCTTTTAAGTCCTGTGTCCTTAAAATCCTGTAAGATCCTGTGGAGCAGCTGCATTCCTGCCCTGGCTCCTCTCAGAACAGATTTTGTGTCTGTGTTGGGCTGTTACAGGCTTTTTATTCATCTTACTTCATCCCTGTGCTTTTCCCCGTCATCCTTCTCTGTCCCAGTTTAAGATGACTCCTCCCGGTGCCCTGCCCAGGGATAAGGGGTTTTATAAGGGATTTTATAAGGGTCTTTGATGCAGATCCTGTCGCTCCAAGGGCACTGGCAGCAGCGCTGCTGCTGTGTCTGCACTGTGCTGGCCACTGCTGCCATCCAACTTCTCCAGGAGTGGGATGAAATCCAAGTGGCAGGGCAGGCACCTCTGAGGAGATAGCTCCTAACTGTTCCCACAGAGCTTGAAGAAAAAGATTTGACGGATTTACAGAGGAAAATGGCTGAGAAGGGATTGATAAACACACAGAGAGATCTAACTAGTGTGTCCCATCACTCTGAATAGCTGATCATAGCGAAAGTGCTTCAGGGCAGTGTCGGGAAGGATTTGTTGATGTGAACTCGTGTCTCCCTGAGAGAATCATGCTGTTTCGGGGAAGGGACCATCCAGAGAAGGTTGTCGTGAGGAAAAATGCAACAACAGTGGGGTGGGCGTGTGTGTCAGGAGCAGTTGGTGAGATGCTCACCAGTGCTGTCTGAAGGCAGAGCTGTGAGGATGCAGCCAGGGCTCCAGAGCTGAGCTTCCCCCAGCAGCAGTGGAGCCAAACCCATCCCTGGTGCTGGCATTGGCCACAGCAAGGTTTCTGTGCCACCACCCCAGGCGTGAGGAGTTCCACACCACCCTTGGGAATCTCCTGAAGATCCCGTGCTTGGGGCTGCCCTGAAGCAGTCAGCAGTGGGAACTGCCTTAGCTGAGCATCTCAGGTGTAAATTAGTCCCTTCAGGGCCAGGAGAGAAGCCATGGCTTCTTCAGTGACCTTCTCAAGGGTCGGGCTGGATGTAGTGGCCAAGGTTTGGGCAGCTCTTGCTTGAGGATCTGGGGAGTGTCCATTGATTGTGTGAATAGTTTAAGGAGGATTCTATCACAAACACTGAGGCTGAAGTGAGGACTCTGCAGTCAGAGTGGGACAATGTGAGTGGAGGGTGCAGAACTGGCAGAACTGTGCTAAATATTCCCCAAAATTCTGCTTTGGCTTTGTCACAGCTCGCGTAAACCATAGGATGCAACACTGGAGAAGCTTTTTGCTAGAATTGGACCAGGAGCAGAACAAAATTACTCATGAAATCTTACCTTATGTGGAAAACATCACTGCAAAGGGAATTGTGTCATTTTTTTATGTTGAGTTCCATTTCACCTGCACTGACATATTTTCTTGGATATTTAATGGACTCAACATGTGTGTTTCCAGCAGGGCACAATGTTTACAGGGATATTTCAAATATTTTATTAGCATTTGTCATATACTTAGCAATTCTTTAAAACATTTTAGCTTTGCACTCACCTATTCTGCATGAGAATAATCATCAGAGTTTGTAATTTCTGGTTTTTAGCAAGGAAAAAAGATCCACGGTACTAGTGGAAGCATCCAGACAAATATTTGTCCCACACTTTGAATATCAAAACTAGAAAGTTCTATCAAACTACAAGAGAAAATAAGAGATACTAAGGCTCTGAAACTTCCAGAAGTGTGAATATTTTGTTTGCCTAATAGGAAAGACATGTCCAGCTCTTGGAAAGCTGAATTGAGCTGAGCACAGGATTGCTGGGGATATTTGTGAGCATCCGAGTAATTTCTAAGTGTCTAACAAACTCCAAAGCATGGCAGGCAGGGTGACCGCAGTGTCCCCTCACCTGGGCAGGCTGAGGTGAGGCAGCCCTGTGGAAGGATGTTTTCCAGAGCTTTTGTAAACAAGCTGTGTGTGTGTCTCTTACACTTCAAGCCAGGCTAACAAATTGAGATGAGCCGCAGCAGCTCTGTGAAGGCTGGCTCTGCACACACAAGGGCCTGAGCTGATTTATCTTGATGTTTGGTTGAATTCTTCGCATTTTGGGTCCCTTCTGTAACCTTTTCACCTCGTTCTTTTTTAAGGTGGCTGCCTGGCTGTTACAATTTATCATGAACACATCTCACTTCACTTCTGGCTCCTCTGACGGAAGGAACAGCCGGTCTCCGGGAGGTCAAAGACATTATTTTCCCCTCGTCTTTCTCAGTTTCCAGCACATATTTGTCACTTTGAAAAAGCATGAATTCTGGATTTGATGCACTTTAATTGATTTCACCCTCAACAAGTCCAACTGTCCATCAGCCTTTCCTTTTTCTTTCCTCTCCCCCTTCCCCTTTTCTGTTTCTTTCCCCTGTCCCTTTGCTTTGAGAGCGATGTTTCACCCGCCTGCATGTTGGAGCTGTTGCACAGCCCATGACCCTATCAAGCCTTACTGTCACGAGCCATTTCTCTCATTTTCCTTATCTTCCAAGCTGAACTTCGGATGCTGAATGAGACTGAAGCAGCCTTGTAGGAGTACTGGTCTTGTCAAAGTAAAAGTGGTGGCTGATGGTGTGCTTATTTTGAGACAACTGCGTAGAATTGGAAATGTGAGGGAATTAATTCATTATATCCTAGTGTTTGGGTTTAAAATCATTTGCAGTATTATGGCAGAGATGAATGTACTGTTTCTTCTTTCCTGCTGGAAGGATGTGTATTTTTGGTGCTGTGTATAAATCCAGGGTTGTGTGGCTGTAAATTCAGTGTGTCAAGTGGCATTGTCACCTCATAAAAGGAGATCATAGAATCATAGAATGTCCTGAGTTCGAAGAAACTCACAGGAACCATTGCAAAAATTCCATGAAGTGCCAGCACACTCTTGTCTGGTGAATTCATCTGGCATAGGTGGAGATACGGAGTAAATGTGGGTTTTTAACAACTTGTCCTTTGCACAGAAATCCTTTAAGCGTGTCCTGGAAGCTGAGAGAGTCCCAGGTGTTCCTCTGGACATCCTCTGGATGCTGTCAGTGCATCCTGGATGCTGTCAGGACACGGGGCAGGGATCAGGCCTTGGTTTAGAGCAGAGATTGCACTTTCTATATTGCTGTCCTAAGGTGTTCCCCAGAGCTCTGCAGGGAGAAGGCTCTTCCTGGCGCTGCTGTGTGCTCACTGCAGAGCTCCAGCGCTCGGGGTGAGCAGAGCTGGCTCACGGCACACAGTTTGAGTGTTTCCGAGCTGCAGCCCAGGGTGTTTGAGGAATCCAGAGCCGCTCCCGCCGTGTGCCCGGCGCTGGGCTCGGGAGCCGCGCCGGGAGCTGCTGTCCATGGTCCTGCGGGAGCGGCGGCACCGGGGCCCGGCGGGGCTGGGCATCCTCCGACCCTCCCTCTCTCCTGTGCCACAGTGTCAGGCAGGGCTGCTCACCGAGGTTTCCCAGCGTCCGTGGAGAGGGAGCCAAGTGTTCTTCGAGGAGTTAGCCAAGGCTTCCGCTGCTGCCTGTGGCTCTCATGCCGACCCTTTCCTTCCTTCCCACGGCCGGGGTGGGGGGTTTAGGTGAGCTGTTCAGAAAAAACCCTTCCCTGGGAGGGTGGGCAGGCCCTGGCACAGGTGCCCAGAGAAGCTGTGGCTGCCCCTGGATCCCTGGCAGTGTCCAAGGCCAGGCTGGACAGGGCTTGGAGCAGCCTGGGACAGTGGAAGGTGTCCCTGCCATGGCAGGGGAACCCTGGGTTTAGGATAAAATCTTATTAATACAACATAGAATGTTTCAAAGGAAATACAAGGATTTAATTTCCTTTTCTGAGTGGGTACTATAATTCCACTTAAATTCAGTGTTGTGTGTGAAATAAAACACCGTGGTGAGCTCTGAACTCTGAAAGGAGCTTGTTAATCTACTCTAGGCACTTCATCTTGTGATCCTCCTGTTCAGTAGGAGAGGGAAAACATATCCAGAGAGTTTTTTAGTCCTAGTGAGGTTTTCCCCTTTCTCTCTTGTGCAGCTGTGCCAGCCAGGCAATGGCATGTGGAGTTTATTCCATCAGTCAATCCCTGTGTGTCCTCTGTGCAAGGAATACTGAATGTTTCCTGCTGAGATCTGCATTGCCATCTCTTGTGTGTGTGATGCTGGCTCAGGAAATGGGGAGAGCTGACCCCATGGCAGGCCCGGCACCCTTCATTTGGGGCAACATCAGCAAGGTTTGAATATGGGGTTTTTGTGCTGGGCAGGTGGGTTCTCTTGGTAGGGCCGTGATTTACTGGAAGCAAGAGTTTAGGGTTTTGTAAAATCCCAGCAGTGATCAAGGTTTCCATTTTTTTCTTCAATACAGGGCAGTGGTGAAGCTGCCATTCCTGGAGGGATTGAAAAGATACATAGATGTGGCATTTGGGGACATGGGTTGGGGTGGCCATGGCAGTGCTGGGGGAGCGGTTGGACTCAAAGGTCTTTTCCAACCTTAATGGTTCAGTATTCTACCAGGATAGTACAAGCTGGAGAAAATACTGTGTTAGCTCAGCATGGCAATACTGGAGCAGGGGATGCCACAGATCCAATCTTCCTATCCCTGGGATGTACCTTAGGAAGGTAGCAAACACTAGCACTGTGTTGTGGCTGCTTATAATAAAAATATCAGATAATCTTAGGGTTGTGAGAATGTTCAGCTGATAATAGAATCATTTGAAGATGTGGGCTCAGGTTGGACACTTGGGTTGGGGTTTAAATGAAGATCAGCCTTAAAACTCAGTCCAGTTCAGGTCTAGTGTTCAGAGTATCCAGCTCTAGGAATCCCTTTGCTGGAAATCTGGAGTTTTTGAGCACTTCTGTGTTCCCTCTGCTGCCTCAGACGGAGCTGGAGCAGCCCCACATCCTTGAACAGCCACACCTTCCTCTCCCAGCCCCAATCCAGCAGCCAGTGTGATGGGAGTTTTCCCAAGTGGCTCCAGGGAGGCTGCACAAGCCATGGTTTGACAAAGCTCTGGAAGTATTCAGAGCGCCAATTTCAATACTCAGGCAAATGAGGAGGAGGAGGCAGAGCTCGTGAGAAGGCCATGCACAGCAATTGCATTACACAGTTGATGATTTCAGTCTGAAGAGCTCTGAATTCCCCTCTGAAATCTTCTCTTGGGAGTCTTCGTTCTTAAGTTAAATGACTAATTAGAGCCTGTTCACACCACAGAGCAGCCAAACAAGGCAAACTCCTGTGAGCCAGTGCTGCTTGCTTGCTCCCAGAGGAAGCTGAAGGTCTCAGGAGCTTGCAGAGCCATTTTCCCCCTGGAAATCTGTGCCTGCTACCAGGAGAATTTAGGTGGGAGGGAAGAAAAATCCTCCTGCAGCAGACAGGGCCTGTATCTGTCCTTCTCACAAGCCATTTTCCTTGCCTTGTTCTTCCTCTGCGTGAACATCTTGTTTAGTGGGAGAAAAAATGTGAAACTAAGTGCCCCAAGCTGAGAGATGCTGGGCACCCAGCGGGACCCTGACCTCCCTTGTAGGTGACAAATTGGATGGCATGTCAGCTGGGGAGGGAGGGAGGGGTAAAGTTACAAAGCCAACATCTGTTCTGAGGGTCTGTACGGGCTGCAGTCCCTGCCATTCCCTTTGGGAAGGCACGCGGGAATGGCCTGGGGTCACTGCAGGACAAAGATGGGAATGGACACGGGAGTGGTTCTGAGGGGATGTAGAATAGGTGGAAATACAGAAAATAGATCCTGAGGGGTTGCTTGTGGAAGGTGGAGAATGGGTCTTAAGAAGGAGCAATGATGTGCTCATCTATGAGACACAAAAATCTGGGTTTGGTTTTCTTATCTCGGGGCCCCACAGGAATTAGTCAGCCCTGAGTAATGGAGGGAAGCAAAGCTGTTATTCATCCCTCCCAGTTACCAAAGTCCTTCCTCTGATCATCTCCTACATTCATATCCTCTGTCTCTGACTTGTATCTTCCTTGCTATTTAGTACCATGAGCCATTGAAAAAAAAAAACCAAAAAGAAACAAAGAAACAAACAAACAAAAAAAAGCCCCCAAACATATATATTAGGTAGGACTAGCATTCTGAATTCATCTGGAGAGATGATGTGCCACAGCTTCCATGGAGGAACAGGAGAGCCTGGACAATGGCATCTTTCCTTCATTCAGCTGTGAGATTTTGCCCCAAATGCCTTCTGTCATCTCAGCAGACCCCATCCTTTTTGCTTTAATTGATTCTGCCTGGCTTTAATCTGATGTGAGAAGAGACCTCCCACCGTGAGCCCTGAGAGCTGGTTTGTGCACGGGGAGCTGAGAGAGGCACGGGGATATTTTATTGAAATAGGGAGACAAGGATGTTTTGGGAAGGACACTGCCTTCTGTAAGCCCATTAACAATTGAAATGAGGCCTTTCACTTCCATCCAGGGCTTGTGGGAAGTGCTTGTACAACTGGAGAGCAGAGAGCTGCAATAATAATTCTGCATTATAGCCGTGTGTAGTGTTTCCTGAAGTCATCCCCAGTTGGGTTGGCTCCATGCAGTGGTGGGAGACAGTCCTGGAGCCCTGGCCTTTCCCTGGGGATCCGGGGGACAGGAGAGGGAATGGCTTTGGCTGTGCTCACCCCAACTGCACGATGGCAGAGAGGAGAATAAATAGGGAAGTTGAAAAGGAAACCTCCATTGTGAGTCTGCTCAGCCAAAGTCTAAACAGTTGTGGAGTTTGTTTTATCAAATCAAAATATTTTGGTTCAGCGGTGGTGTTGGCTTGAGTCAGTGTGTCTGGGCTGACACAGTGTTGGAGAAACACTCAGGTTTGAGGGGCTGCATCCCTGGCACTGGGGGAGCTCTGAGGCCATAGGGTGCAGCTCCCTGTGCCCAGGGGAGGCTGGATGGGATCAATCCCATTTCCCATGCCTTGGGTTTAGAGCATTCAGATATTTTAAGGCCTCTCCAAAGCTGCTCTGCGGCCCTGTTCAGTCTGATTAAGTGTGCTGCTGCTCGGACCACAAATAAGGGTTTTAAGTGGAGTGGGAAGATTTTTGAGGGAAACCAGATGAATAAGGATTGAGAGTTAATTATCTGCAAACCCCTGAAATGGCACCAGTAATAAAATATAGATAGGTACACACTTATTCCTATCATGCCATTAGTGGTCCATGTTTCTCTGTCAGGGAATGATGTGCTGGGAAAGGTTGCCATGCACAGGAGCAAGACAATACTCCAAAATACAAAATTATTTCCTGCCTTCCCTGAAGGTTCAGGTCTTTGGAAGTATGGGCTGGTTGAGGTGTTCTTCCAAAAGTTTCTTGCCAAAAGGCTTGGTGCTGAGGATCTAAGAACAAAACAAGTAAAGCAGTGGAGGTTAGGCTGGAACAGATCCTGTGTAGCTCCCAAGATCTCCCACATCTCCCCAGACACAATTCCTCATTGTTCTTCTAAAAAGAAATTTATTCCTACCTGTTCGTTTTGCTTAGGATGTGATAGAAACTGTAGAAATAATACCACGTGGTTGCTTTTGTTCAAACATTTCCTCCTTTGCTTCCCTATCCCAGAAATCTTCCTATTTTTTAACTTGTTTTTTATCCATTCCACCTGACCCTTCAATATTTCCATATTTCAAGGAGATTTAGCCAAATGGTGTGTTTCCATGGCTGATATGCAGCAATAATGCAGGGTTAATACCTAATTAGTTCCCAGGGACATTGAGCTTTTCATGGATATTCAGTAACAAAAGCAACAACAAACAAGCTGAATTCCGAGGTCTTAATTCATCGGGGGGGAGGAAATAGGAACCTAAAAATGCAGGAATTATTCAGTGCAGTCTGAAAGCCCCGTTCTTTCTCTCATGAAGCTCAGAGGATGCTATAGTAGCTGACAGGGGAAATATAACCTCCTCCTCCTCCTTCCCTCCCTCCCTTCAGGGGGGCTGTAGATGTGTCTGCGTTTGCAGCCCCTGACATCTCCAAACAGGAAAATTCCCAGTTCTGCAACACACTTTAAACAGCTCCCTGCCCCTTCCCCTCCCTGCCTCACCCCCCAGCCAACCTGACCCTGGGTTTTTTTGACATCCAGCCATACCTGATCAGTCGTATCGCCAGCAGCTGGATGTGATCAGAGCTGGCCCTCCACCTCGCAGGATGGCGAGCATATGGGCCTGCGGGCTGCAGCCATTATGTTCCTGAGCACTGAGCTTGTCTGCCCCTGGCTACAGAGGGTTTTTTCCCTCTCAAGCAATCGCAAATAAACCTTTCTGATAAGTAACAGCAAAACAAACAGGCCCTTTGGCTCTGTAGGCAGTGAGAAGGAGGGAGGAATAAAAACCCGACCCAATAACAAAATCTTTGCTGCGTTTAGGCAGTGCCTCCAGCAGGGAGGAACTGTCTGCCCTCAGCCAGACAGAGCTTTTCTGGGAGCGGGAATGGTTTCAGGATGATTAGCCCTCAGTGCTTACAGCCAGGCCCTGGTGTGGGAGCTGCAGGGGATGCAGGAGGTTTGGCTCAGGGAGCAGCCCTGGAGATCATCTGGCCCATCAAAGGCAGGCTGTGAGCTGACCCATGGGGGCAGGCTGGTCTCAGCCTGGGAGTCGTAGGGGCTGAAGGCTGAGAGCTGTGAGGATCCTCAGCCCCAGCAGAAAGGGAAGAGCAGGAGGATGGTGCAGTGCTAGAGTTCAGGGCAGTTGCAGGAAGAGGCTGTGGACAATCCCAAACAGACTCTCTGCATCCTTTCCTATTTCCGAAAGTCTCGGGTTCTGGAAGGGGTCGCAGGGGGCCTCTGGCACTTTGCACTCTGTGTGCCAAATGAAGTGTAACCAAGTCCCCAAGCCTTGGGGGTTCACTGTGCTGCTTGGAGAGCTGAGCAGGGGTCCCTGAATGTCCCCACAACCTTAGTGTGACCTGAGCCCTGATCACTGGGGAAAGCTTGAGGCAACCGAGAGATTTTTGCAAAGAATGCGCTGTAGAAATTGTGGGTTTACCTTCCTCTCCTTTATGCCAAGGCAATAGGGCTTCAGCCCTCCCAGACAACCCTGTCTTCCCAACACTGTGTAGCTCAGCAGTCAGAGGTGCATAGCAGGGCATCCAGATGGGACCTGGCATGGTCATAAATTGTGCTCTCAGCCTCAGGATGGGAAGAACACCCTCATTTTGCTCTCTGAACCCTGCCAATGCAGCACAGGCTGTTGCTGCCCCATGGGTACTTGAACACCCAGGCCCACAGATCCTGTGGATGAGCAGACTGGGGGAAAAGCTTGCTCTGGAATGTTCAGAAAACCTGATGAAAGGTGCTGAACTGAAAAGCTGCCTGCTAGCATAACCCTGTTCAGGCCAGGCGTCTGCATTCTGGGTAGGTGCCCCATTTCTCCAGGGTTCTTTGAGAGGCTGAGCTTCTCCCTGGTGGTAACCTCAGTCAATAAATGATGGACTTTTTTTCCACTTGGAAGCCAGACCCGTGAGGAGCCTTTGAACTCTTTGCCTGGGCAGATATGGCCAAGGTTATCACCCTGAGCTCAGCCACTGCCTTGAAACGCTGCCAGAGCCTGCACCAGGCTCGTGCTGAGAGGCTGGAGCCACATGAAGGGCCCGTGGCCCTGTCACCTCGGGCTGACAGGAGCCAGGGCACTGATGTCACCACCCAGTTACGACAGACGGTCCCAGGGACAAACAGTGTTGCTGCCAAAGCCTCTTCTCTGAGGTCTTCAGTGAGAATTGCTCCTATGGAGTGACGGAGTTCTGTACCCCTAAATGCTTGGTCTGTGGAAAGGAGCTGGAAATTCGTCTGGGAAGCTCATTCAGAGAGGGGAGACTGAGAGCATAAGCCATGGGATCAGCACCAAGTGGGCCAAACCTCGCTGTCAATTATGTCCCAAGCAGCTCCATTGAAGCAAACAGCATTAATTGTAGATTTATGCCAGCATTTCTGAGAGGCACCCCTGGGACAGAGCCAGTTCTGGTAGAGGATTAATCTTGCTGGAAAACTCCCTCTTGTTCCTTGCTTGGTGTCTGACACTCGCACGTGAACACAAACAGATCTCAGTGAGCCTTCGACAACCCAGTTAACTAGCAGGGAATTTGGGGATGTGAAACCTTAGCTTCCCCTCCAGCACAGCCCTTTTGGAAGGCAGGGTGAGCCACCTGCTACTTGTTTTGCTCAAAGGGAGAATGCCCATTGGACACATAGCAAACAGCTCGTGTGCTCCCACAGGAGGGAGCAGCCATTTGGCATTCCACAGTCTCCAGCACAGGTACTCGGCACCTTCCAGGGCTGGGGCTTTTCTCTGGGTGTTCTCCCACCCGGCAGTAATTCTGTGCTTGGTTTTATTTGATGGTGGTATTTCTCAGATCTTGACATTTGGTCATTCACCTCAGGACAGTGCAGAATGCAGTGTATCCTATTCCCCCACATGCATCCATTCTCACCTTAAAAATCAATGGAGAAAGCCATGCATTGCATGTGCTGGATTTATTTCTCCTTTACATGTGGATACATGTTTTATGATGGGACATTTGTGCACTTTAAGGTCTTCCAGAAACCCAGATCTTCTCTAGTTCTGACTTCTGTCTCTCTGTGCCTTAAGAATGATCAGTGGCATTCTCTCACCACACTTCCATAGTGTCATTGCGCTCCATGTGACGATGGAGTGTGATTTTATTTTTCTTTAAATCCAGATTTGCCAGTGGAAATGCTCCAGATGCTTCTCTGAAGTCTCAGCAGCAGAAGGGATGGTTTAAAGGTGTTGAGCAGCAGGCTAGGAATGCCTCCATTCCTCGGGAACAGCAGGCTCAGCTCCGCAGGCTGCTCAGCCTTTCCCCCTTCTGAGAGCAATAAATTGAATACCATTGCATTTACTGCCTGCCCACAAGTTTCAAGTGGAAGAGGTAAAGCAGAGCCTGAGGCCAGCCAGTCCATGGGTACAAATCAGTGTGGCTGTGCTGCCTTACCCCAGCTGTGGGGCTGGCCCCGAGGTTTTGTGTTCACATTTTCCTGGGGCTCATATTGCAGGAATGCAGGGTTGGCCAGATGTGCTGGTCACAGCATCCCCTCCCCTCCCTAAGTGACAGGGTACCAGCTGCCACTCCCTGCCCTCGGAGCAGCCTGCTGGGGCCTGCCTGGAAGGTGCTCTGGGATCCTTGGGAATGGCCAGCAGCACATCAGTGCTCCCCCTGTTCCAAGACACAACATTCAGAGTAAGAGCAGTCGAGGAACTTCTCTGCCTTGGAAGTGATGTTCATCTCCTCCCCCAGCCCAGCATATGGAATTCTGGATCACATTTCTCTCTCTTGCCAATAAATATTGCAGATTTATTGCTCTCTACCTGGTGGGTAGTAAATTGCATTCCACCTCTGTTATAAGGCTCTTTGCTATGACACAGCCTTGCAGCTCCATTAAACCTTAATTACAGCAACACTTCATTGGGTTGCGGCGATGGCCCGAGTGCCATTGCAGTAGGGAGGATGTATGGCCAAAACAGGCCGATGCAGAGGGGCTTTGTTTTGTTTGCTTTCCTCCCTTTTTAAGGATTATGGAGAGTTGAGCCCAGCAAGGGGAATAGAGGGAGCCTCGGCCTCCTGCTCTCTGCTCATTTTCCACAACAGCTGGCGTCACCTGCCGCAGCCCCGGCAGCTCCTCTGCGCCCTGATGAAGTGCTCAGCACACAGCCTTCCAGGCTGCCTCTAGGAAAGGGCTGATTTGCATTTGTGCTGATGGGCTGCATCCTGAAGCCAGAGTTATCCCTGCGTTTGGTTGCGTGAGAAGCGCGGAGTTTGGCCGAACAGAACACCGGGAGCCACGCTTGGGTTTCCATAGGCAGCAGCGAGACAAATGTAAGGGCAGCCCTGCTGGTGTGCAGGCTCGTCCTGCAGCAGGCAGCTTGCTCTGTGTCAGCTCAGGGCACTGTTTCTGGTGCCGTCTGTCCCTCCCTGCAGCACGGAATGAGGCTTTGCATCAGCAACCTCTGGCTGCTGAGGCAGCTCCTTGGAGGCCAATGCTGCTGATGTTTTCCCCAAGCTCCTCTGGCCTTGCTGCCTGAGGCTGCAGGAAAGGCTGGGAGAGGGTGGAGAGCTCGGTGCCTGTGGCCATTGGATGTGTGGATAGATGGTTTGTGTTTTCCCTCTCCAGCCAGGCATGGAGGAGGCACAGTTTGGAGCTCTGGCAGAGGCTGCCTGGTGCCTGTGCTCCCTCTGGACTGAGGGGCTCTGCTTGGCCGTACGGCTTTTGTTTTGGAGATGGTTCCTGGTGTAGGATGAGCCCCCAGCCCCTGCTGCAGGCTCAGTAGGAGTGTGCATTGTGCAGACACCTCTCCTTGGGTGGACGCTCAGGCCTCTCTGAGGGATGATGAGCTAACCAGAAGGCACTGATGGCTACACCAGCCTCTTGGATTTGGTGCTGTTCCAGAGCTGAGGCTGTGTTGTCAGATCTGCCCAGGACAAGGACTGCTTCATTCCCAATTTGGAAATTATTGGCCTCTGGCCATACTGGTGATAGATACCAAGTGCTGGATGTGGGGTAGCTACGGCAATAACCAAAACACTGGAATTATCCTCAGGACTCCCTTTGCCTTCAGTACTGATCCTGACTGTTGTGGTCACTCTGTGTAATGCTCATCACCCTTGTAAGTGCACTCATGTGGGTAAGGATGTTTATTTGGCTGCATTTTACCACATCTATAACTTTATCTGGTCAAACATCCACAGGGGTGTACACAGATACCCACAGGGAACTGCAGAGAAATCCTCCACACCGCTGCTAGTGCAGAAATCAGTTACCAGGAATCACCTGAAATCCCTCTACAAATTGAGTTGCTGAACTCTTTAATGAGCAACCAACACATAGGAAATGCTTTCCTATGGAGAGCCTGTGTTAGAGCCTTGTTTGTCCTCATTCCCCCCTCTTGCAGCAACCTTGAGATGTCAGCCGTAGGAAATGTGGCCACAGCTGTTTATGCACTTAGAGGGTTTTTTCCAAGGCCACATCCTTCTATTCTCCTGTAGATTACTTGAAAAGATGCTGTGGGGACTCCAGAAAGCCAAGGTCTATGTGCCATGTGCAGGTGTTGCCAGGAGATTGACATTCTGAACATTTGCAAACTATCAGAGCAATAATTTGATGGTGGATTTTCCCCTCTCCTCCTTCCTCCCCTCTCGAGCTGTGTGTTTTGCTGGAGGTTGATATTTCTAACAGAGCCGCATTATTCAAGCCACAGTCAAACAGAGCACGTATGGGGAAGGAGATGGGCACCTTGTCCTTCTCAAAACGTTCAGCTTCTCTGCGATGGATTGTCCCTCACCAAAGCCCTGTCCAGCCCTTGACTTATCTTCCTCTATAGGGAAGTTAAGCCATCCCCACCCTAAGTGACTCCGAAAATACCACTGCATCTTTGAAGAAAATGGCATCACCTTGATGAAAACTGATTCTTTTTCTATGTGCAAATGATTAATCTTTGAGGAATCCTTGTCTTAAATAACATGAGGGGAATAATATCAGAGGTCTGACTTTGGTAGGTGCAAACCAAAGGAGTTTGTTCTTTCTCCTTGGAGGGAAAACTTTTAATTTTTAAAATGCAGTTTATATGTAGACAAATTAAAGACGTGTCAAATTAAATGGGAATGTTTTGAAGGGATTGAAAATACATATTTTGATTAACTCAAACGAATTTAAAAATAAATCACGGGGAAAATGAAATGTTGGTGGAGGATTTTTTTGGTCCTCATTTGAAATGAAAAATAATTTGCAATCTTGACACTTTTCATGGAATGAAAAGTCCATTTGCTGATTAAGGTCCAGATTCATCCTGGCTAATTTCAGGCACTATTGAACTGCTTAGTGCCAAAGGGCACTTTAATCCACCTGAGGTTTAAATTGCCCTCTGGAGGTTCCTATTTCTTCCCTTGATAAGACGAGGGCAACGTGACTGGTCCTGCGTGTGGCCGAGATAAGCACCTGCAGTTGGGTGCCACGGACAGGGCGCAGTGCCTTGCCTTGTCCAGGTGACCTCGCAGGTCCCTTCCAGCCCAGACCACTCCATGATTTTATGACTCTGACTGCTCTATGTGCTGCTGTTGTGTCCATGTGCCCTTCCATCCCTACCCCCAAAAGCTGGGTTGGACTCAGGAGTTGGCCTCTGTGATCCTCCTGAGTCCGAACTCAGGGTATTTCATGATTCTATGATTGATTTTTATTTCTTTTCCCTGGAGGGGGAGGAGATTTCCATTAAAATACAGCTTTTTTTATCTGCTTGTTTCCTGTGGGTGGAAAAAAAAATCTGGAGGACTGGCAGGATCACACCTGATGAGAAGGAAAGGAACAAGATTTGTGGTTAAGGTTGAGGGAATCATTGGTCAGGTTGTTCGTTCTCTTTCAAGCACCACATCCCCCAGCTCCCACATCTGCTTGGCAGAAGGCAGGTCCTCTCCAACAGCTCCTCCACTCTGCTCCATCTTTAGCACTCCTTGACCCAGAACAAAAGTGAAAATACTTGGCATGCCCGGAAAGGTTAACAAACAAATGATGCACTGCCTTCTCCTCCCCATGACATCACTTCCATGTGAGAGAACAATCTTTGTGCCACACCTGGCTGGCTGGTGACAGCCAAGGGACACATCTGCTGCAAGTCATTTCCCATGCTGGGATTGCACAGTGCTGGCCTGCCTGCCTGGGTTCTCCCCTCCTCTCTGCATTGAGGAGGTAACCTCTGGGAGGTCAGGTCTGCCCCACTTTGTCACCAACCAATGTCACTTGTCATGTCCATGAGGGCTTTGGTCACCTGTCCGGAGAGCCTGATGGGTTTGCTTTAGGTAGCTGGACATTTGGGAAGTATTATTTCTTTAAAATATGTAGCCTGTACTGTTCTTATTTTGGGCTCATAAAATATAATGAGATATGGGTCAACATTTAAGCTGTGTGGAAAATTACATCCTGGAAGACTTTGTGGAGCCGAAAGCTTATCTGGTATTAACTCTAATTATACCATTGAGCTGTGCAGCAGCAACTGTGGCCTTGGACTAAGAGCTTATTCTCCTTCTGGAGAGCTCACCATGGCTCTTACACCTGATGACATGAGCTGCATTTTGGTGGCAATCATGGAATATTTTGGCTTGGAAGGGACCTTAGAGATAATCCAGTTCCACCCCTTGCCGTGGGCAGGGACACCTTTTGCTAGATGGAGCATCTCACTGCGCTGAGCTCCTTCCTTGTCCACCATGGAGCATTTTATTCACCTTTCAAGTCTCCAGGGACTTTTTCAAACTTGTTGCAGCAGCAGCTCCTTGGCAGAGCGCGTAGGATGTGTCTGAGCGTTTCAGTCTGAGCATCACAGGCGTGTGCTCTTGGAGGCGAGCAGGCAGCATAGGAGGCTGGGGGAAGGAGATTAAAATACAGTTGTTGGCTGATATGAAACAAAAAAAAAGCTTAAATAAACCACAAATTACAAAAAAAAAAGCCAAAAAAAATCCTGTGTGAAAGAAAGAAAGTAACAAGTCTGTGGAGGATGGATGTTTGGAACTGTTCAGCCTAATGCATGCCAGATTCCTTCTCTCCTCTCTCCCCCCGCCCCCTCCCACTGCCTTCCCCTTACCAAATGCTGTCTGCTAAACTTCTGAAACACCCTTTGCCTTTTTGACCCTTCAACTCATCTTGAACTTAGGAAAAATTGGGGAGGCGGGAAGGCCCCGTTGGCTGTGCAGTGCATGTGGCTGTGCTGGGGCAGGGGCTGTGTGCCGGGGGTCTGCGAGCGGGGGGGTGACACGGCTTTGTGTGCTTGATGCTCCCCTGAAAACAATTTGTATCCTGTTAATAGAATTAGTAAATATTTGTAGCTCCCTTTGAAGCCTGTGTCCCCAGGGGAAGTCTGGGGGTGGGGGGGCGCAGAGAAATTAGAGACAAGTTACTGATTTAGTCATCCTGGCCCCTTCCCCCAGCCTCTCTCTTTCATTCTCCCCCTCCTTTATGAAGACACTAAACAGACAAATTGGAGGTTTGAAACGAGGCTTGTGCTGGTGCCTGCGGAAGTGACAGGGGTGGTACTGGGGGCCTGAGAGCTGCTAATGCAAAAGCCATTCACAAATAATGACCCCATTTGGGAGCCAAGTTCCTGAGGGCTGCGGGGCCCTGCCAGGCACAGAGCCCTGCAGTGGGCAGGTGCCCGGGGGTGCTGGCTCCAGACTGTGGGATTTGCCTCATGGGACTCTTTGCTGGGGTCCTTCAGCTCTGTTGCCTAAGGAACCACAAAGGAAGAGGTGTTTGTGTGTAATTTCACTTCTTCAAATCACAGAACTGCAGAATTATCCGGGTTGGAAGGGACCTTAAAGACCATCTCATTCCAACCCCCTGCCATGGGCAGGGACACCTTCCATCGACCAGGCTGCTCCCTCTCTTCTTCCTGATGTAGCGTAAACCAGTAAAGGACAAAGGAAGAAGAAAGTGATCTCGGATCGGAAAACTGAGTCATGTAGGGCTGAGACGTTTCATTTCCCGTTATTATTCCTGATTTCTTCACAGAACTGCACAGATGCACAGGCTGAGCTTAGATCACCTGCAAGTTTTTAGGAGGTGGCTGTGTTCCAGCTCTCTGCCTCCAGCAGCTGGCAGTCGGAGTCCCTGTGAGTGACAGGGGCCACCCAAAAGGAGGCTCAGGTTTGAAGCGGGGAAATTCAAAGAGCTGTTAGCATCTCCTGATGGCAGCATTGCTTGGGAGTGATTTTGACAGGCTTTGGGGGGAAGTTTGTACCAGTCATGTTCCTTTTAGCCTGTGTTGTGCCTTTGTTTAGGGAGACTCTCACTGAGTTGACAAATCCATCAACTCCGTTGTCCTGTGATTATGCAGAGCCCATGGTAAAGCAGCTGAGCTCTTCCAGGTGAAGTGACTTGTAAAAATATATGTCTGAAGTGAGCCTTTGCCTTACCCACACAGGCTGTGAACAAACTGCTGGGTGGGGGAAACGGAGGACGGGGCACCCCATTTCCTGGAAACCACTGGGGTTGGGCTGGAAACACCTTGTGCAGCAGGAGCTCCAGCTGTAGTGGAATCAGATAAACCTGGGTCTTGGTGCCTTTCCAAATTAAACTGGTTGGACTCGAAATCCTGTCTTTTGAGGGCTCAGTGGCTGTAATATCAGTGCTTTCCATGAAGCCATGTGAAGCTTGGGTGGGAAGGAAATTATGGAGGCAACCCTGAGCTGGGAGAAAGTGCTGCTGGTGGAAGGTCAGCCCATGCTGGAGAGGAGAGGCAGCACTAGATGGGAGCCACTAAAAAAAAAATCAACTGTACATCACACAGCTTCCCTACAAGCTTTAGAGGATCCCCTTGTTCCTTGGACACAGAACAAGCCTTTCCAAGTGGTGGTGTGGCTGCTTGCTGGGTGAGGTCAGGCAGTGATGGCATCTCACACTGCTGAGAACATGCAGGAGGTGAGGGAATGACTCCCCAAGCCTGGGCTGTGAGGTTGGAAATTTGTCTTCTGAATTTTGGGGGCTGTGGAAAGCAATGGAGGAACATCAGGCACGTAATTTCTGTCTTGAGGGAAGGCAGGAGCGAGGCAGGCTCTGTAATTGTTGGATATTGGGTTGTCTGTGTGCCAGGAATATTTAATGGGCCTGACAGGCTTCTCTTGTGTAGCAAGAAGCAGCCAATGTCACCTCAGCAAGTCCTGGTGCAGAGAAACTGGTTATCAGGAGGGAAATGCCTTGTCTGGCTCTCCCCATGAGCTACCAATTCCCCAGGATTGCTAACTGAAATATGTGCTTTAAGTTTGGATGGATAAATCCATTTTTCAGCTGGGAGTTTGGTGTCTTGGAAGATTTCACTGGATTGCATTGGTGTATATGTGGTTGAAGGTTGGCTTTCGATGTTTGCTCACCTAAAGAATGAAAACCTTTAAAAACCCCAACCTTCAGTTGAAACATAAACTCTATGTAAGAAATTAAATCATAAATTGTTTGGAGCTTGTGGATTTTCCCTTCTTGAGAACAAGTCTAGAAAGAATTTTTGCAGTTGTTTCTCTCAAGTCTTGCTGGGTTTTTGTGCAAAGGCACCGACAGAAACGTTCACGAGTCTTTAGTAAAGAAAACTTTCAGGAAAATAGTTGCAAAACACATTTAGTATGCTTCAACCAGCTGGATTTTCTGGCAGCTCCAGCAGAATCTAAACAAGGAAAATGATTGTCTTTTTTTGGTTGTGTTTTGCAATATTTTTCTGTCCAGACTGGACAGTACAAAGCACATCCTCTGTGGGAAGGTGTCGCGGGCTGCAGATGAGATAAAGTTCCCTGTGATTATATGGGGTGTTTCAGAACTGAGAGTCAGCACATGTGGAGGTCCAGTCCTTTTAACGCTCACATGCAGGGAAAAGGGAGGAAGTGGAGTCCATTAAGGAGAATAGTAAAACCAGGAGTCAAGTAATGACCGAGGGACTGCTCCACGAACGTCACGTGAGCTCCTCTCCCTCCCACTCGTTGCAGGAGGCATTGGCCAGTCCCGAGCCCCGGATCGTGCGAGCGAGGGCCTCTTGTGCAATCCTATATGTCTGCTCTACCTTTTCCAGACATGCATCTCTGCTTTTATTGAGCACACAGCTTGCTGTGGTCCTTCGGTTCCCAGCAGCTCTCTGCACTCCCCTTCCCACCCAGAGCTGAGAGACCTATTACAGGTAATGATGTGTCGAGCAATAGCAAGGTGGGGGAAAGCACTGAAGGGAAACGCTGATGTAGCAGTGGAAGCATCCGTGGTTTTTTAATTCCCCTTCATGACCTGGTTTTCTACACCCAAAGCCTTTGAGTCTCTGGTGTTTCTCCTGAGATGAGGAGGTGGCTTTGGGCACTGACAGAACGGCAGCAGCTCTAAAAGTGTTGCAATGTTTCTCTTGTCCTAAGGTGAATTATGTTTTCAAATCCCCAGACTTGGAAAAACTGCTTTGAAGTAGTGAGCTTTAACTTCTCTTGGGTCTGTACAGTGACAGAAACAGTCAAATTAACTGTGGGTTTGTGTTTATCTGACTTCTTCTGAAATCGAGTCCAGTACAACTCAAAGCTCAGTCTAACTCTGTGCCCTGACCTTGCTGGGCTCGGGGCTGGCACTAGGTGACTTCTCCAGTTCCCTCGGGGAGCTGACCTCAGTCCGGCAGAGACTGGGAGCATCTGAAATCGTGGTGTTGCAAAAAGCTCTGCAGAACCAAAGCTGCTCCTGGACGAGCTCCCTGGAAGTGCTGGACACCTACAGCATAGGCTCTGGGCAAAACCCACCCGTGGTCCAGGGCTGCACCTTCTCCTGCTCCTGATCTCAGCCTAAACCAAGGGAAAAGCTTGCCTAGCTTCTCGCTCCATCACGTACCATTGGAATGGTTTCCCATATGTTAAATAATGTCTCAGTAAGAGGGAAATCCAGTGTTTCTAGTGAACCTGATATTAAATAAAGCCATTTTTAAATTATTCCTGGATAGCAGAGCTGCAAATGTGCAGAAACTCCTTTTTTTTACATCATCTGCTCAGTGTTGTATTCTGAGATTCCCTGCAAAGTCTCAAACCCAGACTGTAAAATGTAGTTTGAAATTTAATTTCCATCAATATATCAGTGTGGAAGAGATTAAAATGGGGAAGTCCACAAGGAGAAAGATTTTCTTGGTAACAAAACAAACTCCACTGTGAGTTGGTGACAGGTTTTATCAAAAATATTTTAAAAGCTGTCATTTCATATTGTTTCTGCTTCACAAAGTTGGAAATGCTGTAGAAGCTGGAGCCATTTTTAATCTCTTTAGGGAACTAATTTTACGAATCAGCCACTGTAGCTTTGATTACAACAAACTTCACTTCTGAAAACAGCAGCTGTGGTGAGGAAGAAAAAGCACTTTCTTGTTTTGCAAACGGTTTTGGTAAGTTCAATAAAAATACTGATAAATTATTCTGGAAGGACCCAATGGTTGTGGAAATGCCGACAGTAAAGAAAGATTCTGGCTAAAAATTTTGTTTTTGAAAAAGAAAAAAGCCTGGTTTCAACATAAAACACTTCTGATGCCAAGAATTTAAGCCAGCTGCCATTGTCTTTTGTATCCATAAACAAATGCTTTGGTCTCCCTAACAAATCTCAAATGAGGAAAAGGAGAAGGGGAAAAGCAAGGGCTGTCTGTCTGCAGTGCCTGGGCCAGCCAGAGGCTCTGACACGGAGCTGGGGCTGTTTCCCTGAAATCCTTGGCATGGCTGGAGAGCCGAAGGCTTGAAGGCTCTGCTGAGGGCACCTGGGAGGAGAAGTTAAACCCTTCCCTCAGATCCAGGAGAGGAGATCCAGCTTGGCTGTGGGTGCTCTGGAGAACCTGCCTTGCAGGAGGTGGATGGTGTCCCACCCTCCTGACCTTCCCTTCCATTCCAGCTGTGCAAGGTCACCCATGGGGCTCGGAGCAGCCTGGTCTCGTAGAAGATGTTCCTGGGCATGGCAAGGATCAAGCTGGAACCAGAAAATCCTTAAGGTCCCTTCCCACCCAAAGCATTCCACAATTCCCTGATTCCCATTTTCCATGGCTGTGCTGTGGCACTCACTGGGAGCAGACTGGGCAGAGCGATGTGTCAGCAGAATTTCTAACATCTCATTGGAACTTCTTACCAGCTGGAAACCAGGAGTGATTTGCTCCTCAGTCTCTTTGGTCCTGGATCCTTTATTATTTCATTTTCCCCCTTTAAAGTATTAGCTCCAGCTGATGACATCCCTGGAGAGTGGGGGACACTGTCCCCCTATCTCCTATTTCCTGCAGTGCTGAGAGCAAAGCCCTGGAACTGTGGATGAGGATTTTGAGTGCATGCACAGCTTGCAGATCTTTATTCTGTGCCATAGATTCTGAAGCCTCAACTGCTGTAATTTTCTACCTTATAGGAGTCTCTGGTGCCTGCTAAGTTTGGGGTTTCCCTCTTTCAGGCTCTTATGGGAAGTCTTTCCCACCTGGCTTCCTGGTAGTGTGATACTTGTAGGAACTATGCAACCCTGGGATCTTTGTTGAAAAATGTAGTGTTTCAACTAAATCAAGATCTGTGGCTCAGAGATGGTGAGGTAACTGTGGGCGGACAGGCTTGGATCACACCAGCCTTGTCTCCATAGGAATCCAGGGGAAAAAAAAAAAAAAGCTGACATCATTTCTGAGTCTTCTGCCTCTGTTTAGCTTCAAGTTGTTGGTGAAGGTTAAACAGAGATGTTCCCCAGATGGTTCATCTTACCAAGGCTCTCTCCTTTCATTAGTGTATCTGTGTCTTTCTCTACTTCCGTGATCAGCTTTGGAGTGGTTAATTGATAGGGACTGTTTGGTTTGGGTTTTCCAACTCCGTTTATCCCTGTGACTCCACCTGGATTCAGGGAGTCACTGCCTTACCTGCTAGAGTGGCACAGACCAAGTTATTGCCGAGCGCAGGGTCTGTCAGCTGTACACAACCTCCATGTGTTAAACTCTGATGTAAACAGACTCCCCCTTCCCTTCGGAGTCCAGCTCAAGGTCAGGAGAACATGAGGTGCTCAGCTGCACCTCTCTGCAAGAGATGCTGTCTCTGAGGATCGTGGATGGATCCCTGTGCTGCTCCTCCCCAGGCACACAAACCCTGGGAAGCTGTGCCCTGCCAAGGCTCAGAGTTGATAGAGCATCTGCCTCAGCACTGCGGAGACGCCGCGGACACGGGCGACTGTCACCGAGCTTAGAGATCGAGGCTGGGCAGAGCACGGGGTGGGGTGAAAAACCTCCCAGGGTAATTAATCCAGTCCTATTACCCCAGCTTTCGGCTTTGTTGTTTTTTTTCCGAAGCTGGCCTGCAAAACCCAGGTCTCAATTAATACTATTATCGTGGGGATGACATTTCCTCAGTCTGTCGTCGGTTATTTTTTAATTCTCTAATTTGTTCTAATCTGCACATTGCCTGCACATCAAGTCAGCCATGAAGACGCTGCATTTCCAGGTTCCTTCCTCTCCATCCTCCCAAAGAAATTAAAGCAAGGAGGCTGCGGGACCACAAGTGCAGGAAATAGAATTAGGGAACATATTAATTGGGGCATCAAGTAGGATTTTGTTCCAGGCGGTTTCCTTCCGTGAGCCACTTTGATGCTTCCCCTTCGCAGCTCTGTTTCTCATTAAAAGTATCCCTTAATGGCAAATGTTGTTTATGCATGTTGCAATTATGTCATGCTGTAACCCCTGTGCTGGCAGGCCGGGCTGATTGGCGGCGAGCAGCGGGAGGAGGAGGAGGTCACTTGTGGGGAGGAAGAGGGGGAGGCCGTGGCGTGGGGAGGTAAACAACAGACAAATGGTTTCAGCTTTGTGGCTGAGGGATGGCTGCTCCAAAACCCTTGGCGTGTCCAGCCAGGCCAGACCCTGCATGAGAGTCGGGGCTTGAGGCTGCTCTCTGGGTCGGGTGTGAGGCTTTCTGCTCTGTACTGGCCTTGGGGTGTGCAAAAAGGGCTGGGTAATAGCAAATGTATGCAAAGTGAGACCTGGGCTCCCTTTTGCAGTTTTAGCTACTGTTTGATTCAAGAGAAGCAGATTTTGGGTTGCTTAGTGGGTTTTTGGGGAGAAGGGAGCAGGTCTCTTCACTGATGGGGTTTTCTCTGTTCTCCATGGCTCTCGTGCCTAACCCTGACCCTAACCCAAGCCTTCCACGGGGATCTTCTTCCGGGCACCAAGATTTGCTCTGATCTCCTCAGACCCAGATCCCTGAGCGAGGCTGCTCCTAGGTGACTCTGCCAGCACTAATTCAAGGCTGTGAGAATAGCTCATTTGTGGGAGGGTATTTGTTTTTCCATCCAGGCAGCCAAAACCTCCAGCTTCCCCTCTCCCTTTGCTCGCACACTGGGAGTGCAGAGGGTTCACTCTGCCCTTGATCTCGGAGCTTGTGTGATCAGCTCAAGGCAAACCTGATGGTGAACTTCACTTTTTTTCTCTCGTTTTTAATCACTCCTACTGCAAAATGGGTTTGCCACCGTGTCTAGATCTCAACAGCAAACAATTAACAGCCATAATGAAGGAAAACAGCTCATGTGTGCAGGGAGAGCAAGCCAAGCCATGTCCATGCCCAAGCAAGTTCAGGAGCCAACACAAATACCACTGGAGTATTTTGGAAACTCTTGGCCTCTCTGGATTTTGGGAGCTGACACACAACGACTGAAGCTGATGGTGAAAGCAGTGAGCAAAAACCTCAAAGCTGTAAAAACCAGAATGTAAAACAAATCTAAGAGGGGGAAGAAAAAAAAACCTCCCTCCTTCCTTCCTAGCTAATATCCTACCTAAAGTGACTGGAGCCTGAGCAGGCAAACAGGCCGAGGAAACCACAGGAGCTGGTGAATGAGGGGAAGCAGACAAGTGTAGGAGTCACAGAGGAGAAGTCACTCGGTGCCTAGAGCCAGAGCTGCTGTGAAATGACTCATTTTCACTTTGCATGTATGATATTTGCATGCAAAACACATTCTGCGAACCGTCACATGGGGATTCTGCTCATGGGTTTTGATCCGGGATGAAATTTCACCCTTTCCTCCAGCAAAGTCGTTTATCTTTCTTTCAGGGAGGAGGGAGGAAGTGGGAGGGAACTGCAGGGAGAGAGAAAGAAATTGTCCTTCAGGCATAAAATTCAGGGATTTATCCCTCAAAAGGGTCACTCAGTTGCTTCCTAACGTGGGGACAGAAGTGGGAAATGCTGGTGAGAGCACAAGGTCAGGGCAGAGGTGGTTCTTGACTCTGCTGCGTCCACCCACCACCGGCCTGAGCTGGGGTGGTCCCAGTGCAGTCCTTGGCCAGGAACTGGGAGCCTTTGTACTACTTTGACTTAAATCCTTATTCAGCTAAAAATCTCCTCTGGAATGAAGTAGAACTCCAGCATTAGACCCATGGCGTGTTCTGGTAGTCTTGAGAGGTCCAGGCATATCCCCCGACCAGGGCAGAAGAGCCACTTGGACTTTGATCTCTTCCCTGTGAGAGTTTGTTGTGTTTTCAGGATGTTTTGGGGTATATCCCTCAGCAAAGGGATTGGGATCCTCAGTTATGGGCAGACTGTGGTGTAATCATTTGATAATGGGCAGGATGGATGTTGGCTCTCAGGGTTAGGCTGCCAAACACAGGCAATGCTGGTTTAGGAATGGCTGAGGAGGTTCATCGTTTGACAAAGAGTGAACCTAATCCTGCAATAAGTCTTGGTGCTATTCCCAGGGGTTTCATTGCTTTGGGGCTTGGACTGATCTTGGTGTCCCTGTAGGAACAAGTTCATAGCAATATCTGTCAGCTTCCACTCCTTCCCTACTGAGGGGATGGAGTTTCCCAAGGCTAGGATTGCATTCATGCAGTCTATTAATGTTCTCCTGCCACTTTTGCTGTGCCAGTGCCTGTTCCAAAGCCTTACAATGCCCTGTGTGGCCTTAGGGGAAAGGCAAACCTTTGGTGCTGGTTCAAGTGAGTGAGCTAGTGAGAAGCCTTCCAGGGCTTCCTGAGCCAAAGGAGCAAATCCAGAGGTGGGATTCCTGATGGCAGATGTGTGCTATTTCCACCAGCCCTCCGGGGAGTTGATGGCCTTTTAACTTTCTTTAGTGTCTTACCCACGCAGAGGAGCTCCTCTGGGAAGCTTTGCTGTGGTCTCCAGTGCTTATGAGCAAGATCCTGCTGTTCTTGGCATGGCAGACAGGGAGAGCCACAGGGTGAGTGCAGGCAGGTGCTGCCCTGGGCCTTGGGTTCCAGAGCTGGGCTCTCGGGAGACTTTTCCCCCTGGATAATGGCACTGGTTGCTCCACTTAGGAGCCTGAGGGCTGTGTCAGTCACGGCAGGGCTTGTGCCTTGCTCAGGTGGATGCACTCGGGCACAGGGGGCCGTGCCAGGGCAGGGGTGGTACTAACAGGGGATTTTTGGGTTTGGTTTCCAAGATGATTGGAGCGGAAGGCTCACCCATGTGAGCATCACTTGATGTGAGGATGGGAAAGGATCTGCCTTGCATTTGCTGTCTGTGTTCAGACCCTTCACCTGCATGAAATAACACCTCTATGGAGTTTGTCAAGGAATTAAATTTTTCCAGTTCTCCTAGGCTATACCTGGAATTCATGCACAGACCCAAAGCTGAGCTCACATTGAACTCTCTGTGTTCTGAGCATGGGCTGCTCTCCAAAACGGAGGGTGATGAGATTTGGGGCACTCTAGCAAAGGAAAAGCCTTGGGACAAGCCTTGCCCCTCGGCTGAGCTCAGCTGTGTGGGCAGGGAAGGGGCTGTGCCCAGCCTGGGGGCCATGGCTCCATGTCCAGGCTGCTGCGCTGGCACGAAGGTTGCTGGTGTTTTCTAATGCCATAACCCAGCACAGCTGTAGTGGGGTACCCAAACATCTGAAATAACATGGCAGCAGATCACTGCAGGAGCCAAAAAGGCTTTGAAAGGACCTATTTTAGTGCCAAGGTGGAGGAAGGACATCCCAGAACAAGCACAGCTCATAAACAGAGGCAGAACAACTGCCTCTGGCATCATTCTGTGAGCCCGTGATTTTTACAAGGACTTCCAGCATTTCCCAGCTGTTGGAGATGTTGGATCCCGAGCTGGAGGGTTGTGTGGGCAAAGGAGTGAGGCTGCAGTCTATCAGTTCAGTTCTCCTCTTAAAATGCAGTTCTTTCAGAAGCCTAAGCAAGGAAGGAGGAGCATCAGCAGGTAAACCACCTTAAATGAAGGCTATTTTGCTGGAAATGTTTATACATTACTCCTGAAAAATACACAGAGCCTTGATAGTGTAGCACAGAGTTCAGTTTGTGCAATCAGAAGTGTGGGTGAGTAGGTGTCTGTGTGTTTGTTTGTGAGATACGTCCTTCCCTGAAAGTGAGTTTTGGGAAGCAGTTGCTGACAGGTGAATTTTTGCTTTAGAATTTCCTGAAAGATCCCAACCCATCTGCAGCCAGTGACTGGGAGCAGCAGTGATAAAAGCCAGCCCTCTGTCTGTCTGCCTGGGTTTCCTGACAGAACGGCACCGGCAGCTGTGCTGGGGTGTGTGGAGAATAAATCCCTCTAGCAGCACTGGCTGCAGGCATGGTTGGAGCTGCAGCACGTTCTGGGCTGGCACGTGCCAAAGGCTGCATCTGCTTGGTGGCACTGGGGATTTGCAGGTCTCTGGGTGCCCAGCTAGGGCTGCTGCACAAACCCATGTCTGGTACCTCTTTCGTTGCCGAGATTGATTTTCATCTCTGGCCAAAAGAGGATAAGTGAGGACATCTACGGTGTGGTGACCTTAATTCAACTCCTGCCCCAGGGCTGAAGGAGTATCAGAAAGGCCAGGGCAAAGTCTTCTGTTTGGTGGTAGAAATTTAATCAGATAACCCCAGAAACCCCTGATCAGAGATTTTTGGCTTGCCCATTGTGTTGTGTCCTAACACCAGGGAGAAAGGCTGAACGTGCTGCTCTTGGGTGATGCCTCAGGGCGCTCGTGAGGAGGTAACGCCAGCACTGTGCCGCTCTGCATCCCTGACAGCTCCTTGGTCTTGGATGTAAAACTAATATGATTCAAAGGATTGGGAAGTGAATTGGTCTGGAATTGACCCTGTTGCAATCAGTTTTTCCCAGCTTGACAAGCAATTTTCTGCCTTTTTCTTGCCATGCTCTGCTTTTCTCCCCTGAATCTCCGTTGCCCTCACTTACACACACAGAGCAACACGTTGTGCATGCCCTCAAAATCACGTGTGGTCCCATCTTCTGCTCACAGACACCAAACTTCACTGTCCCCGTGGTGCCGGAAATCCCTTCAGATGAAAGATTTTCATATGAAAATGCTTCTGTAGCCTGCATAGGGAAAAAAGAGCGGAAACGCCTAAAGTCAACGACAGAGCTCACAGCTTGGGTGGCCAATGGGTAGCAGGTGGGGTGCCATGGTAAAACAAAGCCCAGCTTAATTACAGAAACCCCTGTCAGAGAGGATTTCTTTGCTCTCACACGCACATACATAGATGTGCATTTATCTCCTGCAAGCACAGCAGGGTTTGCTCTAACACACGATTCACTCCTGTTGCCACAGACCCTTCTGCTGACTCAGTCCTTGGAATCCTCGTGTGAGCAATGCCAAATTGCACTTTGGTGTTGCTTTTGATTCAATCACTGCTGAGCATTAAAAAAAAATAAATCTATATTACGGCACTTTTCTGGCAGAGAAAAGCTGAGCCCCAGCTTCGTATCTCCTGCTGCATTTGCTCTGTGATGTCCTGGGTGCACCTGCTTGGGCAGGGGAGGCACCTGGGTGATCCTTCCCTGTGAGAGCCTCCTCAGCCGAGCAGGAGCAGCACAACTGAGTCAACAGCATCATCCAAATTCCACAGTGTGGGCGGAAGGGAAGAATCACCCTTTGTTGCCGAACCCAAAATCCCGGAGCTTTCTTTGCCGCGTGATTTGCCGGCGTCAGCAGATTCTGGTGTTTTACTGCCAGCAGCCGGCCTGAACTTCCTTGAAGTTGCAACATCAGGAGGGTTAATGATGTACAAAGTGCTGGCCAGTGCAGGGGTCTGGCACGCAGGGATCCAGCTGTGCTGCAGAGATGATGCAGAGGTGGCTGTCGTGGCCGGGGTTTGTGTGCTGCTGGGGGTTTGGGGCTGGTTGTGTTCCTGGGCTCGGTGAAGGCAGGGCAGACAGGCAGGCTCTGCAAAAAGCTTCCCTTTCCATGGAGGGTTCTGGTTCAAAGGGAATCACGTTTGTCCGTGGAGGGTTAGCATTCCCAGGAGTGGAGCTGCAGCCATTCTGTGGTTAATCTGGTTCATTTTCAGCCCTTTCTAAGGTAGAAAATGCTATTTTCAGCCATTACAGAATTATACTTTACAAATATAACAAAAAAGTCTGGGGGAAAAAAGTGAAATATGTTAATTTTGGGGGGTTTTGTTTGGTATGGGTGGTGGCTTTACAGCTGAAGGACTTGTTTAGTGTTACAGAAGAACTGGTGAACTGAGTTCAGCTGAGGTGTGTGGAGCTTTTATCATAAAGCTTACAATGAACCCATGCTGGGGAGATCCTCCCTCCTGCTCCTCCATCCATTCCCCAGGTCCTCCAGAGAGGCAAAGAGCCTCTTTCCAAAGAGCCAGCAGCACTGCCAAGCCTCCATCCTCCCCTCCCCGCAGCGCTTCAAACACGCTTTGTGGATTTCCCAATATTTGTAACCTCGTCAGTCAGGGCTTATCTCCCTGCTGCATAAAAGGACAGAAAGCACACATGGGCCTTATCGGGGAGCCCGCAGCGCCGGAGGCGAAGACATGGGAAGTGTTCTGTCAACAATTGAAACAGTGCAATTAAAATGGGGATCGATTCCTTTTGCACTTGCGCTGGTGTCTCAGCACTCTGCTGCCGAAGCTGTGCTTGCCACCAGGCTGAGCCAACATGGTGCTCCTGGTCCTTAAGGTGTTAAATGTTCCTCTTTTCTCCTTTGCCCAGCATCTGGTACCCCCCAGCAGTTCAGCCACTGCGTCATAGAAGGGTTTGGGTTGGAAGAAAGTTTAAAGCTCATCTCATTCCACCCCCTTCCACTATCCCAGGCTGCTCCAAGCCCATCCAACCTGGCCGTGGACACTTCCAGGGATCCAGGGGCAGCCACAGCTTCTCAGGAAATCCATCCCAGCCCCTCCCCACCCTCAGAGGGAACAATTCCTTCCCAAAATCCCGTCTAGCCCTGCCCTCTGGCAGTGGGAAGCCAATGTACAAACTGTCCTTGATACTTTCCATTTAAGGTTCTTTGCCCTAATGGGGAAATGTTGTTCGCCTTTGCCCAGTACGAGGCACTGCAATGTCCCCACTTTGTATTTTAATACAATTTTTAGGTAATTATGACACAATTCAGTTACAACAGCAGCAAGCCGATGGATGCCTTAAATGCTTGGCTGTCCTTTGTCTGCCCTAGGTCAGATGTCAGAGCTGCCAAATGTCAGCGTTGCCAAACAGGGGTGGGCAAGGCACTTAAATACAACTTAAAGCAACTTTTTTCCCCGTTTTTTGGAAAATGGACCATTTTCATTTATACTAAAACAGTATCAGTGTCCTCCAGCCCCCATTTTCCTGGTGCAAATACCTGACGAGGCAGAGCACAGTTGTTTGCACTGCTGGTGGGTGATTTTTTTCAACAGTAGTAGAGTTTGACTCGATTTTTGGCTTAGAGGTGCTGTGCAATCGTCTTGTGTCCTCCTCACTCCAAGTGAATGGCTGTTTAATCTCCATCCCATGGAAAAAAAAAAGAAAAGTCGGGGCATGCTGGTCCCCTGAGATGAGCTTTATAATTGCTCTAGCTTGACACTCCAACTTAGTGTCCTCATGGCCACTGATTGATTTCAATTAGCATTCCCATGCTCCAGGCACTATAAATAACCCTTGTCTGGCCGGCTGCTTCCCCACTGCCAGCTCAACCTTTCTCCTCTAGCTGCTGCTGCTGCTCATCTTGCTTCTTGGCTTGGCCTCAGGCTCAGTCTATAATTCTTTCCAAACTTCCCTGTATAAAATAATCATGTACATGAAGTAAAACAGGAGTCTCATATACACACTTAATAACTCTTGTGTACTGTATGAGTGGGAATTCCACTTTATAACCCCCAGAGCTTTCAAATGGTTCTCATTTTCAGCAGCATTCCTCCTGCGAGATCTAAAACTTCCCATTTTCTCCCAAGCTGTTTCTTTCCCTTTCAAGCCTTGGATTTCTCGGTTGGATTTCGGGGGACAGGCGGCTCTGTTGTCCCTTTGGGCTGTGGTTTCAGCAGGGAGCTGATAGCCCTGCTCCTGAGCTCTTGAGCCAAACATCAGGGTTCTCTTCCCAGCGCCACATTTTCCAAATTAAAGCTTGGGCTCGCTCGCAATGCAGAGCAAAAGGCTCCGAGATTTAGACTGAACTGATAAGATAAGCTTGCAGGGACCCCGAGCTAATGCTGTACATGTGTTCCTCTAGCTGCCTACCTGTTATCTCACTGCCAGAGAAACAGAGGAGAAAGAATATTTAGACACTTGGTGTATGTGACAGTGAGATAACATCTGTATATGGATACAGATATATGGATCTATAGATATGGATCTGTGGATCCGTGGATGCAGGAGCAGCACTGACAGATCAGACACAGCACCCTGCACTTTTCCAAGGCCAGGAGGGACAGTTGCATCAAGGAGTGCACAACTGGAGGGTTTCAGTTTGGGGGTGTGTTGTTTAGATGACGTTTCGAAAGCCAAAGCAAAATAGACACCTCTTTGATAAAATGCACGTGTGTTTCTCTCCCTGCCAGCTGGAGATGGGGCTGGAGTTTCCCAATCTCGATTTAAAAAAATAATAATTTATGATTTGTCTCTATTGCATCTGGCTTTTTTGCTTCTTTTTTTTCCACCCGGCAACACATCCAATGGAAGATCTCCAACCACCCTGATCTCTCGGCATTTTGAATTTGGAAGATTTGTGTTGGTTTGGGGATTACTCCACAGACACAGGAGAAGTAAAAGGGATGATAGATGTTGTCCACAGGATCCATGGCTTCAAAAATTCGTGATCCCTGTAGAAATAAGTGATCTAATAGACATATAGTAATATAATAGTGATATAATAGAAATATGGTGATACAATAGTGATCTAATAGAAATATAGTGATACAATAATGACCTAATAGAAATGTAATGATGTAATAGAAATATAGTGGTCTAATAGAAATACAGTGATACAATAGTGATGTAATAGAAATATAGTGATATAGTAGAAATCTAGTGATCTAATGGAAGGCAGACACTTGTCCAGGCTGGCAGAGTCAGGAGTGCAGGAACACTTGCAGGTGGAGAAGCACAGGCACGGCTCACAGAAGGCTCACACAGCCAAGGGGTCACGGTCGGAGCCCTGCAGCTGCTGGACGTGCCCCTGTCCCCAGCTCAGCACAGGTGCCCTGCCCTGCTGGCAAAGGCCCTGTGCCATGCTGGCAATCCCCTGAGCCGTGCTGGCAGCCCCCCTGTGCCATGCTGGTGCCGGGACCTGACTCTTCCCTCCAGTGCCACGGCTGCGTGCGGAGCCCATGTGCTCCATGCGTGTCGTGCAGTGGCTGCTCGCCCTGTTAATTAAAACAGCGTTTTCAGTGGTACATTCTTGGTTTGTTTGGTTTTCTCCCTCTCCTCCCCTTTTTCCACGTTCGGAGCCTGGCCTCGGTCCCTCTGTTGTGCCCCAGCTTTACTTGCTGAGCTCTGTGTTGGTGCTGCATCTCCGTGATGGGCAGGTATCGGCCCAAGGAAAGGATCATAAAATTGTAGGAGCGTTGAGTGGCTGGACCCGAAAAGTGGAACCTCTAGTTCAGATATAATTTCACCAGTGCTGAGCAGAGGTGGATTCTGATCTTCCTTGTTCTGCTCTCCACGTTTTTTAAACAAACAATTTGCCTGCGTGTGGTGAGAGGATGCTGCCAGCTCGGGTCCCTCCTGGTGCCACTGCAGAACTGGGCCCAGGGTGCTGAGCTTTTGCTGTGATTTTATCTGAATCCCTGGGCAGATCTCGGTGCTGGCAGCTGGATTTCCCCCTTGTGCTGTGACCACCTGCCTGCTTTATTTCTGTCAGGTTTGAGGTGCTTGTGCCAGCACAACTCATTTAGAAAGAGCAAGGTGCTGCTCCCTGTTCTTAATCAGTGTTCATTTTCTACCTGGTCTTTGGGAAATTAAGAGTCTGGTGGCAATGCCTTCAGCTTCTGATTTGTACCTGGTGATGGGCAGCAGCAATAAAAAATTATAAATCTGTATAAAATATTCAATATACTGGCAATATTAAAAAAACCTTTGAGCAATGATTAATTTGGAATGAACATTAAAAGCACCAAAGAGATGTAAATTTTTTTTTGTGCCTGGTACAGTGGTAATATTGATAATATTTTAGAATGAACCTTTTCAAATAGAAATTTTATTTAGGAAAACGTTGAAATTTGCCAATTTGATGGGTTGGTATTTAGCAGAAAATAAGAATAACAACCCCCTAGGTCAGTAAAATCAATGTGCATTTGTGATGTGTTGTCATCCTGAAAGATTTTTCTTCTTCCATGAAAAAACAGTGCAGGGAAAAAAAATCCACATAGGTCTAATCACACGATCTCCCAAAGCTATTAGTGGATATGCTTATAGATAAACAAGGAACAAAACATCCTGAGAGCAGTGGGAGAAATAAATAGATTTTCTGGAAGGGAGAGTGAGTGTGAGAGCGAGGAGAGTAATGGGGCAGATGTGTGTGAGTTTGAAAACTGTTTTTTGCATTACAGGATGTCATTTATTTAGTTTGTAAAAACATGTTTTTATGGTGTTATTCTGCGCCTTTCAGAGTTCTCATGCGCTGGAAGCCAGCTCTGACTTCTGTGTCAATGGGCACTTGGGGACTCCGAGCCCTGAGTTATTTGACTGTCAAATGCTGTTACTAAGTCACTGGAAATCACTTTTCTTTTTTTAAGAAAATTAATTTGTTTTACTCCAAGATGCCCAGAGCAATCATTTATATTATAAAGTTGCAAGTGGCAGGAGGACATCTGAAAATGGCACATTCTAAAAGTTCAGACAGCGACACTGGAGGAGAGGTTTTTCCCTTACTCGTGTTCTGCATTGTTATTTAATCTGAAAAACCCCAAATAGGTCAAAAATGGGAAGTGATGTGGTGTGTAGCTATACAGACCATGATCTTGTCACTTGTGTCAATTTAATCGATATCGAAGAGGTATTGAGCCAGATCTTGCCAAGTTCTGTAAATTGTGCTGGACCAAAGGCTTACCAGGCAAAATCCCAGCTGCTGTGAAATCCCAGGTCTGTGTGGGAAGGGACCTGGGAGGGACCTTAGAGGGACCTCTAGTTCCACCCCTGCCATGGCAGGGACACTTTCCACTGTCCCAGGGTGCTCCAAATCCCATCCAGCCTGGCCTTGGACACTGCCAGGGATCCAGGGGCAGCCACAGCTTCTCTGGGTACCTGTGCCAGGGCCTGCCCACCCTGCCAGGGAAGGATTCCTTCCCAATATCCCATCTGTCCCTGCCCTCTGGCACTGGGAAGCCATTCCCTGTGTCCTGTCCCTCCAGCCCTTGTCCCCAGTCCCTCTCCAGCTCTCCTGGAGCCCTTTAGGTGATGGCAGGGGTTCTAAAGCTGCCAAAAGGGCTGTTGGTATTTTATCTGAAAATGTACAAGCTGCTCAGCTGCCAGCCTGGGCTGTGCTGTCTGGGCCTGCAGAAGCACCGGGGCTGGGGAATGTCTGTGTCCAGCAGGTCACTCTGGGCTCCCTCTGCTCTCCAGGTGAGCTGGGCGTGCTCAGGGTGCCGTGGGCTGCAGCCTCTGCAGGTGTCTGTCCAGGTCCCATGGGCTGCTCTCCTCTGGCCCTTTTCACTCTGACTGCGAGAGAAAATTGCCACTCTGTGCTGTTGGCATCTGCCAGGGCAGGAGCACTGCTCTTGCTGTCCACAGCAGGCTGGGATGGGTTTGTTTCTAAAAGTTCAGGGTCCTGGCCTTTCTGCTAGAGTTTGAAAGTGAGATGAGCTTTGGCCTTGAACTGAAATTTAGCCCCAGACCTCTGTTTTTGCCTGGCTTGAGAGCTTGTCCCCAGTTCACTGGGATCTCTTCCCAAGCTTTTGGGAAATGTGGCCCAAGCAGATTATGAAGAGGTGTGGAGATGTGTCTAATTCCTGACCCACCTGCCTTGGCTTTCCTTACATGAATGACTTCTGTTACAAAACTTACACAAATCTAATTAAATAGTTGAGCCTCTTCTACCACCTGGAAATCTCAGTCATAAGGGAAAGAATTTGACCTTTTGTCTCTCGTTCTGGACTTCAGCATCCCAAGTCCTCCTCGGCCAAGCTTTGTTACGGCCACAGAAAGCAGTACCAAAAGGCTGGCCAGACATCACTCCCTTCATGCCACACTTCGTTTATAAGCTTGGATTATGCTTTTGTCCAGGACAGCTTGCCTTACCCTAAAATCCTGGCAGTCTAGAGGAGAGGAAAATCAGATTAAGTGTTCCTGATAGCAGGGGAGCCAAGAGCCGGGGCGAGGAGCAGCTTCCGCTCGCAGCAGCCGCCGCTGCCAATCTGGCAGCTGAGCACGAGCATCCCGAGCTGGCCTGGCCTCGTGTGATCTCAGCCCCTCCGACTGCCCCAGCACGTGTTCGGGAGCCTGGGCTGGCACCGGGAGCTGGGAAACCCCGCAAAAGCAGAGCTCATGGAGGAAATGTTTAACAAATGCTCAGCTGTAGCAGTGAGGCTGCTGTAAAAATCTCTCAGTAGAGTTTTAGGGCTGTCACTTACCTGCTTTGGGACTTTGGGATGTGCTGTTTGTGGAGCAGGGAATATCCACTGGATGGGGTCAGGTGCTGTCCCTACAAGGTGCAATGTGCAGAGTGCTGTGGCCTTGCCTTGAGCTGGGAAGAAGCTGTGGGCAGAGCAGATTCTCAGAATCACAGAATATCCTGAGGGACCCCCAAGGATTGAGACCAAGCCTGATCCTGCCCAGGACACCCCAGCAATCCCACCCTGGGCATGAGAGTTGATCAGGTTCTGCCTGAGCTCTGGCATTCTCGGGGCTGTGACCGTGTCCCCAGACTGAGCTGCTGAGGCTGCACTTGTTGATCTCCAGTGGCAGGGTCCCAGGGGTGGGGGGACTTGCCTAGTCAGTGGGGTGGAGCTGGAGCCCTGGCCAGGATCAGGTTGGGAGCCTGGGGTGAGTTTGAGAGCAGTGCAGGTAACTTTGTGAATGCTGAGCATTTTAAAGAAATCCTCCTCTTGCTGTCTCTTTATGCCAACAAGAGTCACATCCCTTCTTCAGGCAGGGGATCTGCAGCAGAAGGAGGGAAAGAAGGGACCTTTGGTGTCGGCAGAAAATAGAATAAGGAGAATACGGACATGGAGTTGTTGAAGTGTGAAGAAGAGACCATCCCATCGCTGCCACCCCTTGCGCACTGTCCACCCTGCAGCCCCAGAAGGAGGAAGGAATGATTCAGGCAGACTCTGCTTTGCTGCCCAAGCTCCCTGGGCTTGGCACAGGGTGAACCACTTGGTTTCTAATGCTGAGGATTTTCCTTTGACTGAGCCTTGGAGGAATGGTTTATACAGGTTACTGGACCATTCTGACCTTTTGCCTGCTCTGTCAAAGACCAGAGAGAAGATCCTGTAGTTTATTTTATGTGGGGCAGAGACTGACTGGCCATGCATGGTCATGGCTTTGATAAAAGCCGAAGTCCCAACTGAAACAATAAATTGATTTTGGCAGCTCAGGTACATATTGCTCTTTTCATTCAATAGCCAGTTCAGTCACTTTTCCTTTTCCATCAGTGGCAAAGGGAGGCTTGGAGTTTGGGAAGCCCTGATGCCATGACTGAGCACAAGGCACTGGGGCGTGGCACCTCCATCCCACAGCAAGACAGGGCCAGGCTGAGGAGCAGACCTAGGAAGGCTTTGCATGATTGGTCACATGGATTCAAGCTGCACACCATAGTAAAATTGCATTGATAAATTTTAATTCACAGAGCCTTTTTAATATGTTGTTCCCCCTGCAGAGAAAAAAAAGGTTTGTTGTGAGCTTTGGATGCCTTTGTTGTACCTCTCATGTGCCCTGTTCTCCCACTGTCAAGACTCAGTGCAAAAAAAAAACCCTACAATTTCCATTCTTCCTTTTCGGTTGATCTTCAAATGATAATTTTAACAGTGCACAAAGTTTTCCCATTTCCCTTTGTATTTGCCTGAAAGTTTTATTAGTATGCAGGCACATAAAACACTCATCAGGCAGAGTCAGTGCTGTGACTCAGCCCCTGCTCCTTGCACAGTTCATTCTCTCCATTCCCAGCTTCCCCCCAGGTATTCACTGTTACCTGGAGCTGTCTCATCAGTCCCAGATGATGTTAATTGAAAGTCTTTTTGCAGTGTCTCGTCATCCTTCCGTGTTCCTGGAAGTGATCATCATACTCACAGGGCAGGTTTTTCCCTTTCTTCAGGAGTTTCCCCAGCTGACTGTGTCACCCATCTCTCCTCCAAATCCAAAGGCTGCAAACAAGGAGCATCTCTTGATTTACTGACTGGTATGTGCCTAAATTCCCAGGCTGGCCCCGGAACGTGACCAATCACACCAAACGTTTCATTATCACAGGCCACGTGTTTTCCCCTTTTTATGGAATAACAGTAGTAAATATCCCAGAGTTTCACTTTAATTCCCTCATAGATGGGCTGATTTCTAAGCTGATCATCTGAGATGAGTTACTGGGAGTGTTTTCCACTGGGAAATGAGGCTCGTTGTGCTCAGTGATGGAGACGCAGACAGCGCCATCCTTTCCGCCTGTGATGTGTGGCGGTGGGTTTGCTCTTGTGCTTGTTGTGCCTTTGGCTGCTTGTTTGTTGTGGCCACTGCATTTCCATGCTGATTCTGGGTTATCATGTGGCTGTGGAGACCCCCCCTGCGCTCTGCCTGCCGCTGCTGTGGCTTCCTGCTAACCAGTGTTTGTTGTGGGGGATAATATGTGGTGATGTTTCTCGGCTTGTTCCTTTGCTCTGGCTGCTTGATGTTTGCATTGTAGCCATAGATTTCCGTGGTAAAACGAAGAACAAACAAGCTTTCCCTTTCTAGTCATTTGTGAAACTCAAACATGATCTGGTTCAGCACAACCACGAAAACTTGGAGATCAAACCGAGTAAATTGAAAGTGTCCCACAACACAGAAATTCCCTCCTTCCGCCTTTCCCTGTTGTCTCTCCACAGCCAGATTCCTGCTGCCAATTCCAAGCAGGAGGGAGATTTGCCCATTGCTAGGAGGGCTGCTTATTGCTCCCACTGAATGAGGTGGGACAGGGCTGGTGATGGACTTGCACCCGAGCAGAACCTTGTATTTGGTAGTAGAAGTTTAATAGGCTCCAAAATGCAAATTCACGTCTTTGTCAGCCGTATGACTCCGTAAATCCATTATTTTTATCGTAAAAGAATAAGGTCTGTGTCCTTGGAAATGGAGAGGAGGTGTGGGGGGCAGTGGTAGATGTTTATATCAAGCCTTTTCATGCAGAGAAAAAATGTAGCTTTTGAAAGGCTCTGTTTTGGTGATTTGCTTACAAGCTCCATTCCACTCATTTCCCCCATGGCTCCAGTGCCAAACGTCTCCCTTTACCTGTACAGATTAAAGCAGGGGGGATTGGGGTTTTATGAACCCAACATTTTTCCCTAAAGATAAACCCACTGGATAATCGGGGTGGGAAAATATAGCTGCGAGGTACTTAAAATGAGACATTTGAAAGCTCCTTGTGAAACCTTTTCCGTGATTCTTTTCTTCTTAGAAGAGTCAGAAAGCCCCCCCTTCCCTGCCCCAGCCATGATCAGCAACACTGCAGTTTAGACAGTTGTAATCAGCCCTAATAGGAGCAGAAAAGCCAAGTGCCACGCGTTATTATGCCTCAGCCCCTGTAGTGCCGGTATCCGGAACCTCTCTTGTGCTGGGCTAACGCTAAACAGATGTCAGGGCACTGCTTGCAATGCTGAGTTACCCTTTAAAGATCCAGCTTGCCCCATGGATTTTTACAGTTCTTGTTAAGGCTGCTTCTTGCTGAATGCGTTTTCTTTCTTTCTCTCACTTTCCTTCTTTTCTGCAGGGTTATTTTATTTTTTGCAGGATCAGCTCCCTTGGCTGATTCACCGTGTGGCTCCAGGAATAGATGGATTGGCATAATTGAGGGGTGAGCAGGATTTGGGAGTGAGTGGCTGGTGATTGAGGAAGGAGGGGGAGTGTGATGGGATAAGCTGGGTTTACCACCAAGAGAAATGTTTGTGGAACCACGGCTTCTCCACCAGGAGCCACAAGGCTCTTGGAGAAGCAGAGAAATGCTCTGACCACTGGAGGAGCGAAACTCTGCTCCCCGGGCCAGATGCTGATATCATTGCCCTGAGAGTTTTGGCTCTGGCCCCGGCCTTGTGCAGACGTGTGTACCCATCCCTCAACACCCTGAGCCCTTCAATGGGATTGGACACGGCATTCTGGAGGGTGACATTGCTCGAAATATCTTTGGCATCAAGGCGAAGAGCTCCACCGGCTGCTGTGGTGCTGAGCTGGGTCTGAAAGCCACGTTAAATACCTGCCCACAGTGTTGCAGAGTTGGGATGTTACACCAAACACAAATCTGGTGATCTTGAGGAGAAACACAGTTTTGGCCATGGTGGGGTCACACAGATGGTTTGGTCTGTTGGGTGCTCCAACAGAAGAAGGAAGGGGGAAAAGAGAGGAGGAGGCAGAGGTGGAGGCACGGATTTTAGGCTGTGTTCAGCTGGTTGAGGTGGCAGCTCAAGGATTGGGTTTCCCATAACGCCCACCCCAGGGTGTCTGTAGGAGGCCCCAGCCTTGCTCCCTGCATTCCCACTGCTTCCCTTGTGCTGTTCTTGCTGCCACAGAGTGAGCTGAGCCAATGAGACACTCACTGAATGGTGTGAGTTGGGAAGGACCTCCAAAGATCTTCTTGTTCCAAGCCCCCTGCCACGAGCAGGACACCTTCCACTAAATCAGATTGCTCAGACCTCCATCCAATTCTGAATGCTTCCAGGGATGGAGCATCTCTCACCTCTCTGGGCGACCTGAATCAGCTGTTCCTGGGAAAAATGAGCCCAGGAGTGAAGAAGAAATTTTTCCTTGCTGGTCTGAACCATTCTGGACTTTCATCACTGATAAATCTGACCCTGAAGAGAGCAAGGGATTAAAGGCAGAGCAGTGGGAAGGTGAGGAGGCCCTGGAGAGCTCTTTCTGAGCAGGGAGAGGTTATGTGAGTGTGCTGTGAGTGGAGGAGGATGAGTCTGGCCCTTCAGAGTGACTTGTCCAGCACTCAGCCTGCCAACACTTGGCTTTTGGCAGCTTCAGCGTTGTCGTCAGCTCTGCCCACTGCTTTGCAGGCAGCCCAAAATGCTGTAATTTGTAGGTGTAGCATTTTTAACTATGAAATGGGTGTCTCTAGGAACACCGTGACCACAGAATGGCTTTCAACAGAGGTGTGGGCAAAGAGAAGTATTTGCTTTGGATCGTGGGCGTTATTGAGGGGCCTGCTCCAGCGAGGGAGGGCCAGGGTTCCTGTTTTGGAGCTCTGTCCTGTTCCCTTGGCTGGGAGTCCGCAGGGAGAAGCCGGAGAGCCGGGGATGTGCGTGTGGATGTGGGCAGTGACGCATTCCTGGGGCATGTGCAGAATTCCTGCCAATGACCACAGCACTTTGCTGAGCTGCTATCAGGAGGTTTCTCACCCTTCCTCCAGGGAGGATTCTGTGCTTCCCAAAACGCCTCCCAATGGATGTAAAGATGTTCATCCGGTCCTGTTGTGACCGTTGCTCTTCCCGTGGCTGTTTTGCTCCTCATTATCTCCCTGGGAAGAGGTTGTTCTCTTGAGCAGCAAGATCCCAGCCCCAGTTTGGTTCCTGCAGTGTCCATATTCCGCGGGACTGTTTCTGATTTAGCAGCCGCCTTTGCAGGGCTGTGAGGATGCTCTGCGCCGTGCCAGCGATGTCAGACGGGCTCTGCCCCCTGGTCTGGAGCTGCAGAAAATGTGTGAGAGATTTCCCCACTGCTGACAGGCATTGTGTTTGCCTTCCTCTTTGGGGGTGGGTGAGATTTGGGGGAAGATGTTAAAGAACCAAAAAAGGCCTTCCAGTGGGACGTTGGGATGGGAATGTTCCTGCCTGTGTTCCCGCATTGTTCCCAGCCTTCTGCTGGAGCCCAGCTGCATGACACAGGCCTCCAAAATGTGAGGGAGGTCCCCTGATTTGTGACACACACGATGGCAGCTCTGCCTGTGCCCACGAGGCCACAGCCACCGGGTGGGTGCTGGAGAAGAGGGGGCTGAGGGCAGGGTGGCCATACCCAGCACAACTTGGACCCTGGGCTGCTGCAGGGCTGGACCCACACCCATCTGTGGCCCTGAGGGTTTGTAAAGGCTTGAACTTCTCTGAGAAGTGTTTGCTGCTCTGTAGATAGCTAAAAGTGGTTGTCACAGGCAGGCAGGTAGCCCAGTGTCCCAGGATTCTGGAGAGAAGACCAAGGGAACGTGGGTTCCTGGGAGATGGGAGAGGAGGAGCCTCAGTAGAGAGCTCTCGCTGCTAATGCTTCCAGGGAGGGAACTTGAGGAAATGCTCGGGTAGGAATAAGTAGAGCTGGCAACAAATGTGCGTTTCATTTTATGAACATTTCATGGTGAAACTTAAAACTTCCACCAAATTTCGGGGGACTGGATAGCTCAGGGGATTAGTAATGGGATACAGAGCCTTTCATCTCACCAGTGCCTTTTCAACTGCAGCTCAAGTCGATAGCAGCGACTGAAAGTTGTTACCATCTGATGGCTTATGTGCAGTGAGCTGATGGTCTCAGTGCATTTCCTGGCAGTCAGGTATCTGTGGCTGATGCACACAAACACCCCGGAGAGCCTGGCTGCTCGCCAGCCTTGTTGGCAGCCTCTGGATGAGTCTAAGAGTGAAATATCCCATTTGCTTTTAGCTGGGAGCCCCATCAGGTACTGTCCTGGCACGTGCAGTGTGTGAGAAATGCAAGGTGGGGAAGCAGTGGGTTTGTGGAGGCATCTTCCATCAGTCCTGTGGTCCACCAGGAACACTTTTGTTGCAAGGACCTCCTCCTCGGATGCTCCCTCCTCAGTAAAACTGTGATGTGCAGGAAATTTATGTTTTGCCAACAGAGGGAAGCCATTAGGGCACAGGGCTTTGTGTTTAAAATAATGTCACTGCTTTTCTGCCCCTCCCCAAAGTGCTTCTAAGTGGAACACGGAGCACATTTTAACAAGCGTTTGTTTATTAATGCATCTGGGATGTGCCTCTAAGCACAGGGCTGCACCATCATCTCCATTTCCAGCTGGGAAAACTGAGGCAGGGAGAAACCAAATGAAGGAGCAGCTCTTCCAAGATAAAAAATTCAGGAGTTTGTGGGTGCTGACCCTGTGCCAGGCCCAGTAATGGATTTAGACCATCACTGCGCTCTCTGCTTCTCCCTCAGGGCATCTGCCCCTGCCCCTTCCATCGTGGATCTAAAAGTAGCCCCTCAGAGAAAGCCATGGAGTAGGCTGTTGCTTTGAGGATGTTCTTTCTCATTTTATGCTCTAGGGACCTCATGGACAGAGTTTGGAACAAGGAGACTCCTAACGAAGGTGTTAAAGTATAGATTTTGTTGGTTGTGTTCCCATCATGGTGATGGGATGGAGAACCAGTGAAGATGTGGTTAATCCTCTGGTTAATCACCAGTGACCAGCCCTGGGGCTGGCTGTGGTGACACTCCCTCAACAGCAGCAGCAATCCATGGAGGACCATGCCCTGGTGGGGCACGACCCCCCTGAGTACCCCCACTTTTGGGGAATTCCATCCCTATGTCTAGCAGGAGGATCCCCTGGCTTTGGCTACAGCCTGGTGTGAACTGTTCCCTGCAGGAATCTCTGGACCCAAGTGCCAGTGGGTGGGGTGAGCCCCTGTGCCCCCCTGGCCTTTCCAGGCTCACACCGAGCCAGGCACAAGCAGGCCATGGGTAAACAAATGATGTCAGCTCCCAGTGGCGTTATTTTTAAGCACTCTGTATACATTACTTGTCTCTATGTACCTCTGGGCTGTTCTTTCTCCCCCTCCCACTGCCTCTCAATCACCCTCAGAGCTTTTTTTTTTTCTTTTTGGTTAAAACCAACATCTGTAGATTTGTTCTTGACAAAAATAAAGCCATCCATCTCCCCTGCCCTGCCACTCTGTCATGTGAGCTCAGGAAAACGGGCTCGGTCAAGGTTTACAGTAGCTGTGGCTGCCTGCAGTGGGAAAGGCACTTATCTGTGAGGAGGGTTCGCAGTTCTCAGGAATGCATCCTTCCCTCGGACTGAGGGGGTGGCTTTTGTTTATCCTCTGGCACACAATGAAATGATGGGAAAACATGCTTGGATGCACTGCAGTAGTAAGGTGGGGCAGGGCAGTGGTTAAAAATGGAACGGAGCCTTTGATCCCCAGCCAGAGCAGATGACTCCCAGGGTTTGGGCTTTAGGGTGGACGTCATGTTCTTTCCCTCCATCTCCGTGTACAGATGGAAGAGTTCCCCTCCTACCTAGTGAGGGGAATTAATTCTTGCAGGCAGGCTTGGGGGAGAGAGGAATTACGAGTGAGGCTGGAAGGAAGGAAGTGGTTTGGGATGAGCTGTGCCTGGCTCAGGTGGGTGCTGGAGAAGGGAGTGCAAGTCCCTTCCCAACAGCCTCCGAGCAGCACATCCCAAGCTCCCAAAGCTCTATGGCAGAGAGCAGCTGAGCCTCGGGGCTGCTGCCTTGGTGGGGCTGCAGGGCTGGCAGGGCCCAGCACTGACTCATGGCGGGGCTGAGCTTTGGGACAAGGTTTTTCCTGTTAATCTCCCCCACCATCTCCCCCAGAAAACACAATGGAAACTCCCTAATCCAGGAGATAGCCTGGGGCATACCACAACTCCAGAGGGTCCTCGCAGGAGGCTCCGAGTCCTCTCCAGATTCCCAAGCAGCCAGACCAGGTAGTAAATAACCACAGGAGTCCAGAAGATCGAAGGGGCGTGATAGAAGGATTACGTGCCTGCGCTTAGTCCTGCTCTATCCCAGATCTGGAGTGGGACGCTCCAAGACTCCGGAGTGCTGACTCCTTGGAGCCAAAGTAGATCATCTGTTAAGTCTCTGGCACGCCAGACTCGCTTTAGAGTGAGCAAATTGAAGGTCATCTCTCAAAACCTGGTTAATGCCAGATGCCAAAGTAGACAGAGAGGGAAGCAGAGGGATGATGGATACTCAGATGTGCAGATCGATGTATGGCTCAAGGCGTGTTTGTTTCTGCCCTGGTTCGGTTTCTGTAGCCGAGGTATATTGTTTTTATTATTTATAGTGTTGGGGGGAGGAATCCCGTGTGTTTGAATTTATTCGCTGCACTGCGTGGCTGATTTGGAACGTGTCCTGTTGTGGGGTTTTTGTTATTCTTTTGCTAAGGAGCTCGGCAATCATTTGGCACCAACTACAGGAAAAAGAAAAGAAGAAAATAAAAAACCCCCTCCAGATTCCATTTAACCATTTACCTTTTCAGCACTTGGCCCCTGTGCCCATGTTGGGAATGGCCGAGGGAACCTGTCTGGCCTTGATTCAAGAGGTCTAGGGTGGAATTTTAGCACATGCCCGAGGGTAAAAGTGCCATGCCAGCCATGGACACGGCGAGGATGGCTCCGGCCGAGGCGGCAGCGGCGCTCCCGAGATGGAGCGCGGCAGCTGCTCCGCAGCAGCACGGGAGCCTGAGCCAGCAGGGAAAGAGGATCCATTACACTGCAAGTCAGCTCTCAGCCTGCTTCAGGGTTTGAACGTGAATCACTCATTCCACTGGGGAGATGACTGAGGGCTCTGGGCAAAAAATACCCAAACCCACTGGAGAGTTGCCGAGGAACATCCCAGAGATGTTCAGATGCTTACCAGGAGTCTTGCTGTTCCCTCCTTCAGATGCTCAACCAGGAGCCTTGCTGTTCCCTTTTTCTTGAGCAACTCAGGGCTCTGGACTGGTTTTCTCCTTGTGTTAGCGTGGGTTTTGTATCTCTGGCTATCAGAAAAGACCTGTAACGACAGCTTTGCCTCTGAGCTGGGCCATGGCTCCCCTGCACGGAGCCAGCTCCGGTCTCTAGCGGAGTGGGAAGTCCAGGAGGAGGGAAGGTCTCCCTGTTTGAGGTGCCACATGCAGACAGAGCTGCTTTTGTAGCCCTCTGAGCCGGGGCTGGGGAGGTCCCAGTGCAGATGCTGACACAGTGTTGTCCCTTTGGCCACAAGGCTGAGCCTGAGTCAAGAGACTGGAGCAGAGTACATGCAAATGTAGGCTAGGGAAGGGAACTTGCCTCTTCTGCACAAGACTTTCCTACAAGATCAGGATTCTGGAGGCACTGAACATTGCATCCCATGGTTCTGGGCAGAAGATAAAGGTCATCCTTGAGCCTCAGAGCCCCTCAGCAATTCAGTTCTCCAGTGAATTCCTCCTCCACAGTGCCTGGTGTCAGGGATTTCCCTGGTCACATCTCTGCAGCTGGAACTAACAGCTCAGGCTGTGCAGCCAAAAGCCAAATGGGACACATGGCCTCAGGGCGCAGGGGACAGTTCTGGCCTCTTAAAAAAAGAGTAGCTTGAATGCAACACTGAGGCCAGGAAACCCAACCTGCATGGCCTGGAAGCTTCACATTGTAAGTCAGCTGAGGCATCCTTAATTCTGCTGCTCTGCTCTCCCCTGGCATGAACTCCGCTTGTTTTCCTTGTTATGTGTAAACCTTGACACTTGGCTACTCCTGACTTTTCATCTGTACTGAACTTGAGACCCAAACACAGACACTTTGGCTGAGTGGACACTTCAGGAGAAATCTGAGCTTGTGTCATTTCTAACTCTTCACTTTTGGGATTTGTTTCTCACTACTCTGCATTTTGGGAAGAGATACTGCTGCAGGTCCCTTCTTTGTGTCTGCTCTTGTCTCATTTCCAAGGTGTTGGAGGGGGAGGAAGTGCATAAATGCTTGGTTTTAAAATGTGCAGCATTGCCCTTCCTAGAGAGTTTTAAGGTCTGTGACTGTCAGCATCAACGTGTATTTGAATGATTCTTCCAATCTGACTATTGGAAATAAAGAAATTCCAACTGATTTCTGCGCAAGGAGACCAAAGTTGGCCCTGCCCACTCCAGACTCCTTGGATAGGAACCAGCTTTCCACCCTGCATGATTTTGGAGTGACCCTCCAAGGTGTATCCATGTTTTTATGGCCAAATTCAGCACACTGCGCAGTACTGTGGGTCTGTTAACCGTGTTCCCAGTAAAACTGGTCCAACCTTTCTTCTCCCTCTGCTCTGTATAACAGGTTACACTGAAAAGAAAAACCAGATTTTGGCTAAAATCAAAATGTTGTTTTCCAAGAGTGTCAGCTTCAACTAAATTTCCCAGCAGATGACATTGGCATGACTTCCTTTGGCTTTCATGTTTTGTTTGCATAACATCAAAAGGCTCCTGTTTCAATGGACTGGGATCTTGTCATTTCAGCACCAGCATTTCCCTCCATCCTGGTTTCTCTGTTACTGTAAATAAGTTCCGTGGTGTCACAGAGAGCGAGGGGGGTTGGTGACCCCACCTTTAGAGGGAATGGATGATGTGCCTTCCAAAGGAATCCAGAGATCGTGGCTTTGGATTTGGGGTGGGCTTTCCCACCACAGTGGCTTAGAGAGGGAGCTGGGGCAGGAACTTGAGGGTCTTCAGTGTTCAGCACCAAACTGAGTTGTTCTCATCATGGCAGGGCTCTGGTTTTACCAGAATGGCAAAGATGTGGTTTTCTTCCTAATGAAAAACTCTGGGAATTTCTACTTTGTGGAAAACTTCAGAATCTTGGCTGGATTTTCTTCAAATGGGAATCTGAACTGAGTTTAGTCACGCTGGAAATTCCGACAAGGGTGTGAAAACTCTGAGCTGCTGCTCAGGAAAGTCACCTTGGATTGCAGCAAGTGGTGGTTTTTTTTTGTTTGAACCCACAGAAGTGTTTGAAATAAGGATGTTCTCATGGCTTTGAGGAGCACAGCTCCCCCAGCTTTGGGGCTGCTGAGTGTGTCCCACTTTTTCATCCGAACACTCCACTGTAAGGGGTTTATTTAAATAATGCTTGTCTAAATGCATGAAGTTTCCCTGGAAAGGTAAAGAAAGATCCTTTTTCTGTGTCCTTGATGGGGGAGAAAGGCAGACTGAGCTGTGAAGAACAGGTGAAGATTCCTTACATTTGATGTGAGATGCGTTTTCATTGCTCACTCTTTGGCTCCCAGGCCCATCGGTGTTTCCAAACCAAACCCCAGAGGATGATTTTCCCATTTATGAGGCTGAATTGCTTGTCTGTGTTCCTAAATTCACTGCATTTGTTTGCTTCTCAGCCAACACTGTTTCTCAGCAGGTGCCTGCAGTAAAACCACAGAGCTGTGAATGGAAGCACAGACAGTTCTTTGGAGACACTTTATCTCCTTGTCAGTGCCGCTGGGGAAGGTGAAGGGAATTCTCCTGCTTTTTTCCCTGGCTTTGGTTACAATCTCTTCTCAGGGCTCTGGGCCATTAAGCAGGGCACGCTCCTTTCCTTGTGCCTGCGCTCCAGGCTTGAGTTTACTCAATCCAAAGATATATGGTTGCATTTTGAATGAAAATTACATCTGAAACCAGTTTTATCAGTTTCCTGGAAGATGACAGGGAGAAAATATGTGAAAAATGTCTTTTCACCACCGTTGGGGTTTTTTTCTTTGTCCTTTGTCGCCCATTGCATCAAGCTTCCTTATCGTTTGACCATGAGAAAATGTTTTCACCCAGGAAAGGAGAGGCCAAACCCTGATGGCTTCATTAAGGGGTGAGTGGTATGACCGGAGATACCTGATCTGGAGTGTGAGGGAACGTCAGCTCCAGGACCTGAGCTTTGGCTGCCTTTTATGTGCTTGGTGGTGATGGTTTGGGGCAGGGAAAGAGCCATTCCCCCTGCCTAGCCCAGCTCTGCCTGCAGGTCACTGAGAGGAGCAGCCAGCACCATTCCCAGCTCTCATTCCCCACCCCTTGCACAGGGGAGAGCAGCAGGACTCTCCCCAGCTGCTCTGGGGCTCACAGTGTGAAGGAATAAGGGAGTATTTGACAGCCCCTGACTCTCTAGCACAGAAAGAGAGCAAGAAACCTTCTCACTTGCAGTGACGTCCCCTCCAGGCAATATATTTTCCCCATTTCTCCCAGTGGATGCAGCTTTACTATCTGTGTAACAGCATATTAGTTAGGTCACTTCACAGCTATGAGGCTGTTGTGCGGATTCCCTCTCTTCTAGGAATTCTGCCGATGAATCATCAACACTTAGGGCCGGAGTTTGATGTCTTTATTCACACTTAATGCTCGTACTTGGCCGTAAGAGTAATCCCGTGGAATCCAATGGGACTAACTGTGGAGTTCTATACTATTAAATCTTTGGCCTTTTAACAGGAGGAATGGGTTACAGCCAGATTTGTGAATAAAACTGAAATGCAGTCCTGGCTTTCTGAGGGGTTAGGAGGAGCACAGGGAAAAAATGCTCCTGGTGAAACCTAGACCCATGTGAAAGTGCCCTGCTAGCAGGCTTTGCTGTAAAGCCTTGGTGTGATTCTCTGGGGAAAGGCAAGCAGACCCACCTGGCCTCACTTCTCACAGGGACCAGGGCAGCTGGGAACAAATTACATCCCAGGGTGGGGTTTTTTGCTACCTTGTTTCATTTGGTCACTATTTGTGTAATTAAGATGTTTCAGAACATAATTAATTGTTTTCCAAAGTAATAGCTTTTTAATGCTGGACATGATAGGATTTTCTGTCTCATACTGAGTACCATGGGCTGTGGAAGATGCAGTTATGGGATATGGAACACTGCTCTCCAGGAAGGAGTTTGGGATCTGATGAGGATGCTGGTTATTTGGAGGAAAGCGTTGCTCTGATCTCCACTCAGCTTCTAGGTGGATTTGCTGGAGTTGTCTGAATCTGAAATGATGTGTAGGCTTCAGTTTGGCTTTCTTGGAGGGTGGGGGAGTGAATACCATTAACTCAATTTTCCCATGTGGGAAAAAAAAATTGTTTGAAAGAGCAGCAGTGCTGTCATTGGTCTCAACACTGTCTTGGTAATGTGGTGCTTGGTGAACTTCAGATGTAACACCAATTGATTTGCATGGGATATTGGGGAGAAATTGTTCCCTGGGAGGGTGGGCAGGCCCTGGCACAGGTGCCCAGAGCAGCTGTGGCTGCCCCTGGATCCCTGGCAGTGTCCCAGGCCAGGCTGGATGGGGCTCTGAGCAACCTGGGACAGTGGAAGGTGTCCCTGCCATGGCAGGGGTGACATTGGGTGGTCCTTAAGGTCCCTTCCAACCCAAACCATTCCATGATTTTATAAACTTTTTTAAGAAGGAAGAGGGATCCAGATCTGGTGAATCACAACATTCCTGTGCTTTAGCATTATCTAAGCAACACAGAATCAGCAGAGCTGTGGATCACAAATCTTCATTCAATGAACCCTTAGGAGCCAATGCAGCCCCAGCCGTGGAAGGGATGGTGTCACTTCCCATGCAGTGATGGTCCCTGGTGTGACAAAGCCCTGCTGGGAGCAGCTTCTGGGGCGTGGCTGTGCCCTTTGCTGTGTCCCCAGGAGGAGAAACCCCAGCAGAGACACTCCAGTGCAGCTCTAGAGCATTCCCCTGCCGGGGAGGAGGCTGGGGCAGTGAGGAACAGCCTCATGCTCCCTCAGACAGGCCTTGGTTTCACTGCCCTGCTGAGGGTTTGTTTTCTTTTGGACCAGACCGGGTTGTGGCCATGGGGGCTGGACACGAACAACTGACCCGGCTCAGATCTGCTGGCTAGAGCTGCAGCAGGGACTCAACAGAGAAGACCTGAAGTCTCTCTTTCTTCAGCCTCTGCCTCTCCCCCCTCCACTCCCTTCCCCTCCCAAGGTGCTTTTAATCCCTTCGGTTAATGTGAAATTAAGATAATGAGTCAAAGAGAAGAGAGGATGGGGAAGGGGGTAGGAGGGGGAAGAGGGAAAGAAAAGAAAATAGAAAAAAGAGAGATTCTTCTGACAGATAATTAGGGAGATTGGTTTACCAGCCAGGGACTAATGCTGGCTTCCCAGCTCTAACAGTCCCTTGTGACTCATTTGGTGACTTTAATTTCTGCGGGGTTCCCTAAGCAGGTGCCCTCTGACAGGTAGTCAATAGGGGACTCTGGCCGAGCACCAGCGCCTCTTTGGAGAGGTCAGAGCGGGAGGTCAGAGAGCGGGGCCTGCGAGGCTGGCGGGTCAGGAGCCATCACGGTGACAGATGAACCTAACCGTGTCCCCTCTCCCGGGCTGGCCCTGCGAGCGGCAGCGCTGGCGTCTCTCGGGACCAGCCCCGTTCGCTCTGCTCGCACCTCTCAACTGCTCTTCATTAGCCGCAGGGCTGCTCGCAGCCACCGGCGATGGGGACAGGGTGCTGTCTCCATACCTCTCAACTGGTCCTCATTAGGTAGAACAGTCCCCTTTTGTCCTGCATGAAGCCCCCTTTGTTTGTGAGCCGCGGCGGGGCTGCGGGAGCCGAACCTGATCCAAAACAATGCAGCATTATTTAGCCAGGGCCTAAAGTCAAGGAGGGAGCAGCGTTTGGGGAGGCTCTGGCTGCTCTAGTGTGTGTGAGCACCCGGGGATTCTTGCTGTGCGTCCATCTGTCCTTCCTGCTCCGAGCGTGGTTCCTCTTGGAGTTTCTAGCTGGAGGTTCACACCATCCGGCCCCAGCCCATGTTGCAGGACCGCTCTGAGAATGTATTTCTAAGGTGCTGTAGCTACAAGGAGCTGCTCTTACTCTCCTTCTCTGTGTCCTGGGGGAACTCAGCGCTCCCCAATTTCCTGGAGAGGTTTTCAGGGGGTCCCCTGCTCTGGCACCGTTTCCCTGCTTGGCAGAGGAATCTGGGACTGTTCTGCTTTGCTTCCACTCCTCCCAGGCTGCCTTCCTGCTGCCAGCAGCTGAGGTTGTGTAGGCTGGAGCCAGATTCGTCATTCTGTCTGAGAGTTCTTTCAGATTGAGAATATAACGATGACAAAAAAAAGAAATTAATTTTCTTTCTAATTGGATTCCTGCTTTTCCCTGAAGAGCTGATGCCTTTTTAAAAAGCAGCGTCTCTCACCTCTGTGTTGGTGGCTGCAATGCTGCTGCAGAGTGGGATCACCACAGGAGTGTCTGGTAGGTTATAAATCGGGTGGCAGAATTAAATGCTTACATGCCTGGGGTGCCAAGGTCGGGTCCCTGATCCCATTAGCCACTTCTTTCGCCTCCAAACAGCTGGAGCAGGGCTGAGCATCAGCTGCGAAATACCTCGTTCCAGTAGGAACTGCAGAGGCAAACTGGAAAGAAATTATTCCAATTGTTGTGCTTTTGGGTCCCATCCACTGCAAAAAAAGTGAGAGGGCTGGGATTAAACAGGGTCCTACCCCAGGGAAAGGAAACAAAGCTTGACTTGGAGCAAAATACTGCTTGCAATGAATAGTGGTTGCAAAATTAAGGTCGTCTTTACATTTTTTTTAATAAGAAAAGGAAACCCAATGTGCATCAAGCCCCAGCAGAGCTTCAGAGAGGCAGGAGTGAGGACAAGGAGCTCATTGTCCATGTGCCAGTGATCCAGAGAGAGGAACCTCTCTGTCCCATGCCAGAGTCTGAATATGAAAGTCCTCTATAAATCCAACCTGATTTGGGAATTAATTGGAGTGGGAAAACCAGGACAGCCGGATGGAGAAATAGGGCTTTGTGGGTTTCCTGGTACACCTCTCCCAGTGAGATCCTCCTGCCTTTGGAGAAGGTTTTTGTGGCCTGTGGGGCGATGTTACGCCGACATCTCTGCCAAGGCTGTTGCGTCACGGCGGTCAAGGTTTATTTTGATACAGCCGCAGGCAGCCTCACGTGTTGCACAAGCCACACCGGCGTTTTGGCCACCTTGGGAAGCCCTTGCCTGCTGACCATCGAGTCCAAAGGGTGCTGTGGGAATGGGAGCCATGGCTGTGGTTCTGCAGCCACGGCCTGTTGGGTGTTGGATGCTCCCACCCCGTGGAACCCTTGGAGAGAAGCTGGTCCTGGCCTTCTGTGTGACTCAGCCAGCAGTGACACACGGGCTGGGGTGTCTCTGGCAGGCAGATGTGTCAGTGGCCAGCTAAGAATTTTCCTGAGGGGGGGTGGTTGGTGTTTTTGCTGTGGAAACCTCCAGCACCGTTTGCAGAAGGGCTGGAAATGGAGCCGAGCAGCTGAGCAGGGGTCGTGTCCAGCGGTTTGCTCCAGGCTTTCATTCCACGCTCCCACCCTTGCTGGTGGGTGGGATTTTTGGCTCACGGTGCTCCCACCCTTGCTGGTGGGTGGGATTTTTTGCTCACCATGCTCCCACCTTGCTGGTGGGGGGGATTTTTGGCTCAGTGCACCTGCAGCAGGGTGGTCGCCCAAGAGGACCAGTCCGTGTGGCGAACTGGAGCCGTTTGCTCCTGGAGTGGAATTGCTCTGTGGATGCTGGGATGGGGCCGGGCACAGCGCCGGGCTCCAGCGCTGCTCCCTGTTTACGGTTTTTCCAGCGAGCACAGGCCGTGGCTGGGTGGGACTTGGAGTGCTGCAGTTGAGGGTTTTGTGTTTTGTTTCGAACCGTAAATATAACACAATTGTGTTTATGTAATGCAGTTCTGCGAGATGCTGCACGCGGGTTTTAAATAGAATAAGGGTTAAATTTAGCCTCTTTTTTTTTCCTCCCATTGATTTTGCAGAGATAGATTTGTGTTTAAAAGACTTCTCACCCTGGAGTTTACCGGACTCCGTGCTGCATGATCTCATTGCTAGGATCTCACTCTTTCTCCACCCTTCCCTCCCGTTGTTTGCTATTCTGACTAAAGATGAGACAGAAAAAGTTAAACAAACTTTTTTTAAGACAGGGAACGCATCATCCTATGTGTTTATGCAGTACTAAACACAACAAGATCATTATCTGGAGACACTGGAGACCGGATTCCCTTTGGATATAAATGAGTAAAGTTCCCATCAAGCCCATGATTTACACCAGTGCAGGATTTGGCGCCAGGGTGTATAAAGATGAGCAAGGGAAAAAAAATTCAGCTATGCAGAGTGGGACTTTTTAAGCATTTCTTATTAGCCTCCAATTAGCAACTGGAAAAAATGATTGGAAGAAGGAAAACAAATGGGCTGAACATCATCAGAAGAGCAAACTTTGAAATTATGAATGTATTTGTATTTTTAAACTTGATTCAGTTGTTTTCCAGTCAGCGGCAAAGTGTTAGGCCCAACGACCGGGTCTGAATTTCCTCACTTCTCAGAGGTCAACACTTATTTACCCCTAATATGAGCTGAAATGACATCTGGGGTTCAGAGCCAAGAGCTGGTGATGCAGAGGGGTTTGCAGGTTGGGCTGGCTTTGTCACACAGGATGTTTGGAGCAGCTTTTCTCCAGCTCCAGCCTCTCCCGAGGTTATTTTGAAGTTTCTGTTGTGATTCACAGGTCCTGGGATCTCTGCAGTGAAGGAATTTTGTGCTTGGAGGCAAATCCTTGGGTCAGCTAAGCTAAGTAGTAAACAACACTTCATGTTTCCAGGGCTCTCAAATAGCAGCATTCCCTCAAAAGTCTTTGATACAAAGTGATTTTAGGTTTACAAACAACATTTCTGAGGAAAAAATTCATAATCTAGCCCAGCCAGAGCTGGATCCCAACTCAGGGCTGTTACTATCCAGCTGCTTCCATCCAACTGCTGCTTCCTGGGACACCAGAAATATTGGGGTTTATTCCCTTAGGGAGGAAAAATATTACCTGTCTTTTGGAGGAAAAATTGACTGGTGAGCCAAACTTTTTGGTCATATCTTATTTATGGACTTTCTTCAGCCTGGAAGAATCTTCCAGTTTGTCTCTGGTTCTTCACTCGTATTTGTGAACTAATACAAATCTGAACTTCTGCCGTACCTTACAGGGATGGGATCTGTCTGGGGAGCTGGAATAAGCAACAGGCAAAAGTAGTTTGGGTTTTTCTCTAATATGGAACTAGGGTTTAAAACAATCTGCACACCCAGAGGACCTCTCCGTTACCTTCAGGAGAGACTTGCCAAGGCTTCCTGGCAGCAGAGATTTGCTGCACGAAGGAAATCGGGATAATTTCCCACATGGTGAGCTCTGGATGGAGAAGTTGTCTCCCAGTTGGTGTAAGGTTCAAACTGGTGGATGGACTGGAACTTGGAACATCCTCTTGGCTTCCTGGGGACATACCAAGCGTACGTGATGTTTATTGGTTCCGAGCTCGGCCCACGCTGGGTTTGAAGCCCAGGTTTATTTTTGAAGGTGGGACGATGCTGTGGTTGAATGACACGTAATCCAATGCCCATTTTTGCCAGCTGGACTGTCTGTGGTCTCTTCCGTTGCTCCTTTCCAGGGCTCCCTAACTCCGAGCTAATTGGGTGCTGGCTCCAGGCTTTCTATTTTAATGCTGTTTGATGATAATCATCATTCCCGCAGGATGAATGGTTGAGAACAAAGACAGGAAACGTCCCCCTGATTAGATAGAGGCAGGAGAGCCATTGGAGGAAAAAAACAAATGACAAAAGTGACAAATGAGGGTCCTGTAACTTCTGCCATCCTCCTGGGGCATGTGGAAAGGCCTGGAAGGAGACGTGAATAAGCCTTATTTACTGGTTTGGAAAAACATGCCTTGGAAGTCTTCAGGTTTCATCTCCATCTGCAAACAAAGGCCAGAGGAGATAAGGCCAGGCAGCTCCCAGGACTGAGCTGTTTTGGGGACAGCAGACCCTCCTTCATTCCCGACAGATCCCAGCTGAGGGTGCCCTTTCCTGCTGAAGTGATGCTGGTACTGGGAAAGAGGGAAAGAGGCAACGCCCAGATGTGAGTTTAGGTGATGAGCAGCATACCAACTACACCTCCAGTGTATCCAGAGCACAGACCTGAGCTCTGGCTCTTGTTTCATGTTGACTTGTGTTGATGCCATGCCTGGGCTGAGCTTGGTGTGGTCCTTGGGAAACACCACAAAAATGAAACTGTGCTGTTCCTCAGAGCGACCCAAATGTGTGCAGCGCTGCAGAGCAGAAGGTGTGCTCTGTGTGCCCTCTCCATTCAGGGCTCAATCTTTTGCAGTATTATCACCTTGTTTCAGGATCCTAAAAGGGCTTGTGAGCGCCATGCAAGGACAGGAAGGTTCTGTGGGAGTTGGGCTTTAGGTGTCAATGCAGAGAAAGGTGAGCACGTGGAGCTGGGACCTGGTGCTCACCTCTGTGTCTTGTCCAGGTCCCAGAGATGCCATTAGGGTCGAGTTTTACCTTTTTCTTCAAGTACAGAGGGGCTCTGCAAACCAGGCAAGTGCAGCCTAGGATGTCTTGGGGGAAAAAATTCACAAAAGCAAATGCTTTGATTTCAGTTAAATTTTCATCAGAATATTGTAGCTTCTTAAAAACAGAAAGGTTTTCATTTTCAATGGTTGAAAACTGAGTGGGAGTTGGAAGCACAGGGGAGCTGGTTCTGATTAGCCCCAAATCCCCACATGCTGTCGTGCATTTTGGTTTTATTTTTGTTTGTTAAGCTTTGTTTCAATTAGTTCTGTTTAGTGCTCGTGTTTAGAGCATGGCCTTGGGTTTGTTTATGATCATTGCGCACTGAGATGATGAGCAGAGTCTGGGCATCCTTGAGAAGCCCCAAAACTGCAGAACTTGGGCTGGAGAGGGATCTGAGATGCCCAAGGGGTTTGTCATTTCCATGGCTTGGAGAAAACCTTTAGAAGGTTTTCTGAAGCTGAGTGAAACATAAAGGCCTAATTCTTTCCTTCACTCTTTTGATTGTAATAAAGGCAAAAGCAGCTTAGGTTTGGTGTCTTTGGTGGTTCTTCCCCAAACCTTGGGGTCTTGGCCTGCTCCTTACCAGACCCTTTGAATTCAGAGTTACTGTGGTTCTCAGTGCTGTCTAGGTTTGAAGCCAATAGAAATCTCCTGAAAGGAAATGGAAATATTCTGACTTGAATACCTTTAACTTGAGCTCTGGTATGAAGTATACTTCCAAATGCTACGAGATTTTTGCTGATGGTGTTTTTGAAAGAGAGGATGACCTTTTAGTCGTGCTCTTATAAACCCAAATCTTCCCTCTGTGTTTAGTGATAATTTATAACTACTCTTTAAGACCTGTGCTGTGGAATAAATTAGGGACACGCCTGGAAAACACTGGATTGGCCTAAATGTGCTGCGGAGTCATTGTAGTTTCTTTTATCCTGCATTTTTAAATTAAAGAAATGTGATGATTTAAGGCGTTTGATCTCTGAATGTTGCAATTTTTATTGGCATTTGTTTCCAGTCGTGTGTTTTCCTGGTAATCGGTTTATGGAACCTTTCACCCCCGATCTCCTCCGCCAGGGTCACGTGCCTCGCTCAGGTCCAGCCATCTGGCTCTTCTCTCCCACCACTGAGCAAATGGGGGTCACTTTTTTTTCTGGAAAGGGAGAAGAACAAATGCTGCTGCGGCCGTTGCTCCTTTGGCAGCTCTGTTGGGTGGCCTCAGCAGGGTCAAGGACTTCAAAACTGCAGAGTGACCTCCTGGTCCTTTTCTAGGTAGGATATTCCAGCCCGGGACTGAGATGTTCTGAGTTGCTGGATGTTCTGCCAAGCAAGTCAACCTAATGCATGATTTCACTTCTGAATCAGATATTCTTCCCTTCCCCCTCCTTTGGAGGGTCTAGTGAATCAAGATGTGCCTTCAAAACCACTCATTTCTAAACTGGGCTGGTTTGTCTTTCCCCGTCCTGGGACCAGTTCAAGCTCTGTTTGGAGTCCCTCATGTTCACAGCAACAGCCCAAGAGTTGGCCTAGAGCAGTGCTGAAGGCAGAGCTGGTCTGCCTTCACAAGGGAGGTTTGGTAAATATCACCAAAGTTCAGAAATCCCTAAGAATTTATTCTTATCCTTTATTTCCAGGAGAAACACTTCCAAAAACGTTTCTACATCAGTCCCATTCCCTTGTTACTTTGTCTGTGTACAAGAAGGACACTATCTCTGGGTTCCACCAGACCCTTCAGCAGCTCTGATGTCCCAAACCTTCCAGAGAGGATTCAGCTCTCCCTGGAGCGCTGTCCCATCAGCTTTGGTGTGTCCCCCACGAGCTCCTGCCTCAGCAAAGTGCAGTCCCTATGGCAGGAGGGAGAAGCTGTGATCTGGTTTAACCAGCCACAGCTCTGGGGCTTGGATTGCTCTCCCCAAGCTCAGCCCATGGTCCTGACCTTCAATAGGCTTGGTAACAAGTCGTTCCAGCCTCTGTGTGCGTTGTTAACTGTTTCCATGTTTTTGACAGATGGCTTGGTGTACCTCGCAGCGAAGCCAACTTCCTGTTGAGCAAACAATGAGGAAAGAGGAGGGAGGAAGAATGGGGTGTGGGAGAGAACACAGGATGCCATTTATATTTTATTTATGCAAGTGTTGGATTTCTTTTTTTTATTTTTAAATCTTGGTATGCAGTGGACTGAGAATTTGGGGAGGAACTGGAACTCTGAGGCTTCGTTTATGAGGAGTCTTCAAGGTTTCCAAACCTCCCTCCAGAGACTGAGACTTGTCATTACTCCTGTTTGTACTGATACCGTGGGGAGTTGTGGTTCAAGGAGTGCAGTTACTGTCTTGTAAGTCTTTTGTGAGGCACTGCCCATCCATCCCTGGCAGTGATGTTCCTTTTGGAGAAGCTTTCAGGATTCAGGCTGTACAGGGCTTCGCTTTCAAGGTTTTATGTGTGTCTGAAATGCCTGAAGCCCTCACCAGGCTTCATCTCCCAGTGAATTGCTTTGCTGAGTGATGCCTTATTTCATGACCCCAGAGTTGCCATCCATGGGCCAGCACATTCTTTAACTGTCTTACACAAGATTTTGGGGATATTTCTTTTTGGTCAGAGCACTGGATTGGGACTTGGACTTAGATCTGGCGGGGTGAACTTGGAGAAGCAGGGGCAGAGTCTTGTCAATCTGTGATGTAAAAGGAATATTTGACTGTTTTTGCCAAGCGTTTTTAAGATCTATTGGTACAGAAAGCTTGGAAGCCTCTCCAGATAGCAGAAAGTTTCTGTTACTGTGGTGGCCTGTGCAAGACTTTCTCAGTCCTGTAGAGAAAGACACTCTACAGTGGCACTGCCAGAAGAACAATTCCAGATCAGCCCCAGAGTGGACCCAAGTGGTGGTGACGTGCCTGAAGAATGGCTTGAGGAGCAGCACAGCTCCTTGGCTGTCATTGTTCAAGTCCTCATTGGCCACAGCTCCTGCCCAGCCCCTCCCTAGCAGCACACAGCGATCCCCAGGGTGTCTGATGGCTGTGTTTGGAGCTGTCTCTGCTGTCCCCTCTGAGCAAGGGCTGCTCTTGCAGCGCTCAGCCCTGGCTGGCACTCGCCCTGCCTGCTCAGTGTGATTGATTTCGATGGACACAGAGTTCAGCTGACTCTGCTCTGTGCTTCACTCTGTGCCTTGCTCTGCTTTCTGTCTGCGGTGACCCAGCTCTTCTGTTTACCTCTGAATCTGCTTTTTTCTTCTCTCTTGCACGAACCATATGCAAATTTAATATCTTTCTCTCCTTCTTTTGTGTTTCTGCATCCCTCTCTCTGGTGATCTTGTCCTTATTTACAATGCAATTCTCTCTGGCCAGACACTGTGCAAGGTGTGGCTGATGTGAAGCAATTTCCCCTTACGTGGGATTTTGCCACCACAGAACAAACCAGATTTTGCCCCTGAGTCTGTGTAGATCCCTGTTAGCTCCTCAGTGCAGTTTGATGGTGATAGTTCAGATTCCAAAACTCCTCTGCTTGCTTGTTTGCTCCTCAGTAGCTCCAGGGATCCCTTCTGAGCTGCAGAGAGGATCTGCTGAAGGCCACCCAGCCCTGGCCAGAGGCACTTGGACACTAACGTCCTGCCAGAATATCAAACACCCATCCTGCATTGCTGCTGGCCACCTTACCCCGAGGCTGTGCCCCTATCCCAAACCAGGGTATATAGGTGCATTTTGGGGTATTTCCCCCAAAGGGCTTTCGGTTCCAAGACTGAGAAGCATCCATGGAACCCTCCAGTTGTGCCGAGGCATTTGCAGGGGTCCCAAGTGGCTCCCTGTCCCCGAAATAGCACAGCCTGTTAAACGCTCCCAGCTGAAGGAAACCCACACTCGGTGGCAGGAGGTTTGGGAGGCACCACCATGCCAAGTCCCCTTGGCAATCCATCATCTCCCTTTCCACAAGTTTCCCAGGCGATGGGAGTGTTTTTCCATCCTTCCCTGCTGGGAAGTAAAGTATAAAGTGACTTATAAAGATGTTTAAAGGAGCTTTTGCCCCGGCCTGGCCTGGAAGAGCTGAGGTCATTCCCAGTGCACATTAGTGAATATGTGGAGGGTCTTTGGAGCTTTCTTCCAGGGAAACAGCTAATAAAGCTGCCTGTGTTTGTTGTTCATGCCAAGACACATTCCAGCATCTGATTATTTTATGTCATTACTTTAATGTGGAAAGAAAGAGCAAAGCATGGAGTTTTCCAGGTGGATTGGCCCATTTTGGGGAGGTCACAGCTTAGGGGAGGTGTGTTGGATTAAAATTGATCCGAGCTACTCCGTCAGGAGTAAACTTAGTGCAACTAAACGTCACAGTTTGGTGTCACTAAAGTTGAATGAGGAAGGGTATGGCAGCAGAACCAACAGCTTCCATTTGGAGGCGTTTGCAGATTTGATGCGGAATTGAAAAAAGGGAAGAAAAAGAGACAATAGTGTTGTAATTCCTTAAGTGGCTCAAACTGCAAAGGAAATGTTAGAAACTTGTGTAAAAGACCTCCCTGTAGCCATATGTAGTACAGAAGGTACCAAAGAGGAATTTCTGCTCCCTCAGATATTCTGTAGTTTGAGGAAGGGATTGTTTCCAGTTGGAATAAAATGCTAAACTTCCCGTGTCCCACAGGCCTACTTAAAAAAATGGATTTAATATTACCAAGACACTTTGTCAGGGGGATTAGTCACTTGAACTTTTTTACTGTGGTAAATAATGCAGAAATCTAACAAACATTCTGACATTTCTAGGAAAAAAAGTCATCAAAATCAATACTTCCCTTCAGATCTCTGCTCTTTTGAGGTGTAATTACCCTGTTTCAAGTCTTTTAAACCAGCTGTGCTCTGTCTGAGGCCTTGGTCCTTGGATATGTGACCAGTCTGTACTCGTGGGAATAGGGAGTAATGATTTTGTGAAACTGGATACATGAGTATGGACTCTGTATAATCAGAAAAAGTCATAGATTCATGTTCCGTGGGTCTGGTTTAATTTTTCACTTTTGTGTCACTTCATTGGCATTTCTCTTAATTCTCCCCAACACAGCCAGAATTGGAAACAGGACATCTAAGTCTGGGAATTTGTGGCCAGCTTCTTATCTCCCATTGGTTTTCCACCACTGCAACTTCAATGACGGATCATCTTTTTTTGTTTAAATATTCTGGTGTGAGAGAAACGAAGACCAAAGCACTCGGGATAGTTTATGATGGGTTACTGGATATAAGTGGGAAATTAGAAGTGATCCATATCCGGTCTATTCAACTCTGTTATCCATTTAATCATCGCAATTCCAGGCACTGTAAATTTCTAAATGTTATTTGGAGATGAAGTGGCTCGTTACAATTGATGTTGCTAATCCTTCTGCTGGCGGTAGCTCCGCTGCTGAAATGACATAATTTGTGACTCGCAGTGATCAGTGGTGCTGCAGGCAGGTTCAATCCAAAGCCCAGTTTGCAATGGTTTTGCTCCTGTCTTACACCATAGTTGTTAACTGCTCCGCGTGGCTGTTATGTTTTACGTTAGATGGCAAAGGGAAAATAAAAATTTAAATCCTGATTATGTGCAGTCCTGCCAAGCAGCACAGAGATAGCAGGCTGGTGTCCAGTCCTCCTCGCTGGAACTCCATGGCTTTGGGTTCTAAGGGAACGTGGAAATTCCTGGATTATGCCGTGCACCATGAGGGCTTTCCCGCTTGTAAGGAACATCCGAAAGAGAGGAGCCATTAATTTTCCAGGTCTGAGGATAGACGAGAACTAATAGGCCTCATTTTCCAGATACTAGGGAAAACTTTTCTCTATAAGCTGCAGAACAAGATTGGCTGTTGCCAACAGCTGTCTGAGTCTGGTCTAAATTGTAATACAGGATTCCTGTCCACAAGTGGTCTGTGAGTAAATTTTCATTGAAAATTCTTTGAGATCCTGTATTCAATGTTTCCTAAAGTGCTGCTGGAGATACATTTCATGCTGCAGCAACTGCAGCTGTGGAGGTCGTGGGCAGTGCTTGACAAGCTGGGTAAAATGGTTCCATGAGTAGGAAATACATTCATGCAGATCAGTTAATTTCCAGCTTGGTGTCTAAGAGGTGGGTTAATTGAAATCTGAATTGGAATGTATTGATCTCAGGGTTTGGTGGGACATTGCAGGGAGGAGCCCAAGGAGATGAATGCTTTGGGGCCAGATGAAAACTACAAATACCAGAGTTGTATCAATCCTGAAAAACCAGGCCTGATGTAGAGGATGGAGCCTCATTACTGACCTGCTGCTAGGCTCAGATTATTTAATCCCACTGTGTTAGTAGCCTCTTCCAAAAGAGTGTTTGGTACAGCTCTCATCACTCATCCGCAGTTTGGTTCCATTTGGATTTGTGAAAGTTGCTTATCAAAATGAAAGAAAATCAAAGGACTGAACACAGATTTGAGGAAGGAAATGAAAAGTACTGGCAAGCCAGGGGGAGATCTGGGGTTGGTTACTCAGCTTTCTTAATAAACCGTTCGAGTTTGAACATGGCCCTGCTCCTTCAGCCCAACGTGTCCTTCTTCCTGGCTCCAGCTGTGGAAAAAATAACAATAACACTTTGTGTTGTGATGGAGAGTGTTGTTCATAGTGCCATAGAATCACTGCATTCACCCATCACAAGAACAACACGACATTGGTCTGGATCTTGGGTGGGCTCCAGGGGTTGAATATCAGCAAATCCTATGGATCTGTTTGGGTTTGGGGTTTTTTGTTTTTCTCTCTTGCAAAGAACTCAAGTCTCCAAAAAGGAAGCATTCCCAGAAAATTTGCACAACTTAGCCTTTCAGGAATATTTAGTTTTTTGATAACGATGTTGGTTAAAATATGAGATTATTCAAAGCAATGAAGCCACTTTTGAGTTACCTTGAGCCTTGAGCCACTTTTGAGTTACTTTTTGAACAGCAACAGTGGATTCTGCACCCTCCATGTTTTTCCCAGAGCTCGGAATTTCTCTGCAGCAGCTGTCCTGGACTTACCCTGGGGACACAGGATGCTCTGGTTGCAGATCAATCTACCTTTCCTACAGTCCTAAAGCCTGCTGGGATGTGGGACCCTAAACCCCAGGCTTGCTAGAAGCTGGGAGAACGAGCTGGTTGATAATGCTGCAGATTTTCCACTGGAAGCCAAATGGTTTATGCCAGAATTTTTTTGAGACCAGCACACACCTGAGGAACATCCCAGAATTTGTCCCATTTGGTCTCTGAAGTTTTCTGGTGCAATTTCTGACCAGTTTGGGTCATGGTCCCATGCCTTTGGTGAAGCTGCAGCAATGAGTGTGTCATGAAAAGAAAGCTCTTCCATCCACCCAGTTCTGACCTACTTAAGTGTGTCCAGATGGACAGATGACCCCCAGAGGTCCCTTTCAGCCTAAATTATTCAGTGACTCTGTTTCCAGCATTCCAGAGGGAGTGTTAGGTGAAACTGGGACTGTCCCATCTGGGGAGGAGGATAGAGTTCTATCTGCAAGTTCTGTATCTTGACCCCATCCTCTGCCCTGGCCATCCATCACTGGGCACTGGTATTTTATTCTACCAGGATGTCAATCACCATTTCAATTAGTGAGTGGGAGGGGAGAGTGTGGATGATAGCACCCAATCTTCCATTTGATTTAGGATGAATCACACTTAAGAGGGCATCTGGGGTTAAAGAACACAGGATTCTGGACACATGTATAAATCAACAGGCTTGAGGTTTGCATTATTCACCTTCTGGAGTATGAAGTGATATGACTCATTGGATCATAAAAGAGATCAAATAGCTTTGTTGCTAATAATTCTTTCCTTGACCCATTCCCTGGCACATTAGGTTTGTAAACAGAGTTTTAATGGCATCCCTTGGAAGTAATAACATCACGCCTTTATAGCACCTTGGCTGGCTGTACCCTCCTGGCTGTAACTGTGCTGGGTTTAAGCCTCAGCCATTTGTGGCAACTAATGTGCTTTCATATCTTAAGTTTGCAGTTATTGCCTTTTTGAGATTGATCATCTCCCGTTACTCTGCCTCCCACCCTCCTCTCCCACAGACGACATTTGAACCCTCCCAGGAGCCCAGAGCTCAGCTTCTCCCAACGATAAGCACGCCCTGCAATACTCTGGTGCAGATAACATGCTTGAACTTCAGGGTGTTGTTAATGTCTAATGAGCTCATGGCACCATTTACTGTTTTATGGCTAAATCATGATTGTTCATTAACAAGAGCAGCACTAGGCCATGTGCCTACTTTGGACAGAGGAAAAGGTGAAGCAGAGGGGTGTGATGGAGGGTGATAAGGATGTGGCACCACAGGCAGCACATTTCCTGCTGGCTCCTGTGCCCGTTCCATGCGGTGGCTGCTCTGGAGCAGCCTGGAGTGGAGGGAGAGCATCGCTCTCCGGGCAGGGCTCAGGTGTTGTGGCTTTGCAGGAACATGGCGTCAAACAGCTCCCAGGTTTTGGTGCTCTGGTGTGATGGTGCTTTTTGTCTTTCTGGGCATCACCCTTTGCAGTTGTTTCATGAAATCGTGAATGTTGGGAAAGGCCTCTAAGGTTGTGTCCAACCACTAGCCCAGGACCATCGTGTTCACCACTGAAACAAATGTCCCCAACACATCCACATGTTTTTTGAGCATAGAATCTTAGAATGGTTTGGGGACCTTCAAGCTCTTCTCCTTGCAGCCCCTGCCGTGGGCAGGGACACCTTCTGCTCTCCCAGGTTGCTCCAAGCCCTGTCCAGCCTGGCCTGGAACACTTGCAGGGGTGTGATTGCACCATCCTTGGGCAGCTTCACTTGTCTCCACCTGTGTCTGCCTTCTTTGCTGCTGTTAACTGCTGCTCCCTGGCACCGCACCAGCCATGCTCTGCCTGCCCATGCCGGGCATTTGCATATGGGATTGGTGGTTCCGCAGTGGGAAATGATATCTTCGGGGGGGAGTGGGGGAAGGAAGGTCCCAGTCTCCATTGGAGGGTCTGTCCTGCTCAAAGAGGTGGACATTGCTGGTCCAGGGAGAGGAGAAAGGGGGTGAAGGAAAGGAAAGAACGTTGGGAACTGTCCGTGTAGGACTGTGCTGCTTCATCATGTAGTCTCAGGTTGCTGCTGAGGCTTCAGCAGGTAAGAGACCTTTGTAGAGATAAAACCTGCAACAAAGTCTCAGAAGTTATCTCAGAACTGGGGTTTTTTTTGTGGCTAATTTGTTCATGGGCTGGTGGACACTCAAAGGCAGCAACGAACCCTCTAGCTGATGATCACTAAAGAGGGGTTTAGGTGCAATGGAGTTGAAAGGCTCTAATTACAGCATGAAATCTTAACTTGTTGCAGATATACATACCAAGGAGTTTAAGGAGAACGTTAAAGAAGGAAAACAATGTGAATGATGAGGAGCGGGTGGGAATCTGGAATGTCAGGGTTGCTCCACCTCATCTGAAGGACACTCTGTATCAGTTTTCATGTTATCACTGTTTTGGTCAGTCCCTACAGTTAATACATAAATTCTTGCATTGAGACCTAACAAAAGACTGCTCAGGGACAGCATATAAATAGCTTTTGGGCTGTCTTATATTTATATATGTTGGTTAAGCAAACTTAGGTGGATAAACAATAGCAATATAATGACCTTTTTATAGATATGGCTCCATGCATGCACCAGAGCAGTCTGGTGTATTTATTCCAGCTTGTAAACCATGCGTGGTTAGTACAGGATGTGTACTCTTCAGCATTTACAGTTGTTTAAAGGGAGGCTTTCGTGGTGGTGCTGTCGTGCAAGGAAACATCACCAGCCTGGGGCACAAAGGATTAAGTGTCCAGGGATGGATGGATTAAGCAGGAGATTTAATGAAAAGGCTATCATGATATTTTGTAGCTAAGGAGTATCTTCAGTTAAAAACTGAATATGGGAGCTGAAAAACCCTACGAGATACCTGAAAAGCTTTTGAGAGCAGTGAGATACCCAGGAACTGTGGGATTTTGGAGAACAGGGGTGTTTAACTCCTCTTTGAAGTCTCTGGAGCGGTTAGTAGCAACCCGAAGGCTGAATTCATCCCTGGTCTTGTAAAATCGCTGCTTTTGGCCAGGAGTGGGCTTGGCTCAGGGAAGAAAAGCTGCTCTCTGATGTGTCCTGGAAAGCAAGCAGTAGGTTTGGGATGCACACTGTGCTCCTGCCAGCTCCGCTCTGGAGGAGTGTGGCTCAGAGAGCAGCAGTGAACAGCCCTGCAGGACTGACAGGGCTGAGATGGCGAATTTTGCCATAAGTCTTCTAAAACTCTTGGAAAGATGGACTGTTTCCCCTTCTCTTTTCTCTGCCCTTCCTTGTGAGTAGAAATGGGAATGGCGGAAACATCCCCAGGATTTTGGAACACGCAAACTTCATGCCTGAGGAGAGCTGGTCACCTTGTTTATGCTGAGGGATTTTCCCCATGGGTGGTTTATTCTGGAAGCAATGCCCAGCTCTTCCCAACCACAGGGCTCAAGATCTTTCCAGAGGAGTAACTACCTCCCTGTGGAGAAAACCAGGGCAGAGCAAAGCAGCTGAGTTACCCAGGCCAGAAGTCGAACATCAGGCTCCAGAGCCCATCTGGGTGAAACTGAATTCACCCTTTTGGTATCAGCTGGGTGACAATGTTCCCTTAGGCAGGCTCTAGCTTGGAGGAACCTGCTCTGCTAAGGTCCTCTCTGGACCTGCCCTGTGGATGGACGCCCTGGAGCTGCTGTTTGCTCAGCCATCAGCACTTCAGTGCCTGGACAATTCCTGCTGAGAACACGCAGTCTTCCTCTTATGAACGTCCATCCTGCCCCATGGTGTCTCCACAAGAGCATTTTGTGCCTTCCCTCCTCTCTGGCTCCTCGTGTGCTGTTCCCCAGCCAAGAGCAGGAAGGCCCATTCTGGTGTTCTCAGCCTCTTCTGTGGTATCCTCTGGAGCGGCAGCAACGCCGAGCCCACTTTGCCTCCCAAAGTTTAACAGATTGGCCCACGTCTGATTTCTGCCTCTGTGTTTACAGAAGGTGGAGGACGGAGGGGAAGGGGGGCTGCTGAGCAAGGGAAGAGGGCACGGAGAAAAAAGAAATTACTAACCCTCCATCAAAGAGCTGCTTTCCTACTTGTGGTTTCAAAATGCTTCCTCCTTCCCCAGCTATCCTGTAATCACTCTCCAGCATTCACCAGAGCAGTGTTTACATCCAGCCCTATTACCGGCAGGGGAGACAGGAGAAATTAAGGGCTCCCATGCCCCATTATCTCCCCCTCTTCCCCCTCCTCTCCCCCTCCCACAGGCAGACACACTTCTCTCCCCTTACCCCTTTTCATCAAACGCCTCCAATTCATGAAGGAGTAAAAGCCCTTTAATGGGATTCTGGAGATCTTAAAATCCAGGTGGTTTGTTTAAAAAAAAAATAAAAGAGAGGGAGAGAGGAAAAAAAAAGGAAAAACTTGTAGGAAAAAATACCACCAGCTCACTCTTTTTGGCTTCTTTGTTCATTTTCCACGTTGTCTTGAACCTTTTTCTCCTCCACAACTCTGCTTGGCAGCTGGGGTGAGCTGAAGTTTGACTTGGATGGCTGGTGAGACCACACAGAGCTCACCCTGGCTGGAATTAATTTCCGATGTACAGCTGAAGAATCCCATGCGCACACACAAACACAGCGAGCCCTTGCATTTCCTTTTGATTTCCTTCTGGTGCTTCCTTCCCCAGATACCCTTTTTATCAGAAGCAGAATGAGCTGCAGTGCCAGCGCCGGGGCTGCCGGGCCGAGAGGCTCTGCCCCAGCGTGGCAGCAGAGCCGGGGGAAGGCGGAGGCTCTTTAGATGTTGGGCAGGCACAGAGACGTGTGAAAAATGGCCAATGTTGGACAACAATAAATGGGGATTATGACTTTTTTTAACGAAGGGTAAAAAAGGATACTCATCTGGTACTGGCACTTGACAGGGACTTGAGGTCTGATTCCAATTCCTTGTTTAACCACAGATTTCCTCTAAATAATTCTCGTAATCTCTTGATTCCCTAGCTGAGGTCAGGGGCCCATTGTTCTACACCCTGTAACAACACAATGGGACACAGTTCCTGCCCCAAAGAGCTTACAGTGAAAACAATCAAAGAATGAAAAAGAAACCCAGGCTTGCCTGGAGTTACACCCTGGTGTTAAATTGAAGATTAGAACCAGACCTCCTGACTCTCTAGGTTTGGAGTCTTCTGCAATTGTAACATTTTTCTGGCTCCTATCTTGAGACTCACACTGCAGTGTTAAAGACCATCAAAATAGAAAATACTGAACCTCTTACCCCTCTGAGCAGAGGAGAAGGAGCTGTTTGTGATGGACAGCTCTGCTCCTACAGCAAGGACAGCCTCGTCGATTGTTCCTCGGCGTGACCAGCACGCAGAGAGAGGTTGGGAAGTTTGGGAAGCCACTTGACCTTTGGGGTTACTGGGTTTCCTACGAGCCAGGGCGCTGGACCAGTGCTGCCATGGGCTGGGCGGCTGCTAAAGGATTGCAACAGGGCTGCATTGAAGTCCCTTCCTCAACGGGACGGGAAATGGCCGTGGGCGTATGGGGCCATTTAAGCGCAGAATATTCACTCCCACATGTAGGAGTTGCTGGAACAGCTCGGCGCCCGGAACTCTCTCCCCTCCCAGGGCAGGGATGTGTTGAATGCGTGGGGCGGCGCACGCGCGTGTGAACTCGGCCCAAGGCCTCCGAGTGCTGGCACGGCCGCGCTGCGCCGCGGGAGTTCTCATGGCACCGCGGCCCTGGAGAGAGGGGACACGCTGGAATGGGCTCTGGCTCTACTGGCAGTGCTCTAAAGCAGCGGAGACGATGTGGCCTCCATGACTGGAGGAGTAAAACTAAAGTAAAACTGAAGTAAAACTAAAATAAAACTAAAGCAGGCTCAGCAAATGCCACCCTCAGTATCGCTCGGCAAAGAGAGGATCCAGCCCTACGTGGTGCTGGAAACCTCATGGCTTTATGGCTTTTTTCACATTTTAGCAGCTGGAATGACCTGATAATATGGAAAGTGATCATTTGTGTGTGCTCAGCCATAAATACACAGCCACATATACACTCTACATTTTCCTTGGATTCCCAGACACTAATTTCTGCCTCCAGAGTGTTCCAGTACTTGGGGTTTGGGTATTGAGTAGTATTAGAGGGTGAAAATGTGAGTGCTGCATATCCTGTTTTCCTTTTCCTATTTGAAACTTGCAGTCACTTCGAGATCTTTGATTTCATCCAGACTCAGCAAACAAGATGAAATCAGAGAGGTGGTCACCCGAACATCTTGAGGGACTGCAGGATTCATCATCCCTAACTTTGGACAACACGGATTTCCTCTCTGTGTACATGAGCACAGAGATTACACCTTAAATGTGCTGTACGTCTGCTCAAAGATCTCCTTTAGCCTGTATTTTATCATCAAGGGGCTGCTTTTAGGGCCGGGCTCAACAGCTTTATTCCAAAACTTCATTAGGGTGAGAAGTTTCCTGTGACTGCAAAGTGAGTCAGTTACTGCATTTAAAAAATCCCTGCAGCCTCCTGGGGTGCTTGGGTGAGTCCCAGAGCTGTGGGGCTCTGTCTGAGGGCACACAGGGATCCCTGTGGCCCTGCTGGGTGTGCTGGCCTTGGCTCCAGATCCTGATCCTGGAGAAGCCTCATGCACCAGAGCTTTATTAGGCACAGAATTGGCAGATCTGTTCCTTGGCACTGGGGCTGAGCTGTTGAATAAGACTTTATTCTTCAGACTTAGGGATGACAGGTTTGACCATACAATGAAATCAGCTTCGTCCTCCTGATACTCTTAAATTTATTTTCTTTGTTTCACAAAAATGTGGGGAAATTACTGGATTTCCAAACATCTCTTCCAAAGGGAGCTGCACTTTAGACCTCGATTTCTGTAGAAGTGCTGGCAAAGGGTAAGAGGAGGGGCAGGAAAATGATTCTGCTAACATAAAATGCTCCAGAATCAAGAGATAGGCATCAAAACCTGATGAGATTTAATACACAAGAAGTTGATTTGGCTTCTGGATTTTGGGATTTGGAATGTACTTGGGTCCTACTTTCAAGATTTTCCTTGCAAGGAAACTTGCTTCCTTTTAATTTAGTTTTTCTGTTAATGCAAGCTGAGACTCTCATGTAATTACTTGTTTCCTGGAGTTGGGGCTTTTAAGTAAATATTAAATATCCAGAGATTTGTGTTAAAGTCCAGAGTTGGCCGTTCTGTTTTATTTTATTTTAGAGAAGCCTTTATTCCTGTACAAAACCTAGATAGCTTTGAAATAGCCCTCGGAAGAGAATTATCATTGGTGTTTGTCAGTTCTACTAATAGCTACTGTAACAGCAGCTGAGATTTTTTTTTTTTTTTTTTTGCTGTGAGAATTTATTCTACTGGAAAAAATTTGGAACACAGCAAAATGTTTCTTTTTGGAGGAGTTGAAAAGCTTCCTCTTGACTTAACTCTGCCTTCCATTATAGTACCCATTATTTATAGTATAAGGCATGAAAGAGCTGAGCTCCATTTGAAAGGCTCAAGTGGAAATAAGATAGTTCTTAATAAAAAAAAGGATTTGGGGGAGGGGTTCACAACAAACTATTTTCATTAGTTTTCATCTCCCCCAAAGTCTGAGGGTTTGGGCTTTTCATGCCAATTATTTGAAATGTGGATATCTCTGAAATTTTTGCCGTACAAACACTCAACTTTTGGCCAGCCCTTTCTATTATTTCACATGAAGATTGTAATAGAAACACGATGATACAATTTGTTTAGTTATAAATATAGTCCTTATTTTCTTGTCCTCTGCTTTTCAATTTTATTGGCGATCCTTTTCAAAAGCAATCGTTGCCGGCCAATACCTTGATGCAACATTAATAAGAACAAAGAGGCTTAAATTATGGAAATTGCTGCCTATGTGACACATTAGTAGTTTTACTCTCCATTTGGCAGATCTATTGTGGATAAAATTGTGTGTGAAGGGATGAAAGGGAAGAAACTTGGATAAGAGTGGTAGTATCTGCTCCAGGATAATGAAGAAGACAGATCCACACAGAGATTTATTTTATTTGCTTTTGGCAATTAGCATGAGCAATGCTGTCTCTGAGAAGCTGGAACTGCCACAGATAATAATGGGATTGCTTTTGAGATGGTTTCTCCAGCTCTCACAACCAGGGATTGGATCAGCGAGGGCCCTGGGGACTCAGCACCACCTCTGGAGGTGCTCTCCTCTGTGCTGCTCCTCACACAAACTTTTAGGCATCCAACATAAGGAGCCCAGGGCAAGAAAAGTTGGCTTTAGATCTGTCATGTGGAAGCAGCCATGCCCTGAGTGATCCATCCCTGTGCTGCTCAATCTCCCCACCCTCCCAGGGAAGAATTCCTTCCCCATATCCCATCTAACCCTGCCTTCTGTCCATGAGAGGCCATTCCCTGTGTCCTGTCCCTCCATCCCTTGTCCCCAGTCCCTCTCCAGCTCTCCTGGAGCCCTTTAGGCACTGGAAGGGACTCTGAGGTGTCCCTGGAGCCTTCTCCTCTCCAGGTGAACACCCCCAGCTCTCCCAGCCTGGCTCCAGCCCTTGGAGCATCTCCAGGGCCTCTCTGGACTCCTTCAGCAGTTCCAGGTGGCTTGTCCTGCCCTTGTCCCAAATACCTGTGGCTGTTTCCAGCAGACTGCACATTCACACCAGGGTTTGGTGTATTTGTTACCTTCGGTGTATTTGTTACCAGGGATCAGCTGAGGCCTGGCAGCTCAAACCCTTTGGGCTGTGCTGGTCCACCTTCCTCCCCAGCAGCTAGAACTACCCAATTCTGACTGGTTCTGGCTTTGATCTGAGATGGAGAACTGCTTCTGCTCTTCCTGAATTTCAAAAAAGTTCTTCTCTGATGTAAATCCTCTGGCTGTCAGCAAGCTGCCGTGACTTGACATAATGCAAATGACACTCAGATGGTCTGAGAGGTTCGAGTAGCCCCGTGGCTGGTGTTTGGCCACTCTGGCTGCTGTGAGCTGGCCTTGGCTCAGCCTGTGGCAGCTGTGGTGAAACCCCCCCGACCCTGGGATGCTCACAGGGCACTTCATGCATTTCACAAGGCCTTGCCAGCTGTCACAGTCCTGGTGACAACTTCAGCAGGTATTTCTCAGTGCTTTTTCAGGTGAAGCCAGTGAGGGACAGGAGGTCAGCGATGCCCTGAGCCACAGGACAGGCTGGAGGAGGAACCAGAGCCAAGGGTTTCCCATCCTGTGGCAGCTCCTAAAACACGCTGTCCTGAAAGGCTGCCAAGGCAGCAGAGCCAGGAGGTGTCTCGATCCCCTGGGCCAAAACACAAGTTGTTGGCTGGCTTCAGAGCAGGAAAGTCGGGGTGCAGGTTTGAGCTGGCTCAGCGGTGAGGTGCCACAAGCCAGCTCCTTGTGGCCCCGGTGACAGAGAACCCCCGGGCGGCCACATCGTCACCGAGGGCTCTTGGCAGCAGAAGCTGTCACCCATGCGTGGGAAGGTGCCTGTGTGGGAGTGTTGAGCAAGATCCTTAAGCTCAAGGGAATGTAAAATCCTTCCCCTTCCTGTCTGTGCTCTCTCTGTGTGTCTGGGAAGGAGAAGGGAGCTCGTGCTGTCTCCTCTCCCTGCCCGGGAAGGTTGGGGAGCTGGGAGCCAGGGACTCGCGCGCCCCATTCTGTCGCAACGTCCCAGCATCAACACCCTCTGATCTATGGTATCCTGAGAGTTTGCAGCTCTTGTGTGGAGATGGAGTATGAATAAGGGCCCCCCAGTGTATTGGGAATCGGGCCTGTGGGTCTCCCGTGTCAAGTGAGTCATAATGTATTAGATCCGAGGACTTCCCCCACGGGTGTTTAGTCTCAACAAACCCAGCTAATTCAGATTTAACTTAGCTCTTAATATGCTACATTGCTGAGTCTTCTAATTAATGCCACATGTTGCAGTCAGCTGTCATACTGAATAAATGTTTACAAAGCTATTAATGTACTGTATTTGTAAACCAGACCAGCTCCTTTTTGGAAATCATGTGGTATGTGTTTTCCCCTCAAAGATGAAAAAAGTTTTTTAGCAATAATGGATACTTTATTTTTGCAGCAACAGCCACTTCCCAGGAATTCATTGCTAACTTTTTTGGGCCGCAGCCATTATCCCGGGGAAGGATGTGGGGAAAAGCGCCGTGTTTTAAACAGAGATGCTGAGCTGAGCCCTCTTGCCATGGTGGGACAAGGGCTGGGAGGATCTGAGCTCCCTGTGCCAGGGGTGATGCCAGGAGGAGGCTGAGGCCGTGCGTGTGGTGGTGGCACTGCTGTCCCCAGCTGCTGCGGTCCCTCCCCTCCACTGCCACGTGAGCGGGGACACCCAGCCACAGCCGAGGGACAGGGACACAGCCGTGTCGTCAAGCAGTCTGCAGGCCAGCTGCCTTCTGCTCTGGGGCCCTCCTGGGGCTGGGGACACGGGCTGGGGACACAGGCTGGGGACACGGGCTGGCCACCGCCAGCCCCACATGGCCAGCACTTGCCTGGCACAGGGACTTGAGCAGCAGGATCCTGGGGGTGGGCAATCCAACCCTATCCCCAGAGCCACTCCCCAACAGCTTGCTCTGCACAAATTCATGTTTTCTGTTTCCTGAGTTTGTTTGGTTGTGACTTGAATTCCCTCCTGGGGCTCCAGGGAAACAGCTTTCTTCTGCTGGGATCCCTGCACTCCTGTTTCATCCCTAATGGGCTGCAGAAACCATAGGAGATGCCAAAGGACTTGAAAGCTTAGGGAGAGTGAGGCTGGGATCTGTGCACTGCCACCAGCCCCTGTGTCCCACCAGCCAAGGCATCAGGCTCAGGCATTTGGGGGTGTTGTCCTAGCTGAAGTCCATGATTCTCAAAGAGCCTATGGAGAAAGGTTTCACTTCAGCAATAATTAAGTAAATTAAAATGGTCTTTTCTCTGCTTTTAACCAGGTGAAATTCAGGCTAATGCTATTTTTGAAGAATTAACAGTGAAGTTTGTTCAGGTAAAGAAAAGCAAAGCAGTTAAGTGAGATCACTAGTGGGGCTCACCATTTTGCCCTCTTGCTGCTCTGGCTCTGGCTGATTTCCCCAACACAGGGATTAGCTCCAGACCTGGACATCTCCAGCAGGGCAAATCCAACCTTCTCCTAGTCATGGTGCCTTGGTGAGAAGCTCAGTGCAGTCTCAGTAGAATGAGTCTAGAACAGGAAAAAATATTCTCACTTAGGTCCTTTATTCATTCTTTTTTCTCTCTGTATGTCCTGCAGCCATCTAATAGTACTGAGCCTGTCTTGGGTTGTGTTTTCCACCCAAAAGGGAATAGATGGTCCTTTCAGCTGGAAAACATTGGAGTACTTTATTGGAAATGATGCTGCACTTAAGGACTGCACCTTACAGCCTTCCTGTTAGTGCCTATTTATGGCTAGACGTGGCTGAGGGAGTGGGAAATCTTTGGTTGCCTGGGCTGGCAGCAGGTGGAAGGTCCTGCTGTACCATGAGGCACTGAGGTGCCATCAGAAGTCACCACCAGCAGCACTAAATTGCCATCCCTGTAAGAGCTGTTACAGGAAATGGCTCATGGCCTTTGCACGAGAGCCTACAGGCGCCTCTGCGGAGGTGGCTTTCATCCTCTCACATCCCCTTGGATCCTATCTTCAGTCCTTGGGGTTTTTTTCCTTACCTGATGCTTGTCTCCCCCTGCAGTGTGATTTCTGTTCTGTTCACCCCACAAGATCTCGCTGTGTGCAGCCCAGAGCTGCGGGCTGTGTGTGCACAGGGACACACAGAGTGCCTCAGCCAGTTCACAGGGCAGGACCTGCTGCGTCCCTCCCTGCCTAGGGCGGAAAGGAAAGAGCATTTGGGGTGGGAGATGGAGCATCTCCATGGCTGGGGCCTTCCAGGACCTTCGAGTCAGTCAGACTCGGATCCATGTGTTTCAGCTTGTGTGAGCCAACCAAGAACTGAGATATTTCCAGTATTGCCTCTGCCTAGGAGCAGTGCCGGTGGAGCTGTCCCTGTGTGCCTGGGTGTTTCCTGTTATCCCCCAGTCCTGTGAACCCCCAGTAGAGCCACTGAGGGGCTGCTGGTGACAGGGAGGGCACAGCCACCGCTCAGAGCCCCACACATGCAGGGAGAAGGAAGCAAGGCAAGCTAAGCTGGCTTTTTATTTAGGATAATTGTTTCCATGCAAGATCCCTTCAGGACCATGTTTTGCGGGGCTACCCCAACCTGCAAACCTTAAAACATCTTGCCCTCCCCACTGGAGCCAAGCACACACCTGCTGTTGCTGTGGAGCCACCTCTTCCATGCCTTTAATCCCCTTTTTCCCAGCCTGCCTTGCCAGTGGAAAGTGTGCTCACGATGTTAAACTTCCCTCATTAGGCTGAACATTCCTCTTTTTAACCTCTTTAACCTGCAGCATTCCCATTGGGAGGACCCTGTCTCCATACTTCTCAACTGCTCTTAATTAGATTGGGCATTTCTTGCCTCCACTGTATATTTACAATTTAGGAACAGGAAAAAATACAGCCTGCACTTAAGGGCTTTCTTCCCTTCGTTCGCTTCCCGTGCTTGATATGTTGGACAGCAGGAGGTGGAAATTTTAAAGCCCAGAGGAGCAGAACTTGTCTGGGAGGACAATCCGAGGCGGTGTGGGTCATTCTTTAGGCAGGGCTGATTTCATATCTTGATGGATTTTTACATCAGCTCTCACTTTTTTTATTTCCATCGCCCTGAGTGCGCATGTCCCTGCACACACACACACCCCCCTATTGTCTGTCGTTTGCTCTTCTCCTGCCATCAGCCTTTTATTATTGTTGATGTCTTTTCATTCCTGATGCCAAACTTGATTTGGAGATCGCAGTACTGAGGGTTTCATTTGGAGCACTGTAGATGGAAAACTGAAGTCCTAAGTGACTGGAGCCCTCAGCCAATCTAATTGTTATTGACATTTGTGTCTGATTGTTCATCAACGGGGATTTGACTTGCAGGCCAAATCATTCTATTACCAGGGTTCCTTTCAGCCTTTTCTCCAACATTAAAAAAAAAACCTCACCCCAGTCAGCAGCAGCAGCAGAATCAATGGCAATATCTGGAGATGTGAGGGGGGGGAGCGAAGCTGGAGGAGATCATGTGCGTCCCGTCTGAAATGCGCGAGCAAAAGATCCGAGAGCCGGCGGTGTTGCCTTACAGGGGGAAAAAGGATCTCATTAACAGACTACCATTTTCATGGCAAGGTGAAGGAGGCAGAGGAAGGAGGGGCTGGCAGGGCTAATTATATTAAGGTCATTTCACCTGTCAAAACTTTCCCTTTAGTGGTGTCCCTGGTGCCCTGGGATAACATCCAGATTTGTCCTGAATGGTGTCTCTGTTCCTGCTTAGGAGCCTTGACTGGTGGGTCGTGAAGCGAGCTGCATGAAAGGAGCCCTGAAGGCACCCTTTTGCCTTCTTTTCACCTCCTGTTCTCCTTTGATTCTGCTTTTCCTCCTCTTGAGTTTCAGGGTGGGTAATGACGAAGCGCCGCAGCAGCTGGCACAGCAAACGCCCCGTGTGCAGCCAGGTCTGTGTCTCCCTGCCTTTCAAACCCATTTGCACCCTCCTGCAATGCCAATTTGTGCCCCTTGAAAGCTCTCCTCTGGAGCAGAGAGGGATGGAGCGAGGCTGATTTTGCTCATTAGGCTAATGGTGGAAACCAGAACGATGCAGATGCAGGGATCAAAACAGAACCAAGGGAAATATTCTGTTTATTCGTTTGAAGGAGGCAGGGGTGAGGGGGTGGCTGGTAAACCAGAGCGTCCTCATCCTGGTGATGAACCCTAGAATTACCTGCCCTCCTTCAGGGGATTGTTCCAAGCCATTAAGTTATTTCATTTTCCAGGAGTTTGGGGGGTGGAAGGCAAATTTCTGCAGTTAATCTTTCTCTCAAGGTAGGTGGAAGCCGTGCAGATGGCCTTGCTTTGCTAACATTAGCAGGTAGAAGTAATTTGGGGAAGGAGACAATGGGAGGAACACAACAAGGTTCATTCAGGATCACGTGTTGCCACAGAAACAGCAGAAATTTCAGAGATCAAAGGCTTCTCCACCAAAAGTTGCTACCTCAATGTGTTGGGCAGCTTGAGAGAGTACTGAGGACGAGGAGGAAGTGAACCTAATTCCCCTGGCCTTGGGCAAACAGCTCAGTGAGTCAGATTCCTCCTGCTGAAGTTGCATTGTTGGCGTTGGGAGATGGATTTGGCTCAACATGCCCTGCCTTTGGGAGATGCTCAGGAGCAGCGGTGAGTCACGAGCGATTGTGACGTGCAGCAGGAGTTGATGAGTTCCCCTAAATCGGGATGCATTTGGATCCTGGGATTAGCTTTCAAGTAGGAAAATAAGCAGAACCACCTAGTTACTAACAGTGCATAGTTACTACTGATGCCGGTGATTTTTGTATTTTCTTTTTATACCCTTTTTATATATTTTTATACCCTTTCCCGTCCCTGTTACCCTCTGCACACACTCCTTGTACCCTGCACAGACACTCCTTGTGCTTTAGCCTTACATGTTTGCAACCCTTGTAGTCTGATATTTAGCTTAGTTTGGGGTCCTGCACAGCGAGGAAGACCAAACATTCATATTCTCTCAGAACTAGAGGCTACAACCTGTTCTCTTGGAACGTGTTTTTGTAAACTAGGCTGTAGTCTGAATTGGGGGGAGGGGTCAGAATAGGGGGCAATTATTCATTTATTAAGTTTCTTGTTGGGGGATTTTGAGTAGATATGCTAATTTTGTGAAGTCCATAAAAATCCAGTACGCGTTGTATGGGGTTCCAGCTCGTTGTTGGCTCCATGGCGTTTTCTACCTTTGATGAGTCTGGGCACCTAGGATCCTATTAAACCGAGGTAAACTCCCTTTTCCCTGTACTACTGTGTCTGTTTCATATTTTTACCAGCCTGTTTAAGGCATCACTACTACCTTTTAATGAATCATTTCAGTGGAGAGATGAGCAGGAGGTGCCGAGCTGTGGGTGCAGAGCGGAAGGGCCTGGTGGGTGCTGCCATTAAGGTTGAACAGTTGGATATCTGCATTTTGCTCCATCAAAAGAGTTAAGTGGCCCCTCATGCTAAAAAGTTTCTTGAGGGCAAAAACCTGCAGTCTGTATTTCTGAGAGTGCCAGGGGGAATTGTTCAAACTGAGATGTGTGTAATTGTCTGTCACACCAACCTCTGCCATTCCAGGCTCTTCCCATCACTTCTAACAAATGAACAACCACGTTGGCATCTGTTTCTGTCTGACTCTGCTGCTTTTCTGCCCTCCTGTCTCCTGAGCCCGCTTAATTTAGCAGCGACATAACTGGCCAGACTCATCTCTGACTCTCTCATTGCTTTGTTCGTTTTTGGTGAGGTCTTTTGGGAGGTAGTTCTCCATAAATACCATTTTCTCATTCAGGAGGTGGCAGGGATGTAGAGGTACCCATCTGATGGTACCTCTTCTGGGCTTTATGGCTTCTGAGGGGCCTTGTTTTGGCCCTAAATAAGGAGGAAAAATCCCCAAGTGAGGAGACTGCTGTGCATCCCCACTCTTGTTGGAATCCACCCTTGGGGCCAGACTAAGCTGCTACTTCCAAAACCTTCCAGACCTATAAAAATCATTGATTTTTCATAGCACCATTTGTAACTTGGGCCTTGAGGAGGATGAATGAACAACTGTAAATGCTATTGCTCTCTCAGGAAAGGACAAGGCAGAGTTTTGATCATATCAAGGGCGATGGGAAGCGAAAATATGTGCAGGGGCTGGCACTTGAGTATCCACGCCGAGCCTCACTGCTGCCAGGTGTTCCTGCTGTCGCTCCCAAGGCAGCGGCGCTTCCAGTGCAGTAACCTGAATCATTTTAAAGAGCAAAGCACAGACAAAGCCCCACATTGTCGGCAGCAGGGGCTGAATAAGAAGACCTTTGGGAGCCCTGCCACTTCTCCCTTTAATCTGATCAGCGAACAGCATTCTTGTAATTCCCTCCAGGTCACTCTGAATTCCTGCAGTTTCTCAGCCAGGTTGAAGCCTTCCCCTCTGATATTAAATAATCTGCAGGCTTAGAGAAAACAACAGAGCAGGAGCAAGGCGAGGCTTAGTTTATCTCAGAAACCAACAGGAAGCTGCTGCGACCCTCTCCCAGCATCTCTGAGACTCAGGAATGTAAGCCTTACCTTGCACTGTGTGTTCTGCTTTTAAAACACTGTGCAAGGTCATTGTGAGAGGATGTGTTGTGTTTTTATCATAAAACACGACCTTTATCTGTTAACTTCAATTATTCCTGGCTTGATTCAGGTGAAGCAGCAGCCTCAGTGGGAGCACAGAGACATGGGACTGCTCCTAAAGTAACAAAAGCAAGGTTGGCTCAGTTCAAATCTCACCTCTGTTGCATTTTGGGGGCACAGCGGAGCCTGCAGACACAGAATGAAGCCACAGGATGAACCAAAAGAATTAAAATTACTTTTGTCCCTCGGTGGGAAATAATGGTGTTGGCCAGAATTCCTTGTTGCAGCTGCCCCAGGAAGGGACTTTGTTCACTTCAGTGGCTTCTGACTCCAGCCTGATGTGAAACTCTAAAGTTTTGAAATGGTGCTGGAGAGACGAGACTGTTTGGAGAAGTGAAGTGTTACTGTGTTTCTGAGGACTTGATTTAGAAACGGAACAATTTTTCTTCCAAAATATACAAGAGAAATATTGCTACCGTGGAAATGCATAGCCTAAAGACTCAAATGACATTAGGTCACTGCTTTCTTTTATCAATAACTTTGAAGTCTTGTCCCAGTTTTCTAATTTAGATTCTTGTGATAAGAGGTTCTCAGCAAGCCTGGGCTCCTGCTAATAATGTTGGGAACACAACTACCAGAAGCAGTTCCAGTTCTGAGGATGGGCCAGGTCCTAAAAGTGACTGTGGGGACTCTGCAGAGACAAACCCCGAGACTTTGGACTGCTTCACTTTTCAGCCCAACTTTTGGACCCAAGGGCATGAGCCATGTGCTTGTTTGATCTTTAAAAGCTCAGCCTGGACTGAATGCACAAGGTGGATTTCACTGATTTACTCTTTGAATTCCCTCTTGGTCTCATCCATTCACAAAATCTTGTGAAAGTTTCAGCTAATGAGATGGAGAATTAAATGAGCAGCTCATAGCTAAGCTTATTTTTGAGCAGGTGCTCCTGGGGCTGAGCCAGCCCTGGGCAGAGCCCATCCTAGTCTGAATGAAATGGAGATGTATGGAGGAAATGCAGAGTGACTGATTTCTACCCGTGCCAGAGTCCAACTCTTTCCTACCGTGTGAGCGCAGCTAGTCCTGGAGAAAGCTGGGAAGGTACAAAGGCTACCCCACCCCCAGGAATTATCTTCTCCTCTGTAGTGTTGGAGGATGCTCAGGGGCGCTCAACAAAAGCTTGGAAAAATGCTCTCCCTGCTCTGAGAGCCAAGGCAGCTCTCGGTACAGCACAGCCACATTTGCCAGGTGTTCTGAGAATTAGGAAAAACAGGATTGATGTGTCCAGGGGAGCTCTCTGGCTGTCCCAGCCCTCCCACCTCCAGGACTGGTCACTGCAGGTGCCCTGAGTGCTCGGGTGTGCCCTGGAGAGTGAGTGTGCTGGGTCATTTTGATGCCTTCAAGTATTTCTAGTTTTTTACTCTTCATGTGTCTGTAACTTGCTGTGGTTCTGTGCTTCTCACAAAGTGCTAAAATCCTCTGTTCCCAGCACCTTTGGCCAAACAAGGCTCTCTGAATACAGATTCAAGGACATACTCATTGCCTTAGGGCCCGAAAATATGTAAACAGCTGTGAGATGGGGGGAGCAGGCCTGGGGTGGTGAACATCATCACCTGAGGGTACGATTGGAGAATTAGAGGCCAATGTGCCAATGGGACAGAACTTATAAAAGGTGAAGGGCTCGTGACCCAGGGTCCATTTTGGGTGTCGTCCCCAACGGGGGACTTTGCTTTCCAAAATATACCTTCAAGGCCTCTGCAGGCCTTGAATAAATTGTCCCCTTTGATACCCCTAATCTGTCTTGGCCTCTGTTTCAGGTGGCCTGTCTTTTAGGCAGCAATCTGTGCTGGAGCCATGGCTCTGGGAGCAGGGGAACCATGGGATCGGTGCTGGCTGGGCACTGCCCCTGCCTGCCTGAGCCGTGTGTGCAGGGCAGGACCTAAGCCCCGAGAGCTACAGCTCATTCTGTAATTAATTAGTGATTGCTGACCCCGGGCAGCTCCAGCCGCTGACAATAACGAGATTGCAGCCTGTGCTGGAGCAGCCTCCGCGCCCTCGCCGCTCTCATTTCGCTGACTGCAACCCCTGCAGCAGAGACAGGGCTGCTGGCAGGGCAGGGAGAGCCTCCTGCTCTCCATGGTTTGGCTCTGCTCCCCTGCGGAATTAGCCCTTGGCTGTCACCCCACCCTCAGTGGCTCCTGGCCCCAGGGCATTGCCCCAAAGGCCTCAGCAGTGCACTCACCCAAATCTCCCATCCAACCCACTCACCAGGTGGGGCTGGGACGGGAATTCTTCGGGAATTCTCCACAATGCCCTCTGTAGGCTCCAGATGAACAGAGCAGCAGCTTTGCAGTGTCAGGGGAAGCGGGAAGGGGCTGGGGCTGCAGCAGGACACGGGGAGGACCTGGCCGTGGTTCCCGGGGTGGATCCCGGTGGATCCCGATGGATCCAAATGGATCCCAATGGATCCCGGTGGATCCAAATTGATCCCGATGGATCCTGGTGGATCCAAATTGATCCCGATGGATCCTGGTGGATCCCGGCTGTGCCAGCTGTCCGGGAGAGCTGTGCCGCCAGGAGGTAAGCTGGGAGCTGTGCTAGCGTGTTTTCCATCTCACACGGGGGTGCTTTCACACTCAGAATGGTTCTAATTATCTGTTGGAAGATTTTGAGAGCTCCCAGGGTAGCGCAGAGGCCTCAGTCAGTGTTTCCTAGCTGAAGGCATCCATGGATGTGTGTTCCTCGCCTTGCTCACAGCCCAACCTTGCATCAGGGCCCGTGCCAAGTGCCTGGGTGGCTCCTTGGTGGCTCTGGTCGTGGGTCTCAATGCTTGGCAGCTCCAGGCATGTTGGAGTTTGCACCAGGCTCTGTGGAATTTGCAGAGAAGTGGCTGTTTCTCCTAAATTATCACTTATTATTTTGCCTTGCAACTTTGCAGTGCACATAACCTTGCAGGGACAAAACCTCCTTTGTGGGAATAGCAGAGTGACTCCAGCAAAAGGGGATTCAGCTGCAGAGGGACTTGTGGCTGTAGCTGCAGCCCTGTGCTCCTGTCTGTTGTTACACTGTGCAATTCCCACTGCTCAGCGTCCGTTCTGTGACAAATCTTGAGCAGGGAAAGACTCTCCCCTGCTTTTTTCCTGGAAGAAAGTATCAGCAGATGCTGCTGACTGACTGAACTCACACCTCCAAGCAGGAAAAATCAAAGGAACAGATTCCCTTCCCTGCTTGGCCTCAGACTTTGTCTCATCTGGGTGAGCTGTGTGAGGAACTAGTCCAGAATATTTTTTGAAAGTATTCACAAAGTCATGCTGGTGGTGGAGGCGGAAGGAAGGATCCCAAAGGAGTAACCTGGGGGGTGATATCTCCTGCTGAGGGCATCCAACATGATCCATGCATTCCCACAGCTCTGAATGCTGCTCAGTATCACCGCTCGTCACCCAAGTGTCACCCTGCATGGCTTTGGAGCTCAGCTCTGAGGTTCAGCTCTGTCCCTGTGCCCCACAAACACATTTCTGGAGGCCCCACACACCTTCTCCTCCCCGCTGGGTGCCACAGGCTGGGCGGGCACGGAGCAGCGAGCGTGGTGCAGTCGGGTCTGGCGCAGAGGGAGAGCACAATAGAGCAGGGCCAGATGTTGGCACATCCGTGGGGAAACAGAGTGGCCAAGAGCTGTCACCAGGACAAGCAGAGCCTTGATGGATCAGTCCAGCCCTGTCCCCTGCTCTCTGCAGCTGCCTTCCCACCCTCAAACCATCCCTCCCATGGGCTCTTCCACCCATTCCTCACATCTGTTGCTCTGATTTTCTGATATTCGTGGAGGTTCGCGGAAGCTCACAGGGAGGTCAGGCACTCAGCACACAAGATGGCAAAAAGAGAGACTTTATTTACAAGAACTTCTTTATATACTCATTAATGATCTAATAATTATTGGTCAATAGTTTTTCCACCTCCTATAATGATTGGTTACAACGCTAGAGCATTGTACCAAAAGCAGAGATTAGAAAACACAAGAATGCAACTTATCTCTATTCTCCATGAGAAAGAAGAGAAAGATTTTAAAACAGTGCAACTACAACATCCTCTGCAAGGCCCTGAAGGAATTGTAACAGGCCTGACATTGCTCCAGATTGGGATCACTGCAGGGGGCTGTTTCCATTTCTCTCCAGTACCTGGGGATGTTTTACAGGGAAAAGGTGGAGAGGCTCATGGTGTTGGGTGCTCGGAGTGCACACGGGCAGAGCTGCCGGGCTCTGCTGCTCTCTGCTCGCACCCACCCTGCAAATCCATCCCAGGGCGGTTCTTCATCAAAGCTCCCATGGTGTGATCCGATACTCGCCTGTCCTTGGGGAAAGAAAAAGCACTGAGTGATTCCTTTTGTTTTAAGCTGTGTAATTGGTAAGGAAAACATATCCTCTTCTAGTGGCTTTTCTTTTATTGTCATGTTTAGGAAGTTTTTTCGCATGTCATAACATTTTGTCTGTTTTTACTGAAATCCTTCCATGAAGGAATGATTGTTTGCACAAACAGACTGACATGTTGATACAGGCTGACAACTGCATGGCTAAGACCAAAATAAAATGTAAAGTAAACACATTTGCATAAGTTTATAATCTGACCCAGTTCTTACGAAGCAGAGGAAATGGGGAGATGTGAATCTAAGCAACTTATCTTGCATCTCCCCTTTCTGCTGTGCCCCTCATTCTTAACCTCTGCTCCGTGAGTGCCATGGGAGAGTTGTCTGATTTTTCCATTCAGATTTGAAACAACAGGTCCCTCTTGTAGTTCACTTGTGGTTTTGTTTTGCTTAGAAGGGAGGGCACAGAGGAGGGAGCATTCCTGGTTTTCCCCTCATGTGAAACTGGTTGGTCTTTTCATCCTTTTTCTTCTCGGTTACACTTTAAAAGGCTTCTGTCAGTGTATTTTCCATCACTTTAAAATTGCATTGACACGCCGCTGTTTTGTCACAACTGTGTAGCATCACAAAATGCTGATTTGGTACTATCTATTTTTGGTCTGCTTGTGGCATGACTTCCTTAAGGATTTTGAGATCAGTGCCTCTTTTTCCAGATGAGAAAACCAGAGCGCAGAGCAGTGATTTCCTTTTGGACGCAGATCACTGCTGTCCTGGCTGAGTGAAGTGAGATTTGTTAGTTCTCAGCTGCCTGGAAATGATACAGCTCCCTTGGTGATGTGTGTGACTGGAAACGAGCCCTTGCCCAGGCGCCAGGAGTTCATCCAACAGTTTGTGGCATCAGTCGGGTCTGAGTTGTTGGTTGGCTTTCACGAAACAGCTCCCAAAAACTGTGAGTCCTAAAAATACCATTTGAAGGGCCTCCTCTGAACCTGGCTGTCCCAGAGGGAGCCAAAGGGCCCTTATTTTTAAAATTGCAATTAATCCATGCTGCACAGTTGGCGAGAAGGAATGAAGGAGGTCTTGTAAAAATAATGTTGAGTCCTTGTAGCAGAAAGATGCTTAAACCCGACTGCCACAGGGTGAAGATGGACTCCAGGTCCCTCAAAGGACATTTCAGTGACTTGCACAGTTTCTGTGCGTGATTACACATCTCTGTTGGCGTTCCTACAGCAACTGAAGGCAGAGGAATTTCTAAATTCAGCGTTCAGTCTCTGAACTTCAGAGGTCCCTGAGCGCTCTGCAAGTCTGTACCATCTGATGTCCATGGCCCCAACCATTGCAGCCGGTAGTGGAGGGGCAGAGTTCACTTTTCTGTCAGCTTCGAACAGAACCATTTTGGTTTTGATTAGGAGGAGCCAAGTGGTGCCAAATGATCTGACTAACAGAGCCCTGCGTGAGCAATCCTTGCTATGGACAGAACACAATAATAGTTTCCAAAATTCTTGAAGGAAGCTCAAAGCTGTGGTCTCTCAGGGCATGAGCAATTCAGATGCGCAGTCATTCCGTGTGTGAATTTCTGGGAGAGAGTGGGATTTGGGGGAATATTTCTTTCTGGGTTTCCTTTTGCCTATTTTGGGCAGTTCTAGGTTGGTGAGCTGCCATCCCTGCCTTGCTTTCGTGGTCATTATTTTAGGAGCTGATATTCGGTCCTTGGAGGGTCTCACAGTGACCCTCTTGTCACCCTCCTTTGGGGGTCCTAGCTCTCCGTCAGGTTTGGCCAGCTGAGCTCTGCTGGAGCTCCAGAGCTGTTTGAAAGCAGCTGTTTTCCTGCTGGCCCCAAGTTCCAAGGGGAGCTGGAGGGTGAGAGCTCCATTGGTCACCGTCTGTCCCCACGGTCACCTGGGGGGACTTTGCCAGTGGCACTGCGAATGGGGAGAGTGGCACAAGGGTGCCTTGTCACAGCAGCTCTGCAATAACTGGGGAATGTTATTTAAGGGTTTTTTCCTATGCTGCTGCACACACTGGTAAAAGTCTAACCAGAAAAATATGTGTTTATGAGAATCCTAGACACAGTGTCCCCACAGCCAGACCCTTCACGTGTCTTCATTTTGTTGGATTTTGGATGTGCCTCTCTCTTGATGGGAATTGCGCACCCAACCTTAAAAAGTGTCAAGATATTCAAGATTTATGAGCTGTAATTTTGATTTCCAAGAGGCACCAATGGGGCTGTGACATCCAAATTATCCGTGCAATATGCTTGTGCTATGGCTAGTGCCGGATCTTCTGAAAGGGTGGGGTTTGGGTAAATATCCTAAAAGAGTTAGAGCAAAAATACTGAGTTTGGAGGAGAAAGAAGGTCTGGGAAGGGGTTGATTTACATTTCTATTTTGTCATTCTGGCTATTTTTCTGTGACACACATTCACTATAGGACATTGGTACTAATCTCTGATGTCACATGTTGCAGGTTTTGTGGCTTTTACAGTTTTCTTACATCTTGACTGAACTGAGGGAGCTGGGCTGAGAGCTGGGAGTGTTCACCTGGAGAAGGGAGGGCTCTGGGGAGAGCTCAGAGCCCTTCCAGTGCCTAAAGGGCTCCAGGAGAGCTGGAGAGGGACTGGGGACAAGGGATGGAGGGACAGGACACAGGGAATGGCTTCCCAGTGCCAGAGGGCAGGGCTGGATGGGATATTGGGAAGGAATTGTTCCCTGGGAGGGTGGGGAGGCCCTGGCACAGAGAAGCTGTGGCTGCCCCTGGATCCCTGGCAGTGTCCAAGGCCAGGCTAGACAGGGCTTGGAGCAACCTGGGACAGTGGAAGGTGTCCCTGCCATGGCAGGGGTGGGGCTGGATGGGCTTTAAGGTCCCTCCCAACCCAGACCATTCCATGTTTCTCAGAAATTGGGAGGCCTAAGTCTTTGTTTGCAGGTTTTGAAGGTGACCTGGAGTGAAAGGGGACAATGTCATGGCCAGAGCTGAGCCAGTTTATGCAACCACCCCATTCTCTCCCTGGCCTTGCTACAAGCTTTCTGAGAAACTATAGACCAGTCACATATTTCCCTCCTCTGCCCTGGCATTATTATTTGGGAATTAAAAATAATTAGCTGTTTTTTGCCTATTGCATCTGTTCAGACCACAGCTAACTGGAACTTGACTTTCCACTCTGCGGCCAGACACAAGAGCAAGACGTTAGTCTGAGCATTTGGCTTGTCTGATCATTTTCATAGCTAATGGATCAGATAAAACCGAGCACAACAAGAACACGTCTCGTTCCTGACTCTGCTCTAAAGGTTGGCTTGACAGTCATGTATTTCTGCACCAGTGGAACTTTTTCTTTCTAAGCCACTGTAATTGTGCTGCTGCACGCGTGGGTGGGACTGATTTTGGACTGGAGATGTTAATGGCTCGAGCGTGGTGTAGGACTCCAAGAACAAAGGACTTGGCAGTTTGACTCCAGATCACAAGTGGGAGATGATAAGGGCATTATTGAAGTCTTCTGGATATCATATGATACATATCAAATTATCTGAGTCCCCTGATGAAGGAGGTGGCTAAGAAATCCAGCCTAGTGGCAATTCTACCACCCCAGCTCTCCAAGTTCACTTGTCCAGAGATAAAAAGATATTGAAGAGATGCATACCTCTTATTTTTTAACAACCCTTTTTTTCTCCCCTGTGTCTCCCAGGTCACGTGCAGGGGTTTCATGTCACTGTGCTGGGGAGGAGCACGGGGCTGGAGCTGGGGAGTATTTCCCTGATCATGCTCACGCTCCAGACCATTTACACGAGCTCTGCAAATCCAGTGCTCTGGGAATATGGTTGGGATCTGCTAGAATAAACTAAGCTGCTTCCACGAAATGTGGGAGCAATGAGTCACATTGCACAGAGTGACTTACGTAGAAAACTCCCTGCTAGGTGTCAGAAGAAAATGTGTTTTGTGCCTGCAGCCTCTGCGGTTGGGCAACACATGCTGCAAAAATGTTCTGGATGTGCAGGAAAGCAGCAAGAGCTGGGAGCTCTGAGCAGATCCCAGGAACACACCAATCCTGCACAAATGTCCAGAAACTTCGCAGTGGGAAAAGAGGATGTTAAATAAACTCAGATTCCTGGCAGTGTTTGACAGGGCTGTGGTTTGTCCCTTTCTAAGGGGATTTGTTGGGTACACCCTGGTGCAAGTTTGGATGGTGCTGCTGCTGCTCGTGGCAGAACATTCAAGATCCCAAACTCCCTCCTTCCCCATTCCCATCACAGAACCCCTTGAGGAAGGGAATAGCCTGATATTGAAATTGTCTGTAAGCTAGTTAGATCAGGATCCCTAAACTGCTGCGAGGGCTGTTGGATAATACATGTATAATTTTTTTTTATGGCTTTTTATGAAAAAGGAAGTCAGGCCCAGGCTGGTGAGACTGGAAGAGCAGGGAGTGGATTGGCTGTCAAGGGTCAGCCTCCCAATAGCCCTGTGATCAAAGGCTGCTCTCAGCAGCATGAGTTTATAGGCAGCCAAGACAAACAATGAACAACTTTATCTCCTTTCAGAAAAGGGAAAAAAAACCACTTAAGTTCCAGGAAACCATTTCTGGACCAGACAGATTTTGGTTGTTATTCCCTTTCTCTCTCCTAGTGCAGCTCTTTCTAGATAAGGGATGGTAGCAGGGAGGCAGCAGAGCAAACCCCAAACGTGAACCAGGTTGTGCCCTATTCTCAGGTGCTGAAAATTGGTGCAGAGCTGGGGAGCTCCAAGCAGCAGGACCAGTTCACTCCTGCTGAGAATCTGGCCTTCACCAGCAGCTGGCCCTGGAAAAGCAGCAGGAAACTCTAAATTGAACCTTGGCCATTTCCCCTGTTCGATCCCTTCTCCAAAGGTGTTGCCTCATTTGTTTGCAGTTGGAATCTTGCCTGCTTGGCTGTCCCAGCTGGGCCTCCAGAGTCAGCTGGTCACAGCACAGCTGGCCAGCTTTAAATGCTGCCTGCAGCCTCAGCTCGCTGGGTAATGTGAGCGGACGGGAAAAACATTTTGGGCTCCTGTGTACTTGATTATTTGTTCGGGAGGGAGAGGAAGATATGAGAAGAAAGCCTCTTATTCCTAAAATGGAAAAAGTTGCAAAATGTTTCATTGGGTTTGGATCCGAGGGAGAGGAATCTTCTCAAACTGCAGAGTGTTCTTGATTTAGGATTTCCTGTTGGATGTGTTTCAGAAAGCTGTTCCAGTCAGAAGTGGCCAGATTCTCAGCTAGAATGGATGTGTAAAGCTCTGCTGATATGAATCCATGGAGCACTTTGACCCCAGCCTAAGATCTTAGGCCGAGGTCTGGTCATGGATTGCAAAGATCTGCTGCTGTTCATGGGCTCAGGGCAGGACCAAATCCAAACAGAAGCAGCAGGTCTGAGGTTCAGAGCTGTGTGGGTGTTTAATCCCCTCCTGTGCCGACACCCCCTGCAATTTGGGGTTCTTGGAAGATGTCTTAATTCAGGACTGTGAGGTTTGTTTTGGTGTTATGCTGAATGGGCCTGGTCAGATCAGTCTGGGGGAAGGCAGGAAGTCCCCCAGCCTTCCAACCAAACAGCCTGGGGGGTTCCTGTGGGCATCACTGCTCTCTGTACTACATATTTGTACCCTTCTACACACTGAGCGTGGAAAATACTGTGAGAAAAGCTTTCTGAGCCAGGGTTCAGTGCTGAGAATAGAGGCAAAAAAGCCCTGGGGGCTCAAGAGAACATATTTCCATAGTCTTTCCAGATGTCCACACAAAAAGTAGTGGAGAGTTGGGCGAGTATGGCCATTTCCAGGGATGGGTGCTCCTGAAACCATAATGGGGAATTATGTTTAGGTTCAGAGCCATGGGAATGGAGCTGCTCCCAGTGAAGGGTGAAACAGCAGAACTTCACCTTCTCTTCTTCCCATGTCTCTTACCTTTCCAACCACCACAGCAAGGAGCAGCTGCTGGAGACCCCCATGTGAGGAGAGGATTTCCAGGGCTGGGACAGGAGGGCCCTAGATTCTCTTTCCTTGGCTGGCACCGCTGCTCCAGGGATTCCCAAATCCTGACGTTCGTTCCACACCTGTCAGCAAGGGCTGGGCTGTGTCCACTGCTGCGGTCTCCCCTTGATGTCTCATTCTCTCTGTTCACATCCTTTGTGTTCCTCTGCCTTTCTCCCACTTCAGAGTCAACACTGCAGCAGCTCGAGAATGACAGCAAAAAATAAGTGACTTTATTTTGATGAACTTTATTGACTTCCAGGCCTTTGTTTTCAGCCTGTCACATTCAGTCTGCTGCTCCTGCTCCTGGAGCTGCTGAACTCCAGAGGCACCAGAGCTCCCGCACCTGGCACCTCCAGAAGGTCTAGGAGAATGAGGCACCCACCTGCCGAGGGAATTTAGTGGAGTTGGAATCTCCCGTTCCTAGAAGGTGCCTGTGACTCTCCCAGCGAAACGTGCAGCGTTTCCCGGCGTGGTTCATTATTTATACAGCATTTCTGCATAATTACCAGCCCGTGTGAAGGTCTCAAGGTGCTCTGCAGGTGCCAAGGCGTGAGCTCACCTGCACTTAATGAAATTCTGGTGACCGATAGACCTGGGACTTGCCCAGGGCACAAAGCACTGGGCAACGTGAGCAGGCTCCCTACCTCCACCCCGGTGAGTTACCCCCATTCCGCTGCTCCAGAGAAGCTGGAAATCCAGTTTAACCATCTGCATGGGAATTCCCCTGTAGCTGGAGGGGATGGAGCATTCTCACACCCCAGCACCGAGGGTGCGGTTGAGGTGAAGGACGCATGCGTGGGATTCGAGCGTGCTGCCTGAGCCAGGCTGACCCCCAGACTGCCCCTTGGGAATTGGGACAATTGGGCAGGACTCAGCTGTTCCCCAGGGCTGGATGGTGTGTCCTGAGCATCCTGGGAGCTCAGTGGCTGTGTTTGTGCTGGGATGTGGCTGAAGAGCTGTGTCTGACGTGCAGGTGCTGGGAATGTTCCCCATCTCTCTGGGTTAGAGGAGCTGTGCAAACCTGGGTGTCATTTGCTCTGGAAGTGGATAACAGAGCTGGATTGTTCTTGAGCAGGACAGGCTTTATGACGGGGGAAATACTCTCAAAAACAGCAAATCTCTCTCTACAAATAGGGACATTTCTAAACTAGCTGTAAGCACCCTCAAAGATTTTAGCAGTGGTTTGCAGCACAGCACTGGGAGGACCTGGCTCTCCAGAATTCATCTCCAGAACTCATACTGGAAGTTGTGCCATCTTCCACTGTCAGACAGCAATTTGGAAAGCCCCAGGTGTTGAAAAACACGAGGCAGCAGCGTGTGCCCCAAAGCTGGGGGGAAACCCACAAAGCAGTGAGAGCCAGGCCAGACCTTGGACCACCACTGGTGTGCAGGGCTGGGGTTTTTTAGCATCTGCATTTATTATTTCTGCATTTATACAGATTTCTTCACAGAAATAGCTCAGTGATTTGATGGAGGAGCTTGTGGTTCCTGCTGTGCAGGACAGGGGATCTGGTGCTGCTCTGGGGTCACTGGTGGCACAGTGGGAGCTGAGAACATCACCTGGACAGAGGTGATTTGTTCTGCAGAATGGAGATCTGTTGCCAAACCCCACAGATCATTGCATAAGAACATTTTGGGAGGCCAACATTAAGGTTATTGCAATAAGGGGCTTTTAAATTTATTTTTCTGACAAGGACACCAATGAGAGCAGCTCAGGGGAGCTGACAGGATCTCAGTAGGACATCCCCATACAGAGAGGGCAGCACTTGGAGACTTCTTTGTGCTGGCTGTGAAGACCATTCTTATGACCCAATAGTCAATATCTTGGATAAATCTGTATCCAGCAATGAAGTCTGGATTGAGTTAGAATTGCCCAATGACCTATTAGTGCAGTGTACTTGTTATTTTTCCTGGCATGCTCCGATTTTTCTCTGCCCCTCATGGATTTTTTTCTCCAGTTCACAGATAGCTGGGAAAATGTGCTGCCTTTATTTTCTGCATGGCAGAAAATATCTTCATCTTCTGCTTTCTTTTCTTTTTTTTTATTTTAAGCATAATTAACAGAGCAAAATTGCTTGCAGATTCTGCTTTTCAACGGTCCAAACACGAACCGTCGGTTTTGCTTTGGGGTTTTTTTATGGCTGAATTTTGGGAGAGAGAGGGGATAGAAGCATTAAAATTACCTGCTTTTCTGTAATGGGTAAAAACAGGAACCTTTTCATGAAAATTCACTGACGACAGTGCTTTTTTCACGGGGAGGAGGGAGGGTTAGGGTAAAGAGCAGAAAGAACAGCTTGAGTTAAAACTCCTTTTGGCAAGTGAGCGCACATCGGCACACTCAACAAAATTCCACCCTGCCTCTGCTCTTGCTGGATGGAGTTGGACGCCGCTAACCTCCCCAGTGCAGTTTCTTTTGCAAATATGGTTTTCATTTTGCCTGTTTTGCTGCTGTTCAGGCCCTTATCAGTTCCTTGCTTGACAAGAGATGCTTCTGCTTTTTCTTCTTATTCGTCCTCGCCTCGCGCGGTCAAACTCGAGCATTTCCCATCACTGTCGGGTTGTTTCATCGCAGACCAAATGGTTCCCTTGCCTGTCCCCCCTCCCCTGCTGTTGAGCTTCGTGATGGGGAGTGTAGAGGAACGAAAATATAGAGCTCATTTATTTTTAAGTAACTGTAACTAATGGCTTGATCAGCTAACGTAGTGGAAAATATGCAAACTGCTTGGAGGAGAGTGGATGTTAAAAATGTAACTACAACATTATTGAGACATCTTTCATCCCTAATGACAGACTGAATAACAAACATGTCAGAAACTTTGTTGCTTCTCTAAGCAAAACCAAATAATTGAATTTATTTTCACTGATGGTTTTGCCTTTTACATATTCAGCTCCTCATCCATTTTGCTGTAGCCCTTGTCAGATCTCTTTGAAAAAACAGATTTTTTTCTTAAATGGTAGAGTGAGCAGGGGGACAGGACTTCTTCGTACCTCCCTCTCTTCTCTGCCACACACTTTTTTTGGCTTATCACATAGGATCTATTCTCGTATGATTCTGGTGTATGATTCTCTCCATCAGGTCTGTGTGCTGTTGTTGTTGTCTCTGCTCCTTGAGCACATCCATGGTTGATGTGGATTGGTACCAATTTTTTAATTCCTCAATAATTATATTATTTTGCATCAGCTGATGGTCTGGTCCCCATCCTCTGGAGCTGTGAAACTTCTTGTCCAGACCTTTGTATGAATCAGGGGCTGCTCCCTCTGCTGTGGCCGGCGGGCTCTTTTCTGCAGAACTCCCATGAGCAGCACAGGAGAGTCTACCATGGGATCCTTTCTCACGGGAAATAAGGGAATCAAATCCCTTTCTGCACTGGGACACCCTTGGGAAAGCGTGAGTTCTCTTTCAAGGCATCCTCCCCAAAAGGCAGGTTGGTTGGATTTCCATCCATCCTTCCCCGATGGAGGGGCTGGGGAGGCCCTCGTGGCTTCGTGCCTGCCGCACCTGCCAGCCCCTGCAGCTCTCTGCTCCAAATTGCTCCTTGCCCTTCTTGGCACCGGGAGCCAAACCTGCAGCTCTCCCTCTCCACAAGGGAACCCCGGAGCTGGCCCACGGCTCTGCACAGCGCTGGGGACACGGCGGCTCAGACACATGGCTCTGGCATGTGCGTTTCATTTTAATTGAACGCAGAACTGCAGCAAACCGTTCCACCCACAGGTGAGATCCTGGAAAACTGACTGCCCAGAGCTCTGCAGCTTTCAGCCTTCACGCTAACGCACGGGCCCAGCTGGCTGGAGATTAAAGAGCACAGTCAAAAACCAAAAAGCATTTGAAATTGCACCACTGAGCTGGCAGGAAATTCCAGCTTTTTGTAGATGTCGGAGGCGTTGGAACGGCGAGGAAGCAGAAGGTAAAATTCCAGGGTGAATCGCATCATCAGCGTTTCAGCCAAGCCTCGGACATGGGCTGTGCATGGAGGGGGGACTGTCCCCACCACTCCTGATCTTAGGCAGGGGGGAAGAGAGGGAAGAGCATCCTGGCTCACAGCCTGGCTCCCGCCTCAGCTGTCTCTGTGCACGAGAGGCTCTGGGCTCGGTGTGAATCCCAGCGCGGGGCTCGGCACTTGCTCTGGGGATGGAGCTTCCAGCCCTGTCAGCCTCAGCCAGCCCCAGGCGTGCCAGAGATCTCCAGGGCAGATTGGAGGCTTTTGCAGTGCTCAAGATAAACGTTCCCTTGGCTCCTTGGACTGGCTTGCTCATAGTCCTGGAAGATAACTCGCAGTTTAGAGGGTTTTAACTGCTCTGGAAGGAGTCAGTGTTTGCTGTGGATTGATCAGAGAGGACATCTGCCTGCAAGGAGCAAGGCTGGGAGACCAAGAGGACTAGATGGTTTTTTGGACCTTTACCCTTTATTAGTGCAGGCATGTGTGGGCCTGAAATGAGACTGTTGGTGAACATTGACTCCCAAATCCTCCTGAAAATCAGTGCGACTTCTCATTCCCTTCCCCTCCTAAATGGGCTGCCAAAGATTATCGCTCCAGCAACAATGCTCAGAGGCATCTGAAGAACTCGAGGCCTCCTGTGAAGCCATTGGCACCAATGGGAGACTTCAGCTTCCTCTTCTCTCATCCCCTTTCCTCCCCCCCTCACCGAGAGCAGATCGAGCCCTGCCAGCATGAGCGGTGGAGAACAGAATCTGCATTGACGACAGATGGAACGAATGTTATGGATGCATCACAGGCCCCGAGCTGTTGTGCCACATAAATCAGGAGTAAAACTTTGCCAACTCAGAATGCTTCACAGGACTAGACCATCAGCCAGCTTAATGTCTGGCTCTGCAACCCCAAAATTGCATGGGCCAAATAAAAAAGTAAAATAAAGTGAATGCGTGTGCCCTCAGTCGAACTTGCAGCCAGCAGGGCTGGCTGGATCCATCCCATCCTGGAGATGAATGTGTCTCTGTGATAAGTGACTTCTGTGAGATAATTCATGGTTTGGAAGCCTCCAGCTGCAGCGCTGGGCCGTGGATGCTGCAGATGAAGTGTGAGGTCCCAGGCTGCAGATGCTATCGGAGCTCCGCAGGCGGCTGGCTGTGTGTGATGGCCAGCGCAGCCACCCACCCTGACTGCATCCCGAGCAATCAGAGCACCCAAAAATGCTTCATCTTGCTCTCCTTGCCTGTGTGCCAGCGCCTGGACCACTCCTTCGCAGAGAAAAGCTGGAACCACACACAACCACTGTGTGTGAGAACTCACTCGCTCAGGAAAGCTGCTTCCCATGCGCTGCATAAATCCCAAGTGGTTGGATTTAAAACACAAAAAAAGAGGCAAATAAAACGATTTGCTGTTAAAATTATGACTTGGCAGCCCCATGGATGTGCATGGGATAGAAGTGCCTGCAACCTTTTTAGAGGCATAGTCGCCCTTTGGAAAATGAACTTCCATTGAAGCAACAAGGCTTCACCCTTCTCAGTGGGTTTTTGGCAGCGTGAAGGGAAGAGGAAAGGACCGATCCCTTCAGCTTTCTCACTGTCTCAGCAATGATAAAATGAAACATTTCAAGGCAGCACTTCAGATCTCTGACAGCTGTGGTAGCCTGCTGTTTACAGAAGACATCCTGTTGTTCAAGGGAGACACTTCTGCCTCGCTGAAATGAGGGGGTTTTAAATTCTTTTCCCCTCCTCACTGCTGCTTTATGCAATTTCCAGTCCAAAAGGCAGTTTCAAGGGTGACTCTACAGATTGTGGAGTTTGTAACAGCAAGTTCTCCATCAAAATGCAGATCTAACTTGCAGGAAAACTACCCTGGCACCCACACGGGGCTGAGCACCACTTGGAAGGAGGAGAGAAAGCCTTGATGGTCATGGAAACTCTCAGTGCAGGGCCGAGTCCAGCACGGGAGTGTATCCTCCTGGAATTGCATCCCAGCCTGCAGCACGGCGGCATGAATCACAGAGAAATGCCACCCCAGGGAACAAACTGGTCATTGTTTGAAGGAGCTGATGGCTCCTGGACAAGCACAAGATCACTGGGGAGGCAGGGAGGGAGGGAGGCTGCATCCAGCTCTCTGCATTCACGGCAGTGCTGCAGGAACACGCCGGCGAGGCCGGGCATGCTTTGCTGCCTTCCCAGGAGAAAAACCATTTCCCTGTGATTCTGGTTCCTTGATCTTTCAAAATAAACAGTTGCTTTGTACTGAGAAAGAAAAAAAAAGAAGGAAAAAAAAAAGTACAGCCATTGGTGTGCTGCAAAGCTTTTTTTTGGGAAGTAGGGAATGTGGGGACTTCCACCTGCTGGCAGCCCCTTTGGTGCTCCGCAGGGGCTTCGGAGCCTTCCTCTTCTGAGCAGGGTGATGGGAACGATAGCTCTGAGCCTCAAACAGCTTCTTCAGCTTTGCTTTTTCAGCTTTGGGTCTCCAGACTGCCGCGCACTGAGATTTTCCCCAGCCTCGCGGGGGCTCATGGCCCTGTTCAGCTGTTGCTTTGCCTCTGGATCAGGAGAGCTCCCAAGGGCTCTGTCAGAAGCTCAAGGACACCAGAAGGATCAGCAGCAGAGCCAGAATTAGTGCCTCACAGCCCCGTTACCGGGTGCTGTGGAGTGGCTGGAGAAGGAGGAATTTTGGTGTTTCAGTGAAAGGTGAATTTTGATGTTTTGGTGCTGCTTTGCTTGGCAGAGGCTGTAAGACCCAAGGGCAAGGCCTAGTTTTCCTCTGTTGGATCTTCAGCAGGAACCAGGTGAAGATCTCAGTCTTTCTGTGATGAGACACCAAACGGGAAACCCTGCGAGCACCACCCTGGCATCCTTTATTCCCATGTACGATGCCCCAGGAGCTGTGACCTTAGAGGCCCCTGATGTCACCAGGGAGCAATCCCTGTGTGCATCCAGCCAGGCTGGGTAGGAGAAAGGCTGAGTCCCACAAGCTGATGGATATCTTGCACCTCCGGCCACTGATTTAAGGGGAAATGTGTCGCCGTCCTCCTGTCTCCCGACAAAAAGCCTTAGATGGAAGAAACTGGGAGATCTTATAAGATCTGTATCAGGGGACTTGCTTTCAAGTGACAGCCGCGTCTTTAATCCAGCAAAATCTTTCTGTTTCTATTGATGCCCTACAATAAAAACAAAAGTAAAGAGAGGGAAGAATTAAGAACAGGGAGACTTGCTTTTAAAAGGCTTATAAAAATACATATAAAGCGAGAGACGATGAGAACAAAGGGGTAATGGAAGCCGACAGACAGTTCTCATGCCATTAAAACTGCATCTCAACAAAAAAAATAAAAAACCCTCTCAAAAAAAAATAGTTAATCGTTATTTGGGGGGGTGGGGGAGTGTTTTTATTGTGAACATGTGCAAATGGAGGCTTCAGCCATATAAAACCCCTGCCCACAATAAGTATATTTGTGTAGCAATTAATGTGAGATCACAGGCTCGGCTTTTGCCAAATAGTCGTGTCAGCATGGGGTACATTATGTGTGTCAGGAATCCAGTTTCCAAATGTGGAAGACATTGGGCCACTCGTAATTAAATGTTTTGTCATCGCGGGGCAGAGCCGCATGCGCCTCGGCTGAGCCGAGCGCGGCACCTCCAGCGCCATCGCCCAGGGTTTGCTCTTTTGGCAGCTCTTGAAGGAAACTTTACGCAGGAGGAATTTCAAGACACTTGTAATTAGATCTCTGCCCCCCCTTCCTTCTTTTCTTCCTCCCCCTCTCTGAAATGCAGAGGGCAATGTTGATTTTCTCTCTCAGTCAAGGAAATGGAGTTTCAATTTCTCTTTATCGTCGCAGGGATTATCTCCCTGTTTGGTTGCGTTGAGACGTCATTTCCATGGGTTTCTGTTAGGGTTTCTAGTAACACTTCTGTGAATCCAATACTTTCTGGGAAGTTTATTACAGCAGCTGCTAAAGGCAAAGCAGAGGCGTCCAAATAGTGCAGGAACATGCATTTACCACACTTACAACTCCAACAGATTCAGTTACAAGAACTGCTGCAATTTTTCTTTTTTTTTTTTCCTCCTTTTCTTTCCTTTTATTTTTCCTTTCCTATTCCTCGTGGTCTTATTAAGACTCAGCAAAGGCTGTGGTCCCTGGTACTACATCTCTGAATTAACTTTAAGTGAAGCAAAAGCTGGAGTGGAGTGTGGGAAGGTTCTTGGCATGGATGGGCTTGGCTGGAGTTTCCAGTAAAGAGACATTGAAGGGAAGGGAGAAGAGGATTGCGTGTGTGCGTATGGGGGGGACAAGATTTTTTATACGCTCGGCACAAAAAGCCATCTCCAGAGCGATCAGGCTTTCATCACCCCAGCCTGATCCAAGGATGTTCAAAACGTGAAACACGTCGTAAATCTGGCAGGCTGGCTGGAACTTGGAGAGGTTTGAAAGGCGCTGGAGGGTGGGAGCATCCCGGCCAGGCTGGGCTGGGCTGGGCTGGGCTGGTCAGTGCAGCCTGCGGCGGGGGAAGCCCCTGTGCACAGCTCCGGGCACTTCCAGCGGGTTTTTATCTTCATCCTGAGGAGATATCCCAATTATTCCCCGCTGCCCTCTTCCAGCGAGATGGGAACAGATGTGCCCCACTGTAAAAATGCTGAGCAGCTGGGAAAGAAGCTTGGGAGTTCAGAGTGATTTTTTTCTTTGAATTTCTTAAAATTCCTCAATGGTTTTCTCAGCAGTGATGTGAGGCGTCGCTTGAGAATGAGGGGCATGGCAAAAGTCAGCTTTTATTCCACCTTCCCCAGGGCTGCTTCTTCAAGTGATTTTCCGCTTGATAAGAATGGGGGAACGGTGTAAAAGAGGGTTCAGGGCGAATGACAGAAGCTCTGGTGCTTCCCTACCCTCAGTGCCTTTTTCTGCATGAGGTGAGTTCGGCATGGATGGGCAGCGCTGGATTTTGGGGTTTTTCTCCCCCTGCACTGGTGGTGTGTGACTTGATCATCCTGGTTAAATCAGAAATTAGGTCACTGATGCTCCCCAACTGCATTAATGCTTCTTGTTGCAGATACCATGGTGAAGGGCTGGTATAGACTGTGCCAAAATTTATTCTAGGAGTTTTCCCAGCTGTTTTCAGGCTTCACACTTTCTCAAAGTAATAGGAATACACACCAGTGATGGGGACATATTTTACTCTAAATGAGCAAAATACCCCCATTTCCATGTTTGCCTTTTATTAACTTTAGCCACAACTCTTCAGGAAGGACCATAAATAAAACATCAGCCATATTAACTTTGGGAGATGGTGTTACTTAAAGACACCTGCTAATTAATTACAGCCAGAATCTTAGCAAGGCTCTAAATGAGAGGGGTTCTCACCTCCCAAGCAGTATTTTGTGAGAGACGGGTAGCGTGCGGAGCTCACGGATACTTCGCTCTGTTTGTTTGTCTTGTAGGTGTTGCAGCGGGATGTAAATTCTTGTTATTATTAAGAAAAAATCCCCTTTTCTGAAAATGATTCATCAAACACCTCGTCCTCGTTGCATGTAACGTCTTGTTGGGCCTGGAATTGCTCTCTGCCGAGCGCTTGCACCGCAGGGAAGGCGCTGGGCTCGACGGGAGCTCGCGAGAGGAGCCTCTGCTCAGTCTGTGCCTGCCTCCCACGGTGGAGAAGCCTCTCGAGGGGTAGAGCCCAACAGGGGTTGGTTTCAACTTGTTCCAAAGAGGTGAAACCCTCGTTTCCTCTCAGTCTCGCTAGTGATGCCTGGTTTTTCCATTTCCCCTGCAGACCTTGGCCCTGCTTGGGAAGTCCACCGGAATGGAGTTGGCAATCCTCTTTCCAAGAGGGAGGAAAATGGATTGGAATTAGCAGTGGGGCCACCTAATCCTATTAGACCTTCTCCTGAAAGGCAAAATCTCAATGAATAGTTCTGCAGAAATCTCTAATATTAGTGGCAAGACTGAAGGGAGAAGGGGAGATGGTGGCAGTAGCGATTTGGGCTGGATTGCCCTGCTCACTGGGGTGCACTTCCCATCCCTGCTGGGGGAATTCCAAGCTCTTCTGTGCACTTTCTGTGCCTTCTACCACACATTTGAAATTGCCTCTGTAGGTGGTGACAGCACTGCAGGTGCGCAGCATCCAAAAATGCAAACCTATGGCATAGGGGAAGTCTGTCTGAGACTCACCCGGGGTTATGGTGGCACTGAGCGTTTGTGCAGGAGGTGTCTGTGTTCCTGTTCCTCCAGGGACAGGGACCCCACAAATTCATAAACCCCATTGAGATTGGAGGAGCTTTTGGGGCTGGAGTTGTTCTCAGCGCAGCGCCCAGGGGTTTTGGTGGGGTAGTCACACACAGGCAGCAAAGGCGATGGCATCTGCCTGCTCTGCATGCTCCGTTCATTATCCAGGCTGGGAAAATCCCCCATGCCAAGAGGAGGGATGTAAAGCTGCACTTGGTTTCACAGATTGATGTCGTGCCTCTGTTTGTAGAGCAATGAGATTTTCTGGGTCTCTTCTGCAGTGCCAGGTGAAGGGTCTGGCCCGCACTGAGGGCTGAGAGTGCTCTGCCTTCAGGGAGCTTGTCCTGGTGGTTTCGTGTGCCCTTTCCCAAAGCAGTGCTGCTCTTGTCCTTCGTGCTGGCAGTGCTGCAGGGTGGGGCTGCTCTCTGCACCCCAAAATCCCTTTGCACCAGTGGGGCTCCTGCAAAGGCTGCCTGGAGCGGCCCAGCAAAACCCTCACCTTTCCTTCATTCCTACCAAGACAGAGCTCCCACTCTGAGGCTGTCCTCACTCCCAAACCTCAGCCCCGTGGATGGAGCTCAGTCACACCTGCACAGCCCTTTCTGCCAGCAGCCCCAACAGCACTTCTGCACAAGAGGGTTTTCCCTCTGCCCTTCCCCTCCATCGTGGCCACTCTCCCTGCAGAAACCCTGGCTCTCCACTCCCAGGCTGAACTTTTGAACCTTCCAACTCCAGCCGCGGCCAGGTCGTTATTTTTGACACCCTTTTCCCGAGTTATTGCTCAGCTGAAAAAGAGATGGCCAGCCTGGCCATGGCTCCTGGCTCCTCCCGGTGTCCAACGCTCCCTGCCAGCCCCTGGCACCCATTCAGGGCAGCTCAGGGCGGCCCAGGACTTGTGACAGAACGATGGACAAGTGCCACCAGGGAGGAGAGCTGCCTGCCATCTGCTCTCCCCACTTGTAGGACTTAGGGAGGGTATTTTTCTTGATCTGGATCCCGCATTAATTGTTTCCCGGAATATTTTGCTATACGAATGTCACGCTTCTGCCTGCTTGGCTTGCCCTGAGTCGAGCGGAGGTATTTATGAGTGGTTTTTTGCACATATTTTTCACCTTTTTGAAATGCTTGGCACCGTTCTGGATACTGGAACAGATCCTTCCTGTTGAAAATACAGAACTCAGTTAGTCTGGATGGAGACTGAAGGGAAAAGCTGTGGTTTAGAAACTCAGCTGTGGCTTAGCTGATGCGAAGAGCGATGGTGAGCCCTGTCCTCCTGCAGTGCTGGAGGTGGCCACTGCACAGGTCAGGGCTCTTTGCCCGTGCTGGTGTAATTCAGAAGTCAGAAAAAGCCTCCTCCTCCCCAAAAAGAGCATCAAGGAAATCTCTCCTCCCCAGAGCTCGGTGCCAGGGCAGCGTGGGAGCCCTTTGGCTGCAGCTCTTCCCTGCACACGAGATTAATTCCAGCATTTTATTTGTTGTGTGACAGCCTCTGAACCAGGTTCAGGCCCACGATCAAGTTTCCAGGGCTCAGCTGCTGCACATTAACCAGCCGGGGGGGTATTCCCAGTTTAGGAGAAATACAAGGCAAAACTTGCTCCTTTAAACATCTTTTAGGGAGGTTTAAGCAAATCCTCTTTGCCCTGTGTACTCCTGTGAGCAGTTAGCGGGGCTGGGCACTTGATTGGAGCCCCTGGATGGGTTATCCAGCTCTGATGGTCCCTTTGGTTTGGACCAAAAAAGAAGCATCCCAGATATAGTTATGTATTTATTTATTTATTTATTTATTTATTTATTTATTTACTTGCACACTGTGGCACTGGCAGACAAATGGAGGAGTTCAAGCTTTGCTCATGGGATGGAACTGTGCATTGCCAGAGATGTCTTGGAACTGTTCCTTGGAGGCCAGGGATTCACATCCCCTTGCAGGGAGGGGGTTTCAGACCTCTTCCAGCTTTTCTTTCAGTTCCAGCAGAAATCAGGAGGTTGGTGGTGAGCATTGGGAACATGAAAGGATCTCTGAGGATCCCATGCTTCCCCAGAAGAGATGTCCCCTCATTTTCACCATGCAGTGAAAGGATGCTGTGCCAGAGATGGGAACACAGTGCAGGGCTGGTGTAGGTGTGCATTTTAAGGCTCAGGAATTATCCAGAAGTAGGAAAAGTCATTCCCAAGACCTGTGAGGTGTTTGCAGTTTAACAGCCCTCCTTCCAGGGAAGGTTTCCGAGCTGCCTGTGAGTCCCAGCGCTCCGAGGGCTCTGCCGGCTCTGGGACACCTCCCTTAGCCCTGTCACAGCTCCTCAGCCAAACAGGAGCTTAGCTGTGTCCTCCTGCAGGCCAAGAGCTCTGGAGCTGGCAGAGCAGAGCATGGTTTGAAGATGATGAAGCATCTGCCTGCGCTGTCTATTATTGGAAGTGCAGCGGAGCTCAGGCTGGGGCACCATTTTCTGAGCAGCCTTCCTGCGGTCGATGCTGGAAGTGAGGAGAAAAATGTGTTTGTGTTCCTCTGCACCCACAGCTGAGCAGCTCTGCAGGTGCCACCTCATCATTTGCCTCTCTTTTCTCTTTTCCCATATCCCCAAACTCCTGAATAAACCCCAAGGTGATTGTTCTCGCTCTTGTTCAGGGTTGTTCCTTGGATTTTGCAGAATTTCAGGAACAAACAAGCAAAACCTCCCTCCTTGCAAAAATGGGGGGCATTTTTGACTGGGACACTTGCTTACTCCTGTTATTTAGGGGAGTGGTGACTTTGTTTCTTCTAGGTCTATTGCTCTGTTTTTTTGTATGTTAAAGGAAGATAAATATCAATTTATAATCAAGACAAAATTCTGGTATGGTGTTTGGAAATCTAAATTTGGTAAGTTAAAATCCTTAATTTTCTGCCTATTCAGACTCTTGGGAATTGTCAGGCTTCAGCTCTGAGCTTTCAGACCAGAGGCTGAACTCAGACCAGGAGATGTTTTCTACTTCAGGGAAAGTAAAATTAAATCTAAGTACAGGCATACAACTTTGCAGGCTTGAGATTCACAACTGTCAGACCTCCTTGCTCAGGAACATTTCTGCAGTGAGTTCATGAGCATTTTGTCCTTTCATTCTTTTCCTGTTTGTATTTGTGTTATTATATTTTTTGGAGCTCTGCTGCTGTGGCTGATTTCCTCCATCTAAACGAAACCACGGCTTCATCTGATAGATTGAGCTGCTGCAAAAGTCTTTTTAGCTCCGTGATTTTCCAGGAACTGCCTGGAATTATCAGGAAAGGAAGAAGTGCAGCACAGCATCTCACAGACCAGCCCTCAGCTCTCACTAGTGCCATAAATCAGAAATAAGAAGCTCACCTAAAGTCAGGGGGGAAAAGGACATTTTTGTAAATGGAAACGGCTGCATGTCCCATGTGGATGTCCTGGTAGAGGTCCCTGCCCCGGGAGGAGGTGTCCCTGTCACCTCCACTCTGGGATTTCCCTGTGGGAATAGGAATTCATTCTTTTCCTTTTTCTGAGCCATAACAACAGAAAGTTTTGCAGAGCAGCTGAGCAGGGCTGCAGCACTCAGCCAATGCTGTGGCCTCCAGAGCAAATCAGAATTTCCCCTTCGATTTGAAGTTGATTTTTACAGCAAATTTGGGAGTGATCCCAAAGCTGCCATCTTCTCCCTGTTCCCCAGTGATATTCCCCAGCAAGCAACACTAGAAATCCAGATGCTGGGTTTGCCTTTCATGTTTTCTTGGTAAATATCTGAATAAATATTTAGCAGTAAACAGCAGATTTGTTTCGAAACTGGAGTTGGCTGGGTTTGTGCATAGTTCTCCACGAGGGGATTTCAGGAGTGGTGGTGGAGGGATGCTCAGTCTCAGGGACTGAGCTCTGCAGAGAGAAGAAATGAGGCAGAATTGGTCTCTCATCAGAAAATGGTGTCCAATGGAACCAGGTTTCTCCCTCATAAAATGTGCTGATGGAAAAACTTTATGTAATAGAAACAAACAACACCTCCTTAGTCCTTCAAAAAAAAAAAAGAAAAAGAAAAAGGGAATAGGGAGTTTCCTTGCAAAATGTATTATTTGGATGTTTTGAGGCTGAACAGACTCTTTTTTATTTCACTTTTGAACTCGTTTCAGGGGAGAATCCATAGAGAAATAGCTGAACAGAGGCTCCAAACCCAGATGAAAGAACTCGCCCTGACTGAAACGAAACATTTTGTTGAGCTTGAAAGTATTTGTGTGCTTGGAAAGCAGCTCATTGTGTGTGTGTGTGTGTGTAGGGGAGGTTGTTTTGGTGATCCATGAAATATTTTTAAGATTTATGGGACCTGGTGGTGACTTTGAAGGCAGAAAGTGCCTTTTTCAGCACAGCTGCAGCCCTTGGTGTCCCTGTGCTGTGTGGGCACCGAGGAGATGCGAAAGCAGTGAAGGCATTTTGTGAAAGACATGATTTGCAATGATAATAGGTGTATTTTATATAAATAGATGTGCATGAAATACAATGTTTTGGAGGGAGGGGAGCTGTGTGGGTGCATCCCACAGCCAGGTGAGGAGGGATTTCGACACAGCTCTGGGGAGGCTGATGGGATTAACTCTTCCCATCACCGACAGTACTCTGTTTGAAGAGATATCCTAACTCCTCAATCCCATTTTATCCTCCCAGCTGGGATTCATCCTGACCAGTACAGAACCAGTTTGCAGGACTGCTGGGCTGCTGCCAGCGCTCCCTGGCTTTGGGGGCTCCCTCCCTTCTAAAATAGCTGTGTTTGCCCTGGGAATACAGGGCAAACACGGAATATTTCAGATCCCCTCACACCTCGCATCCTTTGGGAGAAGTTCCCCTTCAAATGGGATGCTCACAAGCGCCCTTATCAGTCCAAAGAGGGATGTCCCTTTTGTCCCCTGTCCCGGGAGCAGGCTTTAGGGCTGGGAGAGTCTTGGCTGGGCTCTCTAGAAAGTGCTACACCCTCAGCTCGTGTTTTGAGGGAAGGGAAGGCACCAGGGAAATGCAGGGCAGGGCATTTCCAGCCTGGTGTGTGCGAGGAACGTGGCAGGAATTACCTGCAGTGATTAAATCGGAGCAAGAGATGGATCTGGAAGGTGGAGGGAGCATCCCGTGCCCTCCTGCTCTCCAAACCTCGGAGCCTTTTGCAGGCAGAGCTGGAAAAGGGGTGGCAGGAGGGTGTGTGAGGGAGGAGGATGGAGGAAATCCCTGCTTTTACAGGAGGGTTTCCATCACAGCACTCGTATGTGGTGCTTGCTCAAAAGAAACATTTCTCCCCGCACGGATTTCTCCCTTCAAACTGGAGAGGCTGAGTGGATAAATCCTGAGATTCAGGGGCTGGATCTCATCTGTGTGTTTGAGGCAAAGGGTTTTCCACCTCTTTAAAGCTGAAATTGTTGAAGGAATACAGTATTTCCACTTCTTTTAGCATTTCAGAGCATGGCAAGGAGAAAAAATATTTGGGGGAGAGGCACGGCTCTGGGCTAAGCCTTGAGTTGCTCTGAATTAGAGCACGAAACAAGCTCAGGAATAGAGGAATTGCATCCAAACGGTTTTGTGCTGACGGGGACACGGTCCTGTCCCTTCCCTGTCCCTGTGCACAGCCCTGGGGAGCAGCAGCTCCAGGGTGACAGAAGGGCTGGTGGCAAAGGCGTGCCCCAGGACTCACATCCCTCCTGCCCTGACCCTGGCACAGACGGGCTCTGCTCCGTGCCTGCCCAGCACAAACAGCAGAATTCAAAGCTACTGGATTAGGGGCTGGTGTGGCTTCCATTAACCCAGGGCTTTGGCTGAGCTGACTCCTGCAAGAGCCGTGCATCAAACGTAATGAATCAGGAGGGAAGCCCATAGATCAGAGAGCCCGCTGACCTCTGGAGCTAGATAGCATTCCCGGCAGGAATGGGAAGGGGGGCAGTGCAGAAAACCAGGCTGGCCTCCTATTTATTAATTCTTTAATGTCTTGATAGACTTTCAGGCCCAAACTTCTTCATTTTCCCAATGTGTACACAGATTTTTGTCAGCGGGGATGGCTGGGCGCTGAGCCCTCTGCCAATATTAAAGCAAAAAAAGCAGTCAGGAAAGAAACACTGCCTTGTAAGCAGGAGAGGTTTTGCTGCAATACAGCCCAAAAAATGCTGAGCCCTCGCAGGGAATTCGCCTGCTCTTTGTTTTCTCGTTGCATGCTGCAGATACATGAAAATATTGCTGCATTCCTCAAGCACCCATCAGAGCCTGGAAGTGCATCAGGAGCCCAAAAACGATGCAAGTGTGTAAATAGAGATTGTTACCCTGGGACCATAGGCTGCAGCTCTCCTCAGTGGGACCTGATTCGTTTCACGCACTGATTGAGTTCATTCCCAGGCCAAGCAGCGTTTAAACTACTGGAGGCATTTCTTTTTTTAACCTTAAAAATAAAAAAAATAAAAAAAAGAAAGAAAATCCCTGAGGTAACTGCAGCAATAGTTAGGCACAGCAAGGATGTGCCTGCACATATGGACACACAATAACTTTGTCCACTGCTGTCATAAAACTAAAGGCACTTATATGAGGGTGAGAGGTCAGGGGAGACCTTGATTTAATAACAGGGGAAACATTATTTTTCTGTTATTAATTACGCATTATCCATAGTACATTTGCTGCACTCACTTTAGATAAGGTTACATCTATATTTTTGTAAAGGAAACTTCTCAGGTCACGTAGGGGAAGGTGGCTGGAAGGCAGGGAAAAGAAATCTGCCTTAGAGAGCTGGGGAAATGCTGCATTTCTCTATGGCCTCCCCCTTCTCAATCTGCTCTTCTGGGGACTGATCCTTGCACATTCCTGGAAAAGTTCACTTGGTGAATGCTAAATGAATTGAGGTGCAGAAGAAACTCGGGGCAGCACCAGTTTGGGGTTCCCAGGAAGTCCAGGGGGATGGATACATCCTCAGAAATGTGCTCTCTCTCCCTAGCTCGTAGCTACTGGATCAGTCAAATTCAAAGTGAAAAGTTATGCTCAGCGAGAGGGAGACTTAAAAGTTCAAATCCAGGTCTGGTTCGGTGCATTCCTTCTCTCGTTTCCTCACTCTCAGCTGCTTTGGAGGAGTCTCCTGTGAGGATTTATCCCATTCCTGCTGTGAGGGACTCACAGCCTGCGGAGATGATGGACAGCAGGAATCATTCCAGGGGAGATAGAGGGAGAATTGTCCCCAAGTGAGAAGCGCAGGTGCCTGTGCTCCCTTCCCAGCACGGATCAGGAGATAGCGGCGCTGCTCTCAGGGGTGGATCCATCTCCCCTTTCCCAGCCGAGACTTTGCCTAAGGAAAGGGCCGAGCAGCTGATGTGAAAGGAGGAAAAAGGAGCTGAGGGAAAATAAACAACCCTCAAGGAATCCACTCCACGCAGATGGATGGTTTGTATTTCAGGGAGGTGAAGAACCTCTTCACGTGGTGTCAGCACCAGGGAAATTTCTCCTCCCTAAGTAAATTCTTGGGGGAAAAAAACTAATAGAAAGTTTTGTGGTTTTAGCACAGCAAGGTTCACTCTTGGGATTTACCCACCTGAGACCTCCACCCCTGGGAGCACCAAGGGCTGAGGGAGATGTGTCCCTGTTTTGTGGGAGAGCAGAGCATCCTCCAGGTGTTTAAATCCATAGGAAAGGGCTGTCGCTCTCCTGTGACCATCCCAGGGCCGTTCAGGGTGGCAGGTCAGGCAGTGCCAGTGCTGCGGCTGTGATCCTGTGTGGATCTCCTGCAGGTGAGGGACAATTCGGTGTCCCTGGAATGTCTGTAATGCCCCAGCCCTGCCTCCATCAGTGCACACAAAATATGGGAATCAGCAGCCGATCTATCCAAGCTGATCTCAAATTTTGCTGCTTCTTTTCTCAACCCCCTCGGGACATGAGGGGACACAACTCTGGGTCTGTCTGGAGAGAAAGCAAACACGCAAGTGTCTGCTGGGCTGGGTGATCCACAGAAATGGCTGGGGGCTGGATGTGTTTAGCAGTAGTTCCTTTTCTATGATTTTTCCATATTCCAGCAGTGCTCACGCCAGTCAGAGGCACTGGATGAGCTCAGGGAGGGATCTCTCCTTGGGATGTCCCACAGGTCTGGTACAAACTCACCGATGGAGACCCAGCTGATTCTGCTCTGGCTGAGTTTGCTGCCAGCCCGAAACTCAGCATTTGTCCATCTTTGTGTGCTCATCTATTTATTCCACTCTTTTCAAATGGCTTCAGGTATCTGGGGACTGTGTTTGCCCCCCGGATCATCCCTGGAAAGAAACAAGTGGAATTTTCTTATTTTTGAATGTGAGAGCCAGAAACAGCAAAATTCTGGTTTTGCTTTAGTGGAACCTTGAAAAGTAAAACACCCGTGAGCCTGATCAGGGTTGGGACACCACTTTGTGTCACTTGACCAAATCAGTTGGGTATCCTGGCTGAAGTTAGTGCAGTGACTTGATTAATTAATTCACTTGGTTAATTGATGTGAACACAATCCCAGATCCCTACTCCAGAATCCCAAAGCTGAGCATCCCTCGGATGTCCCTGTGGAGTGTTTGCTGCTGTCTCTGACCATCACTTTCCTGCAGTGAGCACAATGTTATTTCTTCGGGCTTTGTTTCATTCCCCAGTTCCCAGTTTCTAGTGGTAAAATCAGAGCCAAAAATCATCTGTACAGCTCAGGATGATGTCCTTGGGTCTGTGGAGTGTCTGTCACGTGCTCCAAAGGGTGTGGTGCTCCCCAGTGCTCTGCCTCATCAGGATCTGCTGCTGCATGTGTTTTGTTCTAGGGTTGTTCATTTCTATGGAAAATGATATATCCATTTTCATTGCTGGCACGCTGGTGGCAGGGCAGTTTGTGCAGATAAAGCTTTCACGTCAGCTTGTTGCAAAACTTGCCTAAAAGTCCAGCTGTGGAATTTCTCTCCTCGGGAACACTCGTGCCTTAAATTAGGGGATTGATTTCAGCACAGTTCTTAAATCAACGTAAATTAATGTCCCTGCTACAAGGAGCATTCATGCAACAGCGATCTCAGTCCCTGCAATCAGAGCTTCCAAGCTTTTCTTCATAAGTAAATAGAAAAAAAAACCCAAAGAAAGCAACCCCTGAGCTGAATCAGAGCCCTCTCGCTCCCACGCAAAGTGGAACGATTAAAAAAAAGAGGATGCTTTTGTTTTAAGTGTAGAACCAGTCATAATAGGCACAACAGGGAAGTACTTAATAGGGTTTCAGCTTGCAAAACAGTAATTAGAGCTGATATTCCTCTGATTGCTCAAGGCTGAGTTTGTGATAGGTCATCCCTCAATCGGGGCTGAATATTTGTGATGTGGAGGCCCATACTTGCAACATTACAAGACAGGCATGCTTTTCTTTAATCATTATTATTTCAGTTACAACCCGGATGAGTGATCCCAGCTGGTAGATAAGAATCAAACACACACAAATAGGGCTCATCTTTCTTACCATATGGAAACCTGAATTGTAGAAGTCTTCTCCATCTCGAGCCCTGCTCAGCCCCCGTGCAGCCAGGCGCTGTTTCTGTCCTCTTGTAGCTGTGGTTAATTGATGAGTGACTCTCACCCAGGCACAGCCTCTCCCTGGATGTAGGGGGAGGGATAACTTCATTTCTAAAGGCTTTGGCTCTCCTTTCTTCTGGGCTCGAGGTGCCTCCTGGCCAGCTCAGAACACACTTTCCATCTGCTCCTTCTTGCTCTCGAGAACAGCTTCATGTCCCACCTGCCAGGTGTCCAAAGGGCTTTTCTTCAAGTCCAAATGGAAAAGTAGCTCCTGCTTTTATGAAATATTCGTTTTAGGGGGGATTTGCCTTTGTTTAAGGGGGAACCTGCACAGCCAGAGCAGCACCAGGACAAGCCCAAGGAATGCACTCACCTTCCATATGTGAACAGACTTTGCCCTCTGTATTAAAAAGTAGAGGGGGTAGAAAAATCCCTGATGAAGGGGAAGGGGCAACAATGTCTAATCACTGCAGAGCCATCTTGAGCTAATTGAGTTTGTCTAAAATTCATCCAGCCTTTAAGGTTTAATAGAAGATGATGGTCTTAATGCATCACATGCCTTGGAGTAAATGGATACTCTGCTTTAAAGGCCCTGTTGATGTTATGTGAAGGGGAACAACAGTTGTTATGATTCTGAAACTCAGATTGAACCCAATTAATCAATGCTGAGATGATTTGAATCATGTGGCATGCATGGTCACCTCTCTGATATTCTATCCTTATCCCTCCTTAGACTGAGACATGATTGATGTCAACTGTACACCGAATTTTCAGGGGGAAGGCTGAGCCAAGTCATTTGGACAGAGAAACAAATTAGATCAAAAGTGTGATCCAGGGCAGGGGAGATCGGTTTCAGAGCAGAAGCTTAAATTTCTTTTTATACCTTGGGTGCTCTGTCTGGGTGCACATGCCCTGGGGATTGCACTTGTGTGTGTTTTTGTGGGGTTTTTGTGGGGTTTTTTGGGGGGTGTGTGCACGAGCACCAGCTCAGGCACAGGACACTCAGCAGGAGATGGCCACACATGCCTCGGCCAAACCCCAAAGTGTAGAACTCATCCAAAGGCACGTTTGCATCTTCAGGCAGCTCCTAATGTAAAAATAATCTGCAGCCATCCTCAGTTCTTAGGTTACAGGCAGCCGTGGTTACCTTGTGACTTTCCTTGGGGAAAGCGGAGCTGGAGGAGCGAGCAGGGGGCAGAGCTGGGGGAGCACCCCCGGGCCCTGCACGGTGCTTCACACCCCTGTCCACCTTTGGCTCGCAGCTCTGCTCCTGCTCAGCCTGCCAAGCCTTGGCCGGGGGTTCGCAGGGAGGCGGAGGATTTTGGATCTCGCCTTTTATTTCCTTGGGCTTCTCCTCCTGGGTTACAGAACGCAGTAGGAGGACTGGGTGGCGTGATATGGGTGTTTCTAAGTACTGGGGGTTGGGTTTTGTTTCTTCTTGTTGTTGTCTTTTTTTTTTCTTTTCTCTCTCCTATCCTTTTTTCCTTTTCCTTTTTTCTTTTTTTCCCCTTTCCCCCCTTCCTTTTTTTACTTCCTTTTTCTTTTTTTTTTTTTTTAATTCTTCTTCCCCCTTTTTTCATGTGTTCTTTCTTTTTCTTTCCCTCGTTTCCTTTTTTTGTTTCTTTCTCTTTCTTAGTTTCTTTTGGGCTTTTCCTTTCTTTTCCACGAAGAGGTTTTCTCTGCTGCTCTCCTCTCCCCCCGCAAACCTTGTGCCACCAGTTTGCGGCTGTGAAGGACTGTCCTTGCCCCACGTTTTGCCCCAAAAAGGTGTCCGGGGGAGCGAGGGTTCCCGGCAGCCGCGGCAGCGCTGCTCCGCCGCATCTCCTTTATTCCTCCTCATTGCTCCCTACCCGCGCCTCAGTCCCGCTCCCCTGGCAGCTCCACAGAAACTTGGCATTTGACGAAAACTTGCCCAAACAAACCCGTGGGATGGGAGCAGGGAAGCTGCGGTCCAGATCTCCCCTCCGCAGCCCCGGGACGAATTACGGACACGGATTATTGACACAATTCTTGACAGGGCTCCCCGGGGTGCTGCTCCCGATCTTGTCCGAACCCCGTGCCAGCGCCGCTCTGTCCCATTCATTTCCTACAAGGAGCTCAAATCGCTTTCGCTTCACCCCATGTCGCCTGCGGGACGGGGGGCAGTGGCTCGGACCCTCGGACCTCCCCGCGGGGCCACCACGGGCACCGGGAGCGGCACCGGGAGCGGCACTGGCACCGGGAGCGGGCGGAAGGTGGAGAAGCAGAACACCGAGGTCCCCAAAATGTTCCTATTAAAAGGGTTTGAAAACCTTTGTGTCCACAAATTTTCGGTGTCTGTCTCCAGCTCCTGGTGCTGGGAAGGCTGGAGTTTGCTGATGCTATGAACTAAGGAATTTTTTTTTCCTTTTCTCTCTTTTTTTTTTTTTTTTTTTAATAGGAGCTTTCCTTAATTATGATATTAAGCGATTCAGCCTAATTCTGATTAAAGCGAGCGTTGTAACAGTTCAATACAACCCCGTCTCATCTCTTTAATAGCTCTAAAAGCGTCTGCGGGGGGGAAGATACCTTAAGGAAGTTAAATGATGTCAAGATTATTTTTCATTACTGCAGTTTTGTATAGTTAGAAAAGCAACAAACACTGTTAATCTGGTTCAGTGAGGGGGCAAAGCCTTTAACTACACATTTTTTTTTACTCATTAAGTTCATTTGTGCAAAAATTCTCGTAATATAATTGCGTGATTATACTACCTTTGGTCGTTTTCCTCCTTTTTTTTTTTTTTTAACCCCCAATCGAAAAAAAATCAGTGCTGCTGAAAATCGCTGATTATCCTGACACATTTTCCCCCCCCAGTGGAAACGCTGATGACTTGAAGCACAGGGAATAGGAAATTCTGACGGGAGATCTATTGTTTTTCAGAAAGATCTGAACAATAAATGTCATGGAAGGCTCCGCGCTTGTATATGTGTTAATTAGAGGCTGCAGAAATAGGTGCACAGAGGAATAGAATCGGCTTCCTTAAGTTTCCAGAGCTGGGCTATAGTTTATGTTACAAACAAAAGAAAATTCGGATTTGGGTTGGGTTTTTTTTAATGACAACGCATAAAACCTTCTCACTTTTCTCAGTAGCGTCCATCCAGCCCTTCCTCTCTCTCGCCTCGGGGGGGAAAAAAATAAATGAAGGAAAAGTGGGGAGGTAAGCGTTGCCTTAAGAGTTCGGGGGGGTTTAATTCATCCCCGCTTCCTTCCCAGCCGAAATTCTGGGGAATTCGCACACCGGCGGGGACAAGGGATAGGGGCGAAGCCCACGCTTTCCCGTAACACCTGGCCCGGGATTGTTGGGGTGAAAACGCTGAATTTTGGGCTGCCGGGGTGGCGCTTTTCCCTCTTCGCAGCGTTTCCGCGGAGTTGGATCGGCTGCGGTGGGGGCTGAGCTGGTGCGGGGACTGTCCCACTGCCCCGAGCTTTCACCCCTGCCCCGGCATCACCCCTTCCCACCGAAAAAAGCGCCGATCTTGTCTTAAAAATCAAACCGCTTGCTTCAAAAATCAACCCCGAACAACCCCTAAGTCTTGGGGTGAGGGTGCGTAGCCCCCGCTTCCCCCCCTCGGCAGCCGCCCTGGCTTCCTATTGATTTTATTCCTTGCCCAGAGCCTCCTAGAAAATGGCATTTGCTGGGATGTTTTTCCTTGCGCAGCCTGCGTATCGTCACTCAGCGCAGAGCTCCCTCCATCCTCCCTTCTTTTGTGTCCTTCCAGCCCTCCGCTTAATTGTATTCCCAATTGCATTTGCTTTGATGGATTTACTTCCTTTCATAATTTCCCAGTTATGGACCCTGGTTTTGCCTTCCCGACACTTAATGTGGAAAAAAATGTGCTTTATGTGCTCAAGTTGAGCAGAAACCGCTGGCTTTGAAGGGCTCTGCTGGGATGTAGGAGGGGTTCTCCCCTTTTTTATCAGGCCTTGATATTCCCCCCTTATTTCCAGCGGTCCTGCCGTGTGTCCCCATTCCCTCGCTGATGTTCTTACAGCTGTGAACCCCAAAAAGACAGGGAGAGCAAAGCGGGAAAAGCCTGAAGGAGAGGAGTGGGGGGGAGATGGAGGAGAGAGTGGGGGTCATTGCAGGCAGGCAAATGGCAAAATCGGGGGCACCTGACACTCGGGGGGTGCTCTTCTGTAGTGCTTAATGCATAAAATAGATTGTAATGCAGACGGGGGCGGTGCTCGCCCCCGGCGCTGACAGCACGGATGGACATGGAAAAGGTTTAGGGAGCAAACCGAGGGTCGGGCAAGGGTCGGGGTGCTCCCCCTCGGGCTTGGGACATCTCCCTGTGGAGCCGCTGCCGGGCCCGGCGGTTCCGGCGTTCCGGGAGCATCCCCGGGCCCGTCCCGGAGCATCCCGAGCCCGCAGACCCGCGCTGGCCGTGGCACGGTGCCGGCGCTGCCCGCCCGCGGCTCAGGGGCTGCGGGAGGGCGGCACACGCAGCCCCGGCTGGGGGAAGTGGGGCTCAACCCCCCTGGAAAGAGCCGCGTTCCGAGCGGCACCCAATCCCTCTTTATCAGGGAGGGACGGGGCGGAGCGGGAGGAAATCCCCAGAGAAGGACGGGGGTGGGTGCGAGTGGGGGGGCGCGGAGGGCAGAGCCCCCCGTGGGAGACACGAGCCACGGGCGGCCCCGGGCGGGAGGAGCGCTCCTGTCACCCTCTCGGAGGGGACGATTTCGTTTAGGGACATAAAGGTGGGAATGCTCCCTAATCCGGACACAGCGGCTCTCCTGCGGATCCCCCATAGGGGAGGGGGGCTGGAGCGGACCCCCCCAGCCCCCTCGCCGTGCTTGGGGGAGGGATGCTGTGTTTGTGCCTCCACAGAGCTGCTGCTTTTCCTCTGCTTTTGGGAAATGCTATTCCCCCCTCCGGAGCCCGGCGCCGTCCCGGTGTAAAACATTTATAGCGTTAGAGGTGCTTCTCTCCTCGGGGACAGAGCGGAGACCAGCGGGAGGAGGTGCCCGGCTGGCAGTACCCGCGGCTCGGAGCCCATCGCCCTCCCCACTCGCACCTCCGAGGATGCTCGGGTCGATGGGGAGGTGGATGCAGACTGGGCTGGAACTCAAAACCGCTAGAAAACACAAAAGCGGAGCTGGGGGGAAGGAAGGAGATGAGGGAGCAGCTCGGGCAGGGGACACCTCCTGGCTGTTCCCACGGGTGGATCCCCTCGGGGTGTGTGGGCGAACCTGCAGCTTCGGGAGTGAAAGAGGCGAAAATTTCCCTTCTCTCTTTCCTTCCATTCCCTCTGTATCCCTGTGCCGAGCAGGTGCGGTGTGGGGTTTGGGGCAGGGCGCAGCTTCCCGCAGGGCTGAGCCCTTTTTCTCTGTGTGTGTGTGTCCCGTTGCACGAGTTCGCTCCCGGGCAGAGGTGGATGCCTGATGCATCAGACCTGGAAAAAAATACTTCCATCCCCTCTCAGCACCCTTTCCCCGAGCAGCCCCAGCAGTGGCCAACCCACCCTCGGTGAGCTCGATTGGGAGAAGAGGGCTCGGGCACAGAGGGGCAAAAGGTTGTTGAGGCAGCAAATAAATCCCAACACCCTGTTTCCCCCACGCCCCCTCTGCTGCCCCGTGTATCAACAACAACAATAACAGCCGGGCTGACACTGCAGCCGTTTGGGGAACAATCCTTTTAATCGGGGAATAATCCACAGGACACTTTAAAGAAAAGCTGGGGCATTAACCCTGTGCCCCAGAATAATTCTTCCAAGAAGCATCTGGTACTTATATCACAACATGGGATTAGCTTTCTCCTTGCAAGCACTGCCAGATCAAAGGGGTTTTCCTGTGCCCTGCAAGGACCTCGGTGAGGTGTCCCTGCTCCTCCTCCGTGTCCCTGGCAGGGGGGACACGCAGGGGCTCCTGTGGTGATTCTGAGAGAGCAAACTTTGAGACTTCTGCCAGGGCAAAAAGGATCTTCAGGGCTTGGTAGGACGGGGAAGGGTTCGGAGATATTTCAGGGCTTGTCCCATCCCCTTCTGTGCTACTTTTGGGCGTTGTGGTCCCAAACTTGTCACCTCTCCAGCAGCTTTCAGGGAAGGAGACCAGAGCAAGAGCTGCTCGTCAAGTAATAGGACAAGAGGAAACGGCCTTAGGTTGTGCCTGGAGAGGTTTAGATGGGATAATAGGAAAAATTCCTTCACTGAAAGGGTGGTCAAGCATTGGAACAAGCTGCCCAGGGCAGTGGTGGAATTACTATCCCTGAAAGCATTAAAAAAATGTGTGGGTGTGGCACTTGGGGACATGGTTTAGCGGTGAACCTGGCAGTGCTGAGCTAGCGGTTGGACTCGGTGATCTCAGAAGGCTTTTCCAACCCTAACAATTCCATGACTCCGTGATTCCCCTGTCCCTGCTCCCTTACTCATCCTGCTCCAGCTCCAGTTTAGGCCTCACCGGTGTTCCTGGGCTGGGTCATAAAAAGATTTACAAGACACTGTTAAACCAGCAGTAAAAACAATTAACTTTAATGGCACCTTGGTAGGGTTTTTCTCTCTCCTCTTTTCCCCTCCAGAGCGTGCAGCAGCCCAGGAGCAGTGCAGGACCTGGTGGGGACAGAGCCCAGGGAGGGAGGGGACAGCCAGCTCCCAGCACCCTGCCCTGGGGGGCTGAGGAGTGGGGTCAGCTCAGACAGCCTGGGGTTTTGGGGGATTTGGGGATTGGGGATTTGTGACCCCTCCCCACAGCCCCCGAGGAGCTGCTGAGCGCTCCCTGCGCCAGGGGTGGGACCTGCCACCTCTCCCTGGGGATCCCCACAGGGCATTCCCGGCCCTTCCCGCAGCAGGGATGGAGGAGCAGAAACTGCTCCCATGCCTGGGGCTCAGCCCTGGCCAAGCCCCTTCAAAAACCCAAGTTTCAGGCTCAGTCGAGGTATTTTTCTTCCTTTAAAATACGGGAAATAATCTCCAAGAAACTGGAAATGCCAACTGTAGCTATAAATCAGGAATTGCCAGAGGATGAACATTATCCAAAGTGAAGCAATTTAGTAAAATCATCTCTTTCCTTCCATCTTCCTCCTCCCTGTTCCCCAGTGAAAATTAAATTATTAGCTCAGCAGTATAAATGATAGTGCAGCACCAGCTGGAGATACTGTTTGGGGTGAGTTCATTAGATAAATGGCACAGAGAAAGATTTCAAAAATACAAATAAAAATTGATGTTTACTTCTGCTGATCACCAAGGGGGGCTATCTGCTAATAATGTGATAGCAAACATATTTCTTGTAAGGACAGAAGAAAGGACCTCTTCTTTTCTTGGAGTACTTCTGTATTGGTATTTGAACATCTGGACAGATTGTACAAAAACATTTGCCTAAAATAGCATTGCTTCGTTGATCTTAGAAGTTATTAAAAATAAAAGAGCTGGCAACAGAAAGGAATCATAAAGTACATTTGGATTTCATATGAAATTTCCACCCTGAGATAAAACTGTAGTGTTTTACAGAAGATGAGAGATCCCAGCCAAGTTAGGCTACGTAAAAAAATCATCAACTTGAAGATTTCAAATGTTCCTAAATTATTATTATTTTTTTCAAAAGCTTTGCTGATGGAGAGAGAACCTGTTTGTAAAGGTAAATCCTCCTGAGCAGGAGCAGCACTGCTGGAGCTGATATTCCCTGGGTTTTTGTCTGAGACCCTCATGCAGTGGTGCAGGGAGGTTTCAGCCCTGAGTTCACCTGTGGGACATGGGTTAACCCAGACTGAAATTTTCCTGAGCAGGGACACCCCTGTCCCCTGGGGTGAACGGGGACATTTGTCATCCCTCCATCCTCCTGCTTTTTAAAGATTTCTCACGCTCTCCAACACACCTTATTAGCACACAGATGCCACCATGCAATTTGCTTTAGGTTTGTGCCTCGAGCTTTGCCTCTGTGCAGAATGTCCAGAAAGAGAGAAAGAGAGAGAGCAGTGTAATTATCTGGCTGCAGCTCTGCTGACACAGGGCAGGGCACGCCGGCAAGCCACAGCCTGTCCGTGCTCCTCGCTGGCTGTCCGTGGGGCTGCTCCTGCCCCATCCCGCTGGGAAGTCGCCAGAGCAGCGCCTCCTCCTTCCCTTTGCACCCCGCAGAACTTTTTTTACCCTTCTCCTTCCCAAGGAGAAGAGTAAAACACACATATCGCTTTGCTGTGCTTCAAAAAAATGCTTTGAAAGCATCGTGGCTTGCAGCGCTCTGGAAGAAGGAGATTAAAAATAGCTGGGGCTGAGTTTTTCTGCAGAGTCACAAACCCTCCATCTTTGGTGGGTTTTGAGGCAACTTTCCTCTGGAATGGCTGTATTAATTGCTGGCTTATTTATTAATCTCCTTCCCCTCGGTGCTTGCTGTGGAGCAGAGCGTGGCTGCTGCGGTGTCCCTGTCACACCTGGGGAGTGACAGCCCGGACAGGTAGCTGGTGTCATTGAACCCCATCCCGAGTCAGCACTAATCAGCTGTGCTCCCGGGCTGTGTCCCTGCTCCGGGCATGCCCTTGGCCCAGCCGTGCCTCCTCTGCCAACCCTCTCCCAGTTTTATTTTCCCCCTGGGCATGGATCCCTGAGGTAGTGGCTGAGCCCTGGTGACAAGTGCTTTGTTTTCAGGTTACCTTTGCAAACCGAGGAGCCAGCCTTAGACTCTGGGCTGGAAAACGCTGTCCCAGCCTGTGGTTGCACTGTTTTAGAAATCTTTCTCTTCTTTCTCAGGGAGAATAGAGATAAGCTGCATTTTTGTACTTTTTTAATCTCTGTGTTTGGTATTAGGTGTTGTATAGCTGTGACCAATGGTTTTAGGAGGTGGATTCCCTGCTGACCAGTAGTTGCCAGATTATTAATGGATATATAAAGAGGGTTTTGTAAATAAAGCTCTCCTTTCACCATCTTGGGTTCATCTGCCTGTTTTCTCTGCCAGCTTCTGCGAATCTCGGGAAATCTCTAACCACACCAGCCTTTCCCAGCACAAAGAGCTCGTCCCGGCTCTCGCAGGGAGCAGGCAGGCAGTTCATGCGCTCCAGCTAACGAGCAGTAACTCGTTAAGTTTCAGTGACTTAGGCCTTTATGTTGGCCTGTCTATAAGGGAGACCACACAGGAGCAGAAAGAGCAGCCAGCTCTGCGGCCCCGCTCGCCAGAGTCAAGGGGGAGGTGATAATTATTTGTTTGGACTCTCCCGCTTTAGGGGAGTTGCGATTGTTTGTTTTTAAGCCGATCAGGAGTTTGCCTTGCGGCTCTTAAGCTGGACCAGGGACGGAGGAGAGGCATTGCCACACAGCTTTTGAGCAGGGTGTGGGGACAAGGAGCACGGAGGATGCTCAGGATGAGAGGATGGGAGTCATTTGGGAATCTGGGCTAATGAGAATTGTGGCTTGGAGGTGGCACATGCGAGCTGGGGAAGACAGGCACCCCTGACAGCTCTGTCCGTGGTGGGAGGGGGATTAGGGGATGGTTTTATGGCATTTAAGCGCTCTCCTCCCCCAGCTTCATGACAAATAGCCAAAGGGGAAAAGAAGGATTCTGTTTCCTCGCCCTGCTCTCGCTGGAGCTCTGAGTGAAAGGGAGACAAAGCCCAGGCTTATCTCCTAAGTGTTTCCCACTGCCTTGCTTAGCTCTTGGCCTCCTCTAATTCCAGTCCTAGGCCCCTGATTCTCCTGCGCTGTTGTAGACGGGGCTGGGGACAAGGCTGGGCACTTTGCAGACCCACATGCCACGAGACCCCACAGCCTGACCCGTGTCCCCAGCTCCTGCTCCAAGTTTGGATGGCAGATCAGGAGAGACCAGAGCGTTGGAGCTGTGGATTGATGGATCAGCCGTCCTCGGGCACCTCACTGGCAGGACACTAAAGGTTCACTGTCACCAGTGTCCCTGCTGGTAACTTGAGCCCAAATTTTCTTATCACGTCCCACGGGAAGGCAACAGCAGCATCACACATAACTCCTTGGGGCAGGAGAACGGCAGCATGGAATTGCTACTTTAAAAAGGAGATAAGCTTTTCTGCTTTTCCCTCGTTGGTTACACAAGCACTACATCAGGAAAAAAAATAAAAACAACACTGGAGACAGACTTGAAACAACTGCTCTGTGCTGGGAGAGCGTGCGTGTGAGATATGGAGTAGATTAGAGCTTGACACGGCACGTAAAAACACTCTTTCCTTTTAACACCTTTATTGCAAGTTTTAAAGGGCAATCAAAATAGGTTCTTAGCTGTTTGCCTCCGTGCTATAAAAGGACACTCATACCTGTGAAATCTTATGACCTACAAATAGTGAAAACAGAGTATTTTTTGCGTCAGTGACCTCTTGAGTGAGGCTACGTAAATAAAACGTAAGGGAAGTGTTGGGGATGCGTTGTGTAACAGGAGGACAGCGAGGACAGCGCTGGTTTCCACCAAAGGGAGGGAAAAATCATCATGAGCATCTGTTTAGGGAAAATCCAGTCCCCAGGGAGCATGGTTTCAATGAATTCAGTGGAATATGCATTGGGCCTTGGAGAAATGCTCAGTCCTGCTTGGGGGAAGGCACCTGGATCCTTCCCTGCCTCTCGGATCTTCATCCCAAGGTTTTCTTCACTGCTTTTTCTGCAGGAGGCTTGGATAGATGGATTCACATCTGACAGGCTTAGGAAGGAGTGAAAGAATGGATGGGGATTTCAAAAAACAAGTCCCCAACAGCCAAAGCTTCGGGCTGGAGGGAAGAACAGTGAGATTTCCCTCCCTGCAAACTCTGCCCCCTTTGGTTGTATTTTTATTTCTGCTGCTTTCTGTTTTGTCGTTGCTTGTTTTGTTGGCTTTTTTTTTCTTTCCCCGAGTCAAACTCAATGAAAGGCTGAGAATGAAGTCAAACAAGTGAATTTTGTGGCCTTTCCTCCACAAGGTCATGAGATTTTGCAAGAGACCAGGGGCTGGAATGCCTTGAGCTTCTATTCCTGAGTCGCCCAGCGGCTCGGGAAGGGTTTCCAGCAAACAGGGTTCGCACAGGTACCTGGCCCTGCTCTGTGGTGTTTGGAAAAAGGTGCAGGAGCAGTGGAAGCACTGGTTCAGCCAGATGGAGCCTGACTCCATCCCTCTGTCTGGAAACGAAGCAAATGCCTCTGCCCCCACTATCAGCTCTGTGCATCATATGATTCATGCTCGAGGAGCCCCAGAACTACAGCTGTAAGGCACATTGTGTTTGGGCTCACTGAAATCGTTCTGTCATAAAAGGGCTGCCGTTGTGGGCGCACTGGGGAGGGAAAAAAAATAGGAAGAGTCACAAAGGCAAGGCAGGCACCCAGAATATTGTGCAATCAATAGTCCTGCAACCGTTTCCTTACGGAAAAACTCTGGTTCTGTTCAAATGCCAAGCACCTTCTCCCTTCTACCTCAGGGCAGCTGCCTGGCTCTTCCCTCCTGGGGAGGGCACAGATCCACCCTGAGCATCCCTCCATGCCCATGCAGCAGCTGCTTCCAGCCTCTCCCTGCTCTCAGCAGGCCGAAAATGTATCAATTTTCATTTGTTTCCCAATTAGCCTGGCATGACTTGATTAAAGGCTGGTTGAAACGGTGCAATCTGGTTCATCTCCACGCTGGCCTTTTATTTTTTTTGCCGGTGGATAACAAGGGTTGGACTGGGTGGGAAGGATCTTTTCCGAGCCTGGCTCAGAGCAGAGTTGCTGAGGTGGGGGGCAAAGAGCATGTGGGAAACACCCCAGGTTCTCAGTGTTTTCCTGTGTTTGGGAAGTGGGAAAATGAAGAGGCATCTCCCCATCATCTTTCCTACACTATTTTGGGAAAAGGTGCCACAGCAATCCTTGTGTCTGTTCCTGTGCCACGCCTGGCACCTGCAAAAACCCAGCATCTCCTCCCAGCACGCAGGAGAGTGGCTCCAGTGCCAGGGAAATCCCATCCTCACTGCTTGCACGGCTCCTTGCAGCCCTGGAGGGCTCCTTGCCCAGGCCGTGGGCTGGGGGGCTCCCTGGGCGTGGTGGGAGCAGGTTCTGAGTGGCAGGAACTCTCCTCTCTCATCCCTTTCCAACTCAGGGCACTGACTTAGCAAAATCCACTTTTAACTGATATCCTGCTGCTGCTCGGCTGCGTTTCCAGGTGTCCCTCCTGGATCCCCCTGCTCCTTGCAATTCTCACCTAGGCTGGACTTAACCAAAACTTCTCAGTTTCCAGCAAAGCACAAAGGTTCTTTTCTCCCCTGGGTGTTTCTCAGCCCGTGGGTCACAGCCCGAGCAAGCTCAGGGAAGGCAGCTGGTGAAGGGAGGGAGAAGTGAGGGGGAGGGAATTGCTGAAAACTTTATTGCAATCGAAGGCCAAAAAAATCCTGCTCCTCCGCTTTGCTGGTGCCAGGTATTCTCTGTCAGAGCGCTCTGGAAACCTCAGCCCGCAGAGGGAGTGTGGGGACGGGGAGGTGTCGCTGAAATGTTTCTGGGTTTACTTTTAGGGAGAATGAATGGGAATAACAGCACTGTTTTGTGTTGGGGTTTTTTCCCCCCAAAATAATCAAAAAAGCCCCGGTGAGTTGTTGTAGATCAGCCTCTTTGCAGCACACGGTACAGGATCAGCGTTGTTACCACGCTGCTGTTTATTATTCCACCAGCTCTAATTGCTATTAGTCATAAAGTCATACTACAGTTAACCACTTTCCAAATTCATCCTGGGGACACCTCTCCTAAATTATTTCCATGCTGGTCATTTGCCATTTATTTCCTTCTCCTCTGTTTTCTGTCTCAACAAGTTTTTAATCTATGACAGCACTTTATCTCCCAACCCCATGATTATAAAATTTCCTTCAGAGACTCTACTGAAGGGCTTTATCAAAAGCCCTTTGAACCTCTCCATAAATTAGAATCTCTGCTCTCCTTTTCCTACTATTTTGTTAACTCTTTCAGGGGTTCAGAGCAGTAAGGAAGGTTTAGTTCACCTTCAGCAGGACAGGATTGCCATTTCTTTTCCTTTACTCAGGGTGGTTAATCTACATCACTCCTCTGGCATTATTTTCTCTATTTATCACCCCACTCTCTCCTTGCCCAGCACAGGCAGACCCCTGGCTTGGGACCACATTTTGGTGCTCTCTAATTGGCCTTGACTGAGCTGCCATCTCCCGTCTGCTCTTGCTGGCCTGGTGATGGATAAGGTGGAGCAGACCCTGCTGATGTTCAGGGAGCAGAGCCCTGGCTGCTGGGGAGCTGTGCTGGTCTCCCCCAGCCCACATGTGACACCATTCTGCTTTTGCTGGTGACACACACTTTATTCTCACAAGTATCTGGCATTCTCAGATAATCTCCTCCAGCTCTTTCTCCATTTGCTGCTCTTTGCCTGTGGCCTGGCTTCTCGTTTTGATAGGAGGTGGCCCTTGCTCCCTGGGCAGATCAAAGGGGTGAGTAGGAGCAGCCTCATCTGAAGGACGGTGTTGGACTGGCACTCTGGAGCCTTGGGTTATTCCTCCCTGCCTCTCTTCTTGACCAGATAAGTAACCCAGGGTGAGTCAGTTCAATTCTCCTCAACCCTCCCATTTTCCCTCCCACACTCTTTCTGTCTCTGCAGCTTAGATTTTAATATATCTAGTGCAGGAAATTGTCTCTCGCTGAGTGTTTGCACAGTGCCTGTTGCAATGAGATCCTGGAGGAAAAATCATAAGTCAACTTAGAAATCTTTTCCTTGAATATCTGAATCTCCTTTCGCCCTTTGATGGATTCTTTCCTGTAACTTATTCTCTGGCTGCCTGTGGGTAATACACAATATTCCTTTTTCTTCAGACAGTTGCTAGGAAAAGGAGGTTGAAGTGGCTTTGCCCTTCCCCTCCGTCCCCTTCCCTGAGTACCTTTTAAATGGTGGTTGAAAAAAGAGTTGAAAAAGGGTGAAATTTTGCTAAAACTTTTGTGAAAATAGACAGCAGTGGTATAGAGGAGGAGACCATTAGTGATCCCCCACCCATTTCTGGGCAGAGGCCTGAGGATCCACCCTGGGAGCAGCTGCTGGGTGCCCACAGCAGGTGATACACCCAGCCCTGGTGTCCTTGAGGTGCTGGACACTGCAGAAACCGCCCTGGGGACAGAGCAGGGATGAATTCCTGCCCGAGCCTCGATGGGATTGAATTAAAATGGGAAATGAGCCATGGGTGCTGGGAACCAGGCCATGCTCATGGGGCTCTGGTGCTCGTGGCCCTACGTGCTGCTTGTGACAGAGGTGTCTCCTGGCAGGCACCGCACTGAGCCTCCCGTGGGGCTCCTTGGAAATTCCTCCCTTCCTCCCACATTTGGCCCTCACTCAGGCAGAAGAGGGGGCTGATATCACCTGCTTTCTTCTTTTCCCCTCTAGATATCTCCTCGATGGGAGAGCAGAGAGGTTGAGATTTGGGGCTCATGAATAGCATACCCTGTTATCAGCTGAGTGTCACAAACCACCAGTTTTGGATGCCCTGGTTTTTTCTGAGTGGGTGGTTAGGAAGGAGGATGGAGCTGGCTTTCTAGAGTACTGCAAAATCCTTCCGCCAAATATTTGGCTGCTCAGCAGCCCTGAATACTGAAGCCTTCAGGGCATTTTTGAGTTGGGAGTGTGGAAAATGAGGAGTCCTGAATGAACTGACTCGTGAAAATTACAGGTTTCTCTCTGCCGTGCCTCAGTTTACTCATAGGTAAATTGGGCAAAGTAATCCTTGGGCTTTTGCCCCAGGGGGCCCCAAGTCAAAATTCTTCAAAGTCCTTGAAGGCACTTGAATGAAAGACTCTGGACCTGGTAATTACAGAGCGTTGTGCTTGCATGAGCCTATGAGATAGGGAAACCTTTGCCAGGCAAGGTTTGGAGAAGAAAATCAGCCTGGCTCTGCCAAGCCCTCCGAGGGGAAAATGGAAGATTTACTGTTGCCAGCGCCAAAATCAGCTGTTGTCATTCGAGGCCATTGCAAATGGGTTTGTGGCAAGACTGCATTTGCACAAAGCAGGAGGGAAGAGCAGCCTTGCCAGGGTGAGGCTGCTGCTGCCGCTGGGATTTGCATCGGAGCAGGTGAGGAGGCAGCACTGCCTGGCCAAAGTCAGCTCGGCCCCATCAGCCCAGCCAAGCTCTGCTCATTTCCCTAAGCTCCATTTTTGGCTTCTTTCCTTGAAAAACATCTTCTCAAAGAGAGAGGGAGAGAGGGAGAAAGGAGGTCAGCTGTGTCAGAGGATGTTTTGCCTGTCTCCCTTAGGACTCACTTATGGATTTAACACGAGATTTCCTTGAAGCCCTGGGAAAAAAAGCAGGCTTCAAATTGTAGGTCAGCACTGTGATTCACCCCTTGGTTTCTGCTCTGCTTTGGGAGGGAGGAGAAGCAGTTTGGGTCACTTGTGCCCTGTGTAGGGCCATCTCCAAGCTGTGCTGGCTGAGCTGTGGCAAGGAGGTGGGAGCAGGGCTCTCCTGCCTGCACTGCTGTGCCCCAGCCCTCCTGCCCTCACTGAGGAGGGAGATGTGGCCCTCAGAGGTTGATTCTCCTCCCCTGTGGCACTGGCCTAGAGAGGAGAGCGTGGTCAGTCTGATATGGTGATCGATATTCCAGTTCAAAGGTATGACCACGCCTCAGGTCTTCCTTTGCTCAACTACAGAAAAAGCCAAGAGACCCTCACGGCTCATTCTGCTGACACCTCTTTCAGAGGTGCCATTCAGGAGCTTTCTGCATCAAGGAAGTTGTCAGCACAAGATGATAAATGATGAGGTGCCGGCGCTATTGCTAAGGGCCCATTAAAAACGAGACACCTTTGAATTCGCAAGGTAATAACAGGCACGGGGTATGGGTTATTGGTCTCTTTTTCAGCAGAGAAATGATAAATGTTCCTGTGGAAAGAAGTGCCACACCCCCTCCAACGAGACACCCTTCCCTCTGCCATCAAAATTCCTGGGTCAGAGGAAAGGATTTGATTTCAGTGCTAACACTCAGCCAGCACAAATGCGTGCTAGGTGTGAAAGCCACCTGTTCTCGGCACAAACCTGGCAGGGAGATGTGCAAAGGGCAAAGGGCGTGAGGCAATTTGGCTGTCACTCATCTTCTCAGGAACTTTGGAGTGATGTGTGTGTGTGGAGGGAAATTCTCACTTGCGGTGAAAAGTACAAACAACTTCTTTTACCATTTCCTTTCTTAAAAAAAAAAAAAATCAAAAGTTGCCTCGTTGCACAAAAATAAGGGAATTAAAAAATCTTGGGTCAATGTGTTTTTGCCTATCTACTTGCAAGGGGCTGAGCATGGCCTTTGGAAATCCCACTGCTGATGACTTGGCTCAATACTAATCTCCAGGTCTTTTGATCTTTATACATTTAGGGCTTGACCTGAAGTCTGGAGAAATTAATGGGAGCCTTTCTCTCTCTCGCTGGGTATTCGCTTAGGGACTGATTAATTGATTTTTACGTTTGTTGACTTTGCCTATATCGTGGACTCAGAGTACCCCATGAAAGTTTAATGAAATATTAAAATGGGATATTTGTTGACAAGAGTGACCCTGTGTGTCATGCAAGAAAAACTGCACATTGGAAGTGTCTTCTGAACATCCTTAACTCCCTCCAAATCTGATGTTTCCCAGCCATGTGCTCCATCTTCAGGACTTCCTTGGCTGGACAAACCATCTGATCATGGCAGGTCTTGAGCAAGCCTAGGAAATGTCTGGGGTTTCTGAGCACACTCTTTTCCGTGCCTGGAAATTATGCCTGGGCTGAACACATCCAGTCTTCCCAGACGTGGTCATTGAGTATATGCAGATCAGTCGTGTCTCGGGGAGAAGCAGCAAACCCAGAGCTCCTGGGATGCCCTGGATGTGCTGTGTGTACCCTGGGAAGCAGGCAGGAGTGTTGGGGACCTGACAGAGCAGCAGCATTCCCACCTGGGAAACCCTTGATGGATGAGGATCTCCACCAGGAGGTTGCCATGGCCAGGCTTTGGTAAGGGAGGTGAGAAGTTGTGCTGCCAAGGGCCTCTCACGAGCAAAGCCGGCTGTCAGCACTCCTCCCTCCGTGACCTCCAACTGGAACACACTCCAGCAGCTCCAGCGATCCCAGGGAAAGGGTTTTTTCTGCCAGGTCATTTAGGGGAATGAGGATGAGACCTTGACCTTGACTTTGTGGTTGGTGGGAGATCCCCAAACTCGTGGTGTGTAGTCCATGTCTGAAATCGTGGCTGAGGAAGGAGCTCCATGGAGAGGTTAACTCTGGATTGATGCCGCCCTTGAAATGTCACCCCAGCCGCTCCAGAACAGCTGGGAAAAGGTGATTCAAAAGAGTCTTGTACGCCATCCTCTTCCCCCTGCCAATCCCCAAGAGCACCTCTGCCTCTTCCCTGAAAGGCATTTACTCCACAGAGTAGCCATATGCAAATTCATCTGCATATTCACATTGCCCATCACAAAACACAAACCTTTTTCTTTTTTTTTAAGTTTCCGAAGGATATTCTTTGCCTCATCACTTCCTGCAATGCCTTCTTTGGCAGAATCATTGCAGAAAGCCTCAGCCTCCAGATGGGGATGCAGCAGGGAGAGGCATCCCTGCTCCTTTCCAGGCTCTAAAAGGTTTAACTCCTCTCTCTGGCCCCCGTTACCTTTTTGTGATATCCTTGTCCGTCCTCATTGGGATGAGTTTTACCACAAACAATGTTATCTCATGATTACTACATGTGTATTATAGGTGAAATGGTGAGTTATTAACCCTAGTTCTCTTAAGGAAGGCACACCGAAGTTGCACAGCCTATTTTTCTGGCCAGAGACTGAAAACTCAGCTATTAAGAGGAGACAAGCTGTGAAATCTCTCTCCAGGCATCTGAAGGAGCCTCCAGAGATTTTTAGAAGTGCCGAACCCTCAGATGTTCCCAAAGATTTTAGAGGAATCTGGAGTGCTTGCCTCTGGCTATAACCCCATTGCAGGGCTTAGGGCTGCCGCCATGAGCAGAGGGACCTGTTTGCAAATCCCCACACTTGCCTCATTCGGGACAGGTTCTCTGCACTTTCCTAGCCCGGGGCAGGCAGGAGTCCTCCTGTGAGGCATTCCCAGTCTTTTCCGTTGAAACTGTTTGACTCTGTGTGATTGGGAAACCATTGCTGCAATGAGCCTAACAGGGACATGAGAAACCTCTGGGGTTTTTTTGTAAGAACTGGTGGTTTTGGCTCCCTTGCCTGTTGCAGGAGGAGGAATCCAGCTGGAGATCTCCAGCAGAAGGTGGCATTTGACAAACTTCAGGTAAAAATGCTTAGAGCAGCTTAGGACCTGTTGTTTCTTCTCTGCCTGGTGTCCCACACGTGTGCGTCCCCTCTGAGCACTCTGCCACCCAGAGGGGACACAGGGGCACGTGGGATCCATCAGGAGATCTCAGTTATGTGCTGCCGTGTCGTGGGGCTCCTCTATTTGGCTCTCTGACTGTACCTTCAGGCACCCTTGCTGGAGCAGAGCCTCCCAAGGTCCTGTTGAGTGCCCTTTGATGAGGTTGAGTGATGAGATGTTAGGCTGTGCTGCTTGCTCACAAGATGGTTTTGGCTGGGGGTTACTGAAATGTATTCAAATCCTCTCCAGAGGACCCTCAGCAACACCCCCATGCCCTCAGCCGGAATGGCTGCAGCCTCCCAGGAGTGCTGAGTGCGGGGCTGAGTGGTCCTGGCTCCAGCAGACGCCACACTCGAGAGCTGGCTCTGAGGAGGGCTTTCAGCAGGCACTAGGAGGTGGCAACAGGCCCTTGGGGTGGGACACGGGGAATGCAGCCTTTGTCCTCTCCGTGGATGAAGATGGCAGCTGGGTCCGGCCAGATTCCAGAGGCATCTGGACAGCCTCTGTCATCGAGGTGGGATGGTGGGGGCAGACGGGGCATGAGGGGGGTTATCTTCTCTCTGCCTTCTTGTCGGGGAGGGGACAGCTGAGAATTGGAAAAGGTTGGAGCAGGAGGCTGGAGTGTGGCAAACGCCGACCTTGGGCACCCGAGGAGGTGCTGAGAAGAGGCTCCCCGGGGTCAGCTGCGACATTCCTGGGGCACAGGGGGAGCCTATCAGTCGGGTCCATCTCTCTGTGCTCCGTGTCATGCCAGAAGGAAAAAAGGGAAAGGGAGAAGGGAGCAGGAGGGGCAGCGGTGGGGGAGGACAGAGTGAAAAAGCAACAAAAAAGCCGAGGGAACCTGCTGACTTCCCCAGACTGCGCGGCACCACTGGTCATTTCTGTAGGCTATAGGGGTTGTCAGAGTCGGCTGTAAGGACAGGTGTAAATCTGTCCTGTCATTCCACCCTTCCAGCATCTTCTCACCTGAAGGGCTCCCATTTGTTGCGGAGAGCAAGCAAATAAACCCAGCCATTGCTTTGACTCGCAGAGGGCATGAAAAGACACCCCGTGCCGCCGGTTAACCTCCGTCCCCTGCCTTTCCCCTCCCGTGCGGAGCTTTTACAGCCTGCCTGAAAGTAAATCCCCCCCTCCAGCTGTTTGTTAAAGCAAAGCAAATAAGGGCTATTACAGCTCAGACCAAAATCCACTTGTTTGCAGTCTGATTTTTAACTGTCATCCCAGCCGAGAGAGGGCAGGGGGAGGGCCGGAGGCTGGCCCCAGCCCAGGGCAAGAGGGGCCATTTGTCTGCCAGGAGGAGAGGGGTTTCGGCAGCTTCCAGGGCGCTCTGGGGCAGGCAGTTCGGCTCCGGGCCTCTCTGAAGCGGGGGAACATCTGCGAAACGACCCCGAAGTGTGTGTCGGGTGGAGACGTGACCTCTGGCTGCGGCTTCGCTGCTCAGCCAGGCGAGGCGGCTCCCTTCTCCCAGCTCCTTCCTCTCCTCCTCTTCTTCTCCTCGCAAACCGTGCCGCTGATTTTTATCCTCAGACCCGGAGCGAGGATTCCTCTCCCTCTTTAAGGAGCCATCCACAGCATCGGTCTCCCCATGGTTTTCATTAAGGAGTGGATGGTGTGTTTCCCATCAAGAGCAACTTTAATCTTGACTGAGTTCTGAAAGCTAAAGGTTTGCAGTTTTCTTCGGCCACCTTCGATTATTACTTCTTCTTGTTTTCCGACTCGATATTATAGATCCTCCCTCCTGGCTGAAGTCCTTAATGGCCCGGTCCATCCCCACTCCCCCAAGTACCCATTCTGTGGATGTAGCAAACTCTAATTAATTATAACTTATCTCATGACTTGTCAGCATCACATGTTTGATCCTGTTTAGAAACCATATTCCCAGGGGACGGAAAGACTCGGGAGTAGGTTGATGCTACTCAACAGTGATTTAATGGACGCATTAATGCCGAGACAGATAACTGTGTAGCCATGTTAAGTAATACATCAAGAATCTTTCCAGAGAGGCAACTTTACAGGTCACTGCAGAACTGCTAACTGATATTAACCCGCTTTGCATTGTGCTGTGCATACGGGCGCTGGGAGTTCACACACTTTCTTTTGTCTCTGGTTTTTTTCGAGCAGCCTCTTCCCATTCCCCCCTGGAAGCGACGGAGATATTAGACGCCTAATGACAATGTTTCACACGCGGGGGTGGGGTGGGGAGGACAACGGGCTCGTTAGCCGGGTTGATTTTAAGCACACCCAATTACTGGCCCGGAGGAGGCCGGGGCAGAGGCTGCTGCCCGGCCGCGGGGATGGATGCTCCGGGCTCCGCTGGGTTGTCACCGGCCCCGCGGCCACCGCCGCCGGCTCCGCGCCGCCCCGCGCGGGACGTGAAGGCACCTCCCGGGCACGGACCGGGATGCGCTCCTTTTCCAAACCTTCCTCGCCCCAAAACTCAGCGACTTTCGCCGTCCTCCACCTCGGGAGAGGTTCTGCGCCGGGAGGGATGCTCTCGCAGCTCTCGGGGAGCTGCAGCCTCCCTTCTGCCAAGCTTCCTTCCGGGCTGGGGGAACGCCGGGGACTTGCGCCGGTGGCCCCGGAGGCCCGGGAGGTGGCCGGGAGCGCGGTGGCAGCGCCGGGGGTGGCTGCCCCAGCCCCGGCGAGCAGTGCGCGTCCCCAGGGCCCGTCCTTGCTCAGCCCTGCAGGAGGGGTTAGGGTTAGGGTAGCCGCAGGACAGGGATCGCCCTAACTGCAGGCAGCAGGGTGCCGCGGGTTTTACCGAGCGGCAAGGTCCGTCTGTCCGTCCCGCGGGCTTGAGCATCCCCACGCGGGATCCTGGGGGCTCTGGACCCGCGCTCCTCCCGCTCCGCCACAGCCTCGTCCTCCCGGCCCCGTCCCTCTCGGTTACACCGAGCGACCCCCGACAGGTCTCTCCAGAGACCCCTCACCCCCTGCCAGGGGTCCGTCCCCAGCTGGGAGCCCGCGGAGCGGCTCAGGGGGACACCCCCTCCCAGCTGGGAGTTCCCTGGGCTGAGGGCTCCCCCTCTCTGCTCCCCTCGCTCCATCCCGGCTCCGCGCCGGTCCTGGGCAGAGCCGGGGGACCTCGGCGTGCGGCTCCCCCCGCCCGGAGCCCCCGTGCTCGGGGCACGGCACTGGGGGGAGCAACATTCGCCTTCACGGCTGAAGGTTTTCCCCCCGTGAGGACTCCTCTTCCGAGGCTGGAGGGAAGCTGCTGCCGGATCCCTGGCTGGTTCCCATCCCTCTGCCCGGCTCCCCTCTTCCTGCCGGCCGGACCCTTCGGGGCAGGCGGAGGGAGGAGTGGGCCTGGGAATTCACCTTGCTGAGAACGAAGGGAAACTCCCTTCCTCAGCCCGGGGACACCCCGGGAGGGCTGCGCTGGCCTGGGGCCGCCGGGCTCCGCCGCCTGCCCGGCGGGGTGGCCCGGAGAAGCAGCGGGTGACAAGCCGTGACTTCCTTGAGGAAAGCAGGCCGGGAAGAGGGAGAACCACCCGGAGGAGCCAGGCTGTCGGCAGGGCGGGCGGGGAGCGGCGGCCAGGCGGCCCCGCGGGTGGGCAGCGGGGACCGCCCCGTCCAGCGCCGCGGGGAAAACTCCCTCAGGACGCGGGCCCGGCTCTTTCCCGGCGCTGTGGGGGAAGGCAGAAGCCGAGGCACCGCGGAGACCCAGCCCTTCAAACGCAGGGACGGGCGAAGCCCCACGTGCCCGGCTGGGGACTCGCCGCGGGCAGCCCCGGCTGCGGCATCTCCGCCACCGCCTCCCAGCTCGTGGGACGCTTTCACCCACTCGGGAAAGGATTTTTTAATTTTTTTTTTCTGTCGGGCCGTTTGCAGGGCGGAGGGAAGGGAAGGTGGTGCGGTTTGCCCAGGTTGCGAGGGGAGGATTGTGTGCCACTGTTGATTAAACGCTCTCCCCGAAAGATGGTATCCGACATGAGATAATGAGGCTCTGTGACCGGCCCCAGGTTCCCTTTAAGTTTTCCCATGGACTCGAGCTGTCGCCAGTTCACAAAACGACAGTGTAAGACAGCACCACGCTACTCAGATCCAATTTACGGCACACAAAAGCTGATCCCCAAATCCCCACTAACAAACAGGGACCCGCAGACAATTCCGATAATGTTTAGTTTTTATTCATTTCTCGACTAATTAACTGGAATCCCACCTCCTCTTCCCCCCTCTTGACAGTGCCCAATTAATCCGCAATGTATGTCAAAGGTCTGGAACCCACTGTAAACTGCTAAACCTTTGCAAAGATTTGTGTGTCTCTATATTGATCTGATTAGGACCGCGATGCTTTTTCCTCTCTCTATTACTGCGTGAAAAATAAAACTGTCGCGGGTTTGGGTCGGTTTTTTTTTAATTGTCCCAAAAGCTTTACTTTCTCCAAGTCTAATAGGATTTCTCCAAGGCGCCTCCAAACCTCCTTGCGTGTCCATGACTAACAGTGGCTCCAAAGGGAATCAAGCGAAATAAAGTTATCTGCGAGACAGGAGCGGAGCGTGTGTGTGCGCCATGGGGAGGGGGGGTGCTCGAGGGGGGTTAGACTAAATTTGGATGTGCTGTAAATTGGCTCGTCTTGAAAAACAAACAGAACTGGGGAGGGATAAGAGTTGGGAATTTTTTTTACTTTTTTTATGCCAGCGGTGGCGGGCTGGGAGCGCGCCTCGCCGGCGGAACGGAGCGATCCCCGCCAGCCGGGGCTGCCGCCCACCCCGCTCCGCTGTCGCTGGGGCTGGGGCAGCTCGTTTCTAATCTTCGGAGGGAGCGAATATAAAAGAGGAATTTATTAGCTTTCAGGCCATCAGAGGAATAAACATTGATTTTATTGACCTAATTATGGGCCAAATGACTCCTTCCATCGATCACGTAAAATACTTCATTTGGAGAAAACCAGGCGCAGGCGCCCGGAGGCGGGGAGGAGAGCGGGTGGATGTGCTGCGAGAGGGGGGAAAAAAGCAAAAGCTCGAAAATGTATGGAGGGGTTTTAATGCAGTTAACGTGCCCGTCGCGCTGGAGCTCAAGCCCTGTCTCCCAGACGTTACAGTGCGGATGTTTTGCAAACTAAAGCTTTTATGTCGAATTCCAATCCGGCCAGTCAATTTGGCTAAAATAGCATTAAACAAATGGACAGCAGTTTATTTATATTCCCCACACACACTCTGTATTTTATAGACAGAAAAGAATTACTTGAAATGTATTTTACAAGCACAGGACAACACGTCGTTTCAGCCCGAGAGCAGCGATTTCTCGTAATTAGAGTAGGCTCGACACTAATAAAGAAGCAAACAGGCTCTTTTTTATGCTTAAGCCGAGCTACTGTCCGCAGCGCTTTGCTGCGCGCTGGGGTCGTGGTTGGGTGCTGGGAGCAGGCGGTGGGCGCACCTGCCCTGGGAAGGGGGCAGCGAGGGGCGACCGGCTCCTCTTCTGGTCTGATCAGGAGAAGCAGGACTCATGAAACGCGCGTTTTAATTTTTTTTTTTTTTTTTTTTTTTTTTTGCTTGGCTGGTGGGTGACAGCGAGACGTGACTTTGGATTTATTTGCTTGAGGGTTTTTTTTGGCGGGGGCTGGTCACTGTATGTCGGGGGAGGAGGTGGTGCGGGATGAGCGATGTTTTTGGCAGGGTGTTTGCTCCCTTCTTATGTCACCTGAAATATTGGATCTCGTACACCTTCACCCAGCTTACAGTCTAAAGGGGGAGGGTGGATCTTTTTAGTCCAGCTGCTTTGAGGAACGGATATTTCCCTTCGCCATCCCGAAGTTTGGCTTAGCGCTTCTCTTGCCCCGCCGCGTTATTCTTCCCTCCTGGCGAGCTCGGGAGCTGCTAATTCTGGCGGCCAAGCTCTGACCGCCAGGATCTGAACTTCCCCCGTGCCCTTCTCCCCATTTCCACACCACCCAGCCCCGGGCCAGGTTATCCTGCGTCACCCGCGGGTCCCCGGCGCAGGGGCAGGGATGCTGTGGCCGTGGCTCTCATTGTCGCTCAGCCTATTGTCGCTCAGGCTGCCACTTCTAAGGGCTCCTTTATTGCCATCCCTTCGGATGAGCGGTGCCACTGGCCGGGCGGGGCCGGGCCTGGGGGTGCCCCGGGCCGGGCTGAGGGAGCCAGGCCGCCCAGGTGAGCCCCGCTCGGCAGGTGAGAGCCGCTGGCCGCGGCGCCATCCCGTGGCCGGAGCCCACGGAGCCTCGGCGGGGCGAGCCCGGCCCTCGGCGGGACCCCCGCTCCCCCTCCCCGGCCGCGCTGCGAGCGCGGGGTTCAGCCGCCGTTCACCCCCTCCCTCCTTCCCTCTCTGTCTCATTAAGATAGGGCTTTATGCAGAACATCTGTAAGGGAAGGCAAAATAAATGACAACACTTTTACACCACTTCCTACTTAACTTCTCTTTTTATGTGGCTGCTCTGGATTTTCCGACGCTTTGTACTGCTCGAATCTTGTTTGGATGTTTGTACATGTAATACTCTGCCCACTCCAGCTCTTGGGACGGGCTTGTCTCGTATGTTCTTTCTCTTTTCCCCCTCTCCCACCCCCGTCCCAGCGTGCAGAGGCTTCACAGTCTGCTCTGCTTACTTCGCTGTCGGGGGACGAGCAGCAGGATTTGTGAGCCAGGGCAGGGGCAAACGGCTCCACAAGTGCCGGGCATTAATCACACCTTGTCTTTGCAGAAGGTGAGCTCCAGGCACTATGTACCCACTTATTCGCTCTTAAAATCCCCCCTTCTCCTTCCAAGCCGTCGCCTTCCTGTCTCCACTGAGCAACATTTTTCCCTGACCCGGGATCCGGACAATTGTCCTAATGGTATTTAAAGAAAACAAGGATTAAACATTCATTAATGCTTTTCCCCCTTATTTAGACTGTAATATCAGAAAGTGGAGTGCCCCGCGCACGGAGTGCGTGTCGAGCCTCACTTTAAGGAGGAAAACACTGTTTGATGGAGGGAGGTGGCTGCCACGGACCCGAGGTGATTTGGGCTCCTGAGTGCGCCTGATGAACAAGGAACCACTTTTCGGGGGAAATTAACGCTCCCAGCACCCACAGGATCCGGTACCAAAATGAGCAGAGAGTGGCTGCGCTCTATGAGAGCGCATTTTCTTTCTTATTCCGAGCCTCAGGAGTGATGCCCCGGCTCCCCGCCCGCTCCGTCCTCCCCCATCTCCCATCTACCTGGAACCATTCCTTCCCGCCGCCGCTTTCCCGAGACCGCTTGTGAGCATTTTAACTTCCCCTTAAGCCCATGCCATTAAAGAAGCGGCCGAAGCAACAGGTGAGCAGGGAGTTTTCAGGGCTAGGAGGTGGCGGCCGGTGGCCCCGCGGGGCTGCCGGCACCGAGCCGCCCAGGCGCGCATCGACCGCGGGGAAAGATGCTCCGCGCCGCGGAGCCCGGCGCCGGGGCGAGCCCGATGGCTCCCTAATAAAATCTCCTGCGGGAAAAAAAACCAAACCAAACCCAAACCTTTCCCCTCTAACCCCAGTTACGGCAACGGGAAGGATTCGCTCTGGGAAGCGCAGCGAGAGCTGCACAAATCCAGTTTACACCTGCGACGCGGAGCCGGCTGTATTCTGCTCCGCTCGGCTTTAATTGGAAATCTTTTCCGTCTGCCCCAACTCCCGGATCATCTGGGTTTAATAAATTTTCACAACACTCCTGCTGCTCCAGAGAAACGCTGTGGCAGAAGTCGGCTCTGCCCGCGTTTCTGAATCCCAGCAGAACAGTAATTACCGCAGGAGCAAGAGTGGCCTGGGACTTGTTTTCGGTGCAGGGGAAAGGGTGGGGAGACGAGGAGGGAGAAACCTGGCCGAGAGATGGGGGCTGTAAAGCTTAGAGATGTAGATACACACACATACATATGTATAGAACAGCAAGGAGCAAGTGCAAGATCGAAAGCAGAGCCCGGCTTTGCTGCAGCCACGTGTGCCATTAAAAGCAAATAATTCAAAGTACTTTTAAACTATAAAAACATGGGATCTTTCCCCTTCTGTTACTTTTTTTTTGGTGGGGGTGTGGGGGTAAGAAGGATACAGATCCCGTCTCCCCTTCTCAGATGACCTCGAAGGACCGGTTTTTTCACTTTCCCATGTGTGCGCGTTTGCGCTTTCCGGAAATCAATCTGAAGTTTGTTCAAAATACTAAACTAAAATAAAACTGCGCTACAAAACCTCCCACGCCCTAGAGACAGAGAGGAGCCCCTGATTTATTTTTTCTGCTGCTATTTTCCTTTTTAAAAAATTTTATTATTATTTATTTTCATCTTGTCGTGCTCCCCACGGAAATGATCCCCGGAGGGTTTTGCTGGATCGTGTGCGGATGTGTGAGCGTGCAGAAGGAGCTTTTTGGTGAAGTGCAGTGGTGCCCCGACGTGCGGAGGGCCGGGGGCTGGCGGCGGGGCTGTCATCACCGCCCCAAAGCAGGGCTGAGGGTCCGAGCTGCCGCTCCAGGCCGGCTCAGCCCCCGCGGGAGGTGTCCCCTGGTAGTAGGGACAGTTGGGAAGCGGCGGGGAAGGAGGAGAGGACTTTCTCCCTCCACCACACTGAGTGGAGTGGCGCTCGGAGGGAGCCCGCAGCCCCTGCCCTGCATGTTGGGCTGACCGAAGCGGTCAAGTTCTTCAGTGAAATTTGCCGCTGCCCAGAAGTTTCCCAGGGCTGGGCTGGCACATTTCGGCTGCCTTTTACAGCTCCCGTTTGAAGGGAGGGCGGGTGAAGCCCTTCCCTCGCCCTTCGCAGGCAGATGCCAAGGGTCAAACATACACAGGGGCTCCAGGAGAGGGAAAAATAAAAAACGCTCCCAGCCTCCCCCTCCCTCCCCGAACCTCCTAACTGGGCCATTGGAAAAAAAAAAAAAAACAACTTTTCGCTCTACAAAAAAATTGGTAGTTTGTTAAAATTTCTTTTTTATTTGCGCTGGGGATAATTTAGGATCTGTTTCACGCGAGAAGAAAAGTGTGAAATGAAGTTGTTGGGGGCACGGTCACGGTGCAGGTGCCCCACGGCTGCGCCCCGAGCTCCTCTGCTGCCCAGATGCGCCGGGAACATGTCCCTTTAGCAGTTTTGGAAGTCCTGCAGCCCATGCGGGAGGGAGCGGGGCCGGTGCGGGGTCCTGCTGCCCGCAGGGACGCGGCTCTGCCCGGGCCCGGGCGCTCGGGGTCGGGGGGATTGGCTTGGGCACGTCAGGGGCTCGGGGCTGGCAGGAGTTGTCCGCTGCCTCCTCTTCCCTTTCATGTCTGCCCTGCCTTGGGGTGTGCGTGTGGGGGTTACAGCTCTTTAATTGAAACCTAGTAAGGAAAATAGTAATGGATACCAGGCTGCGATGGAGAATACGTGTCCGCGGCTGCATGATGAGTGTTAGTTCAGCCGACTTTAAGAAGCCGATTCTTCTTCCCTGTCATTTCTTTATTGACAGCAGCCCCTATTAGATTTACCATGTCCTTTTGCAACAGCTGGTCCTCCCCCCGCCCTCCCCCGGGCCGAGGCAGCAATCGATGCCCGCGTGGCTTGGTGGCATCTTGAAGAAAGCGGGAGCGGAGTGTGTGTCGGTGGCGGTGCCAGCGGCTCCCGGATCCCCTCCTCGGTCCGAACCCGCGCCTGCTGTGTGCCCGGTGCTGCTCACCCCTCCCGGGCTCCGGCCCCGCTCCGAGTCCCGGGGGGAGCTGCGCCCGCCCCGCGGGGCCGGGGGCGCGGAGGAGACGCCCGGGGGGCGTGTGGAGATGGGAAAGGCTCCGGTTCTGGGTTGTTAAAGAACACGGCTGATGGTCAAAGCAGATAAAATCGGTTTCTTTGCCGGGTGATCTCGAGTGCCTTGTTCTACTGGGTCTGCGGGGAGGCGGGGGGGCAGTGCCGCGTCTGGAGAGCTGGAGGGCTTCTGCGGGAGGAACCGGCGCTCCTTGGCCCTCTTGTTGTGTTGTGTGTGTGTTTAAATAATTGAATAAACGTATCCACTCATTCCCTCTTTCTCCCTCGCACGCAGACACACAAAGACAGCATTGAAAAGATAGATCTGTTTGACTATAGGAAAGGACAATTAGTGCGACTTCCTGAGCGGCAAACTGGATGTATGGCCCGGGTATTTAAAAAAAAAAAAAAAAAAAAAAAAAAAAAAAAAAAAAAAGGCCTTATCCAAATAGCGAACTTTATTTACAATTTCTGCTTGGCCAGCGGTGGTGGAAGCAGGAGGATAGATGCAGAGAGGGCAAGGGAGCAAACAGGGCTTTCATTTTGCTTCTGCCAACAACACATTGGTGAGAAGAACTAGGCCAGAGGGTGGAAAGGGTCGCCGGATCTGGGGGGCCAGGGAGTGTTGGTTTGTGGCAAGCAGAAACGGAATGATGTAAAAATGGCTCAGAAAAGGTGAAAGGGATGTGAGCTTGGGAGGGAAGAGGTCCGGCCCCAAACCTTGCTGTGCCCTGACATGCCCTGGCCAGCGAGGCTGGGCCTGGCCAGAGGCAGAGGGGAGACCTGCAGCAGCCAGCTCGGGGTGCTCCTTTATTTTCTTTTCCAGTCAGTGGCAAAGTGGATGTAACTGGAGAGTGTCAGAGCAGCTGGGGATGGGGACAAGGTGAACACAGGTCTTTTGGGGAGGGGAAGAACTGGGGCAGGGCCAGTGATGCAAGCACATGGAGCCCTCATGTTTTGGGTTTCCGGCAGAGCCAGAAGCTGGCAGCGTCCGGAGCAGGCTCTGGGTGCTCAGGAGGAGCAGGAGGATTTGGGAGCTGGGAAGGGCTGCTCACTGCCAGTGTGGCTCTGACCCCGTGCTGGGGGACAGCACTGCCTGACCCTGCGGTGGCTCTGCCACTGTCGGTGCTGCACTGCTCCCACCAGGCTGGGCCACGAGCAGCCTTTCCCTGAGGATTGATTGTATCCCCGCGAGGGCTGGTGGAGGAGAAACCTCTCCAAATGGTGCTTTCCTCTCCTTTTTCCCCAAGTTCCAACAAGTAATGCTGTCTTTGGGCTCCCCCCAGCCCTGCAAAGCCCTCACTCGGCTGTGTTGGGAAGGGGACCTGGGATCCCCTGTTAGGATCTTCTGTTCAGAGAAATGGGAACAGCCCCTTTGGTTGCAGTAGGACAGGATGGGCCGAACTTCCTCAGAGAGACATGTGTGGGTTTTAATTCTTGATACTTTTAATGCCTCACAATGCTTTTTTGGGGCTCCAGCAGGTTATTGTTCAAAGTTTTTGGGCCAGGCTTGCCATGAAATGCAATTTGCAGTTGGAGGAAGTGCTCTGTCACAGGGCAAGGCAAAGCACTGCTGTGGTGATCCCCCCTCGCCCCACAGCAGTTTGTATAATCCAAGCACAGAGACGTGCTCCCTAAGGGACCCGCTCCATCACACTTGTGGCCTGCAGTGCCACTCTGGGATGGATCTGTGTCAGCACGGCCCCCATGGACTGACACCTTTTGCGGGGCTGGGGAAGCGCCTGCCCAGGGCTGGGCAGAGTTTCCCTCGGAAGAAGTCGGTAATCGCTGCCCCCCGTGCTCCAGCCAGTATTTACTGCAAACCTGCCAAGGTAAACCAACCCGCTGCGTTTTCTTTCGGATAAACACAGCGTGGCCACGCCGGGGTGTTGCCTTCTGAAGGGCTGGAGACAGAGCAGAGGCTGAGTCGCCGTGGGAAAGGGAGGGAGGAGAGGGATCAATCCTGCAGGATGCAGAGCTGCTGGCAGGCACGATGGCGCTGGGCCCCTGGGGATGCTTGGAACAGGCGGCGCGATAAGGAAATGCAGAGATAGGATGCAAAACCCCACTCAGGCTGTGCACGTTGGCCCTGCTCGCCATGCACAGGGGCTTGTTCTTTTCCTGCAGAGCACCCAGCGCATGCAGGGGGTGTCAGGGACACCTCAGGGGCTGCTGTCGGAGCAGGGATTCGCGGTGTGCCCCAGGGCACGAATCCCTCGCGGTGACACACACCCACAGCGCATCTCCAGAGCCCGCGGAGCGCACACACAGCCCCTCCACGCACGCACGCACGCACGCCTCGGAGCTGCTCCCGCAGGCCTGGGAGAGGACGTGTGGGCCCGAAAGCTGGGCTGCCTTTATTTTCCTCTTGCCTCCTTCCTCCAGCTGGCTCTTCAGGCCACCGGGAGAGAGCCAAAGCCTCTCTCCTCCCACACCTCCAGCACAGACGCGCGGGGAAGGCTCGCTGCAGTGCCGAGCTCTCGTGCAAACGCTAAAAGTTGCTTAGGAGGGTGAAATCCGAGGAAGTGGAGGTCTCCCAGCCGCTCAGCCACCACACACCCGTGGTCTGGATTGAACCATGCAAAACCCTCCGAGGTGCTGGTGATGGTGGAGTGGAGAAGAGCCGGGGAAGGTGGGAGCAGCTCCCCCCGCCCTGGCCTTTAGCTCTTGTGCTCCGAGATTAGAGAGCCCCGGCCTGGCCGCTCTCCGGGGAGACAGCGGAGACCTTTCATGCCTCTTTGAAGAGCCAAGATAGTGTCGGCCTTGGTGCAAGCCCAGGCTGCAGACAGGCCGGGAGGCGCGGGGGCAGCCGGCTATCTCAGCGTGCTATCACCCTGGCTCCCCCCCCCACCAGCCCCATTCCCACCTCCACCCGCTCCCGGCACTTCACCATCAGTCACCCTCATCTTTTTTTTTTTTTTTTTTTTTTCCCCTCCCTTTACCCCCATACCATACCATCCCTTCGCTTTGTCATTCATTTCTGCGGGTCTCCTCATTTATTTACTTCTGCGCCTCGCTTATTTATTTCTGGCCAAGAGGAGGCTAACAAGTAGCTGGAAGCACTAGCCAATATTTAACTAAGATGGCTGGCCATCAGGTCCCTTTTGTTTGCTTGCAAATTAATCATCCAGCGCGCAGTCGGCGCCAGGGTAGATTTATCACACACAGAAGGGGGAATGAGGCGGCCGAAGGGAGACAAAGACTGTTCGCACCTTCCCGCTTTTGATCTTAGATTAGTGCAGCCTCCCTTCATAATACGAGTCTCCGGGGGGCTTCGTCGGGGAGGTCACTCGGAACTGGCGGAAGTTTGCACGCCATTAGCCAGACGCTGGAATTGGAAATCATAAGCGGCAAACATTTTATTTTCCTCCGCGGGTGGGTGCGGAGCGCGGCGCAAGGTGCGGGGCAGGCGCGGAGGGCGGCAGCGACTCGGGTTTGTGCCGCGGCGCCGAGGGCGCGCTCCGGCGGGGCGGGCGCGGGGCCCGGGGCGCGGCGGGGCCGGGGGCGGCGGCGCTTGTCCCGCGGGAGCCCGCGGGCACCTCCTGGTCCCCGTGAGAGAGCGGCGGCCCGCTTCGGGTAAATTGAAGCAAACTTCTTGAAGCCGCCGGGCGTTTGCTGTGGGCGCTGATAGAGGGAAGGCGTGGGCTTTGGGGGTTCCCACCGCGGCAGGAGCCCGAGAACCGGTTCCGAGCAGAGGTTGGAAAGACTCGCTCTCTCGGTCGATAAGCAGCCGCACAGCGCAGCCGAGCGCTGCGCGGGTAGCCAGGCTCCCGGCTTCGTGAAACACATCAGCCTTCCCCCCCCTCATCCTCTTTGAACGCATTACTCCCGCTTCCTTTCCTCCCTCCTCCTCTTTTCTCCCCCACCCCCGACCAAAGGGGAGATATTTTGGTGAATGCAAAGCGATCCTAGACGCTGGTTACTACAGGGACTTCACCAAGCTGGCGCCAAGCGCTCTTAACCATGTGCGTCAAAAATGCAATGTTAGAAGAGCTAATCACTTTAGAGGTTCCGCTCCCATCTGCGCGCAGCCAGCGCCGAGCCCCCGCGCTCCCCCGCTCCGCTCCCGGAGGATTATCCTCCCCTCTTTAAAGCGGGGTGGGGGGCGTCAGGAGATTCCCCCCTCCCTCCCCAGGGCAGGGGTATGATTCGGCACCTCCCAGCGCTGGGATATCCTGCCCGACACACGCGTGGGCGCCCCGTGCTCCGCATGCCCACGACCCGCACAGTCGCAAGCCCCCTCTTGCTGCCCTGCGCTGTCACAAACCCACACCCACCCCCCCCACCCCCCCCAAAGGAATATATCGCCCAGAAACTTCCCGGGAGGATCCTGCCCGGCGCTTCCCTCTCCTCGGGGTCGGATCAGACCCACGCGTGCCGCCTTCCCCGGGGGGTGGCTGGCTCCGTGCGAGTCCGGGCACGGGGGTAACCCGGAGCTGGGCCCCCCCGCCCGGCGCTGCCCCGGCCCGGGCGCAGGGAAAGCCGCACTTCCCGTCTCCTCCCCGCGCACCTCGTGGAAGAGGAGGGGTGTGGGAGCGTAACCCTGTCGGCGCCGGTGCCAGCCGAGTGGCCTTAATCCTCAACGGCAAAGAAAGGAAGAAAAAAGGAATAATAAATACATAAAAATCCTATTTTCCAGCGGCCCCCCGCTTCCCTCCCCGCAGCCGCCGCGATCAGCAGCCGCCGGGGCCGGGGCTGGGGCAGCAGCGGCCGCTGCCCGCCCGCCGCAGCCTCCAGCCGCCCACCACAACAATAATAACGGCGGCCGCGGCCGCCGAGCAGCCGGAGCCGAGCTCCGAGCGCGGGGAAGAGCCGCGGAGCCACCCCCGAGCCCCGAGCTCACCCCCGGATTCGCGGGGGGAAGGAAAGCGCCCGGCTCCCGGCCTGGAGGTGTCGTTTAAAGAAAGCAACTTTGCCGGGGAGGGTGAAAACGGCGCGGGGGCAGCGGCAGCGGCAGGAGGGTGACACCGACCCGGCGGCCGCGGGGAGCGGCGGCAGCCGCGGCTCGGCGGGGATGGGCGTGCGGCCGGAGGCCTCCCGAAGCGGCTCCGGGCCGGGGGGGACACAGGGAGTCCCCCTCGCTACGGTACCGGCGGCGTTTGGGGAAGGGGGGCACGCAGCTCCGGACCCCAGCGCCGCCACGGGTGGAGGCCTCCGGTGCCGGCGCTCGGGGAGCTCCTGCCGGGGGAGAGCGGCCGGGCAGCGGCCAGGCTGCGGGGCGGCGGGAGGCCGGGGGGCGAGGCGGCCCCCATGCACCCCCCGAGAGGCGGGCGCTGCCGGCCCCTTCCCTCCTCCCTCCCTGCTCCCTCCCCTCTGATCATGTTGACATATTCACACGGCCCGAAGTACTAGTGATGCTTTGCTGCAGCGTTACAGTTTCCGACACCTTCTTTTTATAACTCGGCGCTGTCCCCCTCCACCCGAGCTGTCAGAACCCCGCCTATGGAGCCTCACAATTGGTCCGAAAGCGTCAAAGAGCCAATCAAGGCGGCTCCAGCTCCCCTGTAACCCACAACACATCCCTACGATCGGGTGCACGCAGAGCACAGACTCACAGGGAATTCTCAGAGCCGAGAGGCTCCTTCTCCCTCTCTCTTCTCTCTCTTTCTCTTTTCCTCTCTTTCTCCCTCCCCCCTTTTTCTCTTCCTTTCTCTTTCCCTCTCTCTTTCTCTCTCTCTTTTGCGGAGACAACAGTATAATTCTGCCAGATTTTTTTTTTTTTTTTTTTAGGCAGAGCGAAAGAGAAAGAGAGGGGGAAAAATAAATTTAAAAAAAAAAAAAAAAAAGGAGGAGGGTGAAAGAAAGAAGAGATCCTGATGGAAATCAGGGCACCCTGACCAGCTCCTGCTTGAGGAGTGAGGAAGGCGAGGCGGAAACGAGATTTCCCTACAAGTTTTTGCTGCTGAAGGTTGCTCAGGAGCCTTCCTCGGCCGGCGAGGGGGGGGTGGGTTTGTTTGCTTCTTTCTGCTTTCCCTCCTTTCCCAGCCTCTGCTCTGCAGCCTGACCGTACGGAGGAAAGGTGGAGGGGTGGGGGGGAGGGGGAAGAGAGCCAGCCACCCAAAAAGAAAACCCAGCTTCGAGCCGTCGCCCTTCGCCACGGAAGAAGAGAAGGGGGATTGGGACTAAGAGAAAAAAAGAAGAAGAACGAAAAAGGATTTCATCTTGTCCAGCTCTTCTGCGGCAACAGGAGCAGACAGCGAACCCGGTGGATTTTTTTTTTTCCTTTCTTCGGCGTTTCTTTTCCAGCGCAAGGACTTCCACTCAGGAAAAAAACGCAAACAGCTAAAAAGCAAAACAAACCCTCAGAGACTGAACGCGAGAAAAAGCACGACTAATAATGAACAATCCTGTTAATCCGCTGTCCCGAGGGCTGCAGATGTGCCCCGGCTCGGGAAGTTGTAGGCTGTAGAAGTTCTGCCTCTCCCTCATGTACTGTGCTGTTTAGAGCTTGTTTCCCCCCTACCCTATTTTTTTTTTTTTTTGGTGCTTTATTGCTGTTATTGTTATTATCTTAATTTTTCTTCTTCATGATGTGCTGTTAGAAACCACTCCGGGACTACTCCAGCAGTAGGAAGACCGAGGAGTGGAGTGGATGAATTTACCGATGAGAGATCCAGTAATCCCTGGGACAAGCATGGCTTATCATCCTTTTTTACCGCACCGGGCACCGGACTTTGCCATGAGCGCTGTGTTGGGACATCAGCCTCCCTTCTTCCCGGCTCTGGCTTTGCCTCCCAACGGGGCGGCTGCCCTGTCCCTTCCCGGGGCTCTGGCTAAACCCATCATGGATCAGTTAGTGGGGGCTGCAGAGACTGGAATCCCCTTCTCTTCCCTGGGTCACCAGGCAGCAGCCCATCTGAGGCCTTTAAAAACTCTGGAGCCAGAGGAGGAGGTAGAAGACGATCCGAAAGTGCATCTGGAAGCTAAAGAGCTTTGGGAGCAATTCCATAAAAGAGGCACGGAGATGGTGATTACCAAATCGGGAAGGTAGGTCTGGGTCGGGGGTTCGTGCCTTTCCTCCCCCCCCTTCCCCACCCCTCAGTCTCTGCACCCCACCAGAGCACGGCTCTCTCTCCGGCGGCTTTCTCCGTAAATCTCCTTTCACCTGGAATTATGGAAAGCTTTAGGCAGCCGAAGATCCGAGCCCGGCTGGGGCACCACGCTGCCAGGAAAAGCCCAAGCACGACCCGGCCCTGCTCAGCATGTGCGTGTGCAGGGGGTGAGAGGGTCCCTTCATGGTTCACTAGCCTAATACTTTCTGGAGAAGACTGGGAGCAGGAAGAAAATAATTTGGGGGTGGAAAAGGGGCTGGCCTGGTTCTCAGCCTCGCTACACGCAGTTTTTCCTCCTTAAGAAAGAGAAAGGGGAATGAAGGGAAAAGCCTTTGGAGCAACGTGTGGCTGCTGGTGGGGCAGGAGGACAGGAAGGCTCGGTGTATCAGGCTGTGCCTCTGTCTGTGCTGGGATCTCTCGGCCGGGTTTGTGCTGACTGATTATATCTGGAAATGCACAGAAAAGCTGACAAAACTCCCCAGCGTCCTGCAGCCGCTGCCGGAGTGGCAGGGAAGGGTTTGCAGCTCCGTGCTGCCTGTCCCTGTATTTATGTAACCTTCACGTGGGAATGAATGAACGCACACGGCGCGTCCACGCTCGGCATTTCTGCTTTTTATAGGTTTACCCGTCTGAAATCGCTCTCTATATTCGCTACTCATTGACATCTGGACTCTTTTACAACCCTGCCTATGGCTGTGATGATACGTAGGGTGAAAACCCCTTTTTGCAGCCGGGTGTTTTTCTAAGGGGCTCCCTGAGAAACCTCCCAAACTCTGCACATGTGATTTGCCAGGAGAATTACTCGAGGAAGCCACTCCTGAAAAGTCTTCTTAGATGGCCTTCAGCTGCCTTGCTGGAGCTTCGCCTATTTGCAAAGCACCAGTTGCAGGCTACAGGCTCAGGGAAAAAAAAAAAAAAATACAAACCCTAAAAGCAGCACGGAGAAAAAAAAAAATCTCCTCACCCATTTTACTGCTTTCCCGAAGTTTTTTCTGTTAATTGTGGTCAAAAGTTTTTGCGTGAAAGCCTCGGCCAGTATTAAGAGCTCTTACATGTTGCAAAGTCATGTGTTTCCTTTTAAGTTGAGATTTGCTGAATGCCAACCGCTCGATATAATAAACAGCAAATTTGTGGTATCCTGTTGCAGTTTGGAGCCGGACTTGGGAGCGGAGGCGAGCGGGGTTTGCAGGGGGCACACGGGGGGATCCCCGGCAGGCTGGAGCATGGCGAGAGCCCCGGCAGCCACCCTGCCCTCGCTGGGGTTTTTTATTCTCCTCTGTAAAGTGCAAAACTCCGCTGTTTATCGGGAAGTTGGGTTGAAATAGTCCGGACGGTTTATTTTATCGGGGTGCGATCAGCTCCCATTTCTTTGTTTAGCAGGCAAAAAGGAAACTAATGAGAGATCAGAGAGCCCCAAATGGGCCTTTGCTGTTTAGGAATGGCAGAGAGAGCTAGGCGCCTGCTGATTTCCAGGGAATGCGTACCTTTCCCATCCAGGGACCATTTTCTCCTGCAACTTTTAAGCATTTGAGAAACCTTTTCGCTGGGGGTGGTGGAGGGAAACCTTTTTGCTGGACACAGACTTACTTTGCTGCTTTTGAGAGCTGAAGTAGTTGCTCGGTAGACGCGCTACCGAAATTCAGAAGCTTATTAAAACGTTGTAATTAATTTTGTTTCATTTTATTTTTGTCTTGTCTTTTCTTCCCCCCCCCCCCCCCGCCCTCCCCCCTCTGCCCATAGGAGAATGTTTCCTCCATTTAAAGTGAGATGCACTGGACTGGATAAAAAGGCCAAGTACATTTTATTGATGGATATTGTGGCGGCTGATGATTGTAGGTACAAATTCCATAATTCCCGGTGGATGGTAGCCGGCAAGGCTGACCCTGAAATGCCAAAGAGAATGTACATCCACCCGGACAGCCCGGCCACCGGCGAACAATGGATGTCCAAAGTCGTCACCTTTCACAAGCTGAAGCTCACTAACAACATCTCTGACAAGCACGGATTTGTGAGTGCCTTTTACACCTTCCTTCGCCCCCCTTCTCCCCTCCCTCGCCACCCGGCCGGAGCGGGGGGTCCCGGCGGGGGGGTCTGCCCGGAGCACGGCGGCTGCTCGGCCGGGCTGGCCCCGCTGGCAGCTCCGGCGGGCGGCCGAAACGCGGGGAAAACGCGACATAAAGACCTCCCCACGCACCCGGGGCCGGGCATCTGTCCCGGTTATAATAGACCTTGATTTTTCCTGCTGCTGAGGTCAGGATTAAAGCCTGGAGTTTGCTCTGTAACCTCCCCGTGCCATGCAGCGTTAACTTTAGGGATACATTTCCAGCGCAGCGCAACTCGATATTTCTCAGAGCTGCGGTGACTTTATATATCTCTATATACTTTTAATAAAGTCGATCACACTTTCTAAGCGTAGGAAAACGATATGCATATGTGTATAAAGGGCTTAAAGGCCTAAGTACGCAAACGTTTAAATCTATATTAATCTGGATAATGTAAAGCAAGCCGGAGTGAAAATAAACAGGGACCAAAAGCAGAGGTCAAGTTGCCCATTCATGTCTATCCACTCCTTTACATTTACCGGGTGTGCAGAGATAAAAACTTACCCTGAGAGTGAAATCAAACAAACCTGCTGATAAGTGCTCTGTCGATCCTGGCCATTTCTTTCTATTCCTGGGAAAGCCTCCGCTCGGAGCCGGGGCTTGCTGCTGGTGGCCACGGCCGGGGGATCTCTAATGTGCCGAAGATTGCATTTGCTGCCTGTGATTTGATTAGACGATACATTTTTGCCTCTCGCAGAAGGCCTTAAGTGAATTGGGGCACGCAATTAGACCGAGCCGAGGCTCTCGTGGTGGTGTTGCAATTGTAGCTGCTGCTGCTGCTTTACTTGGGTTTAATTTTTTTTTTTTTTTTAACTTTGAAATCAAAAGACTTTGCTGCCGGAGCCCAAACAGCTTCTCCCCCTCTCCGAGCAGAGCTCTGAGGGATTGATTTCCCCCCTCTCTGCTCTCCTCCGAGAGGTCCAGCGAGAGCCTAACCCCGGCGAGCTGGAGCTGTCAGGACTTTTAGTTGGATGCTGCGAGGCGTGTGCGTGTGTTTGGAGTGTGCTTGGCGGGGAGGAGGAGTGAGGAGAGGAAGGAGAGGGAAGGCAAATTAGGAGGAGAAAGTGCCGATGGCTGGGGGAAATGCTGCTCCTGCTGACCGTCTTCTTTCCCCCCCCTCCTGCCCTGTCTGCTGGCGGCCGCTGCCCCCCCTCCCCAGACCATTTTAAACTCCATGCACAAGTACCAGCCCCGGTTCCACATCGTCCGAGCCAACGATATCCTCAAGCTTCCTTACAGCACGTTCAGGACCTACGTTTTCCCGGAGACTGAATTCATCGCAGTGACCGCATACCAGAATGATAAGGTAAGGAGATTAAGAGAGGATTTGTTTTACGTGTTTTGGCTTTTAAGAGAACTTTTACTCTGCATTGTTCCCTTAAAACTCACGAAGCCCATCCCGCTCTTCTCTCTCTCTCTCCCCCCCTCATCTTTTCCCCCAAAACCTCCTTGATCCAACTTCGGGAAGGCGCTGGGGGAGGGGGTCGAGCACTCTCCTAATACCGACCTCGGGGAAGGCAATTAAAAAGAGGGAAGACTGGGTGGGGGGGGAGAATGTTTAGGGGTTTTCTACCTTTTTTTTTCCCCGGTATCACTCCCCAGTATGAGGAAAGAGATGGGGCTGGGTTTGCTGCTCTCTGTGTGGATTTAATCTAAGACGCATCAGGAGAAAAAAATTAATAAAAAAGACTAGGCTCCGTGTGTCGAAAGACAGAGTGGGGAGAGCAGCGGGGCTGAGATTTTGTAATTCTTCCTGGCCTTTGTGCTGTTTTAGCTCCTTTAACAGCAATTGGCAATAAGGCTGGAGCCCACGTCTGGTTCCTATTATTATTATATTATGAATTTTTTTTTTTGCATCCTGCAGTGTTTTATTATTTTTTGTGGTGCAGAAATATGCTCTGGTCAGAGAGGGGTATCTCGCTCGAATTTAGCTGGAAGGGCTGAAAAAGCCCGCGTGAGAAAGTTTTGCAGCGCTGCAAACGCTGCCTTTCCATTGCTGCTGGTTTATTGTCGCTCGCGACCAAGGTGGTATATTCGGGAGAGTGGCAAATGGCGAATTTACGATAGTTAAGTCAAGTGGAAGGAAGCGAAGGAGCCAAAAAAGGGGCTTTGATTTTTTTGTTGTCTGTGAATTACAACTTTGCGTTGGTGCGCGGTGAGCGCAGAGGGTCGGGATGCGCAGCGCCCGCTCGCTGCAGCTCCGCTGTGCCTCCCTCTGCCCCTCACATCCTTCACCGCTACAAATTAAAGGGTGAAAAGGAGGGGTCTGCGCCCTTCTGCCCTCGGTGTCCAAAAAGCCGCTTCCCCCTCGGGGCTCGGGCTGTTTTCCTCTCTCTCTCCGGCCGGGCACTTGCAAGGAAAATGAAAGAAAATGGGTATTGGGAGAGTAGACTTCGCTTTGGGACTTATCAGCAGGGCCGCTCGGCCCGCTCTATCAGCTGGGGGCGGCTCGGCTGCAGGACAGAAATGAGCATATTTGTGTGATTGCCATGAAATCGCTGGGAAGCGGCGTGCGGAAGCGGCGGGGAGCCCTGGGCTCGGCGCGGGGGGGAGCAGAAGGCATGGCCGGGAGCACCTGGATTGAAAGTCCCGCTGGTTTAGCGGTGGGGTGTTCCTGCTCTCTCCTGATGCCGTGTGTGCGGCGGGGCTGGCTCGGGAGCCAGGGCCGGTCCTGCCGCGCTCGGGTGCGGACGGGCTGTCCCTCTCGGGCTCCTCCTCTGCTGCTGCGCTGGGGGGTTGCTGTGCTTCCAGCCCGGCCCGGGACCGGGGCTGGAGTGGCGGGGAGGCGATATTCCCGTTCCCGAGCCCGCATCCTGCTCCAGCGCGGCGAGCCCCGGCCAGGCTGGCAATTGGGCTCCGCGAATTTATGCGCAGGCACTGGACGCTCGCGGGATGCCCCGCACCCCTCATCCCTCCAAAGAGTCGTTCCCCACCATAGCTTGAACCCCGAGGAAACCCAAAAACTTCCACACACACCCCCCAAAAAAATATGAGCTGGCTCCTGGCACCCCTGGCGCCCCAACACACACGGAGCATAATGCGATTATATAAAGTATTTTATTATAGCGAGGGGGTGGGTATGATTCCTTTGCGGTTTAATTATGGTATTTAAAGAGTTTTAAGCGCAGGCATAACTTGCATGGATCTCATTGCACGGCTCAATTAATTCCGATGTGGCGGCAGCAACACGGGGCTCTTTCATTGCCACCACGGGCCGGGTCACCAGCAAGCCCGGCGGGGGACTGGGGGCGAGCTGCCTCCAAACAGCTCGGGGAAACACATGGATTCACCCAAAAACCAGGACCTTTGCCCCCTGCCCTGTCCTGCTGCTGCCGGGATCTTGGGGGAACCGGGCAGAGGGGGTTTTGCTGTTGTTTCTTCATACAAAAATCTCCTTATTCTGTCCCAACCCCCCGGCTATTTTTTTTTCTCTCCATCCCATAGATTACGCAATTAAAAATTGACAACAACCCCTTTGCCAAAGGTTTTCGGGACACCGGCAATGGAAGGAGGGAAAAGAGGTGAGTCTGGCTGGATTCTACACAGGCGCCTCGTTTGGTTTTCATGTGCTAAGCTCAGAACACGAGCAGAGGTCAAAATCACCTTGCCTCGCCTCCAAACCACACTTCCCCCCCGCCAAAATCCATAAGGATCTTGGCGTTAATAGCGTCAAAGGGATTGCATGGGAATTCTTTCCTGCTTTCCACGTTTATTTTTCACGTCGCAGGGGATGGCTGGCCAAAGGGAGCGCAGTACATTAAGTAAATATTAGCGGAGAAAGAAGTTTCCCCTAAAAATTCGAGAGGGAATATTAGAGTGTAGTTTGCGTCTGGGACTGGAGAAGAGGGAGAAGTGAGGGCTGAACACTGCTGGAATCTCCTCTGGCGTTTTTCTGGGGACTGTATGGAAAAGAGTAAAATGTGGAGGAGAAACCTAGAAATAAACTGTTATCTCATGAATATGGAAGTAATTAATGATAGAAGATTCTTTATTTTTTTCCAAAAGCAGCAGGACACAGTTTGTGCCCCAGGTAGGCAGACAGAACTCGTTATAATGGGACTCAAGATTTTTATTTTTAATATAAGAAGAAAGTATAGGGAGAAGAAAAGAGAAAGGGACAAATTTTTTCCTTTGATGGGGGATATGTCTTTTTGTTTTCTTACAGGAGACAGGATATTTTAGTCATTTGCACTGGGGGTTAGATAATGAATAAATCTATCTTTTCCTCTTTTTTCAAACAAATAAACAAACAAACAAAAAAAAAGGATGAGGGGAACGTAGATGTAAACCAAGAGGCCTCTCTCCCTGCCCAGCACACACACAAACATGCACACGCCAGCTCCTCTTGTCCATCAGTGTGAAAATAAAGCCAGCGCTGGAGCCACAGGACGGAAATGATTTCTAATTTCTCTCTAAATATAAATAGATTTTTACTCCGGGTTAATTGTTGGTGAAAAGATTACATAAAGTGCCTAACAAAATAACCACTTCCTAGCAATCTTAGCAACCATTAAGATGGCTCATATCTCTGGAACATCCTTGCCTTTTAAAAGCTAATCTCCAGGGAATGCTTCCCTCTCCCCTCCGCCCCTTGTCTTTAATATCAGCCTCGCTGAGGAGCTGCTCACGCTTCCAAGAAATCTCCTCTCATTAGCAGCCAAGCCCTGCCTGCCAGAAACTCTGCTCCTCGAGGGGACCGTGGCTCTTAATTCCCCTGTGCTACTCGTGCCCAAATGGGAGCTGCAGGAGGGGCTGGGGAGGAGGAGGGCTCCCGGGGGGCGCTGGGGGCACTCGCCCAGCGGGTTCTGTGCCCGCAGGAAGCAGCTGACCCTGCAGTCCATGCGCGTGTACGACGAGAGGCAGAAGAAGGAGAATCCCACCTCGGACGAGTCGTCCAATGAGCAGACGGCCTTCAAGTGCTTTGCCCAGTCCTCGTGTCCTGCCGTGCCTGCCGTGGGCACCTCCAGCCTCAAAGGTGAGAGCTGTGGCCCCTGGACCCACCCTGGCAGAGCCTGGGTGAGCTCTGTGTGGTGACAAAACCTGGCCTGTGCCACTGCCCTCTGGCCCTGGGCTATTTCCCTTCCTTCCCCTCCTGTCTTCCTGCCTTCCTCACTCTTTCCTTCTTTTCTCATCTTTTTTCTCTCTTTGCTCTCTTCTCTCACTTCTTCCTCTCTTTAGCTTTTCCTGCCTCTCTTTTCTTCTTTCCCTCACTCTTCTCCTTGTTTCCTTTCTTTTTCTCTTTCCCTCTCCTCCCTGTTTCCCCCTCACTCTCTCTCTCTGCCTTCCTCACTCTTCCTCTCCTTCTCCCTCTCCTCCCCGGCCTCCCTCTCCCCTTGCTGCGCCTTCATCCCTCCCCTCCTCGGTTCAGAGAGGAGCCAGCTCCGAGTCAAGGGAGCAAAGACAGACCACGGGGCAAAAGTTCAGAACTGGAGTCACTCCATTAATATTCCTCACTGAATCTGTTATTAGAGGAAGGATCTTTCCCCTGGATACAATCCCGAACTTTGTTATAGAAAAGTCACCCTGGGTTTCTCCGTGCGGGGTTGGGAGCTGTCTGCAGCTCTCTCGAATGTATTAATCCATCCAGGGGCGGGAAGGGGGGCAGGGGGAGGAGGAAACAACCTCTTTTTTGTAGTTGCTTTACTCGTTTTTTTAAAGGCCTGCCGAGCTGAGGGGAGGGGAGCTGGGAGGGGACCCGAAAAGCAAACCAGAGCTTCGCACCTGGGGCGCTGAAATTAGGAGATGAAGTGCAGAGGAATCCAGCGAAGCCGTGCATGTGTTTGGGGAGCAGGGGGGCCCAGGGGGTGATGAAGATGGCTGGGGGGTGTGTGTCTGCGTGCTTTCAAAGTTTGCCTATTGAAAGGGATGAAAACTTGGGAAAACTTCGTAGCAGACACATCCCCAAGGCCCTTCAGCCCTGCCCCGAGGTTGCTGCTGTGCCATTCCTCCTCTACCCTCGCTGCAGCCGGGGAGGCAGGGGGGTCCCCGGGGGCTCCCGCAGCCCGGGGGAGCGGAGCCGCTGGCCCCGGGCCCGCCCGGCTGGGGGGTCGCTCCTCCGGGCCGCCGCTTTGTTTCGCAGCCAATTCTGCTGCGTTGTGCAAAACTCGGGCTGGCTCGGACGGGGCGGGCGGTGGGAGCCGGGGGCTGTATTTATTTATATAATAATAAAAAAAGGGAAGTCTTTCCACACAACCTCTGGCCGGCCAGGAAGCGTCTCTGCCCCCTGTCCCAGCCCGATGGGGATTTCGGGATGTGCAGTGCCGGATCCCAGCCCCGGGCCCCCTTTGTCTTGCAGATCTCTGCCCCAGCGAGGGAGACAGCGATGCAGACAGCAAAGACGATCCCTTGCTAGAAGGCAACGAGTCGGGCAAAATCAGCACGACCACCGCCGCCACCCCAGCGCCGGCCAGCTCCGCCGCCACCGCGGGGGACGACCCCCGGGACAAGGGGGGCAGCCCCTCCAAGAGCCACTTCTTCCCTGGGGACTCGGCAGGGAGTCGGAGCCGAGAGAGGACTGAGAAAGCCCCTCCGGACTCTCGGCACAGCCCGGCCGCCATCTCCTCCAGCACCCGGGGGGGAAGCCTGAGCGGCGAGGAACTGAAAAGCCCCCTCAGGGATGGCCCCAAAGTAGATGAGAACCGACTGCTGGGGAAAGAGCCCTTCACGCCCCTGACGGTCCAAACCGACAGCACGGCCCACCTGAGCCAGGGACACTTGCAGAACCTCGGCTTCCCCCCTGCCCTGGCCGGCCAGCAGTTCTTCAACCCGCTGGGGAACGGGCACCCGCTGCTGCTGCACCCCGGCCAGTTCGCCATGGGGGGAGCCTTCTCCGGCATGGCCGCGGGCATGGGGCCCCTCCTCGCCACCGTCTCCGGGGCATCCGCCGGGGTCTCGGGACTGGACAACACGGTCATGGCCACGGCGGCGGCCCAGGGACTCTCGGGAGCATCGGCGGCTGCTTTGCCTTTCCATCTGCAGCAGCACGTCCTGGCTTCACAGGTACTGCGTGCCCTCCGCGCCGCCCCTCCGGCCCGGGGGGGCTCCGGCCCTGGGGAAGGGGGGGCAGCGGGCACCTCCCTTCACGTCCCCGCTTCGGTGTCCCCGACACTGCCCCTCTCAGGGGCCAGTCACAGGGCTTGGGAGAAGGTCGGAGGAGGGAAAGCTCTGGGTGGGGTGTTGAGGGTGGGCCCAGCGTGATGTCCTTGAGCTCTCCCGCCCTCCCTGCTGTCCTGCCGCGCCGGGGTCAGACCCCTGCAGCCCCCGATGCCCCCGGGGCAGGGCCGGGGCGCGGCTCGGCGCTGTGGGGCATCCCGGGCTGCCAAGCGGAGCCGCTGTCGGGGGAGCTGTGCCGGGGCTGCCCTGGGGAGCGGGGGGCTGGACCTGCGGGTAAAGGGGGCTCACCCCAGCGAAAGAGAGTCTTCCGGTGCGGGCAGAGTGAGGGAGAGGCTCTAGGGCCATTCCGGCCCGGGCTGGGCGGCAGGGGGAGGGGGCCGTGCAGGGCAGACCTGGGCAGGAGCTGCCCCCTGGCCCACGTGTTTCTGGCCTCGGCGCTGGGGGGACAGCTCTGTCGGCTCTCCCGCTGCCTCCCGTGGCAGTCCCTGGCGCGGGGAGCGAGCGGCCCGGTAACCCTTTCCTCTCTCTGCTCCCCTCCCGCAGGGCCTGGCCATGTCTCCCTTCGGCAGCCTTTTCCCCTACCCCTACACCTACATGGCGGCGGCGGCCGCCGCCTCCAGCGCCGCCTCCAGCTCGGTGCACCGGCACCCGTTCCTGAGCGCCGTGCGGCCGCGGCTCCGCTACAGCCCCTACCCGCTGCCCGTGCCGCTGTCGGACGGCAGCAGCCTGCTCACCACCGCGCTGCCCGGCCTGGCCGCCGGCTCCGGCGAGGGCAAGGCGGGCGGGCTGAGCGCCAGCCCCGGCTCCGTGCCCCTGGACTCCGCATCGGACCTCACCAGCCGCTCCTCCACGCTCTCGTCCGGCTCCGTGTCGCTGTCCCCCAAACTGAGCGCGGACAAGGAGGCGGCCACCAGCGAACTGCAGAACATCCAGCGCCTGGTCAGTGGGCTCGACCCCAAGCAGGACAGATCCCGCAGCGGCTCCCCGTAACCCCCCGGCCTCCGGGAGCTCATTTCAAATCAGTCTCGCAGTGCACTTTGTTTGAAAGAAACCACATCCTCCACCCCGCGAGTGGTTTTTTTTTTTACCCCCTTCTTTATTTTTTTTTCTTCCTATTTTTTTTTTTTTTAATATAAAATCCCGCGGCGTTGTGTGCGTGCTCAGCAACAAAAAGGGATCTGGTGGAGCAGGGGGAAAGGGTCGGGGTGGGGGAGCGCTGGGTCGGAGGCTCCTCGCAGGGAGCAGAACTGGCCGGATCGAGGCACCGGTGGGGTTTGTGGCATCCTCCTTTCATTTTTTTTTAACGGTGTAAAAAAAAAAACAACCCAAAAACCAAAACCAAAAGACCCTCGGGGAAAAAAAAAAAAGAAAAAAATTTTAAAAATACCTAAAAGAAAAATAAAACAAAAAAAAAAACAAGCTTATGAATAAAAAAATAAGGAAGAGAAGTGATTTTTTTGCTCTCCGAAAGACAAGTGTGTAAGTAACTCGCGTATTGGTTCTTCAACAGTTGTTTCCTGGGCGGGTTGTTAACCACAACCCCCTCAGTCGATATTAAGGGAAGCTGTGTGTTTAAAATATTATTGTGATGTCTGAGAGCCCTTCGGTGGCTTTTTTTTTTTTTTTTTTGCATGCTCCAGAGTAGTCTGCTTTTTTTTCTTTTTTAAATTTTTTTTTGGGGGGGTGGTATTTTTTATTTCAGTGGGGTTTTGTTGTTTATTTTTAACGCTCGTTTCAAATCCCAGGGAAAAAATTATTATTAATAATAATAAAAACAAAAATAAGACCTTTGTCCCTCTACCTTAAACATCCTCCCTTGTAGCAACAAAAATAAGAAGTGTAGTTGGAAAGGAAAAAAAAAGTGAATTTATTTTATCTAAAAACCTCTGTAGCTTGACTGTAGGTTTATCACAGCTTTCCCTCTTTAATTGTATATGCAATAACAAGGTTTAAACATACTGAGAAGAAGAAAAGAGCGGACACTATTATTAAAAAAAAGTATTTATGTAATTATTTGATAACTCTTGTAAATACGTGGAATATGAATACTCGAAATTAAACTTTAATTTATTGACATTGTACATATCTCTGTAAATACGACTGCAGCTGTCTTCTTTTTTTTCCCTTCTGTTTTTATTTTTAGTCGTTTTCATTTCAAGTTGGTAATTCCTTTAAACATAGATCCCGACCCAGAGGAGAATTTCCCCCATTTCTGAGGGCTCACTTTTTAATCAGAGCTCAGCCCAGGAAAACCTCGTCCTTTTGTCAAGGAGCCGAATGCAAAAGGCAGAGCAGAAAGAAACCAAATTAATCAAAGACCTTAAAAAATTCCAAGAGAGAAAAAGACAAAGCAGTGTGCCATGGTAGCTTTTAATCCTCGATTTCTTCAGTGTTCCAAATGTCAACAACAACAAAATTATATACATTTGTACACGACAACAGGCTTCTCCAGTGGCTTGAGAGAGAAAAAAAAAATTGTGAAGATTCTAGGATTTTCTTTACTTTCTATTGTTTTTTCCCCGTTTCCTCGGTGTGTCAGAAAACAACCCCGCGATGGAGTTTTACTACTGTGCTTATTGTTGTCTTTGTTTGAGTGAGTGCATATTTTCTTGGGTTGAAAGTCAGGTGCTCAGAGCTGGTTCAAAGAAAAAAAAAATGAAGGTATATTTTGTGTTATATAAATGTTGAGAAGTTCTTGCTATTTTTTTTTTTCTGTATTTTCCCCCCCCCTTTTAAAAGTCACTGAAGTTTCAATAAATTTTTATTGAAATGTCTTGGGCGTACTGTGAAATGCCTTCACCCCAACCCTCCCCAAAGTGCCTGGGAGGATGGAGGGGTTGAAAGATATATATCCTTCTTCTCCACCCCCTTCCCCGCTGCCGATATTAAGATATTTCCCCTGGAAGGAGCTAGCGCGAACCAGTCGAGGTGGTGTCGTTTGAATTGTTGGGGGGGAAGGACGAGTTTTAAGCGAGCTGTTTAATGTTCCTTTTCCGTCTTTATCCCTCTCGCTTTTAAAGTCGATCCAGAGGCTGCTAAAGTCACCTCTTTTAATGGAACAATATTAAGTGGCGTTTGAAAAGTTAATGAGAGAGGCTCAGCTATGCTTTTATCTGTCATAAATTAATAACGCAAAAGTGAAGAATTAGAGAATAGATCGGTTAAATTTTAATGCAGAGCCCTCCTTCGAAGTTTCCAGGTAAAGCGCTCAGGAGTTGATGCTGTTGTTGGGCTCGTTTTCCTCTCCTGTCCGGGCAAAGGATTTGGCTTTTCCAATTAGTTATCACCTGGAAATACATGATTTTTTAAAATTTATTTTTCACCCTTTCGTTGGAATCGCCTCGTCTCTCTCAGACTCGCGATATATCGAGATTAAGCTGGAAAATGGCTGGAACGGGACAGACACCCAGGCTGGCGGCTGGACCAGTGGCCTGGGAGGTCACTGAGAGGAGAGCTGAGGAGAGCTGGCAGCCCCTGCCTGTTCCTCTGCCAGTCTATGAGCACATCCTTTAGCAGAACATATATATTTCTTGTTAATGAGATTTTTTCCCCCCATCCCTTCAACAGTTAGTGGCCCGTATATTGAAAAGTGATTCATCCTCCGCCAGTAATAAATATTATAAGGATGTACTTCCAGCCTGTATCCTGTTTTATGCTCTGCCTGCCCCTCGGCCCGCGGCCCCCCGTTCCTGCGCCGGCGAGATAAAGGGAGATCCAGGGGGTGAAAGTGCCCATAAAGTTTTTTTCCCCCTCCCGATTTTTTAATTTAAAAAGTCCCCCCGCGAACATCAAACTGTTCCCCTTCGTGGGGGAACGGGACCCTGCCCATTTCAACTTGGGAATGGGGTTTGGTTTAAATCCACGGTGTTTGAGAGGGGGAAAGGTTTGGGCTGAGCGGGAGTTTTTCTCCCCCTCTTCCCCCAGCCTCGGATGGCCCAAGGTGACGGCTCCAGGAAATGTCACTTGAGCTGATGCTCCCCTCAGCTGGCCTGGGCGAGGAGGGGCTTTTAGGGACAGAGGTGGCGTCGGGTCTGGCAAAAGACAAGAAAAAAGAAATCCACCCGAAGAAGGAGGCGGCAGCCGCGCAGCCAGCCCGGAGGCTGCGGCCCCACGAGCCGCTTCCCACACGGATCCTCCACGCGGGTGGGAGCTGGAGCCCCTCCGGGAGAGGGAATGGGGTGCCGAGGGGAGCAGGGCGGCGGGACAGCGCTGCCGGTCCCTGCGGGCGGTACAGCCATCCCGGCCGCGGCGAGCGGCTTTCCCCTCCGACCTGAGCCCCGGCCCAGCGGCAGCACACACACCTTTCCCTGACAGACCCCACAGTCCCTTCGCTCCCACCTATTTGGCTTCAGGAATGATGCAGGACCTCTGTTTTTTTCCCTCTCTCAGCCGCTGGTCCCCAAATCGCTCTTAGAGGGGGAGAGCGGCTATGATCTGTGCATGAGGGGAGAAAATTTCCTAGCTGGAGAGGAATTCGCTGCTGATGGTCAAGAGGAAAGCAGCAGACACAACCACCCGAACCCCCTTCCCGTCCGCTTTCCTGCCGGCCCAGGCCAGGCGGGCACCGGCAGCCCCTGGGCGCCGCAAGCCCCGAGCTCACGATTTTTTCTTTTTAAGGCCGAGGGCGCAGCCTGATTGCTTTAAACCCCCTTTTGCACGGGCCTAATGCTGACCTCCCCCTGCCATGCCCTTGCAAGAAATCCGTGTACCGCAGGTGTAACTCTGACTTGCAAATGGCTTTATCTCCTGTGTATCTTATTTGTATATAGTAACGTTAATGAGTAACTCTTGTGGCGCTTGTGGATGGAGGTAAACAGCGAGCAATCTCTGTGGATTATCCTGTCTATTACTCACCTGGCGCCTGTCTTGATATCCTCAATGGTTTTATGGCTGATGCAGGCGACCCGGCGCTGGGTGGGGGTGGCCGGCGGCGGGGGGGCTCCTGCGGGGCGCCGGCGCCACCTCTCGGGCAGCCTGAGCAGCGCCCCGAGACCCCCCGAAGGGACCCACGGCCCGTGGGAGGGGGCACAGAACCACCGAGAACGAGCTCGGGGCGCGGAGGGGAGAGGCAGCACCCCACACCCAGCACCCCGCACCCCGACCCCGGCCGGGCTCTGCTCGGAGCTCCCCGCGGGCTCTGCTCGGAGCCGAGCTGGGCTTTACCCACGGGAGTTTTAGCCGCGAGTCCAAAGTCTCTGGGAAAGCGGGGCTGCGGCCGCCCCGGCGGGACGGAGGGGGAAGAAGAGCCACGAACCTCTCCCCGGAGCCGCAGCGCCCCGGGGGGCAGCGCGACACCGACACCCCGCCGGGCCGGGCACCCGCTGTCGCCGGCGCGCTCGGCCCACGCTCCGCTATTAGTTAATTATTGATTGATTACAAGTGAAAATTTATGACCCTCTTCCCCCCCACCCTCTCCCGCAGCCTCCCGGCCCCTCGCACGCACACACGCTCCTGCCCTCTGCAAACACTCCGGGGGAGGCGGGAGGCGTGTTGTTGTTTTTGGCCTTGACAGCTTCCAGGAATATGAAATATTTAAGCCCTTCGGTCGATCTCCCGTACCCTGGACGCCCTTTTTTTTTCTTTTTTTTTTCCTTCCCCCCTTTCATGTCCCGGCTCGGAGGCTCCCGCGGCGGCCGGGCCCCCTCCCCGCACACAGCCGGCGTGCGGGCTAGGAGCACGCCAGGCCTCGCAGATCAAAGGGACCTCTCCGGCCTCCGCACAAGGCAGGAGGAAAAAAAAAAAAAAAGGGGGGGGGAAAAAACCCAAGAGGGTTGATTTCTTTAACGATTGTTCGTAAAAGTCTTGGAAGCAGGGACCATCCCGCCTCCTCCCTCGCCTCGGGCTGCGGGATTGCACCGGGAAACGATTTTGGGAAGGCAGAAAGAGGGTTTGGGAGAAGGGAGAAGAAAAAGGGGGAAAATTAGAAATATAGAGGAGTTGCTTGAAATTTAGCAGGCGGGTGTCTGCAGGAGGGCACACACCGCCCCGGGTGGGAGCCCAAGCCGCAGTCCCCGCTGGGAATGGGGTCGGGGCCGTGCTCGGACGTGCCCTTCCCAAAACGGGGCGAGCCCCAAGCCCTGAGTGTGCCCGTGGTTGTGCGGGGGGCACTCCCCCAATTGCTGCCGGGAAAGCCGGGCCGAGGGGCGCTGCCAAAGCGTGACCGGAGCGCACTGCTCCGAGCACGGACACGCGCGGCCCCGGCCAGGGCTGAGGGACGGACGGACGGACGGACGGAGGGATGGCGGGCTGGACTGACGGCCCGGTTGTTTGCTGTCTCGGGAGGGTGAATGGGCTGATGAGGCGATTGCCTCGAGGCGCTGGCGCTTGGCACGGCGGCGGCGAAGGGCCGTGGCAGCGTGCGGGGACCGCCCCGCTGCCCCCCCGGTCCCTGTCACCCGGCCGGGAGCGACAGCCGGCCGGGCGGATCCGCGCTGCAGGCGCCGGGACGGCGGCGTTGGAATCATCTGATGGGGGAAACGGGGCGGGAGAAGCCTCCCTCCTTCGGCACCTCCAGCCGCGCCCCGCCGAGAAAGCTCCTCCGCGGGGGCGCGGGGGCAACCCCGAGCCCTCATCCTCTTCCCCGCGGCACGGGCACATCCCGGGGGAGCAAACCGACCCACGGCAGGACATTCCAGCCCGTGGAGCTGGGGGCTCGCCTCGCGTTATCGCCCTGACCCGCCGACCTCTCCCGCAGTCCGCCCCGCCGCGCAACCTTCTCCCTTTGCACCTGAAGCTTTCTGGTTGCGGATGGGGAGAGAAAACCAGCGGTTCCCAGGGAACCAGCTGGGGAGGGTGATGCCTTGGGGTTTTTCTTGTTGGCATTTTTTGTTTCGGTGTTTTGGTTTGGGTTTTTTTTCCAGCCAGCCAGCCCCAAACTTCCCACGTGCTTCTCCCTAAACCCCGCATTATTAGGGAACAAGTAAGGCGTGTAAAAAACACGGCGAGGCGAAGCCCTTTAGCTTGAAGTGGCCGTTCAAGGTGCGATCCTCTGGCCCCATCCTCTCGCCTCGATGCGGGGTCTGCTGCGGGCAGGGTGAGCCCCGAGGCCGGGCCGGGGCTCCGGAGCTCCTGCGGGGCTCTGAGCTGTGTTTTCCTCATCTGCCACCGCTCCTTCGTGGAAGCTGAACCCGCAGCCTCCTCGCAGGCACCACCTTTGGGTTTTCCCTTCGCTAATCCATCTTTATTTCTTTGGTTTCTTTCTTTTTTTATGATTTGATTATTCTGTGGTAAATACTTACAGAATATTATTTTTTTTAAACGCTCTCAGCCGTAACAGAGTTCGACCTTTAGCGCAGGTAACCGCGGCCGTAACTCCTGCTGAATTTCACCTTGGTCTCACCAAACACAGCTTTCCCTCACTCTTCCACATAAAGACCTTCCCGGGGAAGGCATTGAAATAAAAACCAAACCAGCACCGGTCGGGCTGGGCTGTGCGGAGCCGACACGACCCCACGGACACCCCGACCCCCTCCCCTGCCGGGGCAGCCCCCCTCTGCCTCCGGCTTCTCTCCTTTCCGAGGTCCTTTCAGGCTTTATTTCCTTCCAAGCCGCCCAAGCGCTACTGACAAAATAAAGTTATCAAGGAAATGAGCTCGAGAGAAAGAGCCAGTGGTGTTTTCTCCCCCGGACCTGCTCCTTCCAGGGAAGGTACGAGCGGAGCGGCTCCGGGGAAAGGGGAACCGGCCGAGGATGGGGACGCGGGGTCCGGCTCGGGGCATCCCATCTGGGTCGGTGAAACAAGGAGGTTTTCTGGGGCAGGAGGAGGCTGCAGGGGGGGAGCTGGAGGGATTTCTCCAAGCTTCGTGGAGTCCCATTTTTGGTCCCTCTGCAGGAAAGGGGTCCCCGGCGCCGCAGCCCCCCCCCCCCGCCACCGCGCTTTGGGAATGTCACCGCGATCTGCTGGCAGGATTCTGTCCCTTTGCCGTGAAACAGTTCCTAGGCGCTCTCGCGTTTATTTTTCACAGGTTCCTTGAAAATACATTTTTCCAGCTTTCCCTCGCTGTCCATTCGTGGCCTTCCCAGTGGATTTTCGAGGGGCGCTTTTTTTCTCCTCCGCTCTTGGAATCCTTTTTCAGCCGGGTTTCATTTCTCTTTCTTTCTTCATGTCTCCTATCTAAAAAGCAAGCAGAGAAAAAACCCTCAAACCTTAAATACAAATATAAACCAGGTCAGGAGGCTCCCCCGCTTCGCTTGCTCGAGCGGGTGGGGGTCGGGGCTTACCCCTAGGAAAAGTGAAAAGCTCGTTTTAATGGGCGGTCATTGCTAAATCTCACCTTAGGGCCAAAACGACTCGCGACCCATTGCCCTCCTTACGATGTATTTATTTGTCTCAGTGGCACCAGCCGTCAGTCATTAGTGGGGGGGTTAACCCCAGAGCCGCCCCACCGTGGTGGCCGCGGTCTTGTGGCTTTTTGGTTTGTTTTAAATACGATTTCTCAACAGGAACCTTTCCAGAAGAGGAGGAATAACCTGTCCCGGGAGGGCTCCTGGGCGAAGCACGGAGGGAACACGCGTGGGAGCGCAGAGAGCGACCACCCCTCCCCTCCGAAAATGGTTTTGGTCCGAGCAAGCGCGGTTTGCCTGCACCCCGCAGGGCTGGCTCCCCGGAAAAGCGGCGCTTGGGCCAGCACGGACATTTTTTCATGGATAACAACGCTTTCCAATATTAACAATAACGGAGGGGCAAACCCATCCAGGAGCCCGAGCTCAGTAGCAGCCGCCCGAGCCCTCGGGCAGCCGGGCGAGCGTCGCCGTCCCCGGGACCGGGAGTGCAGCCCGGCACAGCTCCGGACACCCGGGCCCAGCTCCGGACACCCGGGCCCAGCTCCGGACACCCGGGCACAGCTCCGGACACCCGGGCACAGCTCCGGACACCCGGGCACAGCTCCGAACACCCGGGCACAGCTCCGGACACCCGGGCACAGCTCCGGACACCCGGGCACAGCTCCGGACACCCGGGCACAGCTCCGAACACCCGGCCGGCCGCGCTCGCCTGCCTTTAGCTCTGTGCTTTCGGCCGCTCCAGGAGCTCCAGAGCCGCTCGGTAGCTGGATGTCACCTCAGATACAGCTTGCTCTGCACATGATACGTGTACCGCGCTAAGGAGCTTCATATCCATTTCAAATATTTATACAGTTCAAATACATGTGTGTGTGTGTTATTATATAAAGCTGATGCAAAGGAGTGAGGCTGTGAGCGAGATTTTTTCCACTCCACACGAGACGTGTGGGCTGTGGGACACGGGGCACGGTGCGACCTGTCCCCGCGGCCCCTCCGGCCCCGCCTGTCCCAGGTTTTGTCCCGCCTGGCCGAGCGCAGCCCGGCTGGGACCCGGAGGCTCTGACTGGCGGATTTGGGATCCATGGCTCGATTAGCTTCGCGATATTTTCGCTGTCGTGTTTTGGGTAAATTCCTCTCTGCCAACAGCAGTTCGCTGAGCAATCCCAGGCTCCCCAGCACCCCCGGGACAGCTTTGGGGTCCCTGATTATTGTTCTTCAAGGAGAGGGAAGCATGTGGGGTTTTCCCGGTACTTGTATTCGCACCTCTTTCACAGCCGGCTCTGGTTTGTTCCCTCTGCTAAATATTTAACCAGGGCTAGGGACGAGAGAGAAACCACAAATTTCATCCTCCCCTTGACCCCAAATCACCAACCCGCGACTCCAAACTTCTCCCGTCAGGAGGGCGGACCGGCGGTGCGGGAGTGCTTGGCCTGGCTGGATCCGGGCAGGGAGGGAGGGAGGGAGGGAGGGATGGACCGACGGGCGGACGGACGGACGGACGGATGGATGGATGGATTGATGGATGCATGGATGGATGGTTTGGGGACAGGGTCGGGGTGGGGAAGGAGGAGCTCCATCCTCATGCCACAGCTCGTGCCGTCCTGAAATCGGGAAATAAGGAAATTAGGGACTCAAGGACCCACGGCACAGGCTGGTGCCAGCAGCCCGCAGGAGGAGGGCAGGAGGGCTCCTTGCTGCTGAGGTGCTCCCCGCGGCCGGCAGCGCTGGAGCCGCGGCCGCTCCCGGGGCCGCTCCCGGGACCGGGACTGCTCTCTCCCGGGGCGCGGTGTCGCCGTCCGCCGCTCCTGGAGTGCCACCTGGTGGGAGCAGCGCGGCAGCACGGGCAGGGCTCGGCGCCATGGTCCCGCAGCTCCCGGGAAGAGTGTTCCCAGGGCTGGCAGGGACAGCGGGGCAGCAGCAACGTGAAGGGTGTCCTGGGGATCCCCCAGAACCTGGGCATGAGGGGTGCAGAGAGTGCGAACAGCATCCAAAAGGAAAAATCCCAACTGAAAGAGTTTCTTCTTCGGAGTCAGAGAAGGAAGGAGCTCTCCTGGAAATCCTGTGAGCCTCTCCTTCTGCTGGCCTGCAGTTGGAGTGGGGGCTGAGGGCAGGAGTGCCAGGCTGCCCTCAGGATGGCTCCTGGGGATCTCCACTGGGCATCCACTCTCTCTCGTGCTGGGCATCCATAGGGAAGCAGCTTTGGGCCTGGCATTTTGCAGGAAAGCTCCCCGAGTTTTCCTGGTGTGTGTGAAGCTGCACTCTGACAGCAGGCAGGGTTTTATAAACAGAACTGTCCTGGCCATGCCATGGGCTGGGCTGGTGGCACAAGCCCTCCTTGCTTTGTCTCTGTGGCTTTCTGCTGTCCTCCCTCACACTTACATGCACTGAACTATTTTGCTCCCATGGTTTTGTCTTTGTTCACGTCAAACTCACTGCCTGCTCACTCACAGACAAATCCAAATGTGGGCAAACACAAAACCAAAGTGTTTATGTTTTGTTTCACGGTTTTATTTGTACTCCTCCAACTTGTCTTACGCTTTTTACTCTCTCTTACACCCAACTCTCCTTCATAAGCACTTTGTCTTATTATATCCTTATTATAGCTCTCATTTCTGCCTCCTGCCTCATTACAAAACCATTCTGCACCAGAATCTGCCATTTCACATGAAACACTTTGCCTTGGGCCAGAATTTAACTGGCTTTGGTGAAACCAGGGAGCACTAAAATGTGAGAACAAGGATGAAAAAGCAGGAAGACATGCATCAAACTTCAGGGTAAACAATGGGAATGATATTGATTGCCTTTTCATGTGCAGTGGTCACACAATGGGCAAGAAAATAATTTTTATTCCTTTTCCTAGGGAAAAAAATAAGACACTTGCCCCACTTTAGAAGCTTGGAGCAGACAGCAGTGAAACTTTGGGACTAACTCAGAGGGGACCTTATCCCAGGGCTTCTGTAGGGAAATGGCTTTCCAGGTCTAGCAGAGCTTCCAAACGAAGTGCTGTCCTACTTTCTGGCTGTGTCTAAAGAGTGAGGAGAAATGCCCATTGTCTCTGCCCAGGCTGGTGCGTGCTCTCATTAAGGCTCTGAATTGTGTGTGTGCATGTCGGCGTCAGAGCTGTTTGGAAGGCAGGGACGGGCAGGGGTTTTGTGGGAGGTAATTCCCGGGTTTCCAGCGGTCTCAGAAGTTTCTGAAGGAGTTTTAAACTCTTGGAAGGGAAGATGGGGCAAGCAGGATGATGGCCCTGCATCACAAATGTTAAATGAAGCCGTGTGAGCAGAGCTCTGGGGGAATCCACCACTGCAAGGGCTGAGCCTTCTGTGGGAGCAGCAGGATTCGTTTGAGGTGTATCCAAAATCCCCACTTTGGGTGTTGGGCTCTGATCCGAATCGACAGGGGTGAGGAGACCCAGAAAACAGCTCTCCCTGCCTTCCTTTAATGAGTTATCCCCAGCCCAAATCACTTCATGTTCAGCGGGGGTGGTGGCACAAGGAAAAGTGTCAGGAAACACGAAGGCACAGCTGTTCTTTCCACTTGGGTAGCCGCGATCGGTTTGAATAATGGATATTCTGTTCAGCTCCTTCCAGGGGAACCTGGAGTCTCCAGCTCCTCACTGAGAGGAGACACGCTGATTTATCATTTATTTATTGGCTTATAAGCCTGTTTTACGGGTAATCAATTGCTGCTTTTTCGGCTTCCTCTTAAATCACATCACCCCGGTGCAATCGGGGGGTGAGGCCACTCCAAGCGCACGGAGGTTTCCACTGGAGAAAGTATTTCCATCGGGCTTGGAGGTGTTAATGTGGGCAATTGATGGGGGAAATGACAGGCAGGGCCTGATTTGGCCATGTCCTCTGGGGCTGGGTGAGCCCCCAGGGGACACACTGATGGACAGTGATGTTTTTCTAAGCTGCTTTACAGTTTGGGGACCCTGGTGTTTGCATTGAAATGAGCTGTGACAGAAACAATACCCATTTTGGGAAAAAATCCTATTTCTCACAGAAAAACAGAGTGGGGCACACACTCTGTTAGCTTGGAGCTTTGAAAATTGCCATATACTCCCCGCACAGCACTTGAACATCCCCTCAGGTGTCTCCCCACCCGTGAGCAGGACCCCACACCTCTCTTGTGACAGGCGCACACAGATTTTGGTGTCAGGACAGTGGCAGCTCTGTGAGGGCACTCACTGCACCTGGAGGGTTCTTCCCTCCTGGGCCCAGGTGTGAGCGATCCCCAGCAGGAGCAACGAGACCCAGCCGTGGCCAATGGAGGGAAAATGAAGGTGTGAATGTGCTGCGTGGAGAAAGAGGGCCCTGAGTGTTTATAAGCTTGATTTGGGGAAGTGAAGAGCTTTTTCCCAAAGCTGGGGTGTTGAAGGAGCTGTGAGAGTGTGGGGAGAGAAGCTGCAATGGCAAGCTCTGGGATTCTTCTCAAGGTAGGAAACTGTGGGAAGTGAGGGGGATGTGGTGTGGGCACAGCATGGAAATGGTTGCTGTGTGTTTTCCCGGCTCCCCTCACGATCTGAGGGGGGTATTTTCCCAGAGGGAGTTCTGCTGTGTTAGATGTGTTAGTTCTCTCTAACTCAAAAGGGCTCCAGGGTCTTGGAACTTCTGGTTTCTGCTTCTTTGGGGACTGGTGTGATGAGCAGAGACAGAAGCAATGTGATTTACATGGAACTGAAGGGTGGGAGAGACAGCAGCTGCTCTGTGCAAATCTGAAATTCGAGTGTATGAAAATGTGGGAAGGGCTCCTAGAGGTTCCCTGTGGTGCTGCTTCTCCTGCCTGGTCCTTCAGCTGATGCTGGCTCTGCTGCCCTGGGATTTTCCATGGCCCCTGTGCAGATATTGAGCTGGTTTTGCTCTTTTTTGAGATTTTTGTCTTGTCTGTGGGACTCAGGGTAGATCTGAGCAGGCCCAGCCTGGTTTTGGGTCCTCTATGTGTCCCCACAGAGAGCTCACAGGCAATGTGCAGCTGGAAGCAGATGGGAAATGGTTTGGGTTATGCATGGGGTCCTGTCATATCAGTCTCTGCGCTCTTTGATTTTCGGAGTTCCTTGGCTGGAGAACAAAGGAGGCGTCCTGGGTTTGGGGAGGATGTTGAAACTCGGGGTGAGCGTGGCGAGGATTCTGCTCCGGAATCAGGAGGATGGCTGGAAGGGAAGGAACTTGCCGAACGAGTGAAATGCTGCCTCTGGCTGGCCTGGCAGCCTTTTATCATCCTGTGCTGCTCTGCCAGCCTGCCTGGGCCCTTCGACACCTGCTTTCTTATGTGAGAAGTCCCCAAACTCCCCGCAGTGGTTTTGATTTTTGAGGACCTCAGTCAGGTACAGCATCAATGTGTAATTTTCCCCTCCTGGCGAGGCACACCCTGGTAAATCTGGGACAGCCATCTGCTGAGAATGACTGTCACTCGGGGCTCTGGCTGCTCCAGGGGAGGCACAGGCAGGACTCAGCACCCAGGAAAAGGGTGGAGGCTGTGAGGGGGGCTCTGGGGGAGCCTGTGGTCCTGTTCAGTATGAAATGGAGGAGAAATAAGTGCTGGTTTGTAGAAACTGTCCCCAAGAAATGTGATCTTTTGGCTTTAAAACAACCTGCTACCCCCTCTAAAGATTCAATGAAGGAAAAGAAAAATGTTGGAAGGGTGTGATGCTACTGTAACCTTCAAAACTGCACAAGCTTCTTGTGCCTGTTGTCTCAAGAATATGCTCATCATTGCCACAGGACAATACCAGAGATTTGATAACTGAGGAAATACTTATTTTCCAGGAAAGCTATTGTTCTGGATTAATTTTTCATTTGCTAGCAGATGAGATAATTTATATGAGAGTGGACATCACAATCTTTTAGGCTGGGTTATGTTCCCAATAGTCTACAACTTCATAAATTTCATAAAAACTAGAAGCGTAATATCTATGTAAAATAGGTGTGTGGTATCTATACATAGATATGTAATATCTAGGAGCCTATTTTCTTTCTTTCTTTCTTCCTTCTTGAGGAAGGAGCTGCACAGCTGTTGCCAATCCACTTACAAATGGTGGCCTCCCTACTTACCGATGGCCTATCAGCTCCAGCTGGTGGGGAAGGTGTTCACTGAGGTCATTCCTTACAGCTGAGGGCTGAAGAACCACTTTGAGGTTTACGGTGGGTAAAGAGACACCAAAAAAGACTCCAAAAGTGTCTCTGTCTTGGTACTGAGGGAAAAGAGCAAGGGGAGTCAGGACACAGCCCTGGCTGCTCATGGGATCTCGGTGCCCTCTGCTCTGGTTGTGCACAGAAAAATAGTTTGTTTCCCTGCAAAGAGCTCTTTTCCAGTCCCTGCTGCCATCTCTTCCTGCAGATGATGGGCAGGCCTGGCTGCAGCCCCTTGTGGCATCCTTGTGTGCAGGAGCAGGGCTGCCCTCATCCTCCTCATCCCTCTGCCGTGCTGGTGACACATCTGGGTGGGCTCTGCTCCTGTGTGGAGGGAAATCCTCAGAATTCCACTGATCTCGTACTGGTGCGGCCTTGTCTAGATCGAGGAATGCTTTTTCTAGGCTCTGGTGGGATTTGTAGGAATTGCTCATTTCATTTAAATCTCTATAGGCAAAAGATTTGGTTTTGTGTTTTTTGGTTTTTGGGGGGTTTTTTTTGTTTGTTTTAATTTTTTTCTAGGGCTTAGTGCATGGAAACAGGTATATACACATTACATGAAATACAATCTGGAAAAATTCTGAGTGTGGAGGCACAGGTGTTTACATCCTTAACTTAGAATGAGGGGGGCAAAAAACCCTTTGGGATTAGTCTTGGTTCTTCTGACTCAGCTATGAGAAGACACGGTATTCTCATGATTAACCAGCCCGCTGCCCTAGTTAAGAGCATCTTTTCAGGTTAAAAAATCCTATGTTCATAAAGATTCTAAAAAGAGGAGAAAAGGGAGGGTGTGCTGTGAGAGGGAGGGCTGTGCTGGAGATGCTGCTGTGATGCAGAAGGACTCGGCTCAGGCTCCCAGAGCGCAGTTTGCATAAAGCTCAGGTGAAGCGCGGGTGTTTTAGGAACTCTATGAAAATGTGCCGCTAGATGGCCCCAGGAAGAAGGCGGATCTGGCGGGCCCGGGGCAGCGAGGGAGGGCAGCAGCCCCCGGCAGGCACCTGGGCCCCGCCGCAGGGCTGGGGTGGCACCGTCCGAGCGCCGAGACACCGCGGGTGGGAAAGAACAAGGGAGCACTCGGGGCTCCCACACGGCCTTATCTTCCACAGCACCTCTGCTGGGGCTGTGCCATGGCAGCGTGCCCGGGGAGCGCGCAGGTGTGGGGCTGTCCCGGTGCCGTGTCCCATGGGAATGGCCTGAGTCCTGGTGCCGTGTCCCGTGGGAATGGCCTGAGTCCTGGTGCCGTGTCCCGTGGGAATGGCCTGAGTCCTGGTGCCGTGTCCCATGGGGATGGCCTGAGCTGCCTGTCCTGTGCTGTGTCCTATGGGAATGGCCTGAGCTACCTGTCCTGTGCTGTGTCCTATGGGAATGGCCTGAGCTGCCTGTCCCTCTGCCATGTCCCGTGGGAATGGCCTGAGTCCTGGTGCCGTGTCCCATGGGAATGGCCTGAGCTGCCTGTCCTGTGCCGTGTCCCATGGGAATGGCCTGAGCCGCCTGTCCTGTGCCGTGTCCCATGGGAATGGCCTGAGCCGCCTGTCCCTGTGCCGTGTCCCATGGGAATGGCCTGAGCTGCCTGTCCCTGTGCCATATCCCATGGGAATGGCCTGAGCCGCCTGTCCCTGTGCCGTGTCCCATGGGAATGGCCTGAGCTGCCTGTCCCTGTGCCATATCCCATGGGAATGGCCTGAGCTGCCTGTCCCTGTGCCGTGTCCCATGGGAATGGCCTGAGCTGCTTGTCCTGTGCCGTGTCCCATGGGAATGGCCTGAGTCCTGGTGCCGTGTCCCGTGGGAATGGCCTGAGCTGCCTGTCCTGTGCTGTGTCCCATGGGAATGGCCTGAGCTGCTTGTCCCCGTGCCATATCCCATGGGAATGGCCTGAGCTGCTTGTCCCTGTGCTGTGTTTATACCTTAGGATTTCAACTTCTATATTTTTCATGTATCTGTAATCCTGTAAATTTTAGCGTATAACTCTAGGTTCCATATAGGGCGTGGAGCTGCTGTTCTCTCATTTTTAGACAAAACAATTCATCTCTAAGCCCGAAACTCAAGGACACCTTATTGTCTCAGGCCCCACAATATGTAAGCAACAGTGAATTGGGGGCAGCAAGCGTGGAGTAATTGACTTCATTACCTGAAGCTGTAATTGGAGAATTAACTGCTGATAGGCAAATGAATAAAACTTATAAAGTATGAATAACTTGTGACCTGTTGTCCACTTTGGGTGTCGCCCCTGAGTGGGCTGTGAGTGCCCTAAATGTACCTGAAGGCCTTCAATAAATAGAACTATTTTTTATTCTCTTAACTTTGTCTAGTCTCTGTTTTAGGTAAGCCTGTGAAGGCATCAGTGTCCCCGGGAATGGTGTGGGCTGTCTGTGCTGGTGCTGTGCCTGTCTTGGCAGCCATCAGTGAGGTGGGTGGCAGCCCAGTGAACCTGGCACATCCAGGTGACTCTTCTACTCAGAGGTTGGGTACCTGAGTACCACGGCTGTTATCAGGTTGGACAATTATCCTGATTTCTTGGAGCCCTGGTAGCTCAACAGCCATCACCAACCTGGCAGCTCTATGCAAAATCCCATGCTGGATAAATAACAAAACCAACCCTGTGATGAGCAAATGCCTGGGCTCTTCTGGCCTGGGTGGTGGGATTTGGGCTCGGGGCTGCTCCTCAGGGGCTGTCTTGAGTCTGGCATCAAGGTGCCTTTCCTTTTCCCCACCGTGCAAGAAAGTCTCAGCTTTAGGAGGGGACACGAAATGTCCAAGGCCAGGTTGGATGGGGCTTGGAGCAGCCTGGTGCCCCTGCCCATGGCAAGGGGGTTGGAACTGGGTGGTCTTGGAGTCCCTTCCAACCCCAACCACTCTGTGTGAGTTGTTCTGGTTGCAGTTGCTACTTGAATTGGTGGTAGGATCACAGCTGGATATTTTGGTCTTGGTACAGAGAGAATTCCAGGTCCTCTGGAAGGAAATTCATAGCTGTGCTCGATTCCAAGGAAGCACAGAGTTTTACCTGAGGGTTAGGAGGGAACTGCAGAGTGCTGTGGCTCACAGTCCAGACCTGAGCCTGTGGGAAGCAGGAGGGATGAGAGGCTGTGGATGGTTCCAGCGCTTCTCTCTGGTGTGCTGATGAGCTCCTGGGGAGGATTTAATGAATGGAGCTTCCCTGATGGAGGAGATAGGAAAAATTGCTAACCTGGGGAGGTGAAAAACAGCACTGGGCTACGGCACAGAGTGAGCCTGGCCTGGTGGTCTTTCAGCAGGGCATGGCTGCCCCAGGAGCCAGCTCAGGAGGGGAAGCACAGCCAGGGAAGGAGCTGACTGCAGCTGCCACTGATGCCTGATGATTTTTGCCTTTTTTTTTAATGTACCCTTTTATATGTTTTCTGTACTCTTCATGCATTCTTTGTACTCTTAACCTACATGCATGTAATTTGTGTGGTCTGATGTTCTAGCTTAGTTTGGGAGTTCTGCAAAGCAGAATTACCAAACAGTCACAGTAAGAAGCCAGAGAGCTCTATATTGTCTCAAAAGTCGAGGTTTTAACCTTGGTTGAAATTTCTGAAACATATTTTGTAATCTGGGCTCTAACCTCATTTTAGAGGAGTTTCTTTAAAATAAACCCATTATTTCATTTATTAAGTTTCTTATTGGGGGATTCTAGCCAAATGTGCTAATTTACAAAGTCCCTAAAATTGTATGCACATTATTCACTGTGAGCGCATCTCGGCGTGTTCCACCTTTAAAAAGCTACACGCCTAAAATCCTATTAAATTCCTGAAGTAAAACCCTTTAACCGTGTCTGCCCCATAATTCTAAAAGCAGCACAAGGCAGCCCCACCAGCTTTGGGATGCGCTGGCACAGATGTGCCCTGGAAGGAGCTCTGGGAGGCTTTGCAGCGCTGCAGGCAGGGCTGAGCTGTGCCAGGGAGGGCTGCAGGGCAGGCTCCCCCCGGGCTGCTCCCTGCCTCGCACCTCGCCGCCAGCCGGGGAAGTACCTGCTCTCCTGCAGACAGGGAAGCTGTGTCCCTCTTCCCTCTGATCTGCCATTCCTGCGGGGCCCCAGGCGAGCGGCACTGCTCTTCCAAGCCAAGCTTTGCTCCCGAGGCAAACTGGGCTGGCTCCAAGGGCTTGTCTGGTTTCCTTTCTAGGTTTCCTCCCTTGTTTAGTGGGATTAATAACACCTAAGGGTGTCAGAGTTAATTACTCATCAGGCTTCAACCGCTCTGAGAAAACCCTGTGCCATCCATTGTCTGAACCTACGAGGTGCTGCTGCCTCCTGGCTTTTGGGGGAGGGACTGAGGTCCCTTCTGGGACTTTGTTTTTTGAGGGATGCACAAAAGCCCCTCTGTTGTGGCTACTGGGATTGATGAGACACAAGCAGGAATCCTAATGCTCTTAAGAGCAGTTTGATTTAGGATTTGGCCAAAGAGAGAGGATGTGACTCCTCCACAAGATACCTTGATTTAAAGAGTGAGCCAGCCTTCATCAGCAAACCTTGGGACAAGCTGGAATTCTCTATGTGGCCATCAGCTGTCAGGACAGAGCTCAGGTCTTTGGGGCTAGAAGTGCAGATTTCCATCCCTGTGTTTGGACTGGTACAACTGAATTTACTCACTTTGGGACATTTTATCCAGATTTGAGCAACAGGACAAATATCTCTCTTTTTTGGTCTTGATATAACCAGTGTGAGCTGAATTAACACCTGCTAGGGAGAGAGTTCCTGGGTAGACATAGATAAATCCACTTATGCATGGCTCAGAAAGTGATGGAAAAGGCAGGGACACCTGGCCTCTGTAGCCAGAAGCTTTTTCCCTGAAAAGCTTCATTTTACCCCTCCCCATCCCTAAATATCAATTCAGATCCTCTATTTCCCTCCTAGCCCTGTTTCCAGAAAGAATCCTGTAAAGATAGCTGTTCACAGAATATATTCTTTCTGACAGCTAAACTGAAACCTGCTCTGGAGCCCTTTTGGGCTGGGCACTGCTGGGATGTGCTGGATTTGGTTTCTTTTCTGTCAGGGAGGTTTAGCTCCGGCTGAAGCACGGCAAGGACCTGCTGAGTCAATCTGTGCTGCTGCGTGCCATGGGAAGTGCAGTGCCCTGCCTGACACCTGCTGATGAGCTCAGCCCGCATTGTTTTACCTGTGGGAGGAGGAATTTCTGCAAGGGGAAATGCAGAAGGGAGCAGGAATGACTCCTGAGCGCTCAGAGTCAAGCTGAACCTGTTCTGTGGGGTGCAGGTCCTGCTGAAGCACTCGAGCAGTCGCTCCAATCGCTGGTTTTGTGGGAGCAGGGAACTGAGCCTAGCAACACATCCCTGAGGATTTTATTCCCAGGCTTGCTGAGTTTCTGAAGTGGCAGCAGGGGTGGGTTTGGATCCCTTGTGATCTAGGAAATACGGAGGATGTGTGCTAGGAATTCATCCAGCTGACTGCAGGTGCATCTTGAGGCTTTTGGCATCTTGGATTTCAGGCCTTTTAGCAATGTGGGGGATTTGGGAGTGTTCTGTGGTGTGGGTGATGTGTGCAGGAGGGGGAAGTGGGTTTTCAGTGGGCCCTTTGGGGTGGAGAATAGTGTGGATGGCTGTGCCTGGAGGAGCTTTGGGTCCTGTTGCCTCAAATGGCTCCTTTTGGCCTCGTGTCCTGTGCCATTCCCACCCAACAGCACCAGCACGAGGGCACTTGTGTCCAAAGCTTTCCTGCCACGTTCAGAGAGCCATGGAATTGTTTGGGTTGGAAGGAGTCTTAAAGCCCACCCAGTGCCACCCCCTGCCATGGCAGGGACACCTTCCACTGTCCCAGGCTGCTCCAAGGTCTGCCCAACCTGCCCTTGGACACTTCCAGGGATGGGGCAGCCACAGCTTCTCTGGAAATTCTATGCCAGGGCCTCACCACGCTCACAGAGAAGAATTTATTCCCAATATCCCATCTAACCCTGCCCTGTCTCAGGGAGAAACCATTCCCCCTTGTCCTGGGACTCCAGGCCCTTGCAAAAAGTCCTGGGAGCCCTTGGAAATGTCCCAGCAAGATGGGAAGAAAACCTTGGGATGACAGAAAGAAATGAGAAGACCTCTAGAATGGTGCCAGGCCCCATTCCACAGCTGTTTGTGCCTCGTGTTGGGTTTTGTGCCTTGGCTCAATGGGGTGGGGAGGTGTGGGGCAGGAGAGGAACAGGCTGGGATTGACCTGGGGGGATTCTTGCCTGGGGGGTCCCGACGGGCAGGTCCCACCCATCTCCCTGCAGATTGCTCAGGGTGGGATGAGCCCAGCTTCCATGGAATGCATCCCAGTGCCCCCAGACTGCAGCCTGGGGTCAGGGCAGGGGGAAAATGGGCCCTGCCTGCCCCTTCTCCCCTGCAGTGGGTGCAGAGGGCTGTTCCATGAGCCAGCTGTAAATCAGAATACACGAGGAAGGCAATTTTCTGCGAGCAAAACCTGCCCTCACCGAGCCAGGGGGAGGGAGGAGAGCTCCGTGTGTCAAGGTGAGACGGAAGAGCACCAGAACGAGATTTAATTTCCTTCCCAATAATTTTCTCAAGCTGTATAAACTTTCCTTATTTAAAACAAATACTCCCTGAAAACACATTCTGTGTCAGTGGCCCTGTGAAAACACCCCCAGTCACAACCTGTGCCTGTCCCTTGCTTGCAGCCTCAGCCAAAAGCCAGCAGTTTTACATTCTGCTCTATTAACTGGCGCTGTAAATTTCCTTGTGCAAAGTCTCCCAGGCTGGGCAATGAATTTAAGTAAACAGGGTGTACAATAATAGAGCTGTGTTAGGGCAGGTTTTTCAAGTGGCCTGTAACTTTCGGAGTAAGTTGGTGTAAATCTTGCCCTCGTACGGTGGAGAGTGTGGGAGTTTGTCCGGAAGGTGGAGGAGTCAGGGAAAAGGCCTGGCTGGTAACAATCTCTGGATCCTATCTGGATCCTGACAAGAGAAGAGAATTCAGGTGAGAGAATCTCTTGCCCACGGCAGAAGGATTGGAACTAGGGCATCTTTAAGGTCCCTTCCAACCCAAACCATTCTATGATCCTATTATTCCATTGTGATTTTTGGTTCAAGACTTCCATAATTATTTTTTTTCTCATCTATGAGATTCTTACAAGACTGAGAGTTTTTATTTTTCCCCCCTTGACATGCAATATGCTGAACGCCCATTCTGAAATCAGTTCTGTTCGCTTTGGTGACTACTGGATTAGTTTCTTCTCAATTTTTCTCTGTAGGGAAAAGACAAGAGGAGTTTCTCTTGTAAATGTGATGGAAACCAATATTCTATTTCAGGTTTGTGGGCATCATTGCTCTGAGACTCCTGAAATTCTGCCTGCTTGGTGTACAGCTGTGCTGGATCCATTTCTGTTTCCATTGCCAAGGAATCTGAAGGGATTGTGGGGATGTTACGAGGTGTTCATGTTTCCTGCTGCTCCAGGAAATCTCCCCTGTACATGCACCCTACTCATCTCAGATCATTGTTCCATCTTCAGCTAAAACCAGGCTCAAGGTGAACATGATCTAGAAGGCTGTGGCTGAGAAGGGACTGATCCCACTTTGTAAAATGAGCAATTTTCCTGCCTGATATTTCTCTGGGAGTTTATTTGTTTTCCCCCACGAACCTGCAGTTAAAATGCACATCTGGTCGGTGTCTTTGAGTTGTCTTGTAAAGGGAACTCGATCATTAGATAAAGAGAGGAAAGGAACTTCTGGCTTATAAGCAGCCCTTTGCTGAAAAAACAAAAAAAAGAAAATGGTAAGGAATAACTTGGCATAAAAGCCCCCAAATTGGGGTTTCTTTTGACTCTCCTGGGCTTGGGGATGCCTGGTTATCCAGCCTTGCTCCAGCTGGCTCTTGTAAAACCACAGCAAAGTGGTTCTGACTTCTGCTGGGGGAAAAAACAAGAAAACATCTTTAAACCCTTATCCAGAACTCTGTAAAACCAATGGAAAACCTCTGAGTCTGGGAGATGTTGGATCACTTCCAAAGGGTGGAAAACACTGGAGAAAGGTTGAGCCCAGCTCGTGTTAGATCTAGAAGCCAAGGGAAATTCTCTGCTCCTGGGAACAGAAAAAAAATGTCTTGGCATAATCTGGATCTTTAGAGCTGGAGGAGGTGATTGACCCACAGTGATAAAGGTTTGGATTTATGGGCTAGAAGGAGGATAAAGCCTCATTTACTGGGGCACTTGAGCAGCTTCTGAGCTGGGAATTTCCTCTTGGTGCCTTTATTAGATAAAAGAAGAGGGACAGGGCTCCTTTTGCTGCCACAGCCTCTGCTGCGATGTGTCCATTTCCTTTCTTTAAAATGAGAGTTTGCACCCAAAATTCCCTCCTTCCTCCCAGCCAGGAGAGTGATTCTGCACCAAGGCTTAGCCCAGGTGTTTCTGTAGCCCTAAGAGGTGTCAAATCTCACTTCTGTAGGGCTGAGGGTCCTGGACCTGAGGTGTAACTAGCAGCAAAAAAACCAGATTTACCCAGCTGAACGTAAAGACTTTTTTAGATAAAACCAAGTGTTTGCTTTGGCTTTCAGAAGCTTGGAGATACCTTGGATGGAGAGTTGCCAGCTGGCTGCTCACCAGCCACTGACTCAGAATGTAAAAGTGCAGTGTGAGTCCCTGTATTTCCCCTCCCCCCCCCACTTCTTGACAAACTTTATAACTGGTTTGTTTCTTTTTTTTTTTTGGAGAGGAGGAGGAGGGAATTCTCATGGTTTTAAGCAAATCCCAACTGACTCAGCCTAAGCCCAAGGGTAGAATGGCGAAGGCTTGATGGATTAAGTGTCCTGGAACAACTGGCTACACAGCTCTTTCTTGTTTTCTGGCTGTGAGGATCATCCTTTTGATCAGATCCTTTTCCCTGCTGCTTTCCGGGTTGTAAATCCAGATTAGTCATGGCAGGGTGGCAAATGATGAATATGGAATGGAGGTGAAGCCCAGGGAGCTGCGGTGGTCTCTGGGTGCTGGGTACACCCTGGTGGGGAAGCAGGGACACCTTGAGGCCACCTGCTCGTGGATTTGGAGGGCTTGGGAGCCTGAGATTGCTACAGCAAGCCAGGTTTGTGTGATCTGTTAGAGATGTGTCTCTAACTAACGTGCTGGAGTGTCTGACTTCCAAGTCTTGCTGTAAGACTTGGATTTGTATCCTAAATCTGGGGGAAAAGTTGTGTTTTGGCCATTTATCCTCTCTCCTGTGTATCTGACCTTCAAAATTCCTTGTCCGGGCTACTTAGGTCATCCTTCCCCTCAGGATTTCCTGGATAACAGATCTCTGAGAGCATCACTCAGCTCCTGCTCATCCCTTGGGTGCTGCTGATCCCTACTGGAAGCAAACTTCCCTGCTTCTCTGGCCCCACAGGAACCTGGGCTGATTGCATAGAGCTCTCAGACCAGGAGGAAACACTGAGTGACTTCAAATCACAGAACCCCCAGGGTGGGAAGGCACCTTTAAGGCCATCAAATCCAACCATCAGCCCAGTACTGCCACAGTCAGCCCATTTTAAGGACTTTGGGGACTGCGAGGAAGTGGGTTGGAGGGAAAACCTTAATGTGCAAGGGACAAATTTCCTGTCTCTGTGCTGAGGGATGAGCACAGGAACACCACAGCCTTGCTTGTCTCTGACTGAAATCCCTCCCCAGTCAGACCAGCAGCCTTGTTTGGAAGGCCAGTTTGGGTTTTACTCTCCCAAAGTGCTCCTGCTGGAGCTTCAAATGCGACAGCCGCCACAGAATGATCCCTGTCCAAAGGGGAAGACTTTGTAGAAGATGAGCTGACCATGCTCAAATGACTGTTACATCCAAGCCTGAAAATGTTACTTTAAGGCACTACTTTAAAGCAGCAGATTTGCACCAGAATCAGTTTGTAGTGGGGTCCCAAAGGCGGAGCTAGCTGTGTGAATTTGCAGATTTATTTGCAATAAACTGATTTGCCTGATTAAGGCAGCTCCTGAACGCAGCTGCTGCTCGGTGCACGGCTCCTGACGTCAGCACCGTTCCACCAGGGGTGAAATAGGCCGTGCCTACATTGTTGCAGGAATTTATCATCCACCTGTGCTCTGATTTACGTGTGTGTGAATCCCGGGTAACTGCATTAACATCAATAAAGCTGCTTGAATAGATCTCTATCTGAATTGCTGCCGAAGACTTCTGCTGTTGCTGGTGGCTATGCAGGTGCAGGGATGTGGTTGGCTTCAGCTGGGAAACACGATGCCATCCAAGTGTGCGTCTAGCATGCAAACAAGAAAATGCTGAGTTGAAACCACAATGCTCATTTAAAAGCTGGGGGGGAAGATGCTGTCAGGCTTTAAAGGGAAGATTTCTCTTTGCCATCTTGAGATATTTGGACGGGGAAATTTTCTGGGGAATGTTGCCCTTGGAGGGGGAGAAAATGTCCTGCTGCTTTGTGGGGGACTGAGGGACTGGTTCCAGATTGGTTTCGATGGCAAAGTTGGGATGAAAAATCAGTGGTTTTTAGTCCTCATTTACCTCCACCTTCACTGCCCCTCGACCTTCACCAACTGTATGAAGGACAGAGAACAGCAGCTTGCTTTTTTTGCAAGTGTTGATTTTGTGGGCTTTTTTTACACAAATTGTGGAAACTGGAAACACAGGGAGCAACGGTGAGGACATGGGGTGGAGCAGTGCCACCTTGCTCTGGTGTGTGGATTTTGAGTCAGTTGTCTTCTCGTGGCAGCAGTGGAAATGAAAATTACCTGGAAAAAAGGTTGTCCCAGGGAGATGAGAGAGTTTAGCCCTCAAAGAATTTCTCCTCTGAGCTGGTGGCTACAAACCCAAAGCATTTGGGGCTGGCAGCTTTTCTGAACCACTTGTGATGTTACTAAAGACTCTCATAGATAATTTATCCATACAATTTCTGAATCTCTCTAACTTCCTTGTGACAGCAAGCTCCTGCCAAGGAGACTCCGGGATTTTTGGAAGGTCATTTAGCAACTTCATGGATTAAGGTGCAAACCAGTATCAGTTTGGATTGGTGTTTGAAGCACAAAATGCAGCTTTGACTGGAATATCTCCTGATGAGCTGAAACAGGAGGATTGGGAATAGTGTTCAAGCTGTTCCTTTATGGGAGCACGTGCTCATATTTTGGGCAGGAGGAAGGGAATGCCAGGCTCTGGGGACACTGGGTGCCATCTCTGCTGGGTCTGTGTCCTACAGGCATTCCCTTGGCTAAATTCTCATTACATTCAGATGGAAATGGTCAATATTGGGGTGGGTACATTGGCGCTGGTTTCTACCACTGCTTTTCTTGTCCCTCTGAGCTGGAAGAAAAAACAAGACAAAGCCAAGCACCTTTACCCCCAAACTAAACCACGGCGCTCCCCATACCCTTCATCCCATAGAAAATGGGAATAGTGCTTGGAATGAGCAGAGAATGTGCTTTTGGGGTGTAACCTTTACAGCTGATGGGTCTTTAATATGAAGAAGGGTTGGAAAATGTCAGTTTGGATCTGATTCTCATTCACCTTGCAGGGCCCCTGGAGCAGCTGGGGCAGGAGTTGCAGTTCAGGTGTCTCGTGCCTATTTTCCATGAGCAGGTTTCCCACCTGGGCTGTGTCTCCCATGGCAGATCATAGCTGGAGGTCCCTGCTGGGAATTCTGGCTCTTTTTCCCACAGGGTGATGCAAAGTACCCCGGGGATGGGAAGTGGGCAGGAATCTGTTGTACAGAGGAAAGCAGAGGCCTTGTCTGCATCTCCATGGGGAATAGCTTTTTGGTAATAACACCTTTCGTCAGTAATTCAAAATAACTTAGTTTTTTGGGGTTTTTTTTTCATTTGGGGGGATGTGTTGCAAACAGCTTTCCTTGAGGACAGGGAGTAAGTGGCTCTTGAAGAAATGCCACCTGCACAGTGGTGTGAAGAAGGGGACTATTAAAACGAAGAATTCCTTTCCAGCCTCAGTGCTCCTGTAGGTGTACCCAGGTTTTCTAAAAATAGGCTGACTGAAAATGGGCTGCCCCAGGCGCCTGACTCTGCGCAGCTCCCCTCCTTCTTTCCCTGCTTTTGAAGTTGGATGCTTATGGATGTTTTTTAGCTTATCACAACCCCATCACAGCTGGCAGTTCTCCACTGTTCCAAGGCTGAGGGTTTTCTTTCTCAGCCTCCACCCATGCATGCACCTCTCGGGAGGAGAGCACGTGAAATCCTCTGCCTGCTGTGGAGAGAGCTCCTCACTTCTCCATGCCTTCAAGATCGTGCTTAGCATTTCATCCAGCGAGGGTTTCCCACCTTCTGAAGGAGCTCAGACACTGCCTGTGCCCTTGATCTCAGCAGTTCCTGTGGCAGACTTGTTCTTGTGGCCTTTAGTCTGTGCTTTGAGCCCTTAGGCTCTGCCTGAAGGGACGGAGGAGCTTGTGAAGGGATGGGATTTCCAGGAGTCCTCCTGTTTTAAGTGTTTCCCCCCTGGGGAGAAGAAAACCTCACTGTTGTTCCCTGGTGAGATGGAATCATGGAATGATTTGGGTTGGAAAGCACCTTACGGATAATCCAGTTCCCCTGCTGCAGGCAGGGACACCTTCTAGACTTCCACCAGGTTTAAGAACACCTCCTGTAGTTGCACTGTTTTAGAATCTTTCTGTTCTTTCTCAGAGAGAATAGAGATAAGTTGCATTCTTTTACTTTCTTAATCTCTGTGTTTGCTATTAGGTGTTATTTGGCTGTGACCAATGGTTTTAGGAGGTGGATTCTTTGCTGACCACTAGTTGCTAGAATATTAATGGATATATAAAGAGGCTTCTTGTAAATAAACTCTGCTTTTCACCATCTTGGCTCATCTGCCTGAATTCTCTCAGCCAGCCTCTGCAAACCTCGGGAAATTTAAAGCCACAACCTCCCATAGATTTAAGGGGTTTTTGCACCATCAGTAGCACCTGGAGGGGTCTTATGCCCCCCAGAAAACCAAGATTAGTACATTAGGGCCAGGTCTGGCTGGGGGAAAAGCTGGGAGAAGGAAAGGACATTTAGAAAACATGGCCGTGCCTAGAGCAGGGCCCTGTGGGTGTGAGGCACCGGCACAGCTCTGTGGGCACCAGGAAAGGGAGGCAGAACTGTGGGATTCTGATGGCTCCGTGCTGGGATCATGGGCTGGGTGTGTGTGTGAGCAGTGCAGGAGGAAGCGCAGGCTGCTGGAGGCTGGGAAAACACGCTGGGAATGCTGTGTGGGCCCTGCCGTGCTGCCAGCTGGGCGCTAGGCATGGCTGCTGCTGAACCAGGCCCGGCTCTCACCTCGGGCCTGGCTGCTGCAGCCTGGGGACTGTGGGTTATATGCTGGGTTTTAAAGGGTTGGGGGAGCTGCTCTGTGCTCATTCAGGGGCTCCCAAGCAGCTCCTGGTGGAGCAGCCAGGGTGGATTTGCGTGGTGAGCAGACAGGAAAGCAGCCCGGGCAGGCCGTGGGGTGGTGGGGCTGCCTTGGGAGGGAACCTGGCTGAACAGCCGTGGGGGTGAGGAGCTGCTCCTTCCCCTTCCACCCAGAGCAGATCAACCCTGCCAGAGATGCTGGAAAAAAGGGTCCTGCCTTGGAGAAGGGAATGGGGTTTCTCTATATCCTCCTGATCTAAGTGTGGCTGGAAGTCCCTGCACACAAAGGTGCACAGAGGATCCACTGTGAAGCCTTTCCAGAATGTTTCTACTGAGAAAATTATTTATTTTAGGAACAATTCTGTCAGATTTCTTCGAAAATCTTTCCAAGACAGGAATAGAGTAGAACATGTAGGGAAAGAGTTAAGGTAGAGTTAATGTGCAAGACCTTTTCAGAGGGTTTAATCCCATGGGGAAAAGGACATCCCTGCAGCGTCACAACAAATCCTACCGATATATGTGAGAGAAACTCAGCCAGAGTGTAGGATTTGGTTCTCCAGGATGGCCGTCTGAGATGGAGGTGCGGTTCAGACGGCCAGGATGGAGACGAGAGACTTCTGGATTTTGGTCTTAGAGCATGAGGTTTATTGTAATAAAGAGCGTGAGGGTGAGAGGCCTGCCAGGAGCTGCAAGACGCAGCCCAGAGCAGGTCAGAGAGGTGAGAGAGAGAGAGAGAAGTACGAGAATACAGAATGCCGTGGTTCTCACTTACAATACAATAAATCATGTTCTGTGCTGAATATTCTGATTTTCATTAACCAATCTAGAATAAGATAAAAATTCTATGGCATTTACATACAGCCTATGAGCATCATTGTATTACCATACGGCGTTATATTTTAAACCCTTAAAACTGCTTTTTGGACCTTATGCTAAGTTGGTAGGGTCTGCTCTGACCCTTGGACCTGGAGCAAGCAGAGGGGATTGTCTAATCAAGGAGTGGATTACCTTCAGTGGCCATATCATTGTTTTTCAGTTATTCAGTAACTGAGGTTTGGTATCTCAAAACTTGTCTTCATTTCAATCTCGCTTATAGTTTCCATATTCTCAGCATCTTTTGCCAGGTAATAATTTTTATAAGACTTTCCTATTTCATCCTCCCCAACACCAGAGGGCCTGTGCAGATGGAGATGGACCCCAAATCTTGCAGAATTCCAATGTTTTGTGGCATTAGGTGTGCATCCATGGATCACAACTGTTGGATAACCATGCCTGACCTCCCTGCTGTGCCTGCCCTTTGGGGTTACATGGGTGTGGGGTTTAAACCTCTTTACTGTGGTGATCACTGGCTTTTCAGAGGTGTCAGAGATATTAATTCTTGAGGAGACGGTAAAATCCACAAACGTGCTTGGGAACAGTTTGTCTCCCTAAGAGCTTTGCTCCCTGGGTCAGGCTCTGCGATAACATCAATGTTTTGGTGTTTTGGTGGCTGCTGCACTGCAAACACGACAGATAAATAATAGCAATCTGTGTGGAGAGAGGTAATTACAGTGACAGCCCCACTGACAAATGGCTGGGGAAATGGATGGGGCGATTTGCTAATGAAATGAGGATAAATGGAGGTGTAGGATGGGGGAAATGACAGAAATATGAATTTGGTGTATTCCCAACAGGCACTCTCGGGGCTACTGTGCAATGATTTAGTCAAACAAGGCCTTGTGTCCTAAATTATGGAGTTGTTGCAGATTGCAAAGGCTGTTTTCTCCCTGTGGCAAGGTGTGAGATTGATCCAGAACTGGGGGAAGAGTGCAAATTCTGCCTCTCCAGGCAGAAAGAGGCAAACCTGGGCCACTAATCCCAGGACTGGGCCACTGACTGTGGGCTAAAGAGCAAAATACTTTTAAGGCAAGGACGTGTGCAAGCAATTTGAGGGAAAGTCTAGGGAATTTTGTGTTTTTTAGTAATGGTGCAAGGTGCAAGAATGTTTGGAAGTATTAGAGTTGGGGTGAAGTCAAAACGAGAGGAAGAAGGACTAGGATATCCTAGTAGCCAAATTATGCTCCCTGAAAGCTGCCAAATGATGTTGGAGTGGACAGAAAGTCCTAAAGGTGGTGTAGCCACCTGTTTAAGGCTGAGAATCAGAGGTGTAGCAGCTTCTCTAGACCCTAATTAAGCACAGCTTGAGCTATTTTGCATCTGGGATCAGTGCAAGGATGGTTTAAGCTCACTCTTAAACCATGAGGGGTTTTGATTTTTGGTTATATACAGCTTGGCTGGTAAATAGCTTCTCTTTATTTTTTTCCTCTCCTGTGCTATATGCTGGGAAATCCGCAAATTTTTTGGCAATATTGGTCAACTTTGGAGCAGAACCTGAATAGCCAGCTTGTGATCCTATTGATCAGCAAAAAAGCACTTGGCAAAGATAAATATCAATCTGTTGCTGTATTTTTGTATTCTTCTGGCCATCTGATATTATATAAAGTGTTATCGCTCCCTTTGCAGCCTCTTAATGCCTCACAGCAGTTTTTGCACATGCAGATGTTTTTGAAAAAAAAACATGGAAAATTCAGAGTTGTTCCCCTTTTTAAGCAGAGCTTGGAGTGATTTCTCTGGCTGAATGGAGCAGGCACCCAGTGCTAAGCAGCATTTCAACTTCATGTGCTCAGGGTGGGGAAAAAACACTCCTTTAATATGAAAATGACGTGATGCTTCTCCAGAAATTGTGTAGGGTGCGTGTTTGGAGGGTACCCATTAATCTTCATTAAATTAGTGCCCTGGAAATTGGGGTGAACAGAGGTGCAGAGGGGAGGGAGTGGGAGGAGATGGGGCAGCTCTGCCTCCAGAGCACCCTGCTTTGTGCGGCTCAGAAAATTCAAAATGCGACTTGTCGGGGCTTGACGCTGAGTTTTACGGAGGGATAAGATGGAGGAGGCAGGAGAAGGAGGCAGCAGAACTTCCCTAGAGGCAGCATTTCTGCTCAGAGCCTGCTTTATGTTGGTGTGCTCTTCCTTCCTCGAGATGAATTCATTTGCAGCGCTGGGGAAGCTTTTTGAAGCTGCACGAGGCCACAAGCCATGTGTCCCTTTGTGTCCTGCAGGAAAGGCAGAGGAAACAAATCTGCCTGATTGCTCTGAAGATGGAGACCTGCCTCCCAGCCTGGGTGGGGGTTTCATTCCCTGAGAGGGAAAGAGCAGGTGCAAAAAGCAGCTTTTTGATGCAGAATTTTCAAACTGTTGCTCCTGTGAGGAGCTGGGCTGGGTTTGCTGTCCCAGGTCCACAGTGCCAGGATTCCCTTCCCAGCTGAGTTTGAGCCAAGCCACGGCAAATATTAAATATGGCGATTTGCAAAGAGTGAAGAAAAAGAAAATTGGGCGAAGAAAAGTAAAATTGCTTCCTCTGAGAAACTTGTTTGCTTTATCTTAGCTGCTTGGGCTGAGCAGAAACCAGGAATGATGATTTCCCCAGGCCAGGAGCATCTCTCTTCTGCTCAGCCTGTGCAGGATGCTGTCCCTGCTCCTGAGGGATGCCATCTGAGCAGAGCCACACCTCTCAGGCTTTGTGCTGACTGGCAAAAGCTTAGAAACACTTTTCGTCACCAATAGAAACTTTTCTCCATCAGTTTGGCTCTGCTGGTTCCTGCCTGGACCCAAACATTCCAGACAGACTGGATTCAGGGGACAAAGTAAGGTCATAGTTCATTATTTTTTAGAGGATTTTGCAATATGTCTTTCAGAAAAAAGAGTGACAAAACCTCAAAAATATTTGCGTGCTTCAAAAATATTCCTCCCACGTACTCTGTTTATTGTGATTTTGTTCTCAAGATACTTTAAAGCTTTTCTGCTTCATGATTCAAACCGAAATGAGTGGATGTTATTTCTTGTCAATCTCGACGTGTGTTATTATTTGGCTTGAAGTGGCAGGTAGAAACCAAAGCTGAATTGGGATTTTTCAGCCCACAGCTTGTATTGCTGACACCGAAAGATTGGCTGTGTGTGGCTGGAAGAGTCTAAAACTCACTTTTCCCACAGTAGCTGGACCTCCTTAGGTTTGCTTTCTTCTTCTTGGTGCCTCTTCCAAATTCCTCTCGGTGCTGAGCAAAGGCTTGGAGGGAGAGGTTGCCACAAGCAAGGCAAGGCTTGCTAACAAAGCCTGAGCGTGGAATTTGGGAGTCTAATCCTCGTGTCAGGTGCAGTGCCATAAACCACCCCAATTCCAGAGCAAACTGGTGTGCACATGCTCCATCCTGAACCCAGCTGAAGGCTGCCTGCTGGGTTGGCACAGACTTTAAGTTTCCACTGGGGGTAGCAGCAGAAAATCTGTGGGATTTATTCATTTTGACCATAAAGTGAATATTAAGAAATGCAGGATGCAAATTTTATCTCCAGTAGTTCAGTATGGCCCTGAGATGGATCTGATGTGAGAAGTCTGTCCTGGCTTCTTGCTCTTGTTAAACATCTTTCTCATGCTATTGAAGAGTGGAGGGGGGATTTTTTTTTTTGTGCTAGATATAATAAAAATGTAACCTCTGCCCCAAATCTTGGTGCTTTCATGTCAGAGCACAGTAAATGTTTGCAGAATTTAAACCTCCTGTCAGCTGTGCTTTGCAGCGAGGGTGAAGTTGTTTATCCCTTTTTCCTCTTACTCAAGCTTCTTTAGGTGCAACCTGTTCCTGGAAAAAATAGAATTTCTCCCCCTAGAAAACATTTTTTTGAGAGATCAAATTATGTATTATGTGGAATTTCACCTCTGTATTACAGATATAATACTCCCTGATGCTTTAGACTATTTTTAAGTCACTCTCAGCTGAATTAAGTGTATTTTACCTCTACATTTTGGGGCTCTCAAGTTTCCCTAGAGAGCTCCCAGCCCTGGTTAATGGTGCAGAGCTTGCCTGTCGTGGCAGACTCTTGTCCCTAAGAGGCATTGCAGGGCCATAAATGATAAACCCTCCTCTTCATCCCTGGGGCTTCCCATCATGTGGGAAGGGAGGAAGGGCTGGGATGCAGGAGCTGCTGGGAAATGTGGCTGGAGATGGTGGAGAGGCCATGAATTGCTGCCTATGGCTGAATGCAGTGGAAAACTGCCCGGAAAATATGGGAGAAAATGGGAATGCTGGGATGATTCCTGCCAAATTCCTTGCCCTGTCCCAGGCACTGCTTTGAGTCCTCAGTGGCACAGCCACATCAGCTCCTGCAAAGTTTTAGGGCTGCTTCCAAAATTCTGAGATCAGAGGCAAAATGGGATCAGGAGTGAAAAGCACTGAGGGAGTCAGCAGCAAATGTAGTGCCTTGTTGCATTTTCCTTAGAGCTAAAGTAATTAGCTCAAATACAGAGCCTTGGATGGGCTTTAATTCTCTTTAAGGTGTGTTTTGAAGGCTTTCTGTAAACCCGGGGCTCGGGTGGCATCCCAGGCTTTCTCCAGGCTCGTGTAGCCTTGGATTGTGCTGGAGTTTGCAATGAGCTCCTTCTGGGAGTTAAAATATCCCAGCAGTGCTGGCCCTGGAGCTGTGGCTGTGCTCCCTGTCAGCACAGCCTGTCACTGCTTTATTGTCCGTAACAGGGATGGGGAGCTGCTGTGGAATTGTGTCAAGGCTCAGCAAAAATCAATACTTTTATTTTCCTTTCAGCAGAGCCACCTCTGGACCTCTCTCTAAGGCTTGTTTTGTGTCCAAGGGCAGAATCCCCAGCACTCCTTAGCATGCTCCACTGGCTCTGAGATGCTTTCCATGGTGGGCAGCATGTCTGGTGTGAGCTGCTGTGGTTTTGTAGTGCTCCCTGCTGCTTCCCTGGGCTCCAGGGGAAGGAAAGGAGTGTAACTGGTCATGTTCCACTTGTCTCCAGCTGTTGAGACATCCTTTTCCAGGTGATGAAGGAACATACTGTTAAGACTCGAGGCCTTGCTCTTTGCCAAGGATATCGTGTCCATTTATCTTCCCTAAAATGTTTTTTGTGTTTAATCTCTCGGTTCATCTTCACAACACCCATCACTCCAAAAAACAACACCCAGTTCTAGACTCAGGAGCAGGTGATGGAAAACAGAGCTGTGCTCTGTACCAAGGTAAATTCCAGAAGCTGGGGTTTGTTGCTGCTCTTTTGCAAATTAGTCATTAATCATAAAACAAAAGCTTTGCACAGAACCAGCACTCCCATGGAAATTCTGGGAGTGCTCTCCCAAGCTCCAGCCTCATTCGTGGCACTCTTGGTTCTTTTAATATTTGCTGGCACCACCAGCGCCTGGCAAGCTCACAGGAATTGACAGAAGAGTCTTTAAGGAAATACAGGCCCAGGTGATGTCTTCAGCCTTGTGGAGTTATGGACTGGGGCAAAATGCAAAGGAGAAGTGTCTGTGCTGGGACAGAACTGGTTGTACTGTAACTGCTCTGGAGATATCTGCAAGATCTGGGAGAGGATCCATGGTCTGGGAACAGCTTGAGGAGCTGAGTGGAGAGAGTTTAGCACAAGACGTTGAAAGTGAAGGTCACTCTGTGTTAGGGAGAAATGAAGCCATCACTGCGAAGCTCCAAATGCTGAAATCAGGGCTGCTCTGGAATATCAGCTCACATCTGAGGTGGCAGCAGTGCTAAATCCCAGTCAGTGCCATCTCCTGCCAGGTAGGGGCCTCATTTGTGGGAGGAGGTAAAGCTCCCCCAGCCTGCTCCCCTTGCTGGTGGGAAGCACAGCCCCACTTTGCCTTTGTTTCCTCCTGCGTGGAGCACTCTCAGCTCCTTTAGAAGGATCAGGAGATATAATTAGTGTTTATGAAACACTTGGGGATTGTGTAAAACAAATCATAAAAAGGGGAGCTCTGCCAGAGCGCTGACAATATTTACACAACATCTGAACGCTGCCTGCGTTGGACTTTATCAGAAGGAAATCCGTGCAGGTGCCAGAACTTAAGCAACTGTTAAATGCATACTTCTGGCTCGGGGCTGCCATCCCTGAATCCTGTGGGAACGCTCAGTCCTTGAAGCTCAGGCAGAACGTTCCTGCTGGTTATCATCCAAGCTTTCTGAAGGGGGAGACCACCTCGCTGCTGCTTGTCTGGGAGAGGGATGATGGATCCTCAGGGAAGCCAAAGCATTCCAGGATTGTGAAAGTGGTTTAGATTCACAAAGCTTTCTCTGCCTTGTTCCCGGTTTTCTGCTCTTGGCTTTCCCTTCTCCTGCACTGAGGAGTTGTGGAGGGAGGGTTTAAACCTTCCTTGGAAAAAATTCCAGTGCCTTCCTTCCACAGCATCCTTCTCATTTTAGGGTGGCACCTCCTGCTCTCCAGGAGGAAGCTGCACCTTCCAAGGGATTAAAGTCTAAACCCTGAAGGTTATTTCTGCCTTCCTTTAAAAGGCAGCTCAGGGATCCCACCAACATCTCACAGCTAACTCCTGCTCATCCATCAGGGTGAGCCCTTGGATATTCAGCCCCCTCAGGGTAAAACAGGATTCCTCATGTCCCTGCTCCTGAGACACGGCACATCCCAGGCTCTGGCACAAGGAGGATTTATGAACTCATTCCTGACTGAGCTTCCCGGCTTTGAACATCCTGTTTCACCTTGGCATTCCATGGGACCCAGCCGGTGCCTTTGCCAGCTGATAAGCCTTATCTTCTTGGAGGACTCTCCCTGCAATGGGGCCACACTGCAGGATCCCCTTTGGCACTGGGCAGATGTTTTTTCAGGAGGAGTGGGTGATGTGTCAGGATCCTCGAAGGAAATCCAGCCAGGATGGATGTACTGGCTGTTTCTTGTGCCCAAACCACCCAGAATTCCATTTTTTTCACTATTCCTGTGCTCAGTGCTTCTTGCTGTGATCTCCTACTCAGCTGTGTCCTTCAGATATCAGCTGGTTTTTTATCAGTGCCTCATTTCCCCCACCCAGTTGTGTGTTCAGGGTGACTTTCCATGAGTGCTGGCTATCAGCCAGGCTAGCAGGGAATATCCCTGCCTTTTCTGAGCATTTTTGGGATCGAGTCAGATCCCTTTCAGCCCTAGCATGCTCTTGTGCAAATACCAGCAGCAAAATATCTTTCAAAGAATCATTTCTTAAATTAAAGACAAAAAGTCCCTCTGCTCCTGAAAGGTGGAGTTTTGAGACTTGTCAAAGGCCACAGGGGATGTTGGGAAGGAAGAAAAGGGCTGGTGCTTGCAGATTCCTCTGGTCTTTGAGCTCACTGCTATGATTTAAATGTAGGGATATGGTTTGGTTTAGCTGGAGGAGATTTATGGCTTTTAGAGGAGATGGGCTAAGCAGACAGATCTGAAACCCCTTTTGAATTTAACAAACAAATGCTGAGCATATTTTATTATCTTTTAATTGAATGGTGTCCTGTATATCCCACAGACTGCAGGTAATATTGACTGCCTGGAATATTGAGGCACTTTTGGGGGTTAATCATGAGGGATGTGGAATGAAATAAATTCATTCCTTCTGTATATTTTTGGTGTATTCCTTAAGAAGGAGGAAGCTCTGCCTTCCTGGAATTCCAAATGCCTTTGGATGTTTGATCAGCTCCCTTGTGAGACCAAGTGGTGTGTTTTGGCTCTGCATTCAGGCTTTTTTGGTTGATTTTTTTTTTTTTTTTTTTTTTTTTTTTTTGCTTTTCTTGAAGTTATTAGAGAAGCACAAAGTCCTGGCAAGAAGTGGATTTCTTTGCATCCTGCCTAATGCTGAAGCTCCCATCTGGGTTTCCAGATTTTAGTGGAAACAAGACTAATGTCCATTTTTAACAAAAATAGAGCTTGGACTAAGGCACTTTCTGCTCCTCCGTGTATGGGGAGGGAGGGAAATGAGAGGGAAAACAAGTGAGGGGCTCAGCAGCATTTCTAATCAAATCCATGGTCTGATGTTGTCTTAATTTCAATTAGCAAAAACATCCTCCAAGAGCAGCTGCAGCTGCTCCAGGGAATTCAGAGCCTCCTTCCCTTGGGGAGCAGGGATGAACCTGCTGGAAGCACCAATCTGATGGGTTGTGCTGGGCAGGAAATGGCACTGGGAATTACTGAGGGGTGGTGCTGAAATGGGCTTGGGTAATCTTTCACCCATAGCTGGATGGCACTTTTAAAAACCCCAGGGCCTGCAGTGCCAGCTCAAGTCTATTTTTGTTGTGCAGGGAAAGCAGAAGTGTTCAAACAGAGCAGAAATGTGGAATGTTTATTGTTTTATTAGCCAGGATTTGGTGTTGAAATGGTGTTGGCTTAGAATTTGTTGTTACCTTTAGCTTCCCTGGAAGCTCATTGGCTTCAGAGGGAATGAAGGACAGAGATGGCAAATCCCCCAAGCCCTGGGGAGCTCAGGTAGGCTGCAGCTCCGTGCCAACATTCCACAATTTCCCTCAGAAAGGGGTGAGATTTGGGTCCTCCACGCACTGGATGAATAATTCAGTCACTAGCTGGGACACAACAAAGATTCCAGGAGGTGCAGTGTGTGGAAGGCCTGGCTCACCAGTACAAACTGGGATTTCAGGCCAGGACCTCAGAGCACATCTGTATTTCTCTGTGCTGGTTGGGGCTGCTCGTACAAAAGCCGCTGTGCTCCTGAGATAACTCCTGGAAATGTTTGCAGCTGCAGCAGGGGTGCAGCACGAGCTCCTGGGGCAGCTCTGGAGTTCTTCTGGGTCACAGCTCTAGGTTTGACTGGCCAGGTTCTACCCCAGCATCTCCTCCTGCAAAACACTGGGAGAATGTTGCTTGTCTTTGGAGAAAAAAACCCCCAAAAAACCCAACAAACCCCCTCCCCTGCCCCCAAACCAACCAACCAAACAAAAAATCCCACCAAACAAAAAAACCAAAACAAAACCAACAAAAACAACAACAACCAAAAAACCAACAACCCCCCCACGCAAAAAAAAAACAACCAAAAAACCCCTAAACACCAAACAACAAAAAACCAAAAAAACCCCCACAAAAACTAAACACCAAAAAAACTCGGATTGTGTGATCTTAGGCTCTGGTTTAGTCTCTTCAGATGAACTCCCACAAGTCCCTGTCAGAAGCTGCTTCAAGAGCTCGTCCTAGGTAGAATTTACAATTCTTGTACTGTAAATTTTGAAGACAGCAGGATTTTCTCTATTTCTGGTCTTCTACTCCAGAAAGGGTTCTACTCATCCCTCCTCACCTTGAAGGGAAAAACCCCAAACCAAAATAACATAATCCCACAGCTTTACAGCAGAAATGACACCTCTGGCACCGAATGAGACTTGGGAGTTTCCCTTGGGCACCGTGGGTGTCAGTTCTTGCAACACAGTTACAACACAGCAAATCCAGGGGCATTTCTTAACAAGGACTGGGCTATAAATGGGTGTCAATGATCCCACAGCAGTTGTGTTAGCTTAGAAATGGATTTTGTTCAGTTTGAAATCCTGGGAGATGTTTAGACAGAGTTTCTGAGTTGGTCTTCCTTGGAGAAAAAGGTGGGAGAGCTTCGTAATTCTACAAGAACTGAGGTTTTAGTTTTTTCACTGGCATTTTTTGCCTTTAACTTCTCCAGTTGTGTCTTCTCTGTGACATTTATTCTGAAGAGGCTGTGGCAGTTTTCACACCTCGGGCTGATAATCTGCTGTTGATTTATAAAATAACTTTTTGGCTTCATTGGAATGAAACCTGCACAGATGAAGAATTGGATGAAACCTTCACTGAAGGTGTCTCTTTTGATGGCAGGGGGCTGGAGCTGCAGAGCCTTTAAGGTCCCTTCCAAGCAAACCATGCCATGATTATTCACTGCCCTCAAAGCCTGGCATCTGCCACTGCTCAGGCAGGTGCTGCCCTCTGCCCTGCCTGGAAAATTGCATTTCAGCAATGCTTGCACTCCTTGAGATCCCTGAATGCACTCCACAGCTTTGCTGTGCTTACTACACCTGAGTCTGTGTGTGTCTGTGAGGATCTCCTCACCTCGAGCCTGTTCATTATTATTTATGAGGCTCATGGCAGGGCTGTGTTGGTATTTTCTGGGTGTTACCCAAGCTCTCAGCCCTGCGGGCCAAGTTCTGCTCTCCTGACTTAGACCAAGGTGTCTTTGTCCCACAGAAAGAGAGAATTCCTTGCGAAATGAGCTCTGCTCGGCAAGATCAGTGATTTACTGTTCTGTTTGGAAATTACCTGGGCTCTGAAAGCGTTTCCAAAATGAAGTTGGCTTCAGGAGCTGGGCTACATGGCAGAGATAATTTGAATCTGAGCTAATCACTGGTTAATTCTCAGACACATCCAGGCTGCTGGTTAAGATGGAGCAGAGCAGTGACACTCCTGGTGCCCTAAGGACTTGTTGCTGTCGTTTTGTGACGAGGTTAATTAGGCACCAGATGAATTTCTGGGTTGTTTGAAGAAGATCAGAGCTAGTTATTTTTAGAGAGGCTTCCAAACTGCCCCTCCAGAGGTGAAAAGAGTTGGGTTGCAGTCCAGCTTTGTCTCGGAGATCCCCAAGGTCAGAGGCAGAGGGATCTCTTCACTAATTTACAGGAATTGAGCTGTGAAAATTGTGAGGGAGCTGGAGAAAATGAAGCTGTGAAGTTTCTCTGATGCCAGCATTTTAAACCCAAAAAGACCCCAAAACTCACCCAGGGTATCATGAATGGGGAGAATGTCCAGAGAGAAGCTTTTTTCCCATGGCTGTGCTCTGTTGCTCGTATTTGTTGAGTCTTCTTAACAGGCAGATTTCATTCCTGTCAGTGAATTTATCTTTCCCTGCTGATGCCTAAAACAGGGCGTACCTGAAACAGAGGCCAAAGTTAGAAGAATAAAAAACAGATAAATTTATTGAAGGCATTCAGGGCAGACAGAGCCTACTCGAGAGACAACACCCAAAATGGACAGCGAGTCACGAGTTCTTCACATTTTATAAGTTTATTAACATATTGGGCCTCAATTCTCCAATTATAATTGGAGAATTCTCACCTCAGTTCTCACCAATTCCACCTTCAAGTGATGATGACAACCACCCCAAGCTCCCCTCAAATTCACTGTTGTTTTCATATTTTGGGGCACTGAGGCAGCAAAAGCATCCTTGGATGTTTCAACTGAGAGAAATTGCTTTGTCTAAAATTCTGGGAACAGAGGTTTTTAGCACTTTATGTGGAGCCTAGAGCTACACACCAAAACTCCAGATACACGAAAAATAGAACCTAAAAATTCTTAAGGCATCACTGCTGGTTTAGCAAATGCTTTTGTGGGGCTAAAACTCCCCCTGAAGCTTTCTGGAGCTGCAGATGGAGGCAGAGGTTGCAGCAGAGCTGTTGCAGCCATGTGTTGGAGGCACTAAAAGCTGAGCTGAGCTCTGCCAGGTGAGCTCTCACCAGGAGCCTGCCCTGCTCGGGGGCTCTTAATTGATTCTCCCTCCCCCTAATGAAGATTTGAGCATTAAGAGAGCAGTTGGCTCTGCCACTTGACCCAGAGGAGCGTTTCCATTAAGTTGCAGGATCTGGATCCCTGGAGGAGCAGCTGGTTCCTGCCTCCTCCCAGAGCCTGATCCAGGGAACAAAGAGACAAACACAAAGGGCTGGGCCAGGGGTGTGCTGCTCTCCTCTGCAGAAGATGTGGAGAAACACTCAAGGAGCTCTAAGGCAGAGCTGTACCCACACAAGACATTTTATTTGTTACCTGACTTCATTGGGAGCTTTTTTCTTGCATTTCTGTCTCAAGGCTCAGTGCTGCTGGGGAAAGAACAGATGCTCCCTGTTTGTACACGCATTGCTCAAGTGTTTCCTTTTGTTTGGAGTGTCCTCTTTGAAGCCAGAAATGAAAATAGCTTTGATTTCTGCCTCTTAGCTTGTTTTAAAGTCATGTGTGTAGGGGAAGATGCCCAAAGTTTAATCAGCAGGTCCTGGATCTCTCTCTGGAGAGCCGCAGGAGATAGGAATTTGCTGCAAGAGCAGCTGGGGGTGAGAGGATGGGGGAATGCTCTTTTGGAGTGTCCTCTGGTAAAGCATCATTTTGGGAACACCCTGCCCAGGTGGGGTGTTCAACCAGCTCTGAGTCTGAATAAGAAATTTATGAGAGTTGAATTTCCTCACGTGGCTTAACATTAGAGCCTGGAGATTAATTTTAATGGTGTTTGTATCCAAGCCACCTCTTAAATGAAACATCTCCCTGTGTTTGCAGCTTTTCTGTGCAGCCAGGGGAATTTGTCCTTATTTTGTGTGGAGTCTGATACTGATGGTGTCACCTCCATCTCCAGCAATCCTGGGAATCCCTGCTCTGCTCTGCTCAGTAGCGCCAGCCGTGAGTCACAGAGTGGCGTGGGGAGAAGAGAGGAGCACTGACAAATGTGTAATTAAAAAGCAGAGATGTTCAAAGCAGCCTCAGCCAGCTGGGATTGAGAATCCAATGGCTGTGTGCTGGTGTTTGTACTCCCTGTGCTGCATCCATGGCCACTCTGATTGCCTCTTCCGTGGATGCAGTTTACCCCAGGATTGTCTTTTGTCACCATCATGGGTTCAGTCTGCAGGAACGGCACAGGTACAACCAGCTGTGATGGAGTGCTGGTGTCCCTGGTAACAGTCTGGTCCCAAAAAAGGGACTTAAAGCCCCTCTTTTTCTATAGGAATTCCCTTTTGGGAGCTCTGCTTTCACAGGACTCTGACTCCAAGTTGGTTCATGGCATTTGCTTTACATCTCTGGCCTGGGAATTCTGTGCTGGCAAGGCATGTTGCTCTGATTGTCTGATATTCATGGAGATTTGTGGAAGCTCGCAGGGAAGTCAGGCAGGCAGCTCACAAGATGGTGAAAAGAGAGAGTTTATTTACAAGAACTTCTTTATATATTCATTAATGATCTAATAATTATTGGTCGATAGTTTTTCCACCTGTATAACGATTGGTTACAATTCTAGAGCATCCAGTACCAAAACAAAGAGATTAGAAAGCACAAGAATGCAACTTATCTCTATTCTCCATGAGAAAGAAGAGAAAGATTTTAAAACAGTGTAACTACAAAGGCAGATGGAAGGGCTGTGGGTGAGCTCAAGCTTGGCACACCCCCCGGGGCCTCGTGCTGCCTGCGAGGAGTGTCTGCTGCCTTCCAGCTCTGGGAGGAGGGAGAAGGAGAGGGAGGAGAACACCTCAGCCTGTCTGTGCCAGCTGCCAGTCTGGCAAAGTGCTGGGAGCTGTCAGAGCTCACCTGGGGAGCAGCCCCGTGCCACAGAGCTCACCTGGGGAGCAGCCCCGTGCCACAGAGCTCACCTGCCCCTTGCTGCCTGTGCCTCCAGGCTCACCAGGCAGCTCAAAACTGTTCCTCCTCCTTCCCAGAGGGCTTCCACAGTTTTATGTCAAAATCAACCCAGGCTGGTTGGGCTGGGCACTGGCAGGTTTGAAACTGGGATGGAACTCGGTGTGAGGCTGTCCCTGTCCTGAAGGGTTTGGGCTGCTCTCGCCCTCCTGAGAGCCTGGTGGCACAGCAGGGACTCGACTGAGGTCACGTAGCAGTTTTGCCTGGAGTGGCTCCTGCCCTCTTTCCCACATTTCTAGTCCCTCGGTGTTAATGTAGATTATTTTGAAGAGCAAATTGCAGTTGTCACGAATGCAGACAATATTTAGGAATATAACACTTGAACTGCAGAGAGAAATGTTGATCTGGATGTGTATGGAAAACACTGTGTGTTTGTGGCACAGGAGGGAAACCTTGTGGAGGCCCAGGAGCTGCCAGGAGCTGGGAGATGAGGCTGCAAATAAAGCATCTCATTCCTCCTGGTATTTCCCTGGCATTTCCCTGGCATTTCCCTGGCAGGTCAGTGGCTTCCAGCAGTGCCTGGAGCATCTCCTCTCCTCCCTGGCTGTTTTGCGTGGCTGGAAGAGGCCCAGGGAATGGCAGTGGCTGTTTGAAGTTTGAAGGTTTCCCTGCACATCCTCTCGCTCCACCTCCAACCTTCAGAGAGGCAAACTTGGGAACAAAGCGCATTTTCTGCCATTTGCAAGGCTCTGCCTCACACAAGAACGAGCTTGCAGAGCCCTGTGTTCCTGGCAAGGGCTGCCAGGTGGGTGGGACAGCACAAACAGGCTGGAGATGGAGAAATCCACCCTCAGAAGGCAACTTTCTCTCTGTCCTGCAGCACCTCGGGCAGGGATTTGGATCTGAGCGATAGATCCTTCATCAAAGTTTGAGAGAAATGCATAAAAGTGGCAGATTTGGAGAGCAGGGAGAGCGTAGCCTCAGGCTCAGCTCCGTGCTCAGGTGCTGCACAACTGGCACTGCAGGTCTGCCTCTGCTGAGCTCCTGCTCCACTGCTGCTCCTCCTGGCTAATCCAGGGCAGGGAGGGTTTTCCTCTCATCACTCAGGCAAACCTGGGCTAGGATCTTGGTGTCCAGGGTGAAAAACCTGGATTTTCCACTCCCACCCTGGCTCTGAGTGCTGTTCTGCACTCGAGTCAGATGAACGAGGTCATCATCCAACCCTGTCTACCGGGGAATAATGTATTTCAGGGGAAATGTGAGGATTTTGGGGTGCCAAGGTGTTGCCAGCTGGCAGAAGAAAGGCAAATATGCGATCCTTTCCCTGTTTCTTTCTTAGAGTCAGGGATACGGGGAGGGAAGCTAAAAATAATCCTTAAAATAGTCAAATTGCAGAGATTCACTCCTTCCTCCAGCCTTACAGGACCAGAACGTGAGATGACAGGTGCAAACCCAAAACGAAATCCTTTCCCTCGTGCAGAATTTTGCCATTCAGAGGACCCAGAGCAAAGCTGACTTGTTCCACACTGAAGAACAATTCTGAGTGCAGGGAAGGATGCCAGGGAATTGCTGTAATAGAAGAAAATTCACCCTGAGCCTTTCTAGGGGAGCCAAGAATGAGGGCAACCAAAAGAAACCCAAATTTTTTTACTCTCCTGAATTTCCTTGAGGTCTTTGGACAAGTGTGGAGGAAAGCAGTTTTGCCTGGAGTGGCTCCCACTCTCTTCCCATCATTTCTAGTCCCTTGGCATTTGTGTGGATTAGTTTGAAGAGTAAATTGCAGTTGTCATGAATGCAGAATAATAATATTCCCACAATATTTGGGAATATAACACTTGAACTGCAGAGAGGAATTTTGATCTGGATGTGTGTGGAAGAGCCATGGGATGGTTTTCAGCATGGGAATTCCTGCTGGGTTAGGGGTCTGTTCCTTCTGGGGGTAAATCTTGAGTCAAGCACTTCCAAAAAAATGGGATTAAGTTTGGATTTAATCTGTTCTCTTGACGCTTAGTCTGGAGTTACTCTGCCGTGGATCTGCAGGAACAAAGGGATCGTTTAGAGTTCCCTGGGGATCCCATAATGCTGATATTATTCAAACGAAATAGAAATTCAGAGGCAGGGTGTTTTTTCAGGCCTGCCTGCTGTGGAAATAGAGCAAGTCATCAAGGCAGGCTGAAAGAACAGGCACAGTCCTGCATGAGAAACTCTGTGAATGTTGATGGTTTTGAAGGGATTTGCTCATTTTTCCTGCAGTGAGGATCCTGCTTCGTGCCTGGTGTGAGGCACCAAATGAAATTATTGCTGTTCAGGAAGGATTAATACTCGGAGGTTTGGCTCCTCGCTGGCTCTGTCAGAAAGCAGGTGGGAAAATGCCTTTTTAATGTGAGATTTAACGAGGTGCCAAAAGTCACTGCTGCGGGAGGTGAGGCCCCAAGCCGGTCCGAAAAGAGATGAGCCCCTCAGAGAGGAGAAATGCTGTGAATTTCCGGATTCTGTCGCGGGTGTCGCCGTCCTTGAGCAGGTCCGGGTGCTGCAGCATCCCTGGGTCACTCCCGTGTCCCCTCCGGACCGTGTCCCCGCAGCGGCAGCGGCGGCCACGAGAGGGCGCTGGAAGGATGCGGATCTCGGCTGCTCCCAAACCGTCCCCAAAAAAGAGCTTCTCCTCCTCTGCCCCTCCATTTTAATCATAAATCAGCGCACTGGGGCTTGAGACGAGACCAGAATGGCGCACCCCCAGCATCGCCGCTTTGTGCTGATTTTCTTGCCTTCCAGGAGAGTTTTCTCCCGGCAGCTTTCGCAGGTCTGCTGGGTTTTGTTCATCTCCCTTCGGTCCTGTTAAGGGTCCCAAGTCTTCCAGGGAATATGGTTTTTGTATGCTGAATTCCTGAGATATCTCCCCCATGTATCCCTTTTGTCTTAGTTCAGAGCCTAATTTCAAATTTGTATTTTGTGTATTTTGTCCAGGTCGAGAGGTCACAGTTTCTGTCTCATTTCCCTGAATTTATTTCAAGCAGTAAAAACTTGCTTTCCTTATCCCAAATGGTGACACAGAGAGGTTCCCCTAAGAATTAGTTACGGTATTTCCTGAGGAGGAAGGTGCTGCAGGACCATATCCCACTTCAGCTGGGTGTCAGAGGAAATTCAGAAACAGTTTGAAATGAAAATGCTTATTTTGCCCTTTCACTTTGACCTTGCACTTATTCTGGCTCAATTTAGTTCTGATTTTTGGGCTGCACATTGAAGTAAACAATTCTATCTTGGAACATCTCAGAATTTCCACTCTGCAAAATATCTCAAGATCTTGACGTTGATTTTTTTCTCCTTTCAACCTGAAATCAGGAGGAAATGAAATCAACACCCTGGCATCTCTTTTTGGAGAGAAAAATCTTGTTTTCTGATCCCTTCCTGACACTGGCTGGGGTGTTGAGCTGGGCTGAGGGCTTGGCTGGGCTGGGCTGTGTTCCTGGGAAGGCTCTCCCTTCATCCTCCGCCTGACATTTCGTGCTGAGGCCAAGGCAAGCCTCGCTGCAGTTTGATCCACCACACTTTGAGATGTGCAGATGGGAAGTCTCGAGAAATGTTTTATCTGGCAGAATTCTTTTCTCTTGGAATAAGAGCCCCTGAGCCAGGGATGGAGCAGGGACATTGATGAGGATCTGCAGGTAGAGAGACAATACTTTTGAGCTTGAGGTATGAAGTCTGCTGAGAGCTGCGCAGTCCTTCGGGAAGGCAGCAGCTCAGGTGGTGCTGAACACAAACCTGAGCTGTGGGGCTGAGCCTCCATCCCTGCCTGCTCCCGGCAGTTCTCCTCCTTCCCCTGCGGATGGCACTGCTCTGACTCCTAATCCTGCCGAGCACGGGCACCGAATGCGCTCGGGGCTCAGACATGGCCCAGGAGAAACCTCTGAAAGGGGAGAAAGGACCTGCGTGGTTGTTTCAAAGTCCATAAAACCTGAGGCTGGGATAGGCTGTGCCCTGGCAGGCTGAGCTCTGCGAGTTGCTTTTTGAAGCCCTGCGCTCCAAAGGTCTCCCCTTCCTCATTTTCCCACCCAAACGGAGGGTTTGCCCCTGGTTTTGCAGGCTGGCACACGAGTCTGGAGATTTCCCTCGGTGATCCTTAGAATTTCCAGGAGAAACTGCTGGAGATCAGCAACCAGCAGGTGCTCGAGGGAAAGCAATCCCTGCTCTTCCTACAGCAGTGCCCCAGGAGAGAAATTGCCTTGTTGACCATCTCTTTATTCATCTTTAAGTGCACTGAGTTTATTCCAGAGAAAATCAAGCACTCAGAAGTTTCCTTAAGTTGCTTGGTTTGTTTAAAACTGAAAGCACAAATAACCTCTGGACAGATCCTTTTTTTCCAAAGCATGAATCTTCACTTCCAAGTCTGAAATGTCTCCCTCCTTATATTGTCATTTATCAATTTATGTAACATTAGAGCAACCCCCATTTCTGGTAATAAACCAAGAAAAGCAAGTTTTGCTTGCAAAATAAGATGAAGCTTTGATAATTTAATAATAATAATAATAAAAAATAGGGGTTCTTTTCCAGTTGGCAAAACCCAGCGCTTCCTGCAAAGTGGCAAATAAGCAACCGAAGAAAAGACAGAGCCAGCTCTGAGCTGTGAGGTTTAAATCAAAACATGCACACTTGAAAAAAAAACAAAAAACTCAGGGTTTTAGAGGCCCTGAGAAGGAAGAAGGGTGATTCATCTGCCTTGGGTTTGAGGTGGTGGCTTGGGCTGTTCAAAGAGACAGCACGTGTGTGGGAACACTCCCCTGGAAAATGAAGATATTCCCTCATCAAAGCAGGAACCTGCAAACGTGTGCTGCATAAAGGGGGAAATTCCAGGCATTCTTGGGGAAATTGCAACTTCTCCATGCAGGACTGAGCCCATGAAATGCTCGTGGACCATCCTGGGCTGGAAGGAGCTGCAGGAGGGTGACAGCAGCTCCTGTGTGAGGAGGGAGCAGCAATTCGCTGCTCCTCGTGGCTCGGCCATTTCTTCCCAGCACAATATCCCAGTCATGCTGATAACCACAGCCCCAGCTGGCCATCAATTATTCATGGAGACCCCAAGGCCACAGCGAGGCTGCAGCCGTGAGAAGCAGCAGTGTTTGGGGTGTTAATTGGATGGGTAAGTTCCCCTCTCCTGAGGCCCGAGGTGAACTTCCCATTGACCCCAAGAATGGTTGCTGGAGGCTGGAACAGAGCCCAAGGTGCTCGGGGCAGGTGGCTCTGAGCAGATTGTGCTGCACTTTGCACAGCTGGTGGGCTTGGCACAGGAATCTGGGGAGAAAAGGAAGGGTGGGATCCCAAGAGGAATCGGGGAGAAAAGGAAGGATGGGATCCCAGGAGGAATCTGGGGAGAAAAGGAAGGATGGGATCCCAGGAGGAATCTGGGGAGAAAAGGAAGGATGGGATCCCAGGAGGACTTCGGGGGGGAAAGGAAGGATGGGATCTCAGGAGGAATTTGGTGCAGGAAAAGGAAGGATGGGATCCCAGGAGGAATTTGGGGAGAAAAGGAAGGATGGGATCCCAGCCCTGCAGGAATCAGTGGCATCTCAGTTCCCATGGGATCACCCAGCCTGGTGCTTTGGTGCATCAATGAGCTGCTGCTTCCCAGAATCATCTTTTGACCCTCCACTTTGTGGAAAGGAGAGATTTTTATTAAAAAATAGTGTTGGGCAGCTCCGGTCTTCTCTTTGCTCTTCACTGGCTCCTTGTCCCTACAGCCACCTGGGTCACCCTGGCTCTGCTGGCTCAGCTACAGCAAAACCCAAAATGATCTCTTGCACTGGGTGATCTCTGCACCCAATGGAGTGCAGCTTTGAAGGGCACAGAGAACTCCCGGAGGAGGGGCTGTAGGGAAGGAGACAATCTGGAATGTTCGGAGCAGCTCCCCGGGGATGCTGGAGTTGGGTTTGTGGGATTGGGAGTGGGTCAAGGCTGTATTTTACCTATTATCAGCTATTTTATCTCTCTTTGGCAAGGGAGGGAAACCTTCCAGGTGGATTGTCTTTGTCTTGGGACATTCTTGGTACTAAAAGTGTGCTGTCCCTGCCATGGGAGCCTTACTCCTGTGCTGAGCATTGCCCAAAATTTGCCAAACCAACAGAGCTAAACCAGTGAGAGCTGTCAGGCAAGCCTTAGTGTAGGTCTGCTCCCTGCCCTCCACCTCCCCTGTGCCCTCCCAGCTCTTTAGGGCTCCTTTCCCTGCTCTGTGGTGCTCGAGGGTCTCCAAAACTCTCCGTGTCTGGAACGGGAGCGCAGCTCACACGCTCCAAGAGATGAACGCTGTCCCTCTTTGTCCATTCCCTGTGGAAATATTCCCCTGCCTTCCTCACCTTCATCTGCCCAGTAGCTTTAAGTGGCTTTCCAAATGTGTTTATCTGGAATTCTTTACATTTTTACCCTCCGTCCCATGCCTGGGAAGCAAGCAGGCCCTGGGATGTTGGAATCAGTGCTTAATGTACATCTGCTCTGGCGTGCAGAGTTATCTAGAGGAGATGATCCTGTGGAAGGAAGAAGAGCACTGAAATCAGTGAAAATGCAGGTGATAAATGCACCCTGAGAGTGTGCTCCTGCTCTGTGTGTCCCGGCAGTGCTCACTAATCCCTCCTAGGAAGAAGGAGAGGGAAGCAGGGAGCTGTAAATTACGGCTTGGCTTAATTGGCTGGCACGGATTCGGGAGGCCAGGCTGGGAATACACAAAATATCTTTATGTGAAAGAAGTGGTTCTTAGCAGGGGATGCAGGGAGTGGGGGTTTCAGCAGTTGGTGTCTTGTGGTTGGATCCTCTGGTGTCTGAGAAGGTGCAAATTCCAACTGAAGCTTTTCCTGCCGTTGGGGCCTTCTTAATATTCCTCCCTCCCCTGTGGATTCTCCGGTGTCCAATAATATTCCTAATAAGCTGCAACGTGAGCTCAACAATTTCTTTCAGTGTGGGGCATTAATAGGTCTCAGGGCACGGGAGAGGGCCCTATTTTCATAAAACTTGTAGGAATGGTGGGACCTCTGCCCCCTCCAGCAAGCTGGGTTGGAATTGGCCAACAAATTTGGAAGTTATTTGAGACGGGGGAGATGAGTATGTTTGTTTTATTTATATTTTATATATGTATCCCACGTGCAGCCTGACTGCAGAAACCTCATTTCTTAAGAGACCGAGCTCCAACCTCATGTTTTGCCTGGCTATTGTAATAAACCGTGTCTCCTTTTATTTACCCACCTGTAGGGTTTGATGATTTCCCCTTTTCCCCCACTCCTCGGTTTCCCCATATCCTGTTCCCGAAAGGGCTGGGGCCCTTCCCCAGGGATGGTTTCAGGCTGTTCCCCAGGAGCTCTGCCCTGGGAGGATGGAGATGTGTAGGTGCACATGTGTTCTGCTGTGTTATTTGCTCAGCAGCAAGAGGGAAAAGGATCCACACAGAGCCTGCTCTGGCCTTCCCCAAAAGCCCTTCAGATTTGTGGGGTTGCTTTTGAATCTGTCAAAGGCACCTAAAGCCCCACAGGGGAAAAACCTTTAACAGCACAAAAATAGGAGCAGCAGGAGAATTTTAAACGCATTTATTCCGGGAGGCCACTTCTGCTGCCTCGGAAAGGATCTTTATTTGGGGACTGCTGTTTTTGATGACACCTGAAAACGCAGCACCGCCGTTTCCCAGTGTGAACCCCCCGAGCTGCTGTGCTCTCCGTGCTCCCCCAGTCCGTGCGTGCACACAAATTATCCCCTCACACACGCAGCGCCGCGCCCGTGTTTCCCTCTCCCGGCATTCCAGCCCGCTCGGGTCGACCTTGTCTCTCCGGGTGATTTAGGTTTTGGAGAAGGAATGGGTAAGGATTTGCTTTGACATTTAAAGGCAATCCAGGTAATTGATAGCACTGGCAGCGTCCATCTCTCCCCCCATATATCTGCACAACAGTATCTATTTTTGACGTAGCTGACACGCCATTTCCTTTGGCAGCCCAGGGGCGGCTCATCTTTAAATTAAACTCGTCTCCGACCCCTCGGATCTGCGAGCTGTGCAGAGGCAGACACGGGTGGGGTATTTCATCTGGAGACTGTGCAGGCATATTTGAGCAGGGTGATGTATTATCCAAAGGGCTCTGCGTTGCTGCGAGCTGGAACCAAAACAAGCTCTAAAGTATTAACTAATGACATGGGAAGTCCCTTAGGTATCTAATCACCTTTAATGTTCAGATTTAGAAGACAACTTTAAAGGAAGAAAAAGAGATTAGCGGGTCAGGTCAGAGCACCCCTTCCCCCCTCCCTCCGCCCCCAAAATACAATTGGCTTTTTAAAGTCAAAACCAGATTCATATTTCACCTCATCAGTAAATACACCATGAAAAGCCCAGCCTCAGAGCTCGCATCTCTTGGAGCAAAGCTCTGCCCAGAGTTTGGAGGGGTTTGAACCTTTGGCTTGGATCAAAAGCAGCGATGGGCTTGGGGGTCTGGAGAACAACAACAAAAAAAACCTCTTTGTGAGGTTTGAGGTGAAGTTTGGTGCTGTCTGGCTGTAGGGATTGGAGATTGCCGGGTTTTCACACTTGGTCTCAAAACTGTGTCGGTCTAATCCCTGTTTTCCTCCTGTCCAGAGCTCCCTACCTGGCCAGAGGTGCTGTGGGACATTGCTGTCTCCTCTAGGAAGTCTGTGTGGGGGAAGGAAATGCTGCTCTGGCCTCCCAAGACTCAGGCCAGCATATGGCTTGCAGAACTGGCTCTGTGGATTGAAAAAACCACCCCAAACCCTCGTAAGAAAAGGAAAGCTGTCGGTAAATTCACTTTCCTGCAGGGATGCAGACCCAGCTGTGCTCCTGGGACTTGGGGAAAGGCTCTTGGGCCAATTCCTGCCTCCCGCTGCTCTCTCTAGCCTGGAGGGTGAAGGTTGTTATCCCTTGGGGATGTTGCTGTTGGTGGCTGGAGGAGCTCTGCCTTCCAGTGCTGCTTCCCCAGTTTCAAATTGGGATTTCTGGGGAATATGGACATCCCAGGGCCTGCTGAACTTTGCTGCAATGGGGATTTTTGTGCTGTTCTGAGCCTTTCTGCACCCAAGAGCTCAGCATTAGCCACGTGCCTCAGTGACTTTGGATGCAAATTAGAATTTGCAGGGTTTGAAGTGACTCCCAACCCTCGATTTCACAGATTGCTTTTTCCTCTAGCTGTGCTTTGGCATCTGTGCCATAGATTTGGACTTTCTGGGATTTTTTCTTCCAATCCTTGCTTTTTTAAGGGTGGCCTGCAATACTGAACCCCCGTATTTCCCCAAAATTAAGGAAACCTGGAGATGCTCAGCATCCCTCCAAGTCAGATTCAAACTAAACCACTATGTTAACATAAAATCTGATTTTGTTCCCTCATTCTTTGATGCCCTTCAAAAACTACTTAGGTACAAACCAAATAATTTGCTCATGTCCTCATATCCTTTTATGGTTTTCATGCAGAAAATGTTTACTTAATTAGCTTAAATTGTTATTCCCTTTTTTTTTTGAGAATATAATCTTTAGGGTAAAACTTGATACCTCTGAAACACAGAGAATAAATATGGGAGCTGACCAATTCAGGGGCAAGTGTGATGGAGACAAATCAGACCTAGTGCCTTTTATTCTTTATTTCAAATTTTAAAAAAGCCACACAACCGCCCCCCAGCAAAGCTGTGGAATTGTATCCGAGGCTGTGCCTCCATCCAGGGATGGTGATGACGCCAGAAGTCACCGAGCTCTGCTCTCATCTCATTTGTTAGGGTGTCACCTCCGCAGACATATTTACAATTGCGCAGTTTGCGGTTCCCAATCCTTTATTCCCGTTAGATAAACACACGGCCGGGGGCTTTGCTGACATCATGGTAAACCATGGGAGTGAAGGCTGAGGGCTTTGGGATTGTGGGGCTTGGCCTGGCAGATTTCCCCACTCTTGTGTGGTCAGCGAGGAGCTTGTCCTGGGGTAAGGGATGGGAAATGCTTGTGTTTCATTTCCCTTTTGCCATTAGATTGGCACTGCTGTTACGGTCCTGATGGTCAGGCTTTTCTCCCAAGAACTCAGAAAAACTGGGAAAAACTGGTGGCTCCATCCCCCCAGCACCTCTGGCCAGGAGGGAGCTCTGGCACGAGGAAAACAGGGATTAGACCAACGCAGTTTTGGGAGCAAGCACTTCACATGCAAGAAAACCTGGGAACCTGCAGCTGAAATTGTTGCAGGGCCTTCCTATTCCTACGGTGTTGCTCTGATTTTCTGATATTCGTGGAGATTCGCAGGGAAGTCAGGCAGGCAGCACCAAGATGGCGAAAAGAGGAACTTTATTTACAAAAACTTCTTTATATATTCATTAATGATCTAATAATTATTGGTCAACAGTTTTTCCACCCCTGTAATGATTGGTTACAACTCTAGAGCATCCAGTACCAAAACAAAGAGATTAGAAAGCACAAGAATGCAACTTATCTCTATTCTCCATGAGAAAGAAGAGAAAGATTTTAAAACAGTGCAACTACACTACGGTCTCTTCATAAGGAGCTGGAGTTGTTTCTTGGGGCAGGAATTGAAGATTTTGGCTGTTGGCACCCTAAGCTCAGAAGAGGAAGTGAGACAACTCTGAGGTTTCAGGGATTTTATTTAATACCTTATTCCCATGTGTATTCAGACACAGAGATGGAAAGGACACTTTTTATTTTGATCTATAAAACTTTGACACTTTTTCTTTTGATCTATAAAAGTGGGCAGCTTAAATCAAATATTTAAATGGATAAGAATAGGTGGGAACCTCTTTGCAGATGTATACCTACGCAGTATATTGTATATTATATATGTATGTACCCTATTTTATATGTATATACCATATACATGTAATAATTCAAATTATTCCTGCTTTGGCAAGTGGCTGGGGGATTAAATGTGAGAAATGAGCCCTGCAAGGGGGAATCCATCAGGGCCTTGTGCTCCCTGTCCTTCCCTTGAGAGGAGCAGGGGGAACGAGGCACTGAAAGCTGCCTGGCACTGCTGCCGCTGCCTTCACGCCCTGCTGGAGCTCAGCCCATTCCAGGCTTCACTGTGGATTATTCCAGCCCAAATTCTAATGGGAGGTGATGGAAGGGCAGGGAGGTGGTGGTGCCCACCTGTGGGGAAGGACTCTTCCCAAAGAGCGCTGATCTGAGCCGGCTCTGATCTGCTGCCAAAGGGGAGGGGAGGGAGGAGCAGAGGATGCCAGGGCAGGAGAGGCTCTGAGGGAGGCTCCAAGCAGCTTCCCAGCTGTACTTACCAGGGATACACAAGTTTTTGCTTTTTTGGGGGCTGTTTGGAGGTCTTGGACTCGCAGCTCTGCTCTTTCCTTGCTGAACTGACCCTGAGGATCATGGACCATTCCAGTGTGAAGGCACTGAACTTCCTTGGGATTTTCTGTTATCCTGGGTGTGTCTAGGAAGGATTTTTCTCCCAAGAAATCTGAAAAACTGGGAAAAACTGGTGGCCTCCATCATGTCCTACAGCACCTCTGTCCAGTAGGGAGCTCTGGCACAAGGAAAATGCGTTAAAGCAACACAGTTTTGAGACCGAGCATGAAAACCTGGCAATCTCCAATTCCTACAGCCAAACAGCACCAAATTTCACCTCAAACCTCACACAGGGTTTTCTTTTTTGGTGTCCTCCAGACCCCCAAGCCCATCACTGCTTTTGATCCAAGCCAAAGGTTCGAACTCCTCCAAACTTTGAGCAAAGCTTCGCTCAGAGATGATGCTGTGTTTGCACCACTCCTGGAGCTCTCAGAGATCAGATATTTGCATCCCCCAGGCCTCAGCCCCAGCCCCAGGGATGCCCCAGGCGTTCATCTCCGGAGAGCGCTGGGAAAACCACGCTGCTCACGGCACAAATATTCTCAGCATTCAAAGAAGGACAAATATTTTCTGCCTCTCTGTGCCAAAAACAACAGAGGTGATTGAGAGCTGTTTTCTCCTGGTTCTTCGAGACTCTGGTTCTAAATAGGGCCTTGCTGTTTGTGCTGCCTCGGGATGCTAAATGGAGGGTGGAAATCTGTGGGGAAAGCTGCACTGGTTGTGCCATCAGTGCCAAGATGGGAAGAGCCAGACATTTTCATTCTCAGTTTTGCCCAAAAAAGTTCCCCAGGTGCTGATTTGGCTGGTAGCACTTGGGTTGGGTGGATTTGGAGGAGGCTGCATCTGGGGCCAGAGAAACCAGTGCCAAACCTGTGCCAAACCAGTGCCAAACCCGTGCCAAACCCATGCCAAACCTGTGCCAAACCAGCGCCAAACCTGTGCCAAACCAGTGCCAAACCTGTGCCAAACCAGTGCCAGACCTGTGCCAAACCCATGCCAAACCAGCGCCAAACCTGTGCCAAACCAGTGCCAAACTAGTGCTAAACCAGTGCCAAACCAGTGTCAAACCAGTGCCAAACCTGTACCCAACCTGTGCCAAACCCATGCCAAATGTGTGCCCAGCCAGTGCCAAACCTGTGCCCAACCAGTGCTAAACCCATGCCAAACCTGTTCTATACCAGTACCAAACCTGTGCCAAACCAGTACCAAACCAGTGCCAAATCTGTGCCAAACCAGTGCCCAACCTGTGCCAAACCAGTGCCAAACCAGTGTCAAACCCGTGCCAAACCCATGCCAAACCAGTGCCAAATCTGTGCCAAACCTGTTCTAAACCAGTGCCAAATCTGTGCCAAACCAGTGCCAAATTAGTGCTAAACCAGCGCCAAACCAGTGCTGAACCAGTGCCAAACCTGTGCCAAACCTGTGCCCAACCAGTGCCGAGCCTGTGCCGAACCAGTGCCAAACCAATGCTAAACCCGTGCCAAACCCATGCCAAACCTGCGCCAAACCTGTGCCGGCAGTGCACGTGCAATGGAGAGAGCTCAGCCAGGCGAGCAGGAGGCAATAGTGGAGATGGATGGGACTCTGGGAGAATGCTGTGAGGTTCAGATAAAATCTGCCGTTCCCAGGGCAGGGTCTCAGCGCGGCGGTGTCGAGGCTAAATGGAGTTTACCCGCTTGGGACGTGAGTGACGTGTTGTTTATCCATTTCTCATCTGCACCAGGCAATGGAAATCATTTCTTTTCATATCCTATCTTGACACTGGGAGGGAGGGAGGGGGGATCACCCCATGGGGGGCTCAGGAGCAGGTGCATGGGGGGCTTGGGAATGCTGCCATTCCCTGGGGTGTTGGGGGGGCTCTGGGCTTGCTGGGAAGGCTGGAAGGGAAGGCTTTTAACCCCAAATTTATCCAAGGGGGAGATGTCTGCACCCCCCTGAGCTCTGCTGTGCACTGAGCAGAGAGCACCCTCACTTGTGCTCTCTCTCTGCTGGCATCTTCTCTCATAATCATTCATTCTCTCTATAAACAGATTTCCCAGTAATGGTTTTCATTTTCTTTGAAGTGTCCCATTCATTCTGCTGCTCTGCCCATTCATGTGCTCAGGGTTCCTTGAAAGGAAGACAGACACAAACATCCAAAGTGCTTGAAATATGCTGGTGGGGGAAGGGGCAGCCAGGGCCATTTCTTTTAAAATATATCTCTTTCAGGAGACTTTCATACTTTTTACTTTTCCATCCTTTTTTCCCCCCCACTTAAATAATTGTCTTTTAGATTATTATGTTGTTTCCCCCTGTCCTGATCCCGGTGCAGCCTGGTTTTTAAATTCCACCCCCTGCAATGTGTTCCTGCTGCTTTAAACTATTAATAAATTGAAAGCATGTTCTGGAGGCTGTTTGAATCGGGCCCCAAAGTGAAGCAGGTGCTGAAGTGGTTTGCTGATGGGGTGCATTGCTGATTTGGGGCCTTCCAGGCTAAGACATGGCTGTCAGCAGGGCTCGGGCGCCAGGCTCACGGGAATACAAAGGAATATTTGGCCCTGAAAAGCAGGAATTGTGTTTCGCTAAAGGGCTGTAAGGAAGGGCTGCTCTTCTTTAGGGCCGAGTGAAGGTTATTTGTCATGCCCTGTAACACTTCACCTGTCCCAGGATCCCTTCCCACCGCAGGAACAGCCCCGTTTTGGGGTGGATCAGTGCAAATGCTGCTGTTTTGCCCCAAAGTCCTCCGTGGTGTCTGAACCTCTCAGAGCCTCCTCATGGACTCATCTTCAGGGATTCTCCACCCCTGGGTGGAAAGGGACTTTGGCCTAACCCCCGGTGTCACCAAACCTATTTCATTTCCATGACAAGGCACGGCTTGAAATTGGCTCTGATTCCATCCTCGAGATTTGTCCTGGTGTAAGAGGAGGAGAACCTCGGGATTCTGAACTTAAAATAGAAGTTTTCAGGCTTTCCTAGGGAGGCTGAGGTTAGTTTTAGAGCAGAGATGATTCCTCATCCTCTGTGATTTGTCAATCTTGAGTCCCAGCCCTGGGAGCCTTAGCAAAACTGAGTGCCCCAGGCGAGTTCTCATCTGTGCTTTTTTCTCTTGACACTTCTGCCCACACCTCCAAACCTGCAAATGGCATTTTTGGGCTGCGTTTGTGGCCAGCCTGGGGTTCTTCTTAATTATTCTGTCACAATAGACAGGGGTTTTGGAGCTAGAATGGATTTGCTGTTTCTCCACCAGATTTTTGCATCGGGTTGGTTTTTATTAGGGCATTTTGGCTTTGCTTTCAGATTTATGGGTAGTTCTGTTCTCTGAGGCTCCAATAGGTTTTTTGAATCCAGGGCCTCACAGGAATGGAGAATTATGATTCCAGTATCATGCCTAGTAGCAATAATAATAATAAAGGAGTGGAGGTTCATATTTTGGTGAGAGGCAAGCCCAAATTCTCACTCAGGAGCCTGAAGCTCTGCGTGGCTCTGCGGCAGGCAGGAGCCTGTTTCAGGTGGAAGGTCTGTGCCCACTTGGTGAGGAGGGGTGGGGTCTGGAGCAGATTTGGGTGAGGAACAGACCTGGGGGAAGGAGGGAGGAACAAGCCAGCCCCGAGCATACCACAAATGTGTTTTATATTGTAATATCAAACATTGGCTTCTTCTGTGTTTTCTGTTAAAACAAGTCATAAAAGGACTACTTAAAGGGGACTCCATTCCTATATTTTATATATACCCACAGAGAACATGTGGAGCGCAGATAATGGTGACCAACCTTCCCCCCCACCGCCTCCTTCATCTCCTCCATCTAATAAGAAAAAGAACAGAGCTGGTGTTAACACAGGAGGGGTTGTTAATCTATTCGGAAACGGATTTTCGGGGCCAGCCGTACTATTTTTAATTTTTTTCGGCGGGACTCAGAGGAGAAGGGAAGGGAAGGGATGCTCCCTTCGGGGCAGGAGCGGTGCCCGGGGAGGTGCGGGGCAGTCCGGGCTCGGGAGCGGCCGGAGGGGCTCTGCGGAGGGCGGGAGGGGCTGGGCAGCTCGGGGTGGGATGTAATTGATAGCAGGGAAGAGCTGTCACAATAGCAGGATAGGAAAGCGGCTCTCCGGGACAGAGCCAGCTTTTAAAAGCCCCTAATCTGCCAGCCTATGTATTAAAGGGCTGATTTGAGGGGAGGAGGGGGGTTAAAGAGGAGGCCTGACTCCTGTTAGCTCCTTCTAATGAGGCCGTTGAATAGCATTTAAAAGGGCTCCTGGCCTGGCATGAAATCCCACAAAGGAACCTCCTTATTTTAATGCACGCAACTGACTTTGCTTTACAAACACTTTTATAGTGTCCAGACACTTACAAATCGACCTTCGGTGATTCTCGAGTTAATACGAAGTCTTGGGGAACATTAATGCGCTGTTTAAAAGGAAAAAAGAAAAAAAAAAAAAAAAAAGGATAAAAAAAAGGAAAGTCTCTCAATAGATCTTTCTAGTCTTACAAACACTCTCAGAGTTCTTGAGTACTCGGCTCTGGGTATAAAAATGTAAAGTCGTTTAAGGCTATTAATGGGGGGAGGGAGTCGATCCTGCATTCCTTGCCCGAGTTTCTCATTTAAGCTATTAACCTCCCGCTTATAGTTGTTTGGTTTGTTGGGTTTTTTTTCTTTTTTTCCCGAGTAAAAAGCAACGGATTTTGGCTTCGACCAAGCGTATTTAAAACCTCGAAGAAGGGCTTATGTGTCGGCAAGTTTATCTTCTCCTCCCGTCCCCCCTTGATATGTCAGCCTGTTTAATAAAAAATCCCCTATTACCACTCCCTCCAGACCTCGGCTCTCTAATTATCGAACAATGAGGGGCAAGGATTTTAGGGGTCCCATCCTGCCAAGCGAAAAACTGCAGGGGATGGGAAGGGCGAGATCGGGTGCTGTCTGCAGGCGGCTTGGAAAATACCTCTTTCCTTTAAAAAAAAAAAAATTAAAAAAAAATAAATTCCGTGCAGCAGAAAGGAAACTGTTTAAATTGGCAAGCGAGATTAATGAGGGATGGAGAAAGAGGAGAGTAAATCGTAGTGGAATAGCTGGACGCGGCAGGAAATGTGTGTGTGTAGGGTGGGGATGTATAGGGGATGTATGGCTCGTGCTGATCCCGGGAGAGAGATGCTGAGTTTGGGAGCTGGGATTCCCTGCGGGTTTGTCCCACAGACACGGAATGAGGAAAAACACTGAGAAAGGAGCGTGGTGATGAGGAATGGGGCGAGATTTTGGGTTGGGTTTTGGAGGCGGGAGTCACTTTCCACGAGCGGCTGCTCCCCGACCAGCGCCGCCGTTTCTAACAGTAAAACTCGTTTCTCACTGAAGAAATTTGGGATTTTTCCTCTTTTTTACCACCGGGCTGAGCTGCGGAGAGCAGTGCGAGCAGCCCGGCTGTGGGGCGGGGGGTCCCCGCAGCCACCCCGGCCCTGAGAGAGGGGCGAAACAACAAACCCGACCCCAACCCACCCCAGTCCCACGGCCCAAATTATCTCCTTTCAGACTGGCCTTCGATAAGGCCAGACAGAGGCTGCCGGCCCGGGGGGGCGCGGACCCCCGCGCTCCTCTTTTGTCTGCTTTTCCCCATCTCCCGGTTGGTTTTCCTTTCTCTTTTTTCCCCCTTCTCCAGTGAACAAAGGAGCAATTTAAAGGCGGCTCTGGGCAAAGCGCTGTTTGTGTGCCGAGGCTGCTCCGCGCAGCCTGAGCGCGGAGGCTCCGCTCCAGCGCAGAGAGGGGAGCCCCGAGCAGCCGGGAAAATAAACAACCCTCTGGTTTATCTCTTCGCTTCGCTGAAATTCACGGGAGGGGGAGTGGATCTGAGCATGCGAACAGCTGCTTAAAATCTAATGTAGACAAATAGACATCTTGTATAACATTAAGTTTTAGTAGGCAACTCATTTATTTTGAAGTGCGCTCGCGAATAGTTTGGCAAAGAGCTTTTCTCCCTTTTTCCTGTTCCTGGAGAGGAGCTGGAGAGTTTGCTGGGCTGAACTGGGATTTGGGAAGGAGCAGGGCTCTTCCCAGCCCTCGGTCACCTCAGCTCTCCGGGCTGGGGCTGGATCCCTTTCGCCCAGGCGAAAAACCAACAGGAACAACCCCCAAACAAAATTAAACGTAGGAAAGAAGACCGTGAGGATGAAAGGAATATTTATTATTTGGATAATTTGCGCTTCTGCAAAGAATTTTAGAGAATCTTAAGGCTTGCAGCGTTCGAAGTGCAAAGTTTTGGGGCATCCCTTTCTTTAGGGGATTAAAGGAAAAAAGTCTGGCACGGATACCTTGAGTTTGTAAATTCCTTAGGGAAAGTGGATTCTGCCATGGGAAGCTGCCGGGGATGGAGCAGGGCGCTCCTGCCTCGGCAGGATGGACACACGGACCGTGCCGTGCCTCTGTCAAGGAAAGGATAATTATAATTATTATTATAATTATCATTATTATTTTATAGGAATGTAAGTATTTTATAGGAACGGTGGAGCCAAGAGCACAGAGGCAAAAAGCAAATCCATGTCCAGCCAACCGTGTGGAGAGCGGCTCCAAACGAGAGGGTTGGGGTTCAGGGGGAATAAAATAAAATAAAACGGGCAAACAACTAGAAAATAAAGAAGTTATTTGTGGAGGTGTGCGCCTGAGTGCTGTTACCCACCGAGCGTGCGGTGCCTCTCCTCTGCAGGCGATTTCAGGGCTGGATAAGGGGGAAAAAAGGGGGAAACTGCAAATGTTTGTGAGCTCGTAGGGATAACAGGTCCCTCTGCTCGTTGCCCTCTCCTGCCTTCAGGGTTTATTTGCACGGTCAAAAATTCCACAGGTTACCTAAATTTTTTGTTTAATTCCTTATGTATATTTACTTTTTTTTTTTTTTTTCCCTCGTTTGTATTAAGGCGACCTGGTGAATTACTAGACAGAAAAGAGTGTAGGTGCCAGGATAAAGTTTTCTGCCGGATCAGGGGTGTGTTTGTTGGGGTTTTTTTTCTCTCGCAGAAACCAATTTCTGGAGCTGCCGATGCGGCGGCAGCGAGTGAAAATTCCTCCGAACTTTACCGGTCAGGAAAGATGCGATCCGGGGCTTAAAACACGGCCGGGTTTAGGCTGGGGTCCTTCGAGTATTTTCTTTTCTTTATAATAATGATTTAAAAACCCACACCACACGCGCACACAAACAAAACAAACAAACAAAACCCCATTTCTGACCCGTTTAGGAAGGGAGAAAAACGTAGGAAGCTGCAGCGTGATTAGAAAAGGCGATTTGGGGGGCAAGAAAGGAAGGCAGAGCGGGAGAGCTGTGGGGAAGGTACCGAACTCCGGAGCCTGGAGCTGCTCGAAGCTGCCAAAATCCGCTCGCAGGGCCAGGGGAATGGAGAGCGAGCGGGGCCGGGGCCGCGGCGGTTCCGCGGGCCGGGAGTAGCCGGGCCGGGGGCTGGGGCTGATTTATTGTGTGTTTGTTTGAAAGAGCTCCCCCAAAACAGAAACAAACCATTGATCTCCCTGAGAGGCGCAAAGCACGAGCGGAGGAGCGGCGCTCGGCCCGCGGATGCTGCGCGGGGGCTCCGCGCTGGATGGGCTCGGGTGGTTTGTCCCTCTGCTCGCAGCCAGCGAATATCAAGTTTTCCTCCTTTTTTCCTTGGCTTGGCGGGGGAGGAACGCTCCTCTCGCTTGAAGCCGCGGCTTAATTTTGCCGCTGAAGGAAGCGAGCGAGGCCGCCCGAGCACGGAAGGTGCTGCCGGGTCTGTTATCCCTCAATTATAACTTCATTAATATCTCCTGCTCTCGGCAGCAGCGCCTCCGCGGAGCAGGAGCCAGCCCTGCCTGCGCGCCGGGCGGCGGAGGCACAGCGCGCAGCTTAGTGCCAGGTATTGCCCTTATCGCTTTTATTCTCATTTTTCTGATTTTTATTGCCTCCGCCGTGTGTGCTCCTCTCGGCGCATCCCGGATCCCTCCCCGGCGCTGGGAAGCGCCCCAAGCCCGAGGTGTTAACGAGGGGGGACTAAAGGGCTGCGGAGTGGGGTGCGGAGGGGTTTGGGTTTCTTTACGGGCTCATTTTCTCAGAGGAGGATTTTACTGCACGCGTCAAGAATTTTGAAAAGCAGCGGTAAATATTTTCTCTTCTGGCAAGTTATTTATTGGCATGAAGAGAGGAGATTTTTTTTTTTTTCTTTTCCCCCCTCTCCCCCTCTTTAGAAAGCTACATGTGGTGACCATATAGGAGCAGGAATAATGTGGCCTTTCTGGGTTTGAAGAACTGCTAATGTCATTAAAGGTCTTCCTAACACGCCAGCTAGGAGTTCAAAAAGCCTCGCCTTTTATCCCGAGCATATATTTGGTTGTTTATAAAGTGCAGACTTCCTCATGCTCCAAGTGCATCGGGAGGATTTCTCCAAACTCCGTAGATGGATCTGTTTCCAACTTTATTCTTCTCTGGAAATTGGAAATCGCGCCGTTTAAGCGCTGTCTCTCACTCTCCTTCGCTGGCTGCTATTTTTATACATTCGACCGCAGATGAGGCTCTCCCGCACACAGAAGCAAACAAAGAATTATCCCCTTTTGCCTCGTATTGCAGAAAATATCCGCGCCGGCCACTAATTGTCCATTAGCGCTAATAAGTGGCTAAAACAATACGAGGAGATAACCCGAGCAACCTGTCTTCTTTATTTTAATTTGACTTTCTGAAGTCGGGAAGGGTTTGACGCAGAGCCGACTAGACGTGTCCAGGGAATCTGTGTACTAAACTTTTGGACTGTTGATTTTGAGGGTCACTTATCTAAGCTAAGTTCAAAGTGTCACCTGCTTTAATCCCTTTTCTGTCATGCACCGAAAGACTCCACACAGCCCAGGTCGTTTCTCAGAGCGCCTGGAAAAATCTCTCTGTCTCGATTTTTTTTTTCTCCCTGCACAAATACATTTAAGAATTTCTCCCCTCGATTGTAGACTCTTAGGGAAAACTCATTTGAATTCAATTATTAATATTTTCCGGGCATGCTCTTTTAGTGCGCCATTTGTAATATATTAGGATGAATTATATGGGTTTTAAAAAAAAAAATAAAGGAAGGGGGGAAAAAGGAGCAAAAAAAGGAGAAAAATCCGGAGAGAGAGGGGGAAAAAAAGGCCTATTCTATTAAATAGAAACAAGATGTTCAAATATAGAATACATGAATTTGAAATCTGGTGTTTTCCACTCTTGAATGCTGATGGCGTTAAAAAAAAAATCCACTTTGCTGCTTCTGCAATTTAAATCTTTAGGCAGAAACATAAATTATCCACCGGGCTATTATTTTTAATTAAAATTCTCTTTCCTGAAGGAGTTGTTTTTAACTTCTCTTCGGTTTTCCTGAAGATTTTTCTTTTTCCCTCGGATTTTGCGTTTTCATTAATAGAGGGATTCTTCAGACGTCTCTCGCAGCGAGCTTGGCGTTTTTGAAACTTTGACAGAAAGCAGCCCGCTTGTTTTGTTTTGGTTTGGGTGAATGGTTTTGGGGGAAAATGCATAGTTTTGAAACAACTCAGAGAGAGTGGAAACCTTGGAGCTCTCAGACATGTCAATGAGCAGTGTTCGCACACACACGCACACAAAAATCCCGTGTTTTTTCAAGGAGCTCTTGAAGTCAAACTCCCCACTGAGGTTTTGGAGGGGCAAACCTAAATTTATGCCTCTCCAGTTCCAAACAGAACCGGAGAAGTGCTGAACAGATCTGAGGGGAGACAAGGAAGACAGCTCTGGTTCATCGCCCCTAGAATCGAGTCCCTTTTGAGGTCACCTTGATGTGACTTCAGCCACTCGGGCCGGGTTTATCATTTCCTCCCCGAGAAGAGCTGCAGGGTGGAGGAAAAGTTCCTCTGGATGCAGCAAAGTCGGGGACTTGATCACTTGGTGAACTTCAAAAGGCTTGGGAGGGGCAGGGCACCACACCTGCTTTATGTTAGAGGTGGAGAAGGGCGAGAGGAGCCACCTCAGCCCAGAATTCCCGGGAGATCCTGCCCCAATTCCCGGGAGATCCTGCCCCAATTCCCGGGAGATCCTGCCCCAATTCCCGGGAGAACCTGTCCCAATTCCCGGGAGATCCTGCCCCAATTCCCGGGAAATCCTGCCCCACTTCCCGGGAAATCCTGCCCCGCTTCCTGGGAAATCCTTCCCCAATTCCCGGGAAATCCTGCCCCAATTCCCGGGAAATTCTGCCCCACTTCCCGGGAAATCCTGCCCTAATTCCCGGGAAATCCTGCCCCGCTTCCCGGGAAATCCTGCCCCACTTCCCGGGAAATCCTGCCCCACTTCCCGGGAAATCCTGCCCCGCTTCCTGGGAAGTCCTGCCCCGCTTCCTGGGAAATCCTGCCCCACTTCCTGGGAAATCCTGCCCCACTTCCCGGAAAATCCTGCCCCGCTTCCCGGGAAATCCTGCCCCAATTCCCGGGAAATCCTGCCCCGCTTCCCGGGAAATCCTGCCCCGCTTCCTGGGAAATTCTGCCCCGCTTCCCGGGAAATCCTGCCCCGCTTCCCGGGAAATCCTGGCCCGCGTCCTGGGAAATCCTGCCCCAATTCCCAGGAAATCCTGCCCCAATTCCCGGGCTCCTGGAGCGTTCCTGCAGCGTCCACACGGCAAAACACCTCCCGCTACCTGGGAACAAATATTCAGGTGCTGGAAAGAGAGAGCGAGTGGTGCAGGAGCCCAGGGGGGTCTTGGCTGGGGACTTTAAGGCTCCTGCGCTTGCAAATCCCAAGCTCAGCCGTTTCGAACACCCACAGCTTTTCCTGTATTTTGGTTCGATGTTTTGTCTGGCAGAAGTGTCCCCCTCCTGCCGCTTCAGCCTAAAGAGGCGACAGCACTCGAAATGGAGTAAAAATGGAGAAAAACCAAGGCAAATCAGCTTTCTTGCGTCCCCTGGCAAATCCCTTTGGGAAGGGAAAGGGATTCTTTTGGTTACTCGAAAGCAATGTCCTGTTTTCTCATGGGGAGAAAGCCCTGTTTTCTCATGGGGAGAAAGCCCTGTTTTCTCATGGGGTTTTCTCATGGTTCCTCTGTAGGAACACCAGGGTCCTGCAGCTCTGCTGCCCTGCCTACCCTGCTCTCTGTCCAGCGTCCAGCAGATAAGGAAGGAGAATGGGAACAGAGGGCACGGCCAGAATTATTGGGGCAGGTACATCTGCTGCTCTGTCTCAGCGGTCTCATTGACTTTTTTCCTTTTTCCTGTAATTTCGGAATCAGTCATTCTGCTATCAGCTTGCTCTAGAGATGGATGAGTAACACCAGTGAGATAAAAGAGTCGAGCCTCCCTTTCCTGTGATTTGGCTGCTTTTTGTTAGCGGTGCTGAGTGCCATTATTTCCCACAAAAGACATCTGGAAAATCATGGATGTGTGGTGGAGAAAGTGGCTCTTCTCTGCTCCGTGCTCGCCTTTGATCCAACATGGAGCACAATTCGCTGCCTCTTGAGATCAATAGGGATATTTTTCACTCTCCTATGCTGTGGCTGATTTGAACCACTTTAAGAAAATATTCCTGTTAGCTGCTTTGTGTCTCAGATCGCGTTTATTTATGAATTTGTGACAGCAGGGCCGATGCCAGGAGGAGAATGGCATGGACCAGCTGGATATCATGAGCACAACCAGTCGGGTTGTTCCTCTGAGCTGGGCTGGCCTCACCTCTGGAGCAGCACATGGCTGGGGATCTGCAAAAGTCTGGGTGGCCATGGCTGGGCTGTGCAGCCTCGCAGCAATCAAAGCACAGATCTGCAGAGCCAAAAGCATCAGTGGGATGGATTTAAGTTGGATGGATTTAAGTTGGATGCTGGAGCTGGATTTGAGCTGCCTACCTGGAGTAGGGACGGGTTCAAAGCTCTTTGGGGGGGGGGGTAAAAAGGGGGGACAGCTGTGGGGTGGTTGTGGTGTGTGGGTGCAGCAGGAGCTGTGCTCTGTGTTTTTAACCAAGTGGCCACCCTGTGATTTGTGGGCTCTGTGAGCTCTCTGGTGCTTCGGATGTGATCCTGATCCAGGGATTTGCTGTGGTGAGGCTGAGGCTGCCCCTGGTTTGGTGTGGGCACGAGTCAGGGCTGAAGGGGCTGGTGCCAGACCCAGACTGGATCCCTGAGACCCCAGTCCCTGTGTCCCTCACTCCCTGTGACCCTCTCTCCCAGAGCCTTCCCCAGCCCTGCTTTTTTATTCCCCAGTGAAAAGACACCTGGCGGGGTGAGAGTGACTGTGGGAAGCTTTTCCTTAAGAAAGCAGCTCTGGGATACGTGAGAAATCCTGACCCATATATTCCCCGAATGGCTCAGTTGGATGGTCCCCGAGCTGTTTGCCTGCTCGGTACCTCTGCTTTCCAGCACTAAATCCTGCAGGATTCGACCTGAAAGGTCCTGCTAATATGAGCAGGATCAAGCACAGGCCTACAAAGAGCAAGGGAGGTCATTATTTTCACAGGAACTGCAAGTCGGACCCTAAATCTTCAGCAGGAGAGCAGTGCCTAGAAACCAGCTGTCTCATATATCTGCTGTGCTGAGCTGGTAGAGGGAGGGGAGAATAAAAATGTGTTTTGCAGCATAATATTGCTTTGTGCCTCTGAAAAAGGCTTCTAATTTTATGTTTTAAAGGCAAACATTGCAGCTAATTGAAGAGCGGAGAGGGAAAAATGGATCTCCTTTTCTAAGTGCCAGTAAGACTGGGTTCTGGGCCAGTGGTTCTGTGAGAGGTCTCCATTTACTACCTGTCCTAAACCTCAGGTATTTTCGAAGGAAAATGCCTGCCATATATTAAAGAGAAAAGTCATTAAATGAATGTCAGGGGGAAAAAAAAAAAGGAGGACAGAGAAAACCCATATGACTGAATTTATGGCTTGCTTAGGAAGCACAAGGTAGCACTGAGAAAACATGAATGGGAACAAGGGGGCAACCATGCAGCGGAAAAGGCTTTTACCACTCACTGACCTCGGAAGAGCTCCACCAGGATGGCAGTGTCACTGTCCCAGCCCCTCCTCCTGTCTTTTCCCCTCGCTGGAAGAGAATAATCCTCCTCCTGCTGCTTTTCCCTGGGAGTTGGGTTAGGCCCCGTGCCCAGAAAGTTGCTGGGATTTTATTGCTCTGTTGAATGCACCCTTTTGCCTCTGGAGGAAAGGGCTGGAGCAGCCCTGAGGCAGCAGGAAAGTCGGGGCTTTGTGGGCATCCGGGCAGGAGCCAAGAGAAACGGGCAGGAGGGAAAAGGAAACGCTCTGGGGTCAGCGGATTGGGAGCAGGGCTTGGCTTTGGGTAGAGAGAAATGTGGAATTTCAGCCATGGCCTCGATGGGAGCAGAGTGTCCAGAGTGTGTCACACAGCAATCGGGCTGGTGACACTCCTGGGGGCATTTTATGGGATCTGCCCATGCAGGAGTTGTCCTGTTCCCCAGGATCCTGTTGTTCCAGGGGTCTGGGCAGAGTTTGGAGCAGAAGGGTTCCCTCTAAATCAGGGAGTGGGACTGAAGGCTGGGCAGGAGGTGTCCTAGCTCAGTTCCAGCCCCTGTGGAGAGGGCTGGGATGATCCCTGCCTCTCCTCGCTCCATCTCCAGAGCTGCTGATTCCTCAGCTATCCCTGCACCACACCCAGCAGGCTCTGGCTGTGGGGTGAGCAGGTTTCGTAGGCTGGTGGTGGATTAACTCCATTAAAAATATGGCAAAAGAACTGGATTTTGTGTCAGGGGTCTCCATTTACTCCCTTAGGGCTGGATCCCACATGGTTCTTCTCCTCTGGGATTTTGTGTCACCTCATGGCTGGATCCCACACAGTTCTGACCCCTTGGGATTTTCTGTCAGCTCAGGCACTGAGCCGATCATTTTAGGGCTGGATCCCACACAGTTCTGATCCTTTGGGATTTTCTGTCAGCTCAGGCACTGAGGTGATCACCTTAGGGCTGGATCCCACACAGTTCTGATCCTTTGAGATCTTGTGTCAGGTCAGGCACTGAGCTGATCCCCTCATGGCTGGATCCCACACGGTTCTGATCCTTTGGGATCTTGTATCTGATCAGGCACTGAGCTGATCACCTTAGGGTTGGATCCCACACGGTTCTGATCCTTTCTCTGCCTTGGGTATGATCAAGATAAGGGACGTGGCCTCCAATCCTTCCTTTGCTCCCAAAGGGCTGTGGAGGGCAGATGGGAAGCGATATCAGCAAGAGTCCTGCTCAGAGCTCAGTGAGACAGACAGGGCTCAGCAGGAAGCAGATCTGTGCTCTCTCTCCTCAGCTGCTGCTGTGCCCCATGCTCTTGGGCACCTCACCTCCCCTTCTGTGCTCATCATGCCATCCTCCTGCTGCAGGAGCTGCCGAGGGACGGGGCCAGGCTCTGCTGTGTCTGTGGGATGCTTCACACGGCGGTGTCTGTCACGGGGTGGCCTCTGGACTCTATCACAGCCCTACTACTATTAATAATCCCAGGATTAGGAAGATAAGGCGGTTGCAGCAGACTCGGCCTTGTCAGGGCTGTCCACTGCCTCGTGCTATCTCCTGCCTGGGGAACTGCTCTGCTCTGTTTATTTGCAGTCCATAACTTTGCAAACGGCCTAATAGAGGCTCAGGTTTTACTTCTTTGCAAACCCCTCAGCGTAGGAGATGTCTGTGCTGACAGAATTATCTTTTTCCTTTTTTTTTTTCCTTTTCCCCCCTTGCCTACAATGGTGCCTTTAACGAGAGCTGGGCTTTAATTGGAGGCTGGGATGGATCCCTCCCCCTCGGCCTGGGGGAGGATGCCTGACAAGCAGCATGGCAGTAAAATCCAGGCAGATTGAATCCCTGAATCTCAGCCACGAAGCACAGGATGCCACATATTCAATCCATATTTCATCCCAAAGACTCGAAATTTTTTTATTTATCTCACTACGAAGAACAATAAAAACCTGCCTTTTCCCACTTGCTAGATTTCAGCTGCTCGGAGGGCTGAGCTGTCGGGTGGGGACACACAGGTCCCTGCTGGGCCGGGCACGGGCAGGATTCCCGGGGTGGTTATCCCGCTATCCCGTTATCCCATTATCCCGCTATCCCTTTATCCCGTTCTCCCGTTATCCCGCTATCCCGCTATCCCATTACCCCACTATCCCGTTATCCCACTATCCCGTTACCCCACTATCCCGCTGTCCCGCTATCCCGTTATCCCGTTACCCCGCTATCCCGCTATCCCGTTACCCCACTATCCCGTTATCCCGATATCCCGTTACCCCGCTATCCCACTATCCTGCTATCCCGTTACCCCACTATCCCGCTATCCCATTACCCCGCTGTCCTGCTGTCCCGCTATCCCGTTATCTCGCTATCCCGCTGTCCCGTTATCCCATTACCCCGCTATCCCGCTACCCCGCTACCCCACTATCCCGCTATCCCGCTATCCTGCTATCCCGTTACCCCGCTATCCCGCTATCCCGCTATCCTGCTACCCCATTATCCCGTTATCCCGCTATCCCGTTATCCCGCTATCCCGTTATCCCTGCTCCAGCTCCACGTGGGATGCTGGCTGCGCTGCCTAGGCGGGCGGGAGGACTCCCTGGGGTCACGGCAAGGTGAAAGTTGTTTATTCCATGCTGGAGAGTCTAATCGAAGCTGGAGCACAGGGACAACCCCTCGCTGACTGATCTCCCTCTAGGGGCACTTTTCCTTTTTTTTGATGCCATACTAAGTGGATTTTGTCTCCTGGCTGATACAAGAGGGGTTTTTCCCACTCCGTGTGTTTCTTTCTCAGAGGGGAATAACAAGGCTCAGAAAAGGGATTTTGAGAGGCAGCTTGTCCCCGAGGCTGGGCAGTCCCTGTGCACCCCTGAGCAGGAAACCAAGCACAGGGATGATGCTCACACAGGCACGGATAAATCCGTGCTCCTTCCTCCTGCACAGGCAGAGCACCCCAGCCGTGAGATTTGAGTGAAATCAAGTTGCTCTCCCCAAAAATTCCAAGGATTTATGGGACTATCCAGTTCCTCCCAGCTGCGGGACCTGACTTAGTGTGACCCAGCAGCCAAACTGGAGCTCAGTCACAAATCTCTCTCTTCTCCCTCAGTCACAAATCTCTCTCTTCTCTCTGTCACATATTTCTCTCTTCTCTCTCAGTCACAAATCTCCCTCTTCTCTCTCTGTCACACACCTCCGTCTTCTCTCTGCTGCCCTGGGATTTTCCGCGGGGGATTTAGGAGCGATGCTGTGTGTGGGAAGGAGGGATGAGGTGCACGGGAGGAGCTCTGCAGTGTGACAGATATCCCCTGGGAGCAGCACGGCCACACGGAGCATTTTCAGTGCCACAGGACGAAAGAATTCCCAGCCAGGCCAGGGCGGCTGGGCTGGTGATGCCATGGGAAAGGGGAGGAGAAGGAGCTGGCGAGGAACCCACCTGGGCTTGCCTTGCTGCTGGCACGAGGGACAGCTCGGGGGCTGTGTGGCTGCTGGGCTGTGCCAGCCCTCTGCAGAGCCTTGGTGTTTCTGCACCTCCTTCCACCCTTTGAAATCTCAGCTCCCAGGGTCCCCATGGCTCTGCCAGCCCCCCAGTCATGCTGGGTAAGGTGTTACTATTCCACATTCCTGGAGAACACTGTGCCCTGTGGTCCCTCCCTGGCTGCTCTCAGCCTTTGCCCGGAGCGAGTCCCCTCTCCTGAGTGACCTTGAAGGGATGCTTGGAAAGGACAAATGAGTGGTGAAACGGAAGGGATTTGGCTGCCAGACTCAGAGAGGGATTTCCTGGTGCCTAGCCCAGAGATCTCTTGCTGTGTGTTTGGCTTTCCTAACGATGCTCTCATTTTTGCATTCTCCGGAGCCCGTGGCTGCCTCAGGGAGGGCACTGAATTTTCCTGGTCCACGTGGCACAGGAGCTTTGTTTCTAGAAGTGACAGCATGTGATGGAATGGGACCAAACACCAAACTGTGAATGGAGATGGAAACAAATCAGTTCCTGGAGGCAGGTACAGGCACACAGCACTCCTCCCCTTCCTTAGGGAAACACTTGTTCTGCACCACGCTGGCATCTTTGGGAATAACCCCAAATTTTATGACCTGGACACTGTGACACCGAGCACATCCCGAAAACAGAACAACTTCCACCTACAAAATAGATTCAAGCAGGGTTTATTTAGTTCCTTATTCCAAAAGTGTGCTTCAGGATGGACACTGCCACAGCTCTGGGTGTGGAGCAGTGCCCAAACCATGCTCTGTGCTTTTCGTGCTGCCCTGAGCTGCTGCTGGGGTCTCTGGAGGGTGGCACTGGGGCTCTGGCCGATTTCTGGATCCAGATTTTAGGGATCTGATGGACATTCTTTGTTGATGTCTTCCCAGACTGGACTCTTCTTCACCCCAGTGTCTCTCCTTTCTCTCTCCCCACTCTCTCCAGGCTCTCGCTGCTCTCCCCTTTAGGAGCAAGCTAATAAATAATTTTGGGGATTCCCGGGTGTGGTACAGTCTTGCTGCCACCCAGACTGACCCTCCCTGTGCTGACTGGCAGGTGACACCCTCAGCACCCTGGGAGACCTTGTCCCCACCCTGGGAGCCAGACAGGGGACTCTGGTGACAAGAGCAGTGTTTATATGGAAGGAGAGGCTTTGGGGTTTTCACACTTGGATTTGGGAATGTTCCCCCCACTCTGCTCCTTGCGAGTCGCTGGTCAGAAATGTTTTTCAAGGGCTAGGAAGGAAACCTGTGTGCATAATACCCGAGACCAGAAAAACCTCCCCGAAACCACAGGGTCAGCCTGGCAGATTTGCAGCACTAATTTACGGGTGGCTTACACAAACAGAGGCAGATTTGCACTCCTTCCTCCCCCTCCTCTGACATCCCACGCTCCAGAGAGGAGCCAGGGCAGGAGCAGCCTCTGCTCTGGGGTTCCCAGGGTTCCGTGTCCCTGGATGGTCCTTCCCATGGGTTCTGGAGCAATAATTCCTGCCGAAATCGCCTTCCCTTCGGCGCTGATGAGTCTCCTCATCAAGCTGCTGAGTTAATTGTCCCCATCCACGCTCCGAGCCTGCGGTGGAGGCAGGGAAACGCCGCTCAGCTCTGACCCCACTTCCTCTGCGGTGACGTTAATTCGCCTGACCCGGTGTTTGCTGCTCCGCCGCTCCACAGCAGCTGACAGGGGCGGGAGGGAGGCAGGAGAGGTAAAGGAGCAGCTCTGATCCCACCGTCCTGCTGCTTGCTGAGCCCGCAGGCAATCAGTGCTGCGCTCCAGAGCTGGAGCAGCAAGTCGTGGATCCGTGCTGAGGGACGCACGGAACAAAATTTGATTTTAAAGTGAGGAATTCTGATCCCAGATTCCCCTCTGCTCGGTGGGTGCTGTGTGGGGATGCTCTGGGAATTCACATTTGAGCTTCACCTCCGGGTCTGACATGGGCAGAGCTGTTGGACAATGAGGAGCATCTTCATATTTAACTCTCAATATTTAACTCAAATTTATCTTGATGCTTCCAAGAACTTCCTCACCACTGAGGGTTGTTCTGCCTCTTTAGGATCATAAAACCTGGTCCCTCGTGTTCCCTGGGACCTCACCTTCCCACCTGCTGTCTCTAACTGCGTGACCCAGGGAGGAGTGTGAGCAGAGGCTCAGATATTTAAATGTCAGGGGATGAAGGGTTCGAGTCCGTGGCCAACCCTGAGCTGGGACAGGAAGGGGCTCTGGTGGCCAAAATCTCTGATCCGTGTCTTGAGTCTGCCGTCAGGGAGGGATGCTGTGGCTTTGGTGAGTCTGTCACTCAAATGGTGATGTTTTCCCTCGGGAAAGCAGCAGGATTTGTGGGCTAGGCTCCGTGGGAATTACACACCACGGGGTGCTGTGGGAATGGCTGTTCCTTACAGATTTGGGATGGAGAGCAGCATTTCTACTGCTCCCAAAGGCAGGAATTGGCGGCTTGGTGATGTCTTGGAAAGCTCCTCTGTGTGGACACTGCAAGAACGTGACTTTGGTGCCTGGGTGCCACCTCTAAGGTATTTGTCTTTGCAGGAATTACAGCTCTGCCCCTAGATTGTGTTAGAAGACCTTGAAACCCCCCCAAAAATGAGGTTTTTCCCCAAGGAGAAAAATTTGAACTTTGCAGCAGAAAAGAGGAGCATCTTTGTTCTCCTTTCATCTTTCATTTCTTTTCCCACCCCTCTGAGAACAGCCCTTCCCTCCTGGAAGGTGCTGTCACTACACTCACATCTCCAATTCCGAATCCACGCTCGGCAAAACCTCGGCGGATTTTTCCAAAGGGCTGGAAGCGGTGTCAGGGCCATCTGCTCTCCAGGTCATTACAAGAATTTGCACGGTAAAGCTTTGCCATGTGTTCCCTGCAGATTCCACACACCTTTGGCTGCGCTTTCGTTGTTAGCTGCTCATTATTGGGGGGTTTGAAAAGCTCGCCTTATAAATGCCCCGGGTCCCAACCACACGTGTTGTATCAGTGGTTTTATAATGACCCATTTGGAATTATTTAGCCAGAGAACCTCGGAGTTTTTTTGCCTTTCAATGTGCCCTTATAAGATGCCCAACTCCTACAGTTAGTCTATGAATGTACCCACACTATTAGATCCACTTGTTTATAATAGCAACCAAATGTCTTCAAATATTCAAGCCTCCTTTTATTTTTTACAGCACTGGCAATAAGCCTTTACATGTTAACTCTTGGCCTCTCTGGGTAACCTCTTATTTAAAAGCAACTTAATTGACTTTACCAGGCCTGGGCTATTTTTCATTTCTTCCTAGAGGACTCATTACTGGAGATGGATGTTTATAAACTGGATCTGGATCCTTCTCTCTCTCTCACACACACACAAAACCAACCTATTTTACCCCTTCCTGCCTGTTTACATTAGCAGGCCATAATCATATTCATGGCTTCACGTAGTTTGGCCAAGATTTTTGTAGTGGTGACCCAGCGTAAAGAGAAAAAAACAAATAGGTGAGCAACAAGTGCTGAAAGGAAAGAGAAAACGCGGAAATACTCAGGGTTTTAGGGATTTGTGTCTAAATGAAGCGGTCAGGAGTAGAACAGAGGTTTGATTCTTTGAAGCAGGTAGGTTTGTGATGTCAAACAGGTGTAAGGCAATGGTAAACTGGGCCCAGGCTTGGGTCTGTGTTCCCTTCTTTCCCCTTGGAAATAGTGGCGTCGTAATAATAATTTCATAATTGTTTAGGAAAAAGGGAGACAATTCGGGTCAAGCTACAATCCTTGGCGTAACAGATCCTCAAAAGCTGTGCCCAAAATCCTGCAAAAGCTCAAGGAGTGAGGATTTTGTGTGTGTAAAACTGCTGAGAAGGGCACACGCTGAAATCCACAGCCTGTGAGTACTGAGTGCATCAAACCCTCAGCCCTGCCCGAGCTGTAAGAATTTTCCTGGTGCCATCGGACCCACTCTGGTTCCCATCAGTGGAACATCTGGTGCCTTGTGCTCGTGTCCCTGGCTCAGTTTGAATCCACAGACCTGTTCTGGCACAGGGGCTCCCAAACCCTCTGCGTTTGTTCAGCGTCTGAGCTGCTCTGTGTGAGCCCCGGGAAAGCCCACACTGCTTTCTGTCCACCCTGGAGTTCCCACCGGATGTGAGCGAGGGAGAAACGCCTATTAGGCCTATTCTCCATCCTCTTTTTGCCCTATTTCCACTTCACACTTGATAAATTAGGGGTTTTTTTCATCATTTAATGTCTCTGACCAGCAGGGAATGGCAGCACCTTCCGCTCTTCTCGGGCCAGCAGAGTTTGTGAGGAGGATTTTCCTCATTATTAAACTTGCCCCCATTTCATTGTCCCTTCTCCTCTTTCCTGGGACAGATTCTTGTTGATCCAGCAGGGAGAAGTGGGTGCCCATGAGCTGCCAGAGCAGCAGAGTGGGAAGAAGGTGCAGAAACACCAGGAATGACCCAAGGGATGAGATCCCAGATTTTTGATGAGGTGCTTTTGCTCTGCCTCACAGATCCCTCACTGTCAATGATATTTTCAGAGCTCCACGAGATGCCTCTGGAAGAGGGACTGGGCAGCCAAGCTGTGAGATGATCAGATTTATCATTTTTCCTGGGCTCTGGTGTCTCCTGCATCACTGTCCCAAACTCTGAGCGATCCACATGGATTTGGTGATGCCTGCCAGAAGCACAGGGAACCCCAAAAGATACAGGGGCTTCTCTGCACTCAAAAATTCACCATCTCCCCTACTCTTTTCAGCACAAGCTGAACACACCCACAAGTTCTTTTTGTTATTTTATAACCTTTCCCTAGGGCTTTTTGGCTTTCCCTAGGGTTTTTTGGCTATCCCTAGGGTTTTTTGGCTTTCCCTAGGGTTTTTGGCTTTCCCTGGGGTTTTTTGGCTTTCTCTAGGGTTTTTTCCAGCAATAGGGTGCCTGTCCCCATGTCCCCCTCGGTGTGCGAGCAGGGCTCCCGCTGAGGTCCCTGCCCTCCTGTCACCCCTCCCTGCAAGCTCCAGGCTCACCTCCTGCCCCATCTCTCTCTGGGACCAATAATTTATTTTTACTGGATTGTGGATAAAACCACAATTAAAGAACCTGGATTTTGAGTGATCCTCCAGCCACCTCTCCCTGAATTTCATCATCACCACTAATAATTTTGGGCTCTTTCTCTGTCATTTCTTCCTCCTTTTCTCTGTTGTTTTCCCTTCCCTTTTTAATCTTCTCTTGCCTTTCATGAGCTCTCCAAACCGGGTAGCATCTGCCAATTTTATTAATGGGCTGCGTAATCCATTTACAGGGTCATTAATGAAAATATTAAATAAGGCCAGACCCAACAAAAGATCCTTGGAGTACTCTGCGAGATACCTCCCACAAGTGTCACACTTGGCCTCGTGCCTTCCTGGCAGGTCCGAATCCACAAAATCTTATTATTGTTATTATTATTGTTGTTATTGTTGGCACGAGGTGATGAGCAGAAATCGCAGCCAAACCCCAGGTTTTTGTGGCCAAGGGCGTGGTGCACACATGCTCTGGGTATTTACTGGAAAACAGCAGAGTCACTCTGGAGTTTAGGACATTTAGGAGTGACCTAAATGAAGGATGGGAAGGGTGACAGTGGGATCAAGGGCACTGCCAAAGGTTTGCCCTCGGGCAGAGATCACTTGTCTCCATAAAAGAAAGATTTTGCCTTTTTTAAGGCAGAAATCACTTGATTCCATAAAAGAAAGATTTTACCTTTTTTAAAGCAGAAATCACTTGTCTCCATAAAAGAAAGATTTTACCTTTTTTAAGGCAGAAATCACTTGATTCCATAAAAGAAAGGTTTTACCCTTTTTAAGTGCATTAGCGCTGGATGTTTCATTCCCAGCCCCAAAATTCCTGGTTTTGCAAAGCAGGAAACCCCCGTATATTAAGCATGGGAAAAAAAGAAAATACAGAAACCGTTCTGTGTCTTCAACTGCTCACTGAGTGCTTGGTAGGAAATGCAAGCAGAGGGGATCAGGCTGATTTTTGAGGATTGCAAGCAGATCCCGATGAAGGGAACAGTGAGGTGAGCTCAGAGTTCAGCAGGTGGGAGCACAAAGCCACAGTAACCTGGAGAAAGGGAATAGCAAAATGTCTGCTGGAAGAGGTGCTGGTGGGTGCTTTTCTGCAATAAAATGTGAATTTCCAGGGCTATTTATAGCACAGAAATACCCATCTCCCAGTCCAAATCCTGCCATTCATCCTTTTGAGATCCCAAGTTAATTAAGATCAATGCCTGGATATGAAAATTGTGAATCAGATATTTAAAAAGGTAATTGTGTGCCCACACCCACAAATATTTACTGCTGATTATTTTCTATTGGCACATTTATCAAACCTCCCGGATGCTGCAGGTTTCAGGCCTTCAGCTGCATTTTGGGAAACCTCTCCCAGCGCACGTGGATATGATATTTTTATATATTCTCCTTTCCAGGTGCGTTTCCCACAACGTCTGTGCACACACCAGGGCCCCTCCGTGCCTGCACGGGGCAAACAAAGTCTTTTTGTTATTTTGCAGCTTTCAGGGCTCCCCAGCCCCGCAGACCCCAAAGTCCAGGCAAAAAAACAAACAGCAAGGGTTAGGGGTTGGGGTGGCGAGGAGAAGGAGAGGTTTCTGTGGAAAAAAAGAAATTTCTGACCACGTTCCTTTTATTGGCCTGGAGGAACCCTAGAGATTAACAACCAGCGAGTGCCACCCACCCCCTCTCCAACCCCGAGACCTTAAACAATCCGGTAGAAGGTGTGACTTCAAGCTCGGTGGTAGGGATAAAGAGCAAGGAAGCCGGAATGTAAGCACTTGTGTGATGTGATTATTCCCAGAAATGCCTCGACATCTCCCCGCCGGCCCGGCCCGGCGAGCTCGGAGTGAGGTGCTGACCGCCACTGGTGATACCTTATCGGGGCCAGGCTGTGTCCCCTCGTAGTTACAAGCGGAAATAGGGCCGGGAGCCAGCCGAGCCCTCTGCCAGGGCCGCTCGGCGTCCAGGACACCTCGGCCGAGCCCCGCCAAGGTAAAGGGGCTCCCCCGCGCCCCCTCTGCCGCGGGGACCACCCCGGGCTCGGCCGGGCTGCGGGGCTGTCCCTGGGGCTGGCACCCGTGGGGGACAGAAGTGGGGTCAACTGAGGGGAGGATGGGGGAATCCTGACGTGCGTGGGGCGGGTCCCACAGCAGGAGGTCCCGCGTGGGTGCGGGGAGGTGTGGGGTGTGGGGACTTTGGGGTGCACGGGCTGCGAGTGTTTGGCTGCTGCTGCTGGGCTCGCTGTCCTCGGGTGTCCATCCCCACCAAAGGAGTCTGGGGGAGGTTTTGGGGTAGGTTTGGGTGTCAGGGCTTGGGTGCCAATGTGCCCTAAAGATGTTCTGGTGGAAATTGCCATGTCACCTCTCGAATGCTTTATTAGGAATTTATTCACCTGAAGTGATACCCGATTTGCCAGCTCCAGGCAGGAGAGAAAAACAATACTCCTACTCTCTCCCATGTATATTTTTTTCCCATTATTTAAATAATTTCATTTACAGGGGAGGTGGAAGTGAGAGAGGGCTAATGTAGAACAGGTGTTTTGATTTCACGTTGCTCTTTGAAAAGCAAATCTTGCCATTTGGAGCCCCTATTCACCCTTGGTTGGCGAAGAAATTAATAATAGGGATTGTTTAGGAATTCATCAAAGAAAAACCCATCCCCTTTCCCCGCCTCCCCTTCCCTGAGCCCTCGGTGGGATCAGCACCCCCTGACTGGAGACGGCACAGATCTTTGGCGTTCGATTTTTCCTTTTCAGTCGTTATTTGTTATTTTTTGGTTGGTTTTGTTTTCCAACGCGCTGTTTGGCGCTGCGTGTCAGGGATTTGGCACGGAATGAGCAGGGCTGGCTCTGCCCTGCCCTGGGCTGCGAGGGATGGGGCGAGCGGGAGAAGCAGCCCGGCTGCGGAGGGGAGGCTTTCCCGAGGCGTTCCCGCGCCATTCCCGCGCTACTCCCGCGCCATTCCCGCGCCATTCCCGCGCCAATCCCGCGCTACTCCCGCGCCATTCCCTCACCATTCCCGCGCCATTCCCGCACCATTCCCGCGCCATTCCCGCGCCATTCCCGCGCTACTCCCGCGCCATTCCCTCACCATTCCCGCGCCATTCCCGCACCATTCCCGCGCCATTCCCGCACCATTCCCGCGCTACTCCCGCGCCATTCCCTCACCACTCCCGCGCCAATCCCGCGCCATTCCCGCGCCATTCCCTCGCCATTCCCGCACCATTCCCGCATCATTCCCTCACCATTCCCTCACCATTCCCGCACCATTCCCGCGCCTTTCCCTAACCATTCCCGCGCTATTCCCACACCATTCCCTCCCCATTCCCTCACCACTTCCGCACCATTCCCGCGCCGTTTCCCACACCATTCCCTCACCACTCCCTCACCATTCCCGCGCCTTTCCCTCACCATTCCCGCACCATTCCCGCACCATTCCCTCACCACTTCCGCACCATTCCCGCGCCTTTCCCTCACCATTCCCGCACCATTCCGGCACCATTCCCGCACCATTCCCGCGCCTTTCCCGGAGGGAGCAGGGCTAGGAACGCACGTGGGTTTGGAGCTGCTCCCGAAGCGCCCCCGGCCCTTGCAGGGACCTGCTCCGCATCTCCACCGCTGCTCGTGCCCAGGAAGTAGCTCAACATAAAACCATAAATATATAAATATTTCTTTGCTATTTCTGCCTCTTTTCCTCCCCGTAAATAATAAAAACCACGGAACCGCGTAAACCACAGCCCGGGTGTTCCATCGACTGACAAAATGTGCCTGGATCCTGTGAGGGTGGCAGGGGTGGGTGGGGTCCCAGCATCCCGAGCCCCCAGGAACAACTCGGGGATGAACGAAATATTTGCGTTGGTTTGGATTGCTGTTTTCTTCTTCTTTTTTTCTTCTTTTTTTTTTTCTTTTTTTTTTTTTTTTCATTTTATTAAATATTCTCCATCAGGAAAAATGCATTTCGGGGATTTTCCCGTTGCCCGAGAGCCCCGAGGTACCTCCCAGCCTGTCTCCCAAAATTCACAGAAATTCAAAGCGGGGATAAGGACGAGGTGAATGGTTAAGTTGGGAAATAATGGCTTTGTACCAGGGTGATTCGGAGCCAAAAGGGGGCTGGAGAATTAACACTGAGTTTGTAAAGCGAGGGGAACGAGTGCCACGATTTTTAAATGAGCCTAAAACGTGAGCAGCTTCTGGCTCACATTCGGAAGCGTGAGGATAAAATGAATTCAGGATCCTAAATGATGATCGCTCCTAAACTCAACCAAACGAACCAAATATTTGGCGGTTCGAGAGCCCCGTTTTGCTCTCGGTTTCTGCTGCGGTGGGAAACCCGTGGGTCAATGTATTTCTCCTAAATTCGATTTCTCCTGCCCGATCCCGCTGTAGGTGCTTGCGCCCAAGCAAATTCCTGCCTTCTGCTGCCGGCTGCTCCAAGAAAATCGATTTTCCTGGAGCCCAGGGTAATTTTCTCCATCCTCCTCCTTGCTCCGTCCTGCAGAAAGCCTGGCTGATTTCCCCAGATAATCTTAATATTCGCCACGAAGCCAAAGGAATGAGGTGGCCCGTTCCTCCTCTGGCTCGAAAGGTCGTTTGAAAGCTTTGATTTGAGCTCGGGGTGGTTGGAGGGGGCTCCCCGCGCCCCCTTTTAAAAACCAGGAAGGAAATCAGGAATGACACATTTTCTCTCCGGGATGGAGAAAGTCCTGCGAAAACTCTCCAGACACTCAATCCCGCCCGGGAGCACTCCCTGGCCGGGGGAACCGCCGGGTTTGTCCCAGCAAGTGCATGGCGAGAGAGATTCGTGATTTAAATTAGGGAGAGAGGAGAAGAGAAATGTTTTGTGTGTGGGAAACAGGGAAAGTGCCTGCTTTTCCAAAGGGGAGGAAAAAAGAAAAAATTGTGGGTTTTTTTTTTTTTTTTTTTTTTTTTTTTTTTTTTTTTGCTTCTTTTGTAATTTCTCTCTCTCGAGGCTCTGATTTGGTGGCGATCGCTGGTTTTTAATCCCGAGCCTAACGGGAGCTGGGCTTTGCCCGAGGCCAGGCAGCTCCTTCTCCTCTCAGCCCGGCCCGGTCTGCCAAAACCTCGTTCCTATTCCCTACAAACCCCTTTATCCCTTCCCCAAAACCCCCCAAACCTTCAGTGATTCTCCTTAACGCCTTCCCCAAAATATGGCATCAAAACCAGCCCAAAGCCAGAGCGAAACCCGGATTTACGGGGAGCCGCTTCGGGCGCGATTTGGGGTAATTTGTTCTCTTTTCCCCCATCTTTTTAGAGGAAATCAGAACACTCCCGAATTTCTCCCCCCTCCCGCTTCTGGCTGGGGGGAACGGTGTAATTTAAATCCGAACAATAGGAGCCGTAAACCCAGACTCTAAGAAAGTTGTCGGCGGGGACGTAGGAACCGCAAACACATTTTTTCCCCCCAACCATACAATGTGGAAACTCTTAAAGGGCGCTATCTGTAGACATCTTGCAATCACTGGTCTTCCTTGTCATCTGAAGGAGAAAGGGGAAAATATATTAAGTGAAGACACACTTTAAAATTACTTATACATTTTAAACATGCTGGCAGAGGGAACTGCCTGATAAACTCTTGCCCAGATTTCCTTTTTTTCTCGGGGAAATTATTTCAAGTTGTTACACAAATATCTCAAGCCTCTCTGCTTCCCCCCCCCCGCTCCTTCCCAGGATTTCTTTCGAACGAAAACAAGTTCATGGAGCCCCAAAAACAGCTCGGACGTAGGGGAACGGCAGGGCCGGACCTGCAGCCCCGCGTGGGTGCGAACACCCACCTCAGCTGGGGTTAGAGAGAGAAAAAAAAAAATAATAATTATTTAAATCGGTTAAAATGCTCCGTAAGAAACCGGCACAGCTCTTGGTGTTGCAGCCAGGTGGGAGTGGAGCTTTCCCCTGAGCCAAAATCCCCCCAAAAGCAGTCGGGACAGCGAATTATTTCTGTCCGAACGAATTTCCGAGGCAGGATCGCTGTGCCTGCTGCCCAGGGCTCCAGCCAAGCGCACGCTGCCTCCTGTACCGCCGCCAGCTCCAAAGGCGGAGGTTTGGCCCTGGAATAAGCTGTGCGACTTTCCCACCGTGCGGCCGCGCTCCTTGGCTTTGGAAACGGGATTTATCCGGCCGGGAGAGCGCTGTTAAAAGGAAGCGAGGCTCTGGCAATTTGGTTTTTTCCTTTTTCTTTTCTTTTTTTTTTTTTTTTAATTTTTTTTTTTTTTTTTACTTTTCTCTGGTGTAATATTGGAATTTTTTCCTCCTGTTTCGCTTTCTAATGAAAATGGGGAAAGACCTGGAATTTGGTAGGGGATGCGCTGCCTGGTCAGGGATATTCCTTGGTGAAGAGGGCAAAGTGGGGCAGACTGGCGATGGAGGAAGGATTCGGCCCCGGCCCGGGGGAGCTGCGGGGCTGGGGGTGACCCAAAGGAAGGAGGGGGTGTTCGGGGAGCCGAGGGGCTGCCTGGGTCAGGATTTGGGTCCGCTCCGGGTCTAAACCCCTGAGACAGGATCGGGTCCTCCTCCTCCAGCGGGATCCCCACCCCCCTCTTCCTCCCCCAGCGCTTCCAGCATCTTCAAACAGCGCACAACCTGAGAGGAACGGGCCGGGGGGGAGGGGGCCTTTCTTTTTTTTTTTTTTTCTTTTTTTTTTTCCCCTTAAGTCTCTTTCAAGCTGAATTTATGTTTGTGTGATGAAATGCCCCTCTGTGTTTAACATTCCCAATGATCATTTGTTTCCTTAGCTCCATTACTCCTTTATGAGAGCGCCTTTCGCCCGGGCATGTTTAATCATAACCGCTTACGCAATATTTTCTTTGGGATAGATTCACTCAGCCTTATTACATATCAATTATTTCCTTACAACCTCGTCCCACACCAGCTGCTTTGTTATCTGGGCCTGCCACCCCTTCACCCCCCCGGTGTGGGGTGGGAAGGAAGGGAGAAGTTTGTTTTTCCTGGGATAAAATACCGCTAATAATAATGCAGATCGAGTGCAGGGAGCAGAGGGGAGAAACCGGGCCGGGGATGCTCCGCGGGGCTGCGTGTCCCTGTCCCAGGCGGGACAATGCGGGGACTGAGTCCCCGGGTCCCCTTCCCCACCCCAGGTCTGATTCCCGGTTCCTCCACGGCTCTGCGCCTCGTTTTTGGAGCTGCTCCGCTGTGTCTGCGCCTCCCAGGCTCCGTGCTGGCTCGGAGCGGGGATTTTTTGTTTCACAATCCCCGGGGGACCTTCCCCCCCCCAGGCTCCGCCGGCTCCTCCGGCAGCCACCCATCTGGAAAGGACATTCCCAATCGATCGGAGCCCCTCCCGCCCCGGTTTGAGTCCGAAATCATTTCAGTGCGAGTTTTATCGGAATTTTACATCGTAAACACGCCGCCAGATTTGGCTTCTCCCTCGCTCCGCTTTCCGATCCCGCTTTTCCCGGGGTGCCCCGGGATGGGCTTCGCTCGCCGCACCCCAGGGCGCTGCACGGACACTGCCCGGGCTCTCCCGGGGTGCGCTGGGGAAGATTTTCTCCTCGTCCGTCGGGACAGGACAGGAGGGAACAATCCCTCGCAGGCAGGGAAAGCCGGGCCCTCGAGATCCCGCGGTCCTCCCTTCTCACCTTTTGCTTTTTACCCTTCCAGCCCCAAGACTCGAGGGACAAAGTTTCATTTCCCGTTTGGGGAGCGCCGCACAGCGCAGATTTTTTTTTTTTTCCCTTTTTAAATTTTCCTTTTTTTTAAAATTTTTAATTTTTATTCTCCCTGATGCCGAAGAACCCGAGATCCTTTGGTTAAGTCGTGTCTTTATAGGGGAAATCTATATATCCATTTATGTGCGCTATAAAGCTGCACCGGGGAAGGGAGAGCGACCTGCTGCAGTCCTGGGTGATGGTCACTCGCGGGGACAGGGACTCGGAACCGCGACACACAGATCTGCAGGGTGTCAGGAGTCCCGGAGAGATCCATTTGGGAATTGGGGGGGTCAATTCTGAATTTCCTGGCTCTGGCGAGCCGCTCTCTCCATCATCTTTACGCGCACACACGGATATGCGAACAGATGACTTGGCAGCGGCGAAAAACACTTAAAATAATGCCTCTGCCTCTGGCCAGGCCTGTGTAAATATCTCACTCTCCCACATGCCCGCCTGGCTTTTCCCGATGCTGCGTTACTTGATCACAAATACATAATTTGCACGAGTGTGTGTATACACGGAGCCGCTTTGATCTCGGCGCAGAAACGCCCCCCTCCCCTCGCCTTCGCTGGGGCTGCAGCCCCGAGAACAAAAGCGGAGAATAAAAATGCTCAAATAACACATTTTCAAATGGGAAGCGTGTGTCGGCTTCCTTGAGTGGCTCTGGCACTTGGGAAGGGGTGGGGGTGTGGGGGGGAAGGAGACTTTATTGAACATATAAATTTAAACTTAGTTACCGCTAACAGTTGCCTTATAAAAGGGCTCCATATAACCCACATCCATTTTTTTCCTGGAGTCCTCGGGCGCGTTTCCCGATCTCTTGGCAGCGCCAGGCTGCGAGCAGCGGGGCTGGCTGCGGGCTTTCGCAGGGGGAGATGTTTATTTTGCAGTCATTGTTGGCTCCCTCCCCTGGATTATTTTACTGCTGCAGATTTAAGCCCTTCGACTTATTTCTTGATTCTCTGGCAGCGCTCTCGGCGAGCTGCTCCCAGCTCTGCGCTTTCTCCCTTCGCCGCGTCTCGGGGTGGTGAAATTACAGGGTATGAGGGAAATGTGTAAATTATAGGGTTTATTAAAACGTAGGCGAGCGTGGCTCTCCAGGCGAAACAGATGCAGGACGACTTGAAGTCAGGCAGCCTGACAAACTGCAGAGCTGCGGGGCAGGGGAATCATTAGAGGGACATTTCCCGCAGGGAGGGAGGAAGCGGCCCCGGGGTGCCGGCGGGAGCCTCTCCCGCCGGGAGCCCCAAAAACACCTCAGATCCCCCGAGGAGCTCGGTCCCAGCGAACCGGATGAGTGTTCAGCCCCTAAACGCCGCATCCCTTCTCTCCCAGTCCCCGGGAAGTCCAAGGGGTTCCCCCTTCTCTCCCCACCCGGCCACAGACCCAGGCTCGGAGGCGATGATTTATTTAGGCTACAGCGTAATTCTCAGTTTATAGTTTGGCTTCTCCGATATTAACCTCAAGTGCTTTTATGTGAATCTCAGGGATGATGAAGGGACTTTCTGCGGCAGGAGAGAGCTCTCTGAAGGACCTTGAGGTTTGGGCACTGAAACTCCCTTTTCCCTCTTCCCCTCGCTGCGGGGAAGAGCGAAGAGGCAAGAAACGGGGCTGGGATGTAGATACAGAGTGGGGAGTGGAGAAAAAGCCCTGAATTAGGTGGTCCTGGTGCTGCCCTGGCTTGCAGCCTGCAGCAGGGTTCATCCTGGGAGATGGAAGCGCATAAAGCAGGCTGAGATCCCCCCAGGAGGCTGAGGGATCACGGCAGGAGCCCTTGCCGCTTTCCCTGAGGTCAGGTGGAGCACGGATGTGCTCTCCTTGGCAGGGCAGAGACATGTCCTGCGTCTCTCAGGAGCTGTGGTCACCCTGCCAGGGAAACGACAAATATCCAGCGGTTCGTTCCCCGCTCGTTGTGGGATCTGCAGGGAGGAGATCCCGTGAAGGGAATCCCGGGGGTGCTCTCTCCCCGCTCTCCTTTCGGCAGCTCGCGGGGCTGTGAAGCATTTATTTTTTCGTGTTTTCCTTTTGGTTTGGAGGGTGGCAGAGCAGCCAGGGGCAGGCAGTGAGGTTAACAAAGGGAAGCGTTAGTTTTAATCCCTTCGCATTCGGGGTAACTAAAACACCGTCATAAAAGGAGAAATTAAGGAGGGTACTGAAGGATTCATTCAGCTCTTGTCTTCGGGAGATTGGTTTGGGGTTCTCAGGCAGCCTGGTCGTTGTACCACAACGCGGCCTCATCCCCTGCCGCTTCTCGGGCTGTGAAATGGGGAGGAAGGCTGCCCACACCTCCCTCCCCTGCAAATCCAAGCCTTTCTTGGTTTCACAGCGCTGGTTATCAGTCCTGGCTCTCGATTTATGTCCTGCAAACTCATCTATAAGCTCAGCTGTCATTTCTCCTCCCTCCCTTTTAAAAAAATTTTGTTTGTTTGTTTCTAGCCACTGCATTAATTTAAGAGGAACGCGTGGACTGGGAAATGGTTCTTAGGCAGCTTTGGGAGCAGTGAGTGGAAGCTGAGACAGTCTGGGTAGGAGAGACTGGAAGAGCAGCTGGATTTTACATAAGGATGTGGAATAGCTCAGACTGAATAGTGGGAACGGGAAAAGAGGCCATGTCAGCAGGGAACGGCAGGAGAAACCTCCTCCGTGAGCTCCATTCCTCCTCTGGGGAAGTCCTTGCTCTGGACAGATGCAGGAATTGGTGAGAAGTTTCTCCTCTGATTCGGTGAAGTTTCGTAGCTGAACGCCTTTGAAAGACAAGGAGATTTGCAAATAAAGTGCTGTCAAAATCAGCTCTTCAGGTCCGCTCGGCCTCCTCTCGGAAATAGGGATGGGAGCCCAAAGAGGCTGAATGGAAACGTGCCTGATGTGATGTGGGGAGAGCTTATGCACTCAACAGTTATGCTCTCAGTGCAGAGAAGAGGCTTTCGTGCTGCTTGATATTTCAGCAAAAGCTGAAGAGGAAATGAAGCAAACCTGTCTGCAATTCCAGAGGGAATTCTGCAGTGTGCAGGCTGGAAATATCTCCCTCTTTTCCCTTGGACTCGGTGGCTGTTTTTACGTTACCTTGGATCATGGTCCTGGGTTCTTGGACTGCTCTTTCTGGGGTGCTATTCTTTCTAAAAATAGAAAGAAAATTCTATTCCTAGTAGTATTTTCTTTCTATTTTTGACTGTTGGCTCCTTATATTTAGCGAGGGGTTTTTTCTTTTTTGAGCCAATGAGGTCACCTTTTCTCTTTTTCTGAGGGGAACGAGACCTTCGCATAAACGCCTCTCCTTCGCCTCCGTGCTTATCTCCCCCATACATAACTCTCCCAGAGCCCCAGTGATTTCCGAGCCACTCATCCCTCGGCGGGGAGGACCAGGCCCATGTGTTTGGAAACAGCAGGACAGGCGGGCAGGCAGTAGCTATCAAGTGTGAGGGTGATTAACTGGATGGAGGCCTCCAGGCTGGAGCTGGGCTGTGAGGATGGAAGAAGACAAGTGTCAAGTGCTGCCTCTCAGCTGTGCGTGGAGCTCGTGCTGTTCCATGATCTAATGCCCAGCCGTGCTCGGCTCGATGTGCCCCAACTAGGGAGCTAAACAAAGCCAAGGTGCCAGCTGAAGTCTCCGGTTAAAATTGTCCTGTTAGAGCCTTAACCACTCGTGCAGGGAATATTCCTGACTGATGGGGAGAGTGCAAAAGGCGGGGGGTGTGCGGTGATAAAACAGGATTTATCCGGAGGGAGCGAGATCCTGCCTGGCTACCGAGCAGCTCCGAGCTGCTGCTGCTCGAGTCAAGTGCCTTGGACTGATGCCTGTGCTCTGCTTCCTTCTGCTGCACATGGATCCATCAGGCTCTGGCTGTTCCCACTCCTCGCCCATCCATGTTGTGCTCCAGAAGAAGGAAAAGGTCCCATCACTCACTGATGGTTTCTCTTTTCTGTTGCCTGCCTTTGAAGTTGCTGCACTGAGATCATGGAGTTCACTTTCGCTGTGATGGTTTGTGGGGTCAGGGTGTCTCAGCCCCAGATCTCAGCCCAACAATTTTTGCTTCCCTGGTTTCCAGCTGGGGAGCTCCTGCCTGGTTGAGGTGGATGTGGAGAGGTGTGAGATTTGCCATCCCAGAGCAAAAACAATGACACAAAATTTGTCATCCCAGAATGCCTACCTGGAGGGATGTGAGATTTGTCATCCCAGAGAAAAACCAGTGACACAAAGGTTGCCATCCCAGGATGCATTGCTGGAGGGATGTGAGATTTGCCATCCCAGAGCCATCACAGGAGGCATTCCTGGATGGGTATGAAATTTGCCATCCCAGAGCAAAAACAGTGACACAAAATTTGCCATCCCAGAGCCATCCCGGGATGCATCCCTGGAGGGATGTGAGATTTGCCATCCAGAGCAAAAACAGTGACACAAAATTTGCCATCCCAGAATGCCTCCCTGGAAGGATGTGACATTTGCCATCCCAGAGCAAAAGCAGTGACACAAAAGTTGCCATCCCAGAATGCCTCCCTGGAAGGATGTGACATTTGCCATCCCAGAGCAAAAGCAGTGACACAAAAGTTGCCATCCCAGAGCCATCCCAGGCTGTGTCCCTGGAGGGATGTGACATTTGCCATCCCAGAGCAAAACCAGTGACACAAAATTTGCCATCCCAGGATGCCTCCCTGGAGAGATGTGAGATTTGCCATCCCAGAGCAAACCAGTGACACAAACTGGGCACCAGTACGAGCGCTGTGTTTACAAGTGTGTGCACACCAATGTGGGTACTCACCACATATTTTATCCCTAAAAATGCCTCAGCCTGTCGAAATGCTCCTGATCTCTGTGGAAATGAGCAATGCATCTCTCTGCTGTCTGCTGCTGTGCCTCCAGTTCCTCTCGGAGCCTCTTGGGACCCGACATCTATTTCAGATCCAGAGACAGAAAAGACTGAAGGATTTTATTGTGTGATACACGAAGGACAGATTGAAAATTCCCAGCCAAGGATCAGCAGAGGTGAAAATGAAGCAAAACCGAAGCAGGGGAGGGATTGACACTGGTGGGATATCAGTGACAGTGGAACTGACTTTTCCATCTGAGAGGAAGAGCAAGGATGTGGGAAGGGAAGAGGGCTACGAGTCCACTGTGGGAGAGCAGAGGCTGAAAGGGGCCCCAGCACGAATTCTTCCCTTCCCACTAACGTGGAGCGTTTTCTCTATTCCATACAGAACGTGATACTCTCTCAGGAGTGACCCTGCTGACCTCCCGCCTCCTGATAGGACGGCGAGTAAGTGAGTGCAAAATAAACGGCACCAAATAGACCTTTTCAAAGAGAACGGGGGAAATAAATCAGGTTATTCTGGTGCGGCATTGACAGCACGTCAAAACAACTCCCCAAAGCGTGAAACTTGGCTGGGGAATGGTAATTCCACTGCCATGATCCTCACATGCCAGATGTATGGCTTATCATCGTGTCTGGCTGCCTGTCTACCTGGCTGCCTACCTGTTCTTCCTATGGGATCCAGTCTTGGGATATTTGTGAGCTTTTCTCCCGTTCCGGAGCAAAAAGTGGGCTCGGAATGGGTGAGGAACACTCAGGGAGGAAAGTCTGAGAGTGGAATTGTTGGTGAGTCCACCAAAATGATCTGCTGACCAATGGCACGTCAGGAAGGTGGTTATATTTGATTTATATTTGATTTATATTTGATTTATATTTGATTTACAGAAGCCCTGTTGTCTTGCTGAGACCCACCAGGCATGTGGGTGATAGCAAACCCCAGTGGAAGCTGCACACTCAGCCTGGTGAATTATTGTGTTATCCAGGCTTGTGTTACCCAGAGCACCTCTGCAGCTTTCCAAAGGGCAGTGACACACAGATCTAGAGCTCATCCTGCCAAAAAAAAACCAAAACCAAACCCACATTGCGTTATATTCTGCAGAGACCCAGCCCCCACCACGCACACAGAAAATCACCACTCACTAATTCCACCAGGAAAGTGGGAAACGGAATCCAAACGTGAGGAAATCCTCTCTCTGCACTGATCTGTGCTGATCAGAGGTGGAGAACACCAGGCCAGAGAGCTCCACGCCCTCTCCTCTGTGGTTCCCCGGACACACATCCCAGGAGTTGCCGTGAGCAGGAGCCTTTGAGAGGGAATGCAGTTGTGGATTTTGTGTGTGAGAGCTTCACGGTTACCCCGGCAGGAGCAGAATAAAGGAGGCTTAGAAATGCTGCTGCAGTTAGTTCATCTGTTGGAACATTCCTGGAGATCTCTGTCAGTCCAGGAAAACTGCAGAGAATTATCCTCGGCAGTAATTTCCAGGGCTAAGGGCTGAGCTCACTTCCAGGAGTGCAGCTGCTGTAAATTTCTGCTAATTAGCAGAAGTCTGAGTAATTTGGCAGTTGAGCATTTGTGTGCTTGTTTGTTTTGCTCTTTGGAGGATTAGGGGGAAATGGATCTGCGCTGCACGTTGGGTCTGGGAGCAGGAGAAACATCAAACTGCTCTGTCATTTTACAAATAGTTCACAACTGTTCAAAAAAATGGGTCAAAATCGCACAGAGGTCTTGGGATTTTCTGTCTGAGAGCCTGGAATTTGTCTTCACTAGGAGGGGGAATCAGGGCTCTGGTGCCAGTTTGGGAGCAGAGTTCCTGCCTGTGCAGAGCCTGTTTGAACTGCGGAGCTCAGGACACAGACTTGAGCACAGGCCCTGTGACCCCAAGCAGAGCCACTGGCAATCCTGTCCAAAATCCATCGGGAATTTTGTGGGTTTGGAGGTGATCTTGGAGCTGTACCTTCTTTAGGTGGGGAATTGTGGGGGTCTGAAGGAGCTTTAAACAAAATCGCTGCTGTTGGTGGGAGGTAAATGTTGGTGAGCAGACATGACCACCAGAAGAGCTCGGATCAGGCAGGAACAACACCTCATCCATAAAGTGTCTCTGATCCACAGCTACTGTTTTGCCTGGGCTGAAATTTAGTGATTTAGGGCTGAGCTAGGCAGGATTGTCTGTTACAGGAGGAGATAAAACACCTTTCTCCTGACTTCAGGTGAGCCTGGGGTAACCAGCGTGGTGTGATGGAGGAGCAGTGCTTCCATAATTTCCCAGCCCCAGCACTTCCACCTTGTTTATGTCCCAACATCTCCCCTCGCCTTGGTTTATAAGCACCACACGTCCAAGGAAAGCAAGGGGAGGTGTCCCACCTGATCCTCTGGGGGTCATTCCTGGCAGTGGAATTCCTGGGTGGAATTCCTGGATGTCAGAGCCCTGCTACTGGAAGGTCAGGGAGGGCTGGCAGAGCCTGGGAAGGACCCACCTGCCTCACAGGCTCTCCCAATTCCAGGTGACTGTGGAAGGGCTGCTTAATGCAGAGGGTCCCCAGCACATCCACCGCATGCTGCAGGCTGTAAAACACTTCCCAACACCCTATAACAAATTTAAGACCCTCAGTACAAAAGACCAAAAGCCACAAAACCTCGAACACGCAGGAGAGATCAAGGGCATTGCCAGTGTCCTGGGTCCCAGCAGTAGCAGGGAAATTGTGAGGTGAAAATGTCCAGACGATCTTAGGAAGTGGACCATGGCCCACCCTACAGAGGAAAAGCAAGAAAACCCCACCAGCCCCTGCCAAATCTGACCCGAGGGGAAATTCTTTGCTGAATACAGGCCAAAACCCAAAGTAATTGCATATGTACTCTTTAAAAATGGATTTTATTTAGGAGAAACACATTGTCATCATCATCCCGTAAACCGCGCCAAACGCCAAGGACTTTCCACGGGAGGAGAAATGGGAAGGCTGTGGAGTTTTGCGGAGATGCTGGGATGAGTGAGGGACCCCCATCCCACACAGCCTGGCTGGTGCTGGAGGGAAGACCCCCCGTGCCACCCCAGACTTGGGGGAAATGAGGCATTATTTCCCTGGAGCTGCTTTTTTATTTCCTTGCTGGCGTGAGCATTGGATTGATGGCTCAGAAGCACTGTCAGTTTTCTGAGAGCAAGACCAAGCTTTGGGGAGGGTCTCCCCAAGGTCCTGGCCTGGGAACCTTGCTCAGGGCTGGGACATCACTGTGAGCACAGAGCAGCCACTCTGTGCCGGAGATGAAATCCTCTCTGATGCACGGGGCTTGTAAAAGCTCTAAGTGCCACTTAAACCTGACTAACGAGGCTGAAGGACTCCTTCTCAAGGCAAATTTGCTTCTGTTTGCTGCAGCCCCGGCCCCGTTTCTGTCTTTTCCATCTCTGCTCCCTTTGATTCCCCTCTTCCTCCTCAGTTCCGGCAGCAGTGGCAGTCAGAGCTCTCTCAGGCTGCAGTCTAACCATGTCTGCGGGAGCAGATGGATTTTAGAGCGTTTGCCAGAAAGATTTACCAAATTAGAGCTTCCAGCCTTGCTGATGCAGCCAGTTCTGTGCTCTGGATGGAATTAAGGGGCTGGGAGGGAATTGTTTTGCTCTCTCCCCATCCTTTTGCAGAGCGGTGTGATGCTGCAATGTCTGATTTTCATCGAGGATGAGCCCCCCATGAAATCTCGAAGCACTTGTCCCACCCAAATGGCAGCACAAAAGACATGGAACTGCTCTGTCATTTTACAGACAGGTTCACAGTCCAAAGAATGGGTCACAGTTCAAAAAATGGGTCAGAATTGCCCAGAAGTCTTAGAATTTTCTGTCTGAGACCCTGAAATGTTGCCTTTCCCAGGAGGGGGAATCAAGGCTCGCATGGCTGGGCGCTGGAAAGCTCTGGAAGTGTGGGGTGTGCTGCTGGCCAGCGACCACGCCTGTAATTAGGACAATTACGCACTAGGGACTGCACAGACACCACCGATCCATTTGGGAATCACCCGACCAGGAGGAGCAGCAGCTCTTGCTCCCAAAAAGCTGTCAGAATTGTGGGTATTTGCATCCCACTGAAATTGGGAAAGCATCGAATCCCCTCGCTGTTTTCTCAGTGCAAAAGGAACTGATATTTCCAGATCCGTGGGTGAAACCGTGGGGGAGAAATTTGGGGCAGGATGGTGCTGGCTGGAGGCTTCCTTAGGGTGAGCTCGCAGCCCTGCTTGCCATGGGGAGAATTTTTTTAACTAGGAGGATTTTATTTATATATATATTTGGAAAGAGCAGGTAAAAAGCGTGAGTTGGTGTTAAGTTAAAGCGTGAATACAGACTGTTTTTATTTATTTCTTTATTTCTTTATTTCATTTTCCTCTTCTTGGTGGAGAGAAGAAGAGGTGATGCTATTTCCACTCAAAATGACATTTGAAGCTTTGACAGGACCACGTCCATGCCCATCCTGCAGAGCCAGGGCAGCACAGCTTTCCCTGCAGATCATCCCTGCCTGATTTTTGTGTCCCTTTCCAGTGTGGGGAAGGTTCACTGAAAAGAAAAATAACTGGATTTTTTTTCCTGAAATACCTCAGTGAAAATCAGCCCCTACAGACAAACCACTCTCCTGCTGGAGATTTCATTTCGGAATAATTGATGTGCTAATTCTGTGAGGGGAAAAGAGTATTAAAGAGTGTGCTCAGGGTGTGGGGCACTTGGACTTTGATAAAGCTCAGTTCCTCCATGTCCCAGCACCTGCTGAGCCTCCAAGGCAGGTCTGGGGACATTCGCTGGGATGTGAGTCCCAAGTGCCCACGGTGGGACTGGGATTTGGCCTCTTCCCATGGGGCTGGGCCTTGCCAAGCTGTCCTTCCAAACCCACCCCAGGGAAATCAGACCGAAAAAGCCACGGAAGGCAAAAAGACATGAGAAGAAAAACAAAGAAACAGAACTAAATTTAAAAAAAACCATAAAAATATCACTGCAATCAGGACACCAATCACCGCGGGCAAGGCTCTCTGCTCTGGCCAGAGCCGGCCTGGCCGAGCCCCGAGCCCGAGCTGCTTGTAGAGGTCAAGCTAATGCTGACACCGCGGCCTTTGATTGTGCTTGATTCATGTCCCGGCACCGCTGGTAGGTCAGATGGGCCGTTAATCCCACAGTCCCTTCCCCCTTCCACAGGGGCAAGAAAAGGGAAAATGAGAAATAAGTTTAGCGGGAGACTTCCCGGCTCGCTTCAAGGCTTGTGATGCCAGCTGGCTGCAAGCTCTGCGTGGTCAGAAATGCATTTCCTCCTCCTCGGTTTGGATTTTTGGGGGGGTTTTGTCGGTTTGGTTTTTTTTTTTTTTTTTTTTAAGTAGCCTGGTGACTACAATGCATTGGAAGGAAAAAAAATCTCAGCTGGTGTATGGAGCAGAGTCTGGTGGTGAGGTGGCTGTACTCTGTTTCAGGGGGACCTGGGCTGTCTGGGAATCTGTGGTAGAAAGGGGAGAGAGTGTTGGCATCTATTTTTTTTTTAATTAGAGGATTTTATTTATATATGTAACATATAAATTATATTAAAATTTTATATAACTATATATTAAATAATATATAAAATAGATTATATATATATAATATTTCATATATAATTTTATATAATATCAATTGTATATAATAATTTAGATCTTTATATATCTATATATATGTATCTATATCTATATCTATATCTATGTATCTATATCTATATCTATATCTATATATCTATATATCTATATAACTATATAACTATATAACTATAATATATAAATCTGCTTTGTTGTTTGCATTTAATCCCAGGGATTAAATTCCCATCCAGTCTTGGGAATTTAATTAGAAAAACCTCAATCTTGGCTGCTGGAGGTTTGTTTCATAACTGAGCATCACCCCCCGTTTTCTGTCCATACAGAGCTTTTGTCTGCTTGAATGTGCATTTATATTTGATGGTTTGGTTTTGGGGTTTTTTTTCCCAGCTGATAAAATGTATTTGGTGTGGCTAAAGGACTGAATAATCAGATTATCAGCCGAGACACAGAGGGTGGTCAGGGGGTCGAGCCACCCTCCGCGGGCATTCCCCAGGGAATGATGCTGTATGGAGATGCGGCTCTGGTTTTTTTGGGATGCAGGCAATCCCCAGGGAATGATGCTGTGTGGAGATGCGGCTCTGTTTTTTTTGGGATGTGGGCAATCCCCAGGGAATGATGCTGTGTGGAGACGTGGTTCTGGTTTTTTTGGGATGCAGGCAATCCCCAGGGAATGATGCTGTATGGAGATGCGGCTCTGGTTTTTTTGGGATGCAGGCAATCCCCAGGGAATGATGCTGTATGGAGATGCGGCTCTGGTTTTTTTGGGATGCGGGCCCTCCCCAGCTCCCGCGGGTGAGCGGGAGCGAGGAGAAGGCACGGCTGCGGGATTGGGAAGGGAAGAGGCCTGGCAGCAGCAGCCGGGGGAGTCCCGGGGGTGCGACACCCCTTTGGAGGCTGAAAATAGCGCCAGCCGGGCCCTGGGCTGGGGAAAGCTGCTGCGGGCAAATGACCAATTAGGGAATCTTTGTCAGATTCGGGGAAGCCGAGATAAGTCCCTTTTATCAGCCTATAAAAATACCACTTTCACTTATCTGGAGCTACCTACGCGGCCCAGCTGCGGGAGCCGCGGGGGGAGCGGAGCCGCTGCGCAGACAGAGGAGGAGTTTGGGATGGGCTTGACAGCCAGGGGGGTTTGGAAAACCATTTGGAAAAGCACAACGAGCCCTCTCCCCTCACCTCTCTGCCCCCCGGAGCCCACCAGCTCTCCTGGCAGCGCTCTGCCCGGGTGGAGGATCCAAATCTTCCCTTTTTCTCTTGTTTTCCGCCCTTTTTCCCGCGGTGGGGCTCGGCTGGGTGGCAGAGAAACCGAGGAGTTTTTGGGGCAGCGCCGAGTGCGGAAGGGGCGCGGAGGAACCCACAGGCTGAGGGTGGGCAGGGTTGGTTCCACTCCCCTTTGTGCTAGGATTTTCCCGTGTTTATATGGAAATCTCAGATCCGAGGGGATCCATCCTCACCCCGAGGCCGTGGGCTGAGCAGCGCGGGGCTCCGGGGGTTTTCTGGACACCCCAAATCCCTCTCTGAATCCCTGCAAGAGCATCCCAAGGCATCCCCGCCCGCATCCCCCACGCAAACAGAGGATCAAGACGTGGAGAGAGTGCTAACATGAATTCCTACTGTGGGAAAACATGCTGCACTTTGATTATTTTTTCTGTGGTTTCCAGGCTGTTTGGGCTGTAGGAAAACGAGCAGATAGAGCGCGGAGGGGGGAAAAGAAACCCATCAGGCAAACCCAGCTCACAGCACTGCTTTCTAGGTTTTTCAGAGGCTGTTGGGGGAGAGAAAAATGCGGGGGAAATATGGTTTTCGTTAAAAAATACGCCGAGCAGTTTTTCTGGGTTGGAAAGAGGGCAGAGAGGCAGCTGTTGCTCCTTCTCCCTTTGTCCCCCCAGGTCCGGGCCCACAGAACCCTCTCCCGCTGTTATTTTTTTAGGGCAGAACGAGCAAATCTGGCTGGCACAAAGTGAGAGCCTCGGCCAAGGGAAGTCGCCTCTCTTGGGGCTCGGGCAGGCAAAACTCGGCGCTGGGGTTTTTCTGGAGCCCTTTCTCTTTCGAGGAATAAACACGAGGACGGAGAGGAGCAGGACGCTGCCCCCGGGCCGTGGGGCGACCCTCGGTGGGGGCTCGGGGAAGGGCCCCGGTACCTTTGGCCCAGATTTGCTGCAAGGGCTTCCAAATTCTTTTCCAAATATAGCCCCGGCTCGCGGCTCCTCCGGTGCCCTTCACACAGCCCAGGGGGACAAGCGCGACCCCGGCAGGAGGAAGGAAACCCAGGACGGGGTGACTCCCATGGGAACACGCGTGGAAGCTGCGGGGCCGATCCCCATCGCGCTCCGCTTCCCCTGGATCCAAGCAGGGTTCTTTTTTTGGGTTCTTTCGGTCCCTTCCGCCCTGGGACCTTCCCTGTGCCCAGTCCCGGGGCAGCAATGAGAGCCGAGGATTTCTTTTCCTACCCGAAGCCAAACTTGGGAATTCCCACCCAAAATCCCTCGGCAGGAAGGTGTTCGTGGGGAGAACATCGGTGTGTCCCAGGCTTTGGGGAGAGAGTTTTCCCCTTTTCCCCTTTTCCCCTCAGAATTCCTAACGTGGAGTGAAACCCGCCCTGGGGGAAGAAGGCATAGCCTGGGGGGCATCTGGGGTGAGGGGACCCCTCCCCGGCAGGCCTGGGAGCCTTCAAAGATCATTTTCCCAGCGATAAATGGGATTCCCACCCCCCCACCCCCCAGCCCCGTTTCCATTATAAAAGGCTCCGCTTGGGATATTTCTCCCCCAGCACGTTTTTATAGCGAGATCAAGGACGAACTTGGTGCGGGTCCTTGGGATTTTTTTTTTTCTGTAGTTTTTTTATTATTATTATAATTTTTTTATTTTTTTTTCCCCTTTTCGGGAGTAAAGCTCGGCGAAATTTGCGGTTCTCCCGCCGCAATTAAGAGGGAGATCTTGATTGCTCCTGCTCGCTTCGGAGGTGGGGAAGGGGAGGGGGAGCCGGGACGACGGGCGGGAATTGATTTTAGATTTCTCTTTTATGTCGGGTCTGGTTTCTGGTGATTAAATTTCTCTCTTCTGCGGGCTGAACCTCGGGATAACTGATTAATAACATGCCACTTGGCGCCAACACGGGGTCTCGAGGCCTTTAATCGGCAAGATGCACAAGAGAACAGAGAGAAACACAGAGCAGGACAGAACTCCACCGACTATTTCAGCCTGCTGCTCTCTGCCTCGGCGGATTTTTTTTTCTTCCCCCCTCATCTTTTCAGTATTTCCTGCTAAACTCGTAAACTTTATTTGATTTACAGCTATTTCATGAACCTGCTTAAACTAACATGTGTTCCGTCTTGTCCGACTGAATCATAAAAACAATCTTGGATCCAAACGAGATTTTTTTTTTCTCCTTTAAAGGAAGAAACGAGTTATTAATGACAGAAAATAGACATTGTCTCGAACGGCTGCTGCCAGGGCCCCCCGAGTGGGGAGCTGGGGGCTCCTGTGCCCGCAGCCTGGGGGTGCTCGATCTCAGAGGGACCTTTTTCCGCAGAGATTCGAACGCTCCTTTTCCCCTCAAAAGCATTTTTCGTTGGAAATGAACGGTTTTCCACCCAAAATGCACTGGCAAAGGCATTAACCCACGGCCCCTGTGCTGGCAGCCTGGCAGACACTCACGGGGCAGGCAAACACGCCTGGTTGCCCAAAAAAAAATCCCAGACAGGCACGAAACGAGTTCCTAAAATTTTCCCCAATGGGTGAAAGGAGAATTTTTTTGTGCCCCCAGCCCCAGGACGGAGAAGCTCATATCCAACGTGAAGTGTGTGTAACAGGTACAAATCTATAGGATCGCACAGATGGAGGGCTTTTAAAAAATCAGGTTTGCCACAGCGAGTCCCAACTCCAGCCAAATATTCAGCCCCGATCCCCACCTCTGTTGTGGGGAAAATGTCTCCAGGGAGAGAACCTGCTAGGCTCAGAATGGGATCCCTGGCGCTCCGGGAGGCAGGACAGGCATCCCGCTGCTCCCAAATACAGCTGCTGCTTCCCCCTCACACCCGCGGGGCTCTGCCCCTCCAAAACCGATTTCTCTTCTGCCCCCGCGTAGCTCAGGGCCCTGAAGTTACAGTTTGGGACCTCATCCAGCCCTAGAACAAGAGGGAAAATACTCTTAATGCTCTTTTTTTTTTTTTTTTTCTTTTTTATTCCCCCTGTGAACATTTTTGGCGTTTAACGCTTTCTGAAGACACATCCCAAAGAAAAAAAAAATAAAAAGCCTCGAGAACTTGGGTTATTCATGTAACCTGTATTTTTCCTGCAGGAATAAAAACGGATTTTAGGATGCCCGTGACAGCCATCCAAAGCCGGGTTAACACGGTTCCCGTGCTGGGGGCTCGCAGCCTTCCCCCGCCTCCCTGGGAGCGTCTCCCGCTCCCGAAATCCGTGGGCAGCCGGGAATAAAAATGATAACACGGACAGCAGAGAGCGGCCGGGCTGCGCTGTCCCTCGGCGTTATTTGGGGCAGGGGAAGGAAAGCTACCCGGGGCGAGAAACGGGAAAAGGGGAAAAAGGAGGAGAGCCGGCTTGGGGAGGACGAAAGAGAGGAAAAAGGAGTTGGAGAGAAAGGGAGGAAGAAATTCGGCCGCGATGAGGGAACTGTGGGGTGCCCGAGCTGTGCCCCGGCCCAGGGCAGAGCCGGGGCTCGAGCAGAGGGCGAGGGAAGGGCAGAGCATCCCCAGGTGCTGCTCGTGCGGCCCTTCCTCAGTTCCTGACCCAAACCTCCGGCGTTGGGCTCCTCTCCCACCCCTGCCCTCCCTTCAAGGTCACGGCAAATCGCTCTCGGGGACAGGCAGGGGCGCTGAGCACTTTCCCCCTCTTGCCCCCGTTAGTTTCTTCCCAGGGCGAGAGCGAAGGCCTTATCTGCTTTTATTTTCTCCTGGGGGCCGCCACAGGGCCCTGATTGACGCCCTGATTGGGAAGGGCAGACCAGCCCGGCATTGATAACGAGCCCCTCTCCATTGCGAGCAGCGGGCACGGATCGGGACGGGGATGGGGAGGAGATCCCGCGGGCATCCTGTGCCAAAAAATGCCCCTCTGATAACGGGGGGAGAGAGAAATGCAGCCTAATTCCTTCTTTTTCTGGGCAGCATTGAGCCCACGGGAAGAATTCGGGGAGGGGTGGGCACCTCTCTCGTTGGGCTCTCCTCCCGGCAGAGATGCAGGTTTGGAGGGAGACAGGGACAAGGGAATGGATCCCTTCTGCTCCAGGGATGCTCCCGGCTGCATTTTGGGATCCTCTCACTCCGCTCTTGGCTTCCAGGAGGAAAAGGGATCTTCACCCCACGCGTGGGAGGTGGGGAAGGGCAGCGCTGTGCCCGCGCCACGCCAAGCCCTGCCTCTGCCCGGCTCCTTATTTTTCATTTTCGTCACGATTTTAAAGCCAGCAGTCCGCCTGGGAAATTAATAGGCTGCAGGGAGGAGGAACGGGTTTTAATTGCAAACTTTTTTTTTTTTTCCCCTTAAAGTAGCCAGAAGGGCGGGAAAGGGGAAAAAAAAAAAAACAACAACAAAAAAAAACCCCCAAACCAAAACACCGAAACCACAAACTTTGAAAGAAAAACGCTATTCACCTGTAATTGAAAAAAATAAAAGGAAAAAGCAGCTCGACCCAGGTATCTACCCCCGAAGGCTCCTCTAAAGTAATTCTAAAGCACTAAATGCAGGGTTTTGTAATGGAAATAACGACAGGAGAGAACTGTATTGGCGGGAGTTTTATACAAATATTTTGTTGATATCAACCCTCAGATCAATGCAGTCAGTCCCTGCTCCCATGACTGAGGGAAAAAGAAAACAATTGTGGGGGAAAAACCCCAACACACACACAAAAAACCCCAACAAGTGAATGGACAAAAATGCTTCCAGAGAGGAGGATTATTTTAAACACTTGTTTGCTCCCAGGTGCGTATTTCGCCAAAGTGAAAAGCGGCCAACAAAAGAGAAATAAAAGCAAAGAGAGAGAGAGAGGTCGGAGAGGGGAAGCAAATTATCTAAAAATGGAAAGGAAAAAAATAATCCTTGTTAGGAGGGAGCTGTTTCTCACTGAAAATACGGGAAGCAGGGCGAAAAAAAGAGCGTTGGGAAGCCAAAAGTGCTGATGTATCTGTGTTTTACCAGCCGGGCAGCCGCGCCGCCCGTCCCTGGACAGGGTGGCTGCCGAGGAGCGGCGAGAGGAAGAAAAAAAACTTCTTCGATTTGGTTAAGCCGACCCAAAAAGTGATTTTCAAGGGGTGTGGAGGGCGGGCGGGGTGGGGGGAGCGAGTTCACGCTCGGCACTATTTCTTAGTGCTGACACCTCGACCCCACTGGAGCCAGCACCCCCGGCCGCCCCCTCCTCCTCCTCCTCCCTCCTTCCGCAGCTCTCCCGGGGAAATCCCGCAAGGAGAAGCCTCCAGGGCGAGGGACACCCTGCGAAGAGAGGCCGGAGGGCCGGCCAGGGCTCCGGCCATGCGGGGCCCGACAAGCGGCAGGCCCCGGGGCCAGGCGGCGCGGCCGGGGCTGCTCGGGCCGCATCCTGCGGGGAGGAGCTGAAAAATCGGGATCGAGCCTGGCAGGGCTGAAAAAAACCCCGGGGGGCCCAGCCGAGCACCCGCCACCCCCACGGAGGTAAGGGCGCCGCGGGGTTTGGGGCAGTGGCTGCTGGAGAGTGCGTGTGGGGGATTTATATTGATGTATAATATATAAATATATATATATATATAGGGAGTGTGGCGCATAGGCGGTGCGTCCACGCCGATCCTCTCGCCCTCCTTCTGCGGGTGCGCGGATTTGCGCCCACTCCCACTGAGCTGTGCGGAGGGTGGGGGCACATCGGTGCTGGTGAGAGCCCAAAAACCCGGCCTTAAACCCTGGGCGAAACGTAAATATCCACAGAAAGCCTACAGCGGATGGGGCAGGGATGGCTGGAGCTGGCAAAACGCTGTGCGAGTGTGTGCGAAGGTCTCGTCACCTGCACATCCCCGCACACGCGGTTTTTGGGGATATTTACGTGTACAAACAGCCGCTTTTATTCACCTGTATCTTCTAGATCTCAGCGCTTCCGGTCTAGATATATAAAAGAAATAATATCCAGAATACATGGGATGTAAAATTTGCTTAAAGCTTCAGTGGAGAGGCATCGCGTGTGGGGGCGTTTGCAAAAGGGGTGTCCAGACCCATAAATGCGCATCCACACTTCAATATATCTATTTCTGTCTGTATTTATCTGCGTTCCTACGTGCTCTGGCTCTCACCCCTCGCCTCTCCCCGCTCCCGGGGGTCCCGCACTCCCCGGCGGCAGAGGGGTCCGGGCCGCTCCAGGCTCGGAGGCCGAGAGTGAGCGCTCCCCGGGCGGGCAGGGGGAAGCGATTGCCATCCCTCGGCTGCAGCCGCCTCAGGGAAGCCGGGGGGACCTCAGGGGACACCGGGGAACCATGCCGGGTGCGGGGGAGAGGATTTTAATTCTCATTTTGTGTGAGGTGCCATCCTGCTCTGGCAGCGCCAGCTCCTGTGGGCACTCTGTGCCAGCTGGAGAATCACCTCCGCTGGGTTTTTCTCTCCTCTCGATGGGTCTTTCCCTCCTCTCGGTGGGTTTTTCTCTCCTCTCGGTGGGTTTTTTCCCTCTATTCTGATTTTTGGGAGGACTCCGAGCTGAGGAGCGCGGCCAGACCCAGCAAATGGGGCGCATCAGGGCACGGGGGAGTTTTCCTCCCTGACTCCACTCCTTTTTAATTTTTTCCGCCATCCTCGCTGGTGCTTTTCCTACGGGCCTGGCTTTCCCGGGAGCCTGCGGAGCTCAGCCTGGGAGTTCCGGGCTGTGAGGGAAGCTGCCCTGTGGGAGCAGCGCTGGGTGCCCGCTGGGAACACTCACCTTGGTTCCTCCAGCTCCCGCACCATCTCCTCGGTCTTCCTCAGCTGTTGCTCTTTATTTCCTCGCTCCCTGTTTCTCCTCCTCTCTTTTTCTGTTGGAGGGAAAAAAAACCGCTTTAGCATCTTTCTGTCTCTCTCTGTGTATATATTTTTTTCATTTTCTTTCTTTTTTATTTTCTTTTTTCTTTTCTTTAATTTTTTTTTTTTTAATTTTGGGGTGAAATCTCTCTTCTGCGACCGCGAGTTCATCCCAAAATTCCACCAGACTGAGGGAGAGCAGGGGCGCAGGGCAGCACCAGCAGCATCTCTGCAGCCACCGGCTGCACTTGGAGGGATCTGGAGTGTTTTAATTTTTTTCCCCTTGTCAATCTCATTTGGCAAATAATCGCCTGGATTTACTACTTTTTTTTTTTTTTAACTTTTTTTCCTCCAATTTTTTTTTATTTAATCAGAGCAAATAATTGGTTCCCGAAGCACACTTGAATCCGTGCAAATATCTAGGTTATCGTTTGCTATATATAGCCCAGCGTGCTTGCTTCCAGAGGCGCCTGAGCACTCATTGGACAAGTTTCCTGCTCGCCCCAACAGCATTAATAATGTTTATAAAAATAAATTCAGCTGAATAATGCCAATCCCGTTGGATTAATTTAACTTCTGGAGCTTTGCTGCTGCTTTCCCCCTTTTCTATTCCGAGGATGAGTGGGTTTTGCTGAAGTTTCCAGCAGCTCCATTCCCGCTGGGGTGGTACACGCTCATCTATGATATCAACCCCCTCACACCCGCGTGTATCAGTCTGCGTTGTAGATAAATACATTTATTTATATATATATACATCCATCATATAGAGGTCACGCTGGATTTTGCTTTTCACTGAATGGTTTTCTTTTTAAAAAAAAAAAAAAAAAGCAAGAAAAAAAAAAAAGCACGAATCTCCCTGATAGAGCTTTAAAAAGAGGAGAATAATACAAATTAACCTTCCATTACTGCTGCAGTCAACCATGACAGAACAGGCCAGTTGCGTGGCTGGTGACGTCTCCGTGTCCTATAGGAGCAAAGCTCGTGAGATAGCAGCTATCGCCTTGAACTCTCTTTATTTTATCGGAGTATGGCTGGTAATAAACAGTAATATTTAATTTGTCTGAGACCACAAACCGGCGTTTAGCTGCAAGGCTCCTCGCTCGCCATTCCAGTCCTGGGGAGAGCCTGGATTTGCCGTCCTTTTTTTTTTTTCCCCAGCAGCCTTCTTTTTTTTTTTTTTTGCTTTCCCTTCTTATCCACTCCTCCCCCCCCCAACCTGCAGACGGAAATAAATTCGATTTATTTGCATCGTTTTCAACTTGTCTTCAAGGTGTTTGAGAGCTAGTTTGGCACTGGAGAGGTGAGTGCTTTTCTAGGCAGCGGCCGCGCCTCGGGTTCGCTCTTCCGAACTTCAGGGATTTTCACTTTTCCCTTTCTTTCCGCCGAGGGGAGGGAAGCTCGTGCTCTCTCTCTCTCTCTCTCTCTCAACCTTTCTCCTCGTCGCTTTTGCTCCTTTTAAAGGAAAAAAAACCTCTTTTCTTTCGGGGGATGCTCTCCGCACACGTGCGGCGCGGGCCGGCCGCGCTCCCCGCGTGCTCCCGCGGCTTTCCCGCAGCGCCCTGCCCGCCTGCTCCATTCCCTTTTCCCACTTTCCCCCTCGGATTTGCACCTTTCGGAGCACGGCCCAGGCCAGGGGAAGGGCTCTGCGGGGCCGCCGCTGCCTCTCGCCCCAGGCCGGGGCTGGGGCCGCTCCTTCGGCCGCCGCCTTCCCCGCGGGGGAACGGAACGAGCGCCCGCTCCGCCGCCTCGTTTATTTGTGTTTGGAAAGGCTCCACGGCTCCTTTCCCTTCGAAAAATAATGAAATATGGGACAAGCTTCGCTCTGTTTGTTTAAGTAGCATTCTCTGGCTTATTCTCTGCGGCTACAAGTGCAGTTATTTTATTATTCTTATTTGCAACCGTTTACTGTTGGCTGTTTCTTCTCAAGTAGCTGTTGGGGCTGGCGCGCACATGGAAGGGTTCGGGAGATGCCAAACTACACCCACAGACGGGCCCCCCTCCCCAAGAGCCGCTCGCCCCCAGACTTTTCCCTTCCTCACCTCAAACTTTCGGAGGGCTCCGGTGTTATCGCGCCCTGCGAGAGCTGGGAGAGAGGGTGGATTTGCTGAAAACTTCCTCGAAACGCAAAAAAAAAAAAAAAAAAAAAAAAAAAAGAAGAAGATCGAGAGGCAGAAAAGAGAGATTTTTTTTTTTTTTTTTTGGATGGGTGGGGGGGACAGGACAGAGCGGCGAGCAGAGGGTGGGGGCAGCAGAGGAGGAGGAGGGTGGGCAGAGCAGATCTGAACCATGCCATTTATTCCGAGTCTTATCAAAAATCCGCCTCGCCAATCTGGTTCTCTTCAGCCTGCAGAATGCGACAGGGAGGCTGTTTACCCTGCGCTGACCTATTCAACTTTACCCTCCCAATAATACATTAAAAAAAAAAAAAAAAAGGGAGCGAAGGAAGATGCAGATAAACCCCCCAGCCCCGCTCCTCGCTGACGGCTTGATTATTTGAGCTCCGGGGGGCTGCGGCCCTCGGCCGTGGCAGCGCGGCCAGGGGTGAGGAAGAGGATGGCAGAGGGCAGGGGAAGGAGCCTGGACGCGGCCACAGGCGGGGACAAGGGACAGCCCCCGGGGCCACCGTCGCTGGGTTTCTGTCCCACTCCGCCGCGGATTTGGGGGGTTTATGGGGGTTTATGCTCATTGGAAAAATGTATTTTGGGGGAGCACCCCCACCCCCCAATAAAAGGCCGCTGGGAGCAGCAGCGAATTTCGAGCTGGATTTAAATCCACACCTCTGGGCTGCCTGTGAGGGCGGGAGGGGGAACTGGGGGTGGCGCGAGGTTAGAGGAGCCAGCGATTTATTTGGGGGGGGGGGGGGTAGGATATTCCCAGACGCTGAGTTTTCTCTTTGGTTGGGAGAGATGGATGGAGGAGGGAGGGAGGGAAGGAGGGAGGGAGCGGGGAAGGAGGTAAAGCAGAGGGGGAGGGTTGCTGGGGAGTTTGATGATTGTCTTTGTGCCTTGTTCTTGTTTGCCGGCCAGAAAAATAGGCTGGAAAAGGAGGTTTGGGGGGGAGGGGGCGGGAGGGAGGGCTGTGGGAGAGGGAGTCTCTCCGGAGCAGGATCCCAGCTGGTTGGGCAGCGGGTCCCGGCACTTGGCGAACGGAGCTGGACGAGCCCACGTCACCTCCGCGCTCCGCTCGGCTCCTCCGCGCCCCGCGCCCGGCTCCGCAGCCACGGCGGCAGCGCCGCGAACCTGCCCGGAGGAGCGGGGCTCACCAGCCGGCAGAAACTTTTTTTTCTTCTTCTTCTTTTTCTTTTTTTTTTTTTCCCAAGAGGGTGCTGTTTTCTTTTTCCGCTCTCTCGCTCTCTCCCTCTTTTATTTTTAAATTTTTCTTAATGACTATTTTTAATTTTTGAAATTATTTTTAGGTGGGCAGCAGCAAGAGAGGGCTGGGGAGAGCTGCATCAGATCAGGCTGAGAAAAGGGTGGGGGCGGGGGCTTTATCTTGGTCTCAGGATCCTTTCTAGCGCGTCTGACAACCTGGAAGTGTTTGGAGAGAGCAGGAGAGAGAGAGAGAGAGAGAGAGGGAGAAGCAGGCTTGCATTGGATAGATTTTTTTCTTCCAGGCTGGGTTTTCACATGCTGCTCCGCAAATAAATAAATAAAAGGAAATATGCACACGAGAAGCCTGATCCCATTGTAATTTCCATTGCAAACGGGGGAAAATAGACCCACACATTATATATGTGGAGATGCATTGATTGCATGGAATTCAACAAGCAAGGTAACAGCTCTTCCATTGCCATGTCTGTCCGTCGGGGTCTGTCCTCTGTGTGTGCGTGGTCGTGAGCGAGGCCGAGCGGGAGCGCCTGCCCGGGGGCAGCGGGAGCCACGATCGCCTGTGCCGAGGGAGGCGAGGCCTCGGCAGCCGCGGGGAGCAGAGGGGGCTGCTCTCCCCAGCGCTCCGTGGGGCTGGGGGCGCCGGGGCGAAGCCGGAACAAAAGCAGAGGGTGGTGGTTTTATGATTTTTTTTTTTTATATTTCCCCCCCTTGTGTTCTTTCCTCCCGCAAAGCCACTTGGAGCTACTTTAGCAAAGCGAGATGCATTTTTCATCCAGCCACCGCGGCCTGGTTCTGTCAAGCTCCATTTCTTCTCAGAAGCTCTTTTAAGGGGAAAAAAAAAAAATTAGAAGCCACGGATGGCCAATTGCTTTCAGTTGTGGGGTTATTTTTTGTCGTCACGCCTTCTCTTTTTAAAATTATCATTATTTTTATATCTGCTTAATTATGTCTGGGCGCGGAGAGCATCGGGGAGGCTTCGCTGGGCTGGGCTGCGCTGCCATGGCAGGGTCCCTCTTTGTTTTAATAAACACGCTTTAGGGTTTTTTATTATTATTTTCCCTCCTCCCACCCCCTAACTTCACCAGCTCCGGGGGAATCGCAGCCCCAAGCTGTAGGGAAATCGATTAAAAAATGCATAAGCGGCGCTTCCCAAGGAAAAAAAAACCCAAACAAACAAGACATCACAACAGTCCAGGGAAAAAAAAAAAAAAAAAAAAAAAAAAAAAAGAGGAGGAGGAGGAGGGGGGGAAGAGAAAAGCCTTAAATGGTCCCTGGAGCTGCGGCTCTGCCCCCGCGGGCTGGGCCCGGGCCCGGGGCAGTGGCTCCCGCAGCGCCCCGCGCATTTTCCGCGCTCGCAGCTCTCGCTCAGCCCTTGGGTCGCTGCTGGTGCGCGCTGGAGCAGAGCCTTCGGGGAGGGAGGGAAGGAGGGAGGCATGGGGCACGGGCCGAGCTGGGCACGGCTGCAGCTCCAGACGTGCGGAGCTGAGTCCCTCCGCTTTTTGTCCTTTTAAATTATATATCCCTACAAGTATCTATTGCCCACCACTAGCGGGGAAGATCATTTTCTCCCCCCCTTCCCTTCCACTCCCAATTTTCCTTCGCATTTAAAGGAGAATTGCCTTTTTTGCGCTCTCTCCGCTTGATTTTTAACAGCTTTCGAATAGCGTTGCAGGGCGAAGAAGTCATTTAAAAACATTCTCGTGTATTTAAACCCAATATTGCCTCCATATGGTTGGCCTTTCAAAACGGAATCCCCTTCTTTGAAAAACGCAAGACATATTTTTTTTGAAAGCTCCTGAAACGCTGAACTCTTTAAAAACAATAAAAACCTAACAGATAATTCAATTGCTTTTATCTTTTTGGGGGTTTGTTTTTTGTTTTTTTGGTTGGGGTTTGGGGTTTTTTTTGGTTTGGTTTTTTTCTTTTTTTTTTTTTTTTTTGGTGCTGCTATGAAACTTTTACCATTCCTGATAGAGCCTTTAAAGCTAAGTCAAAATAGAGCTTTTAAAACTCGCTGCGGTTACTCGCATCCCATATAAACCATGTCGGTTTTTTGAGCTCGTGTTCTCTGCCGGTGAAGTTTTATCCTAAAAGTTATGGCTTGGTTCACTCCAGCACCAATTCCACTCCCCGTTCGCCAGCCCGAGTCCTCGTTCCCTTGCACAGCGTTTGTCCGATTGATTTATTTGCACTTTCATATTTTAATTTTCTCCTCCATCCTTTGCTTTCCTTGTAACTGCCTGGGGTAAGGGAAGAAACGGCTTTTAATTTTTTTTTTTAATTTTTAATTTTTTAAATAAGAGGGGCAAGAAGTTGAATTTTCCTTGGGAATCGGGTGCTGGAAGCGGCCTCGTGTGTCAGTGGTGTTTTCCTGCCTGGAACTGGAGCGGGGTGAAAGCTATCCTGGGAGGAACGCGGGGACTTTAAACGCCCTGGGCCCAGCGGGCCCGGAGGAATTGGGGTGGCCAAGCCTCGGGGGAGGCTCTGGAGCCCCCACCTCGAACCCCCCGCCCTGCAGAGCCATTCGTGCCCCGAGTCGGTGGTTCCGCAGCCCCTTGGTGCCAGGCAGCCCTAAAAGCGCTGTTTACCTCCTGCAAAAGATGCATTCAATAATACCGCCGCCCCCTTCCCCTCCCTCCCCACCCCCCCGAGCCCCCCCCAAATCCTATCATCCCTTGCGGGCTGCGATAATAAATAAAAGTCTTTATTTCTCCCTCTCCCAAAGTTGCAGGGCCTCGCTCCCTCCGTGGGCAGCTGAAGTGAGTGGCGGGATGGGTCAGGGACAGCCGTGCCCAGCACTGCGCCCGCTCCGAGCGGCACCACCATAGAAATATCTATATTTTATTAAACGCCAGCATTGACTTGTGCGTCTCTTATCTCTGCTCTCTCCCGATGTGTGCCTGCAGTGGGGGATTCGGCGAAGGAAGCTCGTAACATGGCGGATAGCGAGGAAGGCTTCGGGCTGCCCAGCACGCCGGCGGATTCCGAGGCCAAGGAGCTGCAGGCTGAGGCCAAGCAGGACACCCAGCTGGGGGCCACCAGCAAGTCACCCACCTCGCCCCAAGCAGCCTTCACCCAGCAGGTAAGCGCCCACGCTGCTCTCCTTCCACCCCACCGCTGGGGAATTTTGTTGTTATTTTCGCCTTTTCTCCGCGTTTTTCCTCGGCCCACATGGGTGGCTGGGTGGTTTTAGGCCCCACGCGAGTGCAAAGCCTCACCTGGCCGTGGGCCTCATCCTGCTTTGGTGTTATTTAAGGTCGTGCTCAAGCGCCGAGCCCGCGGGGATGAGGCCGTGTGAATTTTGGGGGGTGCGGAGGGGCAGCAGGGAATGACACCCGAAATACCAGCGAAGGGAACCCGCCCTGCGGGGACACCCACGCGCCCACGAGTGTCCCCACCTGAGCGTGGAAATGCACGGGGAACACACACAGAGCAGAGATTTCTGCTGGGCATGTTTGTGTAAGACATAAATCGATATATTTTCTATATTTATACACATTTATATGCACCCCGTGCACACCCAGGCGGGCACAGCCACACCCCACACCCCCAGCGGGCACCGAGGGCAGGCAGTGGCTGTCACGCGTGGGCACCCCATGGCGACACGGGGACATCGGGGTGTCCCTCATCCCCTCCCTCAGCCTCCATCCCCTGGTGTGTGCCGGGACACGCGTGGGTTCCCAGGCGGGACCTCTGCTCTCAGAGCGGAGCAGGGCCAGGCCATCGCTCGGCTTCTCCTCCCCGTGCTGGGAGCTCCCGGAGCAGGGAGCCGACCCCGGCCCCGCCGGCTCGGCCAGCCCTGGAAGAGGAGTGGGAGCAATGTGGGGAGAGGGGATTTTTCACCGCGACCCCCTCGCCTTCAGCGCTTGTGGGGTGCCCCCGCAGAGCCCCACTTGTCCCCTGGCAGGAACCCCCCGATGAAAGCCCCGTGCCCGCGGGGTCTGGGCAGAAGGCTGGGCAGGGCCGTGGGATGGGCACGGGGGCGTTTGGAAAGCGACCCCCGAAGCGCTGGACGGGGCGCTTCGGCTGTGCTTTTAGTGAGGGGAAGAAGCGCTGGGTTTGGCTGGGGGTGTCCCCTGCGCCTCCCAGGGATGTGCTGTCCCCACGGTGACATCGGCCCCGACCGCGGGGCTCGCAGCTCTCGGGTGGGGAAGTGAAAAGAAGGGGGCGAGGGGCGCAGGGTGCCATCCCACGCCGCTCCAGGCAGCGGAGCGCAGCCGGGGGGGTGTAAATCACTCGTGGGAGGTGTAAATCTCCTCCGGCTGGCTCCGGGAGCAGCCGGGCCGCAGCGCCGGGGGATTTCTCCGGGAGGATGCAGTCGGAGCTGGCTCCGGGGGCTCCCTCCCATCGCCTCCCCGCCCCGCGAGCCCCGCGGCCCGCAGGACCCTGCTCCAGGCCCGCCCTGAGCGGCAGCACCGCGCTCCGGCCTGGAACACTCCTCCGGCCGACTCTGCAGCGGCATTTTCCTGGGAATGCCTCGCACAGCGCGGCCTTTTCCCCGAGAGCTTCCCGGCGGAGCCGCTCGGGGCTGTCCCCGCTCCCCCCGGGGCTGTCCCCGCTCCCCCCGGGGCTGTCCCCGCTCCCCCCGGGGCTGTCCCCGCTCCCCCCGGGGCTGTCCCCGCTCCCCCCGGGGCTGTCCCTGCTCCCCTCGGGGCTGTCCCCGCTCCCCTCGGGGCTGACGCTCTGTGCCTCCCCCCTCCGCAGGGCATGGAGGGCATCAAGGTGTTTTTGCACGAACGCGAGCTGTGGCTGAAGTTCCACGAAGTGGGCACGGAGATGATCATAACAAAGGCCGGGAGGTAAGAGCAGAGGGACCGCGGTGCCCTTCGCGTTCGCGGGGACGGGGGACACACACCCGCCCGGCTGGGGGGCAGTGCCCACCTCCCATCTCTCGTGTCCGAGCCCCTCCGTGTGTGTGACACAGCCTGGCCATGGAGAGACGCGGGAGAAATTGTTTCTTCTGGCTCCTTCCTTAACCAGAACAGTTGGATCATTAATTCCAACTTCAGGCCTTTGGAAACTTTCCAGGCGAACGCGAGTTGCAGCCACTTGGCCAAAAAGCAAACTTTGTTTAGAGCAGCTCGGTGGGCCATTATTATTATTATTATTATTATTATTATTATTATTATTATTATTATTATTATTATTGTCTAAAGAACAGCTCGGCTCTTCTGGTTTTTTCCCCCTCCAAAGTTTTAAGCCGTTTTGCAGAATTTTTTATTTATTTTTGCTCACACCGAGGCGAGTATTCCCAGCACAGCCACTTCACCCCATTTAAAAGTCTACGCGGTCTAAAGCTACTGTTTATAGAGAGATAACAAAGCTGTTTAGATGCAGAGATAGATGCGTCCGCAAATAACTATCATGTGGATGAGGATTTCTGTGCGTGTGTTTATCTGTGTGGGTGTGCGGAAAAATAAAAAACCTTGCAAATCCAACTTTATTGGGGTTCTAATCGATTCCATGACCGGCTCAGTAAACCTGATCCGCAGATATTTATATGTGGACGCGGGTGTATTTGAGGGGATTTAACATTATCCTGGATATTAATGCGGTGGAGGGTTGTTAAATTGAAGAGTGGCCAGCGAGACGCAGTAAAAGAGTCTCTCCAGTCCTATCAACAAATTTAGGGCAGCCCGAGGGAGGCTTTTTCGTTGTGATTTTCAATTAAAATCCTCGGAGAAAAGGGGAAAAACCCTCCAGGCGTAGTAGTTTTAGATTGTAGGGACACAATCAACAACGCAGAGTCAAACTTTCATTTTGCTCTGTCATCTGGTATTTGTTGTGGTCTTCCAAATAGTGCCTGAAGAGGGAGGGGAAAAATAAATATCGAGTTGGTTGGACAAAGTTTTAGCGAATAGATCTCGCGTTCCCCTTGAACCTCGCTGCTGCTGCTGGCTTTGGAAGGGGTTTGTGGCCAAGGGGACGTGGGATGGAGTGTGGGGGGGATGGAGTCGGTGTTGGGACCTCCCGAAAAAACTCAGTTCACAAGGGGAGAAAAAAAAAATCCAAGTCTCGAAGGGAGACAGAAACCACCTTGCAGAAATTTCAAACAAATATCGCCGTGGACAGAGATCTCATCTGGAGAGCAATAAAATAGACATTTACAGGGCAGGGGCTCGAGGGGAGATGAGGGCTACGTTTCTTTATTTATCTCATTCCCCGTGTTTATCGCTGGAGAAATCCCCGCTCCTGCCGCTCAGGTGTTTCCCATGGACTCGCAGATCCATCTCCAGGTGCAATTTGGTTTCTTCTCCCTTAAAACCTAAAAGTTCAACGCCCGCTGCCTTCGCTGGGCGCTTTCCGCCCCTCTTCAGCTTTTTACAGCCGAATTAAAGCCCAGGTGCCCCACGGCAGCGATAAGATCCCGAGCCTCGGACAAGAGCGCGGTATTTTTAGAGGTGTGGGGAGTTTTCTTTTTTTCTTTTTTGTTTATGCGTGTTTTAAGTCCAGGGCTACATTTTCATCTGCTTTATTTTTAAATATTTGGAAAGCTCGAACTAAAATAACAGCAGCGGTTGAAGTCCTTGCCTTGCAGTAATGGAAAATATTTCGAAAAGCCCCTGCCTTGTGTGTACGAGAGAGTTTCCAAGGATTTGTCAGGTGTGCTTGCTGCCGTCTCGGGGTGATCGCACGGCTGTTCACGGATTTTTTCTTACACCTGAGTGTGCAGAGGGTTTTTTTTTCTCCGTTTTTCTCCCTAGAGCCGTTGATAGACATCAAGGTGTTCATATAAACGTATTTTAAAATGTTTATATTTCCAAATATGTAATGTATTAGAATGTATTTCTATAAATATATACATTTATAGAAAGATATAGACATAGATATCTTTTTTGTAGAAATATCTAGATTTTAATTTCTATTTTAAAACTTTTTTTGGCAAATTTCCTCTCCTGTTCCAGCGGTTTATGGACAGAGGGAAGTAACTTGCTTCCAAAAATTCTCACGCTCAGATTTATTCGAAGAACGTGGATTCAAAACCTTGGTGAAACAAATAATTAGTAAAAACGCGAATAGACACACAAAGCTAAATTCTCGTTTTGCTTTGATAAATCACCAGGTTTGCCTCTGTTGGGGCTGGAGTGGGACCCTGCAGTATCCAACTCTGTCCCACATCCCGAGGCTTTGGGAACATCCAGCTGGGAATGGGGCGTTGCCCTTTTGTTAAATGACAGCCGCCCCCCCCCCCCCAAGAAAAAAAAACCCAAACAAAAAAAAATAAAAAAACCACCCCAAAAACCCAAGAAAAACACAAACCCACCACCTTGGCAAACTTTCTTTTCTCTGCTTTTCTACTTTTATTTATTTATTTATTTATTTATTTTAAACAGGCGAATGTTCCCCAGTTACAAAGTGAAGGTCACTGGACTGAATCCAAAAACGAAGTACATCCTGTTGATGGATATCGTACCAGCGGATGACCACAGATACAAATTCGCAGATAATAAATGGTAGGCACGCGTGGGGGATGGAGGAGAACCTCTAGGTCGGGCTCTCCGGGCTGCCCGGTTGGGAAATATCCTTCAATCTGCGGCTCGTCCTTATTTTTCCATGTAAAATGTTGGGTTGCAGGAGCCTCACCTGAGCGTGGCACAGTCCCTGGGAGAGAAATGCATCCCAAAAAAAAAAAAAAAAAAAAAAAAAAAAAAAAAAAAGAAATTCTGTCGCAATTAGCGAAAGATAACTAATCCTGTTTGCCGATGAGATTATTTGCTATTGTGGAGCCGATGGTTTAATTACATTACAGGAAGGTCTGTAAGGATCGGTACTTCGCTCCTGCTCGAGTGCTGTTAATTAGGGAAAGGGAAGGATGGGGTTAAACGGGCAAGCGGCGAGAGCCATCCTGGACGGGAAAGGTGCCAAGGAGATCAGTAATTCCCCAATAAGCCGTGCTGGAAATGCCTTTCGTCCCCGGGCACGGGGGGTACCTGAGTGGGAGGGGATGGAGGAGAGAGGAGCCCACGGGAGTGGATGGATGGGGAGAGGAGCCCACAGAACTCCAGGAGGGGATGGATGGGGAGCAGGAACCCATGGGAGGATATGAAGAGAAAAAGGAGCCCACGGGAGGAACTCCAGAAAGGGATGGAGGGGGAGAGGAGGGAGACACGGGAGACACCCAGGAAGGGGTGGATGGGGAGCAGGAGCCCAAGAGAGGATGTGGAGGGGGAGAGGGGCCCACGGGAGAAACTGCAGGAAGGGACGGAGAGAGAGAGGAGCCCACGGGAGTGGATGGATGGGGAGAGGAGCCCACGGGAGGAATTCCAGGAGGGGATGGACGAGCAGCAGGAGCCCAGGGGAGTGGATGGATGGGGAGCAGGAGCCCACAGGAGGATACGCAGGGGGAGAGGAGGCCACGGGAGACACCCCAGGAGGGAGGGACGGGCAGCAGGAGCCCACGGGACGTGTCCCAGGGCCGGAGCTCAGCCCCGTGTCCCCACGCAGGTCGGTGACAGGGAAGGCCGAGCCGGCCATGCCCGGCAGGCTCTACGTGCACCCCGACTCCCCGGCCACCGGCGCCCACTGGATGCGGCAGCTCGTGTCCTTCCAGAAGCTCAAACTCACCAACAACCACCTGGATCCCTTCGGACATGTGAGTACGGGCTGGGACAAGGCCATCACGCGTGTCCAGCACCCACGTGGGGCGTCCCTCACCGCCAGGGTGGCGGCAGTGTCACCCGCCCTCAAATTCAGTGTTGTCTTCTTCCCTGAGAGCAGGATGGACCCCCCAAAAATAGGAGCATAAACCTTAAATCGGGGTTATTTCGTGGGAATTGGTTACAGACCCCCGCGGCCTGGAGTTCGCTAGTGGGTGAAACTCTCGGGGCTTAATTGAGTGTTTGGCTCCCTGATTTTTATCGCATGGGGAGTCCCGGATCGTTAAAATCCACGCGCTGCCTCCGGGAATTTGCCTAACAGGTAAAATCAATCACGCATAATTAGCGGAGGAAATGGGAGCTAAAACCATGAGGATCCCTCGATCAGAGGAAAAAAAAAAAAAAAATAGAAGTAACAACAATTAAAGACAATTAGAAAAATTGAAGTCCCTCTAGAACTTCTCGGGTATAAAAAGGTCTTTGCGAGACTCGTGGGACCGTGAAAATTTGTGTGAATTCTGCAGCCAGGAACAGCCCTCCTTCGAAGGTCTCCAAAGATGCGAGTTCCTCTGAGCAAATATATATGTGCATGTATGAATAATATATATATATATCTATAAAAATATATATAATTGAATGAGTATGTGAATCTAGATCCAGCCAGCCCTTTCCAAGAGCGGATTTTTCTCCAGTCTGGTTTCAACACTTCAGTTTCATTTTTTTTCCAAGTTGGTTATTTTTTTTCTTCGCTTTTTAATGATAAATTTTGTGCTATTAAATCCTCGCCCACGTGGTCGCCAAGAAGTGAGAGGGCTTTAGGGAGAGCAGCCAGCCGAGTCCCCAGCCCACCCAATGCCGAGCATCCTTTTACAAGCGCTCTTTGCACCTCCAGTTGTGCGACTGATTTCCTTTTGCTTTTTATAATTCTGATTTTATTTTATTTTCCCCTTGAGCTGCTGGCAAAGGGAAAAGAGGCTCTTTCCAGGGATCAGGAACTGATCAGGAAACTTCCCCACTCCACCCGCTGCGGGAAGAGGGAGGGAGCAGCGCGGCCGGGGGGACCCATCCCAGCCCCGGGGGTGCTGCGGGGAGGAGGGGGGGATCCGGCCCGGGGGGATCCGGCCCGGGGGGACGGGGCCAGGCATCCCCGCTGGGAACAGGCGGCTCTGGGGAAAAAGTCCCTCTAAACAAACCGAGGACGCTGAGGGGACAATAAGGGACTTCAGAGGAGGAGCTGCGCCAGGAGCCTCTCAATTAGAGTCGCTGTAATGAAATTAAAAACCATTAGATCGTTCACCGTTGATGTCTACGACTTTCCTGGATGTCAAAGCAATTTGCTTAAACCCCCGGGACGGGGGAGGCGGCGGCGGGACGCGCTGCGTCTCGCTGTCGCCAGGGTCCGGCAGTCATTATCGGCACCGAGGGCCCCCCGCCGCCGCCGCCGCCCCCCATCTTCCCCCGAGATTAACCCGGTACCGAGCAGGGAGCGCTTTTTATCTGGAGCACAGCGCCTCAGCCCCGGCTGGCTCCGCCACCCTGCTCTCCTTCCCATCCTCTGCGGGGGATGGCCCTGAATCCAGAAATCCCTCCAGCTCTCTTCCCTCGCCCTTTCTCGAGTCTCTGCCCCCCTGGGAGGGGGGAGATTGTGATGTTCGGGCCCCACGCTTCCCCCAACACGCGCTGGGGGAGCAGCTCCGGCCTCCCGCGGGGTTTGCGTGGGAAGGGCAGGGCTGGGGTGGGGTCGCAGGTAAGGAGCCACTCTGACAGCGTCTCCCGGCCCTGATGGGCTCCGTGGTGGGGGCTTCTCCGAGGGTGAAGGCTCTGGGGAAGGGGATGGGAGCTCCTGCTGGTCCCTGTCCTTCTCCGGCCCGGGTAGGAGGGGAATGCGCCGCGCTGTGTCCCCTCCATGCCCACGGGTTGTGCTCTCCTTCTCCCTTGCCCAGATCATCCTGAACTCCATGCACAAGTACCAGCCCCGGCTCCACATTGTGAAAGCGGACGAGAACAACGGCTTCGGCTCCAAGAACACGGCCTTCTGCACGCACGTCTTCCCCGAGACCGCCTTCATTGCCGTCACCTCCTACCAGAACCACAAGGTGAGGGGCTGGGCCGGCCCCCGCCCCGCCAGACCGCATCCCCATCCTTCCCTCTTCCCGCTGCGCTCCCTGAGGGCCTCAGATCCCCTTCCCGCCTCACTTCTTCTTTCATCCCTTCTCTTCCTTCCCCCTTTTCCCCATCTTCTTCTCCTTTTTCTTTCCTCTTTTCTCATTTTTCTTTCATTCCTTCTACTTTTTCTTCCCTCTTCTTTTCCTCTCCTTTCCCCCTTCATTTTCTTTCCTTCCGCCTTCTTTCTCTTCCCACTTCTTTTTCCTGTCCTTGTCCCCTTCTTTTTCCTGTCCTTGTCCCCTTCTTTTTCTTCTCCTTTTCCCTTTCTTTTCTTTCTCCTTTCCCCCTTCTTTTTCCTGTCCTTTCCCCCTTCTTTTTCTTCTCCCTGTCCCCTTCCTTTTCTTCTCCTTTCCCCCTTCTTTTTCTTCTTCTTTCCCTCCTCTTTTTCTCTCCTTCTTTCTCCTGTCCTTGTCCCCTTCTCTTTTTCCTTTTCCCCTTGCCCTTTCTTCTTCTCCTTTTCCCCTCCCTGTCCTTTTCCTTTCCCCTCCTTTGCCCTTTTCCTTCCTCCCTTCTCCCTCTTCTCCTTTCCCTCACATCCCATCCCACCCTATCCCATTCCCTCTGTTATTCCTGGCCACACAAAGCATCCAAACGCAGGGCTGGGGAGAGCCGGGGAGGGGAATGAGCTCACCAGGATGCTTTGCTCACATGGAGACGACCAACCGAGGAGGAAGTTGGCTTTATCTCCCCCCTCCGCACGGGTCAAAGGCTCCTAATCGGGAGGAGGGAGCCGGGCGCTCTCCTCCGCGGCCGGGCGCTGATAACCCGCGGGGGGCTGCGGGCCGGGCAGCCGGGGGGCCCGGCCAGGAAAGGGAGGCTCTGCTCCCGGGATCAGGCGAGCGAAGCACGGAAAGAACGGGATAGGTTTGTGTTCTGCTGGGATGGAAAAGGGAAGCCCAAAAATAACGGGATAGGTTTGTGTTCTGCTGGAGTAGAAAAGGGACGCACGGAAAGAACGGGATACGTTTATGTTCTGCTGGAATAGAAGAGGGAAACACGAAAAGAACGGGATAGGTTTGTGTTCTGCTGGAGCAGAAAAGGCTTGGGTGGAAGAAGGTCTCTCTTGGAGTTGCTCCACTGCTCCCTCTCCTTCCCCACTTGGTTTTGGCATTCCTCACCCAGCGAGGAAGGAGGAAGAGGAGGAAGGCAGAGGGCTGAGGGCAGGGTGCCTCTCCACAGAGGAATCAGGGATGTCTTTCACCAACTGTCCCTTGCCACTTACCCTAGGCACAGCCCCGTGAAAAGTCAATTTCTTTCACCAAAAATTAAATTCCTCTCTTAATCACTCTTATTATGAATTTGTACTTACAGGCAGGTAGGATGGCTCCTTTGAACTTGATATAATTGTTTCTCAAACAGAGAAAAGTCATTTAGCACCCCAAAGAAATCCTGGGTGGTTTCCAGGAAATGCAAGTTCCTAATGTGTGTGAAACAATTGTGTTTCCTCCATCCATCAGCTGAGCAGAAAGATGAAGAGAGCAGAGCTGGGCTGGAGAAAAAGGAGTCTTCCACCAGAACTAGGGAGAAAGGAAAATACTTTCCTGCCCTTTAAAATAGGAGCTGTTGGCACGGCCGGGACAAGCAAACCGAATCCAAATTGAGTCCTTGCCAAATTATGCCTTAAATTATAACTCCACAGTGGATGCTATAAAATCAAGTTTAACTTCTGCTTGATGGATTTGGAGAAAGAATATAATATTAATAGAAGTGGGAGTTAATAAAACAGGACACGCTGCCTTCTTGAAAGGCATTTCCCGAGGAGAAAACAGCCGTGAATGGAACTGCTCCCCTTTGAAGGAAAATAGGGCTGTTTTATGGGAACAGAAATGATCATGCGAATCAAACAAAAGCAATGCAGGAACATGTAAGCACAGTAGTTTGGGAAAAGTGCCATGCTAGGAGGAGCAGGAATATTTGATTGTAAATCAGCAACATCTGCGTGATAAGAAATGACATCTGCGTATCTGCCGCTGTCAAAACAGAGGCACTGACAGAGGCAGGAATCCCCCCAGACACACACCCGCTCCCAGCCCAGCAGACTCTCGCACCCACCACCACACATTTTCCACACCCCACACACATTTCACAGACTCTCTGCCCCCCTCCACGCACATTCCTCCCCGTGCTGCTCAGAATCAGGGGGGGAGCAAAGGAAGAGCGGCTGTAGCCCCGAGAGAAAATCCCAATCGGGAGACAGAGCCATAAAAATAAAGCAGGGGATGATCTTCCCTAAATGGCATCTCCCTAGAGGGAGGGGAATCAAATTTGTAGCTTGCCCCAATGCAGATGGGGGGTGATTTGGGGTTTATGCAGATGCTGAGGAGAAATATCCTCCGGCTGAGTTGTGTGGCAAGTGGGGTCTTTTCCACCAGCAGAAACCTGAGGTCAGCTTTCACAGAGAAGAGGTTGCTTGGAAAATAGGTTTTTATGTCCCAGCACAGGCTGCATTTCCCCCTGCCATGCAGGAGAGCAGCCTCCCTGATCTGTGGGGCATCCCCAGGTCTTGCTGTCAGTGCACTGCTCATTTTCCCACCATTTTTCTCTCTCACCTCCACCCCTCACCTGTAGCTCATCCCTCATGCAAACTTTCCCATCCACCCCTGTGTGTATTTTACACACAGCTTTTTACACCCGCACACACACAAATCCATGTGTTTTAGGTTTCAAGAGCTCTGCTAGAGCTGAATTCTATTACAGAATTAATTGTGTGACTCGCCCCAAAATGCATTTGAGCCCATGCTTCCACAGCTTACAGAAATACCTGCCTGATTCCAGATTGGTCAATTCATTTCAAGAGCACAGCTGCAGTCCCAATGCAGGCCTTGTGCTTATTTCCCCTGATATTTTAGACAGCCTGAAAAGATATTTAAGCACCCTGGGATCTCCCTCTCCTCAGCCCTACTCCCCAAAAAGAGGCTTAAGCTATGCAGAGAGTTTTGGTGAAGTTTTCAGGGTGGTTGTCAGCAGCTCCTCCCCCCTCTCCGCTACCTTTAAAAATACCCCAGAAATATCGAGGTGTTAAAAAAGGTCACATGCACATTTCATTTCCTTGCCTTTTTTTACACAATGGGTGCTTGCAATCAGGTTGATTCCCAAATATTAACTTCCCCTGCAGTTAAGCACCGTTTTGCTGTAGCTTAAATCACGGTGTTACTGGCTCGTATTTATTAGGTATGAGCTCTCTGCTTAGGACCAGGAAATGAACCCTAATAGACAGAAATAATTAAGGTTCTGCCCTCACGAGGGTTCTTTCAAAAGCAAGAATTCCCAACAATTATTCTCATTAATTTTTACAACCTACTTTCCCCCCTTAGCTGGACTTGGGCTTTATATTGTTTCCCCCCCTCAGGATATCCGGTTTTATGCCGATTTTTCCCCCCCCACCCTAAGTTATTTAACATTCTTGGGAGCCCAAATTCTTTCAAGGAAATGTTAGCCCCAGCTGGGATGTTACAGGCACCCAGAAGTGCTACATGTACCAGGGCAAAGCAGAGGAGCAGGGCATGGCTGAAGACTGGATTCACTCCCAGATATCTGGTGGGATTTCTGAATATAGAGGTTCATCCTTCCCCTAAAAAAAAACCCTAAAATCATGCTGGTGAGTTGGCCAAGTCAGCTGGAGCTCCATCCTGGGGAATTCTGCCGAGCTGCCCGTGCAGTTCCCCTCTGAGCATGTTCTTGTCGCTGTGTTTGAGGGCTGGAGCAGGGCAGTCCTTGGCTTGGGGAGTCTCCTCAGGGCTCCATTTCCCTTGGTTTGGGTGCAGGTGGCACCTCCGCCCCTCCCCTGGCTGGCATCTCGTGGAGCTCCTCTCCCCAGCCCCCCAGGCCTTCCCCTGCTGTGGCAGGAAGGGACAGCCCTGCTCTTCACCCAGAGCCTTGTCCCCTCAGTGCTGAGCGCCACGGCTCCCTGGGCTCAGCGAGGTGACACCATGGAGCTGCTCTTCATGGCCAGCCCTGGTGGCTTCTGTGCAGCCCTGGGGCACCTGGGGATGGCCCTGAGTGCTCCTCTGTCCCCAGCCCTCTCTGGGGCTCCTCACAGCTCTGTCTTGGACCCTCCATGCTGTTCCAGGCCTCGGCGGGACAGGGCTTCCTTCCAGTCTTGTGTCCTTCACAGCCTGTGAAGGACAGGGATGTCACCAGTCTTGTGTCCCTCTGTGCTGTGCTGTCCCTGGGATGGGGGCTCAGCCAGCCCCGAGCCCCCAGACCCTTTTGGGGCTCTCTTGAGGCCTGGCAGAGCCCCCTCTGTCGTTCCGGCCTGCACACTCGCCTCCTTCCCAAACGCTGGGCAGGGTCTTGCCCGTCCCATCCTTCCTTCTCCTGTCCCAGTTTGGCCAGCAGGCTCAATGAGCCCCTCTGTGTCACCCCAGTCCCTCCTATTTCCCTCACTGGCTTTGGGTCTGGCATCTTCTCCCCTCTGCCAGCAGCTCCCCTCTCCTCCCTTCTCCCGGCCCTTGCCTCGGGATCCAAGCTCCTCTCCTGGCCCAGCTGGCACCTCATCTTCATCTCTCTCCTTCCCACCCCTCTGGTTTGGCTTGCTCCTCCATCCTGCCTTGGTTTCCCCCAGGCATAGACGTGAGTGTGAAAGGAAAAGGCTCTGTGCTCGCCAGGCTCCGTGGCTCCCAGCACTGCCAGCTCCAGCGGTGCCAGGGGTGCTCCTGGTCCCTCTCTGCCACCCTGAGCGGGACCACAGCCACCTGCAGGGCAGGGAGGACACCCATGGGCACCCCATGGGTGTAGTTGCACTGTTTTAGAAATCTTTCTCTTCTTTCTCAGAGAGAATAGAGATAAGTTGCATTCTTTTACTTTCTTAATCTCTGTGTTTGGTATTAGGTGTTGTATAGCTGTGACCAATGGTTTTAGGAGGTGGGTTCTCTGCTGACCAATAGTTGCTAGATTATTAATGGATATATAAAGAGGGTTTTGTAAAAAAAGTTCTCCTTTTCGCCATCTTGGTTTCATCTGCCTGTTTTCTCTGCCAGCTCCTGCAAATCCTGGAAACCTAAACCCATACATGGGTGCTCTGCTCGAGGGTGAGCACCTGCAGCTCTTCAGCACTGAATGAGGATTTTTTTTTCCATTTTTAAGTTCTCTAAGTGGTGCAAATCTGAGCAAGAACCCAGAAACTAAAGAAAAAAAAAAGTCCCTTTTCCAGAATTCTCAACCTTTTGGACAGTTTCAGAAGAGCCCAAAGAGTTCAGGGCGTTGTGTTCTCCCTGAGCTTAAGTGCTAAAAAGCCCCTGTTGATAATAAAGGAAGTTGATAGCAAAATAAGTAAAGAAAATGGAGCCCAGGGCACTTGGTGTGGAGCACATCATCCTTTAACAAAGTTTTTACTTTACTCCAACTTCTAAAGTGAGAAGCAATTGAGAAAAATCTTATCACGGCAAGTTCTTGACAAAAATAATACAAAATGGTAGTTTTGATTTTGGCTGTAATGATATTCATGAGCCCTCAGGCTCAGATCCCCATACAAATACCTGTCTGTGGAAAAAGAAAAAAAGTAAAGCATCTCTCCCTGACCTAACTAGATGAAAAACTAAATTTTATCCTGCTGGAGCTGCAGATGCTGTTGGGAAGGTCTCAGCAGAAGCGTTTTGTGGCCCATTAGCCCAGAGAGAGCCCAGGGAGCAGCGCAGGGAGTCCATGGGGAGCTGTCGCCTCCCGTTAAAGTGAAGGTGAACCCATAGGTCAGACAAGCCCTGCCAAGGGGAGATCTAGGAGGCTTCCCCCTGCAAAGCTCTCATCTCCAAGGCTCTGTGATTCCACTGAATCCTGAATCAGGAGGGAGCTTTGCCATGGGTTTCCTTCAGTAACAAATAGCTGAACAAAGCCCTACAGTTTTATTGAACCTGTGCTGTATAATTCAGCCCTGGGCACTGTGGCTTAATGACCTCGCAGGACGTTGTATTTTGGTTTATTTTTCATGAGGTAATTGTCATTTGACTTTCTGACAGATTTTCTTCTCCCCCCCTACTCCCCCATGAGTTATAGTCAATTAAAACTCAGTTTCACTGTGGCAAAGCTGATCCAGAAGAAGGTTCTTTCCACCCCTGCGTTTGCTTTTCCACCTCTGAAATAGTTTGGAAGTCAGGCAAAAAGCAGCCAAACAAAATATCTTCCATGGGTTGTTTGCTAAAGCAGGCATCCACCAACTTTTTCTCTGTTTTCTAGTTTGTTGTGTACAGGTTTGTTCAACCTGGCCTGGACTCTCCTGGCTTGGTGGTGGTTGATGCCATGAGTTATCATGTAGGGAAATTTCGTTCTGGGAGCTCCAATCCATCTGAAGTACACCAAAAATCTGAGAATGAATTCCAAACTTCCTGTAGCCCCTGGTTTTTAATGCCTTCCCTCCAGCAGATCCCTCTTTTGAAGGAAGCTGAAGTTGGCCATGATGCCCTTGGGGCTTTTGGCCACTGGTTTAGCTTGTTGTGGCTTTAGGGAACTTCTCCACTCCTAAATCACCACATCTGCAATACCGAGGCCCCCTTTTGATATTTTGGGCTGATATTTTGTGCGTGATTAGGAGTTTGAAGAATCAAACAGGCTCCCAGTGAGGGCACTGGGGGCTCCTCCTGCAGTGCCCAGAGAGCACTGGGGACCTGTGGGGGCACTGCCACTCACCCCAGAGCCCTGTGGCAGTCCCCGTGTCCCTCCTGTGATTCCAGCAGGGACCTGAGGCTGTGGGGGCACTGCCACCCACCCCAGTGCCCTGTGGCAGTCCCCGTGTCCCTCCCTTGATCCCAGCAGGGAGCTGAGGCTGTGGGGGCACTGCCACCCACCCCAGTGCCCCAGAGCCCTGTGGCAGCCCCTGTGTCCCTCCCGTGATCCCAGCAGGGAGCCGAGGCTGTGGGGGACCTGTGGGGGCACTGCCACCCACCCCAGAGCCCTGTGGCAGTCCCTGTGTCCCTCCCGTGATCCCAGCAGGGACCTGAGGCTGTGGGGGCACTGCCACCCACCCCAGAGCCCCAGAGCCCTGTGGCAGTCCCCGTGTCCCTCCCTTGATCCCAGCAGGGAGCCGAGGCTCCCGGAGCAGGCGCCTCGGTCGGGTCGGGATGAATCTGACCCTTTGTGCCGTGGTGCGCCAGTGCCAATCCTGTAAATCCTCGCTCCGTGAAGGACTTCGCTTATGCGAGCAAATATTGCCATTGGGGTCGGCCAGGGAGGACAACTCCTACATTTACAGAGCTTCAGGAGCATTCAAAAATGGTGAATAATGCCTATTATTCATTCTAGAAGAGTCGCCACCTTCAAACTCGATAGGCTTTGCAACATACACAGCTGGTTGTGTAAGAATTTGGGGTTTTAATTACAAAACGAGCCTCTTTTTTATTGCTAGAGAATGGCTCAACTGGCAAATTGACCCCAAAAGATTGTTTGTTTACCCTTCTCTTTGAAATCTGAAATGAGGGCCAAAAAAACGGACGAAGGGCTGGTTTATGTGCTGAGTATGGCAGTGATTTAATGGGAATGCCCGTGGGGATAAGTGGGATAAGGGTGGTGGGGGGCCCTGTGAGAGATTTGGGGCTGAATGAGGCAAAAATGGCAAAAAAACAAACAGCCCTTGGAAAAAACCATGCAGAAAGACAAGAAAAGAGCAAAATAATCTGGTTGTGCATCCACCTGGCAAGGTTTGCTATTGACACTGGGCGAGCCAGATTTTCCTCTCTGCATTTTGGCAGGGAGGTGGGCCCGCTTGTTTGTGCCTGACTCGGCCAACATGAACCTCTCTCTGTTCTCCCTCCATGAATCCCGAGCTCTTTCCTTCCCCTTGGCCAAATTTCAACAGGAAGGAAGGACAGGTTTTTCATAAAACATGGTGAGAGGGTGAAGCTCCTCCAGTGGCAAACACAGGGTTGTCTCTCCTCCTGGGCAAGGGTCCCTCCTGATTCCTCGGTGAGGGCTCAGACTGCCAGGCAGGGATGGAGAAAAGAGAAAAAAAAGGGAATTTTTCTCTCTTCTGCCCAGATTTTTGGGCTTTGCAGCAATATCACACCTGAGCCAGGCTCAGTCCTGCTCTGCCAAGTCACCAAAGTATTTGCATCAAATTTGGCATCAATTTTACAAGATTCACAGGGCAGCTGAGGGTGCTGCTGATCCACAATTATTATTGGCTTAAATGACACCCCCTGCTCCCCAAAGCCCTCAGGAGAAGTGCAGGAGTGGATGGAACCTCTTGGAGCAGCACAGTCCCTCTGGGGAAGGGCCTGTTCTTCAGCAGCTGCTTTAAATGTTAAATTTCGATGTTTTAAGAGGACCAAAGTTGAGTTGGAGGGGATTCATCCCACCAAACTTGAAGGTGTTTACTTAACGAACAAACTAGGAATTAATGGGGAGAGGAATAATCCTCCAGGGCTTGATGGTCACCGGTGAAGCTGACCTAATTTAGGTAATTAGTCCATGCAGGGCTCAGAGGTGTGGGACAGGATGGCTGATGCAGAGCACCTGGAGCATATTTAGCTGATCTGGAACACCCAAAGGGAGAGGTTCAGGGCTCTGGGGGAGAGATGCAGGGTCTGGGATGTGGGGGTTTGATCTTGATGAGAAAACACGTGTTGGGATTTGTTCAGACCCCCTGACATCCATCCCTGGTCCTCTGGACAGTGAAGAAAAAAGCAAGTAAGAACTCTCAGAAAGCAGGTTTTCTCCAGAGAAAAATGTGTGTGTGCAGTCCCATGTGTCAGTTATGGGACAGTCTGGGGGGAGCGAGAGGCTGTTGACAGGAGATATTTTTCCCATGGAGTGTTCTAGGGAAAGGCCCATCTGGAGTGGTCAGTGCCTGCGCTGAGGAGCTCCTCCAAGCTGGATTTTCCCTCCCATCCCTCCTGCCTCGGGTTTAAGCTCCCCTTTCCCCTCTCTCCTCGGGTTTAAGCTCCCCTTTCCCCTCTCTCCTCAGGTTTAAGATCTCTTTCCCCTCTCTCCTCAGGTTTAATCTCCCCTTTCCCTTCTCTCCTCGGGTTTAAGATCTCTTTCCCCTCTCTCCTCAGGTTTAAGATTCCCCTTTCCCCTCTCTCCTCGGGTTTAATCTCCCCTTTCCCCTCTCTCCTCAGGTTTAAGATCCCTTTCCCCTCTCTCCTTGGGTTTAAGCTCCCCTTTCCCCTCTCTCCTCGGGTTTAAGCTCCCCTTTCCCCTCTCTCCTCAGGTTTAAGATCCCTTTCCCCTCTCTCCTCGGGTTTAAGATCCCTTTTCCCCTCTCTCCTCGGGTTTAAGATCCCTTTCCCCTCTCTCCTCAGGTTTAAGATCTCTTTCCCCTCTCTCCTCGGGCTGGAGCTAACCCCGTTGGGTTTCTCCCTTTCAGATCACGCAGCTGAAGATCGAGAACAATCCCTTTGCCAAAGGCTTCCGTGGCAGCGACGACATGGAGCTGCACAGGATGTCCAGGATGCAGAGGTAACGCTGTCACCCTCGTGGGGACCCTCCAGGGCCACCTGGGCTTTGCTTGGTGTGTCCCTCAGGGCTTGGACTAAGCCAGGACATGGTGCCACTCCCTTCCTCGGCATCTCCGCGGGTGTTTCACATCAGGCTGTTGAAATACTCCCAGGACATGGCAGCAAAATCCTGTGCCTCCTGCTCCCAGGGGAATTCCCTAATTGCTGGGTTGTAGGGGCAGGACCTCACTTGTGGGATGCTGTCCTGGCCACAGGGACCTTGTGCTTCTTTGTGCCGTGTCCCCATCCTGAAGAACTTTTAGCTTTGTGTTAAATCCTCGTCTCTGGGGCTGCTAAGGTGCATTTAGAGCTGTTAAAAACTTGGATCAGCTGGGAGAAGCTCTGGCCACCAGGCTGCCGTGGAAGAATTCCTGAGTGTTCTTTTCTCCCAGGTGACTGTGCTTTAAAGACTGAGCTCCCAGCCTTGTTTTGGGTGTAGGTTTTTCAACTTTCCCCTTTCCAAGGTGTCCCACGTTGGTTTCCCCCCTTTATTTCCCAGAAAAATAGTTAAAAGGTCTGTCCAGGTAGAACTTCATTGAGGAGTGATGTGAAGCCTTGAGGCAGCAGATGATTTCATTGAGAAAGAAATGAGCACCTCTGGAGATGGTGGGGTGGTGTCCTGTGCTGTTCCTGGTTTTTGGGGGGCTTTGGCAGGAGGGCAGTGCTTGCCTGCTCCGTTCTGGATGTGCAGAGCAGCACCAGAGGCGTGCTGCGTTCAGGTTGGAGAAGGAAAGGTTAGAAATGTTGGAATCTCCAGCGCCAGGTGGCTGAGGAGACCTTTTCAAAGCTCAGGTTTGGCTTAAGTACTTAAGCCGAAAAACCGAGCCTAGATCTTGTTTGAAAATCCTGTTTAATGTCCTTTTCTAAATGTCAGATCCTGCTGGTAATTAACTTCATGCCTTTCACTTCTCTTGGAACCCTGTCCATGTGTCAAGCTGCTTCCTGGTGCAAATGTTTTGCAGGAATGGTGCCATAGCCACGATTTTAACTCAGACAGATGGAGAGTCTCAATAGAGCATTTTCCAGGAGGGGAGGAGCGACTTGGATCTGTTTTTCTCTGGGTCCAGAAGAGCTGGCTCCTGCTGGAGGGACCTGCTTTAGGGCCTTCTGGTGGGAGGGTTTCCCCCCTGCCCACCCAAGAGCCAGCTGGAGGTGCTCACTGCTGCTTGCTGTAGCTGCTGAGCATGGCTCCCCTCAGCCAGGAAAATCCTGTGCCAGGCACCAAATAATCCCTCTAATCCTGAAAACACACCCAGAACTCTCCTCAAATCAGGCACCAAATAATTCCTGTAACCCTGAAAACATGCCCAGAACCCTCCTCAAATCAGGCACCAAAAAATCCCTGTAATCCTGAAAACACGCCCAGAGCCCTCCTGAAATTGGGCACATACACTCCTGTGTATAAACACCTTCAAAAAAAACCCAAATAATCCCTGTAATCCTGAAAATATGCCTAGAACTCTCCTCAAATCCAACACCAAATAATCCCTGTAATCCTGAAAATACATCCAGAACCCTCCTCAAATCAGCACATGCACTCCTGTGTACAAACACATTGGAGCTCAGCCTCAGAAAAGCCAAGAGATATGTGTAAAAAAGGGATCTGTAACCCCTAATCTGCTCCACCTAAATCATCCCCGTGGCCTCCTGAATGTGCCCTGTGTTCCCTGCCCGTCCTTTCCAGCAGATCCTGGCATGATCTGTCAATATTTATTTATTTTTGGCTGCACCACCACTTGGAATAACTCCCCCCACCCCGTGCCAGTCTCCCAGCCTCGACTGGAACTTGAGTAACGATGTTGTCCCCCCAGTTTTTGGTGCCAAACCACCCTTTGATGACAGTCAGTGGAAAGATTTGAAGGTTTGGATTCACGGTGAGGATTTCTGGAGGAGGAACAGGGAGGGCTCTCAGGAAGGGCTCTGTGCCATGGGAAGAGCATGGCACGGAGCCACGCTGAGCCCAGGCTAAAAATTCCTTGGCATTTTTACTCAGGGGCTGCGGTCACTGATCCAGGGAACACTTGGAATATATAAAAACACTCGCTCAGGGCTGGAAGAGTTAAAATCGTTGCCTTTCCAGGATAATTTCTGATGTTCATTTTAATAACTCAGCAGAGGAATGGCTGTGTGCCTTTACAAAGATGGCATTTTTTGTTTTTTTTTAAGGGAAGGCAGGATAAGATGATTATGGTAAAATAAAGACCCATTCAAGGTTGAAAATATGCCCCCGCCTTTGTGGGTTTTTTATGTAGATATATGAATATATGCAAAATTATATATGAAAATATATAAAACCATATATAAAATCAGTTATATATATAAATAAATGGTAGCTATAAAATATAGGTTGTGCCTATGAGATAAAGAACCATTCAGGATGGAGAACGTTGCAGAACTATGCCCTGCCTTTTGTGGCTTTATAGAGATTTAACATATAAATCTATATTAAAATGCAATTAAATTTATATATAATATATTTTAACGTATAAATGTATGTTTATGATGTTGTTTCCCAGTGATGGACCAGTCAGTCTGTCCTGGTTTTAGGGGAATGATGTTCATTTATACCCTTGGAGAATATGCTGGGATGTATTTTTAGTGCTGTTCCTTCATTATGAAAAAAGTAGCTGGAAAAAAATCCACATTTTTATAAAAGTGCACAGCCTTTTGTACTGGAAATTGCTGACCTGACGTTCACCATCCCTCTCCACAACTTTCTCCTTTCCAAGGCCTCCCATGCTGGCTTTTTTCCTCTTATTTCCCAGAAAAAAGTTTAAAAGTCCATCCAGGTGGAACTTCATTGAGGAGTGATGTGAAGCCTTTCAGCAGCAGATGAAAAATAATTTCTTTTCATTGAAAAAGAAAAGCCATAAGCTCCAGAGAGATCCAAATCCCAGTGAATGTTCATTTTCCCCCACTGCCTTTCTTTCCTGCAAGATGATTTTCACACAGGATGCCTTTAGCAGTTTCTTTGGTGGGATGGGCCCTCTGGGAAGAAGAGGTTTTGCAGAGTTTTCAAGTATCTGAGCATGAGATTGTTATTTTCTTGATTAGGGAAAAAACCCCAAAATCATTAAAAAGAAAGGAAAAATGCATCGAGGGATGTGAATTTTACCTCATGACCCCGTGGTCGTGCTGCAGTTTAAAAACACAAATCAGGTAAAAATGACATAGTTGTTAAGATGAGAATTTTAGGTGAAGGGTTCATTTTGGATCTCTTGCCCCTCTGTGCTGTAAAAATCCTTTTTGCCTCCACTTGGAGCTTCTGCCTGTGCCGAGGGGAATTTGGTGTGGAGTGCAGGAGCAAAACACATGGCAGGAAACCACAGAGGGTGAAGCTCGTGCAGAGACCAAATCTGCAGTGCAGGACTTTGCCCTCCAAATTCTCCATCCATGAGAGCCAAACCAGAGCTGTGCTGACAAACCATGGGGGGATTTGGGGGTTGCATGCAAGTCACAGCTCTTATTATTTTGGTTTTTTGTCATCTGTGACTGCCAGAGGACAGCAGGGGAGAAGGGTTGGTGTGTCTAGGGCTGAGCACTGTGATTTTGGTCAGCCCTGTGAGCAATCCTTGCTGCTCATCCACAGCTCCCATTGTCTGTGGTGGTTGGGATGGAGGCTGAGGAGCTTCTGGAAGTCTCGGATTATTTTGTGTTCAAATCAATGCAGTTTAGCCCTTGAAGCTTCTTATCGGGAACGCTTTTGGGTGGGATGGTGATGCCATGGAATGGTGGCTCCTGGCTCCCTCTGAGCCCTTGAAAAGTGACAAAAATATCCCGAGTGATGCACATGACAGGGCAGAGCGGCTGTGGGCTCTGACGCTGGGTTTTCTCCGTCAGGGATCACGAGCCGCACTCTGCTGCCTTTGGCATCAATCCACAGCAATCCTCTTGGCTCCAAAGGAATATTCCAAAGATTCCCATGTGTCAGGCAGAACAGGGACAGGGACAGGCACAGAGGACACCAAATCAGTCCCGTGAGTCAGAGCCGGCGTGACAGAGATGACAGTGCATTTTGGGGTGCCAGCAGAAGGAATGGATGAGCCCCTGGGCTCTGAAGGATTGTGTTCCCTGACATTCCCAAATCCCCTTGGGCTGACTCCTGGAAGTCGCTCTGTCTGCTGCAAATGACCTCGTTCTTCTTGTGCCTTCTCATTGTGTTTTTAGTCCACCTCCATTTCCCAGGTTCTGTCACTGAAATGTCCCCAGGGGTCACCCCCGCTCTGAAATGTTTTCAGTGTGAGGCTTGGAGCTGTAACGTCTGCTGGGGAGAGGCTGCTTTCCTCCAGCAAACATCCACAAGAAAATTTTCCCGGTCCCTTTTCCCGGTCCCTTTTCCCGGTCCCTTTTCCCGGTCCCTTTTCCCGGTCCCTTTTCCCGGTCCCTTTTCCCGGTCCCTTTTCCCGGTCCCTTTTCCCGGTCCCTTTTCCCGGTCCCTTTTCCCGGTCCCTTTTCCCGGTCCCTTTTCCCGGTCCCTTTTCCCGGTCCCTTTTCCCGGTCCCTTTTCCCGGTCCCTTTTCCCGGTCCCTTTTCCCGGTCCCTTTTCCCGGTCCCTTTTCCCGGTCAGTTCTGTAGCATTTGATGGAATTCCGATGAAATCCAAAAGGAAGCTGTGCAGACTTCCCTTGTTCACAGCTCTTTTGAAGTGCCAAAGCCACTGAAGGAGCCCAGGGCAGCTGCACTCTGTCCCTGACCCTCCTCTGGGGATCTGCCCAGCAGGGTCTGATCAGCAGCAGCTCAGCCCAGCACGAAGGGATGCAGGTGCTGCCTTGGGCCCATGTCCATTCTCCACCTCATTTGTGTTCCTCTTAGCCCAACATGACCAGCGGTCATTTTCTGCAGAAATGGACCTTTTAATTTGCCTGACAGTGAGAGCTCTTGCTCTCTGTCTGGTTCTTTTCTTTGCTGGCTCTGGGCTTTGCTGCAGGGATGGCTTTGGGCTGTGCTGCCCGGAGGAGTCAGTAACAGCCCATGGGATCATCATGGACTGGTTTGGGTTGGAAGGACCTTAATGCTCATCCCATCCCACCCCTGCCATGGCAGGGACACCTCCTACTATCCCAGCCTGGCCTTGGGCACTGCCAGGGATCCAGGGGCAGCCACAGCTGCTCTGGGAATGCTGTCCCAGGGCCTCCCCACCCTCCCAGGGAAGGATTCCTTCCCAATATCCAATCTAACCCTCCTCTCTGTCAGTGTGAAGACATTTCTCTTCTCCTGTTGCTCCAGGCCCTTGTAAATAGTCTCTCTCCAACTTTCTTGAAGGTCACCCTTAAACCTTCTCTTTTCCAGAGAGAAATTCCCATCCCAGCTGTCCCAGACTGTGCTCCCAGCAGAGCTGCTCCATCCCTCTGCTCATCCTGGCGCTTCCTCTCTCTCACTCCTGCAGCTCCACATCTTTCCCATGCTGGGCCCAGGGCTGGGGAGGGTGTGCAGGTGAGGTCTCACCTGAGCGGGGCCGAGGGGCAGAACCTTTCAGGGTGCTGGGGATGCAGCCCAGGACGTGGGAGGTTTTTGGGTGCTGGGGCAGGTCCACCCTCACCAGCAGCACCCCCAAGTCCTTTTCCCCAGGGCTGTTCCATCTGTCCATCCCTGGATTGATCCCAGGGCTGACCCGACCCAGCACCAGCACCTGGCTTGGTTAAACTGCCCGAGACTCCCACCCCCAATCCAGGGATACTGGAGCCCCTCAGGTCCTGGCAGGACTGTCAGGATGTGTTGGAGGAGAGAGGGGCAGTGAACAGACTCCATATTCCTCAGAGGATATTTTGATTTGTGTTCCTGCACATCCAGTCTGGGATATTATTCCCTGTGGAGAGAGAGGTCATGGTTAATCAGAGGCTGAGACTGCAGGAAGTCCTCAGCAATTCCTCTCCTACCATGTTCTTTCCTGCTGTAGCTCATCCACTTCCAGACAGCCTCTGGAGAGCAGTTCAATTTTATTTCAATATAAAACTGAAATGAATGCACGCTGACAATTGGTTTTGTTTTCCTGGGAGATGGTCTGTTTATTCCAGTCACTTATTTTTTTTTCCTTTTTCTGTGTCTGTTATGGCTGACTTCCACTTCTTCCCTCCTCTCGAGCCTCAGCAGGAAGGACAACAATTGGTGACCTGGGAAATAAAAACCCCAAAGCCATTGGGTTGTGTTTGCACATCTGGAATTGGGGCTGGTTCTATGCTGGGCTGAAGGGACAGGACTGATGGAGTGACAAACATTTTGTTGTGACTGCCTAAGGAGGAGTTAAAATCTCCTGGAAATCTGGAAAGACTGGAGGGGAATCACTGTGTTCAGCCTCGGGTCAGATTTTAGGCTGAGAGCTGATATTGTGAGCGAGATTTCAACAGCTCAGGGGCTTCCAAGGATGCTGTAAAAACATGGAAGTGGCTGACCAGGGGAAATCCTTTTCCATATCATGCTTGGCCTTGACCTCCAACAGATCCTTGGGATCTGATATTTTATAAGTTTTTCAAAGCCTTTTTAGCCCTGGAAAGCCTTGGTGTATATAAGGTTTTATTGCAGAAATATCAGAAACATATTCTAAAATAATCAGTAGGGATTGGATGCCTCAATGCAGGAGCTTTGTGGTCCTAAACTGATTTTTTAAAGAGGTTTTTAACCAGGTTTTTCTCTGGCAGCTGCATTTTCTCTGCCTTGGCTGGTACATTAGGAAACTCCAGGTCTGCACATGAAAATACATTGAAAATTGTTATTCTCCTAGCAATAAGCAAGCAAGTGAAGTGGATGTTGCTCTGGGAAGGTCTGTATTTATCATTTTTTCAGTTCTTATCAGTTTGCAGCCATTTCTGGTTCTGAGATCACAAAATCATCTTGGATTTGCTCCTTTGAATTCTTTGCTGGACACAAGTTTGGGGCAAAAGTGATCTTACAAAACTCTTGAGTCTGTCATGGTGAGAGCAGCATGTGTCCAGGGAAAAGGGGAATTTTCGTGGGAGAAAATGAGCTTGAGTTCCCCAATTCCACCTGGCAGAGGTGGGATCTGGGATTTGGAAATGCAGGAGGGATTCACTGTAAGGCCTGATCTGTAGGGTTGGGGTTTTAGGAGAATTTTTAAGTGGAATGTGAGTGTTATTGGGAAAGTTCTGCAGAGCTGTGGGTTTGGGAAACCTCTGGCCAGGTGGGAGTTAAAAACAGAGTCCAGACTTCAGCACCAATGCTCTTGGGCCTCATCCCTGATATCTTTCCCCAAGTTTTAACAAAAATCAAAATATCTCACAGCACTTTGTGCCACTCCTCCCCATCCCCCTCTGCTATTTTACTACAGCAGCTAAATATTCATTATTAGCTTCCAACAGACCTTAAATAAACCAGTGACAGGTTTTTCCTTGGAAATTCTTTTCCCAATCAACTTAAAAAAAAAAAAAATTATTCTAATTTTGCAATTTTTAATGGAAAAAAGAAAGTAGCCCATGAACACCCCCATGTAAAACTAACTCAGATTCTGGCCCAGGAGCAACCACCTCTTCCTTGCTGTGTGGACAATTTCCTACATTACTTAAGTCAAGCTTTAATGCTTTTTTTCCCTTCTTATTTTGCTACAATTTTTTTTTTGACAGCAGAATTTCTGGACGTGACAGAAACCTGTCATTCTATTAAACTATAGCCCAGGATTGCAATCAAATATTTTGGGAATAGTGACTTCTAGGGAAAAAAGAATTTGATCCATTTTAGTTTGTCCTTCAGTCTTTAAAAATGATAGGTGTGCATTCTACACATTGAGTGGGCTCAGGAAAAAATATAAATATTTAGAGATTACTGTTGCTGTACAAGGTACCAAGGATTTATTTCAGCTCAGCTCCTGTAAGGAAGAACAAATAGAATTACAGAGATAATGGCTTTTGTGAATTGAAAAATGTCAAAGTGAAAGAAAGCGAATATTCGAGATATTTAGTGAGAAAATACGTTCCTTCATTTCCCTCCTCCAACAGTTGGGTTTTTGGCAAAAATAGCACCCAACATGTTTTGACTGAAATGGAAATATTTCAGTCTGGAGAGAAGTTCTTGCGACACCTCCCGGGAATTGCTGCTCGGAAACTTGGTGTCCCCAACCTGTTCCCTCTCCAGAAGGGTTCCCAGTTCCTGCCGTGTCCCTCAGAACACCCCAGGCCTCTCTCCTGGCCACGGAGAGTGTTGGATTCCCTGGGAAACGCAGTCTGGAAGGAATTTGGGACCAACACCCTCTGTGTTCTGGCACTTGGGGTAAAACTGCTCCTTCGTGGCAAGAACGGAGCTGAGCTTCCCCTTGGGCGTCAGGAGGGATTTCCTCACAGAAGGGTGGGCAGGCACTGGAATGGGCTGCCATGGAAGTGCTGGTGTCACCACCCCTGGAGGTGTCAGGATGTGGCTCTCAGTGCTCTGGTTCAGTGGACAAACTGTTGGTCAAAGGTTGGGCTCGACCTTGGAGGTGTCTTCTGATGATTCTATGAAATAGTTTTCAATCAAGAAAAAATCCCTGATCAGGTTGGTAATTTTTCCTGCTCTCTGTTGAAAGAGGACAACGTTGGTTCGGGTGAGAAGCACCACCTGGGGTGGGGAGGGTTCCTCAGGGTTTGTTTGGTGGAGATCTGCACAGTGATAAAATATATTTATCTATTTATTGGAGAATTTATGGTGAGAAGCCCCCAGGGAGATCTCATCCCATGTTCCAAAGAGACATCCTTTGAAAATGATCATGGAATCCCTGAGGTTGGAAAACACCTCTAGGATTGTGTCCAAAGATTTCCCCACCATGGCCAAACCTACCACTAAAAAATGTCCTTAAGTGTCACATGATGTGGCACCTTCTCCTCCCCCGTAACTCTCAGGTTCCACGTGGGAAACAAAACGAGGCTCTGTCATTTTTTTGGGAATGGGATGTTGGTTGTGTGGGGCTGAGAGAGATTAACCCAATCCGTGCAGCCTCCCCTCAGGAAGGAGAGCTGAGGGCACACCCAGGTGTCACCTTCTGCAGATGTCCCCTTGGAAGGGACGCAGGAATGTCTAGGAATGTTGTGCTGGTGCCATTTCCACGAGGATCGTGCTGTGAAGGTGGAACAGGCAGCTCCTGGGAGGGCTGGGAGAGCCCTTTGAACCCAGAAGATTTGAGGGTCATCCCTGAGCTTTGAGGGCCATAACTTGTTGCTCTGATTTTCTGATATTCATAGAGATCCGCAGAAGCTCGCAGGGAAGTCAGGCAGGCAGCACACAAGATGGCGAAAAGAGAGAGTTTATTTACAAGAACTTCTTTATATATTAATTAAGAATCGAATAATTATTGGTCGATAGTTTTTCCACCCCTATAACGATTGGTTACAACTCTAGAACATCCAGTACCAAAACAAAGAGATTAGAAAGCACAAGAATGCAACTTATCTCTGTTCTCCATGAGAAAGAAGAGAAAGATTTTAAAACAATGCAACTACAATAACTCTCGACCTTCCCAAGGAGCCACCAAAGCTGGCCTTCAGCAAGAGATCTGGGGGGAATTGAGGTGCTGGGTGTCCTCCGAATCCCACCACATATCCCAGCACCCCCTTGAGTATCTGAGGGATGAACCTCTGCTTCCTCCCAGTCCATCTCTTGTTCCTCAAGCCCAGCCTGGACCTCAGTCCTGAGCCAACGCTGCTTCCAGGGGATGAACCCCACTTTGGATCAGGCTCTCCACGGCCAGCCCAGTGCCCGGCTTTGGGAATCTTCCATGGCCCAGCCAGAGCCACATTTCTTTGGGTTTGAGCTCCTGGGTGCATTTCCCTCCCATTCCAGCTCGGTTGCTGACATTTCTGGCAGGCACCACCACAGTGGTTTGGATGGAAGCTCCCTGCTGGGGGAGGCTTATAGAATTGCTGTTGTTGAATCTGGGAAATAAGTCCTGAGTTCTGCAGCACAGGTCCTCTCTGAGGGGTGGGACTGGAGCTGCAGGGCTCCTGCTCTCTGTGGAACGGCCAGGTGAGCCTGTGGGTGGCATTGAAGGAGTTGTGCTTGCTCCAGCACAGCAATTTTGGACAGGTGAAGGTGTCCAGATCCTCAATCCCAGCTTGGTCCAATGGTTAGTGCCTAAAAGGAGGAACCTCATGTTGGAATCAGCAGTTTGTGGCGGCTCTGAGCCTGGGGACACTTTGGGGTGCTGTACTACCTGGTGACACTTTGCGTGATGCTTTGGGGTGCTGTTCTGCTTGGTGACACTTTGGGTGACACTTTGGGGTGCTGTACCACCTGGTGACACTTTGGGTGACACTTTGGCGTGCTGTACCACCTGGTGACACTTTGGGTGACACTTTGGCGTGCTGTACCACCTGGTGACACTTTGGGTGACACTTTGGGGTGCTGTACTACCTGGTGACACTTTGGGTGACACTTTGGGGTGCTGTATGACCTGACCTTTGTGCATTTTAGCAAATCTTTGGGTTCAGGAGGAGGCTTGTAGCACACCTGAAGTGTCTGGGATCCCCTACTCAGCCCCAGTTCTCCCTGCAGAGCAGGAATCATCTTTGATTCAGCCAAATTGCTGATGTGCTTGGAGAAATGTCCCCAAAAACACTGGGGGGTCTTTGAGGAGAGGGGATTTCCAGAAAAGCATCCTGACTTCAGATCTGGGAGCAAGGGAGCAATCCAGGCTTTCCTTTAGGGCTCAGCTGAGGCTCTGCTGTGCATCAAATCTCGGTGATTTATTTATTTCTCTTTTCTGAGCGTGTCCTGTGGTGCAGGGATCCCCATTCAGGACAGCCAGGCTGACAGACTCCAGGGAAAAGGAATGGGGACAACTATCATAAAGGGGAAAAAAGTAGACCTAAATATTTAATTAATTTCCAAGTAAGCTTGGCAGAAATGAGGTTTTTATTTACATGCATATTGCAAATACATTATAAATAGTACGCAGCTTATAAATGCCATGATATGTAAATAGAAATCTTGTTTATTTTGCTAAAACTGCATTTATCTATTTTATGTGTGGGTATTAAATAGCGGTGGTGGGAAAAGCATGAATTTAAAGGGAATTAAAAGGAAAGGGAACAACGAGAGCTGCATGGATAAAGTGTGACGGGGCCGCAGCCTCCTGGGAGGGATGTCTCCATTTCCCTGCAAGCCTAAACAAACTCCATGACACTAATGTGCTGCCTTCACTTATTAATCCCCTGATCTATTTATTAATTGATTGCTTTGCTGACTTGTTCTCTTTTATTCTTTTTGTTCCTCTGCCTGCAGTAAAGAGTACCCAGTTGTTCCCAGGAGCACAGTGAGACAAAAAGTGTCCTCGAATCACAGCCCCTTCAGCGGTGAGAGCAGGGTCCTCTCCAGCTCCTCCAACCTGGGCTCGCAGTACCAGTGTGAGAATGGCGTGTCCAGCACCTCCCAGGACCTGCTGCCTCCTGCCAACCCCTACCCCATCTCCCAGGAGCACGGCCAGATCTACCACTGCACCAAGAGAAAAGGTCAGAGCCCGGCTGCTGCCCATGCCCTGCTGTTGTTTCCTGGGGTTTCCCCACTCCCGCAGCCCCAGGGGTAATTGCCTTTGTGGGTAGAAAAACGTTGACATGAAAGAAAGAGAATATTTCAGATATTTAGTGAGAAAATACTTTCCTTCATCTCCCTCCACCAATAGCTGATTTTTGGGCAAAAAAAGCACCCAACAAACGATGCTGTGAGGGATGAGGGTCGTGGGCAGGGCAGCTCCAAAATCCCATCTCTGCTGGGCTGGGAATGTGCTGTTTGGAGGGCTGGCAGTGCCTTTCACCCACGGTGAATCCACATTTGAACAGATAGCTGCTGCTGGAGATAAAGATGGCTTATCTGCAGCCCCTCAGACAGGGTTAATCTCCCAGTGGACATACCCTGACAGTTTGCATTTTGCCCCGTTTTGGACTCAGGGCTGTCTCACGGTTGGGACACAGTTTTATTCAGACTAACGCAGGGTGCCTGGGATTGAAACCCTTGATATTCCTGTTCCTTCCCTTCTGCTGCCACTGAGCTGCTGTGACAGAGCTTTTAGGATCCAACTCTGAGGGTTTTCCACTGCCTGCTCTGCTCATCGCGGTGTGAAGAACCCCTGATAGTGATGAGAGAATTGTTTGGGGCAGGAGTGAGTGATTTGCAGTTTATCCTTTCCTCTCCCAGAGCAATGGCAATGCTTAGATGCAGCACCACTTGTAGGAGCGAGATAGCAAAAGCTTTATGGCTGTTTTACACCAGACATTTGGGAAAAAATAGGGGATTTTCAGGGCTGGATGCAACCAGGGGTGGGCAGGAGTTGGTTTCTGCCAGTCCCATTCCCTCTCTGGATTTACTCTATGGAAAAGCTCCCAGAAGGCAGCAAGCACCGTGGCACTGAGTGCACCAGGAATTTCTCCCCACAGCAGATCCCTGCATGGCCCTATCAGTCAGACATGTCATTATTTTTAGCAACATAACCCCCGGAGCACTGGGATGTGCAGACACAGAGTCTAAGGTGGGGAACACTGGGAAGTGTTGGCAGAGGAGGCAGGAGGGCTCTGGAAATCTCTCCCATGCCCTTGGTGAATCCCCTAAACTTTGTAGGAGCACGTGTGTTGTGTACAGGTCTGTGTGCAATGTAAAAAAAACCTGAGAAATCCTAACATTTTCCTGGGATTGAGGTGAACAGTGGAAAACCGTTTACCATGGCATTTTTTTGGCATTTTTTGCCCCCTCCAGCTGAGCAGGTGTTCCTTGTTGTCACCTAGAATGTGTCAGAGCTGGGATTGGAAATGGCGACGCTGGCCTTGAGCTGGGAACAAGGAGATGGAGTGGCCCCCCAAAGGGTCAGGGCTGGGGTGCATGACCTGTTTTACCCCTGTACCGCTGTGGGTGTGGGGTGCTGGGGCGCTGCCAAGTCCCACTGAAGGCGCTGGAAGGTCCCACTTGGCATCCCCAACCTGTGATCCCCGATCCGTGCCGGGAGCCGCAGCTCCGCGAGCCCTTCCCCATCTCCTCTGTCCTGAGGCTGAGCTCTCACCTCTCCTCTCCCCCCTTTGCCAAACGCAACCAAAACTTGCTGTCCCAAATGGCGACAGTCCCTGCCTGCGGCGTGTCCCTGCCCCGCGGGGCAATTCATCATTCTGCTCCGAGCTGGAACGCGATAAGGAATCAGCAGAGGTTTCCTTCCAGTTTTGGGATTCCCGCTAAGTGCCGTCTCCTTGGGTGGTTTCCCTCAATCCCCCAATTATCTCACTTCCTCTTATTGTCACAAAAGACACGACTATCTGCCCTGGAATAAAGCCCTCCCGGCCCCTCTTGGCCCGCGTGGCCCTCGCGACAGCGCAGGGGACGGGCCGGGGTGGCTTTGTCTGCGGGGCTGATGGCCCCTCGTTATCTCTGCGATGGCTGGAGTGGCACAAGCAGTTAAGGGCCTTTTATCAAAGCCGCCAAACGCTTTAATCAAAGCGGAGCAGCGTCCTGCCCGATACCGGCGGCTTCTTCCCTGAGCTCGGGCGTCCCCAGCCTCTGCTGCGCTCCCCGCGCCGCCTTTCCTCCCTCCCCGAGCCTTCGGGAAATGGGAAACAGCCACCGGAGCTCAGAGGGAGAGAAACACAAAGTTAATGGGAACCAGAGAGCCGGCCCGAGCTGCCAAGCAGCTCTTTGCGAAGGGAAATTAATTAAAAGGGAAAAAATAAAGGCACTAGGGATCAGCAGTTCGGTTCGGATAAATCAGAGCGCGATCCAAGGTTTCATGTCGCTGAGCACGGCGCTTCCTTCCAGCAGCAGCAAAGATCTTTGTTGGACATGGGAAATAAGCCCATGGATAATATTCCTCTGTTCTTGCTGTTCCAGCCTCGTTGCTGAGCTCTCCCTCACAGCTCTATTTCCTACATTTCTGCATAACTTACCAAGTCTCACCACCTCAGAAAACCCGAAAGCAAGAGTGTGTTTGTTCCCATTGCCCCTCTGTCCATTCTCTGGACTGGAAATCCCATTGACTGTGTTGGATTATCCACTCCCCAAGCACGGACTCCTCCTCAGGCAGTTTAGGATTTATCCCAAGAGGATTATTTCCTTTCCCAAGGCCGTGGTTAGGGGTAAGTGCTCTCGGGGGCAGAGGGCAGGTCAGCTGGGTTTGAGAGCAGCTGCTGTCTGCATCTTCTGGGGTGAATTCCACCACTTTTCTGAGGCTGGCTCCTTCCAGCTTTGACATCTCCTGATGTTTCTCTGCCTCCTTTCTAATCAGGGTCAAGCCTTGGTTTAGGCTCAGCTGGGAGCAGGTCTGTGTTCACACAGCCCAGAGGAGCCTTATCCAACTTGTGCTTTCCTGGTGACCTAGGACAAGGATTATTCTCCGTGGTCCCAGTGTTGTTCTTAGCTGTCAAGGCAAGATGGATTCCCTGTGGAGATCTGATATGGAATCACATTAGGGGAGAGCAGCAGGGCTGCCAGGAAAGGTTATCTCTGAAGGCTCCCCTGCTCCAGGGAGGTGATGCTCTCCTGGCTGAGGAAGGAAGGAAGGACACATCCGAGAGCTCCCAGTCTGGCCATTCCTGGTGCACAGGTGGGAGGGCAGGCTCACAGCATTGGGAACGACCCCGTGGGCTGCTATGGGGTCACTGTTCCAGGCAAGGATCAACCTGCCTGGGATCCCAGCTCCACACTGGGACTGCTGATGGCATGTGGCAAAGTTGCCGGTCCTGAGGATGCATTAAATCCAATCCTGTATCTTACTGAGGATGCATCAGCTCCAATCCTCTATCTTACTGAGGATGCACTAACTCCAATCCTGTATCTTACTGAGGATGGATTAACTCCAGTCCTGTATCTTACTGAGGATGGGTTAGCTCCAGTCCTCTATCTTACTGAGGATGGGTTAGTTCCAATCCTGTATCTTACTGAGGATGGGTTAGCTCCAATCCTCTATCTTACTGAGGATGGGTTATCTCCAATCCTGTATCTTACTGAGGATGCATCAACTCCAGTCCTGTATCTTACTGAGGATGGGTTAGCTCCAATCCTGTATCTTACTGAGGATGGGTTAATTCCAATCCTGTATCTTACTGAGGATGCATCAACTCCAGTCCTGTATCTTACTGAGGATGGGTTAACTCCAATCCTCTATCTTACTGAGGATGCACTAACTCCAGTCCTGCATCTTACTGAGGATGGGTTAGCTCCAATCCTCTATCTTACTGAGGATGGGTTAGCTCCAATCCTGCATCTTTCCAAGGAGTGGCCTTGGTTCTCTGTGTGGATTTTTATACTGAAACAAAGAGCAGTTGGAGCTTTGTCTTTTTTCTGGTTGCTCTCCACCTCTCCCTCTGCGGTTGTTGTGTTTGGAGAAGCCCAAAGGTCTCACCAGCAGGCAGCTGGGATTGTGTCTCATTCAGCCCCACATCCCAGTTAGGATACTGGGGCTTGTTTTCCCTTCTATTATTCTCCCTCTCAGATATCCTGTGGACAAAAGAGTCATCCTGCTAAACCTCTGCTCCCTCCCAGCCTTACACAATCCCAACCACTTGGCAGATTTCTGGGATGCTTGCGATGCTGAGCAGGAGGCAACTGGAACAGGCTCTCCCTGGGGAGGTTATAAAAGTTGTTAAGTTGGCACTCTGAGGGAGAAGAGGGAAGTGGCAGAATCCACTGGCTCCAACCAGTGAGGACCGTGTCCTTCAGGCCTCTAACGTGGCCACAGCCCTGGGGAAGGATTGATCTTCCATCTCCTTCCTGCCCTGATGAGGTCTGGGGCAGGTATAGTGATGCCTTCCCACCTTCTCCTCAAGCACAGGCACCTCTTTGTTGACTGATCTGACTCCTCCCACATCCCACCAGCTTTGTTCTTCCACCCAAAGGATCTGTAGGACAAAATCCAGGCATGGGATGTCTCCTTGGAGGACATGATGCTCATCCTTCTGATGTCTGGAGATGCAAGGAGCTGGCTGAGGTTCAGCTGCAGCTGTTTGCAGCTGGGTGTTTGCAGCAGTGGCTGTGGGACCCTCAGGGTGAGGAAGGGACTCCCTGAATGCTGGGGAGGTGTTTGGGGGGCTGGGGTGCCCCTAGTTTTTGCAGCACCGCGGTTTCAGCAGCTTCATGTCCCTAAAGAGGAAGGGCTGAGGGAGCTGGGCCTGACCGAGAGGGGACCCCATCGCTGTCTCTCAGTGCCAGGGAGGTGCCAGAGGAGGTGCCAGGCTCTGCTCCGTGGGTCCCAGCAATGGCAGAATGGGCAGGAACGGAACTGAGGAAGTTTCTCCTAAACATCAGGAAGAACTTCCCTGTGCAGTGACCGAGCACTGGCCAGGCTGCCCAGAGAGGCTGTGGAGTCTCCTCAGTGGAGATATTCCAGAATTTTCTGGACACAGTCCCGTGCTGTGTGCCCTGGGACGGCCCTGCTGGAGCAGGGAGGTTGGATCCAAGATCCCAGTGCGGTCCCTTCAGCCTGACCCATTCCGTGATCCCACTCTCCCATCAGAGGTGCCCCCTGTGCTTCTGCAGGCGCTGCTGGCAATTTGCTGCCTCTGGGCAAGATTCCAGCTTTTGGGGTTGGATTCTCCCTGCCCCACAGCCCTTTAGGTCATGTTCCTATAATACAACACAGCCACATCACAGTGGCATAGCTGGAATGTGTCTTAGGTTCCTGTCCTAGGATTTAGGGCTTATTTTCCCTTTGGAGAGGTTCATTTTGATTGAATTTGTCTTGTTCTTTCCTTCTTGGACAACCTTTGTCCCTCTTGCACTCTGGTGTTGGCTCTTCAGATGCCAGATCCATGCTGGAATCCAGACTGGATTAAACAACAGAGTTAGTGCTAATCACCCATTGTGTCTCCCTCACAAAGTCAGGATGAATCTCCTGTAATGCCCTGGAATTGTGGGGGAGCTCTGGAAACCAAACCAGTCGTGTCCCATTCTTCATTGTCTTCCATCCCGGGGAGCTGAGTGCCACGAATGGGAGAGGAGGGCCCAGTGCACCCTGAATTCCAGAGCCTTTCCGTGTTTGCATCTCATCCTACATGGCCCTAATCTTGGAATTGGGAAAATTCCATTTCCAAAGCCTCTCGTGTGGTATTTACAGCCCAGCTGGAAGTAGTAAATAGCGGAAATCTTGGAAGCGCTCACGCTCTCGCTCCTGCATTAGATAGATCATCAAATTCCTTGTGGGGGAGCCAGCTTCCACCCCATTCCTCAGGCTCCCTTTTCCTTGGATTCTCTCTGGAGCAGCTTCTCCCCAGCGCTGGCAGCTTCCCCTGCTTGGCAACACCTCCTGAACGTGGAGGTTTGTGCAGGATCGAGGGGCTGCTCCCCAGGGCTGATCACCACCCTTGGCTTCCAAGAACAGCAGCAGCAGTGGAGGATGGCCAGGATAACCCCCAGGGTGGCCAGGATAGACCCCAGGATGGCCAGGATAGACCCCAGGATGGCCAGGATAGACCCCAGGATGGCCAAGGTAACCCTCAGGATGGCCAGGGTAACCTCCAGGATGGCCAGGGTAACCCCCAGGATGGCCAGGATAACCCCCAGGATGGCCAGGATAACTCCAGGATGGCCAGGGTAACCCCCAGGATGGCCAGGACAACCCCCAGGATGGCTAGAATAACACCCAGGATGGTTAGAATAACCCCCAGGATGGCTAAAATAACCCCAAGGATGGCCAGGATAACCCCAGAATGGCCAGGATAACCCCCAGGATGGCTAGAATAACTCCCAGGATGGCCAGGGTAACCCCCAGGATGGCCAGGATAACCCCCAGGATGGCCAGGACAACCCCCAGGATGGCCAGGATAACCCCAGGATGGCTAAAATAACCCCAAGGATGGCCAGGATAACTCCAGGATGGCCAGGGTAACCCGAGCATAACCAGCATAACCCCCAGGCTGGCCAGCATGACCCCCAGATGGGCAGGATAGCCCCCAGGATGGCTAGAATAACCCCCAGGATGGCCAGGACAACCCCCATAATGGCCAGGATAACCCCCATAATGGCCAGGATAACCCCCAGAATGGTCAGGACAACCCCCAGGGTGGCCAGGATAGACCCCAGGATGGCTAAAATAACCCCCAGGATGGCTAGAATAACCCCAGGATGGCCAGCATAACCCCAGGATGGCCAGGGTAACCCTCAAGATAGTTAGAATAACCCCCAGGATGGCCAGGATAACCCTCAGGATGGCTAAAATAACCAGCATAACCCGCCAGGATGGCCAGAATAACCCCCAGGATGGCAAACAACTCCTCCAAGGGCCCAGTGGCACCTGGAAAAGGACAAGGAGCTGCCATCAGAGAACCAAAATCAAGAACCAAACCTCGAGCAGGCAGTTCAATATCTCCTCTGCCCTGCTTCCATTGATGTTAAGGAGGTGACAGAACCTTCAGGACAGGATTGAGAGAGATTACAGAAGGACAGAGGGCACCTCTGGGGTTTGCACTGAAATCCTGCTTGGCTTTGTTTTTCTCTCTTGACTCGTGGTGGATTTTGGAAGCAGTTTTGTGACATGGAGGCTCTGCCCGGCACAGAAATGTCTGGGCTAAATGGAAAAATCAGCAAGCTCAGGTTGTAAGTCAGGCAGCTTTACACAACGGAAAAACAGAGCTCGACTGGTTTGTGTTGTAGATTTAAAAAAATCAAAATAAAATAAACAGTCAAACCCCAAGCCAATGATTTCTGGTGCCAGCAGAGTGATGCGGTTTAATGCTGAAAACTTTATTAGCAGAACAATGCTGCATTTTACAAGACATTGTTTTTCCACCCCAGTGTTCTTATTACTCAGCGGTGGGTTAGGAATCCCAAATTTTTACACTGTCCATAAAAGCTCCAGCTCAGGCTGTGCTTCCAGATGTCCCTCCTGTCATGGAGCTGGGATCAGGGCAGAGGCTGGACCTGTGCTCCCAGCTCTTGGCTTTCAGGGGACTCCCTCCTCTCCTGCTGCTGTTGACGCTGGACCTGAGCAGGGTGAGGAAGTGACACATTCCTGCATCTCCCTGCTTCTTGGTTTAAAAATGGGATGGAATCGCTCCTTTATCCCATCCTGCCTCCCAGCCCAGCTCACAGGGCAGGCCGAGGAGGGAGATGAGTTGATTGTCAGGGCTCTGAAGGAGCCAGGCTTGGATGTTGTCAGGAAGAAAGACTGGGATGGGATTGTGCCTTTCCTGCTGAATTTCTGCTTTTCCAAACCCCAAGGCTGCTGTGGGAATGTCCCCACGCTGTGTCCCTCACTACCTGCCCTTTGTGGGGTTGTTGGACCAAGATGGACAGCAGCAATTCCAGCTGGACTTGGAAGACCCCCGGGTGGGAAAAATGGGTTATTTTTACACGCAGAGAGGGTGCAGCTTCCAGGAGAGCCCTGCTCAGAGCAGTAAGGTGCACGTGTGAGTTTAGAGGAAACAAAAGGTGCCTGCTCTGCCCACCTGCCCCTCCTGAAGGAGGGACATGGGCATTCCCCTTGGAGCAGCCTGGCACCAACACCTGTGCCTCTCGTGGGGCAGCTGCTCTCAATCATCCTTTCCATGAATTTTTTTTTTTTTTTAAAATCTCCTTTGTATTTTGGGGGTGAAAAAAACTACAGCCCAAAACATGTTGGTCAGGAAAGATTGTAAAGGGCAACTTGTTTCAAATTTCTTTCAAATTTGACCCCTGCTCGAAGGGTGCAGCCAGGAGGGCTTTAACCCTGTGGGATGTTTTCCTGCCTGCACCAGAAATTTGGTTTTTGAAGCAGCAGCAAAGTTAATCCGTGTCACAACAAGCTCCCCTTCCCCTTGCCACGCTGTCCTTAAAATCTCTTGGTGAAGTGCTCATCCCTGGGAATTTTGCCATCCATTCCAGCAGAGCTGGATTTCATTTGATGATCCTGCAAATGAATAAATAAGTGCACATTCATTTATTCATTTGCCTTCACCCTGGGGATTTCACCTAAATTGTTTATCTCCTTCCCTCTGCTGGCCTTGGGACGCTGCAGGAAACAAAGAGCTCTGCAAGATGTGCCTTGTTGTTCCTAGCTGTGAAATTTACTTTTCTCCTTTGTTCCCCTTGGCTCCAGCACACGGCCCTGGGTGGATTTATGTGCCCGCAGCCCTGGGTGGATTTATGTGCCCAGCTGCCTTGGCACAGCTGAAGGCTGGCGCTGTCAAACTCCAAATCTGAGTGTCCCAACCATGCCATGGCTGCTGCTCTCCTGGGAGGATTTTTATTGTGATCTCCATTTCTGTCTCTTTTTACCATGGAAATGTGTCGTTGTCAAGGATTTGAGTTGATAGCATCAGCTGGGAGTGGGGACGCTGCTCGGTGCAGAGGTCACAGGCAGATGTAATTCCTCAGGTGAAAGTGGCAGCAGGAAGGAGAAGGGAAAAAGCAGAAAGAGTGTATGGGGGGGATCAGCAAGCAGGAGAACCTCAGGGTCCCTCCAGCCTCTGGATTTTCCTCCCAGAGCTCTTGGCTAGTCCCTTCCCTGCTCCATCAGAGAGGGCCAAGCGCAAGGCTCGTTTTCCACAGCTCAGATTGAGATCAATTCCGAGGAAAAGATGGGGATTTGCACCGAGATAACCGAGAAGTGCTGAGTGCAGAGAGGGAGGTTCAGCCCAGGGCACATCCTCATTGCTGCCTACTGCTGCTTTCAGTTGGTTTTAGAATTATGGGGCAGACAGGGTTAAAAGGGTTTTACCTCGGTGTTTAATAGGATCCCGGGGCACAGCTCTTCCAGGTGGAACACGCCCAGGTGCACACACTGTATAACGCAGGTACAGTTTTTATGGGCTTTGCAAATTAGCATATCTGTCTAGAATCCCCCAGTAAGAAACTTAATAAATGAAGTAATGTTCCTCTGTTATAAAGAAATTTCTTCCAGTTGAGGCTAGAGTCCAGTTTACAAAAGATGTTCCAGAGAGAAGATTTCAGCCAAGGTTAAAACCTCAAGTTTTTTGATAGGATAGGGCTCTCCAGCCTTTTACTATGAATTTGTTCTTTCTGCCTTGCAGAACCCCAAAATGAAGTTAGAATATCAGACTGCAAAAATTCCAAGTATGCAGGTTAAGGGTATAGAGGATACAGAGGATATATAGGAGATATAAAAAATGTATCAAAGGATATATAAAAAAGACAAAAATCATCAGGCATCACTACTGTAACGGATGAACAAGAATTCCCCGTAGCAGTCATATAGCCAAAGTGCTTTACTGCAAAAATGCAGGGTTCCTAAACAGTCAGCGTGTTCTAAGTTTCCATTCTTGTGAGGCACAACAAACACGTCTAACCAACCACCACAGACCACAATAGGAACACACGTTAGGTATAACCAACCACCAACACCACGGTGTGAGCACTCATTGGTTCTGTCAATTGTTTCCCAATTCTGTAATTTGTTTTTCACCTCTAGTTTAGCTGAGTCATTCCCAGAATGCTTTTCTAGTTAGCCAAAGTAACAGAAGTGAGCAAGGATTCTACAAGGGTGATAAGGCCCTCATTTTGTGAGGTTGTTCTGAGGCCTAAAGCAGGGTGACCTGTAACAGAGGCCAAGACAAAGTCAGGAGAGTAAAAAGAGGACAAATTTATTAAAGATCTTTAGGTACATCCAGGCAAACAAAGCCCCCTCGTGAGGCCATACCCAAAATGGGCACTGGGTCACAAGCTCCTCACCTTTTATAAGTTCTGTGCCATTAGCACGTTGGCCCTTAATTCTCCAATCACACCTTTAGGTGATGATGTTCACCACCCCAGGCCTGCTCCCCCCAATCCACTGTTTACATATTTTTGGGCTCTAGGGCAACAAATGTGTCCCTGGATTTCCATTTGGTGGAATTGTTTTGGCTGAAGGTGCTGGGGGCAGAGGCTTTAGCTTTTTATATGCAGCCCAGAACTACACCAAAACTACAGACACACAAAACACAAAACCAACAAATCCTCAAGGCTCTTACCCACAACACACTACCAGACCTTTTCTCTCCCAACAGACGAGGAATGTTCCACCACCGAGCATCCCTACAAGAAGCCCTACATGGAAACGTCCCCGGCGGACGAGGACCCTTTCTACCGGCCCAGCTTCCCGCAGCAGCAGGGGCTGCCCTCGGCCTACCGGACTGAGTCGGCGCAGCGCCAGGCCTGCATGTACGCCAGCTCGGCGCCGCCCGCGGAGCCCGTGCCCAGCCTGGAGGACATCAGCTGTAACACGTGGCCCAGCGTGCCCTCGTACAGCAGTTGCACAGTGTCTGCCATGCAGCCCATGGACAGGTTACCCTACCAGCATTTCTCTGCCCACTTCACCTCGGGGCCGCTGGTGCCTCGCCTGGGCAGCGTGGCCAACCACACGTCGCCCCAAATCGGCGACACCCACGGCATGTTCCAGCACCAAAGCTCGCACCAGCCCATCGTGCGGCAGTGCGGACCTCAGACGGGCATCCAGTCCCCTCCCGGCGGCCTGCAGCCCGCGGAATTCCTCTATTCCCACGGCGTGCCCCGAACCCTGTCCCCACACCAGTACCACTCGGTGCACGGCGTGGGCATGGTGCCAGAGTGGAGCGAGAACAGCTAACCAGGGGGGCGGGGAAGCACCGGAGCCACGGGAAAATGCCGGAAAATGGGAGAAGGAAAGGAAAAGAACCCCCGTGTCGATAGCAAAGCGTTTGGCGAGACTCCTTGAAGTGAATGTTCACCCACGGCACTCAAGAGGGACGGACGGACTGAAAGCACGGCCTCGCTGGGACTCGCCCCGACCCCCTTTTGTTTTTTTGGGTTTCAAAAGAAAAGCCGACAGCCCAGCACATCTCTCCCCCTCCACGGTCCCCCCCAGTTTGTGTTGCTGCCACCACCCTCATTTCCCCCCTGCCCTCCTGCTCTTTTTGTTCTCCAAGGGACACCAACCTCCTGCTGCCTTTCTCACCACGGTCAGAATGCTTGAACGAGAACAATTAGGATGTTACTTTTTTTTTTTTTTTTTTTTTGTGGTGTTGATGTTGACAATGTTATATAATAAATAATAATATATATATTTTTTTCTTTCCATTTTCTCAGAAAGAAAAAAAAAAAAGAAAGAAAAAGCCACCAGCCCTTTTTTACCAAGGGTGGATTTTGGAGTGGTGCTTTTTTTTTTTTTTTTTTTTTTTAAATTAGTGTTATCTTTGTTACTTTTCAACAGAAAGAGGTACTGAGAACCCCCAAATAAATCAATCCAGTACCTACCTCGCCCAGGCATTGTACCAAGAGTGAAATTGCTCCCACAGGGAGCTGTTTTTCCTTACATATCCCCCCAAATTCTCTGCAGGAACCATCCCATAAACCATTCCCTCACCTCCTTTCCCACTTGTCATTCTCTCGCTCCTCTTTCCTTCCCATCTCCTGCTCTTTCCCAGTCCCTCAGCTGTCTGTGACGGAAGCGTGGGGTTCTTTCCAAGCCTGCAAGCATCCACAGCTTGACTCCTGCTGGATTTGTAGCAGCATGTGGAAAGTCAGGCTCTGAGCCAGCTGGAGATGAGGGAGAGGATGCAAACACCGAGAGGAAAAAGTTTGCTCATAAAAATGACGATGAGGCTTGTTTGCGATCCTGGGCTTTCATTTTCTCCTCTCCAAAAGAAAAAGAAAAAAAAAAAAAGGGATATCAGTGTGGGTATGTGAAGTGAGCTGTTCAATAAATGTGTTTAAAAGGGGCAGAAAATGATCATGAGAGGCTGGGAGTGGTGGAGGCAAAAAGAGAAGGAAAAGCAAATATGTGCAAGGAAAAATGTCTACTGCAGAACTTTTCAGGTGTAAAATTTCCTGGTCCTATTTATTTATACGTGGGAGTTCCAATAACTCCGAGGATGTCACAAAAGCAGCTGATTCCAAGAGGTTCAAATTTTTATTGAAATGGAAGTTTGCTTTCTTTTCTTCTTTTTTTTTTTTTCTCTCCAAGCTGTGCACACTCTATATAATTTACATATATTTTTAATTAAAAGTAATTCTAATGAACAAAAGAGGTATACCTGTGTGTCAGCCACTGGGAATGGGGGTGGGAATGCTGATGTGGGAGGGAATATGGACAGGTATCCAAAGCCATGGAGCCAAGGAGAAAAAATCATCCCTACCTAGCTACAATATCCCATTTTTGTGCCAATTTATGGCTAACAAATCCCACACACTCTCAATGGCAAGGGAGTGCCCGGCGATTTTTAAGGTATTTTTGGTTTCGGGGTGGTTGGTTTTACTTGATTTTTTTTTCTACTTGATGCCGATAATTAAATTTTTATTCATTTCTCCTGTCGCAGAGGAGGTGCAACATCACAGAGGCGAAGATGGGGATGGGCTGAGCTGGAGCTGAGTTTGGGGCTGTGACTTTCTTTGCTCCAGAACTGCCTGGGTTTCCCATCAAGATTTAAAAGTGCCCTTGGTGAGTGCTGGGGTGGCACTGGGGAGCCCTGCTGGAGGTGGAGCTGTCCCCATGGCATTGAACACGGGGTGGCACTGGGATCCCTGCTGGAGGTGGAGCTGTCCCTGTGGAATTGAACATGGGGTGGCACTGGGATCCCTGCTGGAGGTGGAGCTGTCCCCATGGCATTGAACATGGGGTGGCACTGGGATCCCTGCTGGAGGTGGAGCTGTCCCCATGGCATTGACCATGGGGTGGCACTGGGATCCCTGCTGGAGGTGCAGCTGTCCCCATGGCATTGAACATGGGGTGGCACTGGGATCCCTGCTGGAGGTGGAGCTGTCCCCATGGCATTGACCATGGGGTGGCACTGGGATCCCTGCTGGAGGTGCAGCTGTCCCATGGAATTGAACATGGGGTGGCACTGGGGAAGCCCAGCTGGAGGTGGAACTGTCCCGTGGAATTGACCATGGGGTGGCACTGGGAAGCTCAGCTGGAGATGGAGCTGTCCCCATGGAATTGACCATGGGGTGGCACTGGGATCCCTGCTGGAGGTGGAGCTGTGGCACTGGGATCCCTGCTGGAGGTGGAGCTGTCCCCATGGAACTGAACATGGGGTGGCACTGGGATCCCTGCTGGAGGTGGAGCTGTCCCCATGGAATTGAACATGGGGTGGCACTGGGATCCCTGCTGGAGGTGGAGCTGTCCCCATGGCATTGAACATGCGGTGGCATTGAGATCCCTGCTGGAGGTGGAGCTGTGGCACTGGGATCCCTGCTGGAGATGGAGCTGTCCCCATGGAATTGAACACGGGGTGGCACTGGGATCCCTGCTGGAGATGGAGCTGTCCCCATGGAACTGAGCTTGGTGGGAGGTGTTTGGCCCAGGGGAGGTGTGGGGTTGTGTCCCAGCCTCGGCAGAGGAGGGGAGATGTTTGGGAACTGGAAACCAGGTGGGAAAATCCCGAGAAATGAAGACTTTGCGATTGAGGAGCCCAACAGCTTTTCCAGCCTCGTGCTTGCGAAACATTTCCTGATTTTTGGGTTAGGCACAGCCAAGCTGTGATGCTGGAGCTCATTTTGGGGATCAACAACATTTGTGGGTGGAAGGAGACGCAGGCACCACATGTGGGGCGTGGCTGGGGCCTCAGTTTTTGCAAAGCTTTTTGTCTGCATGGAGCCACTCCCAGGGATTCCCCCAAAGGTCGCATTAGGTCACACAGGGAGCCTCCACCACATGCAGTGGTCCCAGACTGAGGAGGGAATTGCATTTGGAGTTCAGGAACACAACAATTACGGTGTATTTAGCACCAGTTACATTGGGATAACTTCTCAGTTATCAGTGTGATAACAAAGCTTTTTTACAGCTTCATTATCCCACTGCTGACCCCGGAATCACCCAATCCCCGCCTGGCAATTCCCATGGAATTAGATGGGCAGTGGTTCCTCTGGAACTGACTCATTTCTCCCCAGAAATGTGTGCCAGGCATCTCCAAGGGGAATAAGGCAAACAAAACTCCCATGGAAAATGACTTCTTGGAAAGCCTCGAGCTTCCAGCTCCGCTCGTTTCCCCAGAGCTCCTCGGGTTTGGGCTGTGGCTCTTTGGGGTTATGTGAGACCCTCGGCTGGGGTCTGTGATGGGTTTTGGGGCTGGAAAAGCAGGAAGATCCCTGAGGATACAGCCCTGTGGAGCCACACTGGCGTGGGGAGCAGGGAGGCCATTGGTGGCAGAAGGATGGACCTGTCACTGCAGCAAAATCCAGCATGAAGGAAAAGGAAAAGAGGGTGGGAGGATCCCACACAGCCTTTTCCTCCTCTTTTCAAGGAGTTTGTCAATGTGGCATTCCCGTATGGCTTTTCCATTGGAATGGTGGGACTGGGAGGATTCAGGGAGGATGTGAAAGGTAAAGGTGACTCCCAGCCCAGACATGGATGTGCCTGTTCTACCCTGAGCCCCGAGAAACAGCTTCTGCTCTTCCCCAAGTGGTCCAAAACAGCACCAGGAGCTGTCAGGAAGAAAGTTGTCCCCTCCCTCTGATTGTGATTTTATGTTTTGAAGAGCCTGATGTGATTTCTTTGATTTCTTATGGATTTCTTTCTTAGCCAAGAATAATAATGCTGGCGATAACAATAAACAGAAAAATAAAGGGGGAAATTACATTTGTCGGTGGAAGAATCAGACAAAAGAAGTTGCAAAATTCACTCTATTCAGAGCTAAGCTGTGAATTCTTCCCCGTGAGGGTGGGGAGGGGCTGCGATGGAATTCCCAGAGAAGCTGTGGCTGCCCCTGGATCCCTGGAAGTGTCCAGGACCAGGCTGGACAGGGCTAGGAGCAGCCTGGGACAGTGGGAGGTGTCTGTGCCATGGCAGGGGTGGCACTGGATGGACTGTAAGGTCCCTTCAACCCAAACAATTCCATCATTCTTTAGTACCAGGCCTTGAAACTTGAGGAAGACCATCCCAAACCAATCCTCTGGTGGTTTTCCATAATTTCCATAATTTTTAATGCCCTGAGAGGCACAGAGAGTTCTTTGTCTGCCCCCATCCCTCACTCCACATCTCAAATCTCACCAGCCATGGTGCTGGGTGGGTTTGGGAGGTGACTTTTCCCTACCAGCAGCCCCCAAACCTACACTGCTGAAGTTTTCCTACAGACAGGGATGCTTGGAAGGGGCAGTCACCCCTCTGCTGCTCAGGCTGCTCCCAGGGCACAGCCAGCCTCCCAAAATGTTCTGTTGTGCCTCGAGGGCTGAGGGGAAAAGGTATCCCAGAGCCTCAGGATTCCTGTCCATAAATCCAGCCCACAATATCATAGATTTTACAGCGCTGCCAACTCTGACAATTTTATGATGGGTCTCATGTGATTTGCAAAAGTGTGGTTTCATTTTTTCTCTCAAAATTTGCAGTTCCTGGAGACCAGTGAATATAAGAGGCTTCCAAAGGATTCCGAGTCTTTTCCCCACTGCCCTGTTTTTGATTTTTTTGTTTGATCTTAAAATATTCTGTAAAGCTGGAAATTTTACTGGAGGGAAAAGTGAGGCAGAAAAAAACAGATGGCTTGTGGAGGTGGGAGTAGAACTCATCACAGGACAAAAATATTTTGTTTTGGGGGTTTTTTTTATTTGTTTATTTGCTTATTATTTTTCTCTGGGAAAGTGAATGCCCTTTTTTTGGGCAATAAAAACATCCAAGTCTGAAGTGAATGGTAAATGTTCAGAGAGTGGCTTGAATAAATTCCCACCCTCAAAGAGGAGCAATGCTTTGTTCACATTTAGATTTTACTCCTTCAAACTTTCAAAGGAAATTTTTCAAGCTGAAGTCATTTCAGAGGGACGTGTTTCACTTGGAACCCATCACACCCAGTGGCTCCAACATCTCCTACTTCCTTTTTTTTTGGCTGAAACAAATCCTCCAGACTCAGTGCCTGGTGTGTGGAGGTTTTGTCCTGCACCTGTGAGAACTCAGCTAGGGAAACATGGATTTAAAAGTGTTCGTGGGAAAAATAAAGGTGAGAAATAAAGGTGAGAAGTAAAGGTTCTACAGGCAATCAGAAGGGTTGGTTGAGCATCCTGGCTCAAAGTTCTCCTGGGGACATGTAGGAAAAGCTCATCAGCCTCCGGAGGGCTCTGCAGGTGCCCTGCGTTAGCTGTGACAGTGACACAATCCAAGGCTTCCCATGTGCACCTGGAGGAGCCCTCCCACCGCTGGGATTAGAGACACAGGACAGGGGAGGGTTGGGCTTTGTGCACGTTCTGCATCAGCTCCTCGTGGTGATTTTGGGAGTGCCTTTCAGGACGAGTAAGTTACAAAACAAAAATGGGATGGGCTGTGATGGGAATGTGGGAATTGGCCATTATAGGTGGGGTTGTGTGCGCTGCTCTCACCCAGGGGTGCAGAGCACACCCCAAGGCAGGAGTTTGGTTTGACTTGAGAGAGAAGGAGAGAGTTGGAATCTGCCTCAGGGGAAAAGCGGTGCTTGAGTTATGAACAGAAAACCCTAAACTGGGGGGAGAAGAGGCAAACCCTTGCAGCAGTGCGTGGTGACTCCTTTAACAGCAAGGGACTGAGGGCTCTGGGAGTACCTCTATCTGTATTTTTGTTGTGGAACATCAAACCAGTTTATTATTATTATTATTATTGTTGTTGTTGTTGTTGTTGCAATAAGCTGCTGCTGCTGTTGCTCTGCTCTGTGGGAGATGCACAGTGGAGAATGCCCTTTCCAGTGTGTGTCTGGAAAAGTCTCTGTGCGTGTCTTTGGGAAAAGTCACCTCCCAAACACACCCAGCACCGTGGCTGGTGAGGTTTGAGATGTGGAGTGAGGGATAGGGGCAGACAAAGCTCTCTGTGCCTCTCAGGGGTCCCTGGGGTGCTCTGTGCTCTGCTGCTGTCACTGTCATCAACTCCAGGGACCCCAAACTATCAATATTTCACTTCAGCTTTTACTGAGACCAGCAATCAGGAATTTGCTTCCCATCCCTGGGGTTTCCAGGGGAATGTTCTCCTGGAAAAGCACTGAGGCACTCATGATGGAACAGCAGTCCCTCTTTTCCTGCTCCCGGGCTGTGGAATTCTGCCCCATCCTTTACAATCCCATCCCTGGCTGGGTTTCTGCTCCTCCTCTTTGCTCCATGCTTGGCCCCTGCTCCTTGTGCTCACCAGGAGCTCTGCAGAGCTTTTCCAGCCCCAACCCCAGCTGAGTTTTGGGGTTGGCCATGCCAGGGCAGGGCTTTGCTCTGAGCTTTGGGGAGCTCCTGCTGTGTACCCTGCCCACCTTTTTGGGGTCCATCTGAGCAGCAGCTCTGCCTCCAGTATGCTCCTCCCTGACCTCAATGCCCTGCCCCATCATCCCAGCCTTTAACACATGAAAATATTCCAAATTATTGGTGCCACACTGATCCTTGAGGGATGTTGCTTGGAGCCAGCACCTGGAATTTTGGCTGCTGGAGATTCCCCCTTGGCATCTCATGGCTCAGCCAACTTTTCAATAAGAATTTTCTAATTCTCCAGCCTGTAGCTCTTTGATTGGGATTTGGAGATCGCTGTGGGAGGCTGGTAAAGGAACTTGTGGGTCCTGATTTTCAGACTGGGCAGTGCCCCAACCTTTCCCATCTCTGCAAACCTGAGATGTCTGTGTGCACCTTCTTCATCAGAATTTTAATCAGAAAAAACCCCATGGCCCACAAACCCCCAGGATGGCTCTTGTGAGGCACAAACCTGGAGGAAGCACACCCAGCTGAGGCCTGCTTGGGAAGCTGAGCAGAATGATGAATTTGGGGCTGTTCCAGGAGGGAAGGAGGGGCAATTCCAGACTTGGAGAGCTTTTAGTTTAAGGCAGGGGCTCCTGTGGATGGTCTGTGCTGCTGGGACAGCCTGGAGCTGCGCAGGGAGTCAGGAGAAGCAGAGCAATTGTACTTTTCCCTCCTTTTATAACCAAATCACCTGAAACAATAAAGTATTTTTTTATGGAAAGTGTCTCCTAAAAGAGGAAGCATCAGAGCTGCTGAATTTTTGGCATAAAATATGGGACTTTTTGGCGTAAAATATGGGACTTTTTGGCATAAAATATGGGATTTTATTGCATAAAATATGAAAAGCTATGAAAAATATGGCTGCTGGCCACCCCAGTATCCCAACTTGTTGCTTAGCTGTAAATAGTATTCAAAGAAGGAATGAAACACGGGAAAGTCAGAAACCAAAAGGGTCAACTCCTTCCTGGCTGTGCTATTAAATATTAATTAAAAAATAATCTCAAGTATTTCCACACTGTCTTCTTCCAGACATTGTGGTTCAGTGTGTGCCAGCCCCTGAAGGTTTTTACCCATGAGGAAGGGAGCTCTGAGCAGGGTTATCACCATTCCTGAGCCCGATGTGGGATTATTTTCCAGGTTGGTGTTCTTGGGTTATAATTCTGTTGCCGCAGCTGTAATGAAGCCCAGGACAGTGAGATGTCCTTTGTCCCCTGCTCGTGGCAGTGTTTAGGGTTTTTTTAACAACTCGATTGGTTATTGATGGATGGGGAAGAGCCCCTCGGATCACTGGCTGTGCCTTTCAGGACAGAATTCCAGAGGCAGGAAAAGCTGAGCAGGTACTATTTAAAGAATGGATTGGCTGGAGAAACTCTCCAAGCTCAGTGTCATTTCACTGATGACCCTCAGCATTCAACCTGAAATTCTTAGCTCTGTTTGGTTTGGGTTTTTTTATTTTTTATTGAAGGTGGTTGAATTTTGCTCATGAAGGTCCCAAAAGCTCATTTCTTCATGAAATTAAGCTACTCCTAACTCTCTGGACCAACTGCCCCTTTTTATCCATCAGCCTGGTCCGTGGTGGGGCTGCTGCTGGGACTTCCAGCAGGAATATTCTTTTAGACAGGTTAGAGATGGGCTCATGCAGGGTTAGGTTGGAAAAAAGAAGTCTTGTGTGGGGTTTTAAAATTTACTTTCTTGTTTAATCCATCCTGATGAAGCTCAGTGTTGCAGAAATGTATTAATCAAATCCTGTTGGGATCTGTTCTCCTTCAGGACAGAGGAGAGGGATAAGAGAGGAATAAGTTCTTTGTGTATTTGGGATAATAGAAAGCACAGCCATTGTCCAGACCTGGCTTGTGCAACTCATGGCCTGTCCCTTTTGGGATTCCATCAAGGACACCATCCTTGCCTGGAGTAGGGGGATTAAATGGTAGGGAAAAAGGAATAAAATGGCACTTGGAGTTCCATCAAGGATGTGATCCTTGCCTGGAGGAGAGGGATTAAATGATATGAAAAAAGGGAATAAAATGGCACTTGGAATTCCATCAAGGACATGATCCTTTGTAGTTGCACTGTTTAGAATCTTTCTGTTCCTTCTCACAGAGAATAGAGATAAGCTGCATTCTTTTACTTTCTTAATCTCTGTGTTTGCTATTAGGTGTTATTTGGTTGTGACCAATGGTTTTAAGAGGTGGATTCTTTGCTGACCAATAGTTGCTAGAATATTAATGGATATAAAAGAGGTTTTTGTAAATAAAGTTCCCTTTTTGCCATCTTGGCTCGTCTGCCTGAATTCTCTCAGCCAGCCTCTGCAATTCCTGGGGACTCTAAAGCCACAATCCTTGCCTGGAGGAGAGGGATTAAATGGCAGGAAAAAGAGGAATAAAATGGCACTTGGAATTCCATCAAGGATGTGATCCTTGCCTGGAGTAGGGGGAATAAATTGTAGGAAAAAAAGGAATAAAATGGCACTTGGAATTCTATCAAGGACATTATCCTTGCCTGGAAGAGAGGGATTAAATGGTAGGGGAAAAAGGAATAAAATGGCACTTGGAATTCCATCAGGGATGTGATCCTTGCCTGGAGGAGAGGGATTGAATGGCAGGAGAAAGAGGAATATAATGGCACTTGGAATTCCATCAAGGATGCGATCCTTGCCTGGAGGGGACAGATTAAATGGCAGGGAAAAGAGGAATAAAATGGCACTTGGAATTTCATCAAGGATGTGATCCTTTTCTGGAGGAGAGGGATTAAATGGTAGGGAAAAGAGGAATAAAATGGCACTTGGAATTCCATCAAGGACACGATCTTTGCCTGGAGGAGAGGGATTAAATGGCAGGGAAAAGAGGAATAAAATGGCCAAGCCAGGAAACCTCCCCAGACCGCAGACAGTGAAGGCTGCTCTGCCCTCGCACTCGGCAGTGACCCCGGCCGGGAGCTGCTCCCCTCGGACCCCAACCTTTCCGAGCCCTGGTGGCGAGGAGCAGCTCCTTGGCGCCGTGACCCTGCGCTGGCCCTGCTCCCCGGGCTGGCGCTGGTGCTCAGGGGCTCTTTCTCAGTGTCACTGATGGCGCTGACCTTTATGTTCAGCCTGTGCCCGAGTTCACCCGGCTCCCCCCCGCTGCCGAGGGATGGGGATGGCAGAGCTGGCACTGCCCCCTCCCCATCACCTCCTGGCTTTGCAGGGCATGGAAAACCCCTCGGGCTACCTGCACCCATTCCCTGAAGCCAAGGGGATGAGGGGAAATGGCAGAAAATCCCTTACATCGCTGGGAATTTTTGAGACATAAAAGCTTCTCTTTGAGAGCATTTTTTTTTCCTTTTCACCCCCCCCCCCTTTCTCCTTCTCGTGGCATTAGGGCTCAAGAAATTCCTTGGAAAATAATTTGTCAAGTTCCCTGCCTGATCAAAGACATATATAAAAGGAGCCTTTTTTTTTTTTTTTTCAAGGGGAAAAACTCCCCCTCCGAGCTCAGAATGAATTGGCAATTCATTTACCAACTGTCAGATAAAGTAGCTCAATCCCTATCACGTCTTTAGCCGGAGCTGTGGCCAGAAGGAAGCAATTCCCGGCCCACTGTGCGTCCATGTTTGGGGTATGTTAGTGATTAGGGTAGTCCTGCCTGGGGGATGCAGAAAGATATGACTCAGATTCACAAAAGAGCCATAAATCTCCCTCCTTTTATTCAAAATGTGTGTTTTATGGCCATTTCCTGGCCAATTTCTGCCTCGGATAAATATGTAACATATCTCTGTGTGTATAGTTTTGTAGGGCTGAGTGTTGGGCTTCCTCTCAGGAGCAAACTCACGAGCCCTGCTCCAACTTTTCCTTTCATTCCTGGAAAATCCCTCGCTGAGCCTCAATTCCCTTTCCCAGTGTGGCACCTGCTCCTGTTCTCCTCGAGCTGGGATCCCTGCAAAGGGTCTGGGTGGGAAATAGGAACCGGAGGACCCCAAAAAGGTCACCCAGGATCAACTGGATTGAAAGGACAGTGCAGAGCTCAAGGAAAAGGCAGGAAAAGTCAAGGCTTTAGACCCTCATCGTTGGCTGCACAAGCAGAAATGCCCAATATCTTGAATTTTGTCATCCTTTGGCACCGAGGGGCTGCAATCCCTCACTGGGATCAGCTGAAGTAGCTGAGAAATGCTCACCAAGAACCATTTGCTCTTCATGTTCAGCCAGAGGATGAGTTCCAGGAAGAAGGAAGAACAGCAGGAACAACTGTGCTCCTGGAGAGTAACAGCACTCGGCTTTCCATCGGGGTCCAGCTCTTCCAAGTCACGCAGAAAGCTGATTCCCCTCCCTAAAACAACAGGAAAACCCATCCTCTTCGCAGGAAAGCAGTAAATTTGGGGGTCTGGCATTGCTGGGACTTTATTTTTAGCTCTTCATTCTAATCCTTTAAGCCTGTAGTTCCTTTCTGTTTCCTTTTCCCCCAAACCAGGAGCTGCAATCGCTTGGCCCTGGTTCAAAGTCTCAAAGCCAAGGGCAAAGCTCCCAGATCCCAGAGCAGCCTGCGAGGGGCCGAAGGTTTATCTCCGGGAGGGTTTGATCTGAAAGCTGCTGGAGTTGGTGGGAATCTTCCCCACAACCCTCAGGAGGTTTTTTTTACCCTCAAACATAGCCAGCCTGGCTGGCAGCACCCTGGGTGCACGGGGTGGTTAAAAATAACTCGTGTGGGTGCAAGGAACAGCCTCAAAATGCTCCCTAAACCGTGGCCCGAGGGTGGAATTGACCTCAGACACGCAGGGTGATGCATTGAATGAGAAAAAAAGCAAGAAAAAACAGAGATGAATGACTGGGAATTTCTCCTAAAGGTGGGTGGTGGTGGAGAACATCACTCCCTGCGGCGAAATTCGTGTTGTAGGTGTGCTTTGGAAGCTCTTCAGGGGAGAGGCACTGCCAGGCTGCTTTTTTTTTGCTCTTTGCTGCTCTTCAGAGATTTCTGTGGGCTTCACGTTGCAGGTTTAGACCTTTCCATGAGCCCTTCCTAACAGGTGAATAATCCTGTGGCTCCTGGGGCCAGGAGGTGTTGATTCTTTGGAATTATTTACCTCTGCAGCAGGCGCTGCTGCTCCTGGGACCATTAATTAGCAAAGAACTTCTGGAGATGCCCCAAATGCTGGATTTAATTCTCTAAATTGGGTATCAGGGAGGTGTTCCCAGAGATGTTGTGGACACAGGGAAAAAAAGTGAAGTGAGCTGAATTTATAAATTATTTTAAGGTGTCTATAAAACATTTTTAATCTGCTTGATTGGTGGGCAACCAAAACCGGATTTTAATTCTCTACCTGAGGTGCCACTTCGACTTCCACAAGGACCCGGCAGATCTAAAACCTTCCCCACAAGTGTCTTTCAGCTCTGACTGCAGCTCTCAGCTTCATTTATTTTTTTTTCCTCCTGGTGGTATCTCCGTTTCAGGCCCCCTGATGTAAACATTTCGAAGCACATGCTGGTTTAACAATGATTCATCCTATTAAAGTCCAAGTGGCTCCTCTCAGGATGCTTTCCAGAACTAGGCAATAGATATAAAAAGGGCAGGGACCACGACTTCCCTGGGCTATCTCAAGTGCCTGATACTTCAGGCACAATTGCAGAGGAGCTGGGCTCCCTTGGCTCTCTATTAAAGCTGCTTACAGGCAGGATTTATAGGGTTTTTTTCCTCTAGGAAATCCTCTTTGTTCAAACATCCCCAAGAGGCTCAGATTGTTGGGGTTTCAGGCAGCTCCAGGGATGGCTCAGAGCAGGGGGAGAAGAGAGAAGGCGAGTGGGATGTGATTTATGCACAGCAGGGTTTTGCTATCAGCTGGAAAACAAAATAACTGAGTTGAGAAATGCTGATTTCCCAGCTTTTGACCCAAACGTTTGGCCTTCGATAGGTACAACACAGAAAAGGGAATTTTTCCCTGATTTGTGATGCTCACTGTGCTTTACGTGGCTGGGGAGGGACGTGGCTGCTCCCAGCTGGGCACAGGGATTGGGGAAGCTCCTGCCTCTGCCCTGGAGAAGGTCCCTGGCTGTGTTCCCTATCCCCAAATGTCCCTGGGGAGTGACATGGGATGTCCCAGGGATGCCCCAGGGATGTCCCAGCACTCGGAGGGCTCTCCAGGAGCCTGGGGTGACAGGGAAAAGCCGCGCAGGATGGACAAGGAGCATCCCTGGGTTATATCTTGTTGCTCTGATTTTCTGATATTCGTGGAGATTCACAGGGAAGTCAGGCAGGCAGCACCAAGATGGTGAAAAGAGAGAGTTTATTTACAAGAACTTCTTTATATATTCATTAATGAGCTAATAATTATTGGTCGATAGTTTTTCCACCCCTATAGCGATTGGTTACAATTCTAGAGCATCCAGTACCAAAACAAAGAGATTAGAAAGCACAAGAATGCAACTTATCTCTATTCTCCATGAGAAAGAAGAGAAAGATTTTAAAACAGTGCAACTAAAATATCTTGGCTTCTTTTGGGGAGAGACACTCTCAGCTCTCTCAGAAATGGGCGATGTTCCTCTACCACCTTGGCAGAGAAGCCCAGGGGATTTTGGGGATGTCCATGGGGTGATTTCCAAGCGACCATGACCTTCTTTGTCTGTGCCCTCAGCTGGCTGGACATCGGCCAGCCTTGCCTGGCTCTGTCAGGCTGCTGCCGAGCCTGGGCTCTTCCCAAAAATAGAAATCAAAAATGCATCCTTTGATTTTTTTTAAATGATTTTTTTAAACTAACTGATATGGGGTTTTACAAACAGTGTGTTTTTCATGAGAGACTTAAAAGCAAAAAAAAAAAAAAAAAAGAATTGTCCAAAACTGAAGCAATGACAAAATTAATCACGGCAAAATTAATCTTTTTCATTGCAAGATGATTCAATGCAGAGCAATGCTTTGCTTCTTTAATGATTTATCAACTGTCTTCCAATAGGCCAGGTAATTTAAGTTAAAAAGTTATCATTCTGTTGAAAAATCACTTTTTTTTTTTACTTGAGGGGAAAAAAAAGTTTCAAGAAGAGAAGTGCTCTCTGGGTATCAGGGAAGTGTTCCCAGAGATGTTGTGGACACATGGAAAAGAAGTGAAGTGTGCTGACTTTATAGATTTAGATAAAGTATTTTAAGGTGTCTATAAAATATTTTTAATCTGCTTGATTAGTGGGCAACCAAAACCAGAGGTAGAGACACCAACAGGATATTTTTGGGGGAGTTTCTACCTCTTTAGACATTTAAAGATTTCTAGGGACCATTAAGACTTCAGCAAAAAGAAAAATCGATAGCAGGACATTACCAGGGAGAAAAGAGAAAATCCCAAACCCCCGAGCATGGCCAGGCAGTCGCTTTAGGGGAAAAAAAAAAATAATAGAATTTCCAGGAAAAGGCTGGAGATGCTGGTGGTGAGGCTGAGCGAGGGAACACCTGGGGAAGATGGATGAAGAGACAGCCAATGTGTGCCTGTGATTGATGAGGAGTGGGCCTGGCTTGAGTAGGAGTTTTGGGGAGATATTGCTGCTGTGGTGCAGGGCAGAAACTCCTGCCTGCAATAGAGATCCCAGACTGTCAGCCATCACTTGATAAGGTTCCACGGGTGAGATTATTCACTCAGAGAGGGGAAACAGAGGGAGAGGTGGAAGGGCAGAAAGCTGCTTGGAGAATTCTCTCTGTGCATCCAACTCGATATGGAGATGTGTGGAAAAATAGAAATTTATATTTATATATCCATCTGTCTGTCCATCTAATTATTTACCTGAAACAGCCTGGAGAATTCTCTCTGTGCATCCAACTCAATATGGAGATGTGAGGAAAAATATAAATTTGCATTTCTATATCCACATGTCTGTCCATCTAATTATTTACCTAAAACAGACATTCATAGCTTGGAGAATTCTCTCTGTGGGTCCAACTCAATATGGAAATGTGTGGAAAAATATAAATTTTTATTTATCTATCCATTTCTCTGTCCATCTAATTATTTACTTAAAAGAGCCATTCACAGCTTGGAGAATTCTCTCTGTGCATCCAACTCATGTTTTTCCACACATCTCCATATCAAATGTATGTTTATCTATCCATCTGTCTGTCCATCTAATTATTTGCCTAAAACAGCCAGTCCTGCTCCTCCTTCCTGGCAGCAGAGAGCAATTCCCAGTGCCTGAATCCTGCCTGCTTCAGCTGGGAGATCATTTTAGGGATTCACTCCCAGGATGCCCCTTTGAACTTGAGTTTTGGGTTGTTTTTTGCTCCCCTGTGGGCTGGATGGTGGATTTGGGATCAGAGGATGGTGTTTGGAGATGCACAGATCCATCCCTGCTCTTTTAAGTGCTTTCACTGTTGTAGTTGCACTGTTTTAGAATATTTCTGCCCTTTCTCAGAGAGAATAGAGATAAACTGCATTCTTTTACTTTCTTCATCTCTTTGTTTGCCATTAGGTGTTATTTGGCTGTGACCAATGGTTTTAGGAGGTGGATTCTTTGCTGACCAATAGTTGCTAGAATATGAATGGATATAAAAGAGGTTTCTTGTAAATAAACTTCCCTTTTTGCCATCTTGCCTCGTCTGCCTGAATTCTCTCAGCCAGCTTCTGCAACCCTCGGGGACTCTAAAGCCACACCCTGTGGCCAAGGCACTGAATTCCCCTTTTCCAGACGTGATGGATAACCAGGCCATGCCTCGAGTTGGTTAAACGAGCCCACAGCGTTTCCCAGCTGGATAAAGACAGGCAGCAGATAAGGGAAGCTGATAACTTTGGCTTTTGGGAGTGATCAATGGCCTCGAGATCTGCCTTATTAACAGGGGCAAAATGAAGGATTTGGAGCATCCCTGGAGCTCCTGAGAGTCTGGAATGCACAGCCCCATATCCATTGCCTTTCAAATGGATCACTGGGGTTTTCTGTAATGCAATCTCTGGCTTTATTTGTTTCCGTGCCATTTGAAATTCTCTCAGGAATCGGAGCGGCTGGGCTGCGTTCCCTGGCCTTTGATAAGCTTGTATCTTTTGGAATTTCACTTTTGGAGGTGGAGGTTTGAGGGATGTGGCCAAAAGGGAGGGAAGCAGAGCCAGAAAGCTTTATGGATTCTGCTTCTGCTCTTCCTCCACACGAGGCACTGAGCTGCTCCTTTCTGCTCCCCAGAGCCCAAACAACGAGATCCCTTTCATTCCTGATTAATAATAACTCTTTTTGGCACAAAAACGGGCATTTCTAAGACCATCAGAATGGTTTTTAGGTCATATGGAAGAGCAAGGCTGTTAGGACAAAAGAGAAAGGAGGAAGGCCTAAAGCTTCCTCATAAATCCCAGAAATCTTTTGATGCCTTCGGCTCTAAAGCTACAATGGGATTAAAACCCACAGCTGGCAGAAGAATGTGGGACACTTCTTCCCTGGAGCCAGGAATCAGCTGGGAATTTAGGCCAGATACAGTCATGACATCACCTTGGGATGCCAAAAAAAGCCTGCCCTGCTCTGGGGTTGTGAGGGAGGAAATCTGCCCTGTGAACTGGGGCAACTGGGGTGAGCCCACTTCCAAAATGCTCTCTTTGAGGGGATACCTAAACCCCTAAATCAGGGTTTTTCAATTTAGGAAGAGACTCCATGTGGTCAATGGCCCACACTTGTATTGGGAAGGTCCAAAGTCAGGGGGACCATTAGGGAAAAAAGAGAATTCCAAACAAAACTCTTCCCTGGCAGCACAGTCGGATGATGGAGGTGGTGGCCAAGAAGGCCACGAAGGTCTCAGGTGCTTTTAAGACCCAGTTAGAGACATTTTTATAGGAAAAGAATTCTGCGTGGGAATTTCACAGGGAAAGGAGGGCAATGGGATGTGTAAGTGGGAGCAGGGATGTGTTTGGGGGCTCAAAACTCTTTTTGAGAGCTGTCCTCTGTGATCTGTGTGTCCTGACCTCCTTAATTCCATCCCGAAAGAGACTTTTCCAGCAAATTCCCGCTCTGGTTTGGTTCACAGGAAGCTGCCTTGAATCAATTCCTGGACCGAGCAGGCCCTAATGGAGCAGGGGCCATAATCCTTTTAGGGGAACATCCCTGGGAGCTGCACTCTGTGCTTGCATCCAGCTCTTGCATTTTCCTACACACGCCACGATAATTAACCTGCGAAAAAAGACTAAACCCTCAAAATACACCTGGGAGGATCTCCCTTGCATGTCCCAGTGTTTGCAGTGCTCTCCCATGGGATGGCTGCAGGGTGAGTCCATCCCACAGATGCTTTCCTTGAAAATTAACTCTATTTAATGAGTTAAATTAGACATGCAGGGAGAAAATTCTGCCTCTGGGAGGCCTGGTACTCTTTCTATTTAAAATTTAGGCCTACCTTAGCTATTTAAAATACAGGCCTATTTTAACTATCTAAAATTTAGGCTATTTTAGCCATTTAAAATTTAGGCCTATCTTAGCTATTTAAAATCTAGGCCTGTCTTAGCCATTTAAAATTTAGGCCTCAAATTGAAGCCGCTCATCCCGTTATTTTGGATTTTTTTAAATAAACACATGTCCTTTAGCTCCTGGAGGCACCACAGGCCAGCAGCAAAATAACTATTTTAGCCTTTTAAAATTTAGGCCAATCTTAGGCATTTAAAATTTAGGCCTCAAATTGAAGCCACTCCACCGTTTTTTGGGGTTTTTTTTAAACAAACACGTGTCCTTGAGCTCCTGGCGGCACCACAGGCAGCAGCAGAGGCAGAGGGAGCCTGCAGGGCTCGCAGGGATGCTCTGCCCTGGGTGAGGACAGGCACCTGGCACAGACTCAGAGTTCTGCTCCGAGCCGCTCAGGCCGAGCCAGAAGATAAACAGCAATGGGAAACAGTGGCTGCATGGCCACAAACACAGCTCCTCCTCTGATATTTGCTCTCGGGGTGCTTGCATTCCTTCAGAGCAAGTCAACAACAAGGCAATAATCGGCGGAGGAACAATAAAAAGCGTGTCCGCCCGGGCTGCTGGCTGATCCTGCTCTGGCACGGCTCGGGGCTGGCAGCGATAAGGGACACGAGCTCCGAGCTGCTGCACTTCAGAGAGTTCTGGAAATAGAACCAGAGATAGAGCTCTGCTAAAGGAACCTGCCTGGGGTTCAGTGCCCAGGAGCCCCTCGGGGCAAACTGAGAGCCAATTCTCTGCTCTTTGAGGGGCTCTCAAAGGATGAGTCTGTGTGGCTTTAGAGTCCCCGAGGGTTGCAGAAGCTGGCTGAGAGAATTCAGGCAGACAAACCAAGATGGTAAAAAGGGAAGTTTATTTACAAGAAGCCCCTTTATATATCCATTAATATTCTAACAACTATTGGTCAGCAAAGAATCCACCTCCTAAAACCATTGGTCACAGCCAAATAACACCTAATAGCAAACACAGAGATTAAGAAAGTAAAAGAATGCAACTTATCTCTATTCTCTCTGAGAAAGAACAGAAAGATTCTAAAACAGTGCAACCACAAGTCTGCTCCTCAAAACTGGGACAGCTCTGCTTTCACCAAACTTGCTGCGGCCGAGGCCTCAGGAAGGAGAACAGCTCTGGGACAAGTGGCACAGCCAGGCTTGGAGGCCTCAGGTCCAGAGCTTTTCAAGCTCTGGGCTTTCAAGCATTAGAAAAATGATGGATTATATGCAGAATATACAGAGGAAATCCTTCCCTGGGAGGGTGGGCAGGCTCTGGCACAGGTGCCCAGAGAAGCTGTGGCTGCCCCTGGATCCCTGGCAGTGTCCCAGGCCAGGCTGGACAGGGCTTGGAGCAGCCTGGGACAGTGGGAGGTGTCCCTGCCATGGCAGGGGTGGCACTGGGTGGGCTTTAAGGTCCCTTCCCACCCAAATCATTCCATGGATCATCCAGGTGTGATGATCAAGACAAACTCTTCCTCCTGTTTGAAAAGCAGGAGCTTTGGGTGGCTTTTGGCTCATCACATGTGGCCCCTCCTGAGCTCTGGTGCTTTTTCTTACAATCCCTTCCCAACCAGCCCCCAAAGAAACAGGTCCCAGATGGAGCAGGGGACTTTTCCAGCAGGTGTGGCTTTCCAGACTCTCTGCTTTCCCAGTACTCAGGAGAGGGAAAAGGCCTCTGTGAAGCCATAAACTTTGCCCAAAAACCAGAAAAACCCCATAATACTGAACATCAAACATTTCTTGGACCTCAGGGGATCATCTGTGACCATGAGAGAAGATGAGATTGTGGTGTTTGTAACAAATTTCTGACCATCTCTGCTGTTGGGAATGTGCTGAGCACCAAACTCAGCTCAGTGTTCTGAGATATCTTCCCCAGAGCTGCTCCTGTGCAGCTCACGCTCATTGTGTTTTTCATTTCCCAGCAGTGAATTCAGCTCTACACCTGCTCAGCTGTTTTCCAGAGACAGATCCAGGAGCTCAGTAGCTCCGTGAGGATATCTAATCCCCTTTTTCCACCCTGCTCCCACGTGTGCTCCTGCCCTCCAAAGCAAACAGCAGCAGGCACCGCCAGCGCTGCTTTCCATGAATTGTTTTGCTCTGTTTTCGAAGAAGAGACCTGGGGAAATCTGTGGAAACTTTCTCGCTGGCCCAAGTGAGTCGAGAGAAAGAAAACATTGCTTCAGAGTCAAAGCTGAAACGGTTTTGGTTTTTCTTGTGTTCGGAGATGAACAGGAAAGGCAATTCATGAGGGAAAAGGGAATGGCTGCTGTAGAAACCACAAAAAAGCTTTCTAGGAGCTGGCTCCGATCCTGCTGTGCTTGGATGAGCTGCTGGATCACAACCTGAATGTCACCAAGAGTCAGGCACGATCAGCTCCTCTGCAAAACGTAAAACTGGGGGGCATGGAAGGGCTTCTGTAGGTAAAATTCCCTGCTGGATGGGGCAGCAAAGAGGCAGCTGCTGTTTGATGAGAATTGCTTCAGCCTGGATCTGAGCTTCCTAAATCTCTGCTACAATCTGAGCCTTGCTCTTCCTCTTGCACCCCTCCCCAGATCAAAGGCAGGCAAATAAAATAAAAGGAAGTGGTTGGAAGAGTATTTAAAGAGGAAATTCTTGTCTAATTCCAGGTCATGGAGATGAGAGAATCTCCCAGGCCTGGAAAAGCCATCGGCAGTTTTGAATCTAGAACTGAAGGCTTCCTCCCCTCCGGCCCCGGAGAGAGAGAAAAACGAGGAATGTTTTTGTGCATGGAAAGGGTGGCTGGTTCCACGGGAGGAACCCTGTCCTGGCTGGCTGGGAGGCAGGATGTCAGCCTGGGAAGGCCGAGCGTTTATTTTGGAAAAGCCAGCACTGAGTTTCACATGGATGAGCTTCACCTCCTCCCTGTCCTCCTCCAGCCTCCTCCTCTCCTGTGCTCCCAGCCCTCCTGGTGGCCCTGTCCTCACCCCTGAGGCACAGCATCCCTTTGTCCCACAGAGCTCCTGGCACAGCAGGGTGAAGCTGGAGGCTGCTTTCCTCTTCCCAATCTCATTGTGGAGTGTTCCCGCTGGAAAACCTTGGCTTCTCCAGCTTCCCACACTGCAGTTCATTGCCTCCTTCCCGGAGTGCTTTGTGGGAAGCCAAAACACCTGCTCTGTGAGCTCGGATCCTCAGGGAAAGTTGGCAGGGATGCTCTTCCCTGGCTGGAATGATTGTTTTGTTTTCCAGTTGCAGGTAGAGAGGATTGCTTCTGCCTCTCCTGGTTTTGTTTTCCAGTTGCAGGTAGAGAGGATTGCTTCTGCCTCTCCTGGTTTTGTTTTTCAGTTGCAGGTAGAGAGGATTGCTTCTGCCTCTCCTGCATCATCTGGGATGCTGCTTTAGGAATTCTCCTCTTTCCTCCTTCCCTTTCTCTCCTTCCACCTCTTCCCTCGCTGTGTTTTTCCCCGCAGAGGTGGCAGCAGGTGACATGTGGGATGTGCCACCTTGTGCCATCTCCCCCCCAGCGTTCCCATCTTCCTCCCAGGAGGTGCCAGCCAAAGTCACTCGCAGAGCTCTGCTCTCCCTGCATCCCTCGGCTCTGCCAGCTCTCATTCCTGCCTCATCCAGCTGTCTGAAGTGAGGCCAGGAGTCTGATCTGGAATTAGGGAATGACAGCAGGGATTTAATCCTGTGTGCAATTAGCAGTCAAGGGAAGATAGGAGAGAAGAGAGGCAGCTCCTGCTATTTGCCTTTTCAGCCCAACAATTCCCCAAATCCAAACTCTGGATCCCTCGGCTATTCTTTTGGAAAAGGGAACAAAAATAACATCACTGAGCCGGCTGCAGCCCCTTGAAGTGGACTCAAATGGAAATCAAAGCCCTTTGCGGAGTGAGCTTTGGATGGATTTTTCACGGAGCGTCCAAAAATTCCTTGGAAAGCCCACGCCGGCCAAAGGCCAGGCTCTGGGCTGAGTACCTGCGCTCCGTCCAGATGGAGGAGAAACAGAACAGATGCACCGAGATGAAGAGAAGGTTTCAGAGTGTGTTTGCAGAGCCTCCTGTTCGCTGAAAGGGCTGGAAAGTGATTTAGAAAATGAATCCTTTGAACATGAGGGAAAAATGGTCTTGGACAGGGCTGCCAGTGCCTTTCCAGGCTTCCAGAGGTGGGGAAATGTCATTTGCCTGTGAGGAACTCAACCCAAATTCTCCCCTGGGTCAGCTGCCTCTGTGTGAGAGGAGACAGCACGGGGGAAGTTGAGTGAGGCTCTTAAAATATTTGGCTTTCCTCTGATGGAGGTGAAAGTTGGCAAAGGTTTTGGTGGCTTTTTTTCCTGTGACTTTGCCCAAGTGCCTGAGGAGATCTGGGACTGCAGAGCTCTCCCAGGTTCAGGAGTTAGGGGCAAAAGGAAGTGGAATTCTTTGGCAAATAGAGATGGATAAAGGAAAACTCTGTGCTTCTTGTCCCATCTCAGGCAAGGCAAGGCAGGAGGTGCAGGAACCTCTCTGCTCACAGCATCAGTGTGGCTTCAGCTCCTGAAAATCAGCTGTGTGTGGAAATCAGACTCTCTCCCTCTTCTCCATTCTTTAGACATTGTTGTTTTTCCACTGCAAAGAGAGAAATTTTTTAAAAAACCAACAGGGATTCACGTTTTTTTCTACTCCATTAACTGCGGGCACAGAAACAGGAAAACCAGACATCTAGACAAGGATCAGCAACGATTTCCATGGAAACCTGGGGTTTTTAACAACTCTGGAGACTGATGGTGATGTATGTTCACTGAAGGTGAAGTTCTGGCAGCTGCAGTGAAACCACGGGATCGAACATGGAAATCAACGTGGGACTAATGTTGAGCCCGATGGAAAAACATGGGGCTCACAGTGAAATACTCTCCGGCCAGACAAGCAAATCAGGTAATTTAATAATAATAATAATAATAATATGGAAGAAAGTTGCCCAAGAATAACCAATCTCAGATCTACGGCCACCAGAGCCTGCTTTCCGTTTATAATATTGCTTTACAACCTCCTGGCAGCATTCCTGAGCCAAAAGTGGTGTTCAGTTCCCTTCCCACTGGAGGCCTGTGTGTTCCAGCACTGCTCTGGGATGGCAGGGAACTGGGCTGGATGTGGCCAGGAACCACATAGGATGAGAAAAGCAGAAGTGACAAGTGTAAAAATCTGGTTTTACAGAGTCCGGTGATGTGTTTGAGTTGTCAAATGCAGCAAGGAGTGAACTGATCCAGCTCCAGGCCTTTGTTGTGGAAGTTCCTCACCTCCATGAAGGAGACCCTGAGGAAGAGACACTGAGGTTTAAGATCTTGGATCATATTTAGTCTCTAAGTTCTGCTGTGGTCCTTCTCTGCATGTGGATTTAGTGACTTTATCCCAAATTTTCAGCTCACCTTAGCTGTATAAATTGGTGTACAGCTGAACCTGTGACAAGGAAGGGCACACATCCATCACCACTGATATTATCCAAGAATTTCTAGGTTGGATGTCTAATGAGGAAGAAGATCTGTGCTTGGATATAGAGCTGGAAGCAGCAGTTAAACAGGAAAAGGAGCTGCAGCTATAGAGAAAGGGCACAGGGACAGAGCAGGAGAGATCTCCTCCTGTTCCCTGGGGCTCCTCAGCAGAGCTGTGCGTTCGGGAATCAGAACTCAGTGCAACCATTCCTGGGCTGTGCCCCAGGGCTGGGCTTGGCTGCAGCATCTCCTGAAGGGTTTTGGGGCACCGTCCTGGCACTGGAAGGAGCTGCCTTCTGATACTGTGGATGTGACTGGGTTGAGGGAGCTGGGGCTGGAATTCAGCCCTGTCTTGCCTTCTCCTGGACCTCCCAGGCCAGCAGTGATCCCGAGGGCTGCACTTCTATCCCTATGGGTCCAGAGAGCCTGGCTCAGGTGGGCTCACACCCCACTGACCACGGCTGGGCTGAAAAGGAGGACTGGGACAAGCCCTGAGTGTGCGCAGGACTTCACAGGGAGCAGAGGGACAATCCCTCAGTAGATGCACAGCAGTGGGAAATTCATGCGTGGAGGATCTGTGCCTGAAAAATTGTCTGTCTTCAGCTGTCATCCACTTTAATGAAGCAGGGTGGAGAGGGAAAAGCTTTCCTTACCTTCCTAGACCATCAGTGCTGCAGAAGCACTGCAGCAAAGCTGGCCCAGCGTGCAGAGAGGCAGAGAAAGTTGTCTCTGCAGAGAGACGAGCAGACAGACAAATATCCAGCTTCTCCTCTGTTCACCCAGGGAACTCCAAAACTATTAAAGGAACCATTTGTAACCAGGAACAGAATCACACTGCTGGCACAGCTCCCCGTGAAAGATTCCCTGATGGCATTTCAGCAGGAACAGCTGCTCATCAGCAGTGTCAGGGTTAAACACTCCCAGCATGTGTGCAATGGCAGAAATGCCCCGAGAAGAAGCGAGGAAATATTTCCATCTTAAACTCCGATAAGGAGCGAAAATGTGCAACTCGTTCCATATGGTGGCTGGAAAGGCCGAGCCAAGCGGAAAAGTTGTGGAGTCTGCCAATCCCTAAGAACTTGCACGCCTGATAAATGAGTGCCTTGCTTTGGGAAAACCAGAGACAAAGTCATACTAGAAAGGAGAAAACAGAAGAAAAGTGAGGAGTCTTTAAAAAAAAAAAATAAAGCCAAGTCTTCCCCATTTGTCTTGTCGGATGGCAGCAAGAATTTCTGGGAATGTTTTACATGTCAGAGATTTAACCAAGCTGGGATGTTTGTGGACAAGCCGTTCTAGGCAATGAATAAATAAATCAGGAAAAGAGTCTGTCCTCTCTCCTGCTTTACAAAAATGATCCTGGGCTGAGACAGCTGCATTCTTCTGGGATACTCTGAGCCAGGATGGAAGCGCTCAGAGCTGGAGCGTTCTCGGATTTCTCCAGCACCGACATGGAAGACAATCCTGTCCTTGGTGGTGCAGCGAGGAGAGAAAGGCATGGGGGAAAGCTGGAGGGGTAGATATGGCCAGGGGAGCAGGGCATCCTCTGGGAGCAGGATGGAGACTCCTGGGAGCAGGATGTGGATCCCTAGAAATGGGATGGAGATTCCCAGAAATGGGATGGAGATTCCCAGAAATGGGATGGAGATTCCCAGAAATGGGATGGAGATTCCCGGCTGCTCCCGGGACCGTGGCACCCCCGGCAGCAGCAGAGGGGCTCAGCAGTGGCACCGCCTGGCCCCGGGGTCAGGGAGCAGGGAGAGCCCGGCCAGGCTGGGAGGGAGCAGAGGGTCAGGGCAGATCGGCATCTCCTGCTCGGGGCTGAGATTTGACAGGGCTGCATTCCTGCCTGAAGGGATCTGCCTGGGCCGTGGATTTCGGGAGAGGAGAGGGCAAATGCTCTCTCAGCTTGGCTGTCTGGAGAGGAGGCTGTGCCTTTGGGAAGGCCTTTGGGTTGTTGAGCAACTCATCTCCTCCAGCCTGAGCACGCTCCCGTGTGAAATCAGGAATAGAGGAGCAAATCAACCATAAAAACAAAATCCCCTCCCCTGTTTCTCCTCCAAACAGGGAGTTTTGGGATCCAGGAGCTGCTTTGAAGCTGGGACTGTAGAATTCCTGAGGTTCCCTTCCATAAGAAACCTTAGCTGGCTTATCTGCCTAAGCAAATTTATTTTCATGAGGTTGTCCTGCTCCCTCAGGACTCCAGCAGTGTCACCTGTGCCAGCTCGATGGCTTCTCCCAAGCCAAGAGGGCTTTGTTGGGCTAAAAGCAGCAGCAAAAAGAGCAAATCCTGCAAACTGCCGGGCAAGGTGATAAATGCTCCATGAAATGGCCACTATAAACTGGCTGGAAAGGTGAAAGGAATCTGCCTTCTCGGGAGCCTAAAATACTTCTTTTAGCAGAATCCCTTCTGTCCCAGCTGTGTGCCACGTCCGTCTCTCTCCGGAATGTTTGCTCTCCACTCTGCGCTTCTGTCGTGCAGCTGCTGGCAGAACTGGGAGCTCCGAATTCCCCAGAAAAGGGAAATGGGAATTTCCTGTGTTTGGTGTGTGGCTCTAGGGCAGCTGGGTCGCTGTGGCCGTGCCTGGGGACAGCGAGGTTACACCTGGGTGTATAAATTGGGGAGATTTGTTTGCTGGACAAGGCTCAGACAGGAGGAGACACCTGAGCAATGGTGAGGAGCATCATTTGGCTGTTGTCAGCCTCCCCTGTCACCCTCCGTGGCTTTTTCAAGACTGTCACCTCCCCTTTGTGCTGTTCACTGTCCCAGGCTCGCAGTGCTGTGCAATCCCAGCCCGCTGTGCCCTCAAGCCTGGCATTTATTATTTGCTGAGGCTTTCTTGAGCCAGCCCAAGACATTGTAGGGAGGTCCTCTCTAGGCCTGGGCTGGCCAAAAATTCAGTGGGTGGAAAATCTTCAGAGATTAAAAATGTTGAGACTGCTCAGATGATGGTCCCTTTGATTTCCATTTAAAAACAAGTTAAAGCTTTGATTATGACATTTCTCTGTCCTTGCAAAACACCCTCCCACTAGAAGGTCTACGCATGAATTATAGGGCCAGATTTTCCTTTGTGTTTTATTTTTTGCCCTCATTTACAGCTCGGAAAAATTCCTGTAAATTCACTCAGCTTCACCCCCCATTTTCCCACAGAGCCTCTGTGTGGATGGACAGATTCTGACAAAACCCTCAAAGCTGGATGCACAAACATAAATAATAAACCCACTTTGCTTCTCTTCAGCCCACTTTTATTTCACAAGAGAGGATCTGGAGAAGTCCCCAAGTCTGGGAAATTCCAGGAAATTCTGGGAAATTCCAGGTGTTCTGCTCTCCAGGTGAGCGTTCAGCACTGGGTTTGTGCCATGCCCAGGAGCCAGCAAGAAAACTCATCTGCAGGGGATGATGTCCATGTTCTCCCTGGATATTTATTTTTTTTTTTTAAAGCATTGCCAACTTAAGCAATCAGAAAACTTTCCCAAACATTGCAACGTTTATTTATCAAGGTTTTCTACCATAGAAAATTCCTTTCATGAAAACTCGCTTTTGAAGGACTCCTTGAGGCTGAAGCTTGGAAAATATCCCAACGCCCTGACCTGAGGTTCTGCCTCAACCTCCCAGATGGAGAAGACACAGCTTTTAAGACAGGCCTGTATCTTGCTGCCCTAAACCACAATCTTTTGGAAAGAAGAAATCTGTTAAAGGCTGTGTTTTGGAGATTTTGGGATGGCTCAGATCAAAGATGCATCTCTCCCAAAATCCTGTCCCCAGCGGTGCCAGCAGCAAAGGTTGAGGGCAGAACCATGGCAAGTCCCTCGTGGTCCTTCCAGCTCCTGGGCCATATCCATGTCCTTCTGTTTCATTGCCCAGGATGGATCTTTCCATGGTTTTAATTGTTATTTAAACCCATTTGTGCTCTTGGCTCGCACAGCCTCCTCTGACAATGAGTTCTACCACTGAATGAAGCGCTGTTTAAAAACAGCACCATAAATCAGGGTAGCCTTCAGTTGTCATAAAAGCCTTCAGTTTGGAGGAGATTTCCAGTGTGGATAAAGTTCCTTAATTCCATTGCTGTCTTTTATCCACAGCAATGGGAGGGAAATCTCAAAGTGGGGGGAATGTGTACGAGGAGTTTATGGCAACATCTTGGAGATCCTGGTGATCCAGGAAAACTGATCCTGGTGATTCAGGAAAATCCCAATCCTGGTGATTCAGGAAAACTGATCCTGGTGATCCAGGAAAATTCTGATGCTGGTGATTCAGGAAAACTCTGATCCTGGTGATTCAGGAAAACTCTGATCCTGGTGATTCAGGAAAACTGATCCTGGTGATTCAGGAAAACTGATCCTGGTGATTCAGGAAAACTGATCCTGGTGATTCAGAAAAACTCTGCTCCTGGTGATTCAGGAAAACTCTGCTCCTGGTGATTCAGGAAAACTCTTCACTCATGGCCTGGGCCTTGCCAGGCTCTGCTCAGCCCAGAAGAGTTTCCTTGTGAAAAGTTTGGGATTGTGACTCCTGGCCATGCAGGAAAGCCTGGATCTGCTGGGAAATAAATTCCTGGATATGTCCTTGCTGGAAGGGCAGGCAGAGCTTGCACCTGCCTGGTTTTCCCATCCATCCAGTGCAATACAATATAAACCTGCTCAAAAATTCAAACTCCATTTCGTATTGAAACATGTCCTGAAGACATCTCTGAGACCTACGGCTCACCTTCTTCCCCATATTTTTATTTTTCTTCCCAAGGCTGATTTTTGGGAGGGTGAGAGTGGCAAAACCCATGGATTTTTTCCTCATGGATTTTTTTTCTTTCTGCAATGAACGCTTTGATTTTGTGTTTAGCTTTCACTTTGCAAGCCCTGGGTTAATGATAAACTGAGCATTTTTGGGGTTTTTTTTGGGAACGGTAGGCCATGTCCACAGGTTGATACAGGGTGTGTGTTACAGAGGCAAGCTAACAAAAGATATTTTTGTGTAGCTGGAAAAAAAAAATCAAAAGCAGAAAAATTTGTTCTGAATGTTTGAAATATTTGGTTCTTTTTGCTGATGTTTTGTAGGTTCAAGTTTTTCCAGCCTCCCCCAAGCAGTGCTGTGGGAACCATTTCCCATTTATTCTATTTCTTTTTTATTTAAAGCTGAGCTGTGCTGTAATTACACCACTCCAGGAGCTGGGGCTTGAGGAAAAGCAAAAAAATTTGCTTTCACAAAGTTCAAGAAAGGCACAGGGTTCTGTTCCAGGGTCTGCCTGGCTCTGAAGGAGCCTTTCTTCCTCTTCCTCAAAATTCTATTGAATTTTGCCTTTCTGGGCATCCTTGGGGACCGCTTGCTTCACCTGTGAGTACAAAGCATCCAACCCAACCCATTTCCCTTTAGCCAAGGTGGAAAATCCAGAGCAAATCTCCGGATTTTTCCAGGGATTTTTTCTCTCTGAAAATCTCCAGAGCAAGGGGAGTGACAGGGGCAGGTCCTTGGGGACCACTTGCCTCACCTGTGAGTACAAAGTGTCCAACCCAACCCATGTGCCTTTAGCCAAGGTGGAAAATCCAGAGCAAATCTCCGGATTTCTCCAAGGCTTTTTTCTCTCTGAAAATCTCCAGAGCAAGGGGAGTGACCCAGGGGCAGCTCCACACCTTTCCGAGGTGATCGATGACCCAGACATGGATTGATTTGTTAAAGATCAATAACCCTGGCTGACCACACGTTCATAAAAACCCAGGAAATGCTACAGCTGGGTGGGGCAGGGATTCTCCTCCTCTCTCTGAGAGCAGAACCTTCCTCTCCAAACCGCAGTGACCTCCTGCTCGCCAGCCCCTGCTGCTTTGTGCCACACGGAGGGCAAGGATTTGGTGCCTCCTTGCCTCCACAGGGGGCCTGGCTCTCGGAACCCATCCCTGCCTGCTCCCTAAGGGACTGACAGCAAAATCCAGTGACAGCAGAGCGGTGTCACGCAACAGCTCCCGCCTGGGCTTTGGGATCTGTAGTTGCACTGTTTTAGAAATCTTTCTGTTCTTTCTCAGGGAGAATAGAGATAGGCGCCATTTTTGTACTTTTTTAATCTCTGTGTTTGGTATTAGGTGTTGTATAGCTGTGACCAATGGTTTTAGGAGGTGGATTCCCTGCTGACCAATAGTTGCTAGATTATTAATGGATATATAAAGAAGTTTCTGTAAATAAAGTTTCTCCTTTCGCCATCTTGGGTTCATCTGCCTGGTTCCTGTGCCAGCTTCTGCGAATCTCAGGAAATCTAAACCCACAGGGATCGGTGTGAACAGCCAGGTTTGTGTCTTGGGAGAGAGGGAGGGAGCGGAGGGGCGGCAGTGCCCCTGAGCTGAGCTAGACTGGGCTCGGTGTTATGTGTTCTGGATATAAAACGCAGATAAAAACATCTACATCTAAGTCACCCTCTGCACTGTCATGGTGCTGCAATGATGTTGTGTTTCTCTCTGTATCGCCAAAATTGGAATATTTTACATTAAATTAGTAATTCCTGAGCATTTCTTGCTCAGAGCTCGGTGGTTCCACAGCCATTCCACCTTGGCTTTTTCCCACCCAGCCTCTCGTTCCAGCCCATCCTTGCTCCCACTCCTGGGTGCCACGAGGGTCGTGGCTTTGTGCTCTGCTCCCTGGGAAAGCCCTGCCCTAAGCCCTTTTTGGATCCTTAAAACCTCTTTGGAAATCCTGGAAAATGTCATCTGTAACAAACCCAGGAGGAGTTTTGCCTGAGCAGAGCTGGGTTTAACCTGTTGCTGCCCTCACCTGCTGCTCTGGAAAGTAATTCAGGCTGAAACAGAGTCAGGTGCTTGGCAAATATCCCTCCCTGTCCATATTCCACCCTTACATCCGTGGATTCCTCTCCATGGTTCAGCCCATGTGCAGATTTCCACACCACTGTTAATTGCTGAGCAAATGAACCTTCTTCAGACCATATGCCGCTCTGTAATTTCTGCAAATATGTTGTTGGTGACTATAAAAAACCAGAGATAAAACCATGGTTGGGTCGCTGTTATTGCCAAGAGATTAAATGCCGATGTTTAAAACCCTGGCAGCATTTCCAACACAGGACCTTTGTCATCTCATGCTGTATCTGCTGGGATTATCCTTTTAAAAAATTGGCAGTGGCTGCAGAAAGCACAGCCTCTAGCGTATTTTTTTTTCTTTTATGTCTCTTTTTTTTTTTTTTTTTTTTTTTTTCCTGGAAGAAATCCCTTGGCCATTTCCAGCCCTTGTGCTTTCACCCAGCGAAACTCCAGCTCTGTGAGCGCCAGGTTCCTCCTCTCAGCATCTTTGGGACACCCATGGATCGGTGACAGGAAATTGGGGTGGGAGGAGGGGCGGCTTGGAAAAGAAACCCTTCCGATGCAGGAAACATCCACGGGTTCTGGTGGAGTTGTGCCAGGGTGGAGCTCAGCCCAGCGTTTCTCAAGGTATTGTTCTTTATTGGTTATTTGCTGGAGTGGATTGAAAGCCTCGTTTTCCATCTGCTTCCTCATGGATTTTTTTGCTGTGATGAACGCTTTGTTTTCATGTTTGGCTTTCACTTTGCAAACCCTGGGTTAGTGACAAACTGTGTATTTTGGGGTTTTTGGGAATGGTAGGCCATGTGCACAGGTAGTGTAATTGCAGAGGCAAGCCAACAAAATACATTTTTATGGTAGCTGTAAAAAAAATCCAAAGCAGAAAAATTTGTTCTGAAAGCAAACCAGCATGTTTGAAATGTTGATTTTTTTTCCTTCAGTTTATTGGAGTTTTAATAAGTAGTCCCATATTTAAAAGGAGAAATCAGTGCAAAGGATATTTTAAGCACAGCCTAATCTGCCTGTAGTTTAGATGGCAATTTAGATAATGACCTCTTAAATAGAAACAATCAATGGTAATTAGAACAATTAAGTTAATTATAACAGGTGATTGTAAACAAGTCGATTGTTTAGATAACAATTAATTCTCTTGATGTCCTCCCATTTCCCAGCACATTGAGCTGTGCACAGCTCCCTCCTCTGCCAAGTTCACCCTTCCTGTGGAGGGTGTGGGACTGGGAGGGCTCAGCAATGGTTTTAAAACCTGGAGACCAAAGAAAGCTGCTGAAAGGTAATTAAAAAACCTAAGAGATTGTACTTTAAAAAAATTTCTAAGTATTTATCAGCATTTCAAATCCTGCGTATTCGATTGCTGCCAGTTTGCCAAAAGCAGCTGGATTTGGGATGTAAAATGCTCCTTGTCCAGGTGAGCTCACAGAGAAGGCACACATCGAGCAGGTATTTGGCTTCTAGCCACATTTAGGAGCCACATTTTTTAGGATGTGCAGGGAAGGACCCTCCCAGCCTCCTGCAGCAGGAGGAGACTCCAGGATATTCTCTGGCAGAAAGTGGGGCTGGAGAGCAGGAAAGAGGGATTGGGTTTTGGGATTCCTCTGGATGGGGTTTGGAGAGAGAGGACGAAACCTCTGTCAACATCTCAGAAAGCGCAGACTCCCAGAAAATCCAAATTCTGTCCAGGGAACGGCTCCTGGAATCGCAGCACCCCAGCCTTGCTGGGGCAGCTCATCCCATGGAATCCGTGTGGATTGGGATGTGCAAGGAAGAGCCCACCCAACCTCCTGGAAAATCCTCCAGCAGAAAGTGGGGCTGGAGTGCAGGCAAGTGAGGTTGGGTTTTGGGATTTCCCAGGATGGGGTTTGGAAAGAGGGGACAAAACCTGTTCTATGAGCATCTCAGAAAGTGCAGACTCCCAAATAAGCCAAATTCTGTCCAGGGAACGGCTCCTGGAAGAGCAGCACCCCAGCCTTGCTGGGGCAGCTCATCCCATGGAATCCGTGTGGATTGGGATGTGCAAGGAAGAACTCACCCAACCTCCTGGAAAATCCTCCAGCAGAAAGTGGGGCTGGAGTGCAGGCAAGAGGGGTTGGGTTTTGGGATTCCCCTGGATGGGGTTTGGAGAGAGAGGACAAAACCTGTTCTGTCAGCATCTCAGAAAGTGCAGACTCCCAGAAAATCCAAATTCTGTCCAGGGAACGGCTCCTGGAGGAGCGGCACCCCAGCCTTGCTGGGGAAGCTCATCCCGTGGAATCTGTGTGGATTGGGATGTGCAAGGAAGAACTCACCCAACCCCCTGCAGCAGGAGAAGACTCTGGAAAATCCTCCGGCAAAAAGTGGGGCTGGAGTGCAGGCAAGAGGGGTTGGGTTTTGGGATTGCCCAGGATGGGGTTTGGAGAGAGGACAAACCCAAATTCTGTCCAGGGAAGGGCTCCTGGAATGGCAGCACCCCAGCCCTTTTGGGGAAGCCCATCCCATGGACTCTGCGGATCGGGATGCACGGAGCCCGCGGTGGGCAGCAATAAAGGCTGCAAAGCCCCTGATCCCTGATAACAACCCCACGGCTGGGGAGGCTTTGTCCTCCTTTGCACCACCGCTGTGCCTGAGGCTGTAAATTCCTTCCAGCTGGAACTCCGGGAAAACGCCGATAAGCCCTGGCTGTCCCCCCAGCTGGGAATGATGGATTTTCCAGAGCTAACTCGGCGTCCCCAGCTCCCTTCTCCTCCGCGGTGGGAGCATATGGAATATATTGTGGTCTGAGGGAAACGCAGCCGAAGAATTCCTCCTCCACTCTCCTCCAGAGTGGATTCCGGCAGGTGTCGTGGGATTTCCCACTTCAGGAGGGTTCAGTGGTGATGCCCAAAATCTCAGCAGAGCTTTGCATCCAAAAGCTTTGCTGATCCTTGGGTTTGGGCGAGACCTGCAACGGCAGAGAAAGGAAATACCAAGGAAATATCAAGGAAATATTGTGAGACCTTCAATGGAAGCTGAAGGAAATACCAAGGAAGTATCAAGGAAATATTGTGAGACCTGCAATAGAAATATCCAGGAAATATCAAAGAAATATTGTGAGACCTGCAATGGAAATATCAAGGAAATATCAAGGAGATATCAAGAAAATATCAAGGAAATATCCAAGACCTGCCTGGAAAAAACGTCTCCTGCTGAGGATCTGATCCAGAGCTGTGATAAGCAATTTCCATAATGTGCTGCTTATCTTCTGCTGCCTAAGGAATCCAATCCAACACTTTTTGGATTGCCTGGGAGATGCCCATGGAGTACTGGAGGATTTCAGTTCTCAAGGTGTCCTTAATTGAATTTTTTCTTTGAAATTAATAGAAATTTAGGTTTTATTGATTGTATTTTCAACCAGAAGCAATAGGCCAAATCCTGCAGTTTTCCAGCACCTAAAAGAGTCATTCCCACAGGATAAATCCACTCTGTTTTTTCACCAGGAGCTACAATTTCCTCTGGGTAAAAGGTGGGATCAAGCTGAAATTCCAGCACAGGCACATCCATAACAGGCAGTTCTGATGGGAGCTCAGAACTGAGATAAAAATCTGTGCCTTGACCTATGAGGCTGAATTATCCACTAAAATTTGTATCTTTTTATAAATTATAAAATTATATTTTATAATTTATATATTATCCACTATAATTTAGTGGAAAATCACTGCCCGAGTCCTCTTCCATGGAAAGGCACTGGAAATAGAGAGATTGGGAAGAAAATTGGGAAAGTCAGACCAGTGGTAGATCTGGGTCCTGCTGAGGATTTGGAGCAGCTCTTTCTGAAGTGCTTTTGAACAGGGAGGAGTTTTCCTGAGGAAATTTTCCCCACAGCACCAAGTGTGCCCTGATTTTGTGCCTTTGGAGCATCCAGGACACTGCAATTGTCCAATTAGGAATTTGTTTGGTTTTGAGCTAATCCCAGCAGCAAAGGCAGGGCTTAGCTTAGGCCAGACCTGTGCTAGTCAGGTTTTTCGGCCACCTCTGTCTCTCCCTGCTGATCCACAGGATTTTTGCTGGTTTTCCCCTAATCCAGGAATTTTCCCCCTGCACCAGGGGCTGTAGGAAGCTGGACACAAGGGAATGCCAGTGGGTTCACCTCTCACTGGGTTTTCCCCACATCCTTCCTTCTGTTTCTCCCACTTTTTCCTGACAGCTTTCTTTCCTCATATCCTGGAAAAAGGAACACCAACATCCCTGGGGATGGAAAGGGAACAGCTCTGAAAAAACATCTCGGCATTCCTGGTTTTCCCTGGAAGGGACCTTCCTGTGAGTCTCTGTGATCCATGACTCTGTTATGTGTCCCAATAAATTTTGGGAGCCCAGCACTGAGGGATTCTCCTCAAATAACTTTCACATCTCCAAAACATTTTTCCAGTCGTCTAAACTTCATCCATGGAAGTCCCTGTTATGTATCCCAATAAATTTTGGGATTTTGGGAGCCCAGCACTGAGGGATTCTCCTCAAATAACTCTTCACATCTACAAAATATTTTTCCATTTTTCCAGACTCCATCCATGGAAGGTGATGAGCAGCCCAAGGGAGCATTTTTCCAACCAGCTGCAGTTTTTAGGAGAAAAAAAGAGCTTTTGAGGTGTCAGTCCCTTCCTATATTCCAAATGGGACCTTTGAGGCTAATTTGGGTAAATGACCCCAAAGCAGTGTCACCCCAGGGAGCTGTGACACAGACTGGGAGGAGTTCCTACAAACTGGGTTAGGAGCAAATCCCTCTCACCTGCAGGTTTATGGGAATTTGCTGCTAAACCAAGGACATTTAAAAGCCGAGGAGGTGTCCAACACCTCCAGACACAGGAGATGGCTGAGGATGTGACAAAGTGCCACTGGAATGTCTGACACCTCGCCAGTGAGCCGTGTCCAATGGGTCAGGCAGCAGGGGTGTCACCAAATCAATAATGGACGAGTGCAGAACTCTGCAGGCCATCAGCTGCCGGGTCTGGGTTTGGTTTGGCTTCATTTTTTGTGGGGTATTGGTTTTGCTGGGGTTTTTTGTTGTTCTTGTTGTTGGGGGTGTTATTGGTTTTTGTTTTTTGGGGGGTTTTTTGTTGTCATTTGTTGTTGGAGATTTTTGGGTTTTGTTTTTTGATTTTTGGGGTTTTTTTTGTTGTCGTTGTTGGGGTTTTTTGGGTTTTGTCTTTCGGGGGGTTTTTTGTTGTAGTTGTTGGGGGTTTTTTTGTTTTTTTATTTTTGGGGGTTTTTTGTTGTTGGGGTTTTTTTTGTTTTGGGGGGATTTTTGTTGCTGTTGTTTGGGTGTTTGGTTCTTTTGGGGTGGGGGGTTTTTGTTTGGTTTTTTTTGTTTTATTTTTTTGTTTTGTTTTTTTTGTTGTTGTTTGGGTGTTTGGTTTTTTGGGGGGGCTTGTTTTTGGTTTTGGGTTTATATTTGTTTTTGGGTTTTTGTTGTTGTTGTTGTGGTTGTTTGTTTGGGGTTTTTTTGTTGTTTTTTTTAATCCTTACTTCCATCCAAGTTTCCCACTCCCTTGTAAACTCTTCAGGTTTAACCCCAGATTTGAAGGGCGGCCGCCAGAGAATCAAGGCCTATCAGGACACATCCAACATTCGGCAGCATTTGTGCCGAGAAATATCAGGGAGAGCAGAAAACAGGAGCCGTGCCCGACCCCCGGGGGAAGAGCCGAGTTTCTCAGACAGAGCTCCAGGCTCCAGCCCCGAGCCCAGGCTGACAACCGAGGCAGACAGAGCCAGAGGCTGCAGAATCACAGCAGCAGCGAGGAACGTGTGCTCTGCGCTGATCAAACTCCCCAGCCCGGCCTGCTCTGCCTCTGCTCTGCACATCCATCGCTGCTTTGGATCATCGCTTTGGCTTTATCACGGCTTTATCTCACGAGCTCGAGAGTACAACCTGATTGTCTCAGGGAGGCTGCCAAGAGCACGTCAGGGATGGGGAGAGGGAATCATAAAGGAAGAAGGAGGAATCAAGTGGTTGGAGGAGGAAATCAGAGATTCCTGGCTGGGGTTTGTTGTGAAAGAGGAGGGGACAGCTCTTGATTCTGACTCAAATTGGTGGTGGGCTCAATGGAAATGCTGGGCTGGCTCCCTCAAGCCTCATTAAAATAATATTTTTATTCAAATATATTTTCATATATATAATAATATAATATTTTCATTTAAAAAAGATTTACAGATGTGTGGCTTTAGAGTCCCCGAGGGTCGCAGAGGCTGGCTGAGAGAATTCAGGCAGACGAACCAAGATGGAGAAAAGGAGAGCTTTATTTACAAGAAGCCTCTTTATATATCCATTAATATCCTAGCAACTATTGGTCAGCAAAGAATCCACCTCCTAAAACCATTGGTCACAACCAAATAACACCTAATAGCAAACAAAGATTAAGAAAGTAAAAGAATGCAGTTTATCTCTATTCTCTGTGAGAAAGGGCAGAAATATTCTAAAACAGTGCAACTACAACAGATGAGCCTGAAATCTAGAGGAAAAAATATTTAAGGTTGAATGTCCACCCCCCCAAAAAATATTTTATTTTAGCGTGTGGCTTTCAGCTCTTTAATGCTCAGAAAGAAATGGTGTCAGTTCAGTTTGCAGGAGCAGGAACAGCACCACAGCAACATTTTATTTTTATATTTGAGATAACAAGCAGCAATATTCCCGTGTCAAAACCCTTTTTCTATTCCATTCAAAATGAACATCATTTTGTATTCAAGAAAACTTGAGAAACATTTGGAAACAAGCAGACATTTTTAGCTTGAAGAGGTCTGTAATTAAAAGCCTTGCTTTAAAATAATCAAGCAAAGTGGTGGAGTTTCCTCCTTCATTGAGCTTTGCCAAATTATTTGTCCTTTAAAAATGTGTTACGGAGAGGTTTGCTTTGGATTTCTACTTATTTGGCTTCAAAACAGAACTGTGGCCAAAAAAAAAAGTCCTTTAGCTCTAATCAAGGTCCAGTTAATCAAACCTTGTTTGCTACTGGTTTGGAGCTCTACACGAGCAGAGGAGATCTCCAGTCAGAGAAATGGGGTTTGATGGGAATTCAAGGGCTTGTAACAAAGTCCTTCTATTGGTCTGGTAAGAACTTCCATGGGAATAGGATAAAACCAGAATAACCCCAAATCTGGGCAGGAATAGACATTAAAACCAAGCTGTGTTTAGGTAGGTAGAGTTATTAAAAACTCTTCTCTCTTCAGTGTTGTTGAAGTGTATTTTGGCACCTACATCAAAATGGAGATCGTCTTTGTTGTCCTTTAATGTCTCTGCTTTAGCTACAGGGTTTGCATTTCCCCACAACCCCAATCCTCTTTACGTCAGGAAGACTCCAGAAGTCTCTGCTTTACGAAAAGCTTTTTCTTGCATTTTAATTATTTTTTCACGTTTCAGCTGACCCACAAGGATCAGGGCTGGTGGAGTTTGGTTTCCTGTGGCTCCAGGGCTGATGAGCAGGTGCCACATGAAGTGTGAGCTCTGAAATATTTCCTGAGCTTGGGGCCTTTGGGAGAGTTCTGTGCCGTGTGCCTTTTCCAGCATCTGCCAGCCTTGCTGAGCTTCTCTCCCAGGAATTTGGGAATTCCGTGCTCCCTCTCTATCCAGCTGCCTTCAGCCCTCAAACTGAGCCTATTCCTAATGCTTTTAGGGCTTCTTCTCTCTGAGTTGACTGAGATGGACCCATGGATTTCCAAAGTTATTCCTGGGTTCTGGGATTATGTCAGGTTGTTCTGACATTTTTGGGTACCTCCTAAACCACTTGGAATTTCTCACCTATCTCCCTCTGTGTGATTTTCCCCTAAAAAAAGAAACTATAGAATCATTCCTGATCTCATATCCAGGTGTTAATGCTTCCAAACAATTCTCCAATGCAGAAGAGGAGGCGATGAGCCTCAAATCCTTCTCTTCCCATCATCCCACCCTGAACTGCTTCCTCCTCTTTCTTTTTAGGGAAGGTGGGCCTTGAACCCAGCAAGTGGGCAATGGCTGCTTTTCCTCCTCTTTTTGCTGGGGGCAGGAGGTGCTGCAGCTTTGGCCATGGAGCAGGCAGGGAAGGAGGGAAGAGGAAGGGAAGCAGGGGATCAAGCTGGGCAGGGGACAGGGAAGCAGGAAGGCACGGCGAGTGCTGTCAGCAGCCGGCAGCATTCCCCTGGGGACAGTGACACAGCATTCGTGTGGGGACGGTTACACTCAGCATTCCCGTGGGGATGGTGGCACTCAGCTTTCCCGTGGGGACAGTGGCACTCAGCATTCCTGTGGGGACAGTGGCACTCACCATTCCCATGGGGACAGTGGCACTCAGCATTCCTGTGGGGACAATGACACAGCATTCCCGTTGGGATGGTGGCGCCCCACATTCCCATGGGGACGGTGGCACACAGAATTCCCATAGGGACAGTGGCACTCAGCATTCCCGTGGGGACAGTGACACTCAGCATTCCCCTGGGGACAGTGACACTCAGCATTCCCGTGGGGACGGTGACACTCAGCATTCCCGTTGGGATGGTGGCACCCCACATTCCCATGGGGACAGTGGCACCCAGCATTCCCATGGGGACAGTGACACTCAGAATTCCTATGGGGATGGTGGCACTCAGCATTCCTGTGGGGACAGTGACACTCAGCATTCCCGTGGGGACAGTGGCACTCAGCATTCCCCTGGGGACAGTGACACTCAGCATTCCCGTGGGGACGGTGGCACCTCGTGTGTTTCCCAGGGCCAGGCTGCTCTCCCACTCCTGTTGGCCGCAGTGTCCCCAGGATGGTTTGGGAGCTCTCAGACTCAGGCACAGCTCAGGGTCAGGGATTTGGGGTCCCGTGGTGCCCCATCCGTGCCGAGTGACACGTGTAGGATCGATGTTCCCGTGCATTACTGACCCCAGGGGATGGGATCAGCTTGTTCTGCCTTTTCTGCCCGGGGGAGGTGGGCTGGAAAATCCGGGAGGTGTGAGGGGACAGGGCTGCACCGGGGAGGGGGAGCTGCCACCGCAGCACGGTGGCACTTTGGTGACACTTCCCAAAGCAGGAGCTGCCCCCTTGGCTGGGTTTTTTCAGGAAGGAGAGCAGGCTTCCAACTTTTTTTGGTTCCATTCATTTCTTCCACTTGTTTTCCCTGCTCAGGGAGGCAGAGGCTGTGTTGTTTGTTTATTTTCACTCACTGCTTTTGCTGCACTGTCTGGGATTACTGAGTGTAACTCCTTCAGTTTATGGGAAAACTGAGAGTGGAAAATGATGAACACTTGGCACCTGAACCAGCCTGGGAATCTCAGAGCAGATTTATCTGTGAGGTCTTTCTCGCACGCATAGGTGAGGATGCAGGTTTAATTAGGTGATCCCAAAGCAAGGGAAATTGGACACCAAGCACTTCATCCTGACCCCATCCATGAAGGTACAGGGCTGGGAATCATCCTGAGGGGACAAATAAACCCAGCCTAAGGGATGTTCCACCTCTGGAAGTGTCCAAGGCCAGGCTGGATGGGGCTTGGAGCAGCTTGGTGTAGTGGAAGTTGTCTTTAAGGTGACCTTTAGGGTCCCTCCCAACCCCAGCCATTCCAGGATTCCATGATGCAGAATCAGGAATTGCAATCCCATTAGGAAACTCTGCCTCAGGTGTTGCAGTTGTGTTGCCAAGCCCACGAACCCATTAAAATCCTTTCTAGGATTGAGGAGGAGCTTGAGTGTGGATGTGTCACCTTCAGGCCGAGATAAATAATAATAATGAGGACAGGGGAGGATTTTTTAGAGGATTTTACCAGCATAATTAATGCTGATTTATGGCTCAGGGCAGCAGAGAGGCTGTGATAGAAAGAGTGGATGGAGTTCCTGAATGAGAGAGGGAAGGGGATGACAGTGGGGAGTGAAAAATGAAATGTGCTTGGCTAAAAAAAGCAAAGTGGAGCTGGCTGGAGCCCCGTGTGGAGCAGAGCAGGTGACAAAAATAATGCAAATAATGCCAGGGTGTCTGCCGTTCCCACAGCAGGGATGGCTGGAATTAGGTGGAATTATTGGTGTCTTCATTGCTGTGAGGCAGAACAGGAGTTCTTCATCCTCTGGAGCCAATTAAATGGCAGTGAGGGAGAAAATGAGTTTAGTGTGGGTAATAAAGTGACTGAGTTATGGGGCTTTGAGGGTGGCCTTCACAGGATCCCAGTGAAATCACCCAACTCCGGCTGGAGAGCTCATTCCTCGGGTCTGGATGTGCTGGGAGAAGCCTTCCCAGCCTTCCTGGAATCTCCAGGGCTCCTCTCTGGTGTCCCAGGGGCACCACAGCCCTGTCCCTGCTGCTGTCACCGTGTCTCCAGCCCTGAGCTGTTATCCCAACCTCCTCCCTCACAGCCAGGCTAAGCACAAAAACAGCACAGAGGGTTGGGATTCTCCAGGCTGATCCTGCCCTGCTGTGGCCATGGGATCCTGGCCATGCACTGCAGTATTTACTGCAATTAATTAATTAATTGTGCATTCAAGGCAGCACTGATCAGCAGTGTGACCCAGAGGTGAGACAGAGCAGCCCCTGCTCCCTGAAAAAGGGAATAATTCCTTTGCCATGGGGCCAGGGACAGCTCCTTGGGAGCTGCAGCACACCTGAAAGCAACATTCTAATTTTATATGTATATATTTAAAAAATATATTGATATGATATGATATATGATATGATATGATATGATATGATATGATATGATATGATATGATATTATATTATATTATATTATATTATATTATATTATATTATATTATATTATATTATATTATATTATATTATATTATATTATATTATATTATATTATATTATATTATATTATATTCATTTGGCAGCAACCCCGTTCTGGACACAACAGGTTCGACCAGGAGCACCTCCCACACTCCCTGTGCTGGGAAGGAGGGCAGAGGGAAACCCATGGGGAGGATTTTTCCCTCTCCCAGAGCTGCCACCCAAACCAGAGCTCCAGAGGCTCCCTGGTGCCAGCTGTGCATGCCCTGGGGTGCCTCAGATGCTGTGATGAGACAGGAGCTGCTCCTTCCTCCAGGGATGACCTTCCTCCACTGCTGCCAACACGGCAATGACAGAGGAGTTTCTCCAGCTCTCAAGGACTCACTTTGAAAATTTAATTTCACTAAAATGCTCTGAGCCCAGGGACACAGGCAGGGCAAAGCTGCCAGGGAGGAGGTGGCAGCCTGGAAGGACATCAGGTACAAGAAAAACAACAAAGCAGCTCAGGGACTGCTGCAATATTGATTGGATTCTTCCAGCCATGCTGAACATGTCCCTGCTCCCACTGGGCCATCTGGGCTTGATCCTCCCTCTGCCCTTTCCTGCTGGCTCTGGGCAGGAGAAGAAACAAGAAGGAGCAGGTATTTCAAAGTGCTTTCCCAGAAAAAGAAGGATTTTACTTCCCTGCGAAGTAAAATCTTTACTTCATTGTGCCTCCAAGTCCAGGGATTCCCTGTTCTCATCTCTCTTCCTGCCCCCCAGGCAGGTGGCTGAGGGCACGCTGGGCTCTGCATCCCTGCTCCAGGATCCATGGATGTGTCCCAGCCCTGCTGGGGAGGTGGCCAGAGGGCCCTGAGCCACACGAGCCTCTCTGGGCTCCTTCCCCCACGCAGGGATCCAAAAGGACACCGTGACTCACTCCTTTTCCAAGGCAGCGCCGCCAGCTCTCGGAATACTCCGTGTTTTTCTTAGAGTCTTGGCTCCTGAAGCCCTGTCATTACTTGAACTTCCATTTTCTTTAAATAAAGCCAATTTCTGACACTTGCAGAGAATCGCCGGGAAATATGACCTCCTACGAGCTCAGGAGCCACAAACTGAACACCCTACCTTTATTCCTTCTTTTTTAAAATTTTCTTCTTTTCTGCCACATTTTTTTACAAACTTCTCTTGCAGATTTGGGCTGTTGAAAGTTGTCTTTGTCTCGAGCCTTGCAATGTTGAAATGATCTGGAGTTTGTGCCCTGGTGGTGCTGATTTTTCAGGTCCAAATACTTCAGGCATTTGACTGCAAAAGTCATGAATAAACCTCGTCCTTTTTGGCTTCGGGATGTCCTGGGCTCTGTGCAGACCTGGACAGCTCAAGTTTGGCTCTGGATTTTGTGATCCCAGAGTTTGGCGGATTTAAGCTGCTGGTTTAAGCTTAGAGGAGAAAGAGAATTGCATTCCTTGGGGGATTCAGTGCATCCAAACCTCAGGTGGGATGGATGGATGGATGGATGGATGGATGGATGGATGGATGGATGGATGGATGGATGGATGGATGGATGGATGGATGGAGGGATGGATGGAGGGATGGATGGATGGATGGATGGATGGATGGATGGATGGATGGATGGATGGATGGATGGATGGATGGAGGGATGGATGGATGGATGGATGGAGGGATGGATGGATGGAGGGATGGATGGATGGAGGGATGGATGGAGGGATGGATGGATGGATGGATGGAGGGATGGATGGAGGGATGGATGGATGTTGAATGGATGGATGGATGGATGGATGGATGGATGGATGGATGGATGTTGGATGGATGGATGGAGGGATGGATGAATGTTGAATGGATGGATGGATGGATGGATGGAGGGATGGATGGATGGATGGATGGAGGGATGGATGGATGTTGAATGGATGGATGGATGGATGGATGGATGGAGGGATGGATGGAGGGATGGATGGATGTTGAATGGATGGATGGATGGATGGATGGATGGAGGGATGGATGGAGGGATGGATGGATGTTGAATGGATGGATGGAGGGATGGATGGATGGATGGATGGATGGAGGGATGGATGGATGTTGAATGGATGGATGGATGGAGGGATGGATGGATGGAGGGATGGATGGAGGGATGGATGGATGGATGGATGGAGGGATGGATGGATGGAGGGATGGATGGAGGGATGGATGGATGGATGGATGGATGGATGGAGGGATGGATGGAGGGATGGATGGATGTTGAATGGATGGATGGATGGATGGATGGATGGATGTTGGATGGATGGATGGAGGGATGGATGGATGGAGGGATGGATGAATGTTGAATGGATGGATGGATGGATGGAGGGATGGATGGATGGATGGATGGAGGGATGGATGGATGTTGAATGGATGGATGGATGGATGGATGGATGGATGGATGGAGGGATGGATGGAGGGATGGATGGATGTTGAATGGATGGATGGATGGATGGATGGATGGATGGAGGGATGGATGGAGGGATGGATGGATGTTGAATGGATGGATGGATGGATGGAGGGATGGATGGATGGATGGATGGATGGATGGATGGATGAATGTTGAATGGATGGATGGATGGATGGATGGAGGGATGGATGGATGTTGAATGGATGGATGGATGGAGGGATGGAGGGATGGATGGAGGGATGGATGGATGTTGAATGGATGGATGGAGGGATGGATGGATGGATGGAGGGATGGATGGATGTTGAATGGATGGATGGATGGAGGGATGGATGGAGGGATGGATGGATGGATGTTGGATGGATGGAGGGATGGATGGATGGATGGATGGATGGATGGATGGATGGATGAATGTTGAATGGATGGATGGATGGATGGATGGAGGGATGGATGGATGTTGAATGGATGGATGGAGGGATGGATGGATGGATGGATGGATGGATGGATGAATGTTGAATGGATGGATGGATGGATGGATGGATGGATGAATGTTGAATGGATGGATGGATGGATGGATGGATGAATGTTGAATGGATGGATGGATGGACGGATGGATGGATGATGGATGGATGGATGGATGGATGAATGTTGAATGGATGGATGGATGGATGGATGGATGGATGAATGTTGAATGGATGGATGGATGGATGGATGGATGAATGTTGAATGGATGGATGGATGGACGGATGGATGGATGGATGGATGGATGGATGGATGGATGGATGGAGAGAAGCTGCCATTTCCCCTTTATTCTGAGGATGTTTGGACAGATTTGTGTATCCTCTCTCTGTGCTGGTCAGCACCAGGGGAGAATGAAAAGCTCATTTTCTGCTGGGATAACCTATGGAGAAATGGTGTGACCTGGGGATGGCAATCCCACCCAGCAGCCTCAGGGAGATGCCACCAAATGATCCCAGCCCAGGCCACTCTCCAGTGGGACAGCAGAGCCTGCAGCCACAAAGGCACAGCAAACCAGGGGAAGGATCAAGGTTGTGTTTTCCTTGTTCTGTTCATGAGCTCTGAGAATTTGTCTCCAGCCCTGGAGCAGCAGGAAGAGGCAGCCAAGGGCACGGACGGGGAATTGCCCTGGAGGCTGATTTTAGCAACAAACCCCGGCCATCTCCAGAAGCTCCCTAGGAAAAGCAATCCAGAGACATTCCAAAACGCATTTTTTCCAGCGTGCATTTTTAGCAACATCCATCAGCGCACTGGCCCAAGTCACACATTCACAGCGAGACCCAGAAAATACGGAAAAGCTGAAATAATCCTTGGAAGCCATCCAGGGACTGGTCACTCAGCCTGCAGAACCTTTTCTGAGTAACAGTAACACAAACCTCATGGAAGCACCAAGAGCCAGCCCGCTGGTTTTCCAGGCCCAGTTTCCCATTCCAAGATGAATGACTTGGATTTTGGGGAGGGAAAGGAGCAGGGCTGGTTTGTCTCCTGACTGGGAGAGTTTGGATTTGGAGAGCTCAGCCTGCAGGAGCAGGCAGTGCTGTGAACCTTCCCACCTTGGGCTTTCTCTTGGCCTGGATCTCATTTTTATTCCCTATTATTTAAACTTCTTAAATTATTTTATTTAACTTTTTTTATATTATTTAACTTCTTAAATTATTTTGAACATGGTCAGGGAGTTGCCTTCATCCCACACCAGGAATTCCACCTTGCTCCCTCCACTGAGTGCTGTGGAGAAGCCAAAGCCTTGGAGATCCTGGAGGTCTCTGTCTCTCACATTTCTTTCCCATCACAGACATCTGAAGTTTTCATCCTTGAGGCTGTGGAACAGAAGGAGAGGAGAAATTTCACTGAATGGTCACAAAAAAGCCCTCCCTTTAGCACAGGTGTCTTTTCCAAAGCTCTGTGTCCCCACTTTCCCAAAAAACAGCTGGCAGTGGGAGCAGAAGCATAAAGGACTCACCACAGTGAGAGCTGCTCCTCTGGTTTTAATTAAAGCTGACTTAATTCAGATTTTCCCGGGAAACCCCTCCAGTTTTCCCTATTTCCCAGCAACAACCCCAAGCAGAATCCCTTTTGCTAAAAGGGGATGAAGAAATAGATGTGGGAGGTTGTGTTTCCCAAGAATCCCATGAGGAAGGGTGGGGGAGGATGGGTGGGAGCAGAGAGCACAGGGAGTGAGCTATTCCTCTGTCCCAATCCTGGGCAGCCTTTGGCTTTATGCGTCCCTTTCCTGATGTTGGGAATGAAAAAAGTAGATTTAATCCAGATATTCCTTCACTGACCTGCAATTGGTGCTGAAGCACTCAAGAACCTTCCCCTCGGCTCTGCGGTCTGAAGTGTTTTTTAGAAGTATCTGTTTATTACAGCTCAATAAAGTTTTATTTTGCGAAAAACCCGTGACGGATTTCCTCTGCTCCAAACAACAAGCAGGCAGCACCTCCTCCTCCATTCATAAAAACGTGTTAACAATTCCTTTAAAATTCATAGACAAGCCAAGCACGGTTTACTCCCAAAGTTACACAAATTAATACAAAGCAACACGTGGCCCAGGCCTGGCATCAAGTCAAAGCTTGCTCCAAAGGCCTCCCTCTGCTCTGCAATACCTCCGTGTGCTCCTGGAAGCTCTGGAAATCAGCAGACAGTGCTTGGAATTCCCTCCAGCCCTGCCTGCTTCCCTCTGCTCTCCTGGTGGGGATGGAATGAGCTTTGAGGTCCCAAACCATCCTCTGATTTGGGATTCCCTGTACACGACACAGAGAATGTCACATGGACGTGAACATTCCCTGAACATGGCACAAGGAACAACCTTGATTAAATCTAAGCTTGCACAAGACTCTGCCCCTTCAAAGGCTGGTCATGCTCCAAAAGTTGCATTTGAGAGTTATCCTGAATTTTGGACTATTCGAAGTTTTTCTCCTTTCTGTTGTGTAGGTGCCCAGAGCTGAGGCTGTGCTGTTGGGGACAGAGGTGCTTTGGTGACAGAGTTACAGGGCTCTGGGAGAGTGTGGGTTGGGAAGGAGAGCTCCAAGGGAAGACTTTCCTCTGGGAAAAGTGGGGGAGAGCACCCTTCACAATTTCCAGGTACATGGGGGACAGTGAGGAATGAGCTTCATGATCTCACATGTCTTTTCCAGCCTCATTAATTCCGTTAATTCAGTAAAATTACTTTTCCCTGTGGTGTCACATCTGTCCCCTCTGTCACCCCACAAAGCCACCCCAGCAGGTCCCTCTGCAGGCTCCTCCAGGGGGTGAGCCCAGCTCCCTGCTGCCCTCGGAAGAAGTTTCCCCACGCGCGTTTCTCACAGCAGGAGCAGGTGCCAGTTGTCATCCTGAGGCACTAATTGGCCTTAATTAACCTGATGAGCCTCTCCTGGGGTCTCTGCCCATCCCTCCTCTCCCCAGGGCTCTGGAGCTCTATTTAAGGGCAGCTCTGAGCCTTGGCTGCTGGGATGGATTGTGGCTCTGTTGCAGGTGATTTATCTCTTGGGATGCCCCTGGGCCTTCTCCTGTGTGACCTTCAGCTCTGTGAGTGACTTGTTTCATGTCCTGGAGGAACAGAATTGCTCTTTTCCATGTCCTTGCCCTGGTACAAAACCTGTGCAGTGGTTTTCCCCACCCCAGTCAAATCCCTTTCCCTGGAGGTGCTCAGTATGGGCAGCACAGCTTCCTGACAGCAGCTGTCCCTTCACAAGGATTGGGATTCTGCAATTTTAATGTCCCAACGGTGATGCTTTTTGGGGTAAAAATGCTAGAGCTCAATATTCTGACCAGTGCTCAGTGCTGGATTCTCTGTCAGCCCCAACACTGCTCTGCTGGGCTCCAGTCTGGAGGGACCTACAGCAATAATTTGGAGTGAGTATTCATTTAATTGCCTCTTTAACTCTGTTTTTCTTTTTTATTCAAGAAAGTCAATGCTGAAAGGCTCCTTTGAGAGGCAGCCTGGGCTTTCTCCCCCTCCGTGCCCTGTCAGCACAGCCCCTGCTCTCAACCCTCAGCTTCTCATTTGTCAGCACAGGGAGGGAGAGCTGGGACACACTGATTGTCCCTGCTGGAAGGGAGAGCTGGGACACACCGACTGTCCCTGCTGGAAGGGAGAGCTGGGACACACCGATTGTGTAGAAATCTTGCGCCTGTTGGATGGCCTCTGTGGTGTGTGGATGCGGTTTGGACAGAGACAGAGACAGAGATCTCTGGAGTCTGGTCTTAGAGCATGAGGTTTATTGTAATAAAGAACGTGGGGGTAAGAGACCTGCTATGAATTGCCAGGCACGGCCCAGAGCAGGTCAGAGAGGTGAGGGAGAGAGGTACAGGAATCGGGAATGTGGAATCCCGTGGTTCTCGATTACAATACAGTAAATCATGTTCTGTGCTGAATATTCTAATTTTCACTAACCAATCTAGAACAAGATACAAATTCTATAGCATTTGCATACAGCCTATGAGCATCATTGTATTACCATATGGCGTTACATTTTAAACTCTAAAAACTGCTTTTTGGACCCCCTGCTTAGGTTGGTAGGGTCTGCTCTGACCCTTGGACTTGCCCTTAAGCAGGGGCTATTGTCTAATCAATGAAGGCTATGGTTCAATCAGAGAGGGAGATTACCTGCAGTGGCCATACCATTGTTTTTCGGTTATTTAGTAACTGAGGTTTGGTATCTCAAAATTTGTCTTCATTTCAGTCTCACTTGTAATTTCTATATTTTCAGCATCTTTTGCCAGGTAATAATTTCTGTAAGACTTTCCTATTTCTTCCTCCCCAACAGATTGTCCCTGCTGGAAGCACCTGCAAGGGGCAGGAAGGGCGGTGTGAGATTTTGGGAAGCATCCCCTGCTCCCCCACCTGTGTCACGTGGAGCAGGCAGCACTCAGGTGTTGGCTGATGTTATCAATAAATTGTCAGTATGGATTTCTCTCTGTCAGGGTCACTGCCTCTGGGCTTGGGGGCACCTTTTCCCCCCTGGGAGGGTCCTGATGTGCAGCAGGGCCACCTGAGCTGCGATGATGGCTGTCCTGCCTGCAGGGACAGCGCTGGGATGCTCCTGGCTCTCTGAATTCCAGCCTTTCCCACAGGGAAGAGTGAGATTGGTGATTGACAGCCTCAAATATCCCTGGGCCTTGCTCCTTTTTCCCCTCTGCTGACCTCTTATCTAAAGTGCTTTCTCCCGCCCTCAGCAGCTGAGTTTCATCACACTGGGGAGGTCCTGAAGCCCCTTGGTAAATCCTACTCCTCCCAGAATGCATCCAGGTGGCCCCAAAATGTCCCTTTCTGGCCCTGGAGCTCTGAGTCCACTTCCCCAAACCTTGGTAAATCCTACCCCTTCCAGAATGCATCCAGGTGGCCCCAAAATGTCCCTTTTTGGCTCCAGACTCTGAGTTCTCTTCCCCAAACCTCGGTGTCAAGATGTTATTTTGGGGTGTAATTCCCTCAGGGCTCCCAAGATGAGCGGGGACAATCTTGGGTCTTGCCTGGGGTGAAACACAGCTGGAATTTGGCCCTAAGCTGGAATCAGCTGCAAAGCCAAGGGGAATCCTTGGCACCAACTTTTAAATCTCCCTGTGCTTGTGGGCGAGGCAGGGCCTGGCTTTGTGTGTTGTGGAGCAGAAAGGTCTTACAAAATGAAGGCCTTGGCACCCTTGTAAAATCCTTGCTCACTTCTGTTACTTTGGCTGACAGGAAAAGCATTCTGGGAGTGACTCAGCTAAACTAGAGGTGAAAAACAAATTACAGAATTGGAAAACAATTATTAGAAGCAAGAAGTGCTCACACTGTGGGGCTCATGGTTGGTTGTATCTGATGCCTGTTCCTATCGTGGTCTGTGGTGGTTGGTTAAGAACATTTGTTGTGCCTCACAAATGTGGAAACTCAGAACAAACTAACAGTTTAAAAACCCTGGATTTTGGCAATAAAGTGTCTTTGCCATACCATCCTGGAGATCTTGTGTGCCTTAAGGCCACAGCAGAGCTGCCCTGCAGGGAATATTCCTGGGGGAATACGCAGCTAGTGCCTAGCAAGATAAATGCAGTGGGTGTGGGGATGAGGAGGCAGACATCTCATCAGCTTTGGCTGGGTGAAAATTCGAGGTTTTGCTTGGCCGCTCTCAGTCTTTGTCTGAGTTGCTGATTCCCCCTGGGATTCCTTGTGAGTTCTGCACAGGGATTCGAAGCTTCTGCTTCCAGCCTTGCTTTCCCTGGTTCTGCCTCATGGATCCTGCACGGTTCTGGGTGGGCGTGGCCATCCTGGACTGGGAATTTGGCTGGGCAGGGTGGCACGGCCAAGGCCAAAGCTCTGCCTGTGCCACCATGCTCTGCAGGGCCTGCCAGGCACTCGGGGTCTGAAAAGCTGTGGATGGGGAGGTTTTGCTGAGAGCTGCTCATTTTCCAGGCTCATTCCAGAACCCATTTGCAATGCCAACATTCACAAACGGGGAGCTGAGGGCACACAGGGGTAGATTTGAGACATTTCCAGAGGCTGGGAAATCTCGCAATCACAGAGCAGAGCCCCAGCTCCCCATTTTCCAGAGCTGCTGCGAGTCCAGCTCTGCCCTCCAAGGGAAGCAATGATGTCCCTGTGCCTCAATGATGATCATGTCCCAATGATGTCTCTGTGCCTCAGCAAGCTGCAGCTCCCCAGGACACAGCTCCCAGTGCCCTCTCCAGCCTCTGGAGTGGTGTGGTGGGCATCAGTCCCTGCAGATCCACAGCCACACCGGCAGCATGGAGGAGACACTTCCCTGCAGATGGTTAAGCTTAAGCAAAATGCAGCTCTGTTACAGTCCCTGAATGAAATTCCCAATTGCTTTGGGAACCTATTTCGGAGAGGAAAAAGCAGATCATGTTTCACCAGACAATGCCTGAGCTGAGCAATCAGAGGTGGTTTTATGGAAGGCGCAGTTGATTTTTCTCCCAACCTTTCTTTTTTTTTTTTTTTTTTTTTTTTTTGGCAGGAGAGGGAGAGAGAAATCCTGGTAGATGAATCCTTGCTGGAGAAAGGGAGTGAATTCCTGCTGCTGAAGAATTTCCCTGGGAGAAATCCTGGGAATCCAGGGATGAGCAGTAATCTCCAAGGTAAGCACTTCCCCTCTGCTGGGTTCCAGCTATACGTGTGGTACCCAAGTGCTTTTGGTTTGTTTTGGGGTTTTTTTCTGAGGGGTCTGATGTTAACTTGGGACCGGGAGAAGAAAATCTGGAATAAAGATAGTGCTAGAGCTGGAAATTTAAGGAACAGTCACTGCAAGATGAGCAAGAAAAGAAATTTGGATGTGAGGATGGCAGGGGCCTGGCTGGGAGGAAGAATGGATCTTTAACTCAAGAGAAAAAAATGAAAGGTTATTTTTTTCCTTTCCTGAATTGGGAAAAAGCCAAAATCCCTGGTTGGATGGAGATTGGAGCACCCTGGTCTAGGAGAAGCTGTCCCTGCCCATGACAGGGAGTGGGAACGAGATGATCGCTGAGGTCCCTTCCAACCAAAACTGATCGATGGAATTCTGCACATTCAATTCCAAAAGGGAAAAGCCTCTTGGAGCAGTCAACAAATTGCCTTTTGGTAGCAAGGCTGATTTGTTTTGAGCTGGATGTAGAAAATGAATGTCAAGGAAAAGTCATTTCCAAGCAAGAAAGCCCATCCTTTGCGTTGGGGAAAATGTCAAAAGGCCACGCTGACATTTACATTTTTTTCCTCCCTCCACTTTGTTCCTGAACGAAAATTTGCCAAAGCCAACAGGGTGTCACTTTGTGATGGAAATCTGTTTTGACACAAATTTTCCAACCAGCTTTCCTCGCTCCACACAAACATTTCCGCTCTCGATTCCAATCCGGATTTGGCAGGGAGAGGGTAAGGATGAAGAGGGGCTATTCCTTTCGGGGCCTGTCAGGGATTTATCAGCCTGTCACAGGCCCCAGCATTGCTGGAAGGATCCTGATTCCAGCAGATCCCAGCCCAAGGTAGTCTCTCTTTGCCTGCCCCCCCAGCCTGGGCAGGGATTAAAACCCTCCCTGGGTAAGAAACGCTCACGTGGGAGTTGAGTTTGGGCTGGAGAGCTGCTGCTCCAGAATCAAGGCTTATTTCTGGGTTGTTCTGCTGAGTTCCAGGTCTTCCCATTGATTTTGGGGTTTTTTTCTTCTTTATGATGCAGTTTTTGGATCATTGTTTGGACAAGGACTGATTTACAAGGGCCTGGAGTGACAGGACAAGGGGAAATGGCTTCAAAATGGCAGAGAGTTGGTTTAGAGGGGATATTGGGAAGGAATTGTTCCCTGGGAGGGTGGGCAGGCCCTGGCACAGGTGCCCAGAGCACCTGGGAGTGTCCAAGGCCAGGCTGGACAGGGCTTGGAGCAGCCTGGGACAGTGGAAGGTGTCCCTGCCATGGCAGGGGTGGAATGAGATGAACTCTAAGGCCCCTTGCAATCCAAACAATTTTATAATTTTATGATATTGAATGAAGACAGGAGTTCAATTATCTGCTTATTTTTTGATATTTACAGATCAAAATTTGTATACTTTGCTGCAATTTATTATATACATAATTATGTACAGTATTTAAATGAAGTGAAAGGGATGGAAGAGGTTTGAAAGTCTCCCTCATTACTTTGTTGGGATCAGATCAGAAGGAATATCCTCCTGGGAATGGGGATGAGGTCCCAAGCCATTCTGGCTCTGTCCTGGAAGGAGGAGAGCCCAATTTGTCCTCCAGCTCTGAACACAAGGGTCTTGCCAAAGAAAAGAAAAAAAAAAAGAGAAAAATTAAAAAAAAAATCTGAGCACAAGTGCTTGGATGTTACTGGCAGGGAAAAAAAAAAAAAGCCACGGCGGCAATAAAATTAATTTCCTTCTCTAATATATACAAGACTTTCTCCAAGAGAATTATGAGGCAAGCTGATCAAAGTCTGTAAGTGGTACTTATGCTATCAGTTTCACCCCCTTAATGCCCTGCTGTCAAAACAAAATCCCCTCGAAAGGCTTTGAGGAAAATCACATGAGCATAATGGCTTTGAGAAAAATGGCCCTAAGTACTCAGTAACATATACAGAGAGGACTATTAGATGGGCTGGTGTAATTGGACTTCTATTCCAATGTAAACACTCTGCTAGGAGCGAGTTACTGCTGAGCCACGGAGCTGAGCAGGCTGGGCTAGCCAGGGACAGGGGGAGCTTTGCCCCAGGACACGGTGGGGACTTGAGGCAGGATGAGATAAAAGAGAAGGGAAGGATGGGGTTTGTGAGAGAATCATTTCCAGGCGTACAAAGGATGGATTTGGGGCGGGGTGTGACGGTGCTGCAGTGCTGATGGCAGGTGGGAGGCAGTGCTGGTGTGTGGCTTTAGAGTCCCTGAGGGTCGCAGAGGCTGGCTGAGAGAATTCAGGCAGACGAACCAAGATGGCGAAAAGGAGAGTTTATTTACAAGAAGTCTCTTTATATATCCATTCATATTCTAGCAACTATTGGTCAGCAAAGAATCCACCTCCTAAAACCATTGGTCACAGCCAAATAACACTTACTAGCAAACACAGAGATTAAGAAAGTAAAAGAATGCAGTTTATCTCTATTCTCTGGGAGAAAGAGCAGAAATATTCTAAAACAATGCAACTACAATGCTGCAGTGCTGATGGCAGGTGGGAGGCAGTGCTGGTGAGCTCTCGGAGCCTTCATCTGCTCCCTGGGTGGCTTTGAAGGTGGTCCTGGTGGGGCTGGGGCTGCCTTGACAGCTCTGGGGACAGGAGCCCCTGGAATTCCCAGCTCCAGGGACAGCTGTGCCCACCCAGCCCTGGTGGGGACAATGGAGGTGACATCCCAAATGCCCAGCGTCCAGCACCGGGAGGATGCAGACAGCTCTGCCTGAGAGATGCTTTTCATCTCTGGAGGACCTGTGGGTGCACCTGTTTTGTATTTTGGTCTGGGACGCCTCCCCAGGGTATTCCATCACCTCTGGAACCATGGCAGTGACAGTGACAGTGCTGGGCACTTCTGCTGTCAGCTCTGCCCTTTCCCATCACTTTGGGATTCGTGAGCCCCTTTCCCATCCCTTTTGGGATATCTGAGCCCCCTTCCCATCCCTTTTGGGATGGATCAGCACTTTTCCCATCCCTTTTGGGATGGATCAGCCCTTTCCCATCCCTTTTGGGATGTGTGATCACTGCTCCCATCCCTTTTGGGATGGATCAGCCCTTTCCCATCCCTTTTGGGATGTGTGACCCCTTTCCCATCCCCTTTGGGATGGATCAGCCCTTTCCCATCCCTTTTGGGATGTGTGAGCCCCTTTCCCATCCCTTTTGGGATGGACCAGCCCCTTTCCCATCCCTTTGGGGATGGATCAGCCCTTTCCCATCCCTTTTTGGGGAGGTATCACCCCTCAGGTCCCCTCTGCACCAGCAGTGCCGCAGGGATGGCAGTGACTGCAGGGGATGAACAGATCTGTGGGTTCAGAGCTGGAGGGATGAAATGGGGCTGGGTTTGGAGAAATCCCAATGTTAAGGCAGGAAATCTTGGCATCTCTCATGGTTTGGATGCTCCTGGGTGGAAAAGGTGCTGCTGAGGGTTAATGGCAATTCCCTGCAGTGCAAACAGTGGCCAGAGCAGATTCCAGGGCCCTTTTTTTCAGTCCTTACTTCCCCTTCTCCCTCTTCCCTTTGGCACCGCAGCCCTCTCCATCTGAGCCCAAAAGCTCCTTGGAGCCTTTTTCTCTTTCCCAGGCCACTCAACCTCTTTGCCACATGACTTTTCTCTGGCTCAGCCTACCAAAAAGCAGGATCTGAGATTTTTTTAAACAAAATCCTGAAATATTTCAAAGGCTTAGGAAAAAAACATCCAAAACAACCCAAGAAAATAATACCAATAAACCCAGACAGTTCCTACCACCTAGTGAGTGTAAAACAAATCTTCCCTGACCATCCTTTAGTGCAGGAGTCAAGGAAAAGATATTCCTAGACCAGGCTCATCCAGATTCCTGACCTCTCCTAGAGCTATTTCCCTATCTGTCCCTCTTTCCTGGCCTTACTGTCTTGCTCTCCCTTTGGAGGAAATTCCTTTCCTGGTGATAACCGTGTCTGTAGCTCATATTTCCTCTTTCTTGTTGACAGTTTTAAACCAATAGATTTATGAACTTTGAAGTAATAGAAATATTTCAGGCATACCTACCCTGGCCCTTATCTGGAGCAGGCAGGGATTATTCTTTTTCTGGACACTGCACTTGTAACAGGAGACTTTTGCCTTTCAAGCCATCCTCTGGAAAGCCAAGCCAGGTTTGCTTAATGAGGCTTTGGTAACCTCTGATTATTCACGTGTGAGTCCCACAGCTGTTCTGCCCATTTTTACCTCAACTGGGACCAAAAAGTTGAATCCATTCTGGAGGTGATGCCCTCTAAGGGCTGTGTGAGACTGGGGAGTGACGGAAGGGTGGTCAGTGAAGGGATTTGGAATTATTTTCCCTCCAGGCTGGCTGGGACACCAGAATGAGTTAACAGATCCATCCCCTCTCCAGCTGAGAGTCCCATACTGTAAATCCCTCCTTCAAGGACTTCCCAGGCAGAATTCCTTCACTTTTTAACTCTGCAGGATCCCAAATTAATAAAAAAGGGCAGAAGGAGCAGATGCTTCCTCTAGGAAGTGTTTCTCTCTGTCACACATGTCAAGAGCTGATTTACTGCAGCCAACCCCACGAGTGACACAAATTAGAGAGAATTCCAGGAATGATTGGCACCAAGGACTGACAGCTCCCAGAAATCCCCAGGGGCAGAGGGGAGATGCTGCAGGTGGGACAGTTTGGGGTTCACTGAGATTCTGCACGGCTGTGACCTCCAGTGAGGATCATTGGGAGAAATCCTGTGGCAAAAAGATCTCTGGGGTAGGGCTGGACTTAGGGGTGGCGGAGAGGTCATTCCAACAGTTCCAGATTTAGTTCCAGACCCCAAATGATGCGGCAGATGAGGAAAGAACAGCCCTGCAAGGCGCTGCTCTCAGCTGGGGGGGTTTCCTTCACACTGCTCATCAAGAGCACGCTGGACAGCTTCTCCAGCAGGATCCTGACACCTCCCAGCCTCCTCCTGGGTGTTACTGGAGCCAGGATTTCCTGCTGGGATGGCGGAGAGGGTGAAGGCCTTGGGGAAGGCCTGGGTGCTGTGGGAGTTGGGAGAGGAGGGTTGACCCCTTGCCATCACTTTGCTGAGGAAAAAGACAATGGAAGGAGTGATCCTGAAGGAGCTGGGGCAGTTTTGAGAGCCTGAGGATGTTGGTCCATGCCATCCCCAGGCTGCTCGTGTTCAGGACTGGAAACAGGAAGGATTGGCTGGGTCTGCGCCCAGGTGAATCCCAGAATCATCACAGAGTCGTGGAATGGTTTGGGTGGGAAGTGACCCTAAAGCCCACCTTGTTCCACCCTCTGCCACGGTCAGGGACACCTCCCACCATCCCAGGGTGCTCCAAGCCCTGCCCAGCCTGGCCTTGAGCACTTCCAGGGATGTGTTTGGGCACAGGTCTCCACAAATAGTATTTATCCCCACGGTGAGCAGGAGATTCCCTGGATTTTATTTTTTTTTTTTTGTCCCAGCATTTCTGCCCTTCCTTGCAGGATTCTGGTGGCTCTGACGCAGCTCAAGCGAGCAGCAGTGCAGGGAGATCCCACCCTGGTGTTTCCCCAGCTGTATCAGCTGAGGGCTTAACCAAATAAATCATATTCCGAGGCTATAAATTCCGAGCCTTTCAGCAGCTCCTACAGTGACTCCCAAGCGCAGAACAACAGCTGGCTGTTTACCCAAACTCACCCAAGCATCTGGAGCTGAGTTAATGATTTTCCAGCCCCTCACACCCTGCCTGTGGGCTGGGAGCTGCTGCCCAGAGCATGGCAGAGGAAAGCAGAGCCTTCAGGGTAAGAGAAAATCGATTTCGCCTTCCAAACCCCAAGCTGGGATTTTTTGGAGGGCATTTTCTTCCTGCTCTACTCCGTGCTGGGATTTCTCTCCAGAGGCGCAGGAATTGGTGCGGTAAGGGTTAAACTGATGTGCTGGGATGTTCCTCTCTCCTCTTGATCCCCAGCTCTTGTCTCTGGTAAACATCTCCCCCTCTCTTTTACATCCAGATCCTCTTTTACAAGGCTGGGCTTGGGAATTTCAGCGCAGCCAGGAGCCATCTCCCCATGCATTAAGGCTCAGTGACAGCAGGTAACGGGATCCATTCCAAAGGGCCACACTGCCCCATTCCCCCTCCCCAAATGGGATTGCTCCAAAAGGGCCACACTGCCCCATTCCCCCTCCCCAAATGGGATCCCTTCCAAAGGGCCATGCTGCCCCATCTCCCCCAAACAGGATGCCTTCACAAGGGCCACACTGCCCTATCTCCCCCAAAAGGGATAGTTTCGAAAGGGCCACATTTCCCCATCTCCCCCAAATGGGATCCATTCGCCAGGGTCATGCTGCCCCATCTCCCTCTCCCCAAATGGGATCATTTCAATAGGGCCACGCTGCCCCATCTCCCCCAAATGGGATCCCTTCGCCAGGGCCACGCTGCCCCATCTCCCCCTCCCCAAACGGGATTGCTTCACAAGGGCCACACTCCCCCTCTCCAAATGGGATTGCTCCAAAAGGGCCATGCTGCCCCATCTCCCCTCCCCAAATGGGATCCCTTCACCAGGGCCACGCTGCCCCATCTCCCCTCCCCAAATGGGATCCCTTCACCAGGGCCACGCTGCCCCATCTCCCCTCCCCAAATGGGATCCCTTCACCAGGGCCACGCTGCCCCATCTCCCCTCCCCAAATGGGATCTCTTCACCAGGGCCACGCTGCCCCATCTCCCCTCCCCAGGTGGAGCTCTGGCAGCAGCGTTCCAGCACAGCAGAGGAGCAGCAGCTCTGTGTGTTTGCGAGGCTCATCTGCCCCCAAAGCAGCCCATTTTGGGGTAAAGCGGAGCAGGGCCCGTGGCTGCCGATGGTTTAGGGACTGCAGGGCTGTCTGCCCAGAGACCAATCCAGAGCAGCTGGAGCCACCTCGGCCCAAGAGGAGCTGGGGATGCTGTGTTTGATCAGCTGCTGCTGACCTCTTACCCTGCACCAGGCCAGCCGGGGCTGGATCATGTCTGCCCTAATCACCGGGGCTGCTGAGCCCTGAGGGATGCAGGAATCCACTTTCTCAGCCTGCCTTCCCTTTTTTTTTTTTTCTCCTTTCTCCTGTTTTTTTTGGGTTTTTTCCCCTCTCTGCTGACTCACTCTCACGTTTCTCACATCTTTCTTTCCACGCCCTTCTGTCCCTCCCATCAGGCAGGACAGGTTTGCTCGTGTGTGGTCTCTCCACCTGGGACACCAGGGGGGAAATTTTGGCTCTCCTGCCCGGGCACCAGTCAGGGATAACAAGAACAGTGGCAGGAAGGTCTCTGGGCAGGGAAAGAGGCAATTGCTTCCTTTCTTTCCAAAAAGCTCTTTTTTCAGTCAGCAAAAAGCAGATAAATCAATAACTTTGCTACCTTTTTCATTTCTGAAAAGCAGTCAGAAAGAAATCTGGAAAAATGAAGGCACAAACACACAGAAGCTCCCAGGCTCTACCTGCATTTTCTTTTAATTATTACTAGTTTTTCTTACTGTTATTAAATAATAGTATTTAATTATAATTATTTTGTAATAATCAATGGTTTATTATTAATAATCTATTACATTAATAGAAATATTAATGTCAAGCACTCATCTCCCTAATAATCCTCCTGCCAAACCCATTTATTTACAGAACTGGCTTCAGCTGCTGCAAAGCCCTCACCTGAATTAGACTTCAGCTAATTTGCTTAATTACCTCCCAGTTTCCAGTGAAATCTCCCAGGTGCTGACTGGAGGAGCTGCAGCCACCAGGAATGCTCAGCAGGCCTGCCTGGGGTGGGAGGCTCTGGTTTAATTTGCACTAATGAGCTGCAGGGTGATTAACTGGGCACTGACACACTCAGGGCTGTGCCACTGCTCCCCTGCAACTCCAGGGCTCAGCTTTATGGCTCGTCCTTGGAAATCAGCACCAAACTCATCCCAAATGCCCAGGGAAGCATTCCTGAGGAGGGAGAGGCACCGTGGTTGTGTTCTCCTCCCAATCCCTCTGGCTGCACCTGCTGGGAGCTCTTGGGGACATCTTGGGGCTTCTGCTCCCTGCTGGAGTTCCTCTGTCCTAAAGGACTGCTGGGAATTCCTCCTGTGGAGTTGCTCTGGCAGCATGGCTCTGAAGATGTGAATAATGACAGCTTTTTACAGGGAGAAATAGATTTGGACCCATGAAAACCCTTGGGGAGCTTTCCCAGTCCCCCCTTGGGCCTTCTGATATCCATTTTTCTGTGCTTTTAAGGGGAATTATCCGAAGGAGGGCACTCTCCTTTTGATTTGTGGGATCAGCATTTAAATATGGCTTGACAGATAATTCAATTAATTGATTCAGTTTGTGGCTGGTTTGAAAATGGCTCTTTCAGGGCTCTCCCCAAAGCTGGGATTTCTTCTCGGCTCTGCCCCAGGACTGATGGCTCTGAGCACCCCAAAACACAGGACCCTGGAGCCCCCAGCCATGGAATGTCAGTGGCAGCATCCTCCCCTGAATCTTATTTTCAGGTGGGGAAACTGGGGCACTTGGAAATGAAATGAGCCTCCTTAATCCCACCCAGGGCATTGCAGGCCAAGGCAGAATTTAGCCTTTAAAATAACTGATTTCTATCTTCCAGACTTTAGGATGCTGGAGAAGACAGATCCTCCACAAAGATCCCTCCACAAATTCAAGTAACATTAGAAGGAGTTCCCCGTGTGTCACCTAAACTGCAAGAAATCCAAATTTTTGCAATTTACGCTCCAAAAATTAAATGTGAAGGAGACAAAAAGGCCAAATCAGGGCTTGGATCTTAGCGTGCTGAGCCTACATTTTGCTGGCCACTGCTGCAGCCTTCCCAGAGAATCCCTGTCCGTCTCCATCTGCCTGGGAGTGACAAAGATGGATGGTGGTGCTGCCGGGAACGTGCTCTCCGCCTGGGGCTGTCCTCCCAGGAGAAAGCTGGAGGCTCTGGGAGCCCCTGATGAAGATGTAAGAGCCGTGTTTGACACGCCAGCCCTTTTGTTGGGGGAACGGTGGCTCGTGCCAACCGCCTGCCAGCCAGGAGCCACCCCAGCCCTGCCCTAAAGGGTCACCAGGGCTCGTGGCCTGCAGAAAAAGCTGGGTCTGCCCAGAGAAGAGCTCCAAGAAGTGTTTTTTGGGGTAAAAAGATCAGAAAACAAGCGGGAAGTGTAACAGCAGGGGAAATGTTTGGTCACAAGGAAGGATGAGCGAGGAGCAGACAAATCCCAAAGGGGCAGAGCTGCTGCTCTGAAGGAGTTAATCCCCTGAGCAGAGCACTAAGTGGTCAGCAGCCCCATAAATTACGGCCTGGAAAGACAAACCCCAATCATCATTAGTCACGGCTCATCGGCCTGTTAAGGCTCCTCAGCCGAGTTTATCTCTTCCCTCCTGTCCGGCCGCAGCCATATTTCATGCTCCGAAAACAGCTGACCCCGGGGGTCAGCCCAATGAAAGCGCCATTCAACAGGTCCTGCGAGGGCTGCCCGCGGAAAAAAACGGCCGAGGTCAAAATAACACGGAGCTGCAGGCGGCCCTCGGGCCCCGGCCGCCCCGAGCAGCCGCACACCACACGCTCAAGTGACCAGGACATGTTAATCCGCGCCAGGATCACGCGGGGTCAGCCCGGGGCTGGGAGCAACAGTGGCATAATTAGGTGAGGGTGACCTCCATAAAACCGTAATGGGCTTCCAGAGGCCGGCACCGAGCGGCCGTGGGGCTGTGCACCCACATCCCGGCTCCTTGGGGCTGGGAATGGCGGGGAGCGATGGAGGGAGGCCCAAACGGTGGCCTTGTTGCCGCTGAGGGCCAGAGTCGTGAACATCACAGCTTCACCACTCAGTGCAATTTTAGTGTGAGGCATTTTAAAAGAAATGTCTTAATTTCCATTAAAAATACCCCCAAGAAAATATTTTGTTGGAAGCTGAAACAGTTCCCGGCTCCTTGGGAGTTTGGAATGGAGGGAGGCCCAAATGGTGGCCTTGCTCCTGCTGAGGGCCAGAGTCGTGAACATCATGGCCTGGTGTTTCACCGTGCAGTGCAATTTTAGTGTGAGGCATTTAAAAAGAAAGGAGAGGGGGGAATGTCTTAATTTCCATTAATTTCCATTAAAAATACACCCCAGAAAATATTTTGTTGGAAGCTGAAACATTTCCCTGCTCCTTGGGATTTTGGAATGGCAGGGAGGGATGGAGAGAGGCCTAGATGGTGGCTTTGTTCCTGCTGAGGGTCAGAGTCATGAACATCACAGCTTCACCACTCAGTGCAATTTTAGTGTGAGGCATTTTAAAAGAAAGGAGTGGAGGGCATGTCTTAATTTCCATAAAAAATACCCCCAAGAAAATATTTTGTTGGAAGCTGAAACATTTCCTAGCTCCTTGGAATTTTGGAATGGTAGGGAGGGATGGAGGGAGGCCCAGATGGTGGCCTTGTTGCTTCTGAGGGCCAGAGTTGTGAGCATCACAGCTTCACCACTCCATGCAATTTTAGTGTGAGGCATTTAAAAAGAAAGAAGTGGAGGGCATGTCTTAATTTCCATTTAAAATACCCCCCTGAAAATATTTCGTTGGAAGCTGAAACATTTCCTAGCTCCTTGGGAGTCGGGAATGGCAGGGAGGGATGGAGGGAGGCCCAAATGGTTGCCTTGTTCCCACTGAGGGCCAGAGTCGTGAACATCATGGCCTGGTGTTTCACCATGCAGTGCACTTTTAGTGTGAAGAATTTTAAAAGAAATATCTTAATTTCCATTAAAAATATGTCCCAGGAAGTATTTTGGTGGTAGCTGAAACATTTCCTGGCTCCTTGGGGTTGGGAATGGCAGGGAGCAATGGAGGGAGGCCTGAATTTTGGCCTTGTTCCTGCTGAGGGCCAGAGTCGTGAACATCATAGCTTCACCACTCCATGCGATTTTAGTGTAAAGCATTTTAAAAAAAAGGAGTGGGGGGAATTTCTTAATTTCCCTTTCAAATACCCCCCGAAAACATTTTGTTGGAAGCTGAAACAGTTCCTGGCTCCTCAGGAGTTGGGAATGGCGGGGAGCGATGAAGGGAGGCCCAAATGGTGGCTTTGTTCCTGCTGAGGGCCAGTCATGAACATCACAGCTTCACCACTCCGTGCGATGTCATTGTGAGGCATTTTAAAAGAAAGGAGTAGGGGGAATGTCTCCATTTCCATTAATTTCTATTAAAAATAGCCCCCAGAAAATCTTTTCCACAGGTGGTGTGGAAAGGCCCTGCACACAGCAGCAGGAAAAGAGAGGGAAGAGGGTATGCTGAAATAACGGGGGTTTGAAGAATGTTTCTGTAGGGTGTTGTTCTCCCAATATCCTATAAATTCATGGATATAGGCTTGGGAATCAGTCTAGAAGAGCTGGATCACTGGGAGTGGGGTGAAGGGAGAGGAGCTCCAGGCCAGCCACACCTATAGGTTCCTATACAACACTGTTATGAAAATCTCTACTGGGGGCACACAGTGGCTCCGGGTGAAATCATGGTTTTTTCATTGTGAAGGCATCTGTTCAACTGAAAACTCCAAAAATGCTCTTAAAATGAAATTCAGTGCCATGGGATTAAAACCCTGAAGATTAGCATCAAGTGAGAATACTCACTGTGCTCCAAAGCACCAGGGCAGGGTTTCAATTGTAGAGAAGAGTTTCTCTGTGATGGGAAGAATAAGAAAGGTGAGGCAAACACCTGGATTTTTTACATTTTGGATATATTGGTTTTGAGCCAGGATGGTGCTCAGCTCTTGGCTACAAATACCCAACACCATGAATATGTCAACATGAGCTAGTAAACATTTCAGAAATAATCCTCATTTCAATTGATTGATTGAGACGTAAGGGTTTGACTGGGGAACAACAGAGATCGAGTCAAACTCCTGTTTTAGCAGCCCTTTGGAAGTCAAACTCTGTTTTTCCAGCCCTTTGGTTGGCAGTGCAGCACCACCTTTAGGAATTCAAAGTTGTGCCAATACCTGAGGCCCAGAGAGCTTTGTGGAGGCAGTGCAGGTGTTTATTTATGGGCATGGAAGGTTTTTCTGTCCCCTCACCAGCACCTGCAGGACTAATTGCCTCTTCATCCGCTTCTCCAGGTATTTAGGCTCTGGAAGAAGACACATTGTACCCTGGAATATAATTTTCCTGGAGCTGGAGGTCAAATCTGGGGCTGAACCCACTTTGCCACCCCTGTCTCTGTTAGGGAAGGGTTTAAAACCAGCTCCCCTCCTGCCTGTGATCTGTGTCATTAAGCACTATAAATCAGGAGGTGCTGGCTCAGGGCTTTTCCTTTTTTTCCAGGGAAGCAGAGGGAGGAGTGAGGATCAGGGATAACTGCTGAGATAATTCCTGCCCAAAGCAGCTTGTGGGGATCACGTTTTAACCCAGCTATTTGTCTGCCTCTTTATTGCAGCGTGTGGAGGGATGTTTGAACACAAAGCCATGGAGATGATGTGATTTGGGACATCCAATCTCCCTGCTCCCTCCCTAATTACAGGGAGGATAACGATGGGAGGATGCCAGAGGCAGGTGTGGAGCATCCCAGCCCTGGATCTCTGCCAGGGCTGCAGGAGAGCTCAAATGGGGGAAAGGGAGCTGAAAAAGGGAGGATGATGAGGGCTCTGTGTCCTCCTCTTCCTGGGCTGGAGATGGGGCAGCTCCTGGCTCTGAGCCAGGGATTTGCAGGATTTGGAGAAGGGGAGCTCTGAAATGGAGACTTTCTCTCTGCTTTTATCCATCCAGGGTCCCCCAGCCCTGAACTCCTCTGCTGTGTAACTTGGATGCCTGAACTGGGCAGTGTCATCTCCCTTCCCTGTGTGGATCTGCCAGGAAAACTTCAAACCAACAAAAAAAATCTCTTCTAGATAAAAATTGTGGGGCTTCCCACAGGATCCTTTTTTTCTCCAGTTGGAGACAAAATCTTTGCTGCAGCAGCTCATTTTGGGAGAGTTTGCTGCAAAGCCTGATCCCAGCTGGAGCTGCAGCCTCTCTTCCCTTTTTCTCCCATCCTGGATGCTGGAATGGCAGCAAGCCCCCAGCCATGGAGCTGGGGTGTCACTCCATGGATGCCATCCCCATCCTGGAGCTGCTGGAGTGGGCCTGGCCCTCCCAACCTGCGGCAGGTTTTTGTGGGAGCCCAGGAACGATACCCCAAACCCTGGCTGAGCACTCCAGAGCTCCCTCCCCGCTGGCCACCGGCTCCTCCTGAGGACAAGGCGTGACCTGACATGGGAATGAATTGTTCCTGGACAAGGGAGGTGAAAACGGACGGAAAAGGAAGAGCTTGGAGCTGGCAGCAGGTAAGGCTTGGATTTCACATCGCTGTGCTCACAAACTGGGGGAAGAGCAGCCCTGGAAGCCAGGCAGAATCTGGGACACCTCTGCCTCTTCATTCCCTGCTATATAACGAAGCCATTAGTTAAGCTGAATTAATTATCTCCTGGTGGTGATTCCCATGCTGTTCCAGCCGGGGATGACCTGCCAGGCTCTTCCCTCCTCTCTCTGTATCAAACATCCCTCCCTCCCTTTTTCCTGGGCAAAAGCAAAGTCTATCCCGTTTTCCCAGCCTTTCCCTTAAGCCATCTTGCCCTTGCCAGACGATCTGTGGGATTAGAGCTCCTTGGAAACGCCTGGCTCAGCGAGGCACGGTGACAGCACAGTCCCCGCGGTGGGAGCAGGCAGAACAGGGAGGGGATGCGGGAGAGGAGCCTGAGCAGGACAGGCACGGTGCTGGTGGAAAATTTACAGCCTCAGGCTCGGGCTCTGGGCCCCCTTTTTATTGCATTTGACACTGAGCGAGCGAGATTGGGTTACTCCCGTGTTTTCAGCTGCTCCAGCAGGGCTTTTTCAGCTCCAAGGAGCACGGGGCTGGGAAGAGGAGCCCCAGAGATGCTGGCTCTGGCCATCACCAAATCCAGGGATAAAGAGCAGGCAGTATTTCATGAGCTTAGGGTGGGATTTAGCTGCCCAGGAGAGCCCAGGGGAAAGGGGCACAGCCAGCATTGCAGGGGTTAGAGGGATCCCCACTTTTCTCCTGCCCCCAGGTGATTTTAAAACTGTGTTTGCTGGCTCCTCCATCATCCTGCCTTTAGCAGCTTTGCCAGCATGGAATCACGGAATATCCCACGTGGGAAGGGACCCACAGGGATCTCTGAAATCCAACTCCTGGCCCTGCACAGGACACCCCAACAATCCCACCCTGTCCCTGAGAGCATTGTCCCAACAATGTCTCTGCCAAGCGTGGGGCTGTGACCATTCCCTGGGGAGCCTGGACAGGGAGGTTTTGACAGCTGGATTCCAGAATCACTCTGGAATTTGGAAAGAGGATTCGTTTGGGGAGGTAGAAATGAAGATACAGAAGAGAGGGGGATGTCTGCTAGAGCTGCTTGCAGGTGGATTCCCCTCCTGCCAAGGCCCTCTGGGAGGATGAAATGGGGATGTCAGAACCTGCCAGGTGTTGGACTGGAGATCTCCAGAGGTCCCTCCTAGTGATTCTCCAGTCCCTGGAATTAAATGGCCTGGGAGGTGCAGCTGCCTGGAGCCACCAAGGCCGATGTTGGGATGTTTCCTTCTGCTCGAAAGATTTCACACCTGGAGCTTCACCCCTGCCCTCTCTCCTGCTCTGCCCCAACCCATCCACTCTTCTGCCAAAGCAGAACAGCAGGAAGTTTTGCTGCTCCCAGGCTGCCTTCCCACCCTTCTCCTCTCTCCTAGGAAAAGCCTCCTCTGATGTCCCATCACTTCTCCCCTCTCCGTGGGTTGTCATTCACTGTCCTGTTTCGGTTCCACTATTCCCTTCCTGAGTGCATTTAAATTGGATATTAGGAAATATTTCTTCCCTGAAAGGGTGGTCAGGCATTGGCCAGGCTGCCCAGGGCACTGGTGGAGTCCCCAGGGATTGAAAAGGGAGGGAAGGAGGGATTTAAAGGCCGTGTGGATGTGGCACTTGGGGACAAGGTTTGGTGGTGGCCTCAGGGGATGGCTGGATGGGATGATCTCAGAGGGCTTTAGGATCACAAAAATCCTGTGATCCTGTGGGCCATGTGCAATGTTCCTCAGACCTTTTAACAGCAGGATGTTCACCATCTTCAGCTGGGGCTGGGAATGGATGCTCCAGGCAGCTCTCACTGGGCTGGGAGGCTCCCTGGACATCTCCCAGCCCCGGCTGGAGATGGTGAACTTCATCCTCCTATGATCCTGTGGGCCATGTGGAATGTCCCTCAGACCCTTTAAGAGCAGGACGAAGTTCACAATCTCCAGCCGGGGCTGGGAGATGTCCAGGGAGCCTCCCAGCCCAGTGAGAGCTGCCTGGAGCATCCATTCCCAGCCTTCCCAAAGGTGGGAGCTGCACAGCCCCCCGGTGCTGCCCACCCTGCCCTGCCACCCTCCCTGCCAGGCAGGTCCTCCTGGTGTCTCTGCTGATGAAATCCTGTGATCTAAATGTGGTTCCATCCCCTGATGCCAACACAGGAACCAGGACATCCCCTCACCCGTCTGCTCCCTCCCCACGTCCTAGAGTTAATCCCCAGCTCTCAGCTTGGAGTGGCAATATTTTTTTGGGCTCTGAGCCATCTTCTCTACCCTCTCCACCATGCGGAGGTGGCAGCTGGTTTAGCAGAGCTGCTGGGGCCCTTTTCTGCCCCACATCCCCTAATTGGCCAAGTTGAACATGGCTCCTCCACTTGCAATTTGTCAGGGCTTTATCTGAACATCTGCATCCTGGCCTCTTATTAAGCCCTTAGAAAAATAGAAGTGTCTGATGCCTGAATAGCTTTAAATTTGGAAGCAGAGTGGGAGTGGATGGGAGAAAACACATTGCCCTTGATGTAATCATCAGAGGAGGACAGTTCTGAACAATGACCAGATCATCCTCGCCCCAACGATGACAGCAATTTCTGACTTATCACCCCCCAGCACTATATTAAGGCACTGAGATTACAGTGTTATTCATTAGCACCACATCTGCTGGAAATCAGCGTGGGGAAGGCTGCTGAGGGTGCTAAAAAGCTTCAGGATGGCACTGAGAGAGCTCTCCCCCAAATGGGAGAATCGTGGCCTGCCTCTCCTGGGGGTTTCCCAGTGCTGAGGAGCCATAAACATGTGGGGCTGTCACTGGGTTGAGCTGCTGGGGACATGGGACCATGGGACCCCAGGTGAGCTTTTCCCTTTTTCCTGCCTGTTCCAAGGGGTCTTTTCCCACCCTGGCACAGCTCTTTGCATGGCACATCAGGTTTAACTCATGGCACTACTGCACTTTTGCACTGTGGGATGAAGATCCCATTCCCTGCATTTTGAAGTTCTCTGATATTCTTGGGCTCAGTGCAGTCACACACAAAAGAAGTGATTTATTTCAAACCTAGACTGATAAAGGAGCTTTCTGCCATTCATCATGCCCTGCCCTGGCTGCCCCAAAAGCCCTCAGCTTTCTCATTTTCATCTGACTGGTGAACTAAACTTGTGGATAACTTCAGGAGTGACTCCCTGATTTTGTTCCCTGCCAGGCCTGGTTTACAGCCTGGAGGAAAATCTTGCAGTGTATTTGCTGAATCTGATCTTTAGCAGTTGCAGCAACATTTAAACAATTCTTTATGATCACTCCTTGACTTTTCCAAGCAATTTCAGTCACCCAGAGAACAAGGGACCAGGAACATTAAGGCTCCAAGGTTATTTCATGGTCTTGGGGCTAAAATGCAGAACTGTGAGGATCTGGACCTGCAATGGTGATGAATTTTCTTCCATCTGAAGTACAAAGGTGATTTCTGAGCCTCCCCAGGCACCACCATGAGCAGCAGCCCATGCTTGGATTTCCCAAGGATGCTGCGGAGGATGAGGAGCGCTGCGGGCAGGCACCGTGCTGATGTGAACAAGGGCTCAGAAATCCAGCCCAGCCTTCCTGGAGCTGCCCTGCTCCCCCTCAGGAGCTGATCTGCAGAACCTCAGCTCGAGGAGCTTTCAAAGGACCGTTTCAGCAGCTGGTGTGAACCATCCATCAGGGCTCCTGTCTTCGCTCTAACCCGCTCCATTCTGGGCTGCCTTAATTCAGTTATGATGAAATTTCGAGCAACTGCTCCTGACAAATGAGACTTCCTCTAGTGGGTTGCTTCTTTAAACTGTTAACACATGCTTAAATATTGTCAGAGCTCAGAAGGAGAACGTTGGAGCTCCCGAAGATCCTTCATTATCAAAGGCAGCTGCTGGCGTGCAGTGGATCCCTGCTGCCCAACTGTGCATCCGTGGGAGAGTATCCTTAAATTATAGGAATGAAGGCTACTGCTCTGAAAAGGGGCTGGAGGTTGTCATGGTGGGGGGAATTGTTTACAGGCAGAAGAGGGAAGTGGTGGAAATGCAGGGTGGGCAGTGCTGGCTTCCAGGACCTGAAGGCAATCTACAAAGCAGAGATGGAGAGGGACTTTTAACAAGAGCCTGGAGTGGCAGGACACAGAGTGGCTTCCCATTGCCAGAGAGGAGGCCTAGATTGGACAGTGGGAAGGAATTGTTTGTCGTGGTTGGGACAGACACACGACGCAAACACCTGTTGTAATCCAAGGGTAAAAGAGGTTTTTTATTATTCTCTGCGGCTGCTGTTATACCTTTTTGGCTGCTATCAAACAATGACAGAGCTGTCTGAAAAACAATGACCATTCAAGCAACGATTCAATCAACTACACAAGCAATTGGTTACACAGTACGTGCAAGTTCCTTCTCATACACTCTTGATGCTCCCTAACAAGAACATCTTCTCCTTGTGTGCAGAACACCTTCCTTTAACTGGAATATCCTCTTTCATTGATTAACTTCTTGATTGTCACTGAGTGCAGATTCTCAAGGGTACATTTTGACTGGTTTTAGGTCAAATTCTGTGAGGCTTTCAGAGCAGCTGTCAGCCTCATCAGGTCCCACAATTGTTTCCTATGAGGTTGGGCAGGCCCTGGCACAGGTGCCCAGAGAAGCTGTGGCTGCCCCTGGATCCCTGGCAGTGCCCAAGGCCAGGTTGGGGTCTTGGAGCACCGTGGGATAGGGAAAGGTGTCCCTGCCCATGGCAGGGGGTAGAATGAGATGAGCTTTAAGATCCCTCCCATCCCAAACCATTCTGAGATTCTGCGACTTCAGACTTCTCCCCGTTCCACATGGATCTCAAGGAGCTTCAGTTTCCAAGGAAAGGTCCTGCAAGGAGAACAAAGGTTTTACTCAGGTGCTCTCCCAGCTCAGCTGCCTGACAGCCACAGGCACTCAAAAAGCCCCAGAAGATCCCTGCCCGCTCCTCCCAGCCTGCCCCACACCAGCTCCCACTGGTGCTGCTGGGACAAGTCCCTCCGGAGGGCACCAGGAGCTCTGGTGGCAAATACTCATTAATTGATTCACCGTCCCCGAGAAGAATCCAATCCAATTAGAGCTGAATAATTGATGCCATCGAGCGCCGAGATTGGAGCATTATTGATCAAGGGCACGAGAGTGGCTGACAGCTGTTCCTGGTGTCAGCACCACGAACCTGAACTGAGACAATGACCCTGCAGCAGCCCCTGGGAGCACAGGGGACACCAGCCCCACATGAGCCACCTGAGGGCTCCACACAGCACTGGGGAAACTCCTTGAGTCCTCTGACCACATCAGGGGCCTGGAAACCTGCACAGCTCCCAAAGGTTTCAAAGGTAAGAACAGGAGGTGAATTTATCCCTGGGACCTCAGCCACGGTTTTCAAATAGCCATTGGTCATCCCACTAAAGCCAGACCCTGCAGAGAAATGAAATGTCCCCTCCAGAAGCAGCAGGGAGGAACTTGGCTGGACAAGTAGGACAGGATAAGGAGTAATTCTGCCTCAGCTTTTTGGTTTGGTGGCTCCAGACAACACGGAAAGGAGCAAGAGGGAAAATCCTAATGAGAATGTGGCCTTAGAGGTACTCTACCATGGCAGGAAGAGGTTGGGGGTTGGTGTGTGGGGGTGAGGATTCCTTTCCTGAGGACTGCTCCCCTGTGTCTCTTCCTAATGGAGGGACATTTTGGGGATCAGGTCTGGACCGTGGGCAAGGAGTTTTCTGACTCTCCCCACCCATCCTTCTCAGCATTTTAATGGCTGAGGAAATGTTGAAAACCTGTGGAGATTTACTCCCAGCTTTGGTGGGATTTGGATTGGGCTCAATGGGAGAGGGTCCTTGCAGAGCTCAGGGAGAAGAGGGGGAAGCTGTGAGTGCTCCAGAGAAGCAAGGACTGCCCATTGATCTCCCCCTGGAACGAGCACATGGCCATTTCAGGCCAACGCAATCTGGTATTTACACTGCAGGACATTTATTTGGGTCAGGGTAGGGAAATTTGATTTACTTGCCAAGGTCCCGGTGGGCTGACAAAAGTGTAAGTAGTGCAGATGACTGCGTGCGGATCCTGCCCAGTGCTTGGTGCCTGTGTTTATTACCTTGGCCACGCAGGGAGTTTACACTCTGCCCCCTCCCCAGAATTCTCAGGCTTGCCCTCAGTGCTGCCAGGACCTGTGAAACCACCGGGAGGGGATCCCAGCTCCTCACAGAGCTTCCAAGACTTGCAGAGAGGAAACACCTACAGCTCTGTCCTGTGCTCAGGATTCATTTCACACCTCATCGACCCAGGGTGGGAGTTGTTCACAACATCCCAGAATGGCTTGGGTTGGGAGGGATCTTATAAATCATCCCCACCCCTGCCATGGCAGGGACACCTTTCGCTATCCCAGGCTGCTCCAAGCCCTGCCCAGCCTGGCCTTGGACACTGCCAGGGATCCAGGGGCAGCCACAGCTTCTCTGGGCACCTGTGCCAGGGCCTGCCCACCGTCCCAGGAATCTCTTCCCAATATCTCATCTAAACCTCTCTGTGTGAAACTATTCCCTCTTGCCCTGTCCCTCCAGGTGCTGATGAACAGCCCCTCCCTGGCTTCCTTGCAGCCCCTTCAGATCTCAGAAAGCTCTTCTGAGGTCTCCACTCAACCTTCTCTTCTCCAGCCCCAAATGTCTCTGAGGTCATCATCCTCAGACCCTTATCTCCAACAGAAGCAGGACAGGGATTTCCCCAGGCAGGGTTGAGTTCAACCTGTGATGATCCAGTAAGGAGGAGGGCAAAGAGGATGAGCGTTACGAAGATGCACTCCATTGGCAGGAGGATAAATTCTGATTTCTCGGGTTGGATGGAAATGGAGCCAGTGGGTCAGAGCCTGTCCTTCAGGCACTGATCTCTTCTCTCTGGTGACAGGGACAGGACACAAAGGAGTGGCTGGAGCTGTGTCAGGGAAGCTGAGGTTGGATGTCAGGAAAAGGTTCTTCCCCCAGAGGGTGGAACAGGCACTGGAACAGCTCCCCAGGGAATGGGCACGGCCCTGAGGCTGCCACAGCTCCAGGAGCGTTTGGACAGAACTGCCAGGGATGCACAGGGTGGGATTGCTGGGGTGTCTGTGCAGGGCCAGGGCTTGGACTCCATGATCCTTGTGGGTCACTTCCAGCTCAGGATATTCTGTGATTCTGCACTCCAAATGGAGCTTTCCAGCCCTACATTCCCAGCTCTGGGCCAGAGCCCTTCACCATTGGCTTCCCAAACCCCAGACCTGCCTTACAAGCTACCCTGAATGTTATGAATTTGACTCTGGCCGTGGCTGTGTCAGCAGCAGGGAGCTCAAGGCTCCTGTCCTACACTGCCTGACCTCTGCTGCCTCTGCCCATTGGGACTGGCCTGGCATTTTTATTTTTCCCCCAGGCAGGAAAAAGGTCATTCTGCTGCTCTGGCACCATCATTACAGCAACACCCGAGAGCCCTGCTGGGTTAAACCCACCACCACAAGCACCTCCAATACCATGCAACCTCCTGCTCCCCAGAAGGAGAGAGCTTTCCTTTAGATTTATTCCCCAAATTGCCCTGAGACAAGGCTGCTCCTTGTGTCCTCTGCCAGCACAGCAGCAATCCGAGGGGAAGAGGTGCCAGGACCCCAATAAAATCCCTGCTCCCAGCATCCATGGCAGCTGCGTGCGAGCTGCGGGCGCTGAACCCAGGCACACAAGCGCTCCCTGCCCTGCCCGCGCTGGAGCTGCTGCATTAGCTCTCGTTCAGGGCTCTCTGCGAGGGATAAAAGCAGAGGGAAATCCTCTCCCAGCCTGACCCTGGGCTCGCAGCACCCTGAGGACTTGCTCCCTTTTCTCCCGCACGCTTCCAGGAGCTTTCTCCAAGAAAACCCAGCATCTTCAGGAGGAGCAGGTGCTGTGCAAAGGCGGCAGCAGAGCCCACGAATGGAAAGCTCCCTCCCAGGCTGATGGGAAACGCGTCCTGCTCCGAGCGAAGAGAGCCGGGGGAGGTTCGCTCCCACCAAGGTGGTGCTGGCTGCAGAGATTTGCGTATTTAGTGACTTCATGCACATCCACTCACCCACTTCCTTCCCCAGGCTCCAAGGGATCGCTCGTTAGTTGTATTCACAGCTAATTAAAACCTCCCCTGATTAGGCAGAGAGGGCTGAGGCCACAAGCAGCCCCAGTGGAGGATGCCCCAGCCCAGAGGCTGACCCCAGGCCACTCTGCAGACCCCACGCTGCAGTTGGGACATTATTTGCCCTGATATTGCAGCATTCTCTTAAAATATATTGAAGGAGAGATTGGGAAAATGAAGTGTAGAAGATTTATCCTGCACTAGAGGATTTCAGCATCCAAGAAAGCCAGAGAGTCCAGTCCCTCAGACTTAATAGAAACCTCCTGCTTTATTAATGTTGCCTGATTTTTTTTTTCCCTTGTCCACAGGTCCTGGGCAGAAAGTCAAAGCTGTATTTGAGGAGCTTTCCTGGAGGTTTTCATTAATAACAGGGCCAGGGAATCCACTGCAAATGTAAAAATAATCGATTTGAGAGCCCTAAAAGGATGGAGATTTACTCACTGTGGAAATATTAGGGAGAAAGTGGGAGTGGGAGGTTCCCAGGGCTCGGCACTGCCTGGCTGCGAGCTCTGGAAGCTGCTGGGAACAGGAGAGGAGGGAATGTTGCCTCCGAGCGGCTCTGGAAGGCAGCTGCGGCTGCTCTGCTCGGCACCGAGCTCCCAGAGCTGTGGGTATTCCCGAGAAATGGAGAACTTCCTTCTCAGGGTGACGGGGAAAGGTGGATGGAGAGCTTCCACCAGGCGAGGTGCTCACCCCTCAGAGCTGGAGGTACAGGGTGCTGCTGATGGTCAGGAGGGACACACGGAAAGGGAGCAGGAGAGAGGGATTGCTGCTTCCTGCTGTGCCCAGCTCTTGTGGGAACACTGGAACCATGTCCCCTCCTTCACGGGACTGCTCCTGCACCCCACACCCATCACCTGGCCGTGCTGTCACCGCTGCTGGTGTCACCTGTGCTGCCAAACCTCATGGTGCAGAGCCAGCACGAGGAACCTGACAGCCATCAGCATTTCCAAACCTGAATCCTCGCACATTCGGGTCCCAGCTCCAGCCGAGCCCGCGCACAGGAGCTCTGCGAGGAAAAATCCCCTTTGCCTCCAGGACAAGTGGCTTGAAGGGCTTGCCCTCCTCACTCGGCCCCAAATCAGAGGAAGCAGGGTGCAGCCAGCTGAAGCCCTCGGGATGGGTTGGTTTTACGGTGGGAAATGCGATCAAAATGGGTACGGGGTACTCTGGAGGGAGGAGCACAGCCTTTAACTGTGTGCCATCCTCCGGGCAGATGTGAAAACACCCAGCGGATACCTCCGGATCCCAGAAACCTGGGACATGGAGAGAGGGAGGGAGAAGAGAATTTTCCTCCCGTCGGGCAAAGGCGGCAGTGAAGCAATGGATGCGGGTGGAGCTGACTGCAGCGTCGGGTGCCAGATCAGCCCTGCTGGGAATTTGGGGAGCCCCTGCCAAGCCCCGCTTCCCTGGGAGGCAGCATCCAGCCTGCCCTGGAGCCCTGCAGCTCCTCCCTCGGCTCTTTTCAGCCGCTCGGCAGCCCCCAGCCCCGGCCGGCTGCGCTGGTGGCCCGGGGGGCTGGAGGCATTTTCCCAGCGCTCTAATCTAACAGCACCAGTGGGAATGTTTACAGCACGCTGCCACTTGAGGGCTTATCAGCCTCGCTGCCTATCTCCCACCGCCCCAGCCTGATAAAGGGAGGGGCTGCTGGCACCCGCGGGAAGAGCCCGGAGCTGGGGACGGGCCAAGCACACCCGGCAGGGCTGGGGGACTTCTCCCGGGAGCCCCTCCGTGTCACCGAGGATGTGGCGGAGAGAAGGAGCAGAGCGGATCCTGTCCCAAAGGAGCCTTGGGAGCAGCAGAGTCCAGGCCTGGGGCAAAGGGAACATCCAGAGGAGGGGTGATGGGTGTGGGGGCAAGGAAATGCACCCTCGGGGAAATTATAGGATCATCGAGGTGGGAGCATCAAGTTATCCCAGCACTGCCAAGGCCACCACTGACCCATGTCCCCAAGTGTCACATTCACACGGCATTTAAACCCCTCCAGGGGTGGGGACTCCACCACCACTGCTTGGACCTGACAACTCTTTGGTGAGGAAATTTCTGCAATTATCCAATCTAAACCTCCCTGGTGCAACTTGAGGCTGTCTCCTCCTGTCGCTTGGGGGAACGGTCTGACCCCACCACAGCAGGTGACTCCAATATTCCCATCAAGGAACCAACTGCTGACCCCTGCCTGCCTTCGGAGCAGGTTTTCCCTAATTAGCTTAATTAGCTAATGGGGATAAAGTCAACTCACCTGGGGCTGCTCCTTTGCTGTGTGTCGGGGCTGAGCCGCAGCAGCCTGGGAGCTCCCGCACGAATCCTCAAGGTATGTCCTGTTTGTCCACCCGCAGCACTTAAACCGAGAGGTTAAAAAATACTGAATTATTTTGACTCTTCGGGACAGACAGGTTCCCGGCCGTGTCCTTGTGGCGAGCGAGCGTCACCTGCGCATCCCGGGCCGCTCCGGGCGTGGGACACTCCGCGATTGCCCTCTAGTGGCCCCCGGCCCGGGCAAGGGGCGCTCCCGGCCCGGGGGCTGCGGGGTCCTGCTCCTGAACCCCCCTCTCATTCCAGCCGGGATCCCCGCCCGGCGCAGCGCCGCCTCGCCCGGCACGGCAGCGCCCGCTCCCTGTCCCCTGAGTGTCCCCTGGGCCGTGCCAGGACCACAGCACCTGCTCTCTGTCCCTTTGGCCGTGCCAGGATCACAGCACCCGCTCTCTGTCCCTTTGGCTGTACCAGGATCACAGCGCCCGCTCCCTGTCCCCTGAGTGTCCCCTGGGCCGTGCCAGGATCACAGCACCCGCTCTCTGTCCCTTTGGCTGTGCCAGGATCACAGCACCCACTCCCTGTCCCCTGAGTGTCCCCCTGGGCTGTGTCAGGACCACAGCACCCACTCTCTGTCCCCTGGGTTGTTCCAGGATCACAGCACCCACTCTCTGTCCCCTGGGTTGTTCCAGGTTCACAGCACCCACTCCCTGTCCCCTGTGTGTTCCAGGAGCAGCTGCTTTTGGGATTGGGATTTTTCCTAGGATTTGGGGTGCAGCACTCCCGACTGCAGCCCCCAGCATGGCTGTGGTGCCCCCAGCCCACCCTCTGGGGTGCTCCCTAGCCTGGGAGGTTCCCCCAAGCAGGGAATCTCAGACTCGAGGTTTTGGAGGGTGGTTGGAACAGGGAATTCATTTTGGAATACTCCCTAACTTTATTTTAAATGTATTTTTGTGGAATGCCAGAATCATTTAGGCTGGAAAAAGCCTTTAGGATCATTGAGTCCAACCCTTCCCCCAGCACCGCCAAGGTCACCACTAAAGCCTTCAGGGATGGTGACAATCCTGTGCCAGGGCTTGATGATCGTTCTGCTGAAGAAATTTTCACTAGTATCCAACCTGACCCTCCCCTGGCACAGCCCGAGGCTGATCCCTCTCCTCCTGGTGGTGGTTGGCTGGGAGAGGGGAGGGACGTTTTCATCCATTTAGGATAAGGAAGCTGCTGCTGCTCCTCACAGGGAGGCCAAGAGAGATCCCCAGCTCCCCCTGGGATCCAACAGAGTCTCCCAGCACAAGAAACAGGGGAAATGGAGAGCTAAACTCAGGAAGGGGGGAAATCTGCAAAGGGAATGAACTTTGTGGGATTGATGGAGGGAGAGTGAGGCTGGGAATCACCACGGGTTTTCAGGAGTGCTGGAAGAACCACTCATGGCACATTCTGCCCATATTCACCCTTCCTCTTTATCTTAATACATAAGGACCTTCTGGAGAGCAAAAATATCCCACTCTTGCCAGAGCTGTGTTCCCAAAGTGCTGTTCTGAAGGACTCCATCCTCTGCTGGGGCTGGATGTTGCTATTCTGGTCCCTGCAGTAACAGGAACCGTTTGCGTGACTTGTCAGGACCTGCTTCACCCCAGCCATGAGATCACGGCCTCGTTCCTCATTTATAAATAAATACAGTCCCGGCAGCGCTGGAAACATGAGGGATAAAGGACAAAGGAAGGTTTTCTTCCTGGAATGCTCCCTCTTTGGTGTGGTGTCCCCAGGGGCTGCAGGAGAGGGTGAGGTGTGGTGTCATCCCATCTTCTGGAGAGGGTTGAGATCCCAAGCTCTTCCTCCAGCCCTGCTGTGTGTAGGACAGGGATCGTGATCCTGACATGGGAAAGGGGATTAGGTAAGACTTGAAAGCATGTGGAATTTTTTAATATGAAGGTGCTACTAACAAAAAAAAACTATAGATAATACTTTTTTTTTTTCTCTCCAAGAAAAAGGGCAGAGAAGCTATGGGATCACACCATCACAGCCCAGACCCTGACACTGAGCACGAGCTGCAGCCACAGGTGCCAGGGAAGGGCTACATGAAATGTGGATTGCACAGAAAAGCACAAGGACAGGAAGAAAACCCAAAGGAGAGAGTGAGAAAGTAATGCAGAAAGTCAGAAGACCATGTGGGGAAAAAAAAACAACCCCAGAAAAATAATGGGGGAGAGGAAATAGTTGGGACAAAGCAAAAGGAAGGGAAGCCATTTCAGAGAGTTTATTGCTCTCACCTGGGGTGTTTTATCTTCTCCATCCCCTGAATCTGTCCCTGGTGACTGTGGGGTTTCATTGACTCCCTCGGTGACCCCCTCAAGGGTTTTAGGGCCCAGGACAGGCCCCAGTGGCCATCACCATGCAGTCACAGGTGTCCCCAAGCCACAGGGGCCCATCGTGGCTCTCCAGCCTGGCGGTTTGCAGATGCTGCTACAGGGTCCTGGGCAGTGTTTCCATTCCTCCCCTGGAAGTTTCCTGGAGGTTTCCATTCCTCCCCTGGAAGTTTTCTGGAAGTTTCCAATGCACCCTGGAAGTTTCCAATCCTCCCCTGGAAGTTTCCAGTCCTCCCCTGGAAGTTTCCAATGCTCCCCTGGAAGTTTCCAACGCTCCCCTGGAAGCTGCTGCACTTTGGAGCAGAAGCAGAGCCCAGGAGGTCCCTCAGAGCTGATTTTGCAGTGCAGGGGTTGCTGGTGTCCCTTCCCCCAGGCCCAGGGGAGGGAGTGAGGAGGTTTTGGTGAGGCAGTGAGGAGCTGGGACAGGGACAGCTGAGTCCTGTCTGCACCTTGTGCCTGCATTTGAACTTTTGCCTCCTGGGGAGAACAGGGGTGAGCAATTCTAATTTCTGAAGCTGCAGGGTCTGATTTTCTGACCTCAGTGACACTTCTGCACCTTGTGCCTCCCAAAGGCATAACCCAGCTCCCCCCTCAGAGGCTGATCCCTTATTTCCTGTCCCCCCTAGAGCTTTCCAGACCCCAAACCTGTTCCCCTGTGCAGCCAAGCCTCTTCCCGGCAGCTCCCCTCACCCTGGGCTGGCTGAGGAGCCCTTCCCAGGGACACCCAGCCCCACTGAGGAGCCCTTCCCAGGGACACCCAGCCCCACTGAGGAGCCCTTCCCAGGGACACCCAGCCCCACTGAGGAGCCCTTCCCAGGGACACCCAGCCCCACTGAGGAGCCCTTCCCAGGGACACCTAGCTCAGCTGAGGAGCCCTTCCCAGGGACACCCAGCCCCACTGAGGAGCCCTTCCCCGGGACACCCAGCCCCACTGAGGAGCCCTTCCCAGGGACACCCAGCCCCGCTGAGGAGCCCTTCCCAGGGACACCCAGCCCCGCTGAGGAGCCCTTCCCAGGGACACCCAGCCCCGCTGCTGCTCAAAGCCTGCTGTGATGCCGTGCCAGCCCTTGGAGTGTGGCTCGGGGCACTCTGCTGCCCACCAGCCAGGGGGGACCAGCAGCCAAGCCCTGCAGCACAAAAGGAGCTGTGTGGCTGTGTTTGCCCTCGGAGAGCTGCAGGAAACTTGGCAGGGAGAAAAAAAAAAAGGCTTCAGAAGCTCCTGGGATGGCTGGGATTGATGTTAAGCTGCTCTTAGGAAGAAAGGGAATCTTGAGTGGGAGCAGAAGGGATGTAGGGAAAGAGGATTTTTCTCCATATATCCAAGAGGAGCAATTCCCTGTGCACGACTGCAGTTTATGTCCTCATAAATTGCTTTTGTCACCTGCAGGAGGCTGATCCTGCTCAACTGAGAAAAGACCTTTGGTTTCTGAGGTGGTCTGGGGGAAAAAAAAACACTTCAGCCACATATTTTTAACCTGAATGTCTTTAACTTTAGATTATGGAGGACCTCAAGAAGGATTAAAAACGCCAAAAACCTCTGTGAAAGAGGGCATGGTGCACACATCTGTGAGTTACAGGGCTGGAGAACAAAGGGGTGGCTGTTTGGAAAGAGGAGCAGAGTGAGTTTAAAGGCACAGAACATGGAAAACACTCTCCTCGGAGAAAGGAACGTTCTATCCCCAGCACATTGTCCCAGGGCTCAGGTAAGAGGAGCCTCCCCGGGGATGAAAAGCCCTCTGTGAAAAGCTGGGCCCTGGGTTCTTTCAGGCTCTGTGGTTGAGGGCAGGCTGTCCCCAGCCCAAGAACCAAACCCGTCTGCCCCCTGGCCTGCCCGAGCAGGGCTGTGGGGCTGGGCCGTGGCCAGGAGGCTGTGGGGCACACAGAGCTGGCATTGAGAGCCCGCAGGCTGCCAGGCAAGCCTGGCTCTCCTCTGCCCTCTGGGCAGTGTCTGTGCTGGTGGTCCAGCCCTCAGAGCCTCATTGTGAGCCTTCCCAGGCTGAGAAAGGCACAGGAAAGGCTCAGGAGGGTTTTCACAGCACCTCAGAGCTCCTCTGCCAGTCAGACCCTGTGCTGGAGCCCTCAGCACAGGGAAGGTGTGGATCTGTGGGAATGAGTCTGGAGGAGGCCACGGAGATGCTCCAGGGCTGGAGCCCCTCTGCTCTGGAGCCAGGCTGGGAGAGCTCAGAGCCCCTGCCAGTGCCTGAAGAGGGATTGTAAAAAAGTGGGGAAATTACTTTTTCTGCAGGTAGACAGTGATGGGACAAGGGGGAATGGTGTTAAGCTAAAAGATGAGAGATTTGGATTGGATGATTGGAGGAAGTTCCTCCCTGTGAGGGTGGGCACAGGTGCCCAGAGAAGCTGTGGCTGTCCCTGGATCCCTGTCAGTGCCCAAGGCCAGGCTGGACAGGGCTTGGGGCAGCCTGGGAGCCAGAGCCAGCCCAGTGCTGGGAATGATGAGATCTCCATGAAAGGACTCCTGTTGGAGCCCCTGGGAGCTCCAGGGAAAGCCTGGAACCCCCAGCCATCCTGGCCATGCTGGAGCAGCTCTGCCTAAACACCCTAGAGGGCTGGGGAGCTTTGTGGGGTTGCTCTGGATGTGCCTCCCCATGCTGCTCATGTCCCCAGCACTGCTGAACATTCCCTGTGGGTCACCAGCTCCCTGCTGCTCTCCTGGCCCTTGGCTGCTCCCCAAATTTCCTTTGCCCCCAAATCCCATGGTGTCCCTTTCCCTCTCTTTTCAGACATTTGGCTTCCTGTGCCAGACTGTCTGAAACTGTAAACTAAATCCAGAGCGACACCATTCCCTGGCAGAAAGCAGCTCCTGCCCCACGTTCCGTGCTCTCCCCTTTTCCCTCCTCCACACCACGGCTCTCCAGGAAATCTCCTGATTGGTGATTTATGGGCAGTGAAAGGCAGAAGGAACCTGACTTGGGACTTGTTTCTGCAAGGCCTCAGGGGAGGTTTGTGAGCCACCCCTGGGCTCAGCTTGCCTGGAAGGTGTTCCGTGCTGGTGCCTGCAGGTGGGGAGAAACCATGGAATGGTCCAGGGGTGAAATCATGGAATAGTCCAAGGGTGAAACCATGGATTAGTCCAAAGGTGAAACCATGGAATGGTCCAGGGGAGAAACCATGGAATTAGTCCAGGAGTGAAACCATGGAATAGTCCAGGGGAGAAAGCATGGAATTGGTCTGGGGTGAAACCATGGAATTGGTCCAGGCACCTTCTGTGGGCAGAGCAAGAGCAAAACCAACTCGTGAGAAGTTGAGGATGACTCTGAGCAGAGCTGGCCCAGCTGCAAGCCATTCTCAGGACAAACTCACTTCTGCCACTAAAATTCCATATAATTTTATGGCTCTGGTCTATCGGTCACGCCTCGTCCGTGGCTGAACAAGCCGGGCTCAGGGAATGGCTTGTGGCAGGCTGTACATTTCTGGGTGATTATGGCATGTGTCAGAAAGCAAAGAGCTGGAGGCAATAATCCCCTGGAAACACATTGCCCCAGGGTGTCTTGTTACCGCCCTGAAATAAAATTCCAAATGGGAAAATAATGAAAACAGGCGAGAATTCCAGCCCCAGGTAGGGCAGGACTGTCAGGGGATCAATCTTCCAGCCCCAAACTGTGGGGATCATTTGGGTGCAGTGTCAGCACCCACTCCCCCACCCCTGGGTGCTGCTGCCAACCAGGCCCTGGATGCTGCTGGGTGTGCCCCCAGGATCCAGGGAAAAGCAGCTTTCCTTGGTTCGGTCGGGGCTCACCTGGGGATGTCCAAGTCCTGGGAAACATAGAAAGTTTCCTGTTTACTTTGATGGTCCCAGTGGGTCCTTTCCAACTCAGGATATTTTATTATTCCTCTTTTATTCCCTGCATTTAAGATGGAGCATCCTGTGGATTGTTTGGGATAACAATCACTCCTTTTATGAAATGGGAATAATTAATAGCTAATCTCACAGCCTGAGAGCTGTGGAATCTCAGAATGTGATTGCTGAGAGGCTGGCACTTGATTTTCCTTGGTTCTCCATCTCCTGGCCCCCACCTACTCTTTTTCCAGGTAGCAGGAAGTTTTTTTCCAGAGAATGTTGGGAACATCACCTCAGGGATTCCCCTGAAAGCACAGGGATATGACTGTCCTGCCTTTAGGGCAAAGCCAGGAGTGACCCAGTTTGAGCTCAGTGTGGACCTTGAGCACGGGGCTGGACTCAGAACCTCCCAAGGATCCTCTTGGAGTGACATTTCCATGATTCCATAGAAATCTGCTGTATTTTGGGGGTGCTTGGGAGCACAGGCTGCCTCTCATTTCCGTGAAACCTCATCCACGAGGAAAGCATTCCCACCAGGACAAGGCCTCAGTTGTTCCCTGGTGTTTTCTCTCTTTTCCCAGCCTCATTTGCAGCAGTAAGGGATTGATCCTGAGGTTTGTGGGAGGTTTTTCACCACCACGTGTGGGATATCAATAATGTTTTCTATGATCGTGCAGAGAATTCCAACTTTCCATGATGAGGAATGTCCCCTGCTCCCTGTTCTCCTCCCCACAGGAACAGCCACCAACAGGAGAAAGTGCTGAGAAACTACAGCCCAAGTTTCTTTCCTTCCTCTTTCCCCTCTTTTTTCCCCTCTTTTTTTCCCCTCTTTTTTTCCCCTCTTTTTTTCCTCTCTTTTTTTCCCCTCTTTTTTTCCCCTTTTTTTCCCCTCTTCTTTTCCCCTCTTCCCCTCTTCTTTTCCCTCTTTTCTCTCTTTTCATTTTCCCCAAACTTAAGATAAACACCCAGCAAAGAAAACTCATTTTTCCCCTTTTCACACCAACAGGATTTGCCAAGTAATGATGGCTGGAGGACCAAGATGTGCTACTCCAGAAAGGTAAAATGGCTTTGATATTCCATAGGATCCAAGGCCTTTTGGCAAATTTTGGGCTTTTCAGGAAAAAATACTTGTCACCAGTTCCATTTCCTTGGCTTGCCAGGAGCAGAGTTTTTTCTATCAACTGCCCCGAGTTTTTGTTTGAGAGAGAACTCAGAAATGTCAGTGGAAATGAGGATCTTTCCCTCCTCTTTTCCTTCGGTGGGAAAAACACAAACTGAGAAATTCCAGCGCCTCGAGAGCTGACTGAAAACTGCAATTTTTCATTTGAAAACAATGAAATTTTCCCCTTCTACAACGTGGTTAGAAATCAGCATTTTTCAGGCAGGAAAATTGGACAAAAGCACTTAAGTGTGGAGGAAGTCTCAAATGCTTCCTGACTCTGGGATTTTAAAAAAAAAATTCATTTATTTCAATAAAAATCTGGCATTTTACTAGGAGAAAATGTTTTGTTTGGACTTTTGTATGCAGAGTTGAAATTTACCAGCATCAAAATGCATGATGACATTTAATATATAATAATATGTCATCGTATATTTTAATATACTTTAAACAAAACAGTCCAAAAAAATAATGTCCAAAGTGAAATTAAATATTTCTCTGGAAATTTCAGGCAAAGGCTCCGTTCCTCTTCAAGAATTTCATAGAAATGGACAAGTTTTTGCAAAATATTCTGATTTTGAGCCAAATGTGGCTTTGGAAGGACCAAGAATTCACCTTCAGGAACTCTTTGATCAACTCTTTTCCATCCATGGCTTTCTAGTTCCACTTGGAACTCCAAAATGCTCTTTTTGGTCACTTCCTTAAATCAAATTATCTCATCCCTCCAGAAAGAAAGGCAAAATTGGTCATTATCCTCATTTTACTGCCCGGGAAGCCAAGTTTTGGGGAGAGAATTGGAGGAGAATTTAGGGAGAAGCTGGAGGGGAAGCCAAGATTCTGTGGCCAACTCAGAGCTTCCCACACCGAGGATGTTCCTCCAAGGCCAAGCGAGGCCTGCTCTGGATTAGGGATTTTGGGAAGGGCTGTGGGAATCAACCTCGCTGGGAAATTCACTTTTTTGGGGCTTTGCTGAGCTCAATCCCAAATAAACTGGGATTTTTACACACTGCACCTGAGCTTGCTACTTCAATTTATTGCCATTTCCCAGATGAATTTTGCCATTTCCAGATAAATTTTGCCATTTCCCAATTTAATTTTGCCATTCCTTGATGAATTTTGTCATTCCTTGACGAATTTTGCCATTCCCGGTTGAGTTTTGCCATTTCCCCCTTGAATTTTGCTACTTCCCAGTTGACTTTTGCCATTCCCAGTTGACTTTTGCCCTTTCCCATTTGAATTTTGCTACTTCCCAGTTGACTTTTGCCATTCCCAGTTGACTTCTGCCATTTCCCAAATTTATTTTGCCCTTTCCCATTTGAATTTTGCCATTTCCCTTTGAATTTTGCCATTTCCCTTTGAATTTTGCCATTTCCATTTGCATTTTGCCATTTCCATTTAAATTTTGCCATTTCCATTTGAATTTTACCATTTCCCATTTGAATTTTGCCATTTCCAGTTGAATTTTACCATTTCCCTTTGGATTTTGCCATTTCCCATATGAATTTTGCCATTTCCCATTTGAATTTTACCATTTCCAGTTGAATTTTGCCATTTCCATTTAAATTTTGCCATTTCCATTTGAATTTTGCCCTTTCCATTTGAATTTTACCATTTCCCTTTGGATTTTGCCATTTTCCATTTGAATTTTACCATTTCCATTTGAATTTTGCCATTTCCCTGTCCAACCTCCCTGGCAAGGATCTGCCACCACCCAGAATTCCCTGAACATTCCCCAATTTTCCATTTATTTGCTGCAAACTGGTGGTGTGGATGAGACGGGGGAGGGTGCTCAGGGTTGAGTGAAGGTTATCCTGCGTTTCCTCAGGCTCTCCTTGATCCTGATTTTAGGAGAAGCTTCCCGAAAACAACATGACAAGTGTCGTTTGTCCCGTCACAGTCAGGCTCTGTCCCATCAGCTCACCCTCAATAAATCTGCGACAAGATTTGAAAGTTAAAACATGGTTCTTTTTTATTTTTAAAGTGCCTGCTTTTCCCTGGGGGAGAATCTCCGGAGTCCTTGGGAAGACTCAAGATTAAATAACTTGTGTTTTGCATTTGTTGAAGTGTTAAAATCTGGTTCAAGCTGGAAAAGGAATATTGGCAACACAATTAATTTCTCTTTTTTTTTTTTTTTTTTGCCAAATTCCTATTGGAAACAAATAAATAACCTTATGGAATGGCATCCATAAGGGATTTTTTTTTCCATGGGAACAGGTTTAAATAACCAAGATTTTGATGTGTGAGTTCTCTAGCAAGGGAATGTGCTAAAGAAAGGTCTGTGGTGAGCCAGCTTTGGCTGGAAATTGATAATAAATGTAATTTCCACATTCCAGTCAATCACAGCAGCTTTGACCTTGATGGGTGAGGTCCTTTGACCTAAAACTCTGGAATTTTGAGCCAAGCTTGGATGAAGGCACCTGGAGCAGGGTAAGGTGTCCCACCTACTGAAGTGTCTGTTCCTCTCCTCGGAGGAGCCAACAGGAGGAAGCCTCCACAAGGTCAGGTGAATTCAAATATTTCTGCTTTTTTTGTCCTTTTCCAAGCACCATTCCACCGCTGGATTTGTGTTTCCATTCCATTGCTGAGTGGGAATCTGTCCATTCCCAAATCTTCAGTGTCCCAGTGCTGTTCCTAGAAGGCTCTGACCCTACAGCTTCCATAAATGAAGGGAACCAGGGCAGCTCTGAGGTTTCACCCAGCCGGAATTCCAAGGAAATCATGGCAAAGTGACTCTCCAAAGCAATCACAGGCAGGGACAGCATTCATTTCCAACCTGTTTCCAAACATACTGACAGTGGTGGGTGGGGAGTGAGGGGAGCAATATTCCGGCTCCTTGGCCAGAAATGAGGAATTAATTGAACACTTGTTTTTCATTTCCCCCTCCTTGCCCAAGCCTCAACCCAAATCAGATCCCTTTGTGCTTCCCACTGGAGCGAAGGGGTGTGGTGACAATTTTTTCTCTGTTTTGGGGGGTTTCCATCATTTTCTGCTTGATTTAGGATGGTTTTTGCCAATTCTTTCCTTTTTTCCCGCCAGCTCTTCTCCTTTTCCAAGCACAGTGAAGAGGTTGGAAAAGGAGAAGAGCTGATGGGAAAAGAGGAAAGAACTGGCAAAAAAAAAACTTGGAGGAAGATTTGGGATGCTGCCTTTAGCAGCAGTATCAGGGAGGGGCAAAGTTCAGTCAACCCCAGAATTCCAGACTGGTTTGGGTCAGAAGGGACCTCAAAACTCCTCTTTTCCCAAGCCCCTGCAGGGTTTCCCCAGCCCAGGTTGATCTGAGGCACTTCCAGCTTCCCTAAGTTGGTGCAATTCCTCGGTATCCCATCCTGGGACTGGAGCTGTTCCATGGATTTAGGAGTGTTTCCCATCACATCCCTGCCTTCAGCTTTGGATTCTCCCGGTCTGGAGTTCAGGGAGAGGCTGTGATCCTTGGGAGCAGGCAAATTGCAAGTTTGAGCTCCTGGATGTGTCCAGCTACAAAAAAAAATATCTGCTGCCATGGAAAAATGAGTTTTTCCTCATATCCTGGTGTCCCTGGCACTGGGAATTCCTCAGTCCTGTTCCTGCCTGGCTTTGAAGCATCTCTGTCACCTGCAGAACCCAGGGGCAAATATGGGAAACCTGAAAATGATGGGAAAATGCTTCTGTGGCCAAGGAGAAATAGGAATGCAGTGTGGGGAATTGGGGGCTGCTTTTCCCTCCCCACTCCTCAGTAGGACTGACCCACGGACACCTCTGGGTCTCTGCCATGGATTCCCTTCCAGCTCTGATATTCTGAGCTGAATTCCTCTCTTTGCCCTCAGGACTGGGCTCTCCTCACCCCTTCCCCCAGAGCAGTGGGACCATCCCCACATCAGGCAGGATCACCGCCAAGGCCTGACCACGGTGCTCCTGATATTCGGGAGTGTATGGAATTTTAGAGGAAATACAGAATTTTAGAGGAGATCAGAAGCTCTCCTTTCCCTTTTTGTCTCTCCCAGCCCCAATTACAGCCCAGGATGCTCTGAGGGGACATTCAACCCCAACAAAGCCCCGTCGTCCCCCGCCCCACAAAGGCGACATCTCCCGGCCTTGTGCCCTAATGAGAGCAAATTTTTTGTCCAAACATTTGAAGCGAGGAGGTGCCTTCTCCTGCCACCCCCCGCCGGGGCTAATATCATTATCCAGTGGCTCTGGTCGGGAATTCAACCAAGGGCACTGCCCGCCTTTAATGAGAGCTGACAGTGGCTCCAGCACTTCAGAAGGGAATTAGGGAAGCAGCGCTGGCTGCGCAGTCTGGCTCCCCGGAGCCTGAGCCTGGGCCTGCTGCCCCGGGCGGGCCGTGGGATCAAAGGGCACTTACCTGCTGCGGAGCCCCAAATCCCTCCCCAAATCCATCCCAAATCCCCCGGGATGGATGGCACGCCGGAATAACGATGGGAGTGGGCATCGGAACCCAGGGCTCCGCTGGGGTGGGGAGGGAGGGCAGAGAGGAGCCCTCAGGCTGAGGAAAATGGGATTTTGGGGGTTAAAACAGGCCGGGTTTTGGTTAGGGCTTGGTGGAAAGGGAAAATTTTTGGGGTAGGCAGTTTGGAGAAAATGCAGCAAGTGAAATGTTGAGGGCAAAAAAAACCATATATATATATATGTGTGTGTGTGTGTGTGTGTGTATATGTGTATATATATGTATATATGTGTATATATGTATGTATGTATATGTATATATGTGTGTATATATGTATGTATATATATACACACATATTTATTTATATTTATATATTTTAATCTTTTTATCTTTTATATTATATAGAAATATTTATTAGTGTATTTTTATATATTTTATACATTATATATGCATATACTATAATATATAATATATATTCTATGTATTATGCATATATATTTCTATAGGTAAATATTTTTATATATTTTTATAGATTTTATTTATTATATATGCATATATTACAATATATAATATATATTCTAGGTATTATGCATATATCTATTTATATGGATAAATATTTTTATATATTTTAGATATTTTTATATATATTTATTTTATTTATTATATATGCATATACGATAACATATAATATATATTCTATGTATTATGCATATATATTTCTATAAGTAAATATTCTATATATTTTTATATTTTTAATAGGTTTTTATACTTTTTATATGTATAAAACATAAAAATATATAAAAACATATAAAAACGTATATGCATAAAACGTATACATTTTTATGTGTTTTTATATGTTTTTATATATTTATGTATATTTTAATATATTTTAGATTTTTTTTTTTTTTAACGGACAACTTTAAGCTCTAAGTTTTAATGGGACCTTTTAGCCTTCACATAAATGCTCCAAAGAAGGAGTTTTATTTCAGAAACGAAAAACAAATGCTGATCAGAAATACCCACCAAAACCTCCCCGTGTCTTATCACCGAAAAACAGCGAGCTCAGCCCGTCCCTCCTCTCTATCTCAGGATAGGTTTGATTAGAAACGTCAAAAAAATGCAGGACGAAAATGTGAATTTTTAATCCCATTTTAAAGGACCTTTACCCATGCGTGAAGTCTCCTTTTGAAGTGCTGCAGTGGCTCTTCCCCAGTCTGCTCCGAGGGAGAGGTGCCCAGACAAAGGGAACCGTTCGCAGTGATCGCTCATTCCTCGTGGAGGATTCCAGGATTCCAGGATTTTGGAATCTGGGCCCTGGGACACAAACAGGAAATCCATTTTTTGGGATGCCAGGGAATTTGCTGTGGTTTGGAGGTGGGGAGAAGATGTTGAGCCACACAAAACAGCCCCCAGGGTGTGCAAATGGATTGAAAAGGCTGATTCCAGGGATTGCAGGGAGTTTCCCTGGGGTTTTTTTATGCTGGAACAGATTCTAGCTGCCCTGTGAAAAGGATTTGGAGGGAATTCCTCGTTCATGGATCATGGAGGGGATGCTCATAGCTATGGAGCTGCAGAGGGGTCTGAATGATTTCAGGAGCTGATCCGGGATCACTTCACCCCAAATCCCACTGTTTCATGGAATGGTGTCCTTCTCAGGATCATCCCAGCTGAAAATTCATGCTCTGGCATAATTTCTTCTCAGGATTTACTGTCACAGATCTGGGGAGGCACAATGTTTGATGGGAGAGGATATTTCTGGGTATTTCCTTTTCCAAGGGAAATATTTGGATATTTCCTTTCCCAAAACACCAGAGGTGCTGCTGGGGACCTGGTGGTCCTTGCTGTCCCCTTGGTGGCACTGGGAGACAAGGGAGAGCAAAAACCAACAAATGACAGCTTCAGGGCACTTCAGCACCAGGAAAACCTGGACAAATGTGTTTCAGTTAAAATGGGAATTTTTTTCCCATTGGGGGAAAATGGGAGGGAAAAATTCCCTTTCCCCCATGTCCATCACAGGGGAAAATTTCTGCTTTTTTTCCTGTCATTGGAAAGCCAGAAATGAATAATTAATTTGAAAATGAATGCACTTCTAGGCTTCTGGATGAGAAGTTTTCAGTTTCCAATGGATGGGTGACAGAGCTTAGGGAAAGCCAACACTTTTAGGAAGAAACCAGTGGGTTTTGGAGCTTAGCTCTGGAGAGGGGCAGGGAAAGGCAGCATTAAGGACCTGAACCCACTCAGCAGGGCTGGGGTACAAATGGAAGTGGATGGGGCCATCCCATCCCATCCCATTCCCTGCAGGCTGGAGGGGGGGAGCAGGGCAGGACCCCCCGGGAGCAGAAATGTGCAGTGCAGGTACCACTCAATAAACAATGAGTGATAACGCAGCCATCCCCAGCAGGAAATCAATCAGATGGGGAGCCTTCAGAATGGCTTTTCCCCTATTTCCCCCTCCCCTCCCCTCCTCTTTTCCATTTTGCAGGCAGGTGTCTAAGGTGAGGCTGTGGAGCAGTCGCTGCTGGAGCAGCTGCTCTGCTGTTCTCTGTTCACAGCCGAAGTGCAGCTCGGCTCTGGGGCTTTGTGCTTCTCCCCGTTCCCCCATCCACCGGGAATGGAGCTGGGCTGGAGCTGGGAAGGTTGCCAGGGTCACACGTTGGAGCTGTTTGCATCCCAAAGGAGCTGCATTAGCCTTGGGTTTGGTTCCAAACAGAGTGGGGTGTGGAGGTTTTCAGGCTCAGGATGAAGGGGAGGAGGTGTTGGGAGGATGTGCTTGCTCTGGATTTGGCTTCTGGGCTGATCAGGGATGAGGAAAGGCTAGGAAGGGGTTAAGTGCAGCTCTGGTCAGGGAAAACCACTGGAGGTGAATGGGCAGCACGAGGGGTTTGGTATAGGAGAGCAGAAAATGGATGGGTCAGGCTTGATGGATCCAGCAGGGCTGTTTGTGTTTGGGAACAGACCGAGCCCAGGGTTTGGATCTGGGGTTTGAGGGGAGCCCAGATTTGAGACCAAATCTCTGATTTTTATGTCCTCTTTGTCACTTGTGGTGCTTCGTGGTGCTTTGTGACCTGGCTTGTCTTGCCTCGCTCCTCACTTAATCTCCCAAAAGTCAAAACTGCCCAACCCTTTCCACAGTGACCTCAGCATGGGAGGAAGAGATGGCATTGGCTTAGTCAGGAAGGGCCAAACTGCACCTTTGCAAAGATGGAGATGAATTTAAGAGATCAAACACCACCACGAAACTGAATTTCAAAAAGCTTTCTGCTTTGAAAATGTCAGAATCTCTGGTGGTCTGGGCTGTAATGTTGTGTTTCCATTTAAAAAAACTGTCTGAGCCAAAATGTCAGGTCTTGAATGGCTGCTTCGGTCAGCAAAGCCACTAACTGAGCCCAAATAATGGGGAAATGACACTGGGAGGGTGGGACAGAGCAGGGGACAGATGGCCTCGGGACCAGGTCTGTATCCTTGTGTAGGTGCTGGCAGAGGGAGAAACCTTGATAGATCACCTGTCCCTTTGAGCCATCCCAGCTCAGCCAGGCAGCTCCATCCATCTTCTCCCCCAGGGCAGGAGGGGAGCAAATCCTCTGCCTGGTCTGGATTCCAGATGTGTGGCAGTACCTGGGATGCTGGGGCTGTCCCCAGAGCCCTGATCTGGGGACAGGAGGCAGGGGCAGCACATCCCTGGGGACAGGCAGGGCTGCTCCAGACTTACCACCAATGGGTACAACCTGCTGCAAACAGAATTTATTGCAATTATTTCCCTTTCAATTATTTCCCATTCAATTATTTCCCTTTAAATTATTTCTCTGACCAAGCAGCTGAAGGAGGGAACTTCACACTGTGGTCATCAAGCCCCAGCTACCAAATCTGCCTCATCTGCTTTTAATCACCTGGACATCCCTGAGCTCCCAGATGCCAGGCTCAGGTTGATTCCCCTGCAGGAACTTGTTAGGCTGTCAGCCCCGAATGTTCCCATATCCCAGGTGAGGCACCTCCCATCTTCATTTCATTATCTCTCTCCAGTCCTGCACATATATCCACCCTCACAGCTTGTAGGGTGAAATGGATGGCATGGAAAGGACTGGATTGAGGAGTGGGTTTGCTCTGCCTTTTGTTCTCCACCCGGCAGGGCTGGATTTGAAACCACAGGCTGACAGAAAGGGTCATGCTCGGAAATGGGGGCTCGTCCATCTGCTGCCTGCATGTCTGATCTGCACAGGAGGTGTGTTGGGGTGGTTAAACCTGTGGTTTTCTGCTCTGTCAACAAGGCTGATGTTGGGAAGGGAAATGTCATCTTGGTGCATCGTTTCAGGGAGGGGTAGAAGGGAATTGGGCACAGAACATCTCTTGGTTTGGGCAAAGTTGTATTTTTCACTCTTTCTCTGGAATTGATTCTGATTCTGCAGGAGCAAATTCTGCAGTTTCATTCAAGCCAAAACCAGCTGGAAATAATATCTATAGAAATGTTCAGCATGCTTTGGATTGGGGTTTTTTTGTCTGCCTGCACATGATGTCACCTTTTACCACTTGCCTGTGTCAGGCCCCATGCCTGCCCTCGGTGTGGTTCTGTTCAGCTCCTTGTGTCCCCAGCTCCGTCCCTGGGAAGCACAGACAAGGCCATAAGTTCTGTCTTTACCTCTTGGTTGAGTTTCCTGCTCCCCCAAATCAGCTGAAATCAGGGAGGAAGATTCCCCAGGGACTTTTCTCCAGCCAGATTTTTCTCTGCCAGGCAGCAGAGACTGCCCAGGCTGGGGCACCTTCACTCCGTGCTGCAAATTCCAGGAGGTGCCTCTAGCTCTGGCAGGGAGAAGGAGGCACTGGAAAGCAAACATTTCTCCCAAGGAGGTGCCCCTGGCTCTGACAGGCAGAAGGAGGCTTTGGAAAGCAAACATTTCTTCCAAGGCCTGTGTGCAGCTCCCTGCAGCCCATGCTGCTCCCAGCCCCAGCCCGGCGCTGTTATTTCAGCAATCAGCTGCAAGACAAACCAGCTGGCCCCGCCGAGGTGTGGAAAGTCCACCGGGGGATTAAGCTGGTCTTACCATCAGTCCTCACTTGTGAAAATACAACCTACTAAGTTTTCCTAGATGATGCAGTTTTCAATTGCTTTTGTTTGCTTTTCAGGCAGGTCCTAAATCAGCCTGTCAGTCAGGCTCCCCTCTCCCCCCGCCTCGCCTCTGGGGCGGCTTCCAGGCGCTGCTGCAGGGCCTGCAATATCTTCCCGATTTGGTTTATTTATGGGGTTTTCCCTCTCTCCCGGTAGGCAGGGAGGGGCTGGGGCTTGCACAGAGAAGCCTGAGCTCTGCGGGTCGTTCTTTGGAGCTCCCGAGCCAGGCTGCCAGGCAGGGATGCTGTCTGGGTGACTGTGGGGACACTGTGGTGACACTCAGGGTCTCTGCATCTCCAACTTTCTCCTGATTGCCTTTTCTTTTTAATACCCTTTTATATTTTTCTATATCCTTTTATATGCTTTTTTAACCTTTTATATATCCACTGTATCCTCTATACCCTTAACCTACATGTTTGTAATTTTTGTAGTCTGATATTCTAGCTTAGTTTTGGGTTCTGCTAGACAGAAAGATCAAACATCCCCAGTAGGAGGCCAGAGAGCCCAAAACTATCAAGAACTCGAGGTTCAACCTTGGTTGAAACCTTCTCTCCGGAACATATTTTCTAACCTGGGCTCAAGCCTCATCTGGGGGAGAATTCTTTAGAGTAGGGGAATATTACTTCATTTATTAAGCTTCTTATTGGGGGATCTAGATAGATATGCTGATTTTCAAAGTCTATAAAAATTGTATCTGTGTTACACAGTGTGTGCATCTGGGCGTGTTCCACCTTGAAGAGCTGTGCCCCTGGGATCCTATTAAACACCGAGGTAAAACCCTTTTACCCTGTCTGCCTCATAATTCTAAGCCCAGCAAAAAAGGCAACACTCCTTCATCTGCGATGAAGGGAGGGTGGGGAGATCCTTAGCAGTGTCCTACAAACCTCTCCCCCTTCCCTTCACACCTGCCAGGAGGATTTCCCGTGAAGAGCTGGGGGAGAGGCTTTACCCCCATTCCCTCTCCGCTCTGGGCTGTCACATCCAACTCTTGGCTGCAAAATGGATTTGTGCAGGTAGAGAAGAGCTGGAGTTTGCTAGAGCTCGTTGTCACAGTCTCCAAAAGGGCTGCCGTGGTTTATTGGAGGATGAAGTAGTGGCTGAGAGGTGCAGGAAGCAGCTCTGGAAGGTGCAAGCAGAGAGTTCAGCTCGGCCCCGTGCTGTGTCCCACCAGGCACATTTTTATATTTCTTTAGGTGCTTGAGTACAGCCCTGTCAGCACCTGGGAGAGGAGGTGGTCCTGCCTGAGTGTGTGCAGCAAATCCAACACAGCCCAGGCACAGATCGACTCTGCTGGAGCAGGTCGGTGCCTCGGGGATGCAGCAGAGCAGCTCCGTGGATGTTCAGGGAGGATGATCCAGGATTTCTGAGCACCCCGACCCGGATCCCTGGGCACTGAGGGCCGCAGTGCACAGATCCCGCTGGCACAGGTGCCTGATCTGCAAGGGCTTTTCCAAATCTGGCCCAAATCTCACAAACAGCCCCATCTCCTCCCCCGGCCCGGCCTCAGCGTTCCAGGTGTTTTCTTCCGCCTTTGTCTCATAACACAATCCACAAAGGACACGGCTCTTCCAGAACACGGATCTGGGCGCCAAGTCCGCTCCCAGCAGCCCCCTAAATCCTGCCCCTCCATGTAATTTAAATCGCAGGGGCTGTGCCTAGGGAAGGTGGGGGAGCTGCTGGAGCTGAATGTCACCTGGTTAATGAGCGCCCCGCGATCCCTGTTCCCTGCATGGACAGCAGAAGGCTGCAGGGCTTTGAGAAGGGGGGTGGAGGGGGTTTGGGGTTCTCTCAGCCTGGAGAAGCTGATTCCTCTGCTGGGGCTGGTGTAACACGGAGCTGGAGGAGCTGGGATGATGTTTGGGGTCAGGGCTTGCAGCTCCCCCACATTCCTGGGGGAACTGCATGCTGAGCTGCTGGCAACTCTCATCTCTGAGAAGCAGAGAGAGAAAACCCAGGGCCTGCCTCATCCTGGATTTTTGTGTCCAAGCAATGCAGAATGAGCCCTTCCTGGCGGAGAGATGTGTCCTTACACTTCACCTATAGAAAAATGCAAATCCTGGTCTGATACACCCCACTGTTGCCATGGATGGGCAAGGAATCATCCCCAGGTATTTTTCTTAGGGAAAAATGTAGGTGTCTGAGCTGATAAGCAAGGCAAGGAATCCTAAAGCTGCTTAACGCCCAAGGAAGATTTGGGAGTGCTGATATCCAAGTTTTCTGGCTGGCTGCAGGAAGGAAGAAGGAGCTTCCCGGGCTTTTTTCCTGCTCCTGCTGATGTGGAAATGGCTTGGGTGACTGGAAAGCCACAGTGAAAACACATGGGACCTGCACCAAGGGGACAGAGTGGGGCTGCCTCTGCCTTCAGCAGCCAAATCCACAGGAGCTCCTCACCTCAGGCCTTGAGCTGCTTTTAGATCTGATTTCAGCCAAGCCAGAGCCACGCTGGCACTTAGATAAAGCTTGGTTTTCCTTCTTTTCTGTGCATCTCCTCCCAAGCAGCCTGGAGATGACTGGAGAAAGCTGCATCTTCCCGTTCTCCAGAGGGTCAAGAAGAACCCAAATTCCTGATCTTAATGTTACCTGGTCTTAATGCTAGACTGGTTTTGTTCTGTGCAGCAGGAATAAGGAAAATAAGGAAAATTCACATTCTCCAGAGGGTCAAGAAGGACCCAAATTCCCGATCTTAATGTTACCTGGTCTTAATGCTAGACTGTTTTTGTTCTGTGCAGCAGGAATAAGGAAAATGCAGACTGAAACACGGAAGTGGCTGTGCTGTTAAAGGGCCCAGCCTGTAGAAGGAAGCGAAATCCCTTTTCCCTTGTGCCAAAGTGAGCTGAAACCCCAAAAATCCCTCATCCCACAGCCCTGCTGTGGAACCCAAGTTCCCTCCCCTCCACATCTGCAGCCCTGCTGCTCCTTCTGGTGCCTCCAGGGGAAATCCAGGCAGCAACAGGCCCTGGCAGCTGTGTCCAGCCCAGCGTGGTGGAAAAGGCCCAGGAGCTGCTCAGGGAGGGAGGCTGGGATGCACTGCACGGCTGGGAAGCCTCTGAGGGATGCTCTGCGTGCCCCTGGCTTCATCCCTGGCAGCTGGAGCAGGGTTTATCCAATTCCCAAACTCCCCAGGGACGGGGCTCGCTCAGCTGGAGGCAGGGAGAGCATCTGGCTGGTGTCAGAGCTGGTTGTGGCTGCGAGGGCAATGAGGCAGCACTGTGCTGGGCTTTGAGCTGGGATCTGCTGGATCTGGAACCTCCTGCTTGCTTCCACTGCTGCTCCATGGCCTTGGAAAGCTGCGGGATTCGTGGCTGGTGTCACTGGGAAAATGCTGCTCAGGGGTCTGTGCCTGTGAGCTTGGCTGTGATTGAAACAGAACAGCTCAAGGATGAAAAGGATTCCTTCAGGAGCTCCACAACACCTGCTGTGGGATGCCAAAGGGTTTGTGCTCAGCTGAACTCCTCCTTCCCTGCACCAGCCTCCCTGGGAAAGTGGGCTTGAACCTGAAGCAGAAAAATGGGGAAAACAGTACAGGATTTCAATTCAATCTGGATTAACCTCCCCAGGAGCATCCAGAGCCAGACCATTCCTCAGGGGCTCTGGTGGGGACAGCTGGAGGCAAACCAGGCTGTGCCGTGGGATACACATGGCTGTGCTGTCCCACTCACTGGAGCCGATATTTCCAGGGGATTTTGGAGCCACTGGAAGCAGAGCTGGCTGGGAATCTTTCTGATAAAGCACATGTTGGAGTCACTTGGTCAGATGGAGCTCCTCCGAGCGATGTGTGACGCCTGCCAAAGCTGGAGCTGGGAATTTTCCTCCATCTGAAGGGAGGAAAAAGGGGATCCAGGAGGAGCAGTGGCTTTGTGGAAGCACATCCAGGCTGGCTGTTGGCTCCAGAAGGACAAGGAGTGGCTCCCACTGGCACCTCCTTGGCCACCCAGGAGCCCTGAAGTGGTGCCAGGACCCACCATGGTGTCATGTCCTACACGAGTGACACATGCCAGAGCCTCTTGTTCCGTGCACAGTGACTTGGATGGGATAATTTGGGTTGAAGGGACATTTACAGATTTTTCAGTCCCAACCCCTGCCATGGGCAGGGCCATCTTCAATCCCAGAGCCACACCCAGCCTGGCTTGGATGTTTCCAGGGATGGGATGAGCTGCTCCTTGATCCTCACCTGGAGGGAAACTCTCAAGCCCAAGCCAATAACAGTTCTAACCCTTCCCTTTCTCTTCTAGAAAAATTTTGGAGGCAGCCACTTCAGTGAGGTGGGAAATAGGAAATTTCTGGGAATTTTTTGGCAGGCCAGCAGTGTTCCTGCTGCTCTGGGGGCAAGCTCCTTTCAGCTGCTCCTCGGTGTCAGTCTGCCCCACGAGCCTGCCCAGCTCATGGACACTGCCTGTTGAAAAGGCAGTAAATCAGCTCAAACCCTCAGTTAGGCCTGGCTTGGGAATGTTTTATGGTGGAATTAGAATAATGAATGAGGAGCCTGCTGTTTGTGTCAGTTTTGGCTTGAGAGCTGCAGCAAGAGTCCTCTGCTGAACTTGTGATAAACTCTGCTCAGCAGCAGGCTCTGAGGTTGGGAACAGCTCCTCAAAGCCTCCAGGAGGGTGAGGGGTGGGCACAGCATGAGCTGAGTGAATTTAGGGCTGAGATAAGAGGCCTGGCTGTGTTTTGGGGCAGGATGAGCCCTCACTCCTGGAGGATCCAAGCTCCCCAAAGCTTTGGACACCTGCATTCTCCTCCTTGGGCTTGGCCCACCCATGCTGCAGAGCAGAGTTGGCCAAACCTGCCAGAATCCAGCCACGGCCATGCTCTGAGGAGCAAAACTCGCTGGGTTGCTTTGGGATTGGCAGGTCCCCCACCTGTCCTCGGCAGGTTCCTGTCCAGCTTTGCTCTCATGGTTGAGCTAGTGGGGATAAAATGAGCTTTGTGCTCTGACTGCCAGGGGCTGCAGAGAACTTGGCTGGGATTTTCCCAAGCTTTGGGTCTGGATGGCTTCTGGGCTGAGGGAGGGTACTCTGGAGAAACTCTGGTTTTTAATCCTCTGGTTAGTGGGATACAGACGGCTGGATGGGGAGCATTTCTGTGAGTATTAATGATCCAACCATGCAGTTACAGTGCCTGATCCCTAATCCACGCATGCTGCAGCAAATTCCCATTTTTCTGCAGCACCCTGTGTCCTTCTGAGGGCACTGGGAGGAGTGAGAGCCTTGATGCACTGAGCTCCCCAAAGAGCTGAACTCTGGAATTCTGGATCCAGGTTTTCATTTCCTGGTGGTCCTTTCTGCCCTCTGATGATTCCTGCTGCTTGGCTTTGAGTGGGACACTCCTTTCACCCAGGTTTAGGGCTCTTCTTCTCCAGCTCTCTACCCCCAGCAGATGGACCTAAATCTTAACTCTTCCAGAGTTTTACCAGTGGTCCAAACCTGGCAACACTCACGGTCTCATTTTCACTTCAATGGTTCATTTTCTACTTCCCAAGGGCTGTTATCGATGCCACCTTCCCAGAAGAAATCCCAGCTCACCTGGCCCTGCCATTTTTCATCTTTTTGGTGTTTTTTTCCCTCCGGATTTTTGAATTTCGCTTTCTCAAGTTGTCTAACAAGAAATGTTTCATGGTGGGAAATGACTTAGGGCTGCAAAAAGCCTCTCCCTCCTGGTGAACTGTGAAACAGTTTGCAGGTGGAACCTCCTCTTTGTCCGTGGATGTTTCCATGGACATTTCCAGAGGCTGAAGCCATTGTGGAGGGCTGCCTGAAGGCTGGGATTTGAATTGCCAAAATTTGGAAAGGGCAGAATTTTTTGTCCTTCCGGGAGTGATCGCAGGGGAAGAGTCTGGGCTTGGCCTTGTCCAAGACCCGAGGACGTGAGAGGCCTCTCCCAATCTCTGACACACTGTGGGTTTTGCACACCCATTTGGGGCTCTGCATAGCCATTTTGGGGTCTACACACCCATTTTGACCTTTGCTCACCCATTTTGGCCTTTGCTCACCCATTTTGCCTTTGCATGCCCATTTTGGCCTTTGCACATCCATTTTGGGCTTTGCACACCTATTTTGGCCTTTACACACCCATTTTGACCTTTACATGCCCATTTTGGCCTTTGCACACTCATTTTGGGCTTTGCACACCCATTTTGGCCTTTGCTCACCTGTTTTGGGCCCAGAACCATCACACCAGTCCCCCCTCATGCCCTGAGGGACAGCTCAGGCCTCAGGCAGGGCCATTCCCTGAGGGACAGCCCAGGCCTCAGGCAGGTGAGCTCTGTCCCCACAGGCCCTGAAGAGAGGCCTGCCCCAGGGCCTGCAGCCCCACACTGCCACTCGTGACTTTTTGTCACATTTTGGGGTGCTTTGAGCTGCTCTGAGGTTTCCTGGCAGGCCCAGCAGGGCTTGGAGGATGAAGAACACCACGAATGGCCCCTTGGTGTCACCCCGAGGCGCGGGGCTGTCCCTCCGTGCCCCTTCTCCTTCCCCATCACCCCAAACTTGGCCACGCTGGGTTCCAGCTGATCCCAGGTTGATTTTGGAGCTGGATCAGCCTCCCCACGGCTGCCTCCTGGCCAAGTGGCTCTCTCAGGGGCAGCCTTTATCTCTTTGAAGATTACGGGGTTTTAAGATGTCTTTAAAGTGAATTTCATCCCCCCCCACCCCACCCCACTGCTCTGTTTTATTATGATAATTGATGACCAGCAAACTTTTCTTTTCCTTTATCTCTTAAATATGTTTCTTTACCCTTAAAAATGCAATATTTCTTTTAACTGGGAATATGGATGGGTCTGCGCAGAGCGGGGCTCCCTTGGAATCATCTGTCAATTTGATCGTGTAAAACCTCTGTTTTCAGCTGGCATCCAGCGCAGATTTCAAAGCTGTGACTCACCCCTGCTTTGCAGAGTTAGGAGTGGAAAAATAAAGGTAAGGAAGAAAAAAAGGAGGGGGGGGAACAAAACAAAAAAAAAATCCCAAAAAACAAAAAACCAACCAAACAAAAACCCCCTAAACAAAACAAAAAAAACCCCAAGAAACAAAAAACCCCAGACCAAACCAAGCCAAAACAAACAAAAAAACCCACAACAAAGAAAAAAAATTAAAACAACCCCCCAAAACAAACAAACAACAACAAAAAAACACAAACAAAAAAAATCCGCCCAAAAAAAAAAAAAAAAACACAAAAAACTCCCCCCAAAAAAAAAAAACCATCAAAACAAAACAAAAACCAGGAAATAAAAACAAACAAGCAAAAACACACACAAAAAAAAAAAAACAAACAAAAAAACCCCCATGTTTTTCCAGTGGTCACTTGCTGAGTTTTATTTTTGAGGCTCTGTATTGGGGAGTTTTGTGTGTGTGTGCCCAGGAAGGATTAAAAGCACGGAAAGATTTCAGTAGCAAGGGCTGCAAAATGAATGGTTGGCCTCGGAAATAGGAGGTTGGAAGAAATGAAATGATTGTAAATGAAGCTGGAAGGCCAAAATGTGAAGTTTTTTAACAAAGGATAAGGCAGAGAAGGGGAAATCATGGGAATAATTTAATATATAGTAAAAACATTGCACTGGAGTATAATGTAGATAAACTCACATGGTAAATGCTTGGAACTGAAACTGCTTTTTCCCCCCCTTCAATAACTGTATAAATAACTAAATCAATCCATAGCTAATGGATAAATACATAACTATAAATATGAATAAAATAAACCCACTCTCAGACACAATGACATGTTCAACTGAGACCCAGAAATTCCCTCCATAAATGTGAATATGCTTTTTTCTTTCAAGCAAGGTTTCTCCCTAATTTATATCATTTTACCAAAAAGATCTTTTCAGCCAAAAGCCATTTTTATCCCCCAATTTATATCATTATACCAAAAAGATCTTTTCAGCCAAAACCCCTTTTTTATCCCCCAATTTATATCATTTTACCAAAAAGATCTTTTCAGCCAAAAGCCATTTTCATCCATGTGATCACAGAAGACCTGGGATTTGATGGTTGTTCAGTCAGGAGTGGGAGGGGTGTGAAACGCAAAGACCCCACGTGTTCACTCTCATTTCCTGAATTTACCTTTCCTCACACCTGGCAGTGTCTGGAATTCTTCTTTTCCTCAAGCACCGATGTTTTCCCAAGTGTTTTCTCCTTTCCATCTCTGTTCTGGAGCTGTGGGAAATGCTCCTGCCCAACTCTGCCCACTGGGGCCATGTGAAACAAGCCCCACTCATCTTCCCTTTGCCATTTCAATGCCAAAAGCTCAAAAGCTTCACATTTTTCCTCCAAAAAATTTGAGAGTTTCCTCCAAAACTGAGAGCTGCTCACCACAAACTTGGGCCAGGGGTTCTTACACCCTCTGAGAGGAGCCTGGAGCTGCTGAGAACTTGAAATTGGTATTTTTCAAAGCCTGAAATTGGTATTTTCAGAACCTGAAATTGGAATTTTTCAAAGCTTGAAATTGGTATTTTTCAGAACCTGAAATTGGAATTTTTCAAAGCTTGAAATTGGTATTTTTCAAAACCTGAAATCGGTATTTTTCAGAACCTGAAATCGGTATTTTTCAATACCTGAGCTTGGTATTTTTCAGAACATCACCAGGTTGGGCAACTCAAAAGCAGAAGGTATGAGATGGGGCGTGGAGGTTGGAAGGGATGGTGGGGCAGGCAGAGAAGGAAACCAGCACTGACCACTTTCGTCTCCAGAACCAGCAGGTTCATCCCAGAATATCCCAGAATTTGGGTCTAAGAATGGGATCTTTGTGGTGACTCCACATTCCCTGGGAGCTGTCAGTGCTGCCGTGGCTCTCCACAGCCCTGTCCTCACGCAGACTCCCATCTGTACTGTTTTAAAATCTTTCTCTTCTTTCTCATGGAGAATAGAGGTAAGTTGCATTCTTGCACTTTCTAATCTCTTTGTTTTGGTACTGGATGCTCTAGAATTGCAACCAATCATTATAGGAGGTGGAAAAACTATCGACCAATAATTATTAGATCATTAATGAATATATAAAGAAGTTCTTGTAAATAAAGTTCCTCTTTTCACCATCTTGTGTGCTGCCTACCTGACTTCCCTGCGAATCTCCATGAATATCTGAAAATCAGAGCAACACCCATCCATTCCCGGGAACGGTGGCAAAGATGGAATGAGAGTTTGACAAGCAGAGCCTGAGTCAGGCAGAGCTGGTGAGAAGCTCTGCTGGAGCCTCCCTTGCCCAGGCAGCACCCCCTGCTCTCGAGGGGTTTTGGGGCACCTCAGGCTGGGTCTGAGCCTGTGGAGTTGGGGATGAAAATCTGCATGCCAGGTCCAGGGAGCCCACCCAGGGCCCTGGAGCCGGCGCAGTGCCAGGATGAGGATGGATCCGGGGGCCACGGAAAGCCCTCAGCCAGCGTATATTTGGTTTGTCTTGTGTGACACGGAGAAGCTGAGTTATTATTTGATCCTGCTCTGAGTAATAACCAGATAAATGGGCCTGTGGGTTTCCAAATAAACATTTTAATAAATGAGGGGGGAATTAAAGGAGAGCTGCTCCCCCCGCCCCCCCCGCTGCCAATATTAATGTTGAAATGAAGGCAGGCAGTGTCTAACAGAGCCCCGTGTACTGTAAATACATTTCTTGCACTGTCACATATAAACACAGCAGAGATGGAGATCAAAAGGTCTCGCTGTGCCGAGCAGAGCCGTGTGATGAAGTGAACATGTTGCTTTGTGCCTGGGGTGGGGTGATGGGACAGAGAATAACAGACTGGCTGGAGACTGAGGAGCCCAGAAGGCCTGGGGGGCCTCAAAGCAGGGGAGAAAAAAAAAATCCCCACTAGCAGCAGGAAAAATAAATAATTCCGTTATCTCTGATGAATTTCTGCCTTTGATCTGGTTTTTCCTCTCCCTTTTCGTTCCCTCTTCTCCCCCCCCTGCTCGCAGCCCCCTCGGACACTTTTCCCCCCTTCCCCTCTCGGTTTGATTTATCCCACGCTGGCTCGGGGAGCCTGACGGGCGCTGATGGATGGGCAGAGCTCGTCTGCCCAGCCCTGCCCCCGGCGTCTGCCAGGACATCCCCGGCTTCCTTTCATTCCTGGAAACCCAGAGAGTCCCTGCACGCATTTTGGGTTGTGCTTGGGGAAGATGCTTTGGTGCCTGTCCCAAAAATCCCAGCCTTCCCCATCCCAGGGTTATTCAGCTTAACCTTGACAGCTGCTAAATAATTGGGTGTTTCTTCCACGGCCTGTGCCTCCTTCCCGAGCTGGGCCAGGCCGTGTGGGTGCCTCTGATATTTCCCTGTGGCTGGAAAATGAATAAAGGTGGGGTTTGGAGGCAGCACAGTGGGGTTGGGGTGGTGGGAGGGCCTGCAGAGGGGATGGGATGGGATGGGATGGGATGGGATGGGATGGGATGGGATGGGATGGGATGGGATGGGATGGGATGGGATGGGATGGGATGGGATGGGATGGGATGGGATGGGATGGGATCCATGGGATAGGATCAATGGGATGGGATGGGATGGGATGGGATGGGATGGGATGGGATGGGATGGGATGGGATGGGATGGGATGGGATGGGATGGGATGGGATGGGATGGGATGGGATGGGATGGGATAGGATCCATGGCTTGGGGTGGGATTCATCTGGGATGAGCCTTGTGAGGAGCAGAGAGAGGAACAACACCCAAATATTGCTCACCTGCACCCTGAGCTCAGCTCAGCAGTGGAATTCAGGTCCAAGGAAGGCCCAAGTGGTGGAAAAAGTCAGCACAAGCTGTCTCAGGGGCTCTCAGTGCCCAGCTGAAGATGGCTTTGAAAAAGCAGATTTTTTGTCTCCCTGTGCTGGATAATCCATCAAAGGCACACCTGTAACCCCCAGCCTTTCTCTGAGCTACAGAGCCAACAGAATGGAGGGGCTGGGGCTGGAAGAAGAGATCAGGAGATGTCACATCCCTCCTGCTCCAGCTGTCCCCACTGCCCCAGCCCTGCTCTGGCACGGGGACAGAGCCAGGGCTGATGCATGTCCTGTTCCCTGGGACTCCAAGGCAAAATTCCCACAGCAGCCTGACAATGAGATTGTTGAGAGATCCCTTAAAAAAACCCTTGCAATCCTGCTTGGACATCTCCCAGCCCAGCTGCTTAAAACTTCTGCTTCTAGATCATATTTAATATTAACAATTTTCCTAAAAATCCCTGTGAAGCACAGGACATTTCTGATCCAAGCCCACAGATCCAGCCCAGCTTGGTCAGATTTTTTCCCCTCTCTATTTCTTCATGCCTGTGGTGCTGTTCTGGTTGATCATTCCTGATTTTCCATGCCCTGGGGATATCTCAGGAGTGGCAACCTCTCCCTTTGGGCTCTTTGGCCCTGAGTGAACTCATCCTTCTTCCAGAGGGGGAGAATTTAAAAATTGGCTCTCAGCCCTCAGTGATTTGTATTTTAAGGTGTTTAACATTGGTGCAGAGTTCACTCATCCACTTCCTTCTTCAAAATCCTCTGATTCTTTTGCTCTTGTAATTCCCTGGCTTTGCTACCTATGAAAACACATTTTTGCATGGAAGGATTTTAAGGATTTTTGTGCAGTGCTCGTGGAACCTGCTGGGACTGAAATCCCCCCAGACTTATCCTCACCAAAAACCACATAATGCTTGAAAATTCCTACCTAAAATCAAGAATCCCATAAAATCAGCCCCACTGATCCCACTGAGCACCGTGCAGGGCATTCCTGCCCTCAACACTCCCAGCAGGGACAAAGAATGCCCAGCAAAAACCACAAGGAGAAGAAATAAGTCTGATGAGGGCCCAGAGCAGGTTGGAAGCAGAGCTGGGAGGAGAAATTGGGGCTCTCCGTGTATTTTGGGGGATATTTTATTAATAAGAAATAATTGTCATTCTAATTCTAATTGTCATCCTTACCCATGAATAGGAATTTTTACATTTTAAAAAAAGATGTTCTGATTTAAACAGAATTTTTCTCCTCCCCAGATTTCCCTAAAATGATTGTTTGCAAAATAAAACCCAACCATTTGGGTTCTTTGGGAGGAATTTTTCTCCTCCTCAGATTTCCCTCAAATGATCACTTGCAAAATAAAACCCAACAATGAGCAATCAGGGAGGTGCCCTCTGTGTTTCTGTGGCATCATTTGGGTTCTGTGGGTTCTGTTTGTCCACGTTATTTCAATGGTAAACACAACATCATTTAGGAAAAATACTTTTTAAATGCCATTTTCTTTCCAGCCCTGCACCCCAGACCAACTGCAGGACTCCACACACGGAACACACACAAGTGAGTCGATCTCCACTGTGATTTTAACCGAGGATGGGGTGTCCTGATCAGCACAGCTGGGAAAACACCCAGGAGGGAAGGACAGAGGATTAATTAGCTGGACAAGCTGCCAGTAATTAGGGGAAGGGCAGGACTTCCCCTCCCTGGGGTGGAAAATGCTGTATAAAGCCTTGGGAGTGCAGGAGCTGCTGCAATGCTGGACTGGGTGCTGCTGAGGGGAGCATTCCCTGGGGTAGGTGGAACTCTTTCCCCTAGGAAGAAGGGCTGGGATGGTGTTGTTTGCTTGTTGGTGATGTTTTTTGGGGTGGAAATGTCCTTCCCTGGCTGCTGCTGGGGATTGGGGAGCAGTGCTGGGAGGGATTTCCTGCAGGGAAATGCTCTGGGGGGACCAAGGGCCAGAGTTAAGTCATTCCCTGTCCTCTCGGGGTGATTCCGTGGGTGATTCCTTGGTGATTCTCAGCCAGAGGCTGTTTTTTGTGCTTTCCAAGCTCCAGCAGGGGCAATTTTTGGGCTAACGTGTAAAATCTGTTTGTTAATTCTTAAAAACCCCGAGAGCCTCCAGCTCTGGGCTGGGCTGTGTCCAGAACTGCGTGTAGGAGGGGAATGTGGATGTGGATTTCTGGGTTTGGGGTATTTATTTACTCATTCCCCTAAATTAAGGGGGACAGAAAGGTTCCAGGGGGTCCCACTGGAGAAGTGAGGCCACTTCTCTGCCCCAGTGGGTATATTTTATATAAATATATATATATATATATTTGTATTTTAAGGTATTTATATTGATGCGCAGTTCAGTCATCCACTTCCTCCTTCATGCAATTCCCTGGCTTTGTTACCTATGAAAATAAATCTTTGCATGGAAGGATTTTAAGGTTTTTTGTGCAGTGCTCGTGGAACCTATCAGGCCTTAGCCAGGACAGGCGCAGGTGAGCTCTCACTGTGGGGTCCCTGAGCCCTGCTGGGTACAAGGAGGGACAGACACTGCAATGAAGGTTTATACCTTCCCTCCCCACCTTCAGCAGCCTCCTGGTTTGGGAAAAATCCTCCAAATCTGCGGATGAAGCAGCACTTGGTGAGCAGCAGCCACCGCCTGCTCTATAAAATCAATCCTCAGGCACACATTTCCGGGGAAGTGCCTTGAAACCTGTGAGGTTTGAACTCTGCAAAGCATTTTCCGTGCTTTAACTCCCTGAATTTCCCTGCTGCCCCTGATTTTCAGGCCCTGTTATTTTCAGGGGGAGCTCTGGGAGATGCTGGGCACCAGGCTGGAGCTCCCCCGAGGCTGCTGCCGAAGCTTTGGGGAGGAGCAGCTCTGTTGCACTTTGCTGAGTGACTTTCACAAAGAGCCCAGGCTGCCCTCAGGCCCTTATCTCTCCCCCAAACATCAGAGAACCCATCTTGCTCCTGAGGCCAGGACCTGACAGCCTCGTACATTAGCACTTTTTTAAAGTGATGTCCACTTTTGAAATCGTACCTGGCCCGAGAGCGGTCACTTCATTTGACAAATGCCAGCGATGACAGCTGGACATTACAAACTCCAGCCCAGCCCCTGCAGAGCTGAGGGGGGAGAGCCAAGCTCCCCTTGGCTGGGTGGGGTTATTTGGATGTGGTGCCCACCCTGACCCCAAGGACCTTGGATTGGGCTCTCCCCGTGGGATGTGTGCCTGGATCCCACCAGCAGCACCGTGCAGGAGAGAATGGGATTGTCCCAAAAGGACAATGGGGTTTTGCCACCCAGAGCGAGGAGTGAAGCCAGGCAGACAAGCCCTCATCTCCAGCTTGGAGCTGAAGTTTCTGGGTGAGGCTCCAGCTCCAAAGCCACCCCTGGATGTGTGTTTTGTCCTGGAAAGGCCTTGCTCTGGCGGCCAGAGGGACTTGTCTGGCTCCATGGGATGGCTGTGGGCACTGTGCTGAGGAGCTGGGGCAGCCTGGCAGGAGCAGAGGGGGCTGAGGCTCCTGGAGAAGAGGAAAATCCTCTCCCTGCTCTGCCGAGCCTGACAGGAGCCCTGGCACTGCTGCTGAGCTGTGCAAGTCACCCCAAAACCTGCCCTGGGAAAACATGACTGAAGGGACAAACGAAGAAAGTGGGGAAACACCACAATTTGGGCTGCTTGATTAATTTTCTGCCTTTTATTGAAACAGGAGGTGAAATGCACCCATTCCCTGGGATCGTGGTGCCCTGCTGAAGGTTTCTCTGCCAGCTGCCCGGGGCTGCTGCAGCGATGCTTGTGTTGGGCTTGGTGGGGATGGGAGGCTCACAGCTCCTGGGCTGTGGATTTTCTGGCCACTCTCCTGCCCTGGGGATGCCCACCCACTGCTGGGAAGCTGAACTCTCAGCCCTGGGATTCCCAGGGAATAGGCTGTGGATGGGAGCAGAGGAAGTCAGCAGCGCTCATTGGGGTCTTCACTCATTGCTACTGAGCCTCTCCCCAGAGTTTCCTGTATTATTCCCATATTCCCAGCAGGATTTCCTAGAGAACAAGATGTGGTGAATATGGGAGTTCTGTGCTCTGGGGGAAACCAGCTTTGCCCAAAACCGAAGTTTCTTGCACTCCTCAGTGTGTTTGGCTCCCCACTGCCAGCGATGGCTCATGCGCAGTGCCCAGCTGGGCACTGAAGACCTCAGGGCAGCCAGGAACTTATCCAGAGACTCCTGAGCATGGAAAAATGTTCAGATAGAGGCAGAGAAAACATAATTTGGGAAAGCCAAGCACAGCTGAACTCTTCTCCTGCTGATGGACAGAGGAAAAGGATTTTCAGGCATCTCTAGTCGCTGTCTCTGCTCTGTGGGTTGGTGTGTGTTGGTTTTCTGTTCTTCCCTTCTGTGGGTCTCCACAGTTCGGTCCCACAGCCTTTCCCCTGCACATTCTCTCCTCTGCCAGCCCTCTCTCCCCTTAAAAAAAACCCCATGAAGAATATCAAAGCTGAAAGGGCCCCACAAGAATCTTCAAGTGGAGACAACCCCGAGAGTCCCACGCAGTGCCTGCTGGCCAGCGTGGGTCAGCTGCTCGGGGGGTGGGACCCTGAGGAGGGATGGGGGCTCTGCTCCCAGCTGGCCCAGGGAAAGTGCTCCAGGCTCCTTTGCGCCACTGGGAATTGGGGACTCAACACTTGTTCCCAGCTCATCAGGTTTGTGGAAATTATGGGGTGGGAGTGGAAATTGGAGTTTTTTCTCCCTTCACGCGCTCTTAGATGTTTCCCCCAACCTCCAACTCGGTGACTCCTGGCCACCCCTCCTTGTCTTGGTGCCCACCTTCCCCTGCAGCTGCCCTGCCTCCCTCCACCTCCTCACCTCCCCCGAGCCCCAAGCTCTGATGTGAAACTCCAACACTTCTGGACAACTGGCACAGCCCAGGCTGAGCCTGCAATTTCCTGGCTCATAAAAACATGAGCTTCCTTCAGGCCCAGGTCTCTGCCAGGTCACACCGATCCAAGTCCCCCACCACCTCCCCAAGGCCTCCCCACCCCCAAAATATTTTGTGACACCAGCTAGGAGCTTGATTTTTTTTCTTTTTTCTTTTTTTTTTTTTATTGCTCCATATGTTGGAGACACATGGAAAAATGCACAGGAGAAATCCCCTTAGCCAGGGAGTGAAAAGCCCCCAAGTTTACAGGGTGTTGCAAATAATCTGAGGCAAAACAAATGTTTAAGGCTGCCTCAACTGCCAATTTCGAGTGCATTGTTTTAAATCCGGGAAAACAGGCCAAGGGGCAGTTGTTAATGGGCCAGTAATTTTCTTCCTTTCTAGGCACCCCAGAGCAACAAAATCTCAAATATTCCTTGGGAAAGGAATCAAGCGTGGGGGCCTTTTTATTGAACATCCCAAAAGCCATCATTGGCTCGCCCTGGGAGCGCTGCTGCTTCCAGCCAGGAGCTTTTACAAGCAATAACCTGCCTGGGAAGCAGAGCAGGGAAGCCACACGGCCCAGTTTGCAGCTCATTGTTGGGGCTGGCTTTTACAAGCCACGCTGGGGGCTCCCAACAGCCCAGCTTTTTGGAGCCCAGTCCATTAAACACGGCAGGCAGAGCCCCCGGGGATCCTGCTGATCCCAGCCCTCTGCTCCTGCCATAAAGCCAGCAGCATCCCACTCAGGATTCCAGCAGCAAACAGCCTGGGCACAGGGCTAATGGCTTGCTGAAGGGGAGGTCAAGTGGGAAAAGAACCAGGTTTGGGATTTTTCCACAGGGTTTGGTTGTTGCTATGAGATCAGTTGGCCAAAGTGGTGCTGATAATGAGCCGAGCCCTGGCTGTGGGGCTTGGGGGTCCTTGGTGAGGTTTCTATCACTGAGGTCTTGGGGGTGTCACATTGGTGTGCAGTCCAGGAGGTGTGACAGGAGCCAGGGAAGGGCTGGAGCTGTGGCAGGGTTCGATTTCAGGAAAAGGTTCATCCCCCAGAGGGTGCTGGGACACTGAACAGCTCCCCAGGGAACGGGCACAGCCCTGAGGCTGCCACAGCTCCAGGAGCGTTTGGACAGCACTGCCAGGGATGCACAGGGTGGGATTGTTGGGCTGTCTGTGCAGGGCCAGGGCTTGCATTTGATGACATTTGAAAGTCCCTTCCCACTCAGGACATTCCGTGTTTGCTGGGCTCCCAAGGACCACCTCTGTTCCCATCTTTCCCTGGGCACCATGGCTGTGCTGCCGCTGGGCATCCAAGAACACGAACAGTCCCTGGAAAGTGTCTCAAACAAAGCCAACCTGAAATTTCGGGATTAATTCTTTCTCTTTTGGGCTGCAGGAGAAGCCAGGGCTGTTGGCACCCAGCATCAAGTGCAGGGCACTCACTCTGTAGTGCTGTTGGGTGCAGTGAGAGGGGTGCGACAGCAGAAAGGGGAGAAAAAGGGATTAAGCACTTGGTTTTCCCAGCCCCCTGCGTGCCAAGGGCCCAGGCACTCTCTGCCCGCTTCACTTTTGGGATTTACCGCTGTTTCCCCAAGAAACAGCCACCCAGAGCACTGAAATTCTTCCCTCAGCTCCAGCCCTTCCCTCTCAGGCAGCAGAGTGGAAATCCCACAGTGCCAAGCCTGCTGTGTGCCAAGCTTGGAAATCATCTGGCTGTGACAAAACTGGAGGGGACTCAAAGTGGGGGCAGAAAAAAGGAACAAATCCATTATTTTTACATGAAATTTGGCCTGGCTGAACCCTCTGGTGTCCTTCCTCTGCAGGGGCTGCCCTTGGTTCTCAGCTCCTGTCACTTGCTGTCACTTGAGCTGAGCATCTTTGTGTCATCTGAAGAGGACCTGTGTCTCCTTGTCCTTCCCCCAGTGCTTTTCGGGTTTCACTCGGAGCCTTGTACCTGCTGGCAGTTCCTTTTCTCCCTGCCAAGGCTGGCATAGGGAAAGGACTTGCTGGGAAACGCCCAAGGTCTGCGGGCTCACTGATGTTGGCACGGGTTGTGGTTTGCACTGGTGGTTTTAGTTGGGAAAAACAGAGATCTGAAAATCTGGGAATGCTGTGGGATGGGAGCACCAGGCTCTAGTGCACTCCTGAGCCAGAAGGCTTCAAATTATCAGTTCGAAAATAATTTCTTCTGTTTATTTTTTATCTAAAAATTCTGGGCTGTGGCTTTCCAGCTGTGAATGAAAACTTGAGCAGGAACAATTCCAGTTCATTTAGGGGACAGGAACTTCCAGGGCTGGGCTGGGCTGCGCATCCCTGCACCCCATGGTCCAGCGCCGCTCACTGAGGGATGCTGTTGCCATGGAGACGGGGCGATAGCGAGCCGGGGATGCGGTTTGGTCCCCACCGATGCTGACGGGGAGGAGGCGACATGCTTGGGGACCCCTCGGGGAGCTGCCCCAGCCCCTCCGAGCCGCGGCCCCGGGGGGGCTCTCGGGGGCTCGGGGCGAAGGGGGCGGGTGACACCTTGTGGTGGCAGCTCCTCGCCGGGGCTGTGCCGCCGCAGCAGAGCCTGCTCGGCCATGCCAGCTCCGACCCCGAGCTCTGCCGTGGGGAGACATTCCCGGGGAGGTTTCCTGCACAGCTCGGGCTCAGCCGGGGCGGGAGGATGGAGCTAGGGCTCAGGAAGCCCCGCTGTCCTGCAGGAGGCTAAAACCCACTTTTTTCCCCATGTGCCCATCACGATCTGTGCCAGGGGGTGACAATTTCAGCCATCCTCTGCCGTGGATGGTTTTTCTGGGGTCATGCCTTCCTGGGAACATGGGGGGCTCAGTTTAGTCCTCCCTGTTCCTACCCAGGGGACTCCAGCCTGGGACCAAATGTGAGCTCCGTGCTGTGAGCTCTGGGGAAGGCAGAATTATCAGGCTCTGGAAACCTCCAGGAGGCAGAGGGCTGTCTGTTGGGGATGTTAAACATTGGGATGAGCTGTCCCTGGATCCCCAGCAGCTGAGGCTGGAATAACTCCATGCATTTGTTACTTCCCTGCCTGAGTGCCTGATGCTGGCTGGGGTGAGGAGGAGGATGCTGGGGCAGCTGGGTGTCCAGACTGGCCCCTTGCTGCTTGTTCTTATGGGTTTGGTGTCTTTTGGGGATCTGTTTCACTCCCAGATGTTGAGATAAAACCTTAGGGCAGAGCTCTAATTCCCCAAGCTGCAGGCAATCCCCATTCCTGTGCTCCAGCACGGGCAGGAGGGACAAGCACCCTGCTTTCCTGGGAAAGGGGGAGGTTTTGGAGTGCCTGGCTCTTTGGGATGCTTATTCTGTGCAGGAAAAGGTTAATCCTTGGGCAGGGAGGATGGCTGGGACTGTGGTACTGCTGAGCAGCTCAGGGAATTTCTTACTCCCCTTGAGTGTGGTTTGGCTCCTGGCTCCCAGCACCCTCTGCTGCTGTCCTGGTCCCTGTGAGTGGCAGGGACTTGTCTCCTCTGGGATGCTGTGGGAGCAACCAGGAGTTCCTGGTGTGCCCATCCCTCCAGCAGCAATCGAGGAATAAAGAGCATTTTGGTCCCTGGACATCACTGGGCTCCTGCTCTTTGGCTCGGACATCCTTTCCCTGGCTGCCAGCAGTGTGAGGCAGAGTCCATCTCCTGCTCTGTGCATGAGTCTGGTGGCACAAAATCCCTGCTTTGAGTCTCTTTTTGGGGTAGGACCTTCTCAGTTCACACAGCTCACACAGGACTTGGAGTGCAGCTGGGATTTTGTGTGTGCTGGGGGCCTGCAGCTGTAGGTGCTTCAATCCTGAATTAACTGAGTGGATTTTGTAGGGAAAGAGACACTCAGTGAAACCCTATTTGGGGGCTGTGGTTCTCTTTGCCCTCATGAAGCCCTGGTGGGGGCAAATTGTCCCCACAGAGGCTTTTGAGAGCTCCTCTCTGAGCAGCTGAGTTGATGGGCAGTTAATGATTCGAGAAGGATGGAAAGGTTTAACTCTACCCTCCCTCAGCCACCATTTTTCTGCTCGGGTGGGCAGGAGGCTTAAAATGCCACTTTGGCTGGCAGAGAGCTGGGGGCCAGGGGAAGGGCGAGGAGAAAAGCTTTTACTGCCAAAAATAACCGCGGAACAAAACGAAGAGGGCGGAGGGCAAGCAGGGAAACGGAGAAGTGCCTTCTCCAGGGGCCAGCCCCGGAGTTCTCATCCTCGGAGCAGGAGAGCTCGGCTGTGTTAAAGCCAATCCCCTGGTGCAGAGCTAAAACTGGCACGTGTGAGAGCAGCGGGGGATGGTGGCACAGGGCACCTCAGTGCCTCCCTCTGCCGAGCTGAGCATCCCCAGAACGCCAGGGAGGATGGAGCTGGGGCTCAGGAGGTCCCGGTGTCCTGCAGGACACTAAAATCCACTTTTTTCCCCTTGTGCCAATTAGGGTCAGTGCCAGATAGTGACAATTTCAGCCATCCTCTGCTGTGGGTGGTTTTGCTGGGGTCATGTCTTGCTGGGAACAAGGATGGCTCAGTTTAGTCCACCCTGTTCCTGTCCAGGGGACTCCAACCTGGGATGAGGTTTCCCAATGAACTCTTCTTTCCTGGATGCTCAGGGCTGGGCCATGGCCATGCACCTCTCCTTGTCTCTGGCTCTTGCACAGTGATGCTGCAGCTGCTGCCCACCCCCAGCACTGCCATGAGGGTGGCACAGGGCAGGAGAAGGACGTGGGGGGCTCCTCTGGTTCCTAATCCATGGATGTCTGTCTCAGAGATGAAGGATGGGATTCCCAAAGGGTGGGAAGGTTTGTGGTGCTCACCACCCTGCCTGCAGACAGGGGGAAGGGTTGGGCTCTGCTGGGAGCCCAAGCAGAGCTGGGGACATTTGAGAGCTGGGGACCTTCTCCAGCCCATCCTCCCAGAGCAGGGCTGGACTTGGACACAGGGAGATGTCTCTGGTGGGCATGGGGACCATCTCCAGCCCATCCTCAGAGGGCAGGGCTCGATTTGGACACAGGGAGATGTCTCTGGTGGGCATGGGGACCATCTCCAGCCCATCCTCAGAGGGCAGGGCTGGATTTGGACACAGGGAGATGTCTCTGGTGGGCATGGGGACCATCTCCAGCCCATCCTCAGAGGGCAGGGCTGGATTTGGACACAGGGAGATGGCTCTGGTGGGCATGGGGACCATCTCCAGCCCATTTCCCCAGAGCAGGGCTGGATTTGGACACAGGGAGATGGCTCTGGTGGGCATGGGGACCATCTCTAGCCCATTTCCCCAGAGCAGGGCTGGATTTGGACACAGGGAGATGGCTCTGGTGGGCATGGGGACCATCTCCAGCCCATTTCCCCAGAGCAGGGCTGGATTTGGACACAGGGAGATGGCTCTGGTGGGCGTGGGGAGCTCTGGCTGGAAGGGTCACAGGAGGGATGGGAGGAACCTGCTGCTCTGTTGGCTTTGTTTTTATCCCACCCCCCATGAGTTAACACCCATTTCCCACCCTCAGGAGCTCAGGGCTCCATGAGGAACCTGTTCCCTCCAGCCTGGCACTGATCCCATTAGGGGGAGCAATCCTGAGCCAGGAGCTGGCAGCTTTTGAGCACCAGGACAGTGGGAAAAATGGGGAAAATCCCTGTGCCAAAATGGAAAACCACCAGAATAACAGCCCAAAGGGGGTGCCCTGGCCAAGAGCAGGATAGAAAGAGCAGGCAAGGCCCCTTGCTCTGGGGCCTTCTTTCCCAGGGCAAGGTGAGCACCAGAGCTGCCCTCGCTCCACATGAGACCTTTCCCATGGATCCCAGCACTCAATGATGGAAAAATCTCTTCCCTGGGCACAGAACCCTCCCCAAAAATGGGATTTCCAAAGGAAGATGCAGAAGGTTCTCCAAGCAAGTTGGGCATCTCATATCCAGCATGCCAGGAAATGCTGTGATCCCTTCCCTTCCCAGCGCTGGATGATAAACACCGGGGGCTGCCTCCATTCAGCTGTGATCCATCACGGAGGGGGGGCTGGCCCCAGCCAGGGGCTGAGGGGAGGTCAGTGATTGTGTAAACAGGCACTTTAGAGTTCACCCCGAGCTGGTATTACTGTAATTCATTAGAGGTGTCAGCTGCTTTGTAGTTCTGCCTCGGAGAGCTCCTTGCCTGGCAGCTTCCAGCGCCCAGCCTCACCAGCAGCAAAATAAACCTTCACACCAGGTGAGGCTGCAGTTGCAGCACCACCCTTCAATTTAAAAGAAAAAAGTGAGATTTGGTGTCGCTGCTTGTTTCCAGGCCAGGCTTTATCCCCTCCTCCAGCAGGGGAGCTGGGCTTGAAGAAATCTCTTTGCTCCTGCCAAACACATGGCAGTGAGGTGCAGTGTGGTGCCTGACCACCCCTGCTGGAATTAGGGAATTTGTTTAGGGAAAGAAACCCCATGAGAGCACAGAATTGTGGCTCTCCCACAGCCAGGACTGGCTTTGGGGAATTCCAAACCCTTTCTAGGCAGGACTTTTGGGACCACAGGAGCTTCTCCACCTGTTTGGAGCATCCTTTCCATCTTGGATCAAACCACCTGCACCAAATAAACATCTCTGTTCTGCAAAGTTCTGAGAGGAACAGGCAAAAAAAAATTTTTTTCAGGGAATTCATCTCTGCTCAGTGAATCCTTGTAGGGAGTTGAACATCATCATCATCCTCCAGGTCACACAAAAAGCTCAGGTTTGCAAGTTTTCAGGTATTAATGAAGGTTTTTCCTCCCCTGGCACACCTGCTGCTCAGCCCAGTTTGCTCCCACCACACCCAAGCTAAGGAGATGCAAAGTGCCCTGCTCTGGCCAAAGAGGACAGAGCCCTGCACGGCTGAAAGTACAGAATTGGCTCAGGAGGAGTACTTGGTTAAAGGCTGGATTTGATGATCTTGGAGGTCTTTTCCAACCCTAACGATTCCATAACATTTTAAGTAATTCTAAACAAATGAATATTGACCCAGGTGCCAATTTCCATTTCTCCTTTACGTGCCTCCTCAATGCCACAATCTGCTCTGATCCCATTACTCCACTCCCCAAAGTCACTGCTGTGCTCTCAGAGTGCTGCAGTCCCAAATAAACCCAACCTCTCCTGCCCTGCTGGCACGGAGTGTGTGTGGAACGTCCTGGGATGGCCTCACTCCTGATGCCTTGGAGCTGGAACGGGAAAAGTGTCACCTCCCAGCCCTGGAATTGCTAATAACCATCTGGCCTTGCTTGTTTTAATTGCGTGCCACTCCCACGCAGGGTCAGAGGAGAGCGGGTGCCCTACATTCCTGCACAGGGCATTTCCTCAGGGATAATAGTGCCGTGCAGGGATCTCAGCACCTTTGATTCCCGGCCAAGGCAGGCAGGTGCTTCCAATATTCCCAAACTCCCCCTGCTCAGCCTCAAGGAGAGGGAAAAGTGTTTGCGAGATGCATCTGGGGGAGGAGGGAGCTCAGCCGGGGTAGGTGGCAGTCCTTGCCCCGTGGCCTCGTGTCACAGCCGTCCTCCATCACATCGGGCCCTCCCCGCGCTGCTGTCACCGAGTGTGGCCCTGCCGAGGTGGCAGTGGTGGCTGTCACCCTGTGCTGCCTCCCAGCAGCTTGAGCAGTGCCCGGCGCTGTCCCCTCCCTCCCCACAGCTGTCTGTCCCTCACTGCTGCCCCTCCAAATTCCCCCTCCGTCCCTGCCCGTGTCAGCTCCGCTTTGCCTGTTTGGGATGGGATGGAGCAGCTGCACCCCTGTGCTGAGGGAATGCAGCTCGGGAAGCCTCTGGCCACTCCCTGACTCCCACAAAAGTGACAATCCTTGGGTTGTCCCCAGTGCTGGAGCCCTGGCTGTGCCACCAGGCTTTCCCTGGGCTGCAGTTTCCCTCTGGTGCAGGACATGGGGCTGTGGATCTTGGTTTTTAAACAAAAAATAAAGATTTTGTGGTCTGTGGGGAGACCCAGCACCCCCCAGCCCCATATTCTGTGGGTCTGGCACACCCTACTCATTCCCTGGCTGCTGCCTGTCCTGGAATGCAGCTGGAGGAGCTCAGCCTGGGAAAAAGGAGCCTCAGGAGGAGCTTCCTGCTCTCCACAGCTCCCTGGGCAGAGGTGGGAGCTGCTGGGATTTGGTCTCTTCTCCCAGGTAATCAGTGACAGAGGGAAAACAGCCTCAAGTTGCACTGGAGGAGGTTTAGAGTCGCTAGTAAGGAAAACTTCTTCATGGAAAGGCTGGTCCAGCCCTGGCAGAGGATGCTCAGGGCACGGTGGAGTTGTCATCCCTGGAGGAATTTAAAAGGTGGCACTAAAGGATGTCGTTGGACCTGATAACCTCGGGGAGTTGTTCCACCCTAAATGATCCCACGATCCCAGCCATCCCCACGTGCCCTCAGATGGCTGTGGAGGCACCACTGGAGCAATGTGGGATCCCAAGCCATCTGTTCCCACTGCTCCCTCCTCCCAATCCCCCACCCCTGTCCTCAGTGCCACCCCCACCTCACTCAAACCCCAAACTCTCCATCCACCCAAAAAAAGGCTCATTCCTGCCAGATTCCCAGCCTGCTGCAGGAGCATTTTCATGGCTTTATTTTCCCAGGCTTTGCTGATAAATCCTGTCTCCACAGCCCCGGCCGGGCTTGCCTCACTATCAGGCCCTGCACGGCGAGGAAGCAACCTGTGACCCAGCCCGGGGACACGGGGTGACCCCGAGGGAGCCGCCCTTATCGGCCCTGTTTAAAAGCTTCCCTTTTTAACATGCCAGAGGAGCCTCAACTGCCCCGGGGAGGAGGAAGGTGTGTCCTGGCAGCAGCAGGGGGTGCAGGAAGCATCAGACACGCGGGGTGGGATTATTCCTGCTGGGAATTGAGGTTGGGAAGAGCTGGAGTGAGAGCCACGACAGTGGCAGAGCTGAGGATTGCAGTGGGGAAGGGCTGGGCGTAGCTCAGGGGGGCCGAGCTTGCCAAAGCCTGGCCTGAGTCCACCTGCTCCTCCAGACAGGCTTCCCGCGGGGATTATCAGGAGAAAGCCGCCGGGAGATAAGGGCAGCCGCTGGGAAGGTGACACGGGACATTCCTGGCACCGGCACCCAGCCCACACATCAGGGCGGTCCTGCACCGCCACCCACACGCCGGGGATGGGGCAGGGCTGGGAGCTGTGTCCCCGCTGTCCCCAAACCCCGGCTGTCTGTCAGGAGGAGCCAATTTGTCTTCCCTTTTCCTCCCAGCTGTTTTTAGAGCAAGTGACCTTTCCATCCATCTTTTTGGAGGCGATAAAAGTTTCAGGGCATCCCTGCCCCTCTTTTCCTTCAGCTCCCTCTCCAGGAGCGTGCCGGGATGTGGGAGCAGGGATGATGGAGAGCCGAGGGACACATGGGAATCCCATTCCTTGTTGCAGAGAGGATAACGCCCTGCTCAGCACGGAGCCCTGGGGGCAGATGGAGGAGCCCTGGGGGCAGATGGGGGAGCCCTGGGGGCAGATGGAGCAGCCCTGGGGGCAGATGGAGGAGCCCTGGGGGCAGATGGAGCAGCCCTGGGGGCAGATGGGGGAGCCCTGGGGGCAGATGGAGCAGCTCTAGGGGCAGATAGAGGAACCCTGGGGGCAGATAGAGGAACCCTGGGGGCAGATGGAGCAGCCCTGGGGGCAGATGGAGCAGCTCTAGGGGCAGATAGAGGAACCCTGGGGGCAGATAGAGGAACCCTGGGGGCAGATGTAGGAGCCCTGGGGGCAGATGGAGCAGCCCTGGGGGCAGATGGGGGAACCCTGGGGGCAGATGGAGCAGCCCTGGGGACAGATGGAGGAGCCCTGGGGGCAGATGGAGCAGCCCTGGGGGCAGATGGAGGAGCCCTGGGGGCAGATGGAGCAGCCCTGCTCCCCTGACGCTGTCGGGGCTCGGATCCATCCCTGGGACGGGCTGAGGGCTCTGCCTGTGTGGGTCCCTGAGCCGACCCCCCAGCTCCCCAGCCGGGATTAGCTGGGATGGGTTTTTGCCAAGTCCCGGCTGTCACTGCGTTCCCACCTTTGATCAGGAGTCGGCATTCCTGGAGTGCTCCATCTCCCACATGTTGTGCTGATCAAAGGCAGCTGTTGCCTGGACCCTCCCCTGAGCCCATTTACACACACACCCACCCAAAAATACTGAAATAGAGGGAACTCGAGGCGGTGGAAGGGCTGATGGATGAAGGAGACACCGGGCAAGGGGCAGAAGCAGGAAAATCCCTCTCCCTGGTCTCGTCATGGAGGAGATCCACACCCATCAGGAAGGCTGTGGGGAGTCTGTCAAGGTCTGAAGGGAGATGCTGCTTGGGGCAGCTTGGAAAAGGAGTTGGGCCTTATCTGTCACCTGGAGGAAACAGTGTCCAGGTGGGTGACAGCAGCAGCCTGGGCCAGCTGTAGCCGTGGCAGAGCAAAGCCAACATCTCCCACAGCTTGGGTGGGGTCAGGAGGGAGCCTGGGTCCACCTTGCCTCTAACCCCACTCTGATCTCGGCAGTTTGTGTGCGCTCAGAGCCAAGGGCCACCCCGGCCCCTCTGGAGGACCATGGATGGCTCTGTAGGGAGAGATGGCACCGGAGACATGGGGTGTGACGGGCAGAGCGATGCCAGGAGGGGTTTGACCTCATGGGCCATCTCCTGCAGCTCTGCCAGGAGGGGTTTGACCTCATGGGCCACCTCCTGCAGCTCTGCCAGGAGGGGTTTGACCTCATGGGCCATCTCCTGCAGCTCTGCCAGCCACCACCATCCATTGGGGAGAAAGGTCTGAGACTGCTCTGCTGGTGGCTCCTCTCCAGGGCAGGTGTGGTCCCATTAACTGTTCTGGCAGATGATTTATTGATCCTGCACAGGATTCACCTCTGCTCCCAGCTCCTGTAACGCAAAGCACTTGGATTACTGAATCTCCAAGGCCTTCGTGAATCCTCCTCCATGCCAAGTCAAGCTGGCACCAGCAGCTTGATGTGATGGGGAAAATCCCTCCTGCCTTTCCTCATCCTCACCCTCTCTGCTGTTACTCAGCATTGCAGATTAGCTGGGAGGGTTTGAAAAATCCCAATCTCCACCCAAGACCTGCAGATAAAAAGAGAGCAGAGAGCAGGACACACTTCCGGACTGTCCCCTCAGCCGAGGCAGCAGGTTCAGGTGAGGGTAGATCAGCTTGGAAGCCAAATCGTGCTGCTCACAGTGACACTGCAGCAATCACAGCCCCAGGCAAGGACAGGATCCTCACAGCATCCTGTTCCTCTAGCAGAGGCTCTGGCAGGCCAGGCTGGAGGTCTGGAGCCTTCAGAAAGGCAATTTCTCCTCCTCCTCCCTTGGTCCCATCCCACTCAGGAGGGACAAGTGTCTTTCCAAGCACCTGCTGTATCATTAAAAACAGCCTGTGTTTTATCTCCTCCAGCACTATCAGGACAATTTGCTCATAGGAGGAGGGTTTGGCCATCTCCCTCCCAAAATTTAATGTCAGCAGCAGCAAAAGCAAGGAGGTTCAGGTAGCGTTTCCTCTGGTTATTAAAATAATGTTATTCCTGTTATTAAAATAATGTTACCCACTCCAGCAGGGTGAGCACACCAAAAGCAGGCAGCGAGTGTTGCTGGGTCCCATTCCTCCCTGTCCTTGCTGGTGTCTGTGGGTTAATTCAGTCAGCAGAAGGTCCTCAGCCAGCTTAGAGCCCTCTGCAGGAACCCCCCGAGGCTGAATTCTGCTCATTTCCCACATCTGAAAGAAAAGGGAAGGACTCGAGGTCTGGGTGCCGAGAAAACCAAGCAGGGGTGCAGGTACACTCAGAACCCCCAGAGCTGCTCAGCAGCACCCTGGGAGCACCAGAGAGGCTGCCTGGCGTGGGGATCCTGTCACAGCCAAGGTGACCCCAGCTCAGAGGGATCTCGTACCTTCCCCGCTCACCTCCAGCAGCGTCCGGCGCTGGCCCAGGCGCTCCTGATCCGACAGGCATGAAGGGCACCCCGGGGCTGCACTCGTCCTTCTCGGCAGGGCTGGCACGGCTGGGGCTGCCCAGGCCAGGACAGCACCCCACAGCAGCTGCTCTGGCTCGGGGTTGTTGTCTTTTGGCTGCTCTTAGAGGCAGGCAGGGGTAAAAGGGTAAAAGGGTTTTACCTCAGTATTTAATAGGATCCCAGGGGCACAGCTCTTCAAGGTGGAACACACCCAGATGCACACACTGTATAACACAGATACAATTTTTATAGGCTTTGAAAATCCACATGTCTGTCTAGATCCCCCAATAAGAAACTTAATAAATTAAGTAATGGTCCTCTCTTCTAAAGAAATTTCTTCCAGTTGAGGCTAGAGCCCAGTTTATAAAATATGTTCCAGAGAGGAGGTTTCAATCAAGGTTAAAACCTCGACTTTTGAGACAGTATAGAACTCTCTGGCTTCTTACTGTGACTGTTTGGTCATTCTGCTTTGCAAAACTCCCAAACTAAGCTAGAATATCAGACTGCAAAACTTACATGCATGTAGGCTAAGGGTACAAAGAATGCATGAAGGGTACGGAAAATATATTAAAGGGTATATAAAAAAGGCAAAAATCATCAGGCATCAGGGTCACAGCTCTGCCTGCTCACAGCAGCACCTGGAGACGGTGGGATAACCCTGTTGAGGGGACAGGTGACACACAGGGACACTGGGACAGGAAGATCTCACATTGGCATCATCAAAGACAATTATTTCCATGGGGGAAAACATCCCAAATGGTTTATTTTGATCCTTCCCTGACTGTTTTGGAGCATGTCCCCAGTGAACCATCCAAACTGGCACTACAGTGCCTGGTTTGTCCCCTCCCAATGCTCTGTGCCAGCAGCAGAATGGTTAAGGATGATTTTCGGAGCAGATATTCAAGCATTGGGATATTCCCAAAATGTCCTTTGAGCCTTCTCAAGACAGGGCCTCTGTTTCCCTCTTGTCTGCCCAGGGCTGCAATGTCAGATTGGCACTGAATCTGCCTTGGGGCAGGACCTTCCACAGTGCAACAGAACCACCTGATAAAGGTGCAACTCTCCATCTGTGATCTCCCTAAAATATCTGGTTTTCCAGAAAAAGGATGTTCCCAGTGTCACTTTTGTAAACGTAAAATCTTGTCCCACCCTGAGGACGGAAATCAAAAAGGAAATCAAATCTGAAGTCAGTGTGTGTAAAATTTGTGCTTCTGCAGTGAACCTTTCCATGTGGGGAGGGATGAAATCAGCTATTTTCAAAGTGAGATCAGCAGAGCTGAGCATCTGATCATCTCCACAGGTTTGTAAAACCCATATTCCTGCATGGACACTGGAATCAAGAGTCACCTGGGCACCTGCTCCAGAGCCTGTCTAAGCTCTCCCAAACTTCCCAGGAGAGCTCTCTGCTCCCAGGCATCCTTAGGAATCCGAGCTGCAGCAGCTGAGCGCTGGGGCAAAGCTCCCGCCTGGGGAGAATCATTCCTAACTGCAGCAAAGGCAATGAGGAGGCAAATTGCAGCTCCAGGGGCAGCTGAGGAGGGAGGGAGGGCCTACAAAGAGCAGAAGGGCCTGGCACGGCCAGGATCGATTTTTATCCCAGGATTATTTCCCATCCCAGTGGCTCAGGAGGCAGGAACAGGCAAGGTCAGTGTGGGCAGGAGCTCAGCACTGCTGCTGGCTGCACACAGCAGGTGAGGAGGACATGGGGAGGGGACAAGTGTCTTGGAGAGGACAGCAGTGACAAGGGCAAGGTCTGGATGCGTTAGTGATGGTGTGAGGGTCCTGTCAGTGGCAGCCTTCATCCCAAGTGACAGCCCTGACAGCCTGGCCAAGGACGAGGCAGGAGCAGAGGGCAAGGGGGGAGGGAGCTGGGTCCCTGTGAAGGGCAGGGGAAGGGACAAAGGACATCTGCCCTGGGAGCCCCCAGGCAGCGCTGTGGGGGCACTGATGGCCTTCCCAGAGCATGCCACCCTCTCCTGCTTCCCATGCCCTCAGCCTGGCCATTGTCTCTGCCCTCTGTCCCTGGAAAATGCAATTCCCTCGGTGTCCCCCTGTGGGGAGAGCACAGGCTGCACCCCAGTCCTGCCAGGACGCTGGGATGGGGCTGGGCTGGGGCTGCCTGCCCTAAAGAGCTTCTTGCCCCATCTGCCTGCTGCTTCCAGCCTTTGGGGTGGGCTCAGCCCAAAGGGGCCTTGGAAGATGGTGTGAGGGGGAGGAATTGTGCCAAGTTATCCCTGGGGTAGCTCCAGTGTGGAGCCAAACTGGGGGGGGAAACAGTGAGAGCTCTTCTGAGCATCTTGCGCTGGGAATAAAGGTGCAAAATTGGGTTTCAGGCTCGTGTAAAATAGAGTGGGGCTGAGGGACTGTGAGCAAGAGACGCTAGAAGGAGAACAGTTCTGCTCAGCCTCCAGCAATGGATCATGGAAGCATAAATTATCCTGCGTGGGAAGGCACCTACAAGGATCATGGAGCCCAACTCCTGGCCACCCTCTGGGGGAAGAACCTTTTTCTGATATCCAACCTAACCCACCCCGGGCACAGCTCCTGCCATTCCCTCGGGTCCTGTCCCTGGTCACAGAGAGCAGAGATCAGAGCTGCCCCTCATGAGGCATCTGTAGATGGATCTACAGGTGGGAGATAACCTGCAGTGTTTAGTAACCCTTGAGGGATTTTTTTTATTCCGTGATTTTTGCTCTCTTTTATCTGTGGGATCTGCCCAAACACACTACCCCCTGGCTGTGGGGCTGTTTAGCTGTTTCTTGGAGGGAAGCTGCTTTTATTCACGCAATCCCAGAACGGTTTGGGTTTGAAGGGATCTCGCTGCCACCCCCTGCCACGGGCAGGGACACCTTCCACTATCCCAGTTTGCTCCAAGCCCTGTCCAACCTGGCACCTTGAATACATCCAGGGATCCACAATTTCCAGACCCTCCGTCCCCCTTCCCTCCTCCGTGACTTTTAGGCGTTACATCGAGGCACTCCGCGGCTTGCAAACCCAACACCTCCCGAGGGACTTCGGCTCCGTGGCCGCCCGGAGCCAGAGCGGCGAGCGCGGAGCTCCCTCCTGCGGCCCCGCCGAGCAACGCGGACGGGCCGGGGAGCTGCAGCCGCGCCTGTCGGGGAAAGCGGGGCTGATCAGTGGGGTTCTCTCGCCATTCCGCCCCTGCTGCCCTCCCTTGGCCGCCGCTCCCTGCCCGCGGTGCCCAGCCATGGTCCCGCGGCCCCCGCCCTGCAGGCCCCGTTGCTAAGGGGCCGTTGCTAAGGACCAACATCCGGGACCTGCCCCGCGCATGCGCGCTGCCGTCACCAGCCCACGTGACTCGGGGAACTATGGCGGCGCCCATGGGGCGGCGTGCGCGACGCTGAGTGCTCTCCTCTCGGCGTCTGTCGCTGCCATGTCGCGGCTTATCGTGAAGAATCTCCCCAATGGGGTGAGGCAGCTGCGCCGTGCCGGGGTTGGCCGGTGGAGGGGCGTGCAGGGCCTGGGCATGGGTCTGAGGGGACGGGATGCAGGGCGGGGAGAGGCACCGGGAGGGGAGAGTGTGGTGGGGATGGGGGAGAGAGGGGCTATCCCCCGGGAGAGAAGGCTTGAAGTGGTGGGAGGATGGGAGTTTGGAGGGGGACCAGCGATATGTCCGGGGGCATGGGGTTCTGAGGGGATAGGAGGTCGTGGCCGTGTGCTGGGATGGGGAACATGGGGACACCTCGGGGGCAGGATGGTGGCACACCTTGGGCAGGGAGAGCCCCCGGAGGGCTCAGGGAGGTGCCATGTGGTGCAGCAAGCAGCATGAGGGGCATGGGCTGGGCAGGTGGCAGGCGCTCAGGGTGGGGAGCAGAGCTTGTTGTGGTCACTGTCACTTCGTTGGCTGGGGCTTGGCTGCTGGTGCCCTCTGTGCTCTTGTGCCCGGCAGGATCCCACCCTCTTCCCCATCCCCATGGGGGAGATGAAAAGGTTTGGTGGCTGAAGTAGGGATTTTTATCAATGTTGCTATGGCACAGCTTGGTTCCTCCAGCCTTCCAGAAGCCTTTTGAGAGAGAATATTTTGGTTTGGACTTGCCCACAAAGCTTCTCTGTGCTTACTCCGTGGCTGATTTCCCTTCCTGTGTCCTTCCCCCTTTCCCAGATGAAGGAGGATCGCTTCAGGAAGCTGTTTGCTGCCTTTGGCACACTCACTGACTGTTGCCTGAAGTACACCAAGGATGGCAGGTTCCGGAAATTCGGCTTCATTGGCTACAGGTCTGAGGATGAGGCTCAAACAGCCCTGAACCACTTCAACAAAAGCTTCATAGACACCTCCAGGGTCACGGTGAGCTGATCTTTAAAAATATCTTCTTGAGATTCTTAAGGAGTGGGGTATTGGAAGGAATTGTTCTCTGTGAGGGTGGGGAGGGCCTGAGATAGCATTCCCAAAGAAGCTGTGGCTGCCCCTGGATCCCTGGCAGTGTCCAAGGCCAGGCTGGACAGGGCTTGGAGCAGCCTGGGACAGTGGAAGGTGTCCCTGCCCATGGCAGGGGGTGGAATGGGATGGGATTTAATGTCCCTTCCAGCCCAAACCATCCTGGGTTTCTGTGGCTGTCCACTCCTAACTCTCCCATATTGACTGAATGTGTAGCTCTGTGCTTTTAAAATAACCATCTGTGAGAATGCACACACCCTCCATCACATCAGGGTTCTGACAAAACTTCTGGGGTGCAGTTACCCCACAGTTCCAGGAGCACACTGTTGACCCTGTGATTAACTCAAGTCCTGATTCCTCCCAGGTGGAGCTGTGCAAGTCTTTCGGTGACCCTACAAAACCCAGAGCCTGGAGCAAGCACTCTCAGAAGGTCCCTGCCTCAGAGCAGCAGCCCAAGAAGCCCTTGGCCAGCGCAGCTCCCGCAGGCACGAAGAAAGTGAGTCTTGCCTGATTCCTGGGGGGCTCTGATGTGTGCCAGTGGCAGAGGAAGGGTGGCCTGGGCTGTGGAGAAGGGAACAGAACAGTGGGGACAGCTCATTATGGAGTCCTGGGCTGGTATTTTCTGCTTTAGGATCTCTGCTCGCTGTGCTGTTGGGTTACCTGAAATTAGCTGTGCTTCTAATCAGCCTTTCTGCTTTGGTTTTTTTCTCCCAAGGATAAAAAGAAGAAAGATCCAGTGGATAACTTAAAGGAGGTGAGTTGAAGTTGGATTGCAGCCCCTGCATTCTTGCAGCTGAAGAGTTCCTTCCTGTCCTGCCTCCCATGCTGTTAATTCAGGCTGTGACAGCCCAGTTCTCCTGTAAAAAATCCTTTTAACAGCCCCAACACTGGGATCCCGTTTTTTTAATGGTCAGTTAAATGGTTTTACTTAAATTTAATTAAATGGTTTTAATTTTCAAATTTTTAATGACCACACATTGTATCCAGATCAATTCTGTTTCAGCAATTCTGGGTTTAACCATGTCACATTGGACTTGTATGGCTTTTTTCCTCTTTTTATTGATTTGTTTTCTTCTTTAAAATACTTGCTAAACATCAATTATTAAAAAAATATTAGGAATGAGACACCTTGAGAAGACTTTAATCACTTGAATTCCCCTTGTCAGTGTAAATTGAGCTCCCCTGAAGGGATTTTTTTGGTTTTACACTGCTGAAAATGCGGTGATACCTTGAATTTCCAATTCCTTGTGAGTCTCTCTTCACAACTTGTCTGCTTTTTCCCCACAGCTGGAAGAAGACAAAACATTCCAGGAGTTCTTGGTGGTTCACCAGAAGCGGTCCCAGGTGGCCACTTGGGCTAATGACACTTTGGCAGAGGAGCCCAAGAAGGGAAAATCAGCAGCAGCTGATTACCTCAACTTTGATTCAGATGAGTCTGAGGAGCTGAGTGAGGATGAGGATGAACCCTCTGAAGATGAGGAGGAAGATAAAGGTACCTGAGGAAGCTGTCACCCTTTGCTTGTCATGGTCACAGTGACTGTGAGTGGCATTGACAGGACTGGACAGTGTCACCAGGAGGGGCATTGTTCAATCCAGAAAATCCTGTGTGCTGGGGATGTGTGGCTGTCCCCCAGCTCTGGGGAAATGTGGGAAATGCAGAGTTGGATTTGGCATTTGTGCTTTCCCTGTGTTTTTAGGGCAGTGTTAGGGAGCACTAACAGGGCAAACATCTGCAGCTTCCCTTTGAGTGCTCTCCCAGCCTGCAGCCACTTCCGTCTGCAGGATTTCCTAAATGCTTGCTGCTCATTTAGGAACCTGTGGATGTCTGTGGAGTTGTCTGGTGTTTTTCCATTTCTGGAAATTGGTCCTGGCAGGGTTGATGGGAAGGGACAGGGTTCAGTACCTTGGCTCCTGAAAGGAAAGCTAACTTTGAAGTTAATGAATTAATTGAAGCTTTGGGTTCATTTTGCAGACTCAGAGGTCTGGGCTGTGGGCTGCTGTGTGGATTTCACATCCCAGTGGCCCTGCAGCAGGGATGTGGGTGGCTTTGGAGCTTTCCTCCCTCCCTACACAGTGTTTCCTTAGGCTGCTCTGGTGTTTTCCCTGCTGCCCCTCATCTCTTTTTGGGTGACTCAAATGTAGGCATGACTGTGTCCTGTTCACTGTAAAACTGAACACTCGGAAACCTTCTCTGAGGCCTGCTTGGGGTACTCAATTAAAATTGGGGCAAAATGCTTTGTCCTGGAGCACCTCAAAGGCCTTTCTAATTCATTTTATACACGAGGTGTTGCTCTGAAATCCAGATTGTCAGCCTGGAAGTGCTGAGATGAAATTGCTCCGGAGCACCTCAAACCCCTTTCTAACTCGTTTTATACATGAACTGTTGCTTTGAAATCCAGATTGTCAGCCTGGAAGGGCTGAGATGAAATTGCTCTGCTGTTCCCAAGCCTTTCCCGTGGAAAATGTAAAGGAGAGGGAGGTGATGATCATGTTTGTGTCAGTTCTCAGCTCTTTCCTGGCTTGGGGGGAGAGCAGAGTGAAAAACCTTCACTGATCTCTCCTGTCTGGCAGCAAAGAAAGGAGGGAAGAAGGCAGCCACCAGCAAAGACCTCTCAGATATGGATTACCTGAAATCCAAAGTGGTGAAGGATTCTTCCTCCTCGTCCAGCACGGAGGAAGAAACAGAGAGTGAGGAGGAAAGTGAGAGCGAGGAGGACTCGGGCATTGCAGAAACCCAGTCAGAGAAAAGGGCCAAGCCAAAAGCCCAACAAACTGAGCAAGAAACACCGGTGGAGAAGAAGAAAAAAGGATCCATGCTGGAGGTAGAGCTGAATTAGACTTCTGTCTTCTCTGGGAGCTTTATGGATAATGTGCCTGCAGGGATGAGCTGAGCTGGGAAGGCTGCAGGACCCACGGGGTACCAGCTCATCCGTGGTGTGACCCATTTCAAAATTTGCTGAATCTCCTCAGTGCTGATTCAATTCCCCAAGATGGGCCTTCCAAACTAGTGCTGCTACTAGTGCCCTTTTCTGAGGCTTTTTTTTTTCCCAGGAAATGCTGTCCTGGAAGCAGCAGAGCTCAGTTTTTAGGGTCTGTGCACCTCCTGCTCCACACAGCTGTGAGAATCTCCTGCTGTTCTCTCCCACTCTTCCTTCTCCTGTTTGTTGGACAAGCCCAGCTGGTCGTGCTGGGATTTTTCTTCTTTCATTCAGCCTTTTTCCCCCTTTTCTTTCCCCCACTCTGTGCAGACCCAGGGCAGCTCGGGGGAAGCCAGCACTCCGTTCACAGTGAGACTTCGTGGGGCCCCCCCAAACATCACCGAGGCAAGTTGGGTTTCCTGGCTGGGGAGGGAGGCTCAGGGGGCTCTCAGGGTGTAACTCTGCAAGATTTTTGCAGAAACTTTTCACTTCTTCCTGTTTTGAGGGTTGTGTGGGCAGTCAGGGAAAGTTTTGGAATGGCTTTGTGCAGAGATCTGTTTGATCTGCATGGGGTGTTCTTTACATATAAACATAAGTCTCCATGTGCTGCTTCCTATATCTGAGAAATTATTCAAACAATTCTAATTCTTCCTGCAGCAAAAAATTCGGGAATTTTTCTCCCCTCTAAAGCCAGTGGCAATCCGGATGGGAAAGAAGGCCCAGGGGAAGAATGCAGGTGAGAGCTGTGTGTGGAAGGATGGTTGGATCTGTGAGTTTGGGGACCTCTCAATCACAACTCTGCTATTTAAATCTGCAATTCCAAATCCCTGGCTCATGGCCTGATTCTTCCAGACCTTTCTGTGACTTTGCAGCTCTCCTGCCCTACTTGCTGTCCCCAGGATGCCGTGGGCAGAGCGATGTTGGCTCTGCTCCCTCAGGAGCTTTTTTTTTGTTGATCTGCATCCAGAACTCCTCCAAACACCCCAAACCATGCCAAGGAAAGGCCTACTCCCCTGGGAGAGCTGCAGCAGCACCAGGACTGGGCTGATTTGTGTTCTGGGCTGGGAGATTCCTGGCAGGAGTGTGGAGCAGGTCCTGGCAGCTTTGCTGTCTGCTCCTTTCCTTTCACAGCCCAACAACGGATGTGGCTTTGCTTTGCTCTTGGGGGCACCTGTGAAAGCCTCCCCCAGCTGCTAAATCAGGCTTTTTTTGATTTGTGTGTGGAGAATGAGCTCTGAAAAGGCAGCCTTCCAGTCTGGCTTCCATTTCCAGGCTGGATGGAAACTTTTCATGGCAGCTGAATGCTTTATCTAGAGGAATCTATATTAAGGCAAGCCCAATTCACCCTTAATTACCCAATTAGTGGCTGTGTATGTTCCCCACATGATGCTCAGCTGAACCTTCCCTTCCTCCAAGGTTACATCTTTGTTGACTTGAAGAGTGAAGCAGAAATGCAAAGGGCCTTGAAGAGGAGAAAAGAATTCCTGGGTAAGGGCTGTTTGTTCCTCCTCGTTCCGGCTGCTGCCCACGGCAGGAGCTCAGCTGCTCAAGTGCTCCCTGCACAAGCAGCTCCTGGGATTGGGGTTTTTCCCAGGCAGAAAACTGGGGAATAACTGGGGGGTTGTTCCTCAGCTCAGCCCACGTGGGATAATCCAGGTGCTGTGGCAGGAACGGTGCTCTGGGGCCCTCGTGTTTTGCTGTGTGCTTGGGGTGGTTTTGGGATAAAAATGATGTTGTTTGAGCCCAGTGTTCGGCCTAGCCCTCAGAGGAGCTACTGAAATTCTATTTTCAAATGTTGTGTGCAGAATGGGGACAGCTGCTTGGAGCAGGCTGGAGCTCTCTGGAAGGAAAGGGAGCTGATTGCCATCCTGATTTTTATGAACTCCTCTCTTGCAGCCCCCACCTCTCCTTTATTTTTGAGTCCTGCTCAGGGCCTGTGGGGCTGTAATTGTCGCTCCTCTAAATCTTTGGGCTCTTTTCATGTTGTTGTGGTTTGCTTCTGGCCTTGGGAAGCAGCCAGCATCCCTCTGTGTGTGTTTGGGATTAGGGGGACGCTGTGTGGAGATTTCCCGCTGCAGGAACACCCCAAAGGAAACCATTCCAGCAAAACCTGCTAGCCAGCCATGGCAAAGACAGCTGAAGGATGATGAGGAAGAAGAGGATTTGTCTGAATCAGGGAGACTCTTTGTCAGGAATCTCCCTTTCACCAGCACTGAGGAGGACTTGGAGAAGATCTTTTCAAAGTATGGTGAGTGTTTGCTGTGGGACAGGGACTTGCAGGGCACCATCTTCCCTTTGTCCAGAGGTTTTCCTGCTGGGTGGGAATGGACAAAGCTCTGTCCCACATCCCTGGGATATGGCCCAGCTGCCATCATCATTATTGCCTGGTGGGATAATGTGAGGAAATTTACTGCAGGTGAGAGGTGAATCCTTGAGTTACACCCAAATTCAGGTTTGGAAGGCCAAGTGGAAGCTGGAATTTAAGGTTAATTTAAGGTTCTCTGAGCATCCTGGGGCAGAGAGGCTGTGGGAGTCTGTCCCTGACTGAAGGGAAATGCAGCTGCTCAGAGCTGGCCTGGTTTGTGCCACCTGTCAGAGCCCCCGAGCTGCCACACCTGGCGTTGGGGGGCTTGTGCTGGGCCCACCCTGTCCCCCTGCAGCTCCTGGTGCCTCCCAGAGCTGCTCTGCCCTCATCCCTGATGGTGACCAGGAGCTGCCAGTTCAGAGCTGTGTAGGGCCATGTCACCACCCAGCCTTGCCTCCTGCAGGACCCCTCTCCGAGATCCACTTCCCCATCGACAAACTGACCAAGAAACCCAAAGGATTCGCTTTCATCACCTACATGATGCCCGAGCATGCTGTGAAGGCCTTGGCAGAGCTGGATGGGCAGGTGTTCCAGGTACAGCAGCTGGAATGGTGGTCGGGGAATGGTGGTTGGGAATGTGGCCCAGAGTTTGCTTCTTGGGCTTTGGTAAAAAGTTTGAGTCTCTTCTGCTGTGCTGTTTGGGGGTTTGAAAAGCCTTGCAGACACCAAAATCCTGGTCCAGGTGGGGAAGAACCTCCAAATCTCTCTAAAATTGTGTGGCCACTCTGACTTGAGGGCATGTCTCCTTTGGGGGCAGAATTCCCTCCTCCCACCTAAGCTGTTTAACCAGGAAAGGTGCCAGAAAATTTTCTCCACTCTGCTTAGTTTGTGGACTTTGTGGATTGTTCCAGAGCTGCTGAACCTCTTCTTCCTGTCTTCCAGGGCAGAATGATGCATCTTTTACCCTCCACGATCAAAAAGGAAAAAACGGAAGATGGAGACGCAGAAGATTCTTCCTCCTACAAAAAGCACAAAGAGGCCAAGGACAAAGCCAACAGTGCCAGGTACAGCACAAGCTGCCAGACCCCAGGAGTGCATGTGGGGTCTTTGCAGGGGCTGTAGAGCTTCCTGAAGTTGATAAAACATTCCCAAAAGTTGATAGAACATTTGCTGTGCAGCTCTGTTTCCTTTCTCTCTTCCCTCCCTGACTCCTCTGTCCCATAGCTCAGTGAGCAGCAGAAATTGAGAGGAATGGGGGTTTGAATGGCTTTGTATATTAATTACTTCTCTAATAATTTCTCTGATTCTGTAATTCTTCAGGGTGATGGTTTCAGATCAGTTGGGCCTTTCTCCTCTGCTTCGCCAACTGCATTTCTAAAGCTCATAGCAACTTTTTCTTGCCATGTGACAAATGAGTTTGAAAGAAGTATCTGAGCAGAGCTCAGCTGCCTTTCTGCTTGCTCTGAAGTCATCCTGTCCCTTATTTGAGGATATTCCACCCTTCTTTCCCTCTCTCTTCACCCTGCATCCCTCAGAGCTGCTTTTCCCTGGAATTTTTGCTGAAGGGGCCCCGTGCCTGACCCTGGCTGCGCTTCCCTCCCCAGCTCCCACAACTGGAACACGCTGTTCGTGGGGACCAACGCCGTGGCCGACGCCATGGCTCACAAGTACAACGCTTCCAAGAGCCAAGTGCTGGATGCTGTGAGTTGGATTAGGGATCAGCTGGGGTGGGACATCACTTTATTGCCTGTTTCTTTGTGGTCAGGGCATTCCTGGGCTTGTACAGAAAAGTTTCAGTGCATCCATGAGCACCCGCCAGGTCTGTGGTGCTGTGGCACCTCTGTGGGGTCTGAGCCTGTTGATTCCTTGTTCCCAGCCCTCCTTCCCACTCTTTCCTGTGCCTGAATTAAGCATTCCTACATAACTAGAAGCTGATGGGAATTGACACCCTAAAGCCCAGATCCGGCCTGTACATTTTGTTTTACTTTGGGAAGTGTTCAGATTGCAGCAGCAAAACTTCCAGCAGCTCCAGAGGAGCCTGGAGCATTTTCCCCTCAAGCTGCCTGCCCCATTCCCTCTGGTTCCTATTTCTGGTGACTGAATCCTTGCCTGCAGGAGGGCAAAGACAGCGTGGCAGTGAGAGTGGCTCTGGGAGAAACGGAGCTGGTCCAGGAAATCCGCCGGTTCCTCGTGGAGAACGGAGTCAGCCTGGATTCCTTCAGCCAGGTGAGAGGCTTCAGTGGGGAGCTGCTGCTTCTCATCCTGGTGTTCTCGTCTCTCTCTGAAATTGGGAATTAAATCCTCGGCCTCCCTGATGAGTCTGGGAATGTTGTTGTATTTGTTCAGAAATGCAGCTGCCCTCGGGATGGGTGAAATCCATAAAATGAAGGCTTTAGGATGGTGGTCAGAAATGCAGCTGCTATTGGGGTGGGTGAAACCCATAATATGAAGGCTCTAGGATGGTGGTCAGAAATGCAGCTGCTATTGGGGTGGGTGAAACCCATAATATGAAGGCTCTAGGATGGTGGTCAGCTTGCTGGAGGCAGGGAGGAGCCCTGTGTCCATCCCAGGGTGGATCTGCAGCTGAAATGATGCCTGAACAAGGTTACTTGAAACAGAGGCCAGACAAAGTTAGAAGAATAAAAAGCAGATTAATTTATTAAAGGCCTTTAGGTGGATTTAGGGCAGACAGAGCCTGCTTGAGAGGCTACACCTGAAGTGGACAGCAAGTCACGAGTTTTTCACATTTTATAAGTTCTGTTTATTAACATATTGAGCCTCAATTCTCCAATCACACCTTCAGGTGATGATGTCATTACACCTTTAGTTGATGATGTCAACCACCCCAAGCTTGCTCCCCCAAATTCACTGCTGTTCACATATTTTGGGGCTCTGAGGCAGCAAAGTGTCCTTGAATTTTCCAACTGAGAGGAATTGTTTTGTCTAAAATTCTGGGAGCAGAGGTTTTTAGCGCTTTATATGGTGCCTAGAGCTACACACCAAAACTCCAGATACATGAAAAATAGAACCTAAAAATCCTCAAGGCATCAGAAACCTCCATCCACGAGCATTTGTGGAACTGGGAGGTTGGAGTGGGATGTGGATGTTACAGGAAGTTTTACAAGCTCAATCCTTTTGGATCACAGAATGGGGCAACACGGAGAGAGGGAGAGCACAGCATGCTGGATCTGAAATCTCCAGTTAGAAAATCGCTGGATTTGCTCTCTTACATCCCTCATTCCCTTTCTTTCCCTGCCAGGCTGCTGGAGAAAGGAGCAAGACGGTGATCCTGGTGAAGAACCTCCCTGCTGGCACGAGTGCCGCGGAGCTGGAGGAGCTCTTTGGGCAGCACGGCAGCCTGGGCAGGGTGCTGCTGCCCGAGGGAGGGATCACAGCCATCGTGGAGTTCCTGGAGCCAACAGAGGCCAAGCAGGCCTTCACCAGGCTGGCCTACTCCAAGGTGAGGTGGGAAGCTGCAGAAGGCTTTGCTGAGAGTGTGAGGGGCACGGGGAGTTTGGGAATTGTGTTATCACAGAGCCACTGCTGTTCCCAAGCTCTGCCCTGTGGATTTAGGGAGATGCAGAGCAGGGCTCAGCCTGCAGAGGATCTGCAGAAGGGACAGGGACACATCTGGAGGGTTTCTTTTTCCCCATCCAGGAGTGTGACACACGGTTCTGTGTGAGGCTGGGTCCCTCTATGACAGAGCTTGGCCAGATGGAAAGGTCACTCAGCTTTTCCACTGCTGTTTGCCATTACAGAGCAAGGTGAAAACAAAGCTGAGAGGAGAGCTTTTCCTTCAGGCCTTACCCTTCACTCATTTCTCTCCTGTCTTCTCTTCCCAGTTCCATTCTGTGCCATTGTATCTGGAGTGGGCTCCAATGGGTGTTTTCCTCAGCCCAGCCCCTCAGAAAAAACCAGCTGAGGGTCCAGAAAAGGAGGATGGAGCAGGTGAGACTTGCTGGGGCTCCCCGTGCCTGTTTCTCTGCCCCTGGATGTGTTTTGTCTGGGTGACTTCCCACTGTGAGGACTGATCTTCCCTCCCTAAATACAACCAACCTTTCTCCCCCAAAATTTGAGTGGGCAACTCCCCCAAAATTTGCCTTTGTTCCCTCTTGCAAAGGTGGGTTTATTCTTGTTTCAGGTGAAGCTGTAAAAGACTCAGAGGAAGCAGCAGCAAAGGAAGAGGAGGAGGAGGAAGAGGAGGAGGAAGAAGAAAATATCCCTGGCTGTACCTTGTTCATCAAAAATCTGAACTTTGCCACCACAGAAGACACACTGAGGGAGGTGAGCAATAAGGACATAAAAGAGTTCAACTGCAGCCAGTGTGGCCTAGTGTGGGAGATGAGAGAGCACTGGGAATGTCACTTCAGGTGTCAGTTAAGACAAATGCATCTGAAACTGCTTTGGTGTGGTTTAATTCCACCTGGAGACAGGTGGAGGCAGTAGGAAATCTTCTAACGTTCCTGATTTCCTGGGTTTTCTGTGGTGGCACTGCTGCAGCTCTGACACTGAGGCTGTGAAGCAATAAATGATGATTCCAGGGATGTGCTTTTCATCTCAGCTTCTGCTGACCTCGAGCTGCTTCACCTCAGCAGCTTCACCTGGGAGAAGAGCGTTCCTTCAATCCTGGGAGGTGTTAATAGCAAAAGAAGGAAAAGCAGCTGGGACTGCCCATCTCTGCCACTTTTTGTGGCTGTGTAAAATGCCACATTCCATGGCCCAGGAATCCTGGAGCTGTGAGACTGTGGAGGGACTGGGCCAGAGGAGGGCTGGGACTTGTCCCCTCTTCTTTTTCTGCTTTCTGGCTTTGCAGGGGGGTCAAATAAATAGTTTGCTCCCCTCTAGCCCCCATTTTTGGGAAGAGCTGTGTTCTAGGGACATCACAGGAGTCACCCACCCCTAAGGCCTCTACCTGGCTGAGGGCATCCTGTCATCCAGGGTGTTCCTCCCTCAGATCTCTGCACTGTTTCTGAGGAGTGGCAGAGGAATTTCTGGCAGCACTTGTCATGCTATCCTTAAAACTCTTTTTTTTTAAATTTTTTTGTGCATGGATATTTGCACAGAGATAATTTGATGAGGGAAGGCTCAGCTGCTGAGCCTGTCAGGTGTGTGCTGGGGGTGGGCTGTGTGCACGAGGGCCAGGCTGCCAGCGGAGCCTGCGACAAAGGGAACTGAGTCACGTGTCCCAATTCCTTGCAGACGTTCTCCAAAGTGGGAGCCCTGAAGAGCTGCACCATATCCAAGAAGAAAGACAAAGCAGGTACTCTAGCTGCTGCTGTTCAGTTCCTCCGCTCGCTGCTTGCCGCGGGGCTCAGGTGTGGCGTTCCTCAGCATTCATCGGGCTGAGCATTCGTGTCCCCTCAGCGCCTCCAGAAGTGTTCCCATCCAAACGGCTGCGAGCAGCGCCCAGGCCCACCCTGGGGCTCGGTCTAGGAGGTTAAACTCCATTGTGGGATTTGTGGAGACGTGGCCTTCTCTCGATGCTGAGATGGAGGAGCCAAACTCCTTCAGGATCCCAGAAGAGATTGGGATGCAGGCTGAGAGGAGCCACGCCCCGCCGTGATTTGACCCCTGCATTATCCCAGTGATGGATGCTCGAGGCTGCCTGCCTGAGAGCTGAGCTGAGTGGGCTTGGTTTGCCTTCTCCCTGCCAGCCCTGAGCCCCCAGGCTGCGGGGACGAGTGCCTGTGCCTGTTGTGTTGGCTCTGCTCATTCTTGGAGTTGGATTAAGGCAGGCGCTGGCTGGAGAGGCTGTGGCTTCTCTCTGGGAAATCACTGGAAATCTCAGTGGGATTTCCCCTTGGGATCCTTTTCCAATGTCCCCCCTTTCCAATGTCCCCCCTTTCCAATGTCCCCCCTTTCCAATGTCCCCCCTTTCCAATGTCCCCCCTTTCCAATGTCCCCCCTTTCCAATGTCCCCCCTTTCCAATGTCCCCCCTTTCCAATGTCCCCCCTTTCCAATGTCCCCCTCTCATGGGATATTTGAAAACTTAGATTTGCTGAGAGATAGATAAAGAAATAAAGGGAATTCTTCAGTTTCCTGGTGGGTCTGAGCAGGCAGCACCATCCGAGTGTGGGCTGAGCTTGCACCACTGATTCCTTGTGGCACTGAGGGGCATCTCTGCACTGCCCCCACTGCGGTCCTGAAGCTGAACATGGGCTGTTTTCTCCCCTCATTATTAATCATCCCTTAATTATGGCTCCTGTGTGTTCCTCAGGGGTGTGGTGTGACCCCAGGTGCTGCACCTGGGCTGTGCAGGGAGGGGCAGAGGTGTCTCTCCTCCGTCGTGGAAGCTGCAGTTGCCCACTCCAGACTATGGAATATCTGAGTGTCCATGATGGGATCTCTTATCCTGTGAGATCATTTCCCTCTCCAGACTATGGAATATCTGAGTGTCCATGATGGGATCTCTTCCCCTGTGAGAAGAGATCATTTCCCACTCCAGACTATGGAATATCTGAGTGTCCATGATGGGATCCCATCCCCTGTGAGCAGCAGTGGCTTGTTATTTTCTCTTCACATCAGCACCAAAACCAGCTGCTCCAGAGCAGTGCCTTGCTCAAAAATCTCAGCCAGGGGTGCTCATGAGAGGCATCCAAGTCCAGGCATGGGCAGTCTGGCCCTTTTCCTGTGGATATTTTTTATTCCCCCGATTTTGGCCATCAGTGCTTGCTCCTGGTTTGGTTTTCTACCTTATATTGTGGCTATTTTCTTAACAAACCTTCCCTTTCTGTTCTGGCAGGCACTTTGCTTTCCATGGGCTTTGGATTTGTGGAGTACAGGAAGCCAGAGGGTGCCCAGAAAGCTCTGCGCCGGCTCCAGGTGAGCTTGAGCCTGGAATTCTCCCAAATCCCCGAGATTTGGGTCAACCTGGGAGTTCCAAATGGGGCTGGGGGTGTCAATGCTGGGAGTGCCACTGGCCAGGTGGAGAAACCTCTAAAATGGGCCAGGTTTGGGAGGGAAGAAGGTTTGTTAAGGATGAGCCCATGGAAAAGTGGTTCCCAGTGCTGATCCAATGTGGAATTCCCAGAAAATGTATGAGGATTGAATTTTAATGAGTTTTCCTGCCAGGTGCCCTTTGCAGAGAGGGGCAGAGATCCAGATCCCTGCTCGGAGTGAGAACAAATTCTGATTAATGCTTATTTAGTGCTGCTTTGACTTCTAACTTTTTAATATATTTATTTATATTAATAATTTTTCTCCTTTTTTGTGTTTTGTTGTTGTGGTGTTTTTTGTGGGTTTTTTGTTGTGGTGTTTTTTGGTTTTGTTGTTTTGTTGTGATGGATTTTTTAATGGGTTTTTTTTGTGGTGGTTTTTTGGTGGTGTATTTTTTTTTTATTTTAACTCCTAGGGCTGCACTATAGATGGCCATAAAGTGGAAGTGAAACTTTCAGAGAGAGCTGTCAGGTAAGGCTCACCTCTCACCTCTGTAATAATAATTTAAGTTGTAGTAATTCTTGGCAGCTTCTTCTGGTCAAATCAAGTCAAAACCAGGGTTCTTTCTTTTAAAAAAAAGTTTGGATTTCCCTCCCTTTGTCTGGGCAGAGGAGATGGTTACTTGGGAGTGAATTTACTTGGAATTAGTCTTGGTTTTGAGGGTTTCCTTCCTAGTTCTTCCTCAGCATAGAATATTTTAAATGCAAAGTTGCAAATTAATCCAGATATTTGAATGTTGGCACCTAAACATCACCCTTTAGACACTTTGGAAACCCTACTGGAGGTGAGATATGTTAAATGTCACAATTTGTTTGAAAATCTGGCTCCTGGGGCCCACAAGCAGCCTGTCAGCTCCCTGTGTCTGCACTCTGTATTTCAGTTCTTTCCAAAACCATTTTTATCCAGTTTGATTGTGAAAATCCCTTCAGAAGTTGTCCAGAAGAGCTTTGCTTTAGGAAATAAGCTGCTGGCTTTTGTGTGAGGTCAGTTCTGACCTTGTCCAAATGCAATACAATTCCTGGGGTTAAAAAAAAAAAAAAAAAAAAAATTAATGCTCTCTTGCAAAATTTCATTTGATGTCTTATAAGCCAGCAAGAAAAAGAATCCAAATTAGCTTACATTAAGCTAATTTTTAAAAATATATTCATCAGTGCATTCTCCTGACAATTAAACGGGCAAGATTTGGTGACAAAACACAAATCAGTGGCAAATGTGAGTTCAGGATCTCAGTTGGAGCAAGATGGACTATTTAATTGTCAGTTTTAGGATTTAAATCCCTGGAATTTGGTCCTCCTTGGTGTCCTGGGTGGCATTTCCGCTGCAAGGATTCCAATGTGAGCCAGAATCACTTTTCCACCTCCCAAATGCTAAAGGAGCTCAAAGGGATTTTGCTGCCCACGGTTTTTACCTGCCCTTCCCTCGGTTTCCCAGGCCTGCTGTGAAATCAGCCCGGAAGAAACAAACTGTCAAGAAGCAGAAAACTTCCAAGATCCTGGTGCGGAACATCCCCTTCCAGGCCACTGCCAGGGAAATCAGGGAGCTCTTCAGGTAGGAAAGGAACTCTGTGGGGCTGCTCTGGGCTGTGGGGCTGGTGGGATTTTCATCCAAAGTCTTTCTCAGCTTGTGAATATTGTGAATTTTGTTGTCTTTGTGGAATGAAACGAGGATTTTGCTGAGTGTGAAGACAAGTGGCTTGGCAAGTTACACTTGGGCAGGGATTTTGTGCATCCTGAAGCTGAACATGGGCTGTTTTCTCCCCTCATTATTAATCATCTCTTAATTATGGCTCCTCAGTGTGTTCCTCAGGTGTGTGGTGTGACCCCAGGTGCTGCATCTGAGCTGTGCAGGGAGGGGCAGAAATGTCACTCCTTCATCATGGAAGTGGCAGTTCCCCACTCCAGACTATGGAATATCTGAGATTTTGTGCCTATCTGAGATTTTGTGCGTTTGATCTGTGCGTCCTTGTTTTTTTGTGCTGTGGTTTAACCCTTGTTCCATCTTGAAAAAGTGAAACTTTGTGAAAGGAAAACCATCTTTGCTGCTCCCAGGGCAGGAGGGTTTTGCTGTCTGTCCCAAGCCGTGGGCCAGGTTTGTGAGGGAGAGGGTTTGTTAAGGGATTAACCCATGGAAAAATTGTTCCTGGTGCTGATCCCGTGTGAAAGTCCTAGAAAACCTATGATGATTGAATTTGAATGAGTTTTTCTGCCAGGTGCCGTTTGCAGAGAGGGGCAGAGATCCAGACCCGGCAGATCCTCTGCTGGTGGGTGCAGGAGGGATTTTTCCAGCTCCCAGCTGCAAAATTAGGGTGACAGCTCCCACCCACAGGGCCCTGTGCTGGCAGGTGGCCTCTGTGTCCCCATCCTAGCAGAAACCGGCTGCTTTTGTGGCATTTCTGTCCCAAGGGAGGGAGTTGAGGAATTGTTTAACCCTTTGAAACTCCTCAGACCGGCTGTGATTTGTGTTTCATGGGATTCCACCTCCTTCATTTGTGTGTGGTGCTGGGTGAGAGGTGATTCCTGTGTGCCTGGGAGGTTGTTTCCTTGCAGGGTGTGGAAAAAGCTCTGATTTGGGATGAATTCCAGGGATTTCAGGCAAGCCACGACTTGGCTGATGATGGTCCCAACACAAAAATCCCTCTAGAAGAGCAAAAATCTCTTTTTGTGCTGTGCAACTTGGATGCTTTTGCTTCAGTTCCACCCTGAGAGATGCAGGCAGAACCCCCTGGGCTTCCCAGCCCCAGCTCAGGAGCTCTGCTGATTTAAATCCCAACACTCTCAGCTCCAGGCCTGACCCTTACAAAGCTTGAGCCAGCAAAGCTGGGACTAAGGTTCAGTTGGAGGCGCTGGGAGGTTTCGGACATCACAGACACAGGCACTGTGGGGGGTTTTTGGTGTGGTTTTTGGTGTGTGTTTTTTCCCTCCTGTGTTGTCTGGCACCTCGGAGCTGTGGAGAGGAGGGGCAGAGGAACATCTGATGGATATTGCAGGGAGTGTGCAGCTTCCAGCTGGTGCCAGTGCTCGTGGAGCATCCCTTTCATTTCCCTGGGATGTTCAGAGGTTGGGGATTTATCCTCACAGCAAAACCAGCAGCTTGGAGGGACACACACTCCTGTCACCCCTGCCATCCCTCCTTCGCTCTGGAGCAGTTCAAACCAGGCAGGACAGAGCTCTGCCAAGCTCTCCACCCTCCTGGATTGCTTTGTTTGTGCCTTTAAATCAGCTGCCTCTGCTCCGGGGCTTTGGGCTCTCTCTGCATTTAGGAACCTGTCTTAGTTTGCCTTTTGTTAGGATTTATTGGGAATGGCAGGCAATCCTTTGGCAGTGGAAGGGCTGGCAGGGCTGCAGGGGGCACTCTTAGCCTGTCCAGAAAGCCTGGCTGGGGACAGCAAGGGACAGCCAGCCTGGGCACCACCAGGCCACTCAGTATGTGTTACCCCAGAAAAATACATACATTATGCCAATGTATTTCCAAATATGTCTATAACACATTATATGTGTGTATATATGTTTATTTATTCCCCTCAACAAGTATTTCCATATTTTGAGTTTTGCCAAGGACCTCTGTTCCCCTTCTCAAATGGCCCCACAGGAGGTGTTGATGACCCTGGAACAGCAAAACAAGGGAGCTGGGTGTTCTCAGGAGTGGATTTTTCGAGCTGCTCAGCTCTGGCAGTTCAGGGAATCCCTGCCCTGGCTGCTTTTACACCTTTGGACGTTGTTTTTGTGGATCTGTGGTTTAAATGCTCAGCCTTGCCCTGCGCATTGTCTGTGTTCCTGCAGTGTCCTGGAGGAACTCCTTCCTTTTGGAATTTGGGGATGCCAAGTTCTGTTTCCTGGGCTGGTGGTGCTTAACCAAGGTTCTTCAGAGCAGTCAGGAATGCTCTGATCAGCTCTGCCTGCAAAATCATTCTTGTGTAGCAGAGCTCCAGGAGCCTCAGGTTCAACTCACCTCCCACCCCAGCCCCAGTGCCTTTGCTGGGGGTGGCAGTGCTCCAGAGCATGTCCTGCCACCTCCTCCTGGAGCTTCTGGCCTCTCTTGCACCCTCAAAGGGTTTATTTATTCTTTTCTTTGTTAAGATAGGTGTTATCTTCTTCAGAGGGAGAAATGCTGTTCAATTATAGGGACCGCTTTTGGGCGAGGTGTGAAGATTTAGCTTTTGTGGGTGTGTTTTTTTCCACCCATTTTTGTTCTTTATGAGATTCTCCTCTTCTCTTTACTACCTGGAAAAATAACAAAAGGTAAAATGGTGCTTAGTTCTTTCCCAAGAGCCACAGTTAGGGGAGGAGAGACAAAGGGATTGCTATCCCATGAAGGCTGCTAATTTTTGCTACCAAATTGTGGGGCTTTTATGGCCAGGCTTGTTTTTTTTCTCCAAAAGGAACTCAAGCTGAATTGGAGATCTGTGAAAGGCCACATTTTCAGAGATTGGAGCCCTGGCAATTTCTGAAAATTGGGCTCCTTTAAGAATCTATCACATGAGATCCACGCAGCCTTCATTGGAAGTTCCAATTGTTTCAGAGCATCCCCTTCCATCCTCCTTCCCCCTGCCTGCACCAACTCCATGAATATTAAAAATCAGGCTGTTTTCAGGTGGTTTATAATGTTTTGAGAAGATCTGTGTTTCATTTTCCTCAAAGGGGGAATGATTATATTCAGAAAAACTCTGCAAAGATTCCTGCCTGAGGGATAGACACAGTCCAGGGTGTGCTTAGAGTTTGGCAGAGCTGCTGCTTGTCCCACCAAGGGATGCAGCTGTTGGAGTTGTGTGTTTAAGGATGGACTTGTTCCTCCTTTTCTTTGCAGAGTACATCTGAGAACTTTTCATTTGCTCTGTGATGCCTCTTAAATTTGCAGCAATTGTCAGTCCCTGCCAATGAGCTGTGGTGGGCAAAATTCAGAGTGAGATCAGGTGCCAGCCCTGAGTGTGGGAGGGCTTTTGTCGTCCCCTGGCCATGCCTTGCCTTTCACCGGTGGGAGCTGCAGTCCAACACGTTGCACAAAGCTGTTCAATCACAGAATTATTATCAGTTAGAGACTGGAGTTGAGCAGCAAAGCAGTTGCAAGGTTTTGCAGAGCAGGGAACAGGTTATCAGCTGCATTTATCTCCATATTCTGACTCTCCTGCAAAGAAAGTAACTCTGCTTCTTGCAAAGACCTTAGGGGGTGGGTGTCTCTTTTAATTTTAACTCCTTTGCTGACTATTTTCCGTCTCGACAAAGACATGGCATTTATTGTATCTGGCAAAACAAGTGTCTGGGGCTGATTAGGAGGAAAAAGATCCATTCCCTCTGATGGAGGGGGAAAGTGAAGACAGCCAGTGGGACAAGGCTTGGGAGTCACTCCCTCCTGGGAGAAGAAAAAGTCTCTGCAGGGAGATGCAGTGGATAAACTGGCAGGGAGATTTTTTTTTTTTTTTTAAGGCAGTCTTTATGAAGTTAATTTTATAAGATGATGCCTTTCACTTCTTCTGACCTATTATAATAAAGTGTAGTTATCAGAATGGGCTTTTCATTTCCCATTATAAAGGACACGGTGGGATAATGAATCCAGCTGCCAGACATGCTTGCTGTTCACACCTTTCTCCCAGTAATGGAGTCTTCATGACTGGAGCCAATTTCTCCTTCCCAGACTAACGTTGCCCTGTTGAAGATGTGGAAAATCTGTGCTGGTGAGAGGCACAAGAGGGAAAAAATGAGTCCCTTCATAAACACATGAGTTTAAGCAAGTGCTGGGCAGCATTAATTAGAGCATTCCATGCAAACAGACAGTCAGGATCGCTGGGTTTCACTTTTAGGAGCTCAGATGTGCTAGAAATGGCTCAAAACCAATTGCTGCTGCTTGAATTTTGTCCCCCTGCTGTCCCCCTGCAGTCAAATGGCCCAAGGATGTGGGGAGGGAGAGCTGCAGGAATCCCTGTGAGGTCTCCCTGGGCTGTGAGGGGCTGCTGGGCATGGGTGAGGTTTGGGAGAAGCCAGGAGGAGACATCAGGAGAATCCCTGAGCTCCTCTGCCATGCTGCCACCTCTGCTTGTCCCTGGGTGCCCAAAAATGAGTGTGGGGACATCAGGAGAATCCCTGAGCTCCTCTGCCACCTCTGCTTGTCCCAGGGTGCCCAAAAATGAGTGAGAGAGAAGCAGGAAGGACGCAGCTGGTGGGTGGGTGTGCACCCTGCAGTACCAGGGGTTGGATCCCACCTTCCTGCTCCCACTGGGGGTTGGAGGGACTGTGGAGTGTGTGCCTTGCCTGAGTTCCTGAGGTGGGAACCTGTCCCAAACAGCACTGGGAGCAGAGCAGGGTTCAGCAGTGAGAGCTGGAAGGGTGCCCCAGGCTGGGTTTGGTGCTCAGAGGGATCTCCACATGGTGTCCTTCAGGGAATGATGGGTCTGTGAGATGTCCAAAGGCCTCCCCAAGCTCCTGCTCCGTCCCATGGAGTGCCCTGTGGTGTTTGGGCTCTCTCGTGTGGCTGTGCTCTGGTGATTCCAGCACAGGGCTGCGTTCCCTGGTGCTTTTGGAATTCCCATTCCAGGGCTGCCTTTGCAGGGTGCAGCCCCACAGGGGAGGGCATGGGGCGCAGGGCTGGGTCAGGGTCAGGGCTGTGTCCCGAGGTGGCTGGGGATGGCACAGAGGCTGTGGCTCCTGTGTTAGCGCTGGGTTCCAGCTCCTCATTGCAGTGCAGGGGCTGTGCTGGGCTGCTCGGTGGCTGGGGAGGAGCCTGGCTGCCTCTGGGAGCTGCTCTGCATTGGCAAACCTCTGTCCCTGTCACCCTTCGGCTGCAGGGCCCTGTCTGCCTGTGCTGTTCGAAGGTTCTTGCAAAAATTGTGTCTTTGGATTTTTTTTTTTCTTTTTGGAGTAAAGGAAGCTGCTTGGCTGATGGTTCCCTCTGGCCTGGCTGAAGAGCTCAACCCCACTGGTTGCTTTTAGGGTTTCTTTGGTTTGCAAGGGGAGCACAAGACAAGGAGCTGTAGGAATGAGGCCAGAGGAGGCCATGGAGCCTCTCTGCTCTGGGCCAGGCTGGCAGAGCTTGGGGGTGTTTAGCTGGGGAAGAGAAGGCTCCAGGGACACCTCTGAGCCCCTTCCAGTGCCTAAAGGGCTCCAGGAGAGCTGGAGAGGAACTGGGGACAAGGGATGGAGGGACAGGACACAGGGAATGGCTTCCCCCTGCCAGTGGGCAGGGACAGATGGGATATTGGGAAGGAGTTGTTCCCTGTGTTCTTCCACACCTTTGGGTGGTGTGGCCTGGATCCTCCCCCACAGCTGACCCCAGGCATATCCTTCTCCCAATCCTGCTGTGTTTCCCTGCCCAAATTCAGCGCCAGGGAATGTTGCACAGGGAAGTGCAGGGTGCAGCAGCTGGCAGGAATGTGCACCAGCCCCACGAGCTCCAGGTAGGAATCCAGGGCTCTGCCGGGCTGGTTTATTCCTCTTTTTATTCCTCTTACTATCTCAAACAGCATAAAATAAACTCCTTTTTTTTTTCTTTTTTTTTTTTTTCTTTCCCTCTTCAAGTCTTTTCCTTATGTACTGGAAACCCAAACACGGCAGAATTGGGTTGATATTCGGAGCCCAGAAATGGAGCTGGCCACTTTAATTTGGCCACTCTCCAAAGCCAGACATGGGGTGGGGGAGAGGGAAAGAGGTTTTCAGTGCTGTTTTTTCAGTTTGAATCATAAAGGTGTTTAACATAGATAAGGAAATGTTTAACTCTGTGTTATCTTGGCAAGGTTGCTTTAAAAGGTGGCTCTTCCCAAGAGCAGAAGGAAGATTTTTTTGTTCAGCACATCCCTTTTTTGGGTTTGAATATTCATTACATATTTGATTTTTATATTTATTTTTTCCCCTTTTCTGCACGAAACACCCACAGTTCCCTTTTGTGCCCACCCAAAACCTGGGTTTGTCCTGTGCCATTTAAGGGAATTTCTGGGCTGCTTCCTCCTTTTTCCTGCCACAGCACCTCTCTCCAGGGCACCCAGCCGAGCTTCCCGAGGGAACTTTAATTAGTTTTCCACACAAATTCCGCTGCTCAGCGGTGTGGAGGGGCTCAGGGAGGTGGAGTGAGGTGGGGAAGGGGCTGCTCTTGGAATGTCTTGCTCAAATGCCACTCTGGGGTTCTGCTTTGAGGTTTTTGCCATTTTTTCAGTGCAAAAAAATTGATATGTGGGCAGGTTCTCCTGCATAGGAAGCAGAACCAAAGGCTGCTCGTGCTGTCCCCTGGAAATAACCCACTCAGGGTTCTCAGTGTTACACATTTCCTTTCATCTGAATTCAGAAGAGAATGTGTGAATCTGTATATAAGAAAGGAATAATACGATATTTTTTTGCCTTACGTTGTGGCTAATTCCTGTTCATTCCCCAAACTGGCCCCAGCTGGGGCACTGCAGCGTCCACAAGGCTGAAATGACACTGGGCTGACTTTTGTGTCTCAGCCTTTACTCAAGGAGCAGCCTTGATCATTTCCTTGCTCCCAAACCCCCTCTGTGTGTTGGATTCCTCAGTTCCAGCTCGTTCAGGATGATGCTGATCCACCACCCCTGCCTTTCCCTTGTGTGGGTATTTCTCAGCCTCACTTCGCCAGGAGGTCCTGGAGAAGCCTCTAATGAATCACAGCTTTCCCCTCGCGGTGCCACCGTGTCCTTTATTTGCATCTCTGTTTGCATCATTATTTTTCTGAGCCTGCAGCCTCTCTCCCTCTCCCAATCCCACGGATTTTCAGCCTCGGGATGTGATTGCAATTAAGGACCTTCCATTCCCCGGTCCCTCTCGTCCCCTGAGGCCATCGCTGTGCCAAAGGCCTTTGAACTGTGCTGGTGGCACCAGGAGCATTTCTGGCTGGTTTTCCTGAAGAAATCGAGTGCAGGCAGATCAGGATCACCATCTGGCTTCTCACCTCTCCTTCCTGCTCCGCCAGCAGCATCCTGAGCACTTCCAGGCATCTGGCAGAGGATGGGAAATCTTGAATTTGCTGGGGGAGGAATCTCCTGAGCCTTGTTCCCCTCAGGAGGTGCTGACCCTTACAGGCACCCAGGCCTTCACATCAGCTGCCCGTGAGCCTGGCATGGTTTTTCTGACCATATTCCTATTTATTAGATACCAGGGAAGCTGGGAAAACCACTTTTTGTTCGGCTTTCCCCTCATGGGTTTGCCTCTGGGCCTTGCCCAGGGATGTTTGCAGGACAGGTTTGGCCCCCATTTTTTTTTTTTCCCCCCCAAATTTCTTCACTTGGAAAAACAGAAATGTTGACTTTTCCAAGCCCAGGAGTGCCAATCTCAGCATCTGGGCCTGCTCCCGAGCAGCACCGATGAGATTTGTGCCAAAATTCACCCTGTAAATCCAGTTTTGGGTGGGCTGCGTTGCCCCTCTCTGGTTCTCTCTAACCCAGCTCTTACTCTTCCCCCTCTGATCCCTTTCTAGCAGCCAAAGGGTTAAAAGAGCCTGGGGGGCGAAGGGGGTGGGGATGAGGTGTTTCAGCTGCTCATTACTCACTGCCAGCTTCCCCCAAAATCATATTAATTTCCCGCTGTCACGCAGGACTGCGCCGTCTCTCCCGTCAGCAGCCAGGAGGGTGACAGCGCTGGGGGGAGCGTGGGTGCCCCAGTCCCCACCCCAGCTGCCATTTGGGAAGCCCACTGGGGTCCCTTTCCTCCCCCAGGTGGGGCTGGGGCCGCTCCCCTCGCGGGGGGATTTGGGGACGGCCGCGTGGTGATTTTCCACCCCGCTGCTCGTGCAAAAACCCCATGAAATTGGGTCTGCTGCAGCAGGGGAGGCTGGAAAAGGGAAGGAGGGAGGGAGGGAGCTGCCAGCCTGCCCTGCCCTACCTGTGCTCAGCAAGGATGCTGCTGAAAGTTGCTTTTTAACCACTTTGCCTCCTTTTTCATCACCGTGAGCACAGCCCGATGGAGCTGCCTCTGCCTGCTCTGGGATTTCTCCCTTCTCTGCTGTTTGTTCCCTGCAGCTGCCAGAGCTGTCACCTCTGTAGGGCCATCAGCTGGGACCCTGACAGCTCCCCCAGAGCTCAGCACTCCCGAGCCCCTCCTGGCTGGGAGCTCGCTCTCTGCTGGCATTCTGCTCTGTCCCTGCCACTTTATTGTCCTCATCCCTGCAGCCTGTCTCGCCTTTTTCCTTGGGGCTTTTTTTGGTGTTTTCCTCATCACGGCCACACTTCTTGGAGCTCTTGGCAGCAGGGTTGGGCTGGGTGATCTCCAGAGGTCTCTTCCACCCCAGACCATTCAGTGATCCCAAAATCTCTGTCTCCAGGGCCAAACCTGAGCTCGGGGGATGTCAGCACCCTCATTGTGCCTGAGTCACCCCAAAAGCACCCACATTCCCTGGGCATTTGATCTTCTCTCCATGTTTTCTCTGATGAAAATAATTAATCAGGGCATTTTTCGAAGTCATCCTGCAGCTTTACAGGGACAAGACTTAAATAAGGATTCTCTTTAAAGCAGAGCTGTGTTAAAATAGCTGTGTGCCTATAAATACCTCCTTACTTCTATATTTATTCTCCAGCTCGGTGCAGGAGGTTCTACAGTTGAATATGAGATATGTATTTATTTTTTAGTGGATTTTTGATGCAGCTGGTATCTTAACAATAACTGCAGCAATGCTGCAGTCTCCAAAGAATGCCGTGGGTACACCTTTGGGTTCCTTCTGCGTTTCCTGCTCTGCTAGTTGTACAAATTTCCCCTTGTCTTTGAAAGGAGCTGACTCATAAGAATCCTCCAGGAGCGGAGATTTGCACCAGACCCTCCTGTGAGCACTATTTTTAGCATAACTGATTTTTTTTGACCGGAGCTGTGCTCCGATCAGGATTTTCAAAAGAGCCCAGGAGAGATAAATCCCCAAATCCCAGCGCTGTCGGAGCTGCGGGTTCCTTTGAAATCCTGACCCTCTGGTGCTCAGGGCAGTGCCTCGGTGCCTCCTAAGCCCTGGTCCTGCAAGGTGCTGCGTGCTGCGAGAATTGGGGCTTAGGCTGTGAGCTCTGAGAAAGGCTCTGCAGGCATTGCAGGCTCTTGTCGAAGGCTGTGCAGGGATTGAGATTTGGGGAGGTTTGGGATAGAGGGGTCGTGGCATTTGGATATCTCAGGGATGTGGTGTGGTCCAAGGGGGGAGATGTCCTCTCTCACGTCCTGATAGAGCTGGTTCTTTCTCCACCAGACTTGAATGTCTTTTGTTTCCTTCAGAAAAAGAAATAAAATAGTAATTCCAGTAGGATTAAGAGGGAAGACGTTGGATAGGGAATTGGAGAGTGGCAGAGCCCGTGGCAGCAGAGGGGACAAGAGCCCTGCTGTGACCAGAACCACTCAGAGCTCTGTAAGGTGGCCCAGGAGAAGAGAAGCAGCAACAAAACTTGAATAATATTAGAGTGGGATTTTCCACCTCCATCCTGGTTTGCGATGGCCTCCTCCATCCCACATCCACCAGTTGTCTAAATGCTCTGAGTCACCAGCTCCAACTCTTTTGGGCTGAGCTCCCAAACTCCTGTCAGAGTTCAAATCCAGCCCTGCTGCTTAAACCTGGGGCTTTGTAAAGCTTATGGTGTTCCCTGTGCCAGCTCTGCACCTTCCCCTGTGCCTTGGGAGCTGGAAATTGTGAGCATTGAGGTGTGAAATTTCAGGAGGAAATCTGTTCCTGCTTCATCTAAACAGTGAATCATTATTGTCTTTAAAGCATGGAAATAAATGGGGATAATGGGCAGGTGCCTTCTCCAGGAGGTGTCAGTGAGTTCTGGGTGCTTTTCCTTCATCTCACTGACTCTAAAATAGGTTAGGGCAAGAGGTGGTGATGCCTTGACTGGCTTACCTAAAACAGAGGCTGGACAAAGTTGAAAGAATAAAAAGCAGATACATTTATTGAAGGCCTTCAGGTACATTTAGGGCAGTCACAGCCACTCGGGCTACACCCAAAATGGACAACAGGTCACAGGTTATTCATACTTTATAAGTTTTATCCATTTGTGTATCTGCAGTTAATCTTACAATTACAGCTTCAGGTAATGAAATCAATTACTCCAAGCTTCCTGCCCCCAGTTCACTGTTGCTTACATATCTTGGGGTCTGAGACAATAAGGTGTCCTTGAGTTTCGCGCTTAGAGATGAATTGTTTTGTCTAAAAATGAGAGAACAGCAGCTCAGCACCCTATATGGAGTGCAGACCTATACACTAAAGGGAATTACAGGATTACAGATGCATGAAAAATATAGAAGCTAAACTCCCAAGGCATCAGTGGATTACAAAAACCTCCCCACCCCAATAGCTGAGTCTCTTCTATCAGCGAGGAACAGGAACCAAAGCAGGAAATGTCCAAGAAATACCCCATGGCAGGCACAGGTGGAAGGGACATCCTGGGCTCTTGCTTGGCAGTCAGAGCAGGAGAAAAATGGGAACAGATTGGGGGCTGACCACATCCATCCCTCCATCCTGAGGCTGTGGCGTGGGGCTCTGCACACCCCACCTCCTGCTGCAGGTGCTTCAGGGCTCTCATCCCTTTCCTCCACGCTGAAATTCCAGCGTGGGAGCCTGCAATGACTGTGACGGTCACACCAGAGCAGCTGTACCTGGCTGCCTCCAGGAGCTGTGGAAAAATAATCACGGATTGGGAGGAGCAGGGGCTGAGGAGCTGCTGCAAGGACACCGTGCTGCTCCCACCAGCATGGAAAATCCAAGAAAGGCCCTTTTTCCCCCCAGCCTTTAAAGCCAATCTCTCCCGACATTAAAACCTCCCAAAGTCAGATGAAATGCAGCAAAATTAAGAAACCAAACCTGCTTGCAGCACCTGGTTAGGAATGACTTTAAGTGGAGGGATATTAAAATTTTAAGACTTGCTGCTGTGCTGCTGATGGAGGATTTAAAAAATAATAATTACTGTTGTGGGGTTGGTGTTTTTTTTTTTATTCCTTTCTGCTTGGTTTTCAGGATTGGTTTGTGTTTAGCGTGCGGCCTAATTGCGTAATTACACGATAGACTGGAGTAGAATTTAGTGTGTGTAATACCAGTTATAAAGAAGAGCCCTAATTATGTAGATCTTCTCAGGTAAATAATACATCAGGGGCATGGAGTGGCCTAATTACTGTTCTGAAAACCTGCCTAATGACTCATTTACTTGGAATTTCAGAACGCTTTTGATAAGGTCCCTCATAAGCAACTGTTAAGGAAAATAAATCGAGAAGGGATAAAATGTTTTGCTGTGTTTTTAAACAAGCCAGTTAAGTGCTGGGAAGCAGCCACTGCCTCCTGCTCCAGCATCTTGAGGAGAGGGAGGATCCCCTGGCTGCCTCCAGGGCCAAAGCTCTCGTGTGTCTGATCCTGCTTTGCCACAAGCTCCAAGCTGCTGCTGCTGCCCACTAAAAATGGGATTTGGGGGTAAATCCCCAGGTCCTTGGAAGGAGCACATCCATGGCCACGTAGTCCCTGGCACTCATGCTGTTGGGCATCTGATTTTTGAAGGTGTGTGCCAAAATTCCATAAATCCAGGAAGAACTCAACTTGGAGTTTTCCACAGGCACTGAGGGGGGTGAGGGCAATCCAAAAGCTGGATCACCTTTTCCAGGACTGGTTTTTAATGGATCTTGTGGACTTCCTGCCTTTGCTGGAGCTGGGACCAGCCCCACTGTTATTCCAGGAGTGTGGGGGGCACCTCAGTGCCTGGCTTTGGACTGTCCAGGAGGCTCTGGCAGCAGGGACAGGGCTTTCCCAGAAAAGTCGGGAAGGGATCCGTGCCTCGGGAAGGGATCCGTGCCTCGGGAAGGGATCCCTGCCTCGGGAAGGGATCCATGGCTCAGGAAGGGATCCATGGCTCGGGAAGGGATCCATGGCTCGGGAAGGGATCCGTGGCTTGGAGCAGGCGGCAGTGCTTTTCCCAGCAGCACCAGGCTGGCACAGAAAAAGAGGAATCCCACAAAGCAAAAGCTGGTTTTGCTGCAGCTGCAGATTAAGGAGCCTCCAAACAAAGATGCTGCTCCTGGGCAAAGAGGAGAGGAAGCTGGAAAAACCGATGATCCGTGTGGGAAAGATGTGGCTGCGTCTCGCTGGCTTTTCACACGGATTTTGCAGGTGGTTTGATTATCCAACAGGACTGTCCAACGCAGGGAGTGAAGGGCCAGGGGTCCTGCTTGCTGCTGTCACTTCAGCTGGGGGCTGGGGGTCCACGGGGACACCTGCTCTGCTGTTCAATCCCTCAGGCCAGAGCTGGAGGGAGCCACAGTTTGACTCGGCTCCGGAATCCAGAGATTTCCCTTCCGCCTTGCCTTCCTGTGCCTTCATTTGCTGATTTCCAGAGGTGACCGAGGAGCCATTATTGATGATGATGATGATGGTGATGATGGTAATAGGGGAGATAGGTGCCAGATTAATTCCTGAACTCTCTAACAGGATTTAAGCTAACAAGAGAGGAAGGCTTTTTTCTTCCCTCCTTCCCCTTTCCCTTCCTCCTTTCAGATATTTCCTGTGCTGGGGATAACAACACCAAGGAGTGTTAAATTGGCTCTGAATGTCCACCCCTGGCTGTCCACATTCTTGTAACGATTTCATTAGCTTGAATTATCCACGTTATTTTCTTGTAATGGGATTAGCCGTCCTGGAGTCAGCTGAAGTCCTGGAGCGGGAGGCGGGAGGCACCTTCTGCTGCGTATTCCATTAACTCCCTCACGCAGGGGGTGGAACTGGCCATGGCTCAGCCCAGGGGCAAAACCATTTGCCAGGGTCCTGCCTTCCTAAAGCAGGAAGAAAGAAAAAAAGGACCATTATTGTATTTTTCCCCCCTCTCCCTTACAATCGGCAAATGGGTGCAGAGGCAGAGAGCAGCAGGGCCATGGTTTGCTGTTTGGGAGCGAGGGGGGAAAAGGAATGAAATGAAGGGATGGAGTGAATTGTCCTGGGGCTGAGGCTGTGCAGGGAGGGGAGGGAAGGGCTCATGTCTCTTTTGGACTCGGCAGCCCTGCCCAGAGCCATTTGGGATGAGCGGCCACGCTGCCTGAGCAGGCACGAGGGGCATTGGGCAGGGCTGGCGAGGGAAGGGAGAGGAGGAGGAGGAGATGGGGGCAGTGCATGGCAGCCCAGGGGAAGGTTGGCAGCCTTGATCAAGGTTTTCGTCATCAGTTTTTCAACGTGTTAGTGCTGGTTTGTTGAAGGAATATCATATTTCTTGAAGGAGTATAAACCAGAGAGGGGGATTTAGGACTGCTCTGTGCTGTGGGATCTCTGCACACATCTGCAGAACACCGAGAGGGATTTTTGGGGTTGTTTTCCAAGAAGTTCTGGTCTTCCGGTGGTGGACAGTGGTTTGTTCCTTCAGCCATCCCTTGGATTCGTGGTGTCAGTTGTGCTTTCCCCTACAGAGCTCAGCAACCCAAGAATCCTTGATCAGCTCTGCAATTTCTCAGGAAGAAATTCTTGACTTGGGGGGAAACTGTCCCCTGGGAGGGTGGGCAGGCCCTGGCACAGGTGCCCAGAGGAGCTGTGGCTGCCCCTGGATCTCTGGAAGTGTTCCAGGCCAGGCTGGAGCAACCTGGGACAGAGGAAGGTGTCCCTGCCCGTGGCAGGAAGCTGGAATGAGATGATCTTTAAGGCTGACGGTTTCTTCCAACCCCAAGATGGTTGGTTCTCATTCCATGTTTACCCTGATCTGGACATACCTGTCCCATGGTCACAGCTGCCTGAGGCTGTGGGGTCTTTTGGAGACCAGGGAAGAAGGGAGGGCAGGGAAGAGGTTTTCTGGGGCCCACCTGTGTCCCTGTCCCCTGTGTCCCGTGGCCTCTGGGCTGTTGGTGAAGGATGTGCAGGCACCTTGTGGTGAGCAGGCCAAGCCAAGCGAGCCGTGTGTTGTCTCCCGAGCTGGAATGTGCTGTTTAATAGCAATTATTCTATAATTAGCAGGCCAAGGCCTTGCCTCCCAGCTGGCCTGTGCCAGAAGGATGGAATTACAATCCCAAGGAGTGATGTCCCTCTGACCTGCAGCCAGCTTGCAGTGAGGAGGAGAAATCTCCTTCTCCTCCCTGTGCTCAGCCAGGGAAGCTGCCAAAGCGGCAGGAGAGCAGCTGAGAGGCAGCAGTGCCATGTGGAAATGCTGGATCTGCTGTGGGTGGGAGGGAGGGGATGTCCCTCCTGGCATCTCTGGGATGCTCCCTGCATTTCTGCTGAGCTTGGAATGGGTGACTCAAGGGAGGGAGCTCGTGGCTGGCTCTGTGCTGTGGAGCATCACTCAGCCAGGGCCAGCGTAGGCTTTTCGTGGTTTCCCAGCAAATCTGGATGGGCACAGAACAAAGGTTCTCATTTAGGAACGAGGAGTTGCAGTGTTTGTTGAGGCTGCCATCCCTCCCAGCCAACAGCAGGAGAACGTGCCAAGCCTGGGAGAGCGAGGTGTGAGTTTGGGGGGTGCCAGCCTGGCTGGCAGGGCCCGCAGGGACAGGGGAGCCCAGGCACAGCCACATCCTCCACCCACAGCTCTGCCCTCCCCTCCTGGGCCTGATTCCGCATGGGATTTCAGGGAACAGGCGTTGGGACACCATTTCTCTTGGATCTGTGGGAGAGGATGGAGCAGCCGTGGGCATGGCAGGTACCCAGAGGCTCTGCAGTCCTGCTGCCCTGGGACAAAACCATCTGTTTTTGGCCCCCCTAAACCTTTCTGTGTTCATTGTGAGCAGCTCCAGGGGTGGGGGGTTGTTTCACAAGATTTGGGGTTGCTGCACCCCTCGTTACAGGTGAAATCCCATGCTGGTGTGCTGCCACCAGGAGCTGCGGGGGTGTCCTGGCAGAAATGCAGCCATGCCAACCCCTGGAAGCACATTTTCCAACAGCCTGGTGGGATCTGATGGAAAAGCTGCTTTCTTCCCTGCCTTGTCATCAAGCTCTAGTGTCATTTGGGTGACATGCTTCATCCTTTTCCTCCTGGCATCCCCACTGCCCTTGTCCCTGGCACAATCCTGCCTGGCCATCCTGGCTGCAGCTGCAGTGGCAGCAGACACGTCAGCACCTGGTTTCCCTCCGCCTTCCCTGGGTACCAGAGCCTGCCACCGCGGGGGGTAATTGGGTTTTCCTTCTGCCTGCGCCTCTCTCCCCCCCAAATCCAGAAGAAATAATTGGAAAAGAGAGGTGTGAGCCTGTGCCTGGCACCGGAGAGGAGAACATTAAAGGCCGGAGCTCTGCACTTCATTCGCAGCTCCCGGGCTGGTAATTGCTGTGTTGTGCTTTCCAATTAGCGCCGCAGTGGGGGGCCATGTTCCACTGCACGGCCCCACTGGGGTCAGCCCTGTGCCCCTCGGCTTCCCTAGCCCCTCCACCTGCCTGGGCCCTGGATCCATCCCCCTGGAAGCCCCAGGGAGGTGCTGGTGGCCAGCGCTGCTCTGGATCTGGATCAGGTCTCTGCTCCCAGCATGGAGGGCTTGGTCTGCTCTGACTGGGGAGGAAGGAAGAGCCAATTTCTCCCAGCTCTGCCCAGGCACAGCTTCCCTGGGAGCCTGAATCCAGAGCCATCCTGCTCCTGTGGGCACCTCCTGGCCCCTGCTGTGCCTTGGGTGGCAAAGGGACACGTTGGGGTGTGAGTTCACAGACTGAGCCCTCCCTTTGGGCAAATCCTCTGCTCGTGTCCCTTCAGCAAATATTCTGCTGGCCCAGACCGTGCCCTTGATGTTTTTCATGGAGAGAGAGAGAGAGTGAGTTAGGAGCATGCCCATAGCTCCTGCTTCCCGTTTTTCCTAGCTTGAGGTGCATCTCTTCAGCAAATACTCTGCTGGCCCAGGCCATGCCCTTGATGATTTTCGTGGAGAGAGACTGGAGCATGCCCGTGGCTCCTACCTCCCATTCTTACTACCTCCATGGCTCCTACCTCCCATTTTTCCTAGCTTGTGGTGCATCTCTTCAGCAAATATTCTGCTGGCCCAGACCATGCCCTTGACGTTTTTCATAGAGAGAGAGAGAGAGAGGGAGATTGGAGCATGCCCATGGCTCCTACCTCCCATTTTTCCTACCTGCATGGCTCCTACCTCCCGTTTTTCCTAGCTCGAGGTGCATCTCCATGGCTCAGGAGCTCTCATTCCCTCTCCCTTCACCCAGCTGCAGTGTTTGAGCTGCTCCGGGGATTTTGAGCATCCCTGTCCCCCCACCCCCTTCCAGCAGGACCTCTGGAAACCCCAGGGTGCTCCTGCTGCCCCCAGCCCCGAGCATCCCCAGCAGCTGAGGCCTCTCCCTGCGCCGCGCTCGGGTTTGTTTGTTTGTTTGCGCAGCTCGGGCTCGGAGGGGGCAGGAGGGAGAGCGGGAGGGAAAGCACCGAGCGCGAGACGTGCGGATTCATTTTGAAGCTTCATAATGGTGCATTTACACACCGCGTTGCCTAAGGAAATTGGGTGGATGAATGCCTGGTCATGCTGCCAGTGCAGCAGGTTAACTCCCAGGATTTAGCTTATATCATTTCACGAGAGCGTTTATGGCCTTTACTGTGTTTATTCCCAGGTGCTCTTTGGCACCGCTGTATCCCAGGCTCCTTTTGTGGATGCACGCCTGTGTGGAGATTTTCAAATAAAATAACACATCTCTTCAGACCTGGGCCACATTAAATATTTATTGCCTGCAGTTTGTGCATACGTGTTTGATAAATGGGTGTGGGAGGGGAGGGGAGAAGGGGAAGCGAGAGCTCGGCAGCAGGGAAAGCGTCGGCTTTGTCCTGGAATTTCTCCAGGGGATGGCACTGGAGAGGGGCGTCCAGTGAGAGCTGCCTTTGGCTGTGGTTTTAGGTTTTTTGGACAAGGTGGGATGTCTGTGTACTTTGGTGCTCAAGCCACAGGTTGCTTCTCTTCTCTGCCAGCTCCCCCCACACCTCCAGCTGAGCAGGAACCCTTTATCTCCCCATTCCCGAATTCCCACTGACTCCAAAACGAAATGCTGTTGGATGTGGAGGTTGTTGTGATCTTCTGGATTCACCTGTTTCCCTTTGTGCATCCAGCAAGCTTAAATAAAACCAGTTTATTCCAGCCCAGAGGCTGCAGGGTGGGCCAGGCTGAAGGGTCGGAGGGAGGAAATCCAGTCCTAAAAAATGCCAAGGATCCCTGCAGTGGAAGGAGGACACCTCTGGGGATGGAGGAGCTATTCCAGAAAGAGAACAGATCCCTGTGGGGCCATGCTCTGGATCCTGTGCACTCCAGAGGTGCAGTAAATCTGTTTTGGTGGCATTTGGAGCAGCCCTGGGAGCCTGGAGATGCTCTTTACCCGTCCTGAGCAGGGCACGGCATCCTGGCTGTGGCTCCTGAGGGAGGGAGAAACTCAGTGCTTACATTAAAGAAGTTTTTTCTATTATTAAGGTTTATATCCAGAATTATGTTTGGAATCCAAGGGGTTTTAGCTGGTTTTAGCTGGTTTTTAGCTGTTTTTTTAAGCTGTTTTTAGCAGTTAGGTGCTTTGGAGATGGGGTTTAGAGGGAAGCAGACACCTGGACTGGTCTGCAGTCAGCACTGCCAGGGGTTGTGGGGAAGGGATGGTTCTTCCTTCATCTCACGCTGTCTCTGCTTTTCCTTGCACTCACAGCACCTTTGGAGAGCTCAAGACCGTCCGGCTGCCCAAGAAAATGGCAGGAACGGGATCGCACCGGGGCTTTGGCTTCGTGGATTTTGTCACCAAGCAGGATGCCAAGGTGAGCTGAGCTCCTCCCTCCCCTCTGGCACTGCCCCGGGCGGGTGGGGAGGGCAGCCTGGAGGCTCTGTCCCTCTGATTTGGGGCAGGCTGGTGCCATTCCCCAGGAAAGCTGCACTGAGGCTCAAACCCCTACATGGGCAGTGACAAAACCCCCAGCCGGAGCCAGAATGGGAATAATTTCAGTGCAGCTGATAAAAGAACTCCAAATTCTGGTCATACAGGAGGACAGGAGCTTATTTTTCAGCTTTGTCAGCGGTGAGGTGAGAAAGGATGGGTTTGACCCAACATTAACACATCAGGAAACCTCTGTACATGTCCACCTCTGGTTTTAGGGGAGTTTTGGATATTGAGGCTGTTTCCTGATTTGTAACCTGTTCTTCTGTGTGTTTTGAGAGCCCCTGTGAGCAGCCTTGCCCTGCTGCTTTCCCAGGGACTCCACCAGAGAATCAGTGCTTACGAATTGGCCTGGCTCATTTCTTTTTCAAAGCTTTCCTATATATTTATAAGTTCCATCCTTGCAGCAAGAATAAGTGGATTGCAGCCTGTCTGAGAGCATCCTGCTCTCCCCCTTTGCCTGAGGCTCTGGAGCAGAGTGGATTTCATCCTGCTGCTGCTTCCTGGTGCTCTGTGCAGTGCCTGGAAGGAGTGGCTGCAGGCACAGCCCACAGGATGTTATTGCTCAGGGGAAGGCACCACATGACCCCCCAAACTCCAGATTCTCCAGACTGTGAGCACAGGTGAAGGAGAGAGGAGGGGGCAGGCAGCCAGAGCCTGTGTTTATGTTTTTAGACAGGATTCATTGATCCAGGATCACCAGGGACTATTAGATCATCCCTCCCAGCCTGACCTCCTGGATAACACAGTGTGTGGAGTTTCTTTGTTAGTGCTGTATTGATCCTAATTCAAACTTCCCTCTGCTTAGCTTCCATCCTCCCCTTGGGGACCAGCTGGGGGTGCAGGGATCCCCCCAGGAGCCTTGTTCCTCTCCCTGTGCCCATGGCTCTGCTCAGAGCAGCTTTGCTTTCACCTCTGTTCACTCCACAGTCGTTCAGGCTTCATTTCTGCTGTTTGAATCCATCTTTTCCCAAGGAAACTTCAGGCTTTTGATGGCACAGAGGGGCCTGGGAGGTACACAGAGGGGCACAGAGGTGCCCTGTGTGGAGGAGCTCTGAGCAGGGTTTTCTTCTTTCCCAGCAAAGCAGCTCTTCTTCCTTCTTCCTATTTTTTTTGCTGCTGCTGAGTTTGGGGGGTGTGAGGCAGCACCCACTTTCCTGCTGCTTCCTGGGGGAACAGGCACAGGCTCAGTGTTTGCTGAGTGTTTTTCCAATCCCTTTCCATCCCCTCAGGGACTGATTCCAGCTGCTCTGGACAAATGGGAATCTCAGCGATGGGAAACCTATCTATGGTGAAGGGAGGGAGGCAGGCAGGGCTCCGGATCAGGGCACTGCTCCCAAAGCTCAGCGTGCAGGGAGAGCTGCCCTGTGTGGAGGAGCTCTCAGCGGGGTTTTCTTCTTTCCCAGCAAAGCAGCTCTTCTTCCTTCTTCATATTTTTTTCCCCCCTCATCTCTTTGAGGGATTTAATTGTCTCACAAGTGGCACATCAAGTACACTCCACTGGCCGTCTGGAAAAGGATGCACGGCGTATTGATGAATAGGATCCTGAATATTGTAAACATGCTCATAATTGGCTTAGAGTTTATTGCTGAGTGAAATGAGAGAGGAGGGGAGTGGGCCTGGAGACCTCTGAGCTGAATAGCTCTGACTGTCAGTGACGCTTTTGCTCGGAGTGGTAATCTGGAAATTGCTTATAAGCATCTTATAAAACATGATGGGTTTGTAATAGAAGAGTTAGGCTGCCTTTGTTGGGCATTTAAAGCCTGTGACCTCCCGTGTTTGTCTTTTTCTCTCAACAACCACGGCTGCCGCAGGAGCGCACGTGGAGATTTTCCAAAGCCGGCACGGAGATGGGGGCTCCTCCTCCCAGCCCCCCGATGCTGGGCCTGCACATCTGCCCCACCAGGCTGGGTTTGATCTCCTCAGCCTCCCCTGGAACTCCAATCCACTGTCAATACCCAACCAGCTCCAGCGCTAACCGCTTCCAGCGCGGAATTGTCGCGGAATTGTTTTGATTTTTGAACTATTAACTGGAAGCCGAGCTCCCACTTTCCTCCCCTGTTGATATAAAAATACATCTGGTCTCCAAATAGAAATTGCCCGTTTGGGAGAGACAGACAACGCTTTCCAAACGCACGCACAGGGAAGGAAAAATCCTCGTGTGCAGCTGGCGTGGCAGAGAGCACCCTCAGCTGGGAGTGCTCCTGCGAGGGAGGGATATTTATCAATCTCCTAATGTTGTTGACCCTTTGTCCCTCTAATGATTCCAGCCTGGAGGCTCTTTGGCTCGAGTATTTAATAGGGCAAGGGGGAATGTGGAGGCAGAGCAGCTCTGTCCCCGAAATGAGTGCAGCACTCGGGGCTGGAGCTGTCACTGTCACCCTGGGGGTGACACACGCCAGGTCCATCCCTGCTGCCCACCTTCTCTGCTCATCCCAGCAGCCTGGCCTTCATGGGGCCTCATCAGCCACCTCTTCCCTTGGAAATTCCCTTTCTGGATCATTTCTAAGCTGCTGTTCCAGCCTCTCCCTTTCCTCGCTCTGCTTTTTCCTGCCACAGCCTTAAGCTCGAACCGAACTCAGCAAATCAGACTCAGAAAATGCTCAGAAATGGTGTTTTTAAGCATGCCCATGTCCTGTTCTCAAGGAGGAGAAGTCCATGGGGTTTTCCTGCAACCCCTAAAGCATGTGGAAAGCAAAAGAGGCTTGGGAGAAGGTTTGCCAGGGATCTTGAGGATTCAGCATGGCCTGGCAGAGGCTGCGTTACCAAACACAGCAGCTTGATCAAAATCAGGTTTGGGCACTTAAAAAGGAGCCTTGTGTGGCAAAAGCTCCCCTGAAAGGTCTGGGAGGATGTGAAGCCCTGGGAATTGGAGGTCTTTTGTGGTGAGTCTCTCTCTTGGAGGAGCAGACACCACACCTCCCTTTCTCCCTCATTTGGATCCAGCTCCACAAACCTCTGGCCCTTCTTTGTGTCTCCAAAGAGGTGTTTTGGCAAAGCAGAAGCTCAGGTAGAGGAGCTGCATCCCAAAAATAGCTCCTGCCTCCAGCCCAGCTTTCTGTGAAAGCCAGCCTGCTTCTCCTCATTTCATATTTTGTCACCTAATTAAAATATATTTTTTCCCTACCTATCTTTTCATTTGGAATAGCAGCAGTGGCAGATTTCCTCCTCTCCCTGGAAGACTTCCAGCAGTGTGGATGTATGGGGATGGCATTTCTCCCCTTCATCCCTTTGTCTTTTAAATCATCAGTGGTTTCTCTCTTTTTTTTGTCCCTGAAAAAGTCTTAATTCCTCTCAGAGCAGCAAAGAGGAATTTGTTTTGTCTTTTAGCTCATTTCCAAAGAAGTGACATCCATGTGCTTGTCACCTGCAATGTGCAGCTTCTCTCCTGCATTCCCATCTGGAAGACAGGGAGTGGAATTCCCAGTACAAGCTGGAGTTTTGCTGGGTGCAAACCAACAGATTTTGGGGATGTTTGGCCAGGCCGTGCCGATGTCACTGGGCTGGTGACAGATGTGTGTCACCCAGCAGGTGATGGCAATATCTGCCTTCCCTGGGGCTCCGTGACCTTCCCCAGTGCTGCCAGCAGAACTGGAGGGTGGCAATCAAAACAAGGAGGTGGCTCAGGGGAGCAGAGCCCACCAAGCACCACATCCATCGCGCTCTGCCCTCCTCCCTGACCCGTGGGGCACCAAAGGAGCCGTGTGCTGTCACCCAACCTCCATCTCCTCGTGCTGTGAGCAGGAGAAATTCAAAAATAGGGATTACCACAGCGTTTAGAGCTGTGGGTGTCTGCTAGGCTTTGGCAAAGGCTCCTTGTGCCAGTGTAAACAGCTCTCACAACTCCCCTCCCCCCAAGGGTTTGTTTAAGCCAACACATCGCTCTGCTAATTGGGAGATAGGCCTTGGACACACAGCAGCAGCAAGGAAAAGCAGCTGCAGCTCACAGCCCTTCCAGGAGGAGTGTGCCCCTGGAAAAGGGGCACTCTGCCCTGCTGGGGTCACCTGGGGGTGCTGGGATAATGGGAATTTCACCCTGACATGGAGCGGGTGGAGCTGCTGCTCCTCGTTTTTATTTTATAGCAGATGAGGGTTACGTGAGTGAAAGGACTTTGGAAGGAGAGGAAAACTCAGGTTGCTGGGCACTGAAAATGGGGGGATTTTTATGAGTTTCGTCACCCAGCAGCCCAGGGAGGGTCCTGAGGAGCAGCTGGGGGCAGGACAAGCCCCTCTGCTCAGGGATGTGGCATTTGGGGACAACTGCAGTGCCTCAAAGTTGCCATTCAGTGGCTCAGAGGAGAGATCTGGGCTTCTACAGGACAGCTTGGGAGCTGGTTTGGGGTTCCCAGATGGGAGCACAGGGATCTATTTGGGATCTCCAGATGGGAACACAGGTCCCCGTTGGACAGCAGGATGTGTTTCTGTGGCCCCGGAGTTGCCATTTTTGTTCCAGGGATATATTGAGCTCATACCCTGAGCTGACCCCAACCTTAGCTGTGGTTTTTTTAAAGAGCGTTTGGGGCATTTCTCTCCCCCTGTGCCCAACTTTTACTATGGAGCACTTTGTGGGCGCCTGGGGATAAAAATATTTGGCCAGCAAGTTTGTGTACTTGCATTGTGGGCCCAATCCTGATCAGTCCCAAATTTCCTTGAAATTTTGTGGGAAATAAAGACAAAATCAAGCTTCCCTGGACTGGCTCACTGCTTTCTGGGTACCTCTGCTGGCTGCCTGCAGACAGAGAAAGCCATCTGAGCTCTGGGTGGGCCAGCATACCTGAATTGAACATCACCCAGAGATCACAGCTGGGTGGATGTTATTAAATATGATCTGACACCCAGGAAACCTCGGGATTTCTGTGTCAGAGCAGAGCACCACAGGCAGAAAGAGCAGAGTCTTCTGCCGTGGCTTCTGCTCTGCCACATTTGCTGCCACTGTGGTCAAGTCCCCGAATGGTGGCAGGAGGAAGGCAGTTTTCTGCCATGCTTTCAGAGCAGAAAGGAGCTTCTCCCTCACACCTGAGCCGTGTTTTCTGCATCCCAGCAGAGGGCAGGGTGCCACAGAGGCACAAGGCTGCCCAGGGGGTCCCCCCCAGTGCTGCCCCACAGCTCCCGAGGCTGCAGCATTCCCGTCAGGGTGGTCCCATCCCCTTCTGGATTGCAGCCTGCTCCCCCACGAGCAGCAGCAGTGGGAATGGTGATGGGAATTTGCTCTGCTGCGAGCAGGGAGAAGATAAATGACCCAGTCAGAGGTTCTGATGGAGATGGAGCAGAGCAGAGCGCTCAGAGCGGGATGTTCTCCGGTGGCCTTTTCGCCCCGAGGCAGAGGGACGGGGCCATCTTTGCCTTTCCTCCTGCAAGCCCGTTCTCATTTCCTCCTTTAATCTTTATTTTTCCCTCTTTGAATTCTGCAGAAAGCCTTCAACGCCCTGTGCCACAGCACTCACCTGTACGGCCGCAGGCTGGTGCTGGAGTGGGCAGACACGGAGGAGACGCTGGAGGGCCTGCGCCGCAGAACGGCCGAGCATTTCCACGGTAAGTCCCCCTCGGTGTCCCCCTGCCCTGCTCGTGCTCCCTGCCTGTACTGCCAGGGAGCTGCTGGAGCCTGGGGGTGCAGGGGGGGCATCCAGGGCTTTGTGTGCCAGCTCTGCCTCCGCGTGTGCCGCGGTGCCACCTGCCAGCCGCTCCCTGGGTGCCCTGGGCTGGGGACAAGCTCTGTGCCCACAGCATGAGGATTCAGGGGGACAGATCACATGGCTGTGAGCAGAAGGGCTGCCTGGCTCAGGCTCCGCAGATGACAGCACTGCAGGCTGCTATTGACAGCCATCGACAGGCACAAATGCATTGCTTGGCAAATATTTATGTAGGAAGGGCTCCCCTGGGCTGCAGGGCTAAGCTGGAGATCGATGCTCTTCCTCCTGCATCCCTTGCCAGCTTCCCCTCTCCGTCAGCACACCCCGTGGCCCGGGGGTTGTGCAGGTCCCTGGTGAGGGAAGAGCAGCACAGCTCGGTTATTCAGTGACCCTGACTCGGGCAGATCTGTCCCTGTGCTCCTGAAGTAGCCAGGGCAAGAGAAGCTGCAGTTTGGGGTGGATGTGCCCACCCAGAACCCAGCACTGGCGTGGGGACACCTCGTGCTTGGTTACAGCAATGTCAGTGTCCACCTGGCTGGGGAAAGCAGCAGGGGAGGTGTTCCAAGCACCCAGTTTTATCTTCAGGACCTCCTTCCCACTCTGCTCAGTGTAGGGGGACATCAATACTCTTGGCTTTAGGGTCCTTGCAGCTCACAGATGTACTGTGAGCTCTGTCACCTTCCCCAGGCTCCGTTTGCCTCTCGATTCCTGCGTGCCTTTGCTCCAACCTCCTTCCCTGGGCTCTTCTCACCGAGCTGGGGGCCTGGGGAGGGTGGCAGGAACAGTGTTTCCACACCCCAGGAGGAGCATTTCCACATCCCAGGAGGAGCATTTCCACATCCCAGGAAGAGCATTTCCACATCCCAGAGGAGCAGCCTCGGAGCTGAAGTCTCCAGGGTCTCAGCTGAGAAACAGCAGCAAGGTTGTCACTCCCCATCTTCAGGGACAGGAAATGGGCTGGAATCTCAGTCCCTGCTGTGCTCCTGCTGTCTCGAGGGGCGAGCAGGAACATCCAGTGGCTCCAGCCCTGGCAGAGCTGCCAGGGACCGGGTTGGGGCCTCTCTGTGCCACACAGGCAGGCTGGAGGGTCACAGCTGGGATTTTATTCCCCGCTCCTGATTTCCAGGCCCCATGGGGTGCCTGGCAGTGCTGCCCAGTGGCTCTGAGGTGAGGAGGGAGTGCAGCCTGTCCCTCATGTGGCTGTGCAGAGGGTGGTAGGGACAGAGAGGGGAAAAAGGTCTGCCAGCACTCTGCCTCCAGCCCCGGGAGGGCAATGCTCCTTCGGTTTTCCCACATGGAGCAGGGATGGAGAGGATACAGAGCACACACAGCCAGGCTGAGATTCCAGGTTTCACTGGTGACACAGAGCACAAACCAAGCTTTTTCCTGCTAATTCCCATTTCCCCCACTCTCCTCTCCCCACAAGGCACAGCTCAGCCATCCCTATGCTGTTCATGGATGTGCTGTGAGTTTTCCTCTCCCAGCGCAGGTGAATTGTCAGGGGCTTCCCACAGCTTTGCAGCCTGCAGTGGCCGGGCACCTCTGGGGACCAAGCTGGGAATGGGAAGGAAAAGATAATTTGGGTTCTTCTTGGCTCAGGAAACAGTCAAGACCGAGGTCTGTGGTGTACCCAGCTCCAATGTCAGCCCCATCATCTTTGCCTGAGTATTTCCAAGTCAGACCTGGGCTGTGACAGACGTGTCCTACCCCTGCCTGCTCTCTGCTACAATTATGCACCTAATTTCCAGAGACCATTTGGAGAGATTGGGCTTCCAGTTCCAGGTCTCTGCTGTTATTTGTTAAGTTAAGGAGAGGTCTGCTCTCCCAAATCTTTTCTCCATGCAGGCGTTTGTCATGGCAATCAAGCCACTTCTGAGCCATCTTTTCAATAGGTCTAATAGATGCAATAAAATGGAATAGGCTCCCTTCCCATTTCGTGTAGTTTTCAGGTCATTCTTTCTGGCTTCTTCTGAGGCTTTGTAATGTTCCAGGAGAAAGTGAGGAGCGCAGGAGTGGGCACTGACTGCCAGAGGTGGTTTCAGTAATTCTGTCATGAACAAAGCCACAGCCCAGCCCTGAGGCCTGGGACCTCAGCTCTGCACTCCGTGGTGGCTCTCCTGCCTCCCAGCACAGTCTGGGAGAGGGTTCAGGCTTTTTGCTCATTTCTTAGAGTATCTGCTATTCATCTTGAGGCAGGAGGGTCTGTTATTAATTTTTTTTTTAAGCCACTTTGAGTTTTATTTGCACCCCACTTAATTTGGGGGCCCACTGCTGCAAGGTGGTTGGGGAGCCCAAGAGCTTGGCCAGGGACAGGAGAGGCTTTGATGCTGCTGAGGATAAACTCGGTGACTTTTCAAATGGGAAGAAGGCAGGGAAAGGTTGGCTAATAATTGCCTTTGAGGTTTCTGGTGCAGCCCCAAACCTGGAGCAGGGCTGTGGGAAATGGGCCACGAGGGGTGACAAATGAGGGGACAAACCAGTTGGCTTCCCCACCCTCCTGGGTTTTTATTTTCTTCCTTGTCAGAGGCCTCACCATCTTGGCCCCAGCTTGGGCAGGAGGATCAGGGAAGCCCTCCAAACCAGCAGGGTGGCAGTTCTGGCTGTGCCAAGGGCATCCCACTGCCCTGGGATGAGTTTGCCAGCCCTGGGGCAGCTCTGGATCTGTGCCCTGCACGGGAGGAGCACTCCCTGCCTTTCTGCCATGTCCCCAAATCACCGAACCACAATCCCCCAAAACTCTGGGAACAGCTCCACCCCCTTTCCCTCCCCAGCTTGCCCATCCCGGAGCAGCTCATCCTGGAGGAGCGGCGAGCTGGGGAAGCTTTGCCAGCGCGCTCCCGGGAGCCCTGGGTCCGTGCAGGGAAGGCTGTGGCTCCCAATCGCGCTAAATTGCTATCGACTGGTGTTCCGTGCGCTCGGCAGAGCCCGCGCTCCGCGGCTCCGGCGGGGCCGCGCTCTCCCGCCAGGCCTAACTTGGGAAGCCAGCTGTGCCGGGCCGCTTTCCCTGCTCCTCGCCATCGATCAAGGAATTAAACTGACAGATGGGGAATTTCGCGCGGCGCCGCCAGGGGAGGGAAGGGCTGGTGGGGTTTTTTTATTTTTTCGTAGGGAGGATGGGGAGGGTGAGTGAGGGAGAAGTGAGGGGCTGTGGGTGGGTGGAAAGCAGCCCCACTGGGGCTCATCCTTGGTTATTTACAGTTGTTGCCGAAAGCGGGGCTTTGCCAGGGAAGGCACAGTCCTGATCCTCCTGGCGGGGTGGGAAAGGCTTCCCTGTTGCTGTCACCTTTCCCAGTTTGCCATCTCCACACCTTTCCCAGTTTGTTCCCATCTCCACCACCTTTCCCAGTTTGCCCATCTCAATCACTTTTCCCACCTTGCTCCCATCTCCACACCTTTCCCAGTTTGTTCCTGACTCCATCACCTTTCCCACTTTGCCCCATCTCCACACCTTTCCCAGTTTGCCCATCTCCACACCTTTCCCAGTTTGTTCATATCTCCACACCTTTCCCAGTTTGCCCATCTCTGTCACCTTTCCCACTTTGCTCCGTCTCCACCACCTTTCCCAGTTTGTTCCCATTTCCACCACCTTTCCCAGTTTGTTCCATCTCCATCACCTTTCCCACTTTGCTCCTTTCCCACTTTGCTCCATCTCCGTCACCTTTCCCACTTTGCTCCTTTCCCAGTTTGTTCCCATCTCCATCACCTTTCCCAGTTGGCTCCCAGTCCCCACCACCTCTGTCAGATCACTCCTCCCCACCTTTCCCCTTCCCTCACCTCCCAGCCACTGAGCTCCCTTTTTCCTCCTTTCTCCCTTCCTATTTTTTTTTTTAATTTTATTTTTTTTCCGAGAGCATCTGTAACTAATGCAAACCCATGCCGGAGCCGGGGAGTAAAACCCTGCAGGATTAGCGTGGCATCCACAGCCCTGCCACGTTCTAATCCCGTGGTAATCCCCCTCCCGGCCCACCCCCACCGGCTTTGCCATTGTTTAAGGGAAGCAAATGGGATCGTTAGCGGGGAAACCTTAACCAGCTTGGAGCAGCACGACGGAAGGAAGTCGAACCAATTGGCTTCCCCACCCTCCTGGGTTTTTATTTTCCTCCTTGTTTGACAGGAGGGGGATGCAGTGGGGGGATTGTCCCTGCCTGTGCCATGGCAGGTCCCCTTCTGTACCCAGCATCCCATATCCATATCCCATATCCATATCCCATATCCATATCCCCTATCCATATCCCATATCCAGCAAAATGGGAGGTGGAAAGTGTCACAGTATCATCAAAGCAAGAATCCTTTGTTTAAATCTTCCTTTTTAATACATATTTTTGAGTAACTTCAGCTAGTTTCTTAATATTAGGGTTTTTTTCCTCCCAAAAAGAAGAAAGTAACTTAAGTGGACCTGGACAGAGTAGATTCATTTCTATTTTTCTGCACTGCTTATCAGTAACCCAATGTCCCTTTCAATCAGTTTGGTGGAATAGAGAGAGAGGCTGTGAGATTTCACTGTGCCCCCAGTCACCAAAATATCTCCTACCAGCATTTTCTTACACATCTTTACATGTTGTGGTACAGTCAGGACTAAGAGGTCTTTTGGTTCCATACCTCAAGGCTTTCTGGAGTCTCTGGATGATACCCATATCCCTCTGCTGTGCAGCCTCAGCTCCTTGTGGGATCTCCCTGTGGGATCCTTGTGGGATTACCTGCTTGGGAAGGGGTGGCAGGCACAGGACACACTTCCTGCAGTGGATTTGGGAGGTGAGGCTGTGTTTGATGCCATTCCAAAGCAGGAGAGCAGAGTGAGGAGAGGGAGAGCTGCTGAGCTCCCGCCAGGGTGGGTTATCCCTTGTGCCTCGGGGTGACTGAACTGGGAAGAGTTCGGGGTGGCACCTGGGGCACCCTCGGCTCCCCCGAGCTCAGTGGGGTGAGTGCTGCCAGGGGAATGGGGTCCACCAGCACCCTCAGCCCCCTGCCCATCCCCACAGCCCCCAGGGGAAAGGGAGGCAGGTTCTGGCTCTCTGTCAAGGAATTAATTGAAAAATAAAATCATTAGATGGGAACTCCAGAAATGCAAAATTGTTGGGAGTTGGGGGGAGGCGGAGGGGGGGGATGTGAGCTTTTGTCAGGTTAATTTCTCCTGTATTGATGTTTTGTGACATTTACTTGTTGTTTATCTCCCGCAGCAGCTGTAATACTAAAAGAAAATGCACAGCTTGTTCCATTTATTTATTTTACACCTTTTCTTTAGTCCTATGGTATGTTTGTTTGTTTGAGAAACCCAGCGAGGCTTTTGATGTCTGAAAGCAGGATTTAAACAGCTGTTCTCCATGTGCTGCTGGGGAGCCGGGGGGAGCGGGGGCTGTGCCATGGCACAGAGGGGGGTGGCAGCCTCGGAGCAGGGCCCAAATGGCTTTGTCACCTCGGTGCTGCACGGTTGGGGTGCTCCCCTGGGGTTTCCCACTCTCCTGCATCCCTTGGGAAGGATGTGGGGATGGTGCTGTGTCCCATGGGGAGTCCCAGGGCAGAGCTGTGGTGTGAGGCAGGAGGAGCAGAGCAGGGACATCACCCCACAGAGGTGAGGGTGTGAAATAGGGCGATCTCAGCCAGGATGTCGGTGGGGCACTGTCCTGCCAGAGCCTGGGTGAGCCCCTGGTTGGCCTTGCAGCCACTTTTCCACAGGGAAATGGGGAATTCTGCTGTGGATTGGGGTTGGCAGGAAGGCTTGGCATCCCCAGCACCTGTTTGGTGCTGTTTGCTCCAGCAAAGCATGGGTGGGAGCTGTTGAAATCCCAGCTCCTGCCAGGACCTTGGGGGAGGAGGAGCAGATGATCCTAGAGGATCTTCCCTGGAAGGGTATCCTGCTGCCCTCAGCCCCTCCCAGGTGCTTGTGTGTGGGTCCAGATTGTAACTTTTGCTTTTCTTCTCCCACCCGGGCCTGCTCAGACACCCTGAAGAAGAAAAAGCGATCAGAGGTTTTGAATGAAATCATGGAGCACCTGGAAGAGGAGGAGGACAACAAAGATGAGGACATGTGACAGCTGCCTGGTGTGTGCTGAGGTGGGTGCCGGGGCTGTGGGGTGGGCACAGCTGGCCCTAAAGGCCACAATGTCCCCGTGGCTGCAGGGTGGGCAGTGCCAGGGGCAGAGAAGGTGCAATTCCAAAGGCCCAGCAGCCTCCAGGCAGGGATCCCAGCCTTGGGCTCTGCTCCGTGTCACCCCACAGGCTCAGGGCAGTGCTCCCGGGGTCACAGCCTTGGCCTCTGCTCCCTGTCACCCCCCAGGCTCAGGGCTGTGCTCCCAGGGGTCACAGCCTGGCTCTGGGCTCGGTCTGGGCCCCGTGTGGAAGTGAGTGTGTTCTGGGAGCTCCCCTGGCTGTTTGCAGCCCCCAGGGCAGGGCAGCAGGAGGGAATCGCCATCAGGGTGTGAATTGTCCCTCCCCGGGGCTGGCAGACGACAGAAGGGCTACCAAAAAAACAGAGTGCCTTTCTGGACACCACCCTGCAGCTGCCACCGTGTCAGAGAGTCTGGAAAACGCTCTTCCCTGCCAGCACCAAAACCCCACAGCTCCTGTCCCTCCAAAGGCACTGCACACCCCGAGGGCTGTGGGTCCTGGCTGGCCTCACTCCCTGGTGTGCCGTGGAGCAGATCCCGAGGCTGGAGAGTGCCAGGGCTGTCCCCTTGGAGCAGCTGTGATTTGGGGATGCTGGATGTGCTGTTCACACCCACCAGGGTGGAGCTGGGCAGGGCTGGAGGAGCACAGGAGGGACAGGACCCTGCTCAGAGCCCAGCCCTGTGCCCACAGACCTGTGCTATCCCCAAAATTCCCAAAACCAGGCTCAGCACTGGTGGCTCTGAGGCTCCCCAGCCCTCGCAGCAGCCCCAGGAGGAGGCTGGGCTCCTGCTCAGGGACCAGAAGAGTGACACCCCATGCTCCTCCCCAAACTGTGCTGCAGCCCCAGAGCTCTGCTGCTGCCCCGAGAGGCTTCCCAGACCCTGCCCCAGCCATTCCCACTGGGATCTGGGGGGACAGCCCAAAATTCAGGGGTACCCCTTTGGGATGTTCAGAGCTGTGGTGTCAAACCCTCATCCTGACCAGCAGCAGGGGGAAACTGAGGCAGAGGTGTGGGAGCAGCTCCCAGAGGGGGTGCCAGTGTCACCTGAAGGGGTGACAAGCTTAATTCCCTTTGTTTTCTTGGCGTTGAGGAGTGCCATTCCTGCCCCTGCTTCCTCCTCCACCCACTCAGCACCGGGGGGGCACTGCAGGGAACCTTCAGTTCAGCTCCAGTCTGGCAGGGATGTGTGAGCAGCCTGGCTGGGAAGGACCAGCCCTGTCCAGCCCAGGGGACAGAGCAGCCAGGCAGGGCCCCCTCCAGGCACCATTTCAGCAAAGCTCTGCAGCCTTGCACCTTGGGCTTGGATTTTCCCGTGGGGTTTTTTTCCCTGTTTTTTTTTTTTTTTTTAATTATTATTTTTCCCCCCTCTCTTTCCCTTCATTGTCTTTTGTGGCAGGGCAGGTTTCTTGCTGAGTGTCTCTGAGGTCTGCAGCGGCGACGAAAAGGATTAGCACAAGCAGAGCATGTAGGCTTTAGAGAACAGAGCAGAGTTTGGTTTCAACATCTAATTCAATTTGTTCTGCCGAGATTGAAATATGAAATGGTTGCCAGTCAAACGTTCAAAGGGGGAGGAGGGAGGAAAGAAGAGAGGGAGCCTTCTCAAATTTAAATTTTAATGAAAATTAATTTAACCCTTTGATATGTTTTAAAACATGTTATTTCCCAGGCTGGAAAACATCCATGAGGGTTTTTTTTTTTTCTCCCCTATACCTTCAAACATAATGAAGATTTTCTTTTCCCCTTAATGATACTTATCTTGTGGAGCAGTTTGACATTGGTTAATTTTTTCAGGCAATTTGGTATCAAGGAAATCTGTTTGATGTGAGCAGGGGGGGAGCTGTGTATGTGTATACAGATACATATGTGCCTGGACATTAATTATGGAAGTGCTGATCACAGCTCTGGAGAACAGTTGGAGTTAATTCTGCTCCACTTCTTGGTTACGTACTGAGAATCCCACGCCTTGCACCCCAAAATTACAGAGGGAATTTTCTGACAACGAGCACACACCTGCTAATTACCCTGAAGTAAATGATCTCTTCAGCAGATCTGCAGAAATTCAGCACTCCCCACTGCCTGTTTAGGCTTTTTCCCCCCGAAATGAAACAATCCTAATGATAAAATAATGCAAACTCTAACCTGTCCGTGTAGCTAAAGCTGGGAACAGCCTCCCGCTGGTGCTTCCCCTCAGCAGTGCTGCTCCAGTGCTCTTGTTTGCTTTGGGAGGGGGAATAGGTAATTTTCTGTTGTTCAGGAAGGTTTTGTCTGCACCAAATGATGGTTGGAGCTGGGCTGGGATGAGCTGTAGCCCTGCTCCCCTCGTTTTGCTGGCTCTGGACACCCCAGGGTCAGTGTCACTGCCACCCCTCAGCTGTCCCGTGCTCCCAGGGCAGAGCTGGGCACGTGGAGGCTGTGGTGCCCATCTGGGTGTCCCTTTTGGGGTGGCAGTGCTGTCCCCAGGCTGTGCTGGTGGCAGAGAGGATGAGCAGCTCCAAGCCTGAGGCATTTCTCAGCCCTTGCCCTGCAGATCAGAGCTGGGGGTGCCACCCCAGCTGGGCTCGGGGGGTCTCTGGGCTGTGCTCAGCTCCTGCTGGCCCCATGAGAGCGCTGGAACCAGGGCTTTACACCAGTTCTGGCTGCTGGGGACACTGCAGGGTCCCTGAGGGTCTGCAGAGCCCAGGCTGGAGCCCACAGTCACTGGGTTTGTGTCAGGCTGTGACAGCTTCATCCAGGGCGAGACCCCGGCCGAGAGCAGGAGCTGCTGCAGCTGCTCCCCAGGCACGCTCCAGATCCCCCTCCCCAGGGCCGCCTGCAATTGGATTAGGATATTATTCAAATGCAGCTTTTTGGCTGAATGGGAGGGTTAAGGGTTTTAGTGGAGAAGCAGCTCTCCCTCATTGCTGCCTGTTGCCAGAGGCCTGTGTGGGCTCTGATCTCCTTACGGGGATGGAGGCAAATCCAGGGTTTGCTGGGCACTGCCAGCCCTCTGCTGTGCCACAGTGCCCTTGGATGGCCCAGAGTGAGCCAATCCCTTGGGAAAACTCCTGACCAGGACCTGGATTCCTCCCTGTCCCAAGGGAGGGGCAGGAGAGCTGGCAGGGACAAGTGGCTTCTCTCCATCAGCACTGCACAAATCCTGCCTTCAGTTCAGGAATTCCAGCTCCTCTCATCCCTTTAGTCCCATCCTCCTCCCGGGGTGCCCCATGGAGTGAGGTCTGGGAAGCACTGGAGGGCCGAGCACACGAACACCACTGACCCCCCTTGGCAGGGCTGCAGGGAATGCCACATCCCCTGGGTCCTCCTGCTGCTGGTTCCAGGAGCCCTGGGGGCTCCACAGGGAGCTGCAGCTGGGCCATCAGGAAGGATTTGCAAATGCAGGCTAGGAGAGTTGGCTTTGGGTGCTGGCTGGAGATTCAGGGAGCTTCTCCTCAATCCCAGAATCCTGGAAAAAGGGACCAATCTTCCAACACATCTGGGTCACACCACGGCCAGCATTCAGCACTGTGGGTTTAGATTTCCTGGGATTCGCAGAAGCTGGCAGAGGAAGCAGGCAGATGGACCCAAGATGGTGAAAAGAGGAACTTTATTTACAGAAACTTCATTATATATCCATTAATATTCTAGCAACTATTGGTCAGCAGGGAATCCACCTCCTAAAACCATTGGTCACAGCTATACAACACCTAGTACCAAACACAGAGATTTGGAAGTACAAAAATGCAGCTTATCTCTATTCTCCCTGAGAAAGAACAGAAAGATTTCTAAAACAGTGCAACTACACAGCACCATCACTTTCCAGTTCCCGCCACCACATTCCAGCTTGCACCAGCACCTTCCTCAGCAGGAAATCCAGCAGGAGGATGAGGCAGGGTGCAGTTTTCCTGGCTGAGGCACTCAGCCTCCTGTTTTCCCTAAATATATGCATTGGAGAGGAAGAGAAATGCATGGCCGGGCTCGAGATCTCAGCCTTCGCCAGCCATGAATAATAATCAGGCTCAGTAATTCACAGTAAATAGGGATCCAAATTGGCTAATCAGGGAGGCTTTCACCCCAAACTGGAGCTGGGAAGGGAGGCAGAACACAGCAGGCGTTGGCTGAGGGTGTGCAGGGTGTGATCTGAATCGGTGACAGGGACAGGGACAGGGAGAGCAGCACCAGGGAAGGAGCCTGGAGAGGGGACAGGGTCTCACCTCCCCTGGGACCTGCAGGAGCACATTCCAGGCTGTAATTAGCGCCGTGGAATTGGGTTTGTGTCTCTCTTCAGCCCCAGGACCGTGGTGGGCTGATGGGGGTGAGTGTGCAGCGGGATGGGGTACAGAGACAGTGTCACCGTGTCCCCACAGGGGACATCATCCCGGCTCAGCAAAGCTGCTGGGACACAGCAGGAGAGTAAAAAGGGGTGTGGTGTGTGCCAGGAGAGGTGATCTGGGTGGAAAAAGGCATTTCTTGGTGTTCACTCAGGTAAAATTGGGCATTTTCTGGTTGATTTTCTCCTGCAGGAGCGAGGGGGTAGTGGTAGGAGCTGCGTTCAGGTGCTCTGGGGTGGGCTGGGGGTCTCCATCTGCCACGGAGGGAACGTCCCATGGACACCCCTGGGAGCAGGAATGGCTCCCAAGTGCCCAGCAGGGACAGAGCACGGACAGGCAGAGCCCTTCCCTGCTGCTGCCCAAAAAACCTCCTCCAGCAGCGTCTGAAGGCACTGCTGGATCAAGGGAAGATCAAGAAAACCAGGGAAAGCCCCTCTGCAGATCTCACCCCATGATTTGGGCTGTTTGAACACGGGGAGGAGGAGCTGGAGGAAGGCTGTCCCTCGGAGCTGTCCTGCAGCTGCTAAATGACTTTGGAAATTGAGGAGAGCAGGATGAGCCCGGGGCTGGGAGTGTCCTGCTGGGTCTGAACTAACCTGGGCTTTTCAACAGAGCCCAGACAGGCAGGGACAGCCCCTGGGGTGGCTCTGGTGGCTCCAAAGCCTCCGTGCCACCGATGGGGAGGCAGGGAGAGGCAGATCGCAGGCAGGAGCTGCTGGAATTCCATTTTCAGCTAATTCAGCCCTGGGAAACAGCAGGGTGGGCTGTCCCAGGAGCAATCCCAGCCACGGGGCAGAGCCAGGACAGGGCTGCAGGGGCATCACCCAGAGGGGTCACAGCCAGGAGAACCAGGACAGGGACAGGGACATCACCCCAGGCAGGGCAAAGCAGAGATCGGGGCTGGAAAACAGAACCTGGGAAGTTTCCTGGAATTTCTTATATTTTTAATTTTAAAAATGAGGAAGCGAATGACCCCACTGTGGTTTCAGCTGAGGCTCTGCAGGCCTGGCTGGCAGCAGGAGGGGCCCACGGCAGGCAGGAGCTTGGACTTCGTTAGGATTCAGCCGTTGGAGCTCTCCTTTCTCTCTGATGGCTGAGTGTGATTGACACTTACAAATTACCCAGCCAAAAGTGTCGAGTCTTTGACCCCTGAGTAACATCTTTGGCAAGCCTGAGATTTGCCAGCATTTTGTCATCTAATTACTACAAATCCCTTGAAAATTCACTGGCTGGTGAATTTTTAATGCGGGCCGATTTCAATGTGATGCATGGCCCAGATGGGCACGCGCGGGCTCCTTCCCTCTCCCCCCGCCCTTCCCTGCTGCCTTCTCCTCCTTCCTCTGCCCTCCTTCCCTCCCCATCCCATTTCTGACCTCCTCCTGTCTCTCTGCAGCTGGATCCATGGAAGTGCCCCAGGATCTCATCCCTTCCGAGGTTCTCTGTCCCACTGGTGTCCCCCCAGCCTGGCTCGTGTCCCCCTCGCTGTCTTGCTGGGGGAGCTGCTGCATGGAATTCATTTTTTTTCCCATTTTTTCAGGTCTCTGGCTGATGGATGGAGCAGGAGAGGCTCCATGAGGAGCCAGCACACTTGTTGCCAGCACAGTCCTGTGAACCTGAGGGCTGATTTATGCCCTGTGTCCAGCTTCTGGAATTCCCAGCCTTTAAATTCAGAGGGGAAGGAAAATCCTTGTCTGCTGGCAGCTAAGGGATGTGATTCCCTTCATCCCAGCCCAACCTGGGGGAAGAGGAACCCACAGCAATGGACACATCCTGCTGACCCCAGGGACAGAACCTGCTCTTAACGTCTGAATTAAATAATTCCTGTACATTAAAAACCACATCCTGTACATTAAAAACCCTATTTTAAGTTTGCCACACCCGGGTTTCATTCGGGTTTGTTTCTGCTCCACAGCCAGGTAGTTTTTTGGGGCCGATAGGGAGATAAGAGCATTTCAGGAGGGAGGCCTGGGGTTTGCTTTGTGCCTGTGTCATTCCTGTCCCCGCTCCCAGGCAGTCGCCTCCCGTCTCTCCCTTCCCAGCTTTCAAAGGGAAAGAGGCTTTGCTTTTCAACCAGGGTACTGCTTTACATATGTAGGCAGCTGATAAAGTATTTTCACTTCGCCCCTTTCCCCTCTGGGAATCGCTGTCTTACGGCAAAACTGTTTTGTCTGACAAGGGCTGCAACAGATTACACGTGTTGGCTGCAAACACGGGGCCTTTTTTTACCCCCTTCCCCCCCCCTTTTTTATTTCTTTTTTAAAAAAATAAATCTCTATCTCTGCAGTGCCACGGGGAGCTCTGCCTTTTGCCTCGAGCCCCCGGGAGCAGCCCCGTGCTGGGATCTGCTGGTGGCCTCGGATCTCACGGGTGGTGCCTCTGGCCAGGCTGGGTTTCTCCCCGGGGTTAATTTGAGGCTGAATCTGTGGAAATGACACTGATTCTGGTGGGACTGAGCACTTCAGCTGTGCTGGCTCCGGGTTTGGGCTGGGAGATTTTGGGAGCCCTCAGCAGCCACAGCATCCCTGGGGGTCAGTGGGACTTGGACAAAGCTCTGAGTGTCACACTGACAGCTTGACAGTTCCCTGCTGTCACCCCAGCGCCTCAGGGACACCCAGGACACCTCTCTCCAGCCCATGGGCCATGGATTTCTCCCATTTCTAACTGGGAAAGCTTTGGGCCCTGCTTTCCAGATTGGCATTAAAAATTTCAGCCCCTCAGCTGTCTCCAGCAGGAGATGAGCAGAGCTGAGAAACCTCCGCCCGGGTTTGTCCCCAGGCTCCATCTCCTGAGCTTCCCCATCCCAAAAATGTCCCTTGTCCTCCTCCCAGCAGCACTGGCACAGAGGGGAGGGCTGGGAGAAGGTGGGTTTAAGCCCCAAGGATGAAGGGAACACGGAATTGTGGATGTTTCACTGCACCTGAGGGCTCAGATCTGCCCAGGTTTCAGGGAGAAAAACGAGGACACTGCGGTGCCTTGGAATGGGCACCCAAAATTCTGGGGGCTTTGGAGGAGAGGAGCCTTGGGAGGGGCAGCTCATCCCTGACTCCCCCAAGGCAGCGCCTCGGGTGCTCTAAAGGGGAAATAAAAGATATTCAGTGAGGGGTTTGAAGGATTAGGGCCTGGAGTCACTGCAGGGTGCCTGGAAAGGTCTGGCAGTGCCAGCAGCTCTCCTGAGCCACCTCTGATGGACACCTGGACACTGATGGACCCTGATGGACACCTGGACCCTGATGGACACCTGGACACTGATGGACACCTGCCTGCTCCCAGAGACCCCTGGGGACCCCAGCACTGAGCAGATTTTCGGCACATCCCTGAGCTGTGTCACCATGGAGGATGCTCAGACCCAGGGAGAAGCTGTGGTTGCTCCCACCAGATCCACCCATCCTGAGGGGATTTCTGTGGGATTTCTGGGGAGAAGGTCCCTCAGCAGCACAGTCTGGCTCTGGGCACCTAGTGATGGGCATTTTCCTGCCCAAGGACACCCAGAAATGCCGTGAAGCCTGACCTGCTTATTCCCAAATCAGTGCTTTCCTTCCCCCCCCCCCCCATTTTCACATCCTCACTCCTGAAATCCCATGGAAACACCAGGGCTGAGCCCAGGAATCCTTTTCTTGCCCCAGGCTGTTTGTGGGGATAATGAACTGCATCCTCTCCTGCAGCTCTGGTCTATCCCATGGTCCTTTTCCCACCTTTTCCTGATGATTCCTGACCTTCAGCCTCCCATGTCTTCACCTCACCTCTGTTTCTCACAGAGCTGAGCCTGGCAGTGCTCCTGGCAGCAAGGGGGACACAGTGGGGTCACCCCATGGGTCACTGCCTGCTGGTGGGGTGACCCTGCTGGTCTGGGCAGGGCCACCCACACCCCAACACCTCCCCAGGCTGTTCCCAGCTCTGGGAACATCCCAATGTCCCTGGCACTCCACGAGCCCCTGCTCCAGTCGTGCCTGGTTGAGGACAGAGTAATTAGTGCCGCCAGTGCCCAAATGCCAGCGAATAGCAGAGTTCTTCAGAGCTGCTTTTACTCCAGGTTTGCTCCCAGAGCCTGTGTGTGTGTGTGCTGAAATTGGGGGGGGTGAGTTCAGCCCCAAAGCACTGGGACAAGTCCCTTCCCCTCAGTTTTTCCCTGCTCCTGCCTCCGTTCCCCTTCATCACCTCTGTAAGGGGCCCACCATGGGGAAAGCACAGAGCTGTGGGGTGGGATGGGATGGGATCCATGGGATGGGATCCATGGGATCCATGGGATGGGATCCATGGGATGGGATGGGATGGGATCCATGGGATGGGATGGGATGGGATGGGATGGGATGGGATGGGATGGGATGGGATGGGATGGGATGGGATGGGATGGGATGGGATGGGATGGGATGGGATGGGATGGGATGGGGTGCCAGATCCTGCCCCGGGGGGTTCAAGGGATCCCCAGAATCCCTGGTTCCACCAGCTGGGATGGACCAGGGCAGCTCAGCAGCTGGGAAAACCTGCTCCCATTCAGAGCTTAACATCAGGCGAGCTGGAGCGAGCTGTGGGTGTCCACCCAAGTGCTCCCACGCTCCCAGAGCTGTGTGCCCGAGGCTGTGGGCAGCCAAAAACCTGAGATTTTGGGGGGCACAGGCAGGAGGAGGGTCCTGCTGCAGCCTGCTTCCCATCCCTGCACCAAGCAGGAGAGGGAGAGAGCGGGAGGGAAAGGATGTGTCAAATCAATCATATTTAAACAAAAGCCTCTTCGGCCCAAGGGCCCTTTTAAAAGCTGCTTATTTAATTAAAAGTCCCATTTTCCATATTTATGGCCCTTATTCAGTTAAATATTAACCGCCTGGGCCAGAGCTGGTTTATTCTTTGGGAAGAGGCAGAGTTGGGAGGTTCATTAGGGGTTTATCAGGCAGATGGATGGATGGAGGGGTGGAGGGAGCTGGGACAGCACACACGGTGCCTGGGGACTGTGGGGTGACACCAGCACTGCCCTGCCGCCTTCCTGCAGGACACAGGGCTAAAAACGGGGAAAACCAAACTGGGGTGTTGGGATGGGCTGGGAGACGAGCAGGGACAGCTCCTGGAGGGAACAGCCTGGAACACACACCAAGCACAGTTTATCCACCCAGCTCCCTAAGCTGCGGCAGAAAAATCACAGAAACACCTCAGTTTTTCCTTGGGGTCACAATACCATCGCTGGCTCCTGGCCAAACCCTTCCCAGGACAATTTCCCCCGGGATATTATTCCCAGTGGTGTGTGAGAAGCACGGCTGAGCCAGACCTGGGGAACCTGGAGTTTGTGTTTGGGATGGAAGGGACCCTAAAGAGCAGGCAGCCCCACCCTGCCTGCCGCGGGCAGGGACACCTTCCACTGACAGGGGACGCCTTTCTCCACGGGAAAACCACGGAGCAGAGGAGCTCCAGAAGGTGTCCATGGGGTGGATCCCTCACGGCCGTGGATCAGAGGGGAGGAAGCCCTGGCAGGAGGAGCTGCAGTCCCCTCCGGGCAGGACCTGCTCTGGATGCGCTGCGAGATCCTGTGACGGCTGCAGGAGAGCGGAGCTCACCCGGACTGACAAATCTCGCTCCGAGCTCCATCCATCCCCTTCTCCCCTTCATTTTTTGGGAGCCCCGCGCGGCTGTGCTCCATGGGTGGCGGGGAGCGCAGGGCTCAACGCAAACCCAGTTTTCCATCCCGAATAAGAGGACACGGAGCAGGCAGCAGAGCCCTGCCTCGGGAGGGTGGTGCTGGCCGGGCAGGGAATGAAACGGAGCCGGTGATTTCCTCCGGGGAGCGGGGCAGGGAGGAGGGTGGGGGTGGTGGCAGGAGAGGGAGAGACACCGGGTTATCAGAGAAGTGTGAAGACAATAATGCAATCTGACATTTCTGAAATGAGACCCCCCGGTTGCCCTGGCAACGGCTCACGTGGGACCAGCTCCCGGGAGACGGCTCCGAGATGTGCTATAAATGATGTTTGATTAGAATTTAAATCATTTAGGCGGAGAGAAGATAGGCCTTTTGTCAGCGCGGGGACCCGCGGGGGTCACCCACCCGGCAGCTGCCGGCGCGGGGACCCGGCCGAGGGACACCCCGGGATGGATCCTGCCCCTGCCGGGCGCGGATGCTTCCAGCCGGGAGCGGAGAGAGCTCTGGCCGCAGGGAGAGCGGCACGGGAGGGAAACGGTGCCTCCGAGCCCTGGGAACGCACCTGGAGCTGGGATCTCGGCCGTGTCACCTGGGCTTTGCTTTGCTCCCAGCTGGGGCAAAGCCACCAGAGCTCTGCCGTGGCTTCCACCAGCGGAGAGCTTTGGCGTTTCCAGGGCTCTGATTGAGATAAGGACACTTCAGAGTCCATCCTGCCTCCCTGGAAGTTTCCTTCAGGAGCAGGGAATGCAGCCTGGGGTCACCTCCCAGGGCAGTGCCCTTCCCCAGGTTTTCCCCACCACCTCCAGACCACGGCCTGGGAAATTCTCCGGCATCCAGAGCTGCCTGGGGGCAGGAATTCTGCTGGACAATCACCCCTGAACATTCCTGGTGCTTTACATCTCACAGTGAAGCCCTTTTTTGCCGTACAGAGCCTTCCTCGGGATGAAATACATTCCCGTGGCTCCGGGGGCTTGGAGGACTTCCCTCCCGGAGCGGTGGAGCCAGAGCTGGGGTCAGCCCCGTGGTTTATGTTCCTGTCATGCCCAAAGCTCCAGGGTTATGGGTTGAGGGCTCCAGGGGATGGAATCCTCATCTCAGGGCCGAGGGCTCTGCGTGGCTGCAGCACAAAGGGGTTGGGGTCACTCTGTTCTGATGGGGACACCACCCCAGCCAGCCCAGGTGTTGTCACCCAGTTCAGGTAGAAGATGACTTAAAGGCATCTGGACCTTCTTCTGAGTGCTGGCACCATCAGAGCCAGGGGGCCACTCTGTTTTGGGGAGCTGGAGGAGCTGTTTATTTGCTTTAATATGCACAAACCTGAGCCCTGGGCTGAGATGGAGTGAGGAAAAGAGGTGCTCGATTTCCCAGCTGGTGGGAGGACAGTGTTAGGAGCAAACCAACAACTGGACACAGGCTCTTTTCCTGGAAAATTTTAAAATTCCTTGCTCTTTAATGCTGTGGTTTAGATCCAGTGAATCTTTAGAGCTTGGTTTCAACTCCCCGAAAATGCCATCTGATCATGAAATTAGAGCTAAACTAATAAGTCTCAACAAATATTAACCTAATGAATTTAGTTTCTCTCTGTTTGTGGACCAGCAAAGAGGGGAATTGCAATGTTCTCATATGTATTAATTATTTGAATGTATTCAGCAAACCTTTCCTGAGTGCTTTGGCCGTGAATATTCGGAGTTTGGTTTCATGGCTGTGACCACCCTGTACCTTCAACCACAGCTGCCTGTGGGTTCGGGGGAAGAATTCCACCGAGGGGAGCCTGGGTCTTAAAACCATGGAATGGTTTGGGTTGGGAGGGACCTCGAAGCTCATCCCATTCCAGCCCCTGCCGTGGCCAGGGACACCTTCTCCTATCCCAGGGTGCTCCAAACCCCATCCAGCCCGGCCTTGTCTTGCAAGCTCTGAGCTCTGCTCTAGAATTCCACACTTCTGGGGGTCTGTCCCCTCAGATGGACCCTCTGAATGTCTGTAGGGTGAACTGGGTAGGAGGAGGAGTGATGCAGGTTCTGGATGTGCAGGCAGTTTGGGGCAAGGGATGCACAGGGCTGGGCTTGGGGCCGAAGAAGCTTCTGGACACCTCGGGGTGGCTGTGGGGGTTTAGGGCTGGGTTTTCCCTCTCCAGCCCATCCTTCGGGATTTGGGCACCCCTGGCTGGGGAGAGGGGCTGGTGGAGCTCTGCAGGGGAGTGAGGTGAGGGCAGCAGGGGCTGTGCAGGGCCAGCGCAGGCCCCACTGCAGTGACACCTCACTAATTGGCACAGGCAGGAATGGGCTTGCCGTGCGCTGGGAGGTGTCCTGCAGCTCTGCAGGGACAAAACATGTCACTGCTGGGTGGAGCAGGAGGAAAAAGGAGCTGGGTTTGTCTCAGATCAGGAGGGAATTAAACACAATCTCCAACAGATCCACCTCCAAGCTTTGAGCCACTTCACAGAAATGCAGAAGTGCTTTTTGGGGATTTTTTTTTTTTTTTTTTTTTTTTTTTTTTTTTTTTTTTTTTTTGTGGTGGCTGTTCTCTAGCAGCACTTTGCTTTTGGGGCTTACCCTGCACACAGGGGCCCTGGGGACACTTCCCTGGGTGCCACCTGCATCCTCCTGGATGCTCATCCCTGGCAGAGCATGAAGGAGCTGAAGTGGCCCAAGGCAATAAAGAGTGATCCAGAACGGACATAAAACTGAATATATGGCTGTGTCTGATTAAAGACAAATTATTTTTGGCAAATATTAATGTTCCAGCAGGAGTGGCACAGGAGCCACTCCAGCACTCCTGGGAACTTCTCTTTATTTCCTTTCAGCTCTCCAGTTTGATATTTGAAATACCCACCCAGGAAAGGCACCTCGGGCTGGGGACAAGGACAGGGGGACAGCCCTTGTCACCTACCTGGCATCGACTGCTCCTTTTTCCCTGCCTAAAAGTGTGGGGGGAAGCTGTGTTTGCACCTCAGCTGAGTTCTGCAGCACCTGGCTGGCCATGGAGAGACACTGGGAAGGCAGAACTGCCACTGGGAAATAATAATAATAATAATAATAATAATAATAATAATAATAATAATAATAATAATAACAACAACAACAACAATAACCTTTATAATGTATTATTTATTATTTATTCTATTAATATTATATATTATGTTATATGCATGTTATATATTATATATTCTTTATTATCATATAATATATATAATGTATAGAATATATATTACATAATATATATTATTTTAAAAGACACGAATTTTCTATAATATAATTCATTATATATTTTATATACTATACATAATATAATATAATATAATATAATACAATATATAATTTCCATAATATTATTTATAATATAATTTTTATACAACATAATTTCCCCACAGGGAAAATACCTTTGCAGGGAGCTGGGAAGGTCAGTGCCTTTGTTTGTATGACAAACCTCCCGGCAATGGAAAAGGGAGTTTCTGGGTGGGGTGGCCTGAGGAAAACCTGATCCTTGGGCAGGGTCACAGGAGGCTGAGGGTGGCAATGGTACTTTGGCTTTCCTGACATCACTGCAGAAAAATCTGGAGGGGAACTGTTTGTAAGGGCTTGGAGTGACAGGACAAGGGGAATGGCCTGACACTGCCAGAGGGCAGGGCTAGATGGGATATTGGGAAGGAATTGTTCCCTGGGAGGGTGTGAGGCTCTGGCACAGGTGCCCAGAGAAGCTGTGGCTGCCCCTGGATCCCTGGCAGTGTCCAAGGCCAGGCTGGACAGGGCTTGGAGCAGCCTGGGACAGTGGGAGGTGCCCCGTGGCAGGGGGATGGACTGGGATGAGCTTGAAAATCCCTTCCAGCACAAACCATCCCATGATTGCTGAGCCCCAAACCTGCAAATCCCCCGTGCCTCACCTCCGGGTGCTCATTTCCCAGAGCAAACCTGCACTTAACCCTTCCTGGGCCCCAGCCGCCAGGGAGTGCACCTCCTGAACTCGCCTGATTTGGGGTTTTTTTATATTTTCTTTATCCTTAGACATTTGCCGCTTCCCCTCCTGCTAAAGGAGGCATCTTCCATCACCAAAACTTCTCCAGGGCAGAGGCAAATGGCACCGATAGCTCTGCAGCCTGTCAGAAGCGCCGGGAGTGGGGACAGGGGGACAGCGGGACACCGGGACACCGGGACAGCGGGACACCGGGACAGAGGGACAGCGGGACACCGGGACACCGGGACAGCGGGACACCGGGACACCGGGACACCGGGACACCGGGACAGCGGGACAGAGGGACAGCGGGACAGCGGGACAGCGGGACAGCGGGACAGCGGGACACCGGGACAGCGGGACAGAGGGACAGCGGGACACCGGGACACCGGGACACCGGGACAGCGGGACAGAGGGACAGCGGGACACCGGGACAGAGGGACAGCGGGACACCGGGACACCGGGACACCAGGAGCAGATGGGGACCTGGATGGGTGGCACGGGGGGGTTCTGCCTGCTCAGGGTGATAGGAGACCTCTGAAACCCCTCAAGGTGTGCTTGGATAGCCTCGCTCTGCTGCTGGGCCGTGCTCCCAGCGCTCCTGCAGGTGAGGAATGTCCCTCAGGATCCCTGACCCTGCTCCCAGCGCTCCTGCAGGTGAGGAATGTCCCTCAGGATCCCTGACAGTGCTCCCAGCCCTCCTGCAGGTGAGGAATGTCCCTCAGGGTCCCTGACAGTGCTCCCAGCCCTCCTGCAGGTGAGGAATGTCCCTCAGGATCCCTGACAGTGCTCCCAGCCCTCCTCCAGGTGAGGAATGTCCCTCAGGGTCCCTGGCCGTGCTCCCAGCCCTCCTCCAGGTGAGGAATGTCCCTCAGGGTCCCTGACAGTGCTCCCAGCCCTCCTGCAGGTGAGGAATGTCCCTCAGGGTCCCCCACCGCCTTTCCCCGTGCTCGGGGTGAGCTGGGGATGCAGCAGTGCCAGCGAGCCCCGGATAATGAACACGCAGAGCTCCGTGAAGCTGCTGTGCCGAATTCGCACCGCTCCCGGGGCGGCAGGACCGCGGCCGCTCCCCTCATCGCCGCATCCACCGCGGGGTTCGCATGGCCGCGCTCCCGGAGCTATGGAGCGGTGCTGGCGGGGCCGGTGAGGGCTGTGTCAGCTCCCCTCGTCCGTCACGGGCCGGGACAGCGCTGGCAGCGAGCACCGGCGGCTCGGGGATGTTTGGGGAGCGGCAGGATCCATCCCGCAGCTCGCCCTCCCTGCCCCAGCGGCCCCAGGGTGACCAGGGCACCCCAATCTCCAGGGCGCCCCAATCTCCAGGGCACCCCAATCTCCAGGGCGCCCCAATCTCCAGGACGCCCCAATCTCCAGGGCACCCCAATCTCCAGGGCACCCCAATCTCCATGGTGCCCCAATCTCCATGGTGCCTCAATCTCCAGGGCGCCCCAATCTCCAGGGCGCCCCAATCTCCAGGGCGCCCCAATCTCCATGGTGCCCCAGTCTCCAGGGCACCCCAATCTCCATGGCACAGGGCAGTGGGCAGGGGTTCCATCCCACGCCGCCTTTCCCAGGGAGTTTTCCAGGGATTGCTGCCAACTTTGTGGGGCCGTGGGAAGCTGGGGAAGGCAGCACTGCTCCAACTCCTCGATTCTCCTGGAAGCCACGGCGCTTCCTTGTCTCCCAGCACTTGTTTTGTCTCTGTTCCCATCTCCTCCTGCACGCACCATTCGAGTGCCTCTTACCTATTTATTTCCTCTAATGGCATCAGGCTACAAGTGGCTGAACAGTTAAAATGAACACCATCACCATGGCTTTCTCTTTTTTTCTTTTTCCCCGCCTCGCATCCACTCTGGAAATGTGGATTTTTGCTCTTCTCTGGCTGCATTCCCCAGGGATGGGGCCTGTCCCTTTCCCTCTGTCCCCTTCTGATCAACCAAACTCCAGGAATGCAGAGAGGTCTGGAAATGCAGAGATCTTAAAATGTGGTGCTTTTGGGGTGCAGGCAGGGGCCCGGAGGGAGCAGGTCCTTGGGTGTCCTCACCAAATGGAGCTGTGGCAGTGGCACTGGGGACAGGTGACCCTTGCTCCTGCAGAGGGAGGAGTTCTCATTCAGAGCAGGGAATCAGGCTGGATTTGGAGCCAGAGGGAAGGGAGTTGTGCGAATCCCATCCATTGCGTGGTGCTCCTGGTGCTTTGCTGGCTTTCCTCTAAATCCCCTGCATCCCATCCTGCTGGGATGGAGGTGCTGTGCTGCTGTGAGTGATGGGAACCAGGGTGGGATTCCAGCTCCTGGTTGGGCTGCGAGGCTGTTTTGGGGGACACAGGAGGGGTTTTCAGCCTGAAGCTGGAAAAAGGTGTGATGGGAGCTGACACACTCTGCTGTGACCCTGAGCTTTCCCCGCACCGTATAAATCCATACCCACATATTCCAGCTGCCTTGGTGATTAATGCAGCTCGGCTCCTCCAAGTTTATTGCTCAGAAGTTCAACCGGCCAACTTCAGACCCAAAAAAATATTATTTTCCCCTCTCTGAACTCTTTTTCTCTGGTGCTGGCAACCAGCAACTCCAACATCCCAAACCTTGTGAGTGGGGTGAGGGATCTTCCTCCTCTGGCCAGACTGAATGAGGGAAAAAGAACCGAGATGGCAAACAAGCCTCTTGTAATTTATGGGGTTAATAGAAACGTCACTGCTGGATTTAAGGAAATATAGAGCATTTCCAAACCAAAGCTTTGTGAGTGAAGCCCCCCTTCTGCTGTTCCTTCCTTCTCCCCTCTGTCCCCAAACAAACCATGGGTGAGTCCACAGCTACAAGACTTTAATAGACTCAGAATGAGGTGATTCCTGGATGCAGAGTGAGGATTCCTGAATGCAGGGAGAGGTGGGAGTCAGCTGCTGGAGGAGATTCCAGCCCCTCCAGGCAGCGCTGCCTGTCCAGATTGGGGTTCAGGGCAGAACCTGGTGCCGGGGGTTGGGGGATCACAGCCAAGGTGGCAGCTGCTGGCATTCCATGTGATCCCAGCCAGGCAGGAGCCCCTCACCGTGACCTTGGGATCGGTTTGGGAATCACTGTGGGCTGATGCCCCACACTGTACCACAGGGACAAGGAGAAGCCCCGCTCCCTCGCTGGGATAAATGGGATTTAGGCAGGTCTGGATGGTGCTGGGTGGGATTCCCGGGCACCCTCAGCTCACGGTGCCCATGTCCCCCAGCCCAGACCCTGCAGCCCAACTCCTCACCCACGCCAAGCCCCTGTGGCTCCCAGGAGCAGGCTGGGCTGGAGCAAAGGCTGCTCCGAGCCATTCCCTGCCTCGGGCCGCCCCTCCCGCCCTGCCTGGGCGTGCTCCATCCCCATCCTCCCCCACGGCTTTGCTTTCCTGCTTCTTCCCTCACAGCTGCTTTCTCCTTCTGCTCCTGCTCCCCTCTCGCTCCCTCCACTCTGCCTCAGAGACACACATAACTCTCCCGTGAAATATATACAGTGTAAATATATAAAAAGCCGGCGTTTGCCTGCTGCTTATGTATTCATGAAATAGTAAATAAATTTTATGGGATAATGTGAAGGCTGCCAGGGAGCAGGAGGATGAAAACTAACCCCTAATGAGGCTCCGTGTCAGTTTGGCACACTCGGGATCGATCTGCCGCTTCCATTTAGCGCCCGAGCGTGGGGGGGGAGGCGCTTCCCGGCGTGGCCCCGCCAGCGCTGCCACGACACCGCGGGGACGGGCACGGGGTCACGGCTCGGGAGAGCGGGACGGGGCTGGGGGCTGCGGTGGGCTCGGGGGGTGTCGGTCTGCATCGGGGTGAGGTTTGGAGGGGCGAAAAATGGGGGGGAGGGGTTCTGGGGGGGATGCTCAGGGTTGTATAGGGAGGGATGTGGGGGCAGAGGCAGCGTGGGATGCGGGGAGGGATGCAGGGAAGGATGCACGGAGGGATGCAGGGAAGGATGCAGGGAAGGATGCAGGAAGGAATGCAGGGAAGGATGCAGGGAGGAATGCAGGGAAGGATGCAGGGAGGGATACAGGGAAGGATGCACGGAGGGATGCAGGGAAGGATGCAGGGAAGGATGCAGGGAGGAATGCAGGGAAGGATACAGGGAGAGATGCAGGGAAGGATGCAGGGAGAGATGCAGGGAAGGATGCAGTGAAGGATGAGGTGAAGAATGCACCCGGTTCAGGAGGGTCTGGGCTCCATCCTCACACCGAGATATTCCCTTGGGAAAGGCAGGTCCTGGGACTTGCCCAGGGCTGAGCAGAGCTGGATTCTTCCCTGCTCTGCTCCCCAGGGAGCACCAGCCCCAGCAGGGATGGAGGAGGGCGATGGCTGCCCCGGTCACTGGCACGTGTGGATCCCCTGGCCCCTGTTATCTTACCCCAGGGTGTGGGGAGCACTGCAGAGGAGCAGCTCTGGGCTTTGGGGGGACCCACAAAAGCCAGAGAGACCCCGGGCTCCCCACAGCCCTGTGGGGCTCAGCCTTCCCACAGGATCTGCCCTGCGTTGGAGGGGCTGTGGGTGCAGGGTTTGCTCCAGTGCTGGGTCTCCCACACCGACCTGCTGCAGCAGGGATGTTTTGGGGTTATCTGGGGTGTGAGATGGCTTTTCCTTTATTCAGTCTTTGAGGAATAGGGTCATACCTAATGGGGGGAAAGCAGGAAAAATGAGTGAGTGCTTACAAACACCTGGGAACGTGGTAATCATTGGGCACACCTGAGAAGCTCCCTCACCCGGGGAGGGATTTTAGGATTTTTGTAGCTAAAAGCCAGCCTGGCTTGGAAAGGAGCCAGGAATGCTGGTCTGGTTAATACTCTGAGCCAGCTGCAGGTCAGCAAACCATCCCAGGCCCTGGGCTAGGGCATCCCAGAAAAATTCAGGGCTGCATTTAGAAAACACACAGACTGCCTGATGGAAAAGCAGAGGGGGTGAGGAATATTTACACACATGAATACGTGGAGGTTTTACCCTCTTCGGTGCACCCACTTTTGAAGCCACCTTTGGGTGCACCACGGGGGAGTCCAGCAGTGCTTTGGGATGCTGCTGCTGGTGGACTTTTGGCTGTGGATGGATTTTCCATAAAAGACCGTCGATGTGAGGGAAAGCAGAGGTTCTGGCAGCCTGTGGAAGTTGGGTGAAGGAGCAGCATTTCCCCTCCATCATCACCCACCAGGTGCCAACGTCCTCACCAGAGCTGCCCCAGCCGGGGCTTTGGAAAGACACAATATTTGGGGGATTTATGGTGCTGTTTCATTCCCGATTGTCATCCTCAGCCGGAGGAGAGCTGGAGCCTGGACTTCGGATGTTTTCTGTGCAAACAGCTCCCCTAGCCCCTCTCCCGCAGCCCCTGTGGCTCCCACGGGGAGGAAGGAGCTCCGGGTGCCGCCGGCTCCCCCCGGATCCGGCTCCCAGCCCTTCCCTCCCTCCCGCGCCGCCTCCTCCCTCCCTCCTTCCCTCCCTCCCCCCTCGTATTTTTTTTTATGGACGGAATGAGATGGAGAAGTAAAAATTATTAACCCCGAGGTCAGCGCTGGCTGCCTCATTCCTCTCTAGCTTCAAGCACTTTCTCCCTCATCTGTTTCACAGACAGCGATGTTCGGCTCAACACATTTGCATACACTTATTGCATTTTTTTAGTCTTTATCTATTTATTTATTTTTAAAGAGACAGAGCTGCTCCTGCCTCTTTTTTTTTCCCCCTCCTGTGAGCTTTCCCCAGCCGCTGTTTGGGATTGGATTCAGGCTCAGCTCGCTGAGGGAGGCAGGACCTGCTTCACTCTCTTCCTCCCACCTTGATTGCACTGCTGCTTTCTCCATGTTTTCCCTATAAAATGGCTGAGCTGTCCCTCCCGGCTGCTGGGGGAACAGGAGCAGGGTGGAGGACGGGCAGAGGGATGGATCCATCTTGCTCTTCGTGGCCATACTTCCCCTGGAGAAGCGATGGGAAAGGGCCCAGGAAGCTCCTGGCGGTGCAAAGCAGGGAATTCCTCACCGTTCCAAGGCCTTTCCTGGGCTTTTCATGGATGCCATGGCCAAGCAGAGCTGGCTCCTCCAAAGTCATCAGCACATGGCAAAACCTGGAGCCTCATTTAGGCTCAGCATCCTCCTCCTCTTCTTCACCACAACAAAGCTCCTCCCATCAACCCCAAGGAATACCAGAGAGGGGGAAAGAAAAAAATAGAGAAAAAATTAGGAATTTTATATCTCAAGCTCAGCATCTCCCCAAAATCCCTGGCAGATATCCATAATGGTCCAGCAGCTATTAGAGGCGCGGGAAGGAGGGAAAGGAAGGAAATGAATGCCGGGTGAGAAGAGAAAATTCATAGCCCAGCTGATACGCCATGATAAATAATTATGAGTTATTAATTTTAAATTACATCTTTAATGCGTTGCATGATTTTAATTCCCACCACAGTATTAATATAGGGACTGTGGGTTTGATTAATTTAAAGCGGAACAGAAAGGTGTCGATTCCCAGCGCTGCCGGGGACCTCACGGGGCTGCATGGGGAGGGCCTTTATTCCGGGATGAGCATTGGGATGGCTGTTCCTGCGCCGTGGGGTGGATGGGAATGGTCAAAAACAAGGGTGAGCAACAGTGGGGTCTTTGAAACCCCACAGCTGTTTATTCTGGGGGGAATCCAGGAGGGAAGAGCATCGTTCAGAGAACTGGGAACACCCATCCTTCTTCCCAGGTGGATGAAGGCCACCAGAAATCCTCCCTCAACCGCTCCATCCCAAACCCACAGCGACAAAACCAAACCAGGGACTGTCGACACCAAAACCCACGGGATGCCTCCGCCCTCACCCCCCCGCCGGGGCCGGGAAGCTGCTCCAAGTTTGCTTGGCGAGTAAACTTCCCCTAAGTGTGACAATCGCTTTAGCTCCCCAGCGAGGATTTACCGGGCTCCCGTTATCTCCTTGAAAGTCGGAGTTCTCCAAATGGCCGTGAGAGAGCAGCCGGAGAGGTCAGAGCCAGTTAGGCTGCACAGCCGCTCAAAGCCCCCTTCCAAGCGGCATTAAAGACGGGATTAAGTCTAAGAGGGTTATGGAGGGAGGAGTAAAACAGCCTTGTCCTGCACACAGCGCCGAGATAAGGCTCTGTTCTCTAGGTGTGAACTCCCGCGTGTGCGAGCCCAGGCACCGCGGGCTTTGCGGCAGAAATTGGAGGGATAATACCGGAGGCGGGGGGATCAAGCGGCAGCCGAGGCGGCCCCTCGCGGGCGCGGGGCCGGGGTGGTGCCGCCGCAGCCGCCCCGCTATTTATAGGATTGTTTAATCCGGGGAGCCGCGGTGCGGGCAGCCTCCTTTTCTGCTTGTTCGGCCGGGGATGGGGGGCCTGGACCCTCTGCTCCCGTACTGCCTCCAAAGGAAAGGCTGGGGATGGGTTTGGGGTCAGGACTGGGCTGGGTGTTGTCCTGAAGCATTGCATTGTCCTGAAGAATTGTCTTCTCCCGTTGTCCCGCTGCTTCCCGATGGCAAACACATCAGTAGGATCACACGGTGCTCCCCTCACCCCTGAGCGAGGGGTTTCTCTCCCTTCCCCCTTCCCCAGGGCTGGAATTGCCTTGGGAAAGGCGTCCCACATCCTTCTGCATCTTCCCAGGTGGTGGAGCCTCTTTGTGCCCTGCCAAAGAGGAGACACGATCCCGAAATCCTCATGGAAGAGGGGGGTTTGCTTAGGATGGGATGGGGATGGGGATGGGGATGGGGATGGGATGGGATGGGATGGGATGGGATGGGATGGGATGGGATGGGATGGGATGGGATGGGATGGGATGGGATGGGATGGGATGGGATGGGATGGGATGGGGATGAGGATGGGGATGGGGATGGGGACAAGGATGGGGATAGGGATAGGGAGAGGGATAGGGATAGGGAGAGGGATAGGCATAGGGAGAGGGATAGGGATAGGGAGAGGGATGGCCATGGGCATGGGCATGGGCATGGAGCACCAGCTGCGTTTACCCTCCCAGCCCCTGAAAGCAGCCAGGGAAAGGCCCAGCCAAGGGGAACGCTCCTCACCCAGCACCTTCCCAGAACAGTGGGATCCTGCCCTGTGGGATCCCTCCACGCCTTGCTTCGCCACCCGCCATGCGTTTCACAGCCCCAGGAGCTGCCGCCGGCAGAGGGAGCAGGAGCTGAGTGGGATTTGAGCCTCTCCCAAGCACGGCGTTTGCGTTTTCCCTTTTCTTGGCTGTGTCCCGAGGCCGCGCTGGGAAGAGCCGAGTGCCTGTGCTCTGTCTGCACGCTCGGAGCCTGTTCAATTAAACAGTTCAGGGAATTAACTGCGTGCCACGGGCTGCAGCAAACCCGCTCGCAGCCAGGGACGCCTGGATTTGCTCCCCGCCAGAAAAAAAACAGGAAAACAGCCCTAATAAAGAAGGATAACAGAGTCCCTGCCTGCTGCATGGAGCCTTTCATTTCTTCTTTTGCCTCGCTTGCTTTTTCCCCAGCTGGGAGGGTTCTGCGGTCAGCACGCTGCTCCCTCGGGAGGTGTCCGGGATGGGATGCCGGAGCTGTGGCTTGGCTGGCGCTGCCGTTCCTCGGGCCCAGGGGGGATTTGGCAGGGCTGGCAGGCGGGAGCGCTCCAGGCTCGGCCCAAGGTCAAAGCCTGGCTGTGTCTGTCCCAAGGATGGCAGAGCTCAGCTCAGCGGGGCCAAGCGTTGGGGCTTTGCCTTCCCAAATGTGCCCTGGCTTTTTGGAGCAGCTCCTGGCTGGCTCCGTGCCCTGGCTGCTCATCCCCCTGTCCCAGCACTTGTCCCCACGCTCTCCTCGCTCCCGATTTTGTTGTCTTGTGTCTCCCATTGCCCTTCCCTGTGCCAGGCAGGGCTGGGTGTTCCTCACTGCCCATCCCGAGGGTTTTGGGCACACGGAGCTTCCCCATCCTGCCAATCCACAGGGAACAGAACTGGAATTTTCCTAGGGAGCTCGGAGGCACTTTTCCACTTGGGGTTTTTTCCTCCAAAGACAAAGAAATGAAATGAGTAAAGGGCGGGAGCATTTCCACACCCACAAATCTCACCGAGGGGTTTTTCTGGGGTAGGTTTCCCTTGGTGCTGCCATGGGATGCAGGGATGGAGCCCCATTGGTCCCACATCACTGTTGTGTCACCCTTTTGCTGCATCCAGGAGCTTTTTATGCTCCATCTCCCAAGAATTTTGGGTGAGGGCACTGCTCCAGCTCCCTTCTTGCTCTCAAGGCTCCTGGGCTCGGGATCTCTCCCAGCCCGGCCGGAGCAGCTCCCTCCCCACGCCGCTGTCAGGAGGAAGATGTAGAGCAATCACAGCTCTGTGCTGCAAATATTAATTATCCACTAACTGCTCTCCAGGCAGCCATTAGATCTCAGCTCTCCGACAGCTGTTCCCAGCCACCCGCCCGAGGGATGCTCCGGAGGGGGAGCAGCCGGGAGGTGGCAGGGGGCCGCCATGGAAGGGGTCCCCACGCTGCTGTGTCCCCAAGGGTGGCTGAGCCGCTGAGGGCAGGGAGGGTTTTGGCACTGGCACTTTTCTTTCTGGGAGAAATATTCCCGTTCCAGCGTTTTGGGGGTTTGTGCTTCCCATTATCTTTCTGTCGCTGGCACGGGGGGATGAGGAGGGTTTGCTCATCCCAAAGATTTTCAAAGATTTGAAAATATTTTCAAATCCCAAAGATTGTCAAAGACTTGAAAATATTTCCAAATCCCAAAGGTTTTCACCTTCCCTCATTATTTTATCTCACTCAACATGGTCACAAGATCTCACTGCCATCCCTTGCAATGCCCTCATCCTCTGGCTCATTTTCCAGAGGTTTTTGCTTTGTTCCCTCTTTCCACTGAGTGGTCCTGGTCCTACCCTTACCCTGATGCACCACCTTTTCCCTTTTCCTATTTCTTGAGCAAATCCAGCTTTTTTCCCCATGGATCCCCATTCCTGGGATGGGAAGCTGTTGGCCACAGTCAGGGTGAGGCCACACCAAAGGGGAATTGCCCACAGGGACCCCTAGCCCCAAACTCTCAGAGATTTCTGCTCTGATTGCACCACAGAGCTGCAAAGAGGGGAAAACCCTCAGCATCCTCAGCTTTTGAGGATGAGAAGCACTGCCCAAGCCTTGCTGGGGCACCCTGAGCTCCCAGGGCTCAGCAGGGTGCAAAAAGAGGGATGATCCCACCACGGCTCCCTGTTCCCACCCATCTTCCACAGGCAGATACACCAATGAGGAGCTCGTTAAGGGAATAAATGAGCGAGGTAGGCCCGTGCTCGTATAAATCTCTCGGAGAGAGCATTCAGACGTTCCATATTTGAGCTGGCCATCATTTAAATTACTGCTCTGCCTCCCCTCAGCCCAGCCCCTTATTACCAGGGGTTTAATGCTCAGGGCTTAATTGCAATCGCTGGCGAGCTCCCCCTCCAAGCTCTCGTCGGGAATTAGCTGCCTCTCCTGCCCGCTCATTATCCACCCAGCCCAGGAGGCTCCAAAGGCATCCAGGGAGAAGGGCTGGGTGGCTCCCGAGGGGTTTTCTGGGCTCCAGGGAGAAGCTCCTTATCAAGGGAGCTGCCTGGAGGGTTGAAAATAATTAAATATATTTCAATATTTCCCTCTAATTGCCCAGGGAGCATCTGGGAACATCTGGAGAAGCTGCTGGCAACAGGAGATGGCTTCCAAAAGAAGCTGAGCTGTGGGGATGCTGTCCATTTCCCACCTTCCTTTTCCCACTGTTTATCCTCCAGTCCATCCCCTCGCCCTCTGCCCTGGGGGATTCACTGCCAGAAGTTGTCACCCAAGAGGTGGAGTTGTCCCATCCCTGGAAGTGTCCAAGGACAGGGCTGGGAGCACCCTGGGACAGTGGGAGGTGTCCCCACCCAAGGGGGTGGAACTGGATCATCTTTAAGGTTCTTTCCAAGCCAAACCATTCCGTGATTCTGTGATTTTATTACTGTTTTCCTGTCAAAAAGAGGCAGGAAAATGGGAAGGGGCTGTGAACAGACCACTCGCTGGAAGGAGGGAGATGGGACCAAAACAGAACCATTTTGTCTCTCTGGAAAATGAGCCAGAGGGTGAGGGGCTTGGAAGGGATCACAGAGAGATGTTGGGAAGGTGAGATTGGTCAGCAAGCCAGGTGGGAAGGTGGGGAAGGAATGAGAAAAGCTGAAAAAAACACTCAGGGAATAATACATCTCTTAAAAAATACTATGTGTGTTCATCTCTTGAGGGAGAGGATCCCAAAAGAGCTCAAAATTCAGGTCAGCTTTGTCAAAGGTTCCAGTGCAGAGTGAAAAAAAAAACAACAAATGAATCCCCAGACCGATGCAGGTTTGGGCATTTTCCACGGGCAGTATTTGCCCACCTTGTCAAAACCAGAGGTTTCCTTGGCCCAACTCACCTCTGACCCAACCCCAATCCCCCAAGCGACTGCAGGGATGTTTTGTGTGTGACCCCAGGGTCCTGCAGAGCCCCAGGGCAGCCAAGTGCAGGTGGCAGAGGGCACGAGGGGATGCCAGGGGAGTGTGGAGCGGTCCAGGGGGTGCCAAGGATGCTGATCCCAGCACGCCAGAGGCTGGCATGGGGGATGGCATCAGTAATTGGCAGCGTGGGCTCGGCTGCCCTTTCTGCGGCGTCGTGTTTAATTGCACTGGCTGCCGGTTCAGGGGAAGAGCTGCTCGGGGGCCTTATCTCTGCTTTCACCATTTTTCTTTCTGGGAAATGAAGTTAAAAATCCCTTCACAGCAGCTCCAGCGGAAAAAAAAATTAGTCCCATATCACTATTTAACATGCACTGCTAAAAACTAGATAAACACAGGCCGTCACTTGGAGATTAGCTCCTCACATGACTAAATGATTTATTTAGAAGATTCCTTCTTTTCTCTCCCGCTCCCTTTCTCTCTCGCTCGCTCTCCCTTTTCCTTGGCTAAGAACATATTAATCAGAAATTAGAGGCAGGCTGAGGGATGGAGAAAAGGCTGACAAAGAGCAAACAGGGAAAAGGGGGAAAGGGGAGCACAGGATGAGGGAAGGAGGGATGGCAAGAGGGTAGGGGTGAAAATGGGGTGGGGGGAAAGAGATGGGAAAGGGCGGATGGGGACAAAAAATGGATAAAGAGGGAAATTCGAGAGGGGAAAAGATGACTTGGGAAGAAATGGGGATGGGAAGAGGGTAGGGGTGAAAATGGGATGGGGGGAAGGAGATGGGAAAGGGTGGATTGGGATGAAAAAATGGATAAAGAGGGAAATTTGAGAGGGGGGAAAGATGACTTGGGAAGAAATGGGGAACCAAGCAGGGAAGAGGGGGCTGCCGCAAAGGTGAAAGGGTGGAGGGCAGGAATGAAAGCGAGGGAAAAAACCTCCAGAGGGAGGGAGGGGGGAAAGCCCTAATTGTGTTCGTCAGGAATGCGCGGGGCTTAGCTCACACCCCGGGGGACTCCTGGGCCGGAATGATTAAGGTACTTATCAGGCAGGGAGCTGCGGAGGGGCACGGAGCATCCCCGCCCCCCTAAGCCTCCCTGTGCCGGGCCGGGGGCTTTGTGCCCCAGCCCCGTCCCCACCGCAGGTGCTGCCGATAAGAGAGAGCATCCCGCCCGGCCCGGCCCGCTCGGGCTCCTCGCTGGGGATTTGCGAGAGGGGATAAAGGAGAAACAACCCTGGCAGGATTAAAGGGGAGGGCTCTGTGCCGGGATAGGTGCTGTGCAGTGTCCCTTTTCTTTTATCCACGCAGATAACCAGGCCCTGAGGCTGAGGCCTACAACGATAAGGAGATTAGGAGGATTGGCTCATTTGTAGCGAGATCCTCCGGCAGGGATGTTGGGCTCTCTATAGACCACCAGAAGGTTATCTAAATAGGCTAGACTTGAACTCACCCCGAGCCGAGCCCTGGGGGACGCTCGGGGACAAAGCAGGGCCGGGCAGGAGGGAGGGAGATGTGCCAGGGCCGTGCCAGGGCCTCGGGGAGGGTGGGCAAGCCATGCCCAGGGATTTCTGCTCCATCCCAGCAGCACAGACCCCCATGTTCCCTCCAGCGACGCAGAAATGACCGTGCTCCTTCCGAAATGGCACTGTGGGGTGCTGTGGGGACCGTGTTTAAGGCACGAAGGGAGTGTTTGTCACTGGGATGATGGGACAGCCACGCAGATGGGGAATTCAGCCCTGGCATGAGCCCATGAGGTCACCCGTCCGTGCACACCCTGTCCCCCTGGCGCTGCCACCCCACTCCTGGAGTGTGCAGGAATTTCCTCCTCAGAAGTGGTCATTATTAATTTTTCTGTCACATAGTGAGATGGCAATCAGGATCCCAGCATCTGATTTCCATCCCACCAGTGAGGTGGGAATCAGAATTATTCAATTCTACACGTACAAAAACAGGACTTGACTTTTTTTCATCCTTTAACCAAACCTTATGCAAGGTGAATGGATAAGGATTAAAGATCTGGCCTTTCCTACACATTAAATAGGAGAAACTCTTGGAAGGTTGGGAATGCTGTCTACCGCTCCTTGCTCAGCTCTATCCTGCTTGAGTGGAAAGAAAAAACCACATTTTCCTGCCTTCCACCTTCCATTTCCCCTCCAAACTTGGACAAACCCATGGAGGAAATTGAAATAAAATAGGAAGTATTTTACATGTAGGGTGTATTAGCAAGGAGCACTCTGGTAATTTGGGATTTAGGTACTTAACAGGCAACTTTTGGATGGTTCAGTAATTTACTTTCCTTTAAAATTTCAGCAGCAAATATGTACAGTTATCTTTTTATATATGTATATAAAATTATACATATATATTTAATTTCAATGTGAATAGATTATACTAACTTCAGGCTTTAACACAGGTTTACCATAATGTTAACTTTCATTTTAATTCGATTAAGTTTTTAAGGCAAATGGAATTCATTTAAATTAAAAAGTCCAGCTTCAATGAAAAATCAGCTTTTAATTATAACATCCACGTTTTCATTTCTTCTTTTTTTTGGAATTGATTTTGATTCCCCCTTTGCTCAGAATGATCAGGAACTGTCCTGGAGCATGGTGGGGGTGCCTGTGGTCACTGGGGTCAGTCACCAGTCAGAGCCAGGCCAGCCTCAGGGGCCTGTCCATCACCTCCAGTGCCTTCATTTCCCTCAGTCCCACATCCCTGGGTCAGATTTGGGAGGGGGAGCAGGGATTGGAGTGATCCAGCCTGGCCTTGGGCACTGCCAGGGATCCAGGGGCAGCCACAGCTTCTCTGGGCACCTGTGCCAGGGCCTGCCCACCCTCCCAGGGAACAATTCCTCCCCAACATCCCATCTGTCCCAGCCCTCTGGCACTGGGAAGCCATTCCCTATGTCCTGCCCCTCCATCCCTTGTCCCCAGTCCCTCTCCAGCTCTCCTGGAGCCCTTCAGGCACTGGCAGGGGCTCTGAGCTCTCCCTGGAGCCTTCTCCTCTCCAGGTGAACACCCCCAGCTCTCCCAGCCTGGCTCCAGAGCAGAGGGGCTCCAGCCCTTGGGGCATCTCTGTGGCATTCTCTGGACTCCTCCAGCAGCTCCAGGTCCTTCCTGTGCTGGGCCCCAGGGCTGGGGCAGCTCTGCAGGTGGGGTCTCACCTGAGCGGGGCAGAATCCCCCCTCCCCTGCTGCCCACGCTGTGGGATCAGCACAGGGCAGGGCAGGATCGATGAGATGGTGAGCCCCCCACTGGGCCAAGTCCCCACTCCCCCTGCCCAGGAGGGTCCAGGCGCTGCTGGATCAGGGACACGGACCCGGGGAAGCAGAGCTGTGCCCCCAGCAGCCCTGGCAGCGCGGGCATCACCCCATTCCCGGTGGGACACACGGGCAGAGACCGCGGCTGCAGACCCCTCAGCCTCCGTGCCTGTGCTTATCTGCACCTCCGACCCCGGGAGCCTGGAAAGGATTTTTTCCATGCACGCCAGGCCTTTCTGTTCCTCCCGCCGTGTTTTCCCTTCCCTCCTCCCCGTGCCCGCCCCAGCCGGGAGCGCAGCGCTGCTCGGGCCGCCTGACAGCTCCGCACGCAGCATCCTCCCTCCTCCCCCCGCCGCTCTCTCCTCTTCCCTCCGTTCTCCTTTTTTATCTTTTTTTTTTTTTTTTTCCCTTTACACTCCTTTCTCCTTCCTCTTTATTTTATCTCGATTTGCCACAAATCCGTGCCTCTCCAGAGCAGCTGCCATCTTTGTTCTTGGCCATTATCAGCGGCGGCGCACGGCCCGGCCGCGCTGCCGGGCAGACAATTGCTGACTAATAGAGTGTCTGAGAGCCATTGTGAGGGGTGGCCGAGGCAGATCTGTCACCGTGTCCTGTCACCCGTGCCGCCGTGACGCCCGGCGAGAGCCGCGTGGAGCGGGGAAAGGGCTGGGAATGGGAAAAAAAATTAGGAGGTGAAGAAGAGAAGGGGAGGAGGAGACGGAGATGAAGGAGGAGAAGGAGAAGGAGAAGGAGAAGGAGAAGGAGAAGGAGAAGGAGAAGGAGAAGGAGAAGGAGAAGGAGAAGGAGAAGGAGAAGGAGAAGGAGAAGGAGAAGGAGAAGGAGAAGGAGAAGGAGAAGAATAGGAATAGGAATAGGAATAGGAATAGGAATAGGAATAGGAATAGGAATAGGAATAGGAATAGGAATAGGAATAGGAATAGGAATAGGAATAGGAATGAGAAGGAGATTAAGAAGAAGAAGAAGAATGAAAGGAAGGAGAAGAAGAAGGAAGAAGGAAGAAGGAGGAAGAAGAAGAAGAAGAAGAAGAAGAAGAAGAAGAAGAAGGAAGAAGAAGAAGGAAGAAGAAGAAGAAGAAGAAGAAGAAGAAGAAGAAGAAGAAGAAGAAGAAGAAGAAGAAGAAGAAGAAGAAGAAGAAGAAGGAAATAAAAGGAAAAATAATAAGGAAAAGAAGGGGGGAAAAAAGAAGAGAGAACAAGAAGACCAAAAGAAAAGGAGGAGGGGAGGGGGAAGGAAAGAATAAGAAAAAGAAGAAGGAAAAGAAGAAAGAAGAAAGTGAAAGAAGGGAGGAAAGAATAGAAAGGGAGAGGGGGAAGGGAGAAAGAACAGGAAGCTCAAAAGAAAAGGGGGAGGAAAAAGGAAAGAAGAAAAGAAAGAAAGAAGAACGCACAAGAAAAGAAAACAGAAGGGGGGCGGAAAAAAAGAAGAAGAAAGAACAAGAAGATCAAAAGAAAAGGGGAAGTGGGAGAAAGAAGAAGAAAAAGAAGAAGGAATAAAGAAGAAAACTGAAGAAGGAAAGATAAAGGGGGGAAAACAGAAAGGGGAAAAACAGAGAAGAGCAAGAAGACCAAAAGAAAAGGGGGTGGGGGAAGAAGGAAAAAAAGGAGGGAAAGAAAAAGACAGAAGTGAAAGGAAGAAGAAAACCGAAGGAATAAAAAGAAGGAAATAAAATTAAGGACAGAAGATGGAGAAAAGTGAAGGAGAAAGAGGCGGGGGGCAGGGGAAGCAAGAAAAAGGAAAGTAAAGAGAAGAATAAAAAAATGAACACAGAAGAAGGAAAGAAAAATTAAAAAGGAGAATAAAGGGGAGGAAAAAGGAGGGGAAAAAAGGAGAAAAAAAAAAAAGAAGAAAAAGTAGAATCAAAAGGGGGGGGGAAGAACGAAAAGAAGGGGGGAAAGAAGAAAAAAAGGGAGAAGGCTAGGACATCCCTCTCCCAACAGACGCCAAGGGCTGTGCTAGGGTTTGTCCGACCAGGGGCTCTTTGCTCCCCACAAAGGCAGCTGTTTTGGGGGGCCCAGGCTGCTGAGCGGGGCTGGGCTCCTCTGGTGAGGTGTCACCCCACACTCTCCAGCTTCCTCCCCGGCCGTCGAGCCCATCAGCTCCTTGGCCAGGGGAGAGGGAAGGGGCGATGCCCCTCAGCTTCACCCCTGCCAGGGCTCAGCAATCCGCCTGGGAGCGCTCCAGTTTGGGAATGGGTCTGAGATGGAACTGCCAGGGAGGGGAGCGGGGTGTCAGGGGGAGCGGAGGGATCCTGGGCATGGCACACAATTATCCCACACTGGAATGAGGCCTCAGCGCCCCACGGGAAATGCTGGGGCAGAGGAATGTCGAGGATCCTCATGCACCAACAACAGGCAGTGCTGCTGTGCTCAGGGGCTGAACCTCCTGTGGCCAAGGGCTCCCTGGATAATTCCCGAGCCAGGCAGGGATCTGCCATGGGAATGTGGGACAGGAACCCCGTGAGTGCCCCCAGCACCCCAACTGTCCTCATGAGCAACCCAGGAGGACAACAAGGAGAAGGAAACAACATCCTGGGCTGGATTCTTTGAAGTTTGGGGTTTCAATTCCCTCCTTTACCCCACGAATGGAGCAGCTCAGTACCAGCACCAGCCCAGCCAGAGCAACGCTGCCTGCAGGGAGGGAGCGCTGGGGCTCCGCGGCACGGGGGACAAGGGACACAGCAGGGCTGGGAGGACACGGCGAGGCCAGAGGGGACACGGCAGGGCTGGGAGGACACGGCGAGGACAGAGGGGACACGGCAGGGCTGGGAGGACACGGCGAGGATAGAGGGGACACGGCAGGGCTGGGAGGACACGGTGAGGACAGAGGGGACACGGCAGGGCTGGGAGGACACGGCGAGGACAGAGGGGACACGGCAGGGCTGGGAGGACACGGTGAGGACAGAGGGGACACGGCAGGGCTGGGAGGACACGGCGAGGACAGAGGGGACACGGCAGGGCTGGGAGGACACGGTGAGGACAGAGGGGACGCGGCAGGGCTGGGAGGACACGGTGAGGACAGAGGGGACGCGGCACCCGCGAGGAGCCAGGCGGTGGGCCGTGGGAGCCGGCGCTCCCTGCGGGATGCTTCCTGCGGGATGCGCCGGGGCCAGGCGGGAGCGGCGAACGGCAGAGGGGGCTGCAGGTCAGGAGGAGCGGGGACACGGCAGGGACACGGCAGGGACACGGCAGGGACAGGCAGGGAGCAGCTCAGGGCTGCCAGGCCGTGGAGCGGGGGAAGCTGGATCCAGCCCGGCCTGGGATGCAGCCGAGGGGCGCAGAGGGCACCAGAACCCCGGGATTCAGTGGCAGCGCTGCCACTCCTCGCCGCCAAACACCGACAGCTATCCCCCAGCGGGGCCCAGGTGGCTTCCCCAGGGTGGAACCGGACCCCAAAAAGCACCAGGGTGGTCGGAGGCAGCCCGGGGAAGCAGCTTTATTCTCCATCGCTGCTCCGAGCGTGTGCGCACAAGGTGAGAGGAGCTGAATCGCTGATTTCCCCAGCGGGTTTTGCTCCCGCTTGCTGCAAAGTTGTGAACAAAATGACCGGCCATGCATTGAACGGGCTTACATCGCTCTCCATATGGAAATGAAGATAATCCAAGTCTCAGCTTTGTGTTCTCCAGGAGGGAGCGGGGAGGGAGCGGGGGGCCGGGGGGATGGGGCAGCCTCGGAGCTGGGGGATGGATCCTGCCCCAAAACCTCCCTCCCTCCTCCCTCGGCCTTCATGCCGAGCCGGCGCTGCCACTTTGGGGTGGCGAAGACTTTTTGGGGACGCAGCAGCACCAGTTCCCAGCGCCTGGACAGCCTCATTTAAAGCTAAGGCCGACCATGCACAGACTTAAATCCGAGCCTCATGTCCTGACATCCCCTCTGGAATATTTCGTTGCATAATTCAGCTGGTCTCTCCCTCTCACACCCACTTAGACACACACACACATCCCACCCACCCACGCCTGTTTGTTCCAAATAATAACAAAGAAGGATTATTCTTCCCAAACAAAGTCTTGCTAATTAGAGAGACTTTTTTTTAATTTGTCACTTGTAAAACCCTTGAAGTGCTGTTAACAACTCATTTAACAAAGACAGAAAAAACCCAATGAGCAAACAAATAAATGATTTGAAAATATATCCGAAATGAAATCATCATTCACTGGGCAGTTTTTAAGGCTGAGGTTTTTGTGTTTGGTTTGTTGTTGGAAAGGACAGGATCCTGCAGGATTGTCTTGGTTTATGGACTTTGCCATTTCTGTGTCGCTTGGTTTTAGCTCAGTTCCTTTCTTTTGGGTCTCTTTTTTTGCACAAACCTGCAGGAACACACCACTGACATCATGAAGGGACCGAGGAGCAAGAGGGTGTCCAGGGGGTGGGAGATCAGGATCCTGCCCGGCCTCAGTGTATTTATTATCCGTGTCATATTTTATATTTCCCTTGGCCACCCCACAGGCGACCCTGCAACCACCAAAACTGAATCCCCCACGCAGCAGGAGTCAGGGATGGGAGAGTCCTCACTGTGGGGGTGAAAGGTGGGCAGGACAGGTGAGTGCCCTGTTCCAGCAGCAGGGAGAGCTCTGCCACTATGGATCCAACCCTGGGATCCTGCACCTCCAGCGTCACCCCCAAAAAATCCCGGGGACTGGGCAGCTTCGCCCCCGCCAGCAGGTCCTGGTGGGAGCACATCCTCACCGTGTGCTTTCCCCACCTGCCTCCATGGATAAATTCCACATCCCGGCTTAGCTCGATGTCTTGGCTCCCCCTGTAGCCGGTGGAGAGAGAGGCACCCCTGTCCCCCCCACCAGAGGTGTGCCCGCGGCCTCCCCATGCCCTGCCAGCCCAGGCACTGCCCCCGAGGTGCCACCAGCTCGGACTGCACCCCAAACCCCTCATTTGGGGGCTCCCTCCACCTCCCGGGGCGGGGAGCTGCGAGCGGGGGGAGCAGGGACACTGCGGTGCTCAAACAGGAGCAGGGACAGCTCTCCCTAAGAGATCCCCCCCGGCCCGGGCGAGGGCAGCCCTGCCGCCGCAGGTGCCAGCGCCGCGCTCGGGGAGCCTTGGCACCATGGCAGGGCCACCGAGCTGGCTGGAAATGGGGACAGCCTCTCCATCACACCACCCCGCGCTGGCAAATTGCCGTGACTTAACAAATTCCCGCTGCCGAGCTGAGCTGTGGAAATCGCTCCAGCGCACGTTCCCAGCCCCTGCACATGTGCGGCCAGCGCTCGCCGCTTAAGCCACATTTTCCTGCGCCGCTTGCAGAGCGCCTGAGGGGTCACCTGGCTCCAGGGGCTGGTGATTCCAGCCGGTCAGCGATTCCCCGGCCAGTGCCACCTCCGGGTGGCAGCCGGGCACGGTCCTGCAGCTCTGGGGACCGCCCAGCCTCGGGGTGGGCTGCACCTGAACCCCATCCCAGCACCTTGCAGCTGCATCCGGCCTGGCAACAATCTCATCCCATTCCGGGCATTTGGGATTTTCTGGGATGTCTTTATGCCTCATGTGATAACATAGAAAGGGTTTGTAGTAGAGCAGGGGGATTTTGGAGCAGAATCCCCCCCATCCCGAGTTTTGTTTGTGCAGTGGGGTGAGATCTGCCCACATGGGATGGGCTGCTTCTTTCTTTCTTTCTTTCCCCAGAAGAAAAGGGGACAAAATCCACCTGAGCATGAGACTTTACCCGGGGCTGTGGCAGCTCTTGAGTCCTGAGACAAGAACCTGAGGCCTTCCCATGGAAAATCCCCATCCCTCAGCAGGGACCTTGCGCTGCTCTGCGTCCCCTACACCCAGGGCTGGGAGGGGAGCAGCAGGCTGACAAATTACCTGGGACAGACAGAGTCAGAGATGTTGGATAAAAGCCATTTGTACATGTTCCTGAGCCCAGGGACATGGCAGGAGCACACTCTGCCCAGCCAGGAGTCACTCCCACTGAGCTTGGGATGGAAGAATGGGATTTGTGGCAGGAGTCCAACGAAACCCAGAATTAATGGGATGAGTTTCTAGAAACTCAGAAAAATGGACCTCCTCCTCCTCCAAGGGCTGAGGACTTCCAGGGAGGGTCCCGGGGCTCAATCCCTCCTGCCACCCTGGTTTTGGGGGCAGGAGTGGCAGGGCCAGGCTGGCACCAACAGGCAGAGGAGGGGGAGAGCTGACATCTCCGAGGTCTGGGCCACACTGTGACAACGTGGGTGTGCACTCAGCCCTGCTGCAAGAATCAAGGCTGGCTGATTAATTAAAGACTTGGGCCCCGAGATCTGCTTATTCAGGTCTGTGGCAGCACTGCCGTAAAATTGTCACGCCCCATTTCCCGGCAGGGGCTGAGGCAGCTCCTGGAGGAGCCGCTGGCTCTGTGTGCAGGGGGTTCGGCTGATCCACCCCCCCGGGGCCATTTCTCATGTGCTGCAGCATCACAGCCAGGTCTAGTCCTGGGGAAGCTCAGCAGCAGCTTTTATCCCATCCAGGTGGACCTCAGACCCTAGGTTTGGGTGTCCACCCTTCCATCCACCTGTTTTTGAGACCGTCAGCAGGAGAAAGCAGCCAGAAAACCTTGGAGCTGCCCACAGTCTCCTCTCTACACATCCAAAAAAGCCACGTACGAACACAAATCCCCATGGGATGTGCCGCTGCTGAGTGGCACCCAGAGCTGGGGGGCTCTGGCTCCTCATCCACCCAAACCATGGGGTTTTCCCCCAAATCTGCCTTGTTCCTGAAGAAGCAGGCAGCTCCCTGTGCCCGGCCACCTCCGTTAGCATCCCAGCCTCGCTCCTCGGGCTTCAGAGCCGCCCCCAGCCCCGCTCTGCACCACATGACCCCGGGAGGGGCGATTTGGGGTGGGGGCGAGCAGAGCAGGGGAGAGGAGGGGAGGGGAGGGGGGCGTTTGCCGTGTACGCTTTTTATTTCAGTAATTCTTTTATCTTGTTCCCGCACCCTGAACAGTATAAGCGTTCATCAAAGTAATTGACGTGGATGAAATTAGCGCTTCCTGCTATGTCGGACAGATAAACTTTGCTGAATATTGATTTTGCACAAAGAAAATGACATGTGCTTGGTCCTCACCCTTTATCTGGACGGAGCAGGGAGATGCTGGGGGAGGCAGGGGGGAAGGAGGCAAGCCTCCGCTGGAGAAGCATCCATAAGAATTACTTTTATCTCTCCTTCCACGAGAAGACAACAGAAGATAAGGCTGGGAGACAGTGTGGGGGAGGCGGGAGAGGGAGGATAAGGGAGAGGAGCCCAGCAGAGACCTCCGCCGTGGGTTGGGGGCTCTTTGTGCCTCGCTGCCCTGGCAGGAGCGGGATTTGGGGGGAGATAGCAGCTCTGCAGGAGTGGGAGACACCGGGAAGGAGCTGAGGGAAACGCGGGGCTGTCTTTGCTCTCCCTGAACGCCAGCGCTGCGTGGGGAGAGGGCAGGGGTGTCCTCCTCGGGGGAGGGGGTGAGGGACACCCTGGGGGACGTTGGAAGGGCTGTGACAGCCCCTCCGTGCCCCTTGGTGATGCTCGGGCATGCTGGGAATGGTGTGAACATCTCCAGGGGGAGCAGGGGGTGGTGGGGAGGGAAAGGAGCCCACGTGTGGGCAGGGAGCGCTGCCATGGTTAGATTTGATTTTAGAGCTCCGTTTTTCCTGATCTGAGCCCCTTAAACGCAAAGCCCCTCTCTTTATCCCATCCTGCTGCTTCTCTATGGGGAGCAGAGCCAGGGATCACCCACCAAAACATCCCAAAAAGTCCCTCTGCTCCCCGAGGGACCTGTCCCCTGCTCCAACATTTGCACACCAGGACCACATCCAGCGCTGGGGTTTTCTGTCAGCTCCAGGGAAAGGTGCTGCAGGAACAAAGCTCTCCCACGTGCCCCTTTTCCCAGAGCAAGGGGCAGAGGTGGCCTTGGAGAAGCCACGTAGAGTATCTCATGGGGGAAACAACAAACCAGCCTTTGATTTTCCAGAATTTCAGGGAAATTCATTCGTAGACCTTCTCCTGCCCTCAGTGCTGAGCCCCCCTCAGAGGAGCAAAGCAGGAGTGCCACCTCCAAATGTCACCACAGGGCTGTTTTTCCAAAATCTGACAGTCCTGACAGCATCACCTTGCTCAGGAGTGCTCGAGGTACCCAGGGAGATTTTGAAAATCTCCGTGTGAGGCTCAGAGAGGATGGACCTGGGGAAGGAAGGCCTGGGCAAGGAGCAGCTCCCGCTCACTGTGGTGACCAGGGGTGATTTTACATATCATTGATGGATATTTAATATATAATTTAGGGATATTTAATATATCATTGATGGATATTTTATATATAATTCATAAATATTTTTTATATAGAGACTGAAACAAGTGGATATAGACAACAACGGTCCTGAATTTCCCGGGAAATATTCTGCTAGCACAACACCAACCCCCTGGTTTCCAGTTCTCCTCTTTTCCCCAAATCCTAGTGGGGCCCAGTTCAGATCTTGCCAGTGCAGAGCCAATAGAAGTCCATGGTCCTGCAGAACACTAAAAATTACTCCTTAAAACTCCATGAGGGATGAGCCAGCCCAGCTCTCGTTTAACTTCCCACCATCCCAAGGGCAGCTCCCGAGCTGCCAGCAGAGCATCATCTCCTCCAGTTTTCCTATCCACGCCTGATCACCTTCCATCTGGGAAATTAGGAGCTCTTTCCGTGACCATTTCCCCGGGGTGATGTTCCCTCGGGAAGGTTCCATTTAAACCCTTTGCACCTCACACACCAGCACAGAGTTAACACCCTTGCTGGATTTGTTCTTCTTCCCACTTCCCACGGGGCTTTCCTGGCTTGTTTTTCCCAGCCAGGTTTCATCTCGGCTGGATCATTACAATTTCTGACTTCTCTTTCCTGATTCTTTTTTTTTTTTTTTCCCTGGATATATTAGGCCTTGGGAAAAAAAGAATAAAAAATGCAGCCTTTGCTTGCTGCCTGTATTTTCTAGACACAGTGCCCTGACATTGAGAGCAAACAGTTATTAAATAAACGCATTGTTAGGCATGCTTTTAGTCCTGACACCTCTGGTAAATCTGCATTTATTATTTAGTGAATTAAGTGGTTTTAAATCAAGTTATAATCGGTGGGTGCCCTTGTGCTCGGTATTTTATATCCTCCTGTGCATGCTTTGTTTGCAATTTCTGTACAATTTCTTTAGGTGCATTATATATTTTCCTTGAAATAGCATCACATGCCGCTCGTTTGGGCCCCCAGCTTCCCAGGAATGCTCCTGCCTTTAACAGCTCGATGCCCAGCCCTGTCCCCTGTCCCTGGACCACAGAAAACCCTGACCCCTGTCCCTGGACCACAGAAAACTCCTGTCCCCTCCTGTCCACATCTCTCCCAGGCACCTTTGCAAAATCCCATTTATTGCTGAATTTCATTGCCAGCTGCCCAGTCTGTGGGCTCCCAGCTCAGAAAGGTTTCCCTGCAGGAGCCAGATGATGTTCAGCCCTGGGGATGCTCCTGGAGCTCACGATTGGTGTCCCCAGGGCTCGTGGTTCAAAGAGGACATGCCACCCGGGCTGGGGCAGGTCCAGTCGAGCTGAGCCTGACCTCAGAGCCCTTTGGGTCCTTCACTCTGCTTTTCTGCTCCTCAAAAGGTGCTGGGGAGCAGAAGCTGGGGGAGAGCTGGGTCACCCTGAGCTCGGGGTGGTGTTGTGGCCACCTCAGCAGCACTGCCGAGGCCATCTGTCACCCTGCCTGCGTGCACCAGGTCCCTCCTGCCACACACCAGGCTGCAATTGCTCGGCCTGGAGGTTTGTTACTTGGAGCTTCCCAAGGGAGGGGACAGTGGCTGGAGGGCTCTGTCACCTCAAGCCCACCCTCACCAGCTCCCTGCCCAGAGCCCCTGGGAAATGCTGAGCACAGTTCAGGGGGAGAGAGCTCCCAGCTGCTTTGGGCTCCCTCCATCCCGGTTCCTCCTCTCATGGACCATCCCCATGGTCATCTCCACCTCCCCATGGTGTTATCTGACCTGGAACAGTCAGGACAGAGCCTGGACATGTCCCCACCACCCTGGCACTGCCCTCTGTGCCAGGGCTCAGGAGTAAGAATCATCTCACCCAATTTTTGGTGTCTGGCCTAGCTTTTCAAGTCCACCCACATGGCTGCTTGACTGTTACGGTCCCAAATGTGCAGAAAAAAGGATTTGATCCAAACACCACCATTTTCCAGCATGGTTTCCCACCAGCCTTGCAGGAAACCCTGCCCATCCAGGGCCTTGCCATTGCCCAGGTGCTGTTCTTTCTCCCCTCTGTCCCATGTCACCACAGCCTGCCCAACCCCACTGTGGGCATGGCCCTGGTGCCCGTGCCCACACACTGTGCCTCCATCCTGATCTTGATCCTGATCCTCATCCTCTCCCTCATCCTCATCCTCATCCTCATCCTCATCCTCATCCTCATCCTCATCCTCATCCTCATCCTCACCCTCATCCTCGTCCTCATCCTCATCCTCATCCTCATCCTCATCCTCATCCTCACCCTCATCCTCATCCTCATCCTCATCCTCACCCTCATCCTCATCCCACCCCGGGGTCTCTGCCTCCCATCCTCCCCCCACGACCTCCCTCCCTCCCCGTCCCCCTCTGCTCCTGTTTTCCCATTTATCTCCTTTGCCTGGTGAATATACATAAATATGAGCAACTGTGTCTGCCAGTGACCTTACCTGCCCTGACTAAATTCATGTAGTGTCTGTGAAGATAATTCGAAAGCCATAAGAAGATAATAAAAAAGGAAAGATAAAAAAAAAAAAAGAGAGAGAGAGAGGGAAAAAAAGAAAAAAAAAAAAGGGCAAGCATTGTGGTTTGTATTCTCTTATCTAACCTTCTGCAGGCCCCGGGTGGGAGTGCAGTCCCTCGCTATTTAAAGGGATGCTGCAGCTGGGAACTGCACAAGGCAGCAGCACACAGGGACAGGGATGGCACAGCCACCGTGCCACCAGAGGCAGGGCAGGCCAGCTCCTTGGCCTCTCTGCAGTGACCTTCTGGGTGGGGAAGGGAAATCTTAGCCAGCAGAATCCCTCCAAAAATATCAGCCTGGTCTGGTCCTTCCCCTGCCCGAATCCAAGGGGACATCCCAGCAGGGAAGCCCAGGGAGGCAGCACAGACAGGTGGGACCCCAGCACGAGCGGCCGCTGCAAAGAGAAAAACAAATCTCTGGGTGTGATTTCTATGGGTTTTTTCATCTCCAAATCCCTGTGCAGCTGAAGGCAGGAGAGGGCATTGATTGCAGGGACGGAGGGAATTATCGCAGGCATCATCGCAGCGGTGTCATCTCGGAGCAGCAGGGCTCGTCAGATAGACGGGAGCCAGAGTGATCTGCGGCAACAAACTACAGCAGCGAGACCCCGAGGAGATAAAGCAGCAGGCTGGGGACACAAATCCTGAGATTCCCCCAGCCCCGGGGAGTTCTAAGATCTCTGAGATCGCTTGCCCGTGGAATCAAAGCCCAGCTGTCCCACGTGCTGGGGCCTGGCTGTGCCCGTCCTGCCCTGTCCTTGAAGGGCTGGGATTCAAAACCAACCCCAGCAACCCCCAAATCCCTGAGCTTTGCCCAAAAGCACTTTGCTCTTTCCCCCTCCTTAGCTTCGTGGCTTTGCACTGCTGGGATCTAAGCACGATAAGCCAAACCATCACGGAGCTGGGAATAAAAAGCTGAGGAAGAAACAAAAAAAACCTTAATGCGCAAATGAAATCTGTGGCTAATGGGGTCACCGCAGCTCTGGGTCTTGGTGCAGCAGGTCCCAGCCCCCCGGAGGGAGGCAGGTAGGACCTGATGGAGAAGGACCTGATGGGAAAGGGACAAGGAGGGAGACGAGGGACACCCACCCGAGGGACACCAACACGTCCCCGCTCCGCGCCGCCCACCCCCGGACACGGCGAGGCCTTTCTGCCGCCTTTGTTCGGCAGCTCCGGAGCGGTGTTGCCACAAAGGCGGAGGTGAAAGGGGTTAATTCGGGGGACAGAGGTAGGATGTGAAGATGCAGAGCAGGACAATGGGCCGCCTTCCCTCTTTTGTCAGCGCGGCCATTGTGCCGCGTGTGAAAAATGAAATCTGTTTCATTTTCCTCCCAGATGCGATCGGGCGCCTCTATTTAGAAGCCATCAAAAAAAGCAATCCAAGTGCTCCCCGGGGGGGGGAGGATCCCGGGGGGTGCAGGCCTGCCAGACACGGGTGTACCCCACCCCACAACCGCCTTTAGTTATTATTAATTTATTTATTTATTTGGCGTTTAACATCGATTGGGATTTAACCCCCTCCCTGCCTCCGGCACTCAAGTGGCTGAAACAATACTGGAAGTCAGCAGGGAGAGGTTTTGGGGAAGCATCAGGGACTGGCAGGAGTAGCAGAGAAGTTGGGATGAGCCCATCCCATGGCCATCCCTCTGGTTGTCCTTGTCCCCTGCTCCATCCTCCTCTATTTCTGCAGCTCCAGAGCAACTGATAATCAATATTTCCCCTTCATCCTTGCAGAAGCAGATGAAAGTGGAAGGAAACCCAGCCCCAGTGCTCTCCCCCCTCCTATCTCTCCCCAAACCAATCCCTGGGTTTGCTACCAACGTGAGAAATTTTCACCTCCAGAGAAGGTGTGAAACTTGGCAGTTTTGTTCCCTCCAAAGGGAATTACAGCCCTTGCAGAATGCAAACAAACAAACAAATGCAAATTAAGCAGGAAAAGCACGGGGTTTTTTCAATACACGTTTTAACCTTTGCCTCAAATTAACAAATCCAGCTGGAAACTCTCGGGTTTTGTTTTTCCCCATCCAAATCCACAGCTGGCTGTCCCTTGAGATGCCGGTGTGGGTGACAGTCACCAGGCAGCAGGGGGGGAATTGGGGTGGTGAGCAAAGCAATCCCAGAACCCCAATCTGCTCCAAGAACCCAAAAAAAAAAAAAATAGAGAGGAAGGTGGGAAGAGCACAGGCAAAGTAAGGGATGCTTGAGAGGGAGTTAGAGTCACTCCTGCTGCTGGGAGCTCACTCCTGCAACCTAAAAACTTCATCCCAGCCATGCCAGGGGGTGCCCCGGGCTGGGCAGCACTGGCAGCTCTCTCCTGTGTCCCTCAGGCTCCCTGTCCCCTTGGGCTGGGCATGGCCAGGTGGGGACAGGACATGCTGGTCATTGCTGCACAGCCACCCCGGCCAGCCTGGGACCCTCCCCAGGCACTGGTGATGAGGATCGGTCCCTGAGGGGGGGCTGGGCTGGGCTCAGTGCTGGTGGCAGGGCAGGGTCAGTAGCCAGGAATGTCCTTCCAGCTCTGTGGGGGTGACAGACATGCCCAGGGGTCCTGTCCGGGCATCCTGGGGCAGAGGAGAGGACTCCTCTGCTGCCGGGGCCACCAGGCCTCGCAGCAGCTTCGCTCCTAGCCAGGGGACACCTACCCCACTCCTCATCCCACCCCAAACACTAACCCACCCACAGACCTACTGCAGCCACCCTGGGCAGGGTTTGGGGCTGGAGGGTGACCAGAGGAGGCCACTCAGGTCCAGCTTTTCCCAGCCTCCCTCTCCCGGTGACAGCAGGTGGCATCAGGGGTGCACAGGGGCACGGGGCAGGGCCATCCTCCTCCTCTCCTGGCTCTTTGTGCCAGAGCCGGCCAGATGGGGGTCCCTGCCAGCCCCCCGAGCCCAGCGTCATCTGCCAGCCAACAGCAGTGCTCCCCTCCACCCCAGCCATGTGTCCCCACGCGTGTCCCACCCTCCTGGCAGCCCCAGAATCGCCCTCTCCATCCCCTTTGCATCCCGGGAGAGGCGGCGGGCGGGACCCCGCGGCCGGGGAAAGGCAGGTTGGCAACTTGGCGGAGAGAGCGTGGGTGTCAGATCACATAAATCAAGCTCCAGAGCCTTCCTATTTAACACACTCTTCCCCTTCGAGTTGTCAGTGAAACCGTTAATTAATTAGCTAATCCCGCAATGAAGTGGATTCTAAATGGATCTCCCCTCCCTTCCCCCCATTTAGGTAATTACTGCTGAGGGAGCTTTTGTCAGAGTAATTTTCCAGCAGGGACAGCCCCGGCTGGCGGAGGGAGATGAATTTAAAGAGGGGGGGAAATAATAATGCAAAAGGGGATGAAGGAGGGCTCCTCCTGCCGGGCAGAGCACTTTGGAGGCACGGCAGGGCCGGGACACCTCTGCTGGCCTCTCCCGGTGACCAGCACAGGCCACGGCCAGCGGGAAAAGGTCATCCCAGCCTGCCCCAGGGTGTTCCCACAGCAGTGCCACAGCACCAGCCTGGCTCTCTCCGCTCACACACGGGCTCCATCCTCTCCCTGCCTCCCCCACGCCATGCCCAGGCTCCGGACAGCACCACAGTGCTCCATCCAAGGCCATTGGGTTGGGCTCTGGACAGCCTGGTCTGGTGGAAAATGTCCTTTCCCATGGCGGGAGGGGTGGCACAAGATGGACTTTTAACCCAAACCTTTCCATGACTCCGTGATCCCTGCAACGATGGTGGCCAACCCACAGCAGGTTGGCAGGTTTGGGGTTTGGGTTCCCATCAGGAATCAGCAGTGCCCCTCACACCATTTGGGTGTGATGTTACAGAAAAAACCTTTTATAGGCTGTCATAGAAAATCTTGGGTGTTTTAGAGTTAAGGGCAGGACACCTGAGAGGCTGAGCAAGATATAGTGGGGGTCAAAAAAACCTCCATTTTTTTAGTGGCCCAAGTCAAATCAAAAACTAAAACAAGGCAAGGACTTAACACCACACCAGGTCACACCTGTCTGTCTCCCCTCACCCTGCACCTCCCACATACAGCTTAAGCATGTCCCGCTCAGAAGAACTTTCTGATCAGTAGGACTGAAGGAAAAACCCCAAAGCCTCCACAGGGGTTTCTTTTCCAAGCCAAGCGAACAAGGATGGGGTTTCCACAGCCAGGAGGCCTCAGCCCAGCACCTGCTGGGGCATTTATTTCAGAGCCAGGGCACCAAAACAGCACTGGCACATCAGGAGCAGCACTTTTCCTTCATATCTTGCTCTCCCCATGCCCCTGCACAGCTCCCAGTCCTTTTTTGCTCCTCACTGTGTCAAGCGAAGTTTCCGAGTGAAGATTTTTCAAAGGCACGCAGGGTTTTAGATCCTCAGCTCCACATCCCCGAGTTGTGCTGTGTCCAGCAGAGATAGGGCAGGAGTGGTGCCAGCTGCCTTTGAACCGCCGGGCTCTGCTCCGAGCCACGCTCCAAATCAAAGGATACTGCTGGAAAATCACAGCTCGGCTCTCGTCTGGGTGCAGAGAAATCTCTGGGTGCAGAGAAATCCCGAATGTGCCCTCCCCCAGCCCTCCAGGCATGAGGGGAGGTCTGATGGGTGGCAGAAATAGGAGTCTGGGGGATTTTTCCCTCATTCTAAGAATCTCCCTGGGGTATTTCTGCATCCTGAGCTGAGGGAAAAGGGTGAGAGCCTCTTCTGATGGATACCAGAGCTTCCAAGGAGAGTCTGCTCCTCACTACAGAGCAGGAAAATCTGCTCACTGAGGAGAGGCTGCTTTAATTTAACAGGTGCCTGCAGCCTGTCTGGAGGGGAAACATTCCCATCTCTTCAAGAGGTTCCCTGAGCAGCCAGCCTGCACCTGGCAAAGAGATTCACATTTCCCATCCTTTCCCACATACTAATTTCCCCCAGGACACAGAGCGGCAACGTCTCCTTTTGGAAGCTCACTGTAACCTACCAGGCTCCCAGAAAAACCTAATTACTGCCCCAAAATGACCTGAGAGAAGCACAGGTGGCGAAGGCAGAGATCCTCTTTCTGACTCTGGGGGTGCAACGAATGGGGTGGTACAGCTAAAAATGTTCTAATAGCCCATTTTCCCTATTTCTCCCCAAATATAACTCAGGGAAAGCAGAGATGCAGCTCTGCAGCTTGTCACGGCTTAGTTCTGCTGCTCGTGCAAGACTTTCCACTCCTGCCTCCCTTCATAGGGTTTCTTTTCTTCCAGCTGCCTTCGAAGTCTGGCAGAGGCAGCTCTTGGTTGTTCCTCCTCTCAAGGAAGAGCCTAAACCCTCAGCATCTCACTATAAAAACTAAAAATACAATTAAAAATCACATCCCAGGAGGTGGCCTGGGCACAGGACCTGCTCGGGGGTGTTCTGGTCCAGTAGTGGTGAGGACCCCAGAGATGCTTGGGAGGAGATGAGGGGATGCTAAGGGCATGGAAGACCTTTTATAAGTTGCCACGGAAAATTTTGGGGGTTTTAGAGTTAAGAGCAGGACACCTGAGAGGCTGAGCAGGGTATAGTGGGGTGGTGGCTCAGATTAAAAAAAAAAAAAATCAAAAATTAAAACAAGGCAAGGGCTTAACACCACAGCCAAAGGATGCTGTCCTGAGCAGTGGCATGGATGGGATGGTGTGTGAGGTACTGCTGATTCCTGATGGGAAACCAAACCCAAAACCTCTGCCAAAATCCTGCAGCTGGGCCGTGCCACCGCCTCACCAGCAGTGCCTCCGTGGAAGGGTTTGTACCACCAGGACACCACGAGGGGAGTGCAAACCAGCCCAGCCCGGTTGTTATCCCTCCGTCAGCCCAGCGCCACAGCCTGTGCCTGGTTTTCATCTGCGTCTCCCCTCGCTCTGTCACAAACGAGGGCAGCCAGCCGGAAAATTAACACCCAGGGCTGAGCCCGGAGGGGCACGGAGCGCCAGCAGGGAGGCAGAGCAGCCGGGCGCTGCCCTGTGGCATCGCCACCGCGGCTGTGACTCCCTCCGTGTCCCCGCGGCTGTCCCTCTGTCCCTTGGTCCGTGTCCCGGTGCTCCGCCGCCCCGCGCCGCGGTCCATCAGTGCTGACAGCCCCGGCGGTGCGGCCGTGCTCCTGCCCCGCTCTGCCCCGCTCTGTCCCGCTCCGGCCCCGTTCCGCCCCGCTCTGCCCCGCTCTGCCCCGCTCTGCCCCGCTCCATCCCCGCTCCGGCCCCGCTCCTGCCCCGCTCCTGCCCCGCTCCTGCCCCTTTCTGCCCCGCTCCTGCCCCGCTCTGTCCCTCTCCTGCCCCGCTCTGCCCCGCTCTGTCCCGCTCTGGCCCCGTTCCGCCCCGCTCTGCCCCGCTCTGCCCCGTTCTGCCCCGCTCCTGCCCCGCTCCGGCCCCGCTCTGCCCCGCTCCGGCCCCGCTCTGTCCCGCTCTGCCCCGTTCTGCCCCGCTCCTGCCCCGCTCTGCCCCGCTCTGTCCCGCTCTGGCCCCGTTCCGCCCCGCTCTGTCCCGCTCTGCCCCGTTCTGCCCCGCTCCATCCCCGCTCCGGCCCCGCTCTGCCCCGCTCTGCCCCGCTCTGCCCCGCTCCTGCCCCGCTCTGCCCCGCTCTGCCCCGCTCCTGCCCCGCTCTGCCCCGCTCCAGCCCCGCTCTGCCCCGCTCCATCCCCGCTCTGCCCCGCTCCTGCCCCGCTCTGCCCCGCTCTGCCCCGCTCCTGCCCCGCTCTGCCCCGCTCCGGCCCCGCTCCCGGGCAGCTGCCGCGGGCAGGGGTCCAAGGTCAGCTAAGTGCTTAATGGGCCTCCTGCGAGGACCTGCCATGAAAGGCTAGCGCCGGAGGAGGCGAGAAGGGAGCATATGTCACCGCCTGGGCTCCGGGCTGGTTGCGGTGACACGGGGATGCTTCCCGTGCTTCCCGGTGCTGTTCCCAAAGCCATCTCCTGGTCCAGTGCTGTGGCCTTTGGCACCTGCGTGCCTGCGGCTCGAGGGAGGGTGACAGACACCTGGGTGTCCCCAGAGCATGAGGGCCGCCAGGACAAAGGAACTGCTGCTCTCCAAACCAAAGTAAACCCAGAGCAGGTTTGCTCCTGGCTCTGATTGGTGTCCCCCTGGACTATTTACACCCGAGGCTGAGCAGAAGAAGGGAAAGGTGAAACACAGGAGAAACACGGTGAAAACACAGCACCTGGACCATCGTGGACAAGTCCCTTGTCTAAGCACAGCTGGAGCCAGGCAGCCCTGACACCTCCCACGGTGCTGTGGCACTGGTAAAATGTGTCCCCAAACTCCTGGCCAAGCCACAAACAGCAATTAATGGCCATTCAGTTTAGTGGTTGGACTTGGTTATCTTAGAGGATTTTCCGACCTTAATAATTCTCTGATTTCAGCAGAATATTCTCACTGCCGTCCCAAAATGAAAAGGATGTTATTCTCTGACTCAGACCCAACATTTTGGAGTTGTTGAAGCATTTTGGCATCTGACTGCACCCTGTTAGATATATTGACCTCTTCACTACCATAACCATTGTACCCTGTAGTGCCTGCACACAGCTGCTGGTGACTCTCCTATATAAAATAATGTCTGGATGAATGCGGTGATTTCAGGTTGTTTTTTGTGTCTGAAGGTTTGATAACTTCAAACAGACACTCCTTTTCTGGGCACCTTCAAGTCAAATCAGAGCACCTTTTCCCACCGCTGCTGCCCAAGGCCCAGGGTCATGACCCTACAAGGGTTACAAATAACCATTTAAATTTTTTAAAAAAAGGTTCTGAGCCCCTGAGGGTTCTGCTCATTCTTTATCAGCTGCCTGGAACCTGCATCCCAGGAAAACACTGTCCAGGCTGGTGTTTCCCCACATTTCCAAGGGCTGGCGGCACAGGAGAGCTTGGCTGTGTGGGACACTGCTCCTCTGTGTGCACCTCAGCCTGATTTCAAGCAGCTCCCAGATTTTGGGGTCTGGGAGGGAAGAGCAGGGGATGTGGGGAAGAGCAGAGGGCTGGTGCTGAGCTGGGGTGAAGCAGGGGGGCAGAGGAGGCCGTCGGGGACGTGGGATGCGAGGTTTGCTCTGCAGACTGAATCAAACGTTGGGAAGCTGGTGAATTAGCTGTGTTTGCTGAGCAAACGCTGCCGGGGAGGGATAGGCAGAGCAGGAGTGTTTGAGCACACAGTCCTCTATTTGCTAGCAAACATTTCCAGCTCCTCCTCCCCCTCCCCTGCTCCCCCACACGCCTTCCCCGGTTTTGCTCCAAAGAGGGATGGAGGATGCCTTCCAAGAGGAGGAAGGGGGAGATTCCCATGGGAGAAGGATTTTCTTTCACCGACGTGCCAGTACCAGAGCAGCCAAGAGGAGAGTGGCGGTTTGAGGCTGCAATTTTTTGTTCTAAAGAAATAATTAAATACGCTCATGTCCAGCACGTGTGTCCGGGCTGTGTTTTCCCCCCCAAATGAGGGTTGTGCTCTGGCTGGAGACACTGCAGGGCACCAGGCACACCGCAGGGGTTGGGTGAAGCTGCTGCAGAACAGAATTGCTTCTTGGAAGTCAAGATTGGATGGAGTTTGTGGCCTCCGTTGGCTCTTTGGGGTCTGATGCTGATCTCAAATCCCTCTCCCAGTTGCAGTTCTGTCAATACGGAAGAAGTACCTGAGCTGCTGTGGGAACAGCAACCCCAAACCTCACCTTGTCCCTTGGCTGGAAGCAGCTGTGCCAAACTGAGGGCCAGGTCCCTTGTGCTGGGTCCATGGGCAGCTACAAGATTGGCAATGTCATCCCTCTGTCCTGGGACTGGCAGGGATGAGGAGGAAGAGGTGAAGGCCCCAGAGAGGTGGATTCCACCTCATGGTCAGGGGCTGATCAGCACTCAGCTCATAGGGAGCTGCCAAAATGGCTTTTTCTTGAGAAGTTCAGAATTTCATGTGGTCTGGAGTGCCTGAACACTGAGTGTGATCTTCAGCCATCCCTGTCTGGGCATCCCAGGGCTGAGCCACACCCTGATGGTCTGAGCAGCAGTGCTGGGGGCTCCAGAGTGTCCCTCAGCACATCCCTCAGACATTGGTCCTGCTGCCTGTGATGTCTAATGGGTTTTCCTCAAGGAAGAGGAGAAAAGCTGGGACCTGGGCTGTCCATCGCTTTCTGAGTTCTGGGCAAACCCAGACACATCTCTGGAAATTCCAGCTGAAAAAACGTCTGCCTGCCCCAAAATTCCTCCCAGTTCCCTGTTGATGTCCCACATCCCTCCGCTCCTGGCTGTTCCTAAACCTCCTCCCGCATTCCTCAGGCCTCCCCACTCTGCTCTGGCCTGCTCCATCTTTGGCCAAAGAACACACGGCACAAATCATCTCCCAACTCCTGCAAAAATGCTGGGGCCAGGTTGCCACCTCCATTCATAAAACATCCCCCCCCACCCCTCAGCAACTGCTGGACAGGCTTTTATGGAACAATCTTAATGTTCATTCACCCTTTGAAGGCCAGGTGCTTGGACAGCAGCTGTGCTCCACACGCTGCTGCCTGAATTACTCCTGGCTGGCAACGTGCGAATCATTCATTATTAAACTGCTCATGTGCTCGGCCTGAGGCTTAATCCAATGCCACCACCGTGGCTGCAGGAGAAATCCAGCCATCTGGAAAAGCAGGAACACCCTTCGTGCCTGCCCCTGGCAGCGGTGGCACTGCCCTTCGTGGTGGTGGTGGTGGCGGCTTTAGTGTGCCACCAAGGAAAAGCTGTGCCTGGCACCTCCTGTGGCAGCGCTGGGGAGGGGGATTAGAAATAAAAATACACAAAACGAGACTTTCTCGAGATGCAGATGATTGGTGGTGACAAATCTTCACTGCAAGAGCAGAGCAGTGCTGATTTACAGCTCGGTCCAGCACCAGGAGCTTTGTCTGGGATTAGTGGGAGAAGTTGTTGGGGAGGGGAAGAGTCTCATTACCTTGTCCTGGCTAATGCCTCGCTTTTCTCTGGTGCATGTTGTTGTTAGGAGCTGGATCTAATTAGTCATTGCAGGAAATGCCTCAGCTTCTCCCATTCCCTCCTGCTCGCAGGGGAAGGGGGAGTTAATCCAGGCCAACGTGGGAACAAACCCTCTTGTGAGAGCAGGTCCTGATCCCATAATTTGCTCTGCAAAGGAGCACGTGCCCAGGCACACCAAACCTTCCTGGCTCCAGGAAGACTTGAACAATGCACCTGGGCTCCCTCACTGAAAAAACACCCAGCAGAGCTCTGGCTGTGCCAGGCAGCACCAAAACCAGGCACACACACTCTGAGTGAGCAGGGAAAAGGGGTAGGGAGAAGGAAATCTTCCCTGGGTGCCGTCACTGCTCACGGCAGGAAGCAGAATCATTCCAGGTCTCTCCACCCAAGTCGCTGTGTCTCTCACTGGATTTATTGGGACTAATTCCCTAAAACCCCTGACTCCATTCAATGCTGGAGCCACCTCTCCAGGCCGAGCTGTTCAGCTGAGCTGACAACAGGCACTGCTGTTTTTAGCTCTCACACTCGCTGAGCTTGGTGTGTTTGGATCAAAATCTCGTGCTGGTGGTCAGTGCTGACAGCCCCACGACCTCCTGGCCCTGAGGACGGCTTTGATTCAGTGCAGTGGATTCAGCACTACAGGCAAGCCCAAGGCTCTGATTTACTCCGAGGTCAAAAGGTGGGACAGCAGAAGAGGAGGGAATTTATCACCCCCTCCAGCAGAACTGGGAAATCTCCCTGTGCTCCATTAGCTGCAGTGCACAGCTGGACAGCAGGCACATCTCCCGTTCTGCACTGGAGCAATGACCTCCAGGAGCAGGGCCGAGCAGGCTCGTGTTGTGCTGGCCTGTCTAGCACCTTTACAGGCCATCAAATCATGGGATCATGGAATGCTTTGCTTGGAAAGGATCTTAAAGCTCATCCAGTTCCACCCCATGCCACAGACAGAGACACCTCCCGCTAGACCAGGCTGCTCAGAGCTCCCCCCAGCCTGGCCTTGCCAATCTGCTCTTCCTCCTCTCCCGGTGCCTTCCCCAGGCTTTCCTCATGCCTCCATCAGGCCCAGCTTCCCAGGCAGAGCTGGAAGGTAAACAGGGCCATTCCAGCTCAGAGAATTGCTCCACAAACACCAGGTTTGGTCCTAATGTTTTTGTTGCTGGCTGCTTGCAGATCCAGTGCCTGTTCAGTGCTGGTTTTCATCAGGCTCAGGAACAACCCAGAGAGAAACCAGCTGGGAGTAAGCTGTACTTTCCCCCATCCATGGAAACCAGTGCAGGCACTCAGCCCTGCTGGTGGATGTGTCAATCCCTTCCCCTTTCCCAGGCTTCCTGTCTCCATGGGATCCAGCTGGGTCTGGACCATGCTGGCAGCACCCACAGTGCCAGGATGGGACACCATTCCTTCTGCAGAGAGCTCAGCATGGTCACTTCTCCTATCAGCTAACCAAGGCTGATATGCAGTGACCTCAATCAGCTGTGAGATCTTGGACATCACACCTCAGGCTTCCTGTGGATAAACCCCTATGAGGTGAAAAGGTGAAGGGCAGCGGATTCAGTCTGTTCACTGTTCTTGTTTCCAGCCATGCAGCTGAGCTGAGCCTGAGCTTCTGGGACTGAGTTACAGAAAAATGAGCTGTTCTGATCCCAGGGAGTTGGTGACTGAGAGCCTGGCCAGGTATTCCCACCCCAGAGCTGGCAGCACCTTCACGGGGGGTTTGCAGAGGGTGGGTCACAGCCTGGTGCTCCCAGATGTTCCCCTGCAGGCAGATCCCTCCTGGCTAAATGTGGGGGAAGACCAACCTCATCCTTAGTGTCCGGTGGCCGGCGGGGCTTCTGCTGTGCTGGCCTCTGTGCCTGTGCAGGCACCCCCACCCCACCTCTGAGTCTCCAGCCCATCCTTGTACCTTGGGGACACCTCCCAGCTGCACCTCCAGCAGCCCCTGGCTGTGAGATCCACCTGCATCCTCCAAGGCTGCCTGGCTCCTCAGCCCTTTTCTCCTGAAGGGCTTTGCTGCATGGCCTACACCTGGAGAGACCATAAATGAAACTTCCTGGGGTCAAACACCACATCAGGAAAAGCCAGGGAGAGCCCCCCAAGCCCTGCAGCGTGGCTCAGGTGTGTGCAGATGCACGTGTGCACACACACACACACACTGCTCCCCATCTCCTCGCCCTCCTCCTGCTCCTTCTGCCTCTTTCATCCTTCTGAAAGGAAACCTGATGGTTTCTGGGCTTTGTTGGTGGTTAGGAGGACACTGGATAAAGAGGCTGAGAAAGTGAAAGAGGGTGCACAGGGCTGCAGGAGGAGAAGGAGGGGAGAGCAGGAGAAGGAGGGATTCTCGGTATCTACAAGGGAATTAAAGCGCTTTTACCAGAGTGAAGAAATCAGCTAAAGAATGGCAGGCGAACAAAAGCAGCAAGGCTATGGACAAGTCGCTCTGAATAGATCCAGATCCCCTTAAGTTTGTAACACCCCCTACACACTTCTTTTTCTTCCCCTTCCCCCCCTTAAGCCTTTGCTCCTCACTCCTTCCAAGAACAAATGCAGAGCAAGGGGAAAGAAAAAAAAACACCACCACCACAAGGGAGGGGAGGAGTGGAAGAAAGCTAAAAAAAAATCAAATAAAATAAAAGGTAATCCTCAGCCACTTTGCCCCTCTGGGGGCTGCTCTGGGCCAGATTAAAGGTCCGGTGTGAAACCATTCTGCTATTCAGATGCGATAAGCAGGATTTACAAGCAAAGAGAAAGAGAGAAAAGAATGGGCGAGAGGAGAAAAGGAGAATTATTTGTGTCTCTTAATACTTGTTAAGCACTTCTCTTTTGCTAGACCAGACAAGACACAGCTCTGCTCAAAGTCCATGCACAATCCTGCCCGCTTGTCCAACACCCCCTTCCCCTCCCTCCCTGCCCTCCGCTCCGCTCCGCTCTCCCCTACCCCCTCCAAAGCAAGCAGGCAACACTTTGTTGCTACTGAGCTGAAATTGGTCTCCTCTCCGAGCGGCACACAAAGAGAATGGCAATTAACCTTCCTGTTCCCTGGTGACAGCGATCTAATCAGGGCTGCGCCCAGGCACTGCCAGCGGCTCAAAGGCAGAGCCTTTGTGCGGGGCGGGAGCGGGGAGGGCTCCGGGCCGAGCGCTGGGCGCTCCGAGCGCTGCCAGCTCGGATCGTGTCAGGCCACAGAAGGATGCGGCACTGCTGTGGGTGTGAATCGGGAGCAGCTCCCCGGGAAATGAGCTGGGCACCTGTTGGAGTGGGTGCAGAGGACGACACAAAGGTGATCCGAAGGCTGGAGGAACTCTCTCGTGAAAAAAAGGCTGAGAGAACTGGGGTTGTTCAGCCTGGAGAAGAAAAAGAGACCTCAGAGCCTGAAGGGGCTCCAAGAGAGCTGGGAATAAACTTTTTGTCAGGGCCGACAGCGACAGGACGAAGGGTTGTGGTTTTAAACTAACAGAGGGCAGATTCAGAATGGAAATAAGGAAGGATTTCTTTGTGCTGAGGGTGATGGAACACTGGAGCGGTGGTAGATGCTCCAACCCCGGCAACACTCAGGGTCACATTGCATGGGGCTCTGGGCAACCTGATTTTTGGATTAGGTGATCTTCAGAGGACACTTCCAACCCAAACCTTTCCATGATTCCATGAATTCTGTCCCAGTGCAGACCTGGCATTGCAGGAGGTGTCTGGGGGGAGCTGGTGGAGCCCCCAGGCAGAGCCAGGCCCATGCTGTGGAGCTGGAGGGTCCAAGTTGTCCTTAGAGCCACAGCCCGAGGACACCAAAGTGTTTGGCCTTTCCTCAGCGCTGCTGCTCACGGAAGATGAATCAATCCTCGCTGCTGCTTCGTGTTCCTGGGAAATGGATGATGGTGGGAGAACAATCCCTGTGGGAGGAAGGAGGGAAAGGCCAGTCCAGCTTCCCATCACCAGCACTGTTCTCTGGATGAGGGAGGCACTTGTGGTTCTTCATAGCCAAGAACCACCCGCTGAGACCTGCAAACAAAATCCTTGGGTTTAAAACTTGCACAGAAGACTTTTACTTTCCTTTTTTTTTTTTTTTTTAAGTGGGAAATAGGGTAGTTTAAAAAGCCACAACCATCCTTCTCAAAAGAACCCCTATTCACCAGTGGCACTTTTCAGCAATACTCCTCCACTCCATATTTTTCTATTTTTGTGAGGACTGAGGATGAGGAACAGCCAGGGCATTACTAAAAGACCAAGATGTAAATGTTGGGTTTGGCTGCATTTGAGGGAGAAAACATGAACCTCCTGAAGGTCAGTCAAAAATGGAGAAACGTTTTCACTTCTGTTTTTTTAAACCTCTGAAAAATCCCTCTGCTGACCAGTTCTTTAATTATGACAATGAATGAGGCAGAGGTCTCAGAATCAGCCTTTTGTTTTCTGATGAGCCTTAGATCTCAAGAAGGCAGGAAAATGTCAGTGAATGGTCCTCTTGTGAGTAAAAAACCCCAAAAAACCAACCCGATAAACACCACCACCACCCCAAAAACAATCTAACTCAAGTCACTTAAAAACACCCAAACTCAATTCAGATTTTTTTTCTTCTCTTTCTAGTTCTAAGGGAAAAGAAAATCTTAAAACTGTTGGTAAAGCAGTGAAAATTCACCTGTTCCTTATGTGTTAGAACTAAATTTTCCTACTGCAGCCAAGCAGGAGATCTGCACCTGCAGCTCGAGGATAACCTGACGGGAGATGGACATTCCAGCTTGGAGATTTGGCATCATTGCCCATCCCATCCAAACAGGAAACCTTGTCCATCAAAACCAGTTCCCGATGATGTTTGTAGTGTGCAGGCTAAAGTCTGGAGCTTCTGGTGGTGAGAACTCCTCTGTTTGTCCCCTCCAGGGCCTGGCACACCTCAGGGTGAGTTCGCCCGAGCTTTGCCATCCCAAAAGTGCCAACACCTGGAGCTTCCTAACTTGCTTAGAGGCCTCCCCGCTCCCTTGGAGCCTGCAGGATGGGAGTGGATTGAGGGAATTCCTCCTCCGGAGCTCACCCAGGACCGACCATTAGTGAAGTGACCGAGTCTCCGCCTCTGTGCTCGGCAGCGCTTGGGGGATGGCTGCATCTACCTCCGAGAGATAGGCACAAACATCTCAATTACACCTAAGGAGGAGCGTAATTGAGCCCGAATTGATTCAAACAGAGGCAATTAAAGCAAAACTCGGCCCCCCGCCGGGACGCCGAGGCGCGGCTGATTCCGAGCTCAGAACCACAACAAAACAATCATTGCAGGGCAGGTTGGCACCTCCTCCCCTCCAGCCAGGTTAAGCTATCGGGGATGGGGGGAGATGCACAAAACCCTCCCGCTCAGGCTCTCGGGGGCGCGGAGAAGCTGTTCAGCACCATGGCCAGCGGCAGGGCTCTTCTGCCCTTTTCCTGCCCTTTTCCTGCCCTTTTCCTACCCTTTTCCTGCCCTTTTCCTACCCTTTTCCTGCCCTTTTCCTACCCTTTCCCGACCCTTTCCTTGCCCTCTCCCTGCCCTCTCGCTGCCCGGCTGGGCTGCTGCTCCTCCCGCTCCAGCAGCATTCCCAGCAGGGCTCTGTGGTGTCCCTGCCGTACAAGGAGCAGCCGAGGTCACTGGGATTGTTCTGGCCGGAGGAGATCAAGGGGAGTCTCATCGGGGGCTGCGGCTCCTGCCGAGGGGCAGTGGAGGGACAGCTCCGATCTCTGCTCGCTGTGACAGGGACAGCACCCAGGGAGTGGCTGGAGCTGTGCCAGGGTTGGATTTCAGGAAAAGGTTCTTCCCCAAAGGGTGGGATAAGCACTGGAACAGCTCCCCAGGGAATGAGCACAGCCCCGAGGCTGCCACAGCTCCAGGGGTGTTTGGACATCGCTCCCAGGGGTGCACAGGGTGGGATTGTTGGGGTGTCTGTGCAGGGCCAGGGGTTGATCGATGATCCCTGGGTCCCTTCCCGCTCGGGATATTCTGCAGTTCCATGATTCCTCCTGCCCATCGCAGTGTCATGGCCAGGGCACAAGGAGCGCTGCTTTGTAAGGATGATTTTCCGTCCTGGGCCAGGTTGAGACTGGAGGGATCCTCAAATCATAAATCCACAGCTGGGGCTGGGAGGGACCGCCGGAGGTCACCCAACCCACCCTCCCTTCCCCAGCAGAGTCCTTAGGATGGTGCCCAGACATCTTCTGGGTATCTCCAGAGGAGGAGACTCCACAAACCTCTCCGGACACCCCGGGAGGGAATTCTCCCTGATGCTCAGGTGGAACTTGCTGTGTTTCCATTTCCGCACCATCCTCTTGTCACCCCCTTCAGACAGTGACAGAAATCCATAGGATCCCCTCCCAGCCTTCCCTTCCCCAGGATCAGATCAGCATCGCTCTGTGTGGAGAGCAAACAAGAAGCATCAATTAGAAGTAATTACCACCCCCTCCCCATAACTTAAGAGGCTAATATTAGCCTTCATTTTTAAGAAAGGTAATTTGACGACCATAAATTACAATTATAAAAACTTCATTAGAGTCGGTAGCAATCCATCCACCATTGTTCTAATTACACACTGTAGGAGTAATGAATGCTAATGGTTTAATGTACAATAATTACCACAATTGAAAAATAATAATAATACAGAACAACCTCAGTTAGCCAAATGTCATGGGGGACGTGGAATGGGTTGGGGTAATCGTGGTTGCAGATAATTGAGGGGCTCTTCAGCGTGATTAATAGGTGATGTGACCTCTGGGTGGGGAATGAGGAGTTTGAAATGAATGCAGCGTGGTCAAGTGAGGGAAGGCGCCATGCAGGGAGAAAAAAAATCAGGCATCTTCCATCTTAGCTTGGAATTTCAGCGGACATTTTTGATCTGAAGCAAATTTGTTGGGTTTGCAACCGATCCGTGCCACCTCCCGATGATTTCTGGGTGTGGTTGGCAGGGTTGGAAGCGCAAATACAGGACCGTGTTTGGGAGAGCACAATTCCAGCACAGAGAGGGCACTGGATGTAGGCTCCTCCAGGTGGGATGGGACTCCAAGAGCTCTGGAATCCAACCCTTTGTCCAAAGCAAGCCCAACACTGGATTCACTCCAGCTTTTTCAGGCATTTGTCTCGAACCTCCAAGGAATGGGATCCCACAATTTCCTTCGGCCCCTATTCCGCTGCTCATTTATTCTCCTGGTGGATTTTATTTCCTCACATCCCATCAGATCCTCTCGGAGCAGCCTGGGTTTGGGCATCAATTCCCACAGACCTGCGGCCAGCCCTGGTTTTGTAAGACATCCCTGGAGCCTGAAGGAAGATCCCATCCATGTCCCACGGACTGATTAGGAACAATGAATTCTTGATATGCTTCCTCTTTAATAGGATCCTAATTTATAAAAATGCAGATGATATATCAATGGAAATTAACTTCACACTTTCCTCACCCTGGCAGGTTGAGCTGCAGGTGAGTGCAATGTAATTAAGAAATTAAAAGGTAATTTCCACATATGCTTTCTGCTAATCTAACTCGGCAATCATTTAATTTACAGCAGGGGGACTGGCAAGGAGGGAAGCCAAAATAAATAAGATAATAGCGGGTTTAATCGCTCAGTGGAATGGAGAAGGAGTGGAGAGGTGTCTGTGTGGAGCCTCAGGGAGAGGCGAGCTGACCCCTCCGGTGGTGCTGATTGAAAGTCAGGCTTGCTTTTAATTTCACTTACAGGAGTTCAAACTTTGAGCCACCCAAGTTTTCTGATTTCTAAAACAATTTTTTTAAGAGTTAACTTCAAATTGCCTGTTCAAATCGTTGTTCTTATTTCCCACAATTGTTTTCACGGCACCCGACAGTTTTGACTTCAAGATCTCCACAGAAGAGTGAGGTTTTTTTTCCTGGATTATTGAATCCGTTGCCATTCCCCGCAGTTAACAAGGAGCAGCTTCGCACTGGGAAACCCCTGGGGAAACTGAGGCACGAAAAGCACGAGAATGGTCACAGCCCAATTTCCCCTCCCTGGCCCCTCCACCCCGCAGCTCCCCGAGCTCCAGGCGGCCCGGGGAGGATGCAGGGATGCAGGGCAGAGGATTTGGGCTGGAGCACCTGGAGCCATGCATGCCAGAGCCGCCTCAATAGCGGCAGCAGCCCCAGGGCCCCAGCGGGGGATGCTCCTCATGGAACTCAGCTTTTTGTTCCCAAACCTGGCCTGCGCAGGGGGGCTGCTTTCCTCCCCCCCGTGTCCCTCCATGCAGAAGCTGAGCTGCTTCCCCTCATTCCCTGGGCTCCCGGGAGCATTCATATGGGAGCTTAATCCTCCAGAGATGTGGGGACACGGGATTAGCGGGGTCCTGGAGAGAGGGGCCCAGCTCCCCTCCCACAATCAGCTATCGTCCCACCCAGACCCTCCTGGAGCCGCTGTCCTTGGGCCAGCAGGACAGCAAGGACCAAAGGAGCCGTGCCTCGGTGGCAGGAGGGCTTTGGTGGCCACTGTGCCACCCCAAACTGGGGCCGCATTATCCCCTCTCAATAATTTATCTGATGAGTTGCAGGCTGCTTGTGCCCAATGAATTATTCCCAGAGCAGGGGGAGGTTATGTTTGTACTCTTCGAGCAGCTCTAGAAATGGTCAAATAATATTTGCCCAGCAAATTGTTAAACGGCAATTCCTCTGTCACTCACCCAGTGAATTATTCACTGAGCACTTGTTTACCTGGGCCAGGGCTCCTCCCTGCCTGGTGCCCTTCCTGCTCTATTCTGCTCCTTCCTGCTCCTTCCTGCTCCTTTCCCGCTCCTTTCCCTCTCCTTTCCTGCTCCTTTCCTGCTCCTTTCCTGCTTCTTTCCCTCTCCTTTCCTGCTCCTTTCCTGCTCCCTGCCTGTACCTGGAGCAGGAGGGCACCTGAGCAAACAGGGAAAAAGGTGCACATCTGCCCGAGCCCCTGAGACCTGCCCAGGGTCTGTGATTCCCTAGGAATCAGGGATGAGGAACAGCTTCTGGGAAGCGTGACTGCAGCTGGACAACACTTTCAATGCCCCTTCTGTTCTGTCCCCCTTTATTTCCCTTTTTTTTCTCCCCATTTCCCCCCCCTTCCTCCCCTTTCCCCCCCTTTCCCCACCTTCTGCCTTTTTTCCCGTCTCTTTCCCCCCTCTTCCCCCCCTCTTTTCCCTCCTCTTTTCCCCCCTTTTTCCCCCCTGCTTTTCCTCCCCTTTCCCCCCCTTCCCCTCTTTCTTCTCCTTTTTTCCTTTTCCCTTTTCCTTTTCCCCTTCCATTCCCTTTTCCCCTTTCCCCCTGATTTTCAATTTTCCCCTTCTCCCCTTCACCCCTGTTCCACATTTTCCCTTCCCTTTCCCATTTCCCCCCTCTCACTTCCCCTCCCCTTCCATCTCCCCCTTCCATTTCCCTCTTTCTGCCCTTCCCTCCAGTTTCCCTTCCCTTCCCCTCTCTCTTCCCCACACACACACCAATTCCCAGCACAGCCAGGCTGCATTTCCCACTGTATTTCCCATGCATGGACTGGGACAGCCTGGGCTCTCCAGCCAGTAATTCCCTGATTGGAAAATGTTCCAGGGCAGGGGAGGGGGAGCCAGGAGGGATGAGATGGGAGTTCTCAAACTGCGAGCCCTAATACCAAGCATGTGGCCATATATTATTTTAATAAAGCCAGCACATCCTGCGCTCACGACAGCTGCTGTTCCCTTTCTCTCATCCTGTGAATCTCATTTATTCCTCATTAGCAAAATCACCTGTTTGTCAAATAGGGACAGAGCTGTAAGACATTAAATCGTGCGAGGGCTGCCGGGGGCCTGGGGAGCGCGGGGAAGAGCGGGAGGAGGAGATCCTGAGCGCAGATTGAAGCCAGGACTTGGCGAAGATCTCTTGAAGGTTGAGATGGAAACGATGATTTGGGGGAGTGGATTATCCAGCAGCTTCGAGCACTCTCATTTTCTTTTCCCTCTGCCTGTTCTCAGCACCCTGGGAGATGATGCAGCACCCGGGGGGGTTCAGGTGCACCCACTCCGTGCTCACCCATCACCTCCTGAGCAGAAAACAATTTAAATCCACGTTCACCCACCAGCAAACCATTTTCCCTTGTGGAAGAGGTCAGGTACAAAATTTCTGAATCACCGTTATTGGTTGGGGTTTTTTTTAAATTGAGCAAAGGCGTTGGTGGGACCGACCTGTTCTCTCCAAGAACCAGGGTTTTGATGAATCAGGATTTTCCACTAACATTAGAAAAAAAGTCCCTGGACTGCACTAAATTAAGTGTCTGTCTCCCTCCCCAGCCTGGCAATGGAGCCTTTTTCTGCTGGTTTTGCAGCTTACTCGCTGCTTTTCCTAATGCCAGCCCCAGCTTTTCGCTTTATCAGTTGAGTGACATGAGGGGAAGCAGCTGGCTGCAAACCAAGCTTTCTGGTTTGCTGAAATTCTCCCTGTTTTGGGGAGATTTGGAGGTTTTGGTTCAAATTGGATCCCACCCAACCATGTGTGTGGGAAAGATACAGGAGAAACTTGGGGAGAGCAGGGAGATCTCAGATCCCAACCCTCCTGCACGGTCTGGGGGTTCCTGGTGTCTCCTTGCCAAATGCCAGGGGAAAGACCCAGGCAGCATTTCCTGTGACTCCAGCCTCTTCAGGAAAGCCTGAAACTCCATGTTTGTCCCTGGAGGCTCTGCTGTGGTTTGGAAAACTCCAGCTGACGTGGGAGGTTTGATGGCAGCACTGAGATGGAGCTCGGGGATGTGCTGTGGGAAGCTGTGACTCCGCAGCTGGGGCTGTCCAGGGGACATCTGGTCACTCCAGCCCTCTGTCCCCAGGTGAGGTGTGCCAGTCTGGGATCTGCAGTGGGAGTCACCAACTCTCAGGAAGGTCATTTTTAACCTTGAGGGGAGACAGGGAGCAGGAGGTGAAGGAGAGGACAATGTCAGTGCACCATTTTTCTACTTCTCTTTTTTGCGTCTTGCTCCCTTTCCTCCTCTTCCTTCATTTTTTTTTCTCTTGTTCTTGATCTGGTTTTCATCATCATCATCATCTTTTTTCTCACATTTCCCTTCTCTACATGCTTTTCTCTACTTCCTCCCCATTTCCCCACCTCTCCACCTTCCCCCTGCCATGGAATCCTTCCTCCTGCCCCTCTGCACATCTCCCCATCTCCATCTGACTGTTTCTGTCCTGGGGGACACATGTAGGGCCATCCAGTGTCCCAGCCTGGTGGCCCACAAGTCCCGGAGCCCCAAGGCCAGCTCTCTCCATATCTCAGTCCTTCGGGGGTCACTTTGTGTCCCACCTCCGGCTGGCTGCAGGGCTGGGGGGACAACAGTGTCCCCCTCCCGGCCTTCAACCCACCTGCCCCGCTCCTCTCCCCACTGCAGAGAAGAAAGGCAGGACCTGCCGGGAATCCGGGGGTGGATGAGCTGCCCCACGTCCAGAGGGATCATCCCACAACTCCTCATCCCCTCCGGCCACCTTGCCCCGGCTAACAGCGCTGTCCCCGCTCCGCAGAGCAGCCCCGTGTCGTGTCCCCTTCCCCACCCGCGGGGCGATGCCACCGTGTCCCCCCCACCCTCGTCCCCCCCTTCCCTCCTCTCTCTCTCTTTGAAAGTCATCAGGCCTAGCGAGGTCTTCTCCCACTTATGCAGCTCATGAATATTTAACAGCATCTGCTCTGGAGGCGATAAAGCCTACCAATCCTTGACAAATATGGCCTAATCTTTTCAATTTCGGGGTGCAAATATTCCTTCAGAGTCCTGTTTGTCACCTAGATTAATGACTCTGGCTCCCATAAGCCTTTGGTGCTAATTCAAGTGGTGGCTGCGCGGCCGGCGCATGGCGAGGGATGCTGGGACACATCTGAAGGAGAGATTACTCACTCGAGGGCTCTTCGCTGCAGGGTTTTGTCCCTCCGCTGGCACTGGGGACCAGCAGGGGGGTCTGGGTGTTTGTTTGTTTGTTCCTCTTCGCAGCTCCTGAGTATCCATCCTGGATCCGGGTGTGCTGCTGTGAAATGGGGAGATGGCTCCCCAATTCCCGCTGCTTTTCCCCCAGCTGGCTGCAACCCAAGCTTCCTGCTTTGCTGAAATTCTCCCTGTTTTGGGGAGATTTGGAGGTTTCGGTTCAAACTGGATCCCACCCAGCCATGTGCGTGGGGAAGATACAGGGAGGGACTTGGGAAGAGCAGGGAGCGGATGGGGTGCAGCAGGAGAGATGGAATTGCCTCCAATCCTGGCTTCTCATTTTCCGAGAGCTGGTGCCAACAGCAGCTCCCGGGCCACCCAACTTGCTCCAAGCCGAGCCCCATCGCAGGAATGGAGGCCGAGAACAGCCAGGAGAAAGAGGAACATCTTTCTCCAGCCCATTCCGGGGTCTCTCCTCCCACCCTGGTGCCTTCCCAGGGGAGATGGGGGGTGTGGGGCTGGGCGATGCTCGGCTCTCGGACCCTGTCCGTAGGTTCTGGCTGGGATCTGGCCGGCGCTGGAGCCGCGAGAGCCACAGCAATGCCCAAGGCACACACAGCAGAAGCCCAGGCAGCTCCGGGCACTCGGGAGCGGCTGCTGGTGTTGATTTATCGAGAGAGAACACAGAGCGGAGCGAGCAGCGCTGGGTGGGAGGGGCTGGGAATCGATGCCGGAGCTGATCAGGGCTATTGACAAGCTGGCTAGGGCTCTGATGGCTCCCCTTCCCTGTCCCCGTGCCCGCAGGGGCTGTCCCCATCACCGCGGCGACTGCAGGGACGCGCCCAACCCGGCTCAGCACAGCCGAGCGTCAGCAGAGGCGCGAACTCCGGCCAGAAATCGAAGATTTGTTATTATCCAGCGGTGGAACAATGGCCTGGCTGGGTGTATCCATCACCCTCCGGCCCTCGGGGCTGCGAATGTGTTGAGGTTGCGGATTATTTATTTATGCCGGGGAGATGGGGGATGCTGGTGGCACAGGGGAAGGAGCTTCCTCCTCTGTGCTGTACCCCGATTTGTCCAAAGGTTCTTTGCCTGAGAGTGATGCCCTGACTGACAGCAGATCGAGGTCCTGGGGTGTGGAGGTCTTCATCTTTCAGGTGAAGAGTGGAAAGGAATGTTGAGATCTACTGAAATTTGCAGGTGGAACTCCCAGCAGCATTGGTTTGTGCTGCAAGGAATCTCCTTGGGACGCAAGGCTCTTGGACAGAAGGTCCAGAGAAACCTCCAGTCCTCTTGATGCGAAATTATCCATTAAATTCTCTCTGATGGAAGTATCTAAGAAGCTTCAGTCTGGAGGGTGTGAAACCTAAAGGTTCTCGTAAATATAATTATTTTGGCTCTGGGTATTAAGTGTCGGCGAGGGTAGGCCAGCCCTGAACTGACGGCTCAGCTCTGCACCAGGGAGCTGATGTTCCCCTGAAGAATGACCTGACTTGGGTGGAGGAACCTCTGAGATGAAGAGATTGAGCTAAAAACCTTTGTCCAACGGTGGTGGTGGTGATCCTGAGTGTACGGGGGAAGATGATCCTGAGAAAAATGTCCTTGCTGCTGCCAGATGGGAAAAACTTCCACCTGACACAGGGAACTGCAGAGCACAGTGAATATTTACAGCTCACGAGCAGGAAGGCTTTATTTTTAGTTTTGTTTCACATTTCTGTGGCAGAAAATGCTTCCTCAGCCAGACAAAAATACAATTGTAGATAGAAAGAAAGTGTGAAAACATCTTTTTTTTTTCGTAAGCAGTAATCAGAAAGATGCTACTTTTCACTTGTTACAAACAGAGGAAAAACTTCTGAACAAAGCAAAAGGAAATTTCTGGGTTTGTTTCCACCTCAGAATACTTTGGGAGAAAAACCCGCAGGCCTGGTTTCCCAACTCAGCTCCTCATTTTGGCTTTTCAGCCGACGGTCGCCGCAATTCTTGTTTTCCCTTCGCTGATCCCACACCTGCTACCGATGGATGCTTCACGCTGGGAATTCAGGGCAGCGTTTGCAGCCTCACCTCGTGGGGGTCGAGCTCCCCAGAGCCCCCGAGTGCCCACCCCGAGCTGCCGGGAGGGAGCTGCAGCCCCCCGGCTGCCAGCACGGCCAAACCCTGGGGACTCGCTGGGGGTTTGGGATCCAGCTGGCAGGGATGGGGCACCACCACAGCCAGCGCCAGCAGCTCCAAGGAAAGCTGGAAGGACTGGCTGGGCAGAATAAAACCTCGCTGCAAGGCGAGGGGATAGTCCAAGCAGTGCTTCCTCCACCTCATCCCTTCCCTACCCCCATCACCCACCCTTGTCCTTGGGGAAAAATCGAAACCATCACGGCACCTTCTGCAGTTTTCCCCGCCACGGTCCCTGAGCAGAGCTGGGTTCTGCCCTGCTGAGAGGTGGCACCGACGGGCACCATCCCCCCCTTCCCATGCCAGCCCCCGTGTGCCCCATGCCCGCTGTGGGGACAGGGACACCGAGGTGCTGGGGACCATCTCACAGCCGCCTGTGCTGGCATGTCCGCGCTGCCTCCCGCTGCTCCCTGCCCCCTCTCCTTCTATTTTTCGCCGCTGAACAGGCTCCAAACGCCTTTGTAATACCGCAGCATCGTTAGGGCCCTCCTGAAACCGGGGCGGGGCGGCGGAGAGAGCGGCTCATTAGCCGGCCGCTTTGAAGCGGGCTCTGTTTGGGGTTCATTTGTATGCCGGCAGAAGGGAAACCTCTGTGTTTCAAGGATGTTTTTCTGGAGGGGCTTCCTGGAAACATAACAAACATGACCCCGAGGAGCGCTCCCCCAGCCCGCGGAGGCGGGCGGGAGATGAAACGCGGGGCTGTGCCCGGCGCGGCACAAAGGCGAGCCCGGCGGCGGCAGCGCGGCCAAGTTCCCGCGGAGAGCACCAAAGCTGCCACGGAGGGGCTTTATTTGTCACACAAGCCATCCCTGTCTGAGGGATGCGGCATTTCTGGGGGATGAGGAATTTCTGGGGGATGCGGCATTTCTGGGGGATGCAGAATTTCTGGGGGATGCGGAATTTCTGAGGGATGCGGAATTTCTGAGGGATGCGGAAGCCGTGGCTCAGCCGCGCATCCTCCCATCCCACCGGTGCCCAAAGAGCATCTCCTTCCCGACCCCCGGAGGTGAGGCCAGGCTGCCCAGGGCCCGTCCAGCCTGGCCTCGAGCACTTGCAGGGCTCACGAAGCGCTGCCGGGGTGGGATCCTGCCCTGTGCCGCAGCCGGGCAGGGCCGCGGCAGGTGTGAGGCATTCCCGAGGGGCCATCGCCTCCTCTGCCTCCAAGTCACAGGAATCCTGAGTTTAGGGTGTTTGGAATGATCTCAAAACCCATCCCCGAGGTTCTCCGCCTGCTTGCTGCCGTGTGAGGATGAAGGATGGACACCTCCACCCCTCCCCAGGCAGCAGTCACCCTCGGGGCTGCCAGCAGAGGAAGAAGCGACCCTCAAGGAGCAGAGCACGACTGGCTGTCCCTCCCTCACCCCGTGTGCCTCCCGGTCTCCCTTTCCCTGCCTGCTTCTCCCCGGCTCCGTCCTGCTCAGCCTCCCCTTCTCCCCCCGCGTCCCCCGCGGCGCTGCGGGTGACAGGGAGCGCTGGGACAAAGACGGATGGAAGTGACACGCGAGCTCCAGCGTGACCGCCGGGGTGATGCATGGGGAGCCGTCACTGGGTGCTCGTCCTGAGTGCCGCAGATGAGGGCTGACCTCCCCCGCCGAGGGGTCAAGGGGGTTTGAAGGGCATCGTGGCTTCCCTGGGGGAGGTGAACAGTCCCGTGGGGTTTTGTCCGTGCTCCTGAGGCGCCCAGAGCACCTCGTGGTGTTTTGGAGCAACGTTGCCATGCTGGGTTCCGCCAGCAGAGCGGCAAAGAGTCATCCCAAATGTCCTTCTGCCAGCGCTGGGACCCCAAATCCTGCCTCGTGCCTCGCTCCGGGAGGATTTGCGTTAGTGCTGGGGCAGAGATGGGACATGACACCCCAAAGCTGTGCGAGCACTGGTCAGACCCCGAGCTGACAGTGCTGGAGAGCTCTTCCATCCTCTCCGTCCCTCCTGAGGTCCCTCTGTCACCTCCACCGGGCTCAGGGGTCCCAGGACAGCCAAGCTCCCTGCTTGGAGCAATTTTGCTGGATCCTGGAGCTGCTGGATTGTCACGGAGGACAACTCTGGGTTTGGATCCACTGGATCCACTGACCTAATGGGGAAATGATTTTGTTATAAGGAATACAGGGAGGTGAGTTTGGGATGGATCTCTGTGGGTCACCTGCCTTCAACATCCCCAAGGCAAAACTGACCAAAATCATCAGCTTTCCTTTCGCTTCAATCTGTAGCACTGCATTTACAGGATGAAAGTTAATTCCCCTGGTACAGTGTCACATCCTTTGGGCTGGAGATCCAGTGGACTCCAGCCTGGAAAAAATTGTCAGAGAAATCCACTGTTCTTCCAACTGCTGTCTCAGGATGACTGGGAAATTCAGCTCAAAGCCACAGATTCCTGTCAAATTTGGCAAAGCTGCCTGCCTAAATAAATGTGTTTTTAACAGAGATACCACACTGGAGGAGCTGGATCATTTCTACTTGATGTTTTCAAGTGAAGTGAAACAAATTCAGATCTTTCATTTCCCTTTGATAAAAGAGTAAAAACATGTTCAAAATAGTACGAGGCGCTTTATTTTTAACCAATCATTTCAGTCAACGGAAATAAAAGAAGAAAAAAAACCATCCTGCGGCGGGGGGAAGCAAAAGGAACATTTTCCCCGAGATGAGCCAGGATCTGGGAATTTGTTGTGCCATGTCCTGTTGCCTCTCAGGAAGCTCAGGGAGAGGTCCAGGGGTGACAGCCATGGGTGGGGGGCACTGCCATAAACCCAAACCAATTTGTGGAGCGAGCAGGTTGTCCGAGACCGCTCTGCCTCCTCCCTGGGCTGTAATCCTGCCAGGAGAAGCGCTTGGAAAAGAGCAAGGAGAGGAACAGCCATCCAAGGCTGGACAGATGCGGCCAGTTGGCAGCAGCCGCTAAATTAGCAGCCAATTTCCCGTGCACAAGCTGGGGACCTGAGCTTTCAGCTGAGCACATTAAGGCTGGAGCCCCTTTTAATTGCTGTAGATCTTAACATGTGTCCCTCAACTCTGGGGTCCCTGACAGCCTGGACAAAGGCAGCTCTCCGAGTTGGGGAAATGCTATTTTTTGCTTTATTTTATCCGGTCCTGGCGCGGTTGGTGTGAGTAGATTCGGGTTTGGGGCTGATTTCTCTCTTATCCCAGCGTGGAGAGCAGGCAGGAGCTCCATCCCTGCGTTCCCCACCCCATGGGTACCAAAAGTTGAGGGAGAAGGCAGGAGTTAACCGAGGCTGGGGATCAGCAGGGATGCAGCCACCCCGGGATGTGCCGCCGGTGCTGAGAAAGCTGTGAGACCCTTAGCAGGTCCTGTCAGCCTCATTCACACCTTATCAGATGGGGGAAGCCCAAAGGGCTGTGAGGGAGGTAATTAATCTTGGTCTCGAGCAGAAAGGCTCCTGGAGAGGAGGGGGGAGGTCAAAACCAGCCGTGGTTTGAGGAGAGGTGGGAACTTGGCGAACGCTTGAGCGCTTTTTTCGCCCTTAATGTGAAGTTCACCCCGGATCTGGAGACACCTTTGTACTTCCTCCCCGATTTAATTTGGATTTTTATTTGGGATCATCAGTTTCTCCTCACCATAAAACACATCATCATCACTGTAAAGCACTTTTATGACACCTTTATCTGATTATCTGAAAGCACTTAATCAGCATTAACTCATTAAGCTTCCCCAGGCCGCGATGGGAGGGAGGGAGGAAGGGGTGGGTGCTGCTTCCAGAGAGCATCCCTTGGTCTCCACAAGCATTCCAGATGGAATTCCCTGCTTTCCTCCACGGGTGAAGGCTGAGATGGGCAGACACGAGGGCTCCTCGGTGGGTTGACTCACAGAATCTCTCAGAGGTCAAAGGAAAACCACGATGCCGAGACTTTCAGCATCCCCAAAAGGGTGTTGGGACTGCTGCTTGGGATGGAACTGCAGGGATTCACCTGCTGGCACTGATCCTAAAACAACACAGAGAGTCTCAGAAGATAACACAGGAGGTCTGTGACTGCCAAGCAGGACAGAGATGTTTAAACAACTCTCCCAACTCACGTGCTTTTGACAAAAAAGAAAATGTCCAAGGAAACATCCGTTTGTGTGTCCCAGCAAAGAACAGATCTCACTCAGGGAGCTATGGAGCTTACTGAGCCCCAGAGCTGAGTTTGAATTTGGCCCTGAGGATAAAGGCCTTGAGCATCCCACCCTCCCCAGGCTCTTTTCGGAGGGGGCAGTGGCTGTGGGTGCTGCTGGCTCCCCTCAGCCCCGCAGCCTCTCCAGGACCACCCCAGGACACCCCCGGGCACAGCAGCCGCACTCTGCTGTTCAGGGATGGCCATTCTCCCGGCTCCCGTGGCAAATTAGACCCCTGGAAAGAGGTGGTGGGCAGGGTTGCCCATCTGCTCCTGTTTTTGTCCCTCAATTAGGCCTCATTTCCCGCGTGCTGCCTGTGGTTCATTGCTTTTTGCTTCACGTTCTGCGTGGTTTCCAGACACCCCCACGGAGCAGCTCCGCGCTGTCTCCAGAGAGCTTTTGCCTTTGGATTCTGGCCGTCCTTTCCCCCACACCTTTTCTCCTCTCCTCTCCCAAACTGTTTTTGCCCCCCAGGTTCGTTCAGACAGCGCTGCCCTGGGTCTGCTCAAAGCCCAGGGGCCCCAGGATGCACAAGCAGTGCCCACCCACCCATCAGTGCCCCCCGGGTGTGGTCTCACACAGCTCCAAACTCTCTGCAAAATCTCCTCTACCACCAGAGCAGTTCTTCTCCCCCACACCCACATTGGATCCAAACCATTCCTCCTCCCTTGCCGCAGATCCCCTGCAATCCCAGCCCTGTGCGCAGGGATTTCTCTGCAGGTGTGGGGCAGCTCCTTGCCCCTGCATGGGGATGGGGTCACGGCCACGTGGACTCTCACAGCCACACGGTCCCCTCTTAATTCCCACATGCCTGACTCTTCCACTCTTCTATTCGGCAGAAATTTGATGCAAACATCTCCCCTCAACTCCAGGGCAGTGGGGATGAGGGGACAGCGCTGCTGGGAGTGACACAGGAGAGAACCCAGGAAGGTTAAAGGGTTTGTGGTGAGCAGAAAGGACAAAGCTCAGCTGTTTCTGACACTGCTTCACCATCGTGAGCTTGAGGGGGAAAGCTTTTGTCTCCAGACTCAGGGAGGTGGCTGATTTTGGACTTTTGGCCTAACTGGGTAAAGTGGTGTGGGTTTGGGACTGGATGGGAAGTCCAGCTTTCATATCCTGGGAAAATTTGCCTCAGTTTATGAGCAAAATATTGGAGGTAGATGGGAAAAGAACACAGATGTTGGCATTGGTGTTGAGCTCCTATCCTGACTTTTCCTTGGCTCTCCGGATGGTGGTCCTGCTCCATCCAATCCAGGCATTTTTACCTCCCAAAGATAGTATTACTTAATTCCCTTTGCAGCTGCCTGCAGCTCTCGATGGCCAAGCAGTTCTTTGAATGATCAAAAAAAGTTGAGCATCAGTCAGTAAATCAGCGGCAGGAGAAATGCTGAATCGTTAAATCTTACACTGTAACCTATTTTAGCTGGGTTTAGAACATATATCCAGGATTGTGCACGGAGGCAACAGGCTTGAAAGGCAAAACCAAAATAAAACACTCCAGGGGAAGCAGAGCAATCCCTGGTTTTCATGGTTGTGGCCAAGGCAGCTCCAGTCACTGCCTGAAGCTAAAAATCCTTTCCCCTGTGAAGAACTGTGGATTTTGAGTTTGTCCTGAGTAAAAAATTTAAAAGAATTTTTTTTTTTTAGTGGGGATTCAAAGTCAGGGCCAGAAGGGAATCATGCAAATTCAGAGCTGCTTTCTGAGCCCTGGCTGCACCTCTGGGTCAGACAGGTCGGAGAGTGAGGCCCCACTTAGTGTAATCCTGCTTGACCAACACGGCAAGAGGTGACTCCTGTCCCTCAGCGCGGCTGGGACACCCAGCAGGGCACAGAGGCTCTGACAAGCACTCATCCTCCCCATTCCACATCCCATAAATGCACCTCATCCACGCTGGTGGGGAAGGGAGAAGGAAAATCAACACTGGGAAGTGGCACCTGCTCTTTCCCTACTCCCTACTCTCCTTTTCTCTCCCTCCTTACGAGATGGAGAAGGAAGTTTCTAGAAGGTGTTGGGCAAAACACCCCAGAGCGATCCTGTCCTGGGGATCTGCTGGATGCAGGAATTATTAACAGCTCTTTGCTCTCCTGTTCCAGCCTCTTGCCAATGATGGAAGTGGAGGCAGCCCCCAGCGAGGAGATGATGAAGCTCTCAGAGCATCCCCCAGGCACTCGGAGCTCTGTCCTGCCACGTGGCCACGGCCAGAGGCTCTTGTGCCATGGATTGGCCTCCAGGAAGAGCTCCTGCAGTGATGCTTTCTCCAACCCTTCCCAGATTTTCCCTCTCTCTCCTGTGCAGTGAGGCCAAACCCACCCAGGCCTGCTGCTGGTTTCCAACCAACCCCACAACAGCTGGATCGCCTTCCCAGAGGCTGGAAAGCAGCAATCCCCCATGGAAAAGCTCCAGCAGAGCCGTTTTATCCCAGACCAGGCTGTTCCTTGCCATCTGTGAGTGCTTCCCTGCTTGCCCCCAGATGAAGGGACCATTTGCCTCCCTCATTTTTGGGGCAGAAAAGGGCAGAGCCTCCCCGGATGCAGAGAGCCTCATCCTGGTGGTGGATGGGTCCTGCTGAGCACAGAGCACGGCCAGGGCATCCCAGAGTCCACAGGACCCAATTCCCAGGCAATTCCCACCTCACCAGGCTGTCAGCAGCTCCAAGGCATCAGTGCTGAAGGAGAGGTGTCAGCCCTGCCCTGCTTCCTCCCGGGGAGCTCAGTGATGTTCAGACTCTCCCAGCCCAAACCTGGATGAGAGGATCTCACTCCTGCAGTCGTTCCCTCACAGCAGTGACTTTTTTTGAGGAGTTTTTTGCAGTATTTCAGGGGGAAAGAGCTGGAGGCTCCCTGAGCTCCCGTGGGGACCTTTCTCCAGGTTGGTACTGCAGATCCTCAGGGACCACAGAGCCAGATGTTCGTATCAAACCCTAAAATCAGAGACAAACAGGTGAGGGTGTGGGAAATGGGCTGTGGGGTGACAGAGAGGAGATAACCACGAGGATGGAGCGCTGGGAACGGCAAGACACGCACAGGGATGGAGGGAGGGAAGGGAACCGCGGGATGAGGAGCAGACAGACACTTGACTGATGAATTCAATAGACAGGAGGCACAGCAGTGCATTATTTCCTCCTTTTCCTCCTCCCCGGAGCAGCAGAGGGGACAGGCAGCCCCGGGGCCGTGCAGGGCAGCCCAGCAGCACCAGGGCCGTGGGGCAGCAGCAGGGGGAGGCCAGGCGGGGGTCCCAGCCCTCCGCGGGGTGCCCTGCCGGCCCGAGCCCGAGCGTCTGCTCCCTTTGAAGTGGGGACCGGCGGAGGGGATTTGGCAGCTCGGCACTGGTGCTGTGCCGCAGGCTCAGAACAAGGGATTGGCTTTTCTCCCTCCAGCACATGGCTCTCCGCCCCTCCCGCTCCCGCTGAACGGCAGCCCAGCCGGCAAGCCCCGGCAATCTCCCGTCCCCCCAGCCCAACCTCATTGTCCCCGGGAGATGCCTCCTTCCCCCTCCCCACCTCTCCCTTCTCTTCCTGGCAAATTCTCCCCCTCCTCCTGGATCCAGCCGCTCTCATAATAGCATCCTTTTCATGGAGACAAATTGTCCAGCCGGGGGCTGCACCTGAGGGCTTTCGCCCTTTAACAAATAGCCTTTTAATTTTCTGCCAGAAGGGCATGGAGAGGGGGGAGAGGGGAAAGGGGGGCTGGAGAGGGGGCTGCACAGAGGAGAGAGAATCAATCAGACATCCATCTTCATCATTGCTGCCAAGGGACCGTTTGCACTGGCTGGATGCCCCTGGGGGAAGGTGGGGTGAAAAAGAGAAGAGGTTGGGGCGAGGGGCAGGCAGGAGGCGGCGAGGGGCTGGGGAGGGGGGGGGTCACGGAGCTCCCGAAACCCACACGGAATGGTTGTCCTCCGGAAAAATCAACAGCAGCCCTTGGAGCCCGGGGAAGGGAGCAGGGGTTTGTTGTCCAGCTCTCCAAAGAGGTTGGGTCAGGTCCAAAAGTCAATAGCTTTGGCACAGGGCAAAGCAGCAGCCAAGGGGAGCCAGCGGAGGCCGTGGGAGATCCCCAGCCCTGTCCCCCTGCAAGTGGGGAACTCCAGGTGAGATGAAGAACAAAGGAACACAGGGAGAAGCTCCACCTGCACCTTCTTCTCCCGAGACGAGGTTATCACAGACATCAAACTTCTACAGCAAAGCAGAGGGGCCAGAAGAGCTCAAAATTCTCCTGTCCCTGCTGCCTGGACAGCGAGCAGGGAGCCAGCAGGTGAAATCGCCACATCCCTCTCCTCTCCCCTCCTCCAGATTCTCTCCTGCAAAGGGATATCAAGCCACAGTATCAGCTTTAGCTGGAATCTGTCGCCTCTCCCACCAAAAAAAAAAAAAAAAATAAGCAAAGAGGTTAATTAGATGTTTGCAATCCAATTTACGTCTTGTTTGTGAAACCAGCATTTCAGCTGTAACCCAGCCCGGGAGCCCCCCGTGCCCTCACTCTTTTGCTAAATTTATTTCACAGCTTTGCAGAACTGGCTCAGCCGGGTCAGAACTCTTCCATTATCATTTTATCGCTGCCTCTTACTCTGTAATTACAAGCTGCTTCCCTCACCCCCTCCCTCCTCTCCTTCCCCAGCCCCCTCCAAGCGCAAGGTGGGAGATGCTGGTCTTGCTTTAAGCTTCTTGCACGATTTGTCTCACCCACCGAGGCCGGGGACAGCTTGGCCCTGGTTGCAGCAGATAAGCCAGGGAAGGTGGCTGGGAAAGCAGGGGGAGGACGCTGCTCTGCGGTCCCCCCTCCCCAAGGATTAAAATATTCAGATGCACCGATGAATAGCAATGAGAGCTGGAAATGAAGGCCTGGAAAGTCGGTGTTGGAGGGGCTGGAGTGAATCTGGCAGGAAGGAGATGAGCTGCAGGGTCATGGGAGGCTGTGGCATGTCCCCTCGTGTGTCCTGGGCTGACCCTCGTCTGTTCCCAGGTGCTGACTGGGAGGGCACTGGTTGGAATGGGCCAAAGCGGTGCCAGGATGGGCACAGAGCTGTCCAGAACGCTCCTCTGTGCCCAGTGGAAATGTGCAGAAAGGCTTTGGGAGCAGTGCTGGCCAGCATTCCCAGCACATTCCAGTGGCAGGGAATTCCTTGAGGAGCAGCTCAGACACAGAGCCAGGAGCCAGCATCTCCCTGGGCTTCCGGCAGCTCCTCCCTGCACACAGGACAGACAGCAGCAGGGACTCGAGTCCCAGGGCTTGCAGTGCCACCAGAGGACTGTCCCCAGCCAGCAGGGCCCCACTTGAAGGTCCAGGACACGTGGACGGGATCCCCACACCAGGTACCATTAAATCCCATTATATCCATCCCCAAAGCGCCGAGGGGAAGGAGCCACACCCTCCCCAGGGAGGGACCCTGTCCTCCTGCTCAAGGATTTCCCTGGGAAAGCTCAGGGAGAGGGAATGACAGGCAGAGGGGTGCCCACACCTCTGGGGCTCTGTAATTCTTGGCCGTGGGGTTAAGACCTCGGAGGACTCAAAAACAGAATTTGGGATGGAGGTGGGCACTGTCCCTGCCCTGGGAGCAGGCGCTGTGCGGACAGGGCCTGGATGCAGCTGGACACAGCCAGCAGGGCCCTGCTTTGTTGTAAAATTTGGCTTCCTTTCAGTCACCTGTGAGCACGAATCAGAGCAGAACTTGCAGGCAGCATGAATACACACACACAGGGCCAGCTCAATTGCCCATGAGAAGGTTCATGTAATTAACAGGCAGCCAGCTTTTCTTTCATGTGACAAAGAAAGGATGGGGAGGGCTGGGGGTGGGTGTTTTTCTGTACCCATCCCCTGAGAGCAAGTTCCAGCAGGGCTGTTCACAGGAGCAGGGACCCCAGGGGCAGGAGGGACGGAGCCCAGGCCCCTTTGGCCAGCCCTGGCTCCTCTTCATGCACAAACTGGGCCCTGTCCCATCCTTGGGAGAGTTAAAGCCTTTCCTCTGCTAAGCCCACAGAGCAGGCAGAGCCCCTGTTGGATAAAACAGCACAAAGATGGATCTTTTTGTTCCCACCGCACGTTGGAATCCCCCCAGGATCACTGGGGACAGCATTTAGTTTGTGTCCATCCCTCACCCGCACCTCCAACACCCAAATTCCCAAGCCTGGAGCACACCTGGCCCTGCCTGTGTCGCTCAACCCACGGTGTCCACCGCCACACAAGCAGCACCGAGCACAAAGACACCTCAGTCCCTCCCTAAAGCAAAGATCAAAGCCCCTGCTCAGAGCTGAGGATGCCACCCCCTCCCGCCGCTGCTGGAGGAACATTAAAACCCCATTAACCTGGGGTTGTTATTAATCATGCAACATTACCCAGTGGGGACAGCCCTGACGTGTGAGTGCCCAGGCTGTCGCCAGCTCCCCCGGCCCGGCTCCAGGTGACACGGGAGAAGGTGGGATTGCTTTATAACCGCACCAGCTCCGGATAATGAATTTCCTGCACGAGGCAGCACTGGAAAGCTCGGCTGAGGTTGGAAATAATCACCCCCAGGCAAGGCAGGGACCGGCCTGCAGACGCCTCTCACCCTGCGGAGGATAATCCCCTTTGTGACTGGGCTGAGGGCAAGGCGAGGAGACCACGATTTATCATCTGCTTGAACCACATCCATCCTCTGCAAGATGATTTCCAGCGGTGCTGCTGAGCAGACCCAACGGCAGGCAGAGATCCCAGGCCAAAATCAACCCCGGGAGATCAGGAGATTGTGACTTTGGAGACCTCCTAGGACACAGAAGGGACACCTTCAGCACAGGCTGGACAGGTTGAGGCCAGGAGAGCAAAGCCTCTGCCTGCACGTGTGGATGGAGGCTGAAGCCCCATCAAGCCCTCACAGCTCCGTGATATTAGAGCTTTCCCCTCATGCATAGAAGCAGGCAGGGGGGCTAATTGCTTCTTATGACACTATAATGGTAGGACTATTTACACTAGATTAAAATCCAATTCATAATGAGGTATAATAACTTTGCGAATGCCAGGATTTGTCAAAGGGTGAGGAGCGCCGCCGAGACAGAGCTGAGCAGCCTCGGACTTGGGGTCTGAGCCTCGACAAGAGGAGAAGGGGCTCCTGGCAGAGCGAGGTGGGGTTTTGTTGGATTGTGCCTCTTTGGTTGCTTCTTCCATAGGTGAAGGAGAAGGGATGGGGAAAGGGAGCATGGGGACAAGCACTGGGACAGCTCCACAGCCAAGGCCCTGCCCAGAGCCAGGTGGTGCTCCTGCAGTCAGGGGGGATTTCTGTCCCGCAGGAAAGCAAGGGCTGAGGTTGGATCCAGCCTGGATTTGCTCCCTGCCTCCCCATCCCATGTTTACGGATGTGACCTTGAGTGAGCCCAGCAACACATCACTCCTGACGCGCTCCAAAGAGGTATTTATTTATTCCCTGCCAATGACATGGACTGACGGTGCCCTCTGAATTTCAAATAGCGCTCGGCTCTGTTTTGATCGTCTGGGTGGCTCTGCTGGAGAGCAGGCAGAGCAAAGAGCCCAACAAGCTCCATTTCCAAAGGGAACATCTCTCCCCAGATCCCAGGGCTCTGGGGGGCTCCTCCATCCCCCTGAGCAGGCTCAGGACAGGGCTGGCCCCTCGCACAGGGGTTCAAGCAGTGGAGCTCAGGTGTCCCATGGTCACAGAGCTCCTCTGATGGATTCCAGCGCCAGAGAGAGCTCCAAAGACCTTGCCATCACCAGAGGGGGAACTGCAGAAGACAGCAAGCACCAGGCCAAGCGGAGATGCAGGGGTGCTCAGGTCAGTGTGAGTTCCGATGTGCCAACAGTGCCACCAGGCTCTGCAAGCCTTCCCACAGCTCTGTCCGTGTCCAAAACCAGCCATCTGCTAAAAAATTCTGATGTCAAACCCTCCAGCAAAGCTGTGAATTTGTCGCTCATCCTGCTGGACACTCAGTGCCCCCAGCTTGTGGCTGTGGGTCGCACACACCAAGGACAAGGAGAGCTGGAAGGAATATTGATTTCCTAAAGGGTGAGCCCCTCTCCTCTATAGAAACCCTTCCCTAATGGGATCACTGGAAGAGCTACCCCATGCACAGGAACACAGGAGGAGCACTGAGTTATAACACTCTGTGCTCAGAAGAAAATCAGCTCAAGTACAGTGAAGACAAACTGAATTGTGCCAAACTCGCATTCACCTCAGCAAAAGGCTCTTCCTGGCTCCGTGGAACACCATCCCTGGTGTCCAAGGCAAGGATGTCCCATTACCAGGGCACAGTAAGCCCCACCCCATCCTCTCCAAGCAATGTGAGTTCTTTTGGTCAGATGTCTAAGTACATTCAAGCTGTAAAGGAGGAGATGCCGAGGAACCCAGCAGATGGAACAAGGCCCAGGAACACCTCTGACCCCGTGGCACCTCCAGCATCACTCCAAGAGGCTCCTTGGCCAGAGCATGAACCAATTATCTCCTGGCAAACACCAGAAGAAAACACAATTTTCCCCATTCTGTTTTTGTTTGCGAGAGGGAGAGCGGGCGGGAGCAGGCGGCGGAGCAGAAAGGGATGGAGAGGATGGCACTGCATCCCAATTGGAAAGAGCCAGTGGCCACTGCCCAAGTAAAATTCCAACTTTATGACATAATGGGCTTTTTCTAAGCAGCGCTCGCTGTTAACTTCAGCACTGGCTTAAACCCCTTGGCCTCAGGCACAAGCAAAGCAGAGCTCACACACTGTAAATGTTAATACTGCTTTAGCACTGTAATAAGCTAAAAGGTGGATGCAAGATCTGGCACATTAATTCCTTTTTTCATCTTTTTAGCACATTTCAGGGTAATATGAATAATAAATATTTGAGCTCACGAAGGTTAACGGATGGATAACCCTGGAGACTGGGACTCCCCAGGTAGGAAGGCAGCAGTTCCCTTCCACATGTCAATGTCTCCAGCAGTGAGCCAGGGAATTTGCCTCCTCCTGAGAAGTCAGAGTTGCCTCTTGGCAGGGAAATGTTTGACATTAAAACTTGTTGCCTGGCACACTTGTTCGCACTTCAAATGTTTAGGCTGGGGAATGAGTGGAGGTGGATGTTTCCAAGCATCACAGAGCAAAGCTACGGAGAGAGGGAAACCTCCTCCATCCCAGCACAAACTCTGTTTCCATTGAGCAAGAGCCAGGTTCGGTCAGCAAAGGGCTCTCAAAGCTGGTTAGGCATCAAATTCCTCCTGCAGCCAGGTCTGGATTCACCTGCCCTGAGGCTCGCTGGAAAAGCAAGGGAGCTGAGCATGGAATTCCCAGCTGGGGGAATGTCCTAAAGGCAGAGCACGGCATGGAGCTGACCCAGATGTCACCATCAGCCCCAAGGCTCCTGGCCTAGCCTTGTTTTGCAGGTGCTGGGTCTAAATTACAGGCGTTTGCTGTCTGTCTGTCTGTCTGTCTGTCTGTCTGTCAGGGTGCAGCCACACCTCAAGGAGAGCAGCTGGGTGAAAAGCTTTACTGGAGCTGGCATAGCTCTGCACATCACCCCTGGATCACAAAGACGCAGAGAACAGGGATTTGGGACAAAGTCACGCTGCTTTGGCATCCAGTCATGTGCCACAGGAGTGTCCCAGCTCATCCTAGAGCCTCGTGTGCTTCCAGGGAAGCAGCCTAGAAGGGATGAGGAAAATCCTCTAATTCTAAACAAGGACCATGACAGGAGAGAGAGGGAAGGTCTGGTGACCCAGGGAAGGGTTGGAACCCTGCGCTGGGAGAGCAAACACCAGAACATGAGAATTCCCATTACTTACCTACCAACAGAGACCTGGCAGGCAGGAGCACTTGCTGGGAGATGAGGGCTTGGGATGAGCATGAGGGTGATCCCGGGGGATGGAGGATGTGGGGCTTGCCCAGATTCCATCTGCTCTTACAGCTTTGTCTTCTGGACCCTCGTGGTACAGACAATGCCTCAGGCTGCCAGGGCTGGCAGTCCTGCTGGGAAAGCCCCGATATTCCAGCAGAGATCCTACTGCCACTTCCCTCTTTGCTCTCAGGCTGGTGGACAGGAGTGCTGTGGGACACCGGCACAGCCAGGGGACAAACCTTCCCTGGCAGCCAGTGCTGGGATGGGTGACAGGATGTGTCAGGAAGGTCCTGATTGTACAACAAAGCCGCTGCAGGGACACAATGCCCGTTCTGCCCCTGGCAGGGTGATCCAGCAGCTGCTGGTGGGCGCCGAGATGGGCATCCCCCGCTCAGACTCCCGAAACTCCCATCCCGACCAGCTCTGCAGGAAGCTGGGATGGGCAAAGAGCTTGTGCTGCCCGGGGAGGACACTCAGAGAGACAAGGCAGCTGTGGGCCTGGCGGGGGACACGGGCAGGGCAGGCTGGAGGAGCCCCGCTGGATGCAGAGGGCAGCGGGGATGGCATCGGGGAGGCTGGAGAAGTGCCACTGGATGGAGGGGGCAGCGGGGATGGCATCGGGGAGGCTGGAGAAGTGCCACTGGATGGAGGGGGCAGCGGGGATGGCATCGGGGAGGCTGGAGGAGCCCCGCTGGATGGAGTGGGCAGCGGGGATGGCATCGGGGGACACGGGCAGAGCAGGCTGGAGAAGCCCCGCTGGATGGAGAGAGCTGCGGGGAGGGCATGAGGACCACGCTGGCAATGTCCGGACCCTCAGCAGGGAGCAGCCGCTGGAGAAGCACCGCCGGGGATGTGGCCGCGGGATGCGGAGCCGCGGGCTGAGCGCTGCCCACCCTCGGCCGTGCCCGGCACGGCTGCACATCCTCATGCAGAGCCCGAGCCCCGAGCCGGGGAGGGGAGCCGCCCCCGCTTTGGGGTGCGTGCCCGGCTGGATGGATGGATGGATGGATGGATGGATGGATGGATGGCGAGGGCAGCCCCCGCCCGCAGCCCCCCCGCTCGCCTTGCGCTCTGCTCGCTGTTGCGTGACCGCCGAGCCCCCCTCCCCTGGCAATCCTTGGGGGATATCAAGGGCAAGGAAGAGAAGGGTTACCTGGAGGAAAGGGTTGCTAAGCAACCCCTCCCCCCGACCCCCCCCAAAGCACCGCAAACCCAAAACTCGTTCCAGGCCTGCAACCAGATTAGCATATTAATGAGGCTGTAATTTCCCCGGAATTGTCTGCACGTCTATGCCCGCTCACAGCACACTGGCCCAGGAGTTTGCTATGCAAATAAACTGGTTTTACAGGCTGTGGCTTAATTAACTCATCAAGTTCATCTTCCTAACAAAAAAGGCAGACTAACTGCGGATTAATGGACCTGTGTTTGCTCTTCTTTCTCTCCCCCTCTCGCCCTCTCCCTCCCGGAGGCACTGCCTCCCTGCAGACCCTTCCATCCCCGGTCACTCCAGCCTCAGTGCTGGGGAGATCCTCCAGCCTCACGAGGAGATAAATCCTGGGAAAAGAGATGGAGGGGGGGGAAGGAATCTTAATACCGCTTCCAGCAGAGTCGGGGAGGTTTCCTCATCGACTTCAAGGGGAATAAGATGGATCAGGCCTCGAGGATGGTAATTACGCCTTCAGTCGAAGCTGGCAGGTGACCACTTATGAGAAGGAGGTGGCACATCGCGACACTGTCTCTTTAAAATGGTTGTCTCTGCGCGGATCAGGGGTCGGGGATTTTGGGGAGGCGGATTAAGGTACCGTTTCTAGGGGAGCTCTGGCATTCCTGCTCCTTCCCTAAGGGTGCAGGGTCAGAGCAGGCAAGAGGGATGCTCTCCCTCCTGGGTTAATTAGAAAGGCCCTTCCTGCCTGCATCCCATGCTCAGGGACAAGATGGCTTTTGAAAACCACCCCCAAAAAAGGTAAGTATAAGGATTTGCAGAGTCACCGAAGGAAAGTTCACATGGCCAAAAGTCTGTGTTCAACAGCAAATCCCTGGACTGGGGAGCTTCCTTTGAACATCAACATCGTTATGGGTTCACCTCCCCTTCCCTGCTTTCCTGCCACCCTCTTCCTTCCCTGGGAGGAAGGAAGCAGCTTCCTGTGGGACCTGGATGGGGCACAGATGTCCCCCCATTGCTCCCACCTAGGCTGGGAGCAGGAGGAGCTGCTGGGAGTGCTCAGCCCCCAGGCCTTGTGGGAAGTGACTCCACTCAGAGCTGAAATGTCTGAGCGGCTCTTTTCCCTTTTAATTCCAGCTGTATTGTTAGTTAATTGTAGTTTGAGCTCCAGGGAGGTTTTCCACGGCTCGGAAGGTGGCCTGGGATGCTGAATTCAGAGCCTGGGGTCGGAAAGGTTGCTTTGCCATTCATAGCAGGGGTTGTGCCAGCCCAGGCTCCCGAAAAGGCAATGGGAAACTGAGGAACAGTGGAACATCTGCAAGGAGGGAGGCTGAGCATGGACCAGGTGTCTCTTGGCAGTGCCAAGCGACAGGACAAGAGGAACGGGCAGGGATTGATGCCCACGGAGTTCCATCTGAACGGGAGGAAGAGCTTCTCCCCTGTGACAGAGCGCTGGAACAGACTGCCCAGAGGGGGTATGGAGTCTCCCCTTCACTGGGGATATTCCAGGCCCCTCTGGACACAGTCCTGTGCCATGTGCTCTGGGATGGTCCTGCTGGAGCAGAGAGCTTGGACCTGATGATCTCCTGGCTGCTCCATGCGCTCAGCTCTGCAGCGTCTCCTCAGGAAAGCTCTGTAGAGGTTCACGCCTCCCTTGAAAGTTTAGGAGCATTCAAATCCCACTCACCTGAAGACCATCCCTCTGCCAGCTAGAGCTGCTTTGGAATGGATTTAAGTTGAAACTTGCTTGCAAAAGTTGGTTTAGACTGGACAAAGTCCTTGAAAAAATCTAACTGTACTCAGAAGCTTCTCTGCATTCACAGGAAAATGGACTGGCTGACCTGAAAGGTCTTTTCCATCTCTAATTTCTGTGGCTGCATGATTCATCCCTCTTCTTTGAAAGTGTTTCCTACATGAAACGTCTCATAGTAGGGGAAAAATTATACTAAATAATCTTTTCTTCATTTCCTCTCCTCATTGTCAGAGCACAGGTGAAGTGAGGGATGTGTCTGCTCTGACATGAACTGAGCAGCAAAAGAGAAAAGGCAAACCAGGATTCAGCTTGGCAGCCAAGAAGGAAACTGTCCCTGCCAGGTGGAGTAGGAGGAGTTATCCCAGAGACCTCCTTTCCAGGAGCAGAGCTGCTCCTCACTTTCTCAGATCAGGAGAAAACACTGAGCTGGGGAACAACAAACACCTGCTGAGGACGGAGGAGCAGCCACATTCCGGCCAAGGAGAGGACGTCCCTCACACTGCTGCTCCCAGGAGACACCACAGCAGCTCCTCGGGATGCTCTGGGCAGTCAGCTGAGGGCTCAGCATTCTCAACGTCCTCCAGGAATTGCTCTCCTAAGAGCTTGCCCAGATCCCTCTCAATCCCCTCAGCTCCTGCAGTGAGGAGTTCCAGAGATGGCTCCTTGCAAGGTGCACAGTTTGTCTGAAATCTTGCGTCTCCCACCTTCACCTGAAGGCACCAAAGGGAGTTTGGTTTTATGTTGGACCCCCACTCTCTGTTTATAAGTGCTGCCAAAGACATCCCATAACCTCAGGATGGAGGCAAAAATCTCCTGAGGTCAGCCAAGACATTCCTCTGGGAATCCTAAAGCAGCCCTGCATGGGGAGGGAACTGAGAGTCACCCCAAATGAGGGCACAGGGAAGATCCCCTGGCTTATTGTCACCAGGCCACTCCTCAGCTCCCCATGCCAGTCCCTGAGGTAGTCCCCAAGTCCTGGACAAGCCCAGGGAATTTGTCCCATCCCTGTATCCCTCTCCTCTCCTGTCTGGACTCCTGACACCCCAGTGCTGAGGTTCTCTCTTCCCCCATGGCTCTCAGGTCACTTTGGCTCCTAGCATTGCACCCACTCAAGACTCCTCATGGACACCACCAAATTATTCCCATTTTCCCCCTGGATAACGCCTTTCAAACCAACCCATGAGCTAATCCTTCCTCTCCCACATGCCCGGCAGTGAACACAGGGTGATATTCCTGGAAAAGTCCACCTTCAGCTGATTTCTGCTTTGAAATTGGAGCTGCAGCTGGACACAGGTTGGATCAGGCAATTTCCAGACAGGCTGGAGAGCCACTGTGTTTCGGGGCTGGCACCCCACTTGGAGCCACTAATCAGGATGGGAAGGCAATGGGGGACAGAGCTGCTGTCCCCAAAATGAGGGGAAGACGGGGGAACCAAAGGGACAAGCCCCCACAGAAAGGCAAACTCAGCATCTGATCCTGGCTCTCTTAGCAGCGAGGTTTTGCCAGGGATTTGGGGATCAGAGGTGGTTTGAATGATAATTACCCATCTTCAGCTGTCACCCAGGAGGTGTTTATTTGAAGAATCGTTGTGACCATAATATAGGACTTTCAGCTCTTTTTATTTCGTTGATTTAGTGGATTTTCATTCCCTCTTTTCTTTCATTTTCTGGAAGCACTATAAACACAAAGTCCTACAGCATCACCCCTCTCTACGAAATGCATTTATACAGATTTATTTTTTTTTAAGCAAAGACTAAAGCTGAAGTGCTTACAGTCAGGGAATCACCCGAAATTTGAACACTTGCCAGGCACAATTTCCACCCATAAGAAGTACCAATCCTTTTTCCAGATGACATTCCAGGACATTGATTTTTTTTTTCTCTTTTCTCCAACATCGCCGCTACTTCAACAAAATGGGGAAAATGGGGTTTTTTTACACAGAAGAGGGAATCCAAGAGGTGGAAAGCTCATCTACACCAGCCAAGCTTTGAAATTGAAATCTGCCCTTTTAGGATTAACGAGGAGAGTGATAAAACAAGGGAACAAATTTACAGGGGGAGGCATCAACTCTCTCCTCACGAGCAGCCTCAGCCGCAGGGGAGGCTGCTGCCTGCCCACAAGTCATGGGGCAGGATGCAGAAATTACCCACAGCTCCCACTCCGTGGGAGGTCAGGCTCCACACTCGTCGGGGTCCCTTCTGGCCCGAAAATCTATGAATCTATTGATGCTCTGAGGCTTAAAAAGCAGCAGCTGCTCCTATGCAGCACCTAGTTCTCATAAGCATTTGGAATAATGGATCCATATTGTGCCAATGCATACTAATGTTAATATACATTTGCGGCACACAATGTGATGGCTTTGGAGACACCCAGGTGTCAGATGGAATCAGTGTCACTGCCACACCGGACCAGGACTCCGCTGCAGGTCCCTGTTGGCTTCTCCAGCGGGAAGCTTTGGCTTCTTTGAAATGATTGTGTTTATCCCTTATGTTTCTGGAGGAGGGAAAAAAAATAAATAAAGGAATTGTACTACCAGGCCCACAGCACGACTGGTGACTGCAGTTTGCACAGGGTGAGGGATGGGGATGTGAGGGAAAACAAAGAGAGAAGCTGTGTGAGGAGCGCCCAAGGAGTTCAGAGATGCTCTCCCCGTTAATCTCCTCTCGTGCACCAATGCAAAGAAATTCGGGCCAAGAGCAGGGGCTGCTCCCAGCTCTGTCTGCGCTGAAGTCCAGAGAAGTTGTACCAAGCATTTGAGAGCCAAAGACCTGAGCCTGCCTCTGCTGGATTTAATCCCCCCCAGCTTTCAAGGGTAGAATCTGGTTCAGATCCTGCAAAGGGAAAATGGCCTTTAATTGCAGCCTTGGCTTGGGATTGTGGGGGCACAGGGGGAACAGGAGCCCACCCCAGCCCCACTCCCTCCTCACCCACGAGCTGTGCGCAGGTGTGCAGGTGGAGAGAGGCACCCTGGGTGTAGGGTCAGGGGAAAGTTTGCACCCCACACCCATGTGGAATATCTTCATGTATATACATACACATACCTTGTCTTCTCAAAATTAGCATCAGCCTTGCCCACATTCCCTGCCCGAACTCCCTTGCCATGCAGGCATGAGCCCACACGGGAAGATGCCCATTTCTTTCCAGGGATTCAGGACATCAGCACATCACCCAGCAAGTCCCCAACTGTTTGAATGTTCATTATTCCAATTGCCCCATCAGTCCCGGTGCAGGGGACAAGGGGGCTTTGCCATCACCCGGGCACTGCAAGGGTTAAGGCTGACCCTGCATTGAGTCATCCAAGCTGGACTGATCCCTGACCATCCCTATCTCCCTTTGTGAGGAGTTGCTTCCAATGGAAAAGCTAAACCTATACTCCCCTCCTGCTGTTTTTTTGCCTGCTATTATACATTTTTTTAAAACAATCATAAATATTAAAAGAAAAAAAAATTGAAAGGAACCAACAACTTCCCAAGTCCCCAGGGACTCTGTTCCCCTTTAAACCCTCCATGGCCCCACACAGCACCCTGCTTCTGGATCGTCACTTCTGGACACCCTGGAAACCAAAGATATCCGGATATCAATGGGATATCCCCTCGGTCAGAGCAGGTGCAGCTGTTGCCGTGGTCCTGACTGTGATAAGAGAGTCAGGTGTGCATTTCCAGTGGGGACTTGTCAGCACAAGGAGGTGGGGATGGAGGAGAGGGGACTGCAGGTGCCAGAAAGCAGTGCGGCCCTGTGCCCAGGTGACAGTGACAGTCCGGGCACACCCAGCACAGCCGCACATTAGGCAGCTGATGAGGTTAGAGAGGTTCCATGAAATCTTCCCATCCCCTGAGGCAAAGGAGGAATTATCCCATCGCTGCCCAACACGAGGCGCTTCTCACCCAGGGTGTGGAACGAGTGTTGGGAAGGCTCCAGTCCAAACCCCCAGCCCCATTCCCGGCCCCAGGACAGCCCCAGGAAGGGCTCTCCCCTCTGACCCGCACAGAGAGAAAAACCTCATCCCCCGCTATGAAAAGCTGGGGCTGAGGGATGGCTCAGCTCCCCCGGAGCCTGGGTACGTCAGAGAAGGCAGGGCCACGGCGATGGGTGTTGCAGGCAAAATGTGCGTGTGCAAGGACCGGTTTTGTGTGCAGCGTGGCACAGATGTGCCTCCGAGCCTCGGAGGTGTGGGGAGCGGGGATTTGGGGTTGCTGGGAGCGGGGCCCTGCACACACGTGGGCAGGCACGAAGGAATGCGGGGAATGCGCGGGGAGGGCGGCGGAGGAGGCAGACAAAGAGCGGGGCGGGGGGCAGGGGACACCCCAAGCCCTTCCCCCGGCCAGCTCTGCTGGGGACACTCCGCAGGAGACCCCTGCTCGCTGTCCCGGGGGTGCAGTGAGTGTGTGAGGACAGCAGCGCTTGCACAAATGCCCGAGCGTCGCCTCTCCGTGACACTTGGGGTTCGCCACTTCATTTTCCCGGCCCCCGCGGGGCTCCCCCCACGGCAAGCACTGGTTTTTTGGGGTCGTTTTTAATCGCTGTAAAGTAAAATAAAACCCGCGCTGAGATCCCGCCGGTCCCCAGGAGCCAGCGGGGTCCAGGGCAGTGCAGCCCCGCTCCCCTCGGGGTGAAGGACTGGGGGTGGCGGGGGTCCGGTGGGTGTCTGATAATTCTGTGGTGCTGTTGGCAAAATTTCCGGTCTTTCTGGCCGAGGCGGTTTTCTGTGGGACAAGGGAAACGGGAAGTGAGAGGAAAACGGAGAGAGACAGAGAGCTCGGAAGGGAATGTGTGTGAAATGAGAGGAGGAAACGAAAAATGGAGCGGCAGAGGGTGTGGGGAGAGAGAAAGGAAGAAAGAGGAAGAGAGGAAGAATCGAGAGAAGAAAAAGAAAAATAATTGGGAAGGGAAAAAGAAAAGGAGAGGAATAAAGATAAAATGAGAAAATCGGGGGAAAAAACAAAAGGAGAGAAACAGAATTAAAAAAAAGATAGAGAAAAACAGAAAAAAAAATGGGAAAAACAGACAAAAAAAAAAAAGAAAAAATCAAAAAAGAAATCGAAGGGAAAAACGGGAGAGGAAAAACACAAAAAAAAAACCCAGAGAACTACAGAAAGCCAGAAAGAATATAATGAAAAAAAGGAGAAAACAAAAAGGAAAAAAGGGAAAACCGAGGGGAAAAAACCAAAACAAACAAACAAAAAAAAAAAAACAGAGAGGGGAAGATAGAGGTAGAGAGGACGAAGGCGGTGGAGAATAGGGGAGGGTGGCGGGGGCAGCCGTGCCCGGTGCCCGCAGGACGAGGCGGGGGACGGGGCCGGGGGCGGCCGGGCCCGGCGGGGCCGAGAGCTTCAGCACCCTGGAGAGCTCCGCGGCGCCAATGGGACACGGAGGACACCGAGGGGGACACAGCGGGGCCGGGGCCAGGCAGGGCTCGGGGGCTCGGCCCGACCGGCGCTGCTCGGGGCCGCGATCCCAGCAGGGCTGCTCCATCCCGGGGCTCAGCCGGGATGTGTCCGCTCCGTCCTGCCGCGGGACTCTTCTTCCACTCGGGACGGGGAAGGGAGGGAGCGGTGCTCCTGCTCCGCTTTCCCCCATCACCACCCCTCAAATCCGCCCCCTCACCCCTCCCGTGAAGCTGCCCCGCTCTCGACGGTCCCCTTGGCTCCGCGTGGCTTTGGGGCGCGCTCAGCCCCCCGTGTGTCCCCCCGGGCCAGCAGCAAGGTGGGAGCACTGCCCTCCCCTCATCCCACCCGCAGGTGCGGACCGAGCGCTCCCCCCTCCCTAATTCCCAAACAAATCCCAGCGAGGGGGGAGGACCCAGAGGGGCGCAGCCGGAGGGGGTCACCCCATGCCCCGACAGCTTTGGGGGTCCCGTGTGCGGGGGGTACCCGGGGCTGAGACCCCCGACGGGAGCACCGGGGCGAGCTCCCTTCCCCTCCCTGCCTCGCCAGCAGCACCACAGCCCCCAGCTCCAGCCCTGCCCCCCGTGTGCCCCCCGACCCCCCCCGCTCCGGGGGCTTCTGCCCCGCCAGGGCGGGCTCCCCACGCACCGGCTCGCTCCGTCCCGCCGCTGCTATGCGGAGCTCCGCGGTTGCCGCCGGCTTTTCTCATGCAGATTCCCTCTTTCACACCTCCCAAACAAAAGCAAACGGGGGCATCGCCTCGCCGTGTCAACACACACGCTCATTAGCGGGGAGGCGGCGGGGGGAGCGGGTGGGAACGGCTCGAGCAGCCCCTCCGGGGGGGCGGTCGCATCGACGGGAGGTTGGAGCGGGCCGGGGGTTCACCCGAGGAAATTTGGAGCGAGTTCTTTGCCGCATCCCCCTCGAGTCACTAAGTTTCCGAAGGTTCGCCTCTCTCCGGCTCGTTTCTATCAACACACGCTGCTCACAGCCGGGCTTTGCCCACCCGCGGCTCGGCATCGCGGGGAGAGGCAGCCACGGGGGATCCGGGCCGGCTCCTCGCAGAGCGGGACCCCGAGCCAGGGCCGGGTTAACCCCGGGGAGCCGTCGGGGCGGTGGGAATGGGGGTCCCGGGATGGTGCTGGAGCCAGGAACGGTCGGGGGGTGTGCAACTGAAGCTTCGCCAATTACCGCGACCCGCAGGAAAAAATGAAAGGGACTGATTAACATGGCCGTGGGGAAGGTGGGGGGCGACTGTGGAAAGGTCGAGGGGAGCAGGGAGAAGCCGCACCTCGGTCGGCGCTGGCTGTCCCAGCCTCGGGAGCTGCAGCCCCGGCCGGGGTCCCGCGGGGTCTCGGGGCTCTCCGGGGACCGCCCTGCTCTCCGAGCTCGCACCGACGGCTCTCCGATCTCCGCGGCCGCCGGCGGTACCCGCTTGGCTCCCCCGCTCGAGATTTTTGTGGCTTCACTTTGGGTTCCGATTTATTTGCCTTTTTTTTTAAGGGGTTTTTTTTTTTTTTTTAAAGTTTTTTTTTTTTTCCCCTTGGTGGTGGTTCGGTTTTGTTTCGCTTTTTCCCCGTTAAACCGCCTCGACAGAGCCTGGTCTCGCGGCCGCTCCTCCTCTCCCGGGGCTTCTCCCTGCCGCCGGCATCGCCGTTCGTTTTGCACCACTTATTCCACCGAAACCCCGTGCAGGAGCTCGGAGGGAAGGAAACAAAAAATTCGTTAAAAATAAGTGAAAGGGGGGAAAACCTAGATTGAAAATCCCCCGTTTGTTCGTTTGCATTCGGGCCGCGGTGCGCGGTTGGAAGGGTCGGTTTGTTTGTTTTCTTTTGCACACCCCCCGGCGATTCCAGCAACACCCGTGGGGAGCAAAGGGCTGGGGCATCCCCCGTCCCCGGCAGCTTCCTCGGGCCCCTTGTGCGGGATGGGGAGGAGGGGGAGAAGGATCCGCGGCTCGGGGGGGCCCGGCTGGCGGCGTGGGGGCTGCGTGGGGCTTTGTGCGGGGGCGGGGGTCCGCATTGTTCACCGCCGCTGTGAACACTCGCACTCGCACTCACACTCACCTCGTGTCCCCCCGCCCCAATAATACGGAAATTTCCATGTCCCAGCTGCCTTCCCCTTTTAACCTTGGTATTAATTTAGGACGGATCTTTTTAAACAGCCCTGTAATGCATTCAGACGCTGCTGGAGGTTTATCTTTTTTTTCCCTTTTTTTCTTCCTTTTTTTTTTTTTTTTTTTTTTTTTGTACCGTGGGTTATATTTACACCCAAAACAAAATAATTACACTTTTGTTGGCGAGAGAAAGCTGGTGATTAGACTGTGGCTCTTTGCAGCAAACCCTTTCTCAGTGGTACACCAGGACAATTTTTCACGGCTGGGTGAAATCAGACGCGGGAGGTAATGAATCCTGTGAGCTATTTAAATTTACAATTTGTAACGCAGTCACTCAGAAACGCCTATGGCCCGGCGAGGAGATGCTTGCTGGGTTTGTTTAATGTTAAAACCTGCCCCGTCCCCCCTCTTACCAGGGGAAAGGAGGGGAGAGCGCGGGGGGAGCAGCCTCGCCCGCCGGCAGCGGCCCCGCGGAGGAGCGCGGAGCGGCGCGGAGCCACCGCCTCCCACCGCGCCCGGCCTCGGCATCCTCGGGCCGGCCGGGGCTGCTGAGCCCGGCCCCGCTCCGCGCTTCTCCGCGCTCCTTTCCCGGCGTGATCACCGCCTACAACCCCAAAAATAGTTGGAAATATCTACAAAGTCGGCGGCGGAGCATCCGAACAGATAGATAATTAATTACAAAACACAGGGGGAATATGCAAACCGCGTATTACAAATTCTACAGGGCTTAACTGATTGGAAACAGATTATTATCTTGTTTGTCTTTTGTCTGTTTCACTTATCCCTCTGCCGTCTGTTGTGTTGTAAGTTGATACACTTTATTCTTGAAAGGGGATTTTTTTTTCCTTTAATAATATAGTAAATTCCATCAACATCTTGTATAAGCGACGCTGCTTCTCCACGCATTACCCTGTTAAAACACAAAAGGTTTATTAGTTACATATAGGCGGTCTTATGGGCCCTGAATTACTATCTGTTACCGTGGGGGAATGTGGCTGGGGGGGAGTTTCTTGGGGCTCGGGGTGGTTTTTCCCTCCTCCCCTTCCCCTTGGATTTATTTATTCCCTGACTTTCAAACGAAAAAGGGAGCCGAGCGCGGCCGCGGGCAGCGGGACCCCCCGGTACGGCCGCCGCGCAGCGGCCGGGCCCGCGGGGGACGGGGTGGGGGCCCCCAGGTGGGGGTCCTGGCTCGGCGGGGACAGGGCTGGGGGAGCAGGGGGAGGCCAGGAGGGACCCCACGGGGTGTGCCAGGCCGCGGGAGAGCAGCGCGTGTGCGTGGGCACAAGGTCCCGCACCCTGTAGGACCATCCACAGGAGCCAGGCTATCCATAGGATAATCCATCGGGGCCCGTCGGGGCTTGGGACGCGGCGCACCCACAGCCCCGCACGCTCTGGGGCAGCCCCAGCCGCCCCCCGCGTGGGATGGGCAGCCTGGGAGGCTCCGGCCACGCGTGTGCGCGCGGGGCTGGTGCTGTGGGAGCGCTCATCCCTGCGCACGGACCGCGCGTGGCCGCGGATCTGCAGCTCTCGATACCCCGGCTCTCCTCCGCCGTGCGGGGCCGCGGGAGGGTCCCGCGGGCAGCGGGGCCTGCCGGTGCTCCCCGTGCCCTGTCCCCGCTCCCGGCTGGACCCTGCCCCCAAATCCGCGGGGGCTGCGCCGGGAGCGGGCCCCGCCTATCTCCGCACATCCCGCACAGCCCCGCTCCGCTCCGCGCCTCCCGAATTGCCCAGGAGAGCCCAGGGAATGCCGCAAACTTGGGCAGAGCCCGGCGGGAGCGCGGCCGCGATCGGCCCCGGCTCCGGTCCCTCCTCCTTCTCCTTCCCGTGCCTTGGCCTTTCTTGCCCGCTTCTCCCCTTTTTAACTCGCTGCAATTTTATTTTCCTTTCTCCTCTCTTCCCTGGCTTTTTTCCTTGTGTCTTTGTTTTCTTTTTTCCCCCCTCCTCTTCCTTGCTACCTCGCTCTGGCGCTTTTCCTTCGCCCTTCCCTTTTGGTTTCCATTCTTTTCCGTTCTCGCCGTTCTTTTTGTCTTTTTATTTCTTTCCTCCATTTATTTTTCCCTTTCCCTTCTTTTTCCTTTATTTTCCTCCCGTTTTCTTCCTTGCCTTCTTTATCTCTGTTTATTTTTTTCTTTCATTCATTTATTTCTTCTTGCTTTGCTTCTTTGCCTTTTTCTTATTTTTTCTTCGTTTTTCTGTGTTTTTCCTCTGTCTCTCCTTATTTCCTTCCTTTTTCGTTTCCGTTAATTTATTTTTCTTCACTCTCCCTCTCTCTCTCTTCTCCTTTCCCTTTTTTTCTGCACATATTTTCTCCTTTTCCTGCCGTGCTTTTTCTCTTTCTATTTCCCTTTTTCTTCTCTTTTATTTTTCCTCCCTGAATCTCTTCTCCCTCCGTATTTTCTTATTTCGATTCTCCCACTTTCCACAACCCTCACTACACACAAAACCTGCTCCACTTCCCGCCGATGCCCTCGTGCCGTGGTGGATTTTTGGGGATTTTGAGATGTTTTGGTTTGGTTTTTTTTGCTGCTACCGGGAGCATTTCCCAGCACCGAGATGCTCCGCAGCCACGGGTTACTTCGGGCTGGAGCGAGGGAAAACGAAAAAAAAAAAAAAAAAGAAAGAAAGAAAAGGAAAAAAAGATTTAATAGAAAAATTCAGGGATTTTGGCTGGAGAAAACGACGGGCAGTGGGAAGGAAGGTTCGGCCTTCACCTGCCCCGCCGCCTTCCTCCCCCTCCCCGCACGGCCGGACCCCAGGGCTGCCTCGTGCCCTCCCGAAATCCCCGGGAAACAGAGGCAGCGACCCCGCGGGGAGCCCCTGGCTGGGCCAGCAGCCCCCCGGGCCCAGGCTGGATCCTCCTCCCCAAAACCCCTGACCCCGGGCCGGGCCGGTCCTGCCCCCCGTCCCTCCCGCGGGTCACAGCTCCGCCGCACCTGGAATTAAAGAGAAAACACAGTGTGGGAGGGGGTAGCGCCCGCCGCCCCCCGGGATGTCCCCGTCCCCCTCTCCCCCCGGAGCGGGGAAGGGACGAGGGGCGGCGGGCCCGTGGGACAAAGGCCGGGGTGGCGGGGGGCGCGCGGGGGGGCCGCATACCTCCGGGGGAACTTTTCATCCCGCTCCGCTGCGGGAAGGAGCCCCCGGCCTCCTCCCCATCCCCACCAACCCCTCCCCCGCCTCCCAAATCCACCTCCCCTCCTCTTTCCCACTTGTTGCTCTTCCAGACAAAAGCACCTCTTCCCCTTGTGCCAAACTAATATAAACCCCCAAAACCAGGTGATGCTCTCGCCCAGAACCACTCGGGACCCCCCAACTCCTCCCCGAGCATCCCTTCAGAAAAAATCAATGCAAATCAAAATAAAAATGACAGGAAAAGCGGCGGGACCGCGGTTTTTTGGCCGTGCCCCCCCGGCCCCCCAGCCAGGTGCGTACTCACTTCGCGGCCCAGGTACAAGCCACCCTCAACAATAGAGGCGCGTTGTTTTTTTCCCTCTGTGCCAAGCACAAGGCTGGAGCCAATTTAGATATGCTATAAATTAAGAGGTTGCCATGGTTACCGCCCTCCCATTGGCCGCATCCCGGGTGACGCGGCCCGCGACGTCACCAAATCTGAATAAGGATGCGCGAATTACTAAGGCGGGGGACAAAGCTGGCGATGGGGACAGCATGAGAGTGGCGGCGCGGCGGCGGCGGAGCACAGCGAGGCACCGGGGCTGCCGGCTGCAGGGGGGGGTTCATGCACCCCTCCCGCCGCGCCCGCTGCCGCAGAGCCCGCCAGCAGCGCGGCCGCCGCTCCGGCGGCTCCCGGGCCGCTCCGCAGGCACCGGAGGGCGATTTGGGGGGGTGTTTAGTATTATTGTTGTTATTATTTCTCGGGGGTGGTTTGGATTATTTGGGGGGGGGGCGTCGTTTTTTCCCTCCCGTCGTCGAGGCTCCGGAGAGAAGAGGGGGAAGAACTTGACAGCCGCCCCGCTCCCCTCCCCTGCATTTTTTGTTATTCCTTCTTCTATATTTTGTTAATTTTTATTTTGTTCGATTTTATTTTATTTTGGTTTTTCTTAAAAATCTATTTTATTTTTATTTTCCTTTCTTTTATTAAATTTTCATTTATTTTCTTTCTTTTAATTTAATTTAATTTAATTTAATTTTTTTCTGCTTTCTTTTCCTTTTTCTTTTTCTTTTTATTTTTCTTTTATTTTCTTTTCTTTTTGTATTATTTTATTTTATTTTATTTTTATTTTTCCCCCCCGCTTTTTTTTCTTTTTTTTTTTTTTCTTTTTTGCCGCCGCCGTGTGCCGGCGCGGGGCTGGCTTCTCCTTTTGAGCGTCTCCATCCCCCGGCGGAGGTTATGATGGTGCATTGTGCGGGCTGCGAGAGGCCGATTTTGGACCGCTTCCTACTGAACGTCTTGGACAGGGCATGGCACATCAAATGCGTACAGTGCTGCGAGTGCAAGTGCAACCTGACCGAGAAATGCTTCTCCAGGGAAGGGAAACTCTACTGCAAAAATGACTTTTTCAGGTGAGTCCTCACCCCCACCGCACCGCTCCCGGCCCCCGCTACCCTCCCTGGGGTGTCCCCCGGAGCTTTGGGGAGCTCGGGGGGTCCCCTCCAGTCCCTCCCTGCCGGGGCTCCTCACTGACCCTGCCCCGCGGCTCCGGCGGGGAGCAGCCCCCGGCCCGGGGGAGCCCCGGGGGGACCCAGCGGCTGAGCTACGGCCGCTGCTGCAGCCTGAGGTGCGGGCGGCGAGGCTGTGCCCTCCTCCCCATCTCCCCCCGACCTTCCTCCGCCAGCCCCGGCCCCGCTCCGCCGCTGCCACCGCCCGCCCCGTCGCGTCAGGCCGCGGTGGCATCGGGGGACGCTGTGTGTCCCCCGCTCCGGGCCCGGCCTGGCGCCCCGAGCCCCCTGCCGGGACCACAGGCCCCGCTGAAGACGGTGGCCAAAACCTCCCCGAGCCCCCCCCGGGGGTCCCCGCACCTTAAACGTCCCTAATGACCGCGATAAGGTGCCGAGAGGAAATTAGGGGCCGGCGTGGCAAGGGGGGGCGATGACTTATGACTCCTAATGCTCGCACTACATCAACGTCACGGGGAGCAGCGAGGGAGGCACGAGTTGTGCCGCGGCCCGAGGGGAAAAAGGGGGGACCCTGAGTGGGCGCCCCGGGGCCTGGCGGCCCCCCGGGACCTCGGGGACCCGGCAGCGACAGCCCCCGCTCCGTGTTCTGGGGGTAGATTTTTTGCCTCTGTGGGGAATTTTTTTGTTTCTTTTGGGGGTTGAGGGGTTTGGGGTTTTGTTTCTTTTTTTTTTCTTGTATCATTTTTTTATTATTTAGTTGGTTGGCTTGGGGTTTTTTAATCGGGTTTTTTTTGTTGTTGTTTTATTTTACTGTGGTTTTTTACGTTTTGTTGTTGTTGCTTTTTAGCGAGGATTTGGGTTTTGTTTTGTTTTGTGGGAGGTTTTGTTTGTTTGTTTTTGTTTCTTTTTCTCTTTTTTTTTTTTTCTTTCATCTTTTTCCTTGGGAGATTGTTCCCAACGGATTCGTATTCCCTGGAATTTTTTTCTTTTTTAAAAAACAAAAAACCGTCTCCTGGGGAAAAAAAACCCAACCAAAAAAAAAAAGAAAAAAAAGAAAAAAAGAAAAAATACCCACAAAAACCACCTAAACCCAGACCCACTCTGGGAAGGAAAGGAAAACCGAAGATTTACAAAGCATTCTTCCCAACCTGGAAGAATTCCCCCTCGGGAGAGCGGGACGGGCTGGGGAAGGAACACCAGGCTTGGGACCCCGGGATGCTTCGGGGAGCGCAACCCCTCCTCCTCCTCCTCCCCGCGTTGTTCTGATCCCCACATCCGCCGCTCCCTTTTCCCGTCTCTCTGGCCGTGATCAGCCCCGTTTTCTCCCAGGGATTTTCAGGCCGGAGCCCCCCGTTCCCCTCCCGGGAGACACGGGCTGGAACGAAATCCTGCCCCGCGGGGCGCGGAGGGGACCCCCCGGCGCCCTCCCCTCCTGCCCGTCCCTTCTGGGGCCAAACCCGGGCGAGGATGCTCCTGTGTGTCCCCCGCGGGTGGGGACACCCCAAACCCGAGCTCTGCCCGCAGCCCAGCACCAGAGCTGCCCGGGGATGAAGGCTCTCCTCATCCTCTCCCCAAAGGTGCGAATCGCCTGTTCCCCCGATTTTTCCATCGGGAGATGCTGGAACATCATCCCCCGCGGTGGGATTTGAGGAGGGGGGTTCGGCACACAGCCCCCCGCCGCAGCCCATCGCCGCCGGCGCTCCAGCTCTCGCTTTTCTCCCCTTCCCAGGAGGTTTGGTACCAAATGCGCTGGCTGCTCTCAAGGGATCTCCCCCAGTGACCTCGTCCGGAAAGCCCGGAATAAAGTCTTTCACCTGAACTGTTTCACCTGCATGGTCTGCAACAAGCAGCTCTCCACGGGCGAGGAACTCTATATCATCGACGAAAACAAATTTGTTTGCAAAGAGGATTATTTGAACTCTCCCAGTTTGAAGGAAGGCAGCCTCAACTCAGGTACGAGCGGCTCAGCCCGCCCACCGCTCCGTCCCTGCTGCCGGTTCCTCCCGGCGGCACCTCCCGGCCGGGAAAGAGGTTTGGATTTGTGGGATGAGGGGCTGCACCCCGCGGGCAGCCCGAACCCCGCGGTAATCCCTGCCCCCGGCCCCGGCAGGAGCCGAGAGCGCCGGGCACGAGCCCCGAGCTGCCGGTACCTCCCGGCGGAGGCGCCTCCCGGCAGGGAAGCGTGTGGATTTGTGGGATGAGGGGCTGCACCCCGCAGCCAGTCGATCGGCCGGGGGAGGGAGGGATTTGGGGTGAAAGGCTTCTGAAAGGGCGGAAGCCTCTGTGACACCGCGACTTGGGATGCGGACACGCGTGGGATGAGCTCCCCCCTCCAGCCTTGGCTCCTGCCCCTAAGGCAGCGGGGACGAGGGCCGGGGGACCAAGATCCCCCCGGGCCGGTTCGGGAGCCCCTCACTCCCCAGAGCCCCCCTGCGAGTGTGCCCGGTCCCCCCGCGCCGCGGGCCTGATCCTTCGCCTCCTTTCACCCAGAGGCAAAGCTCCCATTTGACTTCCTTGGAAGCTGTCTCTGCGTCAGGAGAGCAGGGCCAGGCCCCCTCCTGCTGTCCCAGCCGTGCCGGGCGCCCCTGCTCACCCCCTTCCGTGGGCTCTCTCTCCGTCCAGCACCCGGGGCCGGATCCTGCCACGCCAGTCAGTGGGGCCGCTGCTGTGAGCGAGGCGAGTAGAGCTTGGCCTTGGGGGGGTGCTGGCTGCAGGGTCCCCCGGGGGGGCAATCAGTGCCTGGGGGCGGGGGGTGAGCCGGGCTCGAGGCAGTGACCGGGGACAGCCCAAAGCCCGCCAGGGACCGGCTGCATTCTTCCCAGCGGCGCATCCCGGCACGGGGGGCAGAGGGGGAGCGCGGGGGGCCGCGGTGAGCCCGGGGGATCGCCCCCTCCCCAGCTCGCCCCCGCCGGCACGGCACGGTGCACAGCGCTGGAGCGGCGGCGCTCGCCTGGAGCTCCGCGGGGTGTTGGGGGGGTGATGCTTTAGGGGAACCAGGGGGGCAGAAGCGTCTGCACCCCTTGCTGCTCTCCAGCACCCCCCAACCCCTGTCCTGGAAAGCAGCCGGGCCGGGTGGGCCGGGAAGGGCAGAGGAGAGGGGGTCAATCTCTCCCCCAAGTCATCCACCCCCTCCCTTTCCTCTCTGGGTCTCCTTTACAGTGTCCTCATGTACAGACAGGAGTTTGTCCCCGGATCTCCAGGACCCCATGCAGGACGACACGAAGGAAACGGACAACTCGACCTCCTCGGACAAGGAGACCACCAACAACGAGAACGAGGAGCAGAACTCGGGCACCAAGCGGAGGGGGCCCCGCACCACCATTAAAGCCAAGCAGCTGGAGACCCTCAAAGCTGCCTTCGCCGCCACCCCCAAACCCACCCGCCACATCCGAGAGCAGCTGGCCCAGGAGACCGGCCTCAACATGAGAGTCATCCAGGTAGGACAGCCCCTGCCCACCGCGAGGGAGGAGAGGGGGTCCTGGAAGGAGCCCAGAGAGTTTAAGGCTGTGACAGTCTCCCCCAGGCGCCGGGAAGGGGTTGGGACAACGAGGTTGGTCCCTCAAGGAATGGGGACAGGCGAACCCCGTTTGTCTCCTGCCAGCATCACCTCAGGCCCACCCCGCGCTCCCGTGGGTGAGCGGGGATCCCCCAGCCCATAGAAGGGATGAAAACCATTCCCAAAGCTTGAGGCCGCCTGGCTTTCCGCGGGGCCGAGTGGATCCCCGGCGTGCCGGGAGATGGATGCTCCAGCCGTGTGGAATCGAGGAGCATCCATCGCGCTCTGCAGGCAGCCGGCGCTTCCTCACCGCACTGCCCCCGTGAAGAAAATCCCTGCGGAAATGTAGGGATTAATGGGCTTTAATAGAGGCATTAATAGGGGAGGACTCTCCGGCTTTGCCGCTAGCCGAGCTGCCATTCCCGGCTCCCGGCAGAGGGGAGCACAAGTCCCGCAGGAGAGTGCTGTGCTCGTCCCCCTGAGCTGCCCCATCCCTGGGGGAGCGAGACAATAATCCCCACGCCCCACCAGGCTGCCGAGGCGTGCGGTTCGGATGAGGCAATGCCCGTGGAGAGGCGGCCACGTCTCCCCTTTCCCTTTTATTCCGATCCTCACCGCCGGCTGTTCTGACTACCTGCATGCTGCCGCAGGTGCTCATCCCCCGCTCCCCGCTTTCTGCTTGCTTCTGCCATCATCCACACTCCTATCCCCTTTTTCCTTCCCGCGTTTGATCCCTTCTTCCCCCCATCCACAAGGGAAATTCCCCCCTCCTGTATTTGCCAGCTGCAGGGGCAGAGAGGCTGAGGATGTGCATGTGGGGATGGAGCTGGGGGAAGGAGGGGCAGGATTTTAACTAACCCGGTTATTTGTGGGGTGCGTGTCCTCATGCACTTTTTGAGGTACCGGCAGAAAGAAGGGGGGGCTCGGTGTCATTAAAAACACCCAGCTGGGTGCAAGATTTCCAACCCTTTCCCTGCCCAGACTTTGGGGGGTGGGCTGTGGCTGACCCAGAGGTGTCACCCGCGGTGGGCACTGACAGCAGCCCCGCCACAGGTGTGGTTCCAGAACCGCCGGTCGAAGGAGCGGCGGATGAAGCAGCTGAGCGCGCTGGGCGCCCGCCGGCACGCGTTCTTCCGCAGCCCCCGCAGGATGCGGCCCCTCGGCGGCCGCCTCGACGAGTCCGAGATGCTCGGCTCCACGCCCTACACCTACTACGGAGGTGAGGGACCGCCTGCCCCGTCCCCGCTCTGCTCCTTTGTTCCTCGTATCCCGCTCCTCCGCGGCTTTCCCCCTTTCCCCGCCCGCGCACACGCACAGCCGGGTCCACGCACCCCCACGCCCCCCCGGCATTGCGGGGCCCCTCTCCCGCGAACAAAGCCCCAGCTGCGGGGCTTTTGTCCCCCTTTCAGGCCGCATTTGTTCCAATTACCTCCCGGGCCCGCAGCATATGGAAGGTCAGTGCCGCCCCCCGCTGCCCCGACGGGACGGGATGGGCGCAGCGGGGCGGCCCCGCGCCTCCCCTCGCCCCCAGCTCCCCGCAGAGCCCCCCCAAAAGCTGCATTTTCAAAGCCTCCCATCTGACCACGGGCTTTCCAGGCACCCCATGTTGCCCTGCAGTTAGTTTCTAGATCCCTTCCAAGCTGCTTAAACACATACGTAATATCCCCATTATATATATTTCTCTCCATTTTATACATATATTTATATATGTATTTTTTCTATTATAGATAATTTCCCCATTGTGTATATATATTTTCCCATTATATATATTTTCCCCATTATATGTTTAATTTTCCCCATTCCTTTTACAACTACCTTTTCCCCATTCCCTTTTTACATATACCTCTATATATATTATTTTCCCCTCGTTAATTAAGCCCTAAATTGAGCCCGTTTTCCTGGCCCCCTCAGCTCTCCCAGCCCCGGCTTCCTTGCGCTCCCTCACTCCAGGCTGGGCACAGAGAAGGCGATGAGCAGCGCAGCCCTTAGGACGGGCTAATTTCTCTTAGGCTGGACTCAAATTCCCATATCCCCCTCTGGGAGCCGGCGGAGCATGTTGGAGGGGACAGCTCGGGGCCGGTTTGGGGTGCAGCAGGATTTTGGGAAGGTTTTATCCCCAGGAGATCAGATCCATCCTTTTTCCCCCACTTCCCACAGATTACCAAGGTGACTACTACGGGCCGGGAGGCAACTATGACTTTTTCCCCCACGGGCCGCCCTCCCAAGCCCAGTCCCCGGCCGACTCCAGCTACCTTCAGAACTCAGGACCCGGCTCCACACCCCTGGGACCCTTGGAGCCCCCCCTAAGCGGACACCACTCCTCAGAAAACCAAAGGTACACGGATATGATCTCGCACCCCGACACCCCCAGCCCCGAGCCGGGGATGACCGGCTCGCTGCACCCCATCCCGGGGGAGGTCTTCAGCGGGGGGCCCAGCCCGCCCTTCTCCATGTCCAGCAATAGCGGCTACAGCGGGGCTCTGTCGCACCCCAACCCGGAGCTCAGCGAGGCGGCGGTGTGGTAGGCCCGGCGTGGGCACGCGTGTGTGTGTGTGCAGGGGGAAGCCCCCCCGGTCCCCCCCAGCCCACGCGTGTCCCCCCCTCGCCCCAGAGCGGGGCGCGCCACGTCCCCGCCGCCGGACAAAGCCCCCCGGCCGATGCCAAACCGCATCCCGGCATCCCATCCTCCCCATCACCGCCCCCCGGGACCTCGGGGCCGCCCCGCTACCTCCCCCCTCCCGGCACCTTCCCCCGACACTTGGGGGGGACAAGGAAAGGTGCCCAGCCCTGCAGACCCCGCCGGAATCGGGACCAGCGCCTCTCGGACCAAAGCTGAACTCGCCTGGACACAGCTCCCACCGCCCCGGCGGCACCGGGGGAGGGGGGGCTGGGGCAGGGCTGCCCCCTGCTAATTAGCATCCTTTTTAATTATCCCCTACCACAGGAGGGGGGGGGGAATGGGGAATAGCAGGAATAAAATCCCCCCCTCCCCCCGGCTCCTCCTTGCCCTTATTTTTATCGTTCCCGTTTTGTCCCCGAGGAGAAGGTGGGCTCGGACCCGGTTTTGGCGATGGGGAGGAGGAGGGGGCTGTGCGGGGCCAGGCCCGGGGCTGCCCCAGCGCCCCGCTGCGATTGTCTCCCACGTGCTGGGAAAGACTCCAGAAAGAGGCAGAAACAGGAAAAACACAACAGCAACAAAAATAAAAACCCAAACAAACAATAAACCCCAGAACTAAACCACCCCGTCTACAACAGCAGAAATTTCACCCGAGCCTCGACGCCGAGTCCCACCCCAACGATTCCCAGAGGCTCCGCCAATTTAAGGATGTATTATAGTTTTTGCTTCTAGTTTCTTTATTTTGTATAAAGGAGAAACAAATAAAGTATGTTTTTGTGTTTACTGATTATTTATTGTACTTTAGTCATCGGAGGCTCCGAATTTTTCTATTTTGAAGGCAGGGAGGGGATGGCACCGGGGAGGGGGGTGAGAGGACAGAGAGAGGGGGGGGAATAAAAGGAAGGAGAATGGAAAAGGAAAGAAATAAAGTTGTTTTCTGAAAGCGTCGTGGGTTTCCTGTCCCCGCTGCCTCTTGCGGAGGCTGTTAGTGTGAATGGCTCTTGTTGTTCAACGTGAATAAAAAACCTTTTAGTTACCTACTGTTCGGTCACCTGGTCCCTTTCATTTTACTTTATTTTAATTTGTTTTAACACAAAACCATGAGAGCTGCTGGCCGGGCTCCCCCACTGCCCCCCAGCCCTGCGTGGGGTCTGGGGGAGCAGCCCTCGCCCCTCTCCTGGGTGAGAGAAGTTCACCTGTACCAGGTGATGCTGCTGCATGGCCCACCTGGTACCCCAGCCCTCCCCATGTCCCCCATTCCCACAGCTCTCCGGCACTGGGAAAGGGCACATTCCCCACCTCAGCCCCTTTCCCCACAGCACGCAGCCCAATGCACAATTTCTTTCTCCTGGGGGGCACCCAAGACCCTCCCAGGGCAGCCTTAGGGGCCAGCTAGAGGGGGACACCGAGGGGACGCCCCCAGCGGGGGTTCATCGATGCCATCAGCAGCTTTTGCCCCATTTTCCCTGAGGGTATTCCTGGGGGGCTCCTCCCCAGCACCCCGGCTCACTCCCCTCCTCTCCTGCTTTCTGCCCCTCGCTCTCTGAGACACAAAAAGTCCCAGGCAGGCTGCAGCTCTGAACTAATATTTAAAATGCAAAATCATGGCAGAGCTTTTCGCCCCCCCCCCCCCACCGCCCGCTCCTTGTCTTGCAGTAAAACGATATAAACAGAATAAATTACCTTCCCTCGCTGGCTTACGAGAGTCCCTCTCTCCTGACCTGAATTTTAAGTCCTGGCTCGGTTGTAGCACGGAGCACCGATGATTTATGGAAAGCCAGCCACTTCTCTGCATATTTTCTCTGTTCAGCCAAGTGGTGGAATTTATCCTTCCTATACCATTACTGGCATTAATAACGGGGTGGCCAACGAGCCAGGCCGAGCCCCGAGGGAGCCCTGAGCCAGAGCTGGGGCCAGCACGGACACTGCTCGCCCCTCACCCAGCGAAAAATGCACCTTCTCCCCTCTCACGGGTGGGGAAACTGAGGCAGGAGCAGAGCTGGCTGCTGCCCTGGCTCCAGCGCTTCCAGGCTGTCGGTGGCAGCAGGTAACAGGGACTTCTTATAAGGACAGGGCTATGGGTTGGTAAATAACCTCCTCCCGGCATCATTTTGGAGAGTATAAAATGGAACACAAGGTCAATCACTGGGTGATATTATTATTATTATTATTATCATTATTATTTAAAAATTCAAGGCTGAGGGTTGTTTTTAGGCTGCTGGGGCCCCCCAGCTCTGGGAGGTGGAGGGAAAAGGCTGAAGGAGGGGCTGTGGATGATGCTCCAAGCTGCCACCTTCCAGGCTGGAGGCTCGCAGGAGGATGGGGCTCACTGGGAGCAGGGATGATCCTGTCTACTGGCTGAGCCCTGCAGGAACCAAACCCGGGGTCCCTGTCACCGCTGAGGTCCCAGGAAAGCACCAGCACCCAGGATTCCTGCCTGTCTCCAGCCGTGGGTGACCAGGGGTGACCCTCCACCAGCCACCCCCACAGGGGTGCCTACAGACAAGCAGCACCCCCCACGCCAGGGACACCCAAAGCCCAAGTGCTCCCTCATCGAGGCAAAGAGGAGGAAAATCTCCCTGTTGGGGTGCCCCGGCACTCACCCCAAACCCCACAGTCCTGCCCATGCCACCACCAGCAATGACCCTCCCATGGCACCGTGAGCTCCTGACTCCCCTGGCCTTCCCAGAGCAGAATCCCAGGAATTAATTCCGTTCTAAAAGCTGTTGGGCAAACACCTATGTTATTCTCTTTTTTATTTTTTCTGACCTTTTTTTTTTTTTTTTTTTTTTGGAAGGGGAAGGTCTGCAGAAGGTGGAAAGTAATCAGGTTTTGGACCTGGGATAAAAAATAGCTGGAGTAGGTTGGGCTGACTCCTTATAATTAATAGTGCGCCTCGTAATAGGATTCTCCAGCCTTCGGTGCTCCCTGGAAACACCTTTTTACATAAGATATTGCTCACGATGGAGCGGGAGAGTTTTGATTTATGGGGGTTTGGCCTCCAAGAAGCACCTGGGGAGGTGGCCCGGCCGGTGGGAGGTATAGGGCCGAGGGGCTGAGGGCAGGGAGGGCATTTCTGTGGGGTTGGCAGCCGGGTCGGGGGAAAGGGCTTTGTGGGGCGATGTTGGTGAGCTTCTCCTGGGGCTTTGCTCCAAAAGCGAGGAGGAGGAGAGGGTTTTTAGGGCAGGAAAACGCTTCTCTCCCCGCCCAGCGTCACAGGGTGGTGGGTTCAGCAGGGGAACCAGGTGGGGCTGGGAAGTACCAGCAAGAGCAAGACCCCCGGAATGGGGAAAAGGAAGGGGGAGAAATGTTGGGAGGACGCAAAAAACCCCAGGAGGCGCCACAGCAAAGGGCTAGAAACAAACACAACACTACAGCTGGGAATGGAGGACAGCAGGAAAGCCTGGAGGAAAGGGAGATGGGGAAAAGAGTGGGATGCGGGGAAAGAGGGGTCTTAGGGTGTCTAGAGTGGGGTACACCCCTCACATGTGTTGGAGCACCTCGGAGCCCGCAGGTGTTAAACCCGACCGGGGATCTCCGTGGATAAATCACCGTAACAAGAGTGTTGTTCCCGTCTGGCTGCGTGGCAGGAACGGGAGAGGATTGTAATAATTAATAATCGTTAGAATAATAATGCATAAAGACAGTAGCAAAGTAATTAGTCAGAGAGGGAGCTCTCGCTAATTGAGGTGGGGAGCTGCAGCCCGAAGAGCCTGGGGAGGAGCAAGGGGAGGGCGTGGAGGATTGAGGGGTGCGGAGGGGAATACCTGGCATGTCCCGGGGGAAAAGAGGGATGTGTGGACCCCAGTCCCTCCCCCAGCACAGGCTCCATCGCTGCCTGCAGTGGGAGCCCCGTGCCTCAGTTTCCCCATCCCAGCACGAGTGCTGTGAGCTGGAAAAGGCTGTGCGAGGAGTCCCCAGGCTTTATTTTGGTTATTTTGGAAGGAAAGCTAACAGAGGGTGCCAGCCGGGCTCTCTCACAGCCCCTGCCTCGGGGTGGGGTCACTCCATCCCCAGCTGGCTCTTCAGGGCCCGCAGCTGGGCCGTGTGGATGTTGCTGCCGCCGCACACCACGACCACCACGGAGGCCAGCGGGGACCGCAGCCGCCCCTCGCTCTGCAGCCGCTGCAGCCGCCCCGAGTAGAGCACGGCCAGGGGGGCCCCGCACGCCGGCTCCACCAGCATCCGCTCGTCATCTGCGGGGAGCAGAGCAGGGGGGCGCTGGGACCACCCTCAGAGCTGCCCGGGCACCCCGGCTCCAGCCGCCCCCAAGGTGCGGCCGTGTCCCCCCAGCCCCGCTCACCCAGGAACTGCTCCAGAGCCCGCACCGCCTCCGCGTCCTCCACCACCTGCGAGATCACCTGGCACTCCCGGGCACACTCCAGCGCCCGCGCCGTCACCGTCTTGGCTCCCAGGCACGTGGCCACGCTGCGACAGCAGGGGACAAGGCGGTCAGGGGAGGACACCGCGGCGAGCCCTGCCAGCTCTCCGCACGCGTGGCTGCTCACCTGGTGATGTCGGGCAGGGTGACGAGCCGGCCGGCTTTGAGCGTCTCGTGCAAGCTGTGAGCTCCGCGGGTCTCGGCGGCGATGATGGGCACATCCTGCCAGCCCACCTGCTGCAGGCCTGCCACCACCCCGGCCAGCAGCCCCCCGCCACCCACCGCCACCACCATGGCGTCCGGTTTGGCCTCCAGGGAGTCCTTCAGCTCGCGGACCAGGCTGGCGTGACCCTCCCTGCGGGGTGAGGGGGCAGGAGGATGCGGTCTGGGGCACCCCGAGCCAGCCCGGATGGCAGGGGAGGGGCGCGGGGCAGGAGCTGAGTCCTGGCAGCACTCACCACACCAAGGGGTGGTCGAAGGGGTGGATGCCGACCCAGCCCTCTGTCTTAACCAGCTCCTGGGCCCTCCTGTTGGCATCGTCCCACACCTGGGGGAGTGGGCAAGAGGGGGTCAGCGGGGCCCCATAGAGCCCTCACAACCCAGGGACGGGTACCTTGTCACTGCGGGGCTGGGGGACACCAGAACGGGTGAGGATTCCCAGGGTGACCCTGCTGTGATGCCAGGGGAGGCAGGAGGGGGACATTTTGGGATGTAGCTTGGGGTTTGCCAAGCATCAACGAGCAGGTTGAGGTCAGGCTCAGCCCCCTCTGGACCCTCCAGACTCCGGATTTGGGGGTACCTTGCCGTAGACCTCGACTTTCGCCCCCAGTTCCTCCAGTTTGCGCACGGGGGTGGGGCCGCTGCTGCTGGGGACCACCACGGTGATGGGCAGCCCCAGCTTCCTGGCTGCATACGCCGCCGCCATCCCCGCGTTCCCCCCTGTGGAGAGCGGGGCTCAGGCAGGGCTCGACCCCCCGTACATCCCCAGATCCCTCAGGAGCATCCCCCCAGCTCGGGATGGGGTTACCTGAGGAGCAGACGAAGTGGCGGCAGCCCTTCCTGGCAGCCTGAAAGGCAGCAGAGAAAGAGGGAAGGGCATGGCTTTGTCCCCGCGCTGTGCCTCCCATGGGGGCAGGAGCAGCTCCCGGCACACGCCGTGCCCGCACTCACGTCCTGGCAGAGGTGCCCGATGCCCCGGATCTTGAAGGAGCCCGAGGGCTGGACGTTCTCCATCTTCATGAAGACCTTGGTGCCCGCGGCCTTGGAGAGGGGCAGGCTCTCCAGGACGGGCGACACGACGTGGAAGGGCTTCTGGCCCCCGGCTGGCTGGGCTGCCATGGCCTGACAGCGGGTGCTCTGCCGGGGGGACGCGGTGGAGTCACCAGCTGCTCCCCGCGGGTCCCCGCCTTAGCCTCGATGCCCACCCCGGGCTCGCTGGTGTCCCCAGGTGTCACACCCTGTCCTGTACCCCAGAGCGGCGATTACCTGGCGTCCTGCGGGACCTCGCTGCGTGTCCTCTCCCACTGCCGAGCCTGCGGGACAGAGCGGGGACAGGTGAGGCTGTGCCGCTGTCCCCAGGTCCCCGCGCCGAGCCACGCAGCAGGGCAAGGGGCAGGGGTCAGACATTGCCCGGGCCCGCTGTTTGCTCAGCACGGGGCGGGCTTTACAGCCCCGGGGCTGGAGTGCTGCCGGAGGCAGCCTGCCATGGCCGGGCACGCTGCCGGGTGACCCGGCGGGGACAAACACGTGTGGCCCCGCCAGCCAGATCCCAGCAGCTTTCACATGCCCGGGAGATGGGATGTGGGCTCCCGGGAGATGGGGGAAGAGGGGAGGCAGTTCCCGAATGATTTTGGGGGCCCTCAAGGGTTTGTACTGTGTTTTATCAGGTCCAGCCAAAACCGTGTAGCAGCAGATTTTAGAATTCTGTCCCCACAGTAGCCAGGGCAGCCTGCACACCCCAAATCCCCAGCTCAGACACCCCTTATCCTCCAAACGAGCCATTACACCCCTCTGCCCACCCTGCCAAGCCCCCACCCCATGGCAGCCCCGGAATCTTCTCCAAGCTGAACATCCCTGGGGAATTCAGCCCCTCTGGCTGGGGGAGCCCCCCGAGGTGAGCCCCTCCATCTCCAGCTGGCCACGGTGGGCACCCCTTGGAGAACCTGGTCCAGCAGCCCCCAGGCAAAGCGGGCAGAGACCCCTCCTTTCCTCTCGGACCCCTTCTTGTCACCCAGCCCCGGTGACACCAGCAGGGTCAAAGTCCTACCTCTGCTCGGAGGGGCTGGTTCTGTCCGCAGCAGGCAAGGAGCAGGAGCTGGGATCTGGAGGAAGGTCCAGCCCTGGCTCCCAGCCCCGCAGCCGCAGAGGGCTCCTCTGCTCCTCTGGCCAAGCTGGAGCAGCCTGGAAGCAGAGGGCACATGGAATCCAAGGAGGGGACACTGCACTGGAGCTGCCACACGCCGAACAGAGAACCTCACACTGTGCCCAGCTCTGCCCCACTGCCAGGCGGGCAGCAGTGAAACCAGTCCCCAGGATTTCAGTCCCCTGACCCAAATTGTGCTGCAACCCCCAGAGAATCACTGCTGGTGGGCACTGAGAGGGGCGAGAGCTCCGAGACAGCCCTGCTCCCGATGGAGCTGCTCTTTGGTGGCAACAAAACATCCCCAAAACATCCCCAAAACATCCCACACCGTCATTAGGCTTCGGAGGGAACAGCCCGGGCTGGCTCAGCACAGAGCCACGCTGCTCTTGGGACACAAGGGACTGGGAAGGTGCGGGGTGAGGAGGATTTCTTGAATGGGGGCATCAGGGGGCACAGCTCCAGTCCCTCTGGGGCCCTTGGAGCAACTCCCCGACCTCACTATGGGCAGAGAGGCTGCAGCCACTTCTCAGGGGATGGGACAGAAGCAGGAGCTAGGGAAGGGGTGTGAGGAGCCCCCCCGCAGGGATGAGGCTGGAGACCACCTTGGGGAGGACACCACATTTCAGCTCAGCCCTGGGGGGCTCTAGGGTAACCCTAATCCTGACCCTTTCCCACCCCACACCCACCTCCCTGCCCCCCTTTTGCTTCCCTTTGGCTCCCTCCCTGCCCTGGGGAAGGCAGTGCCAACCTGTCACCCGGTCACTTCCCTTGGCCAAGGTCCCTGGGTGACACTGGTGGCGGCTGGGGTGATATTTAACAACTTTTTGTTTGTTTTTCCACTTTTAAGGAAATAAAAAAAAAGGGAATCTGCAACGCTGCGGCGTTTCCAGTGTGCCCTGTTCCTCCTTGCCACTCCCTCACTCAGTGATCTATTTGGGGAAATTGAGGCACAGGGACCCCAAAAGCAGCCCCCTGTCATGGGGACACCAGGGGACACAGGCTCTGCCACGCCCACCTTACCTACAACCCATCCCAGCACCGTGGGGTATGGACACCCCACCTTCCCCAGGGCACCCATCCCATCTTTTGGGGTGCCAGCACCCCAAAAACCCAGACCCGCTGCCTCCCACCCCCCCGCAGCCCCCAAGGAGCCCCAGGGGCCCCCAGCCCCGGTGGGAACCTGGCGCCTTCAAAGCGCTGCCGAGCCGCAGCTCATTAATCCCCCAGTAATGACCTCGTTATTCCTAACGAGGCAGAGCGGATCAAGGGAGCTGCCTAAGAGGATTTTGCACCGCGGGTTTTGGGGATGGAGCACACAGGTGCTGGAGGAAAGGAAGACAAAAGGGATGAGGATGGTCTCCCGCTCCTGGGGGCTGAGCAGTGGGGCTCCCCCATTCCAGCAGCAGAGAACCCTCCACAGCCTGCACCCCAAAAGACCCTCCCAGCAGCAGAGCAGCGGGATGACCCTGTTAATGGGGAGGGGGAGAGACCCCTGCGTGAGCCCAACCCTAACACCACCAGCAGAGAACCTCAGCAGAGCCAAGCACAGCCACCAGCACAGAGCACTTTATTTGCCACAGCCAAACCAGCTCACTCCCCTCCTGTCTGCCCCACGGGCGAGCCCCAGCCTCCCAGGACCCCCCTTTTTCTGGGAAGAGTCCCCCCAAACCAGGCACCAGCTCCCAGGGAAAGGTCCTGGGATTGGAGAGCCCTGTGGCAGGGAGGGGACAAGGGGACAGCCCCTCGTGCAGCACAGCCACCACCCTGAGAGGCAGAAAGAGCAGGGGGGGCTGGTGCATTGCAGAGCCGAGACCCCCCACACCCAGCTGCACCCAGAGGGGACAGACGCCCACGGACGGACAGACGGATGGACAGGACCAGCCCGGCGGTGCCTGCTCAGTCCCAGTGGACCTTGACTGGGGGGAAGGTCCAGAGGTCAGGGTGGCCCATGTGGAGCTGGGAGCTGCAGGGGGACGCGCTCCAGCGGAACGGGGGGACATCATCCCAGGCGGGGCCGCTGACCGCCACCAGCCCGAAGGTGGGGACCATGCCTGAGGAGGTGACCTGGAGATGGGAACACAAAACATGGTCCAGTCAGCACCGGGAATGGGCTGCACGGCCTGGGGGTGCTGCTGGGGGGTGCACCCCTCAAGAGGGGCCCCCCAGGGCTGCCTGGCTCCCACACCTTCATGTCGATGCCGCCGTGGCAGCGCTGGCGCAGGGCAGGGAAGGGGTAGGTGCCATTGGAAGGGTTGAGGTCGGAGCGGGCGGAGATGGCGTTCTCAGCGTTCTGGGGTGGGTCACAGCCCCTGCACCGCGACAGGGGGTCCTGCAGGTAGTTGTTGGACCTGCAGAAGGGCCAGGAGAGAGCCATGGTGAAGACATGGGAAAAAAAATCCATGGATCACAGAAAATCCCGTGGTGCAACAGCCGGGTTTGGGGGGTCCCCAGCACACACCGCATCAGGCGGATCATGGAGTCCAGGTCACGGACCAGAGTCTGGTTGCGGCGGAAGATTTGGGCACGAGGGTTCTTGTCATAGGTGAACCAGTCACCGTATTTCCTCACCAGCTCCAGGTTCCCACTGGCGTTGAAGATCTCCTCAAAGTACCTGAGGTGGGGGGACCCAGTGAGCAGGGTGGGGGACAAGGCCAGCAGTGGCACTTCACGGGGCAGGGATGGCACTCACGGCACGTTGTAGCTGGCCCAGTAGCCCTGCTGGTAGAGCAGCTCTGTCTGATCAGCCACCACCACGAGGCCCCTGTGCTGGGAGGAAGAGCACCGCTCAGAGCAGAGGGGAAGAAGCCACAGGGGATAGTGGGGAACATGCTGGGCTGGGGGGAACACATCCTGGGGGTCCCCACCCCAGCCAGGGGCACGCATCACCTCTGTACCAGCAACCCCAGAGCCTTTAGCCACAGCCACAGCCACACCCCATCGCCCTGTGAGCACCCCCTGGGGCAGACAGGACCCTCAGGGCTTTCTCCAGCCCACAGGGATGGGAGAGCAGACAGCAGAGGAACGGAACGGGGCCACTCACGGGATCTGCTCCAGCACTGTCAGCACGCCGGGCGCCGGGCTCGCTCTGCCCGGAGTGAAGGCATTGTAGTCCACCACCATCCACTGGTTGTTGTACCTGGCACGGAGAACAGGGCATGCATCCCTCTGGGCACCCTCCATCCCACCCCACCCCTCCAGGAGCAGCTCCCAGGCCCCATCCCATCCCATCCCATCCCATCCCATCCCATCCCATCCCATCCCATCCCATCCCATCCCACCCCACTCACGTGCCGCTGTTGAACTGTCGGAAGACAGCAGCCCACTCGGGCCCACTGCGGGCCAGCCGGTTGGCCACGATGTTCCTCAGCCACTCCAGGACGCTGCCACGCGGGTCCAGGTATTTCCACAGGGCCGGGTTGTTGTTCCCAATGGTGGTTTCCAGCGCTACCTGCAGGGAACGGAGCAATGGAGGAGACAGCTCCTGGGGATGGGAGCTCCAAGGACCAAGCCCACTCACCAACCCACTGCTGAGGATGTAGAAGTCATCCACGGAGAAAATGGTGCCAGGGTAGGAGGAGAACACCTGGACACTCCCAGGGATCTGAGACTTGCCTGGAGGGGGATGCAGAGGCATCAGAAGGGGGGTGTGAGGAACAGCCCCCCCAGCCCAGCCCACGCACCGCCGGCCGAGGCGTGGAAGGGCAGCGTGTACTTCTTGATGATGCGCAGCATGGCCTGGTAGGAGGTCCAGGTGTCGTGGGCCACCAGCAGGTCCCGGTGGCCAGGCAGCAGCTTCACTAGGGCAGAACAGGAGCCTGAGCCCAGCACACGCTGCGGGGAGGAGCGGTTCAGGGCAGACTCCAGGTCCTCCAAGTCACCCCCCAGCTGCAGCAGCCTGGGGGAAGCAAGAGAGGAGGTGTCAGGTGAGGGATGCCCCTGCCCTCAGAGCTCTCTGTCTGTCCATCCCCACCACTGGTGCTGGGAGCACCCTGCTAGCATGAGCAGGGAGGGAAGGCGGGGCACAGCAGTAGAGAAACTGAGGCAGGGGCTGTGGGGGGAACCCACCAGCCAGCCCATGGTGTATAGAGAACCTGCCTTGGCTCCATCCTGCCCCAGCAGCAGAGGACAAGCGCCCAGAAGAAGTGGACAAGGAGGACTGGAGCAGAAATGGCTGTTCCTGGACGTGCAGGAATTGTCCCCACAGCAAACCCTGGGACACCCAGCCCCCACTCCCCAGCACCTCTGAGAAGGAGCTTACAGGAAGCCGAAGGGTGCCAGGGTGATCCTGCCCCGGGGGAAGTCCAGGCGCCCGTTGTAGCTGTCCTCCAGCCCCTTCAGCTGCAGCAGGGCCAGGCGCACCTGGGGACAGGGGACAGAGCTGGCACCTGGCTCCTGTGAGGAGGCGAGCTGAGAGATTTTGGGGGACTCATCCTCCCAGAGGACAGAGCAGATCATCTGGGTCTCTGTGCCGCTGCAGGGGCACAAGAGGGAAGTGTCACTGTCACCAAGGTCACGACTCAGCACCCGTGGCCAAGGGTGACAAAGTCACCCCCTGTGCACCCCAACCGCAGCACGTGAGGCTCTGGTGGGGAGAAAGTCATGAGTCACCTCTACTCAGCCCAGGAAGGAGGATGACCACATCCCTGTCATCCTATCTGGAACCTGGCCAGGACATCTCACTGCCCTGTCCCCTCCTCGGGATTAAAGCCCCGGCTATCCCAGGAGGATACAGGGGAGGTCCCATGGGTGGGGGGACCCCATCCTCACCTGGTGCCAGTACTCGGGGTCCTGCCCCTTCGCCATCTGCTCTTCCATCCAGGCCAGGTTGGCCTCCAGGTAGTTGCGGAGCTTCTGGCAGTACTCGCTCTCGTACTTGAAGGGGCCGCAGTAGCCCACCATGGTGTTCATCCAGTGCATGTACATCAGCTGGGGGACACGGCCGTGGTGTCACCGGCGGGGGTCAGCCGGGGGAAGGACCACATCACAGCCCCCGAGACCCCATTTCTGGAGGGGTCCCCCCTTACCTGCTCGGTGACAGCAGCCTCGGCCAGCCCGGCAGCGTAGGCCTGCAGGCTGTCATTGTACGAGGCGTTGGTGGTCACCTCCAGGAAGGCCCAGCTGTGGGGACACGGTCACGGGGGGTCACGGACACGGGTGGGACGAGGCACCGCCCCGGCTGGGGCAACCCCCGCCACCGCATCCCCGCCCGGCTCCGTGCCACCCCCATTCCATCCCGTCCCGTCCCACGGGGCTCAGCCGGTCCCGCCCCGCCCCGTCCCTACCCGACGTGGGGGATGCGGTCATCAAGGCTGGCCCAGGCGACGGCGGCGGGGTGGCGGCCGGGGAGGACGCGCAGCCGCTCGGAGCCCGGCTCCAGCAGCACGGAGACATTGCGGGGCACCGGCGACGGGGCTGCGCCGGCCGGGACGGCAGAGAGGAGCGGGGACAGGAGCGGGGACAGGAGAGGGGACAGGAGCGAAGCCACCAGCAGCGCCCGCGGGGCCGCCATGGCGGGGACACCGAGGGGCGGGGCCAGGGGAGGCCACGCCCCCGGCAGCGGCGCTGTGTGCGAACGGGGCGGGTTTGGCACGGGGTCTGAGGTGGCCACGCCCCCAGCGGAGCCGCCCGAATATTATAGGACGGGGTGCAGATTGGGGCGGGGCGCTAGCGTGGCCACGCCCCCAGCGGAACTGTCGCCTATGAATGGGGAGGCATTCTTGGGGGCGGAGCTTGAGTGTGGCCACGCCCCCAAAGGCTCGGCCGTCCATAAACAGCGAAGACGGTGCGTGGATGGGGCGTGGCTTAGCGAGTGGCCACGCCCTTTGCCTCCGTGGGAACCCCTGTCCCCCCCCACACCCCGTGTGTCCCCCACGCTGCCCTACGATCCCACGCTTATGTCCACGTTCCCTTGTCACCCCTCCCAGCGCCACGCCCACGGGAGGTGTGCGCAGGTTCCCTCTCTCCCCGCCCCTGCCGTGGCTCGCCTAGGGGAACACGCGTGGACCCCCCAGGGTGGGCACCCCAGCTCCCGGCGTGTCCCCGTGCTCGGGGCAGGGGGAACACTCGAGGTGCTGGTGCCCGCCTTGGGCCCCAGCCCCGCGGCAGCCCCAGCCTTGTGCAATGCCGGCCGGCGCCTGTTTACTGCCCTCCGCTCCTCCTCGTCCTCATCAGGCGGGCAAAGTCCCCCTCCAGCCCGGGTGTCCCGGGGGGTGGCAGGCGCTGAGGGCTTGGACACCCGTCCCGCATGGCAGAGTCACGGTGCGGTGCACGGTCACCCTGGAGAGTCCCCCAGTGGAGACGGAACAGGTGCCACATGCCCAGTCCTGTTCTGGGCAGGGCAGCGCCCCAAAGGCACCGCAGGTCCAGCACAGAGCCCAGCACACCCCAGCAGCTCCCAGTTGCTACTGGTTCATTTACCAGCACTGTCCAGCGCCCACCCCGCGCTCGGTGCTGCGTGAGACCACCCCGGGCACCCGGGCCCGGCCGCTCGTGGGTGCAGAAACCAAGGCAGGTGCACAGGGACCCACGCCATGTGGCAAACACCCAAATTTGGCCTAAAACCAGAAAAACCGGTTGCGAAAGCAGCAATGTCCCAGCAGGGTCTCCTGGCAGGGCCAGGACCTGCACCCGGCGGGTGCCACCAGCCTTCGGGTATCGGGGGGGACCCTGGATCCTGGGGGACACCCACACAGCTGGGCACTGCCTTTATTTTTTACTTTTCTTCCTTTCCCCTCATCCGTGGAGAAGGGCAGAATGCGACTTCGGGGAGAAACTGGCCAGGGTGGGAAATGGATCTTTGAATCCCATCAGGATCTTGAGCTCCGGCCGTGGGGGCCAACCTGCACCCCACAAACAGGGCACAGGGGCTTGCACGGGGCGGCGGTGGGGCTGGAGTGTCCTGGAGCTGGGGACACCAGTGTGGAGAGGGGCACCAGCAGCAGCCTCGGCCCCTCTGCGGGGTCCGGGGCCACCGGCACGGGGGTCTGTGCAGCGCCGGTGCTCGACGCTGTCCCACCTCGGGACACCAGCCCCGGCCGTGCCTGCGGTGAGCTCGCCCGGTCTCAGAGGGTCACCCCCAAGGGGGAGCACAGCACCCAGGGTGTGTGTCCCGGCCCGAGAGGGACGGCACGGGGCAGAGAGCCGCGTGTGTCCCCTCTCCGCAGCCACCCCGCCGGTCGTGTGGGCAAGTGTCGCTGTCGCTTTAAGGGCGGAGGGTGGCGGCCCCTTTAAGGCGGGGGGGCGGGGGGATCAGCTGCCCGCGCACGGCAGCGGGGCCGCGCCGACACGGTGGGTGCGCGCCGCGGGTGGGGTCCCGGCCACCCCATCCATCCATCCCCGCATCCCGCCCGGGATCCCCCGGCCCAGCGGAGTGCCCGTCCCCACCCGCACCGCGGCCTCGCTGTCCCCTCCCTGCCCTCAGCGGTGCCCCCTGCTCCTCCGTGGGCTGTGGGTGCCATCCCCCCCTCCGCTCGGGGTGGCCCCGGGGCTGAGCCCCCCCGGCGGGGACGTGGCGCGGCGGCGGAGGCTCAGCCTGCCCGCGGGGGCTCTGTTTTTATCCTTTTTTTTTTCCCATTAATTTTAATTTCCATTTTTATTATTAATTTTTAACCCCTCCTCGCCCCGCCCGAGGAGCGCGGGATGGGGGTCCGGGGACAGCCCCCGCTCTCTCCCCTCAGGGGCCGCTGCCGGCGGTAGGTGACCCCCGGGGCTGTCCCCACCATGGGGACCGAGGGGCTGGCCGGGGTGTTCAGCCTGGCCGGGGCACTGCCAGCCGGGACCCCACTGCTGCTGGACACGGTCCCTGCCGGGGGGGATGCTCTGAGCCATGGACAGGGCCCGGATGTAAGTCTGGGGGCTGCGGTGGGGCTCGTGGGAGCGCCGGGAGGGATTTGGGCGCTGCCGGGGTGATGGGGTCCCGTCCCTGCTTCCCCTGGCCCCGCCATCGCAGCGGGGATCTCACCAGGATTTCCTCCGCTGCTGCTTTTCTCCTCCGGAACCCTCGCCGCTTGCCAGGCCGGCTCCTTCCCATGGCCGGGGGTGGGTGTGGGCTATGTGGGGACAGGGATGGGGTGGGGACAAGGGTTTCCACCCCCGCTGGCCCTGGCACAGCCCTTGATCCACGCACCTGTAGCACAGATGGGGAAACCGAGGCAGGTGTGACAAAAAGCAACCCCACAGAGGGGCAGGGGACCCCACAGCAGCCCCGGGGAGGGCGGTGGGTGCCGGGGCGGGGAGGGGACTGAGGTGCCCGGCCGAGCGCCCTGCCCTGTGCCCCGCAGTGCTGGGAGGTTCGGAAGCACAACAGCTCCGAGTGGTGCCACTTCATCCGGAGCAACCCCGACTGCCGGCTCGATGGGGGCTTCCTCGACTACCTCGATGGCATCTTCTGTGTCTTCCCGCCCCAGCTGCTGCCCCTGGCTGTCACCCTCTACGTAAGGACGGGAACGGGGCGGTGCTGGGGGTGCTCCGCTTGGGGACATGGAGTGGGGACACCGCTGACCCTGCTTTGTGCCACCCCTGACTCTGCAGGCTCTCTGGCTCCTGTACCTGTTCATCATCCTCGGTGTGACAGCGGAGAAGTTGTGAGTGGCCCCACAGAGGAGGGGACTGTCCCCAGAGTGACCCGGAGTCCCCAAGCAGCCCCATCACCTGTCTCTGTCTCCTTCTGCCCTTCCAGCTTCTGCCCCAACTTATCAGCCATCTCCACCAACCTGAAGCTGTCCCACAACGTGGCAGTATCCTTGGCAAATCAAATGTGGTGACAGGGTAGGGGAGGTGGCAGTGACAGAGTCACTTTGTGTCCCCTCGGCACCATGCCAGGGGAAACCAGTTTGGAGCACGAGCTGGAGGTGACAGAGGGACAAGTGGTCATGTGCCAGCACTGGGCAGGAGTGCACAGCACCCATGTCCCCACGGGAAGGAGGCCACCAGGCCTTTTCCTTGACGTCCCCTCTCCATGGTGTCACCTTCCTGGCCTTTGGAAATGGGGCACCCGATGTCTTCAGTGCTGTGGTGGCCTTCTCTGACCCCCGGACTGCGGGGCTGGCTATTGGGGCCATCTTTGGTAAGGGCACCCCACTGCCAGCTCCTGGGGAGCTGCTGGCTTGGGACAGGGTGTCTGGGGTGTCATTTGGAGCTGTGGGATGTCCCCACGTCCCCTTTCATTGGCAGGTGCCGGTGTGTTCGTCACCACGGTGCTGGCCGGGGGCATCGCCCTGGTCAAGCCCTTCACGGCTGCCTCCAGGCCCTTCCTCAGGGACGTCATCTTCTACATGGTGGCCGTGTTCCTCACCTTCATGGTCCTCTACTTGGGCAGGATCAGGCTGGGAGAGGCTCTGGGTGAGTTTGGGGGTGGTGGGAGCAGCGTGGGGGTGATGGGATCACCCTGGGGGTGCCGTGACCCCCCCATCGCTCCCCATCGCAGGCTACCTGGGGCTCTACGTGTTCTACGTGCTCACCGTGGTGCTCTGCACCTGGATTCACCGGCGGCAGCGGGGGGACGGGCCGGCCCCCCCCGGAGCCTGGGAGCCAGGTAAGGGCTGCCGGGCTGGGATGGGACCCCCGGTGTGTTGGGGTCCCCTTCCACTGCCCCTGTGTGCTCCTCTTCCCCCAGAGATGCCGACAGACGTGGAAGAGCCGGAGCCCTCGGGCACAAGCAGCGGGGACTACGGTGCGTTGTTCCCTTGGGCTTGGGGTTGGCTCTACTCCACCCTCAGGGACCCGTGTGGCACTGAGCCTGCGGGGTGGCCATGGCTGAGTGCCACCCTGGGGTCCCTGGGGACACACACAGGGACCTCCAGCCCCACGCTGGACGGGCTGGGGGCACAGAGAGCCCCCCAGGCTGCTGAGCCCCCGTGGTCCCTCACAGGGGAGGAGTACCGGCCCCTGCTGCCCTCCCGGGAGAGCTCCCTGCGCATCCTCGCCACGGCCCTCAGCCCCTTGGACTACCGCAAGTGGAGGAGGAAGCCTTGGTACTGGCGGCTCTTCAAGGTCTTCAAGGTGAGCAGGGAGGACACAAGCCAGGAGGAGCCCCCCAAGGGACATCCCTGTCCCTGCTGGCCCTTGGGGCTCTGTCCCCCCGGGGCTTTGCCATGGGGACTGTGGGACAGGAGCAGGCGGGATGGGAGCAGGTCCTGGGGCACCTCCGGGGTGTTCCAGACGGCTGTCCCCCATCCCAGATGCCCGCGGAGCTGGTGCTGCTGCTCACCGTTCCCGTTGTGGACCCCGACAAGGAGGACCTGAACTGGAAGAGACCCCTGAACTGCCTGCACATCCTCACCAGCTCCCTGCTCTGCGTCCTCACCCTCAAGTCGGGCGCCTGTAAGAGCCTGGGACAGCCCCGGCAGCCAGCAGGGGATGGGGCTGAGGTCCCCAAAGCCCTGGGGACTGCGGGAGCCCTTCAGAGCTTAGTCCCCATTGTGGGGAGGGAGGATGGGCGGTGAGGAGCCGAGCTGGGGCTGATTTGCAGCTGATTTGCACCCCATGGTGGGGGGTCTTGGGCCCCCAGAATCCAGGAAAATGATGCCTCCTCTCCCCCCCAGATGGGCTGTACCAGATCCAGGGTGTGTTCCCAGTCTGGGGACTGGTCACACTGGTTGCCTCTGCCCTGGCACTCATCATCTTCATCACCACAAGCAACGAGGAGCCACCCAAGTATCACTGTGTAAGGTGTCCCCAGCCCTGAACACCCACCGGGGACCAGCCCAGCCTGCTCCAGACTGGGCTGAGGGTCCTGGGGACAGAGCAGGACGCTGGACCTCTTCCCCAGTCCCCCGTGTCCCCAGGAAGGACTGGCTGGAGGTGTGCAGGGTCCTGTGGGATGCACCCAGGACCAGCTTGCTCCTCCTCCCGTCAGGTGTTTGCCTTCCTGGGGTTTTTGGCCAGCGCCATGTGGATCAACGCCGCAGCCATGGAGCTGGTGAACATCCTGCGCACCCTGGGCGTCATCTTCCAGCTCAGCAACACCGTGCTGGGCCTGACACTGCTGGCCTGGGGCAACAGCGTCGGGGGTGAGGCTTGGCTGGTCCCCAAAGCACCCCTGGCACACCCTGGGGTCCCCCAGCCATCCCCAAGGTGTCCCTTTGTCCCTCCACAGACACCTTCTCCGACCTCACCATGGCACGGCAGGGCTATCCCCGCATGGCCTTCTCCGCCTGCTTCGGGGGCATCATCTTCAGTATCCTTTGGGTGCCAGGGCCGGGCTGGGGGCACATGGGCCAGCAGCTGCCTCAGTTTCCCTGCCTAGAGCCCAGGGAGAGCCCCTGGTGCTGTGGGACCCACGGAGAGGATCCATCCCAGAGTCCTTCCAATGCTGCAACCTCCCCAGTGCTCCCACAGTGTGGGGGGAGCAGTGAGGGATTTGGGAGGTGTAGGGACAGAGCCCCTTGTCCCCACAGCTGTCCCAGTCCCAGCTGGGCAGCAGTTTGGGCTGCAGTGGGACAGGTTTGGGATCTGCCAAAGGGAAGGAGGAGGAGAGGCTGTGCTTCACTCCAGCGGGTTTAGGGAGGGAAGAGGCTGAACCTCTCCTCCCCAGGCAGGGAATGTTTGAGCTGGGAACAGCCGTGAGGTGCAGGAAGGAGGAGGATGTGGGCAGAGGGATGGGGTCAGCGCTGTTGCTCCCCCAAGCTCTCCCATGCCGTGTGTCCATCCTGAACGTGCCCCAGACATCCTGGTGGGCGTGGGGCTGGGCTGCCTGCTGCAGATGACCAGCAGCCAGCCGCTGGTGAAGGTAAGGCTGTGGTGACATGGTGACACGGGTCAGGCTGGCAGCAGGAGCCTGCTGTCACCCCACATCACTGCCCCTGTCCGCAGCTGGAGCCCGACAGCCCCCTGGTGTGGGTCCTGGCCGGGGCGCTGGGGCTGAGCCTGGTGTTCTCCTTCGTGACGGTGCCGGCGCAGTGCTTCCAGCTGGGAAAGGCCTATGGAATCTGCCTCATCGCCTACTACCTGGTGTTCCTGTGCGTGGCCCTGCTCACCGAGTTCAGGGTGATCCATTTCTCCACCCCGTGAGCACGAGATCCAGCCCTGGATCTCACTGTCCCCTCCCCTCCCCTGGCAGGGGGACAAGGGCACCTCGACCTCAGCCGTGCTGCCGGAGGTGCCAGCCTAGCCCTCAGCCTTCGCTGGGTGGAGAGGGGGTGGCTGTGCCCGGGGGAAGGAGCTGTCAGTGCCCACATCCTCTCCTCACTCTTTGATCCCTGTAATTTAAGGAACTCGGGGCAGCAGCCACGTCCAGGCCTCGGCTGTGTCTGGTGCGGAGGCAGGAGCAGAGGGTGGGGAAGCTCCAGCTCAGGGGCACAGCAGGAGAGGCTTTGCCTCCTCGGCCGCTCCACCTTCCCCTCCTCAGCTCCATGCAGCTGCTCCAGGACAGAGCTGGGGCTGTTGTACCACAGGCAGTGACTGCCACTGCCCAGGGACACGTTTGTCCTTGGGAAGGACTGTCCCTGATGGCACCGTGGGCTGGAACAGCAGACAGGGTTAAGGGGACACAAAGCTCCAGGGCAGCACAGGGTTTAGTGCAAGCAGAGCCTGAGGGAAAACAAACACCAAACCAAGGGAGGCTGGTTTCCCCTGCTTTTTTTAGCAATGTTTTTCAACCTGAGTTTCAGATCCTACTTTTCTCCTCCTCCTGGGGTGGGCAGAGCTGTAGGAAAGGACTTGGAGGTTTTCACACACAGTGTTGACCTTTGGCAAGACTAGATTTAGGCACTGTAAAAAAATTGCAATAAAAAAAAAAAGCAACAAAACAAACACAACCACAACCTTGACTTTTGCCTGTTGCAAGGGCCATTTCTGCTCTGTGCTGTGCCACAGCCCTTAGTCAGCACAGAGCCTTTGGAGGGCAGAGGGAACAGCCAGGGCTGAGCCAGCCCAGGACCCCGGGGACGCTCAGAGTAGTTTTCCCAGGGGATGGGGAAGTGGTTTCCAGCAGCTGATGTCCCAAGAGAAGTCACATGAGCCATCACGGCCACGGCACGGGCAGGGCACAGGGTCACCACTGCTCAGTCCCTGGGGACAGGGACACCTGCGGGGCCGCCCGGGGTGCCAGGGGAATGGTCCCAGAGGCATGGAATGGTCCCAGGGCTGGTGGTCCTGCTCCCAGCTGGAGGCTGGAAAGCAAATGGTCACTGCGGAGGAACACCCACATCGCTGCCCCGTGGGAGAGATGGTGTTGTGCAAGCACCACAACTGTCAGACCTGGTTCCTGCTCCCTTCTGCTGAGCATTTCTCCTTTTTCTAACAGACACCAGCAGCTTTCACAAAAAAACAACGCTCCCTGTGCCTGCAGCCATTGGCTCTGCCCTGAACGTGCTCCGGCAGCTGCCGGAGTGATCCGGGACACAACGCCCACTTCCTGCCACAAGCAGGGCTAAAGCCATCGAAACCACGGCCAACGGCCCAGGACATGGGTACAGGGTCAAACACCCCTTCAGGCCTCACCACAGAGTTAAAAAATGTAATTTTGAATGAATTATCTCAGTGTTTAGGGAAAATCCTGGCGGGGGGAAGGTAGAAGGGAAGCCGAGCTTTGTAATGTCCTGGAGCAGGAACGCAAAATATTCCCAACACAAGCACTTGCCACCGGAGAGGGCGGGCAGGTTCCTCTTCAAACCCTGGAAATGCTCCAGCCTGGCCCAGCCCCACCTCTGGAATAACAGGGGAAGGAGGAAAGGAAGCTGCTGCCTTTACAAAGCCGAGGATGCTCTTTATTAGTGCGCCTGAAAAAAATCTAGAGAACATCTGACAGACACGTCCATAAAATCGTGGTTTTTTTATAAACAAAACGCCAGCATACAAAATCCTGCAGTGCTTCCTCCCGTGCTCCCTACAAAATGATTGTCTCTGTCGTCAGTCTGTGTGTCGGGGGAGGGAGAGGAGGATAAATAGAAGGGGATGCCCCGTACTCAAACTTGGTTTCCTTCCAAAGTCATCTGGAAGAAGCAAACTCCTGCCGCCCTCCGTGGGTTACGAAAATAATGAACACAGCGGGAATGTGGGGGAGGATCAACACTGGTGGGCAGCACCCTGACCCCCGGCCCAAGCCCTCCTGGGAGCCCTGCTCTTGCATGATCAGCAGCTCAGTGCCCTCCTCAATGCAGCTTAAAGCCACAGCTCCTTTCACACCCAGAAAACACCCCCCAAAAAAAAAAAAAATCACTGACAGCCCTGCCAGGAGAAACAGGCTGGAGGGGAATGTGGAGATTAAACACAGCCACATTTTTTTCCCCACTAACCTTCAAAATGCTCATTCATCCTGCCCACAACTTAAAGCACAATAAACACCATCTCCTGCAGCCCCAGGACTAATCTGGATAAAGCTCCCGGGCTGCGACTCCACACAGAGCAACTGCAAGAGCAACAACCGCGCTGCTCGTTAATTCGTGGGTGAATTTATGGTTTGGAAAACAGCCCTTTAAGGTCCTTCACGGGTCAGCTCAGAAGTAGTTTCATACCTGCAAGTAGCCAGAAAGGAAACAAAGAGTTGCCGTGAGGAATTTGGCAAGGGTGTGTGTGCTGCCTGGAGAGCTGCTCACCCACTCCTGCCAACGCTCCCACCGTGCCATGGAGGGAGAGGTTTCCAGAAGCAGTTCTGTCTTGCCTCCTTCTGAAAGTCTCACCGAGCCAGGACATGCTCCTGAGCTGCCCAGGGAGGATCAGCCCTCTCCTGCTGTCCTTCTGCCCTGTGGGGAGGCCACCAAGGAAAAGACAGGGACAAAGGGAATGGGGACACAGATCTCCCACTGCCTGAGGAAGGGGGAAGCCTCCCTAGCTCTTAGCCCAAACCTGAGGAAAGATCAAACAGCAAGAGGTGAGGGAAGCTCCCAGCTGCCAGGGACTTCCAGCCCTCAGCACTGACAGGGAACAGAGAGACAGGTTCCAGAAAAGTGATGGCACAACTGCCCCAATCACACAACAAGAGTGGCAGAGCTGGGAAAGGATCCTTTTCCCCCTTCCTCCCCATCCCTCAGCTCCCAGGTGTGGCAGCTGCGGAAAAGCAGATGGGTGAGAAGGACCATCATCTTCCACAGCCCTCCTGCATCCAAAATCCAGGGGAGCAGCAGAGCTCTGCAGTGGATTTTCTCAAGACCCAACTGAGCTGATGTTTTCCAGCCTGAGGAACATTCCTGCAAGGGAGGAGCCCCACTCTCTGCTGGGACTGGCTCAGCTGTCCAGAGCCAGGGCTGAGGACTGACCAGCAGGGCTGTGTGATGCCCAGGAGCTCTCCTTAACCCAGAGCCAGGCAGAAAAAGCCAGACTTGGAGCTGCAAAGCCTTCCACTCTTCCTCCCAGGCGTTAATCTGAGCTAAGGAGCAGCCAGAGAGGTTTTACAGAGCAGGAGGCCAAGTGGCAGAGCCCAACAGCCACATCACCCTGCAGGATCCTCCTGGACACACAGGAGCTTTGGGGCGTGCAGGGGTGACCCCAAGCTGTGCCACGGGCAGGACTGACCAGCAGCAATGCAGATACAGCAGAGTCTCCAAAGCCCTGTCCCACCTATTGTCATAACAGGATGAGGTGCTGGCCCTCAGTTCTGCCTCAGAACTGCTCAGGAACAGCTAAATTCAACAATCAGAGCTGGAGCTACTACAGGGAGTGCATCTAGGTGTGGGGAAAAGGAGGGGGAGGGCAGAGTGCCCTTCCAAAAGTGCTGAGATTCACACCACCTCCCCTTTCTCTGCAGAAGGAAGGTGGAGAAGAAACAAAAACTCACTCCCTGATCTTTTATCCCTAGGTTAATGGTACCCTTTGAGCAAAAGGGATCTTCGAAAAGGGCCGAAGTTTTAATATTAAGCAGGTGACTTCAGCAAATTCCCTGCTGTTAATGGATTACACGTCCCTTTCCCCAAGGTCTGTTAGTGGTAAAACAAGCAGCAGGAGCTGGAAGTGGCTCAGAGGGACAAGGGCTCTGCTCTGCCCACATGTGCTGAGCATGATGCTCAATCTGTGTGCTCAGCCTTCCCCAGAGCCCCCTGGGCCTCTGGCTTTCCAGCCCCCAGTGCTGGGGGAGAGGCTCGATCCCTACACTGGTACACGGACAGATCTATATACACCTCCCCAAGTACAGGCTGGGAGGGAATCTCTAGGTTATTGCATAGAAGGTGGCTCGCGTTAGCTAGGCCTAAATGACAGTCTGGGAGCGCTGTCGGAGGCTCAGGGGCTTCAGAGAGCTGCTGGAAGCTGATGCAGGCTCTTGCAGTGGTGTCTGAGATTCCTCTTTCCTGGAGTGCTCCTCATACCATTCCTGCAACGGGAGAGCAAACAGGGATCAGGCTGGGCCCCACACCGTGCCCCCAAAAAGGGCAGGGCCTTCTGTCACTCTGCCTAGTGAGGGGACATTTTTTCAGGCACAGAGGGCTCTTTCCAAAGCCCGGGACACAGCCTGAACTCCTGGAACAACCCAGTGAACTGCAGCGTGGTTGTGGTGGATGCACCAAGACCCTGCCACCCACAGCCCAGGCAAACGTGGGCAAGGAAACATCCCTCCCTCAGGATGCTCCTCCTGAGCATTTAGGGCTTGAGGAACACTGCTCCCACAGTGGCTGGGATTTGCAGAGCTGCTCCTGATGCTGGGCAGCACCCAGGGTGTGCCAGGATGTCACAGCCCTGAGTCACAGGCCAAGCAGAACAGGCAGGGAGCTGCTCTGCAGCCCCATGGTCAGTAAGACTTTTTCCTTAGGGGGACTCGAGATTCATCCCCTGGAGTCTGTCTGCTCCAGGGACAAAGGACAGATTCAGACAGTCACAGGATTAATTCTAATCATTACATTAGTCCATGACCTTCAACTACCTTTGGCAAGACAGTGACCAAACCCACGGCAGAAAGCTCCTGACCGCGGAGGGCACTGGCAGGAAGGTGCTAAAAATCCAGGAATCTGCTGATTTCTGTGTTTCCCACCTTGCTCAGGCTGCAAGGCAGCCCTGCCTGGGCCAAGCCTTGGTTTGTGTGTCAGACAGACACGCCTAAGCTCAAACACAACCACATTCCAGAGGTTTAAGAGCTCTGTGCTCAGCAGGCGAGCCAAGGCAGCACCAAGCAGCGCTCAGAGCCCCAGCAGACACCCAGGGAGCTCGGGGCAGCTCAGCCAAGCAGAAGGATCTGTGCACACCCCTGTGGTTCCTGTGACTGGGCTGACATGCCTGCACCCACCCAGGAGCTCTGAGGTTTAACAAATCCCTGTTCTCGGAGGAAGGCAGCCCCAGGGTTTGGAAGGATGGGTTGTTATTCCAGGGAATGGTCTCCCCACAGACCCTGGGGGTCCCCCAGCTCAGGCCCACGTACCTGTATCTCCTCCTCATACATCTTCATACTCAGGTCACTCTTGGTCCTCGACCTGCGTCCCAGAAACACTGTAGACATTTGCTAAAGAGTTGGGGGAAAGAGGAGGAAAAACCAAATCAAAAAAACATTGATCAGTGAGTGAGCAGCTGGATCTGTCCTGGAACTTCAGGCATCCTTCCTGTGGACACCCACGACCCACTGAGGAGCTCCAGGCTCCTGCTGGTGCCACCTGAGAGACTGCAGCACCTGTCCTGTGCTGTGGTGATACAGGAATAGAATGGCTATTATTAAAACAGCCACTTAAGCTCTTCCCAGGTGCATGAGACAACAGTTCTGAGACAGAGCTCACTTTCCCAGTTTAGAACGCTTTAGAATGGAAGTATAAGCAGTGCCACAGAGAAAGGAAGGACCTGGAATCGATGCCATCATGTTGCTGCACAATGGTCCAGGACAGTCCTGTCCTCAGGTGTATGATGGCACAGACAGAGAGGCAGGAGAATTACAAGACAATGGCTGCCTTAGAGAAAAATAAATGTGCTTTTTTTCCAGTCAGCACTGGGCCAGGACAGCTCTAAAGGAAGTCTGCAGGGAACAAACTTTGTCAAGGAGCAGCTGCCACTTTTCTACAGCAGCAGAACTTTGTGATGCTGCAGAGTCCCTCCAGCAGCTCAGCCCTGAACACTACAAAGGCAGGTGGATCTTCTCTCTTCAGACAGCTCAAGTGGCCCTGGCACACCTCCCTCTCCCAAAGGTGAGAACTTGCAGTATTTCCCTCTCCTGAAGGTGAGAACTTGCAGTATTTTCCTCTCCTGAAGGTGAGAACTCCCAGTGTTTCCTCTCCTGAAGGTGAGAACTCCCAGTGTTTCCTCTTACCCCGTATTTGTCCATCTGCAACACGATCTTCTGCAGCTGGGCTGTTTCAGTGGCAGCTGAATTCCTCTTGTACAGCTCAATTATTCCAATCACCTCCTCCTTGGAGATCTCCTTCTCCAGCACAATGCCATTATCTTCTGGAGATGCAAGAAACAGAAAGAGGGAGGAAAAAAATGAGCAAGATGAGCATTGCTTCATCAGCCACAATGATAACCATGGAAGGCAAAGCCTGAAGCACACAGGACCAAGCCAGAGGTCAGGTACAGCCTGTACCTGCTCTTGTGACTAGAACATGGATATGCTTGACCCCCAAAAAGGCAGGGAAAAAGTTAACCAGTGGGTACGGCCAGCAAACTTTCTGGCCCAAACTATTCTCTCAGCTTTTTAAAACATCAGGCTCCTGGGTAGCTTAACAAAAAAATAAATCTTTCTTTTTGCTTGCCTGTAAATTAATTAATAATCACACAATTAATAATATTAGTGACACTGGTTTAAAACAAATTATTAATCTTCCCTTCCTGTAAGGTCTCTTGTTGAGCTTTCCTGCATTATTGCTGCAATGTTTCCTAGAAATCTTTCATGAGGTAACACATGGACTTCCTATTTTCGAAGAATTTGGTTGAAATGGCTCAAGTAGTCGAAGTTTGCAAGTGTGTGTGCCCACACACATATAAACATATATAAAACTCACATAAATACAGCCACACACACTTTTTGGGGGGAATTCTGGGGAGAAATGAGGGGCAGAACACAAAGACCAGACAGAAATATCAGAGCAAAAGAATCAGCTCAGGATGCCATGCAAAAAACAAAAAAAATCTGGTTTTTCCTGGCCAATGTCATTCTCTCCTACAGACATAAAGCACCAGGGACAGAAGACACAGCGTTGTAGGTGAGCCAGCCCTCAGCCCTGACCTTCTGAATCCTGGTTCTTCCGAGTGTAATTCATGCGGAAGACAAAAGCATCCAGGATGAAAGCCACGATGATTGTCATCACCACCATGGTCACAATGTAGAAGATCATGAAGTACAGACGGCTCCAGTGAGTGGTTTGGGATGTCACCCCTTCCTAAAGATGAGAGGGAAGAAGTCAGGAGTGCACAAAAGAAGGAACAGGCACTGTTAAGTGCTCATCAACAGACAAAAAGCAGCATGAACACTCTGTTTCTCATTCCTGGCTGCACAGTTGGCCCCAGGGACTGCTAATGCAATGCTCAGTGCCCCAGCTGGTCCCTGCAGCTAAAACCAGAGGTTCCTACAGGCAAACACCCAGAGCCTTCAAAGCTTGTGGCTGTAAGAGCCATGAGAACACAGCTTGGACAGCAGAGTGACAAACTGGAGCACAGGGTGACTTCATTTGTCCAGACTGGGAGGCTTGAAAAGGTGCTCAGCAGCATGGCAGGGGTCAAGTGCCTCCCAACAGTCAGGCTGAGCCCATTCCAGTCACCATGGGGGGAAAGCAGTGGTGGTGTGGGAGATGTGGCACAGTCTGTGCTGTGTGTAGGGCTCACTCACCATGATGATGTACCAGTCATTGACGACCGTCAGCTCAAACAGTGTCACTACACAGGAGGAGAAAACACACACAGATCATTGTTTTATCCATCCTGACCTATTCCATAGTGGTTTTTAATGAAGTATTTACCAGGGAAGACTGACACAAGACAGAAAAGTTTGAATAACGACTGCAAATCCAGAGAGAACGCAGACCCCCCCCACTGCATTAACTTCAGACAAAGGGGCTCAGACCCACAGAACCTGCAGCACAGCTTCATCTCTGTTTTTTATAGAAATCAAACCTGACTCTTCACCAGAGAGCACGGAGGCCTCTGAAATCTCCAGGAGATAAGCATTCTCCTTGCACATTAAGAAAAATCATGGAGAGTAATCAACACATCCAAATTATTCTTCATCAGAGGGTTTAACGAGAGGCATCGCTGTTGGTTCTTCAGAAGGGCAGCGACTTAACGCCCTCCTGAAACACCTCTGGTCTCATCACCAGCCAGAAGAGATCTGCAGGCTTCCAGCTGGCTTCAAGAGACCTCTGCTTCCCTTGCAAAGCACAATTAGTCAGCTGGAGCTCTCCAGACAGAAAGAGCAGGATGCTGAGCGAGGTGCATTAGCAGGACTCCCTGGGCGAGTCCCAGGCTCACATGAGCATTCCAGCATTCCAGAGCCAGCCAGCTCTGCAGGAGCGCAGGATAATCTTTGCTAGGGACACAAGTGCCCTTACCAAAGCTGTTCAGAATGTTGTCGAAGTTGTTGAGATAGTAATAACCTTCTTCCACCACTGTTTTGTTGCCGACTGTGTGATTCACCCAGCGGTAGGAATCGGCGACTGTGCTCGTGCTGCTTGGAGAAACCAGGACAAAGAATCAGCAGAGACTGGAAAAGCAAGGAAAATCTAAGAAGTTATAAATACCAACTCCCCCAGAAGGTGGTGAGAAGGGTGGCAGTTTCTGTCTCTTGGCCAACAGTCTCACCTTTTCCTCTGGAAGGAATCCTCTCTCCTTCACAGCTCAGCGCAAGCCCAGGGAGCACATGGAGCCTTTCTAATTATTCTGAGAGGAACTGAGAGTTTGAGCTGACACCCTTAAAGCTTGGCATTTCCAAGTGGAGTGCCATCATTTAAGGTGAAAAGGGTACAGGACAGCTTTGATTCCAGGACCAGGTGAGTTTATGTTGGTACAAAGGGAGGTCTAAATATCTAATAATCCTGGAGAAGCAACTCTGGCACCATAGATTCAGAATGGTTTGGGTACAAAGGGACCTTAAAGATCATCCAATTCCACCCCCTGCCACAGGCAGGGACACCTTCCACTATCCCAGGGTGCTCCAAGCCCTGTCCAGCCTGGCCTTGGACACTGCCAGGGATGGGGCAAGAGTATTAAGGACCTCCTGGATTTCTGCCACTTGCTGCCTTAGCTCCACCACCTCCTTCAGCCCCGTCCTCTGGCCACTTCTCCACAGGGAAACAGAGCTTCAGAGCTCCCTGCTGCTGGCTGAGCACCAAAGGCACTCTGGAGGGGGCTGGGTTTGAGGTACTCACTTGCAGCAGTTGGGGTAGACCACGCCAGCAAAGAACTCCATGCCAACGATGGCAAAGCAATAGTAGAAGATCAGCAGGGTTAACCCCAGGCTGGAGGCAAAAACAGAATGAGTACTGTGCTGCTGAAGTGTTGCTAAGGCAGGGAAACAAAATCCCAGGCTGGTTGCTCTGGGAGGAATTTGCAGGGGCTGGGAAGCAGCGCTGAGAACCCCAGACCACCCTCCCTGCTGCTGGGGCTCTGCAGTTCTTGGCCTGCTCTCATTCAGGGAGGCCTTGGACAAGGAGTTTGCCACTTGCTGAAGAGAGAAACCTAAGAGCAGCCTGGATTCCCTCCCAGGCTGTCCCCTTCTGTTGAATAAACGTCTCTCCACAGTTCCTTTACAAAGAACACCACACTGTGGCTGCCCTCTCCACATCCTTGGACGCAGGGGCTGTGCCAGGAGCAGAGCTCTCCAGCCAAGCAGGGCTGAGGGTGCCCCGCTCAAGCACCAGGCTGCCCCTGCCCCACCAGCTCACAATAATGCTCTGGTGAGGACAGGGAATCGTCTGGGGCTCAGGGCATTCGTGCCAATGTTCTTTCTCTTTCATCAAGAGCTGGGATGGGGAGAAAAATTAAAACAAGCAGGGACTCTAGTTCTGCTCCTAACACAAAAGCAGGAGGAGGCCCAAGGTGCTGGAGTGCTGCAGCTCCAAGGAATTGGGAGATTAACCCTCCACTGCAGCACAGGGGAGAATCAGTAATGATTTATGGACAGAGCAGAGCACAAATCCCCTTAGCAGCTTTGGCAGGTCCCTATCCTGACCCCAACTTTCCCTCCCCTCTCCCTGCCATCACCCAAAGAGCACAAGTTGGTACCTGGCCATCCGAGGGAACAACTCGAACATGGTGTCCAGGACGTTCCTGTAGCGTTTCTTCAGTTTGAACAGCCTGCAAGGAGAGGCCAGGAGTTACCCACAGCCTGCAGCCCTCCTGCTGCTGGAGGAAAGACTTCAAAGGAGATTCCCATCTCTCTCTGCCTCCCAGGCCAACGGCTGTAAGGTTTCCTGACACCAAACTGCTCCTGATCAAGTGGTCTCTGCTCACCTAACGATGTCCTGCTGTCCCATCTGAATGTTTATGACATGTTCAGCCAAGTGTTTACAGGACTGAGGATCTCAAGGATAAAAAAGCTGTCTTTTTACTCAGCACGATGCAGAAACACCTATTTAAAAAACCTAAAAATCGTAAGAACTTGCACTGGTCCTGTGTACAGGGTCAGGATTCATTCCTGCTTCCCTCAGACACAAGCTTTTCTGTGTTTCCCCCATGACCCAATAAAAATTGATGAAAGAAAACTACACTGTGCCTGCTAATTTAAGATTTGGCAACCCCATCAGCCTTTACAGAGAAACACAGCTGCCAAACAGGCCTTGGCAGGGGAGGAACAGAGAAAACATTATTTTTTTTCCCCTCTTGAGTGCCATGAAGTGTTCTTAAAATCCTCACTGAAGAGCTAAATTACATTAGCTTGTTTTTAACAAAACATTTTGCCTAAAATCCCTTCCCCCTGTGGCTCTGGAGGCATTTGTGAAGGTGAGTGCACCTCGACACGAGAGGGTTAATCAGCCCTGGATCCCTGAGCTGCAGAGGGGTTACAGGCCATGGTCTTGCTCCAAGGGTGAGATGCAGTTAGAGCAGGGCAGTACTTCACCCTAGAAAGCAGCATCCTTTGAAAACTGTAATTTCTGGTAATTCAATGGAAATTATTAAACTGGCTCAGCTCGTCTCACCCTGACAGAAGAGCTTTTCTCTGAACAGCGTCAGACAATTTAGAGGAGGTGTAAGAACCCCACGAAGGCAGACACAGGATAATCTGCCCCCAGTAAATCCCTTGATCTCTATTAGAGATCAGCTTAAGCTCCAAAGCACGGGGTTTTCATATCCCATCCCAAGTTTTTGTTATCGTTCATTTTGATAACTCGGGCTAATCTCATTACCCCACGCAATTCCTGTTTGCCGTGGTCACATTCCCACAGAGCAATCCTTGCCCTCTCCTGCTAAGAGCTCGGTCCCCAATGGGATTGATGGAAAGCAAGGCTGTTTTCCCCCACCTGCTCTCTGGAATTCCAGCCTTTCCCACCTCACCTCAGCAGCTGCAGGGGCCGCAGGACCACGATGAAGTAGAACGGCTCCATGTTGAACGCCAGGGCCATGAGCCCCAGAAATGCAAACAGGGTGACTGCGAAGTCAAAGCTGGAAAGGAAAATAAAATAAAATGAAACAAGAGCAATGATTTATCAGCAGTGTTTCAGCAGAGAATGCTGCTCCAGCCTAGTGAGATGCACAAGGCCAGGGGCACAAGAATTGTAAGAGCTGGGCTGATGGCCTTCTCTACAACTCATCTCTGAAGGTGGTGTTTCCACCCAAAAAAATGGAAGTTTTTGGGTTTTTTTCCTACCCGACAAAGTGAAACACTCACAGATTCCAGCCTGAGGACAGGTACTCCACAGGCCCTAGGCCAGTGGTCTTCAGGAGCAGCTCCACGCCATAGACTGCAAAACAAGAGCGATCAGCAATGAGCAGCATCACAGGAAAGGCTCATGGGAAGTTTTGCCCTCATGGATGTGGGGTGTTTTCAGTGCAGGATTTCTGAACAGGCGTTTAACAGACCCCACCCAACCTCCTTATTCTCAGTGAGGTGCCAAAGAGACTTTTCCCCTCCAAATAAACATATTTTCCTGTGTTCATGGAGGTTTCTCTCCGGAAGAGTCTACAAAACAATCCCTGCCAGGCACAGCATTGTTCTGGATGAAGGTTCTACACCCGTGGCTAAGTTATAACTTCAATTCCCTTCCCATCTCCTCAGGAAATGACACAGCTCTGTTGGGAGGCATCAGCTTACTTGTGAGGAAGACTATGTAGCTCCACGGGACATTCCTGGAGAAGAAATTCCCTCCTGTAGAACACAAGAACAGCTTTCTCAAGTCTTCCCTTTTTTCAATCCCCCAGCACCACAGTCAAGGAAACAAGCTGTGATGTTTCCTACCTTGCAACATGAAGGTTTCAACAAGGATCCAAATTCCATTCACAGCCACCACAGTGTCTGGAAAACAAAGGAAAAACCCATAGCAAAACTATTCCTGGGTATCCATTTCCTGGCCTAACCAAAAGAGTACAGCACAGGACAAGTGGCAGGGTCACTGGTTCCAATTCAAACAAACTGAACTCAGAAACTGGGAGTCTTCCACCATGTCTTTTCCCAGGCCTTTAACAGATGCGGTTCCTTTATGTTCAGAACGAAACAAAACTTTAAAAAAATCCCCAAACCCCAAATTACTGAGCAGGAATAGATCAGTGAGAAGCCAGCAGGCAGCACCAGGAGGAAGCACTCTTTCCCCTCTGGAGAAGAGGAGCACAGACTCCTTTCCCAGACAGCTCAGTTGCCAAGCAATCCCTCCAGCAGTGAGGATGCTCACACCTCCTCAAGAGCAAACAGAATGTGGCTGATGGGCAAGGCAGTTCCTTATCCAGCATCCTTCAGCTGCAAGATAAACCCCCCCAAGGCCTGGGGAAGCTAATCACCAACCCACCCAAATGCAACAAGCTGACTCCCACAGCAGCAGCGCCTCAGGGCTGCTGTGTAGTGAGCCAGGGAGCCTCTCCAGAATGAGAGCTCAGAGCCCAGGCTGGTGGTACAATTATGCAGGTCCCTCCCTCTACACCATAACTCCAAAATTTGTCCTTGAACCACAGCTCAGACCACACCGAGTCTCTGGAGGGCTGGCAGACACAGCACTCCAGACCCACAGGAGCAAGGGAGCCAAGCAGAGACAGCTCATTCCTTCTACTCACACATGGTGTACTGGAACACACGGGACTTCACCAGGATGTTGATGCCTGTGTGAAGGAAAGGGTGACAAAACCAATGTTTACACCATCCTCCACACCACAGATCCCTCCATCTTCCCCTTAAGAGACATTTTCCCTACCAATCCTCAGCACAGAAGCTAAATAGATCAGCAGATTACGAACTTCCACTTTTTGGGAACAAGTTTAAATATCCTTTAGAAGTTTAGCAGTGATGAAGTGATTATCCTTAGCCTGCAGGATGCCCTGTTAAGTCTCTATGAATTCAGTTGCTGAAGCACTGCCCGTGTTTGGAACTACAAGGAGGGTTGGGAGCATCAGCAGAGCTCTGAGGGCTCCTGTGACAGCTGTTACAGCTCTTCCCCAGGAGCACACAGCACCTCAGAAGAACTGCAGGTTCTGCAAGTTCTTAATTCTGAATGGCTACATCCAGTCAGGAAACATGGGACACAGAAGGCAAGTCACATCGGCAAGACAGATTATCCTGATGGGTGTTTCAGGCCTCTTTTCCCTTCCCAAATTGCTGTACTTGACTGGGAGCTGAAAGGGAGCTGCAAGCACATCTTGGGATCAGGCAGCCTAAAAGCCTTTGTGACAAGCCAAATCCCACCCCACAGCCACTGCAGGAATATTTATGGGACAGAAAACTTCCCTGGAGACTCTGAATACAAGGCTCTGGATACACAGGGAGCTGGCTGGGAGGCCTTCCCTCAGCTGTTTGCCAGGGACAGAAGAGAAAGTCCCTGTCCTTGTAAAGACATACTCTTCCTGCTAGCTGAACACACGCTGCCATGCAAACAGTGTGCTACCTTTAAAGATGAGGAACGCAGTCCGTGGAAGGTCATCAAACCAGTGCTCGCGGTTTCGCTTGGCCTGGAAGCACAACAGCCACGATCAGCAGCAGCCAGTGCTGCATCCGTGCAAAAAAAAGGGCAGGGATGCAGACCCACCTCAGCCCCATCATCTGCTCCTCTTGGATTGCCTTTGTTTCTCACCCAGCTGCTCTCTGACCTCCTTGTCTCTCCCTCCCGCACACATTTCCCCTCCTCTCCACCAAACAAACACTTACCTTCCATTTTAAGCCAACAACTTCATAGAAATTGTAAAAATCCTTCAGACTGCAAAACAGAAAGAAACATCCCATCAGAGCCTGAATTGTCCTTGTCAGACATCACCTGCAGAGAGTCCCTGGAAGTTATTAACTCCTTATTAGAACTGCAGCCACGGCTGCCAGAACTCAGCACTGACCTCTTCCCAGCCTGGCCAAAGGTTCCTGACTGACAATAGCCAGAATGTCCTTTCTGTAATGCTTCAGCCCTTAAGGGAAACTCTGAATCTACTGAACTCCAGAATTTTATCACTGAGAGGAAAGATCTGAGGCTTAGATGCCAACTCCAAGGGGTAGAGATTACACTGCTCTTCATGAAGAAGTCCAGGACTGTCTTAATTACTCGTAGAGTCCTTTTCTAACATCTTTGCACATTTTCTTTTCAAGGTAAAAATGAAGTTTGAAAAAGGACATGAAAGCAGAGAAACTCATAGAACATGAGTGCCTGTCCAGGCGCTCGGGGTCAGGCCTGTAACAGCTTTTAGGTGTCTGAAAGTGAGGATGCTGAACTTCTCAGGCTCTTACTGGTGACACTGGGAGCCTAAAGTTCACAGCTCAGTCTCCCAATGCCATTTTCAATACTTTTCTGTGGCACTTGGCTTCAATGAGAAGCATCAGCACCAGTTTCATAGGAGAGTCACTTGGAGCCTGTCTGCGGCCAGAACAAAGGAAAAGGAAGAGAAGGTCTCCTGCTCTAATTCCCTCTGCTTCCTTGCTGGCTGGAGCTAGCTGCACCCACCCACCAGAATGGCAATTCTCTGCCTCATAACACAGAGGATGGCAGTCCTGAAAGCACCAGCAGAACCAGATTTTAATTAACAAAACCCTGGGGGGGCAGCCAGCTGCTGGAAAAAGCAAAAACTTGCTAAGTTGCAAGGCTGCACCGCGTGAGGAAGTGCTCCTCGTGGGCTCCAGCGCTGCTCCCCAGCTCCTGGCTCCTCTGCTCTGCTCTGGCAGGGGAAGGGGAAGCAGATCCTGCCTGGGAGTGCCAGCACAGCTCTGTATCCACAAGAGGGCACGCAGCAACTCCATCGCCTCCCAAGGAAAACCTCAGCTCGCAGGGTACCCACCCCCCCCAGCTCCCTGCTTCCCAGAAAAACTCTCCAGAGCACAGCCTCCCCACTCTGGCTGCAGCAGTGGGACCATCCTACCTGACTAAAGGGGTATTGCTCTGGTTCAGTGCTTTGAAGGTGAGATATCTCTCCCTGGCACACATCCGAGGCTTGTAGAACCGCAGCAGCCCTTCGAAGTGCTTGAAGGAAATTCCAGATGGCCTCTGGGAACAAAGGAATGCTGTCAGAGGCAGCAGCATCAGGCAGGAACACACAGAGGCTTTTAATTCTCACTGTGGGTTTGTTTTAAGCAGGATTTCATACATTCTAACAGAGCCCCCTAAGTACCCTAAGCTATTACTTTAACATACCAAGCTTATCCCAGGACAGAGAGATCACAAAGCCCTCCTGGCAATTGATTCCTCCAGCAAATGCAGAACTGTTCCCAGTTGCCCCATCACCTGAAAATTCTCCAACCAGGCACCCCAAGCAGAGTTCAACCCCTCTCCTTGGGAAATCAGCAGGCAGCCTGACAGATCCCACTATGGCACTTTTTAAAGACCATCAGCTATGTGCACTAAACATGAACTCATCTACTAGAAGTGGGTTAGTTATTTTTGGGTCTTATTTCTCTTGCTGCTATGACATGTTAAGTGAGAAATCAGCCTTCTCCCCCAAGTGCTTGTAAAAAGTTGTTTGGAGGTCAATTCCTTCTGTTTCTGCACTGTTCACTCGTGCAGGATCTGGAAAAAGGATTGTATCTTCAATTGTATGACCCATCCCTTCTCTCAGTACTGCTGCTTGGTAAGCCAAACAAGTCCTCAAGTGACCCAGACTGAATCAGAGAGAAATCAATGATCACATGCACCCCCAGGACAAATTCCCTCATTTTATCAATCCATAACCTGAGCAGGGCTGAAGTTCAGAGAATCCTGCTTTTTCTCCAGAAACAAACATCAACAAGCTACACGAATGAAAAAACCACCAGCCCCTGGTGAGTCTGATCACAACCAACAGAGACAAATCACAATTTTTTTTGGAAGGTGCTGTTTGGGCAGCCCAGCCCAGGGGTGCTGCTCCCACAGCTGTACCTGTTTGGTGACCAGCAGGCGGTACGCATGCTGGATGGCCGTGCGCTTGTGCAGCAGCAGGGACTTGAACTTCCTCTTCTCAATGTCATTGAAGGTGTCAAACACGACAGCCAGGAGCTGAGAAGAAAGGAGAGAAAGTGGTGTTTTGACCCTTCTGCTCTGCAGGGCTTCAGGGAGGCAAGGAGAGGCGCTGGCTGCAGCAGGAATGCTGATGGAGGTGGGATGGAGCCGGAAAGGTCCCGCTGGCATGAGGGATCCCACAAAGGAAACCCAGAGCTCACTGCACTGAGCCACTTTTTGGAGGAGGTCCAGATGTTCCTGGCCTCTCCAGACTTGCCAGGGGTTTTAAGAGCTAAAGCTAAACCACACAAATGCCAACAGAAAGCCATATCAAAAGGTTTATTCAAATCTGTTCCTGGAAAGCAGGGTTTGAGGGCTGCTTGCTGGATTCACCCTTCCATGGGAGTTCCAACCCTCCAGCTGGGACACAAGCAGTGAAATCCGAGCACAAGCATCAAATTGCTCCCCTTGGGCTGCAGAATTCCTCAACTCCTTTGGCAAACCCTTTTCCACCACTCCCATCCTCCCCTGGGCAGCTGTGCTCTCACTCTGCAGTGATCAGCACTCCAGTCCTGCCACACTGAGTAATTCCATCCCCTTCAAACTGATTTACAAAGTATCTCAGGCAAGTCCAGATAATAAAATGCCATTTTATGATAAATAATTGAGACAGAGAAGGACAATAAATTTCATGCAACCGAGTATGTCACTCCAAGCATGATATTAATGTGAGAGAAGTTAAAAGATGCTCGTATAATTTGGTTTTCTGTGATTTAGTTCAATTGCTCATGGTTAGACATTAAAAGAGTTCTATCTGTAGCCAGGCTGCCATTTCTGGAAGGATTCTGCCAAAGGGTCTGAGATGATTACAGAGCAGTTTTGGGAACGGGGAAGACTCTGCTGAGCAATGAGCTCCAAAATCAGGCAGAGGGAAGTCAAATGCTGCCCTGGGGACTCACCAAGTTCATGATGAAGTACAGCTCAATGGAGAGGTACACGATGAAGAAGACACAGGACCAGGGGTTCCGGGCATAGGACGGCATCATCACATCAGGGAAACTGCAGCCCAAAGCACACAAGTTTAACACCAAACAGTTCATGTCACACATCCCAGTGCACAGGTAAGAGGCACAGGGCATGGGGTGTATGTGGATAAATTCTCATCTAAAGGTCTGCACATTTGTGCAAAACACATGAAAAAATAAATACAGCATCTCAAACACCAGAAGGGATTTGTGATGTGGTTAAGGGCTGTGCTTTGATACAGCAGTACAGTCTTGGTGTAAGTGTTCCAACTTCAGATTTATTCCATCCTTTGCTAATTTCCTAATCCTCAGGGCTCTCCCTAACAGCAGATCAATATTTGCCCACTGCTGTTATCCCAATTTCCTGGCAGATAGGAGAACTGCAGCACAGGAATAGGAAGTTACTTCTCAACAGCAAGCTCCTCCTGACAAAGGAGTACAAACACAAACTTTCCCTTCTTGGAGCAAGGCCTCATAAAGCTGTTCCCCCTTATTGCCCTCACAGTGACGAAGAGGTCTGAGTCCTTAGAGATAACTCTGCAGCTGAGGCCACAGTGTCCTAAAGCAAAATGAAATATCAGTTCTTCCCATGCAGGCTGACCCTGGAAATCTCTCTCAGGCAGAGGAAAGGGGTCACACGTTTGGAGACAGAGCATTTCTGCAGATAAACTCTTGGCTCTGCCAGACTCCTTGGGGACAAAGGCAAAGACCGAGCTAGAAGAGCATGAACTTACTTTGAAGTGGTCAAAAGCACGAAGAGATTCACCAGGCTGTTCTCTAAGGTATTGAAGTACTGAAAGAAAAAAATCCTCATGACAAAATGCAAGCAGGATTTCACAGGGACATTTTGTCCAAACAAACAACCAGCCCCCCACCCCCTTTGGATACAGACACTCCCAAAATTCCCTGATGCCTTCCCTAGGGAAAAGTGCTTCAGCACTGGCTCTTTTTAAAGTTTCCTGAGAGATGGCATGTGCAGGGTTAAACCAAAAGCTCATCTACACATTTTTATGAGCAGCTTCTCCCAGCCAGCCACAGCCTGGGCAGCAGCAGGAACCAGTGGCTGCTGCACTCTGGCCACAGCAGTGGAAGTGGCTGAGCTTCCCCCAGACACCTCCTCCCCTGGGGACAGTGGTAGGTGGCTCTTTTGGCTGAATAAAGGCATGAAGAACAAGGAACAACTCTGTGAATGTTCCCTTTGGTCCCAAAATCCTGCTCTGGAGGAAGCTCCCTCCACAGTCTTCCTTCCCAGCAGAGGGCAAAGCAGGGTGGCAGAATTTGGCCTCAGGTGGAATAAACTATGTCTGCACTGGTACGTTGGATTCTTAAAGAAAGAATCAAAATACTCACTGGATCCGAGTGGTTGGGGGAAAACAAGTAAAAACCTAGAGAAACAGCAGAGAAAATAGAGGAGGAGAGAAAGGAGAAAGAACAAACAAAAATAAAGTCAGTTCAACGTGAACAGTGCAGCAGCTCCCAAAAGGAAGGTCCCCCCAAGAGTAAATCCTCTGCGTCACCCTGAAGATGGGAGTATGGGAAGACCTTCCCCATAGGGATTTGCCAAAAGATGTCATTGGCACTTCACCGATGCCTTTGGGAAATAAACTTTCTGGGGATGGTTTGGACTGCAGCAGGCACGCTGCAGACACGTGCGTTTGCGGGGATGTAGATTAAACTGGCAGGACTGAGGAACAGTTGGTGCAAGCAGAACTTGAAAACACACACCATGACTGTGCTCTGGAAGAGCTCAGAAGGACTGTTGTCTCAAAATCAAATACCCAGCTTTCAGATTTTTTTCAGTTTTAACTTTGCCTTCCAGATGAAATGGGATAAATGGAAGATCTTGGCAACACTGTGATCAGTTTTATATTCATCCAGGCTGTTCTTGTTGCTTTTGGACAATCACTGGTTAAGAGCATTACTTCACCTTCCATAAATACAACTCACCCAGAATAGCAAAAATCACCATGAAGAAAAGCAGGAGGAGAAGGATGTCAATAAATGGTGGGAGGGACTGGAAGATCTGTCGCAGATTTCTGAAAAATAAGAAAACATTAATAAACTAAAATTTGCATGTTTACTCCTCCAGGTTGTCAGGGGGAAAAAACCCCACCACCACCACCACACTTGAGGGCCTTCTTCCCACTCCCTCCAAGGAATAAAAGTAGAAATCTTGCTAAATCAAGATCGTTTCCAAGCTACCCATCTGTCCTTTGCAGTCAGCTCTCAGGTACTGCAAACAACACTAATGTCACGCTGTCAACTCTCCTTCTCCAGACTAAAGCCCAGCTCTGATTCATTGTGCAGTTTACAGGCAAGACAAGGAGCAGAGCCAGAGCAGCCACACCCCTGTGCTGCTTTATCCACCCCAGCCCTGTGCACCATCAGCACATCCACACTTAGGTCACAGCAGAACGATCTCCAACTTAAATGCCAGTGAAAGACTGATTTTCCAGGGATAAAAACTGATTTTCCTGGGATAAAAACTGATCTTCCTGGGATAAAAACTGATTTTCCTGCAGGATCTGAGTGCTTTCCCTCCAGCCCAGCCCCAAGCACAAGAGCAGAACCCCCAGGCAGCCCAGCATCACCTTCTGACAGCCCCACAGTAGCGACAGTCCACGAGGAAGATGCAGCGCAGGGCGCGGGTGATGCGCACGTGCGAGGTCTGGCGCACCAGCACCACGATGGCCTCGATGAACTGCACAAACAGCACACAGGTCTGCAAGAAAAGGGGAGTGAGAGCTGGGGAAAGGCAATGCTCTGGCTGCCCACCTGTTTATTTGGATATTTGAAGGATGGGAGGTGTCCCTGAGAGTTGGGAGGTCTCTCATGAATCATCTGGCAGCTGGGATGTGATGGCTACGTCACCCCCACTGCAGCGCAGGCCAATATTTAATCTGGCTCTCTCAGAAACCCTGAAAATCAAGCAGGCAACTCACCTTTACCATAGTTCTTTTGTGCCTGATAAAGGTTTGGAAGCCCAGCCACCTCATCTTCATTGAGAGTTCGAAGACGACCACAATTAATGCAAACAGCTCCAGGGTTGCGTGGACCTGCCCCAACACAGGTTTGGTGAGAACAGCAGCACAGCAGAGGCCACACTTCTGCCCTCCTTTTTCAAGGAGCAGGTGGGTTTGACAACAGTCTGAGCATAGCTCTGGAAAACTCCAAGCCACTCTTTTAAAGCTAACATAGCAACAAGTATTCAAAATTTCTTTATCTACTGCTTTTATTAAAGCCTGTACAATTTTCCTCTAAGCAGTACCAGGCCAGAATTTCCTGAAATCCATGTCCCTTCTGGGCCTGAGCAACACATGAAAAAACTTACTGAAACTTGGAAACAAAAGGCCAAGTCACCAACAACTTGAGCAGAAACCAGTCTCTTCGAAAAAAGACAGAGAGTGCATTTTTTTTAGTGAAACACCAGAAGGAGAGGTGCTGGGCAGAGAGATTTTACACAGAGAAGGGTTTTCTCTTGAATCAGACATTCTAGGCAACCACAGGGAGGGTCCTGATCTGTGTTCTAGGAACCAGTGGTGGTGCTGGGGTAATGGCACCAGCCCCAACAACGGCTTTGAAACCACCCCATCAAAGCACACAGATTGCTGAGTTATCTCAAGGAAAAGGAAAAAACACCCATTTCTGTTACAAAATGAAGAACTGCACAAATTGATAACACGAAATGAGTGTCACTTCATTTGTGGTCTTCCCAGATCAGATGGAAAAAGGAAGTTTTGCTGGCTGGCCTGTCTGCTGCCAACCATTTACTGAACAAGCCAGGTGGATTTTTTCCTCTTACTGCCTCCCCCTTCCTCTCTGTCTGGCCATCCTCTTCCTCTTACCCACACTGCAGAGCAAGCAGACTCCCTCGCTGAGCCCCCAAGTACTCACAAAGATGCCCAGGCGGAGCATGGGGACCGCTGGAGCCTCGCAGAGGGACAGCAGCAGGAGCAGCAGGGCCGTGCTCAGCTCCATCAGGTAGAAAAGGTGGTTGTGTGCAAAGAGGTAGGCAGCGAGTGCTTTGGCATTTTTGGGGTGAGTGAAGAACTTGTCATTATTTTCTCCTTCCTAAGGCAGCAGGAGTAGAGAAGAGAAGAGCATTAGTGACTCTTAGTACTATAAAAGAGTGAAGAATGCAGAGTTTTGTAAGGATTAGATACAATTCCCAACAGACTATTCCCATTTACAGCCTGCTGTTGACGTGTTTATTGAGGAATGGACTCTACACACACGGGACATCCCCTTAATGAAACTTTTTAATAACCCCAAACTCCTGCTCCAGAAACCCCTGAGCCTTTTCACAGTGGGGCAGAGAGCAGGGAGGGTTTATAATGGCAGGCAAAGAAACTCCAGCCAACATCCCAACACAAACACAGCACTTCATTTACTTGCAACCACTTCCACATATTTACAGACTCATTTGATTAAACTTCTCCAGGACAGAACAAGAAAACACCCAGATAAGCTCCAGGGCACCTGGCTGACAGTTGTTCCTCCTTATCTTGGCCTTGCAAACTGTCTGGGAGAAAACACTGGAGCACACACAATGTTTTCTGCTTCAGGAATGTAAGACAGACTCCATGAAAAATTAACAAGTCTCTATGCTGATTTGTCATTCCCTCTAAACTAGAAAGCTTAATTAACATTAAAAGGTCAGATACTCCATCTTAACACTTTGCCTACAACTGACTTTCAAATCAGTTGACTATTTTTCGTGACTATTTTTCCCCCGAGGATGAAACTTAGTTTGGGGAGATTTTAGAGGGTTTTCATGCAGAACCACCCAACAGCTTCTTCTCCTTCTTGAGTCAAGAGTTTTGGCAAGGGAGCCTTTGTCACTCACAGGAAACTTGCTGCCTCTCAGGAACTGTCATAAGAGACCACTTTTCCCCAGCACAGCCATGTGGATGCACAAGGAGTGGTGAGGTTTTATTTACATTAACACCTTGCCAGGTAGAAAATTATTGTAAGAACAGTCAAGCTATTACTATCCAAGCAGAGTAACTGTGACTGCAAATGGAAAATGAGGTCAGGGAACTCTCCTTCAGAAAGAGAAGCATTCTCTAGACTCACTCAGGAGAAGGTTTCTAACATTTGTCATTCACTCCAGCTCACTTTGGGTTTCAGAACTCGCTCAGGAGAGGGTTTCCAACGTTTGTCATTTACTCCAGCTCACGCTGGGATTCAGAACAAACACTGCTGGGTCAGAGAGCCAGGCTGGAGTGGGACACAGGCAGCCCCACTAAGAGCCCAGGCTGAGATCAGCAGGGTAATTGTGACCAGGACACACTTGCAGAATGACAAACAGCCTAAATCCTGCCTCTTGGTAGCCACACGATCCCAAACGTGGCTGGAGAGCAAAGCCCTCTGATCCAGAGCTGACACTTGCCGGCAGCTACTGCCCACAGAACACTCTTTAAGAGATTCCACCTCATTTCAAGGACAGTGCCATCGTGGCCATTGGTCAAGGCAGCAGCAGGAATCATCCCCATCCGAAGGGCCAGGCCTGCTGTGCCCATTACCAGCAGCTCAATGACCCTTTGCAGAGCTGCTCTGATAATCAGGAGTTTAAACCAAGCCTGGGAGGGGCTGGAGCCACCCTGCCATTGTCAGGGCTGCTCCAGCACACCACGGAGCTCAAGGATTGCCAAGGTCCAGCTTACACCGCCTTAAAATAGCTGAGAAGTGAGATTTCTCAGTCCTGTGGGGTCAGAGCAGGGAGGAACAAATGGTTTCTGTCACCTTGCAGTGGCTTCCACAAAAAAGCCCCCGAAAGTGGGTCCAAAGCAGCTCAGAGCTTTGAAAGGGAACGAAGAGAAGGAAGGATGGACAGTAACAGAACCAGCAACCATTTCAGACTGGACAGCTCTGGGAGAAGCTCAGTTTTGGTGGCTAATTCCTCACACCAAATGTACAGCAACCTTAAAAACATGATTCCTTTCTTGCAGTAAAGATGGTGTTTCTGTAAGTGGGGCATGGGTAGGGTTTGGTTGTCTGTTGTTCTAAATACTGTAAATTTCCCTCCTGGGCTGATCCTAATCCCAGCATTCTTTCTTCCTATAGAAATCCAAACCTCTGCCTCCTCTCCCACATGACCTGCAGGACTTGACTCTAACTGGGCCACCCACCCACCCCGTGGCCAAGGCAGGACTGGGACCTGCGCTTCCAGAGCTGGAAGAGCACTGACCATTCCCCTGGAGTGACTGCAGAGATGAAATGACAATCTATGACCAGCTACAAAAACCTCCATGGCAAGGTGGCAGAACTGAACATGTGCTGGATCCCCCAACCACTACAGTCCTGGCACTGGGAGAGGGTGTGTATTTTGCTGTTCAGCTGCTCAAATGACCTTCCCAGAACCTATCTGGAGGTATTCCAGCACCGCCCCACTCCTCAAGCAGAATCCTTGGCAAAGCACCAAATTTTCAGCCTCAAAACGGAAGCTGCTTGTTTCCCATTGATGCCTTAATAATTTCTGGTTTTTCACTCTTCATGTATCTGTAACCTGGTGTAGTACTGTGCTTTTTACAAAGTGCACAAAAACCTCTGTTTCCAGCACCTTTAGCCAAAACAAAGCTCTCTGAATAGAGATTCAAGGACAGATTCATTGCCCTAGGGGTGGAAAACATGTACACAATGGTGAAAGCGGGGGAGCAGGCCTGGGGTGGTTAACATCATCACCTGAGAGTGTGACTGGAGAATTAAGGGCCAATATGCTAATGGCACAGAACTTACAAAAGGTGAAGGGCTCGTGACCCAATGTCCATTTCGGGTGTAGTCCCCGAGGGGGCTTTGCTTGTCTGAATGTACCTTGAAGGCCTTGAATAAATTTGCCCACTTTTCATACTCCTAATTTGTCTTGGCCTCTGTTTCACATAGCCTGAACCAAGAACCACTGAAATCCCTGCAGCCCACTGTCCCCAGGCTCCAGCAGGGCTCACCTGGAGGTAGATGGCTGCCTCTTGGTAGTTCATTTCCCAGTTGTGGCGGGCTGAGCTCTGCTGGGCACAGCAGTCCCCGGCTGCGGGGCTGGAGGCATCGTTGACAACGTCGTAGCTGCCTCCATCTGCATCAGGGAAAGAGGGATTGACAATTAGGAAAGCTGGGATGGAGCAGGAGGCTCTGGGAGCAGAAAGGTGGCAGAGTAGCCAGGAGAGTGGCAGCTTGGACACTGACAAATTGACTCTTCGCAGGGAGGAGCTTTAAAGACACTCAAACCCAACACTTCCACACAGGAATGCTCCCGGAAGGTCATCAAAAGAGACAGCATCCTATTTAATCCAGCAGGCAGCTCTCCCGGCTCAGGAGGGCTGTGCTGTCATGCCTGAAGCTTGCTATCAGCACCACACACCATAACCAGGCAGGTAACAGCCACCACCCCCCAGGACGTGCAGCCCACCAAAGGAAAGAGGGTTTGCTGAAGGAGCAAGGAGCTTTTGCTCATGTCCCCGGAGCAGAGGCCATGGAAGGATGGATACAGCACTGCCCCTGCCAAGGGCACCAGGGTGAGGAGAGAAGCTGTCAGCACTTTGAGTAGAAAGCCCCATTTCTCACAGCACATTAAATAACACATCCTCACAGCCCTCTGAGGTGCTGCTAAGTACCAACACCCCTCTGATGCAAACAAACTGCGAGATGAATTTTCTGTTCACACTCTGCAGATGAATTCTGAATTTCCAAGCGCGTGTGCCCTCCTCACCAGCCAAGCACTACAGAACAATGCCATGCTGAACATTTGAATCAGATTTTATAACTAAGGATTTTGTTTTAAAAAACCCAAAACAATTCAGCTGCAAAAAAGCAACTCCGACGCAGAGCTACACATACACAGTGCCCTCCCCATGGGAGAGTTACACAGGGCATGCATATAAACTCCAAAATAATTGCCATTTCTGCACTCTGCAGCCTCAGTGCTATTAAGACACATGAAAAATATGCAAGAAGACAATTACTTTACAAAAAGGGAATGGCACTCGGTTTCTTCTTCTAGGACTAGCGGTTTCATTTTGTCTTTGACAAAGATCACTGAGCAGAGACCCCACAGCACAGAACTGCTTAGGGCCTGTGGTGGGGCTGGCCACACTCTCAGTTCTCCAGAGTTTCAATAATTTCCCACACCACATGGTTGTTCCTGCTCTCAGAAGAGACTTCCCTCCTCCAGTGCCTCATGTTCCCGAAGTGGGTACATGTAAAATTGAGCTTGCCAGCACCAAAGTGCTGATTTCCCCCTTCTTTTATGAGCACAGGGGCTGCGGTGTGGCAGCTTGTTCTCTCTGTGTTCGAAGTTGTTATCCAAGAGTGGGCAAAAATCACCACGAGGTTCTTTTCCTCTCTCATGACAGCCTGCTGAAGCTTTGCTGTGACAAAATAATCCTGCATGAATTACTGATTCAGTCTCTCCAGAACACCCTCTGGAGTGGAGAGAGAGTCCATGCCAAAAACTCCGCACCCGCCAAGAGAAATGGCACCATGTGCTCCTGGCAGAGGCAGGGAGTGGGAAGAAATCAGAGTCCCTTCACCAGTGCACAGCCACAGCTGCCTCTCCCACCCCCAAATCAAATTAAGATAACATTTCTCTGGGGTTTGTGAAGACCTTCCAGATTGCACGCTCAGGTTGCTGAGCATTCTGCAGCACGAAGCCTATTTCTCTTCCTTGCTTCCCCCACACCCTTAAAATACCACTCAAAATCTGGACAAATGTTTGAATGAGGCCGGTTCCTCCCCCACAGCCCTTGATTTAGCACAGTTCTTGAAAAAAACTGAATGATGGAGTTTTTATTTATCCATGGAGCTGGAATGGCAGCCTTCTGGTTTGTCTGCTTTTTAACTAAGAGATGACAGCCATATGCAAAAATCAGAAGCGTTATATTGCGAGCTCTAAAAAGTTCTTAAATGCTATTATTTACAAAGCTTTTGCTGGGGATGTGCCTCAAAAAGACAGACTCCCTCAAACTGCAGCCTGAGAGCAAAACCTTTCCACATTTAATGCTTAACAGTTACAGGGGGAGCACAACTTCATCAGAACCTGGACTTTACGTTACAGAATACACAAAATTTAAGAGCATCGAAACAGCAAAGGTTGGTAGCATTAACCTAAACACCAACACGCTGGACCCTGCCAAAAGGTGCCAGAATCACCTTTAACCCTGAAGCAGGTCTTTTGCAAAAATTCACCTCTCTGGAAAGGACCAACACTAGGAAAAGACACACCCCAGAAAAAACTCAGGACCAGGACCCCTCTCTATGCTTCCCACAGAAGCTGAAACAGAAGAGCTGTCCCAGCTCTGAGACCAAGGTTGCAAACACAAAACAGCACTCAGAGATGCAAATCAGAACCAGAAAACAACTCCAGAAATCAAGATGCTCTCCTGCTGTCTAAAGCAGGCACAGCCAACAGAAAATGCACTGAAGTGTTCCGGTGGGGAGTGCATTTTGTGGATCAGCTCCTTCCCCATCAGGTACCAGAAGGTTGATCTAGCATCCCTGAGGCAACAGCATCATCTGGGTCATAAATAATAATAAAAATAATACTAAATTTGAAGAGCAGCCCTCTGACTGTGTGCTTGGCAGCCCTCCAGCGAGCTAATTTCCTCAGCTGCTCCCATGATAACAATGACACAGACTAATGCAAGCTCGGCTCCGCTCGTGCTGCACCGCATCCCCGACGGCGTTTACCATCAGTATGGAGCTCAATGAGATAGGAGGATCTCTCCACGGGGCTCCCGAAATCCTCGAAGTAGATGGCAGGCAGCTCCCTCCACTGCATGGCAGCCGCTGGTGCTCGCAGCCGGGCACGGCTGAAGTTCCTCCCTCCCTTCCGAAAGCTGCTCCTCGATTTCGCAGCTTCCTCAAGGGAAGGCTCCGCACAAAAGCTCTGCTGGCTGCAGAACTGAGCGGTTCCTCCCCTCCCCTCTGAGGAAGGTGGCTCAGACCTCAGCGAGATCCCTTCCCTGGGTGTTTCCGAGGGCGAGTTTTGGGAAGGTTTGGCTGCGGGACGAAGAGCCGCCAGGCACGAGCGTGGTGGCGGAGCAGGGATTCGTGTGCTGCGCGCTCGGATTTTGGCATTTAGCGCAAGTTGCTCACCAGCAAGCACGATCAGCTAACGGGAAAGGAGGCAAAGTGCTGAGTAGGCACAGCAAGGAGTCTCCAGCACAAAAAGAAAACAGATATTTCGTGAAGTTCACGGCGCAAGGGGCACGACAAAGGAAGCAAACTGAGCTGGTCACAGATGGCAAAGCTTCCTTTTTACACTTGTGTGACTTATCCCAGTTGTTCCCTGAAAAGAGAGAGAGGGAGGGCAAAAAAGAAAAGAGGGGGGAGGAAAAAAAAAGGGAAAAGCAAAACCAGCTGGCTGCTTACACAAGGCATCCGGAACGAGACTGCCGGGACTCCAGCATTTCCATTCAGTGCAGCGGAGCATGCTCCTGTGTAAATAGTTTCCATATGTCATCATTACAATAAAAAACAAAAAAAAACAAGGAAGAAAGAGAAGGAGCATAAACTTTCCAGAGCCCAAACCTCTCCCTTTGCAAAACAAATTCCCTGCTTAGGGGAAGGGAAAAGTCTCCATGGGCTGAGAGCAAACAAACTCCTCTCATTCAGAGGAGCTCGTGCAGCCATGGGGGATCTCCAGGGCAGAGCTGAGAGGGGAATAAGGGACAGAAAACATCCACAAAAGCCAGGGATAAATCATTCTTCCCAGCCAGCTATTATATGTCAAACTGGAGCCACTCTGGAATTCCATGGTTTTTGGTGCCTGCACTTGTTTAAATAAATAATAATTTTTTAAAAATTCCAACGCACTACTAACCTCCTACAAATTCAAAGAATTACAAACCAGCTCTACAGGATAGCTCTTCCATTTGCCTCGGAGCTCCCCCAGCCTGGCTCTCATTAGCCTGTTTGCCAGATGTTCTGCTTTCCAGATAGCACACACTTCTTATGGCCTTGCACTGGAACAGACTGAGATTCCCTTGTTGGCTCACTGGCTGACTCCAAAGCCTTTCCTGGACTTACCAGGGCTTTCTCCTACATGGCTGAGGATGGCTTGGATGCTGCTTGCCATCCTGCCCAGATATTGCTGTTTTAGCAAGCACACCTGTGATGACAGAACTCCGCAAAATGTGTGAAGGCAGAAGTGACTTAAATCAGCAAAAATATCCTTATTCTGTCATTCATACTGTTTACACATCACGTGTGGAGTCAGCGTAAGGTGCAATATCCAAGTTGCTCCTGTGATTTCCATGTGTGAGTAATATGTCTCTTGACAGGCAAAGGAAGAAATGCCAAGGACACACAGCTTTGGAGACAGGTCACACCTTCATTCTCATGGCCTTGCAAGGTCCCTGATTCACCAAAGAGAGCAGCAGGAGAGAAGAGGAAGGAAGGCATCACCTCCTGCAGCTGGGAAAGGTCAAACTGTCCAGGTGTGGGCAGCTCCAGTCACCAGTGTGTTCAAGTGTTCAAGGCTGGATGGGCTTGGAGCAACCTGGTCTAGTGGGAAGTGTCTGTCCCTTCCAATCCCAACCATTCTATGATTCTCTAGCTGTGGCACAATTCAGTTGGAGCCCTTTTTTTTCAGACTTTGCATTCCCCACTGCCACAACCCCTCCATTCCTTATTCCCTCCATCTTCACTGGATCTGTAATTCCCAAACTCAGGCACAGAACGCAAGCTTGCAGTTTAATATACACATCACCAGGCATCCCACAGCATCAAACATGAGCCCATGGCAGAAGGCAGATCCCAGCAGGATCAAAGGTGCTCTTGGTGTTCCTGGACCTGCTGAGCTCACATCCAAGACCAGGATCCCAGTGCTGGCTGAGGTTTCCAGCTCCGTGAGGCTGTGGTGAGGATGGACAAGGCTGCAGGAGAAGGACAGCATTCCAGAAGCACTCCTCTCTCCTGGAAAGCCCTCAACAGCTGAACCACATGGAACATTTGCTACAGAAGATGCAAATCCATGCAAAAACACGGAAACAAGGTAGATGCCTGCCCTTCCCCAACACAAGCTGAGCAGGCACCATCAATCCTTAAGATTTTAGTCAAGTAATGGAGTTGTGCTAGCACCAATAATGGCATTTTCCCTTCCAAGGGCTCACATGCCATGTAGCTTCACCTCCAGAGGATTAATCTTCCCTCCCTGCTTGAAGGAGGCTGATAAGAAAGCGCTCCTTCCAAGCAGTGAGGCATGAGCACACATGTGCTCATCTCTTCAAGGCCAGGCTCACCTACCCGGGAGAAAAAAAGCTGGAAGCTGCCTGGAAAGCACAGCTGGTCTGGCACTCGGCCACACATCTCAGAGGTGAGAGAGACAGACAGGGAAATCACTGCCTTTGCTGCCTGATTGCCAGTTCAGCACCATGCCAAGGGGAGCATTGCAGGACTGGTCTTAGCAGCCCTAAAATGTCTTGGCGCCTGTCCCGTTTCAGGGACATTGTGGGAAGGAAGAGAACAGCCATAGGGAAGTCTAAACAATTTGCTGTCAGTTTGTTGCCTAGGAAAAAAGGGCATCTCCAACTGAGAGCAGTGCCAAGCCCTTCTGTTGCAAGGGAAATAATCTACTTCGGAATATTTCGAGCCAGCGTAACTGAGTCATGCTCTTCCTTGGAGACAACAGCACAGCAGAAACATATGCAAAGGCCTCGGGGCTCTTTGTCTTGCTGTATTCTCACAGCACTCGCTTGCTGTGAAGCTCAACAAATAAAGTCACTTCAGCTTCTTATTTAACACAGGAAAGTTTTTAAAAAAAATACGGATGTTGCCACTTCCTGTTAGTGGTAAAAGGCAGCTCGAGCCGACCGTCCTCGCCTTGACTCCAGCGAGTTCCTACAGCATCAACACGAGCTCACATCGTGCCTTCAGCACCACAGGGAGCTGAATCCTCGAGAAGGAGGAGCAGATGTCCCTCAGCATGGTAAGTCACATTTTATATATCATTGCCTCTTCTCAGTCGTGCTGCCGAGCTTCTCCTATGGAAGACAGCTTAAGCCCAGCATTGTTTAATTAGGGGAGCGCTGTATCCTTGCTAACATCTGCACTGCACACATGTAAAACCCCTGATGCACAAGCTGAACACGATGCCAGAAGAGCTAAAGCATGGTAGGAAATGGTTTAGTCCCAGCAGCAGCCCTGGCTCCATCCAGCTCTTGCTCTGAGTGAGGCAGAGCCAGTTAACCCTTTGCTCTGCGGCTCAGGAAAAGAGCCAGGATGATTCATTTGGATATTCACTTCCTGCACCACCCTGCTGGGGACAGACAGAGACATCTGTAAGGAGGAATTTCAAAAATAAAATGAAAGACTTCCAGGAAAATAAGGATAATTTTATACATCTAACAGCAGCCAAGCTCGGTTGGTTGGAGATCCTCATCTGTGCAGTTCACTGCCTCATCTCCCCAGGACACCTGCTCTCCTCTGATCTCATCCCTGAGTCACTCTCGGTTTTTTTCCTCTTGAAATATTATGTGGGAAGTTTTGGCCAGGAAGTGTTTGATCCTGGGACAACTTTCACTCCTGAATACATAGCAGCAAGAGGCAGAGGGGCAGATCCCTCCTTTTTGGGATGTTTGGGATGCATAATTAGGTTAGCGAGAGACTTCAGCGGCTGAAGATGGACTGACAGATGCAAACCACCCCCTGTCTAAGCCCTGTTCCATAAATCCCCTTCCTGACAGATGTGGGATTAAATCCTCCTGCATGTGAGAGTCCATGAAATACCACGGGGAGAGCTGGAACCAGGCACCCCTTCAATATAAAACTGTGTAACACAGGAGTTCCTGCTTCTTAACACAGCTGCAAAGTCAATTCAAAGTATTTTTATTCAAAGTCCCATGAAAGGAAAGGTTGCATTAGGAAGTGATAATTAAGAATCTCACTTGTGCTAAGCCAAATTGCTGCCGGTTTCATATCCTTCATTCTTATCTTAACAAATGAACCACAACACCACAAAAAGAAGAAGCCAAAGCCACAACAGAAGGATCACCTACAACTCACATTAGCCATCCTTTCAGCAGCCAATATGCTCCATAATCTCATCAGTCCGATCGTATCACAGCAACAAAGGCTTTACACACACTGAGAGAAAATTATACCATAACTGGAATTAAATATCTGAGTCATTGAGGGGCTCCATGGAACAACTAATGAATGGGAAAAACAATTGGAAACAGTTAAGTTTTTGCTGAACCGAACCAAAAAGGAAAAATAAAAGAGACAACTGCCTAAGGCAGAGAGAGAGTCCAGACATGAAATGCACACACACGCACATTTCTAATTCATGATTTTTGAGGAAGTAACGGAAAGAGACAATAACAGAGCCCCTCAGCTATAGCATTTCTTTAACATATCCTGTTACATGAAGGAATTTCCTCTTTTTGCTCCAAAAAGGGAAACCAGTGCCTCCTGCTTTTAACACATTAAAGATCTGCTTTGGCGTCGGTAACAACACAATGTCAGCAGTTTAAGAGCACGTTCCTCATTTCAATTCTCCAGAGCAGAGCCTTTGGATTTCCCTGATGCAGTTTGGAAAGATGTTTGATTAAGCTGCAATCTGGCCTTTTTAACGAGAGCAGTGTGCTGCCAGGACTGACTGCCAGCTCCAGCCGCCAGCAGCTCTCCAGGGAAGTCACAAAGTTAGCAGTGAGGAAGCGCTTCCCCTATGGGAGAAACCAGGATTAATGTGGGCAGCAATCCTCCAGCATGGCCAGAGCAGGACTAGAATGAAGAAAGCAGTAATAAGGTATGTGCCCTACTGACCTTTTCTCCCTCAAAGAGAGAGGGATAGCAAGAAAACGACATAAATTTAAAAGTTAAATAACAAACTCTTAATGTCTTACCATGACGGGGTGAGAGCAATTAAAGTTATTTGTTGTGGTGCAGCAATAATAAGGAGGTAATTGTGTTTTGTAGTGTTAGAACACAACTCCAGCACACAGATTCCTTTGAAATACAACACTGCCACATCTCCTCAGCCAGGAAAGAGAAGCTGCCAACTTCGGAGGAAGACACATGTAAAAGAGTAGGGAAAACCTCAGCCTCAAGTGCTGTGGAACTGTTTTCCATTAAGAAAAAAAGACTTGTTCTCCATTAAGAAAAAAGACATTTGGTGGAAACCACTGCTGGCAGGAACTGGAGGTTGCATTTAGTGGCTGGAGAGCAAGGAAGGAGTTAAACCATTAATTTGACATGTCCAACACAGGTGATCTTCCCTCAGCTGGTCCTTACTTCAAGTCCTACAGCCCTCAGACAGAACCACATCTTCAGAAAATGGACAACTTTGACTTCAAAAGTCTTCCACACACAAAAAACCTGCCATTTAAATCCAGATTTTAGAAGAGCTACTGCTGGTTTCCCATTATTTTGCCTGGAAATTTTGGCTGGCCGGCTGGCCTGCAATCTCCTGCCTGGTGCAAAACACCTTCTGGGGCTGGAAGAAAGTCACTCTCACAGCACTACCCAGAGTGCCTCAGCTGCAGCCTTAGGAATCAAAAGTCATCTGCTGATTTTTAAATGCCAGCCTTTAGAATCAGCTGTTTAATCTCTGTTTACTGTGGGAATAGAAGAATAGGTCACACAATGACTGTGTCACCTGGCTTTTCAGCAAATACAGAATACATTCAGGATTTTGTGAGCTTCCTGGAGCACTACTGGAGTGTTAAACCCTGAACTCCTGACAGGCTGGAATCATTTACTATGTTATTTTATTTCTCAAGTCCTTTAGAGCACCTTTAACTCTGCTGACCACATTTCTCTTCATGATTTTTCTCCACTCCCAGCTGCTGTTTCTTCATTTGACATATATTTATCTACATATCTATATATCTTTTGTGTTAGCCAGCCCAGGCATGCCAGTAGTGTGACTTTTTGCTGCCTCTCCAACTGTTTTAAAGCTTCCATTCACATTTTTGTTTTCTATGAATTTGTGCTGCCTCAAAGTATAGATGATTTTTGATATTTTAAAGTCTTCTCCTTTGCAACCACCAGAGATAAGGACTTGCCACCAGCCTTATATTTGAAAGGAAGGGGCTCTGACTTGGTCACTTCATTCCCCTGACCCAAATGCCAAAATTCTCCTCAAGTGCTCCCACTTGCAGGATTGATCAGTCAGTCCTAATTCTCCAGGCATTTCTTAATTTGGTTAATGAAGAGCAGCAATGTATTTGTGTGAAATGGCTGGAATTTCTAGTGAAATCCAGGCCACTTCGCTTTTGTGCCATAAACTTTCCCACATCCACGGGGGATAGTGCAAATATGCTCAGCAGAACAGTTATGGTTGGAATAAAACACAGGCATTCCCAGGTGAAAATACAGAAATACATGTTATGTAGGGAAACACAAGTGTAGCTGAGGTGTCCAGCCCCATAAAACCAGGGGGTTTAACATGGCTCACAAATAGACACATCCTAAATTTTCTTCCCCCACGAAAGCAGGAAAAGAAAAGCCTTTTGTTCCAAACAGACATCGCCAGATCGTGATTGTAAAAGCAGCAGTGGATGCTCCAAACTCCCACAGCATGATTCAAACCACAGCAGTCTCCTCTTGTCATCCTCAGCATCTCTCCCCAAGCCCCCAGCGCTGCTGTGGATGATCAGCAGCACACCTTTCCTGCCTCCCAGACGAAGCCCAGGTGCAGGAGCCTCCTGCAGAACTGCTCACCGGGAGCAGATGGACAAAATCCTAACGCTGCTCCCTGGAAAGAGAGCAGCCATGTGAAAACCAGGCTTCTTCTCCACATGCAAAAAGCAATTATGGGAAAGACACAGGGAGAGAGCCCTGCAAGGTCCAGATCAAAAGCCAGAGACATGGGAGGCGAGAGAAAGACCGATCAAATTCACCGCACTTTTCCCAGTTTAAGGATCAGAAATGGAGCGTTCTGGCTCATAAATTCTACTTCCAGCAAATTCAAGCCTAAATCCCCTGAAGGCAATAAGGAAAAGGCAATCAACAACAACTCTAACCACTTCACAGATGCTCCTGTTTAGTTTATACAGCACTTCTTACAGCATTCAAATGGGTAAAATGGGATTTCAACGCAGGGGGGCTGACGGCAGAAGGCAGGATTCCCCGGTGAAGACACCAAGGGCAAAGGAAGTTCTGAGAAGCATCATATTGGTTATGATGAGTGAACTCAGCGTGCTCAGCCTTTGCTCATTTTAATCTGCCAGTACGCAGGCTTGGCTATGCTGAACATCCTGCATCTACAGTGCCTTAAAAATCCACAGGAACCACAAAATGAGGGGGGAAACGAACAAACTGATGCGTTCCCTGGGAAGCCATGAAAAAACTAATCACTATTTGTTTCCAACTGTTGTTCCGCTTCCTGAGCCAAATGTTTCCAAGTCAGCTGTGGTGGCTGAGGAGTGACCGGTTAGAGCTGGAAAGTTGTGGATTTAAAATTGCAGCTTGAACACTTTAAACTCCTTAACATCTTTTATAGTGCCAGGACCACCTGTTCAAAAAATCAGAGCCCTTTGATGACATGACATGTGCCCTTATCTCACATTTTCCAACAAAAACAATCAGCTCAGGGAGGAAACACTCTTGTTCTGCTCTCACCCCAAAAAGATGGGAGTTGTGCTGGAGATGAGACACAAAGGGCACGGGCTCCCTCCCTCAGACCATCAAGGTCATCACTCTCATCCTCAGGAAGGGAGCCAGGAGCTTCCAGACTCCTTGCCCCACTCTGCAGCATCTTCCCTGATTTACATCTCCACCCCCAGTGCTCCAGGAGATGACAAAGGAGAAAGAACCATTTGACTCCAGGCTAATGGAACACTAACCCAAGTCTTCTCCACCTTGTAGACGCAGTTACCCGCCCAGATTTGAACAGCATGGGGCATTCAAGACAAAAATCACAGGGAATTTTTTTTTCCCACTGCGTGAAAGAGTCAACAGTGCAGAGATTCTGTTTGACAGTGCATCCTACTGTGAGACACACAATGTGTGCATTGTGCAAACCGCTCTCCTGCAGAGCTCAGAAAACAAGGAAGGCTTGGAAAAAATACCCACAAAAACTGCAGCCCTCGACACCTCCTGGCACTGCACTGTGCTTGTGGTTCTTCTTCCACAGGCACCACGTTCACAGAGCCATGGTGAGAATGTCTGCACACAAATGCTTCTGAGTTTTGGACAACACAGCGTAGAAAGGTACCAGCTCTACCAAGTATTTAAGCACAGCCCTGCCTTAAAACCTGAATTCTCAAGACAACTGAGATTCCAGAGGATGGTTCAGAGCAGAAACACATTTTTCACTAGTTCTATCATAGTGAAAGATACCCAGCATCTTCTAAAAAGCAGCATTTCCCTCCTTCCTCTGAGCTTACAGAGCTCATCACCCAGGGAAACGAATTGTACTGAAGGAGAAAACAATAATCTCCTTATGTTTTGGGTGTTCGTTTCCCCTTCCAAGATTTTCACCCCTCACTCATCTCACAGGCAGTTTTGCTTCGCTTTGCTTGCTTAAAACATTCATTATAAGTCATCTAGGCCAGGAAAGGATTAGAGGAGCCCTGGCAGAAGTTGCAGAATGCAAGGCTGTTAGGTCAGAGAAATGAGACTTTCAGAGGCATAAACAACAATTCACCACAAAACCACCACTTGGGCTCTGGAAAAAATTCCTCTCTCTATAAATTTTAAGCAGGTGCACATTAAGAAAAAAGAATCATGCCCAGCAATGCAGAACAGCACTCTTCATAACAAAGGAATGAAGCCTACCTGTCCACTCCCACCCCAGGTGTCACCAGCATTTTCCAGGTGAGATTGTGACCCACAGTGGCATTAACTGCCTTACCCCAGGTAGAAGGAGGAGCTGCTCCAGCAGCAGAACCTGTCTGCTTCCCAAAATGAGATCCCAGTCCTGTGCTCTGGCCATGCTTCACCTCTAAAGGCAGCAGCAGAAGCACTGCTGCTGGAACTAATTAAAGGCAAATTGGTAGAACTAGGGGCCATGACATGAGAAAATATCCTGCATAGCATCCAAGAAAGCCACCAGATAATCCTAAAGGCTGTTCAAGAGCCTGGCTGTCAGAAATCTTGGAATCTGCCAGGTCCATGGCAAGCAGTTGCTTGTTCCCTCATCCCCTATTTCTTCACCTTAATTAGCTACAGCATTTCATACCCAGTGCCCCAGCCCAAACAGCCACCTCTGAAATCCTTGCTTCCACACAAGGATCACAACCTGCAGATCCCAAAGGATTTATTAACTCTACCAGGTGGCTGACATTTGAAAAGCCAGAATGTTTCCAGTGCAGTTCAAGCAGTTCCACAAGAAGCACAGGTCCTAAGAGTTTGTGTGGTTGCAGCATTTTCCCAAAGGTCAGGGGTTTATTGTCTCAGCCCATCAGGAATTTGTTTTACACCTGGAAATCTCACCTGTGGCAGGGGAGTGGAATGGGATGAGCTTTAAGGCCCCTCCAAGACAAACCAGTCAGGGGTTGTCTGACCTAATTCCATGATCAGATGGGCTGAAGCTGTGGATCAGCACATGGACAGGTTTAACTCTCTCACTGCCAATACAAACCTGTCCTGGAACCAGATCCAGCACAGAAGAGATTTCAATCACTTCAGGTTGCATTGGTTACAAAATGCATCAAATTCCAGGTGCTTCACACACCTTAAAAAAACATTAAGGGCCCCAAATCCTGGCCCACTCCCAAAAGCAGGTGTCTACCTGAGGCTTAGTAAGGGATTTTTTTTTAAATGACAAGTTTTGTGTATACAACATCCATTAATGCTGTAATTAGACTGTGTCCAGAGCCATCACATGAGCTCCACCAGCCAGTCACCAAAGGAACAGCTTTGCTGGAAGCCCCTTCCCACATTCCATCAGGGAATTGTCCCCATACAAGGGCAGAGGCCCTTTCCAGCCCTCTGGGAAGCCCAGCACACCCCACACACTGTCCTACAGGCACAACCAGGCTTTCCTCACCCACATTCCTCACCAAGCACACGTGGGGCAGCCCCTCCAACCTCCAGCAGAGAAACCTTGTTTTCTTCACACTCATTGTGCCATCCACTCCTTCCCAGCAGTGTCAGGCACAGGGCCACACGTGTAAATAATTCACCTTCCCCAAAGGCCAGGCTGGCTCTGGTTTTCCTGACAATTCACCCCTCAGGCAGCAGAAAGTCAGATTGCAAAGGCACCTCACTCAAAGTTGTAACTTCCCATTTTCCAGCAAATCCTTCTAGAAAACATCACTCTTGGCTGCTGCAGTTGCTCCCCCACCTCCCTAATAATTAGTTTTTACCTCAATAGCAGATGCAGTTGCTTTCTTGTTAAAACCCAGAGTTGAAAGATGACTTCTTTCCCCCTGCCATCACCCATTGTGTGGGAAAACAGACAATATCCCATTGTTCCCTGTACAACACTCAGAGCTGTACTTTCTGCTCTGAACACACTGAAACTCTACTTGAGGCTACAGCAATTTCCATGCAGGAGGCAAAGGAGAATCTCGTATCTGATCTAATACAGGATAAATCAATGTGCACTCATTTATTGTTTATAGCTCCCAGCAGCTCAAGGAGAGACACTGTCCTAGAGTTTCAAGGCTATCCACACTGCCTTTGTAGATGGAAAACAGACACTGCACTAGGGAGATATTTTGAGAACTCTGTTCAAATATTTCCCAGAAGTTCGGGAGGGATGGGAAATCACTAAATCCTGGCAGGTTCTCATCACTCTCAGTGCAGGATTTTGGGAAAGGCCACGCCAGGTTCACATCCCCCTTCTTGCCTTCTGCAGAAATTCAGTTTCCTATTAGTCATTCCCCTCAGGCAGTGCTGGAGAGCTTAATTGGAGTTTGCATGGAGATGCTCAGATAAGATGTGCTAGGGAAGGGCAGCGTCACATTCATTACTGAGGATTCAGGTGAAGCAAGAGCTTCTCCCTGACTCCTTCAGCTGCTGGAGCTGGAAAGAAAAATTACCCAGCCCCTACCCAGTGCAGCCAGAATGCCATCAGCACCACAGGAATCACATTTTTCTGGATGTGGTCTGAATTCCGGTCAACTTTGCACGATTCTGACCCTTTGTGGTGGCTGCAGATGGGAGCTCCCTGGAAGCCCTGTATCCCAGCACAAGCCAAGCATGGCTGAGTTTAATATTCCTCCCCATGCAAGTATTTTCTCTCATTAAATACTTAAGAGCTGGAGGATTTGGGAGATTAATTTTTGCAGCTGGACATTTTCTTTAAGAATGTAATTTTCCACACAATTTTCTCCTTTAGCTTTCTTTTATTCTAACCCCAAGACATCCACTCACCCAGGAGAGGACTCTCCTGCAAGGTTTGGAACGGAATTCACTCCTGCACTTCAGTCCTTTCTTTTTACATCTGCTACAAGCTTGCTTTCAGAAAGCCCTGAATCTACTTATTTCAACCCAGAAACTTGTGTCCATTTCCAGACAATCAGCACCAAGAATCCCAGACTACAAATTCATTTATCCAAAGACACGACTGTAACAAAGCCACACTATGGACAGGTTTTTGGGGTTTTTTTTCAATTTAAAAGCACAAGAAGTTCCTTAAAAAAGACAAGAGCTGACACACTGAACCACACAGGTAACACAGCACTGACTGTGACAGGCTGAAGAATGGATTAAAATTTAGAGGAGTTTGTACACACAGGAACACAAAGCTAGAGTGAGACTTAATTACTGTCAGCCTCAAACATGTGACTGACCAAAGGGCAGCTACAGCCACTTTGTCCTCCCCTCAGTGTCACCTGGAAGAGGATGGTGGGTCCTTCACTGCCAACAGTCCCAGCCTGTTCTGGGGACACACTCCAGTAAAAGCTTTGTGTTTAAGCTGCCACTGAATCCCTTGGAGCTGATGGCCAGGCACAGTAACGAGGGAGCTGCTCCTCCAAATTCTGACTGAATATTCAATTAGGAGAGTTTAGGCAAAAGGAGGACAAAGCCACAAGGAAGAGCCTCCTGACCTTCCCTGTCCCCATGTCCTCATAATCACCCTGGCAGGCTCTCTCTGCCCTGACAAGGACTTCTCACACACTCTTTTTCCCTGGAAAAGAGAAGCTTCTGACTGAAAACGTGACATCACACAGTTCTGTTAATGCCATTTCAGTCCTCAGCAGCCAAGGGGAGGCAGAGCAGAGAGGACACATTTGATTCCTCAGAGCCTCCACGAGACACAACTTTTACTGCATTTCACAGCAGATTTTCTGTGCAGGCAAAGAGGAAAAGCTGGACTCCACGTCCTGGTTTCTAAACAAGCTTACTTTTGCCAGTGCTGGTGTCAGTGTGCTCAGTCCCTGATTTAAGCTTCCCGCTTCCCAGAGATAAACGTGCCTTTCAAGTTGTTGATGCCAGCCTTCCCCTCCTAATCCTCCATCCCACCCTGACTTCAGAAGGCTCTGTATCATTCCCTATCACTTCCACAGCATAAGCTTTATATTTCTGCAGTAAATCCAACTTTAACAGTGATTAAAACATGCAGCAAAATAAGAGACATTTCATTCAAAGGATCCCAGGAAATGAGTTCTCAAAAACCACACAGCAGTCTTTTTAAGAAGCACAAAATTGGTCCCTAAACAACTTCCCTGTATTTCAATGTGGAGAATTTTATTTATTAATACATTCATTCTCATGCCTGTGCTTTAACACAGTCATGCTGGCTTCAAGCAATTGTTAAGCCTCACCCAACTTCTTCTTTGAAGGGATGGGAGGCGGGGGAAAGAAAAGAGGGAAGAGTGATTAAAATTAGTCACAAGGAATCCTATAAATACCCCCGTGGACGGAGGAAGAAATCTCTCTTCTATTTAACTTAAAAATAGAGAGCTAAACTTTAAAAGACAAACAGATGGGATGAAGCAAGGATGCAGCAGAGCTTAAATAAAGTCAACTGGGCAATTTAGTCAGGGATCTGTAGTGTGGGATAGGAGAGAAGGAGGAGGAGGAGGAGGGAGGAAGAATCTTGATTACCCAAAACTAATGCCTGACTGGAGAAGTCAAGAAGGAGAAAATTAAGGGAACCCATCTTATTGCTAGAGAAATCAAATCTCAGAGGCAGCATGGCACTGAGGTATAATGTGGAAAAAGGGATGCCCAGCCAGGAAATGATGCATTTGTTCCAAATGTTCAGCCTGTGGCAGCAAGGATCACAAGACCTGTGTGTGTGCACCTGCAATGTCAGCTGGAAGTCATGGGGATGTGCTGGACAGAACTGCTCAGATACATCCAGAGAGGTGTAACACTGAGCAGAAACTCACTGAACACACTCAGACGCATCTGCTGGCCACATCCAACCTGCTGCAGGGCGAGGGCTTTAATGAAGACACACTGAGGAGAAAAGCAAAGCTTCTGAGGGATGGTGGCTGTTGTTTTCCCCCTCCCAGCACTCACAGGCTGGCTCTGCCCCACTAAACAACAGGGGACAATATGAATATATCGTCCAAAAGTACTGCAGGTTCTTTGACATGAACACAATAAAGATGTGGAAGGGATTTATCAACACCTCCCTTCTTGCAAAAATCAGAATGTAAACTACAAGTAGAGGAAACAAGAGTCACAAAGGGCAGGTGTTTATGGTGCTAGGAAAATGCCACGTGAGATAACTGCAGTGGGACAGTGCCAAGGGAAGGAGACGTGCAGGAAAGGGCTTAAGGTCACAGGTTACTACACGGAAACCACAAAATTCTGTTAGAAACAGCACCAGTAGGAGCTGTCCGGCCCTCACAGTGTCACACGGAGCTGTGAGCAAACAAGCAGCACAACAAGTGACTTCCTGACCTGGTTTTATCAGGCGGCCCCAGGACACTGAGGGACAGCTCTGGGAGTCTCAGGTCCTGGCAGGCACCGGGAAGAGACAAACATGGGGCAGGGAATGAATGACAAAGTGCTCTTACTTTCATTAGGCAGCTCCTCGCGATCCAGGTCATCCAGAGGGGCTGAGGCGCTGCTCCCGCTGTCGTCCAGGGTGAGGATGAGGGGAACGTCATCGTCCATGCTCACAGCCATCCCGTCCCTTCTGAAGCTCCTGCTCACGGAGCTTTAAGTAACACTTTTCCAGTTCCACTTGGGAAACGCTTGTGTCAGAACCTCTCTCTGGAAAGTCCTCCACCGGGGCAGTGTGCTGGACACACGGATACAACAGTGCGGGCACCCATCTCCGGACACCGCAGTTCCAAAAAGAACCGAACTGTTCGCTTCCCAAAAGCGGCGCAGGACACCGGGCGCGATGGGTTTGTGCCAAAGCCCAACTCACAGAGCGAGGCTGGGGCTGCCTATCCCCGCACGGCTCGCAGGACAGCAGGGACGCAGGAGGAACTGATCCTTGGCAAACTCCTGACCCCTCGGCACCGGGAGCGGCGGCCGTGACGCATCCGCGGCCAGCATGGTGCTAAGTGTCCCCGCCACACATGGCTCTGTCCCCCGCCGTGCCCAAGCGCCTCGGCCGCAGCTGGGGAGGGCAGCGCGGGAGCACCGGAGGCCGCCTGGAGTCCGCGCACATGAAGTTCCCGGAGAGCTTTTTTTAACTGCGCGATGCCACAAGGTCACGGATTTCTCTAAAAGGTGATGGAAACGGAAAATGAAGCAGGCCCAGGTCAGCGCCACTGGGACAATCCCCAGCCGCTGTCCCTGTCCAGGGAAAGGGACACCGGCACGGCGCTGTCACCGCGCTGGGGAGGCCCGGCCCGGCGCCCTCCCCGCGCCCCCCCGCTCCCCCCCCAACGCTGGGTGAACCTGCTCCTCACCAGTCCCCCGTGCCCGCGGCCTCGGGACTCCCCGGAGCCTCCAAACCCTGCCGGGACCGCGCGGCCCGTCCCGGGACACCGCGAACCCCCGGCCCGTCCCAGCCCCGCCGAACCGGCGCCCGCAGCGACGCGACTCCTGCGCGCCCCGCCCCTCGCCTCCCATTGGCTGTTGCAGCCCGCTCCCCGCCCTAAGAGGCGGATCCTCCTCCGTTCCAACCAATCCGTGCGCCGCACTCACCCCCGCCCCCTGCCAGAGCCTCCGCGTTATTCCCGCCGCTTCTCCTCCCCTCACGCACTTCGCCTCGCCATTGGAGGCAAGAGCTGTCCGTCATAACAGACTGTGGTGCTGATTGGTCCGAGGTGGCGGGGGTGGGCTCTGTGGGAGGCGGGAGAGCGGGCCGCCATTGGCTGCGCCGAGGCCCCGCCCCCGGGTCGGGAGTAGAGGAGCGGTCGCCGGGCAACGGCAGGACGCGGGCGGCTCGGGAACCCCTGAGGGGACCAGGCCCGGGACCCCAGCGCACCCCTGGGCTGGGCCACCCTCTTTTCCCCGCTCTGGAAGGAGACCTCCCTATTCCCAGGTTCCTGCTTCCAGGCCCAGCTGGCTGCCAGAATGAGTCGGGCGCTGAGTGCAGCCCAGCCCAGCCCCGAGCACAGCAGGTGCCGTGAGTGGCATCCAGGAGCACTGGCTCTCAGAAAGATCCTGCAGGAGATTAATCCTGTTAAGGTCAGGCTGCTGCCTCTGTCAAGTTATCACCTGGCTCCTGCCAGCTATGCTGGTTTTTGGACTGCCCTTGCTCCATCCCAATGCTCCACTGATTTCAGTGGAAAGCAGCCCTGCAGCAACACAACTGCAACCCCCAAGCAAGCGACAAGTCAAGGAGCTGGGGTGGAGTCAAAGGTGGAGAGTGAGATTTATGTCAGTGCTGAGCAGGCAGAAAAACGAGAGCAGCAGCAGGGAGGAGTCCCAGCTTGATTCAGACCTCTGTATCAACAACTCTCACCTGAGCTGAGCACCAATGACACTGGACAGGCTGGAAATAACTGAACATTTCCCCCACCTCATTTTATTCAGGTTTAATGTCAGGTTTTTTCCACACAGGCACCAGTTCCAGCAGTAACAGAGCAGCTTTTCCTCTTGTGCTGGGCTGCACAGCTCGCGCAGAACAAGAGCAGCAGAAAAGCACCAATGCAAGCGAGTATCACAGAACAAAATGCAAACAGCCCATTTATACTCAACCAACGTTGTCCTCATGGTGTAAACAGCAAGGAATTGACAGTTCCGACCTCCTGGAAGCCCTTGATGACAACCCGGGCCAGTGCAGGACAGGAAAGTGTGTGGCTCATGCGATGGGCTCTCATTCCTTGGAGCCTGAACACAGCAGTGGGGGTAAAGTGGCCAATACTGACCACACAGGCCACTGTCAACTTGTTTTTCATGTAACATTTCTCTTCATTTTAAGAGGCATCATGTTTCAAGGACTCCAGCTCTCCAAGGCTGCACTGGTTGAGTTCTCTGCTCAGATTCCAGAGCAGTTCCCGCAGCTTGCTGAGGTCTTGCCTCGCTGGATCTGACTCATCCACCTGCTGCTGGGGAACAGCACTCCTGCTTTTGTGTCAATCCTCAACCCTCTTGTCTCCATCTAGTGTCCAAACCACACTTGGATTCTCTCCCAGCCCAGCACTCTGGGATTGACATCACCACCCCCAAACCCTCCTCTGAGAAGGCCACAATTGTTCCATGCCCCTCTAGTTTTTGCCCAGGTGGAGAAGAGCTGCTGGGCTACCTCAATGGGAAGTGTAGGGAGAGATCTGAGAGCTTGGAGCTCATCACAAGGATCCTCACTTACCTTCTCAGGTTTTGGTAACATCAGGTTATTCTTGCTTCCTATCAGGCCAAGAAATAAGCACGTGCTACTGCTCAAGGCACAATAAAATCATTTCTGGGGCAGAATGATGCTCTTAACCTGGCCTGGTGTATCCTTGGGTCAATTTGAGTGCTTTCCTGGGCATGGGAGTTACCAAACTCCCAGTAACCTCAGCAGCTCCTCACCACAGCCTCCCTCCCCAGGGAGCAGTGACTGCAAACCCCAAGTCACCCGCCCCATGTCATTTATCTGCCTCCATACAGACAGAGCTGCTCTTTCCCACCTCAGGAAAGGAAATGGAGGAGCTTTGAAGATGCCCAGATCACTCGGCAGCATCCCACAGATCCCAGATTTGCCTCGGATCATTTACTTGGTGACAGCGTGGCACTCCTGTGAGCACCTCACAAACCTCAGCGCCAGCCACACAATTATGTATCCACTCAGCACCTCCTCATCACCACGAGCTGCCGAAATCCGTGCGCAGATCCTTGTCTGTCACAGACCCCACCCAGCCTGGAATCATCCCACGACCAGCAGGATGCAGGGCAGAGCTGTTTCTCACCTCTGTGCTTGTCCTGCTTTGCCAGGGGAGTCCATAAGGCACTGATGACACAGAGCAAGGATGGCAGGGAGACACCAAGGCACATCCTGTGCACAGAGGCAATGGAGCTCTCTTCCTGAAGAAGGGAACATTTTGGGGGCCTCAGAGCAGCCACTCAATACCTGCAAAGAGGAGGCAACCGTGAGGGCTGGGCCAAGCTTTGTGCTTGGGTGCAGAATGAGAGAACAGATACAAAAGCAAACTAGAAAAGCTTTGACTGGATATAAAGGGGGATTTTTCACCTCAAGGACAGTGGAGGAGTGGGAAGGGGGCCAGAGAGGCTGTGCAGCCGCTATTTCTAGGGGTTTCCACCACTTGACTGGATCTGCCTCGAACACGAGGTCAGCCTAAGGATCTCCTGCATTTCCATAGGCACGAGCACAGACAGGATCAAGGAGGATTCCTCTCACCACATGTGGTCAGCAAAGGTATCCACCAGAGCCCTCAGACCTCAACTGTCCCCCAGACTCACCTGGGACCCCCACCCCAGCAGCACCCCTTGCTCTGGGAGCTCCATGGAGCTCAGCCCCTATCTGTCCCCATGGAGCTACACTGTCCATGCACCTGTGCCTGGACAGCCCTGGACTACACTGTGGGCACTCCTGTCTCCTGCTGCTCCAACTTCCCAACTGGATTTCCCGGACAGAAGGAACCTGCTGTGCTACCACACCTTCTCTGACAACCACTGCACATCAAGGGAAGCAGCTGCTCCCACCAAGGCTATCCCACTCTGGTGCTCTGGGGCTGTGACCTGAACGAGGAGGTAGTTGCTCCCAGCACTGTGGTCACCTTTGGCTCCTGGCTCATTTTCCAGAGTGGAACAGCTGCATCCTTCCCTTCCAGTCATGGAAAAGCACAGGGTCTTTGTGCGCTTGGTCACGAGGAAGCCTCAGGTACACTAAGGCTGTATGTACATCCAGAGGGACATCTGGTGTCACTTCCAGGGGGGTCTGGGTTTGCAGCCACCTGCTGCCTTGGCATTCCTGAGCACAGGAGATCCAGACACGCTGTTGGACCGACCCCTCATCAGAGGGCCCTGGGGGGCAGCAGGGGTTGTTGGAGCGCTCTGGTTTTTCCACCTTCCTGTGCTGAGGTCAGAAGACAGGCGAATCCTGTCTGGGGTGGTGCTCAGCCGGCTGACAGACTGGGAACGTCCTCTGCCAGGAGCATCGCAGCCTTTGGAGCAAGCATCGCTCCTGGGATGCCTCCAGCCACACGACTTGTCCTTGTGGCCTGGCTCAGAAGTGGCCGGAGGCGTGGAGGCCGGTGGGTGGACGGCCCTAAGGGGTGTCCCCCTGGAGTGTGGGGAAAGGCCAGGCTGGTTTTGAGGAGCAGGCGGGGGGCTCCACAGCAGCGTATGGAGCTTGGCCACATCTTCTTTCCTCATCCGTGGAGCTGCCCAGGCGGGACCCTGGGGCTTGGCACCGAAAAGGGACTCGTCACAGAAGGACGGAGCATGGCTTCGGGACCTTGGAGGGCGACAAGCGGAGAGACACGTGCTCGTTAGAGAGGGGGAAAACACAGAGGGGCAGTGACCGAGAGGCGGGCCGGGAGAGTTGAGGGGCTCCGTAGGGCGCCCCGGGGACACCGACGCGCAGTGAACCCCGACACCCGGGGCAGCGGGGATCCGGGCCGAGGGAGCGCCCCGAGACTGCTCACCTGCACTGACTCCGGGGCCGGGAGCCGTCGGCAGCGGGAGCCGCCGGAGCCGCCCAGGGCGGAGGGAAGGTGGGCGGCGGCGGGCGGGCCCCCGCGGGGCGGCCGAACAGCGACTCATCCACGAAGGACGCCCGCACCCGGTGGCGGCCCCGGGGGGCCCGGCGAGGGCGGGCGGTGGCGGCAGCAGAGCCGCCGCTCAGGGCCGGACCCGCCGCCCGCATGCCGCAGCCCCGGGGCGGGAGCAGCACGGGCCCGGCCCCTTCCGCCCGCCCCCCCACGTGTTTCCGCCGCCGGTACCGACATGGCGCCGCCGCGCGCCCGCCGCCAGCCCCGCGGAGCGCCGGTACGGGGCACGGGGGGGACGGGAGGGGAGCGGGGAGGGCCCCGAGCGCGCCGTGTCCCTCACAGCCCGTGTACCCCGTGCCGCTGTCCCAGCTGCGCCCGGTGCTGCGGTTCCCGGTCTCCGTGTGCCGCTGTCCCCAGTGCCGGTATTCCTGGTACGGGTGTCCACTACCAGTGTCCCCAATGCCAGTGTCCCCAGTGCTCACAGTCCCCAGCATCGGTGTCCCTGCCTACCATGCCAGCAGTGCAGAGCTGCAGTGCCCTGAAACCCATCACCACAGCCATGTCCCTCGCTGTCCCCAGGTCCCTGTGACCCCACTGCCCGCCTTCCCTACCGCTGCCGAGGAGGATGATGGTGCCGACGCCGAGTTGGACACTCAGGCCATGGTGCGGGCCCAGAACCAGAAGAAGAAGAAATCCGGGGGCTTCCAGTCCATGGGTGAGTGTGGGGCAGGGGACAGCAGTCCCTGGGACAGGGACTGTCCCCTCCTGCCCACACCTCCTCACTTGTCCCTGCCCCCCCAGGCCTCAGTTACCCTGTCTTCAAGGGCATCATGAAGAAGGGCTACAAGGTGCCCACGCCCATCCAGAGGAAGGTGAGCATGGGGAACAGTGGGTCTCTACCCCTGGGGCTGGCAGTGGGACGGTGACAGTGACAGTAACTGTGGTGTCTCACAGACCATCCCTGCCATCCTGCGTGGCCGGGACGTGGTGGCAATGGCACGGACAGGCAGCGGGAAGACAGCTTGTTTCCTCATCCCCATGTTCGAGCGGCTGAAGGCGCCCAGCCAGGCCGGGGCACGTGCCCTCATCCTCTCGCCCACCCGGGAGCTGGCCCTGCAGACCCTCAAGTTCACCAAGGAGGTACAGGGGACAATGGGGACAACAGGGCGAGTGGGGACAAGGGGGGTGAATGGGCACAATGGGGGCAATGGGTTTGGTTTAACATCCCACCACCATGTTTTTTTTTTACCCCCAGCTGGGCAAATTTACCGGCTTGAAGACAGCCCTGATCCTTGGAGGAGACAAGTAAGCTGTCCCCATGTCCCCTCCAGTACCTGCTTCCCTGAGCCTCCCCAAAACCTGCTGCCCTGTGCCAACCCAGTCTCTCCTCTTTTTTGCAGGATGGAGGACCAGTTTGCTGCCCTGCATGAGAACCCTGACATGTGAGCAGGGCACAGGGAGGGGACCTGGTGGGGAAATGGCCACCAGCCATCCAGGGACATCACTGGTGTTTAGAGCCAGTGTGCCTGATGGGCATTCCTGGTGTTCCTTTGGAGCAACTGAGCTGTTCTGTCTTCTTTGCGTTGGATTTGGGACCCCCTCCCAGGATGGTGTGGGCATACTGTCCTGCCCCTTCCTGGTCCTGTCACCTCCTCTGTCCCCACAGAATCATCGCCACCCCTGGGCGCCTGGTGCACGTGGCAGTGGAGATGAAGCTGAAGCTGCACACCGTGGAGTACGTGGTGTTTGACGAGGCTGACAGGTCAGCAGGGCACAGGGGCATCCTGGGACTGGCAGTGTCCCCTCCTGTAGGGTGGGGTGCCATGGAGGTGTTGGGGAGAGACCTGCCATGTCCCATGTCCCCTCCCCTGCAGGCTCTTTGAGATGGGCTTTGCTGAGCAGCTCCAGGAGATCATCGCCCGGCTCCCAGACTGCCACCAGACCGTGCTGTTCTCAGCCACGCTGCCCAAGCTGCTCGTCGAGTTTGCCCGGGCTGGTGAGGAGAGGGGGGCAGGTGGCACTGGGGGAGCCTGGGGACAGGGACATGGCACGGTCCTGTAGCCCACCTAAGTCCAACACTGGGAAAACCGAGCTGGATTAACGCTGGGCCAAGCAGGTGTCCCCAGCAGCACATCCCATATGTGACCCATGTCCTGTGTGTCACCACAGGCCTCACTGAGCCAATGCTGATCCGCCTGGATGTGGAGTCCAAGCTGAGCGAGCAGCTCAAGGTGAGATGCGCTGGGGGAGCTCAAGATGGGCTTTGTGTCCCCTACCCCCCACAGGCCACCTGTTCCTGAGGAGGGGACAAGGGTGGCAGTGGTGGCACAGGGCTGAGTGCTGCCCTCCTGCTGCAGCTGGCGTTCTTCCACGTGCGTGGGGATGACAAACCGGCCGTGCTGCTCCACCTGCTCCGCAGCGTGGTGAAGCCCCAGGACCAGACAGTTGTCTTCGTGGCCACCAAACACCACACAGAGTATCTGAAGGAGGTAAGTGGCATTTGGGGGTGCCCAGCATGTATTTCTGGGAGTGCCCTTGTGGGATCTGCAGCTGTGGCAGGTCCCTGCTGGAATCTCTCCCTCCGTTTCGCTGGGTTGAAGGAGAAATCCCAGAATATGTGATCATGGAGGTGCTGCATCCACTTACCCTCGGAGAGAGGGGGGAGCACAGTGGGATTTGGGGGTACACGTGGGCACCCTGGAGTCTCTGGCCCTGTCCCTCGTCTCAGGGCACATGCCCAGGTGGGATCCAATCTCTCTTCCCCCCTGCCCAGCTGCTGACGGCGCAGGGGATCCGCTGCACCCACATCTACAGCTCTCTGGACCAGACCGCCCGCAAGATCAACATCGCCAAGTTCTCCCAGGGCAAGTGCCCGGTGCTGCTGGTCACTGACGTGGCTGCCCGCGGGCTGGACATCCCCATGCTGGACAACGTCATCAACTTCAGCTTCCCTGCCAAGGGCAAGCTGTTCCTGCATCGTGTTGGTGGGTGCCAGTGCCTTCACTGTGTCGTGATGTTGGGGGACAGACTGGGGACAAAGCAGTGTCAGAGTGTCCCTGATGTCCCAGCTGGACTGTGGGGGCTCTTGGGGGCAGGACTAGGACCTTTCCTTTAGGATGGCACCATGGTGGGGTTCCCCTCGCCCCTCCCCCAGCCACCCGCAGCCCCTTGCCCGCCATGCCCCCATAGCAAATGTCTCATGTTTGGGCATCCGGGGACACCAGTGTGTCCCTAGCTGGGTGGGGACAGGCTCTGCTGGCTGGATGTGGTTTCCCACTCTCCTCCTGCCCTTGCCAGGTCGCGTGGCCCGAGCTGGCCGGAGTGGCACTGCCTACTCGCTGGTAGCTCCTGACGAGATGCCCTACGTGTTCGACCTCCACCTCTTCCTGGGGCGCCCGCTCATCCTCGCCGGAGCCCAGGAGATGCCTGCTGGTGAGGGGTGGCTGTGTGGCCACTGGGGTGTTATCCTTGGCCAGTGTTGGAGTTTGTGGTCTCATGGTGGGCCATTACACAGAGGGGCAGTGGGGCCAATGGGGTGTTGGGGGCTGCAGCACACCTGTGTGCCAGGGATGCTGACTGAACAGTGCCCAGCTCCCTGGGGCTGTCAGCTCTGCTCTGATAAATCCAGGCTGGGTGCTGGGGAGGTGACATGGTGTCCCCTGGGCTGCAGACGCGGGTGGGGTGCTGGGCCGTGTCCCCCAGAGCCTGGTGGACGATGAGGAGTGCCTGCTGCTGACGGACCACGAGGGCTCGCTGGAGCTGCGCAGCCTCCGCCGCGTCGCTGACAACGCCCAGAAGCAGTACCTGCGCTCCCGGCCCGGCCCCTCGCCAGAGTCCATCAAGAGGGCAAAGGACCTGGATGTGTCCCAGCTGGGCATGCACCCACTCTTCCGTGAGTGCTGAGGGGGTGCTGAGGGGGTTCCCCACTCCCCTCCCCAGGGAATTCACTTGTGCCCCTCTCCCTGCCCACCTTCCCCAGGCGCTCGCTTCGAAGACACCGAGCTGGAGAGGCTGAAGTTTGTGGACAGCATTAAAACCTACAAGTCCAAGGCGGTGAGTTGCGATTCCTGAGATGGGGTGGGGTGGGAGGGGAGGCCCACGTGGCTCACTGGGAATCATGCTCTTGCTTTTTGGGGACAGACCATCTTTGAGATCAACGCCACGTCCCGGACACCAGCCAGCACCGTGATGCGATCGAAGCGGCGCCACGACCGTGCCCTGATCGAGAAGTTCCAGCGTGGGCAGCAGGAGAAGCGGGCAGCAGCACTCAAAGGGCAGGGGCCGTGCCCAGGCCCCCCTGAGCCCCAGGATGGGGAAGGGGAAGGGGAAGGAGAGCAGGAGGACCTTCAGGTAATGGGGTTATGGATGCAGGAGCTGCTGCAGAGCGGCCTCAGCCCAGTGCTGGCAGCACCAGGGTCCCGAGACTGTGCTGGGGCTTTGGGGCTGGCACACAGATTTTCAGGGATACTGTGGGGACATGGCACCCCCAACCCCTCTGCTGTCCCCATCCAGGACGTGTTCTCCAACGTGGGGGGCAAGAAGCGAAAACGGGGCCGAGGGGGAGAAGACGGTGCCAGGAAAAAGCTGCAGCAGCCAGCACAGCAGGAGGAGGACTTCTACATCCCATACCGGCCCAAGGACTTTGAGAGTGAGCGGGGGTAAGTTTGGGGGGCTCCTGCTGCTGTCCCATCCCAGCCTGTGTGGGGACCACTCTGATCACCCCTCTCTGCAGGCTGAGCGTGGGTGGCGAGGGCAGCGCCTTCGAGCAGCAGGCGGCCGGGGCCGTGCTGGATCTCATGGGTGATGAGAACCACAACCTCAACAAGAACAAGCAGCTGCTCAAGTGGTGAGTGGGGTCTGCCCATGGGCTGGAGGGAGAATCAGGGCTGGGGGTCCCACTGCCTGGTCCCACCGCCCTCACCTCTCTCACAGGGACCGGAAGAAGAAGCGCTTTGTGGGGCAGACGGGCCAGGAGGACAAGAAGAAGGTACGGACGGAGAGCGGGCGCTACATCAGCAGCTCCTACAAGAACAACCTGTATCCTGCCATGGGCACTGCTGCCTGCCTGGGCTGGGGGCTGCGGGAACGGGGCTGGACCCATGTGTCAGGGATCCATCCCCTGCCAGGGCCGCAGCCAAGGGAGGGAGCGTGGTCAGACAGCACAGCACAGGGTCAAGTGAGGAGTCACCACACATTCCCTTAACCTGCCCATCCCAGCTACGAGAAGTGGAAGCAGAAGTACAAGGTTGACGAGCGGGATGAGGATGAGGAAGGACCACGCAGCAGGGAGCAGTTCAGAGGGAAGCACAGGCGCGGGCACGGTGAGTACCTGGAGCAAGCGACAGAGCCCCACATTGTCCCCCCAGCCTGTCTCTGTCCCCTGCCCTGAGCACAGCCATGTTGTCCCACAGGGCCCACGCAGCCCCCGGCGCAGGGCAGGGTGCGCTCGGAGCTGAAGAACAAGCAGCAGATCCTGAAGCAGCGCAAGAAGGCGGCCAAGCAGCGCTTCCTGCAGAGCGGGGGCCTGAAGCGCCTCAAGGCCCGCAACAGGCAGCGGGTGCAGGAGCTGCGGCAAATGGCCTTCGGGCGCCGGGCGGGCGCTGCCAAGAAGGGCAAGCTGAGGAAGAGGATGTAGGGGACACTCCCCCCTCTCCTGGGCTGGGAGATGGGACAGTAAATATTGGCTGGTTTTGCATCCCGACTCCTCTGTCCTTTCTCCAAGCATCATGCCTGGGGTCATTATTGCCACCCTGAGGCACAAGAACAAGCCCGTGCTGCAGCTCCACGGCTGGGATGTATTTTGCTGTGAGACACCGTTGGAAATACCGACAGCAGCTCCCTCTTCCTCCTCCTGCCTGGAGTGCTCCGTGCAAGAGGGTACCTGTGGCTGCCCTGGCCCTCCCTGGGTGTGGTGCCACCCCAGTGTGCCCGTGCCACTGCCACCCATCTTGCCTCTTGTGGGGCTTCCAGACTTGTCAAGGAACATCTCCATCTGCAGGAGTCCTGTGGCTCCACACTGGCCCTGGCAGCCTCTCCCCAGGAGCAGGAGCAGGTGACTGTCCCCAGGGCTATTCCTTGCCCTGAGGCAGGCTGGCACCCCGGGGGGGTGGTGGGTGTGTGCCAGGGGCACAGATGTCAGCCAGGCCCCGCATGCAGAGCAGCACCTGCAGAGAGGAGAGCCTGATGCCACCGCCAGCCAGGGCTGTAAATGTCCCTGTGTGTTCCCAGCCCCGCTGCCCAGGGAAGAGGCTGAGCTGACCATGTCCAGCTGGGCCTTGGTGTCCTCCTGGGCTCTGTCCATGGGGATCCTGAGCTGTGCAGTGGTGAGCTGGAAGAGGTTCAGCACAGCCAGCTTGATCTGCCATAGCAGCAGGCTCTTCTGGGTGGTTGTGCTCTGGATGTGGGCCCAGCAGGACTCCTGGGAGACAGAGTGCCCCCCCAGGCACTGCCCTGTGTCCTCCTGCACCCCCCAGGACAGACCCAGGAGTCCTGGCTGTGTAGCCCCCAAGCAGAGCTGCTTTTTTCTGGGCACAGACCCTCAGCCCAGAGGGTGCAGCCCAGCTTCCCATCTCCCCCCCACGGGGCATCTCCCTTGTGCAGCACACCTGGCGTCTGTACTGCTGCCCCTCTCCCTCGGGGGGTCCTTGGGCACCCCCCATCCCCCTTACCCAGTGGAGCACGTTTTGGCGAGCAGCCTCCAGGCGTGCCTGGAGCCGGGCCAGCTCGTTCTTGGTGCCCAGGAGCTGCGTGCTGCTCTCCTGTCGGTACCGCTGGAGCCGTGCCCTGCCCTGGGCCAGCCGCTCCTGCCCGGCTTCTGCCTCCCGAGCCAGGACTGCCCGCAGCTCCGCCAGCACCCCGAAATGAGCCAGCATGGCCGGCACATCCTGGAACTGGGCAGCGAGAGAAGGCTGAGAGGCCGCGGGGCTGGAGGGATGACCCCTCCCAGGGACTCGGGGACACGCAGGGTGACACCGCGGAACTCCACGCTCACCTGCCCCATCGTGGCCAGCACGGCCCGCAGGTAGTCCCCGAAGGGCCGGAGGCTCCGCAGGCGCTGGGCCAGGCGCTCCCTGCGCTGCAGCAGCCCCGCCAGCTCCCGCCGCAGCCGGGCAGCCTCCGCTCGCTCCGCCGCCGCCCGCGCCCGCTCCTCGCCCTCCCGGCGCAGCTCCCGCTCCCGCCTGGCCGCCACTGCCTGCGCCACCGTGGGCACGGGTCAGCGGGGACCCTCCGGCCAGCCCGGCCCCGGCCCCGGTCCCCGGCCCGGCACCTTGAGGTAGGAGTTAAATCTGAGGACGGCGTCGCGGTGCTGCTCTTCCCTCCGGGCCAGCTGCTGCCGGCGCTGCGCCAGGCGCTCCATCCGCTGTTGAAACTCCTGTGGGATTGCGGGGTGCTGAGAGCATCGCCCACGCTTGTGCAGCCGAGGGTGCCAGCCCGCGGACGGCTGGGGACATGCCTGCCAGCTGCCTGTCCCCATGGCACACCCGCAGGCCCGGGGAGGGGACACACGGGGTCCGGGGCCGCCCTCACCTGCCGGTGGCTCTGCAGCTGCCGCTCCACCTCCGCCACCTCCCGCCTCTTGAGCAGCACTTGGGTGGATGGCAGCAGCGTGGCGGAGTCCCGAGCTGGCACCGTCCTGCCGCGGGCTGCGCGGAGCTCGGCTCGGCTGCGGAGGAAAGCCTGGGCAGGGGCATCTGCCACCCCGGCACGGGCAGGACCCCCACGGGCCACCGCTGTCCCCAGGGCTCAGCGTGGGTAGCCTGGCCCGCTCCCGGTGTGCGCAGGGAACCACACAGGGTTATCCTTGTCTGCATTCCTGTTCTTGTCCACCCTCGTTCCTGCCCATCCCTCCCACTTCAGCCTGCCCCACCCGGAGACCCCCAGCGCCAGCGCTATTCCCCAGGGAAGGACAAGTCACATCACAAGCTCAGCTTTCTGGTTAGACCCCGGGGAGTCCCCCTGCCTCCCTCCAGCCCACAGCTGGGATATCCTCTCCTCCCTGGGGACACAGCACCCACCCAGTGACACCCACCGTGGCGGTGGCACTCAGAGATGGGAACACGAACAGACACCACAGGACACACTGGCCTGGGTGACCCTTTGGGTCACCTCCAGCCGCGCCCACCGCGGGGAGGACAGAGAGCTCTCACTCACAACAGCTGTAGCTTCTCCCGGAAAAGTGCTCGCAAACGCTCCTCCAGCTCCGGGTCCATCTCGGCCAGTGCCTCCCCCTCGCCCAGGGGCCCGTGGAGGAGCTGGGCAGCCGAGGCTGCGGCTCCACAACACAGTTGCCAGGGGCAGCCAGAGGCTCCCACAGCTCCTGGGGATTTTCCTGGCTTGGCTCTGAGCGCCGCTGCGAGGGCACAGTGCTGGGAGCAGGGAATGCACCACGGCTTCTTGAAGGGAAGGTCCCACTCTCAGCCCTCAAACCACCCCATCCTCCCACCCACATTCCATCCCCTCCAGCCCTCACACCCCATTCCAGTCCCTCAGAACGCACCATTCAGGCTCCATGGCCTTTCAGAGACCACCGTCCCCACCCCTGTTCCACTCAGCTCTGCTCCGGCTCACACAATTCTGACACCCCAGCGATGGCTCAGACCCCCTGACTTCACCCGCAGGGCACACTCTGCCTCTCTCTGCGTGTCCCAGGAGTGCTTCCCTTCCCACTCCATGTGCCATCAGATCCCCCTCGATCCCCTGTCGCTGTCAGGTCCCCTTTGTCCCCCCATGTGTGTGCTCACATCCCCGTTACCCTCCAAACACACCCCACAAAGAACAGATAAACTCCCAACTTGGACACAGAGCAACACTGCAGAAAGAATAGGGAGAAAATATTTATAATAAAAACAATTCAGCCTCCCCAGAGTCAGAGTCACCCATGTCCTGCCTGCACGCCCCTTGTTTCTTCCATTGTCCCAGGACCACTGCGGCCCCATGGGGATTTCCTCCATCCCAGAGCTGCTCATGGGGACTGAGCCAGAATCCCACACTCGAGTGTGTCACAAGAATTCAAGTCTGTCACAGGCATCAACGTGAGAGCTGCTCCCACACTCTGCCTGTGCTGGGTGTCACCTTGTTTTAGGGACACCCAAGACAAGGAGGAAAAGAGAAGAAATGGAGAAATGTGGCTGGGGAAGGACGGAGTGAAACTGTGGATGGGGTGAGTGGAGAGAAAGGTGGGAAGGCTCTGCCCAAACCAGCCTGATGCAGGATACTGAGGGCCTGTGCTCAGCCATACACAATGAGGGCCTGCTTGATGCTGGCCTCCAGCTGGAGCTCCCTGTGCTTCCTTCAAGGAGGGATGGAAGCTATGAGCCTTGTGTCTCTTCTCCTCTCACGTCCTGAGGAAAGACCTCGCCGTGGAGCTCATCATCATCACCTACACAGGGCAAAGAGCAGCAGCACCTCAGCCACAATGGCCATCAGGAATTCCTCCCTCCCTGGCAGCTGCTCTGGGAAGAGGCACAGCTCAGCAGGGAGCAGATGGCTCCTCACCTTCCGTGGGGTGGTTCAGGCGAGCAGCCCGGGCCCTGCTCCCACCAACCAGTGCCATGGCCTCGTGCTCGGTGCAGCTGCTCAGGGCCTCCTCGGGCCCCTTCCCCTCCTCATCATCTTCAGAGTCCACCAGCACTAAGACATCTCCCGAGTCTGCATTCCTGGGAACAGCAGAGCAAGCTGGATGAAAGGCTGAGGAGAGCCTGGTCCCTGCCCCGTAGGCAGGCAGAGTAGTGATGCCATGCAGGATGGGGCTGAGGAATGTAAACACTCACCTGAATGCAGTACCTGAATGGGAGAGAAGGGAGAGACAGCATTAGAAACTGTCCCTATCTGGCAGTGCCACTGGTTTTACTGGTCTGGACAACCCCTGCCAATCCTGCCTCCGTGTCTGTGCCTCCCCCAGATGGTCAGTGGCAGCCCCATGCAGAGGCACAGATGGGGAGGTGACCTGCCCACACAACCCTGACTGACTCCAGCACCTCGGGAGGGACAAGCAGGTCAGGGATAAACCCCCAGGCAGGAGGAACCAATCCCTACCTCTCAGGCAGAGCAGGGGATTGTAGTACAACACAACCCCGGTGACGGTGAGAACAGCCAGGAGAGACAGCACCACCACAGCACCCACGACCCCAACGATGTTCACCGGCTCTGTGGAGAGGGACACAGGAGGAGCTTGTCACCGGGACACAGACGGATGAGGAATTCTCAGTGCAAGCCAAAGAGCAGGCAGGCTGTGTCCCCAAGCCCTCCTGCCACAGCCCCACTCACGCTTCACCGTGAGGCAGACGAAGAGCTCCCTGAGCCCCACAGGGTTCTGGGCCTTGCAGACGTAGCAGCCGCCGTCGGTGCCCTGGGAGCAGTTCTGGATGGTGAGCCGGGACACGTTGCCCTCCTGGGCGATGAGGAACCTGCCCCCAGGCTGGATCTCCACCTCGGGCTGGGTGATGTCCCGCAGCCAGCTGAGCCGAGCTGCCGGAGTGCTCTCGGTCACCCGGCACGTCAGGGTCACACTGTCACCCACAAAGCAGGTCTTGGGGGGCTCAGATTCCAGGGAAGGGAGTTCTGAACAGCCCAAGGGGAAAAGAAAACCAAAACAGGAGTCAAGGAGGGAATAGAGGCAATTAACATAATGAGCAATCAAGCTTCTGGCTGATTAAGAATCATTAACAGAAGGGAGGCAGGCAGGAGTCTGGGGGTTGAGCACCGTGGGTTTGGCATTTGGCTCACTCGGGAGCCTCCCAAGGAGTGACCTGAGAAGCTTCCACAGTGCTCAGTCCCTTCTGACACCTGTCCTCATATCCCAAGGCAAAAATGGTCTGAGGGTAGCCAGCAGGCAGATGGCAGAGAGAAGAGCAGCCCAGAAACCTCCCTTGGGATCAGCAGAGCTCTTGTGAAGCCCTGACAAGCCCTGGAGGACAAATACAGCCCAGGTTTTCACCCACAGCCCTTAAACCCAGCCCTACCAAACTTAATCTCAAGCTGCCCACAGCCCCCAAACCACCTCTCACTTTCACACAGGGGTGGGAAAGCTTTCCAAAGGGGAAAACATTGCTGGTGAGATTTGCTGGCCCCTGAAGACGGGCCCAAAACACAGCTCACCTACAACCGTGCCATGATGGATCTCAGCTGCAGGATATCTGTGCTCCTGCTGCACAAGCCAAGCCCTGCCCTGCTGCCTCTTGGCTTCCCTGACCACCTCAGTACTCCAGAGGGCAGGAATGACCCACCTGCCCCACCTTCAGCAGCCTAATTAACAGTTAATGAGGCAGCAAATCCACTCACTTATCTCCACAGTGCAGGCAGGCTGCTCCTCCTTCACCACGTGGCTGCCCACACACTTGAAGACTTTTCGGTGGGAGAGGTAGGAGCTGTTCAGCGTCTCCACGTGGGTGTCCGAGGAGCTGCTGGAGCTGATGACCCAGCTGGAGTTCTCCAGATCCTGCCCCTCTTCTCTCCAGTGCAGGGTGGGGTGGGGGTACCCGCCGGGCCAGCTGCAGAACAGCTGCAGCATCAGCCCTGAAGAGGTCTCAGCCCAGCACTTTGGGGTTGCCTGTGGTGGATCTGTGAGCAAGGACAGCACATGGTCAGAAACACTTCCAGGACTGGAATTTCTCTGTCTTCATTCCCCTTGGATATCTTTCTGGCTCCCCACCAGGCTTGCTCCATGACCTGCATCCCAGGGGAGCACAGCCCTGAGTGACAGCCAGCAGAGACCAAGAGGGGCTGTCACAGCCCCCACAGCCAAGCCTTGAGGGGAAAAAAACTACTGCCACAGCTTCATCCAATGGAAATCAAATAAACACCTAAATATGAAATCCCACTGCCCTGGCCCTCATGCCACAGCTACCAGGGAGGGACACTGAGTCACCTCTTGAGAACATGGCACAGTCCTGCCTCTCTCCAGCTGCTCCTTCCACGCACAGATCCAGCACGTGCTGGTTTAACAGGCAGAGGGATTCTGGACTCTGATCCAGGCAGAATCAACACATCAACACCCCGAGCCTCTGTGTGTGCCTAATCCAGCGCTAAACAAGACATCAAGCCAAAGCAAGCCCCACACCAGAGGTGTAGTGGGATGTCTGAGGCTTATTTTGGGGAGGATTTATTCAGGGACTTTCAAATTAATTGAATCAATAAACCAAACATCATGGCAAACCCCCATGTGAGCTGCAGGAACACACCTTCCTGGGGCTTGGCTCTCCAGGAACTGTAAACACACTTCGGGTGATCTTTGAAACCACCCAGCTCTGGAAAGAAAGTTCTCTGCAACACTCCTTCTGTCCCAGCTCAGGACAAGGGCATCCTGTCAGCCTGAACCAGCAGAAACTGCCCCACATCGATGGGGACACAGCCCTTCCAGGATGTCCAGCCTGAGCTGCACTTTGTGTGCTGACCCCAGGGACAGCCTCCGAAAGCCATCAGCTTTACATCCTGAATTCCCAGGCTCTGCCAGCACAACTCTGTCTAAACAAGAGATCTGCTCCCACAAAACCAAAAGCCTAAAATTCTCCACCCTCCCAAATCATAAAGCCTCCCAAAACACCAGCAAAAAGGACCTTTTGTGGTTTGACCCACGGAAGAGCCAACATCAACCCATACACAGATATGCCAAGGAATCCCCGAGAGGTGTGGAACTGCACGTCTCCTTCACAGGTGCTTCTCATCCAAAACAAACACAAAATCACAGCCCAAGGCAGGGCTGCACCTTTGTCCTGTCATTAGAATGTTTACTCTGCTGCTTGTGGGGTTTTTGAAGTGCTGTTTTAAACAAAAAGAGAACTTTTTTGGTACCACCCACGGGATGGGTTGAAGACTGTCCGCTGGTAATTCCCACACAAAGCCTCCACAGATGTACAGCAGTGCCAAATCCGTGTCCAAAATTTGCTCCAGCCCAGGATAAGATGTTCCACCAACAGGGATTGTGAAAAACCAGGGCCCTGCTACACGTCAGAGATTCAACTTCTAACTTTTCCTGATGTTTCTCTTGCTGACCTAAAGCACGTCCAGAAATCTCTCTCTCACCTATTGAAGGGCATGCCCACATCACTTTTGCCATACTTGGAAATTAGTTCACATGATTAATTCGGGGCTAAAAAATTAAGTTCAGAGTGCAGCACCAGCACTTGGAACACCATAAATATGTTTTGCTCCCAAGTGTTCTGCCCCAGTGATCCAGATCTGGGGCTCTGCCCTCCTAAGCCCAGTGCCTCTGTATTTATTCCCTGAAGCAGCCTGGGGTTCAATCCCTCCACACCCCATCTGCACGTTCCTTGCTGCAGGAAGGGAATTTTGATTCCTGTAAACTTTCAAGAGGTTAATCTGTACAAAACAAGTGCAATGTTTACACACAGGGAGAAGGAACACCCTGAAGGCAAACAGGTCTCATACATGGGAAGAGCAGCAAGAAAGGAAGGGGCCGAGGGAGTACAGAGGGTCAAAATGGCAAAAGCAGCAGATTTTCCCTCTTCTCAGTCCTGAAGGAACCACGAGTGGCACCAGGCACAGGAGCTGTGCTCCCTGCTGATGTGGAGGGGACTGTCCCCATGGAATACATGAGGCATCTGAGCAAAATAATGGTTCCCTGTGAGAAGAAGAAAGGACCTAATTGGCTTGAGCGCTTTCCAGCCTGAACTTCCACCTGTCCTCTGAACATTTCTAAGGGAATGAATGAATGAAACAGAAATGGAAAGGGGAGAGAGCACCAGAAGACACAATAGGGCTGAAAGAACTGGCCTGTGCTGATAACAGGCATGCTCTCAGGACACTGCTCCCACATTAACCTGAGGAATTTGCTGCTTCCATCAATACCAGAAGACTGCACTGCTGAAAAACTCGTTTACCACCAGCAACGGAGACACGGTGAGCACTTAAGAGGTGACATTTCCCCTGCACATGCCGGGTCTGTGAGGCCATATTTTGGCGTCTGTGAGATTCTGCATGATAAAGCCACCTTGTGCTTTTTACATATTATTTTTCCACCAGTGCCAGGTGAATTTGGGGATGTAGGAGGACGAGGAGAGGAAGCTCAGCTGTGGGAATGACTTACTGGCCACCCGGAGCTGCACCCTGTGCTCATGGTCCGTCTTGTTCAGCACTTCCCTGCAGGTGTAGTTGCCCTCGTCCTGCACTCGCAGCCCCGTGATGCTCAGGGAGCTGTTGTCCACCAGCGAGAAGCGAACGTCCGGCGCGAAGGAGACCCTCGAGGAGAAGAGAGGTGGGAAGGAGTGCGGATCCCCTTGGAACCAGACCACCTCGGTGGCTTCCTTGGACACGTTGCGGCACAAAAGGAGGATGCTTCCTCCCACCTGCCCAAAGACCACTTCGTCTGTTCCTGGAAGAGAGAAGGGATGGCGTTAGGGATGTAGGGAACGGGCAAAGCCACCTTCTGCCAGCAAAGACTCGGATATCTCATCTATGTCAGCCCTCTGAGGTGCTTGTCAGGGGACTGCTGAGGGACCTCTGAGGTGACTAAAAGCATCCAGCGCACACCAGGATCAGGAAAAGGGACACAGCTCCCTGCTGCCCTCCCCTCAGCCCGCGCTACCTGCGGCCTCCCGGCTCGGCAGCAGCCTCCAGACGCAAAGGGCGAGAAGGAACCGTGCTGGCGGCATCCCGCCGGAGAGCTGCATGCCTGAGTGCCGCTGCCAGAGCCCCGCGGAGGCGGTGCTGCCCGGCCGCCGCCCCGGCGAGAGGCCAGGGAAGGGCGGGCGTGCCCGGCCGGGGGGACCCGCCCGCCAGGGCCCGTGAGGGGCCCATGATGGGGTCGTCGATCGGCTCCCGCCGCCTCAAGGCCGCCATCTTGGGCAGCGGCCATCTTGGGACCCCCCCTCGACCCCGCCCGCCATCTTGGGGTCACCTCAGTGCCCCCCCGCCATGTGGGGCGGACCCCTCGGAGCGGGGCCGGCGCTGCCCTGCGGTGCCGCCCATGGGTTGGGAGAGTTTAAATCACAGAGAGTGACGTTCCCCGAGTGGTGTTCCCCGAGTGATAAGCGAACCCTTCGTCCAGAGAGCTGCCGTAATCCACCCGCTTGGCGACACCTCACAAGCAGCGGAGCGGGAAGAGATAAACTGTTACTCCTCTCTGTAACCCGCAGCAAGGGTTGTAACCACGCAACTATACTCGGGTTTCTCCAGGACACCTTACACTTGGGGAAGGCACACAGCAGCTTGGAAGCACCAAGGCGTGTGTGAAACAGAGCACTGAGACCCACGGGGCTGCCCCGCTGGGCCCTGGCACATTAATTATTAATTAACCTAATTAGAGGCAGGGGCAGCAGTGCTGTCCCAGGTAACCGGAGCTCGGCCGGCTCCGCTCAGCCCCGCCCGGGGGCGCCAAAGGGCTGGCGCGGGGGAGCCCAGCGGTGCGTCTCCACCAATGGGAGCGCAACATAGCGGCGTCTCCACCAATGGGAGCGGAGCAAGGCGGCGCCTCCGCCAATCGGCGCTTGGGGAGGGCAGCGCGGAGTCGCCGCCGCCGCAGCTGCTGGAGCCGTCGTCGCAGTCACAAACATCGCCATGCCGGTGGACCTGGGCAAGTGGGACGGGCCGCTGAGCCTCGGCGAGGTGGAGCAGAAGCCGGCGCAGCCGCTGCGGGTCAAGTATGGCTCTGTGGAGATCGACGAGCTTGGCAAGGTGCTCACGCCTACTCAGGTGAGCAGCGCCCGGCGCCGCGCGCGGGGGTTGGCACAGCAAAATGGCGGGATGCGGTCGGGCCTCTTGCGCTGCCGCTCCGGCAGCTGCCGCCGGAGCCTCACCGGGTGCGGGGGCAGAGACAGGGGTTGAGCTTCGGTGTCGGACTTGGTACGGGGGTGGCCGTGCTGCAGGAGGAGGCCCGTAGCTCTCAGAGCCAGGGCGAGCTGGCACGAATGGCCTTGAACCCCTCGGGTGCCGTTGCCAGCGCAGGTTTGCTGGCCCTGTGTGCGGGGCAGGTGGCTGGCGCTGGCAGCGGGGCCGGTGCTAACGCCGTCATCCCTGCAGGTCCAGCATCGCCCCACCAGCATCGAGTGGGATGGCTGCGATCCCCAGAAGCTCTACACCCTGGTTCTCACAGACCCTGATGCGCCCAGTCGGAAGGACCCAAAGTTCAGGTAATGGGGACGGACAGCTCCGTGTCTTATGTGGGGAAAATGGAGCATCTCTCTTGCGCTGAGCAGAGGCTCAGGAGGAGGTGGGACTGTGCTCTGCCTAAGGTGCAGCTGTGGGGCTGTGGCTTGGCATAGAAACGGTGTCCTTGCATCTCTCCTTGAGCCCGGGACAGCATGGAGAGGAGCAGCTGCTCTTGCCAGGGGTGTTCAAAGGTCTGTTGTAGCTGGGGCAACACAGCATTTGCTATTTGTTTTAATTTATCAGCTATGTGAGTTGTAATTAGGTCTTTGCTGATAGCAGAATATTAAGTCTGGGACCAGCTCACCTTCCTCAAATCAGCCTCAGCAGTGTATGGAATACCCACTCTCAGAGGTGAGGCTGTGGGTTTCCCACAGCCACATGGAGCAGGTTTTGACAGGCTGTGCATCCTAACGGAGCAGTGCCTGTTCTGGGAGTGGTGCTCTTTGGGTTTGGCAAACCAGGAGTGGCAGCTGTTTGTTTACCCTGCACTGACAGCCTCGTGGAAAAAGCAGCAGCTTGGAGTGACAAAAGATCTTATCTGGGGCTCTGCCAGCTTGATTGTTCTTTGTCTTCTTTCAGGGAGTGGCATCACTTCCTGGTGACCAACATGAGAGGCAACAATGTGGGCAGTGGGACCGTGATGTCAGATTACGTTGGCTCCGGGCCTCCCAAGGGAACAGGTCGGTACCTGCAGCAGTTCCCACGTGGTGCTGCATGGGTCACACCCAGTGCACACGGGTGGGGGGAAGCCTGCAGGAGGGTGCCTGTGGAAATAATCCATGCAGGATTGCTGGTCCCACGGCCAGCATGAGCAGGGATCCAGCCTGTCTGGATCTTCCCTAAGCTGCCTTAAGCTCCCTCATCCTCAGCCAGCTCCGGGGGTCACCTCAGAGCACACCTGTGCCCCTGGGAGTGCCGTGGTGACGCTGTCCCTCCCCGCAGGGCTGCACCGCTACGTGTGGCTGGTGTACGAGCAGCCCCAGCAGCTGGCCTGCAACGAGCCCGTCCTGTCCAACCGCTCCGGGGACAAGCGCGGCAAGTTCAAGGTGGCCGCGTTCCGCAGCAAGTATGGCCTGGGGGCACCGGTGGCAGGCACCTGCTACCAGGCCGAGTGGGATGACTACGTGCCCAAGCTCTACGAGCAGCTCTCGGGGAAGTAGGGCCATGGCCTGTGGGGCACTGCAGCACCCATGGGTGGGGACGGGCACTGTAGTTCTGTTTCGTTAGTGAGTTGAACCCAATGTCCTGCTCTGACCGCTGGAAATGTCACCCTGTCGCTGTTCCTGCTCCGTGTCCCCGTGTCCAGGCCTGTGCTGGTGGCTGTGGTATCCTAGCTAGAGAGCTGCTGATGGGTGTCCCTGGAAGGGCCACTCCCTCCAAACTGACCTGCTTAAGGGAATCAAAAGCCTTTGTGAATTAGTGTCAATTCAGGGGGTCTCTGCTGTCTTGGGATGGCTTAGGTGGCAGGGGTGTGGGTACAGAACCACTTTGGGGAGGGTGGGTGTTGGCTGTGGAGACTCCCTTTTCCAGGAGAGAAGAGGGCAGTCTAAGGGAAACTTCCTCCCCTTTTTTTCTTTATTTTTTCTCCCCAACATTTGGCCAGTGCCTCCACGTCACCACTACAGTAGTGAAGGTGCAGCTCGAGGGGGAGGCAGGAGCTGGCCTAGAGCACTTCCTTCTGTTCTTGCTGCCACTCAAAGCCGAGACCACTTTGCTTTGTTCAGTCCTGTGGTGACCTGCCCTTTGCTCACAGTGCAATTAAAAACTTCCCAAGGTACTTGGTGTGTGTGCTTGTCTTCTTGGGGGCTGAGGGCAATGCTCAGGGACAGGGTTCCTCTCCAGGCTGGACCCTGTGCCAGAGGCTCCCCATTCCTGGGACACAACTCCATGTCTTTTGTATCTAACACACTTCACCTGCCTGTAGTCCATTCCCAAGGGATGTCCCCACCCTCACAGCCCCACAGTGGCTCCTTCCCTTCCCTTCCCAGGAGCCCCCAGACCACCCCAGCTGAACCCCAGCAGCAGCTCTGGGCAGCTGTACTGACCTGAAGCAATTTCCCGGCCCAGCTGCAGGTCCCAGGCGTGTGCTGCTCCTCCAGCAGCTTTGCAGTGAGGCCTGGGGATGTCTCCTAAGTGCTTGGAGCAGAAATGAGCCTTTGGTCCAGCCTGATGGCTATGAAAGGGTAAAAAAGGTGAAGCCAATGCAATTCAGTTCCATGGAATCAGGAGCCTTCACCCTTTTTTTCAAGCTGCTGACATGGTGTGACACACAGGAGTCAGCAGGATCCCTGTGAAATTCAGGGACTCCAGAACTTGGAAAGGTGGGTGGTGTCTGCTCCAGGGGAGTTTTTCAGCCCAGCCATTAAAACATTTCAAGTGGATTGATGGTTTTGCAGGAAAACATCCCCAGCTACTCCAGACTTAAGGGTGGAGCAGCGCTCACGAGGCTGATCCATCCTGGGACTGCTCGGGCTGGGAGGAGGACATAAAAAAATATAAAAATCCATAAACATTACCCTAAACACATCCACTTTCAGGAAACCAGGCTTGGAACCGAGCCCTGAGGTTCCTCCAGCCCCAGGCTGAGGGCCAGCTGTGGAATGACACCTGTGGAATGTGTCACCTCCCCGTCCCCACCCTGCACCTGCGCTGGGCCACGAGCCGCCCCTCCCGCAATGACACAGCCAGGCATTGTGATGAACACTTTTATTTACAAATATAATTAAAAGCTCTGACAGTTATTCATGCTCTTCCCTGGAACCTGAAAAATGTTTTTGTTGTTTTGTTGGTTTTTTTGTCCTTTTTTTTGTTGGTTTTTTTTTTAAAGTGCATGCAAAAGAAGTAAAGCCTTTTTTTTTTCTCTTTTTATTGTAAGAAAATACACAGTTTGAAAGTGTGAATAATGCAATATTTATGACCAAGATCATGGGGTTGGGGGTGGACTTGGGGGAGGAACAAAAAAAAAACCCCCAAAAAACAAATAGAAGAAGAACTGAAAAGGGCTGGGATGATTTAACAGACAGTGTTGAGCTCCGGAACGGAACTGGAGAGTGGGGGGTGGCTGGAGCAGGAAGGGAGGGGGGGAAAGAAGTAAAAAAATTTTTGATCAGAGAAACAGTTAAAATACAATATGAAAATAAGTAAAAGCTCTCCTTAAATTCCTTCTATACACAAAATACACGATTTGACAAAGCCCAATTTGTGCTACTGGGATCCTGTGGGCTCATTTAAGTGTATTCACATTCTCTGCGACAGCAGAAAATGATTTATGATACAATCAAGAATATGCCGAGGGGCCAGGGCTCGTCCCTGCTGCCCCTGGCATGGTTCTCCTAAAAATCACCACGTCATCGCCCGCCCCTCCCCACCCCCAAAAAAGTAATAATATGTCACCACTGATATGTACAGCACGATTAAGTTTTTTTTTCTGTAAAATGTATCAAATTTTTTTTTCAATCTTTAATAAAATTTTTTTTATTATTTAATTATTCCTGATGAATAAATACCAAAAAAATAAAAATAAAATAAAATTATGCAGCAGCTAGTTAAGGTAAGGCTGCGGATTCAGTCTCTCTCCCCCTGGGATCGTAGATATCTTTTAATTATTAATATTTTTTTGCTTGTACTTTCATTGATTGGTGGTAAAATGAGTGATTGCTCAAAAGCAACATACATCCACTTGGTTATTTTTTTTTACTTTTTTTTTTTTTTTTTCTCCATTAAAATTGTCTCCAAAGTTTTCACTGAAACATTTTTAATCATTGCACAGAGACATCAATACTGTGACATACTATGGAAAAGACTGCCAGGAGCTGTCCTGCACCGGGACGTGACGGGGGAAAGGGGCCCCTGATGGAGTAAGAATATACAGGCACTGGTCCGACACGATGTCAGTAAGAGAGACAGAAAGAGAGAGAGCACGCCCGTCAACATGGGGAATGTTGGGTTTGCAAGTTTTATCCTTACTTTGTTTGCTTTTTGTGGTTTTTTTGTTGGTTTTTTTTTTTTTTAAATGGCAAAGAAATTGAACCTCATCTATAGTCCTCCTTGGGATATTCTAATGTGACCAAATTCCCGAAGCCCATCCGCAAGCTCTCCATGTCAAACGTTTCGATCTCTCGCTCCTGCCTTTCCAACAGAAACTTGATCCTCTCGCTGCGTTCCTTCTGGAGGGCGGCGAGCTCCTCTTCGATCTGAAAGGAGCACAGTCAGCAGCTCCCAGCACAGCTCAGCCCTGCCCCGTGCCCCAGCCCAGCTCCAGGAATGCCCTGGAGTTCCCCCAGCACGTACCTTCTGTTCCAGGTGTGCCCTGCGCAGCGACACCCGTTGCTCCAGCTTCTGGAGTTCCCTTTCGTGCTGTGCTTCTGTCTGCATCTTAATTTTGCTCTGGTACGCGTTGAGCAGCTCCATCTCCTGCTGGAGTTGCAGTCTCAGGGCTTGGCATTCTGCTTCCTGGGCCTCGTCCAGCCGGAGCTGCGAGAGCATCGGGAAAACAACACTCAAACCCCCGCTGGGAATCCCTCTGCTCCGACACAAGTGACACACCACTCTTTCTCCCCAAAGCTGGGAGCTGCTGGTGTTGGTGGCAGATGAAGAAAGCAGGAAGGGCTTATTGAACAGCAGCTTCCCTGCTCACACTGAGGCAGAGCCTCCCAACATCCAACTCCAAACCCCAGCACGTGAGGGGAGCAGGGAAAGGATGCATGTTCCGCAGGATGCCTATTCCAAGGGGGAAAGTGCCACCTGATGAGTTATTTAAACAGATTTTTTAATTTAGTGGCTGGAGAAGACACCCCCCCACAGTGCTGCCAGGCCCCAGTGCCCCCGGAGCCCCCTGCACGTACCGCCTGCGAGGCCATCATCTCATTGATGCTCTGCTCGTACTGCTCGGCCAGGATGGCGAGCTTCCGCGTCTGCTCGTCCTTCAGGCTCTTCAGAATTGTCTTGTGCTCACTCTTTGGAGTTACTTCCAGCTGGTGATTCTTCAGTGCTTTGTACTGCTTAGTTTGCACTTTGCATGTGTCCTGGAACTGCTTTTTGATCTGCATTTCCATAGCCTGCCAAGGAAGGAATGATGTCAAGAGCATGAAGGGCTTTGAGAATGGAGAGGTTGTGGTATGTCCACATGGGTGGGGTGGTGGGAAGCACAGCCCCTCTTTGCTGTCTCCTGCTCCCCGTGGTCAAGGTGTGCTTCCCACAGGGATTAACCACAGCATCAGCTCAGGCCCTGCTGCCAGGAACAGCCAGCCTGGCCAGGAACAGCACCTGCTCAGCCCTCCTCAGCCCAGGGCACTTCATCCCCTGCCCCTGCTTCCAGCACATCACCCAGCCCATTACCTGCCTTCCAAAACATGTTTGCTTTTTCACAGCCTCATTCCTTTTCCATTTCCTTCCCACCTCAACCTTGCACTCTGTGGAGGCTGCAGATCGGAGAACCAGCGAGGGTGGGACAGAGTGACAGCAATGTGCCTTCCCTCTGGTGACCAGTGACAGAAGCCCAGGGAATGGCATGAGGCTGCGTCAGGGAGGTTGAGGCTGGGTATCAGGAAAAGGTTCTTCCCCAGAGGGTGGAATAAGCACTGGAACAACTCCCAGGGAATGAGCACGGCGCCGAGGCTGCCACAGCTCCAGGAGCGTTTGGACAGAACTGCCAGGGATGCACAGGCTGGGACTGTTGGGGTGTCTGTGCGGGGCCAGGGCTTGGACTCCATGATCCTTGTGGGTCACTTCCAACTCATATTCCATGTTTCTGTGGAGGAGGAGCAGGCCTGTCCTACAGGGAGCAGCTCAGAGGCCTGGTCTGTAACCAAGCTGGGGCAGGGCACAGCTCTCAGCACAGCCGTTGCTGTCTCCTCTCTGGACTCTGAAAGCACCACCCAACCCTCTCCTCATCATTCCTAAGCTGACACCAGCTAGGACCTGAACAACACATCAGAAACAACTTCTGTGACACTTTGCTTGGGACTGGACTATTTTACCCAACAGCGTCCATCAGCACGGCACTTCAAAAAGCCTCTGTGAGCTCTGAGATATCCCAGCCCAAACTTCCCTTATCCAGAGCAGCCCTGTGCAAAGGGCAGGGATGCAAGGGAGAGCACAGGGTGTGGGCAGCAGCGGTCCCACAGCAGATGCTGCACGGAGGAGGCACAGACAGGAGGACAGCGGCTGGAGGAGGAGGAGGAAGAAAAGCTTGCAGCACCTTCAGGTTCTTTGGTTGCTGCCGGAGCTCCATGAAATGCTTCCTGTGCAGCTCCCGCTCGCGCCGCTTGTTGTATTCCAGCTGGTTCTCGAGCTCAGTCTGGTGCTGCAGCCGGATGAGGTCCATGCGCAGCTTCTGCAGCGTGTGCAGCTGCCGGTACTCCAGCTCCCGCGTGGACTCGTCGTGCCGGATCAGCATCGCGTGCTCCATCTCCTTCTGCGTCCGCTTCTTGTTCAGCTCCTGCGCCAGACACACACAGCTGAGGAGGGGAATCCCTGCCCACAGGAGGCTCAGGGTCCTGCTCGCTCCTCTCTACAACACCAAGGATTTCACACACATAGGGAACAGCCAGCAGCACCATGGGGATGCTAAGAGTGACCACACAGTGACTGACCATCTATCTGTCCATCCGTCCCACCCATCCATCCATCCATTCATCCACCCATCCATCCACCCACCCACCCACTCACTCTGGGATGGCCCCAGGAGTCCCCAGCAGGTGGCACTGGGACCCCACACAAGCCCTCTGTGCCTGCTGAGACTCGCAGCCATACAGGGCTGGGGTGACTGACAGAACTGGGGGCTCTTGTCTGGTTTAAATTCCCCTATGCCCTGGTAGGCACTGGGAATGAGCACAGGATCACTTGCACTTGAGTGGCCAAAGCAGAGGTCAGCGGCTCTAACACCACCTCAGGTGAGAAAATTAATGGTCCAGGTGGGATTTGGCCCCAGGTGCAGCACGCTTTTAAAATGAGGCTGGAACCCAAGGCCCCCAGGGTTTTGCAGTGCTGACCAAGAGCTCCTGTGCAGGGTGTCCAGTCTGGGATAACCTTCCCTGAGAGCTACAAGCCCAGAAATGACAAGACTCCGGTTCCCTCCCTGATCACTGCAGATATTTGTGTCTCCAGGTGTCAGCCACACCCTGTGGAGCAGAGAGCTGACTGCAGCTGCACCCCTTCACAGATGGGCTGCTGGTGCATCCCAGGTCCAGGCTCAGGTTACAGCCTCACCACTGTGCTCCATGCTGGATCAGCTACAGCTGCCCCACCCCACACTGTGCCCAGCACGGGGAGAGCCCAGTGCTGCCTCAGCCTAACGAGTTTCTGCAGGAGAAGCAAAAAAATCTAATTATTCTGAGCTGCTGCTCGCCTGTGGTAATCCTGTTGTAACTCTCACCACCTGCAGGAGCACCTGCAAACAGACACTTCAGCCCCTCTGGCTGCTACACCTGGGACAGGTTTGAGCTGAGAGGATGGGGAAGGAAACAGCTTCCCTCTGCCCTCCTGGCCATAAAGGGTTTGCACATGATTACATTTAAGCAAAACTTGACCCCTGACAGCCAAGATTAAAAATCAGAACTACTGGTCGGCTGAAATCACTTCCCACTGGAGCTGTGGCACATGTGCCTTCATCCCAGCATAGCTCAGCCAGCCTCTCCTGTGCCCATTCCACACCTGATTCCAGTTCACACAGCACGAACACACAGTCACTCCATTTCCCTCAAACTCTTCCCCATTTGCACAAGAGCTGTCTGTGGTTATTTAAAATATCATGGAAAACACACACTTTGAAAGTGTTTTTACTTCAGGTGATCCAAGTAGTTAGTACTGGAACATTCGTAGGGATGTAATTTTCAGGAAATAAATACTCAGATCATTCTGAAAATTAGGTCTCTTATAAAAGTTTAAATGCAGGAGCTCAGAGATTTGTTCCCTAGTTAAATGCCATGCTAGGTAACTGAGCTCTCTTCTCATCCCTGCCACAGAGCTGACATGCTGTGATAAGGGTGCCCAAATCTGATTTTTCAGAGTCAATCATTTTCAGGGTGCCTGGGTTGAGATATCTGGCACTCAGCAATGCAGCTGAGCAGCCCCAGGCACATCTGGACTCAAGGACAGCAAAGCTCTGAACAAGTACAAAATATACTGGAAAACCTGAGGGTAACAGGCCCTACAATTAGAAATTTTTGACCATTAGAAATTCAGTCTTCACTAAAACACCCTCTCATCTGAGAGCCTTTACCCAAAAATAACATCAATGAAGAATTCAGGTGCTACAGTGATGGCCACAGAAACATCTCCTGAGGCAAGGGGCAAAAACCAACCAGGGGAAGGAGGATGTGAAAAGCTGCTCCTTAACAGCCCATGTCCCCACCCCACAGCTCTCCCTGGCCCTCAGCACAGCCCAAACTGGGGCAGGATCCCCCATATCCTGCCTGGAGGAGCTGGGATGAGCCATCAGGCGCAGGAGGAATGGCCCACATGGCGTTTCTGTCTGCAGTCAACAATGCCAATGCCTCAGCTGATCAAAGCAGCCACAGCTGCATGGAAAACCATTTCCCAAAACCTTTTCCTTATGTTTTTCTCAGTTCTATTTAGCAACTAGAAACCTAACCTCAGTCAAGACATGAAGCTAAAGCAGCTAAAGGAATGCTGGGAGAGGAAGTGAGGAGTGCCATACTTCCCGAATGTTCTGCTGCTCCATCTCGTGCCTCTTGATCATCGTTTTTCTCTTGAAGAAACGGCAGTTTTTGTCGTAGTAGAGTCTCTGCTGGCTGAGAAGTTGGGCCTCCTCTTCAGCCTGTGTGTGCTGCAGGTTCTCTTTGTGTTTGGATATCCTTTCTTGCTTCTCCTTCTTGGGCGTGCTGTGGTCCTCATTCATTTCCTGCAGGGTTAAGACAAGGCTGCCCTTAGCACCACAGTGACACAGGGCTTGGGGGACCTTCCTGCCTCCTCCTCTGCCATTCAGTTCTTGATGGGACACCAAAATCCCACTACACCACCAACAGAACCAGACCCATCACCTGGGCCATGCCCAGCCCTGCTGCCCCTAGAGGAAATATGGCCACTGAGCTCCTTGGTACTCATTTTCTCACTTTTACCTTTTTAACAGCAGATTATTTGTGCAGTGTGGTGGGGACACCACTTCAGCAATGCATTTTGGCACAGATAAGCTACATATGAAGTTACTTCTCTTCCTAATTTATGTAAGTGATCACAGGGCTTGTAGTCAAGGGACATTGAATGGCTGCTCTGATTACTTAGGGAAAAAAAAAGATGAGGAGAAAGGGGAAGAAGAACTCTCTGTGAAGTCCCATTTTCACTCATCACCCTTGGTTTCAAAGATGCTGCTCTACAGGAAATTGTGAAGGCACCTGTAGCCACCCTCACAAATTGTTCTGGAACTGCTGCCAGATGCTCCCAGTTCCTGAAAATTCACTTGCTGAGAATCCAAATTTGCTTCCAAGCCTGACAGTATCCCTTAAACCCCTGGGCTGGCCCAGGTTTATCAAAACCAAAGACTGGTTCGTGTTCATTGCACACCCCTTCAGCCCCAAAAATGACGGTTTCTTGCCTCTTTAATCTTTTCCTTGCAAAGCTTGTATTGTTTCTTCTGACTTTCTAAAAAGGTCGCCAGGTCTTTCTTTTGCTGAGCCAAAATCTGTTGCTGGAATTTCTTTTCATCTGCTGCAGCTGCCTTTGCCTGCAAGGTATAGAGAGAGGAGAAAAAAATAATAAAAAAAACAAAGGGTGAGTGAGCAGGTGCAGAATCCAGCACAAATCAGTGTTGTGATTTTTGGGCAGTCATTTTGGTGACTGTGCTAGACAAAGCCATGAGCACTCAGCCACAGGAAAGCTGCCTGCACAGGAAATGCTCACAGAAATCCGAGGGCTTCCTTGTGCTTATTACCTCCCCACCACAACCACCCCAGAGGGCAAAACCCTACTAGTTTAGGATCCCCACTAGGATTAATGTGCTGATTTTTAGACTAAGTGACAGCTTTGTCATACCCTCAGCTGTGAGGCAAAGCTCCCACCAAGGTCCCCACAGCCCCTTTTACCCAGCTGTGGCACTGGTGGACACCAATGCACCACTGTGCACCAATGCACATCCAGAAGGGTGACTCGAGGCTGCTCTGGCCAGGGACAGGGAGCACACAGTTCACCTCAGACCATGGGTTTGAGCAGTAACTCCAACAGCCTCCCTTGGAGAGCTGGAGTCTCCTGTCCCCCAGTCCCTCAGGGACAGCTCCCCACACTCACCTCCTTCTCCATCACAGCCACTTGCTTCTTGGCCAGCTTCTCCAGCTCAATGGACGAGTTGTTGGCGTGTGTCTCCACCTCCTTCTGCAGCTTGAGGCGGTGCTCGTCCATCTCGGCCTTCAACTTGTTCTCCAGGGCGATCAGCTGCTTCTGGTGCTGGCGCCGCATCCGCTTATATCCTGACATCTGTTCCCGCAGCTCGTTCTCCTGCTCATGCTCATGGATCTGTCTTGTAACCTGGGGTCAGGAACAGAGCAACAAGAGCTCCATGGCCTGCCTTCCCACACAAGGGTTGCCATGTTGGCTGCTCAGCTGCAAGCCAGACCCTGCTCTGCTGTGCTCTCGGCAATCAAGTTTTGGAGGTGCTGCTGTTTCATTCCAAAAACCCACAAGGTTTCTCTCTCCTAACTTTTAGCCCCCATCTTTTCCTGAGGTTTTATGTGTTTTCAGTTAAAATGCCATGTTACAAATAAAGGAGGGACTGGTTATTTACCACTCCAGGGAACACCAGAGGAGATCTGGAAACAAAGGTGGCTGATGGACAGTGTTCTTCAGACACAGGGGACAACCTTCTTCAGACACAGGACTCAGATCCTGAGGGTGACATGGACTCCCAAGATGCATCCAGAACTCCCCCAACCCACCCATTCTTTCCTTCCTCCTCAAGTCACTCCCATGCCAAATCAATCCCTCGACATCTATTTCCTGCTACGAGGAGCCTCCTTCAAAATTCCCCCTTAAAATTCAAGATGATGGCAGACTGAGCTCATTCCCTCCCAGAATTGAAAGTTTTCTAACAAGGGAACGCTGTTCTGGAACTGTGTGCTCTTAACAAGATTGATCAGATGGTCTAAGCAGATTTTTAAACCCTGCTCAGCTGAAACAAACTCACAAGTTCCACATTCATTTCCGTGCCCAAGTGTATCCATGTGAAAGGAAGAAAAAAAAAAAAAGCCCAACAAGCTGTGCCAAAAATGTTCAGAAGAAAATGCAAATGGTGATGCTTCCATTTCAAAAGAAGAAAAGTGTCCAAGACTGATTTTTTTTAAAGACAGTCTCAGGAACTTCACTTGTGAAGATCTTCTGATCATTTATATGACCTGAGAACCAAAATCTTAGTACATGCATGGAACTGCAGCCCTGATTCTGTGCAAGAGGAGCTCTTCAGTGTGAAGAGCTCAGTCCTTTGAAGATAATCACTAAAGCTTTATGAACCAAGTCCCTCCTGCAGCCTGCAAGAGCCCAGCCTTCCTGATGGATTCCTCCAGAGCAGCCCAAAAGTGATGCTGTATAAACCACATCCTTCCTAGAAGAAATTCCAGGACGTTATTTTGAAGTTGGCTGGATTAAATACACACACCTCATCAACTGGTGTAACAGAGCAGCCTGTAAATGCCTGAGACCCAAACAGACCAAAGGCAGCCTCCAGCAGTGTGTGGGATTGTAGGGATGACCATGGAAACCCAAAGAGTGTGTTAGCCCTGAGTTCTGCTACAGTTCATAAAGCTTTTGGTTTTCCCAAGCATACCAAGGACAGCCACGCTTGGCAGAAGCTGGGAAGTGATTGCAGGAACTTGAACACTTCAGTCAAGTTCAGCAAGAATAAGGTCTGTGCCAGAGACTTCGAGGTAAGGAAATTCCTCTGAGAATCCAAGCTAATGATAAGAGACAGATGCCAGGCAAGGCAGGCAGACCCCCAACACTTCACACATGCCACTGACAACGTTAAGTGACATCCAGCTGAGAGAGAACAGCCTTGGTCAGGCACTTGTGGAGAGATGGAGATGTGGGAGCCACCAGCAGCACAAGATCTTCCTGGATGTGCTATTTTTGGGGCCCGGCCCTTTTGTGAGCAATGGGATGTTCTGCACGGCACACTCCGTTCCCAGACGTTGGCAGAACAAAGCAAACAGCAAGAGTCTAAGAAAAAAATGGATCTAAGGATCCTCCAGCAACTTTGCCAATCTCCCCTCTGGTCTGATCTCTAATGAGATGTAGAATGTGCACTTGTTTTATTTACAGCAAAACTCATTAAATTTATCCTTGTTCTTTTCCCTGCTCCTCTGCACTCCATTTCCAATTTTGCTCAGTTTTATCATGATGAGAATTCCATCCTGGAAAGATTTCCCATGAAATCTGGGATATTTATCCCTAACAATAGGATGCAATTGCTAATTACAAGCCTAGCTCATAAAGTCTTCCAGTCACAGCAGAAGATGAGACATTAAAAAGTCAGAAGAAAACAAAAGCAGTGTTTCATCCCAAAGATGAGAGAGGAGAGCAGCAGACTTGGTGGACATCTCATGGATTTACTGTCTGTGTTCAGCCAGCTCATGATAAAGATTAAATTTATCACCATCATCTCCAGTCAAGTCCAACACTCTTCAGGATTCTCTTCAAAGACAAACTCTGCACATGGTGATCTCAGGGATGGGAGAATGTGGAAGAAATGAACCTTAGTTACTGACCATGCCCTGATCAGTCTGGAGAAGTCCTCCAGACGATGAATGAATAAAGGATTATGGTTTTAAAGATTAAGCCCCTAATGAATGAACAGCTCCAGCAACCCATTTTAACAAGGAAATTTGGGGACGTTCCAGTAATCACCTTTCTGGTGTTCTTAGACAAAGACACTTGGAACTCCATGTACTATCTCGAATATCCTGAGCTGGAAGGGAACCCCAAGGATCATCAGTCCAAGCCCTGGCCCTGCCCAGACACCCCAACAATCCCACCCTGTGCATCCCTGGCTGCGCTGTCCAAATGCCCCTGGAGCTGTGGCAGCCTCAGGGCCATGCCCATTCCCTGGGGAGCCTGCCTGGGCAGTGCCCAGCACCCTTTTCCTCATATTCAGCCTCAACCTCTGACACAACTTCAGGCCATTCCCTTGGTCCTGTCCCTGGTTCCAGAGAGCAGAGATCGGAGCTGTCCCTCTGCAGGAAGCTCCCAAACATAACCCCATAGACTATCATGGGGGAAATGGTGATAACTACAAAATCTGACAGGAAATGTCAGGATCCTTCACACGAGAAAGCTGCAGTTTCCTGGAGCTCTCCCTGCTGCACACATCAGGTCATCAGGAGAACCAAGAACCTGTATAAACCAGAGCAGCTTTTATTAAGGTATGACATTTTCTCAGTTTCTTATCTCTCTGCATCTTTGGCACACACAGAGCTGAGAACACAGATGTCTTTTCCAACCTACTCCCACAGGCAGTTCACTTGCCATAAAATCCAAACTTTCTTTCACCCCTCCAAGATTTTAGCTTTACGTAAGGAAGTTGAGCTCACAACTTCCCCTCCAATTCAGCAGCTGTTTAGAGTTCCCTCTTCTACATTGTTTAACCAAGATTCAGAACCCTCTCCCCAGGGACAGGAATTCTCCCCTCTCGATAACCAAAATACTGAGCTCCTCTGTGCTGGAGGAAGCAGAGCTCTGAGCAAGACCCTGCCAGCTGCTTCTCACAGCAAGAGCAGAGGAGAAAGAAAAAGTCCAAAATTTTAGAGGAAAGGCCTATAAAGGCAGCAGCTGGATGAGTCCATTGGGAGAAACTCAACCCTCTGGAATAAAACATCAATGCTTCAGCAGAAGAGGGTGCAAGGGAACAGCTTCCTGTGAAGGTACCTGGTTTGGGAGCCAGGCTGCCATTTTCCTGGCCATATCCAGGGAATCCTGCTCACGTGGACACAGCCACTTGGCTCTGCATGCCCTGCAGGAGATCACATCATTCGTTTGCTGGCATTTGGATTTCAAAGAGAACACCAAGGCCTTTGATAGAGTCCTCACTGTCTGATCTTTCCATAAAATGAGATGCCACAGATGTGAGGAAGGAATCCTTCCCTGGGAGGGTGGGGAGGCCCTGGCACAGGTGCCCAGAGAAGCTGTGGCTGTCCCTGGATCCCTGGAAGTGTCCAAGGCCAGGGTGGATGGGACTTGGAGCAGCCTGGGACAGTGGAAGGTGTCCCTGCCCACGGCAGGGGGCTGGAATAAGATGAGCTCTAAGATCCTTTCCAACCCAACCCATTCTGGGATTTTATGAAGTTTTAACTACTTGATCATTGCCTTTGAAACCTGTAAAAGCAGCTGTTGAGGAGATGCATGAGGCAGGGGAAACCTAAGGGGTCAAGCTTGAAAGACACCCAGAAGTGCAGATCAATGCATCTCCGACAAGATTCAAAAAACAGCTTTCCCTTGAAACTGTGGAGAGGTGTAGTCTCATCAACATGCAGAACCTCTGCTCTTCTTTTCAAACAACAGCTTGCTGAGCTTCAAGAGATTTCTGGTTGTAACTTTCAATTTATGGATCGCTGATAGTCTGCAAAATAATATGGAGATGCAGGTGCCTGGTCTCCATTTCAGATGGCAACTTTCACTCCAACAGCAGAAATATGCAGAGTATTTTCCACCACTGTTCCAGGTGAGTGATGGTTACTGTTGCCACACAAAACTGATTAAATAGAAGGGTGGTCCACGAAAAAATGACTATTAAAAATGCTGACTGAAATATGACCATGGTTAATCTCCTTCATCTTTCTTACCCACATTTGCTCATTTTCATTATTTCTTTTAACCTGAGTAACAGTAAAGCACTACTACAAGACTAAAAAGGGATATTCACAGCCTGTTTTTGTGGATAGTTCATGTGACTATTTTCTCTGGAAGTCTGTCCAGTTTCCTTCATATTCCCATGGTGCTTTTGCAGAGTAATAGGACAGGGGAATCACTCTTAAAATCACTGGGTCACTTGGAGGGTTCAGCTGCCTCATCTAAATCCTCCTGTGACCTCTGCACTCCCTGAAACTTCTTCAGCTTGTTTTTGGAAAGAAATCCAAAAATTCCTTTTAGGAATGCCAGTCTTACCTCCATCTGCAATGTCCTGATCTAATACCCTAATAAGCAGGACTTGAGGGCCCCAGACCCTGGACTGCACCAGCTGGAACAGCTGTGGAGGGGCCAGCCCCAGACTTGGTGCTTTTCTTCTAAAAACACTGCCCTGGTCTCATGCTGGGGAATGGTTTTCAGCAAATCCCACAAAATGATGTTTTTACACCCAAATATCATCCCACATCATTGAATTTGGGGCCAGAAATCCTCTTTTTGATTCTCTGCAATAGAGACCACCTGATGCTCCCAACTGCACAACCTTTCTGTGCCCGGGAAGATGTTCCCATCTGCTGAGAAATGGGAATGTAGGGAAGCATCAAAGCTTGCTGGTTTGCTTGTTTTTAACCACTGTGGGATCTTGAGCACCCATTCAGACAGCAAAAATCTTTTCCAGCTGCCATTGAAAGAGCGAATTAACACGGAGAGATGAATAAAGCCTGAATTTCTGGGTTCACACCATAAATTCCACCAAGTTTAGGTCTTTCTCCCCGTATCAGCTCCACGACTGATTCTGCCCTTCCCACAGATATTGCACAGGGAGCAGGAAGAAGTTCTCCCTTGGCCAGAGGAGCATTCAGCACCTCTGCCCACTGACATCATCCAGGCACTGACTGGTGACCGATAAAAACCGCTCCGGCACAAGCACTGGCACCCAGGTTCTGGGCAATAGGTCTAACCTCTTTCTCCCCCTCCTAGATTTCCATTTTGGAACACAAAGAGGTGGGAATGCAAGATTATGAAAGGGAAAGCTCATCACAATGAAATATTTCTGTGGCAAACACAGGGACGCTTCTGCCCCACCACATCACCTCAGAACTAAGGACACACCAACACCTCCTGGAGCGCCCAAGTGGTGTGTTGGGAACTTCCCTCTACACTGGGAAGGAGACATGTGTGTGTAGGATAGGGACAACAGAGCATGTTCCACAGAAAACCCAAAAAAGAGAAGTTCTCCAGAAAGCCTTCCACCTTCCCCACCCAAAATTAATTTTATCTTTATCATGGCTTGGTCACTGAAGCAGAGAGATTCAGCAAATCCAAGTGACTAAGGAATTAAGGCAGACACACTCCCAGCCCCACAGGAGGCTGCCATGGGATTTAGGAGTGACCTTGGGACATCAGCCGTCTTCCCCAGCGCTCAGGGATCTGGGAATACCTCACAGCCCTCGCTTCCCAAGGAACCCTGGCCATGCAGTCCCTTCAAGCCACCCAAGAAGCCCAGGGGTGACATTTCCAAGGCAGACAGGAGTGATGGGCTCTGCTGCTGAAGGCAGGACACAAGGTGCAGCAGATTTGCACAGGGAGTAAAAGAACATGAATATATTCATCACACATACCAATTTATCAATGAAATTGTATGTCTGGAGTATGATACATGAGTCATTCATCATTTCTTCCCTCCAGCCAACCTAACTGGGTCCTGCTTTTATCTGCTCAGTGCAGGGAGCAGAAGAGCTGGCACTACTCTGGGTGCAAACACACACAGAAAAAGGGAAAAATTCCCACGACAGAGGGTCTCCAGGAGAGCAGGGATCCTGCCCCTGTCAGGTCTGCTGCATGAAGTCCTCTAAAACACACATTTCTAGGTCACTCTTAAACTGGGGGGAGCAGGGGACACCAGCCTGGGGAGCACTCAGGGTATGGAAACCCAGAAATACACCTGCAAAAGATGGGATTCAGATGCTCCCAGGAAGCATCTGGGCAGAAGCCTGAATGCCACAGCATCATTTTAGATTTTAACAGCAGCAGCAGCAACAATCACACAGAAAAATTTGGGCTGCTGGCACTGCTGCTGCTGCTGCTGTTTCCCTCCACTCACAACCTTTAGCTGTGGTCACACACACTCCGTGTCCTGTACATGCAGGAATGGGAAGCGATTCTGGGGATCCAGAAATGGTGGTCTGGAAGGAGAACCCCCACGGTGGAGGCAGGAGAAAGCGGGAAGGGGAGGGCTCGCTGGTGTAATTTCGGGGTTGGTCCAGGATGATGTCATAGCACTGAGCAAGTGCCATGGCCAAACCGTGGGGACTTTCTAACGCTCCCCGTCCATCTGACCTCTAATACCAGCGGGCTGAAATATTTAATAGGACATTCATTTTACCTCTGAAGGGCCATTTTTCACCGCTTTCCCTGGAAAAGGCTGCTCCCAGCCCGGGTGGATGCGGGGTGGGGGAGGCGGCACACAACTAACTCTTCCGGCACACACCCCTTTCCCTACTACAAAGGCATCCACAGCAATCACATTTGCAATAGTACAAATCTTGATGGATTCATCCCATCCCCCTCCCCTTTGTAAGCCCACAGCCCGCTGTAAGCCCTCTCTCTCTCTCTCCCTTATCGCAGCCCAGCAATCCTTCCAAGGGATCAGGCTGGAAAATGCAGTCACGGTACAGTTGCTTGAAATAAATGAATGAATGGAAAAAAAAAACCCAGGCAGCGGGGCTCAGGGCGGGCAGCAGCGATCTTATTGTTCCCAAACCCATCTGCATCTGCATCTCCACCGCGTTCCAGCAGCTCTCACACACCTCACACTCACTTTATGCACATGCAGATAAATATATTAACAAAAGGGACAGGTGGGAAATGGAAGGCGTGGGGGGGAAATGAGATGATATTAACTTCACCCGGGAAGGTGGTTTATCTCACACTGCAAATGCACAGAGAAATTAAACATATTTCACATTTACATCGCTCTCTCTTGCTCACACACACACACACAGAGGTAAAATCTCTTTCAGTGCAATATCCAGTTGCTATGCCAACAGCACCAACAGCACGGGAAGGCGATGGCAGCGAGGGGCCGTGGAGTGGGGTGGGATGGGGTGGGATGGGGGCTCTTACCAAAGATGCTGATTTGATTGTGGCAAAGCGCTCTCGGTTCCGGTAGTGGAGGGCCTGATTCTGCACTGACTGGGTAGGCCGCACCTCAGGCCTGCGATCCCTGTGGCCCACCTCATCCCTTATAAATACATGATCCTGCAGAAATGGATAAAAACAAGGAGAAAGTCCGGCTGTGCTCTTCCCGCGGCGGCTGCCTCTCTCTCACCCCTCTGTCTGCACAAGCGCGGCTGTAGGAGAGGCATAGTTCAGCTCTCTGCTTAGCCCCGGCAGCTCCCACCGTACAAAATGAATAAGCAACACATTGCAGCTCGGCTCGGCGCGTCAGCTGATCGCTAGCGGGATGCCTCCGAATCCCTGGATCGGGCTGCCTTTTTTTTTTTTTTTCCTTCCTTTCCCTTTTTTTTTTTTTTTTTTTTAAACCTCCAGTATTACATATGTGCCAGAAAAAAGCCAGCCAGGAGCAGAAAGCGGAGCAGGGCGATCGGAGTCCTCGGGAAGGTCGGGTTCAAGCACTGCAACCCAGCGATCCTGGTGAAAACGTGATTCCCATGTCTAGCCACGGAGATGCTGTTCCCTTTTAACACCAGAGCAACATCCTGCCTCATTCCCTTTGCCGAGCGGTGTGTCCTCGATAAGGTTTCTTTGTCCCTCGTTTGCTATCTGCTGAGGGGGACAAGCATCCTGGCTAAATCCACGGCAGGCTGGAGAGGACCAGGAAAGCCTCCGTGACCACTCAGGGATCCTGCTTTCCAGTCATGATCCTGCACAGTTCTAGCACTTTCTCTCCACAGCCCACAAAGGATTTTTTTTTTTTTTTTTTTTTTTTTCCTTTTTAAAGCAACAGCTCCCAGGTTTTAGCAGGAATGGTTCCCGGTGCAGCCTCTCTCCTGTTCCCTGCAAGGCTTGGTCAGGAGCAGCTGTTCCTCTCCCAAATGGCACAGGCAAATTTTGCAGTGGAACAAAGCTCCTGGAGAAGCCCTCCTCAGAAAGGCCAGCAAAAAAAAAACCCCACCACCACGATTTTCCCCCTTGGAATGGTGGCTGCCAGAAGCCAGAACACCTGCAGGCTGCACCTTGGGGATGGAGCAGCCCTTGGGCACCGGGCACACCCTGCTCCTGCCCGGCAGCGCTGGCTCTGCAGGGCCACACTGTCACCCACCACAGTGCCACGACTCCCCTCCTCAACCTCCAGCTCCCAAAACCTCAAAGGAAGACCCAGATTCTTCCTGAATTAAATCAAGTTTCCAGTTCTTAGGGGTGCAAAATAAAGGCTGCCAGTGCCTAGAAAGAAGCCCTTGCAGGGAACAGCTGCCCCCATGAGCAGGAGCAGCTCTGCCACCCTGCCATGCCCCAGCAGACACCAGGAAGGTCACAGAGAGCCCCACGGGGAGAAACCAGCCACCATGGAATGGTGTCTCCACTGCTGTCATCCCCCTGCTGCTTCCCCACCCTGCAGACACCTGCTTTTCCTCTCTGCTGGCCTCAATTTCCAGCTGCTTCTTGCCCGGACCCACACACATTCAGCCCCTTTCCACAGGATTCTGGAAATGAGTTCAAGCAAAAGCCAATTAGGTGCAAAAATGCTGATACTGAGAGCTGAACAACACATTGATTAGAACTGCTTTTACCCCAAAACTTTTCCTTATCCCTCCTTTTGAGTGTTCCCACTCCATGCTCACCTTTCCCTTGCCTCTGCCCAGGGAGCACTGTGCCCAAGGCCACCACAGAGCCAAGCCTGCACCAGCTCCTCTACACCCAAGGGACACAGAATGAGCCAAAACAGCTGAAAAGGACAGTTCCCCACACAAATATGGAGCCTCACACAAAGCTGCAGCTCCATTTTACATTGGTCATCCTTGTACTGGGCATTTGTGGCACCGACAGGTGAGACCACAAGAGAAATCACTGAAAATTGGGCTGATCTCAGATCTCCAACTTGTGCACATTGGTGTGACGAGCAGGGCTCTTGGACTTGCCCACATCTTCCCTCTCTCCATTATATTACTATGGCAGGGGGAATGGGAAATATTAAATCCAAAGAAGCTGCAAATCACTGAAAGAAACCCCCAACGTTCAAAATGGGTATTCAGATTTTTCAGAATGCTCCAAAACACCACCTAAAATAACAAGTTTAAGTTGTAATTACATTTTTTACTGGAAAATTAATCTGTGATTTACATTCTGTTATCCAAGAGGTGAATTTTTAGAGGGCAGAGTGTCACCCTGGCCTTGTTTTATGGGATCTCTGGTTACCTCAGTGCACACAAGAAACTCAGAGCAGAATTAAATTGCCCTTCAGGAATGTGAATTAACCACACTCTGCATTTCAAACTGAGCTGGGCAAGGAACGGGAAAATTCCTTTGCAACTGAACAAGCCAAAGGACCAATTTCAAGGGGACAAAAAGCTCAGTGGCTGTCTTTGGCACCCCTTAATTCAGGATCTGAGGATTCTGGAGCAGATGAGCACCCACCACTAACTCTCAGCTAAGCCAAGGGAACCTTAATAGGCTCTGGAATGAACATTTTCTGGAAAAGCTGTCCCACTACCAGAAATAAAAGCACTTGGCACGGAGAGTTACCAAATCACACAGGTTACACTGCCCCAGGGACAGCTGGTAAGAGAAATAAACCTAAGAGGAGCCACATCTCCACCAGCCTTCCTCAGATGGATGTGACTGATGGCAAAGACAAACATCTACCTACAAACACAGAAAACAGAATTTTGCTGCTTTTATTTTAAAATAAAATTCTTCTTCTCCCAAAAACTTGCTAAGAGACACCGAAGTCGTATTTGGCACAGATAAAGAAATTTTGTTTCCAACTTTTACCTTTGGATGTGTGAGAAACAAAGACCCAAAATGGGTACCTCAGGCCAAGGTACTCAGTAAGCAAAATCTGACCAAAAGCACCCCAGAAACTCATCATATTTGGGTCAGGGCATTTCTCGGCCCCAAATCTGCACTTCAAACCCTGGTTTGTTTCTAAAGTAATGTATCTTCTGTATAAATTTCATTTTCCATCTGTTTTTCTGTGGTTTTTTTGCAGTATTTGCCTTAAGGATACAACTTTGGGCATGCTCAGCTCACAACTCATGTGAAATCATTAAAATCCTTCTGTTCAGGGCCAACAATCCAGAATTTTCAACTTCCTACTGAAGGATTAATTTGTTCTCCTGACTGTATCATCCCCATGAACAGTTCTCAGGTTGATGACAGCAAAGGGGGGGATTTGGCTGGGACATTGCTGGGACAAAACCTCTCAAATATTTCCACAGCATTATCTGACAAGAGCTGGTGGAGCTTCCAGTGGCTAAAGTGGTGCTTCCAGCTGGATCCAAATGGTTCCTCCTGGTGTATTGTCTGAGCATCTCACAGTGAGTCTGCGCTCAAACCACGAGTTCTGCCCAAGAGAATTGTATCCACGTGAGGATTTTGCTCTGAGTCCCACCCCAGTTCTATCACACATTGCCTTTTCAGTCTCTTCTTCACTGAAAAAGGCCTTTACACCATCCAAACTGCCCAGCCCAAAGCTGGGACACCTCCACCTTCTCCTCAGAATGAACACTGCCTTTCACACTGGGTTTTTTTGCTATGTACACCAAATAAAACCTTCACAAATGCTGTTTACATGGGAGGACTGACCAACTGGAAGGGCCGCCAGTTTCCCACACAAACAGGAAAGGCAATTTCCAAGCCATAGTAAGGACTTTAATGGAATTGCAGCAAATCCCTGCCTTCCAGGAATTTAAAGAGCAAGGAAAACAACAGTGTGACATCATTTGTCTTAATACACTGCACTAAGTGCTTTGATAATTTTAAGAATCAGAAGTCTTTCAAGACAAAGCTTCCTGTCCCCAACCTGCTTGTCATGATTCCAGAAGGCACTTGAGGGGTCATCACTGCCAGCAGGTGCAAGACAAAACCAAGCCATTACCTAAATATCCTTTACATCTCATTAAAAAATCATCTTTTCCGAGTACAAATCATAAATCTTGATACATAGGACAAGACCCTCGGCTTTGCCTTGGCTGTTGGGGAGCAGCCACCCCAGAGCTCTCTTCATGCACAAAATTCCCCACAAATGCTGCACATTAACTGTGGCAGCAACAGGAGACAGGCACAGGTTAATTCAGAGGATCTGGGAAGTCACTCAAGTTGCAGCAGTTATAACAAAGGTACTTTATTGTTACAGACATTGGGTGAGATTTGTGATGATCAACTACAAACATCCTCTTTTCATCTTTTTGTTATAAAGTAGATTTTAATCACAAGATTTCCCTGACATTTTACTGCCCAAGTTTCAGAAAGCATTGATGATGTAAAGATTGAAGAAATAAACAGTAACAACTGAGTACTGCAGTATTGTACTGGCTTTTTGTCTAGATTGAAAGATTACAACATCTTACTATCATAGTTTCGTGGAAATAAAATAATAATAAATTCATTGAGGACAATGAAATAATATTTCTGGGAAGCCACCTGTGCCCACACTGCCATTTACTAGCAGCTGAACAAAGCAGGTGACAAAACATCTCTGATGCATCAGCTGATGCCGATACTCATTTTATTGTCTTACCCTGGGAGCCAAAATCTTTCTGCTCATTTTGAAGATGAATTAACTGATATTTATCAGCCTTAAAAATCTGGGTTATGTGTCTTTGAAGCACAGTGCATTTGGAGTTTAACTCCCTGCCCCATTCTGTCTTTTTTTGGGGGCTCTCAGATAAAATTGGGTTTGTATCAGAGCTGTCATTTACTCTTCAGCTCTCAACTTGTGCAGTTGAACAACTCCTAAAAGGAAATAAACGTGAGAATGTGTATCCATAGGCAAAATGATCCTTGGATGGAGTAGCAGAGTTATTTAACTGTTTTCAGAAGACACCCAGAGTTCTTACACTGAACATACTGAGATGTACATGGAGAAGGTCACCAACCTGGAACCTGCAAAGGGGAAAGGAAAACTTCCTCATCCAAGCCAGACATCTGAATTTCCTGAAAAGAATATGCTGGTGATTAAGGTGTCCTCCTGAGGGAGCAGGCTTTGGTCCCAAGGATGGGCTTCCTGCCTGAGCAGCTCACATTATTGCCATTTTTTTCCTCCCAGGAGTGCAGGACACAGCCATAAACTGAATAACATATAAGCTCCACATTCAATTATGGCTTACTCTTATTTTTAGTATTTTCTTCCTGTCCAGTGATTTTTCTCCCAACCTATCAGGGGTGCTCTGACAGGTGGGAGTCACCTTTTGTTCTAAGCAGAAGTTTAAAACCATGGAGCTCTACACTGTTGTGGAAGGGATAAGGCTGTGCCTGTTTTTCCACAGAGGATTTATCCCAAATGCAGACAAACCCCAAGCACCGTGGCTGCCATGAACTAGCATAGCCAGTGAAAATTAACCGGATCAGAACAGGTCATTTCACTTACCCTGTGACCACAAAACATTTTTGGAAGTTACAGCCAACTAGCAGCTGTTAAAAAAAAGAAAGAAAATGAGTTGTTTACAAGTGCTTTGACTCCATCAGCCTTTCCTAAGCCTCTGCCTCAGGGTGGTTGGCCACGGGACAGATGCCAGGAGTGCTCCGTGGAGATGCCTGAGGCTTCTCCCAGCCAAGCACCGCACAGGGGATGGGCTGCTCCTTATTTCCTCCAGGCCAAGGCCACCCCAGCCTGGCTCTCCACAGCAGGCAGCAGCTGCAAGCACTGAAGGCTGAGAACTGCATCTCAGCTGAGCACAGACTCTTCCATCCTACATTTTAGTTGGACATGACACTCCAGGGCTGTGGCCCAAAACACCAGAAGGCCTCTGACACTTTAGAGCTTTGAGCCATAGAAAACATCAACACTCCAAGGCCATTTTGCCATCTTGGTCCCTTTATGTAACCTGGAGGGTGCTCATTAACACATTTGTGGAATATCATAATGTTACACAACACTGTTGATTTCACCCAAGTCAAAACCATCTTGTATGAAACTGTATACCCACATAATGCTGATTATGTTCATCAGTATTTTCTTTTTAGCCCTTAAAGGCTAATTGAATGCAAAACAAAAGCTTGAATTAAACTTGAAGCCCAGGTTCTTTCCATTGTGTTTGTGATGAGCTCTGGGTGACACCCAATTCAGCTTCATCACAGTTGCCAGCAGCATAGTTAAAGCACAAACTGAAATCTTGGCAGTACAAGGAACTTTACCTTGAAAATGAAGTGGGATGTATGTGGATATAAACCCCCTGAAGTGTCCTGCTCCAATTTTAGTCTCTTCACATGTATTAATACATACACAATATACACATGAAGCAGTTTTCCATTTAAAATTGCATTCCCCAAAGTAACAGAAAATAAAGAACCGTGTACTAAATTAAAACAATATATTTGCAGACTGGAATATGCCCTGCTACATGGAGTCCAAATCTGCTTTCTGAATACATACAGCAGAAGGGAACATTTTCCAATGGAGAAGGGATCTACTCCACTGCATGGATCAGCAGTCCCAGCCAATCTTTAACTCTTTTGTGAAGACCATCAGTGCAGACCTGGGCCTCCTGCTCCCAAAATTATCCTAAAATACCTGTGTTAAGTGATCTAGAGGTGGGATTTTTTTAAACAATACTTCAGTTACAAGTGTGTAAGACACCCTGGATTTTCCAAATCAGATAAAAACTTCCATGTGGTGTCCTGTTTGTGCATTCCACAACCAAACAGCTACAGAAGCCTAAGAGGACTCAATTCACAGCATCAAAAATGCTGTATTTGTACTTTACCACTGTCATACAACCATTATAAAACATAACAGAATTCTTAAAACAAGCAGGAACTCCACTCCTTTCCCAAATGCCATTTTTGCTTGGTGGGGGCAGCTCATGTTTTGTTTTTATCAATTGTAATGACTCTGAGCAGTCATTATAATATATGACTTCTGTGTAAATCAAACCCTCGAACTTCTGTTTTAATGCACAAGTAAATGTGGCTATTTAACAATGTGAAATTAAGTTAATACCCATTTTGGAAGCCTATACAAAATAAGGAAGAGGTCCAATTATAACCACCCAGCGCATCCATCGGTGGTGCTGCTCTTCATTCAGGACAGTTCCATGAGCTGGCATTTGGCACCTAACCTTATTTTCACCTTTCTGAATAAACAATCTTCTCTAAAGATGCTGTCAAGTGTATTTAGGAAAGAGGCAAACCCTTAAAACCTTTGCAACTTCTCTACCAGCATCTTTCAATACATAAGACCATGTTTTGTTGAAGCCAAAATTTCTCAAGACCTCTCAACATCGAGTGACACAAAGCCTGCACTTCAGGAGGAAAAACTGCTTACAAATATTTAGTTACAACCCAGCTTTACTGTAACCTTACAAACAAGACATTCATACTTTTCATGCTGCTGCAATGTTTTAGCTCCTCTGGCAAAAAGCAAACGTACACTTTGAAGTTCCTTGCAAACGAAATCAACACAACCAACCTACATTTTGCTGCCCACTAGCAAATGGCACTGCTAAGGCCAAGCCAAAACCATTTGAGTCAGACAGAGTGGAGAGGAGATGCTGACTTACAGCCAGACAACCTTAGCACGATATCCAGCCCTAAGAAAACAAAAGGCAACAGATCACAGCATGCAGCAAAGGAGCAGAAAAGCACTGAGTGGATCTTGACTCCAAACATACCTCGTGGGAAGGGTCCAGAGCTTTGCACACTCGTACTCCTCATGAGGGAAATCCGAGTGCAGGCAGGATTTAATCACACACTGGGCCTGGCAGAGGGTTAGCTTGGCTGCCAGGAGCACTTGTCAGCACAGCACAGGACACAGGACAGGCATTCCCAAGGAAACAAGGATGGCCCAAGCAGAGAGGAAGGGGTGCACATGCAGGGCTGGGCATGCAGGGAGTCAGGGTGACCCTGCCTAGGCACTGACAGCTCTCTCAGTAGCAACCTCTTTTCATGGGCTGAGGTTATTTAGATGCTTTTAAGGACAAAAACCCCACAGAACTTGACTCTGGCAAGCCCAGCAGCAGCTCCTGCCCTCAGCACACGAGCACCAGGGCACACGTACCTTCTTGTGAACAACGGAGGAGGTGGAATTAATGGTGCTCTCGTCACTATGCATCATGACCAGCTCAGGGCTGCTCTCATCCAGGACCTCCTGCATGCTGCTCACACTGCTGCTCTGGCTGCCTGTGCTCACAGACATGCTGGGGATGGAATGGTTGCTGCCCAGACTGTCCATCTTCCTACTCAGGTTTGATCCATGCTCACTGTCCTATAAAACAAGGGGCATCAGTTACAGATCCTGCAGGAGATCACCTGCCCAGCACGTGCCTGCAATGCCCAAAGTTTGTTTTAAAGGTGACTCTGCAGATTTCAAGGGCATTATTTTGCCAACTGCATATCTCAAAGGGCTGTCTGGGTTATGGAATGCTCCATACGGGGCAGGCAGCTTCTGCCTTTTTCTCCTGCAATCTTATTACATCAGGCTTCAAGTCAGTTTTTTCCACATATCCTTAAGTCTGGGCATGGGTCTTGGCTTGACAGGAGACATCTAGGAATACTGGATGGCTGGTGGAAGGAGCTTCATCATTAAAAGAAATGATCCAAGTTTGAATTAAAACAATGCTCCAAGTCAGGATATGCTATAACACATTTCCTGAATCAGAAAATATGTAAGACAACAAACCCAGTTATTTATTATTTGATACATTTTACATGGGGTAGAGGTTTTAACCTCCATGTCCCAATCAGTCTGCAATTCTATTTTATCAAGCTAAAAATCCCTTGAACCTGTGTTTTCAGCCAAGATAAAGGTGACTGAAGAATCTTAGCAGCTGACTCAGATGAGCCTGCATTATTACAGGGGTTAAAACTTGGAAAAGCATAAATAAATATTCCTCATATAAGAGGTATTTTTGATTCTACAGACAAATCTCAGAGGTTAGCAGCCTTTTTTCCTGTTCCATACTCACAGGAGTACAGTAATCCCAGAGTATGCACTTAGTCTGGACTGATTTAGAGAATTTATGGAGTCCTTTGTAATTAACTAGTGGCACTGAAGAGGCTTGCAAGGAGCTCACAGTGAGGACAGAACTCTGAACATCCTTCAGCTCCTGGTGTGAAGCAGCCTTGACTCACTAAAATGAGCAGCCTGCTGCTGCATCCAGTTTGCCCTGGCTTCTGAAGGGAGCTTGGGGAGAATTCCATTACAAATCAATTAACAGGGAACTCATTTTGTTGGAGACCGACAGAAAGATAAAATTGAGACTTGACAGATTTGCCTTTGATTGTGTGATTATTTTTTGAGCAATCAGCAGATCATTCAGAGCCTGCGTGAGAGCACTTAAAATCCAGAATAATACTATTTTACAGAGAACATAGGCACAGGGGAATGGAAATGTTTTCAGGGTGCTTATATAAAGTTGCAGAAGGAATCACATAATGAAGGGTCTGAGATGAGGCAATGTAATTAATAAATGTCTACACAGGAAGGACAGAGATGAGATTGCATATGCAACCTTAGCATTGACTTCTGACTTCAACTTTAACCTTCTTGGAAGGGCTCCGAGGAAAGCATTAGTAATGTTTTGCATGTTAAAGATTTGTAAGGCTCCTCTTCCACCCTGGAGAGTCCAAGGCAGGACAAGGAGCTGCCTGGTGGCATTTCCAGCCAAGCAGGCTCTGTCCCCAGTGAAGCAGGAACTGCAGCACGTGCTGGGTGTCCTTTCCCTGCCCAGTTAGTGACACACACGAGCAAGAAATCCTCTGGTGGGACACAGGCTCGGGGGCAGTGCAGAGCATGCTGTGCACATGCAGAGTGTCAGCTGATTCCTGCCAATACAACAGCTCTTCTCCCTGCTTTTTTTGAGGAGTGGGGACAGGAGGAACAGAAGACACACCTTGGAGTCAAACACGACCACGTGTTTCCTGTTGAGCTCGGAAATGCTGAACAGCCAAGGGGGAACCCCATCCCCCGGCACTCTCCTGTCACTCTGCTGACAGGTTTCAGTGCTGACAATCCCCTAATTCCCCAGCTAAGCTCCAGCTCAGGAAGCTGGAGGGTACCTTTAACCACAGCAGTTGCTGTTCTTGCTCCTTTGGGGCATCTCCTTCACAGGGAAGGGGAGCACAAAGCATTCCCTCCTCCTGCAGCTCCACCTAACACCCAGCTGCCCATTTCCTAAACCAGAGCTCCAGTTTAGCTTTAAAGGAGCACTGGACACACCCAAACGTCAAACCCAAGCCCCTGAAGATACTCTGAGCTTGGGCACCTCACAGCGTGTTGCTGCCTCACTCCACTGCAGCAAAAGGAACACAGACATCAATTTGTCTGTCAGTGTTTTACGTTGAGAAGCAGTCATGGATTTATTTACGCATTGCGCCTGCACCAAGTGACATTAATTTCCATTTAAGCTCATCAATTGAAAAATGACTGGTTTCCTTCTCTCAGCCACAGTTAGGGTCAATTATCATACACTGATTAAGTGGGTTGTTTATTATAAGATTTAAACTGAAGCTGCGTTTTAGGTCTTTAACCTTTTTCTTCTTTAACATTAAAGAATTTTAAAAAGTAAGTCTTACTAATTCAGTAATTTACTTTTCAGCTTATGAGAGGCCAATTACTCTACAGTAAAGTTACGGTAATTGAAAAAATATTAACATTAATGGAGTTGTTTTGACTGTGCAGACGAGAAAGAAAAGCTTGGGCTATCAAAGACCCTCCTCCACACAGGCTGGGAGCCACTTCTCACAGAGAATGTCCCTCAGAATGAATTTCTTCCCTAAAGCTTCCAGAAGAAAGGCCAGCACTGGAAAAAATCCAGAGTTTTATATGTACAGTAATTGGCAGCTTTAACACTGAGTAAGGGCTACTATCACTCATTATCTTATCCTGCTGATCCAGATGATATTCCAACAACATTCCTTACCCAGGCTGTGCTTGTTCTGCCACCCTAAGGACAGGAACATCTCCCTGGCCCTAAAATCACTTGTCAGAGTGCAAATGGGGTAACACATCCCAAGTACCTCCTCCTCCTCCTGGGACTCGTTCAGGGGGCCATTCCGTGTCTCCTGGAACAGGATTTTCTTCATTTTCCGGTACTGCAGGTTGTCCAGCTCCCTCACTGCATCCTTGGTCCTTTGGATGAGGTCTATGAGCACCCTGGGCGGTCGCTCCCGGCGGACAAAATCGTGCTGAATTAAAGGAAATCAAACACCTGATTTCAGATGTGTAAAACCAGGGACATGGGGACTTTTGAGACCCCTCAAGTGACAGTTCCCACTCTGGAATTTATCTGTTCATATTCAACAATTGCTAATACCCATCCTGAAAACTCCAAACACATTGAGCTTGGGTTAAGGTCAGGTTTTCTGAGCTCCTCAGGTTACACAGATAATTTGTCCCTTCCTGAGTTGGTTCACTCAAAACACACAAGGTGACACTTCAAACCTTGGAGGCACAGGAATGAACAAAATGCATCCAGGGCAAAGAAGAATCAACCTGCAAAGATTTATCCTTCATCCATCTACTCTGATTCACACAAAAAAACAGGAGGGAGACCACAATATTTATTTATACCTACAGCTTTTGTAGCCAGAGTTGAAATCAAACCAGGCTCTTGGTTTGATTAACCTTCACAGGTTTTAAGTGCAGACTTAATAAATTCTTTAATGGTATTTAAGAACACAATTAAAGCCTCTTTATCAAATTTATCAAATACATTCTCCTGAACTGTACAGCTGGCAATGAGTATAAGAACTTCCAGCTTTCCCATTTAACCTTGGCTAAAGCACACAACCTGAGAGTACACTAGCCAATAACCCATATGGAATCACTACAGCTGGGTGTGCTGTTCAGTAGGTCCCAAGGGCAGCAGCTTTAGGGCATAAACATCCTCTGTATGGTTGTAGAAAAACTGACAGTGAAAACAGAAAAGTTTACGAAGAAAAAAAAAAAAAGGGGGAAAAAGTAGTTCTCTACTGTGCCTTGAAATGCCACAACGGGCTTTTGTTGGAGCCTCAACAGCTGGACCCACCTGCAAGGGAATTCTCAGGAGGGTCACATCTGTCTGCTTGGCCTCAGAGCTCTGCTGTGGGCTCAGCTCAAGAGTGAATTCATCCCCTGGAGCTGCAGTAACCAGCACACACAGCCCCAGCCCTCCCTAAAACAGGAGCCTTCAACAAAAGAGCCGAAAGGATGGGCTAATCATCTTTTAATGATTTATAAATAAACAAGGAAAGCATCATGCCACAAGCTAATTCCTTGTTTTTAATTGAATTCAAACTGTTGTGCATTTGAGTTTTGCTACTGGGGACAGCCAGTCATTTCAGTACCCATTTTTTGCTCGTAGTGATGGTGTTTATTTTTGAATCAGAGCTAAAAGTTCTAAACATCATTTCACACAGAAACAAAATGAATCATTTCTCCTCCTCAACACAGATAACCACCATTTATTCCACTGTGAACAGTAACAATCTGCAGCTTATTTATGATTAGGAAAAAAATGGAACCCATTTTTATCTCATTGTAGATCATTTTTAGAAAGCAGCAGTGCATTTGGAACAATGATCCTGAACCTAAATCCATTTTATGTGTACACTCCAATATTAAAATGTGACCACATGGAAAGTGTAGGGCAGACATAAATAAAAATAAAATATAAAATACTGAATATACAGGATTTCAGACTCAGATCTCAGCTCTAATTGTTTGTACAGACTCCAGTATAAGGTACTCCTGAAATCACATCCTTCAATGAACTCAGCCTGTTCCTAGAGAGCAGCAAGGCTGCCAATCCCCAGGAATGAATCATTCCAAAACCCACAACATAAACCTATTAGCTGGTCAGGGTGCTACAAGTAGAACCAGGGAACAAAACACTGATTATTTGCCACAGCACAAATGGATCACAGGGAAAAAAAATATATATCAGGTGCCAAAGGGAGCACAAACAGCTCCTTCATCATTTACCTGGAGAGGTCACTGGCACCAGCAGCCAGAGGGACAGCAAGGGCTAATCATCAATTCTAAAGAACACCTAAAGTAAGGCCAAAGCCTGATGGAAAAGGGGCTGGACAGGATTTCACACCCTCCTACCTTCTAATGGAAGGCTGCTCCTGAATTTCCCAAAAGCAAAGCCCTTGGAGCTGTGAACAGTTCCTATATTTTCCAGGTAAACCGAAACCAAATGACTGAAACTGGAACTGATTTATGATTCACTGACAAAACCTTGGCAAACTCTACACACTTCACTCCCAGGTCCCCCTCCTACAGGCTCTTGGCAATTATGGGCCTGTAAAAACCCTTTCCAAAATGATCCAGTTATTTCCAAAACAAGTTTAATTAATTGGGTTCAGTAAAGAAACCATTAAAGGGATTTAAACAACTTTTGGATTTGGTGGTTTGATTAGGGGAGGAAGTCAGCCTTCGCCTATACCCTTAACACTGCTTTTAACTGCTAAGTGTGATGCATGAAAGGAGGAAAAAATAAAACCAAAAAAACAACCAAAAAGTGGATTTTTGTAAGGGCAATATTTGTTCACCATCTCTACAATTATTTTGGTAGACAAACAGATTTCCCCCCAAATTTCTGGAAAAGATTTGATTAATTACCCGTAACAAATCTGTTGAGGATGGCCTTTCCTGAGGTATTTTCTGTAAGCAGTAATCAACAAATCCCCTAAAGGAGTCTGACCTGCAAATAAAAAATAAAAAAAAAAAAATCAAATCTAAATGAAAAAAAGAAGCTTAGGATCTGGAATATATTCAAACTTACTAGTGCAAAGCAAAAGAAAAACCCTGACTAATTTGTTCTCAAGTTCTAAGGCAGAGAAAGTAACTGGGTTTTTCCAACTTCCAAATTGATCACATCAGTCAGTTCCTTCCCAGCTAAAGGTTGTTGAAACAACACGGACACAAAATTATCCCCAAGCACACACTGAAAACCAAGTTAGAACTACATGTACCAGTCACTATTTACAATTTTGCTTCAACTACTTCAAAACAAATGACAATGGAATTCTTGGGAACTCCAGAAATGCTCTGACTGATCTCTGGGAGCTGCCCCAGAGGTAAGCCTGCCTCAGCAGAGCCCCTCAGTGCTCAGTTCAGCAACACCTGAGGCTTTCTGTGAGGTTTTATCACAACTGGAAAGAAGGAGAGTGATCTTTGAGGTGCCACTGAACTCCAAAGCAGCACAAAAGGCACCTTGCTGCCTGCCTGTGCCCTCAGAGAGCAGAGAGGGCACTATAAACAAGTGCCTGCAATCAAGAGCTCTGATCTGGTGCTGTGTTTATTTACAGCTCCTCTGCTCTGCAATGCAAATTCTGCACAGAGCACGGGCAGCAGAGCAAGCGCCTGGAATCGTGGAAAGTGGACAAAACAGAGAGGATGAAATAAGGAAACTGGTGTGGTCTTGATAAAATGATAATTTGATAGAATTATCAGCAATTAAATCGTTGTGCTGCTTAAATGCCCAGCAGAGAAATGGGGGAACTTCACACCTCTCCAGGAGCTTTTGTTTCAAGCAGACTCTGCCAAGCATCACCCCACAGCAATTTCCACTGCTGGGTACAGGAACAGGAAACAGGGCAAGCCTCTGCTCCCACAGAAAAACAAAGTGCTCTCCTATCCAAGCTCAGGGTCTGGAACACACGGAGTATTCACTGGCCACGGACTCTGAGGGTTTTTGGAGTCACCCACTGACAAAAATATCCAATTTCCTCCACATTCTCCTCCCCTGCTCCACATTTCAGCTGCACAGCAATGCTAGCAGCTCTTCTGCCAGGGATCTTTGGCAGCTGGAAACCTTGCTGATGCTGAGCCATGGCTGGTTTAATGCTTCTAAGAATATTTTAATTCCTACAGCATCTACAGCCCCAGAATTAACACCTCACACGCTTAGGTTGTAGAACACCCAGAGTGACAGAAGGTCAGAATTGAGCCAGCCTACACAGGATCATGATGTGAGGCAAATCAGTGCACTGCAATCAACACTTTCCTTGTCAGGCTTGAACTGTGAAGTATCACTGAGCATTTTCAGGGAAATAAACAGCAAAAATCAGCTGTTAATGGTTCTCTTACCATTCATTTGATTGTAACGTAGGGGAATCGTTCTGGGCTATGTGATATAAGGCACTCATTGCATTCATGTTGAAAAGTGGAGGCTTCCTTTCCGCTGGAAAGAGAAGAGAAAGGTGTGATAAGGCTGTCTGGAGAGAAAGGAGAAATGTATGGAAGTATGAGCAAGGTGTCACTGCTAAATCAATACTCAGTGCTGTCACCATCACACTTAGGCCAATTATTTTAATACTCTGGGTTAGACCAGGGCACCCACTCAAGGAAAGCTGCTGTTCACTTGGAGAGGGATGACAAAATCCAAAGACAGCAGGACACAAATTATAAGGAAGAGTTTGCAGTAAATTTTACCTTAACTGCAACATCTCACACCTGAGATGTCGATTTCACTTTAACTGCAACAGCTCACACGTGATCTGCTGTGGCAAAATCAGCTGAAACTGAGTAAAACTGAGCTTAGGCACAGTTCAGGGCCAGGACATGCTGTATCAATCCCTACAGATCTTTGATCCAGGATTTTTCAGTCCATTCAGGCCAGGGCAGCCCCTTGTCCTTGCCATGCAGCACACAGAAAACCACCACATCTGCTTTTCCTTAAGCACTACTTACTTCAGCTACACAAGGAATGAGGACAGCGGCATCCAAAGAGAGCCAAGTGCTGCTCAATGAGAGATTTCCTCCCACTGACCTCATGTTCAGACAGGAAATCATGCAAAGTTCAAAATTTAAAAATTGCTTTTTAAAGAAAAATTAAAATTAAAATTTTAAAGAAAAATTAAAATCGCTTTTTAAAGAAAGCAAATCCATCAACTCTGTAAAAGGGCTCTGAGGTTCCTGAGTGAAAAACTCCACAGAAATTCTGGTACCAAGACTATATCTGCACAGTCTCTCTCCTCCTGCTGGGATTTACTCCTTGAGAGGTTGTGACACACCTGAACTCCATACAAACAAAGATCAGTGGCCATGCACAAGAACAGACATCTAAAACTTCTGATTTTGGCATTCTTTATATCAAAATCACACTGTGTCAGCATGCTGGCACATGAAATACAGCACTGTTAGTTACTAGTTATCTCCACCATCTCAAATCTGGAGACATTTCTTCCCATTCTGCACAGTCTTTGTTATCTCACACATATTTCTGCTGATTAAACACTTATCAATAACACTTTCAGTGAACTCACCCCCACAATAAGTTATTGATGTACTGCTGTTAAGGTAAGTAGAATCCATATCAAGACTAATTTTTGAAAATTATCTACTCAGCACATGCAGTGTCAATATTCAGACTAGAAACACACACTCAGAGTCTGCTCTGTGTACCTGCCATCACATCCACCTCTGCTCCAGGCTCTGTGGATGTGCATCATTTGCCCTGTGCAGTGCAAACCCTTTTCTCCTCACATGAAGAACCTGTCCACGATGATTCGTGTCACAAACATTCAGCTGAGACTGAAGATTTTTGTTTCAGAGAGCAGGAAAGTAAGAAGAACTGAAAATTCAATGTAGGTCCCTTCTGACACACAATCCTTAGGACACAAGAGCTGGGACAACTTTCTCAGAGTGCAGCTTGGAAAACACAGATGACAAACCATGGTTTGCTCTCACTCAGGAGCAAAATGCTCTGGTTCTCCAGGGAATAGCTGAGCACACCAGGCTAACATGAGCACAGGGCATTAGTGCTTTACTCTTGATTTGCCAGAGAGCAGAAGATTTAACTCAACTGTCAGAGTTTTCCAAGTCAGGCGCTTTAAAAGGGTAAACTTTACATGGAATAATGATCTTTCCTTTTTGTAGGAGTTCCTAATTCACCACAGAGCTCATTATCCCTCTCAGCTGCTGTGTGCTCACTCACCTAACTCGATGCACGTGATCCCAAGAGACCAGACGTCCACCTTCCCATCGTACTGCCCCTCGTCCATAGCAAGGATCACCTCTGGTGCCATCCTGCCAAGCACAGAGCAAAGGCAGGGTTAGGGGACATGGGGGGTGACTGCAAAACACAAATGGAGGTGGTTTTGCCCCCTTTAGCAGAGCCATGGACCAGGAGAGCCAGCAGGGAGCTGAGGAAAACCGTGCTGGAATAGACCAAGGATTGTCCACACCAGCAACTTATCAAAGGAAATGGGAAAAGGAAAGGGGGGAAAAAAAAGAGGAAAGGGGGAAAGAGGGGAGAGGAAAATTCAGCCTCTTAAACTGTGTTCTTCCAAAGCCAGGCTTCCTGCCAAACGGCCTCATTCCAAGGCTCGGCCATGGTGACCTCCCAGCACTGCCCTGGGGCCTCTGCCACAAAATCAGTGGAGTGTGGAGCTGTACTGGTCCTCGGTGCTGGGAATGCCAAAGAACTCGGGTGACCCTTCAGCAATTCCTTCAAAACAGGATCTAAGTGGCTGCGTGACTTCCAGTCAGATCCCCTTTCTCCATGAATGTCTCAATCCCATCACCTATGGCAAATATGAATTATTTTTAAGCCAATGTCATTGCAGCAGTGGAGCATTTCCAAGTACTGCACAGCCTAAACCTCTACTTATGGACACACTTCCTGAAAACCTGGATGCAGGGATGTTAGGAAACCTGCTTGGCTAAATGAAGATTTTAGCCAGATATTATTTTCATATTGTGAAGCACTGGAAAGGAAAGAGAGCAGTTTTGTAAGGGACTGAAACACTGCAGGCTCCACTCACCAGTAAGGCGTTCCCACAAAAGAGTTGGCAGGGGAGACTATGGATGCAGACCCAAAATCAGCGAGTTTCACTTGACCTGGTTCTGTTAGAAGAATATTTCCAGCTTTAATATCCCTTTAACAGAAAAAAAAAGAGAAAAGAAAGTAATTTAGCGTGATATAAACTTTGGTGAGACACCTCTGTCTGCAAAGGGCAAGTGCAGGATATCCTGTCACCCACAAGGCAGGTAACGCTGGGACAGAGACACAGAGGGAGGAATTCACTGACAGTGCTTCAGCAGCAATCCCAGAGGAACCTCTACTCCCCCTGCCCAGGACAGCACTGCTTCAAAACTAATATTATAGCATTTTTCATACCCATGTGCTACTTGTGCATCCTGACGCTTCTGCTGCAGTCTTGTGTGTGCAAGAATGAACACCTCAAAGGTACAAGAGAGACAGCACAGGCTGTGGCCTTTGCTGTCACCTCCAGTGCCACCTTCCCTGGACAACAACCAAGGGCATGGAGCACCTCTCCTACAAGGAAAGACTGAGAGAGCTGGAATTGTCCAGCCTGGAAAAAAGAAGGCTGCAGGGTGATCTAAGTGTGGCCTTCCAGTACATGAAGGCAGCCTACAAGAAAAATGGAGAGGGACTTTTTACAAGGGCCTGGAGAGACAGGACAAGGGGAAATGACTTCAAACTGACAAAGGTCAGGGTTAGATAGGAAGCTAGGAAGGAATAGTTCCATGTGAGGGTGGTGAGGCCCTGGCACAGGTTGCCCAGAAAAGCTGTGGCTGCCCCATCCCTGGAAGTGTGCAAGGCCAGGTTGGACAAGGCTTGGAATGGGATGAACTCTGAAGTCCTTTCCAACCCAAACCATGCTGTGATCCTACACGATGGCTCAACAGCCACATCAGGTGTCAGCAACACATCTGCTACCCTTGTGCCACCAATTAAATAATAGCAACAACAGTAATTCCCTCCTTTTCCACCCCCAGAGCCACGCAGGATCAGCAGGCACGGGGCCTGCAGTGCCGCCCCCTCGCCACCAGGTGGCCCCCCGCGCCAGCTCCCCGCTCCCAAAATTTGGTCCCCAATCCCAAAATTCGGTCCCCGCTCCTTAAATACTGTCCCTTCTCCCTCAGGCTCGCCGTTCCCACTGCCACAGGAGCTGCTCCGCTCCCTGCCCAACCAGGGCTCGCTCTCTGGCTTCTCCTTTTCTGCCACAAACCCAGAAATGTGTCGCTGCTCCTCATTTCTGAGAGAGCAGATTCGCCTTCCCAGCTCAGAAATTAAAAGGTGGAATACCCTTTGGATGAAATCCAGGTCACAGAAGCCCAGAATTAATCTGGGGGTGAAAGGGACCTCTGGAGATCACCCAGGCCAATGCCCCTGCCAAGGCAGGGTGACCTGGAGCAGGGGACACAGAACGTGTCCAGGTGGGTTTGGAATGTCTCCAGAGAGGGAGAATCCATGTCCTCCCTGGGCAGCTGTTCCAGAGCTCTGCCACCCTCCATGGAAAGAAGAGCTTTGATTTCTCCTTAGGCAGTTTTATCACTGACTTACACTTCCATCATTTGATTACTGAAAGCATAAAGTTTTACTTATTCACATGTAAATACGAAAAAATATCCAGTCTTAAAAACAGCCTAGCTCAATTTATTTGGCAAATTCAGGGTGACATTTTTCTATCACTGTTTAGTGCAACATTCTCGTGCAGACTTCGCTCTGCACAGAACAACTGCCAAGAGGGCAGAGAAAATTCTGGTAGAATAACTTTTCCCAAGGCTGTTTAAAGGCAGAGAAGAAGCTCTGAGACTCCAGCAGCTCCAAACTCCAGCCCTACCTGTGGATCCTACAGTGGGAGTGCAGGTAGGCCAGCCCCTGCAAGGCACCGTGGGTGATGGCAGCAATCTCCACTTCCTGGAGCGGTTTCTTGTGAACTACAGGGAGAAATCAAGAAAAAGAAACAACAAAACAGAAAAAAATAAATGAGATTTTCCCGAGAAAGTGATTTTTTAAGAAATTGAATCCCACCGATCTGCTACAAAGAGAAACTAGGGAAGAATTCTTCCCTGTGAGGGTTTTAAGATCCCTCCCAACCCAAACCATCCTGTAATCTTGGCCCCCAAGGAACATTCATTTTTGTAAACTCTGCCTTTGATTCCCTATTTTGACTTAGCTTATTCCCTGTTTCTTTGCAGGTGCTGTTCTAGTTCTGAGGTCACATCAACCTCTTGTTCTAAAAACCATCTGTTTCCCTGTTCTAAAAACCATTCCTGCACACTGCAAGGCAAGGACAAGGATGATCTCTGCAGGATTTTACCATGAATATTCAGAAAACAGGCAGCCTAAAAAGGCACAGGTTACAGGAACATACCTGTACACTTTTATACCTTCATTTGACAAAATAAAAACGTGCATGCCAAATATCTGCCTGAAATTCTACCTAGAGAGTGGAACAGGACACACAGACCACCTTTACCACCTGCAAAACCTCTGTGAGGGAACAGCCTCCCATCATAGTCAGGTGGGGCACTAACAAAAAGAAAACCCAAGATATATAAAACTTACCTTCTAGCAAATCGGAAGCTGATCCTAAACAGTACTCCATAACCAACTGCAAAAAAAAAAAAATTACACCTTTAAGCATCTCTTGAAGCATTTTAAAATTAAAAATATTTAAATCACATGGTGGCTTTAATGCTCTGATTAAGAAAAAAAATTGAAGTAGTAGGTTTTGCTGGTTTTCCGCCACAAAAAACAAAATTTGACTTTATTTTAGTACTGTTCACCACAAACCCAAAGCAATCTCCCTGCCCCTGCTGAGGGTTTGAGTGCTGCAGTGTCCATTTGCTCTGAATTGCCCTCCCTCACTCACCCACGCCGTGTGCTCCTTCAGGTAACAGCCCTTGTACTCTATGGTGTTGGGGTGCTTCAGCTGCTGCAGGAACTTGACTTCTTTGATGATATCCTGCCATTTCTAATGAGAAAACAATGCAAAAAGTATAAATATATTTCCATTCTTAATCCTCTGCATCCTTTCATACACTACACGCTGTGGGATAGTCTGAAAAGTGAACCCTAAACTGTTTTACAATATGAAGATGCTAAGTCAGAGCTGCAAAAGCACAGCTGTAAATCAGTTGTCTGGGTCCTTATTGCACTGAGATACCCCCAAGACATATTTAACAGCTTGAGGATTGCAAAAATAATTTTTTTATCATTTTAAATGCAACACATTTTACTAAAATGTAACTATTTTGCAAGTTGAACTGTTCAGTGGTCTCAAATTTAGTAAGAAACTGGAACATCAATCCAAAAGATACCATAAGTGAGTAGCAGTGAGCTGCTCACCTCCTGTAGCACAGCACAAAACCACTGACATTGGGGAGACCAACAGGCAAGCAAGGAAAAATGAGTTTAACCCATCCCTGTTTGCTCTCAGCAAACAAACACTTTGCTAAACACACCCTGCACACACCAGGCCAAAGGAACAGTGGGGCCAAGTTCAACACAAAAACAAGAGGAACAATTAACAAGCAACAATTGAAATGAGACTGATGTTGGCAGGTCTGTGCAATTTTAGGTTAGAGATCCTCAGGAGCGTTTCTTACGTTTCAGAGAGATGTGTTCCAGTGGTCAGTGAGCTCTTAATGCATTTCTTAATGGAATTATTTCTGAAACGAGCCCCATCCAGGCATTCTGAATCCCCACTCACTTCCTTAAACTGAACTATTTGTCAGAATTTGCATAAACTCATTTTCCCTCCCCAAACCTCCATGATTCCCATGGAAGGGAGCAACAGCTCCTGCATTAAAAGTTGTTCTGTTGGGGTCAGACCAAACCTGCAGCTCATTTCACTGCCCAGATTTCCACTGGAGCTGCCACAGCTCCTGAATGCACAATTGCCTTTATTCCTCTCACCTCATTCGTTTGCTTTCCGCTATAGGACATCTTCTTGACTGCCACCACCTCATTAGTGTGGGAATTTGTAGCCTGGAGTAGGGAGAAAGAAAAAGATTGAAAAAGGTAAGAAATAGCTTGAAAAAAGCTTTTTTTCTTTTTTTTCCCCTCCCCACAGAGTGAGCTGTGCCTGTGGCAAATGCAGGCTTTTTTCTCCTATATCCTTGCAAGCTCCTACACATCAGACATCTTCCTCAGGATAAGATTTACCAGAAAACTATTCAGACACTTTCCCCTGATTTTATCTGTCTATATCCACTGTGCCTCCCTCAGACTTTGTGCTGTTTCTCTATTCATACGTAAAAGGCCCAATATTGCACCTACTGAGAACATGCAAAATACAGTTTTATTGGAACTGCAATAGAAACAGTTTTAGATAAACCTTTAGCAAAATGTTTTCCAAAGAAACAAACACAGAAGTGCATCAAAATCTCCATTATTTCATCCAAAACGTCCATACAACACTCATATTCTTAAATAGCTATTTTGATTTCCAGGTTCAAGAAGATGATTCAATCTGGAATTTATCTCAATTAAAAAGCTTTCCTTTTCACTGCACCAGGTCTTAGTTTTGCAATTAATATTAAGGAGACATCAAAATTGTACTTTTCTGCAGCCTGGATGATGCAGGGATGGTGACTGGAGGCTAAAAACTCAGTTTTGGGAAGATCTCTCCTTGTCTGGACTGGCACTGCCCTCATTTCTGCATGTTAAGGGCAGAAAACTTCACGCTTTTAGTCTTAAAACAGTTGCTGAAATCTCTGTACTTCCAACCATTTTCAGGACAAAAAAATTAGTGACAGTTAAAAGCTTAAACTATAATAGGAGCTAAATGTGGTAAATCCTCCTTTAAAGTAATGTATTAACTAATGACATTTTTGGAGGCATGTGGCGACTTCAAAGAAAAATTCTGTTGGGGGAACCAATGGAGCACAGGAATTACTGAAGGGAGGTGACACAGGCCCCTCACAGCACACCCTCCTCAAATGAGACAGAGAAAGCTGAAAACTTGGGGATAAGGCAAAGCTATTTCCCACCCTGACTGAGCCCAGAAAAGATCAAGAGTGTTTTACTCCAACAGATGCATGAGTGCTTTATTTCTGTCTGTCACATTAATTCCAAGTAGCTCCACCTGACCGTGGTATCTCTCTTTCCAGCTGGGATTTGTCACTGAAGGAGCTGCCACCTCGCCAGAGCTGGGGGGAAGTTCTGGCTGCACCAAGGCTTTGGGACACTCCTGGCTGAGAGAACTCACAGGGCTGAGAAACAGCCACTTGCTGAAGCAGTTTTGGTCACATTTGAGATTGTACCTTGAGGAATTACATTGTTATCCCTCAAAATGCACACAAAATACTTCAGTGGCATAAAATTTAAGGCTCCTGTCTTAACAACAGCTCCACCAACACCTCAACTACTTTACACAAGTCCAAAGAGTGAATTGGAGTGCTTAAAGTAACTCATGCTAACTATTGCCAGCTAGAGGTGTAAGGGATCTTCTCTAAATACTTTAATGTCTGATATTCAGAAACTCCCATTCCAGTGAACCTGATTCTCCTGAGTGGCTGACCATGTCACCAAGCAGCTTTAATTTGTCTTCAACTGAGTTTAACACTGATTCAATTTTCATTTCACTAATGGCAACTGGATTCCAAGTATTTCCAAACTCAGTATTTTGGATTTGGCCTTGTTTGATACCAGTTGTAAAAGTGCCATTTCTCTCATTTCCACATTAAATTCTCTTGACTGTATCAATGGATGCCATAGATCCTTCCTGCTTGAATTCCCATTCCTCTGAGGACTTTCTCTTTGCTTTTGCCATGTAGGAATTTGCAGTGATTTTCGGCCATACGAACTCCAAGTATTTTGAAATTCCATTTTGATAAATTTATTTCCAGCTGTTTCAATTCAACTTCATCATCAAACAGCACAAAACACCCTATACTTGGCCTGGATGGTTGGGTGCACTATTAAGGCTATGGACAACTGCTACTATAAATATAGGAACATTAAAGAGATCAGGAGTGGTTTGGAAACACCGATTTTTGAGATGTATTATCAGAAAACTAACACACACAAAGCACTAAACCTCAAAGAACACTTCCTTCTACAAATGATGAAAAACTCCCAAAATACCTGTTTTCCAAAAAAAAAAAAAAAAAAGAAGAAATATACTTACAAAATAAACTGCTCCAAAACTTCCATGTCCAATTTCATGCAAACCCACGAATATTTCCTCAGGATCATCTTTGTAGAACAGGTCAGCTATTTCTGGGTCCTTTGGCACCCCTTTGCGCATGGTGAAGCGTGTTAGGAACTGGTTCGTGCTCTCAAGTCCCAACCAATTTCTTCCTTCATCGACAAAGCCGTTTGCAGACAGCTCTCAGCACCTGCTGGGAAAGTTCCTCTTTAATCTGCTTCCCTTCCACGTGTTTCTGTTCACACTCCTCTGAGAGCAAAATGAGAGGAAACACTTCCAGCAGCAATAGACTTCACTATCGCTTCCTCCAGCTAATTCTTTTTAATTATTAGTCCTATTTAGATGGAGAGATTAAAATGCATTCAGGGTACAACAGCTCTTTATCTCACACAGGAAGCAAGTGCTGCAGTGACACTGAAGTCCACTTGAATTCAAGAGTCCTGTTGCTATGCAAAACATCCTGTGACAGGAGTTTGTTATTCTTCACGCCAGGCTCCCGATGTGTCAGTTTTTAGACTCTCTCTGTTGTTCCTCCTACTTTTCTGGGCTGTTTGCTTTGTTTCTCTACTCCCACTCGCCAGCTGGTGCTCGTAGAAAAGTCAGCTGCTACTGCACAGCATCACTTTGCAGCCATGTAATTGTTATTTCTCTATTTATTTACTCAGAGCTGCAAGACAGCCAGTGCTGCTGGATTGTGATCATTCCCAGGACATGGAATTGCTTTTGAAGAATCCTAAACTCCATCATATAAGGCAGATCTTTGCCTCCTTAATATCTTTCCTTAGCACAGAACTGCATCTAAATTAAGATTTTCAGTATTCATCCCCAACACTTTATTTATGTGGGAAGAATAGAAAGGAAGAAACATCCAAATACCAGAAAGTTTTCCATTTCTTATCACAACATCTTGAAAAATCTGCATTGACTCATTAAATACTGGTGTGCAGAGCACTGATGGGGGCCTTTACCCATCTGCTTTTGGCTGGTGAAACTCTGCCATGATAGAAACCAGGGCAATATTTAATGAGAGATTCAGGTGAAATGTAACAATCAGATAAAATTAACACCAAGCACACATAAAAGGCTTTAGAAGGTTTTGGACATCTGGAAGAAATCTGAATTTTGGCCTGGTGCTGAGACAGCCTCCCTGGCTCAGGATCAGTGATGGAGCAAAGAGAGGAGCCCACCTGGGTAACTGTGGCACCAACCATGCTCCGTGCCTCACATTCCTTCCAGCAGCATTGTCCTGTGCTCCCGGCCCTCCAGACTCTCCTATTCTGCAAAGAAAAACAAATAGTATTTAGAAAAATTATTTTAAAGTTTTACACCTTACTCTAACAAATAAAAAATACCACATCCAGTTAAGGCCAGAGATTTCAGGGCCCCATTGGAAAGCACAAGGAGAATTGGCTGAGAATGCTAATGGTGTGAGGTGAGAATAAACACTTCCTGTGCTCCATAGCCCTTGAACTATATATCACTGTAGGGCAAAAACCAGGAAAAGAGGTTAAATGCCAAGTTCTTTGGCTTTTATAAAGACTCTTAAGCCTGCTGGGGCACAGGAAGCTCCCTCTCAGACCACACTTCTTAGATAACCTATAAAAGGACAAAGCTCAGTAAAAATCCCCATCCTTGGAAGAGTCCAAGGCCAGGACGGATGAGGTTTGGAGCAGCCTGGGACAGTGGAAGGTGTCCCTGTCCCTGCCAGGAGGTGGAACTGGATCATCTTTAAGGTCCCTTCCAACTCAAACCATCCATGATTCCACGACAAGCTGACAAAGCTGAGTTCATTACTTGGCTCTCTGGGCTCTACCTGATGCCACACGAGATTCCAGGGAAAGCCCTGGGCATGAGGAAGTCAAACACTGCTGAATTCCAGCAGGGAGAGGAAGAGCAATGAAAAGGTGGAAAAGGAGCACCAACCAGGGAGACCCATGGGCAGAAATCAGGTCACAGTGAGGGATGTCACCCCCCTGCAGCCACCCACTCCCCAGGGGTGTAGGAACACCCCCCAAAGAGCCACCACTGTCCCCTCTGGGGAGTGGGGCACAGGCAGAGCTGGGAATCAGCTTGAATTCATGGAAAATGATATCTTGTAGCTACATCCACAGTAGAAATGCTTCCAAGTTATGCATACTGCAAGAGTTACACTGCCAAAATCTGAATTAATAGGCACCTGATTTAATGACAAACACACCAACTCATCCTCTCCTTCATTAGGGAAAAAATAAATGAGCAGAAAGTGTCCTGCTAATAGCTAACATTACAAAAAATGTTATTCTTGTTTTATCTCATTGCAGGGCAATACTATTGAGCTGTTAGAAGGCTATTTGAAAAGCACCAAAAAAAGGTTCTGCAACGTTTTGCTTAAAAAAAACCAAACCTCAAGTATAAACAAAAGCCATCTGAATGAAATGATTATTCATTCTCAGCTGATTGGCCTCACCCAAAGGTGCTATATTTACTACAGCCCTGCAGACAGGGCAAAGAATGCTGTATTTCAGGTCTGGCATTCTTCAGCCAACAGAAAAATCCATCTGGCTTTAAAACAATAAAAACAAACTGACGGAGAAAACAAATTATCCATCTCCAGCCAAATGAACCTCTCTGCCGTTAATAAAGCCTGTGCAGCTCCCGTATTCCAAGTATTTAAAATGGGAAGCTAAATGTCAATACTTAAGTTAAGCCCTAAGTAATAATGCCATTTTCCAATTAGGGCAGACATGAGTAGTGAGGCAAGTAAATCTTCTCAGTGAATCTGCTCAGCAGGACTATTATTTTCCACTAATGAATATAAAAAAAACTTCGGGTGGAAAGTGTATCAACAGTAACCTGAGTGCTGCTGATTGAACACGAGCATGGAGGGATCCATACGATCCCACAGTGCCACAAACACTGAGAACCCTCTGCCTGACACCACCACAGCCCCAGACACACAATTTGGGTATTGGAGAGTGTAAAACACCACAGACACACATCACACCACTTCCATTTAGGCTGGCAAGGCCACAATCCTTAATATGACAATTCTCTCCTAGGTACCTGAAGACTGAAATAAAAATGGTTTCAATCAAGGCAGAGCCAATCAGGAGTCGAATGCCATTAGTAGAAAGAACTCAAGTTCACGGTACGGTCAATCTGAGCAAGTTCTTCTCATTACCAAAGTGCTGAATTAACACAGCAAGAAACAATTTCTATCAGAAGCCTGATTTCTGCTTTTCATCCTCGTAAAGCAGCACTTGAGACTCTGCATGTCCTTAAGACCTCAAAAGGAAACATCATTAATCACAGTGGCAGTGACTTAGGGGAGTGACAAGTGACTCGAGACTTTGAGGGTTTGGGAGATGAGCATTTTATTCAGACAGCAGAGTTTTCTCAATTCTAAGCAACTCTTCCATTTAAAAAACATTAATTACTGCTTTTGTTACAGGTGTCTGCACAAAGATTCTCTCCTACCAGTCATGACTTCCAGGTGCTGTATTAATAACAGAAAACACCTTGACCTGAATATAAAGGAAAGAACAAAACATAACTGGAAGCACCTTTAAGAGGAGCTAAACTACCCGCATTTCCAAATAATCCATGGATCTAAAATTATGTCTGTGAATAAGATAAACTTGAGAACTCAGTGTGGCTCATAAACACACAGCTTGAATGGCATCTCACAGCACTACAGGGCTGTTTCAAATGTGCCCAGAAATACACAAAATTAATTTTAGTTCCTAACTACACCAGGGTACTTCCCAAAACAAGGACAAAGTTTTCCACTTCGTGCAGAAAAACAAACTACAGGAAACAGGGTGGACCAGCAGCAGATTCCACTCGGAGGAGGAGCAACATGGCATGGCTCATGCACCCATTTTTAGAGGAGTATTTTGAGGGGAATAAATTCACACCAGAATTATTTTCCCAAGAATGGCCAGCACAGAGTCCCCTTTCATCATCCCAGTCTCTCCAAAATCTAGAGGACAACGCAAAGAAGGAAGTTCTGAGATAAATTCAGATAACAACTATCCTAAGTAAGAAACCTTTCACGCGCTCAAGGTCCCCTGCAGTCCTCACCCACAAACTAACATGGTTTTATTGGTTTCACTTGGGAGGGGGATTTGTGTTGTTTTTAAGAAGTTGGAGCTTTTCCCCTTCCCTTTAATTGGTACATATGGCTGCCTGGCAAGGCCAAACACAAACACTTCATCCTGGGCTGACTCCCTCACATGAAGGCCATGACCTTGGGTGAACAGTCCATTATTTCAGAGAAGCTTTTTGAAGAACACTCTTGAACCTCCATGTTTTAAGCTCTTCAGTGGCATTTCTTTGATTGTTAAGAATTACTTTTCCAGCTAACTTTGTGTAAGTGAACACAACATTTGTATTTTTTCCAGGCACTTCACTTATTTTAATGCTTAAACAGTCAGATCCACGGATCTGGCACAGAAGCTCCAGCTACTGACAGGGCATACAAAAAGCACCTCCACTACAGCCTTTGTTTGCTTAAATTAATCACCAATTCCAAGACACTCGGGGAAGATTTCACTCTGCTCTAGAAGCAGCAAGTCCTCTCACGTCCTTCCCTCAAATTTCTCCGAAGCAAAATGATTCACTTGGTACAGAACTGAAACAGAAGGTACCCAGTGACCTTCAGCAGGAAAGACAAATATTCCTGAGCATTTTGAGGCTCTGCAGATACCAGGGTAGTGTTCCCTGAGGGCACACAGCAGGAGGAGCAGGCTCAGGAATTCTGGAGCAAGGAAAGCTGGACAAGGCTGTTGCAGAGCAGCAAGGCCTTACAAAATGAAGCTCTTGTAAAATCCTTGCTCACTTCTGTTACTTTGGCTAACTAGAAAAGCATTCTGGGAGTGACTCAGCTAAACTAGAGGTGAAACACAAGTTACAGAATTGGAAAACAATGATTAGAACCAAGAAGTGCTCACACTGTGGGGCTGGTGGTTGGTTCATCTGATGCCTGTTCCTATCATGGTCTATGGTGGTTGGTTAGGCACATGTGTTCTGCTTCACAAGTACGGAAACTCAGAACAAACTAACAGTTTAAAAACCCTGGATTTTTGCAATAAAGCATCTTTGCCATACCATGGTGGAGATCGTGTGTGCCTTAAGGCCACAAATGTGACCAGAGCCACACGAGTGGCACCAGCAGCAGCTCCTCAAACTCCACCTCTATTGCTTGGCTTTTCCAAGGAATAACTCCCCAGAACATCCAAGTCAATGCCACACGCCATTCTTATTAATATCTTCAGCTCTTCACCACCTCCAGCTTCTAAAAAGAACGGCAAGAATTTGCCTCTGGAGTGCTCAGCTCAGCAATGCACCTGGAATTCCATCCTAGCACTGGTTCTGCGCTGTCCAGAGCTCGAGTGTGCATCAGGTCATGGGGAGTTCACAGATTACTCATGCTAATAAAACCCTGAATCACAACTGTTCTGACCCAGGCCATCACTGCACAGTGCCCCTGGGGTATGAAATCCAGCTAATCACTTGCAGGGCTTGGTGGAGATAAATACCTTAACAAAAACAGCTTTTTTCCTGATGAGGAGCAGTAGTTTTTAAAGGAAACGTTCAATTTACAACTCCCCTATGACCACTGTTTATGCAGCAAAGACTAACTTATTAAAAAACTAAAAATATGACAATAAACTTATTAAAAATTTGAAAAAAAAAAATCAGTGGGCTTAAAGTCAAGGAAGAATCAGTTTTAGTCATCGGGAATGTTTCAACAAGTATGAAGTCAAGCCACAGGCCTGCCCTCCCCAAAGGAATAGCCCCAGTTGTGCTCTGGAATTGCATTGCTTTGCTAAATTTGTATAATCACAGTTACCCAAAATCATGGGGTACAGCTGGGGCTTTAGTTTAAAAGTCAAACAACATCATTCTCACAATAGATATGTAATGAAAATGCAAGAGGCACTGGCTGCTGCTTTGCAATAGTTTTCCTGTTGAATTTAAAACAATTTAATGAAATATGTATGCCCTTGTTAAGTTTAAGGGTAATTAACATGTCCTGGATTAGACCCTGTATTTTATCATAAAATCTAGAGAGCATTATTAGAGTTTCCCAGGTTTATTTAACAAGATTAAACGCTTTCAGTAATGAAATAAACCTTGCCTAATTAAAAATAAAGGGAAGAAAAAAGGCTTCCTGCACCCAGCAATGACATTTCATAATATTTCATCATGGCACACTTGAAATAATTCAGTAGTACATCTGGAAAGGAGGAAGCATCCATGAATCATTTTAAACCCTAACATACATAAGCCCGAATAGCATCATCCACAGAAATACAAATTTCATCAGATCTTCTCATCAAAACATCTCTAAAAAGCATCACATATGGGTCATGAAATTGAGAAAATTGCTTCCCTACTTTCATCATTTTTTTTCTTCTCTTTAGCGTTTTTATCAGGCTCTTCATCATGTTGCTCAAAACTCCAGACCATTATAAATTGATGAGTATTATGCTGTGTGTGCTACTCAGAGGCACAAATAAGTCATCGGATTTGTTTGTGGAAGCCTCAAGAGACACCAGCACACTCAGAGTTTCCTACCTATTAATGTAATGGCATCCAAAGAGCTGGATCCATTTTGCAGTTTAAAGCTATTTTTAGGTACTTTTAAAAGAAGAGTTTATATTTCGACCATCACATAATCAAGAAAAAAACCCCAAACAAACAAAAAAAGCTTCAAGCAACAACTGACAAATCTATTGCCAGAGCTTTCCAGAGTGTCCAGGGTGAGGCTGCAGTGAGATGTGAGCTGCTCCTACTCACCTGCGTGACAGCTCGGAGCTGTGCCATCCCCATGGGGGACACTGAAGCCACCACAGTGGCCACCAGGTCATTTAAATAGCAAACGAGGCTGAAACCTCATCTCCATCCCCAGTTCAGGTTTTCCTGAAGCGTAGCAAGTGACTGTTACAATAACTCTGAACACAATAAAATCCTTTGTGTTTTGAAAGTAGTTTCCTTATCATGACTTAGATGGCCTGACTTCTGATTTGTCCTTTACAGACAGAAACTGCAGGAACTGTTAGATTTAATTACCTGAGATTAAGATATAATTGTGTTACTGGACAGTTACTGAGTGCTAGTCAAGGAAAAGGTGTGTTTTAGGAGAGGCACATGAACATATTTACGTAAGAAAAGCCTGTGATACCATTTGGGGAAAAATGGGATTTCATTATGTAAGTGCAGGGCAATGAGTAAGTGTCCTGGTGTAGCTACATGGATTTTGTCATAACATTAGCTGACTTTGAAAAAGGAGTTTTCTATTTAAAAACCCTGTTTATTCTCTTTGTGCAAGAAAACGTAAACTCAGGTACTGATTTTCTGGAAGCTGCACCACAGTAAAATCAGCCCAAAGAAATCATGCAGGAGGTGCTTATAAAAAGTGAGGGAATAGATACAGGCTGTGTGTATGGAAGAGGAAAAAAAAAATACATTCTGTGGTCATCTAGGGTGAGATCACCTCTCACAACAAGCCAATTTGTAGGGTTTTAACTTTTTTCTTCTCTTTGAAGGGACAGGGGAAGGTATGTGTGAAGTATATTTTTCATGATTCTAAGAAAATCCATGGATCTTCATCATGACTTACTATGACTAAAACAACCCTAATAAAACAACCCCAAACATCAATTTTACAGACAGTGAGCTGCACAGGGCTGTGGATGCTGCTCCTCCTCTCCACAAATAAATGGGAAAGGCTTCTGTAAATGGGAATAAATAGGAAGTGCTGCTGCTGGTTTAAGAATCAAAGCCACAGCACCCCAGCACATTTCCACAACATTCCCAACCTGACATTCCATGCTTCTCTAATCCCCCAAGACACCTCGTTTTCACCGTGTTATACCTCCCCTTCACATCCCCCTTTCTTTGCCCCATGAATCTCTCTCTTCTACAACTTCTCCTTTCGCAGCCCTCCTTCCTTCCTGCCTGCTCTGTGCCAGCCTGAGATAACACTTCAGCAAAGAGCCTTTCTCACTGTTTCAGTTTATCATTTTTGCTCGGCCTGCCCTCAGTGGCTCTGACTCCAGCACACACAGCTCCCCTCCTGACCTATTTATAGGCACAACTGCAACCATTAACATAAATAAGGGGGATTTGTTCCATGCTCCCATCATTAGAAATGGCTACACCTGTTCCATTCAGGTGCCAGGGTCAGCTTCAGGAGTGTAGGTAAAGGAGAAAAAGCTTATTTGGGAAAACCCAAACCCAGAGTTTCACGTGGGAATGCTATTATTAAAGGATGATGGACTTAAGTCTCGCAGGTCCCAGCCAAGGAAATATCAGTCATTAATACTACATGACTTACCCACTGGCTTTCTAAGTTTATTCTTTTACAACATCCAATTTTTATGGCCACCACTAATAAAAGACAAGGATAGGCGTAAAACATGAGTGGCTAACATCCAAAATGTTCTTTTTATCATCTAACAACTATGTCCAAGAAGAGAGTGTTTATCCTCTATGAAAAGAGCACTGGATGGTTGAAAGTCTGGAGAGAAGAAAGATCATGTGGTGCTTTTATTCAACACCCACAGAGAATTCCAAATGTGTATTTGTAAGACAATCTCCACACGGATCCCTCTTCTTCAGGATCATTTGAACCCCCTTATGACAATTACAGCACTTACTTGCATGCACAGGTTATCACAGTTATCATGAAAGTACCAAAGTATCATGGTTAAGATGGTAACAAATATATTTTTATCTGCCACAACACAGCAAACCATCCCCAAACAGTGTGACACACTGTGGAGATGGAAAGAAAACCCACAGTGAATGGCACCAGTTTTCAGGCAAGGGTGTAACTGGGAATGATGAATGGCTCCTTCCAAGGGATCACACACAATGGGGGGAAAAGAAAATTAAAAAAGAAAATTGTGAAAAAAATAAGGAAGAAAAACCTCAATATATTGTCAAATACATCCATTACAAGTTCCAGAGTAAAACTAAGGAAGAATACCAACCAAAAAAACAACAACCCACAAACCAAAATCCTGCCGAATTCTGAATGGAAAGAACTCTTTGCTTTAGCAGATAAAAAATTCTGAGCTGAGATTCAAATTACAGCTACCACTCCATATCACCATTCCCATTCTAAGAGAATATGCAGCACCCACAGACTCTTTAAATAACTGGATAACTGAGAGGCCCAGGTCTGTGATTTCAGCCTTAAGTTTTGTCAGTTTGGGATTTATCAGGTCAGAAAAGGCCCTTAATGTTGCTTTAATGCAGAAAACCTACAATTTTAAATTAGAACTGGAGGGGAAACAAAAATTTGCTTCACTGAGCAGTGGAATCAGATGTTTAAGATGAACTTAACATTGCAGGTCAAGCCAGAGCCTTCTTCAGGCAAGTTTTGGCTCCACCAAAGGCAGATTGGCAGAGGCAGGGAAGAGGAGAAAGCCACCTGGATCAGCATGTGCCACCTGGCAGGTACCTGTCCCCTCAGCATCCTCTCTTTGAATTTTTTTTTAATTAGCATTGCAGCATTGTAGAATCACCACACAGCTTTAACTGACTTCAATTCTCATTTTGAATAATCTACGCTTTAAATTTCATTTTTCCACTTGAAATTCCAAATGCGAGTTTCAGCGCTGCATCCCCGCGCACAGGGACATCCTCAGATGAGCTTTAATGTGCCGAGATTTAATATTTCAGAATGTCAAAGGCAGAGAGAAAAAAAATTATCAGTAAACTCAAACTACTTGGTGTCCTCATGAAAACAAGGCAGAACTAAGGGGAAAATAAGGGATGTGACTAATCTTCTCAGAGGCAAAAAAGTAGAGTCTGTCTCCCAGGACCTAGTGGGTCCTTTTAGGGAAAGTGGAAGGTAAATCACCATGGAAACGGAGTATTTTATGAGGTACTTTCGCAGCGCAATTTGCTGTGATATGAACATAATCGGGCGAGCAGCAGTTCCCTTCCAACCCACTAGAAAAGCTTTTAGCACAAACAGTGAGTGCATTTGTGTCTGCTGGAATTCCCAAAAATGAAAAACGGATGCTGCAAAAGGCACCACGGATATCAGCTGGAAAAATTGTTATCAAAGCTAAAATTCAGTTCTCTGGGCTCCCTATGGAGACATCTGAAGCTTCACAGAGCCCAGGAAAAGGAGCCATCAGGAGGGGAGGGTCAAACTTCCTAATTGCTGGCCCAACTTCTCTGTCAAGTCCCCAAATCACATCAGATCACTGCACAAAAATACCAAGTGACAGCGTTTGGCAGGGGGGCTGCAGGGACAAAGGGGCACTTCTGTGGGTGGCAGTGACAGACACGCTGGCATTTGAGGGCAAGGGGAACAGGCAAGAGAAATTCAGGTCAGAGGCATCATTAAAACAAGAAAATATAATGAAAAGGATAGCAAAGCAAAATGAAAGGCCACCACAATTTAGAAAGATCTCTATTTCTGCATGACAGCAGCCAAGGAACTGGCAGCTGATGCTGGAATGTGTGCTCAGTGGCTAACAAAAATCCAGGCTCATTGGCAAACACTGCACAGGAAGAACCATGCAGAGATTGCTCTAAGATATGACTGAGCTTTATTTTTGCTCTAATGATAATTTACTATTTTGAACCACCACCAAAAAAGCCACTTAGCAGTTTGCTATTTTTGAGATAGGCTGCTGGAGTAATGACACACATTTGTGTATATTAAATTTAGCACCACCGAATGGGTTTCGGTCACTTATCTTGTAGATAACATTAATTCATAGCAGAGGTGATAAATCATTATGTTAAAAACACACAGCCAGGTCCACCTTGAGTGACTCAGACCTGAGAGATCTCAGCAGCAGAACAGGGGCTGATGAAATGCGTTTGGTACAAAAATAGGGTAACAGACAGCAGTAGTAATATTTTCAGCTGCTCTACACATTGCTGAATTTGAAATTAATTGTAACCACACAGGAAAAAGACCTGGGGGTTGCTGTAGACAGTTCTCTGAAAACATCTGCTCAGCATGCAGAGGCAGTCAGAAACAGGCAAATGGAGTGTTGGGATAAATGCAATGACAGGAAGCCATGGCCAAAAGTATGGATGGATATACAAATATTACATGTTTCTATTCTGATTACAGCAACAATACCTGGATGAACTGATGAATTCACCAGTCTGCAATAGCAGGAATGAAGAGCTCAGGTAACTGATAATTGCAGTAGAAAACAGAAAAATGTCACTTCAGTGAGGAGATCATGTGCACTTGCCCAAGCCCAGGACCAAAGCGAAGTCCCAGCAGCAACTCCCGAGTTTTGTCCCCATGGCTCAGGAGATCCAGCTCAGCATCCTCCTCAATCCCATACAAGTGCACCACACACCATTTCCCTATGGATTGACTTCAGGAATTCTCTCTCTCGATCCAGGATTTGACAGCAAATCCCTGTCAAACTCCCACAGCAACCCAGCACGTTCCCTCCTCACTTCACTCTTTTCTTTCCTTCTCATACACCTGCTCAAACCATCTGACTCCAAACCTGTTGTTAACCTGACAAGTAACAAAAACTGTTTTAAGTCACGTTTATTGTTCCTGGTAAGAAATTATTCTCACCAAATATTATAGATCTATTTGATGTGGTACTTCAGTGCATTCCAACAATGTCGAGGGTGACAGCTGAAGATAACGAATAAAAACTCTTGATCTGTTTCCTATTTCTGTGGCAAATTTGTGAAGCAAGGAGAGAAAAAACTGCTTTTCCCTCTCTGTAGATTTGTTTTCATCTAACAGACAAATTCCAGTTATGCTTTCTAGGGCTCTTTGGAACTGTCAAACTTATTCCAAGGATGTTCTGGGAATCAGAGTCATTTGAAGTATGGTTACGGTAGATAAAACTGATCAAAACATCGAGCAGCATTCCGCGGATCCTGCCACCACCAAGGCTGGCTCAGGACTGGAAAACACTGAAAAACAGCTCCATCTGACCATGGTCAGAGCTAAAACAACACAAATATTGCCATGAAGCACCCCAGCACTCCACGATTTCGTGATTTGATCTAAACAACTTTCTCACAGCCACTTGAGCAGCTACAGCACAGTGCTTTCCAGAGAGAGATGTTCAGGCACTGCTTGACCACTTGAAGCTTTGTTTATTTGGACAGATATTGAGATAAAATAGCTCCAAACCACCATGACAGTGTGATCAAGGCCCTGGTTACACAAGTGCTTATTTACATCCCCTGCTCTAGCAAGGCTGTCTTTGCAGGGGGAGAAAAATCAGAGCTCAAGACCACCAGATAAGGCTGGGCATTCTTGATTTTAGACAAAAACTCTGCATTTTCTATTAAAAAAATGCTCCAGTACTTTTTTTTTTCCCTGCAAACCTTGCCTTGGCAGCATTGCTAAACAAAGCAGGCTTTGAACACTGTAATAGAATTTCAGTATCGTAATCTTAAATCTCATGCAATTAAGTAATTAAACTTTTCTAAGAGAGACCAAAATGGTCTTTTTGCTGAATAAAGCATCTAAAGTTCATTCACTGATATGATCTCGATGCCCTACTTGTTACCTTTTTAACCAGGGGAAAAAAAAAAAAAGCCTGAATGGAGATTAAATAAAACATGAGGTTTTTGTCTAAAGACAACTAAGCTTAACTGCTCCAGTAAAGCTTTCATCACCAGGAACGTCTTTGCCAACACTGTTTTCCCCTGCAGGCGATGTTGTTGGACTTAAATCAGAAAAAAATCAGTCATTTACATCAGTCTATTCCAGTTCTGCTTTCTATTAAGACAGACTGAAGTCCTTCCCCAGCACCAGGGCTGGATGAACCTCCTGTTTTCCCACATTCCGTTCTCCTCTCAGTTCACAATGTGAACTTCACCTGTTTGGGGGTGGATACTCAGCTTAAATTCTTCTATGAAATGTATTTATGTGAGATACAGAGTTCTAAACCCCAAAATACACCTGTCACAGCATTAAGGCAAATTCTTCTGAAATAATCCAACTTTTTTTCCCCAGGTAAGCATCTAAAAACATCTATGCAACCACTCCTGCCTTGTGATTACAGCTTCTTTTCCATTTAAAATTTTGCTGTTCATAACGTAGGTTTTGGGGAAGTGTGTATTGAGGAAGGGGAGCAGGGAAATGAGGTTTGAGGGGTTTGGTTCCTTTGTTAAGCAAGTTGTCAATAGATGAAACCAATTTTCTCCTTAAAAAGAATATCACCCAACCCCACTGCAGCCCCAGAAGCACCAGACATGCCCACAGGATAAAGATTTTCTGCTGTTTGATAATATTCTGCATAGCCCTGAAGGCATTTGTGCAGGGAGATGTCAGTGCTCATGAGAAAATACTCATTTTTGGACCCATAACAAGTTTATGTACAAGAAAAAGATGTTCAGTTTCCCAGAGAAATCGTCCCCTCACTTGACCCTTGAGAGAATATAAATATTATTTTGTTTTGCAGATGGGAGAAATTAAAGTGTTTTGCCTGACAGCAAACATTTTCAGGACCATTTCATCAGGCTTAGCCCTACTCATACCACAGAAAAAAGCCTTCTTTTTTTGTGACAGATACACACTTTAAATTAAGCCATTCTGTGTTTTTTATATCCTAGACTTGCTTTTCAATATCTAAAAGAAAGTCCACGTGAAGGATCCTGCACGCACACCTGTCAATTCAACACCCCAAATAACAGTAATTCTCTAAAAACCACTGAAAAGGTATTTTTAAGTGAGAGAAGAGACACAAACTTACTCAACTTAAATGCTGGTACATCCTTTGCCTTCCCATTCCCCGAAGCCAAATTCCTGCCTGCCTCCCCTCGCTCCCTCAGAAGAACTTCCCTTTTTATGACATGTTCTGCACAAGAGTCTTAAACATTAATTAAGCCTAACAGTCCTCAGAGATGTTAGCGCAGCTATAAAAAGGTTTCTGGATCGAGTGGCTACTGAAGGAACTGGCATCTGATCAAATTTTCAAGAGTTATGCTCCCTGCTTTATGAATAAATCAAGGAATTATCAGTTTTTGAAAGTCTCCAGCACTACTTGGTGCCTCGTGTACATATTAACAGCCCTATTTTATGGATTCAGCATCCAAGGCATAATGAACCTAAGGGGATATTTGTAGTAAAACTATGAAAGAATCCAATCCCACGCTCTGAGTGAGGAATATTTTTAGGTGGGGACAGCTTCTCAATTGCAGCGCTCATTATTTTGTTCTGGTTAATATTAAGCACAGCCGAAACACTCTGTGAACGAAATGTGTTTTTCTGCAGACTGAGGCATGTTGCCACTAATTAAAAGAATGAAAAAATCTGGTATTAACTAATAAATTCATGATAGTTCAGTATTTTACTGTATGGTCATGTCAGCCCAAAATCCTGAAGGGGCTCAGGGGACTTTAAAAAGTCACCTGTATCAGGGTCATTACTGTACAGGAGCTTCTAGGCACCCCTCCCACTAGAAAAGGAAACTCTAGGCAGGAAGAATGGGGAAAAAAACCTCCTTTTTGGGTCTTTCTAAGTAATCAATACCTAGTACAAGCGTATAAATCTAACATGACAACAAGAATGGTCTTAGAAGAACTACCGTGAGTTTTACACATACAACCTATAATTTTAAAGCAGTTGCCTCCAAGGAGGGAGAGCCTTCAGGAAAAGCTGCACTGAACTTTTCTGCTAAGCCCTTTTGTATTAAATAGCCACACAGTTTTGTAATTTTTCTTCATAATACTGAAAAAAATCAATACTTTCAGAAGTACAACTACAGGAGTAAAACACCGAATATTTGTACACAAACAAGGCACACCAGAACTGAATATTTCTAACCCAGCCAAATTTCAGTATTATGTGATTTTGGGGAAAAAAAAAAAAAAATCAGAAATAACCACAGAATTTATCTTGCAAACTCAAACACAGGAGCTTCCAACTATTTGAGATGACGCTGCATGCAGGCACTGTTGGAAAAACTCAGGTACACATTTCTTTGGAGAGAAGCAAACTTTCCCAGAGAATATGAGGAGCACAGCAAGGTTACCGAGCAAGCCTATACTGTGCTTAAACTCTCCATTAATCATACATGAAGCCCAGCAGAGGAACTGCCTCTCCTCATCTTGCTCTCTAGGGAAGTGCAGCGCGGCAAGGTTCAGCTCCAGGCTTCCTCTTTTCCAGGCACGGCAGGGACGGGGCCCCCTCTGTGTCCCTCTCTGTGTCCCCCTCCCTGTGCCCCTCACCCAGAGTGGGGCTGGGAGCCACCAGCTGGGCCTGCCTTTGCAGAACTGCCTCCTCAGCCAAAGGCAAGGCTGCAGTTTCCCACTGAGAGCTGCTGCTGCCGCTCGCTCCAGTGGCACGACAGCAAAAGGCCATTTCTGCAATCCAGAGGAGGCACCAGAGTAGGAAAAGCACTTAAGGACTCACCCTTTTCCCAGGAAAACCTCAAGTAACAATGTAATTCAATCCTTCCTCAGATATTTCACTGCATGTCCTGGAAGATAAGGCACACATTGCTCATTTAGTGCTTCTGAACAAAGGATCTGCCACCCAAAACTGAGGGCTGAGAAGCCCAGCCAGTGTTTTTCTGTTCCCTTCCAGATTAGCCCCAACACCAGGATGGGTGACATTCCCAACCTGACAAGCTTCACATTAAAATATATTCGTAATACACATCAGGAAGACAAGTATCACCCATCTTGGGCAGCCAAAGGAGTAAACTCAGGGAATATTCCCCAAGCATGAGATGGCCCTGTGTCTCCAAGTTTTACAGTTTCTACACAAAGGAGCTGGGTCAGGACATCCCACAGAGCCCTGCACACCAACAGCCTGGAATTCCACTGCTTCCAAAGCTTTAAATTTTACCCTCAGCAAGCCAACCCTTACTTTTCTGTGGAAAAGTGCAAGCCATAAGGAGTTCTTAGATTTGAAGTGGATCTGGACACGACAGCATTCCAGTCCTGGACACTCCAGGGCTCCTCCAGAGCACCGTGTGCCTCCAGGCAAGATCTGTCCATGCATGGGAATCCAGACCTCCATGCTGGAAGAAACAGGCACAGCAGCTGCTGAAGCAGCAGGTTGGGTTTATTTGGCTAATGCTGAAATGAGAACTGATTCCTGGACTCTGCAAGGCAGCGCTGGGTATCTCATCTCACACACTCAGCCTGCAGGAGAGCCACTCCCTTCCATATCCCTTCAAACCACCTCTGTCTTCTCCACCCTCCTGCCTCTTCCCTCGCAGGAGGAGCTGTGTTCCATGCCAGGCATGCCCATCACCTCCAGCCCAGCAGCTCCTTGTCTCTTCAAATCCCAGCAGGATGGGCATCCCAGCAGGGCACAGTGCCAGGATGTGTTTAACCCCATCCTCCCCGTGTTGCTGCACATCCAATGTGATCCTGCTGACCATGAACCTGCTCCATACCAGACCCTGCAGAGGCCCCTGTGAGCCTGCCGGCCATGGCACAGCTCTCCCGGACTCGTTCCTGTGTCTGGGGTCAGCAGGTAGCCAGGAAGTGCCCAGGAGCACAGAGCCACTGCCAGCGACACAATCTGCTGCTGATAAGGGACTGGAACTGCTTGTGAGCGACATGTGGCTCAGGGGTCACTTTCAAGAGTGTAAAAACCAAACAAAAAGGAAAAGAAAAAATTGAGGAAGGTTCCTCAGAATTGTAGGGTACTAAAACTAGAGTCACCCCCCCGATGACAGCAGGGTAAAAGTGAAATTTCAAAGCAGAAACACATTTTCACAGCAGTATTAAAGGACAGAAAGGGAAGAAAGCACCAGCACCTTTATAAGGATTTTGCTTAAGTATCCTCATTAAAAAGGGATAAATAGTAGCAGTGTGTAATCATTACAGTAATCCAATATATTTTTGTGTCCCCAACACCCAATTAAATTTATTGAGACTCCAGAGCTACCATACACAGCTTGAGAGCGTGGAGCATCTGCTACTTCCAAGATGAGTCACGGAAGGAAATTCCCCTGTATTTTCTAGGAACCAGTCAGGCAGCCAGTGATTGAAACAGTGATGTGACTATATATAACACCCACACAAATGAGAAGAAATAACTTCTATCAATAAATGTACATTATATTTAACATACTCACTGCAGATTTCAAAGAAGAGATTACAATTAGAATGATTATTTTGGGAAAATATTTCCCAGTTTAATTTGGATGCAATGTAAATTTTGCCAAGAAACATTAAAGGTCAGAAGAGACTGGAAGAAGAGAAACTAATTTAAATAAATTGCAAGAATTTGAGGACATTTTGAAGAAGGGAAGTAAATACGCAACAAAGCAACACCCCACAGCACTTGCCTCCATTTTCAAGTGCTGCATCATTAACTCCATAATCTCTTACCACATCTGTCCCTCCCCAAACTTTAAATAATCTCAGTTCTCCCCCTGCACCTTCTGTTTTAGATACAACTACAGAGGATCAAACTCTTTCTCACCTGATTTCTCTCCATTCCAAAACACCAGACTAGAAATGCCTCATTTTTTAACAGCCACACTTGCTTCCTGCGTGCCCAGATGTTCCCAGTCACGGAGATACTTGGGATTCACTCTGCCAACAGCTGGATCTGTCACTGTCCCCTCACTGAAATATGTGACAGCCCCACAAAATCCTCTCTGAGGACACATCCACAGCAGCTGCTGCCTCTAGAGTAAACCCTGAGCTTAAAAGCATCCTGGTCGTGTCCACCTCTCCCTTCCAAACAAGTTACCACTGTACCAGAGGGACTGTGACATGCAAAATTCAAACTTACCCCAGGTTTGAGGCTGGTCAGTCGGAATAATTTGGATTTTAAGAGTCAGGTCACGTTACCAGGTGGCCTCCAAGGAAGGAACGCAGCCTCACTGACAGCACAGAACTGGTTTGCACTTTAGCAAGTACCGAGTGTTCAAATTCAAGGTCCAATCCAAACTTAGGAAGTTATTTTATATTGTTTTGACCAATTTCAATATTTTTAGTCCATGATCAAAACAGCTGCAAAGAAAGCGAATGGCTGTAGGACTGTGATGAAGGTTCACACGGTTCTTGGAGCACTGGTTATGTATTTCAAACTAAAGATACATTTTTGGGTTTGACTTCTAATCTGACAAGAGCTCAGACATTTGTGTGCAAGCAGCCAACTAATAACCCTTCCAGATAAGGCCTGGGGCTCCTAGAATTACCAAATAGCAGCAGTCTCACCTTCAGAGAGTACACCATGGCCTTCTTGAATTACCAAGACTCTTGATAAAAATCCAGGAGGACAAAAGAGAAATTCCACCTCACTTCTGAATACCTGAAAGTCACATCCTCATTCATCAATGGAGTGAGCCTAAAACAAATCCACCAGGAATGAGCAACTGGAAGGACAGCTGCTTACATGAGTGCATGGACACAGAACAAAATTCACTAATTTTCACCAAGCACTCCGTTGCCAGCATCAGACATCCCCCAAGATGAATTTTTTTCCCAGATGCTGAATTTTCTTTAGAAGATTTCTGGTCAGAGGCTTTTCAGAAAACACCTGATGTGAAGTAAAGCTGGAATTCTTTGCAAATATTTACACTAAATTAAGGGTTTGTGCTGAAGTATCAGACCAGTACGGCTGGCAGCAACAAAGGCACAGACCAGGCTGCAGGAATACATAGCTGGCTTTGGTTCTGAAGGAGAGTATCAATTTTATCAGAATTCCTTCTCTTTTCAGACATCATAAGGCCTTCAATTGCATTCATTCAATACCAAAGCAGAGTCAACAGATGTCAACACAATCATGTTAATATAGAGTGTCTTGTATTTAGCTGCAATCAGTGCTACAAAGATGAGATGGGAGACACAAAATCTGAATACTATAACCGAAACTTCTGTGTTTGCAAGTCTACTCAATCCCCAGGTCCCTGCTGTTCTCCCAAAAACACAAATCCAAATTCCCTGAAGCAACAGGAAAGTGCATAGACAGGCCTGTGCATACAATGGCAACCATCTGCCCTAATGCATTTTAAGTTATGCCACAGGAAGCACTACTGAAACAAAAACCAAACCAGATTTGTCAGAGATCTCTGGGAGTCTGAAGAGCAGCTCATGGGCAGCTGGTACAGGAAACTTGCTCAGCAGAATGGCCATCAGACATCAGTCATGTGTCACCTTCCTGGTGAAGTGCCAACTGCATGCCCAGGAGTTGGTATTAGCACCAGAAGTGTGGGCAATGTCAGTAATTGTGCGCATTATATAAGGTGTGCTTGCAACACCTCCATTTCCTTCTCCATAAAGATTCAAACTGGGGCTTCTAAGTAGCTTAACTGTTTGATGGAGACAAGCACAGCCCTGCTGCTCCCAAGAACTGCGGGAACTGATTTTCCAAAGCAAGGTTTAAGATCCAGCAGTGTCTCCAAGCCATAAGGGCTGCTGGGCACACGGGGTCAGTCGTGGCCAGAAGCTCCACCCCAGGAACATCTGCAGAAGCCGTGCAGTGACCTGGCTGCCCCAGTTTGAGTTTCAGCTGCCAGAGCCCACAGAGCACAGCATCCCTGAGGGGCCCTGATGGATGCAGGAGGAGCTCAGTTCTCAGCACAGCACTGCACAGCCTGAATTACACTCAGAGGCATCAGGAATCTTATATTGCAGCTCTGCACTCACCTAGGCTGGATAAAAGGAAGATCCCAAGATTTTACCTGTGCTGGCACTGGATGAATAAGCAGATTTAAAGTACATCTGAATGAATCCTTCAATGTACAGACCACCAGCTCTCAGCACTGCATCATTCATAGCTCTGGCAAAGAGCTGAATGTGAGCACTGTCATTTTTTGCAGAGTGTTTTAAAACCCATTTCATGTGCATTACTGCTGTGTGAGTGTTACTCAGGAAGACAGAGCCATTCCCACAGCGTGTGCAGAACAACACACAGGCAAACATCCCCCAGCCTGCCGTGGGGACATTTATTAACCAACCACTACACTGTAAATATGACCACTGACTTCTGTGTCTGCAGTGTAAAACAGCTCCCAAACCTGAAAGTGAAATGTCAGTATCAAGCTTAAAAAGTAAAACATGAGCTGAGGAAGCTCCTTCTCTGTGCAAGGGGAGGACATTGGAGTGTTTTGTCACCAAAGATGGGCCAATACCCAAGAAGGCATGGGAAAGGCCATTTCACATCTGAGTGATTAAGACATCTACCCATTTAATTCATTTCTATCATCACAGTACCTTTACAGCCCTTTCAATCATCTAATCACCACAAAGGCTAAGGAAAAGAATCCAAGCAGGCACCCTGAAGCGCAGCATTCCAAACTCAGGCTCCCAGAACTTCCTAATCCTCCCCTCCTATCACTCATGGCCAGAAGAGACTGGACTTACTGAGAAAGTGAGATAAAGTAACAGTCAAAACAAACACAAACGGCCCTGTAAATCTCAAAGGGTAACCCAAGGCAAACACTCAACAAACCTGGGAGATTTTAAAGGCTGCACAGAAAATGTGTCCTTCAAAAGGCTGCACTATCTTCCCAACAGGGACACACAGAGCCCAAGCACTTTAAGGACAAGGAACAAGATGACCAGCACATAAAGAAGAGTGCATTGTGTTCATCTGAAGCATGTTTTTGACAGCCAACTAAAATATAACATCATTAAAATTAAATACAGGCCAGCAAATGTTCTAATGCTGGAAAGCTTTTCAAACAAATTCCACAGCAAAATTTGATTTGTTTTCTGGTATGATTTGGGATCTGGGTTAAAGTGAGTCCCAACAAAGGCAGCAGAGCCCTTTAACTACCTGCTCTGAGTTCCACACCTCAGCAGATAAATCTGCCAGCCTTACACATAGCCTCAAGATTTCCATTCAAACCATCAGAGGTTTCTTGATTCAATTCAGTAAATGCATCATTTGGCATTTAATTTAAGAGGGAGGATAAAATTTGAAAGCTGTTTCTGAAAACAGTGGAATATGCCCAGATTACTATAGAAAGATCCTGGAAAAAGCTACAAGGAATTTAGGATGTGAATTCTGCCACAATCAGACTGGAAATGCTTTTTTGCCCTGTCTTTCTTTTCAGAGTGGGTTTGTTGAACCCATAACTGAAAACATTTCCCCTCAGGTCTGATTTCAGATCAGACAACCTAGATTTCAATGAAGCTTAAGCAGAAAATGTGAAAAAGTCACCACAAACAGTGGCAAAGACAGGCTGATCCCAAAGCTCAGCCAGTGAAATGAGCTTTGGGGAAAGCAGATCCTTCAAGATCAACATAAAAAATGCTTTGGTAACAGAGAAAAACTGATCTCCAGGACACACCTGTTCTCCCAGCAGAAAAAAACCTTGCTCTGGATCACAAGACTTTAGCCTTTTACAGCCAAACCGAGTCAGCATGAGACAGTTTAAAGCAGTGCGAAAATTATTTCAAAACTCTAAGCCCTGGTACATAAACTGCTTGTTTGGTACTTACTGTGGCAAGCAGGAGACTTCCACTTATTAAAACATCCTCAATTTTCTTTAAGAAATCTGGAATAAACACTATTAATGCTGCAGCAAACGCACATGCACTTGACCTAAGGATTGCTGAGTTTTGGTGCCATTTAATCACATCTAATATTGGGGGAAAGGGGCAGGGAGCCAGGCAAACATCACTGTGTGCCTTCAGAAAAATTGTTATTTTTAACAGCGCAGTTTAAAATCAGTAACCCTGAAGCAAAATGATCAGAACGTTTTCTTCCACCGGTGTGGAGAGCACACCAAGAGCTTTCAGAGGGCGAATATTTTAGGCCAAGTGCAGCAAAACAGAGATCCCAGGAAGGAAAGCTCACCCACTGTGGCAAAAACCAGCATAGAAAGGGTGAGTTTATTCATCCATTATGCTGAAGAGCTTAAAATAGAAACATTCTATATGTCTCACCTCAGGCCAGGAGGAACAGCTGAACAGAAGTGAATCACTGTTACAGCAAATGACTGGAAAACACTGATGGAAACTGAGGCTCTCTCTTGCCTCTCCCTCCTACCCTGAAAAAGTCCTTATTGCTGCATGTTTTTGCAGTGAGGGAACAAACTCAGACCCCACTATTTTTCCTTTTTTCTTCCTTTAGTTAAGCTGGAGAGGCTGATCTATAAAGCCTCACCTCTCCCTGCAACCCCTGCTATGCCTCTATCCTTAGCTATGGGTGCACAACTGCAAAAAACCAACAGCAGATAGAGACACTTGTGACAAGCTTCACACCCAGTCCTGCAGCTTTGGAGGTTTAAAAAAAACCTAAAATCTTTAATGAATAAAACTGGAATGAAGAACTCATCTCTTTAGTGCATTTTGGTATGAAAAAAAGAATCTTTAAAACAGCAACTGAGAGCTTAATTTACCAAACATTCTGATTAACAAGAAAAAACCAAAATTCACATTCACAATGAGGTATTCTAAGCTAAAAATACCCAGCCAGCTGCAATTCCCACCTTGGGCAGGCAGGCAGAAGTGCTTTGCTCTCCCGCTCCCCAAGCAGACACACGCTCACTTCCTTCTTCATTGCAACATCACAGGCTCAACCCCACGCTAACAAGCCCCAAAGTCCTGCCCAGAACTTAAAGTCACGCCCCAGTAATTACATAAAATAAGCTCTAAGGACAAGTAGTTCCAAAAAAAAAAAAAAAAAATTAATTTACTCAGCTTTGGTTTTGCTTTTAATTCCAAAATATTTTGACTTGTTGTAAAACAGAAAAGCAATTTTCATTTCTGAGGTTTGCTCACTCCACCCAGATGGCTCATTAACTCTTTTTTTTTTTTCCCAATGTCACTGTAGAACATCAGCACATTAATTTATCTCACTGCGATGCCAATACAGGAATCAAACCCCTGAATATTCAGCCTTTTAAGGAGAACATTTTAGGCGTATTTGATATTTACTTTTTGTACGTAAAACATAAAGGATGATAGCAACAGTGGGGGAGGAGAGGGACAAAAAGGAAATGCAGGATAATGTGAAACTAAAACGCAGTTGTGCAGATGTCCCACTCGAAGGTAGTCCAAGACATCAGAATAATCTACAAACGTAGCAAAGATCCTCCAAAAGCTTTGCAAGCTCCCAATAGAAAGGCAAAGTGCTCTCCCCGACCTAAAAAAAAAAAAGACATCGCACAAATTCCTGAACAAGAAAAGCCCTGTACACTGCCTACAGATTTTCCCCTGAGAAGACAGAATACATCACATGACAGTTTATGGAATCAAAATTTGAAAAAGAAGAATTTTTTGTCTACTGGTGCCCTGCCACTAAAAGGACCAACAAATCCCCAGGAAGTGCAGCAGAAAGCTCCAGGCCATGGAGCTGGAATCAGCCTGCTGCAGAGGGAACACTACCTGCTGGGCACAGCAGCCTGCCTAGGGTGTGGACATCCCCAAACAGGAACCAAAACCTTCCCCACTGCACAGACATGCAGCTCCCCGGCCACCCCTCAGCACCAGCCTTTGCTCTTTGGTGGTTAAATCCCCTGTTTATTGAAAACCAACCTAACCATCACTGCTCCCCCAGTTGCCCCAGCCAGCAGAGCCATCTCTGAATTGATGAAGACAATGAGTTTTGCAGAGTTTCTTCACTCCCTGCTCAGCTGGGGGAGGCAGACTGTGCCCCACATCCCCTGCTACAAATAGCAGCAGCAAACCCTTGTGGTTCTGCGACGTCAGCACTCGGAAGTTCCTCCTGCCAGGCCCCCAGGGTGAGTGAGTGGTGACTCTTCACCTCCACAACCCCATCCCCAACACAGCTTCCAAGCTGGAATGGCACAGGATACAGAGGGGGGTCGTGCTGACACTCAGCCCTTCAGCTCTGCTTTGCAAGAGCTCCTAATTTATGGATGATGACTCCAATTAAGCATCCCCTTTGTTCAGAGACAGAGATCATAAATATGAGAGTTTTTTGACTTCCTCTCTCCACGCCCTTGAGGCTCTTACCCACAACTTCACTGACAGCAGCTGCAAACTCTCTCTGGATGGGGAGGCCTTGCTACCAAGAGCCAAATGCTCTTTAGCTGAGGTGTTTTATTCTTTAAACACCCACCACAAATTGCCTGGGTGGCTTTGGACGCCAGGTGGGCTTAGCAGCGCCCAGAAAGGCTTCTCTTGTGCTCCACTATTTACCCAAAATAATGATCTTCCTGAAGAAAAAATAAACAAACTTTCCTCCTTTGTATTAATGAAACTCTCTGTTTGTGGCCAGTTAATATAAATTGATGCTTCCTTTTCTAACTTTAGGATCTTGGTTACATACTGTAAGTAATTCTCACACTTTAAGAACAAATAGGATTTAATATTAAGAAGTAACTTTTCACCTTCACATGATTCCTGTCATATGGAGCCATGGCCTAACATTTAAAAAAAACCATTGTATACCTGAAATATGAAATAAAACAGTCATATAAAGCATCAAACTTGGGTTTCCTAAAAAAAGCTCTTTACAAAATAAAGTAAAACCCAGTGAAAGGAGGGAGTGTTAACAATGATTCAAGTCTTCCTCAGGACAACCCAAATGCTGCTGGACCCAACCCATGCCCAAGAAACAGAAAGTGAAACTCGTTAATTTACTCATTTACTGAAAGCCAACGGCGGCATGGGATTGGTTTTGTTTGGTTTATTTTTTAGTTTTTAGAAAGATACAGTAAAATTTAGCAGGAGAAGTTTGTACCTTCCAGCCCCAGCCCCATCCTCATCCTCCCTCTGTTCCTGTCTCCAAACCTCTGACATTGCTCCCCATGGTAATTCCAGAGCTGGACCAATCTCTTCATCTGTACCACGCTCTGGTAGCACAAAGGTTTGTGCCAACACAGCTCAGTGGGAGAAAGGAGAGGTGGATAACAGCTGGTTTTGATTCAGCACTAAAACCAGCTTGAAATTAATATTCATTTACAGACTCATGATTTGAAATTCACGACCAATCCATTTCCTGCCCCCAGTCCCTGATCCCAAACTCCTCCATCCCTGTGTTTCAATAGGAATCCAAGTTCCTATTTTCCTTTCAGTCAATACCTTTCAAATCTGCCCAGACACAGAAAACAACTTATGTATACAATAATGAAGAGACGAAACTGCAAAGATAAATAAAACTGTCTAGATTTGGACCTCCAGCTGTCAAGGCTGTGTCTTGGCTTTCAAGTGAGTGTGAATTTTAAGAAAGTTATTAAAGTTTAATAAGCTACTATTGCTAATGACTAACAAGGTTACTTGGTTTAGGAAAAAAACACTGATATCTAAACTTCCCAAAAATGCGGATTTCTCCTTTTCTTGCATGGTTATATTATCATAATGGTGGCCAGAAGGGATAAAATTCTGACAGATACTATCTAAATATACTACTAAATTAATTTTAAAAAACACAACGTGAGCAGTCACACAAAAATTTCACAAATTGTCAAAAGATCTGAGTTTGAAGACCACCAAATTGAAGAGGCTTTTCACAGTTGGTTTACACCTTTAATACTAAGTACTAAAATTTCTGTTGTCTAATACATTTTTTAAAGATTTTTTTCACTTCGTTCAATTTACAAAGTGAAAGCAGGGCAAATTCCAAGTTAGGCAGGCACACAGGAAAAATCCAGCTGATTATATAGCATTTCTTCTGGCATGAAGGTGCTAAGGGCTCACTAGTGGCAGAATAAGTCATCATCACGATGCTGAACTGCCAAAATTCACTGAGGCTACAGCATGACCTGCATGCAAAGCCAGCCGTGAAATCGCAGCGGAGCGCTCAAGGCAGGCTCGAACATCCCTGCATATGCTCCAGTTCTGCTCCAGACCACTCCAGAGCTCGGAATTGCAGCAGCCTGGATCTGCCCGGGGTAATTGCAGGTGAAGCCAGGGAACAGCCACTATCAGAGCTTCAGCCATTAAGGCTCTTTTAATGAACAGTGTAACAATAAGCCAGGCTTAACCAGTTCTCTCATTGCAGGACCTTAACCATAATAAACCCCTTGAACATTCCTGCAATGTTTTCCAAAGATCTTACAGCAGGAGGTTGCTAACTGTGCTCTCGCAGCCTGTGAGGCAGGTATTAGTCAGCCTTTATTTTCTTTTTTTTTTCATTTAAGTACAGATAAAAAGTGAGGCAGAAAGCTGGCAAACAACTTCCCTGTGGATACACAGCTGACTAGTGGCATACAGAATCCAGATCTTCCAGATTCCAGCCCTGTCATCAGCCAAAAGGCCATCATTATGAGGAAAGAAATTAGTCTGGTCTTATAAATAGCATTTGAATATAAGCCTTGCTAAAATATTTGCAAGGAGTTGACCTTAAACACCAGCAGAGCTGCACTGGTAGCCTGGGGCTCCAAGCAGCAGCTTGCACAGCACTAGAACAGGGATCCTGTCCCTCTGCCTGCCTGGATGTCTCCAGAGCCTGGACCCAGCACGAACTGCCCAACAGATCAAACCACAATCCTATTTGACCACCTCCAGTTTGGGCTCAGCATATCAAAAATGTAAGACTGCTCTAAAAATATCAAGTGTTGTTCTGAAATACTCAGGTAGCCAGGAAAAAGCAAATTAACAACAAGCCTGAGTCAGCAACTTTCTGCTACTTTAAGGCACCGAGTCAGAGTGGCAGAAATCTTCTGTAACACAAGAACTGGAAAGCTGCAATGTAGAAAAGGTCCCCAACACACCTAAAATCTGCAGTACTTGTCCAAGTTAATAATTCAAGCTGCTCAGACTGTATTATCACACATTTACCTGTAATTTCTGCAGCTCTCAAATGCCTACGTCAGATATATTTTGATTTATGGCATTTCCATATGGCACTACAAAGAAGCAGATCTTTTTCTGCACTACAGCTTCAATACCTGCAGCAGGTCTCGCTCCTGGTCTACATTTCCTGCAGCAAAATACTAAACCCAATACTTGTTATCTTGTTATCTTCTCTGGGAATCCTCCACAGAGGAAGGACACCACGGATAAAAAGCACACAAGAAATTTTGAGAAAAAGCTGCCTGAGAGGAACAACTAGTTGGAAGGGTTTTTTATTTCTATTCCTCACTTTAGCAGCTAACTGTTGTTACAGACAGGAGAGCCATAAAATCCTATTTTTGGCTGCCTGCTTCCCAAATGACAGAAAACTCCTGACTCTGAGAACATGAATATCTCACACTGGAGCTAAGGGCTCGTGTCTCTCAATGAAAAAGCAGCAGAGAGAAAATTCCCTGTGTCCTGCCCAGGAAGACCAAACTCCCTGGATTATTATGCATTAAAGCACCACTGGACTGTGGCACAGTGGATGAGACCTGACTCTCAACAGAGCCTGTTTCCATCCCAGCTCACATTTAGGGCTCAATTATCTTATCTGCTCTGCCACTCGCATACTTTCCAGATAAGAAATGTTTTTCCCCTCTTTTGAAGAGCTAAAACTGACACCACTGCCAGTGTTGAGATTAGAAATGCTATACATTAAAATTCATTTGGGCTAATGCTTTTTAAAAAATATTTCATGTGCAGGCTAAGGCTGGGAATTAGAGTTAATTGAGATGCTGGGTGTAAGTTTTAACACCAGCAGTATGTTCCACAAGGGGAAAGGGAGTGTGTGTTCCCCACTGCAGTTTCCTCACAGGCTTTAGGTCAACCATCAGTTCATCTCCAGTTGAGAAACTGCTCAAGAGTTGGGAGGGAGGGGGAAAGAGCCTGTTTTCCTCTTCCAATCTATGACTAAGGATGAGGCAAGCGAAGGGAGGATCTAAGATCCTGAAGGCGATGGTAACAAGAGGTCATTAGTTAATTCCCCAAAGGACAGATATGACTTCCTTTTATTAAATAACAGCAGTTTTTAATGATGGCAAATATCTGTTGCCATTCTAAAGGACACAGCATAGTCAAACTTTACCTGAGCCAGGCAGGACAAGCAGAAACACACAACAAACCTTGAGCTGAGAGGCAGATTGTCACTAACTAAATGTGAAGGGAACAAGGCTCATCTGATTTTTATGCCAAAAATGTACAATATATATTCTTTCTTAATTAGGTATCTTCGGCCTAACAAAAGCACTACTAAATTTAGTATGAAGTCATTTGGAAAAAAAAAAACCAAACAAACACAAGCACCATTCTAAGGTTTAAATGAAGTTTCTTGCTTAAATCATTTCTGAAAAAGCTTAATCAATGTAATTTTATGACCAGGGAGCTTCAGTTACTCTGCAGCAAGACCCTACAGAGCCAGAGCAGAAGCGATGCCTGCTCTGAAGAGATCTAAAATCATCTAAAAGATGAAGAGTTAAGAAACACAGGAGGCCACCAGGAAATAGGTGACTGGAATTTATGCTCTCTGTAGCTGCACTTTAGTCCACTTTCCCTTGTGCACTGGAAGGACCAAGGTGTATGTTTCCTTGCTCTCCCTGCTTCAGTAAAAAAAAAACAAAACAACCCTCCAGAAGTCACATATAGACAAAAAAACCCCACAAAGACAACACTGAAAGAAGGTGTTTTTGGTAGAAAACTATTGACACATTTTAATACCCCTGCTTCCCATCTGAGAGAGAAAGGATTTCAATTTTTTCCACGGTTTTTAAGCTGTCATCCCACAGAACAAGACCGAATATACACAACTTTTGGAAGCATTCTGTTTCCATTTAAAAGAATCCTTTGAAATTACCACACGACACAGTAGTGCACCCAATACAAACCAACAGGCAGAGCTGTTTACAAGCTTTTTGCTCAGTGTTAGACTGCAAACCCCAACCCTTTTTGCTGTGTAATAAATCAGTGCTCCATGTTTAACAATTTTCAGTGATACCATATGCTATGTGGTCCCATATGTTCCATTACAAGGGAGAAAAACATCATCGCCACATGAATCATCACTGACTGTGTTCCTGTAAATCTGGCTTAAACGCTCACAACGTTCAAGGGCAACCCTAAATAAATCTGCTCAATATTCTGCCAGATTCTGTGCAACAGAATCACAGCTCACACATAAAAAAAAATTAAGGAAAAATGAGGTTTAATGTAGGAAGTGAGCACAGTTTGCATCTCTCCAAAAACAGACTCGCCGCACACGAGGTTTGGCACACATTCATCAGTTCCAATCTAATAATGACATCCTGCTCACAAAATGCTGATGGTGTGTGGTAGTCCCAACACCTTCCATCCTAAACTGCTTAATATGTGTGGAAACACATACACTGCATACAAGATTCATTCCTCCCAGTGCCAGGTTCTGCACCACAGTGATCCTGGGGAGTAGTTTGTAGAAAAGTAAAATCCCAAACCAAACCCATGTGCGTGTTTCACACTCCGGGGAAATGCACCTGGAAGTGTAGGGTTTATCCAAGATTTTGGGTTAACGTCTCCATTCTTACAGTGACAATTTCTTAGATAAGTCCAAACAGCTTTTTCTCTCTCTTCCCAAACACAGCATCACCTGCAGCATGAAACCTGCTTATCCCTAATCAAAGTCACGGCACACCAAAGTCATAATTTGCCTTTCTTTTGAGGAATTTCTTGGGCTCTCAGGTAACCCTGCATCATAATTAACAGTGACAGCAGGAGGAGGTGCAGATGGAGACCAAAGTGTAAGAATGTCCCCATTTGAAAGCCTTTAGTAGCCAAGGAGGGACCATGAGCAACCGCACACTCCCACGGAACGATTGGTTTCATTAAATTCTAAATAAACCAGAGTCCAGTTTGACCTAATAGTCAGGGTGGGGAAAAAAATAGTAATTACATCAACATCAAGCCATTACCTGTCCAAGGGCATAAGTGCCTAGTTCATTAGCAACTCAGACAAACTTGTTTTGTAGGCTCCCTATATTAAATCTGAAATTTCCCTGCCCTTACAAATTAAACTAATGATTTCTGACACAAAGGGAAAGTCCAGTAAAGCAACAAAACATGAGCATATAAACAAGAAACCTTCCAACCTGCTCAAATCCAATGTGTTCTTTGCCACCCTGAATAAGAACAACCTTATTAGCCAACCTAATTTCGGTATTTAATTCATTTAAACAAATTAAAAAATAATTAAAAAATGAATACTAGCAGCACTCCAGGTTTCTTGAATCTTAGAGCAAAACCTGATCTTTAAAAATATTTATTTTTCATATTTCCAACAGGAAGGAAAATAGAATTCCCATGGTTTAGTTCTACAGAATAAGGGCAACATGTCATGTCAGAAACATTCCTCTTTAATGCTGGAAGTGGGGCTTTATAAAGATTCAGAAGCTGCCATGATACCATAAATAACTCAGATATCCAGCATCCCTCAGTAGCTCAGGAGATGGATGACCACACCCAATTAATTTACTTTAATTTTTATTTCAACTTTCCTCCTGGTTAATGAGGAGCTGAGGCTCTCACAGATGAGAGCTCCTGGCACGCAATGCCAGTGATGATTTTTAAGTGGTGCCCACTACATGATCACAATAAAAAGTCACCTGTGCTGCCCATGTAAAAATCAGAAGAGAGATTTCCTTCTTTTTACCCACATTTATCAAATCAGTACTTTCTAAAACACTCTGCACTCAGAAAATTAAAACAAAGCCGCCAGAGTGATTTCAGGGAGTGATAAAAAGACTGTCAGGAAACTCACTGAGCTGCCCCTGGAAGAACTGATGACCAAGCAGGCACCAAGCAATTGCATCATGTTTATTACACAGCCAAGGGCAATCAGATCCTTCTGGATTAATCAATGGCCTTCAAAAAAGGAAGCAGTTTGAAAAGAATAAGCATAAAACAAAACACTCTTTTGGGTTCACTTTTCGAATTTTTTCCCTGATGTGTGAAAGCATGTCTATTGATAAAGCTGAGCATGTGCTGAAACAGAATTTTATAGAAATCTACTTTTTGAATAGCTTTGATGACAAAACTGCACTTTTATTCAAACTCAGTTTGCTGTAAATGCTGTGACTGAACTGTAGAGGGGTCCTGTTAAAAGACTCTGAGCTCTGCCTTAAAACAAAAGGTCTGTTTCCTACTTAAAAACATTAACCTCAGACACTTTTTCTCAGGTAAAGGCAACAAATAAAGTGTTCCACAAACACCTCCTCCCCTGCCATTTCTCATAACCTGGATGTTGCAGCATTTCACAAGGATGTAGAACAACCTGCAACAAAAACCTGTAAGTGGAGAAAACGACGAGTCTGTGTTCCTGGTCCAAACTCACTGACCACTGCCCTGCCTCTGCTCCCCAGCAGTCCTGCAAACTCCAACCCAGCTTCACACAAACAGGGTTTTTCCTTTAAGATAAGGCTGCAGGTTACTCAGAAGGGACAGAGCTCATTTCTGCTGAAAGATCTCCCCCATCTTGCAACATGCTATGGAAAAGAAATCCAACAGCAAAACCCAGTTGATGTAAGATCCACATTTCGAATGCACACAAGTAAAAATATCTCATCTTTAAAAGCTTTGACTTGTTAAGATCCTTTTTGACTGATAATGATGCAACAAAGCAAAAGGGAAGTACTTACAGAGAATCACTGTAAGTAATACACACAAACAAGAATTAGTTTGCAATCTGAAAGCCCTTGTACAGAGAAGGGTGGATGGAAACAACCCGGCTCAAGGTTTCCTCAAATCAGATGCCAGAGGAAGTTATATGATGAGCTGGAGAGCAAATAAGAAATCTGGATTTGATAAATGAGACATTTATGTAGATAGGAACAGTTTGCAGCCTCACTGTGGGTGCATGAAAGAATCATCAGATATTTGTCAGAAGTTCAGGGTTAAAAGAGAGTTTACAGACAGGTGTTTACATTCACAACATGCCCTAAATTGTTGTATTATCCCCTGAGAACTCAGAAATAGCTACCTACCAGAAACAGTCCAATTTTAAGCATATAAACAGAGAGAACAAACATGGTGTATTATCTCTCTCCACAAACAATCCACACAGAAACACCAACATGTGTCCTCTCATAAATCTGGTACAGCATACATCAAAGCAATGACCACTGGCAGAACAAGCTGCATCACTGTCAGCACTGCTGCATTCTAAACATTTGTTAAAATACGTCAGCAGACAGTGGAGAACAGACTAGAGCCCACTTATCCTCAAACAACACAAGCACCACAAACCACAGCCAGCACGGCTGTACCCAGGTAATTTTAAATCATGGAACAGCATCCTAATGGATCCAGAACCCTAATTGCTTCCACCTTCTTATGTGGATCTCTATCCACATAGGTGGGCAGGGGGATTCCAAATCCTTCTGGCACAACCAGGATAGAGTGAGCCTTCCTGCCAGATCAGCACAACCTGCTTTGCTTTTTTTAAACAAACACGGAGCTGCTGCAGGACTGTGTGTGAGCCCAGCACTCCACACACCTCCCAGAGCAGTGTCCCACTGGGTCCTCCCCCTCCCTGGGGAGAACAGCCCAGCTGGGGACAGCAAACCGAGCACTGAGCTGCTCAGTTCTGCCCAGGCTCAGGAAGTCACCAGGGAAAACCTGGATGCTACCAGCGCTACTGAAGTTTAGAATTGCCATAGTTGTAGGATTAGGGAATTCATTCCACTCACGTTCCTGGGGAAGGGGGATGAGGAAACACGAGGAGATATATATATATATATATATATATATATATATATAACTAAATTCTGAAGGCTTAGTACTTGCCTCGTGTCCTCCTTCCTTCTCCTTCCCACGCAAGTACGAGTGCTGCTCGATGGCATCCAGCACCTACAGCAAATCATTTCTCCATGTCATTAAAAGGACAGAGACATCTGCTCGCACCAGACCTACGTCATTGCTTCCAACTCCGTTCAAAGCTGACAGAAACGCAGCTCCCTCTTCCCCTCAATTCAGCAGGTCACATTCCTGCTCACAGACGGATCCCGGGGTAATCCCAATGGAGCAGCGCCGTTTGTCCGAGCCGTGCCCGGCTCCGGGGGAAGGCAGGCGGCCGCTCTGCTCTGCTCTGCTCTCCTCTCTCCTCCCGCTCCCACCGGGGCGTTCCCGTCCGCTCGGGGCTGCTGTCCTGGAGCTCCGACTTGCACGGAGTTCCCGGGGACAGCTCCCGGCACACGGCAGGGAGGGAAGCAAGGAGGGAGCGAAGGAAGAAGGGAAGTAAGGAGCGGCTGTCCCCGGTCCCACGAACTCGGCACGAGGTGCGGGGCAGCTGCCTCCACCCTGCCCCCGTCCTGGCCCCCTCCTGTCCCTATCCCGCCCCTCTCCGACCCCTGTCCTGCCCCGGCCGGGCTCTCCGAGGGCTCTCGGACCGCCCGGACTCCGCACTCGCAGCCCCGCGGGAGCTGCCCCGTCCCCGAGCAGCCCCGGGCGGGCCCCGCCATGAGACACCCCGGGACACCCGGCACCCTCCGTCCCGGCAGCGAGCGCCCCGCGCCGCCGCAGCACCCACAAAGCGCCTTTTTTAGCCCCAAACGCGCTGCCAGCCCCGGCGCTGCCCCCTGCCCTCCGCGCCCCGGCGCGACCCGCCTGTCAGCGGCGCCGCTCCCTCTGCCGGTGCCTCACCTGGTGCCGGCCGGCGGCAGCGGGCCACGTCCGCGGGGCCCTGGCGGGGAGGGACGAGGAGGAGGAGAAGGAGGAGGAGAGGGACGGAGCGTGTCCGCCGGGCCGTGCCCGTCACCGCCGCTTCCTGCCCGGCCCCGCTCGGCGCTCGGCTACACCTCCTGGCTCCTCAGGCCGGGCCGCTGAGCGGCGCCGCCTCACGGAGCGCACCGCCCGCGCCATCGGCGCTCGATTGAGCCGGCTGCGCGGTCCCGCGGGGGTCTGAGGGGAATGGCGGGTCTGGGTGCGGGGCCCGCAGCGAGACCAGGGTGTGAGTGTGGGGCGTCAGGGGCTCTAGTGGCCTCAGGTGTGGCTGTTTATAGCGGGGCTCAGGTGTGTGTGAGGGGTGTTAGGGCCCGTAGTGGTCTCACGTGTGTGTGAGGGGTGGTTGGGCCCACAGCAGGCTCAGGTGTGTGTGTGAAGGACATATGGACCTATAGTGGTCTCAGGGGGGTGAGGGTGCCCTGCAGTGGCCTCAGGTGTGTGTCGGGGCCTTTCTTGGGGTCTCTAGTGGTCTCAGGTGTGGACAAGCAGTGTTTGGGCCGTATCAGGCACAGGGGTGTGTGTGTGAAGGGGTGTCAGGATCCGTAATAGGTTCGGGGGTGTGTGTGAGTTGTCAGGGACTGTAGTGGTCTCAGGTGTGTCAGGAGACAGTGTTTGAGCACAGTAAAAGGCAGTTCTGAGTCTTCAAGCCCCTGCTGCAGGTGCTGGAGGAGCCTTAACAAGGCCTGTGTGTCCTGTGGCGGTCCCAGCAGGAAGAGGCCCCTGCTAACCAACAGGAGCAGCTGTGACAGCAAAGCCCCAAAGGGGAAGGAGCTGTAGTGGGGGTTGAGCGTTGTGGATTAGGAATTGCTCAGGGCACAGGGAGGGTATGGTGGGTTCATGCTGTTTCTGCCACACTTGGTGGTTCCCCACAGCCTCTGAACCTAAAACACTTCGTTGTTGTAGAGGCTTATTTGACAGGGAGGGTTAATTACTTCATTTTTCTAAACAAAACTGAAGGAGCAGAGCTTTATCTGTCAGTACCTCGTGCAGCCTCATTCTGCCAGCTTGCTCCTGACAGCTGTTCTCCGTCTTGGGCTTCTAGAGGCATCCTCAGAGAGCTGTGTGAAACCACAGGTAGAGAAGCCTGAGAGCCCTGAGTCCCAGGTGAGGGGTGTCAGTGTGTCCTGTGCCTCAGAGGCCAAGGTACAATATCAGCTTTTCTCACTGTGGTACAGTAATTCACACAGTGAGTTTCCTGTTTATAAGCTGAGTTCCTTAACCTTTTTTTCCCCCCTCTCTTTCTTACAAGTGGAAAGAAGAGCACAGTGAGCACGACTCATCTGTCAGCAGCTCTGTGAAAAGCTGGTGCTGACCAAGCAGGAGGCAGAGATCTCTCCCCAAACTGAGCATGTATAAAGCACTGAGTGAGTTGTGACGAGAACAACAGCTCTTGATGGGAGCACGAGCCAAGAACAACAGCTCGACAGGGAACTTTACACTTTCCCTGACAACTCCTTGGGGCGGAGACAGTTAAGTTTCTGCATTTGTAAGGGAAACATGGCATTCCTTAAAGCTGAGCCTCCTCCCTCGGGTTCCCACTGAATGCCTGAGAGATGACAGCAGAGGGTGTCTCCAGAAGGCTCCTATTAAACAGCAGGAATTAGCACGGAGGGAGCAACAGCCAGATCCCAGTTTTGACCACAGAATGAGCTAAGAAGCTTTGCATTAGCAGCAGTTTGCAGGTTTTTTACCCACTGGCTGCACACAGCTCCTGTTCAGGGAGTTCCTCTGCCCTCCTGTTGGTGCCTGCACCTGCCCTGTGTGTGAAGGGCTGTGCTGGGAGGGCAGATCAGCTCCGAACAGAAAATGCTGAGGCAGCATTGAGGCAGGGCCGATGATCCTTCGGAGGGCAGCTGTGGTTCAGACACACTTAAAACTGGTTTGGTGTCCCCAGCAGCACAAACCCGGCTGGCAGGGGGAGCTGGTGAACCGAGTATGTGGACAGATGGAACAGATACAGACAGGAAATATGGGAGAAAAGGGGGTGAATTAGTGCTGGTGAAGCTCTAAGGGGGCTCTGGTTAGTACTTTAGTCCTGCAGTCCCATTTCTATTTTTAGCTCAGTGACTGGATGGCTTTGGGAAGTGATTCGAGGAGCTCAAGCCAGGTGTGAGTCTGGGGAGAGGACAAACCTGTGGGCACCAGGCAGCTCATGCGATGTGGCAGCCACCACCACACCCTTTCCTGTTCACCCCGTGGCCGCGGGCAGCCCTGCCAGCCTTGCTGCCTGAGTAGGAAGGAGGGAAAAGGAGAGCTTTCCAAAGTGGTGATAACCCCCAGCATTCCTTGGAAAAGGAGAAGTGGTAAGCAGCTCTGGTAGTGTCTCTCGCCTGAGACAAAAACGCTCCCAGAAGTTCTGGGAGCTGCCTGGGGTGGTTCTGACTTTTGGCCGTGCCTCAGCCTCGTCCCCTGTTAAGAGGCAATATTGACTTACGGAAAGAGGCATGGAGCATACTTGGCATGGGTGTTCCGAGTTAAAAATTGTCAGTCTGGGCAAACAGACCTTTGGGGTGAACTGCAGGAAAACCAAGTGGCTGTGCCGCATTATTACAGCTCCTTTCAGAACACAGAGCGTGACCTCGTGCTGCTCTGGGCGCTGAGCACCCGGCTCGGCGGGTTTGGAGAAGTGCTGCAGGTTTTGGAGTTCAGGGCTTCAGATCAAACCCATTTCCTTCCCCTCGGTGAGGTGTTTGTAGTGCCTCAGTGAGTCAATAAGCTGTGCATGTCAGGAATGCACCTCACAGCTGAAGGTGAGCCATTAGTGCGGCTGTGCTGGAGGTAATGAGATTAATTAGTCATTCCTAGGTGAATTAGAGCTGCAGAAATAAGATACACGAGACACTTAGTCTGAAACATCAGTGTGAGGCATTTTCAGATGGACTGGGATCGTGCATATGACTCTCTCCGCAGGATACGTATCTTGGTCCTTAGTTACGTGGCAGTGTCTAGCCAGGAGAATAACCTGTACCCGGCAGATGTGGGGCACGTGTTGTACAAAAGCTGCTGTTCGCTGGCAGGAAGCAACTGATTCCTGCGTGAGGGTGAGATCACAGTGCTGTGGTGGGACTCTGCTGAGAGCAAGAAACAGGGAAGTGATTTCTGCATTAAAATATAATGAAATTCGAAAGACCACAAGTGTTGTAATGACTCCATCCTCAGCACGGGCAGGTCCTGCGCCATGCCTAGGGAACAGCTCTGCTCTGGGTCTGCGTTACAGAATCACAGAATAGGTCAGGTTGGAAGGCACCATGGTGGGATCATCTACTCCAGGAGGGTCATTCTAGAGCACATGGCACAGGATTTTGTGCAGACGGTCTGGAATATCCACAATGGGGGAGACTCCACACCCCATTTGGTCTCTGTTCCGGTGCTCGGTCGCTCATGCCCAAGGGGCACTTCCTGTGCATGTTTCTGCCCGCTGCCTCTTGTTCTGTATGTCGGCACCTCTGAGCAGAGACTGGTTCATGAACACGAGCCCAGCTGGCCACAATCCGCTGCGGAGTTAAACTCCACCGCCAGCACCGGGCGGTGCACCGGGCAGGGCCGGGACTCGAACCTGCAGCCTCTCACCCAGAGGGCCCGCGTTGGCAGGGCGGGGCCGGGGCTCGAACCCACAGCCCTCCTCTCCCCGAGTTGGTGGGGCCGGGACTCGAACCCGCGGCCCTCCCCTCCCGGCGTCGGCCGGGCGGGGGCGCGGCGGCCCGGGCGCCGCCCGGAAGCGGAAGCGCGGCCGCGGTTCCCGCCGCGGTTGCCGAGCGGCGGCCGCTCCGTCCCGTCCCGCCCCGCCCGCGGCCATGAGCGCGGCCGGGCTCGTGTCCGCGCCGCCCGCAGCCCCGCCGGGGCCGCCCGCCCCCGCCATGGCCCCCGCGCCCGACTACTACGAGGAGGAGGAGCTGGAGAGCGCCGAGGAGGAGGACGGCGAGCGCAGCGCCCGGGCCCGCGACTCGGACGAGGGTGAGTGGGGAAGGGGGCGGGCTGGGGCGCTGGGGCGGGGTGGGGCAGCGGCGTGGTGCGGGGGGCTCTCGGGGGGTGTGGGATGGAGGGGACCGCTCCGCACGGTGCTTGGCGAAGGGCTGCGTGGTTAAAGGGTCCCGAGCGGCGAGAAGAGCCCGAGGAAACGCGGACCTGTCAGGGTGCAACGGATCCCCGCGGGAGAGAGGACAGAGGGAGAGGTGGAGTTGTGGCTTCCCGGTGAGACGGGAGAGTGCTGAGCAGGGGGATTGAGTGGGACAGCAAGGGAGAAACAGTGGAGAAATGCAGTGTGTTGGTTCTGTTTCCTTGGTGTGAAGTGGGGAGGAGGCAGCTGAGGGACGAGAAAGTGTGGACAGAAGTATAGGAGTGCAGGAGGGTGTGATCGTGGAAGAACCAGAGAACAGGGGAGAAGAGGAAACTAAGTAAAACCCAGAGTATCCAGGAGTATAGAGTGCATAAAATAACAAATAAGGGGGGTGGAGAAGAACTCTTGAACAGTGCCTGTTGCTCTCAGCAGAGCCCTCCATCCCCTCTGGCCTGGTTATGGATGGGATGATGTTAGAGATGCCGGGGATGACAGGATACAGATCAGTGAAGGCTTTCCCAACAGAGTATGGAAGTCCTTTGTGATGGCCCAGACATTTAAGTACATTTCTTGCAGTTAAAAAGCTCTTTTTGTTATCTTTGGTGTGTTAAATTTTATCTTAAGCTTAAATTGTTTGTAGTTTAAGAAAAATCTGAGAAAAGTTTGATTTAAGGGGTTGGATCCCCCTTCCATGTGTAGGGGATTAGCTGCAGTTTAGGTTTCTCAGCTGTACCCTGTAAAGTCTGGAGACACTGACCCCTCCTTGGAAAGGTAATGAATTCTTGGCTACCCACGTTTTATAAATAAAAGCATGAAAAGTCTTAGCAGAAAACTAGCAATCCCACAGTAGCTTATTTTATTTACAGTTTGTAGTATTTATTTATAAAGTGCAGCTATCTTTATAGCAGTACTGGTATTTAAATGTTGAAGTACTTCTGAGTGAAGTGTAGCTGAGAAGTTCAGACCCCAGCCAGCAACTGCTCTCTTTGGTGAGACTTTTGTGGTCAACCCAAGCAGCACTGAGTGGAACTCTAGTAACAAGTTTGTGAAATGTTTTTCAGAGTCCTTGGGCTGTTTGTGTCTCACCTGTGTGTGTGTGTGAGTGTTAATGCAGAGCCCATTGTCTTAAAAGAGAAAAAATTCCCTGGCTCTCTGAAGCTGGAGATGTTCAGACCTGATGTCAAGTTGCAGGAGGGAGATGAAATGGTTCATTTGACTCCTGAATTCTTCTCTCAGGTTGTGTCTTTGATGTTAAATTGCCTGAGGTTTGGGGATTTTTTTGTTTGCTTGTTTCCTTGTTTTTAAATAATTTACTACTTAGATTTATTAAAAAATAGTTTTTTTAATTTTAGCAAGTTCTTTTTTGCCTCATTCAGACACTGAGGATGCCAGTGAAACAGACCTGGCAAAGCACGAGGAGGAGGACTTTGTAGAAATGAAAGAACAGTAAGTAACCCATTTCACTCCCAAGTAAGGTGATATTCTATTTATTTGTGGGTATGGGGGTGTTTATTGCCTAAAACTTGTCAGAGTTTTGGGCCAGGATTGGGGGTTTTAAGTACCTCCCCCAATGGAATAGCTCATGAGTCCATCCACTTGTATTTCTGCTCTCCCCAGTTGCTTTCTTTGTTCTGTATAAACTCAGGGAATTAAAGGCTGCTGCTGTTTTGGGCAGAGAAATAGTTATGAGTTCTGGGAGCAGCTGCAAATAGATCCTGCTGCAGACAGATCCTTTAAATAAAATAAAGGCTCTGCTTTAGATAACTTAAGGAAAAGCAAGATGCCCATCCAAATGCCTTAAACAATTGAATTCTGGTCCTGTACCAGAAATGGACTTTTTGGAAACCTGAAATAGTTTCCTGATTATGTTTAGGAGCTTTTGCAGTATTTTGAGTTCTTGCTTGCTGGTAGAGACCTGTTTTTATTCAGGTCAGGAAGACCTGGCCAGTGTTAAACCACAGATATGTGGTAAAAGAAATGCAGGTTTGCAGCGGCACCAGGAATAGACTTTGGTGGGGTTTTTTAATACTGTGGGGAACTAATACACACATAATAAGACTCGACAAAGTGGCAGAATGATTCTGCTGTAAAGTTTCTGCTGTTTGTAGATCTAAATGTCATTTTACATTTCAACATAAAAAACATAAATCCTCTTTTATCTCAAATTGTAAGCCCATTGTAGAACCAAAGAAATGCCCAAATTTTTAAGACAGAATGAGAGCCTTTCATTTGAATGAAATCCTTCTAGTTCGCACTTCATTTGTTTCCTGAAGTTCTGAAAAGTTTTTAATTCTTTGTAAGCCTGTGTTAACTTCAAGAGATGGTGGGATAAACTCCATGTGCTTGGTGTTCAAAGTCTCATGCTGTGTTTGCAGGATGTATCAGGACAAACTGGCATCTCTCAAGAGGCAGTTACAGCAATTGCAGGAAGGTAAGCTTTGAAGAGTAGCTTTTTTTTATTTTCAACACTTTTTAAATGTCATAGAAGGATGGGGGTTTTGAAATATGTGAGCAGCATCCTTCACTGCACGTTGGCTCTCAGCTGTGCTGCAGAGTTAAAAACATCAGCTACTTCCCATCTTTTCTCCATCTTAATTCCACTTGTAGTTAAGCCTCTGTGCTAAAACATTCCTTAAAAGGAGTAATCCACTCTTTACAAAAGCAGGGAATGTGCTTTGAGTGGTATATGGCTCCTTGAGAATATTTCGTACTTGGGAAAAAAATTTCAATGGGAATCTATAATTTATTTATTTCCTCTAGGTACTCTTCAGGAATATCAGAAAAGGATGAAAAAGTTGGACCAGCAATACAAGGAAAGGATACGAAATGCAGGTAAGTGGAAGTTCTCTCCAAGACACTGCAAATAACTTAAACACGTGCTTCATATAACACCTGACGGAAAAAAGAGGTAATTGTGTCCTTTAAAGAAAAGGAACTTGCTAGAGCAAAGGGATCTTTGGATACAGTGTGGGGCTTTTCTGAGTTCACCAAACACGACAGGATCTACTTTGATTTTCTTCCCTTGATCAGCATTGTTTGCTGACAAACAGTCCTCATTTGTGTGAAACTGCACAAGTGAAAAGATTATTTCATTTTTACCTGTGTAACCCACAGCCTGCCCCTTGGTTTGCTCTTTTGTGACCCTTGCTGAAGCCTTTGAGTGCCCTGTCTCCTTCAGCTTTTCAGGAGTGGAAAGTGAGGAGCATGTGCTTTCACAGAGATCTGTTTGTGCGATGGAACAAGGAATGCAGAGGAATTTAATGCTGAACTGCTGATCTGCATGGCTGTGACATGGAATGGGCTGCCTGGACTTTGTGTCCTGCTCCATTTCAGGAGCAAAGGCCCAAGTTAATTTTTAAAGTGCCCAGTGCTCATCCTTCTGGGTGTTTTTATTGTGTTACTGCAGAGGAATGGCTTGGGAATCAGATCTGTCTGCTTGCTCTCCCTCTTTATTGTTCTTTCCTGTAGTTTCTTAGCTTAGATATTGAAGCAGGGCCTTCTATAGAAGGCATTATGTGGAAATAGGAAATGTAGCTGCTCCTCCTTTACAAAAAGAAGTAAATTCTGTATCTCTGAAAGTGCTTGGGAAGGTAAAGGGTTTGCTTGAGGAACTGGAGTGGTTCGAACAACTTATTTTTAACAGGAATCTGTCTCCTGAGATGAATTTCACTAATGATTTAGGTTGGAAAAGACCTCCAAAAAGACCTTCCATATGCACTAGAGCTGCATCCTGGGTTGTTTTGATAAAATTAAGCCTTAAGTGCAAACTGATATTTCTGGCTGGCCATGAGCAGTGCTGCAGCAGCAGAGTTTTTCCACAGGAGGGCAGGTGGTGATCACTTGGAATTTTATGATTTAAAAATCCAGCTGCCTCGTACTACAGGAATAAGGGTCTTTTATGTTTGTCCTTGCCATGCTGAGGTTTATTAAACCACAGTTTAGATTTACCTGTATTTTATTATCTACAGAAGACTGCTTTTATGCTTTGCAAATAGAAGGTTTGATTTTCATTGCACCATTCTCATATTTGGTATAGATATTATCGGGTTTTTAAATATTTTTTTAAAATAGTGGAGTAGTGCAGTATTGCTACTACAGCCTTCTCCAAAACATGTTTGATGCTTGTGATTTTTATAGAAATTTTTACTATTTCAGGTGTTGCCATAGCTTAATGTGCTGGTGAAATGTGGTGACTTGAGGGCCGATCAGGTGCCTTAGTTTGCTTTTGTTGCCACTGTCTTGAGTAAAAACTTTATTTTGCGCATTATGTCATCCCGTCCTTCTTAATCTCAAATTGTTAAAGCTTTTGTTGGGAGCTTTTCAATGCAGTTTCAATCTGTAAAAAACCTCTAGTAACAGTGTACGTTTGTAGAACTTTTTCATAGTCACTTTATTTTCAGCACAAAACTCTGAAGTCGGAGTACAGGTTGGATGATTACATGCATTATTAGGTTCACTGCCTGTCTTGGCTGCAATATTCAATGGCTTAAAATGTTAAGAAAGTAATTTTGTGCCACTTTGAAGGTAATAAATTAATTCTTTCTTGTGTTTCAGAACTGTTCCTGCAGCTGGAAGTAAGTACTCTTAATTTATCAAAAATAATTAGATGGAAAAGGTATAAACCTTGTTTTATCAACCAGTATTTGGGCTTGTTTTCCCAGAAGGCTTAAAAGAAATTTTCTTCTCTAGCTGGCTTTTTACACTTGAGGTGTAGTAGAGCTTACTGCTGGTATTACTTCAAGTAACTTCTGCACTTCGTTATTAAAATAGAATTAAATATTTGCTATTGGGCTGGTCTGAAGGGGTTATTTAAGGTGATAAGTGATAGTGAAGAGCTTTCTGCTAGAGACTTGATTTGTTATGCAACATTAAAATAACTTTTTGCAAATAATTCTTTTGCCAATATAACAGCACTAAGTCATATTTAGCTGTTTTTCTGTAGATTAGGAATATTGATAATCTTTAGAACCCACACCAGTTTTGAACTGAAAAACTGATCAATACAGCTGTTTGAAAAGGTGTTGTGATATCATTAACTTGAGTCCTTAATTAACCTTCTTACTCTTTGGGTTTGCATTAGACAGATCAGGTGGAGAAAAATTACGTGAAGGAAAAGAAAGCAGCGGCAAAGGAGTTTGAAGATAAAAAAATTGAGCTTAAGGAAAATCTGATCGCAGAGTTGGAAGAGAAGAAGAAGATGATCGAGAATGAAAAGCTAACCATGGAATTAACAGGAGGTAAAGGAGATAAGCACCTGTCATTTGTGTTATCCACTCTGCTGCTGCTTGGGAAAAAAGCTGTAAGGGTGGCAATGCTGCTTTATACAGGTGGGAAATGCCAAGAGGGGAAGAGCACAAACTGATGGTCTTTCAATGGAGAAAGCAGCTTGAAATAAAATTCACTGACCCGGATTGCTAACAGGTGAATCAAGCAGTGCCAGTGGAGCAGCAGATGGGCTTTCTTCTGTGCAGGGAAAGAGGCTGCTTTAGTCCCTGTGATCTGGCAGTAAAACTATTGAGATACGTCACAATATTGACCCAACCAGTGGTGCCAGGCTGTAAAGCTGTGTCCTTCCTACAGGAATAGGTGGTCCAGTAGTTGAAGAAAGCCAAACAATAAAGGTTGGAATATGCTCCTTAAAGCCAGAAAAATAGATTTGTGGGTTACATTTGTGTCCCGACTCTGTAAAATTGGCATTAAATGGACAGATCTTTTTGAGACAGTTGGTACTCTTGGTGCCTTTGCAGTGCTGTGTGGTAGTGGACACAGGGGAGCTACGTCAGGGGTTAATTATTCCTGCAGAATTCTGTTGCTGTGATACTGAACCAAAAGTCTGATTTGATGCTCCTTTTGAGAGCAGCTCTGTCTCTTCATGGACTGATAGTGTTGGTTTTGATGCTGAGGCCTGTCCATGGGTTAGACCCTTCGTGTATTTCTTGCATAGTATCTACAGGTTTTATATAAATCAATAATTTAATTAATACTCAGAAGTCAGAATGAAACCCTGTTTTGGCATATTCAATGGTGCTCTTGGCTTAGTACAAACTCGTAGGCTGATGTGGACTGGAAATCAGCTTGAGTTATGCTGTTCCCCTGGTAACTTCTTTGAATTATTTATGAAGTCTGGTCTCACGGTCATCCTTGTTCACCCTTGAGATGACGAGAGAAGGAGTTTGGTGTATTTTGCACATGCAGAGCTGCTCAAGGTTTTAGTGTCTGGAGGGAGCCAAAGGGGCTTCTGAAATTGAAGTGCTACCCAGGATGTGATTCAGGGGTGCTCAGAGATGAGCAGATAAATCTCAGCACATAGAAAGGGAGGTGGCACAAGGTGTTTGGCATTTCTGATGTGGCCTCTTGGCTGCCAGTTCAACATATCTTCATGAATTAAGGAAGGAGTTGTGAGAGTTTCAATGAAGTTGTTCAGTAAAGGTTACCTGTAGACATTTGGACAAATAAGTTCAGATAACTTCTTGGTGATGAGACTGGTTTTAAGTTTTAAGCAGACTTTTTCTTCTTCCCCAGTGCATATGCTGCAGTTTGCTTCCTGTCAGCTGCTGCTCTGCATGTTATTAATTAGGCTCATTTCATTAATCATTCTTAGATAATCTAAATTTAAACACTGTTTATTTGAAATCACTCCAGCAGACTTGTATTAGTCTTCAATGCAGGAGTCCTCTAATCTTTTGACAAAGCTGTTTTTCTGCCTTGAAGATGAGAGAGCAATTGATTTGTGGCTGATGTTTTACATGCTATTAACGATCTGAGTTGGGTTGGCAAAGAACTCCATGAACTTGGCCTTTTAAATGCTCTGTTCCCAAGCAGATAGCATTAGCATGAAAGGAATTTGCCTTGAATCCTTGTAGCATCATTGTGCTGCTTATCTATACCTGGAGCAGCTGTAACCATGGCATTGCAACAGTGACCTGATGGGAGAGAGAACTTGGATGCACTGTCAGCACTTCCATGCTGGAAGCTATCACAAAAAAAGAAAAAGAAATCCAATTTGCTGTATGAAAGAGGAGAGATTATTTTCCTTGTGCCTTGTGTAGAAAGCTGCTGCTGCTTACTCCTTTCTCTCTGGTCTTATCAGCTCTCCAACTTCATTACTCTACAGATTCGATGGAAGTGAAGCCTATTATGACAAGGAAACTGAGACGGCGACCAAACGATCCAGTTCCTATCCCAGACAAGAGGAGGAAACCTGCCCCTGATATCCTTTCATGGAGCCACTGTTGCATCTGCAGCCACTGTGCTGCCCACACCTTAGTTGTTTTGTACAGCGAGGAAAATGAAATTAAAAGCCTGGATGAGGTTTTAACCTGGGAAATACTGAAGCACAGTTGTCATGTATAATGTGTGCTAAGGCAATATAGCAGTTATATAATATAATGCAGCTATAGAAACCAGGGTTTGGAGATCCCCTGCTATCCTGACTTAGATCTTACAGCGTCATGAGAACTTTTTCTTGGTCAGTGAGAATAGTCTGAATTCTACAGACAATTTATTTCACAAAAAAAAGCCCAACTTTAAAAGAACATTTTATATATATATATATGCTGAGATAATTGATTCCATAGACAGTAAATGGCTTTTTACAGGAGGCAAAGCTTTTCTCATTTTAAGACGTGACAAAGCATTTACCAGAAAGATCACATATGTCATATCAAACTAGTTTCTCCATTCCTGATAAGGGCTCAGATCTCTAATCCAGAGATGCATAGCAAAAGCAAGGAGTGCTAGATTTGTTCTTTGAATAAGAAAAGATGAAGATTCATCTTGTTTTCATGTATCACAAGAGACAGAAAAACATGTCTGTGTAATCCTTAGGATCTGCCTTGCTGCATGTCTCAGAATTAAAATGTTCCTTGGCTTCTGGAAATATGTTTTTAGCTCCTCTGTGATAATAGGCACCTTTTCTATTTGTGTATTGAATTCACCTGGAGAGGAAGGCAAGGATATTTGCTTTGCAGAGGCTTATTAGATTCTAGACTTGTATGTCTTAGATTAAAAAAACTTATCTGAGTGACTCTCATTTTCTGACGGCAATATCAAACCTTGAACTTTTGGAGTTCATGCAGGATGGTCACGAGCGTCTCCAGTTTCAATTAACCTCTTTCTGGTTGGAGATTCTGTTCACTCTTTCAGGGAAAAAAAGTCATTTATTAGTGCCCCAATCTCATCCAAAATAAATGAGTTTCATAGTGAACATGACCTGCTAATTGAGCATGATGCAGCAGCCACAGTATGAAACTCTGCCTTTGCTCTCTGGGAGAGGATTAAAGTCCATCAGAACCAAAATCCTTCAAATGCAGCCCAGCAATTGTTAACTTTAGTTTAATACTTTGAATACTTTTGGCTAAAGAGTTATTTTGAAGAAAAAAAAAGGATGGCAGATCTCTAATATGACTATAATACACTAATTTCTGTTTTCTGAGGTTTTGGGTTTGCTTTCAGGTGCATTGTAGGCTCTTACTTATCCCCAGCAGCACAAAGTTTTATTTAACTAGGTTTAGGTGGATTTATCTTCATTCATTGCAGAAAACCTGAAATGAGTTTGTTATTTCAGCTCCCAGATTCTTCTCCACAGAGATACGAGGTGAAAAACACTGAAAATGGTGGTGCTTGATGCCTCTGTGAAGTAAATGTCAGTGCACTAAAGGTTTTTCATTGATGGTTGGGTCTGAGCAAGTTAAAATGAATTGGCACTGTGCTGTTAAGATGGTGGGGGTGGACTTGTATTAATTCCTATGACAAAAAAAAACTCAAGTAAGGCATTTACTAAAATCCTGGAAACCTTTTGACTTCTATTTAGTCAAATGAAATGTCATTGACCTTTAATTTTTAGCCTTGCTTGTTGTCAAGAGCTTATGGAAACCTTAATTGTGGATACCTCAGCTAAACTATTTGTTGACTGATGAGCAAATAATGGAGGACCTGAGAACGCTGAATAAGGTAGGGATTGTTGCTTGATTGTATTTCTTTGTTTTAAAGAGAAGGCAAATGCTTTCCCCTGAAGAGAACAGAGCTCTCTTTTATGTTCCTTTTTTGAGATGTGGGACTATTTCATCCCTGTAGGCTTTCTGAAGTAGCACAATAAAAGATTTAGCAAGATGGTATCTCCTCCTTTTTATTTAGGTTTAATTAACCTAATTAGAATGACTGTCATCTAAAAATGTTACCTTTTGTCTGAACCGAGGGATGAGCTGTGTTAAGGAGTTTCTTCCTCGTGGCTGAACAGATGTCAATGTATTTTTCTGGGAGATCACAGGCTTTGGTTTAGCCCTTAGAATGGGGTGGGGTTTTTTAATTGATTTTTTTTAAAATTTTTTCCCTCCCTGCTGTCACAGTATTTCAGCAAGCTGAATAGGGGGCAGTGTGCATGTTTATAGTTTTTCTAGTTTTGATTAACATACTGTTTTCTTCCTGAGCACTTGAAGGCTTATCTAATTTCTCAGAATTTAAGCTGTTCATTAAGACATTTGAAGATGGTAGTGGAACACTGGTTTTGTGCCAGCTGTTGAGATGTCTCTAATGATTTATCTCCTATATTTTGTGCACCATGAGAAATGTTGGATCACATTCAAAAATAGTGTTAGGTGGGATTGACTCGAGTGGGCTATCTGAGTGCTCTGAAGTTCAGGTTTTTGGTCTTTTGTGTCATTATCCTGATTTTCTGCACCTTTCGCTGTTCACAGCACTCTGCTGTGGTTATGTGTTATGCCACTTAACAGTGCATTTAAAGTAGAAATATTCAGAGCATGGAAAGTAAGAAATCTGAGATGATCACTGTGGCTCCTGTCAGATCTCTAATGCTGCTTTGCTCTCTTCCCATGTAGCTTAAATCACCCAAAAGACCAGGTGAGTTACAGATGCTTTGGAACTTGTTCCCAGGGGGGCTGTTCTGAACAGAGGATGGTGTTGGAGATGTTTGCCTGTGGAATTTGGCTGTGTGATTGTTTTGGCTGTGTAATTGCTGTTCTTTGTGTGGGTGAATGGGCACTGACTTTTGTCAGGGGTGGGAGAGGGGCAGGTGCATCTTTGGTGCTGAAACACTTGGGTATGGGACAATCCAAGTGTGGAAAGGGCTTTTCCATTATATTTGGGTGTATCTGGGCACCTTGCCTGATTGTCAGGTCCATGGAGGGATTGAGCACTTGTGGTTTTATGCCTCCAGCTCTCTAGATGTGCCTGTACTCTTTATTTGAAGATAGTGACACTAACTTGCCTGAGTAATTTTGACCCTCTTTAACTACTTTATTGTAGATTATAACTAAAACAAAAGAAAGGATGTACTGTCCATCACTTACCCATGAATGTTTTTTCAGATAAAGGCTGTATTTCAATGAATATTTTAATTCAAGCCAGAGGCTGAGTTATTCGTCACAATATATAATATTTTTCAGATGGCTATTTGAGTTTGCAGCTTTCTATGCTTGTTATTTCTGCACATATGACCTTATTAACTAGTTTTGCAGCCAGATTTGCTGCTGTGTGATGGACACATGATGGTTTTTAACCAGAGTCTCTCTTGTCCCTAGCCTCCCCCTCCTCTCCCGAGCACCTCCCAGCGACACCAGCAGAGTCTCCAGCACAGCGCTTTGAAGCTCGGATAGAAGATGGAAAACTCTACTATGACAAGAGATGGTGAGGCCTGGGGAATTTCTGTTCTAATCAGTCTGAGTGTTGTGCAGTGAGGAGGCAGAGCCAGCAGAGAGAAATGGCTTTGATCAAAGAGTTGGTGGACAAAATGCAGTTGGGCAGAGGTTGGCTGCTCCCTCCACAGGCTCATCAGTGATCCAGTGAAGCAGAGGTGATGATAGAGTGTTTACAGCCCACAGGCTCTCGGAGATAGCTGGTGCCTCCAATAAAAGGAGACTTGAATCTTTTCCCTGACCCACGGTGGCACTTAGGAAGTCAAACCTAATATGAGGTGGGAGAGGCAGCAGCAGCCAGGGTGGGATGGGACTGAAGCTGCCCAGCCTGGATACAGACACTCCATGATTTGCTGCCAGCAATACTCAGATTCCTGAGGTTCATTTTCCCAGCATTCCACAAGGTGGCAGAAGAAATGTCGTCGACCAGCTGCTCGGCATGAAAAATGCTTCTAATAAATCCAAATAACCTTTAAAGATCAAACCCACCTGGGAGAGGCAACTTCAGAATGGCTGATTGGATTTATCTCTGTTGAGTTTTATGGCCATACAGCTGTACAAGCCTCACAAAACACAAAGAAAATATTAAATTCTGCAGTGGAATCTTAGCAGGTCTTAAACTTAATCCATGAGACTTGCAAACCTGGATAATCAAGGGGGCAATCTTGAACTCCTTGAGCAGAAAGCAATTTGCAAATCATCTGCTTATTTGTAGCCTCCTTCAGTGTTCTGTGGCTCAAAATAACAAGTGATGAGGCTGTGATTTTATCACAGAAATGTGAAGCTAATTTTCTACACAGCCACCACCTTGGCCTGTTGGTCAGTTTTTCCTTCTGACTGAAGTTTAATTGATATTTCAGTGTATACAGCTCTGATAAAAGCTGCTGCCTGGAGATTAAACATCCATGAAGCATAAAGCAGATAAGAACTGAACAGATTACTTATTTCAAGTTCTTTTTTTTGCTTTCATAATTTTTTTGTGTGTAAAAACTGTTCTTCACAATTTTGAAGCATATGGAGTACTGAGAAGTGTTCATGAGTAAAAAAAGGAAAGGAATCTGAAGTAATCTGTCAGTAAAGCTCAAAACTTCCCATTAAATTTAAACCTGGAAGAGCTTCAGTGAGCCCAGATGAACCTCACAAAAGCACCACCTCTCTCTGAAAGGTACCTAGTGGGACATAAAACATTTTGCAGATATTTTCATCTTGCTGAATTCAGTTGTCACGGGGGTCTTGCTGTCAGGAATTCCAACTGTTGTCTTTCGTGGCTGCCTTGTTCTTATGCTGTTTTAAGATCACTATTTTACATTTTTTGGCTGTAATAATCCTGCTTAGGTTTGGGTTGTTTTTTTTTTATTTTTATTTATAATAGTACTTGTGCAAAGTAGCTGATGTTTTAAAATAATGAATTCTTGGTAGTGGGAGGGTAATTCTTCCTCAGGTGCATGAAGAATGCTGGCATGCACAGAAATCCTAAACCTGACAGCCCAGGAGTGACTTTCTCTGTTTCCTGATACAGCCCTCCACGACAATTACCTGAAAAGAGGGAATGTTTAAGGGCAGTAATGAACCCCTGAAGTCTTGCAGAGACATTTCACACACATGTCTCCAAAGTGGAGTGTTTCACATGAATGTGGAATGAAGACTTTTTAGCCTCAGAGCTCTGTGCTCCCCCATCAAATCCTAATACACAGTGCAGTGTAAAACAACCATCTTTTTGTTTTTAGCTTTGCTGCATACAATAATGCAGAGGGATTTCTTTCAATATTCTGCTGGAGTTGTAGTTGGAAAGCTTGGCCTTGCAGCAAAATATTGTACAGCCGGAAATGGAATTACTTCTGCTTGCCTCACTTGGTGTGTTTTACCTCCTGCAACAGCGAGAGTTGTTTGGCTCTTCGCTTCCTCGAAAGCCAGCTTGAGCCCCACTGCATTTTTTTATCTCAGGGAATTTCAATTTCGTGTCTCTCTGGATGTATAAACGTGGCCAAAGGGTGAGACATGAGCAGGTAGCTGATGCAGCAGGGTGCTGAGCCTTCAGCTGCCCTGTCTGTGTGAGCGTGTGGCGTGAGACAGCTGAGACAACTCTTCAGTGAAACACTGCTGACTTGGCACTTTGCCTTTTCTGTGCACAATTAACATTAATTTACCGATGGAGAGTAATTCATGGTGTGAAATCCAAGGGCTGAGTGAAGCCTCTGACATGTGTGTCATCAGCTTTGAAATTCCCTGGTAATCAAAAACTGAAAACGGGGAAAAATATTTCATTCTCTGTGTGGGCACAGATAACACTCGAGAGCTGTTGTTTGCACTGGTAACTCCTGCACTCCTACTGATTGTATCAAGATCAAAATTCTCCTTGCTTAAGCACTCACAGCATGCCATGAACACTGCTGGACTGAGATTTTTGTCTCATCTTAGTGAGGCCTGGGGTTTGTAGTAGCTCATTGAGTTCCTTTGTATCATTTAATGACATCTGGACTTGCTAAACTGAGATTTTTTTGGCTCAGATCATTGTTGCTGTTGCACTGCCCTGGAACCCACTGATATCCTTTCTCCTAAAAAAAAGGAAAAAGAACAATGGTTGGGCACACGTGTCTAAAGGTTGGAGGATTTAGGGATTTTTTTATTCCCTCACCCACCCCATGAGTATGTTTGGAAGGCTCAAAGCTGACACTCATTCCAGTTACTGGCAAGCACTGTGAAAATTCTGAGTGTGTGAGCCAGTAGGAAGAGATTGTGGAATAAACCATTGGAAGACTTCCACGTGTACAGTATGGTTATTGTGGAAATAACTGTGAAGATTCAATAAATCCATGCATTTTGCAAATGGCAGTCAAGCTGAAGGGGGTTGCACTGAGTATTTACTAAAAGAATATATTTGTAGGGAATTCTGCAGCTTGGATTGCCCAGATAAAATCATGGTTAGGGTGAAGGTGGAAATACAGTCATGTTTTTAGAACTGTAAAGCATTTTGGTGCTTGCTTGATTAAGAAAATTTACTTACAGATCACCTGTTTCAGTGTAATTAGCTCTGCCTATGGAACGGAACAAGGCAGAATGAACAGAACCTGGGGTTTTGGGGCTGGCACACTGCAGCCCTGGGAGAAATGTGGGCTGTGAAGGAGGCAAGTCCGTGGAATCAATTCATTTATGCATTTCAGTCTTGGTTTTATACACAACACATTAAGAACAATAGAGAGCTTACAATATGATCTAAAATGGGGGGAAATGGATCTGCTTAGTCACGGTCTCCTTATGGCAGATATTTACAGCTCGTTACAGTTGCTCATCAGTTACCATTTTGGGTATTTCCACAAAACAGGACAGCATTAGAAATTTGAGGTCTGATTAAACAATGCACAGACAGCACTGATTGAGGGTAATTCACTTTTGATGGTGGTGGTGGTGCTCTAGTAATTCTGTATTGGGGAATAACTTGAGTATCTGTGATTTTTTCTGCTATATTTTATCAGGCATTATAAGGAGTTGCCTTTTGTATTCCATGCTGTGTCTGAAATGGGAAAGGCTGCTGGGATTAACCCTTGAAGGATGAGCTGTTGTCAGGCACTGTTCTGGGTTGTGGCTGGGGCTCTGCCTCTCCCCCTTGCAGATGTGAAATCTGTTTTCAGTAACCTTCAGTGCAAAGTTGAATATGAATTAAGACCCTCCTGCATTTCCAAATATCATTAAATGCATAGTGTTTGTGTGTGTTTTCAGCTCACCCACTGTGTTGTGAAGACAGAGAAAGTGGTGTGGGAAGGGAGGCAGACTCCAGATTTTCTCTGTCCAGCTTTATCAATAATTCCTGTGTTTTCCTTTTTTTCACTTCTTTCTCTTTTTTCTTTTTGCAGGTACCACAAGAGCCAAGCTATTTACCTGGAGTCTAAAGAGAACACGAAGATCAGCTGTGTGATCAGTTCTGTGGGTGCCAACGAGGTGGGGACTGCTTTTATTTGTCAGGAGAGGGGGGGAAAGTCATAGCTCTACAAGGGGCGATAGATAGATAGATAGATAGATAGATAGATAGATAGATAGATAGATAGATAGATATCTGTCTGGTGTGTAAAGATTCCAAGATAAAACTGACTTGAGAAATCTGTTTTTGAGGTGGGAAGAGACTTGCTGTGTTGCTGAAGGATGATCCTACATTTTGCCAGCTCCTGCAGCACTTGGGCAGAGGGAGCACTTTGTTCTTTGCTTGCAGATTCCAGACACTTCAGGGAAAGAAATAATAGACTTGAGTGCACTTCTCCTCAATCAGCCAATAAAGGAACTTTAATTTGTTGTGGCAGCTAAGGGAAAACACTTTATTTTCCCCAGAATGAGCTGCATGTGAGATCTGTTTGTGTCACAGCTGTTCCCTCACAGTGGCAGTTGTGGCACTCAGTGGTTGCTCAGACAAAGCAGTGGTAGTGCGCTTGTGGATTCATTAAAATTCATTAAAAGTTATTACTGTAATTTAGCAAAACTAATGTATCATTCCATCATACTGTGGTAGAATGTAAAATGTGCATGTTTGTTTCCTACAGTTGCTCAAAGTTTGTGGATTTTTAAATTCTTTTGGCGAGGAAAACATGCCAAATTCTTGGAAATGTTGCAGCTGGGAGATGATTATCAATGAATGTTGATTTTAATTTTTCTGGAGCAATAATTGAAGTAGAAACGCAGGCAAATATTAAATTTCTTTTATATTGAGGGGTCCTGTTAATAAAGTCAATTTATAATTAAAATAATAGAGTTAAATCAATCTACTGTGCCAGGTCAGCTAATATATCCCCAAAAAATAGTTTAAGGTGAATCACAAGCCAGCATAACTTTATAATCCTTCACAGTAGGAAATACTGGCTTTCCCTCCTAAAATACTCCAGTGCTAAAAGCTGGATAATTCTTACTTTATGTATTTATTTAAGTATGTTGATATGCATTAGAAGGATATAATGCAGAGGAAATTGCTCAGACTTGATTTTTAAAGTACAGGTTTTTAGATCTAAACACCCTGAAAGTGATTTCAAAAAGCTCTCTGGAGTGGCTGCCTCGGTGGCAGCAATTTGTCCCCTGGGACACACAGTGTGAATCCTTCCCCGCAGGTGTTTGAGAGAGAGGCCCTTCTACCTCCAGACACAATTTCTGTGGCACATCGTGGGAAATGCTCCACAGAACAGACTCAAAATAAGCTTTTCATTTGACTAATAGTTACCTGTCTGGGCAAATCCCAGGACAGATCATTTTATGATCTGTGGATCTAGAGAGAGTTATTCTTGATTAGGCAAAGCTCAGTGCCACGGTTCTGTTGTGAGCTGTAGCAGGAGGAGCCTGCTTTCCTGATGGTGCTTGAAAGAGTAATTTTTCTTGAGGACTGTTTTGAGCAGGAAGTTAAGGAGGTGAAGTTAGAGACTTTATTTCATTTTCTACTCAGGTTGCAAATGCCTCATGCGGGGAGGGAGAAGGGATTAACCTCATTGATCTGTGCCCCCTGAGGTGTTTCGCTCTGCCACTAAGATACACAGTTAATTTGTCTGTGTATTGCTTGCTGGGAGTTTTGCATTTTTCTCCCCTAATTCTCTCCCTGCCCCATTCTCTTTGCCCTTTCTGTGCTGCAGATCTGGGTGAGGAAAACCAGCGACAGCACCAAGATGAGGATCTACCTGGGGCAGCTGCAGCGGGGTGTGTTCGTGATCCGCCGGCGATCGGCCGCCTGACCCTGCCCTCCCTGCCCCTTCTGGTTTTTAACACATCACCAAACCTCTGCAGGGCCTCCCAGGCTGCTCACTCCCCCCAGCAGCAGGGAACAGTCCTGACCTCTGATGAGACAATTTGTGGCTGGCCACATGATCCCCAGTAGTCCTTAAACCTTTAGTGATGCCCAAGCACTGCCCTGGACTATTTCTGGATTTTGCATCAAGCTTCTGTACGCTCTCTTTGTATTTTGGGTGACTGTTTGAGAAGACTTCACATCATCCTCCTTTTCATCGTTGTTTCGTGGTGCACAGATGGGACTCGTGTGTCAAAAACATCATCATGTTTCTGTTGGAAGTCAGACCAGTGGGAGAAGCTTTACCTGTCAAGACCTGAGGTTGCTCATCTTTTTTTGGCCTTGTTTTCCTGCAAGGCTCAGGATTTTGGGCAAGACATGAATCCTGGCCGGTTTCAGCTGCAGCTGAGAGATGCATCCAGAACACCTGGTGCACAACATCAGCTTTATTGGATGGACTGTTGAAAGACTGGAGCGCTGAGACTTTTTAGGGTGGTGTGAACAGCTCAGAAACTGCTGAAAATACAGCGATTTTAATGTAGCTCAGAGTCACGCGTGGTTAGTCAGAAGCTTCCGTTTCTCTTCACATTAAAAAGCCCTTCAATGAACAAGCAGAGTATGTCTGTTTGCTATAGATTACCTGGAATAGGTGGATGACTAAATTAAAGGAGTAATTACCTGGATTTTGCAGATAGCAGGGCTGTATGAACTCCGTGTGTTTACACACAGATGTAGAGAGGCAAAAGATCAATTCCACTTTTTTCATTGATGCTCAGAATGACAGGTTATGGTGGGATCCTGCTGACAGGAGATGCTGATCTGTTGTATCTTTCTAAGGAGCCTGGTACAGAGTAGAAAGCGGCATTGCCATGCTCTTAGCTGAACCTTCATTCCCTGAAATGCTGTGCCAAGGGCTCCCCTTGAAGGCTCTTCTAATTACTGGAGGTAACACTGAGTTTCTACACTTGCCCTCCTGCAGCACAAGTGAAAATGCTCAAACAATGATGTTAAGGCACTCCCAAGGTGTTTAAAGATCTGACTCTGGCATTCCTGTATTGTTCCCAGTCATCTGCTGATGGCTGGAGCCACCCATGCCACATGTGACTGCCTTGGCAGGAGCCACATGGTGCCCTGGCAGCGCTGTCACATCTCTGCCTTCCGTGCAGAGCAGCCTCGTGCTCCTTTTGGTTAGCAGTCAGAAAGTTGTAAATTCTTTTTCAATATCTGTCACTTTGAGGCATATTTTGGTTTTGCTTTTGAGCTGCTTTTCTGTTCCACATCAGTCGAGCCTTTCTTCGGTGTCTGGATAAATGCAGCCGAGGGAGGGGAGCTGCAATGCCTGTGCCCATTTCTCTCCTGCAGTTGGGTGGCAGTCACACCCCAAAAACTGCTGCCTCTACGTGGGTCTGGAGTGGAGTGTGATGGCTGAGTTCCTGCTGTGACTGAGCCACCTGACTTGATTTCTGCTGTGTTTGGGGTTTGGGTTGATCTGGAGCTGTGGCAAGGAGGGAGAGGGCATTTCCCACCCCATGACGATCGCTGCTGCAGCGCAGGCAGAAAGCAGCAGGCTGGATTTTGGCAAGTTAACAGCTTACTTAATATAACTTAACATTCTCTGCACATGTCACAGGTTTTTGATAAGGTGATGATGTACCAGACAGGATTTGTCACTGAGTCTTAAAATGAGCATCGTTCTAATAATAAAAAGTGCTGAGGAAGTAGCAGGATTTATTTCCTGTCTGTATCACTTTATCAATACCTACATTTGTGGGAAGGGCTGAGGACTTGGGTTCACTGTTGGGGAGATACCTTACCATCTGCTGCCGTGTTTTGGGGGAATTTTGGGTATCAATAGAAGTGTGGATGGGCGGCATCCCACTGATGAGATGTCAGGGTGTGTTGAATGGGGAGAGGAGCTCCATGAAGTGATGGTGAACCATGGGCACTGCTTCCTCACAGAAGTTGGCAAAGCCTGACCTCAATCTCTCACTCTTCCACATCAATCTTGGGTCTCCAGGAAGGATGTGTGAGGTTCAGAATTCCTTACCAGTTTCCCCAGTGCCCCTGGATCAACCTTTGAACTGTTAATTTCTGCTTTTAGCAGTGCTGAGAATGGGCTTTTTCTGTTGTAAATAACTCAAACTTAACTGCAACACTGAAGGAATTTTCTTTATAGGCCACTTCATCCTCAGTTTCTTAATGAAATGAAAGTCTGCCTTGCCTTTGTCGATCACCATAAAGAGTAGATCTGTCTCACAGAGTACATGAATATTTGTATCCTGTTATTTTTTTAATCCTGGCAGGCTGTTCTGTAATGGCCTGAACCATTTGTGAGACTGGAAGTGATAAAGTGCAGTGCCTTGCTGTGCACTCAGGGAAGCAAGTGCGTTTTTTTTTTAAATCCTAAAAGGATGCACAAGTAATTCTATGGTGAGGATGAGGCATGTGGAGATCAAGAGTAGAGACATCAGCTGAAGAATTGAAGATTTCCTGCCACGGCTTGGAAAAATAGAGACAAGTTACTCAAGGAGATGGACAAGGCCTTGCTTGAATTCTAGGAGAAAATTGGCTTTTCTGTCTGCTCTTTGCCTGCCTATCATCAGTCTTGAAGGATCCCAACCCTCTGAACAGAGACAGCTTTGCTGCAGGTATGAAACAATTTAATCCTCATTATGAACAGCATTCAAAGCAAATTTAGGAAATGGCTTTAACTTGCTGTTACAATAATTTTAAAGAAAGGTGAACCTTCTGCCAAAAACAGACTTTTATTGAGGGTTAAATTGCGGTTGGCTGTTGACTCATATTAAGCTTTTTTTTTTATTGCCTTGAGAAATGGACTGTGATGTTGATATGTGTAAAATAAAAAAGACTTTCCCCCCAGCCATTAAATGTTCCAATGGAAGGAAGCCAGATCAGGGAGCCAAATTCCAGGGGCTTTTTGACATCATACTTATGGAAAGGTTTCCAAAGAGGCTTTTTCCAAGGACAAATGCTAATAAATGAAATTGTCTTTTTTTAGTTTATGTGCTCTGCCTGGAATTTTGTAAAGAGACAAAGGGATTTAATTGTTTGCCTTGTTTTTTGTAAATTTCTGGGGAACTTAAAGAAAATAAAGCCTAAAAGAGCAAGAAACAGCTGTTACCCTTGTGAATAACTGAGGTTCTTCCTCCAGAAAAAAGAAAAAGCGGTTTTTGGGTTCTTGTTCTGTAGAAGCAAACACTGAAAATATTCAGAAAATCTGAATGGGTGTCTAAGGTTTGCTGTTACTAATTTTAGTTTGCCCAATTCTAAAACTAAGAATATACTTAGAAAGAAATACTTAGAAAGAAAAGAATGCATGTTTCTGTTTTTCTATGGTTTTCTGAAAACCTGTTATCCCTGAAACTTCAAATTTCCTACAGTTAAAGAACTCAACCCTTGTAATGGTTTGCTGAATGTGGAAAACACCTTTAATATTTAACATTAGCTCAGACTTTGGGGATGCCAAAACATCTTGTAATACTTAAGTACCTATCACTTTACAGTGGAGCAGTTCTGTTTATTTTGATTCCTCCTTTTTATGCAAGAATGCTTTTCTGTAAAATATTGATTTTAATTTTTAAATAGGCTTAGAGAACAGCTTGGGTTTATGAGAACCAAAAACCCCACAAAATATTTGGGTTTGGTTTTTTTTTTTCCCCTCCAATGTGATGCTAATAAATAAGCAGAAGGAGAGAGTGGCTTAAAGAAACCTTGGGGCCAACATTTAAATAACATTTAGGTGACAAAGGAAATGCAGAATATTCTCCATGGTGTATATCTAAACAGGATGGGTGTCTCAACTCCCCTCACATAATTAAAATGCTGAACAGCAGCACAGGAAGAGTTCCTTAAGCCTTTGGTTCTAAAATAGCAATGCTCTGAGCAAAGCCAGGCATTTGTAGGGCTTTGGAACTGAGAGCTGTAACCCACGGGAAACAGCTGCTGATTTATTCCATCAATCTCACATTTGAAAGCTATCAGTTCTCTGGATGCCTCAGGTAGCTTTGTCATTTTTCATTTACTTCTCATTTGCATCCCCATGTTCTGCCCCAAATCTTGAGAGGGGGGAAAAAAAGCAGAATATTGATGAAATGCACATTTTTCATTTCACTTTATTAACGCTCCTTATTTTGATTGAGTTTAGGATCCTTCCGAGGGTGGTCACTGCCTGCAGGGTTAATGGCCAGCCCAGGTCATGAAAGCTAATGAACTTGAACGTAAATAAACACAAATGCAAATCCGGGGAAAAAATTGGTGTCTTCAGGCAAGGTTGCTGCTCACTGGTTTAAATCGTGTTTGGAACTGGTGACTGAAGGGATTTAAAGTGAACAGGCTGGTGGCACTGGCTGCCATGCGTTTGGAGGACAGGCTCAGGACACGTGGATGGAGCTCCATGTCTGCCTCCATCATTAAAGGAGGAGGAAAGTCAAGTTTTTTGTTTGTTTTGCGTTTTTTTCCCTTTTTTCAGGTGTTTGATAATGAATTAATTTCTGTTACACCATTGAAGGCAGCAGCTGATCATGTCAAGTTCCTGTTAACACTGAGGAATTTCTCATTTTGCAGAAGAAATAGCCTTTTGCCCCTGAACTAAAATTTAGTAACACTGCCTAATAGCCACAGGAATATTTTTTTTTCTGATGTGATTAGAGAAGAAACATTCCAAACCTCACACATCATGAGGCATCACATAATGGGGAAGACTCTGAATACTGATGATACTAAATCATGTCATGCAGTTGCACAAAATGAGAATAAATGCAGGAGGCAAAGACTTTGTTGGGAAAGGATTTCTGGGGCAGTAAAAATCTCATCCACTGAGATGGGGAATTGCTAAAATAATTGGTTTAAGGCTGTCTTGAAAAAGAAGACATGGAGGAGAGTTTGACCTGGGACCCAGGGATGCTCAGTCTGTAATGGTATTTCAGCATCAGAGTATTGATTGGGTCTCATTTTGGACCAAGTGTGGAGTTTTGCAGTTCAGGGAAGGGAAATAACGTGGCAGGGTTGTTGCCAGCCCTGCCTCAGCCCCTTGGTCTCGTTCTCCCCTGAGAGAATTCAAAACTATTGATTTGTTTCCTCTTTCATTGAAATAACTATTTTGGGCAGAGCTTTGAAAGCCTGGCTGAAATCAGAAATGAAGTGTCTGTCCCCAGTGATGGATAAACCCTCATCTGTCACCAGGAAGGGACAATTGATGGCAATGAGTGGCTCTGCCCCAGCAGGGCTCTGCTCCTGGAGGATTTCATCCACCTGAGCAGACACAGGTGCTTGTCTGCCATTTCCAGGGGCTGTGGAGCATTTAGCAGATGATTTGGGGCGCAGAGCTGCAGTGGTGGTGCTCTCACACCTGTGTCTGGTGAGGGAGGCAGATCCGGGACTGTCCTTGGAGGGAGTCAAGGAATCACAGAGTGGTTTGGGTTGGAAGGCACCTGAAACATCATCCTCCAAGCAACTCTCAGTGCTGATCTGGCTTCCTCAAAGAAGTCTGAAGGTTTCATTTGTTCTGAAGTCGCACTGTGAGCACCACAGGAAGCATGAAAGATGCAGCACAACATGCTGGACTGGCCTGTGCCAGTCTCTGCTCCCCCAGTGCTGAGGGCCTTGGGGCGATGCCTTAAGAATTTCTAGTTTTTATGCTTCATGTATCTGTGGCTTTGGTGTAGTATAAAACACTAAAGTTTCCCAGCACCTTTAGCCAAAATGATTCCTCTGAATGGAAATCCACGGACACATTTGTTGCCTCAGTGCCCCAAAAATATGTAAACAACAGTGGAATTTGGGGAGCAGCCTTGGGGTGGTTAACATCATCACCTAAAGGTGTGATTGGAGAATTAAGGGCCAATATGCTAATGGCACAGAATTTATAAAAGGTGAGGAGCTCATGACCCAGTGCCCATTTTGGGTATGGCCTCACGAGGGGGCTTTGTTTGCCTGGATGTACCTAAAGATCTTTAATAAATTTGTCTGCTCTTTACTCTCCTAACTTGTCTTGGCCTCTGTTACTGGTCACCCTGCTTTAGGCATCAGTTGAACATCTCTGCCCTGTAATGGATGTGAACAGCCTCCAACGCTGCCTGTGGCCTTCCCGAGCCCTGCAGTGCTTCTTTATCTTGTCACCCACCCCAAGGTATCAGTAACCTGCCCAGCCTCCCAGCACAAGGCTTTCTCCCCATCCATCCTGCTGGCAGGTGCTCCATCTCGATTATGCCTCAGCTCTGCTCGATCTGTCATGTTCCTGGGCTGAATGACAGAGCAGGAAGGTGCTGCTGCTCGGGAGCGTTTCCTGCCTGCCTAATGGGGCTGTAATTAATGGCTGCAGCCAGCCAGGCGAGCAGAGGCACGAGCCCTCTCCTTCAGCCACCCGAGCGTGCCGTGTTCACACCCTGTGCAGTGATGCTGCTGCACATTGCCTTCAGTTCTGAGGCGTTGCTGCCTTTCTTTGTTTAATTAATGTATTATAGAGAGCCTTTCCACCACTTCTGCAGCCTTTTATTGCCAAATCCCTGCCTGAATCAGTGTCTGGGTGAAGAGGAATGTGGTGCAGGGCCGGGCAGGCTCTGGGTGTTCGGGTTGTCCCTGGGGATTGCAGGATGTGATGCTCTGACCTGGAGGGCTCCTGGTCCTCGGCCCTGCCTGTCACTTGTCTGGCTGCAGTTGTTCCCTCGGTGAGCTGAGGGGGCTGCCAGGACAGTCACAAAAACATGACTGTCCAAAGGGCTTGCTCAGCTGTCCCCCTGCTGCCCCCAAGGGCTCCTTTTGGGACCAGATGTGTCCCAAATGCTGTCTGTAAGGGGTGGCTGGGAAGGAAGGGGGTGAGCTGTGCTGCCTGGGTGTTTAACCCAGCCATCATCATCAGAGCACGGGCAAAGCCTCACTGCTCACCCAGGTTTGGGGTTTTTACCCTTCTGTGTTTTTCGGGGTGAGCTGCCCGCTCTCACTCCTGGCACCGCTCAGCAGGATTCGAGGTGTCCCAAATGCTGGTGTCTTTCGGGCTGTCGCTCCAAAGGAAACTCGGTACGGTGTCAGCGCTGCTCCTGCCCCATTAACTGCTTTAATGAGCCTCTCAAATCGCTTTGGGGCGGAGCACAGCTCCTGCCCGACCTTCCTGCCCCTTTGCTGTCTGCTCACACAGCTCAGCTGACAATGGTGCTGCACACCAGTGCTGGGGACTTGCCTTGGGCAGGCAGAGCACTCCAGCTCAGCTGGGGTTTGGGGACAGAGGGGGTGAGCAGCCCCAGCACTGCGTTAGTGACAAAATCTTCGTCAGTGACAAAATCCACACCTGGCTCGGGTGTTCCATCCCCTCACCCCCCGAGCTAAACCCCCTCTCGCCTTTCCAATTTCACACCCACCTGCTCCTGATGTTATTAAACAAACTCTCCTCTGTTCAGCCACTCCAAAGGCACTGCATCCGTTCTGGAGGAGCACTTTTCTCTCGGTCTCCTGTTGCTGTGGCAATCGGCGGCTGCCGAGCAGAGCCCAGCATCAGTGCGAGAACATCTCCTCTCCTGCATGGGCACTGCTGTGAAGGGCATGCAGCGCCTGCTGCTGCCTGTCTCGCCACTGATTTCACACCAGAGTGGTTCTGAAGTACAAATCTCAAAGGTTTCTACAGAGAGGAGTAAATGAGAACAAACTTGGTGACACAGCCGGGGAGGCTGAGGCACAGGAGAGACAAGGCTGAGAGCTGGCTCTGTAATTCAGCAAGAAATCACCTTCTCCTTCCTCAGCTTAGCTTCTACTCCGGGCTTGAGGGCAGCTTCACCTTCCTCAAGATTTTGCTGTGGGTTTTTGGGGGTGTCAGAACATCACCCACACCTCTGAGCACAACTCTTCAGTGTCAGCCTCTCCATCCAGCTGGACAGGCCAAGGCTCGCTCTGGACAGGATGATTTCTGGAAAATGAGCTCACCACCTCCATTTGGCAGTGAGTGTGAGAAGCTGGTTGCATAAACCATTGGAAGAGAGCACATTTCCCTTGGAGAGCCCAGGGATGTTCTGTTAATCAGATCCGTCCGTGATCAGCTGACAGATGGCAGCTCCCTGGGCATAATCCATCATTTCTTTGTCCAGGATGTTGAGTGTGCAATGGCAATGTCCATGCGGATTCAAGGTGAAGCTCAGAGAGGACCTGAGACCCTTGGAAAGGAGGATCTCTCCCTCCAAGGTGGGATTCATTAGCTCAAGACAATGAAGTCCATCTTGTAGGGACTGTGGCTTTGTCCCTGCCTCCCTTGGTTCCCCAGAGCTTCCCCCAAGCAGCTAAGGGCTTGCAAGAGGAGAGGAGGAGAAGCTGTCTGGCATCTGTGGGCTTTGATCTGCTGTCGAAACTTTTCTGCCCAGAGCTGGAGGAGAGGGGAATGGATCCAAAACCAGAAAGCAAACGCCTGTAGGTCCTGTCTGTAAGGAGCAAGTCCCTCAGCCAAGTTTTCTCCTGGGGAAGGAGCAGCAGCAGCAGCAGAGGGTCAGGGCTCTGCTGGTCACTGTGATCCACGGTGATCAATGAGGGGAACCCCCTCCCTCCCCCTGAACTTGGAGGCCTCGGTGTGCAATTTAAAGTGGGGGAAGGAAGACATCTGTACCAAGGATTTGTCAGCCTTGTTCCTGGCAGATAAGTTGGTTTTACCGAGTGGCTTGACATGTAATTCCACACAGCGTGTAGATGTTTGTCTTGTGTTTACCTAGAGGAAGAGATTTTCTATCAATCCTAAAAAAATTAACCTTGTGTAATGGTGCATTTCCTCGGTGAAAAGGAGTGTGAAGATCTGTCAAAATGCCAGGCTTGCCTGCAATGAGGGTCCTGCAGAAGACAAGTGGCATTAATGTCATTGAAGATGTTTCATTTAGGAGTAATGGAGTCCCCAGGCTTTTGCGGGCCCCATTAATTGAACTGGAGAGGTTATAAAGCCTAGAAGGGAAATGCTCGGCAGGCAGACTCTCAGAGGGAGAGGGTCAGATAGGTCATTTCTACTGTAAAACAGCAGCAGAAGGATGTGAAGAATTGTTCCAAAATTGCACTCCTCTGACTGGATCATTTTAGGAAAGTCAGTTCTTATCCAGTAAGGCTTGGAGGTTTGCTTCTAGGGGAGAAAAGGGCTGGGGTCTGGGTTTTAGTTTAAAGGTGTTCACAGAAAGAAACACAGCCCTCCTCCGCTCTCTGAATCATCAGGCAGGTTTGCAGGACCACAGAAATGAGTAATAAAAAATAAAAGTCAGGAAACTTCTTGAAGCTTCCATGTCTGTAATGCTGCAAGCCAGCACACAGTGTCTCCTCCTTGAGGGAAAAAAACTTGTGCTTAGAAAGTGCCTCCTTTCAGAACCTGGAAATGGATCCTTTACAATGTGTATTTTTCCTCCCAAGGACAGAGTGTTTGGACTGAGCCGTGTTTTCTGCCTGCGACACTGAGCAGAGTGTTCCTCTTGCCAACTTCACGTTGGTTTTAAAACGTTTTTTGAAATAATGACGTTTCTCCTCTGAAGGCTCTCAAGCTCTTACAATAGCAGAGAAATTACTCTGTTTGTGAGGAAACAGGCACGGAGCTGTGGTTCCTGCACCGCTGGCAGGCTTTTGCCGAAAACCAAACACAACAATATCTGTTAATTGCCATTTCTTTGCAAAATTACTTATTTCATAAGCACCAGGGACTGGAAGGGTGAGTATGTTGCTCACGTTGGGGTCTGGCCTTGTAAATCTAGTTGTCTTGGTCAGTACAAGCAGCATTTCGAGTTTGCTGTTTCACAGGAGGGGCTTTCTATTGTCGGAGATTTTGTTTTGGCCTTGGACACCTCCTCTTAACAAGCTCCTTTGTCCTTCTCCGGGGAAGCTTTCAAACTCACGGCTGAGGCTCTGAATAAAAGCTGTTTTGCCTCTGAAGTGCCCGGCCCGAGGGCTCTCCAGCAGTCGGAACAGGCAGCACACAAAGCCATCGAGCCTGAAGTGCCTGGGCACGGTTATCTGGAGAGGCTTTGCTGCTGAGTCCCGCAGGAACTGCTCTGTCTGCAAAACCACCCCCGGCAGGTGGGGAAAGTCCAGGCGGCTCTTGTTGAGCATCAGGGTGGGTGGTTTGGTCCTTCGGTGAGGATGGAACTTCAGCGAGGTGAGTGGGAAGAGGCAGAAATGAGGTGAGGGAGGTGTTTTGGAGGGGATTCTGTGCTCTGTCCCCCTCTGCTGAGGCACTGCTGGGGCTGAGCCGCTGGAATTTCCAGCTCACATCCCTAATGGCCCTGGTGTCTCCTGTCCTGAAAGCAGATCCACGGCTGGGAGCAGCCAGGTCTGACCCCTTCAGCTCCATCTGCAGAGTGAAACCTCAGAAGCGTCGCTGCTGTGCTGCCTCTGAGCTCCTCAAGCTCCTGGCACCTCTTGCATGAGCTTTATTTTACCTCTTGGTACCCCACCAGCTGGAGCAGCTTCTTCCAGGGTGGGAATTCTCCTGTGCAGGCTCTGCTGAGCCAGGAGACAGCTTGGAGCTGAATGTGCATTTCCCTCCGGTGGCTTAGAAGGCTATATCTACATTTTTAGGGATTTTTTTTTCCCCTCCAACTTATTGAGGAACGAAGGGAAGATTATGGCACTTGATGATTTAATCAACATAATCTCTAGATAAAACATGCTTATGTTATACTACTGGGAGATATTAATTTATGCTGGTTTGCTTCTCCTGAGGTAAATTAAATCATTAGTTTTAAGACTGGATTAGTCGCACATGTGCCCTGCCTCTTAAAAAGGCAGTTCAGGAGTTCTTAAAAGCTTCTTGGCTTGGCATTTCCCGGGAGTGATCAAATCCCTTCGGCGCAGGTGCCGTGGAAAGAGGAACTGCAATGCACTGCTTAAAGGTGCAGCCTCCTGCTCGTGCCTTGTGCCCCTTCTCTACCCAGGATCAGCATTTCAGCAGCTCATTGATTCAGACAGGAGGTGTTGCCCCAGGTCTGGGGAACCAGGAATTGTTCCTTTCATCAGTCCTGTGCCTTGGGCACTTGAGCTTGCTCAGAGTGTGTTGGAGGAGACCTGCCTGGGATAGTGGAAGGTGTCCCTGGAACGAGAGGAGCTTTAAGGTCCTTCCCAACCCAAACCATCCTGGGATTCTGTGCTGATGTGTTTATGTGCTTGGGTGATTTGGAAAAGCAGTCAGCGCCTCTGAACCCAAAATGAATCCCCCAAATGTATCACTGAAATTCTGTGAGTGCAGAACAAGAATTAAGAGCGGGAGATGCTCACTGGGATGGGTGGAAGGTGTCACAGCTCTTCCATACAGGCAGGGAAACTGAGGCACTGCCTGCCTCTCCTTGCAGAGGGCAGTAGCAGTAAAATCTGAGTGCCTGATGCCAGCGGCCCCTCCTGGAGCCATTGGATTTGGAGTGGATGTGCTGAGCCGAGCCGGCACCGCTCCCCTTGGGAATGCCGGCGTGGAGATGCTGGCTCCGAGCACGGAGATGCCCTGGTGGGAATGGCTCCCCCAGCCAGGGGAGGAGAGCTGCCAGAGGCCCTCGCGGCAATTTCAGGGCTATTAGGGATGTACTAATGAGCTTTGCCTGCATCATTTTCCAGCACTGCACTCCCCCACCCCCGGCTCAGCCCATGCATCAACACCACAGCAAACACTCCCGTGGAGCTGGAACTCCATTTATCACAGATCTGGGCATCGGCAGGGCTGGGGCAGGTGGAGGGGTTGAGGAGAGGACTTTTCCCAGCTCTCCATCGACACAGAGAGCAGGTCCTCAAGGCACCTCAAAGGAGCACTTGCAGGTCCCCCAGATCTGGGGCAAAACCTCCCTGAATCCATGAGCTGCTGAAACACTGCTGAGGGTGAAGGGGAGGCAGAAAGTGGAAGCTGCTGCTGCAGGATGCTCCCAGCCATCCATGGGCTCTGTGCTCGAGGAGGATCTCGTGTGGGATGCTCTCCGTGCTCCCAGGAAAGGCCACATCCATCTGCTGTTTGCCATGTTTTCCCGGTGCTATTTTCCCCGGTACAGGCAGTCCTCGGGGCTGGTTCTGCACAGCTCTGGGATGGTGGGAGCTTCCCCCGCTCTGCTTTGCCTCTCTGGATCCCGGGGCCATCTGCTCCTGGCTGGGGTGGGAGTGCTGGGGGCTGCTCCAAATGTGGGGTTTTGGCTCTGGCACAGCCGGGATTGCTGTTCCCTGGGGGACAGAGCCAGCTTGCTCCCAGAGCTGGGGGAAGGAAACTTCCATATCTCCATGGAGGTCAGGTCAGGGATGAACTCAGGACCACAGGAAGAGTGGGAAGCAGGCGTGGAGCTGCCCTGAAGCAGCTTTTCCCTGCGTAGCTCTTCCCGTTGCGCTGCTGGACGTGGGTGCCTGTGCAGAGAGCACTGAGAGCCTTTCTTGCTTCACGACTTCATTTTCCCCATTTGAATATTCACAGGCGATTTTTTCTGCTTGAATATTTAGAGGCAAGTGTCTCCTTCTGCGTACGGCACTTTTGCAGCTGATTTATGGTGTGATGCTCTGGGCTGGGATTAAATGTTAACGCAGGAGGACTGATACAGTCTGCACTGAACTGGGCTCCTCCTGGAGGTCTAGAGGCATTTGGGGAATAAAATCAGCTAATATGGCCCTTTGCCACCCCATAGATGTGCCTGTTGGTGTGTTCAGCTCTTATCCAGCTGCCCCCGGCCACAGACACCCTTGAGAAATGTCCCTGGGGCTGAGCTCTTGCCCTTCAGAAGGGAACCCCTGTGTGTGATTGTGTGCATGTCCAGCTCCTCCAGGGCTGAGTTCTGGGCTGTGCCTTTCCCCTGGGCAGGGAATGCCTCACACAAGGTGGAGATCACCTCCCTCCTGCCACGTGGGTGGCTGTCTCACCGGCAGAGGAGATGGAAAGATCCCCAACTGCTACCTGTCACTTCTGACTGCAGACATCAAGGAGGTGTCACTGGCAGAGCTAAAGGGGAACAATGTTATTTTGGGCTGGATCAGGCTGTTTTCTCTCTCCAAGTACCACAGGCTGACACAAGGTGCTGCCGAATGCTCACTCTGGTTTATCTTTGCCTTGGTGAACAAGAGGGGAAAGTGCTTTTTTAATTATAAAGGAAGTATTTGTAGTCTTTCATGCTGGCAGAACCCTGGCAACCAAAGTGGTGTGAAGGATGTGTTTTGACTTGGTTAAATGTCTCTTTTAGGCTGCTGATGCCTCTCCTGCATCTCCCATCCAGCCATCCAAGGCTTGTCTGGCAGACACAGAGGATTCAGGCCAGTTTTGGGAGCAGAGACTTTGCTGCCACATTCCAGTCCTTGCTCTGCAGCCTGGGGAAGAGCCAGAGCAGGTGGGTTTGGAAGAACAGGAGGAATCCCTTGCTCCCAGGAGGGCAGGCACACTGGCAGCAGGAATAGGAGATTCCAGATCCCACTGATGCTGAGCCATCCCCCCCTTTCTGCATTTCCTAACATGGAGAGATCAAACCCGAGACAACAGGATTATTTATTGAGGTGCTTGTTTGAAGTTGAATGGACAGAAATCACATTCCAAAACGGTAAAGAAAGAGCTTTTTTAGCCCTTTTCCTTTCCCCAAAACAGCAGCCACATCTCAGCGGGGACGTCAGGGCGAATCTGTTTCACTGACAACGAGATTGTTCTGTCTAGACAGGGAAGCGCCGCCGAACCGAGGGAGGCTGCGGAATAATTTAGAGCCAAAATACTTTACAGACATGAAATTCAAAAATAAGAGCTGGCCTGACACAGATGATGCTTGATGGATAGATGGTGGGATGGCGGCAGGCTCTGACACGGAGCGTGGTGGCAGGGATGGGCGGGTGTCACTTGGGGTGACCTGCTGGCTGCTGACCTGTCACCTTTCCTGGAAGGTTTTCCATCAGAATTGGTCCAGGAAGGCATCTGGGTGCCCTCAGTGCAGGGGCTCTCTGCAATATCTTGAATTCTGTAGCTGCCCAGCCCTCGCTGTCCCCTCAGTGCCACCTCCCGAGTGACAGAGGAGCAGAAAGGTTTGGGTGGGTGGGAGTGGAGCCTTGCAGTCTGCCCGGAGGGGCTGGCAGCCAGGGCTGGCTCAGCACAGCGTGTGGGGCTGAGGTCACAGCCCAGCCAGCACTGGGAATTTCCTTTCCTCTGGCAGAAAAAGCAAGATGAAATATTAAAAGCGTGGCTCAAAGGCTGCTATATATATTTACATTATCTTGTTTTCCTTCTGCTCAGCGCTGCTTTGGTGCTGCTCAGAGAGGCAGGAGCAGGAGCAGTGCCAGACTCCAGCAGAGAGCAGCGAGCGGGGCTGAGGTGAGGCAGGAAGAGCAGCATTGTCCCCGGTGGGCTGATCTCAGGGTGAGTGCTGACCCTTCAACTCCACCACAGCCTTTAGGACTTTAGTTTTCTGTTCAACACCAGGAAACAAAACCTCTTTTCTGTCTCTGTCTCTGCAGGTGAGGGCGGTGCCCCTCTGAAGCAGGAGGACAGCTCCGTGTGGGCCGCTGTCCTTGCGTGAGGGAGGAGCAGAGGGCCAGGGCACCTGCCAGCTCCCCCGGAGCACTCCTGGCTCCCGACTTGCCATTTGTGCCGTTCTGGTGAGTCCGAGAGCCCTGACGCCTTTCTGAAGGGGTGGTGTGTGAGCTTTCTGTGAGGTTTCTCCCAGGGCCGAGCTGTCCCATTTGCTGCCCTCGGGATCGGGCTGCGGGCAGCGAGGCACGCTGACAGAGTGTGCTGTGCCCTAAACAAAGGAGAATTTGAGCTTCCCAAGCAATCCCCAGACTCCTGTGTCCCCTGGTGGGCAGCAGGAGCTTCCCAGGGGAGCAGGCTCTCAGGGAATGTGGGGAAGGAGAACTGAGGGCTCAGGGCGTTCAAAGCTGCTCCTTCCCCCATGTCAGCGGCTCTTGGGCCCCAGGGAATGTGGGAAAGGGAAGACGCAGGAGGAAAGGCTTGGAGCAGGATTGACTTCACACCTCGGCAGACCCTGGCAGCCAGAGCTGCTCATTTGCTGGTGGAGGATGTTCCCAAGCGAGGCAGGCTGGGCACTTGCTGGAGCTCACAGTGTGGGATGAGCTGTGAAAGAGCTTGACCTCAGCTCCAGTTCCCGCTGCTCCCAGCCCTCGGCTCCTGTGTCACCGCTGGCAGGACAGCGTGGGGACAGGCAGCAGAAGGGGGACCCGATGTCCCTTTTCCCACAGCCTTGTGCATTCCCTGCCTGCTGCTGCCCGTGAAACACCCCGTGATTAATTACACCGCTCTGCAGCCACCGAAAATTTATTTAGAGTGTTATGTTTGCTGCTGCTGCTGCCACTTACAGCGTGGCAAATGTGCCGTGGCTGCTAATGGGTCACTGGAGGGGATCACAGCGTTGGAGCTGCTCTGGGAGCAGGGCAGGTGGAGGGAACACTGCCAGGAAGGTGAGACAGATCTGTTCTACTACAATGGGCCATGGTGCTTGCAGGAAATTGCTTCCCTGATAGCATCCAGCACTTTAATAAATCAATTTTTCCACTAGTTTGTTTAGCTTAAGCTTTCTCCTCCCTGCATCCTAAAAATTAGTCTAATAGGACTTTTATCTCTGAGGGGTTTGGAAGTTATTTTCTTTTAAGGATTTCACTTTCCCTGGGGTGTTCAGAAAAAGAGGGGCTGAGGGAGTTGTCAGCTGAAGGGAAGAGCCTCAAAATACCTCCCAAAAATGCTCCTGAAGGCGTGCAGAAATCAGCCCAACCTGAAACAGCTGATGGCCCTACTGTTGAGTTTTAAAGTTTCAGTGGGGGTGGTTGGTGTGAACTGTTTTCTCTAGAATACAGCAGTTCAGCTCAAGGAACCATCACCAACAGTGTTATCTCTATCACCTGATAAATCTGCTCCCTCCGGGACAGCTGATCCCAGCGAGCAGCCCAGAGCTGTGTGTGTGCTCAGGAGAGAGCAGAGCTCCTGCTCAGGAGCTGCTCGCAGGGATCCCAACACCCCCAAGGGCTGCCTTAAAAACATGGAACTAGCAGAGCTCTGTGCAGCCAGTCCCTGGGTTTTCCCAGCGTGTTGGGGTTCAGGTGATTCTCAGCTCGGGGTGGTGGAAATGTGCTGGAATTCCTGACATTACACTGCACATCCATCGCGAAACTCAGCATGGAAACAGCGACTTGTGCTGGGCTGTGGCTTCCTGAGCCCAGGGCTGCTTTGCTGAGCTGTGTCCCATGTGAGCAGTGTGCTCCTGGCACCTGTCCCAGGGTGAAGCTGGCCTGGGAGCCTTGGTTCAGAGGTCCTCATCCATGGTGGGAATTTCCCTGGATCTCAGATGGCTGTGGAGCCGGGAGCTCTCGTCTCACCCACGCCAGCATCCCGGCTGTGGCAAACAGCTTTTCCCCTCCCTCCTGCTGGACTGCTGTGCCACTGCTCCCCTCCACCTCAGCCCTCACAGGGACACCCCCAGCTCTGGGAGCTCCTGGAGGTGCGGATCACAGCTGGCTCCTCGCAGAGCCACCACAGCTCCGGGGCAGCAGCAGCAGCAGCTCCCCTGCTGCCTGCACAAGCTGGTGTCTGTCTGCCAGGGCTGGTGGCCCCCAGAGCTGCCCAAACCTGCTGGGGATGCAGCCTCGGCCGGGCCGTCCTGCTGGGAAGGGGAGCACTCCTGCCTTGGAGCAGCTGGGGAGAAACGAGGCAGATGCAATGACTGCATTTGCTCTCGCTGAGGGATGGAAACAGTGGGAGAAGGTCCCCCTTTCCCCCATCCCTGGGCAAAAGGGGCTTGTGGAGGGGCAGAGGAGCTCTCTGGGGAGCAGGGGGGTCCCTGAGCTCCTGGCCTTGGGATCTGCTGCCATCCCGGTGCTGCTGTCACTGCCCCAGCAGTGCCTTGGCAGCGGTGGGGCTGTGGAGAGGCACAGGGCAGACACTGGGAAGGCAGGGAGCTGCCTCCCAGCTTCCTTCTGGAGAGAAAGTGACTTTTAGAGAAATAAAGGAGCCTTCCTCTTGGGTCAAGTGCTCTGGAAAGGAATGATTTTGAGATGAAAGGCTTTTTGCTCTGGTAATACAGATTCACATTGCCTAGAGGGAAGTCTGCCTTATGCCGGGGTGTTTTTCCCTCTGGGGGCATTGCGATTGCAATTGAAGATGAATTTTCAACATACAAAAGGGAAGAAGAAAGCTGAGGGAAGGCTTTAAAACATATCAGGGGTTCTCGTGGTCTGTTTTAATTTGTCAGCTTGTCTCTCTTGCTTGTAACATCCCTGTTGGGTGCAGGGATTGTTCCTCCTCTTCCCTTTGTGACTTGCTCCTTCCCTCTGGCATCTTCATCAATCCCAGGCTCTGCTTTTAGTTTTTTCAGGTTTTTTTTTTTTTTTTTCCCTGCTTTTTTGCACCAAGGGCTGGTTGACAGAGCAGCAGCAGCTCCTGTGTGCTGACCTGGGTAGGGATCACCTCGTGGAGTGGGCTGGGAGAGATCAGAGGATGGCAGGATGCTTTGGGTTGGAAGGGACCTTAAAGACCATTTAGTTCCAAGCCCCTGCCATGGGCAGGAATGTCACCCACTGGATCAGAGTCTGGGCTAGCAGGGGGTGAGGAGAAACCAACCCTCAGCCTCCAGAGCAACCATGTGAAGCCTCCTTGGAAAGGCCTGGCATGGACCCTTCCCCTCTCAGTTCATAGTCCAAAGGGTCTCTTTTGAACACGGGTTATGTCTGGCTTTGGTAAGGCCGAGGGAAGCATCAGAGTGTTTAATTTCTCTGCTTTCTGCTGGTTTCTCCCCCCTGCCCTGCAGGGATGAGGCACACACAGGGCTCTGCTGCTGCTTAGTGTGAAGTGCTGTAAAACCCCAACATTGATTTCTCAATCAAAGGTGTCTGTTTGCTCCTCGCTCTGTGCTTTAATGCCTGAAAATCCATTTTTCACTCCCCAACAGTTTGCTGTAAGGTTTTTAAATCAACTGCTGTGCTTCAGAGCTCTGGGAAGGGAATGGATTCGGTCGAGCTGGCTCACCAGCGAGTTTTGAACCAGACAGAAAACAGCCAGAGCCTGTGGGGGCTCTCCAGCCTCAGGTGAGACTTTTGCATCGCTGTGGTTGGTACAGGACATTGTTCTCCTTGTTCAGCTCTCTCTCTTTGGAAAGCTGTGGGTCTCCCTCCTGCCCCAGCGGTGACCCTGCTTCAGCAGCTCTGTGCTCTCCAGGCTTCAGGGATTGTGGGCTGAAGTTTCAGGATGTCCTGGAAACAGATGCCAGAAAAACCTCCAGACTTTTATATTAAAAAAAAGAAAAAAGAGTAAAAGGAACGCCATGTTCCCACCTGCACTTCCCACATTCTCATGGCAATCACAGCGTTTGCTCCCTGTTCCCAGAGCACTGTGCTCTGCTGCTCTTCAGGGGCTGTCCAGCTGACCCGAGCCTTGTTGAAATGCAGCTGCTTTTGAGGAGGAGGCAGTGTAGGAGCAGAGGCTGTGCATGCAGGTGAGTTGGTGGAGAGATCAGGTCAGACAGCAGGGTCAACACGTGGGTAGAGAGCAGGGAAATGCCTCTTTCTCCCTTTCCTGCCTGCTTTGAGTTGTTTTTTGTGTGCACAGCCAGTGCAGGGCAGGCTCTGTGCTGAGGTGGTTTGGAGCTCAGCCTTCAATGTGGGTCACTCATTAAAAAGCTCTTCTGCAACTCATTGCGCCTTACAGGAACAAGGGCCTGTGCTCTTGGGGTGGCTTTTAAAGCCTCTGACCATTGTGCATGAGAAACCCCTGAAATGGAGCTGGGCTCTGAGGAGCACAGGGAAGTGTGAGGTTGGAATAGACTGAAATGAGAGCAGCCAGGGGCTGGTTTGTCACAGTGGGATCCATCCCCAGGGAGATGGGCTGGTGGGAGCTCTTGGCTTGGCTCAAGAGTGAGGGCTGGGGTGGGGGTGATTAATGTTTCACAGCTGCCTCCCTGTGACCTTATCCCAAGGCTGCTCAGTGGGAATGTCAGTCTGATCTGAAATGATTCAAACTGCCCAGAAACCATTGGTGCTGATCGTGCCATGAGGACAACTCCATCATTTCTGCTGTGGGGCACATGGATGCGTGAGGCAGCAGATTCCATGGATGCTCATCTCCCTTAGCTGGGAGCTCACAAGGGATGTGAGGCTGGAGACCCTACCCCTAACCTGTTCCCTCCCTGGCAGACCCATGGGGACATTCCTGGCCTTCAGCAGCACATGGCCAGGCAAGGCAGAGCCTCCCCTGGGCACATCCCTGGCAGCAGCCCAGGCACGGCCCTGGAGATCTCTTTTTCCTCTGCACTAATCCCATTCAGCCTTGTCCTCCCCTTGTCCCCAGCGAGGCTGCAGCTGGCAGGCAGTGGCTGCTCCGTTTAGGGCTGCTCAGATTAGCCCTGGCCCTCAGGAGCAGTAGCTCAGCCTGCTCTGGAGATAAACACGGCTGTGTCCTGTCCAGCTCCTCACCTGCAGGGCTGGGATTGCCCTCAGCCCCTTCAGGCTGGTAACCAAGCACCTGCAAGGTCCAGGCATGAAGAATCCACCTCATTTTTGCAAGCAAATATTGTGTTACAGAGAAAACGCTGTCTTTTTTTTTTTTTTTCCTCTTGAGTGTGGTGCCTCTTAGAGCTCCGAGGCATCTCCGGACCCTGTGGAATGTGTCGGGCTTGCAGCCAGAGGCGTTGCTGTGACTCCAATACCATGTACTGTTCATGCAGCTCTGGGCACGAGCACGGCTGGACTCTGGGGCTGCTGCTGGAGCTGACAATTTCTGAGCTTGCTCAGCTCTCAGTTCTTCCTCTGCCGCTCATGGCTGTGTGTAGCTCAGCCCTGATGTCCTGCAGTAGATCCCCTGCTATGGTCAGCGGTGCAATGGGATGATGTCGAGACCTATCACAAGGTTAAAAAAGGGTTTATTGCAGAGGAGAGGAAATCCTGCACTGCAGAGACCTTGCTGGAGAACCTTATCTAATTAACCTCAGAGGTGATTGCTTACAGTGCAGGTGTGTGCCAGCAGAGCCCAGGAATAGTCTCCATCAGGTTCTCTCCCCTTGGAAATCCCAACCAGACCTGCAGACCAGAAGGGCTGGAGCAGAGCAAGGCTGAAGGGGCATTGCCCATCCAGGTGTTTGACAAACTGCAGGGACGTTGTTGCACGGCCCCAGGTACCTTCCCTGAGCTGGCAAATCCTCCTCAAAACTCCCTCAAAATCCTTCTCTGACAGATCCAGGTGCCTCAGCTTCTCCAGACTCCTGATCTCTGTGCTCTGTGGGGTTTGTGCGAGGAGCTCGAGGCAGGGTGAAGCGGAGGGCTCTGGATGGCTCCTGTTGCAGGGCATTCCCCATCTCTGGCAGGTCCCTCCCGGCAGCAGAGCTCCGGGAAAGGCTCAGGGTGAGGCTGCAGAGCAATCCCTGCTGTGCGTGAGCATCCCCAGCCTGGCTCTGCTGCAGGAGGAGCAGAGTCCCTGCTGTGTCCCGCTGGGGAGGGAGGGCTGTGGCTGCACACCCTGCACGTGGCTGTGCCCAAAGAGGGCACTGCCGTGCCACCATCCTCCCCAGCCTCCTCTCTGCCCACAAAGTGCCTTCCCAGCCCCATCTGCTGCCTGGGAGCAGGGCTCTCCTCTGCTGAGCTCAATGGAAACGCCGAACCTCAAGGATTTCATGAAGGAAAATCATCTTCACTCATGATAAGACTTCTGGTTTTTTGGGTTTTTTTTTGGGTGAGATGCAGCAATTACATGAAATGAGAAGCTGTCACTGCAATGCCTGTTCTGCCTTCTGACAACCTGCTCTTCTCACGAGCTTAGGTGAAAAAAACACATGAATCAGATGGGCTTTTCCTGCTGTTTACATTTCTTCCTTGCCTGGCTGCCTTGACTCCTCACCTGTAGGGAAGGCTGCCGGTTCCTCCCATTGCTGAGGTTCCCCTGAGCTCCCCTGGAGCTGTCAGTCCCCACATGTGTGTCCCCACCCTTTGCATCCCCCCCTCGGGTGGCTTCTGCAGGAAAATGCTTCTGATTAAGTCTTGTCCAGGGAGAAACCTGGGGAGAAATAGGTTGGGAAGCCTGTTCTGACAGAGAGCTGTCAGTGAAGGGAACGGCATTCCGAGGCTGCTGCTCTGCTCCGTAGGAGGAAAGGCTTCAAACAGCAATTAGCCTGCGCTGCCATTTCCAGGGAAACAGCTCGTGGAGCGCTGGACAATGGGCTGCAGGAGGCAGGCAGGTTAAAAGCTCTAATTCTGGCAGGATATATTTAGGTGGGCTTTTTTCCTTTCAAAGGAAGGGAAGTTAGAAAGGCTCTGACTCCTTTAAATAGCCTCTGCTTCCATAACCAGCCTGGAGCTGCGTCAGGAGCAGTGGCTGTTCCCCTCCACCCTGGTGCTGCTGACAAATGCCCAGCTGGGGTACCAGGGAACCTGCCCTCGTGTCAGAGCAGAGGGGCTGAGGGAAAAGGCTTTGGGTTCCCTTGGCAGCTGGCACAGGAAGAAGTTCCCTGCTGCTGCCCACCAGATTTATTCTGCTAGATGGAGAAAAGCAGTGCCAATGATCATTTTTGTCCATTCCCTGCTTGGCCTGTTCCACTCCCTCAGGTGCCACCAGCGCAGCCATCCTCTCCTAGAGCTCTCCCAGCCCGCACAGCTCATTCCCCAGTCCTGCTGGGATGCTTCCCTGGGAGCAGAGCCCACCCTGTCACGCTGTGCCCACGTGCCCGGCTGTGGGGGTCTGTGTTTGCCCCTTCCCGGAGCAGTGGGAAGGGCACGTGTTGTGCCGGGGAGGATGAGGTGGGAGGTGGCACCGAGGCCGCTGTGACTCAGGCGAGCTGGCAGCTGTGCACAGGCTTTTTGGGGTGGTCATAGTGAGGAGCTGCATCCTCTCTGCCTCCCCGGGAGGGCTCAGAGCAGCTCCTGCACACCTGCCCTCCCTTTTGAAGGGTGGGGAGAATTTATTGCTGCTATTCACGTGGCTTTTGTGGTGTTTAGTCTGACAAGGAGACTGCTGTCACCACTTGGCTGTTGTTTGCTCCTGTCTGTGCCCCACAAGCATCAGTGAGGCTCTTGCTGCCCTCCAAAACCCCTTTGCCAAATGGCTGTGGGAGCAAAGTGAGCTTTGCCCTGGCAGAAAGGAGCCTCTGGCACTGGGTCCCCTCCTCTTGGCCGTGTCCAGCACGAGCAGAGCTCATTGGCAGGGATCCCTCCCTGCACTGCCCCTGAGAGGAACGAGCAGCACAGGGCAGCTCTGGAGACAAATCGGGCTCCCAGGTGTCAGGGCAGGAGGAAAGGGTCTGGAAATCGGAGCTTCACCTGCCTGCAACTCGTTCTGGGCTTTGCTGGAGCAAGACCTGGCTCTGTGCAGCTGCTGATCAGCTGCCGTGGTGCCCAGCTCCCTCATTCATGGAACAGAGAGGTGGGAACAACCCTCGGCAAATCAGCGCTGCTCTCTGTGGGGAAACAGCACCGGCTGGGGGAATTCTGGGGCATGGCTCACCAGCTGCACCCACAGGGCTGGGGCTGGCTGAGCTGGGCTGGAGGGCTGGGAGGTGGTGCCATGGCACTCCCAGAGCTGTCCCTGTCCCCCATGTCCCTGAACGAGTTGGGGACTGGCAGGTTTGACCCCCATCCCTGCAGCATGGGCAGCGGCTCTGGCACTGCTGCCTGCGTGAGCAGTTGACAAGTTTGACCTGCCACGGGCTTATCCATCACCAGAAATGCTGGCCAGCCCTGGGGACAGTGATTTGGGGTCCCCTGGAGTGGAGGGCAGCCTCCCCTGGCTCCCTGCCCATCCTGCCCCCCAGCAGTGCCCAGCCTGCTCGCCCCGCTCACTCGATTTGTGCGCGTTGGTCGAGGATGAAGTCACAGATATTTCTGGGCAGCGATAGGATCTCCCCAGCCAGCTCTCCTTTAATAAGATCCCAGGCACGGGAGGTGCCCCATTCCCTTATCTCCCCTCTGCAGATGCACATTGTCCCCTCTCCCTCCAGACTGGGAGGGAGTGGCCAAATCGCTGCCACAGCCTCTTCCTACCCATAAATAAAAGGAGAGGTTGGATGCCGAGGGAAGGCATGAACACATTAGTGCCCAAGTTTCTATGGCTCTCAGGGCTCCCTGGAAGCTGTCTGATGGAAAGGGAATGTCCCCAGCCAGGGAAGTGAGTGCCAGAGCATGTCTCCAGGCCAGAGTGACCACCGCGAGCCGAAAATGTGGAAAAATAGGTAGAGGGAGGGAATGGACAGCGCTTCATCTAGTGCAGAGCCTGGAAAATGTAGAAATTGTGGAGGGAAGGAAACAATGGGATGAAAAACTTCAGTGGAATTACTAGTGGTGAGGAGGAGGAATTGATTTTTAACATGTGAAGAAAAATGGGGATGGAAAAAGCTCTCAGCAATGCTATTTGACTTGGAAAAGATGAGCGTGTGGTGTCCTCTGTGGAGAAGGGATGATGCCTTCAGCTCATTTGACAGTGACCCTGTGGGGATCTGTCCCCATTCCTGCCATGGCCCAAGGCAGCAGCATTTGGGGAGTGTGGGGAGCTCGGGGCAGGCAGATCCCTCAGCTCCTGCCCCGGGGCTGGAGGGGAATGAGGAGCAGCTCTCTGGATGAGCTCTGAGCTGCTCTCCAGGCTGGGTTCCTGGGCAGTGTTCGATGAAGGGTTTGTGTGAGGTTATGTAATGATTGACCTGACAGGAGCCGCTCTGATCGAGGCAGGGAGTCAGCTCAGCTCCCAGCCGGGCCAGGCTGTGCTGCTGATACCATCACTGCTTAGAAACTGATCATTTCCTTTGATCAGAAGGTCTTGAACACGGCACCCTGCTGTGGAAATTGGTCTGAGTCCCGCCCTGTGGGGAAGCACAGGGCATCCCCAATGCCCAGGCCAGGCCGAGCTGCTGGAGCAGCACCTGCAGGGCTGGCAAAGCCATCTGGGGTCTGTCCATTGGTGTCAGGCAGTGCCACCTCCTCTGACCCAGAGGACCCCCTTGTCCCCAGGGCTCTGCCATCCCTCTGTGTGATGCAGACGAACCCACACCTAATTGCTTTCAGAATTCCCTGTTGCTATGGCGACTCCCCAGGCGTGACGCTCTCGGTGCTATGTCTCCACTGCCAGGTCTTGCATCCCCCCCGGGAGCTGTGTGTGCACCTCAGGATGTCCACGTGCTTTGTCCCAGCTCTCCAAGGTGCTTCATAATCCCCTTGGAGCGTGAGCGGAATCTCTCCTGAGCCGGTGAAGGGTTTACTTGAAAGGTCTGATAAGAAGGTTAAGGGGAGGCCAGCAGTGCTCACCCTGCTGCCGAGAGCTCGACAGCTAAACTTAGCCCCTGAGTCACTCGTGAGTCAGCAATTCGGGGGCAGGGAATCTTAATTTCTCTTTTCTCCCTTTTTTTTTTACAGCGATGCATCCAAGGTAGGCTCCAGATTGGATTGGGTTTGGTCCTAATTCAGTGTGTTACCTGCCTGCAGTCCTTTCCCCTGGAGCATCCCTGAGCCACTGCAGAAGAGTGAACTCCATCCTCTGCAGCCCAGCATTCTCCTTTCCCATCAGCAGTGGCCCAAGATTGGGAAGCTCTGCCTGATCAGCGAGGTCTCCTGCTGGGAATTCGCTGGTGGAGGCTGTGGGCGAGTAGAGCATCCCTGGAGCTGCTTGGAAACACAATGAGTGAAGATCCATCCAGATGCTCTTATCCCAGCATGGTGCAGGAGTTCTGCAGCACTGCCAACAGCAACAGGAGTGCTCTGAAAAATCCATGAGTGGCAAAACAAGGAACACCAGGAGATCCAGATGTGCTGAACTTCCAGAGCTGCTCTGTGTGATGCTCAAGCCTCCTCCAGAGCATCCTGTCCCTGTGCTGTGTGTGCCACCAGCCAGCCCTCCCTGGGGGCTGTGGTGGAGCAGAGCTCTGTGCTGCACACGCTATCCCAGGCTGGCCAGGGAGCTTCTCACAGTCCCTGGAAAGTAAATCCAGGGAGCAGAGTCCCCACTGTCATCGCTGCATCCATTTGTGTGAGATCCCACTGAGTGTGTTTTGCATAATTTGTTTCCCAGAATGAAGTGTTTTACAAGTGCAGCGTTTAATCACCTTGCAAAAAGGGGATGAAAAACCATCCCCCTGCCTGGGGCTGGGAAATAACTGGAAAGGAATCTGGAGAAGGGACCATGTGCTTACCCCACATGTTAGCTGTGCTGGAGAGCCCAGAGGAGCCGGTGTGAGCTGGCAGAGAGCCTGGGGCTGGACAGCAGAGCTGAAAACACCAGACACGGAGATGTCTGCACGGAGCCAAGCCCCAGAATCCTGCCCAGGAGCTGGACCTGCTCCCCAGCTCGCCGTGCCTGCCCTCCCTGGAGGAAGAGGTGGTGTGGATGCTGTGCATCCCAAGGCTCTGCAAGCCAGCTCCAAAACAGCTCCCGAGACACAGCTCTTCCCTGGGGCTCCCCCACTTCTGTTCTGAGTGGAGACTCCCCAAAACTTGGCAGCTGAAGTATCTTCCCAGCTGAGTGTGTGCATTTCTGGCGGCAAGGTGAATCCAAGCCAGCTTGTGTTGGAGGCACAGCTGACAGCACCCGAGCCAGGAAACCACTCCTGGGCTCTGCACAGAACCTGGCGCTTCCCCGAGGCAGAGGTACCTCTGCTTTGATTAAAGACTGCTGGCCAGCTGCCTCCTTCCTGGCACCTGGGGATAAATCTTGGGCTTGTTGGGCTGTGAAGGGCACGGTGAGCAGTGGGTGCTCCTCGCCTGCGCTGGGGGTGATGGTGGGGCTGGGTTGGGGGGCTGCCGCTCTCACTGTCATTTTTTTTATTCACAGCAGGTGAAGGATGAAAAATCAGAGTAATGGCCAAGGATCCAGCATCCACTTGACTTCCCTTGCCCACGGCAGAGCGATAAATCCAGTTAAGGCATTGCAGCGGGGCGAGACCACGAGGTTAGGCAGCCCCGAGCCCGCACGCTGCAGGAGCCGAGGATGATGCTGGAGCAGCGGCCTCAAGGTGTGTCCCCCCTCCCTGTCCCTGCCTCGCCTTTGATCTGCTGCCGCCGGGGGACATCATTCCCGGCCGGGAGCCGCTTCAGCCCGCGCTGGCGGAGCAGCAGGAGCCTCGCCGTGCCTAATGAGCTGTTTGCTGCCGGCTGCCGGCACCGCGGTGGGTCCTGCGAGCCTGCGCTGACAACCGAGCGGCTTCCCCCGCTGCCGGCCCGGCACCGCTCCCTCTCATCCAGAGCATCTCCCTCCGAGCGCTGCCCCTGCCCCTTCCACAGCAGGGCAAACTGCTGGGCTCTGATCCTGCTGCTGGGATGTGAGGAGGGGGTGGCTCTGAGGGTCGGGGGTGGCTCCAGGGGCAAAGGGTGTGGCTGTCACCTTCATGGAGGGGCTCGGAGCTTTGCAGGGTGGCTCTGCAAGATGCTGGAGGAGAGAGACCGCCCTGCACCGAGCCACGTGCCCCTCATTTGGCTGTGAAAGGGTACCAAGTGGCTCGGAAGGATGGTTTTTGTTGGTGAGGTCTGCTCACTAAAGGCTGCTGAATAGAAAAAGGGAGCAAGGTCTTGGGAGCATGACCTCCTGTCCTTCAGCCACGTGTGGAGTAATGACATCCAGGGAGGAATGTCTGCAGGGCTGGGCTGGCACCCCACAAAGGGCAGGAGTGCTGCCCAGGGGCTGGGGGCCTGCCTCTCCCCGGTATTTATTGTGCCGTGAAATCCAAGGCCAGGCACATCAATAGGAGCTGTGAAGGGTTTCCCACGTGTCAGCTGGGCGTGTGCGATGGACCAGATGCTCTCCTGAGCAGGGGCTGGTGATGGATGGGGCAGCCTTCAGCTGCCTGTGCTTTGCTGGGCTGGGACAACAGGGTCCCTGCAAGAGCAGTGTCCTGCCTGTGAGGGCACCTGCTGGGAGGCTTTGTGCCTGATGCCATCCCAGAGGATGGCAGGGAGCACTGGGGGGTGGCTTGGAGGAGCTGAGGCTCCCACTGGCTGGTTTTCTCAGGAAACAAGTCATGTGTGCATCTGACAGCTCCACGTCCCTCGGATGGTCCTGGCCCCGTGTGTGACAGCAGAGCTGTCACTGGCGCTGACAAGAGATGTTCCCACGTGGAGATGTTCCTGTGGAACGTGCAGCAGGTGGGAGAGGGTGGCACTGAGCATCCCAGGGTGGCAGTGAGCATCCCAGGGTGGCACTGAGCATCCCAGGGTGGCAGTGAGCATCCCAGCGTGGCACTGAGCATCCCAGCGTGGCACTGAGCATCCCAAGGTGGCACTGAGCATCCCAAGCCAGCACACAAACCCCCAGGACACGCAGGAATGAGTCTGATGTGTGTGGCCCGTCATGGGTGAAAGCCTGGGCAGGCTCTGACAACGTGGACATCAAGCCTGGGTCAGCCAGGAGACATAAATCCTGCTATTTGGGATTAGTGCAGGTAATTTGTTTTAAAGACAGACAAATCCCTTTCCTGGAGGTGCTTGCTTGTCACGGGAGACGTTCCTTGTCTGCAGAAGAGTTACTCCAGTTGAGCAGATCCTGCTCTTTCAGGGGAAATGGACTCTGGGGTTACTAATCACTGGGTTGGAGGATTTTTTTTCCTTAGCACTTGTTGGTGATTGCTTCCTCCTCCTCCCTTTTGTGTTTCTGCAACACCCCAGGCTTGGGAAGAACCATCTGCTGATTTGATTAATGGCCCTTTTCTGAAAAAGCAACAGAGACAAATGTCCTCCTGAACATGGCAAAGAGAAATGGAGAAACAGGCTGGCTAATTTTCAGCCATTATTTTGGAACCCAAACTCCTTCCCAGTATCAATTTAGCTATTATTTCAAAAACTAATTAATCTTCACTCAGGCAGCTCCAAGAGACCTCAGTTTAGATAATTAACAGCCCATAGATTATGAAAATTCCTGTTTTTGGATCCCACTACAGTGCTTGCCTTCAACAACACTCCTGCTATCGTCCTGCTTACCAACTTCTTTCATCAATCCATCTTCTTTTTGACAATCAAGAGTAAATAATTAGCTATGATGGATTTTGCTTGCTTTCTTGAAGATCCTATTCCACTTTTTTTTTTTTTTTTAGTCCTTAAATGTTCTTCAACCAGGCAATTTTTGACGTGGTTTTGCAGCTAATTACAGCCAAGCAGAGCAAATTGCTGTTGCTGCCTAGAAGAGCTGGAGAAAGGTTGGATTTGGCTTAAGGAAAAGCTGGGAGATAAGGTATGAGAAAGGAGATCTTGGAAGGTTAGGGGTGGGATTTTCCCTCCCCCTTTTCACTCTTGCATGGTGTGACCTGAACTTCAACCATGGATTGCTGGGCTGGGGCTGGGCTGACCTCCCTCGCTGGGGAGTCCTGTCCTGGCCTCTCACTCTGATCCTCTTGGACGCCCAGTCCTCGTGAGATTCATCTCACTTGTCCAGGGCAATATTGATTTATTCTCCATGCATTCCCCTGGAATTGTGCCACAGGGAGAGGGCTGCGGGTGTGGGAAGGGCCGAGAGGAGCTGGTGCAGAGAGGCTGTGAGGGGATGAGGTCTCCCTCTCCCTCCCTCCCGCACCGGCCAGGCTTTATCTCCTCCAATTAACCAAGTGCAGATAGCAGGTTTAATAAGGCCCTGCCTCTGCAAGATTGCTAACGATTTCATTTCCAGCGTGCTGTGAATTAGGAGACAACAATGCCGAGCAGGAGCAGGCTTGGCAGCTAATTACTGTCCCCACGTCGCCCCACTGCCACCACTGCTGGCCGGGCCCTTAATTGCTCCCTGTCCTGATTGCATTTCGCTGGTGCTGGTGGTTCCTGCACAGCTCTTGCCTGGCTCTCAGCGGTGGCTGCTGCTCTCTCCACCCCCACCCCACACCTCCATCAAGTTTATTAATGAAAACCTTATCTGTCTGCGCAGATAATGCTGGGAATAATTAGTACTCAGTGAGGTCTGTCGGGCTCCTCAGCTCTCCCACCCCCCTGCCCTCAGCTCCTTCCTATTTGCAGTTTCCCAGGTGCTTGGTTGGTGCTGGGGATGGGTTTTTTGGGTGGTGGTTTAGATCTTCCTCACCCCATGCAGTTTTCAGTCTTGCTGGCTGCATCCACACCCCCAGCTTCAGATTTGTGATGGTGGGATTGGTGTCTGTGTTCTCCACCAAATGTACGCAGATCTTGCAGCAAAAGCAGACCCATTGTGGGCTGGAGTTAGATCATCCTTAAAGTCCCTTCCAACCCATTCAACTATTCTGTGAAAACCAGAGGTTTTCAGAAAATCAGAATCTGGGTTTTCCTTGCTGAGGGCACACCTGGTGCACGTGGGGAGACAGATATGCTGGGTGGGCTCATCCTCGCGGGACCCGGCTGGGCTGCAGGTCCTCCCTGGCCCCATCCCTGCAAGGGGACAGCCCCACCTCTGCATCACGGACCTGTCCCAGCTCTGCTTGATCTCTTTTTTTTTTTAATATTATTATTATGTTTATATTCGTTGTTTCTTGGCTCAAATCTTTCAGCCTGATAAAGGATGACAGCTCTTCTCGAGTGCCTGGGATGGCATAAATAATTCTGGTGCTGGGAGCGAGATTTACAGTGATATAAATGTCAGGAGTGAGCCCAGTTTGTATTAATGGCCTTATTAGTTATGTTGCTGTAAAATACTGATACTCCAGTTGTTAAGCAGCCATGGCTTTGCTCTGCAGCATTAATTCAATAAATTGGGCCTTTTTGATATAAATCTTAGAGTCTGCTGAGCCCCATTAGAAAATCCTTCATGATGTGTTCGAGATCTGCAAATGGCTTTGGCTGAGGTAGACCTGGGAATAAAAAAGCTGCTTGGTGTGCGAGTGTGGGGTGAATACGCTGAATTCTGTGCCTGGGTTGCAGCTCAGCATCTCCCGTGGGGTCTGGGAGGGTGACACCGGAGGGAGGAGCTGGCCTAGCGCTGCTCTCATCCCTCTCTGTGCCCTCCCCGCCGTGTCCCTGTCACCGCCTCTGCTCTGCTCGCTGCTGTCGCCTCCTGGGGCGCGTTAATCCAGAGGTGAGCTGATAGCCGGGACACCTCTCCTTGTGTGACCCCAGTCCCGAGGTGTCCCTGCTCCCGCCTCCTCCTGGCCCCTGGGGGAGGTTCCAGGGCTGTCCCCACCCTGTCTGTCCCTTCTCTGGAGCCGCCGCTCCTGCCAAGGCTCTTTTGCAACTCTGCAAACTTTCCACCAGCGAGACGCGCGGGGAAGAGGGGGTGTGGGGAAAGCACCGGGATAATTGAAAATAAATGATGCATTATATGAAATAAATGTTCTGGTGCAGCCAGCTTGCTGCAGAGGGTTATTTTATTTTATTTATTTATTTATTTATTTATTCTTAGACTTTAGAGGTGCCTGGGAAAAGGGGGCTTGGCAGGGAACGAGTGGCACTCCCAGGCTGGTGGGGGTTTGGGCTTCCCCTTGTGGCTTGGGCTGTGCCCTGCGGCGGTGGCCTCTGGGGTGGGATGTCAGCACCAGGTGGGAGTCCGGAGCAGGAGAGGCATCATTCTGGACCATGGCAGAGGTCCCTGGGCTCAGTGCCCAGATCAGCATGAGGGAGTAGCTGTCCCTTCTCTTGCCTGTGAGGATGTCCCAGCTCACACACAGTGTCCCTCTCTTTAATGTCCCTCTATTTAATGTCCCTCCTCAGGCCATGTCTGTGCCTCTCCTGAGCCCCCTGCCCCCGGATCTGCCTGACTCTCCAGCTCTGACCCACCATTCTCTCTTCCAATCCATTGGTGGGGATTTGGGATGGCCACAGTGAGCAGAGCTCTGCTGCTGCCCTGCCTGAGGTTAACACAGGTGAAGTAAACAGATTTCTGCCCCAGGTGAGTTTGCTTTGAAATGTTCCCGTGGATTGACTCTTGACACAGCTATTTGTTATGGGAAGAGGCTGCATTTCCCTGGGAGATGTTGGATTTAACCAGGAACATGAAACTTTCTCCTGCCTTGGATCCCACACATCACTGAATGACCATGCCGTGGTTCTTACGCCTTGATAAGACTTATCCTGGATTATTATTTAGCTGCTAATTAATCTTGAGAGTGATGTAAAGGCTTTGAACTGCTGTTTGAAGATTTGAGAGGAAGGTTTTTGCTCTTGTCAAGGAAGGAGGGATTTGGAGGTGAGATCTCAGCTCTGAATGACATTAAGTTGCTCTGCCCTGACAGGTCGGAATGGCTCCTGCCTCCCTCTCCTGCAGGGCCCCGCGAGACAAATCCTCTTGGGAATCAGGAGCACAATGGTGCCTGGGGAGGGACGCCAGCCAGGGTGGCACTGCCTGGGGGTGGGACATTCCCAACAGGAGCCTCGGTGGGTGTGTGAGGTGCGCAGTTACCAGCCCAGTCCTTTTCTTCTCCCACGGGCATTTCGCCTCGTATCCCATGGTGCTGAAGGACAGCTCAGACGTCTCATTAATCACTGCTGGGGATGGAGCTGGGACGCCGAAGTCCCGACGGCTCTGCTTCCCCCGCCAGAGATATTTGGCGATACTGTTCCCTGAAAACTCCAGCTGAAAACTGGGAAGAAACTGTGTCCCCCTCGGGGTTGCATCTTGTGGAAGATGCTCCTTCTCTGTGCCAGCCTCTCGTTCCTGCCTGTGGGGCACACAGTGAGTTGTGATCTGCCCTTGTAAACCTGCATCTTTTCTAAATACATTTTTCTCTTCTCCGTGTCCGTCAGGATCAAGGGCAGCTCCATGTTGGGTCGATCTGCTGCTGCTGCTGCATTGATTTGGCAAAGGCTGGGGGTGAAAAACCCCACAACCTCCAGATGAGGCCATAGAACTTTTAGGATGGAATTTTCCCAAATTCTGTCCATCACAAAGCAAACAAACACCCCCAGCCCAGCCCAGCTCGGAGGGAGGCAGCTGGCTCAGGGCTGAGCATCGATCGCTGGCTCCTGGGTGAGACCCAGCCAGAACCCCACTGGTGTCAGGAGGCAGCTCCATCCCTCCCAGCTTCCAATCACTGGGCTGGGAAGGAAGCCCAGCCTGCTGAGGAAGAGATCGTTTGACATCTGCTGTCAGCCTTCTGACACCCATCCCCGCCGGTGAGCACCCCAGCAGAAAGCCTGGTGGACCTCAGCTTGTTTTGGTCTTAATCTGACCTGGTTTTGTGATAATGTCATCATCCATCACTGCCTGGGGGCGTAGGGAGGGGAGGTTAAACTCCTCCCTCACACTCCAGCGCTCCCCTGCCACTGCTTTATCTCTGCAGAAGCCGCAGCGACTCGAGTGCAATTCACTTTGTTATTAATTTCTTTTACACAGAGACTTTTCGAGTGCCTGGGAACGGGGCTGGTGCCACGGAGACGCTGCACAGCCTCCAGCTGCAGTGCCTGAGTGCAGTTTGAAGAGCCAGCTCCTGGAAGGGCAGCGGGAGGGAGCTGAGAGCCTGCCTGGCGGAACAGGCCCCATGGAGATGGTTCCGGACAGGTTCTGGACAATTCTTCCTCAGCAGCTGCCAGGGCTGGGATTGCATCACCCTTGCACCCTGTGGAAATCTGCTGCTCCAGGGGCACGCTGGGGGTGGTCCAGCTCAGTGACAGGGGCAGAGCAGGGCTGGGTGGCTGTGGCCCATGGTGTCCCTTCCCCAGGTGATGTGTCTTGGTGAGCCCAGCGCTGGAGGAACATCTGCGATGCGGTGCTGGCCCTTCCTCGGCTGCGTGGATCCCCCGAGCCTGCAGTCCCCAGGGAGTCCACCCACACAAGGCTGCATTCCCAGCTGGAGAAAAGCTGCCAAAGGGGCTGGCAGCCTGGGGAACCCTGGGAAGGCATGCTGAGCTACCCCACTGTCACCCCCCAGCCCATTGCCATGGCTTGTGCTGGCTCTGGGGACAGGATGTGCTGGGCCCCTTCGTGTGGGTTTTATGTGCATTTAATCTGGTAGTGAAACTATATTTGCAAAATGTAATAAACGAGAGGTTTAATCAAACCCAGCCAGCCAGCACTGATGGAATCTTGGTGGTGGAAGAAAATATTGCATTTTTATTTATCTCCCCCTGTGCTCCTGGGGAGCTGTCCTCACTCTCATGGCAGGCTCCTCGTGCTTGGTGGCACCCGAGGGCACAGGCTGGATGTGGGGCCACTGCAGTGGGGCCAGTGCCAGCCCACCTGCCCCCAGCCCCCCAGCACTGGGATCTTCCTCCTGCCGCTGCTCTCCTCAGCTCCTTTCTTTTCAGGAAGAAGGTCCCACAGGGCACCCCCATTCCAGCAGCTGGTGCTGGGCTCAAGGCATCCATCCCACATTTCCTGTCACCCATGATGCCACTAGGATCTGGTCTTAGGGCATCTCCAGGTCTTGTCTGCCTAAATCTTAGGCATCACGAGGGAAGGTTGAGCATCCCCCCAGGCTGGGAGCAGCCCTGGCAAGGGTGGGAATGGGGATAAACCCACCAGGCTTCACCGGCTCTGAATTAGGGGCAAAGCACCCCGATATCCAGCCAGTTGATGCGGCTGGGAATGAGGAGAAACTCCACATTTTCTCTGAGCATCAAAGCTCTGGGAAGCCACCGGATCCCGGAGATGCGGGGCCAGCTGCTCCCGGAGCCGCCTTTCTCCAGATGGCTTTTCTCAATGAAGCCTCTCCCAGAAATAGCTGCGCACTCGGAGCAGGCGGCTCTGCAAATAGCTCCTCTCCTGAGCAGAGGAGGCAGCGCGCTCGGAGCAGCGTCCTCTGTGTCCCTTCCGCCCTCCTGAGTGCCTCGGCGCTGGCTCTGCTTCCCCTGGAGCACCTCTGCCTGCGAGGAAATGGGGATGTGCTGGGATCCAGGGCTTTGCTGGCTGCTCACTCAGCCCCGGGCATCCCACAGCGCCATAGGGAAGGCTCGTGGCTTCCAGGGCAGCGCAGGTGGCCCAGGGGACACAGCCCATGGCCCCTCTGCCACGGTGGCCAGGCACCACCACTCCCAGGTGCTGCACTGCCTTATGGCCCTTTTTATATGCTTATTGTGCCAGCGCGAAATGGGGGAGTACAGTCTTGTCTGTAGGTTTAACCGATTTATTAATAGTCTGTAATGTCAGTAATAGCTTATCCATAAATCTGATCTTAAGAATTTATGGGGCAAATATTCCGGCGCCGTATTAAAGACACAATTCATAAACGCCTGTTAAGTACCAGCCCGGCGGCAGCAGGAGAGTTATCCTGGGGGAGGGAAGGGTGGTGAGCTCAGCCCACCACACAGAGCCTCCACAATCTCTGGGAAGCAAATTATGTGAGGGACTGTAGCCTCCAGCCGGGAGGAGCCTGTGCCCCCCGGCTCTACACTCCGAGCTCAGGGTCCCATCCCTGCAAGCTCCCGGACCCCCCAGCCCCTCCGCGGGGACCCCACGAGGTGCCATCAGCCCGTGCCCGGCGCAGGGTGATGGTATTTACCGCTGAAGTGCGCCGGGTGTAATTGCTAATCAGATACAGGCAATCAATCCACGCTCCCGTCGCTGGGGAGGGGCTGCTTCCCTGCTGAAGGTGACTCCTGCGGGAATTCAGATTTAAAAATAAAGGCGATAGTCATCAGCAGTTCATTAAATTGGCATCAGGCTCATTTGCACTCAGTGAGGGGATGAGGCAGAGGTTTCTCCGCCGCCTCCCCTGCCCTCACTCTGGGATGTCCGCAGGAGATGCTTCCAGTGGGATGAGGCTCCTGGGAGCCCTCCCTGATTTATTCCTCCTGTCCCGGTGTTGCTGCAGTCATGAGTCAACAGTGCGGTGCATTTAAATGCAAACCACCATTATCCATCATTAAAAGCTCTGTCACCGCCCAGTCTGCACGGACAGAGCTGGTGTGCCGTCCCGTTCGCGGTGACACGCGGCTTCCCTGGTCCCCCTGCAGCCGCCGCGGTGCCCGCGGTGGGCGAGGGCTCTGCCGGGTCAGGTGGCTGACATCGATTTCCCCTCGGCGGTGGCCTCAGAGCAGTGAGGAGCGCAGGAGAAGCAGGCCTGGAGGGCACGGGGGTGTCCTGGTGCAGGAGGGATGCAGGGACAGGCACCACGCACTCCAGGGATGCTCGAGGGTGGGCTGAAATCCCGGAGCCTGAGTGCTGCAGGGCCTTTGTGCACTGACAGCCTATTGTTCCCAACGATGGACAATCCTAGCAGGGCCCTGTTGCTGTTTCCAGCAGGGTTTCCCATCCTTGAGACCGGGAACACGCAGGAGAGCAATGCCTGGGATGGGACCATGGTCTCCCGGGTGCCCCATGTCCTCCATCACCTGCCAGGGACAAAACCGGCCGCAAAATCATCCCACAGCATCCCTCCCTGCTCCACACCTGCTCCTGGCGGTTCATGTTTCCTCTCCATGAGCCCACCAGGACACAGCCCCTGCGCTCCTCATGAAATCCCGGCAAGAGCAGAGCTGGTGTTTCCGGTAACTCTTGGCGATTCCCTGTCCTCAGGATTTGGAGACGCTATTTCCCTCTTGGAGGAGGGAAGTGAGCGAGGCAGAGCAGCTTTGGTAGTGGTGTTGATTCACGGCTCGTAATTTAATTAAGAGAGAAACGAGATCAAAAGGGGACGGTATTAAAAAATAAATCAGGTGAAGGGAGCGGAGTTCCTTCCTTTAATTACAGCGTGGATTTGTAGCAGCGAGAGACTCCATCAATCACAAAGGAAAGAAAAGGTGTCAAGTGAGGGACACCTTCCCTGGGTTAATTACTGCTAACGGGGAGGGGATGATTGGGCTGGGTGATGGTGAGCTGGAAACTCTCCGACGTTCCAGTGATGCTGACGGTGCCTGGTGGGTGCAGCCCGGGACCCTCGGGATGCTGGGCAGGGATGGGGGGTGGATGGGCTGAGAGCTGTGGGGGCAAACAGCCCACGGCGGGTCCAGGGCGATCCTGGTTTTGGGGGCCACGGGCTGTGCCATCGGCAGCGCTGCTGGGGATCGGGGCCGGGCTGGCAGCAGCCCGATTTGTGCAATAATTAATTCTCCTTTGATCATCTGCTGTGTAAATCATCAGTGGCCAGGAGTTAATCATGCATATGAAATGAATCCTTCTCCTGCCTTAATGAGCGCTGAATCGTGACCGGCATCTGTTTACTCCTGACACTTTCATCTCTTTGACAGTCTAAGCAATTAGTTGTTTCCAATAATCTCCTTTTTATTCTATTAAATACATATATATATATGTGTCTGAGAGCAAGCAGCATTCTACTTTGTACTCCTGCTCCCAGCGTCGTCCCCCTAATCTTTGGGTTTTTTTAGTCTTAGGCAAGGATTTGTTTCTGGGAGCGATGCGAGGGCTCTGCGGGCACCCAGCTCCTCGCTGTCCCGAGGAGGATGATGCTGGTGGCAGGATCCTTCCTCCCCAGCCGGGTCTGAGGCCGGGCCTTGCACAGTTAGCAGCAAACAAGAGCTCTGTGTGAACACGGGAGCGTTTCAGCCTCCATCTACCTGGAACAAACCGCAATTAATCCACCGGTTGCGCCGCCAACGCAGTGTTGTAATTGGATTAATTAGAGCGGAGCTGGCGGCCGCACTGGGGAGGCCTGGCCCTGGCTGCAGCCTCCTGCAGCGGTGGGATCCATGGGATCTGTGCCCGCTGGGCGCTGGACCAGCAGCACCAGCGCTGCCGCGGCTTCTCTCACCCGGCCGCGGGCGATGGAGCTGCCTGGCGGCTCGGGGAGGGGACCTGCCCGCTAATTGGAGTTGATGAGGCGTGGCCTGGCTGACGGGGCTCGTAAGAGGCAGCTGGAGCAGAGGGGCTGCGGGTGGGCTCTGCTGGCAGCCCAGAGGAGCTGGGTGGGTGTTAAGGCCAAGGGGGGCACGGAGTCACCTTCCCCCTACCCTTGGCTGTCTGAGGGGCCGTGCGTGGTGCTGCCTCTGCCCCAGGTTTTGGGAAAAGCACAGGGAGGGAGGTGAAAGTGGAATATGAGTCCTGCAGCAAGGCTGAGTAGGACAATCCTGGCCATGCCGGACCCTGCCATGCTGCCCCTGAGCCAGGAGGAAAGGTGTGGACAGATCTGCAGGGACATGGTGTCCCCAGGCACAAGGAGCGTCCCTCAAGGCTGTGGGAGGATGTCAGCCCCGCTCTCCCTGAGCTGAATTGGGTCTAACCTGGCTCAGCTGGAAACCAGTGGCCACAGGGGATTTACTGCAATTTTCTAAATCAACTAGAAAAGCCCTTGGGAACGCCGTGAGTTCTCTGTGCTGGGGGCTGGAGGAACGCTGAGCTGGCTGCTGGTGCTTTTGAAACCCTCGGAGCAATCCTCGCTGGAGCAAGGCCATCCTTGGCGAACCAGAGCAGCACAAACCAACCTCAAACTGCTGAGAACAAGCTCTACACCCCAAACCATGCAGGGCCAAAGGCTGTGGGACTCTATCCCTGCTGAAGAGAGCCAGGACCCAGCAGTACAGCCCAGCCCAGCTCAGGATGTTAAGAAGGTGACACCAGCAGGCACGACCCAGCCTTGAGGTATTCTATTCCTCCTTCACCCAAAAGGAAGAACAAAATCCCACCTGCTCCTTCATTCTGCAGAAAAATTTGGGTTTTTTTTGTTGAGATGAATCAGATTCCCCAGGAGGCAGATGAAGTGATGTGTGGGGTGCAGCCTCAGCCTTAGCCAGGTGACTGGGGGCTGAGGAGACATCCCAGAAAGGACATCAGGGCTGCTGCCAGGGTGAGTGGGAGACCCTGGCCCAGCGGGAAGCGTTTGACACAGCCCCGGGCTCATTCCTGCTCCCGACCACAGCCAGCAGGGCAGAGAACCTTTCGGAGAGCCAGGCACACCCAGATACCCCCGGGAGCTCTGGAGCCCGTGGGAGGTGTGCGGCACTTGCCCCACCCCGGCTGGCAGAGCCCATTGTCCTCAGGGGTCTGCTATGACTATTGGGCAAGCTCCAGGAGCTGTCGGCTCTTCACCCAGCTTGCAAACCAGCCCAAACGGTGACAGCAAGGTCAGCGAGATTTGGGGGCCTTGGACACGTCCCTTGTCACATCAGTTCCTGCGGCGTGCTTGGCTGTAATTTAGCCTGGTTTAATTGTGCTTAAATTAGCCACAAATGGAACAGCACTGCAGCTGCGCTCAGAAATATATAAAATTACAGCACAGTAAAACATTTTCACGTTTCATTAGTGCTTCTTAATGGGAAGTGTCTGCTCCCCAAACTCCCCGTTTACTCTCCAGAGCAGTGAAAGTTTACACATTAGCAGTTGTGCTGCCCATTAACACTGCAAAATGCTCCGTGTGTTTTGCAGAGGCAGCGCTGCTCCCCACAGGGGTGGGAAGCCTAAAATTTCGGGGGCTGGGTGCTCTCCCGAGCTACCTCTCTATGGGTGGGGTGAGCTGAGCAAGGAGCATCCCGAATCCCAGGTGGGAGCATCCCGCACGGCAGGAGAAGCACAAGAGCCCTCTCCCCGGGATGCTGCTGCCTGTCCCCCTGGCTTTATCAAAGCTCCAGCTTTCTCCCAAGCAGGGTAATGCCTCCAATCCAAATCAGGAAGCTTTTTCAGTGGAAGCAGCATTTTAACAGAAGCCTATTTAACGCTCAGGCTGACGCCCTCGAGTGCTTTATTTTAAAGCATTTTTGTTCTTCTCCATTATCAGTAATAGTGTATAAAAGCCGAAACGCAGCACTTTGCTCCCTCCTGCTCCATCCCCCCGTGGTGTGGGCAGCCCTGCACGGCAGGGGCTGAGGAGGCTCCTCTGTCCACAGCTCCCACTGCCCCGGCACAGTAATCCAGAGGGGGAAAATCCAGGAAAAAAAAAACCTTAGTGAGAGGTGATTGCATGGGGTCAAACACCTTGTCCCATCAGCACTTCCCAGGCAGATATCTTTGGTTTTGGGCAGCATCTTCCCGGGGGCTCATGTCATGAAATGAGTTTTGGGGTCTGAATCCAAAGTGAAAGGGTGGGGATTGTCCCTTGTCCCTGTCCCACCTTATCCAGATCTCAGCTTCCCCGGGGAGATGGACTTTTGTACCAGGAGTGGCCAAGGAAGGTGAGGGGTGAGCTCGAGCAGTTTGGGGCATTCAGATCTTCTCCTGCGCCTTTGGCTCATGAGTTCAGTGCAGGGAAGTGCTGCCGGGCACGGGGAGGTGCGGGAGGAAGGGGAGCAGGAGCTGGGGTGAGGCAGGAATGGCAACATCTCAGTGCTGGACAAGGACGTGCATCCTGATCTGACCCCTTCCGCCCTTGCTGGAGGTAAAACGGCGATGCCTTCCCGCTCTGCAGCCCAAACCTGCGCCGAGCATCCCCAAACTCCCTCCTTCAGCCAGACCCGAGCTGGAGACTGCGCTCCGACCGAGCTACCTCCGCCTCGTTAGCCACTAATTATTCCAACAGGCAGCGGTGCTGTTCGCGTGATTGGAGGCCGCTAATTGCCAGCGGGAGGGCAGTGAGAGGAGAGCAGCTCTGCTCTCACCACCTCCGGGCACATCCTCGGGGTGCCGGGACCCCCTGCCCGCGGCCGGGGGCTGCCTGTGCCTCCCGGAGCCCAGCGAGGGGCTTTGCTCCCGGGCTGGAAAGCCGGGCCCTGCCTCTTCTGGCCGGACACACGTGGCTGCGGGCTCTGTCCCCTCTGTCCCCTTCTGCCAGCTGCGTCTGACCTTTCGGCGGTGGCACTGGGAGAGCAGCGGCGGCTGCGCAGCTTTGCCGCATGGTCCCCGGGGGCCGGCTCGCCGCCACGGCCACTGCCGCTCCGAGGGGAAAAATCATATTTTCAGCTCCATCCCTCCATCCCCCTTTCCAGTCTGGAGCTTCTTTAGAGCCGAAGGGAAGGAAGGGACGTGGTCTGGCTTCCCTGCCTCTCTCTGCCCCTGTTCTTTCATTGCGCTCTTCCCGGCGGCTGCGAACGGCTTTGCCCGAGAGCGCTCGCACTGATTTGTCCCTACGCCTTTTTTATCTTGCACTGCCTAAAAATCGGGGCCGGGCGGCTTTGGAAGGTGGGCCGGGAGGGAAAAGGGCTTTTGCTGGAGCAGACGTTGTGGGCAGGTGAGCTGCAGAGCCCCCTCCTGCCGACAGAAGCCGGCGGCTTCCACGGAGGCCAGCACAGCCGGGGTGGGGCACACCTGGTCCTGGGGAGGGGACACAGGGCTTGGCAGGTCCCTGGTGTCCCTCTGGAGATGATGGAGAGGTATCCTGAGTTGCAGGGGCTGGCTGGGGGTGTCTCCCATCCTGGAGGTGACACCCTGCGCTGGTCCCACTCCCATCATGGCTTTTCACCCTCAAACCCCACGGGCTTCCCTCTTCCCTGCATGGGGGCGGTGGGGCCAGCGCTGATGGAGGGGACGTGGCACCCTCATCCTTTCCGGACCCGAGCAAGGAGAGCACAGCTTGGCACACAGTATGCATTGTCCCATGGCTGGTGCTGCTTCCCCACCCCGCAGCCCACTCCATGTTACTCCATGTCACTTTTCTTGGGAAAAGCAGCTCGGATCCAGCCCCACCGAGAATCCTCCACCTGGGCAGGCCCACGGCTGAACCAGCTGAGCATCCATCCACATCTGCCACGGCTTCCAACGCAGATCATCACTCCTCCTCCTCCTCTTCCTCTTCCTGCCCTGCCTGGCCAAAGCAGGCACCGTGTTGCAGGAGGCGATGGAGGACTCCCCTCCCGCCAGGCAGGGCTGGCCGAGTCAAGGGAATAACTGGCAGGTGTTTCTGGAGTGCCACGAGCGGAGGGCACTCACAGCCTTTGTTTATTGACTCTTGATGATAATGAATACTTCCAGAGATAATTATTGATTTTCTGTCCTTGCAGTAAACCTGTTTGGCTGGGGAATGGGTGGGGTGGTACCATGCCAATGGCACGTGAAGGTGGGAATGGGGTGGAGTGAGGAAAGCCAGGCTCTGGCTCTTATACACACTTGGTACAAGACAAATAAGGAAAAAAAAACCCTCAACATTTATAGAAAAATATTTGTGAAGCTCCAGGACAAGCCCAGCTTTCTTCTCTCTACTAGGGGGAACAGATTAAAACTTAATCCTAGCTAAACACATTTTCTCCTTTCCCTCCCTTCGGACACCTCCTGCACACACACAGCTTCTTCCTGCTGATCCCTGCTTCCCTCGGGCTTGGCCTCCTCAATAGCAGCCCAACGCCCACAGTGGGTGTTCACCAGAGCAAGGACCCCTCTCTGCCCTCCATACTCTCAAAATCAAAGCCTGCGTGTGGGAGGGGATGAGGGGATGGGGCCCTTTAAATGTGAAATAGGAGGAGAAGGCATGGCTGGAGTTTCTCTGTCCCTGAGCCAGGTAGGTTCCTCACACATTTCCTAGTGGGCTTTGGACTCTAAGGGGTGGCTTTGCAGGGCAAGAGGATGCTGGGTGCTTAATTGTGGGGTGCAGGGGGTTGTAGGGCTGCAGGGCTGGGCGTAAAAAGCAGGGCTGGGGGGCAGCAGCCTCGGGGGGAGCCTGATGTGCAGACCCCCATGCACGAGGGGGAAGGCAAAATAACCTTTGTGTCAGTCAAAAAAATCCCAAATAATGAAAGAAGAGCTCTTTAAGGAAGGCAGTTTTTATATTTTGTATTTTATTTTATACTTTCATATTTTCTTCTATTAATATGTTCTGCTTTGGAGGAAAATGTGCAGTTATCCTTTAAGTCCCAGTTTCCCTGCTCCCATCCCAGGACTCGCTCGCTCTGTTACAGTTTATGGCAAACATTTGAACCTGGCAGAGCCCCGCGTTACTGCTGGAGCTGTAAATAACCCGAGGCGGCGTTTATGGCACTCCCAGGGGCTGTGTGCTGCTGGCAAACAGTGGTCCCATTGTGTGGGCAGCACCTGTGGGGCTCCAAGGATGCCGTGGCCGTGAGCACCCCCATGGGACCGGTCCCACAGCCCCCCATGGGGACACCAGCCCCAGTTCAGGGAAGTGTTGGGCTAACAGACACACTAAAAACGCACAGCGTCGTTTCTGCTTATGATATAGTGCTTTTTCTGGGTATCTTGTAATGCTTTCTCAGGCTGTTTATTTATGAGACAATTTATTGCTGCGCAGTTATTCTATAGCAGGGAAGTCTATTCCTGGGAGCCTCTGTTAACCGAGCCAATTGCTTAATTGGCTCACTGATGTCTCCACAAGGTACGCCAGGAGAGAGGGCTCTTGTAATGATCGCAGCCTTCCTCCTGCCCACACACCACCCGTGCTGCTAATTTAATAGTGCAAACATTTATTATTCCTTTTATTTGGGAGTTAATGTTAGGGCGATTAGAGCCATTCTGGGATGGCTGGTGCAAGGGGTGAAATGCCCTGGAGCGGCACGGGGACCGTGGTTGCAGCTGGGGGTTGTTGTCTCATCCTGCAGAGCCCAGGGGATGCTGATGCCCTGCAGGGTGTGTTGTTAATGAGGCACCAGCGGAGGGTTGGGGCTGATGGTGCCGGTGGGGCTCCTGCCTGACCCTCACCTCACGTTTGGGTCATTCACCGACAGGTCAGAGCAAGATTGGGGTGTGTATGTCCTTACACCTGATCTCTATTTACCGAGTTTAACGTGCCCTGAAGGGGAAGTAGGTTCCTAATGAACAGCCTGTGTGCTGTGGGAATGACTGGAAGGGCCAGAGGAAAATCCAGCGTGGATTAGCTTGGGTGGGGAGTCCCTGTCCCTGCCCCAGTGCAGGAGAGGAGCGCTGGGCCAGTGGTGACTCTGCTGGGCTGCTGTGTGTGTCCTCCCCAGCCGTGCCTTCACGGTGTGGCAGCTCTGGACCTCTCCAGCCCTTTCTCCTGCTCCCTCTGCCCTTTCCTGACTGTGACTGTCCCTGGAGGATCCCCAGCCTGACACCTCCTGCCCAGGGCATGTGCAGAGTGCCCTGGGCTAGAGCAGAGCGGCAGCTCCCCGCCGGCCTTTCCCAGGCATCGCCCTTGGGCGGTTTCCCGGGGGGCGCATCCTCCCCGCGAGCATCCCTCCGCCGTGCATGAATGCTGTCCTTCCCGATCGGGTTTGTAGGCATTGTCTGGCAGAGCTGACAGCGTTTCCATAAGCCCTGCTGGCTCCGTGCCCGCTCTCGCTCCGCCGCTTCCCCAGCTCCGTCGGCAGCCGCCCGTGGCCCCGCGGCACAAAGCCCGGCCGGCGCGTGCCGCCGGTGCCGCGACACTCGGGGCGGCGACACAGCCCCTGACCCCGGCCACCGGCGGGACAGAGGGGACACAAAGCAAAACGGGGCAGGGAAGGAGGAGTTCGCCAACAACGCCGCCAGAACGAGCCTTCTGCTAATTTTGTCGCAAAGAAGCGATTAAGTTTCCCCATGATTTTCCTTCTTCTCCGGCTCCCACCGCCTATTGTTCCTGGCTCCATTATCCCCCCGCCGCTTACATAAACGTATCATGCGGGCTTCTGAGGCACAATAGAGAGAGTCTCATTCATCCAAGGTCACCAGCTTTTACTTGCGCTTCAAAGCATCTGGTAGAAGGAGCGTTTTCTCCTAAAGACGTTTTCATTGTACTCAGCGCAGAGGTTGAGGGAAATCACAGCGCTACACTTGCACCGCCCCAGCCCTTCTTCCCTCCCCATGCGTCCGGTCCTGGCGGGTCAATTCCTGCCCTGGAAGGTGAGGAATTGTTTTCTGCGCTGGTTAGGATCCCACTGTGGGATTGCCAGTCTGCACTGCACTGGAGCCAAGGAACTGCATGCTCCATCCCTGCTGCTTCCCAGTTAAACGGGAAGAGGAAGCGGGGGGCGGAGGGGGAAGAGGTTGTTTTCCGAAATCTCTGTCCCATATGGGTCTCGGTATGGACGAGTTACAGAGCGGTCTCCACCGCCTCCTGCTGCTTTCTCCCTCAGCTGGTGGCTCCAGGCTCTCCCTTTCTTTACTTGTGTCTGGTTGGGACTGGGCAAACACGAAGGCTACTGGTAGCCTCTGTGGGGGGACGGGGACTTGTTGGGTCCTGGAGGGTTTGTGCCCCGCAAAGTGCAGCGGTGCCCCCGGTACAGCAGCGAGCTGGAAGGAAACGATGGGGACGGAACAAGGACAGTCCTGGGGGCTGGGAGGGGGTGGAAGCTCCCCCGGGAGCCACCTGGTGGGGGTGAGCAGGGTGTGGGGGAGCGGGCCCTTCCCGAGCGGGGTCGCGGGTCCCCCGGAGCCGCCCCCTCCCCGAGCTCGGCTCCTCTCTCCGGGCGCAGCTGCGGCGGGGGCGGCGCCGGGGAGGGGACGGCGGCGGGTCCAGCCCCTCTGCCCGCCCCGCCGGCACAAAACGGGAGGCGGGGGCGGCTGGGGCCGCACTCCCCGCAGCGGGCCGGGCTGCGGGCCGGGCCGGGCGGCGCGGGGAATGTAGTGCTCAGCACCGCGGACAGCGGCGGGGCCGGCCGGGGGCTGGCCGGGGGGCCGGGGGCCATGGCCAGCGTGCAGCAGGGCGAGAAGCAGCTCTTCGAGAAGTTCTGGAGAGGCACCTTCAAAGCCGTGGCCACGCCACGACCCGAGAGCATCATCGTGGCCAGCATCACCGCCCGCAAGCCGCTGCCCAGGTAAGGGCTGCCGGGGCACGGGAGGGGCGGCTCTGGGCGACCCCGCGTCCTTCTCCATCTCTAGCCCCCTTCCCACCATAAAGGGAGGTCTGGAGTGTGTCCCCCGCCACCAGCAGTTAGTGGATGGTGGATCGGGGGCTCTCCCCATGCCAGGGGCTGGGGGATGCTGGCTGGCTGAGCCCCCTCCCCGGGCAGGTGCTGTGTTCCAGAGCAGAGCAGGTTTGGCAAACTTTGGCTCGGTGGTGCTTGGAGCCCGGGAGCTGGCTGAGCCCCAGGAGGAGCAGGGTGAGGGTCTGGAAAGCTCTAGCTGGGCTATGGACAGGGGGACAGGGCCGGAAAGTGTGACCAGCTCCATCCCCGCCGTTCGGAGCCCTGGGGCGTGTGTCCTGCTGCTCATCTCGTCTCCACATCGGTCCTTCACCTGGGACCCTTGGGAAGGTGAAGCCTGGGCAGGGAAGCAGCCCCCCTACGGCTGGACCCTGCCTTGTCACACGGGGGAGGCTGCTGTCCCCCAGGGAGCCTGGTCACTGCCATGGACCGGGGCAGCTCTGCGGATGGTGTCCCCCACGTCCCACAGCCAAGCAGCCCTGACTTTGCTCATTCAGTACCTGCCCTGCCCTCCTGCTCTAGGAAAGTCGGTGCCCCCAGCTCTGAGGCTGAGCAACAGAGAAATCCATGAAGCAAGGCGAGGGGGCTGCAGATACCCCCTGAGCCACTCAGCCAGGCTGTCACACGGGCAAGGGTCCGTGTGGCTTCCTCACAGCCGTGCACACTCTGATTTAGACCAGCTTTATTTTGCTGACTGTCTGAATACTGGTTAAAAAGACCCCGTTTGTGCTGCGTTTATAAGGAAAGGACGCTTTTTCTGGCTCTCCTCTCTCTTTGCTCTGTTTTTCCTCTGCCGGCTTCTGCCCACCTGGTGTGGGGAACAAGTCAAAGTTCCGTGGAGGTCTGTAGAGGAGAGGGGCTCGGTCTGCAGCAGGCTGGGTGTCGGGAGCTCAGCCTGTAGTGAGGAGTAAAGAAATCCTTTGGAAAGAGCAGTTTCGGATGTTCCCGTGCCGGTGGAAGCTGTGAGCCACAGCAGCAATGGGGACAGGGGTCCTGCTGCTTGTGCACTGTGGGGGTCATTTCTGCCCCTGCAGCCCAGCTGCTGAGCATGAATTTTCCCAATCTCTCTGATTTCCATTAATCTAGGTGGGAAAATAGGAAAGGCATGGCTTAGGCTTCCAGCGGAGAAGAGCAACTCTTGTTTCCATAGGCAGCGTTTGCAGGGCTTCAGCCTTTGTCGGGGAGAGGAACCACCGTGTTTTTCTCCATCCCTGCATCGGGTATGGTCGGCACCTGAAGGGCTGGGTGCTGGTTTACACACACACTCCCGCCTGAAGGTGCCTGAGTGAGCCGTGCTGCTCAAATATCTTGCAGTTGGAGGTGTAATATGGCAACAAATTAGGGTATTGGGGGAAAACAGCCAGCCTGGGTGCCAGGAATGATGCCCGGCTCTATCTAACCAGCCGTTTGGATTGCGCAGACATCCTGGTGGGGCTGAGCACCGCGGCTCGCGGTGTTTGAAGAGCCATTGAAAAGTTCCCAAATGCGTGTACCTCTCAGTACTGTTGGTAGTGACAGCTCCGGGGGGAGGGAAACTGTCCCGGAGCTCTTGACACACAGCGAAACAGCCCCGCCAGCTCGGCTTTGCTGTGGTTTGCACCTCGGCACCAGCAGGTCCAGGTCCCCAGGCCGGGCTGTGCTCCGACCGTGACGCTGCCAGGTCCCCGTGTCGCTGGAGCCTGGCTCCTTTTGTCCCCTCGCAGCGAGTGCTGCCGGCGCGGCCGCGGATGTTCCCTGCGGTGTGGCCACCTGCGCACAGGGGCCGAGCAGGGTCAGCCCGGCGGGGCTCGCCCCGGGCTCTCCGGGACACGTGCTGTCCTCACCCCTGTCCCCAGGCACGGAGGGGCTCTGCTGCTCCAGGGGCTGCCACCAAAGGGACAGAGACGCTGCAGTTCCCAGCTCCCCTCGTCAGGGCTGCCGGCTCGGCTGGCATCCCACAGGGCTGTGCCAGGAGCCCGAGGCTGCCGTCTGGGCAGGATCGCACCTCTGAGGTGCCAGATCTCACAGCCCCAGGGGCTCTGCAGCGGGTCCCCCCTGGGGTGCACGGTGATGTCGCCAAGCTGGCACCAGGTTCGTAGCCCAGCAATAGCCAGAGCCAGGTTCCTGCTCCCCATCCATGGTGAGAAGAGCCCCAAGGCTTGCAGCAGCTCCCCTTGTAGTGGTCTCCATGCCCGGCTCTGCTCTGGGTTTGTTTTTCCTGAAGGTTTCGCTGAGCCACTGCTTGGATCGGTCTCCTTCCCTGACGATACTCCCGGCTAATTAAAGAGAAAACGACTGTGGTGCCAGCGAGCAGAGCACACCGGAAAGGAGATGGGGAGACCAGTTAGCCAAATGAAATATTAAGATGACCATCTGGATTCCTGTTTTCTCCCACACTTGACAGCTGGTCCCCTGCAAACACCCTGCCCTGGATCCGGCCCCGTACTTCCCACAGCAGCGGAGATGCTGCCATGGTTTCTAGGCCAGCGCTGCCCATCTCCTCATCAGTTTTGTTGGCTGAGTCTGTGCCCTCGTGGAATGCCAAGGGGCTCAGCTGCGGCATGGGGGGTCCTGCCAGGAACCCCCCCAGTCGCCATAGCCCAAAGCCATCCCTGCAGGGTGCCCTGGGCATGACTAAGGGCACAATCCTGCGTCCTTGTGGGGCAGCGATGGGGTTCCCAGGACAGAAAGTGATTTTTTTCCCCTTTACCCCATCCCTTACCACCATGTTCCTGCTGGTTCTGGAGATAAAACCTCTTCCATCTAAATTCCCATCAAGCTCTCTTGGAGGTTTGGAGGGTTAAAGCTCTGCTAAACCCATGGTTCATCCTGGAACAAAAGAGTACATTAATACCTTCCCTCCCGCTCCTGCTGGGGCTGGGGGGGCCATGAAATCCAGCCCCCCAGACAGCTTTGTGCCCAGAGCAGAGCTCTGCCAAAGTAAATGGATTATTGACCAGTTTGCAGTGTGAAAGGAAAAACCGAGGTAATGGGGAAAGGGGCTTTTCCAATTAACCTTTTCCCACACAGGGCCTGGTGGGGCTTTGCTGAGCAGCTGAGAGTGAGGGATTGTAGGGTGTGGGGAGACTGGGAAAGGCTGGGGTTGACCCAGAGTTTGCCTTTTCAGGGGAATTGCTCCAGCATAGGCAAAATTCTAGCATGGAATTGAGGATTTTTTGTGTCCAGTGTGCTGGGGAGGGATGAGGACAGGGACCACCTACCCTGCCCTGAGCTCCTCTGCCAAGCCGGGATGCCCTCACTCCCTCTCACTGCACCATGAGGATGAGGTGAGCTCTTGTGAGCTGAAAATGCTTTCTAAATCTCTGGTGTTAATGTGCCACCAGCGCCTGCCCAGCTTTTGGGGATGAGTATGAGTACCACGCTCCGGCCCCAGCCCCACAGCAGGATCCCCTTTGCTCCCTCTTGGTTGGGTTTTCGTCTGCATCTCTTCCCTGGCCATGACCTCGGCCACAGCGCAGGGCTGGGAACCCTGTCCCACTTGGAAGGCTGACTTCTCCCAGCTCTACTGCATATTTCATCAGCACCTGTGCAGGGACTTGGGGACAGCCAGGCAGGAGATGCTCCAGGGTATCCCTGGGACCTGGAGCTGGTGGGACTCCGGGGACGTGCGGGATGCTTTGGGGTGTTTTAGTTCTCTGCTGCCACACTGCCAGCCACGGTACTGTTGGAATGAGCAGCCCTATCTCATCCCTGTTCCCCGAAACTCAGCCGAAATCCACTTTGAGGGCACTGGGGCCGGGGGCTGTGTGTGCTGGTGTCGGCTCCTGGGGCAGCCGGTGATGCCGAGTGAGCGCCGGCAGCGCTGGGGGAAAGGAGGCTCCTGCTTCCCTCCCTGCCAGATGGTCTAAGTGGGTCACATCAGGGCAGCGCAGGGGATTTGTGCTTTAACCCTTAATCCCCCGAGGTGCACCGTGCACGGAGGGGGAGGGATGTGCTGCCGAAGTGGGATCGAGCTCTGGTTTGCCATCGCGGGTGATCTTGGAGACGAGTGTGGGTGCTGCCTCAATCGTGCTGGGGCACGGGTGACGCGTCCTCCCCGCTGCACTGGGACAGGGCAGGAGCAGCCGCGGCACTGCAGTGCCAGAGCTCTCAGTACCCCAGCCAGGGCAGAAAGCAGCTGCAGCTCCCCCGTGGCCTTTGCAGCCACTTTTGGCCATCCCAACCTCTGGCTTCCCAGCCGCCTTTCGGTGGCCGCGGGCCCCGCTGGTCCCCAGCGGGCCGGCAGCCCTTGGGCAGGGAGGTGGGGTGTGCTGGCGGCGAGGAAGCCCCGCTGGCAGCCCTGCTGCGCGGATGGCCCCCCACTCCCGTTAATCCTCCCCCTTGTTGGCCCGGCATCTGTTCCGCGGCGAGAGGCGGCGGCGGGGCCGGCCGCGCCAGCCGCCTGGCTGCCATCTGCTCCCTCCATCCCAACGAGCCCAAGTGCTAATGAGCCCGTGGCCCCGGCCCAAGAGGGGGGAGAGGGGCTTGAAAAGAAAAGCGAGGGGGAGAAGAAAAGCCCCTTCCTCGGAGGGGCTGTCAATAGCGAGGCTTTTGTCTGCCCCTGCCCTCGGGCTCCAGCTGGACGGCGCTGGGAGCAGGGAGAGCTAATTAGGCAGCTCGGGAACTGCCGGGAGGCTGGGGGCAGCTGAGTGCGGGGAAGAGCTGGGGATGCCCGCAGGACCCACTCCCTGCTGCTCGCAGAGCCTTCATCATCCTCATCCTCCTTCTTCCCCCCGGCCCTGTCCATCTGCCTCTCCACTGGACTGGTGCTGGGCACCGTCCCCGCTGGGGGTGGGGGACACCGATGTACCCAGCACCTTCTCAGGGAGATGGGGGTGGAGGTTCCTGCCAGACCGGGTGGGATGCAGGGCGCCAGGCAGGTGCCTTAGCTGGGTGTGCTGTGCCCCAGCATGGAAAGGTGTACAAGCACCTAAGGATTTGGGGAAAAGGCATTTGGAAGCCCATGTAGGAACCCCACATTCATGGATGAAGCTTTTTTAGTGCCCCTGGGATCACCCCAGAAGTGCCACCTCTCCCCACTGTGCCCTGCTGCGCCCATGTGAGGCTTTGTCAGCTTCAACTAAAAACGGACACAGGGCTGAGGGTTTTCCCCAGACCAGCACTGCAGGGACTGGAAACCAGAGGGACAGTGGGAAACACTGTGGTTTTGGGAACAGGTAATTTCTGACCTGTAAAAGTCCTCTTGAGAGCTTTGCTGAGCTCTGCTTGGGGCCCAAACCATGGGTCCAGTTCCCACGCTCGCCGGCAAGAACTCGGGCGCAGGCTGAGAGTGAAGGGCCACAGCAGCTGGTGAGGAAACATGGGATGAGGCTCTCCCTGAATCCAGGATTTGCTGCTGCCCCAGCTCTGGTGAAGGGGGAGCCTGTGGTGCCCACGCTGTGCCAGGGGAAGCACCGTATCCGATCTCTTCACATGAGGGAGGAAATCAGGTGGAAGGAAGCAAAAGGGAGGAAAATTCCACTGGCTGGCTGGAGGATTGTTTTGTAGAAAATATTTGATTTCACCCTTGAAAAAGCTACTGAAGGCACTGCCCCGGCTGCCAGGCAGCCCCATGTCTGCAGATGCTGGGAGTGCTGGGTTTGTGACAGCAGCACTGGGGGTCTGGCACCTCAGGGGGCTGTGCTGGCCACAGGGTCCCCTCTCTGGCTCAGCACCATCCCAGCACTTGTGTGAGGCTCTTTCATGGAGCGTGGAGAACCAGGCCAGGGCTAAATGTGGCAGTTTAGGGTCTTGCAGGGCTGGGATTCATCCTTGCCTGGCTCAGGGAGCAGCACCAGCTCCAGTCATCCCCACCCCTATTTGTATCCCATCCCTGTTTGTATCCCATCCCTGGAGCGGTGGGAGAGCAGGACACTTGAACCCACGCACGTGTCCACACCCCCCCCACAAAGTCCAGCTAATGAATATTTAGGGCTGTGAGGCCCTAAATAATAAATAGCAGTGATGACCTTGATGACAGAGACTGCTAAGGAGCTTCTGCCCAGCACCAGGTCCTGTGGCTGCCCTTGTCTCCTTGCTGTCACCATCCTGTCCCCACCATCTGGGACAGCCTGTCCTGCTGCAGCTTGTCCCCAGAAAGGGCCTCTGCAGATGCCATTCTCACTGCGTGTGGAGGTCCCCTCTCTCCCCTGGGGTCCCTGGGCTTGGGAGATTTCCCTGACCTTCTCTGCTCAGCCCCGTTCCTACTCCTTCCCACATCTCTGTGGCTGGCGGCTGCACCTTTCTACACATCCATTTCTCTATAAGATGGACTTATCAAATGCAAACCCCGCGTCACTGAAATGAAATCATTTCATGCATGACCACCCTTTCCTTTTCTCTCTTTTTTATTTTTTTCCCCTTTTCTCCCTGTGGGCACTGAAACCTCTTCATCACTGCAAAGCCTTACTTGGGCCAGAAAATCCCACCAGTGTTTAAGCTGCAGAGGGTGCCAGGGATTTGCCACAGCCCCTGCTCTGGTGTGAGCCCCCAGGGGCTCTACTCTTCTGAAACTGTGGGTCTGCTGTGACCCACAGTTCTTCCCTGTGACCCACACACAGCTCCCACTCCCTTGGGTTGTCCTCTGGCCCTGAATCCCTGGCAGTGCCATCAGGGATTTTCCTGTTTTCCAGGGCTGGGTTTAATGCCTGGATTGAAGTCCGCTGGCATTCCCAGCAAAGGGCAGGGAGAAAGGCCAGCTCCCAGGAGCCAGTTTGTGTTTGCAGCCTTGCTTGATGATTTTATAGGTATGTGCAAAGGCAGAGAGGCTGTGATGCCTGAAATCTGGCAGGAGCAGTGGGCACTGCATCCGGAGCAGGGCTTTGGAGTGGATCTGGCACGTGCCGGGGGTGAGCGGGCTGGACCAGTGTGGCCAGGCACAGTGCCCACGTCTGTGCCACCATCTCCTGGCAAAGGCCCCACGACCCTCTGCAGGACACCGGGTGCTGCAAAACTGGCTTCTCCACCAGCCACTTGAGCTGAAAGCGCTGACAAACATGGGGAGTTTAAAAATAGCCACTTTTCTCGCACGCGGCGGGAACACTTTCCCTGCCAGCGCAGCGGGGACTGCAGGAAGGGCTTACAAAAAATAATGCAAGCGGCAAAAAAAACTCTGTTAAAAACTGTACTGGTGTTTGAGGCAGGCTGAAATGAGTCCCCGGTCTGCAGGCAGCGAGGCTGGGGCTCCACCGATGACCTGTTTAACTCTTCATGTTAAATTTATGTCTCGTCATTAATGGAAGAAGCAGCTGCTGCCCAGCCCCAGCTGGGGGCATCTCCTCATTCAGCCCCAAGTGGGTGCCTGGGTGGGCAGAGGGGACACTGTGGGCAGAGTCCTGCTACCTCTGGGGCTCCTCTGCTCTCTCCTCCCTGGGGTAGGGGAGGCTGTGACTTGCTGGTATGGGTTGCAGGGCCTCTCTGCTGCTGCGTCAGGTGCCCATCTCACATTGGGGGGCTGAAAATGCTGAGACGCACAGGCAGTGGTGAGAAAATGGGTTTTCTCTGCCACTAACATCAAATTCCAGCAGGGCACCATCCTGCTGGAACTTGATGGCACTTCAGTGATGGGCTGGTTGTATTGAATTTATCTGTGTGCCCGCGTGTGTTGGAGGGTGACTGGAACAGAGCGGGGCAGGAAGCTGGGATTTGAGCTACATTACTGTCAGGATGAAGAATTAGCTACTGCCCAGCAAGAGAAATATTTTTGCATTAAGAGAGATTTCACAGTTAAAGAGCTCCTGCTGCATTAATCTGTGGGTCAGCTGGAGCTGCCGTACAGCCCCCTGCCCGCCAAGGCTGTGCAAGTGTAACACCAATCTAACAGCATGTAAATATAACAGAACTTATTCCCCACAGCTGCAGCCAGCGGAGCAGCCCTGCTCTGCCACAGTGGGCATGGACACGGCCGTGGGCCAGAGGGAGTTTGGGATTTGGGCAGATCTCCCCCTGAGGCTGGTGCTTCAACTCAGGGAACTTATTGCCTATAAAGCATTTGCCGTTTTCAAATCGCCCTGCTTTGATCAGAGCCTGGCCAGGATTCTTATGATGGGGAGGAGCAAGACAAGTGGCTTCCGCACTTCTTCAAAGGAATGGGGTTTGTATTTTCCAGAAGACTCCAAGATTGGGAACTTAGAGAAAAAAAACCCAAAGCAACAAAGGAGAGCAGTGCCCAGGTGTTGCCTGCCCTCCCCTGAGTGTGGGACAGGCTCTGTGGTTATCCCTCACTGCCCACCCCATCCCTGTCTTTGCCCATCAGCCACACATCTCTGCAGGGACAGAGCTAAAGGCAGCATGTGCCAGTGGCAGGTTTGGCTCCTGCTATGTGCTGCCTTGGGGCAGTAGTTAGTACCCTGCTGCCCTCAGGATCTCCCCACAAGTGCTTTTTTCCACCCACAGCCCCAATTTCCCCATCCTTCCAAGACGGCTCGGATGCTCAAGGGCTCTGGGCAGGGGAGCTGTGCTCTGGGGACGGGTGGGTTAATTTTGCGGTGGAGGTTGTGGTCCAAAGCGCAGGCTGCCGGCTCTCTGGGCTGTGAATGCCACCCAGGGCACATCCATCCCTGATTGATGGAAACTGAAAAGCAGCATCCTGAGGACCTGTGGCTCCCCTGCCTCCCACTTGCCGCTGGCTGCCACCACGGCCTGTGCTGCCACCAGGTTTGTCCTGCACAGAGCAGAGGACAGAGGGTCTCACCTTGCCTTCCCAGGGTGGAAAAGCAGGGCATGGACACAGCCTGGCCAGGCTTGCAGAGCTGGCACTGGGACTCAGCCACTGCCCTGCTCCCGCTGCTCACCCTCCCCACCACGTCAGTATTGATTTGACCTGAACTCCCTTTAATGTGCTGTGATTTCTTTCAATTAGGCTTTGAGCGAGGCCTCTGCGACGTTCAATAGAACTGGACCAGTGCCTGGACCAGCACGGCCCAGAGGGAGATGCTCGCAGATGCTCCCCATCCCCGACAAGAGCATCCCTCCATGCCCTATTTTCCCCATGTCCCATGAGGATAATCCCACTGCTTAAAGGCTGCTGCTTGTCCCCTCTGCATCTCCTAGCTCTTTGCATCCACTGGACTGGTGGCTTTGTCACCCACCCCACAGGACAGATTTCAGGGTGCCCCCTGCTCTGTGCAGGAGCAGCCCCACTGCAAACAGGGACTGAACTGACCCTGAGCACTCCTCATCTTCACATCCCCGGCAAAGCTTTCCCCTTTCTCCTTGGTGGTTGTCATCTCCTCAGGGATGTACTTAGCCAAGTCAGGGCTCGGTGTCACATTGTTTCCGGCAAACTAATGGGCAGGGTGCTTGTTTCCAGAGATTGTGTGGAGCAGAAATCCCTGCCCTTCATCTCCAGCTGCAATTACCGAAGCCAAGTCGATGCAGTTGATGGTAATAGGATGGTAACACTGTCTGAATTTGTATTTAATGCTGATTCCAAGGGTCTATAATCTTCATCAGCACCACATGACTTTTTATAGAACAGAAAAATGTGAGAGCGGCTAATGAGCTGTAATTCTGGAGAGCTTCTGCCTTGATTGGGACTAATTATTTTCTTTATAAAAATAATTAACCATCCACACAACCTACAGAGTGAAAGGCATGTGGCATTAATTAAACCATGCGGTATTTTCACTGCACCTTTATCTCCCGTTTCCCAGCACATCCCAAATAGACGGTCACACACTGCGCAAAGCCGGGCTGGGCACAGGCTGCTGTCACGTGAGGGCTCGTGCTGGGCATGAAGGGCAGGTCCTGGGTGAGGGGGCTGCCTCCAGATCCCAAATCCACAGCCTCTTGGCCCTGTGAAACTCCTCCTTTGGCTGGCAAAGGCTGCTTTGGGGAGGATAAGGGGACGGTGCTCGTGTGTGGGCTGTCTGGGGATACTCAGGTGACAGCAGAGCACCCTGTGGGACCCTGCCAGGGCTCAGGGGTCTGTGCTGTCATTTGCTGTGGGGCATCAGCATATCCCAAAATTGAAGTGGTCACTTTGTACAGGCCAAATCTTTGCTCTGCAGCACTCAGAGATCCCGGGATGAGTCCCAGGCGAGTGTGCCCCAGCACTGGGGCTGTGCGTGCTTAGACACACACTTACATAATACATAATTGTTAACAAAACTAATTCCTCTATTTTCCTGGAGGTATTCTGAGAACTAATGAATATATTTGCATAATCTTGATTTTGTTTATGAATAATTCTGGATTATCCAAATGTGAATAACACCAGGGCTTTGCCACTCTAGATTGCCTTTCAGCTGAGGATAGCAAAGCATTTTACAAATATTAGTTCAGCCTCACAAATCCCAGCAAGCAATAAAATTATTATTACACCCAATTAAAGATGGATGGGATGGAAACTGAAATGATTCTCTGAAACCCCTCCTGGCAGGGTCTGCCACAGGGACCCACCTGCCTCTTCCAAACCTTCCCTGTAGGACACAGCAAGCTGACAAATATCCTCCCCCTTTTCTTTTTTTGGGATGATTTAAAACAGTGTTCAGAGTTGCAGGGTGGTGTGGGTGGTTGGGAAAAAGACCTGAGAGCAGGGGACATCTGCACCTCACAGTGTCACAGAGCTCTCCTGGTTCCACATGGCTCTGGCAGAGCAGCCCTGGGCATCACAGAGGGGTGGAATTTCAGGAGATGAGTTCCAAACAGGACAATGTCCAGGGAACCCCACCTCACCAGAGGATGCCCTGGTTGGGGACACGCATTTGGATGCACCCATGGGTCTGTCCTGGGGGGTTGAGCATTTTTTAGTGTTGGAGTAAATTCAAACTGATCCCTTGGGATCACTGTTCTGTAGCCACAGGCTACTGAACACCATGCCTGTGTTCTGGCACATGGGATTGCTCAGGGGCTGGCCTATCAACAGCCTGAGGGTGACCTGAGTGTCCCTGTCCCCAGGATGGATGGATGGATGGATGGATGGATGGGACAGCAGATAACCACAGTCATTCCCAGGGTAGCTCCACAGGCAGGTGGCAGCTGCATGAACAGGTTGTGTTTTTGGAGTTATCCAAATGTTGGGACCTCCAGTGTGTTTCCCCCTCTTCTTCCAGTGGCAATTCAAAAGAAGCAAATTGAGGGAGAGCAGGAAAAAGCTTTATGTGAGTGGCAAAGGCAGCACTGCTTCTCCAAGTGGATCTTCTCCAGCCATCTTCTCCTTGCCGCTTCCAACATGCCTAATTACTAATTCATTTTTAAAGTGATCTCTCAGCACACCCAGGAGCTCTGGGTAACTGTGTGCTTACAATTCCCCATTTGATTAAAATTTAACAAGTTGTTATTGGCAAATACAGTATTTCACTGCTGTTTGCCCTGACAAATAGCATGGGGTTTGGACAGTGGAGGGAACAGGCACATCTGACAGTCCCTGGAGCAGGGGCTGGCACTGCACAGCCCCTTGGGTGTGAAGGTGTCTCCAGCCTGACCACATCATGGTAGTGCTAAAGCACTTCTTTTCTAGGACATCCTTGAGCTCATTTTTTTGTTAAACCCTTCCCAAAACATTAAGCATCACCCACAGGTGCTCCTCAGCTTCTGGCTCCTCGTGCTGTGTTGGGAAGTGCCCAACCACAGCTGCTGGGCTCCCTCCCAGCCCTGGTCCTGACCTTTGCCCAGCTCGGTTTTGCCCTGCGCTGCTTGTGGGCAAGAGTTTAATGGGAAATGTGAGCTCAGATACAGATTTTTCCTAACCACAAGCTCTGCAAGGGCTGTTTCAGGCTGCTCCCATGCCTGGCTGCCCCTTCATGGCTGCTCCTGGCTGCCTGGGGGCGACAGCAAGGACAGGATTTGGGAGTTCTGTTTGAGGCCAGCTCAAGGACAGTGGCTGAGGGGCTATGGTTGGTTTAGCACAAGCTTTCAGCCCCACTCCTCTGGGTCACTCAGGAGTTGCCCAAAACAGGGCTCAGGGCTGTGCCAGATTGCTGTACCATGGGGCAGCACGGCCATGTCAGCACTTTTGTCTGCATTTGCAGACACCTGAAACAGCCAAGGCTCCTCTCTTCATATTTCCTGATTGAGGAGAAAACTGGCTCCTGTACAGACATGGGAACCTGCAGGGTGTTTGTCCAAGGAGGAGGATTTGAGGACAGGAAAGGCACAGGATTGTCCCCCTGAGAGCAAGGCTGGCCTGGCAGTGTGCAAGTGCTGACGGGCAGGAAGCTCCGCAGGGACCTCCAAGCCAGCAGCGTGGGAGGCACAAGATGCTGTAGAAACTGTTCAGGTTGGGGCAGTGGTCCAGGTTTTCTTTAGAAACAATGTGACCATGTGCCATATTCCTCAGGTTTCTCTCTGGTGTCGCTGGCAGGCAGTCGGCAGGGCCATCCTGCATTGCTGGCAGTGAGGGAAAGGGACACGGAGCCCTGCAAGGTGCTCAGGAAGGAACGGGACAGGGGATGGGGCTCATGGACACCCAGCCATGGGGAGCAGGGACAGGCTGTGCTCACCCTCGCCCCTGACCCTGCCTAGCAAGGATGATCCATGGAGGCATCGCTTTCCCCCCTGGAGTTTGTCCCTCTGCAGGGATTGTCCATCCCATGCAGCACAGCTGCCAGCTGGTGCCCGGGACCGAGCCCTCCCCGTGGGCTGCCACCTCACAGCATCCCCCAGAGCATCTGGCACTGATCCTGCGCCGCCACCGGGGCCTCTTCCAGCAGGGAAGCTCCTCTGTTCTGATCCAACCATGCATAGTAAATCAACTGCTGGAAAATAAAGAGCCAAGCTGCTTTTTTGGCCCGGGATGTGCTGAGAGTGGTCGTTAAACCTTTCTGGAGTCCCAGAAGGAAAAGGAGCTGCATCCAAGCTTGTGGCAGGACACAGGGTTCCTGGGAGCAGGAGGGGGAGGAGAGTCACGACTGGCAAAAATTTGATGAAAAATGTATAGTACAGAATTGTATTTCTCTTCTGTGTTTAAACTGCCTCAAGAAAGCCACGTGCCTTTCTGCAGCTGGTGCCTCTGCTGATGCACAGAAAAAAATAGCGAGGAGAAGATTAAAATTGAACTGGCTTGGAGTCTGTGTAATCAAGGAAAATATCTCGGTGATTTGCTATTATAATTTTCAATAACAAACTGCAGGGCTCCTGCTGCACTAATAATAACGGGTTGAATGAGGTGGGGAAAGAACCTGCCATGGGGTGTTTGTGTGTGTGTTGTTGCTTGTGGGAAGCACTTACAATGTTCCCCATCTCCTAATTTTGAAGAGGTATTTTTAGTGTGTATTTCAAAGAGCTTTACATAAACACATCTGCTGGAGTTTTTTGTGGGAAATGTCTTTACAACACTGTTTTCTGTCCCCTCCCTCTCCTGGGACAAGGGAATGGTCTGACCATTTTCTTTTCAATAAGATGAGCAAAGCCAGAGAGCAAGAGGGAAAATCAAAGGCTCATTTTGCTGTTGCCAAAAGGCTTCTCAGGCCAAAGGGTGGATTTTAGAAACACTTCAAGCAGCTCAGATCACCCTTGCCAGAGCCCGGGGCAGAAGCACACGGGATGTGGCTGTGGCAGAGAGCCACAGGGACGTGGGAAAGCAGGGATCCTGACCCACCACTGCCCTCTCCTGCACAGCCAAAACCTCCAGGTGAGGAAAGAAAAGATGAGGTATTCCATCACCTGTCCATGCACTTTTTCCATGTTACCCAGGAGAAGTGGTGAGAACATCCCTGGGGCAAATAGCTGCAGGCACAGGAGTTTCTCCAGCCTCCCCTCGGGATGCCTCTCTCCTGATGTTCTCAGTCCCAGGAAAGGTATCCTTCCTTCATCATTTAACGCCAGCAAAAGATTCACAACTTCTAGGTTCATCGGAGATGTTTTAACCTTTTTTGTTTGGAGGCTTTGGTCAGCTGAAGCCGCTCCTGCCTTTTCACTGGGGGCTGTGGAGATGATGAGAATGTGAAGACAGCCAGGGCTGAAGCAGGGAACATAGTAAAGTTTCTGTATTGGCTGTCCCAAATCCTCTGTCCTGACCTTGGAAGTGCTGCCAGTGCATGTCTGCCAAGTGCACTCAGTGCCCAGGGCCTCTGAAGTGCTTGTGCACCCAGCACCCAACCCAGCTGCGTGTGCAAAGGAAAATAAAGGTTATTAGGGAAAAAAAAGGTTAGCATGACCCAGCCCCAGTTTGCTTACACTGCTGCTTGCAGGGCAGCTGGGAAGGGCACAGGGCTGCACAAGGCCACCAAGGGCTGGAACTGCTGGAGAGGTGAGGGACGATGAGGCTGCATGGGAAGATGGTCTGGTGCCAGGGTCCAGCAGCTGAAAGGTCACTAGGAAGACAATTTTCCTGCTTTTGTCTCCTCTTGAGATGAGCTACTGCGGGGAGAAGGCTGATTGATGAAAGCTTTGTGGCAGGAGATGGCTGCGGGGCCGGGGCAGCTGGGCTGGGACACGGGAGCCTGTGGGCAGGGGAGGGCAGTGCCCGGCCCTGGCAGCCCCGGGATGGCAGCGCACAGGGAATGTCAGTGCACACCAAACCCACACTGACTGCTGTCACTGCGGGGCCGGGGGGGACGGGTGTCACTGGACTCAGCTCCCGCAGCAGCGTGTGTCACCAAGTGCCACATTTCATGGCCTGATGAGGTGGCACTTGGCCGTGGCATGGAGCATGGCAGCCCAGGATGGAGGGATGGGCATGGTTTGGGAGTTAGCTCTGCTCCCTGAGGCAGCAAATGCCTTGTGCCTTTGTCCTGTCCTCTGTGGACAGTGTCAGATCCATCCATGAGCAGGAAGGGCAGTGCTTAACTGCTCTCCATAGTGTCCCCACAACCTGGGGGCAAAAATTGCCATGAGCCCACAAAACCCTCCTGCACCAGAGATTTCTGGGACAGGAAGGGACAGGGTGAGCCAGCTGTGGGGGGAGGCTGCACGGGACATGTTCTGCCCTGAGCTGGTGGCAGGCAGCCCTCAGGTGCCTCAATGTGGGGGATGTCCCATCAGGAGCAGTGGGGCTGCTCCTGGACAGGTCTGATGGATAGGCTGGATTTCTGCACGGGAGAAAGAAAGGAAAAAGAAACATGAGTGCAAGTGATCGAATTGCCAAGTGGAAATGGAGAAACCTGAAGGGCAGGTGGGATGGGTGGGCAGCTGCCTTGTCCTGGTCTGACTGCCTGTGGCCAGGAGTGCCTCCTTAGGGACAAACATGCCACCAAGACCCTGGGGAGAGAGGCTGTGGTCCTCACTCCAGTGCATCCAGGGCATCCTTCCTGCCTCCTCTTCCTGCCTCCTCTGGCACATCCCCTGGGCTGAGTGAGTCCCCTGCTTCCAGCAGCATCCGGCTGAGCATCCTTGCTGCTCACCCTGGGCCAGCTCCAGCAAAAACACCCACAGAGGCTTTTTCTTTCCTGCTGCAGGCACGAGCAGCAGGGAAGGTGGGATAATCCTTCCTTTGAGGCCACAGTGATCATTCACACCAAACTGCATCACTTTTATATCAGTCATGAAAGACACGAAAGACAATAAGAAAAGAAAATGTTTTTTTATATATATATATTCAATCAATGTCTATGGAGCTCCGCGCCAGGGGATTACCAGCCAGTTTAGAGTGTTAGTGACTCTCAGCATCCATCAGAGGAGAACATTTGGTTGAATGGAAGCCAGCCTTTGATGGAATTGGAGAATAATTATTTCCATCAATAATTACTTCCAAGCCCAGAAGAAATGCTTCCTGGCATGTTGCAGGACAGGAGTCCTTGATTGCCTCGAGGCCAATATGTTTTAACCCCAGGACCTGGAAATCCCATTAGTGGGAGCGCAGTCTGGGTGACAAGGATGTCGCCTGCCGTGCCCAGGTCCTGGCAGCAGTGTTCCAGCCTGTGCCAGCCTGGGGAGGAATCCTCCTGCCGCTGCTGCTGGAGTGCATCCAGCTCAGGCTTTGCACAGGTCATTAATTTGGGGACGTTTTTAATGGATCCTAATGATTGAGCCTCAGAAGGCTGTTCTTAAAAGGGGTTTGGGAAAGGCCACAAGCCAATTAGCTGGCACACAGAAAGCGATTAACCATGTAGCTTCCTGGGTGGGTAAAAATAATGGAGATCTTGGGAAGTGACTGGGGGATTTATTACAAACAGACTTTTTAAAGCAAGAGGGTCTATTCACCTCCTGCATGTTCTGGGCCAGAAATATTTCACCCAGCTTCCCCCCATTGATCCCTGTCCCTTGTATTTGGCTGTGCAAATCCTTAAATGATCAGGCATTAAAAATGGGCTTCAAGGTGGAGTCAGCTATTAGAGAAAGTGGAAATTTGTTGAGAGAGAAAATAAAGGTGGAAAGACATGGGTGACTCTTCTGCAGGTGCTCTTGTGCCAACTCCAACCCCAAAAGGTGCTGCTTATGGCTGAGGCAGGCAGCAGAATCTTCTGTGTGGCATGCAAGACTCTGGCCATGGCTAACTGGGGCTTTTTTAACATCACATGCTCTTCAACCACCCTCTCACACCCATTTAACCCCAGATGTGCAGCACACACCTGGCCCTGGCCCCTTGTTCCTGTCCCCACAGCCCACAGGTGACAACTGTGGTGGTTTCTGAAGCCAAAACTGTCGCTGCAGGGCTGGCAGGGGGACATCCCAGCCTCCCCAGGGGTTCTGGCAGGATCCACATGGCCTTGGGGCTTCAGAGTTGCTTTCCAAGGAGAGGAGGTAGGTCTGGTGGCAGGCACGGCCACAGGACTTTGCAGAGTTCGCCCTAAAGTGGCACCCACAGCCCAATCCTGGGATCAGCTTTAAAAGGATAATGGGAGGAGATGGGGACACTTTTAGTGCCAGCTGAGCCCAGTCCACCCTGGGTATCTCCCCACAGCCAGGCTGGCCTGGACATGCCTGTGTGTGCTTCATCTATTCAAATAATGCTCTGGGTGACACCAAACCACGGCATTTTCAGCAGCCCTGCCGGGTACGGTTCATGGCTTTTCATTAATCTTTTCATTCTTTGAAATAAACATCTGCAGGGCCTGGAAACCTATTTACTTTCCTCCCAAGTGTCTGCATGAATACTTGTTTGGGTTTGTTTTCTCCATTTGGCTTTTTTCTCCATTTCAGCTTGCACAAGCCCCAGTGTTTTTTAGAAACCACTCACTCCAGGCTTTCCCTGCCTTTGCTCTGCTCCTTGCCAGCTCTCAGGGCTCTTGCAGGCAGTGACCTTGCCCAGATGGCACCCCTTAGCTCTGCTGGGCTGTCCCAGGTTCTCCAGGTTAGGCTTTCAGCAGGAGCAGGTATATTCACTAGCCCAAGCACCTTATTTGTAGGAGTGGGGAAGGGAGTTGCTCCCTGGCTGCCAAAAGTTTGCTTCCAGTCAAGGATGAGGATGTGTGGCAAGGTGTTATCAAGGCAATAGCAGGTTTGGAAAATGACATTTGAAACACAAAAGTGGGGTGGTTTTTCCTCTCAGAGTGCAAAATCTGTGCTGTCTCTGCAGAGCTGGTGATCTAAACTCCACAATGCAGGAAAAGATGTCCTGATTAGCTCCTGGTTTCCCTTCCCATTGGATTGATCTGGCCCTGTGCTGTCTCGCTGCTCCTCGGCTGCATGATGCTCGTGGCATCTCTGCTGGAGTGCAGCTTGGCTTGGAAATGGGGAATTCCAGAGCCTTACGGGAGCATTTCCCACTGCAGGGCTGAGTACTGAGAGTGACCTGCAGCTCTCCTCCACAGCAGCACAGGTCCTACCTGCAAAAAGGAAAGCAGATTCCCTGGGACTCAGGGAATGACCCCAGCTGAAGGGACAGCTCCTGATGGCCCTTTCTCTCCTCTTGCCCCAGCAGTGGGACACTCAGCTGCCTGCCATACCCTGCAGAGGACAGACGTCCCGAGAAGCTGAGCAGCTGCGTGGTCAGGGAGTGCTCCACCGCCAATGGCTGTGCAACGGGGAGGAACAGACGGGACCATGCCCACCACAGGTCACGCAGGTAGGAGCCAGGGACACGAGCGGGGCCACCCAGGGACACGGGGGTGGCAGGGGAGGTGTCTCTGGCTCTTTGCTCTGGGGTATGTGAGAGCTGGGGGTGGCTAAAATGACTCAGTGTGTGCACAGAAAATGTGTGTGATTGTATGAAATCCCTGTGCGTGTTTGCAGGGAGAAACCTGCAGTTCATTTCTACTCCAGGGCTTCTCTTACAGCCTCCTTCCGTGTCTTCCAAGACCTGCCAGCACTCCTCTGCACAACCAAGTCTGCCGGGAATCAGCAATTCCCCTCTCCCCATGCCTAGTTGAGCCCAGCAGCATCGCCCTCATTAGGACACAGCCTCGTTATCAGCTTGTCGTTAGTCCCTGACCACTTGAGAGGGGAAAAATGAATGGAACGGTGTAAATGAAGCAGCTGGGGTCTCTGAGCCCTGTCTACTCAACTGTCTATGGGATTAAAGCCTCTCCATTTGGTTAAAGATGCTGGAAAGAAAGAGCAAGAAAGCACATTTCATATCTTCAGATTTCAGGCCAACCGGAACAATAATCTAAAGCACATTTTTAATTAGACTTTGATTATAATCGCGGAGGAACAATTGAAGTCAGATCAGCACATGGGAGAAAGCTGCCACATCAAAGACAAAAGACTTTATCTGGGGACAGGGAGAAGGGCTCTGCAGAAACCGCCCATGGCTGCATGGTCAGATGTTCCTCCCTGCTCTCCCTTGGCTGTGGTGGTCCCTGGGGGTCTCTCTGGGCAGGTGTCTGAGCTTAGTGACAATAACATGTCCTGGGAAATGCATGACTGCCATCTGCATTGAAGTAGAAGACCCACTGAGCCACATCCTCAGTGCTGCTGTTGGTCCCTGAAATCCCTGTGAGGAGAAAGAGACCGAGGAGGAGAATTTGGGTGCTCCACAGGGTCATGCTGTGGTTGCACATTGGATTTACGGCACCAGAAGCACTCGTTATTCACAGCTCACAATTGAAGCATTAGCTTGCAGTTTCATTTTGCAGAGCTTTATTTTTTTTCCCCCAAAGTGTATGAAAAGCACTAAGCAATTGTGTTTTTATAGTGTAATTTCAGTGGTAATTCAAGCCCTGGGTGATCAAGTGTTGAGGGGCAGCAGAGTCTGAGCATCCACCCCAAAGTGCCATTTGCTCTGCATTAGGACTTTTATTAGCAATAATGCTTGTTCTTGCTGCAGAAAACTCAATTTTTGGCCTGTTTCTGTAGTGAAGATCTCACAGCATTTTCCAGCCATAGGACTGCTTCCACACATTCCCTGCTCCTGGCTCTTCCCAGTGGCAGGGCGAGAAGTGGGGAAACTGAGGCACGAAACCAGCACCTTCAGTGATGTTTCAGATTCCCTGGGGAGCTCGCTGTGCCCCCACAAACCTGGGTCCTGGATCCATTTGGAGATTCAGAGTGATCTGTGGATCTGTTTGGCGACCCATGGGCTGATTTGGGGATGCCACCAGCTGCCTCTGCCTTTACAAGCATTTGCTTTAGTTAATGAGTTGCCACAGAGTATCTGTCATTTTTTTCAGCCCAGTGCCCTGAATTAATTAACCACGGTATTTGCTTTTCATTGAAACATAATGCGATTCAGCATCATATGTTTAAAAAAGAAATTAATTTGCAGGAGGGTTTATTTTCAAGGTTTAACAACTGTATAAGAGATGCATATCTCCTTCAATTACCACAGTGTCTCAATAAATATATATATATATTTCTAATCAATTGCTACTTAACACATGTCAAGTCTTTATTATAGTTAGATGCATCTGGTTGCAATAATTACTGTATGCAAATTAAATGGCAATTAATTATTTAAAGCATATTTACAAAGAGCAACAAAACCTATAAATCTGTTTCGGAGTCGTTAACCTCAGCAAACATGTTTTAAGTAATCAGCATTGCTGCAGTGTAGCTGTCTTGTTATATCTCTATTAGAAACTTCATTTAAACTGTGACCAAATAATTCGTTAGAGGGTAATGAGGCATCACCCACACCCCAGGTCCACCATGAACACTGATCTTGCTGCCCCATGTCCCTGAGCTGGAGATGGCAGAGAGTCCCGTGAGAGCCAATTCAGGGGCTTTTTTTATTAATTTTAATATTTATTGGGTCTTTTCCCCTTCCTCAGCCCTTCGTGTGATGGGGAGCGGCCACTGCCAGCCCGGGGGAAGAAGAAGAAAAAGAAATCTGGCCGCAAGAAGCGAAGGAGGTGAGGGAGCCATGGCGGTGTGAGGGGACAGGCAAGGCAGCCCTCGGCTGGGTGTGAGAGAAGAGGGGCATGAGGGAGCCATGGCGGTGTGAGGGGACAGGCAAGGCAGCCCTCAGCTCAGTGTGAGGGGATGGCTCATGAGGGAGCCATGGTGGTGTGCGGGGACAGGCAAGGCAGCCCTTGGCTGGGTGTGAGGGAAGAGGGACACGAAGGAGCCATGGCGGTGTGAGGGGATGGGTGTGGGGGAATGGGTCATGACGGAGTCATGGCGGTGTGAGGGGATGGGCAGGGCAGTCCTTGGCTGGGTGTGAGGGAAGGAGGTGCAGGAGGCCATGGCAGCGTGAGGGCTGTGAGGGGCTGGGCAGGCCAGCCCTGAGCTGGGTGTGAGGGAATGGGTCATGAGGGAGTCATGGCAGTGTGAGGAGGATGGGCAGGGCAGCCCTTGGCTCAGTGAGAGGGAAGAGGGTCGCTGAAGGAGGTGCAGGCGGCCATGGCGGCATGAGGGCTGTGAGGGGCTGGGCAGGCCAGCCCTGAGCTGGCCGTGAGGGAAGAGGATCAGTGAAGGGCGTGAGGGTGGCCATGGTGGTGTGTGGAGCAGGAGGGGAGGGCAGTCCTTGGCTGGGCGTGAGGGAAAAGGGTCTGAGTAAGATGGAAGAGTGAGGGCCTGGGGGTTCTGCCGCCCAGGGTGGTGCCGCCATGTTCTCAGCCTCCCTTCACAGCAGCACAGCTGGGTTGAGGCTCATCCCTGGGCTCATCCTTGGGCTCACCCTGCTCCCACCAGGAGCCCCCAGCCCCTCTCCACCCTGGAGATGCTGCTGGTGGTGCGGGATGTGTGTTGGGGTGGCCGGGAGGGCTGTGAGCAGCCCTGTGGTCCCTAACACCCCTCTGCCCCCTCTCAGGTCTCCCTCCTACAGCCCTTCACCCGTGAAGAAGAAGAAGAAGAAAAGCTCCAAGAAGCGAAAAAGAAACAGGTATTTTTCCCTTGAAAATTTAATTCCCTGCTGGCAGCGGCTGTTGGGGGTTTGGAGAAGGGGTGGAAGGCACTGCTGCCTCAGGCAGCTGATGAATCCAGCAGGCAGAAAGGCTGAGGCTCTGTAAATTCCGGGCAGCCAAGGGGAGGCATGGCCAGGGTCTCTCTGGGCTAAGAGGGCATGAAATGGGGTGTCCACCCAGTGCAAAAAGATAAACATGTGCTATTGGGGTGTGGGAACAAAGAGATGTTTCCACCTTCCCCTTCTGAAGTCCATTTTAAATTCAAAGAGCATGATTAAATTTTAAAATTGCAAATATTTCACTGTTTTCTCTTGGCTGTTAAACCAATATTTGAAGAGAACAGTGGATTCCGTCTCCCTAAGAAAGTTCATGTATTTATAATATATTGAACCAGAGGGAAAAGCTACCAAAAGTGGATAACAGGGTGAAAAGTTGAGTTTGATTCTCTAAAGAAGAGCAAGGGAGAAGGAGAGACAAGGATACAGGAACTTCTTTAAAGCACTTTCTTCCCAAGGAGGGATCCCAGGGGTGCTCCAGGAGGCAAGACAGGGGCACGATGCTGGTTTGGCTGTGAGACTGCTCTGGAGTTGAACAGAAAGGATTTTTCCTTCAATTGCTCTTTGGTCCTTCATACAGAAAACCAGGGAATGGACTCACCTCTGCATGCAGTGCAAAACTGGAGGCAGTAGCAGAGAAAAAGGACCCACCAGAGATAGGGGATGTGTCTCTAAAGACTTGTTATCCTGAGGATCATATTCTCAATTATTTGTAGAGCGTGCTGGTCTTTTCTACCATACCAGCATTTCTCAGCTGCTCCCTCACCAGCTGGGCTGAAGGAGAGCTGGGCCATTCTGCCCAGGTGGTGCATGAAGTCTTCTCTCTGTGCTCGGTCTGAGCTTAAACACATAGTCTTGGATTCAAATTTCCCATTTGGTGAGTCCCTGTATTCAATGTACATATTTGTGTCTTGCAGGTTATCGTCAAAGAAGAGAAGGCACAGGTAAGAGTTGAGCAGGTGTGGGTGGTCCCTTAGAAATAAGAGTTTAATGGTCTCTTCAAGGTTGATATTCACTGAGTGGGGACAGAAGACACTTCTGTGTTTCCTTGTGAGATTCCCTTGGCTCCCCCTATTCCATGTGGGTCTGGGGATTCTGAGTCAGTGACCCCCCCAGTGTGTACTGGAAGAACTCTCCTGATTACAGTACATGTGTGTACAACATCAAGAAGTACTCATCTTCTCTATGGAAACAGGCAAAGTCACCAATTTGGCTGATCCCTTTGAGGATTTTGGCCAAGCCCATGGAGCGGATTTGTCAGCAGGCACTCAGACCCCCTGTGCTGTGACAGAATCACGAATCCCTTTCATTTTTACTGCATGCTCTTGGGCAATCGAGCTGTAACATTGACATGTGTTTGTGCAGCTTTTTATCGAACAGAAATCTCCGAATTAATTAGCCATTTCTTATTTAGTTCTTCAAGCCCCAAAAGTAAGAGAAAGGAAGAAAGAAAACACAAGAAACAGTAAGTAGTGATTCATGGAGTTCCCTGCCCTGCCTGCACAGTGTGGGGCTAAGAAGTGCTTGATGTGGTTGGGCCCCTGGAGCTAACACCTGCTGCACAGCCCTAAGCGATTCTCAGGCTCATTTTGCAGCTAAAACAGGCAATTCTGGTTTTGCTGGAATGGAAAAGGGTTTGTAGAGGCTCGAGATCTTTCTTCTCCCTTTCTTTTCTGGCACCTCTTTTGGTACTTTGTGTATCTCTGTCTCCTGGGAACTGCAACTTGTGGCTTCTCACCTGCTTTCAGAGCAAGGAAACAGTCCTGGGGCTGAACCTTGGGCACTGATTGCCTGGTTAGCTTTGCTGGCACTTGGGATACTGCCTGCACAGGCCACCTCTATTATACACAGAAAGACAGTCTTCTCTAAGATTTCTGCAGGTTCAGTGGCACAGTTTCAGTTCAGTTTCCCCTCAAATTGGGCTGCCCTGCACTTGGAAACCTCAGTGGTAAAAGGGAGGCTTCCTAGATTATCTGTAAAAGGAGGCATGTCCCCAGCCTAGCATAGCAGTACCCTAATAGTGTAGTTAAAGCTGCGATCCATGTCCTGCTGGTGTGCCTTGACCTCAGGGAACTAGAGCTGCTGGAATTGCTCTTTGGGGATAAACCAGCCAAGGCGTTTTAGCTTCATCTTTCTGCTGGCGAATCAGAACTGAGCCACTCCCAGTTTCTGCAAACCTTTTGCTCCCAGGCGTGGATCAGATGGATCCCATGAGGATTTTTGTATAATCACGCTGCTTTGACTTATCTTTGCATTGAGCAACTGGCTATCTAAATCACACAGGACACTGTCTAAATCAACCGGCTATCTAAATCACACACTTCCCTTCTGCAGGAAGGGAAAATAAACTGGAGGGACTAATAAAGAGCAAACATGGGGATTTTCACACAAATCTACCATGTGAGAGAAAGATGTTCAGTGTTGCTGATTTCAGCTGTATGGAAATAAGAAAGGAGGATCCCAAAATGCAAAGTTTTAAAAAATATAATCATTGGGTATGAAAAGCATCAAAGAAAACAGCCAAGCAGAGTTGAAGGAATTGCCCTAGAGGCTGCCCTTTTGTCTTAAAGGAGATGCTGTTCTCAAGCAATTATGTGCTGAGTTTTTATAGCAGCAAGTTGCTAATGCTGTCCAAGCAGGTTGTATTTGTGCTGTCAGTGACTGTGTAGTGTGGCCATGAAGCCAGGCTGTTCCCCGCAGCTCACCCACTGTTAGCTTTGCCTGCTGGCACAGCCATGCCAGCCTGAGCAGATGGAAATGCTGCCAGATCTAAAATAACTGCTGTGGTGAACAAAGATGGGAGGGAAGGGGCACAGAAGGTGGCAGTTAACCTGCCACCATGTCACCCTGCTCTCTGCACCCAGGACTTCAGCTGTTGGCATGGGCAGCAATAGCCCTTCAGTAGCAGGGCCAGGTAATCCATGAGAAACTGCAGATTGTGCAAAGGGAAGTGTAGTCGGGCACTGAACATGGTTTGCTGGGGACTGTCCTCAGGCCCTGTCAGAAAAGGGAGCACCAGTGACTGGACATCCATCGGAAGCCAGGGAAATGGTCCTGCTCTTCAAGCAGGAACCATGCACAGGGCAGGCTGCCCTTAGAGGAGCTGTACTTTGTGCAGCAACCCTGAGAGCTGCCCAGAGGACTGGCTAAATGCTCCCACCTGGAGAAGGCTGGCTATTACTGAGTGTTCTGTATCATTTGGAGCTTGTCCTTGTGTACCTGCCCTTTAACAAGGAGCCAACACTATGGAGAGGGCTGGAGGTTTATGATGGATTGCCCAGAGAGATGGTGCTCCCCCCAAGTCTCCGCAGCAGGAAGGTCTTGGGCTGTTGCCAGGCTGTTTCAGGGGAGGCTGCAGGATGGCAGCCAGGCACGTGGCTCTGTAAAGTCTTGAAAGGATTGGTGCTGGCAGCTGTGCTCCCACATGCTTGTCCGCAAATCTTCCCCCAGCAAGCTACAGAGCCAGCCTAATTGCTTGTGTGTAAAATGCTAGCAGAGATCTCAGGAAGATGTCACTGTAGCGATAAAGGGACCGAGAGTTTCTCGTGCCTTGATGTTCTGTGCGGTGTTTCACACACCAATCTCTTTAGTTTAAAATGCATACCTCCCTTCGGATTTGAACATTATCGACCTCAGCCTCCAGCTGCTAGCTCTTGCATCCCCCCACCTGCTAACCTAATGCTGGTTTTCCTTTCTGCTTCTTAAAGCTCTCGTGGGCGCACCCGGAAATCCCATCGGCACCGCCGCTGCCACTCTCGCTCAGAGAGCTCCGACTCCCACTCCCCCAGCTGCCGGAGCAGGTAACGTCACCGCTCGCAAGCTCAGGGTCCTCAACGCTTCCTGGTGGGATCAGGGATGTGGCTGCCACAGCCTGTGTGACCCACAGGCTCTCTGTGCACAGCCACTTCTCGTTCTGGTAGCAGCAATGTCACACACTGGGGGCTGAGCTGTTTGTGGTCTCAGCCATTGAAGGGTTTTGCCTCGAGGAGCAGTGGCTGCAGCTTTTTGGTCTGACAGTCACTTCTAATCCCCATGGCTGATGATCAGCCTGTGACAGCTGATTCCAGTCTAGTGTCCCTTCCCCAGCCCAAGGGCTCTGTACTGCTGATGTCCCAGGAAACCCTTAAACATGGTCTTAGCAATGGAAATATATTTGCCCATGGCAATCTATAGCCATTGTCTTTGACCTGATTAAAATCTCTCCTGTGGATGACAGTTGCATCCTGAGGCTGGCTAAGTGGATGCTGGTGCTAGACCCAGCATTGCTGCAACAGCAAGTGATTTATACACATAATGAGTTCATCTTTGATGCTCTCTGAAAGCACTTGAACAACCCACCCCCACTCTCCCACTTCATTCCTCCTAAGTACTGGGAATTTTCTTATGAAAAGCTGAGGATCAGTTTGGGGGAGGAATGCATTCAGTAATTGGAGGGGTGCTCATGCAAGAGCAAAGTGTATTTTCTCTTGCAGGTGTATCACCATAGGAACATTCTAGGGTGCATGAAGGTAATGGTTTGCCTTGAGCCACCATAAAATCATGCATTGGAGCTGAAATTTGAGGTTAAGGTCCAAATCCTGGATACAAAATTATTATTTTTCTTTTAAAGTAGAAAAGCAAAACATGCATTTTCTCTCCACCATGACTCCACAGAGCAGTCATGTGGAAGAACATTCTCCCACATGCAGTGTCCTAGCACAGAGCTGCCAAGGGTTTGTATGGAGCTGGTAATGGGCACTACTGCAATGCTAAGGAATAACATTTTGGTTGTTCCTGTCTCCTGGAGGCACAGAGCCAGGTCTCGGGAGGAAGGGCGTAAAACACGGCGAAGACACTCCTGGCACCACTCAAAGATCACGGCAAAGAGAAGCTCCTCTGCAGAGGTTCAGGCCAGTCAAAAAGCCAGCCAAACCCTCCCACTCTACAGCTTCCTGTCTTCTAAGGAAGTAGTAAGTATTACACACTGTCCTTCTTTGCTTGAACTAGCCAGAGGAATCTGGGCAAGAACTCTGATATGAAATTTTTATAACTCAATTATAGTGATGTTAGACGAACTTGGTTAAACTGTATTATTAATTCATGGTGCTGTTTTCCAATGTATGTAAAGTCATTCCTTCCTTCAGCACTTTCACACCAAGGGTGGGGCTGGAGAGGGGAAAAACTTGCAAAGTCTTTAGCCTATGAATAATGAATCGAGGACATTTAACAAAAAAAAAAAAGTGGCCTCCAGCAACGATATTTTAAAGGGAAGTGTTTGCTATGCTGTCTTTGCTCAGCTGGATGTGAACTTAATTTACTGGTCTTCACATCCAAAAGTTTAGTCCTTCAGGCTGAAAAAGGGTATCAAACATATACAAAAGGAACATTTACATTTAATGAGTTGGTGATTATTGGCATGGGATGTTTTCTGACTATCAGGATCCTTCTAGGATTGCCGTTGCTCTGGACTGACAAGCCCAGGGGCCAAATCCAGAACTTATGAGCAGCTCTCATTGATGTTAATGGGAACTGCATGTGCAGCTGAGGGTAAAATCAGGCTCAGTGCCTTGGGATGTTTTTCCATATACACAGAAAGAGATGATATAATACATGAATTGAGGGAGCAAGAGATGGGGAGATATATTAGAGATTGATATCAGTCTTCCTTTTCTGTGGCACGTTTCCCCTTTGTTCCTGGCAGCATCAAAGCAGAGGTGTGATGCCCTGACCGTGGTGCTGGTATCAGATAGGCACTCTGGAGAGATAAATTGCTTTGTAGGACTGGAGGTAGTGCAGAATCTGATACTCACACATGTGGATGTGTAATGCTAGAGGTGTTTTGAGTACAGAGTCCTCCAAGGCCCGAAGTTGTTTTCTCCTTTAGGCCCAGTCATCAGTTGGAAATAGCTCAGCCTCACGCAGGAGCTACATCAGATAGGAGAGAGATGGTGCCAGCAAGAGGAGAGACTCTACTCACTCACCCACACAGACAGCGTGCTGATCAAAATACCCAGGGATTGTACGTGGGTACAGACAGGCACAAGCTGTCTCTCAACATTATAGATATGCATATTTGCTCTCGTTAGAGAGTGTGTGGGGCCATGTGAGTCAGTGCTTGTAGAGCCTTATAAGGCAGCGTGGAGAGCAGAACCTCACACCACACGCTGATGTGTGCACGCACACGCAGAGGAAGAAAAACAAGGTATGAAGTTCATTGTCATGAGCTGGGGGTGTTGCTGAGTTCAGAGCTCCTCCCAAAAAAAGCCCAACCAGCCAAAGACTGCATCATGTCACCAGGGTGTTGTTTGGTTCAAGTGGCATATTTTTCATAAATGCTTTTGAGTCTAAGCCTGGTTTTTAATTAGTGCTAGGTTTCCTCTCTCGGAAGCCAGGCTCCCCAAGCCCTGTGAGGCCAACTGCCAGCTGTTCTGTTTCCTGAGAAAGAATAAACTCTAATTTAAAATTTTAAAAGCTTTAAAATGAGCTAAACTCAAGCATGCTGCACTCCCTTTTCCATTTGCTTCACTCGAGGTAAATGAGCACACAAGCTGCAGGGAAGGGAAAATAAGAGCTTGATAGTTCCAGATGCAGGGGGTGGATGCAAAGTAAAAGTCATCAGGACACTCCTGTGTTCCTTCTAGCAAGGGTTAATAACTTAGGCAAATATTTCAGTGGCTAAAAGGCATAATGACTGATGAAACCCACTGCTGTCCTTCTGTCCCCAAAAGATGTACGTTCTCTTGGGATACCATTCAAGAGCACATTTAAGCACTTGTTTAAATTGAAGCCCTTGGTTAAGAGCTGCCCCTGAAATTTTGCTGAATAAGGTCATTAAATATCACGTACTCAAAACTGGCAAGGGAAAAATGGAATGGGAACCTTTAGTCTCATTTATTAATGACTATACACAACCCTTTGATGCCTTTCCTTTTCATGAGTTAAATGGTTGCTCTATGAATAAGCTTAGGTCTGTCAGTCTTTGAGACCAGCCTGAAATTAAAATGCTCTTGCAGAATATGTTGATCACATATTTAAAAAAAAAAAAAAGCTGGAAAATAAAAGATTTTGTGAAAAAAAAACAGAATTAGGATTCAAAAATGCCATGTTTCAGTCCTCTGTGAGAGTTGGTGTGTTACACTCCCTATCCTTCCATCTGGCCTGGGCTTCCAAACCAAACCAACCCATCCTCAACTGGAGATATTCACTGTCAGATCTCCAAAGGAAAGGGATTGTCCAAGAGGATCAGGGAAAAATACACAGAGATACAGGGGAAAATTTAGAGGGACAATACACAAAGTCCCATGAGGTAATACTATAGCACTTCCAAAACAAAGGTTTTGCTTTTTAAGCCATGTTTTATTTTACATTGTTTTTCTTCTGAAAATTTGAAGCGCTTTGTGGTAAATTCTGCCATCCTCCCCACCCTTATTTGTCTTCATTCCTTTGTAATGAAACAGCCACAATTTCTAACCAGGTCTACCTGGAATTGCTGAGGGATAAAGCACACAAAATAATGCCCTGCCTATGCATCGACCTTGCTGCTTCTTTCCTTCTTTATGCATAAATTGATGCATCCACACATGCATGCACACATGCAGAAACACCCCAAAGTTCCCTGCTGCTTTTCTTTTTGGCAGTGAATCTCCAAGCTTCTCCCTCTCATTGTCCTTTCATCCCGTGCAGCCACAATAGCCACCGATTGAGAGCAGGATTGTGGGCCTGTGCCTCAGCAGGCAGAGAGAAGCTGTGGGTAATGTGCAGCATTAATTTCTGTACAGAATACCCCTGCCCAGCTGCAGACACTTTATTCCACACCGACACAGATGGATGACTGTGCCACTGTGCTTTCCTTTAGCAGTGCAATATAAATACCTGCAGGGCACAAATCTAATTGCCTTTGTTGTTCCTGATGAAGATAACTGCACCATGCATATACTTTCCTTGCCAGCTCCTTTGCTTTCACTGTAACTCATTTGTGATGCCACAAATTATCACAGGCTTGAGCCAGATTTCCAGTGAGGCTCAGTGGGGTACAGCTGGTCCAAATGATGCTGTTTCTCTTTGTGCTCGTGTCTGCAGGAAGGTAGAAGTGGGGAAATGCTGTGCAGGGACTGGGACAGCGTGTGCTGGAGGGCTCAGGAAAACTGATGGCAGACCTGCATATTGGCTTGCTGCTGCTGTTTTCTAGCCTGGGTTTTGGCTTCCATAGAAAAGCTATTCTTTTAAGTGCTAGGCAGCATGTTTTTCACAGCAAGCAGGGCCCTTGAAGAGCAGAAAGGCAAAACATTCTATAAATATGGAAATCATTCTCTTTTTTTCTTTTCTTGTTCTTCCCTCCGAGCCAAGGGACTGAGGTTACCCCTGGTTATTGTCTGACAAATCCACAGCTCAGTGCTGGGAGCAGCAGCTGGGGGGAGAGGATGGATGCCTGTATCCACTGAAGGGCTGGGCTGGGCACCAGGTACCAAAGGAGGTGAAGGCAAACCCTTCCTCCAAAGTAGTGGCAGCCTGGCCAAGCTGAGGTGGGGATACACTGGCTGCACCCCAGCAGGCTGAAAAGATCCTTGAAAAGGAGCAAACCTTTGCTTGGAGTTTTCTGGAGTTTAGCCCCAGCAATGTCTTGGTGAGCCAGGCTGCTCAGCAGTGCTGCCATCCAGCCCCAAATAACCCAAGCTCAGAGCTTGCAGGGACAGCTGTGTCATTACCTTCCTGCTCTGGGAATCAGCTTAGCCCTTGTGCTGGAGGAAGCCTTACCCTGAACTACCCATCCAGCCAGAAAAAAGGGGTATTTTCCCTGTCAATGTTCCCTGAGTCAGGGAGACGTAACTGTGCAGAAAGGAGTTATACTGAATTCCTACAGAACTTCCATTTTTTGTACTCAGTCAGAAGTTGGTTTTCTCAGCAGAGGTGAGCCCATTTCCCCAGAGCTCTGGCAGGTGGAGGTAGCCCAGGGCAGCCCCAGAACCCCATCCCCAGCAGCCCCCAGCAGGTGCTGTCCCTGTGCCGGCGGCTCTGGCAGATGTTGGCCGGGCCCTCGCCGAGAGCAGGGCTCGCTGGGGTCACCGACACAAGTGTTCCATTCCTTTCATTAGCACAATGCCTGGAAAAGGAGAGAAAGGCAGACATTATGCCCGTCTGAAAGAGAAATTAACTCCCCTTTGAAGTGAGTTGCAAAACAAGGCAGAAAAGATCCACCAAAGAAATCCTGCAGCTCTGAGTGAGGCTGTGCCACGCTGCTGTCCTCGTATGGCTGAGACAATGTATTGTCATCTCTCGCCCCAGGGCTGTTTGTGGCACAGTAAATGGAGCTGTTCAGTTTAATTGGAAGACGAGCAGTGATTGTATTTTTGTAACCTATTAGACCGCGCTGCCTCTTGGTCTGGGATTGCACTCGGAATTACAGTCTGGAATATGAGTGAGGGCCTCATTTCTGCTCCCCCTTTATCTTGATTAAATAATGATTTGAAACAAAAAATCCAATAAATACATATCCTGGGTTCCCTTGAGGGCAGCAGTATATTCCCTGCTGAAAGCTGGATGAAGCAAAGTTCACTGAGATTATTTAATTACTTATTAGGGGTTGTGTGTGGGGGAAAATCCAAATGTTCACATAGAGAGAATTAGATTTGTGAAAGAGCAGGCTCTTTTAAGCCACCCTAGAAAAGTAAAAAGCCATTAGAATTCAGAATCACACAGAATGGTTTGATTCAATTGAGCTCTGTGCTGTGTTTTTAGATGTGGCACTCTGTTTCCATCCTGAGTGGCTGGCATGGCTTTGAGAAACAGTAAAATGGGACCACAAACAAAGCCAAGGTCATCCACTGGGGAATATGGGGAATTGGTCTGAGCAGACAGGCCAGCTGAGCACCCAGGGACTTGTCCTGGCTCTTGGTGCAGGACAGAACCTCTCCCCCAGCCTGGTGCCCCGGGGTGGTGGGGTAAGAAGCTAGTTTGTACATACTGGCACCTTCCTTGCCCCAATCCAGACCCTCCCGCCCTCACACAGACTCAGCTTTGTATTTCACTGATATCCATGTTGCCTCTTCCCAGAGTGTTGCTGCCACAGATGTTGAACTACAGAGGAGCTTGTTGATCCTCCCGGTCATTTGACAGATTTTGTGATGTGCTGACAACAGTTGCTGCTTTGAAGGTAGATGTCAGCCAAGGCAGGAGTGAGGATCCCAGCTCCTGGAATCAGTCTGAAAAGCTGGTTTAGAAATGCCAAGAAACTGCTGTATTTTTTGGCAGAAATAATGGTCTTTCAGTTTAAACTGGGAAGGAACAGGAGGAAGGTATTTCTGTGTGTGATGCTGGAGTCAGTGTCCCTTGGAGCAGCCCTGTGCCTGCTCCAGGCTTATCCTACCCCTGCAGTCAGGGAGTACCTCATGTGGTGGTTTTATGTCTGTAAGTGAAGGGTGGTGAAAAGCTGGTTTTCTCTGGGATAGCATTTCACTCAAATGCAAACCGTAATGCATCTTTTCAGAAAAATATCTGGTACCATATTTGAAAGTGCAATCTTGTAGCTTCTGGAATGTGGCTGGGGAGAATGCAGTGGCCCACAGCACAGAGGTCAGATCTCTGAGGGCTCTGCATGTGGCGTCAGGGTTTCAGACAGAAGTAGTGAAAGCAGAGCTGGATACATGGCTCCCTTAGGCTCCTGTGATATTCCAGTTTCTGCTGGAGTAAGCAAGGGCTGGTAGAGAAGTGCTACAGCTGAGAAGAAGCAAGGAGCAGTACCAGATGCTGAAATTAGAGGGCTTGCAATGTGTGTCTCCACTCATTCCTAGTTGGAAACATTTGGGAGAGGTTTCTGCTCTGTCCAGGGCTTCTGCATTGAAGGTGCAAGTTGGCTAATGAAGAAGGATCACTTCATTTCCCATGTCTGCTGCTGGGGCTTCTGATTCCTCTGCGCTGGCACTGAGCATCATTTAGAAGTTAGTTTAATGGGGAACTCCATTGTGGATTTGCTGGGATGAGCTAATCCCTTCTCCCAGAAGCAGTAATGCTTCTCTTCCTGGCAACGCAGAAAGTACTTGGAGATCCTCCAGCTCCAGGTGTTTCCAGAGCACGAGATGTGGGCAGCCATCCTTCCACAGGCTGTGCTGAGAGCTGCTGTGAGTGTTGGTAACTCTGCTCTGGTTTCAGTGGCTGCTGGTTCAGCACCTGTGTCCGAGTCAGCTGTCCCTGCCCCAGTTAGCACCTCAAACTGGGTCGAGAGCAGCTCTCCCTGGGGACACAGATTGAATGCCACAGGCAGGAGCGTGGATGTGGAGGCACCATCTGATAGGATGAAGAAGATCCATGTGAAACATGACACAGGCTGAGTCTGCAGCCCCTCGGAGGATGAAAAAGCCAGCCAGTCCAGAGCGAAACTTTCCAAAGGGACTGGCCCTGTGCCTGCTGTGTGACAGCTGATCCACGTCTCCTCTGCTGCCTGAGATAGCACCAACATTGCAATGTGGTTTTTTTGCTCAGAAAGCCTCAGATTGGTGAGGGCATGGCCCAGGTCCCCAGTGTGGAGAGCATGGCATAGACTGGGGCATCGTGTGCCCCAAGAGGGTGGCATGAGGGCATGTGCACGTGTTTGAGGGAGCACGGCTTGCTGGGAACATGTTTGGAGGATGATCACAAGTGGGGGGAGCCAAACCTGGGTGTCCACTCTTTAAGATCCCTGGACCAACCCTCATGGGTGGGATTGAGGAGAGCAGAGGCTCTGAGTGAAAGAGGAGGAGGCCACATAAGAGTGCAAACCTGCAGGGTGTGCATTTTGCCCTAATTCTTCCCCCACTGCAAGGGCACATGTTAGCACTAACATAGCCCCACTCTCAGTGCTGATGCATTCCTGAGCTTGCTCAGGTAAACGCCAGTGAAATTAAAACTGAGCTACGAAATACTGAAATGATGTAAATCCCCTTGGTGGTGCTCAGGGTCCCAGAAAACAACCCTGCCCAGGGCAGCCTGTGTGAGTTTGAGGTCCTTGCTGGCCCTGTTTTCAACAACCCAGGCAGGGTGTGCTGGACCCCCTCGCAGAGGCTGGCAGGAGCAGGGCTGCCATCCCCTTCCCCACAAAACTCTGATAAACAGCGTGGGGATACTTTTCCTCCTCTATTCTTTTGCTTCTTCCCTCACTCGAGTTCCCTTTGTCATTTCCACAGAACCCAGGGGGATTTAGTGCAAGCTGCAACCTTTCAGCACAAGCCATCAGCCTCCAGGAACATGCTGGACAGGCTAATTTAAGGCAGAAGGAAACAAAAATGAATAATAAGGGAGACAAGCGAGCAGACAAAAAGCAGGCATGGCATTTGCATAGAGGAGGCAGCAAACAGTTGGCAGTGTGGATTGAAGAGAGGGTTTATGTTTTTTTCATGTAATTTGAGACTCTAATGATGGACTTATGTTGCCCGCTCTTCCTTTTTTCTTACACCTTACCTACTAAAGGAGGAGTTCTTGATGGGTAAGTGGATGCTATCCGCAAGACACCAGGGAATTTATTAGAGGTCACTTGAGCGCATTAGCTATATCTTCTTCAGGGGGTAAAAAGCACACAAAGAAGTATCTGTATACCTTTTATTTCCAAAGGGATTTTTCTTTTTTCCCTCACCCTCTTTTTTCTTTTTTATTTCTTTTTTTCTCTTTTTTTTTTTTCATTTCAAAGTGATAAGCTTGTTTATTTGCCAGTTTTTGCTTTGTACAGAAGCCCTTAATTTGATTTGATTTGGTTTTTTGTTGCTTATTTTAGTGACATTTGTTTGGCCACTTTAATAAGGAAGCTTAAAATATTCATCTAAGATTTTATTTCATTTTTGTTTTCTTTGCAAGGATTATGTAGATTTTTTTATATGTATATACCCCCTTTTTTTTTTCTTCTTCCCTCTTTAAGGTTAAATAAGGGCTTTGTCCTCTGTTGTATTTTTTTATTTAGTTAGTTATTTATTTTAATTCTTTGGTTGACCGCTTACTTTGTTGAACTCTTTTGTTTAACATGAACCGCATGCTGATACTCTTTGCATGATCTCTAAATCTTCCCGTTATTATAGCAGGGGGAAAATAAGTTTCTTCTTACTGTGGATTTCTTTTAGGGATATGTGCTTTTGTTTTCTTCTCCTTTCTTCTTTTTTTTTTTTTCTTTCTTTCTTACTTTGTTTCTTTCCTTTCCTTTTGTTTCAGTGCATCATGATGGTAAAATTTCTGGGTTTATTTAAAAAAAAAAAAAAAAGCGAAGTAAAACCAAAAACAACCCCCCCAAAAACCATTCAAACAATGCCAAATGGCTTTTTTGCTTTCAGATCTCTCAGTCAGGGTCTTCTGCTGACCTCTTTACCAAAACAGACAGCCCGCCTGGCAACCTAGCCAGCCAGAATGGAGAGTATCATGAATATGACTCAGGAAACGATACTTCCTCCCCTCCCTCCACTCAAACGAGCTCATCCAGGTCAAAGGACAGCCAGGAGAAAAGAAGTCTAGTCCATGATGGCTTTGGCCATGCCTTCTCGTCCGGGAAGCCCAAACTGGCCAACAGCGATAACAGCTCTGATTCAGGAAATTCCTTCACCAGTTGCTTTTCCCAGACCAAGGGAACAGCTTTGGAAAATCTGTCTCCAGATGCCCAGGGACAAGACCGAAGGTCAGTGATTACCAGTAGCTGCTGCTGGCAGCCCAATGTCTGGTACGTTGTTGCTCTGTATCTCCTGCCCGCACGCCAGGTGCCGTGGTGAGCAGGCAGGGAGCTTTCTGTGCTTTGGAGGCAGGCAGGTACCAATCAGACCCACGGTCTTGCCAGTCTGGAGTCCAGAACCCAGCAAGGACCAGTACTGGAGCCTGAGGAGGAAGATAAAGCCCAGCCATCACATCCCTGGACATGGCTTGTGCCAGTGCTTTGGCATTACTGTGTGTAATGCAGGGTTTGGGCCTGGCTCAGGCTGTGTCCAGAGCACATCCCTGCTCAGCTGGGCATGGCCATGTCAAAGAAAAGAGTCTGGTCCTTCTGGGCACAACCTGAAAGGGGAATCTGGGGATTGCCATGCTAATTCTCCCCTCTGCCTATGCAGGGAAGGGAAGTGGGACTTGCTCTCACACAGATCATTATGGGCTGTTCTTTCACCTGTCCAATGAGCCAAATCCAGTGTGCCCCTTCCCCTTCCCAGCTTGTCCAACACTGGTCCAGAGTGACAAGAGAGCACCTCCTGCCAGTGGGGAGCACAGGGAGGGGCAAGTACCTGGCTGGCTGCAGGATAGCACAGCAGCAGCTCTGTGCACTGGGGCCATAGAACATCCAGGCTTGGGCAGGAGTCAAACCAGCACCCAGTGCCACAGGTCACCCTCAGGAGAGGCGAGTAGCTGCCAGCCTCCATCACTGCCTCCCATTCCTGGGGGTTTGCCAGGGGATGCTGGGAATGAGGCACTGAAACATGGTGGTGGCTGGTACCCAGGGCTGTGCTCAGGCAGTGGTTGTAGGGAGCTCTTCCAGCTCAGGCCCTTGGGTCCTAAAGGCTGAAAGTTAGAGCCAGGACATGGTTTGGAGCACTGAATGTGACAGGAGGGAACCAGGGGAATGGGTGTTAGTAAGAATAAGTCTCATTTTCCAGTCAGAGGGTAAAATTTTACGTCTGTATGTACTTTTCACATTGTGACTCCAGTGGGATAACTCTGCCTTCACATGGGTGGAGCTGGGATTGCAGCTGGCCCCGGCTGCTGGGAGACTGTGTGGCTGCTGGGCTCTGACCCCAGTTCATTCCCAGAGCACTTCTGGAAGAGGAGGAATTCACGCAGTGCTGTCCAAAGGCAACAGGACATGCCTGCTCAGTGCCCACTCACGCTGCTCCACAGCCAGGCTGGAGCAGAGCCCTTGCCCTGCCATGCTCTGCTTTTCCCTTACTCCCATACTTCTTACTTCACTCCCTGCCCAGGACCAGCACTGCTCGCTGGCCTGACCCAAGCTCTGCCAGCCAGACACCTCTGGTGTGTTGGGCATGGGGCAGGTGAGCTGCTCCTGGTGCCACATAGACCTCTTCCACACCTCTTCTCCCTGGCAGAGCCAGAGGGTGAGCTCTTGGACTCTGGCCCACACATATGGGATCTCCTGCAACAGCAGCCTGGGGAGTTGAGAGGTCTTTTTTACCTCCAGTTAGGGAATGGGAGGATGGGGATATTTGTTTCTGGAGCAATGTGCTCCCCTCAGCCAAGGACCAGTCCCAGTTCAGCCACAGCTTCAAAATGTGTCCAAACATATGTTCACAGAGTGTGCCTGTCCTCATGTCTCAGTTCTTCAGAGGAGAAGAAGCGAAACTTCCTCCCATCCTCAAGCCACAGCTCTCCGCTCAGGCCTTGCTCCCGCAGCGAGTCCTACACCAGCACAGGCAGATCCTCCCGCGGCTCCAGCCGCTCCCGCTCCTCACACCACAAGGCCTCTCCCAGGTACTCCCGAAGCAGGTCCTGCTCCTCGGGAAAGAGGTAAGGCCACCTGAAACAGCTGTCTCTGTCACCCTCGGCAATGGTTAACCCTTGCCAGCTGGCAGGCTCCTTGCAGGGGGAGGTGTAAGAGTTTGGGGGTGCCTAGGGATCCACAAAGCTTGGGGTGAACTGGCCACACTGAGCTGAGACCCTGGAGAATGGGAGAACTCTTCCCTGTCATGATTTGGAGTAGTCTGGTACAGCCTCATCCTCCATCATCTTTAACTCTTTTATGTTTCTTTCCTGTCTCCAGGTCTTCCTCACGTTCCCCCAGCTATTCCTCCAAATCCTGCAAAAAAAGTCCTGGGAGTAGGAGTTCGAGGCCTCGCCGGAGCCCCAGTTACTCCCGCTACAGCCGTAGCAGGTACAGCTGTCCACTCATGTGGTGTTTGCTGTCCACTCATGTGGTATCTGCTGCCTCACGCTGCCTCCATCACTGTCATGCTGGTGTGAGCTGTGGGCAGAGCATTAGGCTCCAGCTGGGTCTGCCCACAGCTCTCACCACCCACACAGCCCCTGCAGCAGGGCTGCAGCCCCTGTCAGAGAGGGATCTGACTGCAGCAGGGAAAGGCATTCTGCTTTTTAGAGTAACAGCTCTGCCAAAGAATTGTCAGGCCCTGGGAAGTGCCCCTGCTGCGAGGGCAGATGCCAGGTACCCTCAGGCTGGGACTCACAGCCTTGCAGAGGGAAACACAGCCCAGGCACCTCTACTCCTTCCACACGCCATAGAAAACACAATCTCACAGCTCAACCCTAGAGATGCCTTTGGCAGGTTTTCCTGCTAGCATCTCTGCTGCTGTGAACATTTTGCACCCTCAAAATCTTACATTCCCAGGGTCAATTCTTGCAGGCTTTGACAGTCCCTGTGCTGGTGAGGAGAATGCTTCCTGCATGCAGGGATCAGGCAGGCCCTTGACCTGTAACGTGTTGCTTTGCAGATGGCACTGAGCAGGGTGTATGAAGTCAGCCACACTGCACAGAAGGGCCTGTGCTGACGTGTATGGGAATTTAACAAAAGAGAAAACCATAGCAACACCGGCACTCCTTCTGGCGAGGCTTGCAGAGCCCTGCAGGGCTACCAGGCCCTCGGCTCACGTGGGGCCTGCTGGCAGGGCTGTTGCTGCCAGCTCTAGCAGCGTGGCCAGCAAGAGCTAAATACAGCCTGCACCCACAGACACAGGTCCCTGGAAGCCATCTTAGCTTGGCAGTGCAGAGCCTCTGGAAGACGCTGCTGGAATCCCTGCACACAATTAGTGGTGTCCATCTGTCCAGCCAGACGAGTGTCTCTTTGTCCAGCTACATGAGTGCTCAGGGGTGACACCACCAGAGCACTTAGAGCTGTCCCTTTCGGAGCTGGGCGCCCTCTGTTCATCTGTGCCTTCATGAAGGCCCTTCACGTGCCTTCATGCCTCCACACCCCTGACCCACCCCACAAGAGCCCAGCAGTGACAGTTGCCATGCTGTGCCTCCCCCAGGGACCGCGAGCGAGAGCACAAGTACAGCTCCAGTGAGAAGGAGTCGCACCGGGAGCGCGAGCGGCAGCGGCGGCGCCGCTCCTATTCCCCCCTGAGGAAACGCCGGAGAGACTCTCCCAGCCACCTGGAAGCTCGGCGCATCACAAGGTGAGGGGATGCTGTCCCATCCTTTGGAGACAGGCTCAGCTGGCACTTCCTGGGGGGATGTGGGCTGTCCTTGGTCCCAGCCCTTGCCAGAGGAGGTTTCTCCAGGGGCCTGGTTTCCCAGAGCCTGATCAGCAGGCCCTTCCACCCCTCCTAGAGCTTGGGGATTTCCAGCTGGAGGCAGAGGGAGCATGGGGGGGGGTTCAATTTACAGTAGCTGAAGGAAAAAAGAAGATGAAGTCAGAGCAGGGACTCAGGTGCCAGGAGCATTCCCTCACAGGCTTTTTATTTCATCTTCCCCTGTGGTAGATGTCCCATAGCAGAGAGTCAAATACTGACTCTAACCTTCACACAGAGGGCCCTTTGGGACAACATCAAGTAGAGCCCAGCTTCAGACTTAGTGGCTTGACATTCCCCAGGCCTCTGGGAGTGGGTGGCTTGAATCCCAAGGCCTGTCAGCTACCTGATCTCTTTTTTGAATCACATTTTTGGGAGTGTTGTGCAGAGTAAGCAGTGCTTTTTGCACATTTTGGCAGTAAATCTGTCCCTGTGTGGCTGGTAACCCACTTCTCTCTGTCCCCACAGTGCCCGCAAACGCCCCATCCCCTATTACCGCCCCAGCCCCTCCTCCTCCAGCAGCGCCAGCAGCTATTCCTCGTGGTACAGCAGCTTCAGCCGCTCCCCGAGCCGCAGCCGGAGCTACTCCAGCTACCGGACGAGCCGGAGCCGAAGCTGGAGCAGCAGCAGCGCCGAGGGCAGGAGCCGCAGCCGGAGCTCGGGCCCCAGGAGCAGCCGCAGCAGGAGCAGGAGCTATGACTCAGGAGCCAGCTCCGACAGCCTGCGTCGTTAGGGAGTGCCGCTGCTGGCTGACACCGCGTGCCGGCGTCACCGCCACATTCCTGGCATTCTCCGCTTCCTTCCCACCTACCTGGCCATCGATAGCGATCATCCCCGATACTGATGTGGTGGCATTGCCGGCTGCCCCTTCCCCGGTGCAGAGTAAGGGCCCTGGAGCGCCTGGTGCAGCCCCTCCGCCCCAGCGCGGAGTGTGTGGATCAGTCCCAGCTCCCCCGGCCAGGCTGGAGGAAGGGTCGGTGCTTTACAGAGGGTCTGTCACGACAGACCTGCTCCATCCTCCCTGATGCTCACATCTCCCCATGCTACTGCTCTCCAAAGCACTACCAGCTGGTCCAAAGGAAAGAATTCTGCTCCTTGCTCTTCTGACAAACCAGGAACCAACAAACTCACTTCGGTTGGAGGGACAGACCCCGTCAGGGAGGAGTGTGCTGGAAAGCTTCGGTGATGAGGGGGATGACTGTCCCCTCAAAAGCAAATGCCAGGTCCTTTGGGTCTCTACTCCAGAGCTGCTGCCCACTCTGCAGAGAAAATATTTATTTTTTGCCAGTCAGCTAGTCCCTGCTATAAATGGAAGCCTAGAAATCCCTCCTGACGTAATTCCTGGGGCTGTTTGCTCTTTCTCCTGCCCTTTCCTACCAGGTAGCAGCACCTTTTGCAGGGTTGTTTTTATTCCCCCAGCACTGACTTGCTTGCAAACAACCTGCTGAGGTCTGAAGCAGACCTGGGGCTGGTAGGGTACAATGCAGAGGAGAGGTGGTGCCATGCTGTGCTCTGAGGGCCAGGCTACACATGGGAGACAGGGCCTTCCCTTCTCAGAGGAGGCCTCAGACAGTTCGGGTTTAGGTTTTTCTTCAGGGAGCATTGCCCTTGGATTGTGATGCTGGTGGGACTGGAGGGAGGGGCAGAGTTGTGAGGTGCAGTCAGAACACGCAGGGCACGAGCCAGGGAACCCCAATTCCCCTTCCTCGAAACACACAGCAATTTCAAGCAGGATTCCAGGAAACCATTGCTCCTTGAGCCCCTCTGGCTGCCTCGAGGCAGGATCAGCAGCACAGCTGCAGGGCTGGTGCCAGGCTGCAGCAGGATGCACTCGTGGCCCAGTTTGTTTCTGGGAGGCTGGAGCAGTGCAGGGGGACAGGAAGGGCCCCCCACTAATTGCCTGTTTTTCCAGGGAGCCACAGGCCGCCCTGGGCTCTGGGGTTTTGTCTCCCTGCCAGCCCAGCTGCCTGCGCAATTACTGTGTTTTGCTGGGTAACAAAGGCTTCTCCCAGCACAGGCTGAGCTGGTGCTGAGGAGTTTATTTCTCTTACAACACCTGGGTGCTTAGAGACGCTAATTTGGGCTTAAGACTTCCCTCCCTCCCTCCCTTTTTCCATCCCCTCCCCTTCCATCCTGCATGATTATTAACAAGTTTGGACTTAATGAGTCAAGGAGGTGTGTTGTTTAAGTGTCACAGCAAAGGGCTGAGTGGAGCCACCATCTGCAGGAGGAGAGGGGGTAGGAAGGAATGCAACCCACCACCCCCATCTAAAGAGTTACCTACAGGCCCCCAGCAGCAGGAAAAGGGACAAAGCAGCAAGTGGAGGGAGGCTGAGTGCCACGAGCTGTTGTGGTGGAACTGGATGATCCCCTCAGCAAGCCTATAAATCTGTTATCTGTTGGGAAGTACAGCAGTGCAGGCTGGAATTCCACCTGGGTGGTACAAGAGAAAGTTTTATATCAGGGGCCTCTCTCTCAGTATCATTCCTAGTGCTGGTCCCCCTTGGCCTGTGCCTTCAATGGCCAAAGCTCCCCTTTTTCCCAGACCCTCATGCCCCACCTTGCTCTCTGCAGGAAATGTGAGGGTGAGGGTGGCTAAGGCAGAGAGCTGGGCACTGGAATGGTTGGTGGCTTAGTGGGGATGTGTCCACCTTCTGGAAAGACCCCTTCTAGGACACAGAGAGAAGCTTTCCTGGTAAGGCTGAGCAAATGCTCCAGGGCTGTGCTTGAGGGATCAAAGACAGGATGCCACTGCCTCCCCTCCTGTGCTGGCCCTAACAGTGGCCCCTTGGCCACTTTCTGCAGTGAACTCCTTCTCAAAAGGGCTGAAAACCTCATGCTTCTTCCCCAAAGAGTCTCTCCCAGCTGGATGCTGAAACGCCCCATCCTCGTGCTCCCTGTGAAGGTCCAAAGGCAGTGATGGGAATCCAGACCTACCCAGCTCTGCCAGTGTTCCGGGAGCAGCCTCCTGCCCCTCAGCACCCCATAACGCACACGTGGAGCTGTGGCAAGGAAGCAGCGAGCCCAAAGATCCAAAACTAGGAAAGGAAAGAAGAGGGGATTTGTGCAACTGTACCAAACTCACACTGACTGCAATCCTCGTGGCTGGGGACAGATGATGGAAGCACCACACCAGGGTCAGAAGCATCCACCCCCATGGGTCAGGAGATGACCCGAGGGTTGTGTGGGGCTGATGGCAGCTCCTGCACCCATCCAGCTGATCCCTACTTCAAGGACTGCCTCTGCCTGTACAGTCCATGGCAGCTAAATGCTCCTGGGGTTTCCCAAGCAGACTTGCATTGGAGTAAACCTCTTTAAATTATTTATTTATTTATTTAATTGTTATTATTATTCTATTTTTAATTGTATGTCAGAATGGATGCAGGTGGTCACCGTTACCAGTATTTATTTATTCTTTTTTTTTTTTCAATCTAACATTAAGTTATTTTTGGATCTGTTTGTTTGTTCAAATGTATCCATGCCGCCGGTCTCGTGTAAAGGTTTACGGCTCTGGCCCCTCTCGGTGAGGTGGCCGGAGGAGTGACAGTCACTCCTGCTGCCACCGTGTCCCTTTGTGCTCTCCGGAGCAGGGCGGAGAGCTCGGGATGGACAAAGGGGCGCGGGGCAGAGCTGCTGTTTCCATGTTAAAATCTCGGCTTTCTCGTTCGATTTGCGCAGGGATGCGCCGAGTGTGACCATAGGAACAGGTCTAGGAGGTGCCGGAGATGGCGGGGGTCCGCTGGCCGAGCGCGGGGGGCTGGCGGTGCCACCAGGGGAGTGTCGCTGCGCGCGCGCCGGCCGGGTGCCAGCTGGCCCCCGCGCTGTTTGCCTTGGCTCCGCCGCAGCGCTCAGCCCGAAACCTGCTCCGCACCGCCACCGCCGCTTTCCCGGGGAGGATGCCGTCGCCAGGACTCCCCTGCCGTGTTTATCCCTGCGCGCTGACCCACCCATGGGAAAACTAAAGGGATGAGACTGTGAGAGAGTGATCTCTGCGGAAGGTCCTTGCAAAACCCAGCCTCTGGTGACGGACCTGACCGAGTCTGTGTGTGTGTGTATGTGCCCATGTGCATATACATGTGAGTTTCCCTCGGTGTTATTTATTTTCTAACTTATTTAAGATTTTTAGTACAAGCTTTAGTACACCCTCCCTGTTAGTGGATGACCGGGGTTTCTGTGGGTTTGCGTGAAGCCTGTGAGCTTATCTGTCTCTGTGCCTTTTGCCAGTGCTTTTTTGGTATTTTCTTTTTCTTTTTCTTTTTTTTTTTTTTTAATGTAGTTTCTCTCATTCACTGCTTTCATGGATTTTTGCTCTGCATCCAACATCTCAGATTGCTGCAGGTGCTCTCTGCAAAGAGCAGGTTCACCTGGTGGAAAGGCAGCTTGGTCATTTTGGTGTTGGTGTTGGCTGCTGTGGTCAGACACACAAGGGGTGCTCAGGGCTGGCCACAACATCAGGGTAAGATCTTGGCTATTTTTTGGAAGCCCAGTCTCACACTCAAAGGCTCTTTCCCACCCGTAATTTTGATTCATTCCACAGGCATCCCTGTAGCCTTTCCCTGGCAGAGCACATGTCACAGCACCCACTTCCGAATGTCCCGCTGACCCCAGAGCCATCAGCTCTCCCCATTCACTGGACCTGCCTTGGCTCTGGGTTTGTCCCACCAAGGGAGGCTTGTCCCAACCCCAGGCTCCAGAAAATCCAATGCCATTTCTGCAGGTTTGCTGGGAAGCAAAGATAAGGGATGGTTCAAAGCACTGTTCTGTTCTTTCTTCATAGGTTGCGCCACTCAGCTGAGCTTTGCTTTATGTTGACTGTAATTTTCTCAATGTTTTTGTTGTTTGGGGACTGAATTTGTACCAAACTTGTCTGCAACAGCCAATCACTGTTATTTTGCTATGCATTGTACATATATTGAACAGGCTGAGAGGACTTGGCCTCTATTTAATATTTATTTCTTCTATTTATTGAGCATTACTTTTAAAAAAGCTATTTGGGTCGTGCTGTTGGGTCCAGGAAGGCAGGAGCCTTTGAAGTGTTGCTAGATATACTAGAAAGAGGAAGGCAAATTGGGCTCATTTGGACCTCACCACCAGTATTTAGAGAGGAACCTCATTGTGAAGGAGATGGGCAAGGCAGGGGAAAACTCTCCATCTCCTTGAACCAGCTTCTGTTGACAAATCTCATCCCCCTGGAAAGGTGCAGGGAGTTCAGAGGGGACAGGCCAGCTTTGGTGGAGAAATAACCCTGTTCCTTTTCCTTTGCCATGTGGCACCAAAAACCCCCAGAGTTCTCTGCTGTCCCACTGCTCGTCCCCTCTTCTCTCTGGGGGAAGGGGACACTTGTCACCCTTTGCATCAGAGAGGAGGAAGGGGATCAGATTGAAGTGACTGGCCACGGTCTCTACCAGGAAGCAAGGATGTCCACCCTGCCCCATCCTGAGACCCTCGTGCCATGTCCTGCTTTGCCCCCCTCCCCGAGCTCTGTGCCAGAGCCAGTAGCTTTGCCCACAGTGAGCTCAGTAGCTAGGGCAGGATGGGGGAGGCCTCCCCTCATCTCCAACATGAGCAGAGCTTGCTGCAGGCATCCTCCCCCAGCTTTGAGAAGAGCATGAGATGTGCTAAAAATCTCACCCTGCCCCAGTGTCGCTCCACCAACGCCGCAGCCGTTGTTCTGCTCGCTCGAGTGGGAGGTGTTTGTGCTCCTGGGGCAGAGCTGGTGGAGTTTGGACACAGCTCCAGCGTCAGCAGCCGAGTGCCCAGTGCTGGGCTGTTCTCACAGAGCTGTCTGGGAGCTGCCAAGGGCTCAGCCTCGGGGCTGTCGGGGTATTGGTTTGAGAAAGGGACAGGTTCAGGTGCCTAAGTGAAGACTTTACTCTTTAGTGTCCAGTGGGGTTTTATTACCTCTTTTATTACCTCTTCACCACAGAATAAGTAATTTTCATGACTTAGCTGCTTCCTTGCACATGACTGGGAGGGTCTCCAAAGCAACAGTGTCATAGTCAAGCATCTCAAATTTTGGGCTATTGCCTAGAGAACAACACCCTCACCAGCCCAGGGCAGCTCTCCACCTTTGAAACCCAGGGAATGAGAAGAAAATTTAGAACAAAAGCCAAGATGTGAGAAAAGCCACGAGGGAAACGGTGTCTCTGTTCTCTGCCCATTGGTTGATTCCACCCCAAACGACACCGGCGCATCTGTTCGCTTGAGTTTGTTGTAAAGCTCCCCTTGCTCTCCATCCACATGCGTTCTGTATCCTTTAGTCTTCCTGGGTGTTTGAGTTGTTAGCCTGGTTAGAAAAAGGTTCCAATAAAGGTTCGGACAGTATTTCCTTTGCATCATGTTCCTTTTGGATACAAGTGCGTGTGGTGGGATATTTCGGGTTGTTTCAGCTGCTCCGCAGGGAAGGGCATGTGCCTCCACTCCCAGCTGCTGAGGACTGGCTCCTCAGGGCACTGGCTGAAGCAGAAAATGTTGTGGGCTAGTATTTCTGGCAGCTCTCCTTTTTGTGCCGGGCCAGGCTCCTGCTGCCCTTTGCCAGGTTCTTTGGGTCCCCCCACCCTGCTCAGGCACTGCGAGGCCAAGCCAGAAACACCTCCGTCTCTCCCTGGAGGTCACGCTGGGCTCCCCAGTGCTCTCCTTGGGGCTGTGCCCTTCCCTTCCTGCACAGCCCTTGCTCCAAGCCCCGCGGGTTCCTGTGCCACAGGGCCCTGCCGTGGTCACCTTGTCAGCAGGAGCCAGGGGCAACAGGGCCATGGGGAGTCTCTGACACCCTGCAAGCTCCCCAGGGAAGCAGCAGCACTGGCCCAGGTCCCCATGCTGTCCTCAACAGGGCTCAGATGGGCACCCAGGAAGGGCCTGGCCATGGCACAGATGGGTCATGGGGGCACGGGGAGGCACCCCCAGGTCACTCGGAGGAGAAGGGGGGCTGCAAGGGCACTTCGTGCTTCCCAGAGCTGATGTCGTGGCGGCGGTGGGAGGCAGCCCGGAGGTTTGGAATGACAACAGGAGCTAAATTGGGATGGCCCAGAGAGGGTGAGAGCAGGCGGGAGGAGGGGACGTGTGACTAATCGGGATGAACTAGGCGACAGGAAGAATTCCTGGCCGGGGAGGGAGGATGGCCTGGAGCTTTGTGGGAAACGTGGGATGGGGGATGTTATGAGGCTCCTGAAAACACGGCAGGATCGGGGGACTGCCTGAAAGCTCCTCGGGGCTTGTCCCTGTCACTCCGTGTGCTGCTGTTTGCCCAAGTGGGTCCAGAGCTGGGTGCTGATCCTACTCCTCAGCCAAGCTGAGAGGTGCCCAGCTGAGCTCAGGCTGTGTGTGGCAATGTCCCCTAGGACTGTGCCCCTACTATCACCCACGGGCGCCAGGAGCCCCCAGCCAGGCAGGACAAGGGAATGGAGGGGGATGCTCAGTCCCTCCTCCAGCATCCACCTCCCTGCACCAAGGTACTCAGCTGGCACCTGGGACCTCCCCAGGCACCTCCAGGCATCCCTTCGGACCCCAGGGAGACCCTCCCAGGTGTCTCCATGCCTGAGGGGACAGCCCTGCCCTCCCCAAGGAGAGGCAGCTCCCTGCCCCCAGCGACACTGCCGTGATTAATGCCATGGAGCGACCCGCGGCTGGATCCCTGCACGGCCTGCGCTGCATTAAAGTCTTCCTGCTGCAATTACTTCCATCGAGTCCATTAGAAAAATTGCAGATGCTGGAGAGTAGGAGCATGATGCAGAGCCAGGATGCGGCATGAGGAAGTGGCTCTGTATGCAACATGAGCCTCCCTGATCACATCCCATCCTCCAGCACATCCCGCTGCCCACCACAGCCGTGCCTGGGTCCCCTCCATGGGGAGCCCCTCGCTGCCAGCCGTGCCCTGCCTGCCGCCCGGCTCGGGGCCGTGTCTCCGGGCTGGATGCTCGCTGGGAGCTCCCCCTCCAGTGCCGGTGCCGCTGCCGCGCCTCTTCCCACAGCGCGCAGCCCGCTCCCGCCGCTGCCCTGTAATTAGCCCGGCCGCGGCTGTGATTAACGCCTCGCCCTGCCCGCACCGCGATTGCGGCAGGGCCGGGGCATGCGGTGGGGCGAGAGGAGGAGGGCGAGGGGGAGGCAAGTGATGAGCAGCGCCGTGGACATCTCCGCGCTGTCCGGGGTCTGTCTCCTTCCCGCAGTCAGGGGGTGCTTCTCCGGGCCCGACTGGTGAAGGTGGCCAAGGAAGCACTGCTGGAGAGGGTCATCCTGTCCCCTGCCCCGCACACCCCAAACACCCACCCCTGGGGTCCCATTTCCCCGTACAGTGACCCATTTCCCGGTACAGTGGTGCTCGGTGGCGTGGGGACACGTGGCTTTACAGTGAGGGGAGCAGCTTGGTCAGCCCCACCACGGTATTTTTAACAGGTGACACTGGGGTGAAAGCAGCCACCCCTGAGTGAGCTTGGGGGCTATTTTGGGCGGGCAGAGCAGCGGGAGGGGGCGGCAGGGGCTGGGGCAGCTGCCGAAGCGCCGTGGCCCCGTGGCAGCCGGGATCCTGGGGCCAGCAGGAGAGGTCAGCTGCCACTGCCCAAATTCTCCACGGCTGTTTCATCCTCTCCAAAATACTCGGCTGACAGGGCAGGACTTGCAAAACACACCCCCCCCTCCTCTGAAATCCATATAAATAGTACTCGCCCAACGGCTGGAAGGTTAGAGAAGTTTCTGGGCTCCAGGCTCAGGCATTTATTGCAGCTCTCATCCGGGAGCAGCAGGGAAAGTTGCTCATAAAGTGCTGGAGAGTGAGAAGTGAGAGAGAAGCTTTTTAATCTCAGGATATTTGGGTTTATTATTTTTTTTTCTCTCTCCTGACAAGAAGTTTTATTTTCCTCTCCCCAGTCCTGGGATCGCAGCCAGACAGGAAGCGTTTTCTCGCGGCCAGAGAGCTCCCTCCGTCCTTCCTGCGCTGCTCCAGCTCCCGGTGATTCAGCCTGAATTGATTTTCTCATCGTCCTTCACCTGGTGCCGGGAAGGAGGAACCGTCCCCGCGCACCCGCGTCCCACACGGGGTGGATGCGTCTCCTCCGGGACAGGCTCCCGGGGGAAGTTTGCAGCCAGGAGCGGCCACACAGAGGCTGAGGCTCTGTTGGAGAGCCCCGGGGACGCGCTCAGACCCCTCCGAAGGAAGCCATGGCCGATAGCCAGATGCCCTTCTCCTGCCATTACCCCGGGAGGCGCAGCCTCCGCGACCCTTTCCGGGAGCCCGGCCTGACCTCGCGCCTGCTGGACGATGACTTCGGCTTGTCGCCCTTCCCCGGGGACCTGACGGCGGACTGGCCCGACTGGGCTCGGCCCCGGCTCACCACCACCTGGCCGGGCCCCCTGCGCGCCGGCCTCGGCCGCACCCCCCCCATGGCCCCCGCCTACGGCACCCACTTCGGGGGGTACCCCGAGAGCCGCAGCCCCGCGCCCTTTCCCCGCGAGCCCTGGAAGGTGTGTGTCAACGTGCACAGCTTCAAACCCGAGGAGCTGACGGTCAAAACCAAGGATGGCTACGTCGAGGTGTCAGGTGAGAGCCGAGGCACCGGGGAGGTGGCACTGCCAGCTCAAGGAATTGCCGCAAAATGCCAAAGTCGCCTTTATTTTATAGCAGCGGCAGCAGCCCCCTGCTCGGGAGCAAGGGAGGGCTGCTGGAGGGTTTTGGGGCAGCTCCAGAGGCAGTTTGGGTGTCATGGGGGGATCTGGCTCACAAGCCATGGTGGTTTGCTGCCAAAATGAGAAAGGACACGTGTCCTTTGGGGTAAATCTCCCTGCGTTCTGCCCTGGCTGGCAGCACCCTGCAGCAAGCAGCCAAGAGGGGCCCCAGCTCTGCTTGGTTAATTATAGCCAGGGTGAGGCCGGCATGGAGGGAGATTCCCTTTAAAGGGGCCGAGGGAGAGGCTGGGAAGAAGGGAGCAGCTGCTCCACAGACCCCAGCCCAGCCCGGCTCTGAGTCGGCCAGAAACACATCCCTGAAGTCAATTAATGGAGGGTGCAGTGGGTGGGGGGTCCAGCACCTCTGGGGTGCCCACGAGTGCCCTCAGTGTCCCACCAGCCTGGCACTGACATTCCCCATTGTCCCTGGGGCTGGGATCACCAGGGAGGGCTGGGGGCTGCCACCTAACACAGCTCTGGGTGTTTATTTGGAGCTCACTGCACCACAGGGGGAAAACCACAGGTCAGGGGGGTCGAGGCAGCCTCTGGCTGATGCTCCAGGGACAGGGACCCCTGCATGGCAGAGCGGTGGAAAGGAGCCTGTCCTGGGGAGTGGGGCCAAGGGGGATGCTGCCACCTCCTGAGGCTTTATTATTTGTTTATTTTTATCATCTTAAGCCCCAGCTCTTGGCAGCCTGTGAGACCCTGGTTTCCCACTGGAAATACGGCTGTGCTGTGTCCAGCATCTCCTTCCCCACATGGAGAGGCTTCCTGAGCCCTCCCTAGGGGAAGGGTTTGCACCAGGGCAGGGAAGCAGCTGCTCGGAAAACTTTCCTGTTGGGTTTAGTTGTTGTTGTTGTTTGTTGGGGAAAAAAATAATCTCCTGGTGAGGTGCTGATGTGGGGTGTTGGCCTTCCCTGCAGGCAAACACGAGGAGCAGCAGGTGGAAGGAGGGATCGTCTCCAAGAACTTCACCAAGAAAATCCAGTAGGTACCGGTCGGCCTGGCTGAGCTTTGCCAGTCCCCGCGCCCCAGCTCACACACGCAGGGACTGTTCCCACCCCAAAATCTGCCCTTCTGCCGCACGTGCCGGGCCGGTTCTGGCCACAGAGTGATTTCCCAAGGGAGGGAAAGGAGGAGGAGGAGGCCTGTTTTTGAGGCGCTCTGTCAGTCTCCTGCGCGCCCGGGGCTGCGGCTGGGGCAGGAGGGGTGCGAGGAGGAGCCGCCCCGGGGCTCCGCAGGGCATGGCCGGCTGGCAGCACCGCCAGCCCCGCAGCACATCCCTGCCTAGCCCTGCATCTCCGTGATGTCAGGGAGAGATCGCTATCGCCTTGACTCACCCACCGCTCGCTTTGGCAACAACAACCGCAAAGGCGAGCCCAGAGGCCGGCGAGCCCCGACCGATGCGGGGGGCAGACCCCACCCGCGGGGCTCGCACGGCTAACAGGGAAAAGCATCAAAGCGCAGGGCATGGGAAGGGTTTCCTCGGCTGGCAGCAGCTCAGCTCTGCTCTTCCACCCTGAAGGAGCCCTGTGCATCCCACGGGAAGGCTGGGGCTAGCTGGGCGCTCCCTCGGGCTCGGCGCTCGGGCTCCTTTTACGGGCAAGGCTCGCGGCTGACGTGGGCTGCGGCACGGCAGGGATTTACTCCCGCGCCGCGGCCGCGCAAGCGGCGGTGACATCCCGTCAAACACATCTGCCGCGGAGATTAACCAGGGCTCCCGCGGGGCCAGGCCGCCAGGAGCCCGCCCCAAATATCCCCCGCACATTCCCAGGCGCTCCGGTAACAGCAGAGCCCCGCGCCGGAGCTGCTGCATGCTGGGGGTGCGAGGGTCGGGCTCCGCATCCTAACCCATCCCGTCTTTCCTGCCGCCCTGCAGGCTGCCCTACGAGGTGGATCCCATCACGGTGTTCGCCTCCTTGTCCCCGGAGGGGCTGCTGATCATCGAGGCGCCCCAGATCCCCCCCTACCAGCAGTACGGCGAGGGCAGCAGCGGCAGCGAGATCCCCGTCGAGAGCCAGGAGGCCACCTGCACCTGAGCAGCCACCCGCGGCCCTCCCGCGCCCCGGCACCCCTGTCCCCTGTCCCCTTTCCCCCCTGTCCCCGGTCCCCTGCGGCGCGGCGTCCTGACAGCCTCCGGCAAGGGTGACGGGTGCCGCTCGCAGGGATGGCAGCACCCGCCACCCCCGCTGACAGCTGGGGCACAGCGGGTGCCAAGGCCACCGTCCCCGAGGGCTTGTAGCGGTCTGAGGTGCCGGTAGAGATTCTGTGCCCACGGGGCCAAGCAGAAAGGATGTTCCTCCTTATGGTTATTGTTTGCTCCGAGTCGCTCGGATGGGATATTTATAACAATAGCGAAAAAGGGCCTGTATTTTTTTCTCTAAAATTGACATGGAAACCTGTAGCTCTGTGTCTTTTCCTCCTCCATGAGTTGTTGTTTTGTTTTTTGTTTTGTTTTTTTTTTTAATTACATCTCTGCAAAGGACACATGTCCAGCAGCGGAGCTTGATGGCGTGACCTCCATCCTGAGAAACCATCCGCGTGCTTTGAACGTTGGTTTGGGGTTTTGGTGGTGTTTTTTGGTTTTTTTTTCCTTATTTCCAAAGAGAATTTGTGCTTTTACTTGTCAGACCTGAGGAATAAAACCCAGTTGATGTTCTTAGCCTCCGCTTGTCTCAGCTGAGCCAGTGGGGTGGGCATAGGGCTGGAGGAGGGGGGGATGTCACCATGTGTCACCTCCCAGCCTGGCACGGGTCATCCCCATGGAGGGAAGGACAAGAGAGGTGTGTGGGGATGCCTGCACTGATGGGGGAATTCCAAGCCCCAGCTAACACTGAGGCAGGAGCACAGGCTCATCCTGTCCTTACCCTCTCAGGGGGTTGAAGATGTTCTTCCTGCTTGGGGATGCTAAAGCTCTGAGCTGGGGCAGTTGGGTCTGCCCCATCCCCATTTCCACCTCACCATGCCAGCTCCCCACCTGCAGCTCCATGGGAAGCTCTTCCCAATGGAATGGCAAATGGTTTCTGCTGGCACAGCCTTAAAGCCATTCCCTTTTGCTACCGCCCTGCAGTGCCAGGGGTTAGCAAAGCTGAGCTGTCGATGGCTGGGAGGAAATTTTCCATCGATCTGTGCAGCACCTGGGCCAGGCACCCAGTTTTCCATGTCACCAGGAGCTGGGAGTTAAAAATACAGCCTCACGTGTTCTGCTGCGGCTCATTTGGGCTGCGGTTACCAACAACACCCACCACGTGCTGTCAACCCTGGCCCACAGCGCCCGTGTGCCACACAGGCACCCACATTCCAGGTCATGGAGGGGGGCCTGGGGACTCTCACCCAGTTTTGCAGATTATATTTAACTTCCAGCAGTTGTGACAGAGCTGGGACCCCGCAGTGCTGCAGAGCAAGGCCAGCCCTGGGCTCAGCCACTCCAGCTCTGCCAGGCACGGCTGTGAGCACAGCAATTTTTATGAATAAAATATAATCCTGGAAATGTGACACCGACACGGGGATGGAACGCCAAAAAGTCATGAGTCACAGCTCCAGCCCTGTGTCCTTGTGCCACTTGGAGCCGTCATGCCCGGCGGGTGACACCTCTCCAGCACAAACTGTCCCTCCTCTTCCTCACCCCTTCAAAGAGTTATTTTTATCAGCCTTCTGAAAAAGCATCCCCAGGCCCAACCTCAGTTTTGTCCCCTTTCTTGAGAAGGACCCCAGGGGCCCCTGGGGATATGTTCAGGCCCAGCACCCAGGCTGGGTGTCCCCCAGTGGACCCCTGGCCCTGCACCCATGTCTGGCACAGGATGGATCCCCGAGCAGGGCTGCAGGGACCAGCTGTGACCCCACAGGGAGCTGCTGGGGGGAATGAGCCACAGCTGAGCCCCTCTCCCACCCCAGCGTATTTGGGGAGGGCCCCAGGCTGCTGCAACACCAGTGCTGGGACAAAGGGAGCTCTGGGCTCAGCCCTGGGGCTGCTGCACTCACACAACAGCTCCAGCTCTTGCTCCTGCTGATCCTGCACTTTGGGGTGAGTTTTGTTGTTCTTTAATAGCTTTTTTCTTTATTTGGTTCTGCTTTCTGATGAATTCCTTAATAGAGTCTCATAAAAGCTGTTGTGAGCTGCATTAGCAGTAATTTCCTAATGGCTGGGGTTGGCATTGGCAATTAGCACTAAGGACCTCTTCCCCGGGCAGCGTGCTCGGACCTGTGCACACAGCAGCTTCCCAAGCTCCTGGATGGTCTGGAGGATCACATCCTAATGAAATAATTGTAACTGGAGTTCTGGAGGCTCTTTTCAAGTATGATCTGATTATCCACGCGAAGGAGGTTTTAAACAAGTGATCCCTACTGGTGTTTCTGCAAATGGAAAAATCAGTTTGGAACCACAGGGGCACTTCTGCACCAGCCTCTGCCCCTGTGTCTGAGGATTTGGGGTGGGATATGTGCGTGTCTGGGGTTCCAGGGTGAGCAGGGCTGGGGCTGGGGGGAGTGGGAGCTGTCTGCTCACCCTCACTCATGTGTGAGATGTTGGTTTGGAGCCACCAGCCGAAGAACGCAGAGCAGTGGTGACCACGGGGAGCATCCTCCAGGCGGGAAGGAGTGGGGAGCACCCTGTGGGTCTGACCCCAGGGCTGTCTGAGGGAGCTCAGGAGGCTCTGAAACCCAGGCTGAGCATTTTGGGGGCCCTCACACACAGGAGAAAGGGCAGGGTTGTGTTTATCAGCAATTCACACTGTGTGGGGCAATCACACCCAGCCACAGCAGCACCTCTCTGCCAGCCCTGTCCCAATCGTTCCAGTGCTCCTTTATTTCTCCTGCAGTAGCATTAGACCTGCCAATATTCACATTATTCAAGACCAAATGATTTTCTCTGCTGAAGGAGGCAGAGGAACCATCCTAATCTGGCCTTTCACGTCCTGCTCTCGCAGCAGCACTGATGCTGCCAACACAGGGCTGCTCCTGGATGGGGAGGAGAGAGGAGTGGCTGCTTGGAAGATTTTATTTTTTTCTTTTTAAGAAGCCAGTTCTGATCAAATACACAACCACAACCCAAGGGCTGGTGGGATGATGTGGTTGGATGCTGGGCAGTTACAATTGGCACCGATGGGGCAGCAGCAGGAGCGTGAGGAGCGTGCCTGCTCCAGGAGAGGATTCCAGGGCTGGGGTGGAAATCCTGCCACTCCTGATGCATCTCAGGACTGTGAGTTTGTGGGCTCAGCTCTGAGCCCCAGCAAAGCTCTCCTGAGGGAAATGTGGGTAGACCATGCAGCCTTTTAGTTTTAGGAAAGATTTTTGGTGACCGCTCCCGCAGCTCAAGCAGGTGATTGCCAGTGCTGCCAACACAGAGCTGGACTGGGCTGATGGGGAGGGCTCAGCACCACGAGATAAGGGGCTCCATCATGGGAAAGCAGCCTCGGGGGACCTGCTGCTCCAACTGGCTGCTGTGAGGGGCTGAAGGACGTGAGGAGATAAGGAGAAGGTCACCCAAGCCATGGGAGAGCTCTCCAGGCAGCTCGGTGGGCTCCATGAACCTCCTGGATGTGTCCTGCTGTCTGTCCCTAGCTGCCAAGGAAGCTGTGGGGCAACCACCTTCCCCCTGCAAGGCAGGGACATGGGGCAGTGGGGCCAAGCAGTTCTGAGTCCCATTTGCATCCCACCATGGCTGGGATGGGGAGCACGTGGCTCCCAGCAGGGCACCAGCTCCCAGCCTGTCCCAGAGGATTTATTTTCCTAAAATGGAAGCAAAAGCTGAATTGATTTATTTTGGTTGGCAGCATGTGGAGCTGGGTAAATAATCCACAAGAAGCTCCAGAGCTGTCCAGATCCACCAGGCACCTCCAGAGACCCAGGCTCTTCTCCTAGAAGAGCAGGGTTGGTGTTATTTTCAAGCTGCCCAGCTCCGTGGCTGGAGCAGGTGGTGCCCAGGCAGAGCTGTGGGCAGGGGCTGGCACAGCAGCTCCCACAGCTGTGCCCACCCCTGCTCTGGGAAGCACCACCCTCACACCCTCTCGTGCCCATGGATTGGGACACCCTGGCTGGCTCGCCCTGCAGGGATGCACTGATGTGCCATTGCTCTCTGTTGGACCAGGCTGTGGGGTGCCCACAGAGAGCCTTTTGTTGTTCCATGAGGTTGTTTGTGCTTTCCAGCCCCTCTGGGAGCCTCTGCCCGTGCAGGAGCTCAGCCTGACTTCCTCCAGCATCCTCCTCCTCCTCGGTCCCTGGGCTGCAGAGCTCCCCTGGCCCCTCCAGGAGCCGTGCAGCTCTCCAGGCTCTCTCTCGGCAGCTGCTTCCTGTTCCTGCAGTGAATCCATCTGGCTTTGCACGGGGGATTTGCTCTAACACTTCTAGGGCTTTTTCCTTCCTGGAGCATCCCTGGCTCCCCGAGGGTTTCTCACTATTTATCACACCAATCTGGGCTGCTTCGGTACGAGCCCGTCCCTTTTCCCTGAGAAAATATCCTGTAACCACCCGGGTGTTTATCTCCTCTAGCTGAAGCCATTTGGGGATTTCCTTGTTTCTCTCTGGGAGTTTCTCCTCCTTTGGAGACTTTGCTTTCACGCAGTTTTTTCTCTACTTGCGAAGCAAAGCTCATCTGCTTTATTTTGGATGTCCCCAAAGGGAGACACTTCACCATGTGATGGCCATGGGGATAAGGAAACAAAAACTTTTTTCTAATGGAAGAACCAAATGTCACAGAAATAACCTGTCCTGGCTGAGCAGATGGCCTTTCTCTCCCTTCTAAACTAAAGGCTGGAAAGTCATGGCATGGCCCAGTCTGGGTGGGCAGTGGGGGTGACCCTGGTGTTGAGCATCCCTGACCCATCCATGGGATTGCAGCTGCCTCTAGACACCAACACCTCCCAGCCCCAAATTCCCCCTCCAGAGCTGCAGCTGGAGGAAGGAGACTTTTCTCCTATTTGTTTTCTTTTGTCAGACTTTAAATCCAGTTACAAACGCTGCTGATAATTAAGGGCTCTCTGCCATTTGGGTGAAGTGCTGAAGTGCAGCCTCCTGCTCCCAGCCAGATGCTCCCCAGCAAACCCATCCTGAAGGAGAGGCAAATTTCAGCTTAATTTTGATTCTTTCATACTCCCACAACCCCCCCCCCCCCCCATCTGAGGCAGCCTTGGAAACCTCTCCTTATTAAAAGACCTCCTTGAAATGCATTGTAGCAGCCAAAGAGGGTGGTTGTGGAGCACAAAAAGCCTGCAGAAGAGCTCATTAAAACAATAAATTACAACTAATTAGAATAAATCAAGCTAAATCATCTCCAGTGTGAAGGTAAAAGGAGGTGTGAGTGAGTGGGTTTAATAAGGATGGTGCTAATCCCAAGCTCCTCTTTAAAATGATGGTGAGTCCTGCTGCAGCGATGTTCCTGCTGCTGAGGAGGAAAACAGCCATGGACAAAGAGGAGCTGATGGGATTTGTAATTGTGCCCCAGCCTGAGCTGCCTGGCCCTAATTGCAGTGGGTTTGGGGTTTGCACAGCACCCACAGTGGCTCACAGAGGTCGGGGCGCTGTGTTCGCCCACTTTGGGTTTTATTCCTGTTTGATTTGCGATGCACAGAGTGGCTCTGGGGTTTTGCTCCTCTCTCTCATATCACTTCATCACCGCAGCCACAGCTAAATGACTCCTCTGCATAATTAGCAGTGAGATCATCACAGCCGCCTTGGCTCCGAGTCATTTCTCCTCCGGTCTCCAAAGAGCTGCTCCAAACAAGGGAGAGGAGGGAGCTGTGGGTGGGGGCAGGGGATGAGTGCCCTGCCAGGGTCGGGCTGGATGGGGCTCTGAGCAGCGGTGGAAGTGCTCCTGCCCATGGTGGGGGGTGGGAAAGAGATGGCCCTCAAGGTCCTTTCCCATCCGAACCATTCTGTGGTCCTTGGCCAGGAGGTCTTTGAGCTGCCGAAGCAAAAGGTTCATGCTGAAGTGAGTGAAAAAGCTGGAAGCACCTGGAAGGGGGATCAGCTCTGGGGAGCACAGGGCCAGGAGCCAGCAGGGCACTGGTGCTGCAGGGACACCCCAGCTGCCACTTCCCCCCGAGGGATGAGCAGTGCTGCCACTGCTGGAGAAATGTATTGGTTTCATTAAGCTTAAATGATTAGCTCCAGGCCTTGATAATGATACTTAATGGATCTAATATTTTTTTGGCGATTACGCTGTTGTATACAGCATGTATATCATTAATAACCTCCTTTAAACCTCCTTGCTTTCACTGTCACTAATGATGTTCAAGCCCTTCTTATGCCTAAGCCCAATTAGCTGCCAATAAAGAGGCTTTGCCCCATGGAGGGTGCTGGCTGTGCTGGGAGGCAGATGCTGATGTTCTGGTGTTTGGATTTGGTGGAAGGAGCACCCTGCAGGGGGCTCAGGGCAGCCCTGGTGGGTGCAGGAGGGGGTGAAAGCCTTGGCATGGCTCTGCTCTGTTCAAAACCCCTTTCCCAATCCCGAGTTCTGCAGGGGACTAACCCCAGCCAGGGCTGCTCCACATCCTGAGTTTTATCCCCTCTTGGTGTCTGTAGGTGAGGGTGGTGAACTCACACACTCTCACTCTTTTCCTCGGGGGCTGATGATGGAAACCTCTGTTTTCTCAGGGAAGATCTCAGCCCAGGGCACATTTGTTCCTCTGGGGGCCCCATGCTGGATGCAGCCAGGTGCAAGAGGGAATATCACCTCAGTCCCTGAACTCTGACTGAACATTTCCATTACCCCTGGGGGAGGAACCAGGCTTGGCTGCTTCTCTGCTCCTTCTCACCCGAGCCTCCTTCCCATCCTCCTGCGAGTTGATTAATCCATTAGGATTAACCTCTCTTTAACTCGTTGATTAGCTGCATTTTAAAACTCCATTTGTTTTCCTTTTTACATCAAGCCGGAGCCAAAAAAAGAGGGCAATTTGCAGCGAAGCTGATTTAGTGCAATTTCTGAAAATCAGGGCGAAGGTGTGCTCAGCATTTCAACTCCTCCCAGGGCTCCAATCCACAGGAGCCACATTTGGGCAGAACAGCACAGAACCAGCACCCACCTGAGTCCCCAGGGATGGTTTCTCATGGTGTTGGCGCAAACCTGAACGATGCATCCTGCCTTTCAAGGTGTCCTTGGGGAAATGGAAGCTCTTCTGAAGGGATGTGGGCTCCTTGGTTCCACAGGACACCCATTTCTCCAGTGGGAGTGTCCCTGGTGTCCCTGAACTCTGCATGGCAGGATTGATCAAGACAGGGCTTCTTGCTCTAAGATCAGGCAGGATCATGGTTTAGTTCTATCCAGATTTCATTTGCCAGGTTTAGTCCCAGTCCTGGGTTTACCAAACCCAAGTTCAGCCCATGCCCTAGGTAAGCTGCCAGACCCCTCCAAAATCTGGGGGTGTTTGATGACAAAAGCTTTGCCCGTCTGTGGCAGGGACTTGGCTCAGTGTCAGCTCCAGCTTTTCCTATGGGGCCCTTCTCTGCCATGCAGGACCCACGTGGGAAAAAATCATTAAAAAAAAAGATTGTTATCTTCAAAAACAAGCAAACCCACTGGATTTAGACCAAAATCTCGGCTGTTCTCAAATGCCTGTCTTTCCCTTCCCAGCGAGTCCCAGTGGGAGAGAGTGACTCCTCCATGCTGGGCCTCTCGTGGTGCTGGGGGACATGGGACACAGGCAGCAGTGGGGATGTGCTGGGGTGAGCAGTGCTGTGATAGTCCCATCTGGGGGCTCTTGGGACCCCCCCGTCCTGGTTTAACCCCAGCTCTGAGCCCTGTGGTTGCTCCCCACGCAGGACATGCCCAGGGAGGAGGGGACAGTCCCCGTGTCCCATCCTGGCCAGGCACAGCTCATCCCCTGGCTGAACTGGCTGCTCCAGGGTCACTCCTGCTGTGTTGATGTGATTGTTAAGCTCCAAGGTGACTGACACCAAACACCCCCTGGCCTGTGTTAACCCTTTGATTCATTCTGGCTGTGAATCAGTGCTTGGGTGCTTTTGGAGGTGGCTGGCAGGGCTGAGGCTCAGGGAGCTCAGTGAAGCCGAGGCTTAGAGCTGGGCCTGGGGTGTCTCTCTCACCTGGCCGAGGGCTGGGAGTCTCCCCTGAGGATGGGGTGCTAAAGAAAATGCCTCCCTCTCCCGTGGAGCTGGATTTTTGGGTCTGCTGTCTGCACAGAGCAGCCTTCCCTTCATCTGTTTGGGGAGCCCAGGGAAGGCTGAGAGCAGCAGGGACATCCCTGGAGCCTTTCTCCTCTTCCAGACTTCTGACTTGCAGGATGTTTATGAGGATCCTTGAGATGTCTGGAAGGTTTTGGAGCAGTTCAATGTGTTTCTGAGCTATTTTGGGGTGCCTGAGTGGGAAACACACATCTTGAACACTTGTGCCCATGTGCACCCATATGCAGCAGGTTCTGAGATCTGCAAGGGAAACTTCTCCCCAGTACTGAAGCAAAACAAGGCAAAACCAAGCAGAAATTGGTACAAAACCGAGCAGAGAGCTTTGCCTTTGGGACTGCAGCTCCCAAAGCTGGGCCCTCCCTGCTTGGGTGGTGTTGGAACTGGGAAATTCTCTCAGGAGCCGTCTGGGAGCTGTCAAAATATATCATAAGCTGCTGTTGAGGTTTAAAAAGCTTCACGCTGATGCACAATTTAGGGGAAGCATCTTGCATTTCCATAGATGTACAACAAGATTTTCTGAAATTGCAGTGATATGAGAAAACGTCTTTTAAAGCGGCACCCAGATGGCGGGAGGAAATTGTGCTGTTTGAATCTCTTCAGATAAATCGAAGCTAAAGGGATGTTAAACATTTTATAGGTTTTTCCTTCCTTCCCCCACTCCCACCACCTGCTACTGAAATGACATAAGAGGAGCCATCAAACAGAGCAAGAAAAATCCTCATGGCTTGGGAAATGGCCTCATCTGAGGGCATTTAACACCCAGAGATCCCAAACCCAGCAGGGTCAGGTCGGGTTTCCTCCACACCCACTCCCTGGGATTTTGGGACAGGGATTTCTGGAGGGGTTGCCCAAGCCCATTTCTAACAAAGAAGCTATAGGCAAATCCCAAGTATCAGGCCTCACCCTTGGGAGGTGCAGAGTGAGTGAAATGCCATGTCTGGAGCTGCATTTCTCCTCGGAAAGCACCTCCTGCAGCATGCAGAGACCCTCAAAGGCATGAGTGGAGCATTTGGCTTTAAATGCCCCTAATTCCAGCCATGCCCAGAGCTGTGCCTTGGGGACACGCTCTCCATCCCTTTCCGAAGCGATGTTTCGGAGCCTCCCCAGCAGCAGGCTCTTCCCTCACAGGTGTTTTTGTTTTCCTGCTCCTCGGCGCTCCCAGGCGAGCGGAGCTGTGACCATGTCGCTCCTGTGTTAAATGTGTCACTCGCTCCCGCAGCGGCTGCCAGGCTGGGAAGCGCTGGCACCTCGGGCAGCGCCCGGAGGACAAATGCCGATGATTACACACCGTCCTTACTCAAGGAGGAAGCGCTGGGCTCTGCGGCTCCCTGTTTGTGTTTTGAAAGTAAAACGAGCCTGTTTACCTGGCTGTTTACTTAGGCTGCCTGAGTCACGGCCCGGGAATCGTGCGCGGGCTGGTTTGTCCCCCCGGACGGGTCCCACTTCCCGGGGGTGGCTCGGGGGACACCGTGAGCAAGAGCAGCAAACATGCCAGCCCTGGTTGCGTTCCTCCCGGGGGATGTGCTGGGGATGACAGGGGAGCAGCGCCGGCATTCCCGGGGAGCCTTTCCCCGTCCATCCCTGCTCGCTGGTGGGCACAGTGGGGCAGAAATGAGCACCCGCAGCTGGCTCCGAAGATTCGGACCCCATCCAAGCCGATCCCCCTGGCGCAGTTGCCCCTTCAGCTATTTTTACAAACTCCTTTTAAAATTCTTTCCCCAGCAGATGGGTCCATCCGCAGGCAGGGTGATGCTGCCCACGGGTGATGAGGTGGCTTTGTGCTTAACACCAAACGGAGGTCACCGGCAGGACATGTGGCTGTGTTTTTTTAGAGCGCTCTCCAGCTGGGATCTGGCTTAAGTTTTGGGAGAAGAGATCCTGGGCGAGATCCCAGCAGCTTTTTCAGGGGGCTGAGCCTGCAAGGAGCACCTGCTCATCACCAGCGTGGGCTTCCCGACTCCCAGCAGAGCTGCAGAAACCACGGGGGCTGCGAATGAGTATTTTTAAACCACCTTGGCCGGGCAGGCTCTGCCGGAGCGCTGCCTTTTCCTGTTATCTCTCCCTGCAATTCCGGAGCGATTTGGAGCTCAGCCGTCCTGCGGCTCAGCTCCCCGCGGCTCAGGGGTGTGGAGCTCCCAGCGGCACTGCTGGCAGGGCACAGCTCTGCCTCGTTTATCACAGCCAGGGATGCGCGGCAAATATCCCAATCTTCGCTCCAAATTGCTCCCAACGCCAGGTTACTTTGGAGGGGGGTTGGCGTGCTATCTGTTATCCCCACAAAGCCAGATAATAATAGTAATGCCATTTGGTGGAGCGCTGTTAACGCAACGAGGCTGTCACTTGTCACCAAGAGTGCTGCGTGTGGCAGCCTGTTAAAAAGAGAGTCACAACAAGGCTGGCAGCAGCCAGCCCGAGCGCAGCCCGGCGAGGCTGTTCCGTGCTGCTCAGCTCTGCTCCCTGGCTGGTGCAGCCCTGATCCTGCCGTGTCCCGGCGTGCTGTGGCTTGTAGGGACACCGAGAGCACTGCCCCGGCTCTCATGAGTCGTCTTGTTTTGGCAGAGATGCTTCCCTGAGCCAGGCTGAGCCTGCCCTCGCTGCGTCAGCTCGCTCCCTCCTCAATCCATGTGCTGCTCTGAGGGTGGTCTGGCCCAGTGCATCCCAAATCTGGGGGTCGGTGGGTGCTAATGCATCCCGTGGGGTGTGCAGGGGAGCAGCAGGTGTGTGCTCACCCCATGGGGTGGCAGGTGCTGTGCCACCCCCACACCTGGGCACAGGGTGCTCATCTTTCTCCTCCCCTTTCCCCTTAAAAAGTGTATCTCAAACATGAAAGCAATGTGAAGACAGGCACTTACACATCTGGAAATGTGTCATGAATGAAATTAGGATATGGGAGGCTTTCTGTAGGAATTTGTCTCTGATGTATTTGATCCACTGCAAGCCATAAACTTCTCAAGAACATAAAAATCTCACCTTTTTTTCCCCCTTGAGCACATACCCAGTGCCTGTTTCCCCCAACTGCAACCCTGTGCATGAGCAGAGAGAACGTTCTCTGGATCCACACTGAGAGCAACAAACCCCCCGCAAGCCTCAATAACTTCAGCATTTTCTGTTTATAATGGAATGGGGAACAGAAAGCTCTGTGGAAGTGAAATGTGTTTCTCAAATCATCAGGTTATTTTTAAGTGCGTCGATATTTTCTCATGTGTGTGTAAATACCTCCCACACACACGTAGCTTTATCTCAAGGAGTGAAACAAAAATAGCTGGAGATTGAAAGGGAAGCGGTGAGGGGGCGGTTGTGCTTTTGGGAAGAATCTCTTCGAGGTTCGGAAACAGCGAAGTCATGGTGATAACACGATGTGACAAAACCCCAGCCTCCCCGGGCCTGGCAGGAATGGTGTTAATGGAAGAGCTCTTAATGACTTTCCCTCTGTTCCCATTTATCCCAACAAGCTGAGCCCAGGGCGCAGGCTCAGTGTTGCACTGAGGGAAGTTTTGACAAGCTCCAAGCTCTGTGCCTGCTGGGAATTGCTGCTCCGATAAATGCCCCCATCCTGCCGATGCCAAGGGGGCACAGAGTGATCTCCTCTCTCTCTGGGCTCCTGGCTGTGCCCAGTTGCTTTCCCATGCCAATTCCTGGCCCTGCTTCTTCCCAAATTCCCTCCTCTGCAAGCCCAGGCTGGGCCGGTGGCAGGGGGAGATGGTGTGTGACCCTGGAGGAGCAGAGGATGTGCTGCAGCTTGATACACATGATCTGTAGGCTCTCATTTCATTCCCCCCCAGCCTCCCCAGGAGGAGAGTAGCAAAGGGATTTCTGAGAGCTCAAGCTCTGCAAAGCGGGGAGGAAATTCCCCTAGGGAATGCAAATGAGGAGGGTTACATGATCCGGCAAAGCTGTGCCCTGGCTTAGTGTCATTTATTATCATTGCTTCTCTTGTTTTTTTAGCGATAACAAAAGGAGGATTGCGAAATGCCCCACTGCAGGAGGCTGCATGGCTGGATGGTGGCACGCAGGGGACAGGGTGACCCTCGGCACCGAGCGTTCCTGGGGGGACAGGATGCATCCAGCGCCCATCACAGAGCTCAAACTGCACCAGCTGAACTTTGACTGGAGCAGAAATAAAGCCATCGGGTCTAATAATACCCGGGTGCAGGCGGCTCCAGAGAGCCTCCGCCAGCTGCTGCAGTGTCACGAGTCACCGAGGCACAGCATTGTGCAAAGTCACCGTTCCTGTCCCCACCGTCCGGGTCCCGCAGGTCCCCTCTCCCAGCCGCTCCCTCGGGGGCCTCGCAGGGGTTGGAGGAACCCAGCTCAGCTCAGGCAACTCCTCCTCCTTGTCCACTTTGGGAAGGAGCTGGGAGGATTTCCAAATGCCTCCGCTTGGCAGCCAATCCCCACCATTCCGGTAATGCACTAGAAGTCAGTCCGGAGAAAGTTCAAGGCTTGTATCCCTATAAACTTTATTTCTGGTCCCCCTCCCTCTGCACAGCATCTGCTGACAATGCCCAATCTGTTAATTTCCAGTGATGCCAATGCTGGATGCCGGTGGGAGATGATGTGTTGAGAAGGGATGACTCAATTATCATTATTTCTTTCCTGTGAGCTCCCCAGCTCCTACAACATCCACGCTGTGACCTGCCATGGCTGGCACAGGGCCTTGGGCATCCCCCACGTATTCACGGCCCTGGTGCTCCTGTGCACCAGGCAGGTCACAGGTAATGCCTGGCAAAGGCACGTGGTGTCCAAGGCCATCTCCAGGGGCTTGGCACTGTCCCACGAACTTCTTGCTGAGCCAGTTCCTGGCATTCACAGGGTTGGGACAGCACCGTGAGGGACAGCGTGGCCTTTGGCAGCAGAGCATCACCCTGCTCCCTGTTTTTTGGATTTGCTTCATGCACTGAATGCCAGAGCTGCTCTGGTGGTTGCTAGTTTCTGTGGTGGGCTCTCCCCATCAGTGATCTAAGCCGCTCCTGCTGTAGCAAAGCTGTTGGCAGTGCAAATTGAAGCCTTTTGGGTGTTCTTGCCTGCAAACCCCACTTTGTCAGCAGCCCCTCTCCCCTCCTCACCCACGTTGCAGAAGACACTTCTCACTTAAGTGGCGTGTGCCCACCGCTCCTCTGAGTCATGTCTGTTAGCAGGGAGCTCGTAATTCTTCGTGTTTTTTCAAGTACAAATGTCTTTGGAAAAGGGCATTAAATAAAACACTTGACTGAGGTCCCGGTGGTGACTAATTCCCGTGGTACGCCCCATTCCAGCCTTAACCCTGCTGAGCTCACGGGGGTTGCAAAGGGATCCCTGCAGGCAGAGGAGCAAAGGAAAAGCTGGATGTTGCAGGAGAATAGCTGGAAAGGGGCAGGTGGGGGTGGTGGCACGGTGGGGATAGACCCCAGGGTGCTCCCTCCAGGTGCCACATTCCCTGGAGAGCATGCGGTGTGAGCTGTGCAAAGCAGGGGTACAGCAAAACCTAATGCTTGAGCCCAAAATTGGCTGGAAAGCTCTAAGAAAGGGGAGAAATCAGAGAATGGTTTGGGTTGGAAGGGAATTTACAAATAATCTAGTTCAAACCCCTTGTCATGGGCAGGGACACCTTCCACTACCCCAGGTTGCTCCAAGCCCTGTCCAAACTGACCTTGGGACGCTTCCAGGGATGGGGCATCCACAGCAACCTGAAAAATAATCCCTCCCCATGGAAGAGCTGGGTTTAGTGGTGGACCTGGCAGTGCTGGATTCATTGTTGGCTCCATGTTAGAGGTTTTTTCAGCCTGAGTTGTTCTGTGATTCTGTGATCTCCCTGGGGCCAGCGCTGGGTGGCTCCGGATGGTTCCGCACAGCTGTGCCGGCCACCTCCAAAAAACAGCCTTGGCTTTGTTTGCTGCTTGGGTCCCTGCTGAGAACCCGACTTTTGGGGGGACTTTAGCAAGGTGAAGCAGCTTTTCCTTCAGTTTTCTTCTCCCCCTGCTCACCTGGAGAGCCCCGGGAGTTGCAGAGCAGGAGCAGCCTGAGAGCGCTGCGACCGAGCGGCTGCGGGACGGGGCAGAACTAATTAGAGCCTCCACAAAATGACATCTCTTTCCACAGATGGGAAGCTGCTTCCCCTTTGTCTGCCTCCTTCAGTTAATTAGTTATCTAGGAGGTTGCATTTGCATTCCCCTCTTTGTGAAGTACCCTTTTGTTAACTACTTTTCATATACTTTTATGAAGTCGGCCGCTGAAACAGGCTCATTTATCTCACCAGCGACAGGCTGAGAGGCTTGCCCAGAGCTCTGTGCCAGATGCTGGGATTGGAAAATAATGTTTGGCTTGTCTGGTGTTTGGAAAGGAGACAGAAGGTACAGGGCTGCGAGAAGAAAGTCCCAGGCTGCTAAAGCCAAGGGCTGGATCTTGACAACTTGTATAAAAATGTTCAATCTGTTGCTTTTGGGCAGCTTGCAGGAGCCAGGGAGGATGGTGCTGCTGCCAGCCATGAGCTTGGATTTCTCCATTGTCACCTGATGGGAGCATCCAAAATTCTCGAGATTTCTGTGCTGCATCCCCCTCCAGCAGTGTGAGTGTGTCCCCCCAGGAGCCCTCTCATCCCACAGGGAGCTTGGAGCACCTCAGAGCTGCTGCTCCACACATCTATCCTCTGTCAGCAAAACCAGCAGCACGAATCGATCCCTGTTGTTATTGTTAGGAAATGATTGCAAAAATCAGTGTTTCCTCTGTCGCATAAACAATCCATGAGGCCCTGCACTGCTGTGGGGGGCATGGCTGGGTGGGTTTGGCTGCTCTGAGGCATTTTCCAGGGATCCCAATGGATGTCATGTTGCAAAAAAGGGAATTCTGCCATGGGTTCAGCCATCCCTCAGTCCAGCAGAGGGTTTTTTTGGCAGGGAGCAACCACACCTTTAAACTGAAACTTTGAAAATGCAGAGCACAGCTCGACTACCGGGGGGGGAAATAAAGCCCAAAATACATAAATCTCTTTATTTTCTGCACCAGTGGGTTTGTATTGGCCTGTTAGTCCACGCTCCTGGAGGTATCCGCTGGGATGCAACTATTACACATCCAAGCTGTCACAAATGGAACCATCGCTCCGAGAGACAAAGGGTAATTTATTGAGAAAAGGTGTCATTTAGGTGGAAGGGTGGAAGGAAGAGAGACAGTCGCTGTGGAACTGCCAAAAGAGAATACCAGATCTGCTGATAGGCAGGGAACAGCTTTGAATTTCCGTGGCTGCCCTTGAGGGATAAGAAAATAAAAGCTAAGGACAAAAAAAAAAAAAAAAAAAAAAAAAAAAAAAAAAAAAAAAAAGTAAGTCTTAAATACAGTGACAGCAGAAACCTGAAGGATCACAGTGAAAAATGGGACTTTCTCCTCTAACAACAACTGTGAAAAAGACAGGAATGTAATTTGTAAAGGCTGTTAAATTGCCGCCAAAATTGTAAGCTGGATGGAGAAATGACACAGAAGGAGAAAAGAAACAAATGCAGACCTGTTGTTATTGGAGTATTGCTTGAAAATGGGACTAGAGATGAGCAGGGTGGAGGAGGAATGGAGCTGAGGAAGAGCTGGGAGATCCCACCTGCCTCAGTTCCGTGAGCCTCCGCGGGCTGCAACAGGAAAATAGGGGATGGTGTCTCCCAAACATAAACCTATAAATCCATATTTTTGCATCTTTTGTGTTTGTTTCTGAATAATACATCCCCTGTGTCTTGGAGGGAGCTCATTTCTGTGGACATGGCACTAAGGCAGAGTGCTCATCTCCAAGCTCGGTTCTCCGGAGGGAACTCCTTGCTGTGAATGAGTTTGCAGGGTGGGCTTCCCATGGACAAATTTTGGGAGAAATGAATTGCAAGGAGCCTGGAGACAGACATGATCTAAGCAAGAGCTTTGTCCCAAGGCTTGCAGGCTGCCCTTGGGGTGCAGGTGCCACAGGGATGGGGACAGACTGCAGGAGGGGAGAGCAGGAGGGACAGGGAGTGCCCATCCTCAGCAGGACATGGCCCTGGACACATCCCCTCTGTGCCCTTCCGGTCCCCCAGGCTCCTGAGCATCCTGACGAAGCCAAATGGCACTTTGGCTGTTTTAAAGCCATTAAAAAATGGATCTGCCAGGGAAGCAGAGTGAGTTTTGGGCACAGTTCCAGAGGGTGACAGCATCGATGCCTGCCGGGTGGGGCTGTGGGTGGCCCCCACGTGCCCACACGCTCCTCTGCAGCTCCTGGATGGACTCAGATCCAGAGGCTGCTGGGGTGCTGTGGGTCCCTGTAGTTGCACTGTTTTAAAATCTTTCTCTTCTTTCTCATGGAGAACAGAGATAAGTTGCATTCTTGTGCTTTCTAATTTCTTTGTTTTGGTACTGGATGCTCTAGAGTTGTAACCAATCATTATAGGGGTGGAAAAACTATCGATCAATAATTATTAGATTATTAATGAATAGATAAAGAAGTTCTTTTAAATAAAGTTCCTCTTTTCGCCATCTTGTGTGCTGAGTGCCTGACCTCCCTGCAAGCTTCCGTGAACCTCCACGAATATCAGAAAATCAGAGCAACAGGTCCCCCCTGTCCAGGAGCCAGAGCCCCAGCAGGTCCCATCCTGCTGCAGACAAAGGTCATCCGAGCTGAAATCCCAGATCCAGATGAGGTGTCATCATTTGTATCAGGGAATTCATTGAAACTGGTTCTTTCTCCAATATTTCAGTTGAAATCCTTCCTGTACACCCACATCCAAAACCAGCAGGTGCTCAGAGGGTCATTGTTAGCAAATCGTGATATTTTTCGTGGCTGTCTCAAACACAGGGCATTGGAATATTTCCTTTCAGCTGGAAACATCTATGGTTAAATTGCATCCAATGAGAAAAGTAGCAGAAATTGCATTTCCAGCTCCCCAGTTCAGCAGGTCAGGGGGTGAGCACCTCTGACCTCGACCACTGCGTGCCTGGGAAGTTTTTCCTGAAAAAAAAAAAAAAAAAAAAAAAAAAAAAAAAAAAAAAAAAAAAAAAAGCAGAGCAATGCGTGATGTTTGGGGGGAGGAAATAAGCCTGTAGGGAATATAAAGCCAGGGAAGAAAATGAGGTGGGGGGAGCCTGCCCAGATGCATAGGCAAAATGCAAATTTTGCTCTGCAAATGCCCCCCACTTTCTCCTGCAGCCTCTGCAGCCCCACAGCCCCACCGTGGCTCCCCTTCTCCTGTCTGGTCACATCCCTTGAAATCTAAAGCTACAACAGCAAAGAAGCGTTGGACAGATTAAAATGCAGGGAAATGATAGCAAGGGTGTTTTTTCAGGGCTGAGAAGAAAGGCAGGGAGGAGGGAGGGAGGAGATGTTTCCAGATACCTTGTCCCTTTAGAGAACTCACAGGATTCAGATGGTTGGAGTGATCTTGACAGGCTAAAAACCCAATCTGCTGGAAATCATATACCTCAAATAATGTGCTATTGCTGCTGATCGGCCCTGTATTTTAGGGCTGAATAGGTACAGTATTAAATTCATCTCGAGTTTTCATTTGCACCAGTTACAGCCTGTTTGACAAGGCTGGAGTGGAGTTTGAAAGGCTTTTACTGAAAACAGCCGTGGGAGGAGCGAGGTGTGATGGTTTTCTCAAGGGCTGAGCAGCACCAGGGGGTTTGGGGGAGTTGGGGTTGCTCTGCCACAGGGGAGAACAGCCAAAGATTATGTTTAATTAATTGAAATATTGATGAATATTGCCCTTACTGTTATAATGCCTGAGATCATTGAAATGTGTCAAGCCCTAAACTTAGCAAGGCAATTCTATCCACAAGTAATCTGGGTTTTTTTCCCCTAACACATGGGCTTGGTTGATTAGGCTTGAAAATATACAATTATGAAACATCAAAAACATCCCTTCTTCAGAAAATTTTTACATATTCCACATTTTGCCACAGCCCCACGACCCTTGACAAGCCTGAGGCCACTTGTGCTCGTGCATGGCCCCCCCAGCCCCAGGAGGGGATGACAGAACTTCATCCCAGCCCCTGGAATTTGGGTGATGGGAAGCCCCTGGCATGAGGGCTGCAGGCAGGGGAGGTGCTGCTGCAGTTAGAAATAACTATAAATATGTTTTGTTTGTCATTAAAATATGAGGGAGGTGCTCTGGGTAGTCCCCAGGAGGCTGTTTAGGTTTAAGGTGTCCTGGCCCCTCAGGAATTTGTTTCTATTTTTCCAGGGGCTGCTGAGGGGAATGAGACCTCGTGTAGTGTTAATTAGCTGCAGATCTTTCTGCTGGGGTACCCTTTAGAAAATTAAAAACTCTTGCTCTGGAGTTTGGGCAGCTGTGAGTGTTTTCATAACTTGGAAACAAGTGGCTTTAATAACTCAGGGAATAAAAACCACCAAGGCTCCTGTTCTGGAGCAATGCCAGTACCAGATGCATTTAAAAATTGTAGACTCAAGGCACCTGTGACAGCAAATACAGGTGGGAACAGCAAACTCGAGGCTCCTGTGGTCCCAGATCCACCTGGGAACAGCAAAATAAAGGTGCCAGCAGCCACTGAAGTGCTGAATCTTTGAGATTTTGTGTTTGTTTAGGCTTTGCCTGGCTCTGCTCAGGAGGAAGGAAAGGGCTTGGCCTGGAGCAGGGAACTTCCAAGGCAGCAAGTTCTGGGAAAATGACCATAAAGGGGGAAAAATAGTTCATTAAGAACTATTCATGCAGAATTCATGCAACCCTTGGGAAGCCTTATCAGGAGCTGGGGGAGATTCTTCGCACAGATCCAAAGAAAGTCAACTCTGCTCCTTGGGGCAGCTCGCACAGGTATGCCCAGATTTCCTGCTCCCCTTTAAAGCAGGAGAGACTTTTCTTCCAAGGAAACTCTTATTTCCAGGGAAAAGAAATCATTATTTCTGTTTAAGTAAGTGTTTAGAGCAGTCTCCATGCCTTCCTGGGAATAATCACAGGAAATATATCACAGGGTACAATATTTGATGGTGGTACAGAGCGTTTGTTAGTAAAGCAGGGCTGTTTTGATGGGTATATTGTGGCTTGGGAATTGGCTTTTTGAAACTGATCTTTAAAGTTCTTAATGAGGGCACTTGAAATGGAGCAGAGACAGCAGCTGGCTGAGTGAAAAGGACAGTGTGAGATAAGGAGGGTGTGCTTCAGGGAGAATATTCAGGCAGAGGTAGCAAGACTTGAAAATGGAAGGAAGGGAATCGTAGTGAGGGTTTGGGGTGAAGGAGGGATTAAGAAACAGGAATGATAAATGCTGGCAGTTGAGGGGTGGATAAACAGCTCAAAAGCTGAGCAAAAGAATGGTATAAAAAGCAAAGGTTTTGCAATCCAGCTTAGATAAGTAGGGATGGCCTCAGAGGCGGTGGATTAACTGTTTTACATTTCACTTCGCCTCTGCGTTTGGGTTTCAGGAAGGTGTCAGGGGACCAGGCAGGACTGTCTGTGATAAAACCCACACAAACAACAAACTGATTATTTCCTGCTCTCCGCAGTCCTGCAGTACCCACTGACTTCGTGAGCCTTGCACTGGCTCCAGTCTCTTCCAAGTCAAGCTTGACTCACAGCCCACAGGGACAGGAGCTGTGTCACTGATCTCAAGATGAGCTCTCAGTGTTCTGCCACTCGTTTTCTGTTCCTCGGTGCTGTTAGCTTGTGCAGGGAGGTGTGAGGCTCTCTGAGGTGTCTGGGCTGGTTCGTGCAGAGCAATTTTCCCTGGAAAAGCAGAGTGGAGTCTCTGCAGCCCCCCTGTACCATCAGTCCTAGCTGCAGGAAACAGGTGCATTCATTTCATTTTTATATTCCGCCTAAAGCAGCATCTGGCTGCCTGTCCTCATCCAGAAGCTCAGTGTTCTTGCCCCTTAAATTCTAAAACTTCATTTCTGCTGAATATTAGAGGTTGCTTTCAAGAATTTTTAACTGCAAGCATGGCCTTTAAAATGCTGGTAATCCTGAAAATACTGGTTAATTCAAGGCAGTGATTATTGTTTTGGTACCGAAAAACGAGGTCAGGGTTTGATCCTCAAGGGTGCTCTGAAACCCAGCTGGATCTTGGCTACTTAACTTGACCAAATTAAAAGTACACAACTGAAATAGCAAATAAACTATGTAGATTACTAAATGTGTGGTTGTGGCTTATGCTTGAGCTCCATGGAGCAATCAGAGATGAATGGTCTTGCCTGCTGTTCCTTTTTGTGCAGAGCATGGCTAAAAGCACTACCTAATGTTGGAAATCTCAGACTGACTTTTTTTTCCATTTTACTAAAAGATTACTGAGTTGAAAAAAAAAAAAAAAGAAAATGGGGGGGGAAAAAAAGGAGTCTGTCTGTCCTCTGCTTCTCTCAATCCCCCTAAATGGGGGAAGGCCCAAGGGATTTCATGCTGCTCACAGACCAGATCTCACTATTTATGCCCTCAGTGTTTTCTGCAGAAATATTTGTTTGTAGTTTCTTTTAGAAATTCTAGAACAGAAACATATTTTTATAGCCCAAGTCTAAAAATACTTTGCTTTACCTGTATTTTTGCTTTACATTGTTAATTCGCTCCATTCCTACGCACACTGAGCAGTGCCCACAATATTTTGAATAACTGAGAAGATTATAGGTACTGGATATGTCTAATTATAGGTGTCTGAGAGCATAACATTCCTGGTAGAAAAATCATGATCTCTGATTAATGCATTTGCACTCATCTCTGCCTTCTGAGTTAGTGTTTTCTTCAGCCACAAGTACAGCTGATGATTTGCAGTGATGAATGACAGGCAAATTTGTAAACAACAAGATGATGATAAAAGCCCTGTGAATTCAACAGGGCTTGAGTATGTTAATATCTGCTGGCAAATGCTGCTTTCTAAACTGATATTATTTAAAAAATAGATTTTAAGAGCTAAAACCACTTGAGGGAGTGCGGATGGTTTCACAAAATAATATGAGCATAGGGCATTATATGGAATAATTGCATGTTTAGGATGCTTTTTAATATACTTGATGGCAACAAATGTGTTCAGGCGAGCTGTGTGTTCATGGATGCTTTTTGTGTATTTGTTAAGGAAATTTGGAGCTGATAGTTGAACCTTCTCACTGTCCCACTGGAAGCTGCTGTTTTGCAGTCCCTCGGGAATGTGGTGGCTGTCTTACAGGGAAAACACCAAGCTGGGCCAGCACAGTGGAAGAACTGCATTCCACTGCAGCACACTGGAACAAAATAAACCCTGTCCAACCCACTGGCAGTGCCGGGGAGGGATAGGGGAGGCTCAGGGTGTGCAGCAGTTGTGTTTGAAAAACCAACCAAACAGCAAAACCCTCCCCAAACCTCATCCAAAAAAAATCTCTCAATCCCACAACAAAGAGACCTCTTTTACCCACCCTGTACAGCATTACCCAAGCATAATGGAGTGGCCATTTTCCACGGTGGTGTGGATTTGGTGACCCTCATGGCATGTTATCCCTTGTGGTGGCTTTCCTGTGTCTGCTCCCTGCCACTCTGTTCTGCAGGGGAATCCTGGGAAGGTGGATAGACCATGTTTTTTAACCAGAACTGCTACACCAGGCGCATTTCAGGTTCTTGCCTTTCCAACCCTTTTTGGGGAGGGGTCTCCCTGCAGGGCTGCCTGGTTCTGGGGTGGGTTAATCTCATCTGGTGTCAGCCCACGTGAGGCACAGCCCTTCCACCCTCTGTTCCACATCGCTGCAAGTTACTTGCTTCACTCCGAGGTTTTTTCACCTCTACCTCAAAGGTCGGGTGTGCATTGCAGACACCACTGATTCATTGAAAGTCACGGAATGTAGCTCTCCAGACTGTATTTCTGATTTCCTAAGTGTTCGGAACAATGTGTTAAAGGTCTCTCCCTTATTCCGTAATGTAGCGGTGCACGGTGTTGTCAGTCACCTTTTATCACGGCGAGATAGATTCTTCCCCTTAATTGCCATGACAAATTCATTTGCAAAACCTCTGAGGTGGATTGTTGACTTTTTGCATGGAAGGAAGGTGGCCTTTCTGACCAAGCACTAAAAACAATCCCAGTCCACAAAATCTTGAGTATTATTAGTGTCAAAGCCTGCTCTGTACTTGTCATAATATTTTCTTCTGTAATTCTGTGCTTTGGGTAAATGGGTCACTAGATAAGATTGACAACAGCCTTAGCAATGAAAGGTTTTAAGCTGAAAACTGGATGAGAAAGCAGAGCAATTTCTTTCAAGAGAAATTACACTGATGTTATTTGTTATTGCTGCAGTTAGAGATCTGTCAGGGTTTCCAATTTAAAACCTTGCTTTCTAGAAGACTAAAAACATGTATTTCAAGGCAGAACTTTTAATGCAAAGACCTTTTTTTCCTCTGTCATCTCTCTTACGTGAAGGTTAGTCATAATTTTTTATTGCTCTGGGAACAGCAGAAAACATTGGTGGTGGATGGTCCTCCTGAGTTCTCCAAAACGGAGAAACTGGTCTGGCCAGACTGCACTGGTGTGGTGACATTCCTCATCCCTTCCAAACTCACAACCAGTTCGTGGTCACTGATCAGCATAGGTCTCCTGCCTGTGTCTGAGAAGTGCCTAAGTCATTTAAAAAACAATACAACCTCCAGCTTCAGAAATACCTTGAAACTTCCTATTTAAAGAAAATGGCATTTCAACAAAATGCCATTGAGAAAGGATAGCCCAGTATTTCTTTCCATTAGCTACTCAACTGTCTTTGGAAGTGAAAAGGCACAAAATACTTTCTAGAGTATTTTTTTTGTGTCCACTATAGGAGGCAGATACAAATACGGTGAGATGTTTAAATTCAGTTATCTCTTGGGGTATTTTGGTAGCTTGTTGACAAGTGAAATTTGGCCTTCCACATCTTTCTACTGCTTGCTAGAGGTGGTCTCAAAGTTTTCATTGGTGAACGCTTGAGTATCTTTTTAACAATAAAAAAATGCATATTGGCAGCGTGAAAGTGACAATTTTGAGATGTGCTTTGTTTCCGGGGGTTAATTTATATTTGATTTAGGGCTGTTCGGGTTTGGTTTTTTCCTGCTGTACTATTTTGCCAGGCTCCTCATGTGACAACCTGACAGCTCAAGAATTCCAGTGTTATGTGGGGTGGTGTTTTGGACAGAATGAAGGGAACAAGACAAAACAGGGAGTGTACAGAAGAGATTGTAGCAGTGAGAGTCATGCCTTCAGCTTCCCCAGCCATCCAAGTTTATCTTGTGTGTCCCTGTGCATTTCTGATGAGGAACTGGGAATGAAGAAAGAGAACTTGGGCATAATTGTGTTGTTTTCTTTTTTTCTTTGAAGCTCTGACTACTGCATGTGGCCCCCACGTGGACCAGCGTGAAAATTAAAAGCATCTGCAAGACAGGTTTGTTTTCACCCTTCAATTTTGTCGTGGCTTGCACAGTCTTGCAGAGCATGAACAAAATAAATTTCCTGAATGCAAGAAAAGTCAGTGGTTGGAAAACTGCCCTCTCTCAATTGTCTGCAGTTTCTCACCTTGCTATTGCCTAAACCTGTTAGCGATGGTGAGTTTGGAGCACGTGAAACAGAAAGAGCAGGTGCAAGCACAGTGGCACCCTGTGTGGTTCCAAATTCCGGGTTGGTGGTGTCACTGTGAAGGAAAGACTCTTGCTGCTAGTGCAGCAGTGAAAGGGTGCACCATTCCATGCCTCTGAGAGACCTGGAATGTCGGAAAGACTTTGTCACGGTGTGTGATGCCTCCCTCTGAAAGCTCCGCCGTGCAGTGGGGACACAGGTATGCCTGACTTAGGTTTCCATGGAGATTCCCCGGCCCTCATTACCATAGGTGCATTTTGCAGATGGTTTTTCTTTGCCTAACCTTCTCTAGTTTCCATCTCTGGTTTTGGGGGGTGGCAAAAGGATGTTGTGGGTTTTTTGTGGTTTGTTATTGTTCGGGGTTTGTTTCTTTTGGTTTGGTTTTTTTTTTCTTTTGGGGCTAACAAGTTGTGAGCTGTTTGGATTTTTCCCTTTCTGGAGTGAAGGCAGAGCGAAGCAGCTGCTCTGCTCAGTGCTCGTGGGTGGAATGAGCTGTGGGTGTTGCACCAATGGCTTTTCCTGCGAGCTCCATCCATAACTTGGTGCCAGCTGGTAACCCCAGGCAGGACAGGACTCCAAGTCCATTTGAGGGGATGTCTCTGCTTCCCTTCTCATGATGGAAACCTCTGTGCACTCCCTGCTCTCCACAAGCCAGTGGAGGCCTGGCTGTCTGTGTTTGATGTGGAATGTGATTTCCAGCAAACAGAATGAGTTGCTCAAGTGTTATTTTTAACTGTCTCCTGTCGCCTTTACTGTATTAGCAAGAGTAACACTACGCTACTTTTCCTTTTTCAAAATAGCAACAGATGAATTTCTTGTTGCAGAAGATGAACTAGGAGGGTTTTTTTTAAAATAAACAGCCTAATGGCCTGGGGTCCCTCTCATACATGACTTTCTTCTCCCCTGTCCAAGGAGGAATTTTTTGACTTTTGCCCCAAATGATGCCACCAGACATTTGCGGTGTAACAATAATGTGCCACGGTATTTCTGCTTTTATGTGCTGTTATTAAATGTTAGTAAGCCTGAATGTGTGAGGTCTGAGGGTGTACTAGGAGGTGGTGACTAAGCAGGTGTGGATAATTTGAATGTGCAATAAAAGAAAAGGGAATAGTTTTAGGTGGGGGAAATGGTGGTCTGCAGCAGTTTGGTTTGTGAGAGTTTATAAAAAGAAAAGTTCAATTTTAGACATATTTTATCAAATTTCGATACATGCTTAAGTTTCAATGGCAGAGAACTTTCTGCCTCCTTCAACAAATATTATAATTAGGCTGTTACACTGTATGCTGGCTAATGTTGGTTTTATTAATTAAGCTCATTTGATAGCCTGAACCATAAATGTATTCCTTCTAACTTGGGTTTAATTTTCAAAACCCCTTAAAAGAAAGTTGGAAAGTGTCAGGGCACCATTTCTGAGGAACTAGAATTCTTATTTGCACATGTGCATGGACAAAATGGGGAAATATGACATCATACTGCAGTAATTCTACCAAGAGAATAACAACACTGACAGCCAAGTATCTGAGATTATTTAGCAGGCATAGTGAATCTGGTGTGATAGTTCAGAATAAAAGATAAAATTTCAGAATATTCTTTTATTCTGAACTACTCTGCCACTGTAGTCAGCCTGTATTAGAAATTCTTGACTGTTTTAGAAGAGCAGCAGTCTTTCAGTGCTGAAGTAGTTGGTTCTATTACTGTTAACCATGACATTTAAGCACTCATGTACTGAGAGTTTTGTTGAAATGTTTTTCTTCATGGCCTTGTGAGACTGACAGTCATTGCCTTTCTTGTACTTGCACAGAAAGTGACTTAGGAAAGTGAATTATCTTTAGGTAATTGCATATGGGAAGTGTAAAACTGGTGTTAAAGTGAAGAGCTTTGTGATCCTGGGATCTTGGGTTTTCCTGCAAATGTTTTGCTTGTCTTTTAAGAGTGTGAAACAAAAATGGGGATAAAAATCAGACTTGAGATGGGGCTCATGCTTACGGAACTATGGTTTTAAGAATGGGCTTTTTACATTTGGTTAAGAGTGTTAGTTTTACTGTCTAACATGAATATTAAATGTAAGGTGGTACTCTTGACCTGAGCCTAACGAGGTGAAAATGTTATGTCCTATAAAAATAAAGGGTTTATGACCACCAGATTAGTTTGACATATCTGTGGAACAGAGCTACCCAGTCAGGACCACAGGATCTCCATGCTATTAAAGCTCAAAACAGTCTAATCAATTCCAAAAGTTCAATTTCTGTTCCTACAGGCTGCTCCCATAATGAATTAAGGGAGGCATATCAAATGTAATAATGCATTGTTATGAAGGTTTCAGTAAACTTGCCAAATGTCAGGCTGCTGGTCCAGTCATGGTGCATTAACTGCTGTGATTAAAGCTGAGCTGTCCTCAGAGCTCACCTGGCTTTGGGAATTGAGCTGCAATATCCTGCCTGGGGCAGCAGGGAAATGCACTGCAAAGGTTACACCGAGCAGTGAATATTCAAAACATTAGGTTTTTAACAGGTTTAGTGCCTGTTTCTCATGAATGGAGCATACAAATGCTCTGTAGTTCATATAACGGAGACAATAAACTATTCCCTGCATTCGGAGAATCTGCTGCTCCCCCAGCTGCAGTGTGGCAACTAAAAATTGCTTTTGATAACTGTAAATACTGCGTTGAATGGATCATTAGGGGTGAGAATGGGAAAAAAACATTTTGATATTTGACTAGAAATTTTCTGTAAGAAATAAATGTTAGTTCCTCTTTCTGGGTATGCTCGGTTTGGAACTTGTACTGGACAGTAAGGTTAACACTTGGTAATTTATGGATGAGCTTCTGGTTCCTTTGTGTCACTCAGCACAAAGGAATGTTAATGCTGATCTTACCAGACACTGGTGGATTTCTCTAATGTCGTGTTCAGTGGAATTATGTCTGGAATGAAAGTGTGCGTAGCTGAAATGTTAAGAAAATGTTTCAGGAGGGAAAGCTGAGCTCTCTTGCATACACAGAAACTGCTCTGTGTTCGCTAGAAGGAAGTGATAAGTATTTAATTAGGGGCAGGGAAACATGATCAATGTGGAGATTTTTACATTCCAAGGAATTCAGAAGTGATATAGAACTGATATAGGTTGGGTTGTGCTGGTTTCTAGGAAAAATCATACAGTCAGAGATCAGTTTTGCCCCAAATGATGCCAAAAACACTTTGCAGGCTGAATGTAGAAGTCACATCAGCCACCCCTGCTTAACTGTGGCCAACAGAGCAGAGCAAAGCTACCTGAGAGAGCAGGCTAGAGAATGATGAAGAGTGATGGATCCAGCTGAAAAGGAGAGGTGAACTTCAGCGAGAAGACAGCAACTGAAGCAAGTTGAAGTTCAGCCAGGACACCTTGCGGATTCCCCCCAAACACTGCATAGCAGAGGAGGAATCACCCCTCTCATAAAGAAAGTTTCAGGGTAGCTTGCTCCGCATGCAAGAACTTTGAAACCTGCTCTTGGACTGGAGCATTTCCCTGTGCAGGCAGAGTGAATGGAGGCATTCAGGAGTGACAGGGGGAAAGTGGAATAATTAAATCTTGAGTCTGGCTTAAAGAGGAAAAAACATTTGTGTACAATCAAGTGGGTGGTGTTTTGCTTTCCTTGGGACTGCAGGATGATGTGCTACAGCAAGTGGAGGAAGGCAGCACTTTCCCTGGGTAGATGGTTTCTCATTATTCATGAAATGCCTATAGAAAATGCCTTGCATGCATGGCAGCAGTGGGGGGAGGACTGCGAGCAGGGAGAGAAGGACATAATGGAATGTCACTCCCTTCCTTGTAGTATAATGTGACCTTTCCATTAAATTAACATTATGCTGTTTGCACAGAAGGAGAGCTAAGATAGAAAGTATTTTTAGGGGGCGATAGTCAAGTTAATTAGGCAGCTGTAGCTTACTCTTTACGTTAAGAGCTCAAAAGCAGGGTATGGGGAACGGGGGTTTAATGCTGCTTTGCATTCCATTCATTTTGAAGAGTTACTTTGTGTAGATTGTAAAGCCTGGGCTGTGATGTTGTTTCAAGTACTGTAGCCTGGACCTGTTTTTTCCGGTGTATTAAGAGGGAGGTTTTAACTTTAATTCCTCAATGATTTGCCACTAAAAGGTTTATGCATCCCCTCTGCTAATCTAATGGGCAGAAAAGACAGATTCCACAATCCTTCTTGGCGTGGAGGACCGAGGTACTTCATATGCCTGTCTATCAACCTCAGAGGAGTAATTGTGGAGTAAGGCACAGTTCTCCAAGTGAAACACTGCTACATTTTGGTCTATGAGCATTTCACTTCATTCACACCTACTCAATTCCATTTAAGGGTCAAAAGATTCTCCATAAAGCTGATATGACAGGTTTAAATTCTTAATGGCTCATTCATACACTGCATCCATTACAAATCTTCCCTTTTGAAGAATTACTCTGACTTTTCCCTAAGTTTCCTTACTCATAAAAGGCACATTCTAGCTGTGTTACATCAGGCTTCAGATAACAATCCATGTGCTTGAAATAAAGGGATTGCAAAGCTGCTGGGGTTATTTGTAATATTTTCTCTGCTGCAATCAAAGTTAGGTTGCAGTAGGTTCCAGAACCCACTGGAGCCAATGCTGGTCATTGTGTGCTCTCTGCTGTGTCTCTGGCCTTGAAGTAAGTCTTGTGGCACTGCTGGGAGGGTGAAATCATATAATTCTTCATCTGTTAGAGCAGCCCTTGGACTGCAGTCCTTCAGTCTGAAGCGTATTTATTTCCATGGTTTTGGCCTCAGTGCTTGGTTTGACCCCTGCAGGTACAGCAGTGATCACAGAGCCTCACTTGTGTGCCATCCTGAGGATCCTCATCTGTCCGGGTGGCTCCGTTTGGTCCCAGTGTTTGCCAACATTTCCTTCCCACTGTTTCAGGAATCCAGTGGTTTTTTATGGTTCTGCTCTCTGTTGATTCCTCCCTCTCCCCCAAAGCTGTTCTTCAGTGCCTGTGCCCCTTGAGCCTGTGAGTTCCCAGTTCAGTCAGAGGAGGATTTCAGCTTTATTAGAGAACAAATGATCCTCAGGGCTCATTGTTTACCCTGCTGTTTGGGGAGCTGAATAAAGAGGGTCTATATTCCCTTCCTAAATGTTTTCCAAACCCAGTATTTACTGCTCTATTTGGTGTTGATCAGTTCAGCCAGAGTGAGAAATATTTATGGCTTTCATGCAGTGCACTTATCACATTAACAATATAATTAAAGATCTATAGCAATTGTCCTGTAATTAAACCCCAAGCATATTCTAGTCCAATTCCATTGTGATGGAACTGATATAATTTTCCAGTGGGCAGATAGTTGAAATAAAGGTTCTGTTCTTCTCTCTGGAAGCCTCTCACATACATAGGACCAACACAGTATCAGCTTAGAGCATATGGTTAAAATATTTTGTCCTTTAAGCTGCTTAACCTTGTTGATACTTTGTTTTGGTTATGTATTTATGTGTTCAAGAAGCTGAGAGCTTTTGTTCTATAACAGGAGAACATTTAACTTTTCTGTCAACACCTGCAGTGGGTGATAGATTATCTGCAGATATCTGCCACACACTGCTTCCATTTTTTTTTTTATTAGGTTACCCTGAAATGTTAGAAATTAATTCCTGGAGTCAGTGTCAGCTAAAGTGACAGTGGATCAAAGCTGTGAGACAAATTGCTCATCACAGTTCAGGGAGCTGACTCCTCTGTGCAGGCAGCTGTACATCACTGGAGGCTCCTCATCCCCCCCCAAGCTCTGCTCCACAACTGCTGTCATTGTTGGGGAAGCTCATAGGTGGATTTCTGTAAAATAAGCTCATTCTAAACCACCATCAGAGGCATTGCTGCATCTTGGAATTGTTATTTGTTTGGTTGGGTTTGTTTCTTGTCACCCTGTTTAGAGCCTGTGTCACTATGCAACAGCCTGAACTATAAACAATGATGTTAATCCATGAAAAATGAGAAATTAAACCTTGGCAGGATCCTAGTGATCCCTGTCTAGGTTCATCAGATGAAAGCTCTATTTATTTTTTTTTTTTTTTTTACTTTTTCTAAGAGCTCAGAAGCACAGAATTGGTGCTGTCTGACAGTCAGAAATCACTCTTGCTCATAGTGAGCTTGCTTCATCTCTAAGTGAAACCAGATAAAAACATTTTTAAAAATTCCAAACAACCCCCCTAAAAACCTTTTCCAAACAGTCACTTTGCTGTTTCCATTAGCTCATCAGAAATGTTTGAATCCTTCCCTTTCAGGAAAGCTGCTCTCAGTGAAATATTGTGTATGTAATTTTTTCCCTTCAGGTATTTCCACTTCGAGCTGTTCTCGTAAATGAATGTTAGTTTTGATTATCTGTGTGAGATCTGGGTTGGAGTGTGGTGAGTCAGAGCAAGTTTGCTGTGGGAGCTGGAGGCTCTCAGCACCTCCAGCTTGTCAGAGAAAGTGGAGAGAGTGCAAGTCTTTGTGCCTTTGCTCTGAGGTCAGCTGGGAGACACCACTGCCTGAAAACATGGATTTAGTGGCAGTGTGACATCCAGCCTTGAAACTAATGGGACACAAAGTAGGAAATCAAAACAAAGGCAATGCTCGCAGAGAATGGGCCACAGATGTAACACAGGCTGCGTGTGCAGCTGGCAGGGCCATCACAAACTGCTGCTCAAAATAGCTGTCCTTCAGAAAGGCAGGCTTGATTGGGGCTTATCCCCTTATTTACGTGTCAGACTTTTAGGAGTTTGGATGGAAAACCACTTACAAGAAGTGTAGGGTAGTACCTGAATACTATTTTTTAAAATTATTTTTAAGCCATAACCAAACAAATCTATGTGAGAATGTTAACAAATATACACTGATGTCCAGCCTGGATGTGTCTGCCTGAATGCTAAAGTTTTACTATAAATTACAAATAAATAACAGAGGGGGAATTTTGAGTTCTGTGTGTTACATTTAAATTGTGTTCTGCATGTTACATTTAAAGCATGTTCTATACAGCTATAAAGGCTGTTTTGGAGTTTGTATCAGGATTAAAGGATGCTCTGTAATCTTGGATAAAACGTAGCCACTAAGATCTTTTTCTTGACGTGTTCATCTGTCTCATGTTTATTGTGGATGGAGTTGGTGCCAGCCAGTCTTTGGATACACACTCGTTGTGCCGCTGCAATATGGACCATATTCATCCCTGTCAAAATACATATTCAGTCAGGATATTTATTCTAGCAGAGAATTTGACCCTTTGACAAAAATTATGCTTGAGTGAAACCGAACAGTGGCTCAGAATTTGCTTATCTTTTTGTTTGCAAACTTTGTAGTCAGTTTACTTAGAGAATGTGAATATTTCTCTACAATGTGTTATTGGAAAAATATTGTAAGAAATATTTAAGCACTTTAATATTCTTAGTCTTCAACTTATGTCCCAAAATGTATGTATGTTTTAAGAAGGCAACAGAAGTGGCTGCCTGAAAAAATAACACTGGAACCATCAGTCCCATATTGTGATGTGCATGTGGCAAAAAGATGACTTTTTTAGGGCTGGCAGATGCACTCACTTTACAGGTCATTAAATTTCTCATTACACAAACTCAATCATCTGAGTTTTTAAAATAGATTTAGAATCTCAAAAAGATTAGACAGTGTGAAAGATAAATGTAGAAGTTGAAGTTTTGATAGACAAAACATAATTTCATGAATTCCGTAATGATCCTGCTACATTATTCCTGTTGCCTAACTCCTCCATATGGAGGGTTGCAGCCTGACCTTAGGTATATCACTGCATGCAGAGTAACACCAAACAAATTTTGTATTTGCCAATCTGCTAAGAGATTCTGATTCATCTGTCCGTGTTCTTCAAGGAGAGAATCTGTAATTTGTGCATTAGGATATTGTCTATCTGGATGTGATGAGAAAACTGCATCCTTTTAAAAGGATGTGTGTTCTGCTTGCAGGGCTGGTTTTGTACCCCCAGCTCCTTCCAGAGCTGAATTTAACCATAATTAGTTGTTCTTTCTACCAATAGTTCTTCTGCCCCTAAACCAACTAAAAAGACTTTCTTTGGATCAAGGGAGTTCTGAGGTCTGGTTTGTTTGAAATAATATCTGTTACAAAGCACAGCCAGCTCTTTCTTCCACGTGAATCTGTCATACTTGGCCAGCTGTTGTTTGAGACAGTTATTCCAGGAAGCCCATCATTGTATCTTTTTAATATGTTTTTCTTTGTTGTTGGGGGTTAAAATGACTTTTAGATCTTATGAAAAATGTTCACTTCTCCTTGCAGGATGAGTTTTTCTATTTATGGACAAAACCAGTGGGGTGGTGTATGGTTGCTCCCAGGACCCCTCAGTGAATGCTTTTCTGTGGGAATGGGCTCAGTGATGACAATGGTTTTGGGCAAAAATCCATTTATTCACTAAGTGGGATACAGCAGCTTAGAGGAAAAAGCACTCCAAAGCCCCTTTCTTTCACCTCAGGCTGCATAGCGCATCTCACTGCATTGTCTGCATTGTGTTGGCACTTGGATTTTTTTTTTTCCCATTGTGTGTCTGACAGTGAAATAGGAAGTAGTTCATCCTTCTGAGGGTTTTTTCTGGGCCAAGCATCATACTTGTAGAAATCAGCTCTGTTTCACTGAAAAATTAATGTTTTAAGTATGTCTGCACTTTAAAAAGACCAAAAACTGTAAGATGTATATTCCTTGGGGAAAAAATAGTGTTGTAATATCAAACTGACAATTCTTTTGAAATTCTGGCTAATGTGATTGTGGTTTTGGGCAACAAAGATGCTCCATTTGCAGGGCTGATCCCTGTGTGAAGGACCTATAAAAGGTAGTGCTCAGTTACAGGCCAGCTTGCTGCTGCTTTGTTGGTGCTGTAAAATTTAGGTTCTGCTAGAATTTCATCTCCCAGCTGTACTGTGAAGGGGATAAAGCAGATGATCACTGTCAGACACCTCGTGAGGAGCTGGTGAACGGATCAGCTGAGCCAGCCAGGCCAGCATATGTGCCATGAATGTAGATGCAGGATTCAGGAGATGGAAAATGGCCACTCTGCTTCACTCCAAGAAAAAATCCAAGCAAAGGTCACATCAGAGTGAAATTTCATTTACTCAGCCCATAAAATGAACACATTTTCCTGCTCACATATAGGTGCCAAGATTTTTAAAGAAACTGTTTGAAACTCTGAAGATCTTAAAGTCCCCAGGGAGTTGCGATAAGAAAGGGAAAAAGGCAGAGGGCAAGGTGTCGACAGCACATCTGAAATCTGCTTTAACCCCAGTGCCCAGCAGCCACATGAAGAACAGTTGTGGAATGTTAAACTAAAACATGGTTGAGGAGAGAGGAGGAGGTTCAGCAATTTGCCTCCTCTCACGCTCCTCAGTGACAGTGACAAATGCTGGAACATTCAGTCAGGCTGTGTGAGGGGATCTGGGGCTTCCATGCCGAGCTGGAGGGTTTTGGTTCAGTGCCCTGTTTGGAATACCCGGGACAAGGCACCGGTCCTGTTCCACCCTCACTCGTCAGAGAGACCAAGAGGATAATGCCACACTGCTGCTGTGAGGATTAATGTCTTCAAGGTGCTGAACTGCCAAACTCCTGTGGAAACAAGGACCATGTATTATTAATTAATTATTCTAGACAGGCTGGGAGTCTTCACTGCTGCTGGATGCCAGTGCAGCCCCTGCAGCCCCTCCATCTCTGCCTTGCCAGAGGATTCTGTCCCATCCCTGCTTAGCTACACACACATGACCTCTGGGTGTGAGTGTTCCTACTCAGACCTGGGAATGAAGCCAAGGGAGAGGTAAGACCTTGCTCTGGTTTATTAACACACTGACAAGAATAAGCGCTTGCCTTAAACTCGAACAGTAAATAATTCCTACATTGGTGTTTAGTAAATAAAAGCCAGCATGGGAGAAGCCATGGAGGTTCAGTAGGAAAGGAGAGGGCTTGGGGCTTCTTTTTTTCTGATTCCTGAGTAATGATGGGACTGTTTGAAATTCAAAAAACATAGTGAAGAGTTAACAGTCTTCACAGCTGAGAACAGCGAGAAGCGGCCAAAAACAACCACTAACTTCTGCATGCACTGTTTGTTTATTGAGCTAATACCCTTCACACTCTTCTTTCTCTTTTTTTCCTTTTTCTTTTTCTTTTTTTTTTAAATTCTGTAAGAGAAATGCACTGGTTGTCCTTACTATGGCTGTGTTTTAGTTTTTGTTACTTTTCAACTTTGGTGTTCTTTGTCCCCTACCAGGTGGCAGTCATCATGCTCTTTATTCTATGCTTCTTATTGATTTGGTCAAAAGTAATTAAAGAGATAATTTGTTCTCAATTACATTTCCTTGAATTTCCTGAGGCTGGTAACTCTGCTCTCCAGCTGTGTCTTCCCCCAATTCTTTCTCAAATTAACTTTGCTCTCACTCTGAAATAAAACAGAATAACATGTTCTTTTTCTGTTTGCTGCTTTTGGATTGAATAGAGACTCTGTGCTGTAGCAGATATCGATCTGATAATTTTATTAGGTACTCCTGCCTTGGTTCATGAACTCTCATGTTCTTAGCATAACATTGCAATAAGAAATTCTGTGTTAGACTAGCAGAAGTAAGAAACCAATTTTTTAAAAGATGTTTATGGATGTTTCAGCTTTCTGAGTGTCCTTTGTGCCTGAAGGGTTCTTTTCAGCACTTTTGTAATCTATTTTAAACTCTAATAGCAAGGGTGTAGTGAACACTATTATGGTGCAGATGGGGTTTTCTTCTTTTCTGTTTAACAGTGATTGCATTAATTTCTAGTAGAATGGATTCTTGGCAATTGAAAATGGCTTTGGGACATTTGGTATTCTGGAAGATTTGGCAAGAACATTTGTACTTTTGACTTAAGTAGGGGAAAACTATCTAGAAAATATTAGCCAAGGCTGAGTAATATTATCATTGCCAGTATGTAACCAAAAATATGAATAAAGGGCTTTGGGAAAGTTCTAAATATCTAAATTACAGGTACATTGTCCAAAGACCACATAAATGACAGAAACAGAAGAAAAAGATACGTGGTATAGAGAGATGTCATAGAGAAGTGGAAGCTTTTTTTTTTCTTCCTTATTTCTATTGACTTCCAAAGACACATTTTGAAATTTTTTAATCATCTGAATGAAAAGAGTTTATGAAGACTATAAAGATGGCAGATCAAATAATTTAGTTGCTTAAAGGGTTAAAAGTTACTGTAGGGTAAATGCACTGATAGCAATAATATTGCAACAGTGATTAATTTGATCCAGTTATTCTACAAAACTTACCAAACCAGATTTAGTAAATATTCCTCGGAGACAAGAAAATAAAAAGATTTCTCACAGGAGTATGAGGAATGGATGGAATAAACAATACCAAGCAATTCAAGCTGGTTTTGTTATGAGAACAATAGGGGTTTTTTTCTCTACAGGTATTTCCATCACCATAATATCAGAATGATTTGTGGATGTTTATAGAAGTGTTTTATTTCCCATTCCAGGCACAGGAAGTGGAGGCACGATGAGCTGTGGAATTCATTGCAGCAAGAAAAGGCCTCTGCTAGCTGGGATAAGGCGCTAAATGTTTTATTTAGGGTGTCAGAGGGAATTTCTGACAGAGATGAAATTGAATCTATTTATTCCGAGTTTCCTCCTCATGCCCTCACGAGCAGGCAACCTTTGTCTGACTTGTGAGCTGTCTCCTTCCATTTGGCTGATGTGTCTCCATTGACAGTAACATGTTCATTGGAGTGCACAGGGAGACCCAACAGGACTGGAACTGCCTCGCTCGTTAAAACTCCTCTTGGAAAAACAATGGGATGAGGCCCTTTCCGTGGATGCCGGCGCTGCTCTGACCAGAGCAGCAGCGTGGAAGCTGCGGCAGCAGCTCTCACCAAGTGCTCCCCTTGGCAACAGAGATCCTCAACTGCAAAGTGCTCTGCATTATTGATATGGTACAGCACAGCCTTGACAAATCAGGTGTCTTGTCTTTGTTGCAGATTTAGTTGTGGCTTTTTCGTTTTTTCCCAAGCACTAAAATAGTATTGCTCTGAAAGAAATCTAAATTTTCTGCAGTCTATTCCTTGTCACGTCCTTTGTCTTGGAGCCTCTTGTGTTTAATTCAAAATTCTCTTCTGGTCCTGATGTCTGTTCTGTGTTCCCACTTTCTAGTGAAAGGGCAGGAAGGGTCAGTACTGAGCAGCAGCAATAAAAGAGGAAATAGGGGGAAAAAAAATCCTGAGTGCTTGGCTAGAATACAGTCTTTAAAATTCAACATTTAGAAACCTGCCTGCAGAACAGCAGCAGTCATCTCTGTATGAGGTGCTTCACAAAAGCTCCCTAAACATTTTCATAAAATAAAAAAAATCTATTTCTTGAGGTTGATCTTGCATTTGGATGACTAAATGTTGGCTTGTGATGATGCTGTGCTGATTTATTTCCATCAAAACACATTCAGTTTGCAAATGTTATCATAATACTCCTGGTTGAATAATATATTAGAAGAAACAAATCTGCAATAGGTGTGTCAATCTGCTAGTTTTGACATAACATAAGCTTAACGAGCTTACCCAGAATGAAAAAAACTTCACTAATTCAGAGGAAATAGGTTCTTTCACCAGCATAAACAAACAAAAAAATTGGAAAAATCTCAAAACTTACAGAATGACAGCTGTAAGGATAACAGGTATGTGACAATGTTTAATAAAAGGATGGATTTATCAGAATTGAGCAATTTTTAATCTCCAGAATTATCTAGAAGAGAAAGTGGAAGTATTAGGGTGAAATCTAGAGTCTGCAGCTGGGGGTTTTGACTGAAACAAGTAATTTTTGTCCAGCCAAAAATCCTTCAGGAGCCTGCAATTTTCTTTCTAAAGATGAGGAGGGCACTAGAAGAGCTGTCTAAGGCAGGGAGCAGGAATTCCAGGGCTTCCCGTGTGCTCTGGTCACCTCCAGGTCCTTGGAGCAGAGTCCTGGACGATCCGAGGGCAGTGAGCTCCACCTGCTGCAGTAGCACTGCAGCTCTGCTTTCTTCCTCTCACCTGGAGCTGAGAATTCCCCCTCAAAAATGACCATAATCATTCCCACAGAAAACTTGCAGGTCATTTCCTCGTGTAATCTCACTTTATGATGATGCCTTATGTATTACCTGATGATTTTTTTCTAAATTTATTTTTTCTTACATATGGAATTATACGAGTTCTTTCTTTTTTTTACATCACTATAATGAAAGCAGGAAATGATCACTGCAACAGGCTTAAAGCAAATTAGATGAGCTATTATGAAAGTCTTCTTAAGTTGGAAGCACTAAAAAAAAGCCCCACCAACACCCAAGCTGCAAAGACTGTTCGGATTGTCACAATAATGTATTGTCGAGTTTAACAAATGAGACCCACCAGCAGTGTTTTCTGGTTTTATATCTGCACAGCAAATTAAAAAGAGAGAGTTCTACTGTTGTACTGCACCTTTTCAATACATGATGCTGTAATGACAGATAAAGTTGCAGGAAATAAAGCCTTTCCGTCTGTTTGCTGTGAGGGAGGCGATGGAATCACGGCAGTGCCTGAGGGCAGGGCATGGGCTGACCCTCCCTGAGCAAGGCCGGGCCCTTCTCAGCTCCTTCCTTTTCTCAGGGCCTAGCAGCTCTCGCTGGCCAGAGGCAGCATCAAGGGAAATGTTGCACCAGAGAGAACAAATTTTCACTTTCTGTGGCATTAAACACTTTAAATGCTGCTGGTTAAATGCCTCCAGGCCGTGCCCGCGGTCACCGTGCCGGCGCTTTCCGCCATTGAGACCTGAGGGCTCCGGCCCCTCCGCCCCCCCTCAGTGGGGAGAGACCCCGAAAGACTCTTAATTTGTTTTAATGTTATAATTGTGTCTTTTCAGGTCTCGCCTGGGGTAGAACCAACCAGAATGTTGGCAATACTTTGCCACTTCTGATAAACAAATAAAGTAAGTGTCATGAACAAAGCCGACTGGAAATTCCCTGTTGCTGGACTATCCAGGTTAGGTTTCTTCTAATTTTTTTTTCTAAATACAATGTATGCAATTTTAAAAAACCAAAACAAAATGAGTCCCATCAGTGTCACTGTGTTCCTGTAGCATAGGTGATGACAAAGCTGACACAAATTCGTGGGGTTTGGGGGTGTTGTTAAATTTTGTGCTGTGGGACGTGCTGCGGGGGTGGTGTTCCGGATTACAGACATGCCAGGGAAGACAGCCTTAAGGAAATGGTAACTGAAAAGGAGAAAAAAGATCAAAGGGTGTTCAAATACTTAGAATTTATTGGATTTTTCACTGCTCTCTCAAAAGCCATGTCCCCTGATACAAGTTGAATATTGCCCAAAATATGAAAACTGCACGTTTTAAAACCAATTTGCTTCTGAAGCAACTTCTCTGAAGGTGTTCCACCTGCAAAATCTGTTCCATCCAGCTGGCACCTTTCTACCTTCAAAAGTATTATGAAATTTAGAAAGGCTTATCAGAGAAAATAATTATTTGTCTTTTAGCATTGTCTATAGATAGATCAGTTGTGTTCTTGGGTGTGCAGGAATGAGGTTACAAATATTTAAGTTTTTATATTGGAATTTTTTTTTTTCAAATGTTTTGTCTGGTTACTCATTTCTAAAATCCAGTTTCTTTTTGACAGCCTGTTTTCACAGATGAAGACATTTAATATTCTAAACCTGCTGTTTATTACAAATTGTTATAATAAGTAACTTTGATCCCTGTAAAAAAATATGCCAAATAGTGATGATTAATTTTATGTAATGACAAATACTTAATTTTTATTTTCTTTACAGTCCAGTGTAAGAGGCTCTCCATGGTGAATGTGTTCAGTAATCTCTGGTTGGCATTTCCAGCAGGTGAAAGCTGAGTGCCCACTGAACCTGTTCAGTGGCTTTTGCTTGGTGTGTGAATGAGTTCAGTCACTGCTCCTTACATTTTGAACCTTTGTTCTGCTGAAATCTTAGATAGGAACACGAATTTGGAAAGAGTTTTATGCCTTCTCGAGTGAAGATTCCAAAAAGCAAAATGTTCTCCTCCTTTTTTTTTTTTTAAGTACCTGAATGTTCTTGGGCTTTGCTCCATTGTGCAGAAGCTACACAGCGAGCAAGTGTTCTATCTACATCTCTGAGTCTGCTGGGCCCTCTTTTTTGTGGATTTGCTCTGCCTCAAGTACATGGACACAAATTCTGAGGGTCTGCAGCTTTGGATTTGTCAGAATCAGTGAATGAGCCCTTTGATCTAAAACTAGTGCAGGAAGAAATTACTGTTTTCATACTCTTTTAGCCCAAACTCCAGACACAGCTGAGTGATCTGAAGTCTTTTATTAATCTACCTATATAATTTTTTTAATAGGCAGGAATGGGTCTTTTTTCCCCTTGAATAAACCGATGGTTGAAAGAGTTCTAAAATTGTGCTTGTGTCTGACTTGAGGGCTTTTTATGGGTCTGTGCCTTCCTTGGGGGTGAAAGCACAGACCCAGAATAGAGATTTATCACAGAGTGTATCTTCAGGGAAGAGCAGCTACAAGTAAGTAATTTTCTATTCCTGGGTTTGGAAATTGGATATTCTTTTCATGTTAGACACAGTGGTCTATAGAATAGTTTCCCAAAAGAAAAGTTCAATTTCTTAAGCATTTAAGCATAGCAGTTTATAAAGCATACATGCATTTTGCACAGGTGCTTCCTATGAGAATCAATTTGTGCACCGAAGGTATTTCCTAATATCTAAGTTTTTCTACACCAGACTGGTGGAGACACTTCTGCTCTAGTTTCCATCTAAGTAGAAAAATTTATTGGCACCACTTTTTTTTAAAATTATGCATAAGTTTTATAGTTTGTTAATCCATGAGTGCTCACAGCAGCCATTCTTTAAGTCTAGTCTATTGAATAAGCTCTTCTTCCTGTCTGGTGGTTTAATGAAGGTTGTGATTGCTCAACTTTTCTGCAAGATCTCTGTCAGACTTGAAGTCAGACTTGTTTCCATGCTTGTGAGATGACACGATGCTGTCCCAGCTGATGACCAGCTCAGAAAATATTTGATGATTGAAACTGAACCCTGAGACTGCACATACCTACTCTGTGCTCAGCTCTTCTTAATTAATGCTGTAATGTTTATTTTCAATTTGGTGACTTTCAGTCAGTCTGATCCACCGGAAGCAGAGAAGAGGCTCTTCCTCTTTAGAGAATAGGAAATGGACCTGAGTCAAGGGAAGGAATTCCAGAGCACACAGAAACTTTAACCAAGGCTGTACAAGGTTGTACATTCTTTTCCCACAAACCATCCTCTATTGCCACCAGACACAAGCAACTTCTGGTCCAGCAGGACATTTCTTATGGTCTCAAATAAATAAATAAATAAATAAACAAACACTAAAAACCAAGCAAGCAAACAAAACAAAAAGAAAAAAAATGAACAAAAAAACCCCAAAACAAACAAAAAAAGAAACAAAAAAACCACACAGGGGACTCTACTGAGAACAGGCTTTGGCAGAGTACACTCCCATTTCAGTACTGGTACTCTTAATATGTGAAAATGCATTGTCACCCAGATGTCAGCTTAAGCACCACCTGCAGGGACAATGGTGACAATACCGAGGCTTCGCTCTGTTTTTCTGTGGCACTCAAGTTCTGATTACACTCCAAACTTGCCCACAGAGACCACTCACTCTGTTTCCTCAGAATTACCTTAAACAGTTGCTGAACTGCATAATAAGCCTTGCAGTAGGTGACTCCAGGGTTTTCTAAATTTTTCTGGAAACTTCTGACTTCGTTGATGGGAGTGTTAATCTAAGGCAAGAGATTCATTTGCAATTGAACGGCAAAGAGTACAAAAAGATGATTTACATCTGGCAGGGTTTAGTTACAGCCTGCTGCAAATAAAACTGACAAATTACCCCTGCCAGCCCCAGCAGGGTACAAATTACACGAGTGTTTACAAGCTTCTGAGACTTTAAGTCTTTGAAGAACATTCACTAGGGAAAAATAGTTGAATTAAAGCAAGCAGCAATAAGACACACATCTATATAAAAACTTAATAATTAGGTTAAATCTAAGCGAATGTGGCAGTCAAGACAACATGTGATGTTGTATCAGCATATGTTGAAGAAAAATTAAGCTCTTGCATTGTTTGAGATTAACTGCATAAAAGTAAAGGAAGTTAAAGCAGCTTCTTTGCAGGTACTGCTGCAGAGAAATCAGAGGTTTACATTTTGCAATAAAGTGAAATCTAAGTGTTTTAAATGTTCCCAGATTTTTACATCAGAGCAATTTCTAAATTTTATACTATTTACTTGTGGTAACATTAGATTTCACTACTTCGCTTCTTATCCTTCTCTGCCCCCAATTATTTTTATTATTCCCTTAGTCAACTGAATCAGTTTTAGTGGATTTTCCCTTGATAAACTTGGCTGAAAATAGTAATAAACTGTAAACAAAATAATAAATCCTATGTATTTTGAAGGCTGGATAAGCCATTTTAGTAAAGCATGACTTAGTTTTGCCATAAATGCACTGTTAGTTATGTTTGCCTGCAGTCATTATTCTCTGCTAAGTTTCAGAGGGATTGTCTCCTTGAGGTCAAGTTAAAGTTCTTTTGATGATAACCTGCCAAAGATCACTTTGCTTCTTGATTTACAAGTTGCAGGTGCTTGGAGCTTGCTTTTGATTGCTTTACATTCTTTATTTTCAAATGAGTAGGAGGAGAAATGGTTGCAAGTGTTCTGCAGGATGCAAATTACCCTCATTTAATTGGTATTAAAAGACTTTCTTGGCTTAAAGAGTAACACATTGATTTGTAGACATTTAGATGAAGCAAGATGGACCACTCGTTTCAATGCAAGTTACAGGTTTTTTACACATAGGTAATATTTGTTCTTACCATTTTAATTGAATTGTTTCTTAATTTTTTTAATCTTATTACCACTCTCTCATACTTTTAGGAAAGTTAATCTGATTAATTTTATGATGCCTAGTACTCAAATATGTGCAAGCATTGTCATATTCATCTCTGCAGCACTGCTTGGTATTACGAGGATAAATATTATTACTCTCAGGGCTAAATTATGAAAGTAAAATTTGGGATGTAAGGTTATTTGTCACTGGAACAGCTACAATTGGAACTTGGGTGTCTCAGGGAAGTAAATATCCTGCTCACCTTACTTGTTTTTCTAGACTTCAGTACTGCCTCTGTTTCTCTGATTTTTTAAAAAATGTCCAATTTCAAAATTGACCTACTAAATTAGAATCTCCAGGGAAAGCCTTTTTGTGAGCTGCTCCAGGTGAGTGAAGTTGTTTGTTCTAACAGATGGACTGTTTAGCCTGAATTTACTGAAGACATTTGTTTCCTGTGCCACATTATGATAAATGCAGATTTGCCTTCCACTGAATTTTTAATGGTAATTCAATCTGCAAAATTATGTTAAATGTATGTTTTTAATGATGTGAATAGATTTGCTATTAATGTGTTTTGATGTCGTATCTTTTCCCTGAGTGATGAAAGCCCCTGATTTTACTCTTTCATCCTGGCTCGCCTCCAGCAGCCGGTGCTGCTGAAAGGACAAACAAGATTATGGTCCTTTATGTCTCTTATCAGCAGAATTGTCTGTTCAGTCCTGATCAGCTGTACCTGCACCACACCCACACAGGACAGCTATTTTTATGAAACTGTTCTTGGATATCAAATTTGGCTTGCAGAATCCATCTCATTCCTGATGCAGAAGATGGAAAGAACTCAACTCAATTTTAATATCCCAAGCAGAGTTTGAAGGGCTGGTAAGTAAGAAACCCCCTACCTATTAAACATCCCTCTGCCGTCTAGTCCCACACATTTAACTCACAGTTGCATTCAAAACTAAGTTCATGTGATTTCCAATACCTGGGTGAAAATATTTTCACAATGCGAACATGTTAGCCATTCACCTTGTTGCTTTGACTAAAAAGAGAGCAAGGCAGTGCTGAGAAGGTGAAATGTTTATCTGCCAATTTTAGTTATCAGTGTATTTCTCTAAATCTACATGTAGAAAAAAAGAACAGTTAGAATGGCAAAGAAATCAAACCTCACAGACTTTTAAACCAAATTTTGAAATAGGAAGTTGCAGGAGAAGATAATTTCAAGTGAGAATGACTACGGTGCTGGTTTGGATCAAAGGCCATGCCAGCAATGCTTCTTGTAATAATTTCAGACTTAAAAAGGAGATACATTAGAAAAAGAAAGCCAAATGGAAAGTGCAAGAAATAAAGAAGAAAACTGGAGTTTTCTTCTCCAGGGCAGCAACTTTTAATCTCAATTAAAGCAGTCACGCTAGCAGAGCAGCATGCTAATACTACTACAGAGAGTCAGAGAATACAAATGACCTTTGTGGATTTGGTTTTTGTTGCTTTTCCTCCTGATTGAAAAGGACGCCCAGCAGTTGTCTTAATTGGATGTTAATTGATACATATTCACAGGAAATAGAGTCTGTGATCTTGCAACTTGTTTGTATGAAAGAGTATAATGGAACAAAGTGTGATGAAGTTTTTTTAATGATCACAGTGACATAGCAGAGTAGTAGGAATTTTAAAATTATCTCAGAAATGTTTGAGGAGTCATTACCAGAACAGACTTAGCTGCATTCATACAGCTGTAATATTCTGCCTTACACATTAACAGCATAATTAAACTACAGATAAACCTTATAATTATGACCTCATACCTCCTGTCAGTAATCTGCTCTTCCACTTTCTTGGGTCCTTGTGATGATATAAAAGAGGATGATGAGACAGAATGCAGGGGTAGCTCAAACTACTCATCTTTCAAAATATCAGTCACTGTTCCAAGTTATGAAGTGTTCCCTGATGAGTTGTGCCTAGTCACTCTTGGGGACACCTGTCCCCTCCTGGATGTCATTGTACCCACACACAGCATGGAAACATGGGAAGGAATTTACATAGTACTTGCCACTGCTGGATTCATTGTGGCAGGAAAGACACCACCTTTGTCCTTGAGCATTCAAATATCTGTGGCTTTGAGCTAAGAATTATGTTTTCATTTCTATTGCTATTTTTATTAGAACTGAGTAAACTCAAGCAGTACAGCCCCTTTGAAATGACACGGAGCTCTGAGGGAGATTCAGTCTTATTGCTTTGTTCCAGTGACACCTGTAAATGGGATCCAGGAATAATGTAAAGTAATCCATGCTTGCATGAGGATGTACTGTATGAGAACCAAGAACGTAAGAGTCTTTATAATTAATAAATTCCAGGAACATGTAAGAACAGTTACACAGCAAGAGAGATTACAAAAGTATTGGAAACTTGTAGTGGTTAATCTGCAACAAAAGCAGGTTACCATAAACCACTTCTGAGATGAAGCCCACCAAGACCATGCAAGTGTAGTGGAAATACTCCTGTTCACAAAATATAGTATTTAAAACTAAGCATACTGCTTCAAATGAGACTGGCTGAAAATACTTTTTTGTGTGTACAAAAAGGAGGTATGAAAAATTATAGAAACTGTGAACTCTGCAGTGACGGTCATCTAAGCATAATGTAAAAATGACAAGTTGTGGTCATCCTCAATGTCTGGCTTTGAGCTGCAAGCCCAAGAGGGAAGTGTCTGTTGCTATTCCGTGAGGCAGCCAAGCCTTTACCTGCAAAGGGCACACGGAACCTTTGCATGAAATTAGGCAGAATTTGGGGGCAATGCTTCCCATGCTTCTGTTTCCCTGAGCTGTGCTGGTTAGATAAAGCAAAATGTCAAAGTGCTGGCAGTTGAACAGTGTTCAGCCGGCTGTTTTTCTGGTTTAAATTAGGAACTGGATGGCTCTTTAAAATGGTTCAAGTTTCTTGAAGGCAGATCTCTAAAAGTCACTCTGCATGCAGAAAGCCCAGCCTCTCCTAATGCATCCTTTCTGCCTGGAACAACAAAATAGCTGTAACCTGAAGAGCAGTTTCTCCTACTTCTCCTGATAGTGGCTGTGGATCTCCCTTTAATACAAAACCATTTCAATGTGATTGAAATGGCAGCCTGTACTGAAAGGCTTTAATATGTTATTTTTGGAGTTCTGGTTATGACCTTGTCTGTCTTTACCTGTGAATCTGTACCAGTGCTGCTCTAATATATGCAGATAGAAGATGTTTAGTGTTTCGGAGTGTGATAAGCTGGCATCCCTTGTCCATATGTTCACTGCAAGGCACAGCGGAGTCTGTAGGAGCAGGCAGGAGAGGCAACGTAGAGTTGAAAAGCAAAGAGAGAGTGAGGCAGTGCTGAGAAGGTGAAATGTTTATCTGCCAATTTTAGTTTCTAGTGTATTTAATACTTTATAATGTCAGTTGCTTGGAAACCAGTGTTTTGTGCCCTTTTGCTGCTTGGCAGAAATCACTCTAATTGGCATGTTTCTAGCACTGTCACTGCTGGCAGTTTGCAGCATTTTTTTTTTTTCTCCAGAAGCAAAATTTTTCTTTTACATGAATGATGGCTCACATTAATTAGACAGCAGTCATGGGGAAAGACAGCCATCTAAGTGTGTGGATGCATGAACCATTATCTCTATCATCAATCACTGGGAAGACTGCTATTCCTATCAGCATTTCTGTCTTTCCAGAGGCTGTTCCTTTGAGTCTCAATTCCCTTCCTTTTAGGCAAAAATATTTGTTTATGTTTGAGATTTCTTGAGTGGAAGTAATTCAACCTTATTAGATTTTACTACTTATCTAAACACAACAGTGTAATCCCACATCTTCTGATGCCCCAATGGCACATTGTCACTGGATGTGTGAGCAATGCTGATGTGTAAAATGAGGTTTTCATTATTTAGCAGTAAAATGTCATTGCTCTGTAAATACCTTTATGTAGTAATGCGAGACATTAAGTTGTGAAAATTGGTTTCTACTTTCACATGAAAATCTTGAAGCAGTATTATTTCCTGGTAGAGGATGAGGGTCCCCAGTGGAGCTCCACTTAACAAGCAGTGAGTTTTTATTGGTAATATGAACACAAAGTCATTATTGTACATTCTTACAGCTAGAATTTCTGGAAACCCCAGAAATCTCCACATGACTTCTTTTCTTTCTTTTGGAGTTTTAGTAATAGCTTAGCCATAGCTTTTTGGAAAAAAGTTGAAAGCAAAGCCTTGAAATCTCACTGTTTATTTTTCTGCCCTTCATGAATACAAAATTGACTTTTTGGTGCTGCTCTTGAAGTACTTCCCCTGCTCACCTTTGTTTATGGGCTCCTCCTGAGAGATTTTTTTTGTATGTCCCTGTAGCCAAATGTGTTTGGGCTTCCCAATGTTAGAGAACCTGCTCATTTTCTAAGGAAAGGTTCTGCCTCACTTTGTAGTGGAAGCAGTATCTGTGTTTTAACATCTTTGTAGGTAATTGAAAACCACTCTGAGACACTTTAAATACACAGTACTACATGAATGCATCTACCTGTGACATCTCCTATCACAGTGTGGGTGGTGTTTTGACTACTGAAGATCTTTTTCCTGCCACACAACCTTCTATGAATGTACCACAAATTTGCTCATGTCTTACTTGAACTTGTTTCGTGACTTATTTCCCAGTCAGATTTCCATGTGATAATGTGCACCTTTCCCATTATGCAAACCCTGGTTTTGTTTTTTGAACAGACATTTGAGTACAGAATATTGTACTCATCTGCAGGAGAATGAAATGGGAATCAACATCTGAAACAATGTGGATATTCCAGATTGTTTGTGTGTCTTCAACTGCTCCAGACAGATGTTGATGTTGTACTGCTTTAGTTCCTTGGCAGAATCATCAGTGGTTCAGCATGGTAAATGATCACAGATGTCTAAGTTTCTGTGGGTTGGTACCTAAACTTAATAGATTTTTAATGTCATTATCATCAGGTCTTCAGTGAATTAAAGAAAAGTGGGTGGATGAATGTTTACCCATTTGGCCCTTAGTGTGTAATTATTCATGCATTGAATAGGAGCAGTCACCACTGTGCTCCTGATTCCTTGTGTGGGCACCTCTAACTTGGCTGTGAACACTACCAAACCAGAATTCATTATTAGTTTGCATTAGTCTCTATGTTTGAACTGTGAGTAGTTGCAAGCTTTTTCTGTCCACATGCTGAGCTTTCAGAGCATGACCCAAATGCAGAGCTCAACAGTAGGACTTGCTGGCTCAGGCTCACCACTGTGTAAATTCAACTCCAGGGCTTTTTGTAATTTCAGAAATAAATTTCAGGATAATGTGTGTGCCCTGTAATAACTCACTGAGTAATTTTTAAGTGAACAATGCCGTAATTCTCATTTGCAATGAGACTGTCTTACATCGCTCAGGAAAGGTGATGGAGCAGCCCTAATGTAAATAAATTTGGGACATACTGGCATGGATATAAATTACAATGCTGAATGTAAAACCCCGAAGTACTCAGTAAAATGGTCAGCAGCTCCAGTGTTTGCTGATAAGAGAATGGAACACTGGCATAAATCAGTATCACTGTTGTCAGTTTACGAGAAATGCAGAGTTTGCTCTCCTATTGTTCTGTGCATGCTCTGTAAATAAGAAAAGCACTGCGTGCATATGGATTTTCTTCTATCTTGGCAAATCCTGCAGTTTCACAAGTATTTGCTATTTAGGTGTTATAGCATCTTGTCAGAAAGTTAAGGGACGTGTAAGAATTGTTTCAGCTATTAGAATGCAGCAATAGCTCTAGCGGAGTCTGATGTGTGCTAATGCAGATACATCCAGCATATATTTGGGAGGACTGGAATGCTTAAAACAAAAGTGTCTTATTCAAAGTGAAACAGCAGTCAGGGCAGTAGTGTGTAATCAGCTGAAATCTGATTAATGTGGTGTTAACACTTGTGGCCCTGCAGAGAATTGCCATAACAGCCTGAATTCTTTGGGTTGTCAGAACTTCCATTTTATTATGTGTTAAAAAACCCAGACCCTCCAGTACCATGGTGTCCCCAAAACTATGGAAGAGCATAGATTTCAAGTTAAATCCAACGGAAGACAACTTCCTGCTCTCCCCACTTCCTTCGGTGGATACTGCTTTGAAATCTTCAGGGTCCAGATGCTCACTGGCCTCATCTGAGATTTGTGATGGGATCACAGCTCATGATGGCTTGGCTGCAGATAATGCAAAGTGCTCATTTAGAAGATTTATAGTGGGTTTTAATACAGTGTTAGTCTGTAGTGTTCAGAAAACAGTTTAGCTGTATTTGCTGTAGTTTCAAAGCTGTTTACGCCTGCACTTTCTGGTTTATAAAGAAATGGATTGTTATTTTCTGCTATACAAAATACTTACTGGGAATGGTTTAAGTTGCAGTGTGGATTAAATTGCATTTGTTTTTCACCTGGGAAGGCTGAACTCCTCTCCAGTTTGTCACTACTGCTGCAAGTCAGGCAGTGCCCAGCAGGTACCTCCCAACACCCTCGGCAGGGCCCGGCCTGGTGCCCAAAGAGGAGCTTTTATGGGTCTAGCAGGGAGCTGCTGCAGATGCACATTGAAATGCTTTTACAAAAATAAAGGAAATGGCCTTTAGAAAGCCTGTGCTCTCAGTGGCTTTCAGAGCGGTGACACATGGGTTTCATTTATATTTACAATTGGCTGTAAGTGTCTGGAAAAAGCTGGATTCTTTCTAGCAGTGTCCGGAGCAGGAGACGTTCTGTCATTAGCTTTGTCGATATAAAGGCTGATTCCATTAAGGTAAGGAAATTGAATAAGCCATTTTATGAAATGGTGGCTCACAGTTTCCATGATCAGAGAAAATACCTATGTATACATTGCTTGATAAATACATAATTCTTTTCTTTACAGCTCAAAGTGTTTGTTCACTGTGAATGTTCAGCCTTAGAGAGAGAATCAAGCTGGTACAAATGGTCTGCAACTCCAGCTTTGGGAAATGGGGCAGAGGGAGAGCAGCAGGAAGAGTTACTGAGTCTGAAGCACCTAGTGACACCACCCAGTGCATCAAATACAGTCCCTTAGTGGGGCACAACCTTCTTCCCATTTTTCTGGCTATTCTGTTCAGGCTGGAGTCAGATCAGCTGAGCTGAGCAAGGGTTTGGCATCACATGAGTCCTTTAATAACCATCTCTCCCCTGGATTTGTTTTTGTGCTCCGTAGATGTGAGGTTATCGACTGTAAGATTTGATTTTCTGGGAAAAATACATCCTTAGTGCGATTCCTTTGAATGCAGTGAAGAAGACCCAGGGTACTTTAAGTAGTAAAAGTTATGTAAAAAACCCCTGGTAAATATCTAGCTTGTCCTTACCCTGATGAAAAAGTTTCTGGCACTACTGTTACAGCTTCCTGATGTTTTACTAGCACCTAAATTACAAGTAAGACAAATTTAAGATTTCCTTTTATTTTTATGAGTAATTTCTTACTCAAAGGCACCAAGAATTCCAAATCTCAGCAGTAAAAGTTCAATTCTCCAACACTTCAATGGCCAATTAACTGATGACCTTGAGTCTCTAAAGGATTTACAGAGTAATTTAGTAAGTGCATAGTTACACCAAGCACTGAAAATACACTTGCAACCAATTTTCTGTATGTGCAGTATGCTGCTGGGTCACTCCTTTGTGCATGTCTTTGACCCTTATCTATAATAATATATTCCTGCAGAGAAAACTGGAATTATTCCACAGTACGTTATTACTGCTCAGAAAACTCTTTTAATGTTCACGCTGATAAAGATATTAATGTAGAAGAATTAGACATATCCTTTTGTCTGAACAGCACTTGAAAATCTGTGTTGTGACTACAGTTGACTGAAGCTCAATTACTTTAATAAACGTGTTCCAAATTTCACCTTGATTACATTTGCATTTTAATGAACGATTCTCGCCTACTTGTCAAATAGGCAGCCCAGCTAAATTTATTAAGCTGTTGTACAAACAGGGTATTGTGATGCCCACATTTAAATGGAGAAATATTTGATGTCATATTCCAGCAATATGTTGTAAATCTACAGTGTAGAAAAGTACATTGGTTATCTCTGTATTTTAATTTTGAGTTTATTTTCCTGGGGTTTTTTTAAAGAGCCCATGAAGCTTTAGGATCATTCACAAATACCCCAGAAATATGGAATTATGAGAGGATTTTTTGTGTGCTTAAATCAGATGGTTATTACATCTCTTTTATATGCTGCTTTCCTGTTAAACGTTCTGTTATTTTTTTCTTTTTCTGTGGTTGAGAAGGAAGGAGGGAGTAAAGTTCTTCCTAAAGTGGTGAATTTGGTGCTAGATCAGCTGCTACATTCTTGCTACCCTTTTACTCCAAGGCTGCAGAGTGCCTGTGTGCCAAACCTCTCTCACTGCCATCACCTTTGCTTTTTCTACTTCTATTCATTTTTTTTAACCTCTATTGTCATCCCACAGGCAGCACACTACAGTCACTTCTTTATTTCCTCCTCCTGCACTAATACCCTGCCTGTTCCCTGCAGCTCACTGACAGGCTGCACTGGCACCTTCCTTTTTCCTAAGCACTGCAGCCTTCCAAGAGCATGTGGAATTCAGCAGTGAACAGGCACCTCCAGGCCAGTGACAGCTGAGCTCACACAGGGAGCCCAGTGCTGCTATAAATTAGAATTAGGCAGGGAGTGTTTTGAACCAAGTACTGGACAAAGTGATGCTGAGCTCAAGACATCCAATAGTTCACCTGTGTGATGCTGAAAGAGATAAGGGAAAGTTCTCCCAGTTCATACTGGGGAATTGTCCTTTGCTATCACATTGCAGAAGGGGAAACTAATGTTGAACTCTTGAATACAGAAGAATGTGAAATCACCTTTAAAAATTAAGTTGGTGGGCAACAGAGAAATCAATCAATGTAATAGTGTGTTATCAGAACACTGATCAAGTTGTGATGATTTTTGGCAGGCATCACCTCAGTTCTGTGAAGAAAGGTGGAGAATACTTTCATGTACTTGGTCAGGATTCACTGGAGGGGAAGAGCACACTGAAAGCAGCCCAGCAGGCTCAGGGCACACAAGAAAGAGCTGAGTTCCAGCCACCCAAATGTTCCTCTGATGTGGAGGAGTCAAAGGAACGAATAAACATGTAAGTCAGCTCAGAGGGCTTTGGGTGATCTGAGGGCAGTGGTTTTAAAAAGTGACAATTTCCAGTTCCTGTCATTCCTTGGTATTGAGACAGTTCTCTTGGATGGACTAGAAAGGGATAATGTTTAAAGTCTGGGTAAGTGAGCAGCTGTAAACTTGGCAAGCGTGGGGGAAAAAAGTGCTTGAAGTGGTTTAAAAAGGAGGAATTTTAGATGGCAGGAGGAAGGTGAGTGAACTCTGGAGAGGTTTCATAGCCACCTCAGAAATGAAAAGCAAGAGCCTAGTGAGCTTGTGCCATGCTTTTGTTCCCCCAGTGGGACCACGGCATTAAGAATAAAACAGAATTGCACTCAGCAGAAGTGGCTGAGTTCCTTCACGAGTCCACACCTGTTACTTACAACCTTCTTCAGCTTTTCTCTCCTTTTGAACACTGAATTTTCTTCAGTCCTTTGGCTCCCACTGCGCCTCTAATGCCTGTTGAAACTCTGTAGTTTTCTTCCACCTGCCAGTCCTCACTGGGTGATGATTAAATCCTCTCAGCAGGACAGAGTGACTCCTCTGGGGGTTACAGACCTTTGGAGCTTTAGTGCACCAAAAGCTCATCCACCTCCAGCAGTCTTTTCTCATCACTTTGCTGTGGCTTTTGTCACTGCCAGGTGCCACCTTCTTCTCATGAACTGACTCTCAACTTGGAAAACTCACTCTCCAGAGTCATCAGAAATGCCATCACACTCTAGTCATTACTTGAGACAGCAATATATAACCATTAATAAAAAATAAGAAATAAACTCTTTGATGGGAGTAAAAAAAACAGATTAAAAAAACCAGAGAAGCACAGAGAGGCTGAGTAATTCTCAATGGAGAAAAGTCTCATATTTGCTAGAGTGACATTGAATTTCCAGCATTGTAAATGGTCACTAATTAAACAACTAGAAAAGGTGGGAAAGGAACAAATTATCACTGAGAAACAGTGTGATGGAATGAGAAAACTGCCCAAACAGGCTCACAGCAGTGAATGAGCAGCACCCACAGCCTGAAAAAAGCTTAGTTTTCTGTTACATTGGTTTGGCCAAGACCTCTCCTCTCCTCTCCTCTCCTCTCTCCTCTCCTCTCCTCTCCTCTCCTCTCCTCTCCTCTCCTCTCCTCTCCTCTCCTCTCCTCTCCTCTCCTCTCCTCTCCTCTCCTCTCCTCTCCTCTCCTCTCCTCTCCTCTCCTCTCCTCTCCTCTCCTCTCCTCTCCTCTCCTCTCCTCTCCTCTCCTCTCCTCTCCTCTCCTCTCCTCTCCTGTCTTCTTTTCTCTCTTCTCTTCTCTTCTCTTCTCTTCTCTTCTCTTCTCTTCTCTTCTCTTCTCTTCTCTTCTCTTCTCTTCTCTTCTCTTCTCTTCTCTTCTCTTCTCTTCTCTTCTCTTCTCTTCTCTTCTCTTCTCTTCTCTTCTCTTCTCTTCTCTTCTCTTCTCTTCTCTTCTCTTCTCTTCCTTTATTATTTTCTGTGCCCACAATATGGTAACACAGGAAAAACTGAACAGAATTTGAGGCACATCTTGAAACTTTGGCCTCATGTATATAATCCTACTACCTCCAGTGGCATGATTCCAACAGAAAACAAGTGCAATGGAATGCCAGCAGTGTGTCAGCATCTTTTCTCAAACAAATCAGTCATATTATTTCCTCTGCCTCCAAATATGATTCCACATAAATGCTTAATTGCTAATAATAAGCAGTAGTAAAATGTGTGAATACAAATAATACTGTATTTATAATTTATAAAGTACTGTAAGCATATTATAAATAAATGAAAATTATATATCGTGGTAAACATAGAAATATCCAAACTTTAATATTAATAAATGTTAATAAGTGCAATCATAAACAATTTAGAAATGCATCTAAGTATTCTTTTAAAAGCTAAAAAGAGGAGGAAGTGTGATGAACACAATAAACAATTTCATTGGCTCTACCTTCATTTCTCACACTACTTTTTTAACTTCAGTCTTTCTTCTTTCCCACAGGAGATGGCCCCATGAGGAAGTCAGGGAAGAAGGAAAAAAAGACGACCTCACAGTCTTTTATTAGTGTTTATACCTGTGCCTGGATTCCAAGCCACCCTGGAGCAAAAAGGTAAATTTGAAGGAAGATTCATGTCTTGCCCTCCATGGCAGGACATGAGTGAAACTCACAGTGACACAGACTCATAACAGGTACCCCCAGAGCTGCTGTTCAGCTGCCGAACTTGGATTCTGAGAATTTCAGGACTTGGTGGTGTTAGAATCTGTCTTTAACTGATAGCTACTGTTAAATTCTAGCATTAAATGACTGAATCCTAATGAGATATTGAGAGGGAGAAGGCAGTGCTTATATCATGTGTGTTTCTCTGTAGTTTGCATTAGTCACTAATACACATTGTCTGATCTAAGTTCATTAACCCAATTGCTCAGCAAAAATGTCTTTCTGTATTTATATTTGCATGTGGAATAAGCCGAATTCCACAGATAATGTTAGTTTGGAAAAAGATGGGTCCAACATTTTAAACTCACGCACTATTTTTACTCAAAGGCAAAACTTAGAAACTCCTGTAGGATCCAAACCCCCAAGAATCCACACCATAAATGCCAGAATTCTCCTAGGTTTGAAAGCACTGGGCACGTCATCAAGATAAGCCCACTGGAAGTTTCACATCTAAAAATATGCTTTGAGGACACAGAGTTATGTATTAACACCAGGAAAACTTTGAGAGGTGTCTAGAATCCACCGGGGCAATTAAAAACTCCCACTACAGAAATAATTGGCTGTGTCTGTCTGAGCCCACACAGTGCCAGCTGGGCTCTTTCCTTGACTAGAATGTAACACGTTGGTTTCTCCTCTTCCCTTTTCCAGCATCTCTGTGCCACACACTGACACCGTTGGGAAGCTCTCAAATCCAACACTGACCCATTCCATAGTGACCTGCTGGAATCCAAGAGGAAGGAACCAGATGCTGGGGATCTTTTGTCCTTTGTATGTTGTTGTTTCTCTTCTTTCAAGAAATAACCATTGCAGTGGAATGTTATTAATTCTGAGCCATGCACCGTAAGCAAATCCTGGATTGACTTGGTCCCTGTGCAGTCAGCAGGGAGTGGTACAGTCAAACCAGCAGCACAGCATCCTCCTCTCTGATTGCAGCCTGCAGAACCTGGAGAAAATACTGAGATCCCAGCCAAGTCTAGTTGTGTTTTCTTTCCCTTTTCTCTTTTGGCTAATAAATACGCAAATTAAATACATTTAGTAATAGATGTATGTATATTCCCACAGCCTTTCCTTGGAGGGTTATCCCACTGAACTCAACAGGAATTCCATATACATTATCATTACAGAACAAAGCCAGCTATTAAGTGATATTTAGTAGCTGATTTTATTCTATCAATTATGTATGACAGTGATGGGTATTTTATAAAAGATGTCTTGCTTCTGAACTTTTATACTGCTAAAAGTAAATAGTAATTTAGATTTTCAACTTTTTTTAGTCAATATAATAATGTTGACATAACGTGTATTTCAATTATTCATGAGTGGTTGGTAAGAACAGTGAACAGTTTATGCTCTGACTTGCAGGGTAAAGCTCTTCAAAGCTGCTCTGTTTTCTCTCTGTGTTCCCAGTCAAGACAAACCATGTTTGTGTAGAGCAGAGGTGTAAAAGTAGCATTCTATAGAATGAGCCTGATAAATTGGAGGACAGAACCAGTCTGGTGTGGGTGGGGAGTGGCTTTTTCACCCCTTTACATATGGGGACCAACCAATAAACTGGGGTAAAAGAGAGTTTGTCACCAAGTTTCCCAGATACAGGCTGGCAGCAGAGTATAAATGCATAAAGCCCTGGATTTTTCCCAGGTTTTCCAGTTCTGCAACTCTGGTTGCAAACTTCCTTCTGCCTCTGACCACTTGCTACACCTGACAGTATTTATCCTTTGGCTCTGCAATGCAGTTCAGCACACAACTCGGTGATCTTAAATTTTTTCACTTCCTTCCAAGTCAAACTGGACCAGAAAGGCACGTTTGCCATTTAGTACTGCTAATTACCTTTTAATTGATATTTATATTATCATTATTAGGCTGACAGCATGCTCTGCTACACTCTAAATTACCAGTCAGGAAGGAGTTCATTTGGGAGAGTTCTTGGACTATTCAGGAGCTGTCAAAAAGGCAAGCAAGATCCTAAGAATAAAGAGGAAGCTAAAGAAGAAAACGCTATGGAAAACTATAAATATTTTTAAGTGCTTTATCAGTTCCTGTCCTTCCCATTCACCCAGGCTGGTTTAAGTAGTGAAGTTTGATTGAAAAAAAATGGTAAGATATGGTAGAGATATGGAATGACTTCCACAGGAGAACCAATTAAAGAGACTGAGGCTCTTCCGGGCAGGAAAAAAATGGCTGCAGACAAGGTTGTGACAGATCTCTATAATATCATGGAGTGCATGGAAAAAAGGTGATTAGAGAGTGGTTATTCGCAAGTTCCCTTGACACCAGATTTATTGCACACCAAATTAAATTATCTGGCAGAAAATTTAAAGCAATGGGAAGTGTTTTCAAGCATGATTAAACTTAGGAACTCATTGCTATGATATATTGCTGCAAGTATATTCAAGTGCAAACACAACTTAACAGAATGGAAGGAAAAAACAATTAATGGATTACAAGCACAGCTGCCTTGTAGCCTCATAGCCCAAATTCACAAATCTTCATGTAGCTCATGCAGACATAATTTTGAGAGCACACACAACCCTAACCCACATGTGCACATATTTGTATTTCAAAGCTGGCACAGAGATTCTGTAGCAGGCAGATAATAAGTTGATACAGCTGATTGTAACTCTTACTGAAAGATTTCTTTTAAGAATTCATAACTCAATATGAAGCCTTTTGTCCAGTGGTAGTTTTGCTTATACAAATTGGATTTTTCAGTGCTTGGTGGCTGAGTGAGGACCTGCATTAGTGCAAAGGTTTAAATGTTACATCATGTTGACAGAGGTAAAGGTTGAAGCGGCAGCCGTGGCAGCTGTGGTAGAGCAACAGGTCACTGCTGAGGAGATGTCATTTATCACTCAGTCCCCACCTCATCACTCAGAGGTTTTACAAAGCAGATTAGCATTCTAAGCTTGCTTTAATATTTAAAGAAAAATTTAAAATCTCGTTTTCAACAGACAGGGAGTACATGATCTAAATGTACAGAATGCAAGCCTAATTTTTCATGGTTCCTGTGTAATGAACAATGTGTGTGTGTAGACTGGTTCAGATGACACACATTTTCTTCACAGTGAGAGGGAAAATGTGGCACTTGTATGAGAGATTAAACACCAACTGGATTTTTTCCCCAAAGCTTTCCAGACAGCAATTTAGCTTTGACTTCTTCATAAAAAATATATTTTTTTAAAGTGGATGTAAGTATTTGTGCAAAGGATCTGCCTTATAAAACTTATTCCTGAATTTGGGGGTTTTCTTTGAGATTGATCAGTGCCTCTTCAACTGATTTATAGTTAGATCCCTGGAGAACAGATAAATATAGTACCCCATATCACAGATGATTAACTAAGGCATAGAAAATGAAGTCAGGTGAAATTACTAAATCCTTCTTTGCTTTTTTTTCTCTTTTCTACTTAATGTCTGACCAGTTCACAGCTATGAAGGTTAGTATTTAAAAAATATTATTATTAATACAGACAAGCTTGACTATTTGTTTTCATTTTCTCCAGGTGGAGATGCATGAAAGGATTGTATTCCTCCAAGTAGGGCTCTGATTTTAACACATAAGAACAGTTTGGGCTGCTGCTTTACACAGCCACCATTCAGCAGCCATTTCCTATCCTGTATGCAGTGCTTCACAAAAATACAGGGAAAGGACCTTTTGAATTTGGGGATTACAACTTCAAGGTGTTGCGTGCTCAGTAAAATGTCACTTACTGCCATGTGGGACACACTAAGAACCTCGGAGGCTGATTTAGGATTTGACAGCTAACGTTGGGGTTTCTGCTAAGAAGTCTGACAGGTGTTTTACTGCATGAGTGATTGGAGGGAATAATGCAGAGAAAATGGGTGTGGCTGTCTCTCCAGGGGTTTGGCACCAAAGCAGGAATGAAACAGCAGCGGGAAGGACAACAGAGATGTTAATTTGAAGGAAAACAGTGAGATAAATTGACTTTCCAGATGTTCAAGGGAGTGGAGAATAAAAGCATTCACCTTACAGTGGGAGGCTGAAAGAGCAAAGGGTGTTTTTGGAGAGAGATCTGCTCAAAGAGGGGGAGTCTGGAAACTGCAGCCAGTGAAGGGCTACTTGAGGACGTCTGGAGTGGTGGTGGATGCTGATAAGGAGACACAGAGATGTAATTAGATACCTGTTGATGTTAAATACATTAAATTCCATGTGACATTTAAAAGAAAAATGGCAAAGTGATACAGCAGGCTTAGAAATTCACAAGACTTGACAGTTATGCCACTAGCACAGCATGGCACTGAAAACAGACTTTCTGCATAGTTTGCTCAAATCTACCTGATTTTCTAATGTACTATTTTTATGGCACCTAATGTAAAAACATTTAGTATCTTCTATTTGATAGCTGGTTTTTTTCACAGCTGAAAGAACAAAGCTTATCTTTTCAACAGTGATTAATGAATTGGGTTCATTTCTATTTGGGTACCCATCTTGAAACCTCTTTAAAAATCTGCTTTTCTTTGAAGAAACTTTAATTTTCAGAAATACTAAGCAGGTTTCTTTAGGATGTCTCATTCAGGTCAGCATATGTGTCATTCTCTCTGAAGGGAGAGAACAATGCACTACTGAATTGGCAGGTTTTTACAGAATTTTTTTATCCTTACAGTAAAACATGAAGAGGTGTCAAAAGGTGTCCATAAACAAAAAGGAGGTTAAGAAGGTTGAACATTATTTTAAACCTGGTTGTGTCTTACAGTTTGCTGCCAGAAGAACTGCAGAGTGAACTTGCCATTCATTAAAGACCACAAGAGTGTAATACCAAGGAAGCAGAGGCCCAGGAGGCAGGGCAAGGGCACAGAACTGGTTCTGGAGCACATTATGTGCTGTACAAACTCAGCTCTCTCCATGCAAAGCACTTGGCATGCAAATGTCAGGGAGCATTTTCTGACACGAGAGCAGCGCAGGCCATGGAGACCTTGAAGCACTTTTAGTACATCCCAATGCAATGTGAGGGCCAGGATGGGACTGGAATGAAAGATGATAAAAATCCAAAGTCGATATCATTTACCATTTTTTTCATACATCATTATTTCATAAATTTTAGTTAAAAGAAAAACAGCTGTACATTATACTAAAATTGGATTTTTATTGAGAATAAGATCTTGCTGTATGTTTGGAGCAATACTGGTGTTTGCCACAAAATGGTTACCACAGGATGTAAATTCCAGTTTCCTGTCTTCCTTTAGCTGCCCTGAAAGCTCTTCCAGTAAAAGCAAATTCATCTTATGTGCCAATATGAGGCAGAAGATCCCAGCAGTACATGAAGAAGCAGCTTGGTCTTTACATGACACCCCAGTGAGCCTTGAGAGGTAGGAAGAGGCTGTTTTCTGTAAGTCTTAAAACCACTCACCTTACTCCTGACCAGATCTAGGACTGTCTTCAGGCCTTTTAAAGATGGATTTATGTGGCTTGACATTAAAATAATATAGGAATTATGATGGACAGTTTTATGACTCTGTAAAAAATATATATTACAGGTTAAATATTTCCAGCAGTGTTTTGGGGTTATTTCTGAATGACTCTTCTGGTTATAGACATTGGATATATTTACTCTGGACATTGTAGTCCTCGTCACACAAAAATTGAATAATAAATTCAGCCCACACACTGCCTGCAGTTTGATTCTGAAGCTTTTCTTACCTACAGCATGAAGTTGATATAAAATGTAAACACTTTTAGTATCTTTGTAAAATAGGAATGTATACAGAACACTGCAAAAGCAAAAGTTGCTATTAATGCCTGCAGGCTGAATATAACATATTCTTCACATTCATTGTTTTCTGCCTTCCTTAGTGTCTTCCCAGTTAACTCTGCAGAAGCATGATCATGTTTAAAACAGGGCTTTAAGTTTTAAAATTGTTTTTGTTTGGTTAGTTGGTTTGGTTTGGTTTGGTTTTTTTGCAGCAGTCAGGAAGGGTGATATTGTCAGAAATACCAGGCTCTGAAACAAATGAAGTATTTTGGAAGAGACACAGAAAGATTAAGACAGCTGGGCAGGAGAACTGAAAGAGAATATGATGAAGATGGACAAAACTGATAAGGAGACGTAGAACCCCTGGGTTGCTTTGACTTTGCCAGCACAGACAGACGTGCTCGGCTCTCTGTGCCAGCCCTGCCCTGCCAGGGGCTGCCTGTGAGGACTGAAAGCTCTGTTTCTGCTCTGACAAGGCTGGTCACCCCTCTCGTGGAGACACAAAGCCATGGCAGAGGCGTTGCTCTCCCCAGGCACTTGTCTCGTTTACAATGGGGCTGGTTTTTCCACGCTCTGCGTGCCAAGGAAGCTGAATCACAGAGGAACACTTGACTGCTGTGTGCTGCTTGTCTTGGCTCGCTCGTGAAGTGAGAAAAACAAACAAATATGAGCAGTGTGGTGGAAGAATGCACTGAACAGAGCTCCCCTTCTCAAAATAGTGCATGGAGGGGTTACAAAAGGGCTGTGTGTCACATGATTCGTTACCTGGATAACCCAGCCAGGGATAATAAGGATTTGGCTGTACATCCACACCGGCAGGACACTGCTGAGTGTAGAACTGGCCCTGCTGAAGGTGAGAACCATGAGTTTCCTTTTCTACTGGCTTAAAGAGGAAATTTCTCACCCCTTTCCTGCTGTCCCAGTAACATGCATCCTAAACTGGTGGGAGGCAGCCCTTCCTGATGAAGTGCTGCCAAATCCTCAGCCTTTGCAATGGAAGCCACAGCACAGCCCAGCCATGCACAGACTAGAAAGGTTTGGAACATCAGTCTTCAGGACTGTCAAAGCAGCGCTGCAGAATTTAGACAGAACATTTAAAAATGGCAGTCTTCTCACAAGAGTTTTATTTTTATTGTAACGTGTAATTCTCCTCCTGTATCTTTGTATTCAGAGTGAAATGGTAAAGGCTGCGTGTTGCAGAGCACTTACATCAGTGAGATTTATGTCAGCACATGGAGAGAGGAGAATGATGATAGCACAGGGAAAAGGGATAGTAAAGACAATCAGAAAGTGTGTCAGAACAGGCACTGATTGCACAGGAAAATCCACAGAGGCCAAACAAAATAAATAGAGAAAAGATGAAGAGGACAAATCTATAGTAAAATGGAAGCATTTGTTGGGATTTTATTATTTCCTTTCGTACCCAAGTTTGTCATCCAGAGTTTGATGAACAATGAAGAAGCCCTGATTTCAATGCCCAGCAAAGGGAATTGGTGCACAAGTCCAATAAAATAAAGCTCTTTCGCATTATTCGTTTTAAAGGTCCCTTCCAATCCAAAACATCCTATGATTCATTCAGAATTACACTGAGTGGTGCATTCCCCAAAGAGCCATTTTTAATGTGGAAGTTATGGAGGCTGTGAAGTGGCAGAAATGCCAGGCAAACTCAGAGTTATTAATCAGACATGCATTTGTTCCCTAAAGCTTCTCTTTTATTGCTGTTCTTTCTGCTAAAGGTTTCCTGCATTGCTTGCCAGACTCCCAGACTCTGTGAAGGGTGACCATTTTGTGCAGAAAACTGGGAAAATATGGAAGGATCCTGATTGGAAAATTCACCCAGACACCTTTCAGAAGGTTCTGGCTGCTCTACAGGTGTGTCCTACAGAACTGCTGCAGCTATGGAGGTGAGAGGAGCCCAGTCCTCAATTCCCTGTGTGATGAGGGTGAGCAGCCACCTGTGGGTGAAATCCCTGCACTGAAAACTTACCAGATGAAGTCATTTAGGATCTCGTTAAATAAAGATTAATTTTTTACAGGGCACTTTGAACTCTTCAAGGGAAAGATGCTATGACAACCATTGGCTTATTAGTCAGTATCATCTGATTATTGTGTCACTGCTGATTTATTTACTGCCTCAGTGTAAGTGACATCTGTCATAAACTGTTAGGATAATCGAGGAGAAACACTAACTTGGGCTCTGAAAAGGGGGGTTGTTCCCAACAATTGCACGCAGGAGCTATTCAGGTTCTGTAATTTGTCACTGATCCAGGAATTCTGCAGATTCCTTTGCTTTACTTCAGCAACCCTAAAAAGGAAACAACAGCTCCTTCTCAAGATCTTAAGTTGGGCTCAACTCTTGTAGTTCTGGAAAATATTGGCAGGCAAGGAAGGACATAAGGAAGGGAAGAGAGAACATTTACAGCGTTTACCTCTGTGCAGTGCAACCAGGTAACTCCGACCAAAATGGCAACGATGCCACCTCGTGTTTTGTCTTCTCATCACAGTTGTTCCCCTGGCTGCAGCACCGAGAGAAATCTCTCAGAGGCAGCAGCTTATTCTGCAGTTTACTGAGTGTTATCATGCCTTCAAAAGCAAAGTTTTGGTACCCAGCATGTCCTTATCAGACTATCTGTATTGTCTTGATGTTTTATAATATTCCTCTAAAAAGACCTACAGTATAACAAACGTCTTTCTCAGTACAGATACCCTGATTTCCATATCTAAACAGCATTGTCTCTATCTGCTCTTCATTTTAGGTCTCCTTTATAAAAAATAGCCCAAACACAGAGTAGTTGTGAGATTTAAGACAATATTTTTGCATCGATTCTTTTCATTGTAATTCAGTTATTTTATTTTTGCATCAAGTTTATTCTGTAGTTACTTCACGATTATGGATTAATTCTTGCCTTATTAACATCACTATTGAAAAGCCAAGCATCATTAGATGCATTTCCCAGGTTTCCAGCTGAAGGTACATTTTCCCCTGATTACCTCAGCACATGTTTGCCATCACTTTGCAGGGAAGGCAATACCATGACAGCCCTGAACTCTCAGACAGTGATAAATACGTGATATTTGTGAACCTGTCTGGGCTCAGATGGGTATTTCCTGGTGGCTCACAATTGCTGGGTGATGGAATTGGTGACCCAGTGACCTTCCTAGCTGATGATTTTAATGAGCTGCTTCCCTGCCTGACATAGTTTCCAGAGGGCCCACTGGGGAGAAATGCTGTTGATCCTTCAGTCACAAAAAGGGGAAACAATGCCAGCTTAGGGGCCAGGTGAGTACAGTGACCACTGATGTGTAACCTGTTACTGATTAATGGCTTTATTTTGCCCCCACTCATTATCAAGAAATAATTGTTTTTCAGGGAAAAGAGCCAAGAACACAGATTTTTTTGACTTACAGACATTAAAGAAAAGTCAGTTCTTAAAGTTCTGTTGTGCTCCCACTTTTCTCATTCTGTATGTAGCAGTGATAAATCTGCATTTTTATGTGTAACAAAGTCATATTTTCCCCGTCCATGCTTTTCCTCCATCTCAAAATCCTGTGAAAAACTTCCCTCCAAAAACTTTCTAAGCCTGATCTGGTGCTCAGAGAAATCAATGGCAGTGCTTCTGAACATGATCAGCTCTCCTTCTCATCTGTGAGATCTCAATTCTATTATTTTCTTCAATTTCTTTTAACTTCCTTGCAGCCCTCCATGGGTTTTGAGAGCCCCCAGTTTCTGCTGTTCTTGTGGGGTCATTTCACCGAGTCAAATTTTATTGTCAGGGCTGTTGTGTTACCCTGTGGCCAACAGAAAGAAATCTTAATTTAGCAGCTCAGGAGCTCCTGGTTGAAGTGTGGTTATGGAAGGTGGAACCTTCATCTTGGTCCTTCCTCAGTGTATGGAACTGCAGGGAGAGTTTGTGAATAAAAAATGGAAACACAGGGGCTTGTCCTCAGCTGGAGGGCACGAGCCATGCTGCCAAAATCCAAACTTTCTCCCAGCTGAGGAGGCAACCTAATGTGTCTGCCTGCATGTAAGATGAGATGATTGTGCCAAATGTAATTAGCTAATGTCTGAGCAGCTCTTTGAGCTCCTGGAGCAGGATGCCAGTGTGAGTGTTAGGAGTCTCTAATGGTTTTGTATCTCATGTATGCTTTCGTTTGATGATGGCTCTTCTCTCTCCTATTGCCACCAGGTAATAAGGGGTTTCTCCTCTAAAAAGAAAGCACATTGCCTTTTTCTATTCTCCAGCATCAGCAGAATGAAAAATTTTCTGCTTCTTTTACTTTGAGGTGGCAAAGAGCTCCTCTGGAGCAAAATAGCAGCTTTCCTTTTCCTGCTTCCTGACAAACTTGGTTTCCTCAGGCGAGATCCTCTGCTCTACTCGAGTCTTTATCTGCCAGTTTAAAGGACTGAAAGAGAACACTAAGAGGCCCATCATACCCAGATAAAAGATGATTTGTGCTCTTTAAACTTCTGAGGGTTCTTTCCCTGCTGCAGGTATCTTGGATTCTCTCAAATACTTCCATGAACAATCTCACAGTCTTAGACTCAATCTCAGCAGACCCTTACAAGGGAGGTTCAAAGTAACCCATTTAACACCTGGAGATGCACCAAGAGTCCAAGCAACTTGCTAAAGGTCACCAGAGCACGTGGAGGAGCTGCTCAGATCAGTGTTCTGTCCACTCATCCTTCCCTTCTGCTGTGCAGTGGTTCTGAAATTTTCACCTCTATTCTCTTTTCCTAGTAAAATTTCACCATGGTGGAAAAGAAGCCAACCATCCTATTATATCAACAATAGTCCCACTGCATGTTATATTGGACATAAAAAGCAGCATCTAACAAATAGGGATTATAAAATAAACATCTCTCTCTTCCTTGGAGATAGGCTGTTTTATTGGAAAGAAATGTCATTGTAGGGGTATTCGGAAACTGGGGTGCATCTCCCCCTGGAGATTTCAGATTTATATATCACCACTTTGTTCTGCTGTCTTGTAAATTAATGGTACCACACCAACACATTAAGAAGATGAAATTATACTTAGCCTGGCACACTAATAACAGCAATTCTTTTTGCTAAGTTTCAATAAATATCACTGCTGTAGCATTGCAGAAGATAAAAACTCAGGCTGACAAACCCCAGGATATTTGGGATCAGCTCCAGCTCGTTAAGGTCAGTGGAAAGATTCTTATTGACCCTGATGAGTGTTGCTGACTGTAAAATCAGAATAGATCTGTATTGCAAGTGCCATGGCAGATCTTGTAACCAGCAATTTGATCTGGTAACTGAGTCTGTGCAGCCAAAAACCTTCACACAGATTTCCCACTAGGAAAATTGACCCACAACAACAAGAAGAAAGTGATCAAAGACAGACAAAGATGTCACCAAATGCACCTGGGAGAATTCTCAGGTACCCCAATCTTAATTTCCTTGATTTTGGATCATGAACAGCTGATCACAAGGAGCTGGGAAGTGGTACGAGGGCCTCAAACACTCTAAAATTGCCCTGTTTTTTCTATTCTTCTTAATCATCTGTCACTGAACATCAAAAAGGGGATGTAGATGCATTTTGATCTACCTGATGCAGTAGAAGTTAGATCCTTGATTCTTCTGCAGTCAAGAAGGGAAATAAGGGGTGTATTCCACTGGAAAGGAAAAACTCCCTCTTGCACAAAGCACAGCAACCTTGAAACTCTTTCCCCTCAGAATGTGCCTCCCAAAGGAGCTGGAAAGCTCCAGCTACACAAACCTCCTGCAGGCTTTGGGCCGATGGCTGCATCAGCCCCACACAACAGCATTATTGTTAGTGGTGTCAGTCCTGATTAACAATGTTTGTTTTCAAGATTCTGATTTTCCATTGTTGATCCAGACTTCTGCAGTGCATGTCACAGGGGCAAGATTAGACCCTGAAGTAGGGGAAGGCTGAAAAGAAATCCTTTTCTCTTTGGTGATATCTTTCTTTTTTTTTTTCCTGGCAAATGGTTGTTTCTTTCCCGTATGATTTATATGGCTTTTTATTAGAGTGGCTGTATTTTAGTTCATTACATTGTAAATTACACCCAACTATTATATGACAGATTTGGTCATTGTGGTATAAATTATAGTGGATTTTTAAAAGAACCTGTTGTGGTTGACAACTCCAGCATCTAATTTATTTCTAGGGCCAGCTTACTGTAGCAGTCATCAAAATGTTGTCTTGCACAGAGTGTTCATTGGAATATTTCTCAGAATATTCCAGCAAATCCTTGCCTTTCAAGGGCTGCTGCTGCTTGCTGATGGCTATTTAAACCATGCTTACAGGGTAGGGCAGGTTGTGGTAAGGTAAATACATATATTCTGTAAGGAAAACTGTGCATTAGAAGTGTGGAGGGAAGATTACAATGTCCAGCTGTGTCCCCATTTGTTCTAGGAAAAGAGGAAGAACTGTGACACACATAATCTAAGTGGCTGAGAGGAAAATGACAGAAAAACAAGCTTTTGCTGCTGTAAAAAAATACACTTGGTTACTTCAGACTTATAAAAAAAATCCAGGGCAAGAGCAAGGGCTCAAAGTTGTCCAACTCTTTTAAAAGCCCTTTACAAGTTCCATGAGACAGTTACCAGATTTTCTCATGCATGAAGTGTAAAAGGAAAATACTGAAATTATTAATCAAAACAACTGTTTAGAATGGGAGCTGTGTGGGCATGAGCAGTGGGCAATCAGACTCAGTCATGGACAAGGAGCTGTTAATCTTCCTCTACAACTGCAGCTTCTATAGCTAAAGGGGACCAAAAAGTGCCTGACCCTCACGGAAATCCACAAGTTCCTACACCCTCTGAGCAGCCCTCCCAGGAGCTTTTGCCCTGTGACAACAGTGCACCAGGATTTTTGACAGCCATGAAGCATAACATGGCAATTCTGTCCCAAAACAGAACATTTTGGGATATTATTTATCAGTCTGATGTGCTGGTGTCCATATTGCAGCTTATCTTGTTATCACAGGACAAAAGTGAACAATGAATTTATGCATTTTAACTTCTTTTTTTTTTTTTTTTTTTTTTTTAATTGTGATAAATGTAATGTATAAATTAGGAAAAAGAACAAGGTCCTGTTACATTTACAAGCAGGTTATTTCCTGGTGGTGTCCTATCCCACAAACAGTGTCTCACTTGCTTTTTCCTCATTAAATGATCTCTGATATAATAATTACCTGAATCCCAGGCCATGTTCACCAGTGCACCCAAGGCCACGGCAATTACATTGAAATAAAGCTGGAATGGGGTTGAGCAGTCAGATGCAAATTTGATGACTGCTCTAATTACTGTATTTGGGAACCCTTAATGAAAGAAGAGTACATGTGTATATGTGTGAGACAAGGAAAGATGGTTCCTTTGGGATGCTACACAATGGGAAAGTGCTAGGTGCATTAAATATTTATAGAACAATTAGTATTCAGCTCATCCCACAAGTTCAGAGCAGAGTCCAGATCCAAACTTTCCCTAATGGGTGTATTTAACCTTTTGTTCAAGACTTATCGTGCTTGTAGCACAACTGGCCTGGTCCAGCCACAGAGCCACAAGCACAGCCCTGCCTGTGTTTGCCTGTTGCTTGTGTTGTGTGAAGCTGGAGCCCACCCAGAGAAATCCATGAAAACATTCCAGGCTGACTGTGGAGTGGGAACTCATTAAATTCATTGTCTGTGCCAAGCACCTTTACTAATGGAACAGGAAATTATATTAAATAACCCCACAATATTTCCATAAACACTTGAATTTATTAGCAACATTCAAAAGAGGAATCTTTTATTATTTGCTGCTACAAATTAGCTTGTAATTTCTTTGATAATACAAATACCACTCAAGCTGACAAAATTGTTCAAAATCCTAAACTAACAAATTTTCATGAACTCACAGAAAATAAATGTTCAGCAATATTTTCAAAATGCTGGATTCACAGCATTGCATTGCACAGCCACATCTGAAAGGAATTCTCATAGCAGGAAATCTGAAAAATTAGGTGTCCAGTTTAAAAGAAACATATAAATGAGAAGGTATCTCCCATTCAACTCCTGTGTAGTAACTCTCCACATGGATTCTGAAGGAAATTTGACTGAGCTGAGTTTTGATACTTCGTTTTCAGAGCATTAAAGGGAGGTAAGATTAAATCCTGCCCTTTCAGTGTTACAGCAGACTGTCTTGCCAGTCACAAGGGGAAAAACTTCCAAGAACATGAACTGGTTTGCAGGGAAATGGAGCACTGAGATGAAACCAGGGCTCCTCCCAGCACAGCACAGGTCACCCACAGCACTGAGCAGATGCCCAGTGCTGTCTGAGCTCCTGGAACAGATTCTCTAATGCTGATATCTGACTAAATCAGACAGGTCAGAAGCCAGGAGACAAAATGGAAAGGGACAGATCATGGAAAACACCCAAAGACATCTTCACATGTGTTTGAACTCTCGTAGGTTTGCACAGTCAAATTATTTATTGACTTCAAATTGTGATAGCACTTCAGGAGGTTATCACTGAATGAAAAAGCAATCTGAAACCATGAGGGGAACTTTCAGTTTTATATGAACATTTCCCTGGTCATGTATTTATTTACCATGAATAATTTACCAAAGTTAACAGCTCATCACAAATCTTTGGTGTTTCCAAAGCCACAGCCCTCAGCTATGGCCCACAATGAAAAATGGGAATCTGCAGCTGCAAGGGTAAAATTGCAAAGTTCAGTTTAAACTAAGGAAAGCATTTCTCTTACAACACCTGTTACAGCATCAGTGTACAGAGTAAAGCCCCACAGCCACTGCTGGCTCAGTAACCCTCACAGAAATACAATAACAAAACCAGTCCTGATCCATAATTTTTAAGGAAGGGAATGTGCATACTTCCACTACACTTCCTACTGTTTAATACACCACATATTAAACTCTGTCCACTTCAAAAGCAGGGGAAAAGGAGCTGTTCCCTTTGCATAGTGTTGACAAATAATTCGATTCATATATTCATTTTGAATTATTAAATAAGAGGTAGAATAAGCAGCCTCCCAGATCTCTCCCTTTTCATTTCTTCTTATGCTTAAGTTCAGTGCTCTCAACATGTCTGTACAAAATGCTTCTATCTACAAGCTCCACTATACAAAAAACATAATCACCTGAAGAGCAGCTAAAAGACATCAAAGCATCTAAAAGCAAAACCATAATGGCTATTTTCCAAAGCCTGCCAGTAAACAAAACTTTAAAACCCCCAAATTGTGGAGGTATTTGGGTTTAATACCTCAGGAAAAAATAAAAGGAGGGAAGGCAGATAGAATGTTTTCAACAGCTGAAGTTCAGGCAGAAGTTAACAAGGCAGTTCACCTCAGTTCACTATAAATAGAGCCTCCTGAGCAAAGACCTATCAGTGCAAAGCAAATTTGGACACTAAAATGTACAAAATGTACCAAGGAAAGGACTGATTTAGCAGTAGACCTGGAAAGAGGAAAAGCTGGAGACACTGGTTCACTTGGCAGTGCTGGCCAGGAACACACAGGGAGTCATTCCCTCCCCTCCAGTGGCTGCTGGAGTGACACAGATTCCCTCATCACTTCATACCACCACAAACCAATAATGCAGCTCATAGCCATGCTCCCTGAGTTTGGGAAGTGCTGCCAAGTGGCCTGGCAATCCTGAGGAGGGAGAGCCAGCAGAGGAGGGAGATTCCCACCTACTTGTCAAGACCAGAACCACCACGAACGGAATTGGCTTTGGAAAGAGAAGGGTGGATTAGTTTTCCCTTGCTCCCCTGTAGAATATTTCTGTACAAGGACTTACTAAACCAAGCCAAAATACTACTTTTTGGAATATGGGAGGCCTGCATCCAACTTCTTGTGTCCCTTCTCCAGGTGATCGCCTTCTGGGTAAAGGGAAGGGTCATCTTGAGCTATGTGACAGAAGGAGCAGCCCTGCTCTGTATGCATAATTCAGACCCCATGGGCTTTCCTCTAAAACAGGGATGGATTTTACTATAATGAGATAAAGTGATGAAGTATGTGAAGAACTTTAAATTACTGTGCAATGGATGCAGTATGAGAATTTTAGAAATAAATTTCCAGTTTATATCTTTTTCTTCCCTTAGAAGATAGAGAGGTCCACTGGTCTCTCAGGAAGGACAAAGTATGGCTAAATGCTGGAAGATGGTGAGAGGATTTATTTTCAGGTAAGCAGAGCTCAGCTTGGAGCCTGACATGGCCTTTGACTGTTCGTGTGTCATGTCTGGACACACATGTTAGTGCTGAAGAACCTCTGGGCATTAAATTAGCATTTTGATCCTTGTGTGGGCTTGTGTGCAGACATCAGAACTTCTTTCCAGGACCACTGTGAGCCATGAACACACCTTTGAGAAGAGTCCTACCAGCCAGGAATACAGCAAAGTGTGGTGGAGAGACCATGTTCTGCCTTCCAAGGAATACTGCTGGCAAGCCATGGCATCTGAAATCAGGAGAAGACCTTTAAAAAGAAGAGGTATTTTGACACTCTCAGGTCTCTGGCCCATCTGCTTTGCCCATCACATAAGCGATTTATCCATGATCTTGCCTTACTCGTATCCCTGGAAAAATCTGTGCAGAGTGATCAGTTTCTCTTTCAAGTCTCAGCATGAAGTGCAAGGCTGTAAGCAGCAATATTGGGTACTCTGACTCATTCCCTTGGAGGGCTATTTTTATGATTGTTCATGGAACTATATCTTAAAACTCTCAGTTCACGTTCTTAAACCACTTTCACAGCTTTCTGCCGAGCCGTCTCAGCACAATGGTTCTTCCCTCCGAGGTTACAACCTCCCCGAGGCTCTCGGGACTGTGACACCAAACTATCAGCTGAGGACCTCCTTCCTTTTCCTCACCTCGGTAAGTGGCTAGAAGTCAATGGCGTTTAAAATTTAATCAGTCTTGTCCCTAACAGGATATAGTTCTTGGATTTTAACCCATCTTCTACACAAACCACTAAATTCGGCTACACTAACTGCCTCCTGACAGAACCTTTATCTCAAGAACCTCTTAATGAGCTCTCATTAGCACAAATTGGCCCTGAATATCTTACCACTTCCTATCTCCTGCTTTCTCTGCAACCCATTAGCATCTGTTCGCAGCCTCATTCGAACAATTAAAGTTTATGGTTTCTAGAAACACACAAGAAACACCAGGGTCTACTATTAGGTCTGTGTCTTTGAGAGCCCTGGGAAGGGATTCACATGGCCTAGCCTAACAGAGCCCAAATTCTACCTGCCGTTCATTGTCCTCAGAGAAGGATTCAATGCAGGTTGTTGATGTGACTGGTAACTCTGCCAGTCTCTGGATCACTCTCTTGGAAATCCCTCAGAAAAGCACTAAAACTCAATGTCTGATGTTTGTAAGAATCTACATCCTTTCCTCACACACCAGGGTCACATTTCCCTGGCTGACCTCTGCACACAACTCTGCCTTCTCCTGCAGAGTTGATTTGCCACAGTTTTTTGTTGTCCTTGTTTATGTCCACCTTGGATGGCCCAAACTTTCCTAAGCTGTTGGATGTTCTCATTCATGAGACTGATAACAGCTTCTTATTTAACTGTGAGTGTTTCAACTACCAGCAGGCAAATTCAAACTCTAACCATTACAATGGTTCCTGAAAACATGCTCGTGGATTAAAGGCTTGAGTGGCCCTGGAAGCTGCTGAACCCTTGCAGAGGCCATGGACTCCATCCCTACTGAAATCAACTCTAACAGTAGCTGTGTGGTGTGATGTGAACTGTTTTTTCTGCACTTGTCTGGTGAGGGTGTTTAAAGTCCCCTGAGAACAAACAGATCAGTGATTTTACAGCTGCACAGAGCTTGTGCCTGAACGCTAATGGCTACGTTGGCAAGCAGATGGAACTTGATATTTCTTACTCCTTCCTAAAGATGTACAATCTTTTCTTTTGACATTTTGATAGATCAGCAGATTCCCACTCCATGCTATATTCCACACATGCAGCTGAGAGATGATTAATGTCTGTGAAAATGAAAATACTGCACCTTTATTCCTTTTTAAAGTCTTTACTGTGTTACTTCTTCTAGGATAACATCCAGAACAGGGAAACTGTGACTCCATTCAAGTCTATTACAGAACTCCCAGTGATAAAAGTGTCTCATTCATAAAGCTGTAAGCACACCTTACTATTTTCTGTAACTTTAATTAATAAAATGCTCTCAAGAGGAGCCAGAGAGAGCAAAATCTCAACTTCAGCCTTCATCTGATCAGAAGTCTCTATTTTGCTGATACAGGTGTGAAGGTTTCTCTAATATCACATAGCAGAAACAGCCTGTTCCTTTCTCAGTGCAGGCTGCCATGGTTTTCCTCACCAAATTGAAAACCATGATGGAAACAGATCTTTATTTACTTGTTTTGTGGTTGTTTGGGGGGTTTCCCCCATATGTTAGGGTTTGGACATAATATTCATTTCCTTGCTTGCTTTAGTGCATCCCCCAAAGTGCATTCCACATTACAGATGTCATGTTCAGTAAGGACTGAATAATTTGCTAAAAAATTGACCTTAATGCTTTAAGTTCGTTAGTGTCTGCTGCTCTTCAGTGCTTTTGCTAAGTTTAGCAAGAGGCTGGGTTTGGGAGACGGCAAATTCAGTCCAGATGCGAGCAAATGCCTTCGCGGGCTTTACCCTGCTTGCTGAAGCAGCTCGGACACTTGGAAATGCGAGTTTAAGAACACAGCGCAGTTCTCCCAGGGGTAACGCAAATTCGGCTAAAGTCCTTTAACTGGCAGCGCTGAAAAAGTTCCGAAAAGGCAGGAGCAGCCGCGGGTTCCGCGCTGCGGCAGCGCCGGGGGCGCTCCCGGGGCCGGGCAGGAGCGGCGCGGGGACCCCGCGGGGACGCGGCGCTGGGAGCCTCGGCGGGTGTCGTCGGGCTTGGTGCTGTTCCCACCGCTCCCCGCGAAGCCAGCCCCGCGCCGAGACCCCGCGGCAGCCCCCCCGCCCCGCCCGGCCCGTCCCGGGGCGTCTCCCTTGGCTCGGCGCCGCTCGGTCCCGCCTGCCCGGAGCGCTGGGCTTTCCGCGCCGCCCGCCCGCCGCACCGCAGCCCCATGTCCGCGCTCCCCGCCGGCGCCGACATCAAGCGGGCTCTGGAGAGCAGCCCCGAGACCAACATCGAGGATGAGCTGCCCGACGAGCCGCAGCAGCGGCGGCCCAAGAGCTACCTGGTCCTCAGCATCCTCTCCTGCTTCTGTCCCGCCTATCCCATCAATATCGTCGCCTTCGTGTTCGCCGTCATGGTGAGTAGCGCCTCCGGCTTGGGCTCCGAGGGGCGACCGCCGGCCCCGGCAGAGAACGGGGCATCCAGCCACCTTTGAGCCGCTTTTCCCGGGGGCCTGCGGACACCGGGTGAGGCAGCGAGCCTGGGAGCATCAGCAGGCGCTGCCAGGGGGTCCGCCGAGCTATCCCAGCAGCAATGGAAAACGTGAAGTGAAAGGCAGTTTCCAACAAGTTTTTCCTATCAGGCTATCGGGTGACAGGTTTATTCCAGTTAATGGGGTTTGTTATATCAACTAAGTCGCATGCTGAACTGGACACAGTATCTGTGTGAAAGTGTCAGCTGGAGAACAGAAATCAGATTTGGTTTCTGCTTCAGCTAATCAAATATAATAGGAGTGCCTTTTTTCCAGTAAACAGGTTCTTTGATACTATTTACTAGAATAATACAGATAACGATTGTAGGTTGTTGGCAATCACCCACATAAATTGAGTACCAAATACACTGAGATAACAGCCTTACTCCTACAATCTGTAATTGATACGCATTGTCCTTAATAACCCAGCAATCGTGTTAACTTCCAAAGGATTGTTGGAACAGAATCTCCTTCACTGAGTTAAAAGTTGCAGAGTCAGATCCAGAGTTTTCTAGTCATTTATGATCAGTGTTATCAGTAATACTGCAATGTGTTTCTGTTGTTTAGGAGCTGAAAAAGGGTTTAAAACATGTTGTCTATTTTCATCCTTTTCTCTGACAGCCAAGCTGAAAAGGTAAGTAAAAATGTAGTTATTTCTTTTTGCAACTAAGTGTAAGAATAGTTAACTATGTCTAAAATGTGCCAAACACACCCTGTTTTAAAACTAGTGAGACTGATGAGAAATCACATTGCTTGAGTTTGAAAACTACTTAAAGGACCTATTCCAAAGCCATCTTTCCAAATCTTTTTTTGCAGTTAAGTATTAGTTGTCTTTTATTCTTTTTTTTTTTTCCTTCTGTGTTTATTTTCTTTGTTGTTACCTTAACGATACAATATGCTCTTTTCTGTATTTTGGGAAGATTTGGTTCTGCTGGTACTCGGCATCTTTTCTGTCCATGGGCACTGAGGGTGCTATATAAAGTAATGAGAGCTGATGATCTGGGGCTGGGAGCGTCTGTTCCCTGTGACAGTACTTTCATCAAGGTACTGGGGCTGTACAGAAGTTAACTGTCAAGGACAGAATTTGGCCTCTAAAGATTTTTGCACCCCATATGGAGAAATCTCCACCCACAGCCTCACTGAAGTTCATGCAGGCTTTTGGAGTCAGGCATCAGTAACTGTTACCAGGGGATATGTAGGAACCAGGGTGGGAAGAGCACTTCCTGAATGCTGAACAGCCTGTGCAGGTCTCAGCTGCCCACTCCCTTACAGGGGGAAACAAAAACCAGACCAATAACCTCCCCTGTCTGTGAATAGCTTCTGTTTCAACAGCATCCTACCTAAAACCTCTCATTTTCCATAAAAATAACACATCCAGCTTCTTTTCCACAGCCTGGTCCCCCTGTCTTTCAGAGCTGCAACCTGTAACTGCTGCATTATCCTCAGCTGCAGGTTCTGCATTTTAGCCTGTGCTGGTTTTATTTCCACTTCTGCTGGGATCTGCGTCCTGCCTCCCTTTCTCAGCTGGAGTTGTTAAGGGTTAGCACTGAGATATGAGTTAGTTATTTTCTTTTCTTACAGAAAGTACCTTTACGCTCTGCAGAGCTTGCCTGGGATCTTGTGTCAGAGATAAAGACCCCTACAAGTGGATTCTCTTCAAATTTCCACTTCTTAAAATGGGCCCAGAAGGAAAAGTCCTATTGGCTTCTAGAGGGGGCATGGTTCAGCACCCTGTGTACCTGTGTCATGTCCTCCTTAACTGTTCTAAATTCAGACAGTGTTTTCACTCTAAAAGTAGAGTCTGGGCTCTAACACACCCCCAAAATAAATGACAGATTTGTCTTCAGTCTCTTCTGTCTCTTCTGCTGCCCCATTTACAACTCCAGCACTGGTTTCTTCACTTTGTTCTCACCTTTGGAGACTCAGACCTCACCGTTACAGATCTTACCTCCTTGACTTTATTTTTAGAATAAACCTTTTGCAAGTTCTTCTTATTGCAATAATAACTTTTCCTTGTTCCTTACCTGTCTGTTTCTCATGGCAGGGGTCAGAGGAGAGCTGGTAAAATGGACATTAATGATATCAGTGTGTTGTTACATTGGCATTACAAGAGCTCCCCTCCAACGAGCCACTGGCCTCATGCAGGAGTGAGCATTGCTTGGCACTTTTGGCAAATGCAGTTCTGTTTTCCCCAGGACTCCTGGCTGTAGGATCACTGTTCTCCATACCCCTCTGCAGTCCCAGCCAGATGCCATCAGTCCTGCTCCTTGTTGCTTCCAGCAGCTGGATCATTGCTGAGCAGCCGTGCCGTGCTGCTGTGCCATCAGTTGGCTCACTCAGCCCCAGAGGTGCCTCACTCAGATTTGCCCTGCTCTTTCTCACACAGGCACAACCACAGGCATTGGGGCAAGAGTTTGGGGGCAGGTACCAAGCCAGGAGCCCTGTGTGGCACAGGAGACTTCTCTGGTGCGAGGCACTGTGTCTTTGGCTCCGTGTCTGCAGTGGTGAACCCAAAGAGCTCTCAGTGAGCTGCCAGCTGTGTCTGTGTCTGGCTCATGGGGTCAGAGCTAGAGGGAGGCTGTGGAATAACTCTGGGAAATGAATTGGATATTTCCACTATACACTGAGGTCTGACAGTTGAACACATTTTGTTGGCCTTTCTCAGTACCCCCCCTTCAGCTGTCTTTATTTCAAAGATCTCTATGCCAGACTAGTCCTGTAGTGCCACAGGGCCTTAGATTTGTAACAACCTCCAAACAGTCTCTCCAAAGCTAATTCTCACTGATTTTTGCTCCAAACTCCCTCTTTCTGTTGACACATTTTTGTTTAATCATTTCCATATTTTAAACAACATATGTGGTCAAGCTGTGACAATCTTGGCTCATCTGCCTCTGATAGTAACAAGTTCTTTGTCTGCATTTGTTGCTGTTGGATTCAGATGCCTTGTCTGTGTGTGGCTTTGCCTAAGCAGAGACAACGAACTAGAGGCTGGTGGAAATTGTGGAGACAGCAAAGGATGGAATTTGCTTTCTCAGGGACTCACCTCTTCTAACTGAGATCCTGACAAGCCACGTGCAGTGTGCTGGCTGTGGCCAGGTCAGTGACCAGCACAATGACCAGTGTTTCTGTAGTCAGAAAGTTTCCTTGCAGAGTTTATTATCTATATGTCTCTTGTTGAGTAGCTTGTAGGTACCTGGACATCTAACAGTACATGGGACAGCCTGTGCCCACTTCAGGAATATTAAACAACATATTTAATATTCAGGAACGTTAAACAGGGCTCAGCAGCTGCTGTTAAGACATTTTTGCATGGCCCTTTCCTTTGCAAACTGGTACATTTTTCCTCTGCAACTCTGCAGCACAAACTCCCTTTTCACATGTCCTGCTCAGCACCTGCCTGTTCTGAATTGCTCCCTGAGTCTCCTCTCTTCTTTGTGTTCCCCTGTGAGCTGTCCCTACAGTGAGGAGTCACCCTGAGTCAGCAGGTCTCACTCTTCCTTGGGTCTGAACTAGAGAGTGTCTCCTTTCCAGGCACAGCCAAATAAGGTTCACCCAGCCTGGCTTGTAGAGCCCAGAAAATGCTGATCTGAGAACCTCAGTCTGGCCTGCCCAGATCTGTAAGAGGAGGATTTCTGAAGTAGCTCAGTGTTCTTTCTGGTTTTGCCATGATCAATGCTCTGGGAAAATACACATAAAAAGGGATTAATAGTTTATAGCTAATTCAGCACATTTTTGTTCACATGAGGTCAAGTTGCTTTATTGTTGAACTGAGAATGTTTTATAAATAGATGTGTGTGAACCTGGTGAAGTCACTGAGATTACTCAAGTAAATAAACAGCTCAAAGCTGTGGTTTAATTTAGTTTATGACTTCATAGCAAGCGAGGTAGCAGAAACCTGAGAAATCATATGGTATTAGGTTGAAAAGGGCTGAAATTTGTTCTAAAAGTCAGACAGACCAAATGTCTCATACAGATGCTGTGTTCTTAATATATTGCCCAGCCCTTGGAAATAAATAGGTTTAATACTTTAGGCTTTAACAGTTGATGTAACATTAAAAGCTTTAACAGTTGATGTTATCTCTGTCTAATGTTGAAAACTGGAAGTTTGACGAGGAGCCCTTTGAAGCAGATGGAAGTAATGAATTTCAAAAAGCTTTGCATCAGACCCCAACCACTCCCTCAAACCTCTTATTTTTTATTGAATGCTATCTAAGTTACTTCACTTAATTTAAACCTTTTCATAGAGAAACTTTGGTCTCCTTCCTGTCTCTCCCAAATCCTATTCTTTATCATTAATGCTGTTTTCCTCCTCTTCATCGTGTATTTGTATTAAAATGACATTATTTATTAAAGTTTGCATGGTGAATTATTTATGCAGTACCTGCAGAAATCACATGGACATTTTCCAGACTTCCTAAATACATTAGTAAAATGGCCCAGAACTGCAAGCTGGTGCTGCCAGGTCTTGCTTACAAGTCTGTCTCAGTTCTGATACCTCATGCTTGGGGAACTGAGCTGAGGGTGTTTGCAGAGCCCCTCTGTAGATGCCATGCAAGGGGAGCCCTTTGACAGGAGGGGAGCACAAAGTCCAGGGCTGGGTGTCTGTGGTGCTTCTCTGTATTCCTCCTGCAGCCATGGTCACATTGGTGGCTGCTGGCAGAGGCAGGAGGAGGTCAGCCTGCGCCAGGCCAAGTCAAGCCGTGTTTCTCCTCATAATCCTTTGAATGACTTTCCCAAAGGCACTTTGAGAAAGCTCTTTTGCAGCCAGGACTGCTGGGGACAGTGGGGTAGTTTATGTGAGAGGACTGTGCCAGCCCCCTTTGTATCAGGAGCAGGGGTGACACTGTCCTGTTTGACTGTGTGCTCGTGTCCATCTCTTTTCCATCTCTTCCCCCTCTCCCCATTATGTGCTTTCCACTGCCAGCCAACCTCAAAGAGATCTGACAGCAGAGCAGAGGTATTAGTGCTATTCTTTGGGGACATAAACCAGACAAATAAATGTTTAGGCATGTGGGCTTCCAGGAAGGCAAGAAATGTATCAGTGCTCTCTTTAAGGACAAGAGTTCATCAGCATCTCAGCCTTTCGTAGACACCAGAGAATAAGTACCTGCACTTATCCTTGAGATGCAATTCTAGGAACTCTGGCTGTGCTGCTCTGGGACTGTCTGGACTGGACTGATCTCCTGCAGAGCTGACACCATGAGAGCACCCAGCCCATTAGCTCTGTGTGCTCACTAATTGACACCACACACACATCATGTCCCTCATTGCTCCTCTGCTTGGGAGAAACAGCTCTACAGCAATGCTTGGTATGCTCTGAACTTCATCCCTTTCCTGCTCTCCACAGTCTCAGCTCTTCACTCTGTTATTCTGTTTTTGCTGCAAAAAGTGATTTATAACTGCAGCACTTTCATTATAGCACTTCATGGTACCTCATGCAGTCATTTTCTAGAGACAATCTGAATTCTTTAGTCCACAGAACAGTTAATTTGATCAGTTCCCCATATTTCTGCCCCTACTCTTCCCATTTCTCTGATACTTCCTGAAATGCATACAAGATACTAAAATCCATGTTATGACTAATTTGATTCCCTGAGGAAGTATCCTGAGACAGTTTAACAGTGCAATCTGATCAAGAAATCTGGAATCAGTCTTATGGTGTATGAAGTCAAACTCTTGTGATTTTACAAAATAATTCTTAGGAATAATTCCCTTTTTAATGCTTTGATAGTATCTCATTCTTGGGAAAAAATTACTACAAACTGTGTTTAGACTCATGTACTGCAGTACTTCAGTGTCGTTCACTGAATCTTTTCCTTTAAAAATGGTTTGGTTAAACGAAAAATTAATTCAGAAAATCCTACAGTCTGTCTCACAAAAGCCTAGAAGGTCAGAGTGGTCCTATCACACATTGCAATCTGAGCATGTAATGAATATAAAGTATCTGCTAAGTCACGGGTGGGCAGAGAGAAACTCGAGTCTCTTGAGATAATATGAGTATATCTGATGCACACCTCGGGATGGATATGATAATAATTATCAGTGTCTTCCAGAAGTGCAGAGGAACACAATTTCTAGCCCATGAGGATGGCACTCAGATGTTTTGTTCAGATGACCTATATTTCTTCGGTTTGTATTTTTCCCACCCCTAGCAAACTACCTATTAATTCTTCAAATTTTGTTTGGAAAAGTAAAACATTGGAGATACAGGAAATTAGTAAGCTTTTTTAAGTTTTTCTGAGATTTTCTCTAAAAATGTATCCTGCTTATGCCCTCTTCTATGCTTATAGTCCTATAAAGCACAAGAATTTATCTCACTGCTAGTGAAGTGGCCAACTAACAATTCACATACACTACAAAATTATTTCCAAAGATAAAAGCCACTGGTTTATGCAAGTGGGTGGATGTGGGTTTGACAGGTTTTATGCTGGTGTGTATCATATGAACAAAACCTCACCACTGAAAAAAAAAAGAGCTGTAGCTTCAATGAAAGGTACTGAAAATGAGTGGAACAGAAAACTGGACTCCCTGCTTACCTTGGCAGCGGACATTGATTTTCACAGATTGTTAGTCCAGAGCCATCACACTGCTTTGCCTACAGGTTTCTGTTCTAAAGCAAGAGCTGTGAATTCCCTGTGTCCCCTCTGCAGGCTCTGAACAGTTACAACCAAGGGGACATCGAAGGCTCCAAGCGGCTGGGTCGCAACGCGCTCTGGGTGGCCGTGGCCTCCATCATCATCGGCATCATCATGATCGGCATCTACTTCGTGGTTCACTTCACCACGGTGAGTAAATGCTCTCACAGCCCTCTGTGCAGGGGCTCCAGAACAAGACACTAAAGACTGCCACAACGGTCTCTTTTTATCTGTTTAGGGATGCATGTGTGTTTTCCAAAAGGATTTTTCCATATTTTACGGTTTAGAAAATTCTGTTGTCTGTGGTTAAATGCAAGTGACTCTGTCTTAGCAAGAGTGGGTTTTCTAGAAACTCTTGCAGCTCCAATATATTTTTCCAATTTTGGCCAGTTGCTGTTTGGTTTTTCCCTTCCTCAGCTTTCAGACCAAGTCACCTGAGATCCTTAAATTTCAGGTAATAGAGTCCCCAGGTGCTAATTTTCAGTCTCACAATCTGGCCAACTGACCTTCTAACTCTGTAAGGAGGAGATGGCAGTCAATTAATTACTCTTCTACTGTTTGACAGTAAAACAGGTGACCATCACGATATCAAAAGTGGCCACAGATGTAATTCTGGCTTGGCTCTCTGTGGGGTAAGGCCCCACTCTCTGTGCTGTGTTATTGTCCTGCCTTCCTACACCTGAGACGAAGCTCAACAAATGAATCTCTGTAACACAGGGGTTACCCAGATGGATTACTGGAAAAGAGGACAAAAGTAATGAGGGGATTAATACTCTTCCTTAAGGTTGTGCAACAATATGTTCTTTTCTCCACAGCACTGTGCACTTCCCATTAAAATAACCAATTTAAATGAATTTATTATTGGCTGTTTTGGTTGGAGGGCGTTTCAGTGCGCAGCACAAACCTATGCATAAACTACAACCAGAGAATACCTCATTTACCACTGAAATGAAGACATCTCCAGGGAGTGGAATGGAGTAGCTGGTTAAACGTGTACAGCATTTTCATACAAAATTCGAGGTACAACATACTGAGCTGCAGGGAAGTTACTGGACATGGGGTCCAGCTTTGTGGGATATTATTAGATGGTGCCACAGACTCGGAAGCTTCCTGTGTATTCATTAATTTTCTATGCATTTTGCAAGCATGAGTCTCTCTCTGGTTCAGCTTGTGCTCATTTCGTTCAGCCCTCACAGATTTAAACCCAAGTCCTTCCAGGCTGGGGGTGCCAAGTTTTGTAATTGACAGCAGCAGTAAATTCCTCTGTTCGCCTCCGCCACCTTACTCATAATTTCTCAGGCAAGGAGAGCAGCTCAGTCATTTTTTCAAAGTAGGGGAGAGAAGGGCAATGTGAGGAGTGGCAGACAGCACTGGCCTGAAGCATTCACAGTGACCAGGAAGCAGGAAACCAGTACAATACAACTTTTTTTTTTTTTTTTTTTTTTTTTTTTTTTTTTTTTTTTTTTTTTGCAGATTTTCAAATTGGTTTTGGTCCTGGGGTTTTTTTTAAGAGCAAACTCTCTGTTGGGTGGAAGCAGCCAGGTGCCTGGGAGCCCTCAGCACACTGCTGGGATATTAATTTAATTTCTGTATACAGTTTCCACAGAGCTTTCTCAGCCAAATGGTACCATTAATTTTGTGAGGACTCAGGGTTCACTGGATTCACTCTGCTCTCTTGCTTTCCAGCCTCTTTACTGCTCCCCTTCTCCCTCTCACTTGTCACTCTCCAAAAAGCCTTTGCTTCTAAGAAAGGATTTGATGGCATCTATAATCTTTTGATGTGAAAATGAGTGAACTGATCTTTCCACTCTCCATGCTTACCTAAGTCCCCTCTGTTGCCTTACTCCTGGACAATTTACTTTATACTAAATTGTCTTAGTCTGACGTGCCACTGGTGTGAATGGCTTTGCAAACTCCATTCAGTTATCTCACACCCTTCTGTGCCTTGCTCATGATTATTTACTAACAGTCACTTTGCCTCTGCTGAAGTGCAGTGATTGTAAATTAATTCTATGCTAACTTTAATAAATGTTTCCGTAGTAGTAAGGTAAAACAAAATAGCCTTCATACAATAGTAAGACAGATTTATTTGATTTGATATTGTTAAGCACAGTTTTAATGTTTCCATGACCGACACATGCATTTTTCCCAAAAGCTGGACTTCAGCAATATGTATGAAAAGCTTGACTCTCCCACAATTGATTCCTGTATATTTTATCCACTTGAAATTAATCAGCTGCCACAGTACCCAGTTGTTCCTGCTGACATTCCTTGTGGCTTCTGTTGGTCTTCAAAGGACAAGTCTCATTGCAAATTACCACTGGGAGATACTGCTGCCACTATCAAAGATTCAATGTGTACTGAGAACTCGAGTTCTTCCACAACATCCAGCCTCTGGAAAGCAACAAAAGTGAGACATCCAAGTCAGGCTGGCAGGAGAGAATCGCTATCAATTGTTACACAACTTTCCTTCTTGGTACAGGAACTTGAGTCAGGCTCAGCTGGCTCCCAAGTCTCCTCCAAAACAACTCCACATGCCTCAGCCAGAAGAAAAATATCGAGTCAGGGGTGTTCGGGGTAGAACTGGTAGAAGCTGCAGAGAGAGGAGGAGCAGGAAATTCCTGCTTTGAGCAAACAATGATTTTATACCACCAATAATACTCCTAAATACACCCCCAATAACAGTGGCAGACTTGGGAAGACGAAGACCCTTCCACTTTTCAGAAAACCCCCATTTCCAACTGTCCTTGTGTGCCTTCCTTGGTTTGTTCAGTCACAGAGCAACAGTAGCACAGGAATAACAGCAGCCAACACCTACGTCTGCAGGGAAGAAACAGCCTTGACTCTTCATTTTGAAGATTTACTCAGAGCTAAGTCAGCTCGGGGCTTCTCCTGCTGCCTTGGAGAGCCTCATTTGTCTTGAACACTGCCATGTTATCTTTAGCAAACATATATTAAGATATATAGTGATACATATATATATATCCTGGAGCAGGGCCCACCCAACACTTGGGAACCAGCTACTTTCTGCAGTCATGCCCCTAAATGTAGGCAAGGGGAAGCCTTCACTTGCATCACTGGAGTTGACAGCCCAGCAATAAAACTTGTGTGTCTTGATCAGTGTAAAGTGGTGTGCTCCTCATCGTGCCGAGGACTCTCCGAGTGCAGAGCTGTGGTGTGTGCCAAATCAGGGCTGTGCCTCATTCCACACTGGGCCAAATTTATTCTTTCTCTTCCCCCTTTGCTTCTACCCTCTCCTGTCAGCTTCCCCTGCGCCCCAGCCCTGCCATCCTGAGCGCTGAGTTACATTTCCAGGGCTTGCTCAGATTAACTTGAGCTGGTATTTGTGTCACCACAGTCTGGCCCTGCATATGTGCCTCAGGCATGTTGTCCATCAAGAGCTGCGGTGAGAAATGGGACGTGTTTGCCTCCCCCGAGGAGACATCAGCATGAGCTGGAGCAGAGCAGGGCTGTGTGCCACAGCCCGGGTGTGCCATACCCTGCTTGCTCCCACCCAGGGCCACTGTTCCCATGCTCTTTCATGGAGCCTCTCAGAACCTTTCCACAGACTGGCATGGATTTGGAGCCAGCCTTCCTGTCTCTGAGTATTCTGTTCAGCAAAAGGTGGTGATTTTTTCTGTCAGTGAGGGCTCTCAAGTCATGCACAATCTGTGTTTTCAGAGCAGCCTCAACATTTTTGAAGCAGACTCCAAATTCTGTTTTGTTTTGGGTTTTGCTGACACGAGACGCCCTCGGATTACATTTGAGTTCTGTTGGCAGGGTTTAGGGAAACATAATCCTGGGCTGGATCCTCCTTACTTAAATGGAGATCCTAGATATCCCAAACCCTTCTCTTTACTGGATCTAAACATGTCATGTTCCACTTCATGCTGCCATGTGAGAGGTCCAGAACAACATTCAGCCCCTCACAGCACAGACTTTTATATCATCTCTAGTGTCTGAGTGACACTCCACAATGCTCTTCAGGGCTGAACTAGAGCTCACATGAGTTTTGGCACCCAGCTGAGCCACAAGGCATTTCATATACAGCCCATGCCTTCTGTGCTCCTCTCTTGTGGATCTCTGCAGTCAGGACAAGTAGGAATGAGCCAACTAGAAATGTGGAGGATGAGTGAGAGGTGTTAGAGAGAAGTAAAAACTTCAGTAGACTGAGACAGCAACAGTTCTGGTCTGAGGAAGAGCAGGCAAAACGCTGTGACTTTGGAATTTTATGCAAACCATTATGATATTTTAAAGCTTTCGTAGAGGAGCCTGAACTTCTGACCCCTTCTTTAATCTCACTTGATTTAGAACTTTGCCCCAGGGAAGCCACAGAAATGCCACCTGTCAGCATGGCCTCGAAGGAGCACAGAGCCAGCCGAGCAGGGTGGAAAGCACCAGCTTGCATTGCTCAGAATCAGAAGGGTCTTAAATCAAGCATATGTGCAGTAATGCAGCATTGGTAATTCTGGGCAGAAGGAAGTGAGTAAGCATTTAGACTGTGCACCAAGGACAGGTGTACACATACAGTTTCCTCACTGACTTAGAAATAATTCTTCAGGAGGTACAGCATGCAAGATTATTTTTAATATCTCTACTGCCCTGCTCCTGAGGCTCTCAGAAGCCTTTGCAGCCATTTCACTCAGTGAGTGCCTGTCTTTCAGAGGCAGAATAAGCTGAAGGCCAGCACGAGCACAGGGATTACACAGCCAGCCTCCAGATCTTCACACTGCCCATCCTGTCCTCTGTACCTTACCATGAAAATAAACAAGTCAGAAGGGTCTTGTGCTGCAGGGATTGACCTGCCAGTAAGGGATAGAGCTCCAAGCCTGAAGTCAGGGCGTTACTGTTCTCTTATCCACATTAATCTCAGTGTCCACCCACACACCCAGGGAGCTCATACTGCTGCTTTTCTATTGGTAAGGGCACTCATTGATTATTTCCTTGATCCTTACCTCATTTTACTGGATTTGTGAAAACACAGGGGCCTGAAGTCCTCTACCTGTCTCTCTAGTGTTCTCTCAGCTGGGAGGCTCAGCAGTGCACAGACAATGTGATTACATCAGCCTCCCTTCCTCAGCAAACCACATGAAAAATCCTGCTCCAGCTGTTTCATTTGTGCACAGAGGAGATGTTCCCACAATGGATTCTGCCCAGTGGAGCCATGAGTAGCATCCAAGAGACAATCAGCAAAGGAGTCAATGCTGTCTGCAGGATATATTTATTGTGTAGTGCCTCAGGTCCTACATCCCCCCTGGTGGAGCTGCTAGAATGTAGCTGATTGATGGAGAAGATATCTCAGACTCCAGCACAACCCAGAATCCAGGGACAGGTCAGGACATCCATGGGTATTGTCTGAGACCTTTCCCCTTCACAAGAATTTGAGGGAACTTCTCAGATCCTTCCTCTCCTAGTGCACAAGACAGGTTTCCCAGTCCTTCTAAAGCATGTTGTGTATTACTGTTGGATTTACCAAGTTCTGTGCTGCTGGAAGTGTTGTTCTTGTCCGACTGCTTTATGTACCACTCCAAAGAAGTAGAGATGCTGTTGACCTCATGAATCTTTGTCAAACAAGAGCCCCATTTCCTGGCAATGAAAGGCCCTAACTTGCATTGATTCAGGTAACCTAGCTTAAAAATTCAGTTCGGATTGACAGATGACCAATGCCATTAGAAACTCAGCTCTTTGATTCAAAACTGTATTGAACTGCTAATCTAGAGGGATGTTTGTTAAGAGAACAGGTGCCACTAATGTGGCATAATGTATCCATTAGATCTGTAGAATTAATAATTTAAACTCACAGGGCAAACTCTCTGCCTTCTCCTCCTTTTAACACACGTATTTCTGTGTCCTTGCAGCATGCTATCTGAAGACCAGGACTGCACTTGGAGGATATCAACATGTAAACCTCTGGAGGGGGAAAAAGAAGAGATGGAAACCATTCCAGACTGTTAGCTTTGACCCTACAAGTCTGCAGAGGCATGTTGCTGGTGAATGAACTGATAGCCCAGTTAGTTAATCAGCATGGCGTGACCAGGTTTTCAAAATTATTTATTTATAAGACATCTCAGTATAAAGCAGCATTTTCTCTTTCACCCTAATGTATAATGAGACCTTGCCCTAAAAAAAAACCCTTTGCTTTCTCATTTCCATGGAATGTATGCTGGATCCATGACGTTCCCTGACTGACTCCAGCCAGACAAAGCCAGCATATCCAGACTGTTTATGGTGCACGGTGTAAGATCTGATGCACAGCCCACTGAGACTACTAGAACTCCTGTTACCTCTGGCAGATTTTGGATAAGGTCATTAAGGATTTTTTTATTACTTTAAAATAGTCTCAACATGACACAACTGTAATCATGGGTTTGTGATTTTATCCTGCTCTGTGATTTTATAATGCCGTGGGCGCACTCTGACTCAGCAGCTGCTTTCTTTTGTCATCCTCAGCTTTTAGAACTTTACCTTGGATTTTTAACCACCTGGGACCGATTTCAATCACTTGACTATTAAGAGAGACTCTTCTTCCATAGCATCCACTTTTTTCTTCATTTTTTTGTTTTGTTGTCTTTCATTGTTGCACTCCCTTGACTTAGCTCCAGTCCTGCGTTAAAGTTGCACTGATCATATTTTCCTCTTTAAACTTCACATATGTAAAAAGTTCCTATTTTTTTTATCTGACAAAAGATCTTCTTTTTAAATAGATGTCCTTCATCCCTTTGTTGTTGTGCTTCCAGCAAGGCACACGGTTTCATTGTGTTCTGCTTTGATCATGTGGGTTTTGTTTAGTTCATCCTCATCTCTATGGCTGGTCTGTGTATCACTGCAGTTAGAGAGGGACAGACTTTTGCACCTTTGCCTAGTTACAGACACACTTCCTGATCCTAAGACACTACTCAGTCAGCAGCCTCAGCTTCCAGAACTGATGGCCTCTAAATTACTGCAGTTTCTTGATACCTTATGAAAGTTTAGCATGGGACAGCTGTTTTTATTAGCTGGAAACTGTTTCATAGAATACAATTGTTTTGTCACACGAATATTCCGTGTTAAAAGGAGTGAGCTCTGGCGAGCATTAAGACGTGGCTGCATCCTCAGCAGTTGTTGCTCTGTTTGCTTTATTACCACACCTTTGAGCGAGCTGTGCCAACTTCCACTCCCTCTCCCTGCACCAATATCAACCTGGAATGACTACCCAGAAATCCAGGACTTCTGCAGGTGCAGGTGAGAGAAGAATCATCTGCCAGGAGTTCAACTACCTTTTCAAATAAAAAAAAAAAACCTCCCAGAAACCTTTACCTGTTAAAGCATATGCCTGGAAGTAGCATGTATTTTCTGTGCCTTGATATTATATTTTCAATGTGCTTTTTCGCTTTCCTTCCTGCCAAATTCTGTTTTTCATTGAAGTCAGTGAAGCATCACCTCTTCTTAATTACTGCAGTATAAAGCTTCACAAACACTGGTGAAGTCAGTTGATTTATCGAACATTTACGCTGATGGGATTTGTCCACATGGGAATCTTGCCACTGATTTTGATGATCCCAAGAATTGGCTGTTCTGTGAACTCCTCTTTGGTTTTTGAATACTATTTTAATGGTCTGATATGTCTTGTGGGACTTTTAGTAGCTTGCCTTATTATCAGATAGAATAGAAATGTCGTTGACAAGTGGAATAAAATTACTTTTAATTCATGTCCATTCTGGTACGTGGGAAGTGTCTTTCCTAAGTTTTGTTGCCTCTTCTACTAGAAAGAGTAATATTCCTTTTCTGAACCCCTTGGACAGTTTCAGAATAAAGTGAATCACAGCAAAAGGAGGATTCCAAAGCTATGTGGGCACCAGATGATAGGGATGGGCGACTTGAAGTATTTTTTTCAACTGCCCAACAAGGGTTGAGATCAATAGGAGTTAGATACCTGACTTGTTCAGAGGCTTTTGAAAACCATACTGGAAATCTAACTTGCATCTTGTTGCTCATAAATATCTTTGAAGTCTTGCTCTTAATACAATTGAGAATTGAGCCATTGTACCTTCAGTGCTTCTGAAGATAAATGTTGGTACCTTACAGTGCTATTGATTGGTATAAAAATAAAGGCTTTATATTAAACCACTTAATGTGACAGAGAGGGGAGAATGCAGCAATTCCTCTAATGTCCTTAGTGCTTCTGTGTCATAGGTAATCTTATTTTTGCTTTACTAATGTACTGGTATTGGTTCTCTTCATTTATTTATGTTTACATAAATTTTCAACCATGTTTGGGAAGTGCAGCTTGTGCTGGAAAGAAGTATGGTCCTTGCACAACCACATCGTTCTGCTGTAGGTGTGACAGACCCATCCAAAGCAGGCACCAAACTCAGGGAGCCTAAACAACATTTCAGCACCCAAACCAGCAAGGCCCTGCTGAAAACAGCAGAAGGCAGAATGCAGGTGTCTGACTGAGCAATTTGTGCCTGCTTCATATTTTGAGGGGCATGTATACAAATTTCATTATCTCTGTTCATTGTCATGCATCTAGATTTGGATTTGGTCCATTATTCTGCACTGAACCTACCTTTTTTTGGTAGGAAAAAGCCCCTGTTATATGTATGTGCTGACTGATGTTATTTGATGAAATAGAGGGAGGTGGGAAGCAGTAAAATGTATTTCAATTCAACATCTGTGTCCTGGGTGTATGAACAGAGTCTTCCTTCTGCAAAGCTGCTTCAGGCTTCCACTTTTTGATGCAGTGTCCCTGCATGCTGAGGCGCCAACCAATGTCTCGAGTCCAGCTCTCTTTTCTTTCCTGCACATATTACAGGCAGAGACAGATGGAAACTTGAAAATGCTGGCCTCAGCTCCTGGATCATGTTGGCACCTTTGGCTTCCTACAAGGCAGCTGCATTCTGCAAAACAGCCCAGTGCACGTATCTTGATATGTAACCCTAGAAGAGGCTTCTAAATATAAGTGGGGCTTCTTTGCTGCTGTGTGAAGGGGGTCAGCCAGACACTCAACATGTGGTGTAAGTTTCACCAGGTTGCACGGGGGGAAAAAAAAAATCTAGGGGATAATATGAAATTAAATTCTTAGGGTGCCTCTGTGCAGGGAAACCCAGGAATTTCCAGCTTTCCCCTGAAGATCAGCACTGGCTCTTCAATTTATGTGGTTGCAACCAGGATCCCTGAGTGCTGAGGCTCCAGAAGTTGTTGCTTTTGTACCTCTCTCTTTGGATATGTGCTCACAACATGTTGTAAGCAGGTTGTATCTATTGCTGCCAGTGTCCACCAGTCCCAGCATCAGTTCAGGTGCCTCTGCTGACACAGTGTCCAACATCTCTTGGCTCATTTCTTTCCCCAGGCCCTAACTTGGTCTGCCAGTTGAGTCATCTCCCCCATTAGTTTTTACTTTGTGTGGTTGTGTGTGCATACACACAGGAGGAGGCATTGGAAGGACTGGACTCCTCAAGGCAAGTAAGATTTAAATACAAGGAAAGTCACTGGATTGATGGGGGACAGGCTGGTAGGAAACATTCTGGTTACCTGAGAGCTGTTCAGGAGCCTTTGTGGAGGGTGTTGTTGCCTGGAGGGAGGAGTCCATATCACCAAACCTTGAACAGATGTGAAACCTACCCTGGCTTTGTAGGAGATACCTCCAGGCAAGGCTGGAGCCCTCAGGGCTGTGCAGGGCTGCTGCCTGAGCCACAGCTTTCTGAGCCTGAGCCCTCAGCCTTCCACAGGCAGCACCTTCAGGCTCAAAAACTATCTAAATGTTGGTTTCATTTTTAATTAGCAGGTCTGGGGAGGTGTGCAGTGCTGGAGCAGAGAAGGGATGCAGTGGTGTGTGAGGGATTCCTTCTGTGCACTCCCAACTTTCCGTTTGCCAAGCACAACGGCATGTTCTGCACGCACAGCCAGGACAAGTGTCCCTGAAATGTGAGTGAGCCTCTGAGGAGGCTGCCTGACTTCCTCTGCAGCACTCCCTGCAGCCTGGCAAAGTGGGCTAAATACAGAAGGGACCCAAAAGGAGGAGGGGGCCTGGAAACAGATGATGAGTAAAGATGGAGGAACAAATCTGGGACCCCCGAGGTAGAATGGAAGACTGTAGTAAGAAATTAAACCAGAAGGTTTCTGCAGTGAAATTGATCCTGTCTTGAACTCCAGGGTAAGTTCTATTCTGCTCCCACCCAGCTCACTCTCCACAGCACACAAGAAGCACTGGCTCATGTGTCCTTTATAATGTGATTTATGGCATGTCTGAATGTGATCTAGCAGCTCATGTATAAGGATGGCCCCTCTGGGTTTGTCATGTCTCGCTGTAGGGCTGAGTCAGCTTCCACTTCACTTGCAGTGACTCCTCTTTGACTAAATAAGCTTGCATCATGTCAAGGAAAAAGAACTTTGCCAGATATCAATGGATTCTTCAGGACTTTGAACTGCACAGTCTGAGGCTTAAGGCCACCGCATTTCTTTTTTGACACCTACTCTGAGGTAAGAGAAGGGGAAACTTCCCTGAAATTAAGGGATCACACCAGAGCAGGCTGCATGGTCATGGTGAGCCATGAGAGCCTCACATTCACATTTCAACCAGTATTCAGTGAGGGCTTACCTGCCTTTTGATTTTAATAAAATAATAAGAAAAATAATCCAAATAGTGAAAACAAGAAATTCTGGCCTAGAGCACAGTGTTGGGTGAGTGTCATCCCTGACTTCTTGCCTGAAAAGCTTGTAAGGCCACTCTTCACCCCATCTAATCCAAGACATGCATTCCCCTAATAGAGGTCTCTCCTGACCTCACACCTATCCTGTTTGGTCCTCACTCTCTTTTGAAATGAGTCAGCTGATGGAGAGGGATCGTAAGTGATATCTCCAAGGGGGTAGAATGACTCAGTAGCAAAGATGTCACTTCACTTGACCCCTCAGCCTGTACAGCACTGAAAGTGCTCTGTAATGATTCTCAGAACTTTCATTCCTCTGCTGACTCTCATCATCTTAAGAGCCAAGAACCAAACTGCCTTCAAATTAACTTCTGACTAAGATGCTCTGTGTAAGGTTCAATAGTCAGGCCAGGTCCAGTTTCTGTTTACTAAAGAAGGTAGGTGTGAATGAGGGAAAAAGGGAAAATTGAGCTTTACTTATGGCTACTGACGTGGCAACTAACAGAGACCACATGGCTCTTCATATCCTGCAGGTCTTTTACAAGCCTCTGCTTTTAAGACCTCATGTTGTCCTAGGAGGGGGTGTGGCACTGTCATGACACCAGATAAAGCATTTCATCAACTACTTTTATCTTGTTTTATAGGCCGTGAACAGTCTGAAAGTGTTCTGTGCCTTTTTTTTTTTTTTTTTTTCTTAAGGGAATTTCTTATTCAGAATTATTCAGTTGTGTTTTCCCCTGGTCCTTTTATCCCAAAAGGGGCAGAGGTAGAAAAAGTATTTTGTAGTCTTCCTTTGGAACGTGGAGGCTGGTTCAGGATGGGGTGGAAGAGGGGGAGCTTTTATGCCCTTCAGGCTGCAGGGCATGGAAGGAGGCAAAAAGTCACAGATGCTGTTAAAGGGAGGAGCAAAACTCCAGGGCTCCAGAGAATCAGTGGGCGGCTGAGCTCTGCCAGGCCCCTGTGGCTTGTCTTTAGCTAATCTCTCGCTTCCCACATCTCCTGCATTAGCAGCTGCGAGGGAATTGGGCTCCCACTTAGGCTGAGAGGAGAAAACAACACTCCAGCGAATGCAAGGACCGTGCACACAGGCGGTGGGGAAATGATTTAGTTGTTCACGGTGTAATGTCATCCAGCCCTCAATATTCCCAGGGAGCAGCACCTCACAAAGAGCTGATTGCTCCGGGACTGCGCTACACCCACCTGTCACAGCAAGGGGAGACAAGGACCAGAATGGAAAAGGGAGCAGCCTCGGGGAAATCAGGGAGCAGAAGGCTGAGGTGCCTTGCCCGTGGCCTCTGTCCTGTCCACAGGCCAGCAGCTCCCGAAGGTTTTGCTATGGAGCACACTGCGGATGGTTCATGATGCCAAAACAACAGCAGCTGTTCCCCAAAACACAGCGGGAGCCGGCCCTGCACTGCGCACAGCCCGCCTGTCCATCCCCGCAGAATTGTTCCCACAACGTGACAGCGTGTGGGGAGGAACCCTTCCATTTTGCAGGAATCCTTCTGTCTGTTTGCAGGTTGCTTCTCTTCACAATGAAAAAAGCAATTTCCCTGAAAAGAGAACTGTGACACACCTGCTGCCCTCAGCTTGTGGCTATGAGGGAAGTGGAAGAAAGAGACAGCAAAGAGCTGAGGGAGAGCAAAGGGTAAAACCAGTCCGTGTAAGTGGGAATGCTTTGAGAAATGTATCGGTGTAATTTCATTTGGGAAACATTTCTCAGTTAAGGACTTAAGACTTCCATGGGTGCTCCCTCAGAGGCAGGAGCTGATGGTTCCGCGGGGCTCAGGCCCATCTGCTGCTCCCGATGCACGGAGCGGGTACACGCCATTCCCCCGCACATCCGAAACCACCAGCTCGGTGCTGAGGAGGCGTGGGGGAGAGCCCGGGAGGGAGCCCGGGAGGGAGCCCGGGGCAGCCCCGGAACGGCCGCGCCGGGCTCGGTTCCCCCCGGCGGCCGCGGGCCCGGCCCGGCGGAAGCGGAAGCGCCGTGGCGGCGGCGGGAGCGCGGCGGGCGGTGGGTGCTGGGCCGGGCCCGGCGGGACAGCGGGGCGGCTCCCGGGGCCGGGGGTCCTGCGCTCAGGGGTCCGGGGGCTGCCAGGCCAGGCTGTGCCCCCCGCGCCCCGCGGAGGCCGCGTTGTGGGCGCCCGCGGGCCCCCTTCCGGCGTAGAGTCCCGAGCGCATCCACGCGGGGCTGTGGGGAGGAGGAGGGCTCCGTGGAGCGGAGAAGGGCTGGGTGTCTGGGGCGGCAGGCGCTGCCGCTCCCAGAGGAAAGCGGGAACAGCAGGGAGCGTCCATGGGGCGGCAGCTCTCCCCAGGGCATGGTCACGCCCCGAGGCTGCCAGAGTTCCAGGAGCGTTCGGACAACGCTCTCGGGCACAGGGTGGCATTGTTGGGGTGTCCTGTGCAGGGCTAGGAGCTGGACTGGATGGTCCTTGTGGGTCCCTTCCAGCTCAGGACATTCTGTGGTTCTGTGTTTAGAGCCCCCCTCCCCCAGCTGCTCTCAGCATCCTCAGGTGAGATAACGTTATTGTAGTGGAGGCACATTTCAGGTAGGCTGGTTTGGCAGCGTTCTGACAGAAAGTTCCCCTGGTGTTCCAGCTGGCAAGGTGCAGCGTTGTGTGCGCGGGGAGGCAGAAGGCAGAGAACGAGCCCTTCCCTTGGGAAGAGACAACAGCTGTGTGCTGTGTGGCAGGGACCTCCTTGGTCGACTTCTTGAGTGGCTGAGTCTAGGAGAGGTGCTCATGTTTTTAACTGTAGCACATTATTAGCACATCATTTAGTGTCTTTGTTCTGATTGTGGTATCACTGTACAACAGATTAATCAAGTTTTTGAGGCTCTTCAACTCAAGCCCAAGTCCAGTGATGAGTATTCTTTCCTGCCTGCTGGTGTTCCAGCTTTGGAAGTACGTGTGCTAATCTGGCTTTCCCTGCTCTTCTAGATCGTTAAAAATGGGGAACACCAGCAGCGAGCGAGCAGGGCTCGAGCGCCATGGGCACAAGGCCGCCCGAGGGGACAGCTCGGGAGGAGCCATCAGTACCAAAGAGGGTGACAGACCAAAAATCTTAATGGACAGTCCTGAAGATGCAGACTTGTTCCACTCAGAGGAAATGAAGGTATTGCTGGTTTGTTCTCCCAGCATTGCTCACTTGGGAATGCTGTCAGTTTTGGGGCTGTTTGCAACCTGCAGGAATTCTGTCACTGAGTTATTACACAAAGCTGACTCCCCTTCCATCCTGTGGCAAGCAGAGGGTGCATGGATGTTTAGGCAGGGTATAACTGGGGCTGGAGGGAGGGGCATTATTTAGCCTTCCACTCTTCCTGCAAATTTGAAAGGCTTTTAATGCCTTTGCAGGATTTGTGCAAATGAACTTCTGAACAGCATCTAGAAATGCAGCTTAGATTCTGCATCTGACAAAAACTACTTGTAGTAGGCTTAGAGAATCGTGCCTGAGGGCAAAAAAAAGCCTTCAGTGCAACACAGGTTGTTTAAGGCTGCCAGGAAAGAATATTTTATGATTGAGACATTGTGCTTGTAGGCCCCGTTGGAGAAAGAAGAATTTCTAGCTTGGCAACAAGATCTGGAAGTGAATGACAAAACCCCCACTCAAGCTCGGCCAACAGTCTTTCGCTGGACAGGAGGAGGGAAAGAAGTTTATTTGTCAGGGTCCTTCAACAACTGGAGTAAAATTCCTCTGACAAGGAGGTAATGAAGTGCTGCTGCAGTGGTGTTCCATGGACTGGGAGTGCCCAGTGCCAGGAGAAAGGTGGTCAGTTGGTAGATGGGATTGTGCTCAATTTACCACTGACCTGCTTCCCTCCTCAAGCCCTTGATGAGAGTCTGACCTTTCTCTTCTTGGATGGTACAGGGTGGAAGTTGAGTGTCTGTGTCGATTTTAAAGGAGTAATTTTTCCACAGCACACAAATGACCCAAAGCAGTCCCTGTTGTGCGCTCTGTGCCTGGGGCAGGGCTGGGGTGTGGAAAGGGGAGCTGCTTCTAAGCACAGTGTCCCGCATGACGCATCTTGCCATGGCAGAGGCTTTTGCCCAACTCAAAGGGTCTGGAGGCTGTGGCCTGTTGGAGCAGCATCAACTGTTTCTCAGCTTTTTTTGTGATGCGGGTAAAGCCTTCTGAAGAATTGGGGAGTTCACAGTCCAGGAGTATGGAAATTGCCAAGCAGCAGCTGTTCAGACCCAAAGTAACCCAGAAGTATCGAGTTGCTGCATTTATCTGCTCATTGTTCATTTATTTCATGGGCATTTAGGAAATGCAATTTATGATGGCAAATGCTGAAAGGCAGGGAAATATGAGAAAGCTGATCTTGTTCCATCAGCAGATAAATGAGGTCTCGTGTGCTAACAAGTAACATGAAGATGTGAGGGTGACTTTACAAAAGCTCAGTGCCAGTTATGGGATGTCAGGAATGTGGGGGGACTCAGTCACAGAGGAGATTAATGAGCGTTAATCATAATTTGATTCTTTACCTTTAGATTGCATCAGAGATGCACTCTGGATGTGCCTTTTTAAGGTTTTGCACGTTGAGGAGCAACGTGTCACAGCGCTCTGTGTCACAGTGTGTGTCACAGTTTATAGAACAATGTACTTTTCAGAACATTGCAGGGCTGATTGTTGGTCTTAAATTCCAGTCACAATAACTTTGTGGCAATCCTGGACCTGCCAGAAGGAGAGCACCAGTACAAGTTCCTTGTGGATGGGCAGTGGACACATGATCCTGCAGAGGTAACGTTTGCTTTGAGTCACTGATTATTGACTGAGGCATCTGAAGATGAGAAAGTGGCTGTTCAAGCCAGTGAGAGAGAGGTTTCTGGTCCCTGCTGGCCTGGGTGGCAGCATCAGACTGAGCTCAGAGGGCAGGAGATGCAGTGAGGGACAGGATCTCTTGGCCATTGGTTTGTAAGTGATGCCAGGCTTTTCTTGTCTAGTGCCAAACTGCCTTTTAGAGTGCTGCAGCACTGCTGGCAGCCCAGAGCTCAGTGCTGGCCTGGCTCTCTGTGCCAGGATGTTGCTATTGCTGCTCTAGATCTTTTCATAGTCCAGTAATTGTGCCAAAATCTACCAGGCCTGTTCTTCTCTGCTATAAAATGAGCTTTAACCCCAGCCTGCCCAGCAGTTCCCAAATGCTTCAGAACTCAGTATGCAGACCTGGTGACAAGGGTGACGTCAGCCCAGACCTGACCCTCTCCTTGTCTGTAGCCCAGGGATCAATCAAGGGCTGTGGCCCTGGCAGGTTCAGCTCCCACCAGGGCTCCTGGGCATTTTCCCCTCCCAGTCCTTAATCCTGCACTTGCTCTTAAATGAACACTTGCTGAGCTCTTCTCAAATCTGGTTCTGTCATATTTCAAAAGCAGTATACCTCATTCTTGGTAATGCTGATTATGTAGTTCTGAGAATCTCTTAGTCCCACAAGCTTTTTTTATTCTGAGTTTTGTATCTTGTCTCTTGGCAGCCAGTAGTAACCAGCCAGCTGGGCACTGTCAACAACATCATCCAGGTGAAGAAAACTGACTTTGAAGTGTTCGATGCTTTGATGGTGGACTCCCAAAAATGTTCAGATATGTCTGGTATGAGCTTACTGGTTATTCTATATCACCGTTTTTAGAACTTTTAAAAATTTGGTTTTTCTTTTTTATCTGGAATTAAAACTCCAGTACAGATTAATCTCCACTTGTGACAGTCCCTGTGGATGTGTGCACAAATCACAAATGCACAGAGGAGGAAACTTGTGTCAAAGCAGCACAGGTCACTGTGGATCTGATGAGGAGGAAGTCATGGGTGCTTAATAATTTTTTGTTTGCCCCTGCTGTGTGCAGTGGCTGGGTTTAGAGCACTCATTGGTGGATCAGTCTCTGCTTTACCACATCAAACCAACGTTGACAGCCTACATTGTTCCTAATTCAGTCTTCCTCTGCTAAGGAGGTGGCTGAGGGGGTCAGAAGCTACACTTTAAGAGGAGGAATTAGGTGCATCTCAATGCTAACACAGGCTCCGGAGTATATCATATCCTCACCGTGTAGTACCAATTATCTATATCTTAGAATAATACAAAAACGCAATTTTTGTCTTAAGCCATTGCCTTTCACAGGTGTCTCCCATGTTTTTGTACCTCCCTTGGAGGGAACCTGGTAGGGCAGCCTGCACTGTGGAGTGGTGTTTGCTGGAGAAGTGCTGGGCAGAGATGACAGAGAAGTTCTGGAGTGCAGCTGGGCCCTCAGAACTCTGCTGCCCAAAACCTCACAGCTCAAAACCTCAAGTCAAAGTTTTGGTATCTTAAATCCCCTTTTGGGCAGTGACTGATCCTCTGGCACTGCACCAGCTGCTGCAGTTGTACTTAAGTGCCATTGATTCCTTTAGGCTGCATGTACCTATAAAGAGCAGATGTTCTTACAAAGTATTTAGGATTAAATATTTACCATCTCTCTGGCAGAGCTGTCAAGTTCACCCCCAGGACCATACCACCAGGAGCCCTATGTTTGCAAGGCAGAGGAGCGCTTTAAATCTCCACCCATTCTCCCCCCACACCTGTTGCAAGTCATCCTGAACAAGGACACAGGCATTTCTGTGAGTACATTACTTTGGTTTGCTAAATAATGCCCTTGAGGGTGGGAACAGATGGCGAAAATGTGGGTACAGGCAGGGGACAGCTTAGGAAAAACCTTAGGGTAAGTTGTTTTGTTGGTAAGGTCCTTATTGTGTATGTCCAGATGGATTCATCTGAAGGAAATCTATTTTTCTAGTTGACTGTCTTCCAAATGGAAAAGTAGATTGCCGTTTTCCTCCCAAAAACCTTAATCTGGTCAGCTGTTAGGACACCAGAAGCACATAAGGGGCAGTCACAGTCTGATGGTCCTGGTGAGGATGCAGAGGGTTTTACCCAGAGGGGCCTGGGGTTCTGGAATGGTGGCTGTGCCTGTGATGGAGTCAGGGTGAGCAGCAGTGATGTGCTGGGTGTGTGGCTGGTCACAGATGCCATTTGTCACCCACCAGCTGTGAGGAGTGACCTGTGAGTTCTGTTCCTGTCACACTGTCCCTCTTCCCTGCAGTGCGATCCCGCCCTGCTCCCTGAACCCAACCACGTCATGTTGAACCACCTGTACGCACTGTCCATCAAGGTGAGAGGCCAGGGCAGGTCCTGCACGGGGGCAGCCTGACCATGCCCCATGCTCATTTGCTTTCCCTCTCCTGTAGGATGGAGTGATGGTGCTCAGTGCTACACACCGTTACAAGAAGAAATACGTGACCACTTTGCTGTACAAGCCAATATGAGCTTCACAGTCATTCGTGACCAATTGTTCTGGGCCAGTGCAGTCTCAGAAAAAAAAAATGCTTTACTTAACCAAATGTACTTCTCTGTGCTGTAGCAAACGAACTCTGATTTCATATTGTTTCTGAGACTTCCAGGTTCTCCTGTATTTGCCTTATTTTGTTAGCCCCACCTTGGAAGTTCTTGGAAATGGCAGCTTCACAGCAATTAGACAGGTGGCAAAGGTGTCAGTGCCCCTTGTCAGCTCAGTTAAAAAACCACCAGTTTAATTAGGCTGAATGATGTGAGGGCAGCAACAGATCAAAGAGCTTTAGCAGCGAGGCAGACTGGGAGTCTGCCAGCCCAAAGTCTAGAAAGTTCAGGATTCTTGGGGAATCTGATTTGAGCATAACACTCAGCAAAAGCAAGCTCATTACTGCTTCCGTAACTCATCAAATGTTATTTCAGTAGCAAGTTCCAAACTTGGCTGGCTGAAGTAAGTGTGAATATTGATGATCTCTTTGTAGCAGCCTTTTCTGGGCAAAATCAGCAGCATAATCACTACAAGCTCGTTATTATTTTACGGTAGAGTGGGGCGCACTGTTTCTACTGTGAATAGCTCTGTAGTTTTTCTCTTCATGAGAACTGAAATACATCTTTTCCCCTGTGGAATTTCTGGTAAAGACAATTGTTTTTAATGGCTGGATTTTTCTGTAAATCATAAATGTGTCTTGCAGTAATCTGCTTTTTGAAACCGGTTTCTCTTGCTGTCACTGATGAGGACTTCCTTAAGCTGGGAGAGGTGGCTGTAAGGAAATGGATGGATTCAGTTTAGGGATTAGTTCCTCAGTAACAGCCTGAAGGTGACTGTAAGTCTCCTGTGTCCCAGTGGCCAAACTTGCCCTCAGTGTCAGCAGTTGCAGTGTGCTGGATGCAGCAGCACCACAGCCCTCTGTGCCCAGGGCTGGAGCCGGGCAACTTTTTGTTCTCTTTCTGTTTTTAAGTGATTATAGTAATGCCAGGCTGCCCGTCCTTGGTGTTGACAGCCTGTTTTATCCCAAAACAAATGCAACATTAATGCAAACCTGCTGCCAGCGTGCCCCGGGCCTGCCCGGGGGGAGCCAGTGCAGGAGGGGCCCTGCTGGGCCCTTCCTTGGCTTGTTTTGGTGCCTGGGGCACCGTGACTGTGCCAATGATAACCAGCCCCGTCCCACTGTGGGGAAAGCACTTTGCACAAGTCTGGGAGGAGTCTGAGTGGGGACAGAGCTGCAGCAGCCAGCGTGGAGGGAGCCACAGCGGGAGGGTGCTTTGCCATCCTGGGGTCTGCTCACCAGCCTTGTTGCAATATCTTCAGTAGCCGAGTAGATCTGGGTCTAGTGCAATGGTTTTCTCTGAAAACTCTTTCTTCATTCTGTGCTATGGATAGTATTTGGTATTCTGAACTACAGAATTGCTTCTTTTCAGCCTCTTTAGAAACAAATAAAACATTTTCAAGAGAAGTGGTGACTTGTCTTGTTATTACCCTTCCCATCTTTGCTAACCTCACCTTCTGTGAGTTGTTATTTTGTTGTAATGTGATTTCTTGATTGCCGTTTTATGCCTTGGTGGGTAGTGCAAGCTTTTCATTCAGCAGTGCAGCTTGAAATGCTTTTTCCTCGTGCACTTAGTGAAGAAGACCGAGGTGTTAATGTTTATTTGTGATGTAAAGTTTAGCAGAAGAACAAGAGGCCAATTACTTAAAAGCTCCAGCAACAGTCCCTGAGGGCTGCAAAGCTTGGGATGGGCCTTAAGCCTCCTGTCAGCTTCTCTTTGTTCCAGCAGCAGCTTTCAAGCAGGTCTTTTGCCCAAGTCTCTCCTCGGCAGAGCCTCACGCAGTGTCAGGTCCAGCTGTGTGTGGGGACAGCCTGTGCCTCTGCAGTGTCCAGTGGCTCCAGGGGATGCCGAGGCCGTGGGAGGAGTGGGCAGTGCTGGTACCTGCAGAATACTCACGTTCTTCACCAGTGCCTCAGGTAGGGTGGAACCACAGGATTCTGTGCAGTGGTAATTCTACCAATTACTGTGTAGAAAACTTGGGGTTTTTTAATTTTGGTTTTTGGTTTGTAGCCCCGGGCCCTGTCTCAGCTGGCAGAGGGCTCAGTACAGGCACTGCAGTCACCACTGCACCATCAGCTTCTGCAGCCCCAAAAAGCTGGGCTGGGGTAGAGCCCAGGGTGGGGCCTGGGCTGTGGCAAGGCTGCAGGAATGATGCTCCCTCAGCTCCACCCTTCGCTGCCCACGGTGACCAAGAACAGCTGCCCCAGGCCTCTCCAGCCACGGGCAGCAGGTGATTGAGGTGAGATGGTCCCCACTCCCAGGAGCTAAAGCTTTCCTCAGGTAAGCCACAGTCACCCCTCAGCCCCCCAGATACCTTTCTCTCCAGCAGGAGAGTGGATGAAGGCAGAGGTAAGCTGGTTGGTTCAGTTTTTGCTGGGGGGTGGGGTTGGGGGTATTTTATTGGGTTTTTGTGCTAGGTCATTTTCTGCTTGACAGGTGAATGAATTAGATTAATCACTCTTGTGTTCCCTTATTGCAATGGGATAAATCAAATCCCTCCAAAGGCAAAAGCTGGATCAAGAGTTGGATTTATTAGCTCACTTACATTCCCCACCCACAGCTCACAGTCTGTGCTGTTATGTTTATTCTTGGCTGTTGCTAGGAGAGCACATTTTTTAAAGGTAGATGCAGAGACTTTTGTTACAGTCACTTTTGGGGACCCTGGAGTAAACCAGTACAGAAATAACAAGAGCTCCCTGCCCTCCCCGACCCCTTGAATTTCAGCACAGCATGTGGGGGTCAAGCTGACATGGATTTGTGCAGGGTTCTTGGGAAGCAAAAAGCTCAATAAATAATTTTTTTTTTTTACTCCACCAGTTTCTGGATTAATTTAGTTTTGTTACAATTCGGATCATGCATCATAGGACTGCAACAATGAGCTTTAAATAAGTATTCTTTGTGCACAGTAAAAGAAATAAAGGAACATTGAACAAGTCAGCATTTCATCATATACATCATAGTAGGCACAATAGATAAATCAAGCAGCTCGGGATTGATGTAGAGCATTTTCATGGAGAATGTCATGTAGACCAAAACGTAAGAGGAGCCATTAGTAACCCACCCCCACAGCCTCCAACAAGCCCTTTCTCGGGGCTGAGGGGGTGGGGATGTGCACAGAACCAAAAACACTGAACAGTAGGAGGACAAATTAAGTTACTGTAGGCAGCAGTGTGAATATTAAAAACCTCTTCCTGTGAAAGAATACTTCAGACCCTGTAAAAACTAGTTCAGTTAAAAATAGATGTATTTACATTTAAGTCTGATCTAGCAAGTTTTCCCAGCAGGTGTAAGTTGAGCTGTGCAGTAACTCTGCAGGTTGTACTCAATCTGACTGGATTTGTGAATGGTCTTTTTTTAAAGTTGCAGCTATTAGGCCTTAAAGCACCAGCATATTACAGCAGGGGGATGAGGAGCTGTCTCCCTCCACTTTGCTCCCAGTACAGTGCTGGGATAAGTCCCAAACCTGTCATTAGCTCACTGTTGTTAATTAAGAAGCCTTTTTTCCAGCTCAGGATGTGTGGGGTCATTTAACAGGGCAAGTCTGTGTTCCCAGATCCTCACAGGTGCTTTACCTGCACCTGTCTCACTGGTGAGGCAGAGCTAGCTGTAGGTGCTTGCAGCTGACTGCTGCTCTAGTGAAGTACTCAGATAAATCCACCTGCTTTAGTGTGAACATGCTTGGGGTTTGTGAAGACACTTACACTATTTGTTCAGGGAATGGTGAGTATTAAATGCTAAATATTGCCAGGGTTTGCTGTGGGTCAGCTGTGACACCCAGGACTGCCCAGCCCCCGAGCCAGGGCCGGGGCAGGATGGGCAGGGGCACTCCAGAGAGAAGGAAGCCGTCATTTCACCATGCCAGTCAAGATAGTTATTTGTTTTATTTGGTTATTGTTCAACAACAAAGTTCAATACTTTCCAGGTGGAGCTTTGAACTGTCCCTCTGGTTCCCTCCCTTGTCAATAATAAAAAGGTAATGAAGAAAAATCCTGTACTTTTAGAGACCTAAAACCTCATTTATGCTAACAAGCTTCGATTGCAATTTAATGTTACAATATTTCTTCATGGGAGTGAGGAGGACTGAGGCGAGGCCCCTCCAGTGTCTGAAGATGGCTGTCCACAACCACCAGTAAAACAAAAAGCTAGTGTTGAAAAACGCACAGTTTACAATAAAAAAGTAGAAACCAATTCAATTCCCTTTTGTTACGAATATAAAGTTTCTTGTAAATATGTACAGTCCTTTGAGCTATTTCTATAGCAGGAAGCATTTCACGAACAAGACACAAGATATACACTTTCAGGACTCAACAAGCCCATTTCTGAGGTCTTGAAGATCTTCCATGAGATGCAAAGATTTAAAGACTGATCTCAGTGACCTTTCAAAATATTCAGACCAGGAGACAAAAACTTTCAGCAAATTTCCTGCCAAATCATCTGACTGAAAATAACCCAACAGACAAGAGAACAGAATACAATATTCATGAAACTCGCCAAAGGACAGTGACAAGGCATTGGAATTTTGATGGGTTTCTAGAACAGGTTAGCACAGGCTTGCAAGGGACTAGCAGAAGTTTAAGTGTGGCGCCAAGGGAAGATTGGATGCAGTTTTGCTCTTTCCAGTTGTAAAGAACATGGTTGTTCACTTAGAATGTTGCTATTGCAGAGTGAATGGTCAAAACCTGCTTTGAAAATCATTTGCTCTCTGCTTCATGTTCACAGCAAAAGAGAATAGGAAGCAATAAAAGGCTCGAGGTCAGACACGGGGAAGCGAAGGTGTGTCAGCAACTGCCAAAGCTGCTCCCTGTGAGTGTCCTGTGCCAAGACACCGGATGTGATTGCACGACAAGCTACAGCTCACGGGAAGAGCCAGCCCGGGCTGCTCCCCCTGGGGAGCTGAGGCTGGCAGGACTCACTGCTGAAGAGACCATGTCCAGTGCTGAGAGGAGAACACAAGTGTGACTGTAATTCTTGTCATAGAATAAGGCTGGTTAACTCTTCGGTGCCAAATTTCCAGAGTAATTAACGGCTATTTTGCAGCGTAATCTAAAGGTTTCAGTTAATTTACAAGTGAGGTACAATACACTACTCAGCAAAGCAACCTAAAAGGAGAGAGCAGCCAGTGATGGTGCAGCAGCATGCAGTGAACTGTCATGCAGAAGACCTGGATAAAGTCTTACAACCCAGTAGCTTATAGGTAATGCACTTTGTCTCAGGGCCGGGCAGGGGGGTCGGTTAAAGCAGGGTTCTTCCCTCCCCATCAGAGCTGCTCTAAAGCAATTTTAGTGAGAACAAAATAACTTTCAGAAGTGGCAGGTGAACAGGCTAATCAGAAGAAATTTTTCATGTGTTCTGTGGAGAACATCCAACCACAGCTCCTATTGAAAGACTCACTCACCTTGGCCCTTCTGTTTCCAGGCCATCAGGGGCTCCCAGCACGTCTCAGAACTATGACCAACTCTCTGATAAGGGGTGCTAACCACAGTGACGACCTGGGGCGGGACACTAGTCCCATTTCCTGGATGAACTACTAGGGACTAAAGTGGATACAAAAAGTTCATGAACTGCTTGAAAGAGTAACAGTAGTACAAAGTGCAAAAACAGGAGTGCAGGAAAGTGCAGAGAAATTAACTGAGCTGCGAACGGTCTTCAAAAGCGTCACGGCTCCCGCTGCGGAGCGAGCTTTGGCCCAGGAGTGCTGTTTGGGAACTGGGCTGCAGACAGATGGAGTGCATATACTCAGTATATTTCCTTTTTTTTCCTGCAGGTCAAGATGAGTAACTTTTTCTAGCTGAGACTTACACTGAAGACTGGTCCCAGACCTGGCAGGGAAATAAAAGGACAAGTTACAAGTCACAGATATTTCTCTCCCAGGCACGAGGTGCCAGCAGCAGTACATCACCTGCTGCTCCCACAGAGCCAGGGCTCCTGTCATCCACAAACACTGACAAAAACACTGTCAGCACCACTCTCAGCACAGCAGTTCCCTGCTCCAGACATTACTCCCCTTCAAATCCTCCAGCACTTGCTAGTGAATGCACCTTTGCTGAAGTCAAGCAGCTTTTGCAGTCCCAGAACCAGCCCAGGACAGGTGGTCCCAGGGCCAGTGCATGACACCACATGGGATCTGTTCCAACAGAATTTGAGGAGCAGGGTGGTGAGGTTTGATTTGCTCTTGTGCCTTACAGTGCCAGCAGCCCTTCTGCAGTACGCGCAAGCTTCTCCCTGAGAACAGAGATGTTCTGCAGGCTCCCAGCTTACCTTATTGACTTGAGCAAGAGGAGTTCTGGTCCCACTCACAGGCACCCTCCCTCGGCTGCTGTCCTCGAACAGTCGTCCCGGGGAGCGCTCCCTGCGGGTGCTCAGCAGCCTGCCTGGAGATTTCTCCCTCTCCAGAGGTCGCCCTGGGGACTTGTCCCTGCGCAGCTCCGTCCTCCCCTCGCGGTACCGGTGGGGTGTGCTGGGCTCCCGGGGGTGGCTGGGCCCTTCCGGGGGTCCTGGGCTGGAGGCCACCCGCTTGGTGATGTGCTCGTTGTATGTGGGAGGGCCCCTCTTGTTCGGGCTGCTGTCATTCAAAAATAATTGACGCGAACCGCTGAGTGACAGAAACCTCTTACTACATTTTTTTTTTTAGCAAAAATGTAACTTTCCCCCCAACACCTAGAAGCCTTCAGGTGAAAAGCATTAGCCAAGATGCTTCCTTCCTGAGCCAAGATGGAAAATGCAGAGATGTTTTGGTATGATGTGATGGATGGAGTATCCATCACATTAGCCACACTGGCAAAGTGCCTTAGTGAATTGCCAGTGTAAGTCATGTGTGCAGAACAGGCCAGAGAACACCACCTTTTCATTCACTCCAGACAAACAATTTTCCGTATAAAAATACACTAAAATTTGATACATGTGTTTTCACAAGCACAATTTTCGTTAGTTCAGGGATGTTCAGGTCACACAGGGATGAGCTGCAAGCCTCAATTTCTCAGTGTCCAGTGCACACAATGGTACCATCAGCCCCAGTATTTAATTACCTGTGTATCACATCACAACTTCCCAGCACTGTCTCCCTAAGGCAGACTCATCACTTGATAGGAAGGGGCTCTTGCTTTATAACTTGTTACAGCCCAACCATGTTTAGTGTCATATCAACAGCATCTGAGCTCAAAAAGCTTTGAAGCCAAAGCTCTATCACAAAATCAAAGCAAACCAGCACAAGGTCACAAAGCATTTGTGGAGATTATCCACCTCTTCCTAGAGCTGATGTTTGTTTCCTTCTGGATGTCAAGCCATTAGTGACTCTATTCCAGCACTGGCTGTCATCAGCCTCTAAGGTCAGAACGAGGGCATCCCACCACATCAGGGAAAAGGCATCGGAGGGACCTTTGCTCCCGAGGCACTGGAACACCCTGACGTCCCCATACCTGCGCGTGGCAGAGGAGCCTCTGTGGTGCTGCGGCGGCTGCTGCTGCTGCTCATTGTTGGTCTCCTTCACCAGGTTGCCCTTACAGCAGATCACCCTTAGCTTGTCTTGGTAGGAGGAGGCCAAGTAGATCGCTCCTGAGGAGATTGCAGGCCCGAGGTACCGCGGGTTCGGTATCTCCAAGTGGGCTCGTGCCGGGGTTCTGGGCAAAATTGCAGGAAAAGGTCTTTACAGTGGCAGCACAGTACCTTTTCCTGGCAAGTCCATACATCCCTGCAAAACAGGCTGTTCAAAGGAAGGAAAAGAGAACAACTTACCCTAGAGAAGCTCGTGCTTGAATCTCGATCACTTCAAGGGAATTGAAGTGGGTCACAAACAGATAGGGCTCCCTGTAGGCTGGAGGAGCAGTGCAAAAGCAGGAAAAAAACACAAAATACATTCTCTATTAAAAACTTCTAAAACACAACAGCGAGCACAAGAGAGGCTGACAGCCCTGTGGGAAAACTAAGGAATACATTTTCTGTAATGACACAGACACTATCACTAAATGGGGAGATGCAAGCTTAAAGAATTGTTGCTTTGAAACTGTATCCCAAGGACTTTACTAACCAAAGTATCATGAAAAAGGCATTAAAGCCAGTCTATTAACTGAACAAAATCCCATTAGGCAGTGCAAAAGGCCTGAGGGAGCCATGCTGCCCTCATATATTCTTCACTCTTTCAGAAACTCAGAGCATCGTTAAAAATGCCACTAGCCAGTTCAATCAGTGTCAGACTAGGAACATTAAGGAAATGGAACTTTGGTTAGTTTTCCTTGAATTGCTTATACTTCAGAAGGTTTGCCATCTGGAGTTATAAGGAGCTTAAATCGTGGGAAAAAGTTTCTGGAAGAATTGGGAGAGGGAAAAGGAGACAGAAGGGCTGAGTGCAGAGTACCCATCCCACAAGGATGCTTCAACAATTTCCATAATCCAAGGGAATGTCCCTCAACACCTACCGAAAGCTAAGGGCAAGCGGTTCCATTTCAGGTCATCTGTCCTACTGCGTCTTCCATAGGAATCCACAAAGACACCAAACTCTGCCGAGAGAAGTCACATCATTCATGAGCATCTGCCCGAATTTTATTCATTTATTTTTGAAGGGACAAAGGCATTTTTCCCTGGGCTTTTTATCAGGGAGATCTTGCAAATCCCGGAGTGCCATGAATTACTCTAAATGACATGGAACTGGTTAGATGTGGGAGTACTGCCAGGCCAAAAGGTGCTGCAATTCTAGGTTTCTCAGTTCCAGCTAACCTACAGTTGGGAAGGTGATGAGACTCTTACCATTACTCACCCAAAATTACTGCTAGTGGGCTTTTGAAGATTTCCTGTGCATTCCCATGACAGTATCCAAGAGGGCAACAAAAACAGCTATACAGAAAAATAACACCTTCTCTTATTTAATCACAAGAAGGTTAAAAAGTCTCATCTGCCTGCATGGAAACCACATAGAGCCCAAGTCTGAGAGCCCCTGAACATCTTATCAGAGTAATCAAACACCTGTTTGCACCTAACACACTGCCTGCAGTCCTTCCCTCAGGCACAGAAGTTTATGTGCTGCAGCTGATCCACAGGCATGGAGAACTTTTAAGCCAAAGCAGGTTGTCCAAAATTCAACAGCACTTGGGTACCTTCTGCAGCTCAGAGAAGCTGAGTGTGCAACACCTGCACAACAATCCACCACTTACCATGGAAACACAGCAGATACTCCTCCCTCTGCCCTGCTGGGTTCACTTGGATGATACTGACTGGGAAACTGTTGGTGGAAGCAGCAAACACAGCAGAAGCCAAAGTGTGGTCATTTTTATCCAAAAACTCTGCAAAGAGAATGGAGAAAAGTACCTTGATTTACACCAAATTTTTCCTAAACTGCTTTAGAAAAGCCCTACAAAAGAACCTGTGGAGGCACTTGGAGCATTCCTCAGGAATTATCTCCTACCCTCCAGTGTGTACTGCTTCATCTCAATTTCATAGAACTTGTTGGTTCCAATGATGATGCTGTAAGTGGTCAAATGGATGCAGCTGCAAGGCTCAGAGGTTTCAATCTCCTGGAAAAGAGGACAGTATGGACACATATCAGTTCCTGCTACCAGCTTACAGCTAATGCTTAGTCTGGGAGACCATGTATTGTTACATTTGTATTTACAAAATGGAGAGACAGCAGCCTCAAAGACCCTGACAGTCTCTCAAAAGCATATGGACAAAAACTCTTGCTAGAAGAAAGCTTTGTTTTCTTGGAAGTGATCCTTGAATATAGACTTGCATATCAACTCGCCTCGAGGTGCTAACCCTAATGAGATCCTCTTCCTTTTGGAGGAATGCACTGTTCTGGAAGATGTTCTTCTGCTCTGCAGCTCAGTTTTCTGGAGCATTAGTGAGCAGTTTATAGTAGGTCACAGCCAATCTTTCTTCTTTCCTTCCTTCTTTGTGCATTACAGAGAGATGTTGTCCACCAGGACCTGCCTTGTGACTGAACAGCTAGGACAGCTCTGCAGGTTAGCCTGACACAACACACAGATCCCCAGATCTTCTGAGGACAAGATTCCTTGCATAAATCCTACTTTATCTGGAAATTTAGTTGGCAGAGAAGCATAGCATATTCTGGGCTTGCTGCCATCTTGTTAGGATCTAAATTCAGTTGTCTGGATTAGTGGAGATAAGGAAAACCTGCATTCTAAAACATGCCTCTGCATCTTCTGCCTGTAAGGCCTTGTCAGAGGACAGGGCTGCACACCCTCAGTGCTCCCTGCCCTGAGCAGGAGTTGCTATCAGCTACAGCAATGCTTGCAGACATTCCAGGTTTGCTGCCATCCACACTGTTTGTGCCAAGATCTCCATCTCTCATGCCTTTCCTCCTGAGGAGACCAGATCTGCATGCCAGCACCCACTGCTTCCCTCCAGCAGTGCCCATGTAGCACTCAGGGATAACAGCCTCAGTCACACTGACAAATGAACTGGTGCCTTCAAAGTCACCTGCAGAACCTCCCAGGGAGGGGTGGTTGGACTGGAGCATCCTTTAATTTGTGAATAGGAGAGGACATGAGTTTCTGGGTGCCAGCCTGCTTTAAGGCAGGTGGTGTTGAAACTTTTTGTCCTGAGGTGAGATCTCTGAGGATATGATTACAGCGCAGTCCAATATCTCAAAAAATCACAGTTCTGTTCTGCATCTCTCCAAAAATGCCAAATCTTATTAAAAGAAATTGCTGCCTACTCCACTTTGAGTCAGTGCACGGTGCAATTTGTTATCATTTTAGCTGGCAAACAAATGTTCTCATGCACACAGGAAGGTTTTAGGTGTTTGCTCCAAAGCAAAGGCTTAGAGCACTATGTGAATTACCTCAACTACTGCAGGGAGTTACTAAACTCACCTTTCTGATACAGAACTTGCTCAAGCTCTCATTGTATCGCAGAACCACCACTTTATTGGGCATGGCTGCACAGATACAAAGACTGTTCTCAACCTGTAAGGAAGATAACAAGCAGAGTTCAGGATGGCAATAAAATAAATTCTGTTGCCGAGCGTGTGAAACGGATCTGAGAACCTCTTGCCACAAAAAGAACCTTGCAGAGATAAGCAAGTACATTTTCTTAATAAGGTAATTATTGTCAATTCATGAAATAATGAAAAGCCTCTTCACATTCTCAAAAAAGAACATGAATTTAAATGGCTTCTATGATTTCTTTTATGCTTGAAAGACATTAATAAAAAATTAGAAGGTTTTCCACAGAAAAGGGATTAACGAATTGAAATAGGTTAGGTCTACATTTTAACCCCTGAAATTTATCTTAATCATCCCTTTGAAATGAGCGGTGTTCAGTTCACCAAAGTAATCCATAGAAGTAATTGTTAAGGAGAATTTTTGCTGTGGTTAGATGCTCCATACTAAAAGCAGTAATCTATGTAAATGTCTAGAATTAAAGTGACACAAACACCTAAGGAAATTTGCTACCCTGGAAGCATAACATTAAAAAGACAAAGGAGAGGATAGGATTCACTGGTCATAAATCTCAAAATTACAGTCAATGGTGAGGAGTCAGCTGTGCCATGCTGTGCTGGATTTCTTACTATCTAGCAGTTTAGGCTATACCATCATGGCATCCTGACTGAATTGATCCACATTAGCAGCAGATCCCCCATTCTGTCTCCAGCTCAGCCTCTCTTCAGCCCATACATTCTTCTTATTTGAAGAAAAATATTCAAAACAAGAATATAGACCTTGGATGTGTTGCCAGTGGAATACAGACACTGATCTGATTATTATTAAACTCAGAGCAGCCTACAGGGTGGTCTGAGGGCACGAGAGAGCTGAAACTTACTTTGCCAGCAGCAAAAAGGTGACATCCTTTGACAGCCTCAAAGACATTTGGTGAGACATCAGGCTGGGCTGGGAGGTGAGACTGGGCTAGAGACTGCTTCACTTTCTTTACATCAACAAGACACAGAGCCCTTTCTTCTCCTGGAAAAAAAATAGGCTGCATTTCATCCAGGGAGAACTCCCTTTTCTCTACAAAAGTCTGTCCTGTTACCTAAGCAGCAGCTCATTGTTACAGGTTGTTACTGTGGGAACAGTCACAAGGTACCATGTAGAATTCAGTCCATATTATTCCTATTCAAAGTGAAACAGAAAACTTCCAAAAACCCAACCCCACAACAGGCAATAAATCCACCAGGAGAACACCATTCCCTGCGTGGATTATTAGTGTTGCTGAAGTCTAGCTGAACACAGTAATTGTAGCCTCATTAAGACACTGTTCAAAATTAGCCAGGAAGTTTTATTTTGCCCTTCAGAACTTCTTAAAGTACAAGATGTTTTAATTACTCTGTACCAACAGAACTGGCAAGGGATTTCCAAGTACTACCCTAATGAATTGCATTAGAGCCCAAGGCCAATTCCTCTCAGAAGTCCAGCGACAGAGGAACAGAGCCTTCTCATTATGTGTGAGATTTGTTTTGCTCTCTACCACCCTGACACAAATAAACCATGGACATCTTAAATCCTTACCAGGAAAAGAACACAAAACAAGCAGAGCAAGAGAGAAAATTTGTTTTTCATTCCCTACAAATGTCATATAGACACTTGATAATTTGGGCTTTCAGATGAAGATACACCCTAATGTTCAGCATGCCTACATCCGTGTGGGAAGGATTATCTCTGGAAAACCACAGATGGAGAGATTAAAGCTGGTGTTCCTTTCATAAAGGAATCTTAAATCATGACAGGAGTCTCAGCTTTGTTACAGGGCAAAAGAGGGTAAGCATTGGCCCCAGTGATCACATAGGTGTCCTCAAATAGTTAATTATAGTAAAAAGATTATGCAGTGATTAGGAAAAGATGTTCACTGATCAGCTCAACACTTCTTAAATTGAACTTAAAATGACTGACCTCTAACCTGGAAATGTTTTGTCTCTGGTTCTTCCCCCAGCTCTGAAATCACTTTCTGGTGAAGGTTTAACTGAGCTTTCATTCACACAATCAGCCAGCCTCAGACAAGACTGTGTTAACCACAGCAAGTCACTCCTGGCAATTTGCTGATGAAAAGCCACACAAAAGCCTGAAACAAATCCAAAGGCAAGCAGGACCTGGCAGCACAAAGCCACTGCAGGGCCAAGGGGAGCACACAGCCCTGTACCTGCTATCATGAGTAGCTTCTCCAGATCCTTGATGAGGTGAATTTGGAAGACAGCGCCCATTCCTGGGATGTGCGTTAAGGAATTCTTCAGTACATTCAGGGCATAGAGACCTTCTTCTGCACCCACCAGTACTACCTACAGCAGGGGAAAAAATAGCACTACGTGAGGAGAACAAGGAATGCTCCAAGAGCAAGGTGATACTCTTCAGCAGTGAAGAGAAAAATCAAACCCACAAACAGTGCATAATTACACATATTGCCATCAAGATATCCTTTCCCTGAATCAATTATCCTCTACTGAGGAAGACCCAAGTGAACATGACCATTACCTGGTCGCTGAAGGGCATTGTGCAATTTATATCCAAACGGTCTTCACCCTCCAGCTTCAGCAGGGAGTTCCCAAGCAGTTTCTGCAAATGACAAAAATAGTTTTTTCTTGTTGAGTTAATCTTCATCCCTTTATCTTTGTATTTTAACAATGTAAGGTCAATTTCAGACAGGCAAAAAGCTTGGCACAGATTTCTTTTTCTCAGAAAGCTAAAAGTTGCAGGGATGCCTCCTACAAAAGAATTGGTAAACTTTTATCTACCTTAAGCACAATAAGGCAAACTGATCAGAATTATCCTAAATTCAGACAGAACCCATTGTTGTCTCTATCCTTTGCATTTTCCCCAACCTCCTACAACAGAGCAGTGGAATTTTCCAAGGGGAAGGATTAAAGAAAAGCATAAATCTTGGTGGGAGCATGTATTTTTCTCAGAGACAAAAGAAATGTGAATCTGAGAAAAAAAAGAGGATTTCCTGCTAGTCAGATATTCCCTACCTCCAGTGCGAACATTCTCTTATGCAATACCATAGAATCCAACCTCCCTTTACCAGAAAATAGAGAGTTATCAGTGTAACAATGTGAGAAAGGCTATCCAAAACCTAAGTAAATCTGTTTAACTCTTATCAGGAATAAAACTTAAACTAAAAAGCACACACACCTCCCCCCAACAAGAAATATAAAACCTCTGACTCTCTAAGAATGGGAGGGGAGGGAGTTTTTGCTTCTTTTAAGGTTTGCTCATTCCATGTGGTACCTTATGAGACTGGATTTAAACCATGTCCTAACTGCTCTTCCTTCCTCTGCTGGAATTACAGAGATATTTTGGGATCCTCTTACTACACTCCCCGAGTCTAAAGCACGGTATTGTCATTCACAGAATCAGTCTCACAATGAACCGGCTCCTGGTGCTCATATCATAAGGCAGAAGCAATAACTTACCTTCAAGTTAAACCTCAGTATGTCAAATACCGCAAAAATATTTTTCAAAACTCTGCTCCCTCCCAGAATATTTTATTATTAAATGAAACTTTTATACTCACAGCATCAGCCTCAGCTTTTTCTCTGGAAACTCTCCCACCTGCCACTATTGATTCCAGTGCTGTGACCCAGCGCTGTTTGTCAGGGAAGCTGGGTGCTAACAGGTAGAGTGTTCTACCAGGCCAGCAAGTGGTGTGTGGATGAGACTCCAATTTTAGGATATATGGCACATCTGAGATGTTATATAGATAGAATAAGACTTAGATTAGTTTTTGGAATATTGTCAGTGGACTTAAAATCAACACCTTTCAGCCTCATTGGAGAGAAGTTGTATTTAGCATGACGTGTTACCATGGCAATTTACACATTGGTTTCTCCTTTACAGGTCCTGCACAGGCTAGCTACTTATACCTAAATATTAGCTGGATGTATGCAATCCATACATACAATGTTTTGTCTTTACTAAACAAAAATAATCTCTTGCCTTTTATTCAAAAGAGAATGAAATTCCATTGTGGAAAAAAATAAACCAAACCAAAACCAGCCATTTGACTAAAGTTTTCCCTGGACTGATTAGAAAAATCTGTAAAAATTGGTTATGGAAACCTTTGTTTTTAACAGTCTGTATCCTTTAATGTAACAGTCAAGACATACAGAATCTTATCCATCAGTTCTATTCAGTACATACAAATCAACACATCAACATTTTTTCATAATAAGAGACTGTATACAGCCCACAGCATTTCTAAGTTAATGGCTTTTTGGTCAAAGCACAATGGTGGCATGAGTTATGACACATCACAGTTAATAGAGAAGAAATTTCAATAAACCGAGTGTTTATGCTACAAATCTCTTAAAGTTTACTTCCATTCGGGTTGATGACTATATTAACCACAGTTCTACCACGACAGAAGCAACAGCCTGGGTGTAACTAGATCTGGAGTGCTGAGCTATTCCCCTAATTCAGATGGAGGTAAATTACAGCGTTACAGAATGAAAGCTCGAGGGAGAAAATTCTGTTCAGCCAAGCAAGGCTAACTGATGGCAAGCCAGATGAAATCCATTTGACCTCATCTATGTAATATTCTCACCTGTCTTTGCTGTATTGGTAAGCTCAGTAGCTCCTACAGCGCCATGAACAGTTACATCACCATCAGGAAGGCAGAGCTCAAACTCCTCCAGAGGCCTCTGTCCAGCTGCAGGAGAATGGGGAGACAGATTAGGAATGAACAAACAGGTAGCAAAAAAATAACTGTGATAGCAAAATGAAGTGGATGCACACTGAATGTTTTCACAGCTGGATTATTATGACATGCCAGCTAATAAAATGGTTAAGGATCTAGAAAAACAATAATGTTGCCTTATTACTGACAATTTAGCTGAATTAGGTATGGCCACAGCAAACAGCAGTAATCTTTAAGCCTCTCAGCTCACCAAACAATATCTGAAGATTAAAAAATATGTTCTTGCTAGAAATTTTAAGTTACCTTCTCTTGCTTCTGCATCATAAATGAGCACTTTGGTTCCTTCCAGGACAATATACTTCCTGTCCCAGCCCTGTTGCCCACGTTTATTATTCCTAAGAAAATAAGCACAAAGCCATATTGGATTTTCTGCTTCAATTCTATATAAAGCAAGCATGCAACTCCTATAAAAGAGACATTTCAGTGGTAACAATTGTAATTGCAGTGGTGGTAATTGTAATGCCCATGTAATGGGCCTGTACTAATTATGTCATTGTAAGAGCCAGGATAATAGAAGGAACTGTTCCAAATATTTCGGCATCTGATATGGCACCAAGATTCCTGTTTATACCTTGGCACTTTCATCCACCCTTCAAGACGCAGACTGGTGCTTGGCTCCTTCAGCTGCAGGCCAGGGGAATTCATCTTATCCCGGCAGAACGCTTCCGAGAAGTGCGTGGCATATTCTGCTGGCAGCCCACAGGTAGCTGGCAAGCAAGTTGAGCATTTTGGGTGACACATCACCTGGCATTCTGACAAGAGGACAGGGAAAAACTTCTGTTAAATGACAAAAAATAAATAAAAATCATGACACAGCTGCCTCAACTTCTAACACACAAATCCCAGCTTCTCCACAATCCCCTTTCCACTCCAAACCATCAGATGTTTTCTGATGCAGAATGTTTGCACCAAGTAATTTCAGCATCTTCACACTTGGGCATTTCTTTGTGTGTTTTAGACAGCTGATGCCTTTTCCTCCCCCTGAGCTGTGCTGTGTTTTGCCCTTACCCAGACACTTGGAGGCCTGCCTGCCGAAGTGCACGGTGTCCAGGCACACGGCACACTTGGTCGCCCTCATGTTCAGCCCCACGTTGAAGCGATGGGGGATGTTGTGGTGCATCCGCTCTTTCAGGCGCCGGCTGTACTCTGCAAGGGGCAAAAAAATAAAAATAAAGAGATGGCATTGACATAGACAGAAAAACAGCAGCAGGAGGTGAGCAGGAGCCTACCCTCTGGTGTGGAGGATTCCTTCCTGCGGCTGGAGGGTGGAGCCAGCAGACTGATGGGCGTGGGCTGGTGCTCTGGGGAGCGCACTATGGCAGACATGATGATCTGCTGCCTGGCTGTGGCCGGGGTGGAGGGGTGAGGGTGGTCGGATATTTTCCGATGAGCAGCTACAGACAAGACAAATGCCACTGGTTAACATGACCAACGTGGCACGCTGGTTCCTAGCAGGGTTCTGTGTGCGACCAGTCAGCAGTTACAGCCCTCAGAACTAAGTGTGGCCTTATTGTAACTTCACAACAGCAGTAATAATTAAACAACACAAGTTATTGCTAGAGTGGCACACTGTTAAAGGCATGTTCTCAGACCAAAAACGTGTGCCTCCTTCCAGATTCACCTTTTCTGTTAACCCCTACCTTCTTCACGAGCAGATCTGAGTTCAATGCGTGTTTTCTGTAGAGCCTCCTCCAGCTCAGCAGAACGAGCCTTCTCCTTCTCCAGTGCCACTTTCAGCTCATTGTATTGCAGGGGAACCTGTGTGGGTAAAGAAGGGTCCTCTTTCCGCCGACTAAACAGGCCCTAGCAACAGAAACACACAGACAACTCCTAACTCCTAGCAAGAGATGGCTTAAACTAGGCAAAGTGACACTAGCTAGTGGCAGTCCGGCCAGAGGGCCTAATGGCAATTCTGTTATGCGTAAGGATGGATTTTTAGTTCATATTGGCACTGGAGAGAAAATGTCAAGATATGGATTAATTTAAAGAGGGACGTACGTTACCTGTTGGTACTCACACCTGGAGTTTCCGAAAGCATCTAAACAGAGGATCTCAAAATACGTGGTTAAAATTAAATTACTTCATTCAAAATGACAGAACAGCTTATGACAAAGATGTGACACGAGTCACATCACCTGACTAATCAGTCCTATGCTGTGACTACAGGACAATCACCCTGGATACACAATAGGTTCATACACATATATATACTTACCATTAAAAAAAATGCTTAAAATTCTGTATTCCTACAGCCTCACTGAGCTGTAGCTACTGAGTTGTAACCTAAGTGTTGTAGGAATAGCAAAATGCCAGAAAAGCCACAAAGAACACATTCTGCCTAGTAAAGTTTGTGTTCAGCAGCTCAGAATGGTCTTAAATGAGGACAACACTTCATTACACAAAGAAAGATAAAACAGAATATTAAGAATACACAGCACATAACTAATTACAAAACCATTTAATTCCATGCCTCTCAAACCTTCTTCACCCACCTTTTTCTTTTTTGCTGGTTGGTCCATCTTTGCCTGCAGGAAATCAATGAGTTTAGTTTGCTGAGAAATAGTGCCCTCCATTTTCACTTTTTCATGGGAATAGAGAACCTGTGAATCACATACAGACATAAGAATTTTCATCTTAACAGAAGAAGCAAACAGATCACTCGATAGCAAAACAGAGCTAAAAAATACTGTAAGGAAAGTATCACACAGAAACTAAATTATATCTTAAAAGCCTCATGGGGAATGAGGCAGAGCCCTTCCCTACACCTTCACCCTCACCTGAATGTTTTCCAGCTGATATTCCAGGTCACTTCTTTCAGTCTTCAGAAGATCTGCTCGGTCCAGAGCCTCCTGCAGACCTTGAGTCAGGCGGAAGATGTGATTCTTCTGCAGATCCATTTGCTGCTGCAGCTTTGCTTGCTGTCAAAAGGAAAACAAAGGCCAGTGATTGGGGTTTGCTGTCTTCTTGTTTGTAAGAAAAAGCTATTTAATGTTATCACTCCTTGTAAAATAACCATCATTGCAGAGCTTGTAAGTAAACACAATTCTTCAAAACCTGGAAAATTACAATATTCTAGAAGATTCCTTTCCTTTTAGAATGCATTATGACTAAACAAGCAATTCTGTGTAGAGTATTTATATTAATCTGTGGCAACACAATTTTCTCAAGCTCTCTACACAACCACCAGAAGCCATCTCAGTACTTTGTAAAAATAAATTAAAACAGTAATCTTTACTATAAAACAGGACAGTCATAGTCACATGAGATAAGGAAAATAATGGCCAACTGTTTACATCTTGTCTCCAATTAACACCAAAAGAGGGCACATGACAAAATACTCCTAATTCTTTTAGGATTTACACTTTCTTGACAAGAAAGTGCCTGAGTGGGAAAACCATGAATGCTCATGTTACAATGCAAGAGCCAGAAATCTTTCCTGGTGATGCACAAAGGAGTGGGTAACCTGTCAGTACCCCAAGAACACCAGAAGGCTCTAATTGCCCTGATTGTTCATAACCACCCCTGAAATCCTCCTCTGGAGCCTCTTCCCTCACCACCCAGAACTGGCTGCCTGCATTCAGTTGTTCCCTGATATGGTGCAGGTGTGTGAGCTTAGATCCAACTCGTGTGACCCAAATTAATGATGGAAAGAGCTGTGAGAAGCCTCATCTGTGCCTCCAGGTGTGCACCCTCAGCACGCTGGCTCCAGAGCTGGTTTTAAGCTGTGGCCCTTGCACTTGGCCTGGTCCAGAGCTGTGCCTGGGCACAGAGCTGGCCTTGCAGACCTGACCTAGGATGTGCCTCATGGCTAGAGGCTTCGATAATGATCACTGGTACCTTCACCAAACCTGACCTGCTTGTCTTGTCCAGGTACAGTGGGTCTGAGCCTGCTGGCTGCAAGGTCCTGTCCTTGTCTGGCACGCTGTCCCCTTTGGCTTCCACCTCACCTGCCCCTAAGGAGCAGCTCACTTTTACTGCTCCTCAAACATGGGCAAAGACTACAAAGTTTTAAGTAAAAACTACTCCCCCAAATTGATTAATCTCCCCAGTTATACAGAAGGATGGATGTGTAACTCTTATTCACACAACCTCCCCATCTCAAGATGTGGAACCTTCTGAAGTTCTAACATGCATCTCCAAGGTTACCTCCTCCAGAAGTCTCTGCTTGAGCTCCCTTTCTGTCTCAAGCTTCTGCTGTAAACTGCGGGCATTCATCTCCAGCATGGCATGCTTCTTCTCCAGGTCATTGAGCTGGGAAAGAGGGTCAGAATAACATTGAACACTAATAAATATAGTTCCAGTCTTAAAATCCAACTTCACCAAGCACACGCTAAAGAAAAATGATACAATTAGCCTATGGTTGCTGGGGAAAAACCAACCAAATGACATTTCGGCTTGTTCAAATGCAGATACCGAGTTATTGAAGGACTTCATTCCAAGCCTCATAGGCTGCTGTCTGCTTTAGTCTTTTTCAAAGAAAATCTGAAGTCTTTGACTTGAAAATAGAATTCTATTCTACGCCTTCCAGTCTTTTTAATTTGTCTCTATAACATCTTGAAAAAAGCTGCTCAAGGCCACATTTCTAAAAGTAACATCACTGGAAAAGTATTTTATCTAATTATGAAAGTCCAGGATTGAAAGTTACTTACCTTATCAGAAAGGCTCTCTGCTTTGAGTTTTTGTTCCTTGAGTGCTTGCTGCAGGGCCAGAATCTCTGCCTTGTGTTCCTTGACAGCCAGTTCTACCACCTGGCGAGACTCCGTAATACGCTGATCTGCTCTCACTCTGCATTAAAATGGGAAATAATGTTACCTAACTCCTTTCAGGCTTGACCTCTCCCTAGCAGGCAGTGGCATCAATAACTCTTTCAGGGGTCGCGCCTCAAATTCAAGATGTTACTTTAGAAAGCCAGACTGTTTGCAGCAACACTTTTATATTATATAACCCTGTTCCTGCCCCTGCTAGAACTACAGCCTTAAAAATTTCAAGACCCCACAGGAATAGTCAGTGGCAAAGACTATTTTTCCATATAATAAAATTGAAGATAATAAATCAAGACATTTTATAAATTACAGTGATAAATACCACTCCCCTTGAATCGTTCACTTGCAAAGAAACAAAAGGAATATCAGTGATGACTATTAACTAATAAACCATTTTTAGAACTACCTCACAAGATTTTATATTTAGCTCCAACTCCCATATCCTATGCTAAATATAATTTCTGTACTAGCTTCTATAGAGCATTTTCATAAAAGTTCATAAAAGGGAAGGAAGGGAGAGAGACCTGCTCTGTTTCTCAGTATCCAGCATCCTCTGCAACTCTCTAACTCGACATTCAAACTGGGACTTCTCATCCCCTAGAACATTTCTCCACGCTTCCCACTGGCGCTCTTTCTCCAGGAGTTCATCATTCAGGGCCTCCAAGTCCATTACTTGCTCTTCCAGCATCGTACATGTTGTCTTCAAGGCCTCCATAGTCTAAAAATAAATCCTCCTATCAATTCTCACATCCCACATCAAGCGTGCACTTTCAGCTTCAGCCTTACCATTTCAATTACAGTACATGCAAATTGGCAGCACACAGGAGCTGGGAAATCACAACCCATTTATTTCAAGGCTGCCGTACATTCACTTGTGATTGCCGATAATGTCAGGTCGATCTCATTACAAACATTTTGAGATTTCCAGGGTCACAAAATTAAAGTGAGTAATTCTAAATGACAATACCCTGAGAGTGGAAATTTTCTAAATAAAATTGTGCAAGAACGTGATGGGAAATATCAAAAATTTCCATTCACTCAACTGCCCTGGGAAGGAAGGCTTAAATGCCACAGCCCCTGGAGGCATCATCATTTCTTATGGGTTTCCAGATGTAAAATCAATTTTTGCCAGCCCCCACAAAGAGCTCCTGACCCAGACTTAGAGAGCCTTACTTGTTTCTGGCTGGTCAGCTGCATCTCCCTCTCGGTGATCTCTCGGCGGAGATGGTCGACTTCACTCCGCAACTGGACAACCTCATCATTGGCCCCCGAGGCCTCGTCGAGTTGTTTGGACAGGAAGAAATTCTGATTGTTCAGCTCTGCATTGTCTTCAGTGAGCTGGTTCAGCTGCTCTTCCAAATCCGAGATCACCTAGAAAGAAAAATAAGTTACATGTGAGTGAGCACAGGTTTTTGAAAAATCATTCTCACACAGAATTATTTATTGCCGAGCTTTTACATCTTTTTCTAATTTAAACAAATGCAATATTATAGTGGTAGATACTGGTGCATAGGAATGTACTTAGATTAGAAGTAGAGTTTTGTCTTGGAGAAAATAGCTTGTTTTTTAATCTGGTTCAGAGTATAAATATGCTGCAATGCAATTTATTATTTGAGAGACCTGTCATAGCTAAAGCTCTGGATTGGGAGCCAGGAGCTCTAGCTGAATTCTCAGCTCTGCTGCTGACTTACAGTGACCTTTCGCCAAGCCACTTTACCTTTTTTTTCCTCAATCTCCCCTGAGTGAAATGAGGCTAATTAATCTCAGAAAGGCTTTCAAAGTGTGGTATTGAAGAAAACAGAGCAAGAGGTGCAGTGGAGGCAGCACAACCTGATGGATATCCCTGGGAATTGCTCATATTATTATATATAACACTGGGTGTCATCAGGAAAGGCAGAAAAAAATTAGGAAATATATTCTATCAAAGTGACAGCAATATGGATGGCAGTGTGGGACACATGAGGGAAGAAACCACTGTGGCAACATAACACAGAAAATCAGTGAAAAGCAAAAACTCAAGGCCTTTGCCAAAGTGGGAGCATCCATTTGTTTAATCAGAACAGCATTACATTAAATGCTTTAAAATGCAATTCCCTCCAATTTAAAGACAATTTTCACAGTTGGTTTTTATGAATGAAAGGCCTGAACACTGGGTGGAAGAATATGTACCTCCTCCTAACTCAAAACCAACATTGCAACAGAAGAGAAAGAAACCTCAGTATAATCTTGAGATCAGAAACTGGTAAACTCTATACAATTCACATTCAACTTTAAAAAATATGTTCTAGAGGCTCTTTTGATTGGATGTCAAAGAAAAGTGACTAAGATACTTCATTAAATGGGAAAAAATAAAATCTCAGAGCACAGTTGGCCACACATTCAAATTTAAATGTTCCAATTTCCTACACAAGCCAAGGACTTAAATATCTGAAGCAGTAGAGGATAGAGCACATGGCTCTTCTCAGCTCTCTGGAAAGATGACAACCATCTCTTTTTGAAGAATCTGTAACGCATATTTTGGCAGCCTTTTACCATGCCTCTCTTAGATCTAAATTAACAGTATTTGGTTTTTAAACTGTGAGCAGAAAAAGTCCAACAGCCATTATACTCCCTGCTGGGTGAAGGGGAGTTCCTGCCACCCATATGCTCAGGGTCAAATCAAGATGATTCACACTTCAAAACACAACATTTCTAAAGAAATCTGATCATGTGCTTGTTTTGGAGCACTCTTACTGCCCTATTCAAAATACACATTTGATTCTGCATTGTTTGCACTGAGCTTTCAGAGGGGGCAGCCTGTGTTGTAAGGACATGTTAGTGCTTACATTGCTGTAGAAATAAAAACTTAGATATGTATTTATACAAACAAAAAGGAGCAAAAACCATTTGTTTTTACAGGGTTTTACCTACTGCTCTTACAACAGCTGAGATCTCTACTAACTGCCAGATAAGAAACTCTCATTTTCTTCCACTTGTTTTAATTTTATGTTTAACCACACTGTGTATCTAGGCAGTTTAAAGATATATTTTATACATTCATGGTTTTTTCCACATCTATTTTATATACTAGTGCAAGTAATTTCTATTTAAAAAATATTCATCTAGCTTTGAAGTACAAGAAAGCAGAGATGGGGAAATCACAAAATGGATAAAGTGATATGCAGAGTTAATATGTCCAACTACTTAATTAATTATTAAAACTGGCTGTATTTCAAGTTGATCTTATTCCTTAAGGGCTGGAAGTTAAGCTCCCATTGTCTTTTATTCTGTATTCTGAGATTTTGACTTCTTTCCCAGAATATAACTAAAATTAAACCAGATCATTTTATATTTCACTGCTACATTTTATCTAGTAGGATATTTCTGGAAAACTTCAGACAAATAACAAAGCCGTTAACAAAGAAGGGTTCCAGAAGATGTGACATGATCTCTTTCCTTTAATATCTTCTAACAGTGTTTGCTGACAATTCCAAAAAGCCTTGGCTGAAATTCCAAATATATTATAATCTATATAATGTAATCTATATAGACTGATAGATTTTAGTTTTTTTACCAAGAGAATATTTGTTCTTCTCTGTACAATCTGCCATTCTCCATGGGGAAAGGGGAAATTTGTTAACACATCTAATAGCTATCTACAGCTACATATAGCCCAACAGGGTTAGAGAGTTTATTAATACCATAAAGCCTAAAGAGTTATGGGCAATACTGACACAGGAAAATGGAATGTGGTGTGATATAAATGCCTGCCCTGGGGGTCAACAAAAAAGAAAACACAGTTCAAAAAACCCCCACATTTAATTGGAAATGTTGTCTTAGACATACATACATACAACTTATGCCAGAATCCTGTACCTGGAAAGACTTAATAGCTTTAGATACTTTGCAGTTAAGGAAATCCCCAGGCAAAAAAAAGCCCAAAAAAACCCAAACCAACCAACCAACCCTGAGCTACTCTGGAGGCAAATGTGAAGTATATTAAAGGAAAGTCAGTAAGAAAATGCTACGATGTCCTTTAGAAACCCATAATATAATGTGAAGATTTTTCTAGTCAGAAGTTTATAAATTAACCAAACACTTGGAAGCTTGGAAAAGCAATTCTAGACAACCTAGAGAGCCACTGTATCTGTGCCACTGCATCACCACTCAGAGCAACTGGAATTTTCTATTTAGGCACATCTTCATCACAACTAATCCAGCAGACAGAGATACCATCTAACTACACAGATTGTTCACTGCACACCACGTCTAAGCACACAGCTTATCTTCATTCTGTATCTCATTTTTAAATATTGCAGAGCAACCCAAGCACAGCAGCTCCTCAGCAGAAGGGCCCATATCCAGCACAATTCCCTCCCTGTGGAATAGTCTGAGGAAAGCAAAGTGTTTCTCTAGTGAGACTGAGCAGATTCACAGCTGTTACCCCTGGTCCTACAAACCTCTCCAGCCATGGATCGAATCAAATATCAGAGGAACAGTCAGGGCTATGATGATTGGGTTTACATATCAGACAAAATGTACTAAATTTAATCTATATGCTCCACATATCAAAACCACAGGAACAATCGTGAGGAAAAGGAGAAAATTAAGGAGTTTTATTTATTTTCTGCTAACTTCAGCTTGCAAACTTCTCCATATTCCTTCATAAAGGTGTCTCAGTTCTCAGATGCCACTAACAAACATGCAGAAAAATGCTAGGACACAGCAAGGGAAACTGTTCTGGGATGCTATCAGCAGTGTGTTATTTGGACTTTAATGTAATTCCAGACTAAGAGGTTTTTCTCTCTCCATTTCCACTTCTTCCCATCCCCACTAATCTCTACCAGAAAGCTACCTGTCAGGAGTAAATAGGAAACAAGAAAAAGCTGTCTCTCAGCCCCAAATTATTGTGAGGAGGTAGTGAGAGCAGGTATCAGACTCCCTCTGCCTTTGCCTACTCCCATTTGGATCTGAGACAAAGCTTTTCAGGCAGAGAATTCCCAGCACTGTAAGGGAGCAGAGGCCCAGACTCCAAAGGAGCAGGGCTGCAGATAGATATCTCTACCTGTCTGATCAATACATAACAATGAATCCCTCACTTTCCTCCCCTCTCCATAGCCAGACAACATCTGTGCCTCGAAACACACCTCAAACATGGATCTCTGTCTCCAAAACTCATCATGGCTTGTCTTGATGGACATGAGGAGCTGCAGAGTAGTAGGACACTACCCAGACTGTGTTCCTCTCCTTCCCACCCCATGCCAGGATTAAAACACACAGTCCCTGCATTGCTCTGTCCTAGGTCCCAGAAGATGAGCTGCCTCTCCCAAACAGGAGCCTCTTCCTCAAATGATGGTGATATGTTGTCCACAGTGAAGGTCTCATTAACTTCTCTCACAGCAACACCTTAGAAGTCTCTGATTTTTTGCCAGGCTACAAAAACTGCAAAGCTCCATTTTTGCCTGTAACTGGAATCTGGCCATCGTATTTTCTCTGAAATGAGAATCAAGGATAACCCCTTCCACCCAACAGCAATTTTACTTTTTAAAAAAAATTAACAAAGCCATATAAAAGTTTTTGCCTGGGTATTAGCCTTGTCACAGTGGGCAAGTTCCCTTTTACTCTGAAACACAATTCAGCATCAAAGTAACATCTTTAGATATTATTTTGGAAGCTCACAAGAACACAGATTATTCTTGTACACCAACTGATGGAGCCAATGTGGAATCAGGATCTTAGGCTGAATTCAGCAGGAATTCACACATAACTAAAATTATGCACATCCGATGGGCTCACAGATTTAATGCCTCAATATCCAATCTCTTGCACAAGTGCAGATCAAGCCTGTTAATGTTTAAGATTAGAACACAAGGTGACAACAAAAGAAACCCAAGAAGGGAAGATAAACCATGTTTTATTGGAGAAAACTTGAATAAATGGAAATGCACTATCCAGTTAGTACTAAGAAATGCCATTCTCATTGCTAGAGTAAAATCAACAGCCTGTACCTGAAAAACCTTCAGTATTTAAACCTTCTTTAGTATTTTACTAAGCTCAGTGCAAAGGTTTTATAGGACTCTTTTTTGCTAAATATTGAAAGACTTTGCTGCCTCCTTACTGGAAGTTTTCTTTTGGAAACAATTCTACTATTATTTAGATAACTTGATTGTATTTTTTAACTTTAAACATGTTGGTGATCTGAGAACACATAATTTGGAGGCATCTGGAAACAACTGACAAATGTATAAATTCTCCTATTTAAGAATTCCTTTTATTTCTAGATCTCTTTCTGATTGTCTGGAAAATACTTTTAACACTCAATGGACCATATATTTTATAGAATAAATGGAGGGAACTAGTTCTCCCTCAAGAGATTTGCTGGATGAGCTATGACTGTGAGAAGGCTGTGATAAAATATGACTGTGTGTGTGTCCACAAGCACATGTGTGTGTACAGCAGGTACCACAAGCTACAATTTTTGTTGTAATTATATATCCTTTTATTTCTTGCTCAAGTGAGTGACAGAAAGCAGGAAATAGGAGAACCTAAAGATGCTTCTTTGGTCAGAGACCTCAGCAAAAGGAAGAACAAGAGTGCAATGAGGATTCAAGGAAAGCAGACACAGCCTACCCTACAAACAGAAGCTGTGACCTTTGTGAAGTTAGAGAAACAGGAAGAATACTAAAGAAAGTTGATTAAGTATTTTTGTTTATCTTTTGAAGACCACAAAAGCACCAAAGTAATTCAATCTTTCAATATTTTTTCTGTCTAATCTTATTTTCATAATTCTTATGCTGTTTGGGGCTTCTCAATAAGATTTAAAAAAAAATAATTCCCTACCAAAGTTTGCCAGACTAGTTCAAGGAGTTTGTGTCAGCTTAAAAAGGATCTCTTGAGAACTTGCTGAAAGAATAAACCCATCCCTTATCTTGCTGTATAAGTAGCAGCATATTACAATTACTCCCTTGAAGTGTTGCTGGATTTTAAAAGGAGTGTAAATTCTAATCACCTTCAAGTGGAATCACACAGTCACCAAAAAGCACAGCCTGCATCCTACTGGTACCATCAGATAAAAATGAGGTTGAAACATCTGGTGAAAGCACTGTAATTTGACTGGCAAACTTGACTCTCACTGGCAATAGAAGATTGCCCTGATTTCCTCACTCCTCGGGCAGGATGGACAGCAAGGACCAGGCACAACACACAAATGGAAAGGATCTGTCCATGGTCAATTAAATTATACATGCATTCTCCTGGGCTGGAAAGAGAATGTTTGATGAGCATGTATTATTCATTTAGGAACTATTTAATTAATTTCTTATTGATGAGGATGTCTGATCCCACTTATCCCACTGAAGGGCCTTACAATGCACAACACTTTTACAAGTCCTTTGAAGCTCTTGACATTCTGGAAATGTTATGGGTCACTCTTCACTGCTGGAGCTTGTTCCCCACACTCAGAGCTGAGGTGTCACTGGATAATGAGTTACAGCTCTGCAAGGCAGCTGACCCTGCAGCGAACAGAAGGCACACCTGGTTTTTGCCTGCACGGAGATCACAAAAGTGTTTTCACAGAAAGCTGTCACTCTGAATGAAGGGCAAGATACAGAGCAAAAAAGATAGCTCTGGATGGAAGATACATGATGACACATAGGGAACTGAAGGTTCAATCTAAGAAAATGAGGAGGGGAATAGAAGGTGAAGTTTCTTGTGTAGGATTTCTTTCAGAGAGAGGTCAAAACACTTTGGAAAGCTCTGCTTCCTCACTTCTTCATATCTGGACATTCTATGACCAGAAGAATCCCCTTGCTTAATGCTAAAGAGCAAGTAAGGAAAACAGAATGACTCCCATGCAGAAAAGCTATTTTAAAATATGAAAACTTATTCAGTAGAGGCTTACTCCTACAGCATGAAAAATTACATTTGAGGAGAACCCTGGAAGCAGGGAAACAATCAAGATAAAAAGTCCCAGCAACTAAAGCCCTGCTTACAGCATGGGGTAGAGTGAAAAAGCCCAGAATAACTTACAATCACTGCTGACCCAGAGGACTGTGATCCTTATCCAACACTTGTGTAATTCATGTCATTGGAAGGCAGATACTCTCCATCAACCACCACAAACAAGGGTGAAGATAGTGTTAAAATGCAAGAATCCCTATGGATGGACAAAGCCCTTGGACATCTGTCCTGGACTGATGAAATGAATCTGAAAACATGTCAAAGATCTCCAGCAGCAGAAGGTGAAAATGCAGATCCTGGAGATCTCTCTGATGTATGTCAATGTATTATTTGAACCTTAACATTTCTTGTCTCTTCAAACAGTGTTAAAGTCCTCCTTAAAACCCACCCTGGCCTAGATCTACAATGCAGCTCAGGATTTGGCCAGGTAGATCTTTTCTTCTTGTGAGCAGAAAAGATCTTCACCTACAGTCATTTTTTGCAGCTGCTACACCATTCTTATTAGCTGCACTGCAATGAGATATTTTAATTTACTTTCTTCTCCAAAAAGAAGAATAGCGACAATTTCATGATCAGACTAAAACCTCAAAATTGAGGTTTACCTGAAACCTAAAAGAAATCAAATCCAATCCATCCAGCTCCTACTAGCACCTTGAAGCCAGAAGTCCACATTAGGAACTAGTGCCATCAAGGATTAAATGAGGAAATTGTTTGTTTCATTATCCTTAATTTCAAAATAATTCAATGATCTGTATTTAATACTCACTGTGCAGCTATTACGAAGGGCTTCAAATTTACGCTGGATTTCATCTCTATGTGCCTAAAGGAGGTAAGAAGTTAATCATCAATTTTTCATACATTAGAATTCGAATCCAACAGCTGTTGCTAAACAAACTGCAGAACAATCTACCAGCAAGCAAAGTTTGGAAGGCAGATGCTGCAGGCTATGAAAGCACTTTGCAGTGGCAAAGAACTGATTAGCAAAAGTCACATCCTACTTAATCAAAATACACTTATGCTACCAACTCTGAACTGATTTAGGAAAATGTACAAGCTCAAGAATGGAATTATGTAACAGGTTCCATCTGAAATGGTTTCCAGAAGACTTGTTGATCCCATGTTAAGTTTTCTCATTCTTGACATTGTAATTTGAGTTGGTTTTACTTCCATATCCAGATTGGTGTTTCATAGGAAATAAATACTGCATACAATTTAATGCTTGCAAAGAAAAACTATAATGATGTATTATGCAAGCTATCCCAAACAGCTCTGCCAATCTACCTGAATCCTACCATAAAGTCCAGTTTAAGCCCAAGCCTCTCTAAAAAGCAAGGTAAAACATAATAATTCTTTGGAAGAGAGCATCCAAAATACAGAAAAGTTCAAACAGTCATTTTAAAGAAGGCAGTATTGCATGCACCATTTTATCCCCTAATTTACAAGCAAAGCATGACAAAGCAAAAAGTTCTTGTTTCAGCCTCATGGCCTCTCTCAAAATCCAAACTGATTTAACAAGTGTCTAATGTCATGTACTGTCTGAAAACTTAACAAAAGAAAGGTTAGTGCACAAGCACATCCATCCACCTTTCTTCATTCAGAACATTCTCCTTAGAGCCAAGAGACTAAACAGGAAAAAATTGTTCAGCAGAAGTCGAATATGAGAGGTAAAAAGCTATCTTACCACAACAGGCAATGTGAGAAATAAAAAAAAGTATGTAAAAAACTCCATGATGGGAATAGTCCCAAGCCCTCTGAGCTGGACTCTCACAGCAGCTGGTCCAGCATGACCAGTTTGCCCCATGAACTGGAGCAATAACTGAGTGAACACAGGTCATGAATATTCATCTGTTTCACTGCTGGGTAAGGATCTCAAGCACACTGCCAGCCCCTGGCAGTGATATTGGTGGTTATGCAAAGCTTTCAGCTGGGAAGGGACTGCCTCAGTTCTGAGCAAAAAGGAACCTGATGCCATTTCTATTCAGTTATTCTTAGGCCTCGATGCTGTTGCTGCACTTGCCCAGCCTGTGCCCACTTTAGAACTGAGGGAATGGTTCTGCCATTCATCTACCCAAAGCATCAGCAGAGTACCAGCACCCGTGCCAGCTGAGCCCACCTCCCCTTCCAAAAGCCAGCAATGGCAGCAATATTCCAAACAGTTCTTTGATTAAATGCCACTGGAGCATGAGGATGCACATTTTCAGCGCTTCCAAATTACAGGATTTGAAGGTCATTAAAGGCTGCTGCTCAAGGGGGGTTAGCTGGTAGGAGGTCAAACTTCTCCACTCTCTACCCTGCAACCCTGGGAATCTTTTGTGAAGGAAACGTTTCTTAGAATCAAACAGTTTGAAAGCATCTTTTTGTGCTCAAAGACAGCAACCAGCAGCATATAATCTAGAACTCCATTTACAGGGGGTTGGGGTGGAAGAGGGTGGCAGGACTTGAACTTTGTTTTCATTTCTGTCACTCACACCAGACCAGATCAGACTTTGTTTTCCTTTCTATCTATCACACCTCACCAGACTGCAAGACACATGTGAGAATTTTTAATGAAACAAGCATTGGAATAAAATTATGTGCTAAGAGCACTCTCCCTAGGAATTTGGTAGTTTTTTTTTTTCCCCTGAATAAGTATCCTCAAAGCAGGGTAACTGACAGGAAAAAAAAGGTATCAAAACATTTATGACCACTTTCAAACTCATGAGCTATTATTTAAATAAGTAAATCACAGAATTAAACTCCTAACAGTACCAATTTCAGATGCAACTTTCACCTCAAAACAAAAGTAATAATGCTCCTACAAGCCATCAGTCAGTTTTGGCAGTGATGAACCCTTACTAGCAAGTATTCATATGGTTAAAGGTAAAATTTGACATTTTAGCCATTCACACCTCTATGAACACAAGGCACAATTCATTTCCATTTCTGAAAATTAAAAATTAAATCATAAAAAATTCATTTTAACCTCTTTATGAAACATGCACCTACATAATTCTAGTGTGTATCTACAGCTCACAGCACAAGTTTCAGGGCTCACCGTGAGGGCTTGAATCTCCTCCTCTGCCTCAGCCGTCGTCTCCTCCAGCTCGGTCTTGGCCTCGCGGAGCTGATTCTCCAGGGCTGTCCGTGCAGCCTGCAGCCCTGTGATCTGGGATTCCCGCTCCTGCAGGGTCAGCTGCAGCTCTGTCAGCTGCCTTTTCAGCTCCAGCTTTTGTTCTTCGTGCTCTAGACTAACCTGAAGGAAAAAGTAGCATCCAAATGTAAGTTACTGACAAAGACAGGCAATGTAGTCTCATTTCAGAGCCTACTTTAAGACGCCATTGCCACATCTATTCCCAAAATCACATCCTGACAGATTGCTTAAGGCACTGAGAAATCAAGGACACAGCTTTGTGTACTGCCTGAAATCTACTGGGTTGCTTGGAAAAAGGTTAAAAGTAACCTGTCATTTTGAAACAATAAGGACACAAGAATAGTTCCAGCTGTAACTCTAACATATCAAACACTGATATAAAAAGTTGGAGTGATTCGTGATGAGCTTCCTTCACTGAAACTGAGAGTCTCTAAGGATCTTTATTTGGGAATCTCTAGGCACACATTACATATATTTTGCAATTGGCTTTCATGTTTCATCTTCCCTTCAGATTCCTTTCAAAGAAACCCACCAGATCATCTTGCTCTGGGTTTACCTGAATGGCTTCTGAGGAAGGTTTTCTTGCAACACACACAGGGATAAACATGTCACTCCATGGATAAGAAACAAACAACTAGAACAGATCTCAGTGTTCAGAATCAATTCCAAACCTTAGCACCTTCTTCAGGCTCCCTGCTATCCCAAGGGAGTCTGTCTGCTGTGCTGGAGATGTGTGACAAGGCTGTCAGAAACCTTACACTGGTCTCAGTCACCCTCTGGCCAAAATTAGTGGACTGAGACTGGAGAAGAATTTGTAGATCCAAACTAGTTGATACAAAATTAAAAATTAAGCACAGCTCACAAATCTTTAAAACTTTATATTTCCGTATTACTGTTAGGTTTTCTTTCCAGAAAACTCTGGAAATGGTGTATGAAGCAGCAGGTCTCCTGTTTGCTTACAGCAGTTCTGTTGTGTCCTTTGCTTTCTAAGCTGTAGACTCTAAGGCTACAGGTTATCTGTCTGGTCACTGCACATAGCTGAGCTTTTATTCTCTACCCAGACAATATTATAAGGGTATTGTACAAAGAAACATATGAATAGAATTCTGAGAAAGCAAGATGATCTAAAAGCTCAGATTCAGTATGACAAGTCCTTACTACTTACATTTATCTCCTTCTAATGAGCAATTTTTTTTAATTACCAGGAAACAAAAGTACTGTTAGACCAAACTAAACTAATACACCTTCAAATACCAATACAAGTTAATTCTAGTTCTCACTATAATACACAAAATGGGATCGATTTAAGAAAGTTTCTTGGGAGCGATTAGAGCCATGTTTTCACCTCTCTGAGCCGTGTCTCCAACTCCAGCAGGCGGTTCTTGTCAGTGTGATCTTGGTGACTCATCTTTTCCAATTGTTCTTCTAATTTTCGATTCTGGGCCTCCAACTTTCCAGCTTGAGTTTCCAAGTAGAACTTCTGTTGCCTGAGCTCTGAAATCATCTCTTCTTGGGCTTTCCTGATAGGAGAAATGCACAAGTGACAAACCCGAAATGCCCTTAACATATGTCCTTTCACTGGGGTGAAGTAAAGAAGAACACAGGTTTTACTGTTAAGTAGAACAGTTCAGTTCATGGCTTAAATTCCACATCCCAGCTAAAAATAAAAAATACTAGTGTATTCATCAACATATGCCCAGAGCACTAAAATTCCATGTTTGCAAGTTGCACAGATGAGTGAATCTTGTACAGGGTAATCTATAATGATATTTAAGATGCAGTTAATTCTTCTCATTCCATCGGTTCCTTGTTACATGTTTTCTACACAGAACAAATAAATTCTAAGAAGAGTTGCTTTCTCACAGTATATTTCCATGAGATAAGAGGAACCCCAAGCATTAGAATTGGGGGTAGTGTGTTGGGGGTTGTTTTGTTGAGGGCTTTTTTAAGTTGCAATGGACCTAGAACTTGACACTGAAGTGAAGCTTTGCTGTCTCTGATCAAAGTCTTCATCTACAAACTGAACAAAAATAATTAACTTGTGCTCATAAGAATTTTGAGAGCTGGCAACGATGAATTATTACCATTTGAAATGGATACCCTAAAAAAAAAATAGGGTCTTTTTGCATTATTTACAGTTCCTGGAAGCATGTTATCATGCATTGGAAAATTCTGCCTCATAGAGAGCTTTCTACTTAGAAGCCTCACAAAGCTCTACATATATTAATGAATTAATATTTTAAGAAGTTCACTGTGAGATAAGCTGTTATTAATCCTATCCCAGAGAAATTATGTGGGTTGCCAAAGATCAAATAGGAAGACTTAACAAAACTAAAAATAGAACTAAAGTCTTCTGACTCACATTTCTGTGCATTGCAAGCAAAACTCCCTTTCACCCTTTCTCTTTTTTTAATTTACCTCTACAGATTATTGTCAGCCAGAACTGTCAAATGGTGTTATTTCATTTCCTACTGTTTACTGGGCTATCTTCTCAGGAACCTGATAATCATTGGTTTCCTCAGATACTGCTGGAACAAAAGCTTGCAGAGCTCCCCTCTCCTCTGAAGGGTTTAATCACTAGCTCTCCTCTTGATGCACGCTCAGATTAGCTGCAGCTTTTGTGAGTTCAAAATCCAGTCCAACAACAATTTAGACATTTTCAACAGCCCAATTCACAAAATAAGCACAAATTCATTAACTATCTGCATGCATAATTAAGCAATTTTCTCTCAAAATGTTGCTAATTCTGTACTATCTCCTACCAATCCTGCAAAGTTCATCATTTGACAATATGTCTCTCAATAATCTGTTTTAAATGGTATGTTAAAACATTATTATATGTTTTTCTTATTTTCTGTGGCTCTCCAGTCAAGGATGCTGCTCCCAGAGGATGCTCCCAGCTCAGCTAAGTCCTTACACTCAGTTCAGCACCCATGACTGAGACACTCAACCTCCCATACACTTCCCAGCTCCACTTTGAGACAACATTTCTTTTTGATTTTAGGCTGAAGGTAAGTTATGGCTTTTGCTGCCTCAACAAACTCCCTGGGTGATTAACTGGAGGTCATCGGGAGAATTAAGCAACACAATTAAATTCCTCAGTTATTTCTGTGAATATTTTTGGCTCCTCAGGCCGAAATAACTTGCAAAATATTTCAAATGCAGTGAAAATTGGAGCCATTACATATCTAGAGGCACAATCACCACTGAAAAGGAATTAAACCAAAGCAACTCTTTGCCAAAACTCATCCTTGTCTGATTCTACTCAATATTGTAGGTGATTCTCTCCAAGTGCTTCCCACAAAGGCACTACCTGATGTTGGACCCAGCAGCTGATGGGCACTGAAACCTTTGTGCAAACAGCCAGAGCTGGTGAATCTCTGAACTCAATAAAGGCAAATACTGCTTTAGCCCTGTCCTGCAGGACATATACAATCCATGCTTTTTCTACACTTGAAGTAGAATACCTCTAAGTCATTTACAAAGGAAAAACATCATTGTAAGGACAAGGAATCTCAGCTAAAATCCAAAAAGAAAAATAAAGTTCAGAGAGACAAAAGGATCTGAAACCGAAGAATTCAAAAACATGCAGAGAAATCCTTGGCTTAAAAATCTAGTGTTCTTCCTTGTCTTCTCATCCATCAGGGCATGATGGAATATTTGTGAGTGAAGGGTGTTTAATGTTTTCAATTTCAAGATCATGTGTCAGGGGAACTGAGTAAAATATGCATCTATTAGCAGTGGTTTTGTTTAAAAAAGGAATATATGTTCTCCAGGGGTATTCCAGACATAAAATTATTAGTATTCATTCAACATATTTGGCAAACCTGCACAAATCACCTGCCTTAGGAAATGTTCCAAAGCAAACACTGTAATACAAACCAATTTTCCCAGTCATGTTTGAGAAAACACAAAATACACAGCGAGCCACAACTATTTGAAGAACAAAGCGTATTTTTGAAAGGCTATCACTGAAAAACAAGCAGGGAACACAGCAGGCCTGCAAAAAAGAACCACTTTTACAGGGTGAATCAGAGAATCATTTCAATTGGGAAAGGCTTTAAGGTCATGTTCCTGAGACCTGTTCAGCAGTGACAGCAGCTGCCACACTTACATGTTCCTCTGGGTAAAGAGGCTGCTATTTGCTGCCAGTTTGTTGGCCTCAGACAATTCCACAATTCTCTGCTCCAGTGACCTGATCTTCGAATCCATTGCATTGATCATCTGAAACACAGCAATGAGCCTTTGAGACCGCACAACGCGAGTGGTTACAAAAATAAGGTTTATAAAAAGTCTGAACTTTTTCCAGAAACCAAAAAAAACTAAAAGAGAACTGATCTAATGGCCAAAACGAGCAACACAGATGCAATTACTGGAGCTATTTACAATAGCTTTCTACTGCTTTAGTATTAGGAAAAAGCAACCATTCTCATATCAAGGCACAAAATGAGGGTTACACAGCAAGCTGCATGGCTTATTTTAAGGAAATATTCTTGAAGATGCTCTGAATTTAAAAAAAAAAAGTCTTTTAAAATTCATATTAATCAGTGAATTTCCTTCAAAGCAGCTCAGCAGCACTACAAAACCTCAAACAAGATTATCTTGCTTGAAATCAGCCTCAGAAAGCTACTCTTCAAACAGCTTTGATTTCCAGCTCAACACCACGTACCGCCTTCTGTTCAGCCAGGACTTTGCATTTCTCACGTGCTTCTTCTTCATGCCTTCTGAGCATATTCTCAAGTGCTTCCTTATCTGCAAGATCCTTCTTCATCTGATTTTCCAACACCTAAATGAAGACATTTCTTTTGTCTAAATTATATCTGTTTCACTGGGCAAAGGGCAAGCAGAAAGAAAATCATCAAGATATGAAGAAATGCTTACAGAAAAAAAAATTGTCTATCTCAAGCAAAATTCAATCCATGATGCAATTGCATGAAATCTGAAAAGAGCACTCTCTCAGTTATCTCTGAAGACTGAATTTAACGCTGATTTTATAGAGATATGGAGATACTGTCGGTTTTTAATTATTATTTTAAGTCATATAAACTGTGTTCAGTAACTATTCCAGACTAATGCAAGAGAAAAGACTCTCTACTCCAACATGCACAGCAAAAGAAATGGGAAAGTGCCCTACCAACATGGCTCACATAATTTGTGAATTGCATAGGTATGGATGAGAAGGCAACTAAGACCACACGAATTCTTCCAGTCAGAGACAAAAATCTAATAGTAAGTAAAAAACCTCTTTTTTGTGGTACAAGTACCTGTCATTGGGAACAGGACTAAAGTCATTAATTGCTACATTTTTCTAGAAATCCATGTTATGTATGTATGACCAGAGCTCTACATCAGTTGTTAAACTGAAGGTCTCTTCCTTCAAAGACAAGTTTTTCAAAAGCACAAATTCTGGACACCACAGAATATTTTTTACTTTTCCAGCTACAAAAACCCCATGTCCTGTTTTATCTTTTTGAACCTCTTTCACCTGGCTTCCTGATTTCTCCTATTAAACCCTACATCACATAAGGACCCATAATACATCAGTTTCTTTTTATTCTTTTTCCAATGCCTATCGTCTTTTCCAGTTTTTATATCACCACTTCTTTCTCAACATCTACATCTGATCTTCCTGCTTTTTATCACTCTCCTCTCATTACTGACAAGCACATGCTCTGATCTGCCAGCAAGTCTTCTTCTCTGTTTTCCCTTCATATTTCTCCCACAGAAATTTCTTCTCTCCTCTTAAATACTACATCTTCTCATATTTAAGCTAAAATCTAGAATTAAAGTACTAGATAAATGAACCAGACAAAGACTGTTTCTACTAAGAATAATTTGTTCTTAGCAAAGATTCTTACAAAATGAATTTACTGGCTCTCATGCTGCAAGTTCTTTAGAAAAAATCCTTAGCCAGTGCACATATTCCAATTTGCCAGCTTGTTTTTCCTAATTTTAGAGGGTTTCTATTTCTAACTGTTTGTTAATGCTACCCCGGAAAAGACAAAAACAAAGTGGGTGGTTTCAGCGGCTTCTTGGCAGATGTTCCAGCTCCAAGAACATGGAATTTCAGAAATGGTCTGCTATTTGCTGCATTTAAAGCTTGCAGGTAGGCTGAGTGAACACTCATGGAAAATCAGTGGGAACTGAAAGCTTCTTCAGGGTGTGAGATCCAACTGCATTAACTAAGTATTATTTAGTCAGCAAAAGTCAGATTACAGCCAATAAATGCCTTCCTGCACTTCTGGCTTCAAATGCCACCTCTCCTAATGCAGTGCCATAGACAGATAAGGTAAAATGGCAGAAAAAAATAGAAGAAAACTGATTTAGATTCCACTAAGCTCCCTCAACACTGCAGCAATGGTAACGAGAAGGCAACTCACAAGACAAAGCAATCAGAGCCTAAAGGCAACTGTTTTTCCCTGAACTCATTCTACCCACAAAAGCTTGTAGGAAGATAAGATATTTTTACTTTGAGTTTCTCCTCATAGAATTGCTCCTTCTGCTTCAGCTGCAACTCCAGATGTTGTGCTGAGATCTGAGCCTCACGGTGCTTTTCCTCCAGCTCCTAAAAGCAGCAGAAATTCATATTCAGACACAAGGAAATGGAAGGTGCTGGATGTGTTAGACAGGTACCCAACATTCACTCTCTTTTTTAAGGCTTCACACTATAAAAATCCCAAGTCCAGGGCTGTGATGGTCAAAAAAAAAAAAAAAAAAAAGCATTTTGAGATCTGAACGTTAGCAAGTTTAAGTTTGCATATTGCTGCTGACCCATCTACTGCAGAGCAGGTACACTGCTAAGGACAAAGATTTCTACTTCCATGGTAAGAATCTCCATCTCCCAGTAAAATATACCCAAAGATAGGCCAAGGACATTTGGTGAAAACACGTAGTTATAAACATTTTATAGCTGCAGTGGCATCACAGGAAGTTCAGATCTATTTTTAACAAGGTCTCTCACTTGTTTTCTCACAGCAGACCTCAATAACGGGGTACTGCTGTCTGTGCTTTTCATTCTGCATTCAGAGGGGGAATAGCATTTACTTTGCTGTATTCCTTGGACAAATGTTGTCAGAAATACTATTTATAAACTGCTTCAAAAATGAAAAGTGCAGGATGCAATGAACGTGGTAGAACATACCAGAATATTTCTAACCTCTATTTCACATCAGATAGTTTCAGCCACGCACAGTAAGGATTTAAGTAATTTGTATTTCAGAAATTAGCTGTTTCTGCTGTCTGACTATATTATTTGGGGTATACCTATAATCACCTTTCAACAGGACACCTCTCAAGAGCAGATCTTACAACTTTATGCTCATTTATTGTCACATCTGCCATTCCAACAATTTCCTTAGAACAAGAGCAGTTGCAGAGCTGTCATCCACTACCACTGGGCTGACTCTTGCATGGACAAGTTCAGGTGCTCAGGTGCATCTGGGTCTCCTGTCTGCCCTCATTACTGCATAGCACAGGAAAATTTCCTGATATTTCTGTGCACTTTAGAACTTTTCATATTATTTTCATATTCTCTTTCTTGATCTTCCTCATCTTGCAGTTTTTTCTTTTTTTGCTCCAGTAATTCCAATAGACCTCCTTTTCCAGAAGTGAGAATCAAAGAGGAGGTTCACCAAAAGTAGGTCATCGACAGAGCCTAGTCCCTGACACTCCTGCATGGAATGGAGATTGCTGCTTTTTGCAATTGAAATATGTCTCCCAGCAACAAGAGGGACAACTCACCTCCCCCAGAAACCCACACGTTTCAGGTCCTGGCAGAGAATCAGACAACCAGATCAGCAGCAGCTTCAAAGCTCCCAGCATCAGACTGCTCATATTGTAGCAGAAGCTTCACCAGTTCCTGCAGTGGCACTTAACAGCCAGTGTGGGCTTAAAAAGGTAATCTCTTACCATTCCTGCTCTCACTCAGTATTCTCTATGTAGCACTGACTTTGTTATTGGCATCACAGCAATGATCTGCACTTTCAGGCAGGGAGAAGTATCTTCTCTGACTTGTTTCTTACTTCTTCATCAGTTCCTTACAGACAGATGAGCAGGTACTTCTCAGGTACTGATACATGAGTGTACATGAAAACCATGCCTTTATTCAACAATTTCCACCTTATTCTATGCAATTCTGTATCTTCAACTCCCTTCTTACCTTTCTATACCAGGAAAAGTCAAAAATGTTTGACAAGACAGCTTGAGGGAAGGTACAGGGTAGGAGTGGAGGAAAAAAGAATATTAGTACCCTGTGCTCCCAGATCAGTTGCAAGGGACTAGGAAAGACTGTAGGATTATTTCTTCAATGCCTATTTGACTTTTTTATAAAATACTTTTGTGCCTCTCCAACATTCTGTCAGGACTCCATGGAAACTATCTATAAGAAGAGCTAAACATATCCCATGGTGTAAAACAATTAGTCGATATTTCTGCCTTCCCTTCCACTTTCTCCTCCACAGAGAACATAATCAAAACCAAGGAACAATCCCCAAATATACACAAGAGGCTTATGAAACAATTCAAAGTTTTACACTATTTCTAAACATAAAGTTGGCTCTGTGCCCAGCACAACCATAGTCTCCCACTTACCATGCACTCCTGCTATCAAAACAATTTGAAAGGAACAGCACTACTAAAGAACTGATTCTACCTTTTTTTGACAGTGCTCAGGCATTCTTATGTTAAAGTCTACACACTCAGAACAAGCCTGGGTTATCTGTTGACTCCAAATATGTTTATTTTTACATTTCCATTTGGCCTTCCTCAGGTGTGTCTTGGCTTGGGATTACTATCAGTAAAACATAATCCGTTTTTTTCCTTGTCATATTGGCAACGCACAGAAAAAACTCGTGAGGAAGGCAAAACAAATGAAATTATTCCACCACAAAATTATGCTTCCTGTCCCAGGGAAGCAAAGGTATTAGAAACACCCTCTGCTTGATTCACTAGAGACTGACACACTAACTTGCTTTAATACATTTAACCAGGAAAGAAACAAGAAATTGCCAACAGAGAAAGTATGTGGGTGAAAATGGTTTCCTAACAAATATCTTTGGAGATGAACAGTTTGGATGACTAATTTCTCTCTGCTTCAAAATGTAAGCATTTCTAATGGATCTGACCTCTAAATTTCTCTGCAATTTACTTTAAAAGGTAAATGGTTTTGTTGTTGCAGTAACCTGCCCTCAGAATGTTTTACCTCTGAAACAGTCACTAGGTAAATAATTGAAATGTTACTATGTCGACCGTAAAGTTTTCCCACTGAGATGCCTACAGTTCTGAAGCACTATTAAGACTAAAGGTACAGGAGTGAGTTTGTAACTAGGGGTGCAAATAGTATTTGAATTCTTAAGCTTTCTCCAGTATGACTCGTACAGGAAACAAATCCCTTTATTCAACAATTTCCACCTGATTTAATGCAATTCTATGTCTCTGACCCTTCCCTACACCTTTCTTACAAACCCTTCCCCTCTAAGTTTCATTTTCACCTCTGCTCACCAGTATTTTTTCTGCCATCTGTTGAATCTGTTGAGATTTAGTTTGAATATCTTCTTTCAGACGGTTTTCTCTTCGTTCCACAGTCTCTAATCTCTTCACTTGGTTCTCCAGAGAATGGCGCCGTTCCTGCAGAGCAATTAGGAGCTCCTGTTTAGGCCACCCCACTCTGCATTAGCACAAAGCAAGGAGTAGTTTCTAGAGAAAATAGGCTGAAGCAGTCAATATATATGGCTGGCTTTCATATTTGAAATCCTCATCATGCCTCAAATCCCCCAGGCTAACCACATGTCCTTATTGACTCCTCACTGAAAATAAACCCCTCCATTTTCCTCAAAGAAATATGTTTTTTAATTAAAAACTGATTAATGTCTAACAACACTTTCCCCTAAAGAATTACTACAGGAATACATGCTGTTCAGAGTCAGCCAGATGAGGGTTCCTAAACTAAGACACATCCCAAAAACTCATTTACTCTAGACAGACACTCTCCTCTCACCTCCGCTTCAAGCAATTTTTTCTTCATGCTTTCATTAGAATCTTCCCGGTTCTGTAGTTTCTCCAGCTCCTTCTCAGCTCTCTCCTTTGCCTGACGGATATTCTGCAGGAGCTCAGTTGCCTCTGAGCTGGCTTTCACAGCCTGAAGGTCAAGAGAGACGCAAAAAAAGTGTTATATGAAAAGCACACACAAAAATTTGGTGTGTGCAAGGTTCAGCACTTCAAGATGGTCAAGATTATGAAAAAAACCACTACAGAACTTTGGCCTAACAGTCTAAATTAACATGTGCAGGAGTCCAAATTCTAACTTCTGTTACATAGTTCTATTTCACAGAAAAATTAAAATCTAGGATACACATTTTTGTCTTGCTGTACCCCAAGTTTCTACTTGACTCTACATCCTGAAAGTTAAATCTACCCCCAAATTCAGCTCAAGTTCTGGGAAAGAACCCACAAAATGCTCTTACTAAAGGACTAGGAGAATAACCTGTTGGCCTACAGATAATTCCTTGGCATTAATGCAGGTAGAAAAGGAGACAGGACATTAAAACATTATTGTTTTAAAATATTAGAAGTACTATTTCCATGTAGTTTTGGCCTCCTATTCATATTCATGATCATTAACCCTTGAAAAAGCTCCTTCTCAGCAGGTGCCAGGTTTGAAAAGCTCAATCAGGGGATTATTATGAGAACTCCTTTCTTTTCTGCTGAAGGATTTCAGTAAGAGAAGTTCCCTGACTGTTCTTACAGTGACACCTTAAGTGCCAGACTGACCACGACAGCAAACATTAGATATTCTGCACACATTGAAAAGGTTTTTTAATTCTGTTGTGAATCCTTACCACTCAACATTTTTACTGTGAAGAACTGAACTGTTAAGTGATTAAAGCAGAGTATGCAAGTCCAGCATGTGCTTTGCTAGTGAGCTAAAACCAGCTGAACGCTGTCTTCAGAAGCCAGGGAGCAGTGCACTGCCCAGAGCATACCCAAACAGGCCTTTAAATGAGAATTTCTCTACACTACTCCAGTTCTGACTCAGCTTCATTTGTAAAAATAAACACTGTTGACATGTCTCAAGAGCCAAAAGCATATTGAGAGCACCAGTGATTTCAGATACCAGTTCCCACCCCCTTTTCCTTATCATCCCCCATGCTATGACTAATTCTATTTTTGAGGGTAAAACAAAGTGCATCCCTCCTCTTCATTAAGGTTTCACTGGAAAATCTTGTGAAAAACTCACTTTCACCACCCGGTCGTTACCTTTGTCAGCTTTTCCTGCAGCTCCTGGATTTTGGCCTGCTGCTCTGTATTGATCTACGGTTAGATAAAAAGATGGAGGGAAAGGGTCAAAAGCAAAAAGGAGAAAATAGTCTTTGCTTATGACACCATATTTGTCTTAATTCACTTCCCAAAAATCTTGGTTTCCCCCCAGACATTCCAACACACCGAAACACTCCTTGGCAAATCCATTCCCCTTTTGCTAACTTCCAGCTGATTTCATATTTTGTTACCAAGTAGAATGTTCAGTGTGAGAACACTCAGAATTTTTTTGCTTTTCATTTGCTGTTCTTTATGAATAAAGAAAACCCTGATGTATCCCCAGCCTAACTCCAAACTCGGATGACACATAACAGCCTATCTTTGCCTCGCTTCTAAACACAGTCCATAAAGAACAGGTTATCCAGAGACAGCTTTCTATCAAATCACGGAGAACAGTGAATCACACCAAGAAAAAGATGTCTTAAAAACAAAAATGAAATGGGTGGGCTGTGAGGCTGTGAATGCCACTATCCAAAGACATTCATTCTTGGTTTCTGTGCATAACATGAAAGACCCAGGAAGCAAATTCTAGGACACTGAAGTAACATACCTTTTCCAGTTTGGTATACAACTCTCCTGCTTCATTTTTTCCTTGATCTTTAACCTGTAACTTAAATATAAAATGCATTAAAATCTCAGCAAAAGCTGGGTTTCTATGCAGTCATCACCTCATGCAATTTAAACACTAGCAGTTACACAAAATCACCTTAGTTTGAGTGTACAACTGAAAACCACATTGTATTAGTTGCACAAACCACGCTAATCTTTGAAGAGCATACCCACAACTCATGTGTGCATGTGTCAACCAGCACTACAAATTCCAGCAAGCCTCAGCCCCCTCTCCCATGAAGCCTAAACTACCTTTTGCAGTTTGTTGTGGCATTCAGCAGCTTTACGTTTGAATTCCTCAGCTGCCAGTCGGGACTCCCTCAGCTCTGACTCGTAGAGATCGCTGCGCCTGCGAGCCGAGATCAGATCCTCTTCCAACTGATTCATCATCAGCCTCATTTCTTCTACTTGAGCTTGGTATTCCTGTAGTTGGGGTGGAAGGGAAGGAGAAGGGATTACAGATTAGAGGTAACAGGGGAAATGCTTGGAGCAGCAGATTCCAGAACATTGACTGCAGGCAAGAGATGCATTGAAGAGTGTGTAGAAGAAAGGTAAAGTACAAAATAAAACAGTAAAAACTAACTAAAATAACATCCACAGTGTTCTGGTTTGAGTCTTGCCACTTTCAACTCAATATCTAAAAGTCAAAACATTGACTTTTTGAGAGTGCAGAACACATACAAACGTCTATATACAAATGATAAAAATTACTTACATTTCTAATTTCTGAAACAGAAATGTGCCTTTGAGTTGATGTCTCTACTAAATGCCCAGATGCTCCCTCAAGATCTATTTTCTCAGGCTGATAACATGACAGTTATCACAGATCTGCACAGCTTGGGTAAAAGGAAAGAAGGAGAAGCAGAGGGGTAGCACACTGTGGCTTCCAGCCATCAGCTATTTTCTCTCGACAGAGTTAGAAAGGATCACATTGCTCTGTACAGGAGGCAACCTAAAATCAAATATTGTCTTAGAAAAACTATCTAAATCTCACATTGCCCATAGAAGATATTTGCCTATACAGGCAGAAATAAAGATTCCCCATGCAGGAGACTACAAGACAGGGCATTTGGATGGGGAAAGTGGGAGAAGAAAAGAACATTTGAATTGACTATCTCAATGAGACTGGGAACTCACACTGAGACTAGCTTGAGAGATTGCTTCACATACTTTCACTAGAAGAAAATAATTTAATTATGTTTAGCATTTACTAAGTCCTGTAAGTATGCATTTCATAAAATTACTCTAAAGCGAAAAAAAAACCCACCAAAAAACCCCTCCAAAACCAAAGTATTTTTATGAAGCTGAGAACAAGTAGAAAACATGCACATCAAGAGCTAGGAACAAAGATTATGAAGGACTGACAGTGGGGGAGTCTATCTTTCTTTCCATTTTAATATCTTACAGTATGCCTGACTACCCCCATATTCAGAAGAGTAACTGTCTCGTGACAGAATCAGGTTTGTCATTGCTCCCTCCAGACAGGCAGCTGCCTTCAGTGAGACAAGTGACTGCATGAGCACTGACCCTGATGTCAGCCCCTCGTCCTCCAGCATGGAAAGCTTATGCAGATATTGAAAGAAGCTGGGCCTTTAGTAGATTGCTATACTGTCCCTTAAAGGGAACAAAGAAAGGCTCTTTGGCTTGTAACCCCAAAATTGGTTCTTCAGATTGTAAGCCAGACAGGGACCTACTCTTTCCAGTTCATCTCCTACAGAAGGATGATCTTATTTTCTTGCTGGAAAGAATTAGATCTTTTTTTATAATAACTAAGCATGTATTAACTCAAATATTCTTTTCATACAAATACAGTTGTGAATAAAAAAAGGCAGAACAGTTTGAAGGAATAAATGTTCTGCTCAGGAATCATAATCTGTTTAGGCTTTCTAAAATACTGGGCTTTTATATCAGCAAACACTTGACCAAAGAATTACAGGTATGATAATAGTTGCCACTGTGACAATGAGTGTTGGGAAGGGAGGAGAATGGGGAGGGAGAGAAGAAGAAAGAAGAGGAGATAATTAGTAATATTTCAGGTTTTCTTGTTTCATCACATTTGCAAGACTATCTTTGAGTAAGTCCCAAGATCAGGTCAGAGGAACAGGCCACACCACTCAAGGCAACACAGAACAAACCTCTGGGATATGCACTGCTCAGAGTTTTAAAATATCAAGAGGTATTTAAGTGCTAATTACTGGACAAGCAGAGTTCAGGGCAGGTACCTGAAGCAAATCACATCAGGGAACTACACAGGAATGAGTGGGGCTTTCAAAAAATACAGATTCTGATTTGTTGCAAGTTTATCTATTAGTACAGATCTTCATCAAGTAACGACCAGAAGACAGGTTTAGTTAAAACAAAAAAAACAAAACGAAACAAAACAAAAACCAAACACACACCCCAAGCAAACAAAAAACCCCACAAACCCACCACGCTCTTCTATCCAAGTACCTGAGGTTAACTGAACCTACAGCCTTGCCCTGAAAATACCAAATGCCTAATTATGCGGTTTTGAAGAACCTGATTTACTGTTGATTAGACTCATTCTCTCTTAAGCCTCAGGTTTTCAACAGCAAAATTCTAAGGGACTCTTCCAACTCCCATTTCCCTCTGACTTAAAAATCATGGTCCAAGCTTTAATGGCCAAGATCCACCTGCTCATATGAGTCAGCACCAATCTCTCAGCATTTTGGCTGAGATGTTCTTGCACACGTGTTTCAGATAGTTCAGAAGGCCAATGCAGACGTGAAAGTCTGCAGGATATTACAGATTCATTTGTTGAACTAAGCAGCCTCTTTATGTCATTGTGAATCTTCACAAGCCAAACTAAGAGATTCTGGGACAAAGCATTTGATTAAAAATTACTTCCATTATGTTTCCTCTGTTACATGTGTCTCTACTGCCTAAGAATCTATGGATATTTAAAATCATCAAAATGTTCCACATTTCAGTATTTAAAGCAACTTTGCTAGCAAAGCACCAGAAGAGAGAGCAGGGAGCTTTAGATCCCTTGTATTACATAAAACAACCACCCAGAAGAATGCTGGGGAAGTCTGTAGAGGCCAGCTACATCCAGAGGGTTGGGTTTGCATTTCATTACTTTTTACATAAGAGCTACTCATGTCTGGAGAATTATTACCAAGGTTTCTGGGCTTCCTTGTCTCAGAGACTTTGAAATGAGTCAGTTAATGTTTGTAATGTGCTTTGAAGATGAAAACCAACAGATAATTATAAAGAATTGTTTGAATGCTACAGCAAATTTCCATTTCTTTTTCTCAATGCAGTATGTTGCTGTTAATTCATAAAACTGAATGGGTTCTCTCTTGAAACGACATTTGTCACGATGCTTTCAGTTAATTTTGACTTTTTTTTTCCTTATGGACAGCTATATGAATTACTGAATTTTTAACGTTCTTTGGGTGGAAAATAAAATTATTAATTTCTACTTTGCAAACAGATCAAATCAGGAAAAGAACAGTTAGGCAACACACATTCTATTTTGAATGTGTGGTAAGATAAAGAAGAAAAAAGAAAATAACACAAAATTCAGGTTAGCTCAGTTCTCTCCCAGGTGAAGATTCATTAACTTGCGGAATTTCCATACCTTAACCATTTAAAATGGATAGGTCATTTCTAGTGCTGCATGTTACTAAAGCATTGCAACTTTCTCCTAAGCTGATTTTATAGCCACAGTATTTTAAGGACTAGGAAAAGAAAAACGTGAAGTCTGGAGTTTGTGCTTACTTGCAAAACACACAAGTGGAATTTTGTTGCTCCCTATATCGTTCAGGAACCCATGTGAAATCACACAGCTTGGGAGTTATCACAGCCTATCAACACCAAACACAATCCTGGCACCAGAGCTAGAATATGCCAAGAATGCCTATTTGTGGGCAGCCACTCTGCTCCCCAAAGAAGCAGGAATACCTGTTCTTTGATCTCTTGCAGTTTTCGGCTTTGCTCTCTGATATCATGAAGTAGCTGTAGTGCCTTATCATCTTCCTGAGACACCTCCATCCGTGCCTGCTCCAGGCTTCGCTTTAAGCTCTGCAGAAAGCAAAATGTTCAATACATAGGCTTTGGTTTCTCAAATGGTTGTATAATGAAGATTTTTAGTTACACAAATGCCTCCTTGACTGCAGTGAGGCATCAAAAAAATGGAGGCACCAATGATGGAATCCTAATGAAATTCACGGCCAGTGCTGCTCCTATCTGAACAGAAGCAGCCCATTTTACAAACACTGTTTACTCAACTTAAATCTTAGTTCAAATCTCCACTTCCTCACACCAGGTTTAGAGACAAAAACCAAACACAGATCACAAAAGGCATCCATTATCGACAGCACTTATCTATATTTTATCCGGCACTATTAATTCACAACCTGGATACAATCCTTCAACTTCATGTTACTTACATTTTTCTTGTTGCTGTTAAGTGAGTCAAATGCTTTAATCACTGTTAAACTTCTACAAGGAATAGAAGAGCTGAGTCTGTATCTCACCACATGCCTTACCTGCAAATTTGGACCTACCAGTGGAGTGGTCCTCCTATCAACTCTTGTTTGTCAACAGAAAGATACAAACTGAAATCTGTTTATTTACCTAGTAGCATTGGGTATAGGAAAATCACTTGGCCCCGTTTTAAAATGTGCTTCCCAACAAACCAACCCCTCAGAAATGGTTTTCAATTCTCTGGAACAGAGTATTAGCTACATTTTTGTTCTTGGTTCAAGAGAGGAAACATAATTGTATATCCAACTGAAAATACAGAGACTATCAACTAGAATGAAAATATCCTCACTGGAATCTTGCCAGGACAACAGAGCAGACATTCCAGCTCTCATGAAAAATGCCAAATGATCTTTGAAGACATGGTTCTATAGGCTCATTTTTATATTCCACCTGAAAAATAGCACCTGTCCTAGACCCTCCCTGACGCTGTGCTGGGGAACGGGATCAGTCTGAACTCAGGACACCACAGATGGAGGCGACACCACTGCTTCCTAATCCTATTTGTCCTTGAAGATTTCTGTCTAGGCACTGATTAGGCCCCATCCTCTTCTGGCTAAGAAACCTTCAAGAAGCACAACCCAGGCATGTTCTAGCACAGCCAGTAAGACAAACATCACAAAGAGTTTCAGCAAGACCAGGACAGTAGTCACTCCTGCATGATCTAAGCACATGACCATGAAACAACGTTTGAATAAAACTACCAAGCAAGCTTTTGCAAACAATTCAGGGCTCCATGTTCAACAGATATCCTCTCACATAGTATTTTCTCTCCATCAAGTACCCCACTGAAAGCATGATGGAAGAGAAAGACAAAGACCACCAGATTTCAGGCCTTCAGAGCTGAAAGGACTGGGGTAAGGGCTCACACTGCATTCTGTGATATAGGTGGCCAGGTCCTGCTCCAGGAGGGATCGCTGGGTCTCAGAGGCTTTCAGTTCCACCTCCTTTTGGCTAAGTACAGCCTCCACCTCTGACACTCTCCGGTGCAACCGCGTCATTTCCTGCTCCATCTGCAATAAATATCAAGAGGTTATAAAAGGGGGCTTCAAAAGCTTTGTTAACTGCTACTTTCAGAGCTCTCTTTGTATGGAATTTGTCTCCAAGAGACTTCTAGCTATGTTTCTCCAAATGGTGTTTAAATTCCGATACCATTGTCTCTGCTCCAGGAATGCACAGTTCTTCTTAAGGACAAGTAGTAAGTCTAAGTCACCCCATTCATTCAAGCTGCTTGTTCATGTTCAGTCATTCTTCGAACCCCAGTTAGCAAAGAAGACACAATCATTTTTCACCTGACTTGCAGAGATGGGTCACTTTAACCTTATCCCAAATCCATGCTGGACCAGAAGATGGTTTCCCCCCATCTCCTTGTCAGGAGCAAATGGTCAAATCCAGAACAGAGTAGGGAGAAAAGTAATGGAACTCTCATAAAAGTCTCAAACAAGCAGTAAGTGTTAAAAGACTCCACCAGGTTCCCTTTATTGGAGCACAGCCACTGTTACAAGACGTTCACCATAAGCAGTGACGTGACAACAGTTATATAAGCAGGAGCTGATGAGTGAGGAAGAGCCCTCAGAACAGTACTGCTGCAATGTGTGTCTGATGAAGAGGCAGGGCCTGCAGGAAGAAGCAGTCGTCTGTGGCACGCTGAGAAAAGCACTGTTTAAAATCCAGAGCCGCTTCTTGTTAAGTTAAAAGTATCTACAGCAACAGCATGGCCTAAATTCATCTCCCTTTGTACTGGACAGGAAGCCACCTCTCTGAAGGAAAAGCACTTTGCCCACCACGAGTCTGGATGATCAGCAGCATCTGACAGATCCCTGGACATACAGTGGTTGCAGATTCCTGGAGCAATGGGTGTGGCCAATCGCATAAATAAATACCTTGTGACACTTGTCCTGGGCGTCTTGGAGCTCTTTGCTCTTGAGAAGAAGTGTCTTTTCCATGGAGCTGACCTTGGCTGGGGAATCCACACTTGAAAAAACAGATCTAAAAGAGCAAAGCCAAACAGCACATGAATGTGGGCAAAAGGCACAGAAATCTGATTTATGCAGCCTCTGTATAGTCATGGGGTACTTACTTATTCCAGGATAAAAGAAAAGTAAGCGTGCAGCAATCACAGTTTAACAGCCATCATTTCAGATCAAACATACCATAAAAGCTAATGACAGTACATCATTATTAAATAATCTATGTGTACTTCTAGTTACAGTATTAATATTTGCCATCAGTGGCTATGTCACAGTGCAAAACAATAAATCACAGCAGCAGTTTTGCATGATTTGTAGGGATTTATAGGTGCAACAAAAACAAAGCATGAAGTCAATATAACCTTTGGAAAGATAAGAAATTTTCAGAGAAATGTTTTTTATTTGGTACTTTATTTTTAAGCAGGTTTTTAAATTATCATCAAAGTATAAGGGCCCTAAAAACTTCAACATGTCATAATCTGCACCACAGGAAGAGGAATTTAATATCCTTAGTTGCATTCTGTGAATCAAAATTGAAGCTTCCGTAACCCAATTCATATGATCCCTACAAACCCAATCAATATAAATATGATTAGTCACACTGCAGAACTTCAGAGTTCCACTTAGAAGTAATTTTTTTCCTGAGACACAACTGTACTGTTCAAAACAATTTGACTCCAGAAACCTGGGTAAAATATTTACTTGTTCTTAAGCTTTCTGTCTAATTGGGACTCAGCATTTAAGAACTTTACCATTCCTGTTAGTTTAAATTTATTTTTGAAGAGGATAGGAAGCCACCTGATGTTTAGGAGCATATTTTTAGCACTTTGCAGTCTTAAATATGCAACCTGCAACCAAAAAATTAAGTACATACATCAAAACACAATTTTAAAAATCACATTCTCCCTCGCATAAAATGATTCAGACTAGAGATTGAAGCAGTTAATGATGGAAGCAGTGTTAACTGATAGATGAAAACGCAGCAGTACAATGAAGGTGCTAATAAAAGATCACACAGGCTGCCCACACGTTGCTTTCTGCTTCTCCTGGCCACAGTTTGGTGTGCAGCCAGTTATCCCCATGGAGAGAAAGGAGCTTTGAGCAGCTCTCTGCATAGAGCCAGACACCCACACACAGCAGCACAGGCTCCTCTCAACACCAAGGAAAGTTTCATTCCATCACCACCATTTTCTGAGAAAAATCTACTCCTTAATCCAACTGGATATGCAGCAGAGGCACAGAAAGACTCCGTGGATTTTTATAAAAATGCAGCAACAGTTCTATATCCAATAGATCTTCAGCACCACCACCTCGAGCAGTCATTAGGAAGTACTGTTTTAATATCAGCAAACAAACACAGCAAAATCCACCAATGCTGCCTTGAAAGGTCAAATATTAATATATCTCTTCAGAAACCTGATTTGAAAAAACTTAGAAGAAAGAATCCTGCATGCCAATGATACAGATAAAATCAGGAGTTACTAAAAAAAAAAAGTTTAAAATTAATGCTCTTATACAGCATTCCTTTAGCCCTGGCCCAATCAATCTGATCCGTCAAATTACCATATTTAAAAATCAATTTATAAAGCGTGTCTATACTCCTACAGAGAAAAAGCAACCATCTGAGAAAGATGCATATTAAATCCCATAACAGCTGGGTGTACAAACAAGGCTAAAAATGAATAGTTGAGAAAAGCAGTCTAAAAATACAAATTAAAGCTCACATTAACTAAAAAAGACACTAAGGAATCTGCTTTCAAATGTTAATCAAATATATGTAAATAGCTGCAAATATGTACTGAGACAAGTCTGAAAATCTTCTTATAATAAAAATTTCGTTTTACAGGTCTGAACTGTATTGGCAAAAGCAATCTTTTTTTAAATTACAGTTTCAACCTTAACCATCACTTTTTTACTTCCATTCTTTTCAGATCTTAGGCATTACCTAAGAAAACTCTAACCAGTTCGCACAGACCTGGTTTTATTTGTGGCTTCTATTCCACTTCCCCAAAGGAGCTAATTTTATTCGTTACTTTTGCTTATTTATTTTATTTGCTATTAAAAGAATCAGAACCTAATATTACAGGCACCATTTTGAATTTCAAAAACTTTTCCTGGTAAGCCAGCTGAAAGCATCCCCAGGCACTGCAAGCCAGGCAGGGATTCAGGGAAGGAGACACAGAGCTCTGCAAAAGGCAGGTGCTTGAGCCAGGTGGGATGGGATGGGACAGGGCACAGGAGATGGACCAAGTTTGGATTTCATGAGGTGACTGCAGAGGGAGCTGCTCCTCAGGGTTGCTGTTGGCTTTGTAAGGGGAGACAAGACTACAGACAGAATTACAATCTTTCTTCCTCATCCCTGTCCAAAGTGAGGAAGAAATTCCTTAAAAATATATGTGTCAGTGACACAATGATTTTCCTGCCATGGAAATAGTACGTCTTATCCCCAAGGAAAGCTGATCTCAGTTAGCACTGGACACACAGTTTTTAGGAGACATGCTTTCCCAGTAATTCTTTCCTGTGTACAAATTGTATTAGAACAACTTCCTGAACATCCACACAACCTTCAAAGTATCAGAAAGGGGCAGTCAGAGGAAATCAAGAGAAATGGAATACTGGCTAATCTAATAAGCCTTGTCATGGTGATAGAAGCTCTCAACAGAGCATGACAAGGTGGAAAATACCCACATTTCTGGGGCACTTTTATTCTTCCTCAGTCAGCGTTATTGCAGAAATTAAACACATACAATCCAACATCAAAAGCCATGATGCAAAGCTATCATTCAGGCTGGGACCATCTCAGAGTATTTCATTTAATTAACTGCTACATCTGGATCAATTCTCTTAGCACAACAGAGCAGTTTCTGCTGTTTCCTCTCAAGTGTGAAAAAAAAGATTAACAAAAGGTAACCAGCTCCATCAACAAGGAAATTGCAATAAAAGATTAAAAAAAACCCAAAGTCAAGTGTAGAGTACCAAGCTCTGATAGCACGGGCTGTGCCAATTCACTTTCCAAAGAAGCAGTGCCTGCATGACTAAAAGCCAAGTTAACTTAGAGCTGACTAGAGATTTCACAGCTAGATCAGCAGCAGCCTCAACCAGCAAAATGATCAGAAATGGTGCTGGTTGTGTAAAAGCTCCTCCAGTCCTAACGTGGCTGAGATGAAGGAGGAAGAAGCATTGGCATAGGGAAAGCTCCAAGCTGATTGTTGGTATCAAACTCGTACCTTGTGCATCACATCACATCACATCACGCTTCGTAACTTCCTGTGTCCTTTTCTGCCACTGTCCTAAACCCCCAACTCACCTGTGCTTCTTCCTTCTCACAACGATTGGCACCATCTGTCCTAATCCTGGCCCCCACACACCATGCTGATAATCGCATCCCCCAGCCCTCATGCTCTATTCTTTTTAGCATTATACTCATCTGTACCTTCCGCCCCCTCGTAAATGCTTGCTCAGGCCTAAAAAAAAACCAACCAAAAACAAACAGTGATACCATCAATCTGTGAATAGAGCTCGCTGAAGCAAAGCATATTTTTGGTATGCTCATCCTGTGCTTCCTCTTGCATCTATCTTTGGTGAAAGAGCTTACCAGAACCCGACAAACCGTTGGGAGAAGTCAGTGGTCCTTCTTTTTGGAGGAACGGCCCATTTTAACGCTTAGTATTTTATGACAGTCACGAATCCATATCAAATTTTTAAATTAAAAAAATCTCGACCTCAGTAACCCAAAACAAACCACAAAACATAACCTGAGAAATCTTGAGAAATACCACTTCTTAGGATCTTACAGAAAGGTCTTAGGCAGGCAAAAATTTGCATAATAAACTATTTTTTAATTTGGCATTTATTTTTATTGGGTATTTTGATATATTTTATTTGATATTTATTTTTATTAGGCACTAATTTTATTAGGTATTTATTTTTATTAGGCAGTTCAGTATATTTGGTTAGCCCTGGATTTATAATATATTTATCTTATGACTCCAGGCTTCTGCTAGTCACCTACAAAGGACAAGAAATATTTTCTTCCACCACTTGATGCATATTTTTGGCAGCTAAGGGTTTCTGTCACTTGCTCTAAGCACTGGAGATCAGCCATGGTTAGGGACAGGAAGTAAGGTGGGGCTGGCTTTTAATGGAATTAAACTCTTGGTTGCCTCTTATCTTGTCACAGTCACACGCTTGCAGCCAAACCAGCAGCCAGATTTGCAGTCAGACAGGCTTTTCTCCCCCACATCCACAATCCAGAGGCCATGATGGGAGAGGGAATTAGCTGGTCCTTCTCTGCAGCTTCAGCCCAGCTCTCCAAAGCACACAGCAGATTCACTTAAACACTTTGCCAGTGCAGGAACCCATGACTTAAGCAATGCCCTTGATTTCTCCTGATTGCTGCCTGTGACACATTATTGTCATGCCTTTTGCTTTTTTGTTGAATCTCACATTTGTTAAAAGGTCACAAATTCTTCCCAAATCTCACAGTGTGGGGCAACTGTAATCCCATGAACCCTTCTAGACTACATATCAACTACAAAATTTCTGGCAACAGGTCTAACTGACTTAGGCAAACCCTCCTAGCCCTAAGTCATTGGGAGAGTGGAAAAGAGAACTTCTGTTATCCTTCTTCTGTCCTTTTTTTTTAGCTGCCTTTCCTCTGAAGCATTTGAAATTCCTAGCTCAGCCATAGCTTCTTACTGTCCATTGGGCAAGGACAAGAGCATAACCCTCGCCTTCACAGTGTGACAGCCCCCAGATCAAAAGTGCTGAAAGTTTCAAGGACCTTGCTCCTGGCACTCTGCAGTTGCCTGGCCTTACTGTGAGCAGCACTAGAGGGTTCGTGCTGCAGACAGGAAAACAGATCTGCATCACTTAGCAACCATAAGGTTAGACTTTCACTGGAAAGATTTTTTTTTTTTAATTCTGGGCTGATAAACTTCATGACTTAGGACCTTCCAGAGAAGGCATCCCAAGATTCACAACAGATAAGCCCCCTCCACGTTTTACTGTACTTCATCTAAGAATTTGATTTTCAAGGTAGTGGACAGAAATAGTACTGTATTTCCTCAAGTAAAACATATGCCAGGCAATATTTTATAAGTAGGAAGTTGTCTTTATGACCCATTTGCAGTGATATTGAGAATAAACTAATCACTGCATTATTTAAATACAGATATTTTAAAGTCTCCATAAGTGCTTTGCCATATTTAAATCACCTTCTTAGAACAAAACGCAAGTATTTACTGCTAAAAATACTGAAGTGCATTTATCGAGATCTCACCCAAGCAAAAGAAACCACTAAGATCAACTCATATTAAAATTATTTGGGGGAAAATTAAATACATGATGCCTTTCTGTTCCAGTTCAAGAAGAAACAGGCCACACCAAACAGAAATTTTACTTCAGTCAAAATTTCTGCAGAGGACATTAATCTCTGTATTCCTTTGCTATATATCTTCTCTCCTATTCCCAAAATTGAAATATAACTTCCAGACGCATTTTCGGTACCAGCTCCACAGAGGAAGTGCCTCAGTCCATCTGCTCCAGCTCTCTCAGCCTCCAGCACAGTCACACCACTGTTCTGAGACTTTACCCCATGCTCCTCCTCAGTTCTGGTCCTGGGCCCAATTACATATCTGTTTTTACCACACATACATGGTCACTGTTGAGGCTTTTCTGACTGTTACCTGAATGGCCACACAGCCCTGGTACACAGATTGCAGTTCCCCAGGCAGAAAAGATTACAGCCTAAGTTATCTGACTCCTAAATTAAGAGAGATTTTTAACCCCAGGTATCTACAGATCTAACATTCCGTCCTGCTGACAGTATTAGATCATTTCACCAAAAGAACAGTTTCTGGGGTTTTATACCCTCTCCCGTCCCTCCTCTTTTGCCATAACAGCAACTCTGCTGAGGAGGGACAGCCAAAGATTCCCTTTTTATTTCTGGCATAACCATCGTATAACCTTGATTCACGGTGTGAGCAAGATCAAAGATGTCAACAGTATCACCAAATTCGGTGACAAGCTTACTGCAGAGCAACTATCACAACCAATATGACACAAAATGAAACTCAATTAAGACAGATTGACAACGAAGTCCCTGAAGGGAGCAAACCAGCAGCAGGGAACGATGGTTGACACGAAAACACAGTGCATTGAGTCACTAGCCCAGCCAAAGCCACTGCATTCCTGAGAGGCCTCCTGATCCTGAGCTAAGGACTTCCCAACTTAACACACTGCACTAATACTTTTTCCAATAGCTCTGTCATCAGAAACCAACCACCCACCCCATCAAATGGTTTATGTCACACTACTTATATTCTTCTTTTTCTCTGACTCCATTCTCTCAGGAAGCATGTTTTCTTTCTGTTGAAAACCATTTCTCCAAGGTCTTTACATCCCTTCGCACACACGTCCACTGCATATTTCATCTGAATCTCCAGTCTCCTAACACACAACACAGCAATGTCCAGTTCTGCTATTTAACTTGACCCAGCAGCACAGAGCCAGCTGCCATGCAGCTCCTTCCCTTGCTCACTGACCCATCACTGCACATTCCCAGGTTAGTGGAGCTCCTTTTCTATGGATCACTGATTTAGCCTTACACATTCCCAGCACTTGGTGCCCACTCTCTGACCCAATAAAATAACACCATCCCCCTTTTCCATCTCTGAACTCCTCAGTATTCTCCTCCTTGCAGGGATCTGCAGTACCAGAAATGCAATCACCTACTGCTCTCTGCTTAACAGCAACAACTAATTCAAACTATTTGAACTACAATTGTAATAATAACTGGTTTAGAATGAATCTTTCCATCCCATTCCCCCCTCCCCATCCCAGAAATAATCAAACAGTAGGACATGCACAAGCCACAGCAGCAACAGATATAGCCCAAATCTGGCAGCTTCCCTACAGCAGAGTACAGGTCAGTTAAAACAGCTTTTCCCCACACACACCATCCTCACTGTAACAAACCTTCCCATTTCTCCTGCGGTCCTATCCACCTAAGCAATAATTCCTACTTACTCTGATCTGAGTATCCCCAAAGCCTTGATGAATGAAAACCCCACAAACGGCAAATCTTCCCCTGAGAATCCTGCTGGGTTCAACTGGCGCGTAGAGGATAAAACCCGCGAATTCTTCTCTGGTTCATCAAAATTTGAGGTGTCATCATCAGACTTGAGAGTAGGAACGAAGGGGGGAGGAGCTGGTGGAGAAAAAGCAAGAAGAAAAGACAAAATTCAGCTACAGTTCACTCTGCAACAGTCCCACTCATTCAGTGCTTGCAATGGCACTGCAGCTCCTGCTTTTAATCTTGCTAACACAAGCAGACTGAGCTGCTGCTCTCAAAGCGTATTACAGCAACAAGAGATTAACCCCTAAGCTGCCAACATGGCTACCACTCTGCAGGCACAGCATCTCCCACACTGAGCAAACTGGGATTGAGCTTGGACATTGGACATTCTGGGGTCTGGGTTTTTTTCAGGTTAGGATGTTGGGGGTTTTTAACACATAGATAATAAAACCAAAGCAGCAGGCTAAGATAATCATTACTGTAATATAGCCAGAAGTCTGTCGATTCTGATTCATCTCGAAAAGGAAAATGTCTCCAACCTGTCCAATTAGTGACACTACCTGAGAAAGAAGCCTGATCCTGTGCTAGTCAGCTAAGGGATGTATCTTACCCTTTAACACTAACAAGAATCTTCCCAGCATGTGTTTTTAATCAACAGCAAACTGGTCTTCTCCTGGAAGATTCTAATAAACTATAGCTACTAGAGCTCACTTTAGGAAAAGAAAATTGATTTTATTTCTCTAAAAGAGCTTGCTTAAGATCTGGAACTCTTGCCGGGACACCACTGCAGTCTGGCTCTGATACAATCAGCTCTGAAGAGAGGTATAAATAGCAGGAATTACAATGTATTTCTCACTATAATTTCTAAATTGGTATCACTTAACTTGCTAAGCAGTTGTTTAATTTCAGCTGATTTTCTCGTGCTTGCTTCAGTTTAATTAACCAAAGGAACAAAAGGACAAGTTCTTCTCGGTGATGTGCAGCACCCGAGCTACCTGCTGGCTTGGCTACATGTAGGAAAGGAATGAATGCAGAAGCCCTGCTGTGCTATTCCTACCTCATTAAATCACGTTTCCTACCATTTATTTATTTATTTCATCACTCGGGTCCCCACTCACTGCAACTCTGAGATTAGCAAAGGAGAGATCTCCTCAGCCAGCAGCTAGAAGAGCCCATTGTCACCAGCTGATGGAAGTGGAGTGTGCTAAACCCGTTACCATGGATCCAGTACGGATCTCCTGTAGCTGAAGGGCTGCTGAGGAGTGAAGGACCAGGAACAAACATTCCAACCCCTGCAGTGCAGGCTCCGTGCTCCCGGTTTAACCCTACCTGCCTGCAGCGTGACAGACGCTGCTGCCTGCCCGTGAGTGGCAGGGGCAGAGCGAGCCCCGGCTGGAGGCACTGGCTCCCTCTAGGCTGCCACAGCCTTTCACTGCCTGCCTTTAACTCTCCATTCTCTAAACTACCCACCGGACCAGCATTAACAGCCAAAAAAATAAATCATCGGTCTGCATAAACTGCCAAATCCCAACTACATGCGCAGGCTTGGGGAGCAGCTCCCCAAAGAGCCATCCTGACGCTGCTCCCAAGCAGGGAAGTGAGAAGAAATTCCATGAAGCAGATGCTGCTCACGTACAGCAGTTCCAAGTACATTAGAATGAGATAAATGGGGAAAATATACAAATTAAATACATTCTGGAGTAAGCAGTTTCAGCTTACTGGAACTTACCAGCTCCAGGACATTTAAAATTTATGTCATTATCATGAATTTATGAATGTCTTCTATTTTATTGGTTATAATAAAAGCATATAATATAATGCTGATATTTATGTACCATAAACAAAATTTTGAAATATAGATTGTTGATTGGGATATGCTTGTTTTTTTAAAACACTTAATATCAGAATAATGTCCAGCTACTCTTCTATATACTCTTAATGATTAAAACCAGAGAAGTAACAGAAAACGATTTGTAAGTATATCATCTTTAATGCAAATATAAGCCCATAGTTGCAGTTAACTCACAGCAGAGGAGGATTAGTTCAGGATTAGTATCTTTTACTTCAGGACCTTTGCTGAAAGAACTCTGCACATCCTCTTACAGGAAGGGGTTGCTGTGGGATTTTTAACGTTGTTTTTGAAGGCAGATACTGTCTATGAGGTAAAGTAATAGAGAAAACAGCAAACTCTTCATCTGCAAAAGTCTAGAATTTTTTTTAAAGAGGTAGCAAAAACCAACTTAGCTACCTTTTTATAGTGGCACAAGCACCCTGTTCTGTACTCCCCAGAGCCTGACAGATAACTTAATCTCTGAAAGAGAGATCTAAAGCCTTTCTTCCCACCAGAAATTAGCAAAGAAGTTCTTAAGAGTCATCTTCAAGCCCCTGCAATTAAAAAGAAAGTTGTTCCTCTTACCAACAATAAGAATTCCTGTTCAAACCACATGCATAAAAGAAAATACCATTTAACTATGCACGCACATAAAAAGATGAAAAGCGCTCAGTGGGGGAACAATGGATGCACAAAGATAAAACTGAATGTGAGACAGAGCAAACCTTTGGGGCTGGTGGGAAACTAGTTTAAAGAGCACAATGTTTTACATTACAGCTTCCTCTGATGTTAAATAAAATATGAGGACAAAGAAGAGAAATTGTGAATACTAAATTAAAAAATAATGAAAGAATCCTTTGCCCTCTGTTTCGCATTCATGAAAATCCATGTCTAACAGTCTAAAATCTCTGCAACTCTGCTGTATAACTTTGTTACAATATTTGTATCAAGAAATAGTAGCAACTAAAGAGACAACTTAGAACAGCCATCCAACAAAAACACCTCTAGATGGTAAGTAGTCCTGAACTTGTCCACAAGCAGCTGAAAATGAGAAGCAGAATTTCTGAAGACGTTTCAGCACACTCGAGGAAAAACTCACTTAAGAGGGAATGACTTTAAAAGAATAAAGCTAGATCAACTCTGTCTGACATTGCTAATCATTTAGTAGCTTCTTCCTAGTCTTTTATTCTTCAGACTAAGGAGTCCTTTGTCCAAAATACCCAGAGAATAAACAGTGTAGTTTTGTAAAACGAAGCTAAAACAAACAAGCAATTTTGTTCTCAAGTGTAGGGCACATGATGACAACCTCAAGTTATTATTTCTTGCTTAAAATCAGAAAGCTGTCACACAACTATGGTATTTTCAGAACAAGATGAAGACTGGTGAATGCAAATACATTGATGTGCTTATCAGTTGCTTCTTTAAAGGGAAGAATCCTTTAGCAGAGGTCAAGATAAGCCTCTGAGAAGTAAATATGTACACCATACCATCACATCTGACAAGGTGACAAATTTGCACTTTTCTCAGGCTCACCCAAAAGGGAGGCAAAAGTATTACTCAAAAAGACAGTGAACCCAGTGCCTCTACTCACACAAAGTGGTTGGGCACCAAGACCTCCTTTTGTCTCTGATACGTTACAACGAACGCACATGTTCTGTTTACCATTTAAAGTATCTTGTAGAGAACTGCATGTTTTAAAAAAGCCAGCTCCTTGCCTAGATACCTCCCCACTTGTGGAAGGATGTAACCCTCTTCCATCTGTTCCAAAGAATGACTTTCAGAGGAAAAGGGGGTGTTGTAGGTTGCTATGTTTAAGGGGGAAAAAAAAAGGGAAAAAAAGGGAAAAGGAAAAATCAAAAACCGCCACACACACTCCAGTATTTAATCAGCTTATCATTAAGATTAGATAAAATGTCTCTTATAGAAAAAAGCCTTTTTTTTTTTTTAACTCTGCGTTAGTGTGTGTATTTATGACTGGTACAAAGAACATTGTCTTAACCAGGTCTTTCCATCCTTTCAAAATATTTTCATGCAAATTCACAAAAGAGCCTGCATTTCCCCTGGGACAGTGAAAGACTCAACTGAAACAGGAAACTTAAAGGCAATACAGAATGTTTCTTAAGGATAAAAATGTGTCTCTTCTTGATCTTACAAGGTGATCTATAAATGCTTTCTGAGGAAAAGCATCCACACAGCCTTTTTAAATAGGTTAGGCATTCCTCTTCCTCGGGCTCTAACAGACCTATTTGAGAAAGTGTTATGAAAGAAAAATAGACAATCCCAGTGCTGTAATTTAAGGATGTTTTCACTAAGACCACTTTTAAAAAAGGCACTCTCCTAGTTCTAACTTAGATATACAATATTATCTTAACACCTTTACTGTTTTGTCAAGACAATGATCCAAAACATACATTTCTATTAATAAAAGTGATTTCCAACCTGCAATGCAAGTGATCTCCAAGAAACAAGTCAACACATTCTTCTGAAGACAAGAATTTAAATGAAACACCACAATGTGTAACTGTTAACATGCTGAATGACAACTTGGTGTTCATAAGGATAAGTAAGGGTCTTGGACTCACGAATAATGAGATTTAGGTTCTGCCTGTAATAGCAGAAAAAAGTCTAAAAATCGGTCTTTAATACTTTCTCAAGTTCTTCTGTTTGCACAAGACATTCATCCTTGTCTTTTCATGCACATGGTTTCCATGTGCAAGTCCAAATATGTCATTCAATTTTCAAGACCTCTTGGACTGTAGTTACAGAGCAATTCTTAAAATGAAAGGTTCTTTATGCTATACACATTTTGCTTAGATAAGAATGAAAGTCTTCTGACCATGTCCCCACTAGATTTCAGCAAGTCAATTTTTGGTTCCAAATTAAAAAGCTGATGCAGTTTATGGATTTCAAATAATGAAAGACAACTAACAAAATGCCCAAATTATATAGAATGGAGCCTTGTTGCTGGTAACTCAAGTATGTCATTCCCCCATTCTCTACCTCTGATTTTGGTATTTGTTAAGTACTCAAATGGTTCTGTTATCAACTTTTCAGTGAAATACCTGATCATTTAGCTGAAACACGGATAGAAATATGTTTATTTCAGGTAAATAAATTTCAAACTGTTTTCAGAAAATTCTGCTAAGTAAATCAACATAAACTTTTGAAAGTTTTGGTTTATTTTATTTTTGGGGAGGAAGTATGATGGTGTCCATTTTGGGGTGTTTTTTTGGTTTTTTTAAATAAGCTTTAGGAGTCATTATACGGCAGAAAACAACAGAGAGCAGAATCTATAAGCGTGCTTCAGTACAATACTCCAACAAAGGGGAAAATCACCTGTTGAGACAAATTCAGTTAAACCTGACCTTAGGTTTCATTGTTTGATTCTCTTTCTGTAACTCAAGAGCTGCTTCCACAGACACACACTACTTGAACCCAGAGAAGTTAGGAGCTTTTTTCAGAGGCAAGGATCTTTTGGAAAGGGGTTTACTAAAAAGTCAAGTGTTTCATAGGTTACCATAACAACAAAATGTAACACTGAAAAGCCCCTTAATGACACATTCTTAACCAAAATCGGTGCGTTAAGAATGGCTATCCTGGAGCTCTCAGCATGATAATTAAATACCTGCAAGGCAAAGGTACCATTTTTTTCCCTACCTGAAATAGAAATTACATCACTGCCCTTATAGACTATAGGAAAGTCTGACTATACTGACAGAGAATTTTTTAACAGTCGTGGAATCAGAGTAATTTCAGTTGGCAAAGGCTTTGGGACCACCAAGTCAAACACTCCATCACCCCAAAGTCTTTGACCAGATTAACTTGAAGGGAGTGATACTCTTTAATGTAAATCTAAATCCTATGACCTCTCCCAACACTCATTTTCTCAGGCTGCCATTGCTCCATTTAAGCACCACTAGCAGCAGAGGTCAGGATTAGAAAGAAACCTTTAACTTTCAGATAGCCTGGGTCAAACCTGACACAGGTTCTGAACAGAATGACAGCAACACTGCTCCAAAAAACCAGCACAGGGAGAGCCACTGCCGAGAGCAAAGCAATAGGTGATACATTGAATCTGCTGCTTGAAGCAAGGAGACTGCTGTGTTTTGTGCTAGTTACAGTGGGGGTTTATCGAGTATGAGGCATAACAACGAAGTGAGGGGTCAAAACTGCATGAATCCTCACAGTGGGAAGGTGTGGATATTACAGGGAATGATGTAATCTGCTGGCCAGCTGCAGACAGAAATGGGATTTTTCAAATCCCAAATGATTATGCCAACATTATAACCACACGAGGGCTGCCTACAGGCTTGCCCATCAGCAGCACCACTGTCACATGAAATGGCAAAATGCTCCATTAACTCGTGCAGCTGTGTGAATACTAGACAGGCAATTGCCAAGGAAACACCAGAACATATGCTCACATGTCATTCTTCTTTCTATATCTGAGATAATATGAAATAAATGCAACATAAAATCCAGGAACAGAAACTAGTGGCTTAGGCAGGGCTCTGGGGAGAGAACGCAGAGAGCACTGGGAAGTGTATGCTAAAGGGATGAAAAGGGCTTGAGGCTCAACAGCTCTCAAAGGGCAGAAACAATGGAATTTAACAGAACAGCAGCTCCACAAGTTCAAAATTAATGAATCAACAGAAAAGTGAGCAAACAGTCTGTGGAGCTGACAGCTGAAGTGCTGAGATAGTCATCAAAAGTAGAAGCACTGGCTTAGCAATTTATCATGGAAAATGGAGCACAATCATTCCCTTACAGCATATTTGATAAAAGACATAAGGCAGACATGTTGCTTGCCCAGATAATCTTACAGTCCAAATAATTTAAAATACTCTCCAACACAATCAGATCCCCCACACAGAGATCACTGTTGAACTGTGAAATATTTGCTTTTGCCATGGAGCTGCTGCCTCAGTACTTCCAAATACTAAATTCCATTGCTTACATAGTATTATAAACAGTTTCCTGCATAGAAAATTATCTGGTTCACTGGTTTTATTCTATTCCTGGTTGAATGAACAGATTTTTGACCAAAAAAGTAGTAATACATTATCCCTATTGACTTTGACAAAAAACTCCAACAGTCCTATGGCCAACATCAGCTACTGGAACTTCAAAAAGTAAACCAACCTTAAGTGAAGTTGGTTCACAAGCAACAAAAGAGAAAGCTGAAGATAAAACAACAACAACAACAAAAAGATGAAGCCAAAATTAAGCAAATTGAGGTGGGAAAGGCCTGAATGAACATACTGATGCATTTTCATCTGAGGAAGGACATGGAAAGGGCCATTTTCGTTTTCCAGTCTAGTGCCTGCAGTAATACAGCAATTGCTTCAGAAATTCATATGGAGTTTTATTAAACTTCCTCTTAACCTTACAGTTTTCACCTGAGATGTCAACATAGCCTTTGCAAAAACCAAAATGAGCTGTTTTGGTAAAAACACCTGCTCCAGGGACACAGTCCTGTCTCATTATGAATAATTCAGATCAAGCATACATTTAAATACTCATATTGTACAAATTTTCCCATTATCCAAGGAACCAGAAATTGTTCATAAATACAATTTTATTCTACTTACAATTACGGATATTGTTCCAGTCAATTTTAGAAAAAAAGGGATGGCAGCAGAGACCCTCATAACCCAGCCTTTCCTTCTGCCCACAGAGCAGGCTCTGGATCAGGTCAAGGAAGTCACTGCTAACTTTCACATCATCTGGGAACTTCAGAAATCTCTGCATTAGAAAGAAATGGATTTCTGCTCAGTAGGAAAACAGGCTCAGAACAGTAAGATTAAGTTTCATTATTCTGAGATATGTCAGGTACAAAGGATGAATATTTATAGCACACAAATAAAAGCATGGTACATTTTATCCAAATAGGCTTTTATATGCATTTACTGCAGTAGAGATAAGAACACAGGAATAACCATTCCGACCCAGGCAAATGGTCCCATCCAAGTGACCATCTTACACCAAACGACGGCCAAAGGCACATGCAAATGGAAGAGTAAAACGAGACACCTCCCCAGAAAATTCTTACAAATTTCCAAAGGTTTGTGGCTTAAGATTTTTTGAATCAGGGATGATGACACCTGTTACAAAATAGCTTGATATCTATAATACAGAGACATAAATACAATATAATGCACATATTCCAAGTATTTTATGAACATGATGAAGTAAGAGACATCCATAAACTTTTTAAAAAGTTGAGAAAAAGTCTTTAGTTATAGCCTTTTTACTCAAGAACAGGAAAGGAGTTCTCTCTACCTGGAAGTTCATGATGTTATTGAAAGTTTTTGCTGAAGTGCCCTCAGTGAAGGGAGACCTTCCATAAATCATTTCATAGGCGATGACTCCGAGGGACCACCAGTCACATTCGGGGCCATAGGAGGCTTTGCCATCCCCAGCCAACCCTGTCAGCATCTCTGGTGCCATGTAGTCAGGTGTGCCCACAGGGAGCCTGGCATTCACCTAGAAATAAAGATAAACCAAAGGAAAATACAGCACTTCCTGCTCACTCTTGGTAATAAACTAAAGATTTTATTCTTTTTTTCCCCCCTTTTTTTTTTCTTAATGAGACATAATTTTCAGCCCTCCAAGTGAATTTTAAGTAAGTAATTTGAAGCAAAGCTGTTCAGCAAATAAGTGCCAGGTTTAGGAGACTGCTGATAAACAAAGTGAGCTGTTTGGTATAAAAAGTGTCAAATTATCAGAGCTAATTGTTACTATAAAGTACAAACTGCTCAAGTAGAAAAGTAGCATTCCAAAGACCACAGGATTAGTAAACTGATGTTTAAGCAGCAAACATACCACAGCACTACTTCTTCAACTAGTATTAATATAGACATGATAGCTGAAATTTCAAAAATAGTCGAATTTAGACATAAATACTCCCTGCCCTTATTCCATTCTCTGTCACCCCTACCTTTTTTACCTTGTGTTCATGATCAACAAAGGACTGCTTAGAAAAGGTACTTTATGAACCAATGCTGCAATCATTTTTGCACTGAGTGGTAAAAAGAATGAAACAAAACAGCAGGCAGGCTAACACAAAAACCTGAGGATGACTGAAGAGATAGTGTGAAGAAAAAATTTAAAAGGAAAATGCAATTTAGAGAAGCACTGAAGAGGTTAGAACAGGGAAAACAGGATATTAAGAATCACATCACAAAGAAAATGTTATGGAAAAATAAAAATTGTAAAACAAGACAGAAATATGCTACAGAACTTCATGTTCTCACTTAGATACATTTAAATTTTTTAAAAATTCACTGGAAGTTGTATGCAGTTACCAAAACTTACAAGCAACTTATAAAAAACTCCACTGATTCAGATTTGAGTGCAGTGCTTTCTGGTGAGTGAAGCCCAGGATATTTAAATGTGACTCATTTTGAACAAGAGTTGCCCAGTCTTCAAAGTTACGCCACCTTAGTTACAACAGGCACAATTTTCATTCCAACTATAAACTCCAGTCCTCTTTAAGCACAGCATTGAACAGCTTTAAGAACCTCCAGAAGTATGATTTTGTATCACAGTCTAGCACCATGAGAGAGCAGACTTACCTTTGCCTTTCTTGTGTATTAATATGTTAATAAGCAAATAGGTATCTACTGAGGGCTGTAAAAGATACTCAAGCTCACGCTGGAAAAGCCATTCACAAATGAAAAAATATGACTGTGAATAGATTCCATATTGGACAGGAAAGGCAGAAGAGAGAAGAGTAAGGTGTAATCAAAGAACAGATCCTAAGTTAGTGTTCCCTTTTTGACTGGACTATCCAAACAAGCCACAGACAAAGCTTAAATCCACATTATTACCGTTTTGTTTACTGTCATTTTGGCAGCTGACCCGAAGTCCACCAGTTTAATGTGTCCTGTTCGGTCAATAAGAACATTCTCTGGTTTGATATCTCTGTAAGCAGAAAGAAGAAAGCAATCAGAACCTTTCCATACCATGCCCTATTGACACATCCAGGTAACAGGATATCCCTATTTAGCTGTACTCAATCATACGCAGAGAGCCTTACAAGTGGGAGTCTTATTTCCAATAGTTGTCCTGTTTCCAAGCAAATATGGAAGTATTAAAATTCCCCTTATTTCATGAAAGGTTAATAATTCCTGACAGCAGACGAAAAGAGAAGGTGATCTTGCACCTTGACCACATTGTAACTGAGTTACAGTAAAGTATTTTGTAGTTTTCTTTCCAAAATTCCCTCAACTTATTCTGCACATCTTCCAAATCAAGGCAGTGACCTAGCACTAGAAAGCCACAGCCCATGCTCTAAATGCAGCCACTACAAACTCTTGGAACATGAAATACTTCTTAACATTTCACACAGCCTCAGAATGGAATAATTTTTTAAAATACCAATATGATTTGAAAATGCACACAGTAACAGCCTCCAAGCCTTTAGAGAAAACTCTGTGATATTTAACTACTCCAACATCCTATACTGCCCTATTCACCAATCAGCACAAACAATTTTTAACAATTACATTAATTTCCCATAGTATTTGGTGCCAAAAGCAGCAATCTCTGGAAAATACTTAAATTTTTTATAGTGTAACATAAAGGCTTCTTTTTACTGAGCCTCCAGAAAAATATATGTAACAATCCTTTCTTGATATTAGTCTGAACTTTACATCAAAGTTAATGCCCTGAGCTACAATTATAGTTGTGAGTCTGATTAATTTTCTAATTTTGTCTTCTGACACAGCACGTTAAATACTGCCCTGAAAGAGGACAGAATACAGGAGCACACAAAGCAACCTTTACGTACCGGTGGACATAGCCCATCTGATGGACACTGTGGATGGCCAAAACCAACTCTGCAAGGTAAAACTGCACCATATTCTCATCCAGCTGGTCCTCATATCTGTTTAAGAGTGACAGCAAGTCCCCTCCAGGCTGATACTCCATAACCTACATAAAATTTTAAAGGAACAGACAGAGCAGATATTCCATTCAACTCCCCATTATTACACTGGGCACATAGCAAACAGTGGTACGGTACAGGAAAACTTAGAGAAAATGAGCCCATTTCAACAATCACATTGTTCTTTAATTAAACAACAGCAATGGTGTTCAATAGAGGAGAAAATCAAAGACTAGGCATTACCAAGTAGAGATTTTTCTTGTCTTGAAATGCATATTGTAACTGTGGAATCCATGGACTGGTGCTCTGAGCTAATATGCTGCGTTCTTCCTCAAAAAATGACACCTACCAAAAAAGTGTGCAGTTACATCATGATGAGAGGGAGTGAGAATACTTTAGAATCCCCTAGTTTTAGAAAATCTTGGCACACATCACAAAAAAATTACACAGAAATTAAGTGCTATTTCCTGAGCAAGTGCCATATGAGGGTAGTATCATACTTCACTTTCCTGTCAGTCTATGCCACAGAAAGTGTAATTTTAGTTTAGCTTCATTTCTGCTAGCCACAAACAATTCTGAGGGATATCAGGAGCAACCTTACTGCACCATGTATTGGGAACAACTGATGCAGATATCTTATAGATCCATGAGATCTCTTATGGAGTATCTCTGTCCTACTTGTCATCACATGTCAGCAAAGATTAACTTCTGTTTCTCACCAAACTAGGAGAACAACCTCCATTATCCCTTTTTTAAGTTTCCAAGTAACACATTTCTCAAGCTAGCGAGAGGCTCTCCATAAAAATCCAGTCACCACAGTTTGCCTTCACACCCACTCTTGACATTCTACATCGCTCTTTAAAATAAAAAACCACTTAATGAATATATTGTCTGAAAACTCAAGCCCTCATCAACAAGATCAATACTGATTCCGTGTTTTCATCATCTGTTTTTGTTTTCTTATAATTAGATGGGAAGCTCTTTACAACAAGGGCCATGTTTTGGCACCTCATCCAATAGACCATAGACTGTGACAATGGCTTTGAAACACAGCAAAACTACACACAGATTTATTGCTTCCCTGAAATGTAGGATGAACTTTCTCAAGATATATTTTTAACTCAGTTCTAAGAATAGTGACAGAAAGGAAGTGTTCATCAAATTGCAATTTATCCTCCTCCTGTCATAACAGAAAAATATACATACGTGCTCCTGCGCCAGCAAGGACTCCTTGCTCATCACCTTCATAGCATAGACATCACCAGTGACTTTCTCTCTGACTACTTTGACATCTGCAAAGTGACCACAGCCAACCACACTCTTTACTTCAAAATCCTTCACACTGGGTTGCAGTTCCTTTAGTTCAGCGACAGCCTCTGCATCTATAAAAATAAAATACTTATTTTTACATTGGCAACTGGCGTTTTATAAAAAAAAGACAACATCGAAACTAGGGAATAAAACTAAAAAAAAAAAAAAAACAACAAAAAAAACCACCAAAACCAACGAACCAAAACCAAAAAACCCCCAGCACTTAGTTCCAGATTCTCAAGAAATGTTAAATCTTTCCAGAATATGCTTCTTAAAAATAACAGCATGCATCAGAACTAGAAAAAGACTGTATCAATGCAGAGTTAAGTCTGAAATATGGTATATACAAAAGGATCAGGAAATGCTAAGACAGTTCCCATAGCAACCATAATTCTGTCCCATTCATAACATCAGAGCCTGAGAACCTCCTTGGTTTCTAATTTCTTTCCATCCATCCTTTATCAATCCCAAGTATATTCTCTAAACATGAGGGCTTTATCCAGCAGGTTCTAGTCCAGGGGCAGGGTGTGCTCCTCTGCCTGAGGGAGGCACCAGTCTATTGTCTAACAACCAACCACAGGCATTCATTGCAGATATTCAGCTTAAGTTTTCCACTGACTAGTTCCAACCAGCATGCACTGTGATAATCAATCACTCATGGGAGATTGTTCTAAAAATTCTTCAAACTAGCAGAAAATTACTGTCTGTTAATAATACCTACAAACCATTGGGTGGAACTATTACAGAGGGCATGACATGTTACTTGTAACCAAATGTCATTCTGCTACACCTTAATGGAAAAATTGATGGAAATTTTCTCTTCTCCAAAGGAATCTGAGCACATTATCAGTGAAATATTTACTCCTTTAGAACCTGGTTTTCTGAAGCACAGAAATACTATTTACAAGTTACACATGCAAGACTCAGATAACACATGGAATCTAAAACCCATGTGAAAGAGCCAAGGATTACCAAGTTCCTCTCTCAAATCTTTTTCCTCATACCTCTAGTCACTATCCTTCTCTCAGCTTCTGACATCCTTCTGTGGTGCATACTTTGCTGTAGCCAGTACTCACTTTCCAGGAAAGTACCTCCTCAAATACAAATACAGTACAGACTAAGAAGGATGCGCATTTGAATCACAGCACTTCAAAAGCCACTTGCATTTCATCCTCTCAGACCTGAACAAAGCTTTACTAAGATTGCCAAGGTCCCCTTTGCAGTGTTGAGTCTGCCAACAAAAAGTCAGGTGCTCAAAATCCTGGGTTACAATCAAAGCAACTAAAGAATTACTCTAACATCCAGATTCTTCAGAACTGTTATATAAAGTGACACCTGAAAATTAGTCTAAACAAACTTACACTTCTTGACAAAGTTGCCAACATGCTTAATTTTCATTAAGGCAGGGTTTCTGCATTCTTCAAAAAGTACAAATAATGAATCAAGGATGCCTTCCCGGGAGAGAGGAGACATCTGCTGTTGAGTCACAAAGAGTGGCTTCCCCTGGAAAAAAAAAGTAGCAACAGCAGATGGAGTCTCAGACAACAATGAAAAGCCTCAAATCAATAACAGATGTATAGAGCAGATTATACATTATCCATTTTAAAATCACTATTTTAGAAATTAGGCAAATGATACAGAAGTGTGAGGTAAATATATCAGCTCACTGTGTCTATCTGTAATAGCTGTTACAGGTATTTTTCATTTAGACAAAGCAATCCTTTAAAGATAGTTTTAAGAAAGCTACAATTCAAATTTTAACAACCTACATCCTCCTGATGACTCTGATCTGACTGGCTTTTTCCTTGACATGGTATCATGTGGGTTTTTTCATGGTACAAATAGTTTAAGCAATCAGCATCAACAGTAACACTAGAAGGAAAAGCTGCTGAACCTCAGATGATCAAATAGCAGCCCCTTAGGTAAATTCATCTCAGGACAAACCCACACCTACTTCACCCATGAAAAAACTGAAGATTACAGGGCACAGAATGAGATAGTCCATCTTTACATGGAAAAATCCATCAGGCTAAATCATTAGCAGATACACAAAACATGAGACCAGCTACTTCCCAGTGAACTTTGTGCAAACTAGATAACTTTGAACTTCACCTAGTTATCTCCTTTTTACCCCTTTCCCCAAAAAACGACTCAGGCATAATTTCAGCATCCAAACAAACAAAGCTGTATTTCAAAATACTGGGAATGGAAACGGACAAAATCAAGATCAGCCGCTCTCAGACCAGATGCTATTCACCTGAAAGAGCAGATTTAGCCGAGAAACTCGGCTGGTGAGGGGCTCCATTGGTCCTGCCTCGACCGGATTTCGGGCACCACATTTAAACTTCAACATCTTTACAGCTTATCCCATATAAATGATCACCTGAAAAAGAGAACAGGGACATTCAGGAGGCACTTGACTGGATGACTTTAAGTTAAAAATAAGGATGAGGGGGGATGTAATTTAAGCAATATCCGCATTTCCTTGGGGACAAAATTTATAAGTTTAAACGCGCCTCGTTTAAACGTCCAGCAATTAAAGTGGGGAGAAGCACATAAGCAATGAGATTGAATAGAGGCCAACCTGTGAGCGAACCCCACCGTGTCAACTTCCCCACGGCACTCAGCCCCTCGGCCAGTCTTTCCTTAAACACCTCCACGGGACGGTGACTCCACTACCTCGCTGGGAGGGCACAGAGCCCCCCAAAACTCCGGAGCGTGCAGCGGGCGGACCCGAGCCCCCCTCAGCCCCACGACTCCCTCAGAGCAGCCCGTCAAAAGCGCCGTTCTCCCCTCAGCCCCCCGGGTCCCTCAGAGCCACCCCCTGCTAAGCCCCGTTCTCCCAGCCCCGAGCCCCCCTCAGAGCCGCCCCGCCCTCAGCCGCCGTTCCCGCGGCCCCGCGCGCGCCCCGCTTTTACCGCCGCTCGCGTTTGAACGGCGCGGGGGGGCGTGGCGCTCCTGATATCACTTCCGGTGTCGCTGCGCGGGCCAATCGCGGGCTGCCGGCGCCGGAAGCCCTGCCCGGGAGCGGCGGCGGCCCCGTGAGGGCGGGAGTGGCCCTGCGTTCTGAGGGGAGGCTGAGGAGACCCCGGGGCTTCCCTAGTTCTGCAGCCGGGGGGGCTGAGGAGTGCCTTCGGACACTGCCAGTGCTGCTGTGCCCTCACGGCTGTGCCCTCACGGGTTTGCTCCCGCTTGTCGTGTATTTCACCCCTTTTTTTTTTGTTTGTTTTCCTTTTCCAAATCTTAAACGGCAAAAATGACTCATTCCCAGTAGTTCCGACTGGAATTGGCTCAACCCTACCCCAGACGTCATAGTTGGCAGCAGCTGCTGCCAGGTAGGGCAGCCAGAGGGGAAATGGAAAGGTTTTTAGAGGCTTTAAATTTCCTTCTGTAAAATGCTTGCCTCACCTATATGACCCTTTTTGTTTGGCCGTTTTATTGAGATACTGGGTGATTAAATTTCAAGTGAAGCACTGGTGAAATGCTTCCAGCTCGGCACCTCTTCTGTCTGTGCCATGCATCCATCAGAAAGTTCAGTGCGATGCAGGATGACCTTGTGACCTTATGGATCCGATGGATCCATACGGAGATGTCCATGGAGAACATCAGCCCTGAGCATTGATGCGACGTGCAGCCATCACAGTGTGCAAAGCACAGCCTCTTGTTACATACACAGTGTCTGGGCAGGATTTAATCTGGTAACAGAAACTTCGGTGGTGGGGTTCTTAAAAATAATCATGTTGCTGTGAGTGACATATTTTGCTCTTCAATACTCATTTTAATGATGCTAATACTGGCTTGGCATGTAGCTGATCAAGTCCACTGATGGATTTATTACATTCTGCTTTATACAAATCATTTTAGGTATTTGTGCTTCCTTCTACCTCCTCCAGTTCACCCCTGGAACAGACATATTTTTGGTGTATTTCTTGTCTTGAACTCACATAGCAGGGTTCATTTCAAGTTACTAAGCCTGAAAGAGTTTTTAAAATCTAATTTATTGTCCACTACCTGCACTGCCAATTTGGTTTTTGGACTCCACTCAGGACGCTGTCATTGACTGTGTCTCATCCACATCCGCATTGCCCAGGAGAGATCAGCTCTTAAACAGAACTGCAGTGAAGAGCTTCCTGTGCATGAGCTGGTCACTTGTCATGGTAGTGCATTTCAGTGAAATACCACATCCTGCCCTAATATTTGGAACCCTGTCATGTCTAAAGGTGTTCTGTCCTAGATTTTGAACAAATCTCATTGTCTGCCACCCAAACTAAGAGAAGAACTTCAGGTTCTTCTGCCATTCCCTTTCTCCAGCCTATCTCTTCCTCAGCAAATATCATTAGCCCCCTCTGTTTTAACAGCCAGAATTACTGTTAAATATCCACACTGTTTCTAATTTCATTGGGGAAATCACTATACATTAATTTGGATTTAGAAAATGGGGGAAGCAGAAGAGCTGGGTTCTCCTTCTGCCAGCTCACTTCTATATAGTGTTCAGCTCACAAGGTGTGGCTGATTCTCCATTTTCTCTGCCGGATAGTGTGGAACAGCTGATCCACACACTGGGAGAGGAGATTGGTCATTCTTAAAAGCCTTTGGGACAGATACATTTTTCCTCATAAATTAGGTGGGGGCTCAAGTTAGATTAGTTCCCTTTAAGATGGCCCTGAAATACATATTTTGCTAGAAGCAGCGATGTGATACAAGATCACTTACTGTTTTTTTTCTTTTTTGTTGCTCTTTAACAGACTCGTAAACAGGAATGTCTACCAGCAAAATGAAATAGCATAAAAATGCAGCTGAACCAGAACTGTTATCAAATACAGCTGAAGTGGCAGATGAGGGGAGGAGAGGAGAGATAGAAAAACCGTGCAGTTTCGTTGATAACACCAGAGTATTCATTTCTGATGTCTCAGGTAAAAAAAAGAAATACATATTTGTTCATCAGAACACATACTTTATTTTTCTTTAAATTAGTGATCTGAAGTCCTCAGAGTGAAAGTGATGATTCCTTCCTACTTTTGATATTTTTATCAAGAGAAATCATAGTGTACCAGTCCTTTGTAACAACCAAATTATGTATCACTCCTTGAACTTGACAGCTACTTCTGGCTATAACCTCACTTAACTGGAAGGAGCAGCAGCAGACCTGCAACTGTACAAAGCAAGGGCTTATTCATAGTATTAAATTAATAGGTCATTCAAAAGCATAACAGAATAAATAGCTCTGTGATTTTCCCTTAGCAGGTCCCAATATGGTGCTCAACATGTTTTGACATCTCACCATGCATTGAATTGGTTACCATCTGTTTGACATTATTTTATTATAAGAGTAGGGGTTTCCCTTTATTTCCTTGGCCCAAATTCTCCTCCCTCATGCTGTTGCATTGTGCTCCAAGGTGACTGTGTTCCCAAGATCACTTGTCACTATAACACCCTTCAGGCTTGCCTGAGGTCTAAGACACCACGTAAATGTAGAAGTAAACGACCAGGCAGGCAGGTACACCAACTTTTTGCCAAGAACCTGGTGCTCAGATCCTCATCGTAACTAACCTCACCCTATTTTAATGGGCAGAGAGCTGCCAAGTCCCCCCCAACACCATCTGGCTGTGAACTTCTGTATTTACAGCAGCATTACTCAGAAATATCTTCATCTGTGGAGCAGCGACATACTCGTGGCTGCCCCCAAGGTGCTAATGAATTTATATATGCTTAGAAAGCAATAAACAGGGCTTGTGCTATCACAATGCTAAGAGCTAAGTATGACCAAAACCCACTTTTTTTGTCCCACTTTGCAAACCTCTCCAGCTCTGCTGTTTCCAAATTGTAATGCTACACGTGCAGATGGGTCTGCACCCAAGGCTTCCAGAGGATGTGGATCCCAGAAATAAATCATGCTCTTCAGCAAGGCCTTAATCATAGTTAAACTAGATGCTAATTTATAATCTATAATTCTGTATGAAAACAAAAAATGAATTCTCCATTATCAGCTCTATCCCTAATTTACCAGTATTTAAAAGATCTTGTAATAAACTAAGCTCTTTTTCAGCTCTAATCCTTATCACACCTGGGCTACCACTTTCTGTTTCAAAATAAAGGCTTTAATTTGGCTGATTCCAATACTGTCATAAATCCTTGTTAAGTTTAGCTCTCACCATTGCTTGATGGGACTTAAATAATCCTTAAATCCCTGACACATTTTGTTTCTTTTCCCAAACTATCACAAAATATCTAACCTGACATAACAGTCATGGACACCACAGGGGATAGGAATATTTGCACAATACATCTTTGGGAAGAAGAGTTATAGATGAGAGAATAAATTTCTTATCAAAGATATGAAGGCGAAGAGAAATAATCACCAGGAAAACAAATACATTGGCTTTCCTTCTGCAGTATTTTTAATTTATTCCTGAGAATTTTTGGAAAAAGACCACTCTGCTGTCATCCTCCTGGGACAAGCAAAAAGGAAATGAAACTTTAAAAGACCAGAAAGGCTGTTTGGTGTTTCTTCCATAGACTTTCACTAGAAGGTAGGCGCAGAGATAATATTCTTCAAGGTTATTTTGATTGAAATATTAAAGGCCCTTTTTGTTTGTATTAGCAATATGCTAATTGTCGTATACAAGCGCTAATGTTCACTGGGTTTCTTTATTTATTGCTTCTATTTTCTTTATATTTACAGAAGTAAAATCCATTAAAATAGTTTTTAAAACACATGGTCTTCCTATTAGAGACATAGTTGTCATGTATCTTTTGATTTATTCATAAAAATGCAAACAGACATATGTGATTATGCTCTTCAGACCAAATCCCAGTTCTGAGGATTCCTCATTCCAGCACACACTGCTCAGTTCTGACCAAACTCTTCTCACACACAGCCATATGTTTAATCTCCCTGTAAGCCGAAACATCATCATGATAAATATCTGTTGTGACCAAAATGAAACAGTAACAGAATTGGGTCACTAAAAATCTATCTTTATGTGAAAACTGAGCATTTAACCACATGAAAGTGAAGCGCTTTTTTTAATCCTAATTGTCTTCTACTTTTTTTTTTAATATTTAGCCTAAAACAAATCCCTCATTACTTTCTAGAGAAATAATTTATTAACTTGTAGATGCAGTGAAAAGCAAATGATGTTTTATATATCTCAGCTTCAGGCTTCCGTTGTGCTATCACAGGAACACCCCTGATTCCACAAAAATTATTTTACAGAAAGTAATTTATTAAACCTCACGATCTGTCAAGACACATGAATATTGATGTGTTCACATTAACATATCCTGGAGCAGCTGAAAACTAAATTTGTCATGACTTAATGGGAATTACATGTTGCAGAGCAACAGGTGACAGGAGCTTAATTAAAGCAAAACTGATAAAGTATCTGAGCCATTATAAAAAATGTTTTCTTTTAAATGTCCTAAAGAACCACTTGCATGTTTTCTTTGATGGGGAAGGAAAGGCAACTGTGGTCTACAAGATAAAACCTAGAACAGGACAGGTGCTGCTTATCAGATGCAAACTGCATCTAACATAACACTCAGCTACTCTGGAATTTAGATAGAATAATCATATAAAAAATGGCCCAATCCAAGTATATTTTACTTAGATTACAAAAGAAAAAAAGAACAGAGATACCTTTACGGTGAAGATACCACATTCTTCTACAAGCACAATTAAAATTTATTACTAAAATTTAATCATATATTGGTCCCAGGATGAATGAATTGTAGATGTTCACAGCAGGACTTTTTTCTTTGACTTAAATCAACAATTCCACAGAAAAGACACCCTTTCCTTAACTACAGCAATAATTTGCTTGTTTGTGGGATGGCCATCAGTGCACAGGTATTTTTTAGAAAAACAAATACCACTAGACTGAAGCATCAAAATTAAGTATAAAAATAGATTAAACAAAATATATCTGTTAAAATTATGTCAGCTTTATAAAAAAACCAAACCCACTCTTTACTAACTCTGATGAATTAAGATACAGTGGTAGACTTGGATTCTTCGTATAATTGAATTTGAAAGAAACTCTCTCTTTTCCCTTTGAAGATTTATTCCAAAAATTCCAATAACCAATAATCTGTCCTCTGCTATAACATGGTGGGCACTGAATAGGGTAAAAAAGAACAATAGTAGCACTTTGTGGAGAGTATAAATAAAAGCATCAGATGAGGCAATGACAGCTTTAATGCCAAAGGACGCTTCCAGGTAGGACTAAAAGAAATTTAGATTTCATTGCCTGCCTATTTTTTAATCTGGAATCACGATTTTGGTACTTTACGGATTCTAGATGTTCTTGCTCTGAGTGGGTGTGTTCATTCCTGTCCTGAAGAGCTCAGCAATGACAGCCTACATGTTACTTTATTTAATTCTTCTAGAATTAGTTCTATAATGTTTGCTTGGAGGCCAAGAAATATTTTACAGTGACTATTGTGGGATTCAGATTTTTAAACAGCTTTTCCATGTTAAGAATTGTGATGAATAAGTGATTAAGAAATAACACTGACAAACAGTGAAGTAATTTAAGGTTCATAAAGGAAGTGAATGACAATTTCAGGCTGCTTTGGAGGTCACTGCATGGTCAAATTGCTTTTTTTGTAGTGCTGTTCACCATTCCTGGTGTTGATTGGCCTGGCTCACATTGTTTTCTCACACTTTTAAATTTCCTTTACTACCTGGAAAGAAAAGGCTCCAAACCCTGTATATTCTTCCTCAAAAAAGAGTTGGGAAGGTGGGAAGTTGGTGCAATGGTGCAATGTTCATGGTCTGCCAAGGAATTGCATTTAGCCATTTTTAGCCAAAGGCTGAATACAAAAATACAAGTCTTGAAAGAGGAATGGAAACTCCATGTAAAAGAGTTTCTGTGGAATAAACATTTCCTGAATAAAAAACGGCTCTAGGCAACTTTTCTTTTTTTTCCTCCTGTGTTTTTAAAGTACTGCAGGTTGACTTCTGTTTTAAAAATAACTTCTTAATAAAAGGTGGGTTTATGCTACTATTTCAAATTCCGCTATAATTGAATTAACAACCTAAGTACTAAGGTAGAATATTTTCTACTTCCTGCTCTTCCCACCACTTAGCTATCCAGTTAGCAATGGATCTTGTGCACTGCGCCTCAGAAATGTGAAATGGATCAGATGCAGCATTAATAAATTTTGCCAGTGGATGAGAACAGTTAATAGCAATTAGACCCTTGGAAACAAGGGGAGAGGTGCAGACTTGTTGGGGCACCTTTATCTTAAACCTTTTAAGCAGAAAGCAGTCAGCTTTTCATATCAAAATTATCAAAAAAACTAATAGCCAACCTCAAAATGACAAAAAAGAATAACTAAAAAACAAACAAACAAAAAAACAAAAAAAACAGCAAAAACCAAAACCTATGTCACGTAATTGTTATTTGATAACAACCTTTCTAAAGCAGAGCACCAGCTACCACTTAAAATCCTCCAGAAGACAGCATTTAAAGCAATGGAGGAGGCTGGGTTCTGCATCAGTCCATTCCACCATGAACATGTACTACAAAATAAAGATTCTTTAGAATACAAGATGCTGGAATAAAAGAGTTTTGCACACAGACTGCATAGTTTGTTGCACCTCTGTCCTCTCTATGTTTCCCTGGCTTTCATTCTCATGCCTTTCAGTATCCCAGCCTCCAAACATCTAGTTCCTGTGAATAAGAGCTGCTACTTCTCTCTTGAAAAGGATTCTTTAAATCCTACTGGTTTTCTGGAATTCTTCAGCTCCAAACTGAGCCAAAGGCACAGCCAGACAATGCTGGCACTGGTGTTCAACAGCTGTGTAGACTCTGCAGAAGTCTTCCCCCCTTATATGTAGCCTCTCGGGGCAAAAAATGCTATTCCACATTCAGAAATACCCAATAAAGAGGCTGATATAAGGCATTTATAAACAATGAAGGTGCAGGAACAAGGCTGTCTCACCACCCTTGCCTGCCCAGCTGTGGAATGAGAGAAGGACACACAGCCCCCACTGCATCATTCAGCAGTACCAACACATCAGAAAATGGCAACTGCTAAACAGCATTTTCCTTTTTAATCCCTACCAAGTCATTTGTAAAGGGCCATTTCTGCCCAAGCTGCATATAAATCGTAGGTTGTTAGTGGATTGCTGCTCTCTGGCTTCATTTGCACAGTGCTCCGTGCCAAAACCACAGCACTGCAGGACCTCAGTCGTGAAGAAAATGATCAATAAGCCTGGGCAGCTTGTGACGCTCAGTGACAGATTTCCACTGCCTCTATGGCTGTATTTTAATTTAGACAAAAATAGTTAACGGCGCAGTTGCAAGGGAAAAGAAGTCATCTGCTTCTTATCTAATGTGTAATTCAAAAATTCCTATAATTGATCTTCATTGACAGTTTTTGCAAGCTCACTCACCCACACTGCATATATTGTGCTTCCTGACATAATTCTCAACATAGACGATGATATTTCAACAGAGGAAGCTTGTTAAATCAGGTCAAACAAAATAATCAGAATGCAAGTCTTTGCAGCTGTCTTTTCACCCTTCCCCCTTATCCCCACCAAAAAAACACAAAACAAACCAAACAAAAACCACAAAACAACAACAACAAAACACACGCAAAACAAAACAAAAACTATTTCCAACTACCGGTATTTTTGTAGTGGGCTAAAAATACAAAATTCAGCTTTGTTAAATGGTGATAGGCTTCTGAATTAAAATACATCCTTTTCTCCCAAGATGCTGGACTATTACTGTTGATCAGACATAACTGCCAGTCTTTTATTGCTTCCACATGGTTTAATTTTCCCTGGAAGTGCCATATATATTCTAATGATCTGCTAAATTAAAAGAATTCTAGATCGGTTCCCAATTGATGAGATGGTGTTTCTGAGATAGGACAATAAAAGGCATTTTCTCTCACAGACAAACACAAAAATTCTGGAGGTGATAATGGGTCCTCAGATGTCTGAAAGAGCGATACATAATTTCAGAGCAACACAAACAGTAGATGCATTTTCCATTTACAGTGATTGTAAATAAAGAGGAACATAATGTTTCTGTTTTATAAACACAATCACTAGCCTAGGCAGCATTCTCCAACTACTCAAACTACTCTTACTCTTCAAAGAACTGAGATAAAGGAAGGGTTCAATAGATGAACAACTAATAAATACAATGAAATGGTAGCAGAAAACCAGACAAAGTTCAATAGAAGCATGTTAGTATTCTAGACACAAAAGGCTGGCACAGGGGGACCCCATTTTAATTTCTATAAATAAACCTCCAGCTTTTAAAACAAAACATTTGAAGCGCAGAGCAAGGCACTTTTCCATAGATGTAGATTCCTTTATTCCAGATTCTTTTTTCAACTCTAGTAACTAATTCTATAGCAGTTGAAAGATGATTCCCATAAATCACCTCCCTCACCCACAGGCCTTTCCCCCAGTGGCTGGGGATGGCTCTTAGGCTGTGCTGCTGAATGATTTTCCAATTTCTGGTGGCTACAGCACTTCAGGTTATTTATGCTACACTTTATTGAGCTGATAAGTCATCAGGAGAGAAAGGGAAGCAACCAAGGGCGATGCATGTGCAGACACACTAAAAATCACAGTGACCTCTTACCTTTCATGCCCACGGCAAGTTCCCAGGAGGCTTCTGCACTGGACAAGGATGTCGGTGTGCTCCGAAAAGTGAAACAATATTTCCTGAACTCTGCAGACATATCATGTTTTCTGCAAACATCTCCTTTTTCCCACTGAGTAAGTTCTGAAACACTCAACAAACAAAAACATTTGGAGGGCAAACCTGTAAATATTTCAGTTAGTTGTATATAGGTTACTCCTTTGGAGTTAAATAACTGGAGTAAAACTGACACAGTGTGTATCTTATACTGAACAACACAAAGCTGACCCAGGGAGTAGCAAGGATTATGAGCCAGACTGTGGAATGGGAAGCCACACAGCCTCTTTTGGGAGGACATTCAATAATGGAATGTTTGGAAGGTAGTTGCTTCCTTCCTTTTTGGCCTTTGCTGAAATTTCTTCACTTAAATGTAAATTTGGGGAAGAAATATTCATCTGTCTATATTATGCCTTTTAATGAAAACAGCAAGGGAAAATAAAAATTAATTAAATTCTTCACATAAGGCTACATCTGACACCAGCCTAAAAGGGGATGATTAAAATAGGCAAAAATATGTTTATTTAAACAAAAATGTATTTTTAATAGTAAAACGTTGCTGAAAGAAACCAGATACCCAAATATGTGGCAAGCTAACCCACAGCACTGAAATCATATACAAAAGATGATTTTTGATGACTTTTCCCTTCCTGCTCAACAAGGCTGATTTTATGTCATTCTAGGCAGGCAAAGGTCTGGAAGCTTTATAAAATAAATTATCTCCAAGAGAGAGTGGAATCACAGACCAAAGGGCATTCAGCCAAACCCAGAGCCTGGATTGCTGTGGAGTTTCATCAGTCCAGGATGAAAGGCCATTGAGTAAGCAAAACATGCATCCAATCTTTCTATCTTTCTACAACAGCATGTCAAAATATTCATTGATCCCAGTGAATAGTATCTGGCTCCCTTTTTGTCACATCACTGCCTTCACACACCCCATGGGAGAAGTTGGCTGTGAACTCACACCGAGGCTGCACTAAATGTTCATAAATGTCATTCCCGATGTGACTGAGCTCGCCCAGCCCCTGCAGGCACAGAATGCTGTACAGCAAAATGCAAAAATGGGAAACAAGAATAGAAGGCACTTTATTAAGGTAATGTTCACATCTTAATTTCACCCCCATATAGATCATGTGTGGGTGAATATTAGATTTAAGCAGTTAGCTTAATGCTGAATATTTTAGTGACAAATATGGTCTATGCACTTCCTAAAATGTCTAGAAGTATGCAAAGCAATAATATGGGAAAGGCAGGATGGAAAGAGAAAGGAAACTTTTAATCTTAAGGTTTATTTTTAGGTGATCTATTGAATGAATGTTTGGCTTTTCCTTAGAACACCCACACCCATGCAGCAGAGCAAAGATTCTGATGAATGTGATACCCGGAGTATCACAGCTTTCTCCATGGTTGTTTTTTTCGTATAATGTAGTCAGTTAATTAGATCTCCTCTGATCAATCACTGAATTACCGCTTCAAAAGGCATTATGATATGATGAGAGTGCCTCGCAGCAGTTAAACACTTTGATTTTTCTGTCCTAACACATTTACAACTGATGTCAACTAGGTCCTCCCAGCAGGAACAAAGAAATTTTTTTTTAAATTACAAGCACAGTTTATCTCACAATTTAAAATCTGACCAGTAAAATTACTGTTATATGGATTCATCCTCTCCATTGGTCCTTTCTAAGACCAGTCTCTTTCATGTTTTCCATGTGCCTTATGTTTTGATCTCAAGCCCTCTGGAGCTTCAACCTTCTCTCTTGCTCTTGTTCTGTTTAGCTTTTATACCATCACTGTTACATATTTGTGACTTCAGCTGTGCTACAGCATCTCCTTCCTTGATCCTCAGGAGTCCGTCTCAAAAACCAAAGCAGTGTAGTCATTGCAAAGAGATATTGACAGGAACTCTTTTATTTTCCTTTTGTGACTTGCTTCTTGAAGAGAAACTGTGATCTAAGGGTTAAGACTGTAGGTCACAACTTGATCATGAGATTTGCATGACTTGGCATTGGGGACTCTTGGCAAGTTGCTGCCTTGGCTCCTCCTCATCCCTCTGTGAAAGGGGAAAGGGATTACAGGACAATGTCACCCCAAGAGTTGCCTCATTATAGTTTCTGTGAAGAGCTTTGGACTCCTTGGAAAGCAGACACAACAGGGAGGGGTGGTGTGTAGTTTTGGGAAAGGTCTGCTTTTGCTTTTTCTCCAAAAGCAGATGCTATGTGCAACATCCAGGGATTTTTGCACAGTGCTGTACAGAGGAGTTCTTATGCTTACAGTAAAACAAGAAAATAAAAAACTTTCAATGTCCTGCTTCTGTTCATGATGCAAGTCCCCAAATGGGGGAAAAAAGATACATTGGTTTTCTGAGCAGCATAAATGGGGGAAATAATTTACTTTTTAATCCTATGGAAATACTTTTGCCAGATGAAAACTGTTCTGCTGTTGCCTTTCCAGCAGGATAGTGCAGTCTGCAGGTAATTAAACAACAGAAAGCAATACCCATAATTCAACAGTATGTCTTAGCTATTATTTGGCAATTTTTTTTCTCTTGAAAACTCCTATACATAATGAAGCTTAAAATGGAAATCACTCATAGCAAGTTTCATTTCATTGTGAATTGTTCTCATACAGCAATATGTAACCACATTTGTAAGAAACCCAAATCTTTTCCTGCCAGCCGAAGCTGTCCTGCACTCTTACAAAGTCTGCTATTTTGAATTTGAATACCTGCTACGTGGGCAGCAGACCCCAGGGAGATGATCCACCAGTCTGGCAACTCGCCATTCTGTGAAACGGAAGGGTGCTGACAAACTGAAGGGGATTTAGAAGCCAGCAACTAGAATGAGAAGACACATTTCAGGATTTTCATTTTTCTGGAGAGATTAAGCCTTGGCTATTTTTATAGCAAGGTTGATTACCACCTCCCAAATTAAACCCCACTACTCAGGGAAATATATTATCATCTGGAAACTTATTCTGTAGTACTTGCAGGTCTCCCCATGGCCAGACTGACAGAGCAAAGACAGATTTCGAGGTGCCTCCATAGCCAAGAGGTGAGGTTATTGCTCCTGAGAGTGCAGAGCACTCCTAGGGCCCAGGGAGACAGTGTGGCCACTGTCCTGTGGGCTGAACATGTAAAAGGTGACAGTGTTCTTTTAAGTAACTCAACTGTTAAAAAGAAACAGAGGAAATCACAATTTGAGAGCATGAAAAAGGAGAAGGATGCTGGGGAATAACACTGACTACCTCAAGCTAATGCAGGGTCTCTCATCCATGTAGAATGAGCTTTAGCTCACCAGGAGCAACTTAATTACTTCTGTTCAATGGTTTTCCACCCACACGTTTATCGTAGTTCGTGCTCCTGAAAAGTGCTGAGATAACAGCTCAGAGCATGAAAGGGGATTACTCTCATAGGTAATGGGTGCTGCAAAAGCTCCTTCTGAAAACTTCTGTGCTGCACATACCCAGGATGCCTCCCCCTGGGCAGGATTGTCTGGCTCCTAATGATGTGACAACTGAGCAGATCCTGCATGGACACAAAGGTGCTAGAATTTGCACCAAGGAGTCAGCAGCCCTAAGGATTAGTAATTACACAAATAAATACACAGCTAATAAAAACCTCTGTTATCCTGTACTTTTTACTTTAAAATTTCTTGTTCCCAAGAAGTGAATCAGGCCTTTCTTCAAATAATTTATAGAATACCAGTTTCCATAACAACATAATTGCTCAATGAAGCAAAAATACCTGGCAGAGTTGCCATTATCATGAAATAATTGACCACAACAGTGAGTGAAAAGCTGCATTAAACCCCACATTGCTTTGTGCCAACATGGTCAATTACAATCCAATAGTGCCAGATCAAAGACAAGCATTCCTAACACAGGTCATTACAAATCACAGCATATCCCTGAGAAGCAGAGCAAGATCATAGTGTTTCCCTTCAACAAAGCACAAAGTCATGTCCAATCATTTAATGGTTGCAGAACTCCATAGCCCACACCATGACAGGTAATTTTAGGACCTAAGGGTTGGTTGTAAAGAAATACAAGCAAGAACAACTCTCTCAGTTTGTGCCTTCATATGAGCACATACTACTTTTTAATTCTTAATAGGAGTGTTTGTTCCACAAAAGCTTGGCAAACATCATTTTGCGGTAAGATTCAAGAGGGAGTAACTAACACCCACTGCTGAAAACACCTACTTCATTAAAAAACACAGCCCCAGTCCAGATATAGGCGTACATCTCCCCATGGAACCATTACATCTTTACTCCTCCTGTGGGCTGCAGAAGCAGCCAGTCCAGGGTTGGGTTTGTGCAGGAGCACCCAGACCCAACACTCCCACACAAGTGTTCAGTGCCCACTCTGCATGGCCCCAGCGCTGCTCTGCACCCTGCCTTGTCAACATGTCCCTGAGACATTTTTTGTTTCTCTGCAGCTTCTCCAGCAGCTCTGAGCAGCTCCAGCAATCTGTCACATGCTGCCGAAGGCACACACTGCAATCCCTGCAGCTGGCACAAGAATGTGTGAGGATGGGAGCCCTCCTGGCATAGGTGTTGGAAGATTGTCCCACTAAGCCGGAGCCAGCTTGGATCCTGTGTCCAGAGTCTACTTGGAGCATGGTAAGTCAAGAAGGAGCCCCAGGTGCAAAGCAGCATGTGTGTAAGGTCAGGGCCAGGCATGAACCAGAGTCAAATTGGTAGTGTGGTACCCCAAACAGACCAAGTTGGCCTGAAATATTGGCCATGCAACTCCTCCAGCTCCAGAGGTTCTGCTTGTTCCCAGCACTGTCAGCTTTGTTTTGAAGAGACTGTTACAGAATGCTTCCAAACATCACACCTCAACGAGACTAAAACATATGGTACAAATAGTTACATCTCTAACTCCTATGTGTCATATAACAAGTCAAACTGTTCCCTTATTATTTTCCCTTTGCACCCCTCATTCTTTACACACAGGCAGGGTGAGCACAGCATGGTGTTGGCTCTGTCCATGGGCACTCCTGAGTCATCCAGGCCATACTTTACACCCTTAGCAGTCAGGGGATGTTTCCCCTGACTTCATTGTCATGAGTCACCTTGGTGGATGAGTGGTCTTCCTGCTCTACCTGACGTGATAACCCTGGGAAAAAACAAACTTGTCAGAAACTCTGTGGAGATATTGAGCCTTGAGAAAAATCAGGATGGTCTTTTATTTTATTCCATCTTGCATGGCTAACACTCGTAACAGCTTTCTTTCCCTTCTGTTTAACAATTCCTCTGTTTTTTTAACCCTTACCAAGCTCTGTAAATACACCTTCCCATCCTGTATTTCCTCTACCCAGCACCAAGGAAAAACGGGACAAACACATACTGGATAGCTTTGGACATTACAGAAGCAAAGAGAAAGAAAGGTCACTCATGAGTCTTATCTCTGGCTTTGCAGTTCTGTCCTGTTTTGCAAGCAAGACACATATGGCCTTTAATTATTCAATAGGGTAGCTGCAAACTCTCTGAGGCTGCCTGCACCTCTTGCAGCAGAGGAGACTGTGCCTGAAACACCTCAGCACAGAGGTACACAAACAACCAGAAAAAGTAAAACTTTTGTCAGAAATAAAGTGCAGGAAAACACAGAGAAAAATAAGGCAATTAATCATTCAAAAAGGTGGGAGTGGGGCAGGGAGGGAGGGAGAGAGACAGAGAGAGAGAGAATGGCAAAAGAAACCTGATAGCTTGTGCTGCCTCCCCTGGAAGTCTGTCAGCCCACTGACAGGAAGATTAAGGATGTTGATGGGAATTCCTTTCTCACCACAGTCCACTTTAAAAGCACAGGAAAATAACCTACTTTTACAGGTCTGGCTGTGGCTTTCCCACAACACATCTTTTTCTGCCCTTACTCTAAACAAAAGGGGATGATCTCTTGCAGTGCATGTTTTCTGCGTGCTGCCCTCACAGCTGAGGTGAAGGTATTGATTGAAGCACTTGGACATTTATTGGATTTGTGGCATTTCTGATGTGTGAAAAATGCCTTGTCTCGCTCAGCTCATACAGTTCTACATGCTCCAGTATTTGTTGGTGTAACCACCAAAGATCCAGACCCTCTGCCACACTTCCTTTGTGAACAGACCAACCAGTGAAATCTCTGCAAGGCAGAATACAGATTTCAAAGCATCAGATTTAACAATATACTTGACACTGGGCTTGAAGAGCCTGCACAGCTTAGAGTTCACCTCTCCTTGACCCTCTGGGAAGGACAATACCCATTGCTGTATCCACAGCTTAAGCTGGACTGCCTGTTTCAGAATCTTGCTCTTTTAGGAACCTGTGTAGCAGAGTGAATTTGCACTGGCAGGTTGCCCTGGATGGCTCCTTGAGTCAAGTTCTCCAACCCTCTCCATGGCTTATTTACTGGATTCAATATTTGTGGAATGGAGAAAAGCAAGAAGGGGAAATTACTTAGGGACAAAGTCAGTGCTGTCCTTTTGTCCCATAAGGATAGAACCTTTTGCTGCTTTCTTTTTTTATACAGACCTGCAAATTTTTCATCTGAGCAAAAAAAAGAATGATTGATCCTTTTACAGAGACTCTTAGACCACTCTCTTATACGTATGCTTTATTTTCACCCTTGTTTCCTAATATCACAAAGAAGGCCTTCATATGTCCTGGGCAAGGTGACATTTCTGTGTTCTGTGATGACATCACTGGCATCAGTCACTTGCTCTCAGTTCTCTGTGTGCTTGAGTCAGTCTGGCCTTTTGGCATTTTCAAAAAGGGCCATCCCTGGAGTGATTTCCAAGCTGAAGGATCATTTGTTCTGTACACACAGGAACCTTCTGTATTGCAAGAGCACCAGCTCTTGAAATGCCTGATCTAAATCTCCACAAGAACTACTCACTATTGCAGTCCTCAGTACCTGAGCGGTGAAGTCTCACATCAGGCTTCAGCAGTGCAATTAAAACAAAACAACCTTATGTCTGACTTGTTTCCTGTAACTAATTCTTCTGTCTTCTGGACTGAGGTTCTCCAAAGGACATAACCAAGCTTAAACAGGGGAAGAAGAGCAGAAATGGGAGTTGGGTGTCCACTTAAGGGCAGCAACCATCCCAGCTCTCAGCTGAAATATGTTTTAGGGTCCTAATAGAAAATGCCACAATATCATCATAAAGAAACTGCATTGTTAGATTCATAATAGTTTTTCATAGGTATTTGATTTGGATGACACATACAAAACAAAATACTAGTAAAGTAACATACAAAGGAATTTTAAAAGCAGTAACCTAACGTATTTCTAAAAAGCCAAATCAATAATGAAATTCAACGGACAACGGATTTTTTTCTTTTTTTTTTTTTGTAAGTGGAAGTCAATAACATGTTGTGCTATAAACAAAGCTTTAATCCAGGGTTACTCCAGATAACACAGTTATATTTTGCACTCAATAGTCCCCAAAAGAGCATTAAGCTTGCATAGATGCCTGACAAAGATGGTGGCATATTTACAATACATTTCACTGATTTATATGTGATTTTTCCTCTCCATCCAAGCAATAGCTTTTCTTCATCCCTACTCTAACAGCTGCAGCTATGGGGTTTGTTTCGGGCTTTGTTTGGGAGATTAAAACCATCTCAGTATAATCTCTTTTTGTTTTATACACTGAAGGAAGCATTAGAGATGAAAATTAATGCCACAATGGATTTCATTAATCACACCAGGAGGCTTAGTTTGCTGTAGTAGGCACTTCCAGCAGAAGGTGCTCACAATCAGTTTAAATATTAAACGCCCTCCTGTGTTTAAATAGCGATGATCAAATCTGTGCAATCACAGTTCCTGTCAGGACAGGGGTTCTTTTAAAAGGGCCAATACTGTTCAAACTATCTCACCTTATGGTCATTCCTGCTTTCCATCAATGTAAGCATCCCTGAAACTGCAAGGACAAAAGGACTAGAAAAATCAGAGCCGGGGGGAATTGCTGTGAGATAAAGGACATGTCACCTCTGGGTAACCAGCACAAAAGAAATCATAATGGTCATAAAGGCCAACAGTTACCACGGTTGGATGGGTGCTGGCAGCACGAGGCACCAGTCTCTGCCTGGTCCTTGGAGAGCAGGTGATCACATTACAAAAAGCATCATGATGCTGCCAGGAAAAAGGCCAAGGATCGACAGGTCCCCCAAGCTGGGCTGTTGGGGTGTATCCCAACGAAAGGCCAAGTCCCAGTGGCAGATGGCCAGAGGGAAGTTTGCATTCCCACAATTCATGTTCTAACTGTTATGAATAATCAGCCGCTCTCCAGGGCCCTGGGTGTGACGCGAAGCAGGAGTCAGCCCTGTTTGAAAGCTGCATCAGACACCAACTGTCCCAGCCAAAACCATCCTTGGACTGATGCATTGGGGCTGTTGCATACAGATGAACGTGGTCTAAACGAACCTTCCATAGACGGAAGGAAAGCAAACCCCCATGAAAGCAGTGTACAAAGATAAAAGCTGTAAAACTCATAACTGCTTTCTGCAGAATCTAGGAATCAAAAGCACAAGTTTCCTTTAAAATGTGTTTGTTAAATCACTATTAAAGCCTCACTTGAAAGTAAAGTATAATCAGAAATTGAGGGTCTGGGGTCTTAGCCAATATGACAATATACAGGTTTATGCTGCTGTAGTCTGCTTCAGCCTCCCTCCTGTATCAGGATCTAAGGGGATAGAAAAGCAAAAAAACCAAAACTGAAACCGCACCCAGTCCTGCCCCTAATAGAGGGAATAGTGCTGGGAGCTGAACTGACTACAATTCCCAACGTTCACTGAGGGTACCTTTAGGACAAATGTTACCCGAGAACATCCCAAACAATCTGAAATTGAAAGCAAGCCCCGGTGGCTGTTGGAAGCTGTAGTCAGCTCTCCGGGGCGGACTGCTGAGCACAAAGATCCCGAGAGCTACTCTGGCAACCAAAAGAGCCCCGCTAGGGCTGTGGGGGAGCGGGCGGCGAGCGGGGAGAACGCTCTGTGCCGCTCGGGGGGTGCCAAGCTCCCTCCTTGGGCTTCCCCGATGTTTTGGGGGGATTTTTGGCCTGGGCCTGCGGTAGAATGGGCGAGACCTGCCCGCGGCAGCCAGGTCCAGCAAGACCCGGTTTCCCCCGCGCCTCCCGGGCCCGGTGGCAGTGGCGGTGCCTGCGCCGGTGGTAGTAGCGCTGGCCGTGGCGATGCGCTGCCGGGGCCCGGCGCCGGGGGGCGGGGGCCGGGGGCGGCGGCGCTCCCCGCCCAGCCGCCGCAGCCGCGGGCCGGGCGCGGGGGGCGCAGCGGAGCGGCGGCGGCGCGCAGGGCCATGTCGGCGCCGTGCCTGCGCCTGCCCGCCGCCGGGTCAGCACCGGCGGAGGCGGACAGCGCCGGCGGCATGGAGCCGCCCGGGGCCGCCGCCCTGGAGCTGGCCCTGGAGGAGGAGCTGGCGCTGCTGGCCGCCGCCGGGGAGCCGCCGGAGCCGCCGCCCGCCGCCGCCGCCCGCGACCCCGAGCTGCTCTCGCTGATCCGGCAGAAGGAGAAGGACCTGGTGCTGGCGGCGCGGCTGGGCAAGGCGCTGCTGGAGCGCAACCAGGACATGAGCCGGCAGTACGAGAGGATGCACAAGGAGCTCACCGACAAGCTGGAGGTGAGGCCCCGCCGCGCTCCGCCCGCCCGGCCCCGGCCCCGGCCCGCGGGCTCTCGCCGCGCAACGCGGCCCCTTCCCCGGCGAGCTCCGGGGGCGAGCGCGGGCCCTGCCGGGCAGCCCACGGGACTGGCTGTGGCCGTGACGGGGAATAAAGGGTATGAGCGAGGCCTGGGGGAGGCAAAGCTGCCCTTCTCCCCCGCTCCCCCGGCCGAGAGCCGGCGTGTGGGGCCGGGGCCGGGCTGCAGCACCGCTCTCCGGGGGCTCCTGGGGGGCTGTTCTGCCCCAGGACCACCTGGGAGAGATGTGCGCGGCTCATCTCGTCACAGAAATACCTCGGAAGTTAAATTCGCACAGCAGGTACTGAGCTACAGAGCATATGTGACCCTTATGCTTAAGCTGTTGCAGCTAAGGCTTTAGGCATGGCAGGAGATAAGCCCTAATGATACATCGCTGTTAGCTGTTTGCTCTGAAAAATGCCTACAGGTATCTGAAGAGAGCTGTTTGCCAGGAACTCGGTGGATTGAGCGAGCTATTTATTGATTTTTAATGATAAAATAGAGCTATTACAAAGAAAAATACTTATGCAGGCAGCTTTTTTTGGAATAACTCTTGCACGATTGTGAGAGAGGCACTATTATTCACTCTTCCTCACAGATACTCTTGGAATTGCATTTCTTCCAGTAAGTAATACTGCTTAGGAGGCTGAGACAAGCCTCTCTCACCTTTCTGGAGAGAGTTTGAACAGTGCTGGATTAACATTCACATTTCAAGTCACAGCCCTAGACCAGTCCTTTCTACCCAGTCCTGCATATTCCTGTATTCCTTCCTCACAGACTTAACATTTCTCAGGTTCAAGAGGATTTGTGAAATTACTGTGTGCCCTTTGTTCTCCTGACAAAAATTCCTCTCTCTTATTAAACTTGTCACTTTACCCCAGCTGATCCCTTCCTCTTTGCTGGGGAATCTCTCTGCCTTTGCTATTCTAATAGAAAAATAGCGAAGGTGACATTTGCTCAAATTGTTGCTTAGTGGCTCTGTTTATCAGATTAGAATTTCCCAGAGTATTAAAATTTGCCAGAGTGAGTGTTTCCAGGTTGATCTTTAAGCAAGACCAGACGTTTGTGGCATTGTGCTGACGTGGTTTTCCTTAGGAGTTGGAGTAGGACCTTTCCTACCGTTAAAGGAAAAACACACAAGTTTAGGTACCCACTGAGCTGCCTCTTAGGGAGTTCAGGAGCCTCAAATACCACTCACTGAAAAAGGTAGAGATGAAAAGGAGAGGGGAGAAACTCTAACTTTATAGTACTTTAAATAACAGCGCTCAAATGTTTACCTCTGCTCTCACAGTCCCGTTCAGAAGGTAAATGAAGAGATTGTAAACACAACCAACTGTTTACATCTTTTCATCTCTTTACTATCGCCCTAACTTCCCAGTGGAATAACAGAGTGCTATTTTCCAGGCCACCCATCTGACAGGAGTTAGTGTTATCTACTTAAGGGTCAGGTTTTTTCCACTGGGTTTGGCAAATTTAACCCAGTGCTACTTCACACAAAAAATCAAATTTCAATTTTAATCTTCTAAAACACAAGCTTGGTAATCCCAGCATCTGCAGATTAAATCTTGGCCTCCTCCTGTTGCCACTGAAGTGAATAAAATTTCACAATAAGCTTTTTGATTTCAGAGGAGCAGAGAGGAAGGACCCACAGCTGTTCCCTCCTTCCCTGTGCTGAGAACTTTCTGACAGTGACAAGAAGCAAAGTCTCAGATGAGATCCATGGTGACAACCTAATATAATGATGTTTAAGTAGCACTTAGAAGGAGATATTTTCTCCCAGTTCACAGTTCAAAATTGGTTACAAGAGCTCAGTGAAGCCTCTCCATTTCACAACAGCCAGGGTACTGGCCTGCTCATGGGGTGCTTTGCCTCAGGATTAAATATGTTGAAGTTTTGTGGGTTCATTACTGAGGTACAGCATTTCTACCTACTTTGGCAAACCTTACACTTCACAGCCTGAATTTAAATTAATTTCTAATCATGAAACTGAAGTTCTGTAATAAATTCTGATATGTGATCTAGACAGTTTTATCCTCTGTAAGGGATTAAAACAGTTAATACTGCTGTTCCTCTGACACAGAGGAGCCTGCTGTGTCCAAGCGTTTTACAGTATGAACCCTCTTTATCAGTTAGGAAACTCCCCCTTGCTTTCATGTCTTTAAATGAGGACCAGCTCAGCTCAGTTAAGTTGAAGTGAAGCTGTTTTCAGAAGAAAACATCTAGAAAGCAGTTCTGTGTAAAAATCAATGAGCAGCTGGTGAATGGAGAGACACTTAGGAAAGAAGAAACTCCCCTACTGAGGACAACAGTTTGCCCTATCAGCACTACGTGCAGAAATCCCCTCTCCAGATCTGCAGCCCTGCAGATCAGAGCAGGCCAGGGGAGATGGCTGCTGGCAGAGGCAGGAGGGACCAGTCAACACATCTCATCTGGGTTATTCTCTGCAACAGCCTCTCCGTGCCCCACTGCACTGTTCTGGTTTCTCTGTCACAACAGAATAAACTTGATATTCTTCACCTCCCTTTAACTCCAGCCTTTGTGACAGCCATTTATTGGAGCTGTGTGGAATGGAGATTTTCTTTTGCAGTGAAGGACTAAAGTGCTTTTTAAATGATTGACAGGGCTTATCAGTGGCTTCTAAATCACATTTGGGTGTCTGGGGCACTTCAGCTGCAGTGCTGCTCCTCAGCAGGCTGAAGTTCCATTTTCCATTTAGAGAAGGCCCTGGATCTTTCTAAACGTTGCCTAGCAGTGAAAGAGGCAGAGCTATAAAAGACAGAATTTTCAGTGTGCCGCTAAAAGTGAAATTGTGGCTGCTCCAGCCACACTTGGACTACAAACAAGATTTCTTTGCAATGGTTGTCATGGGCCAGGTGCTGGGATCTCATGCCTACCTAGTGCATTAAAATATTTATATTACTGCTCAGCTCTCCTTTGCAAGGACGCTCACTCTTTTAGTGTCTGAAACACAGGGAAGTCCTCTGCTATGGGCCACTGTTTTAATCAACCTTCCCTCATATTTAAGGGTTTTTCATGGAATTTGCAGAAAGAATTGGAAGGGCACAAGCAACATGCTGCTACACTGAGCTGGAAGGAGCATAGGAAAGGATTTGAGGATCAGGTGAAGAAAGAGAAAACATGGCATCTGCATGGCAGAGCAAAAGAGGTGGAAGATTAGCAATACACAGGCCGGAGGGCTGGAGGGGTACTGGAGGGTTTTGACATTCAGACCTGCTCAGGAAGGTGACATGGACCCTGCCAGGGAGGCTGTGTGTCATCAGCAATAGGCACCCTGGGGAAACAGCCCCCTCACAGCCTGTGTTTCTAACAAGCAATAAAAAGCCACTTCACATGAATGCAGTGCAATTTTCTTTTCCGCCTAGCAGGTTTATTTTTCCGTCCTATCAGAAGTGCCATGGGAATTGTTCACCAGGGAACAATACCCTGGGAGAAATAGGCAAGTGCTACCAGTGTTTGGCCCAGTGGGTTTCTGTTCTTTTCTAAGACACATTCCTGAAAGATGGTGAATCTGATAGAGAGTAGCAGGAGATTATTCTGAGGATCAGAGGACAACCAACAAGGAGAAGACTCCCGCTTTTCAGGTTTCCCTGCTAATCCTGGGATGAGCCCATGTCCCCAATCTGTGACTGTTCTGAAAGTAAATGTGTGGCTTCAGTCACCAGGGGAAATTCAAGCTCAGAGTTTTGGAGCAGAGATTCTTTCAAATGGGCACAACATAAATCTGCTTTGACCTGATTTGCAGCTCTGTTTCAGTCAAGTCCTCATTTAACTGAGCCTGTAAAACATGCAAAAGTTTCACCAGATTTGTGCTGTCCCTCATTTTCCAGCCAATCCAAAGCAGAGTAGAGTCCCCAGAACTGCTAGTGGTTTCTAAGAAACCTGAACCCAGAACATGCACGTACATAATGTCTATAGCAACCAGTTCATTGCATCCATTGCCATTCCAGAGCGGACTGCATCAAACAATGGAGTTACTGTGTACTATCAAACTCTCAGACAACTAATTAGGTCAGGAATAGAAGGAGCAAATGGATAGATGATTCAACTGTTGTTCATGAGACCCATATGACAACAAGGATGCCTCATCTACATTCCTCACCAACAGAAAGGGTATAGTTTGTGTATTTTGACTATAAAGGCAAGTTTAAAAGAATTATGCCACTGGCCACTGAAATATTGCTTTGGAGTTAAGCTGGGCTCTGCTAAATCAATTGCTCTGTCTGACCTATATAGTCTGCCTATTGACATGCAGCCTACTTTACTCTTTTGGCAGTTACTTCAGTAAAAATTCAATGTCCTGAACTCCAATGGCCAAGGGCAGGCCAATTGCTGGAAATGGAAAATGGTTTTAGTGCCAGTGACCTGCCCTGATGTGGGACTGCCACCTCCATGGCACTGTCACACTCTAGCACCATTTTCTCTCCTGCTCAAGAGAATGGTGCTAGAGCGTTTCAGCCCTAAGCATAGATGAGGAAAAGGAGACAACATTCACTTTTCTTCCCTCCCTTCCTAACCTCTTCTCCCCCATCCATTTAGCACCTGGAACAAGAGAAACACGAATTGCGGCGGCGATTTGAGAACAAGGAAGGAGAGTGGGAAGGAAGGGTGTCTGAACTGGAGAGCGACGTGAAGCAGCTGCAGGACGAGCTGGAGAAGCAGCAGGTCCACCTGCGCGAAGCCGACCGGGAGAAGACGCGCGCTGTCCAGGAGCTCTCCGAGCAGAACCAAAGACTCCTGGACCAGCTCAGCAGGGTGAGTCAGCTGGGTGGCACAGCTGGGCACGGGACAGGGTCACAGCTCTGCTGTCATCCACCTCGGGCACAAAGGAGTGGGAAAGCTCCCACTTCAGGAAAACAATTTTGCCTCTGGTCACATTACACAGGTGTCCCAATAAGACATGCTGCCTTTAAATTGATTTCACACCTCTAAGGAGTGATGCATTTCTTTGGCAAAACAGTTGTGTTTCTGGGTTGAGTGGTCATTTACTGCATAGTTGTCTCTCTCAACTGTTTTTGTCTCTAGAACTAATTTAGAAAATCTGTTTCTAATTCACTAATAGGCTGAACAAATGTAGCATGCAAGAAAAAGGCTAATCTGCAACTGTGGGGTAAAAGGCTTTTTGCAGGCCTCCCTTTTTTGAGCTACGTTGGCTGTAATGTTGTAGAATTGAACCTACCATGTTGTTCTCAGATGGTGTGTCACTACAGATAACTTTGCCATGGTTAGATGTGTGAGAACCTACTGAAATTCCTTGGAATGGCATGTTTCATCAAAGAGTTTAACTCGCCTCCAAATGAAGGAGGATTTGTGGTGAGGCTGCTACAAATCAGCCTAATTGACTGAATACTTGCAGCATGAGTTTCTTTCTGACAGCAAAAGGCTTAACAGTTTCTGCCTCCTTCCCCCAGAAGTTAACCTGCCTTCTGGAATTAAGAACCTTGATTTTTTCCTCCCCACTGGATAGTCAGTACAAACCATAATTTTAATGCTTGAGAACACAATTACTCCAGCAGACGAAAGCATTTGCTTGTTATCAGTTGCTTATTCCCAAAATAGCATAGAACAAAAACACATACACAGATTCAGGCTGAAGAGGCCCATCTCATGCTGTAAGAACATCTCTCAGGCTAGATTCTGTCGGAGCTGAGTCTCTGGGGCAGACATGGGGATTTTGCCTATGCGAGGGTTGACACCTCAATCACATTAGGACCACAAGACTCTGAAAGGGGCCAAATGTACAGATCTTAACCCAATCTGTGTATGCAGTTGTCCTTTGCCTCGAGGTGAGAAGAGCAAGTCTTGGGTATGACACTCTGAACTGACACTTGAGAAAATCATTCCTCATTCTGCTATAGATTTTCTTGTCAAGGATTAAAAAAGTCACTTAGTCCAATTTGGTTAACTGGCTTTAAGAAAAAAAACAAGACAAAGAATACAGAAAGACCTCATCCTCCTTAGCTCAGGAACATTGCTGATCTTATCCCTGTTTTTAAAACAGTATGTCCCAAGTGAGCTCCAGACCTTTCACCTTGTCTGGACAGAATATATTCCACATATACCATGGATGAGAGATTCCACCCAAGACTGCACAAGCCCTCTGTTGTGTCAGGCTTCTTTTCCAGGGTTAAGGACTTGGCTCCCATCAGATCTGGTGACTCTGAATAATTTTCTGTGTATGTATGATTTCTGTCACTGGCTGGGGAATGTAAGATTTATTATGGTCCCAGCATAAGCATAAACTGGAAGAACAGACTAGAAGGTAGGAGAGGCAAACCAGACTTCTTCTTTTGGGCTTTAAACCACATGGGATTATCCTCACATGACACTTCTGCTATGGGAGCCTCTCACAGAGATGCTCAGAGAGCCACTCAGCAAAGCCTTGTCAGAGGAACCACCAACTTAAGTCTACCAGAATATGGTGTCCAAGTATGGGTTTTGTTTCCTTAAGTCCCTATTAGTGCCAGAAATGGTCTTCATTGGCCCACTTCAGAACTGCCACATTCAAAAAAGCCAAGTCTTGGTGCTGTCCTTCCCATTGCAGCCCAGCCCTGCTCCCAGCTGGGAGGACAGCTTTTCTCCAATGCAGATGAGCTCTGATAGAAACAGAGCTGATGTTTGCTGAGGCACGATTCAGCGCTCATTGAGTTTGTCATCTGGCCAAAACTTGCCAGTAACTCAAATATAGCAATGGCTATAGCAAGGGTGTAAACAGTCTTCCTACAGTCAGGAAAACCTGGACAAATTGAAAGAGAGCAGGAAATTATCTGTTGTCATTCTCAGGGCTTTAGTTGAGTCTTTCTAAAATCCCAGCATTATATTAGCACTTGGTTCCTGGCTGCTTAGTATTCCACATTTGCTGCTCCAGAGTGCATTTGCAGTCTCGTGAGTCTGGTCTCTTATTCTGAAGAGGTTACACATGTAATCCCTGAAGCGGTGGCACTGCCTAAAGTCTGCACCCAGGTAGTTCTGGCTCCTTTTACAACTTAGGCTTCCAATTAATACAAAGGACAAATAGAACTGCGTGGATGTGCTTGCCTACAGCCATATTGCCATAGGCTGGAGTCTTGCCTGGGATCATGAACTGAGCAGTGAGAGAGGAAAAGTCCTACAAAAAGGTGCTGTTACAGCTTCTGTGACCTTTTAGGTGTTGCTGGTATCCTCCTTGTGTTCCTGGTTCTGCGTTTTGCACCTGCCTTTTGTGTCACTGTGGGTTGTTTGGAAGCAGAGGGTTATGAGAAGTCTGGGATAAGGTGATGAAAGCTTTATTCAGAGTCTCAGGTCTGTCCCATCCTACACTCTATATCCTGCTTCACTCACAGCACAGAAAGACAGGCTACTCTCTGGTAGAGTCATTCTACACTAGTAGGTACTGGCTCTTTAAATTTGAATTTCTACAGTTTTTAGCAATTAGCACCTCGTGGCCCCATTTAACAACACTTGATCATCTCTCTCCCAGAGAAGGTATTCCCTTGGCACCAGGCTCTGTGTGTTGAATGACAGTCTCAGCCTCAGGAGCTGCCAGCCCACATGGCCCTGCTTGTTCCTTCTGGAGTCCCTGGGCTTCAACCTCTTTTACCTCAAAGCAGGGCAGCACCATCTCCTTCATCCTGCCCCTCCTCCTTCCTGCTGCTGCTGCCATTCTTTCACCAACTAATTAGGCTTTAGGACATTTTTTTAACCCTGCCTTCCCCAGAGATGAAAAGCCAATGCAAGCACATACTTGCTTTATCTAAACCCGGCACAAATGCCAACCAACCCAGTACACACACCCACACAAGGACAGCAAGGGGACCTGGAAAGTCTTGCAATTAACGCATGGGACTGAAAAAATCCATTGTCAATTCTAGAAAAGACTGATAAGGAAAAGTCAAGGATAGGAATTTTAAGTCTGTTCCAGTATCTAAAAATTAGCCTCTTGCCTCTGTCGCCAAGAGGCTAAAATAAGGTCCTTAAAATGGTCTAAGGTCTTCTGATGAGGTGGTGATATAGGAGAACTTTAAATATCTAATAATAGTAAGTAGGCTATAAGGAACTTTGCCTTCTCTTGAAATACAGCCTTTGGTTCTCTGCTTCTAGCAGAACAAAGATACTGCCTGAGGTTAGAACAGCATTAAACCATGGGGAAAATTTGGTTGGCTTGACTGAGAGCACATAGTGAAAGACATGACTGAAATGCCAAAGAGCAAGTTTAAGACCTCCACAGTAACTTTATTTTTTAATTTGATAAGTGATGATTAAAATCCCTTTGCATATTGCTTTGATTTCCTTCCCCCTGCCTCAGCACAGCAAAGGGTGCAGGAGCTCTCAGCAGTGTGTCCGCACAAAGCTAAATGCCAAGTTTACCAAGGAGAACTGTAGAGCTCCTCCTGAGCAGTGTGCCAGGGTACAAACCACTCACCAGAGCTGCTCAGAGATAAAGTATAGGAGTCAAAGAACAGTTCTGCTGAGAAAGTCGAGGCTTGGGAATTATTACATGTTCTGTTTCCAGCTCCTTCAGTCTCTCCCATCTGTTTCAATTCCCCACTTGGATAAAAAAAGAAAAAGAGAAAAGAAAAAACACAAAAACCATACTCCCATGCTTTCTGTCCCTATATGGGGGAGTGTGTATAGGGAAAGGTCTCCTCTTACATGTGCCCACAGCAGGTAACACAGCAAGAGTCTTGTCCCCACCTTTGGGCTTCTAGGGGTTACTAATGCAAATAATAATGGCTTGTTAGCCGTCCTCTTCCTATAATGAGGCAACATATTACTACTTTGTCAGGAAGTGAATGAAAAAAGACTTTCACGCTGTTTCTGAGTGCCTTCACCAGATGGCTTTCCCACACATTTCCTGCTCCCCAGCTCTGGCTCCTGGAGCTGTTTGCTGTGTGTAGCTTGGGCAAGGCTCATCCTTCCCAGTTCAGCTGGGCTTCTTTTATGCTGCATGGAGCACAAGGGAGCGATTTCACAATGTCAGGCTCAGGTAGTTTCTGCAATGCAAATCTCTTTCCAGGGGCAGGGGAGGAGTGTCATCTTGCACTGCTGAAACAGCTCCTTGTGTTTAGAGAGGAGTGCTGGGCTGCTGTGGCATCCCTCAGAGGGGCCCTCAATCACCAACTCCTTATATTCACTCAGCATCTAGAGCCAGCATGCTGCTACAAAGAATGAGGTGTTTCACTCAGTCCCTCTGGTACAGCAAGAACAGGAGCAGCCAGCCCACAATTCTCCAAAGGAGGTTTTATTTACTAACCACAAAACCCTCCTTTCAGTAATACTTCAATTGAAGGAGTTCTGTTTCTCACTTCATGCTCTAACATGTAGCATGTTAGAGAACTGGGAGGCACTGCCTGGCTTTGATTTGAAAGAAACAGGTTTTTATTTAAGAACAAGCTGACCATATTGTATTCTCCTTTCCAAAGTGCTTTCATTTTAAATACATCCTTTTATGGTCAAGAACACACAAGAGAGGCAGGTCTGTTGTCAATTACAGATTTGAAGAGATTTTTCTGAATGGTTGATTTCTGGGTCTATCAGCATAGCAACAACGTTGATTTTAAGAAATTCAGATTATTCGCTGGGGGAAAAAAAGTTACTGCAAACAAGTGTTCTGGGCAAGATGCACTGCTTTTGCCATGCCAGAGATTTGTAGCAATTACACTATGAATTATGTCTTTAATTCCTTATTTTATCAGTATGGGTTCTTAATGCAAGCCTCCTTATGTTTCTTGTTTATTGTCTCTGATAGCCCAGCAGGGTCTATTGGGAGCTCCATACTCAGCACAGAGGCAAGTCAGGTTGATTTCAAGTCCTGCTTCAGGGGTTTTATTTTTAACCAAAGATCCTGGGTGGACCTAGGCTAAAGAAGAGTTGCTTTGACTACCCCTACATTTCAAGGTATAGATCAGCCACTACACTGAATTCTTTCTCATAAAAACTCTCCAGTTTTTGCTCTTTAAAATGTTTACTGGACCTGTTCAGGGAGTAGCTTATTATAAGGAACTCCACACTGAACTCCCCAGTAGCACAGAGCCTTGCATAGCAAATCTTTATCTGCATCACCACTGATCAGTCCAAATTCAATGCAGGGGGGAGATCATTGCTTCCTGTTGAAGGGGCTGAAGTACCTGCTTGTCATGGCATCTTAGGTGGAGCTGCTCACTCCTTGGGGGAAGGCAGAGAGCCCTTCCAGTGTTGCTTTGTGCCTGGCATGAGGCTCACTCATATCACACATACTGCGGTGAGAGCAAACAGACACCAGCACCAGACAGAGCCAAACACTGAAGCAGCAAACCTCCCAGTAACCTCATTCCCCAGCTCCCCACCCCTCTGGAGCATCAGCAGATCCTCACGCCACATAGCCAGATCCCTGATCACCCAGGGAATACTGATGAGAAAGGCTCCTTCTCTCCAGTTGCTTCTCCTCTAGCAGAGAGCGCTTGTTAATAATTCAGCTTCATGCCACATCAGGCCTGGAGTGCTGAGGCTTTCCATGCTAAAGCTGTAAATATAGGACGTGACTGCAGCTGCGTGTTTTTGCCTGCAAAGTCCTTCAATGAAATGATTCAGTGCCCCAGAAGGTAATGAAGGAACACCTTGAGGTCACTGCTGAATGGCACTTAGCCACCAGCCCTCTGGGAGAACAAGGAGAAAGGCTCAACCCTCTGCTGAGAGTCAGTCCAAGCCTACAGCACCCATTAACCCCATTTTAGGGCACACAGAGCTTTGGGACCCAAATGGAACAGGGCTATCCAGACATCAACGAATAAATACAGGAAGTGCCGAAGAAGTAATTTCAGCAAACATGGGAGGGAGGCACCCTACAGAGTTTGCTCAAGGATTTTTCACACACTCATTTCATGAAAGGTTTTTACCTTTGAGTTCTTTGGTTTAAGTGCTGCTGAGCACTGAGGGAATGGGCAGAAAGGGAATGGGCTATAGTGATAGGACAAGGGGGAAAGGGGACAAATGAAAAGAAGGGAAATTTAGGTTATGTGTTAGAAAGAAATTCTCTATTGTGAGGCTGCTGAGACACTGGAGCAGCTGCCCCAACCCTGGCAATGTTCAAAACCAGGTTGGATGGGGCTTGGAAAAGCCTTGTCTAGTGAGAGGATTCCCTGCGTGTGGCCGGGGGAATTGGGACTAGATGATCTGTGAGGTCCATTCCAATCCCTTAATATTTCATGCTTCTGTGAAAGCTGTACATGGAATAAAACAGGGGCTAACAAATAAAAAAGCCCTCCCTAGAAAAAGGATTAAATTACTATTAAGGTTTAAAAAAAAAAAAAAAAAGTGGTACTGTTAAGACAGTGGAACTACAACAAGATGCCATCCCTGGGTCCCAGGGTTGAGTGGGACCCTCATCCTCCTCTGGGGCGGCAGAGCATCCCCGCCATCCCTGGGGACCCCTCGCTGGTTGCTGAATGACAGCACAGCACGTCCCAGCTGGTGATGTTGCTGTGGCAACCGGGTGTGATTTCTCTGCTTGTAATGCCACGACAGTCAGGGACACGCAGGGAGACGCACTTGTGACGTCCAAGGCGGGCGGGCGGTGGCCGCGGCCCGTCTGCCACCCCCGTGGGCTCGGCTCGCTGCCAGGACGTGTCCCCGCGTCGCCTCTGCATCCCCCGCGGGCCCCTCCCCACCTTTCCTCCTCTGCTCACGGCAATTTCCCCCCAGACTCGCGCTGGAGCTGTCCCAGCGCAAGACAGCCTGTTTGTTGTCTGTACCACACACCGTGAGCACCCGAGCCTGCTGGGGGACAGGTTTTTTATAGCCTGGGTGAAAAGAGGCCCCTGTGAACAGGTCAGTGAGCCCACACGGTGACCCGGCCGGGCTTGGCACAGAGCACCTCCTGGGAGTCCAGCTCAGGGCATGGCACCAGGGAAATGATTGTCTGCCTGAGCCACTGAGCCTCCAGGCTGTGCACGGCTCGTCTCAGACCCTCAGAGACTTGTGGTGCCTGGATGGAGCAGCAGAGGCTGCCCCAGGAGACATCACAGAGCCACACCTTCTGTCCCACCACCACCCGCTTTCCCTGGGCAGCGCATCTGCAGGACTGAGTGTCCAGTGCAGCCTCTAGGACAAAAATACGTAAGTGTGGAGCCCCTGGTAGTCAGCCATACACTGTTCTTCCCTGCACTTCAGCCAAGCCCAGCTCACAGCCCAGCTTTCTCCTCCAGCAAGTTTTCCTAGATGAGATTTCAAAAGTTCATGCAAGGCTTCTCTGCCTTGAGACATCAGCAGCACCACTAAGCTGTGAACATCTGAACGCCAGAATCCAACATAAAACTGAAGCTGAACTTGTCCTGGAGTAAGGAGATAAAATTCTGAATGAGTCCTTTCCTCCCCTCTTCCACTGCACTAAAATTTTTGAGTGGCTATTCTGTTTAGGTTCAGGCTGTTATGTTTATTGGAATTGTTTTATTATGCAGTAGCTCAGAGGTAGGAACACATGGGAAGAAATTTTTTCAAAATATTTCTGCTTATTCACACTTGCTGTAAACACTTCCTCCAGGAGATTCTAGAAAGTAGGACACAGAAGGTGTTTGTATCCAGCCACTGCATTACTAGCTAGAACCAGAGACAAACATGATTGAAGGCTTTGCAAATATCTACATAAGAAAAAACCAATTAAAAGCATTTGATCTTTAAAGACCCGTTCTGGGTTATAAAGTTTGCACACCTTATAATGAAAGTCTTTAAATTCCTTCTTTTTTCAAGTAGGTTTGCTTTTTCTAAATGCAATTTAGTAGACAATAGCTCAAGAGGAAAGTCTCTTCTACACTGGGATGGTTTTGCCAGCTGTATTGGGTTTTGTATTGCCAGCTCTGATTAGTCTGAAATCAAAGGCATCTCGCAATACAGCTTAGAGCTTAACCAGTATTTTGTTTAGAATGGCATTTAGCAAAACTCAGTTTATTTGGAGCACAGATACAGGATCAGCAAGACACTCTTGCTGACTTCTGATGACCACAATGCAATACAGAGCTGGCTTGTGCTTGGCAGTACCACCACAGGGATGGGAAATGCCACCTCAGATGGGGACACACCATCCAGAGACAAGGATACAACAGGAAACAACTGACAGATGAGGACATAAGTCAAGGGACCTGCATGGCAGAACAACTAGAGTAAAAGGCAGCTCATAAACAGCCCACAAGAGCATTTAATTTGGAGGAGATATGGGCTGGCCTAACAATCTCAGTAGGTATCCTTCCACAGAGGCTCAGTTCTGTAGATGCTGAGATCTGCAACAGATTGCCATCATGGATGGGATCCCTGTCAGTGTTTGAGGGGGGACTGCTGAGGTCAGAAGTGTTGGGAACAATTCCATTAACTGCTCTCGCCTTCTCTTAACTGTTCTTCCCTGGAAGGTTCTAATGGTGAAGCATGGAAAGAACATTTTTAAAGGAAGAACTGCTTGGATAGTTTCAACTGGGTTGTGACTACCAAGATTAGCGCAGTAATGCAGCTGTGTCATAGATGTAGATCTCTCACAGAACAATTACAAGATCTGGGGATGTCTGGGTAACTGAAGCATCCAGCTCATTGGATTTGCCCTTTAAATGGAATCCTTCCGTTTCTTTGGCGGTTACCTTGGTTCCCCTCTTCAGTTCACCAAGATGAAAAACTTAACCTTGTGATTGCTTTGTTCTCTACATCCTTAAAAGTCTGTTCCTGAATCCACTTCCAGACTTGGCACAGTTTTGTAGTGACAGGGGTGCTCTTAGAAAGCTGTTCCATTTGGCAACTATTTAGCCTGAGCTGTTCCTGGTTACTTGTTGAACAAAGCACCACTGTATTTGGCTGTCTACAAGCTCAGATCCCAGAAAACTGAAGTCTTCCACAACTCAGGTACAGACAAGCAGATTTGCCACTCACACCAGGACCATAAGACAGGTGCAAACCTTAAGACTTAGTTTGTTTTTAAGGTGTGGAATTTAGTGATCTGTGTCCCACACTGACAGTAATGTGTGGGACACACCCCCAGTGTGGCAGGGTAAAGCTGGTGGTCAGACATTACTCCTTGACAGACTGTAATTCTCCATGTCCCTTACATAAAGGGCAATATGTATAAATTGCAGGATAAGAATTAGACTGACATTAAAAAAAAAAACAATTCTAAGTTTGGCTGACTAGAGAAGATGGCCCAGAGATTCTACAAGGTCTCCATCAAAGGAAACTTTTGGGCAGTGGCCAAGTAGTCACCAGTCAAGCAGGGCTGGCCAATTTTTGTACTGATGTGAGAAGAATTCGGCAAAGTTAAGTCTGAAAGAGACCTTCCGAGGTATCCCTTTTATGCAGGCAAGAGTTTGACTAACATCAGGTCAAGTCCTCTTGCTATTTATGAATACTAAAGAATGAGGCAGAGGAGCCTGAGGGAATACTCACAAGGAAGAATTAATCTCAAGGGCTTTGGAACTCACTTGCATTTTCACTCTACATGGACATAAAGTAATGAAAGGGTGAAAACAAATGTAAACAGGACAGTATTCAACATGCTTCAGTAGACTCAGATTTTGTGGGAGTCATGCTTTTCAACAGATTTATGTTTAGAAGAAGCCAAATGAGAAAGCTTGGAATGACCATGCTTGTTTAAAAGAGATTGTTTGTAGAATGCAACAGTGTGATATTTGTCTAAATAACATCTATTGATCGGCTATGAAGTTGCACAGGCATTTGCCAACTCGAATTATTCCTGTAAGTTTGCCTCTATTCCAGAGAGATTTATTTCCCTAGGATTTACTAGGTGTTGTACTTTGCTTTGTGCACAAATTCTCCCAAAATGTTGTGCTGCTTAGCCTTTATTTCCCTCTCCACCTTAGCACAAGGGACCAGACTCTTTGTGAAGACTGACTAATAAATATTTAAAGCCTTAAGAGCTCCAGGCAAACACTTATGAAATTGATGATTTCATTAATACCACCTCTTCCTGGGGCCTTCCTGTGCCTGAGGCACTTCTGCCATGGGCACAGGCCCTCACCCTGCAGAGCTGCAGACAAGGAGGGGTCTCCTAGTCTTGGGCTGCTTTATCAGCACAAGCTGCAATAAACCAGTTCAGGCATTATCCAATCCAGCCGCTCAGTTAATCTCTGCTTACCCAGATTAACTCCAGCATCACGAGACACAGCCCATCAGCTGCAGGCTAGCTCTCAGCAGCTCCCTCCTTTCAAAGGAGTTATTTGCATCAGGCTTTCAAAACTTGGGAAATTCCTTCTGTCTTCCCATCCTTCTTAATCCTACCTCAAGAGACAGTGTCAGAGACTAAGAAGGTCAAACTGGGGGAGAGGGAAGGAGACAAGGAAGCCTTTCTCCCTCATTGCAGGTCACTGCCTCACCTCAGCACAGGAAGGGAAGATTTGCCCAGTGTGGGACAGCTCCAGACCACACAACTTTAGTGCTCCTGGTCCCAGACATGGACCTCCCCCAACAATCTCTGACCCTTTTCATGGCCAGGAAAAATATTTTGCTGTGTGAAACAGACAGTGCAGAAGCCTTTCCAAGCATGAACTTGTTCAAAGGAAGATACTAACTCTCCAGCTTCTTTTAATCTCCCTAAGCAGAACTATAAGCTATCCCAGGTCAGGGAAAGTGGCATAATAACAGACCAAAATGCCTCTCCAGACCCACATACCAAGTAGGCTGTGGTGTTACCCTTGCCTACAGCTCCATGAATGAGGCACAAGCACCCAGAGCCAGGTGTCTGTGGTGCAGCTGGCCTCACCCTGGGGACAGGCATGGAGGAATGAGCTGTCTGTACAGCCACTGACAAAGCACACACACACATCCATGCCTGTAAGTACATGTACACCACCACCTCCACTCCTTCCCCTCACACTCCTTGGCATCCAAGACCTTTGCATAAGGCACCTGTGAGTATTTCAAGTACATGGAGTGGACAGTTTTCATTAAGCCTCTGTCAGCGCCCCAGACTGAAATGGCTTCTTTACCCTGTTTATCCTTGTGTATACTCTGCTGATGCCACAGAGTGCAGGTGGCTGGACAGGGAACTCACAGCACTGCAAAAGCCTTGTCTGCCCCTCCCCACAGCACTGGATGAGGCCACTGCTGGATAAAATGGAAAAATCAAGGCCAAGCTGCTGCTGATTTAATTTCACTGGGACGTTTTTTGCATGTGTACCAGTCCTCCATATTCATCACAGAAGAGGCAATACTTCAAAGGCACTCAAATAATCACTTCTTGGTGCATTCCACCAGCTTCGTTAGGCAAATGTCCATAAATACCCTTCTCACATATCTTGTTTCACTCAGATTATCCTTGTCTCCTTGGCAACTGTCAGATGATGTATAATGCTAGCAGGGATTGGCCCCAATGAGCCTTATAACCCTCGTGTAAATTCTGACTCTATGAAGGGACCTGGCCAAAACACTCTCCTTTCCTGGTAATGTTTAATTGTTGCCATAAACAATACTAAATCCTAGACCCTTTCAGCACACCCGAGTAAGGATGAAAATTAACAGAGAGCTTTTTAAGTGGTAGTATTTGTCTTGTCCTCCAAATATATAGGTTTGAGACATGGATATACTTGGTGTTTCACCGCTTGACACATAAAGCTGTATTTTGAATCAGTACTTCAGAGAAGGCTTGTGCTGAAAACTTCAGTTCTAATATCTTTATCTTCTTCATCCCTTGTTGTCAGTGGGGATCTCGCTGGGAAATTCCAAATCCCTGCAAGAGCTTAACGAATTTATGTTACACTTTAACCTATTAATTTCTGAAAACTAGCTGGGTTTCAGGTCATCACTTGATATGACTTGACTGTCTGACATGGGTTGTACTGAGCCTTTCTGCCTCTGAGCAAGCAGCTCTGGGCTGCACCCTCATGCCCCACTGCTCAGGCAGACGTGACCAAAGCATCAAGTCAAGGAGCTTCAACACATACTCCTCTTGCAGGAAGTTTGTCTCTACTCCATGTGGTATCTGGGTCTACTGAAGAAGTTGGTTGTCTCGTGTGGCCTCCCTGGGCACCCAAAGCCAGCTTTTGCCATGTGTGGCACTGACATGAGACCTGTCCCCACTCAGAGAGTGCCAGTGCATGGAGCTGAGCAGCACTGCATTGTGTACAAGTGTTAAGAGTAGGAGACCTAAGTGGTAAAAGCCTACCTGTGCTGCACTAGTGACATGGTTAAACTACTTGTTCCTGCTTCAGTCTACTCAGTTCTGTATAGTGTTCCAGATGGGAATATCTATTCTAATTCAACAGAACAATGAAAAGTATCTTTAAACAGAGCCAAGGAAAGGAGGCTGAAATCAGTACTAGCCTTAGGAGCAAAACCAAATCCAGACACACTACAGCAGAAATAACAGTATTTCTGTAATTAAGCAAACAAATCTCTGGCACAGCATTGTATCAAAAAATTAATTCAGTGATGTGCCGTGGCTGATATCTCTTGGACTAATCAGCTACATAGAACTGAGAGAGGAGGGGAAAAACTGTTGTTCCAGGAGGTAGTTCACAAAACAGCCAAGCCAAGGGATGATGGGGAAGCCAGTGTAGGCAGGGCAGTGAGAGGAGAAGAAAATCCAAGTCCTGGCACAAGCTGGTTAGCAGTGATGCAACCTGATTTTTTTGCATGCTTGTGTGGACCTGTTAGCTCCCCAGCCATCTGCCAGCTCCAGCACACACCTCACCACATGCAAGGCTTGCAAGGAGGGGGAAAAGGGATCAGTGGCTTAAGGCAGGTGATTTTTAGCACAGATAGGATAAAAGTCCTCCTAACTCACTCACGTGTCTGTGTACTGGCAGAAGCTCTAAGCAGCACCATTTTAGACACTCCAGCACACAGCAGGCGCTCGGGAGATTTAGTACTGCTACCACTGGCTTGTGCACATAGAGAAATTCAGCTACAGCAGCGGGAGTAATAAAAACTGCTGAGAGCTGAATACCACAGTCTCCTCTGTCACTGGTCACATTACTCTTGATTTCAGGCAGCAAGAGGAAGAGAAAGTTAATAATTTATGTGCAGCAAAGCTAGGGAAGATCCCGGTTTAAAACCCTACTGTAATAGCAGAAGAAATGGAGTAGATCAGCCCATGATCAAGTGCAGGAGAATCCACACACACTCAGGCAAGGCAGCCCTCTCTGCTGAAGATAAAGTGATAAAAGAACATACTTGGAAAGCAACAAAGGCTGCCACAGGTAAAATATGAGCACGCTCGAACAGGGTTTTGAAAATGAAGCACACTCCCAACAGCAGCTTGTCAGGGAGTCTTTGAAGCTGAAGAACAGCCACCACCACACCACTTTTGTTGTGCTTTCCTTGTTGCACTTTACAGCTGGTCTCCTGTTCCCTAGGTACAAAAGGCACATGCACAGGGTACATGTCATTGGTCCTGACTTCTGCTTAAAAGCACCGGAACCAAAAGCAACAATATTTTCCCTAAAGGGCAGCTGTAGGTCTTTACAAACTCTGCCCCTCCAAGACAAGTCACTGAGGGTGAAATGGGGAATTTTGCATCAGACACAGATTAGGCTGCTAATTCTGTCTGTGCAGTGTTTCCCAATCTACAATCTTGTTCAGTGCTTACAGGTGCTCATTTGCAGGCAGTCCCACACCAGACCTGTGGGTCAGTCCCAGACCTGTCTGGCACCTGCTCCAGCTCAGCCCAGGCTTGCTGAGAGCTGGCTGTGTCTGCATGGAGTCAGCTGTCAGAAAGCAACAGCCTCTGCCAAAAAACCACAGCTTGAGTGACTCTTATCCCTCTAAGCAGCATCTTAGACAGTGTGGGAAAGGGCTCTCGATTGAATGACACCTGACCTGGATTTGCAAAACCTTGGCTGCAGGTGCAAGTCTAAGTCTAATGTGTTTGTGCCAAACTGGCTGCCCTCAGCCAAGCAGTTTTTGTAACGCTTTCAGTGGACTCTCTCTCAGGCAGTTACTCTGGAACAGCTGCTGGGATGTTGCTGCAGCAGGCTTTTCTTCGTCGGACAGCACTGCACCTCTTTTCCATTAGAAGAATAGCTGAATACAGGAAGGGGTTGTGACTGAGGTGTCTTCCCCTACTCAGGACCATCCATGCTTTGCCTTTAGTGATATTCAGATGCACTAAAGCCTGAAACTCATACAGAGAGGGCCTCTTTCCAGTCCCTGATAATGATTCCCCAGCATGTGTATGATTTGGCAGAGTATAGTATATTTTATACGTCATCCCACAGCTTGTGCTGCACCCACCTCGTTTTTCAGCTACGTTTTCTCTCCACATCTACTTGCTGTATTTTTTATTTCCAAGCACAGCTTTTTGTAGGACTTAAAGTACCAAAATGCCAGTGAGTTTGCCAAAAGCTGTTATTTAAATAAAATTAATGCAAGAGCTTTTTAAAAGCAAGATTGTAGGAGGACAAAGCTGCCAGGAGAGATCCACAGTTCCGGACCCTCCCGTCATCCAGATACAGGCCACAGCTAGAGCCATGCAGTCTCTCCAGAAGAGCACCTCACCTGCCAGGCTGGCACATGCATAAGGCATGGCCACTTGCAGAAGTACTCAGAAGATTCCCAAAAGCTGGGTTACAGGTGGTGTTTGGAAGATTTATCTTCAGCTTTGAATATGCCTGCTGTGAATTTAGGCTCTGGCTCACACTGGAGGCTACTATTACATATTTACCCCTACGTGCAGCTGTGGAGGTGCAGACTGCTCTGAAGGCCAAGCCCTGCCCGGAGGATCTGGGAATTAAAGACTTAATCCCCTCAGTGCTTACATCTGTGCACTGCACAAAAGGTAAACATGCTGTGTTCCAGCATCTGCTGCACCGAGTCACAGGCTCAGCTTGGGTGGGAACAGAGCAAAGCTGGGCTGAAAGGAGACAGGGCTCCTGTACTTATTACCCGTGTTAATGCACAAAGTATAGATTCGGCTTGAGCAGATCAAAGTGCTCAGATGTTGTGACTAACACATTGTAATTATCTTTTGTCAGCAATCACCAAGAGCAAGGTCTGCCTTGTGCTCAAAGTCTGCTCCAAAGACCTTATGCTCTAAACAGGTCTTTTCATGCTGCCAAGAGGGAGAGCAATTCAGATATAGCTGGAGGCTGCCAAAGTACAGGAAGAAGCACTGCTAAGTTAAATGCTTCTCTAGAAGCTTTTTGTCTGCAGGTATTCAGCACAGTTCTTTTGTGTTTAGAAGGACAGATCAAGTACTAGCTGACCAAGAAATATTTTCAAGTAAAATGTTACTTAACATCTCCAGAACAATCCTTTAAGTACATAGATTTGTACCTTTTTATTTAAGCATTGAAATGTGACATGCTGCCATATGAGTTTCATGGTTTGGGTTTTTTCAAAAAAAAACCTGGATGGACTTGCTCATTTTTGTGGCATTCACCTTCCATTTATGACTCCATTGCACCTATCAGTGCTTAAAACATTTAATGAAGAGGAAACACTAATGAAATAGTTTGAAGCTGTAGCTTTCATCCTGGCCAATATTCACTATAGATTTTGGGTTTCCTTATTTTTCCACGGAAACCAGCAACAAGTTCTACTGCATTCACTATAAGAAATCAGCCTTCTGCACTAAACATTTCCACATCTTGCTTTAGTCAAGCCAAGCACCAAAAAAACCACTTCTTAGCTCTTCTTCTTCTGACTTTTGAAATAAATTTATCAAGTTTTAAGCAAATGAGCAAATACACATGAGCACCATTTTTAAGAAACAGCCTGATAGAAGTTATTTGGAATCAAACTTTGCATGGATTTAAAAGCTAATAAAATATCTCCAGGTTAATCTACTGTGAAGTTTAAATATCCATTTGAGAAAATGCTTTCTCTCTTCCTATCTGAAGGCTTCCTGGGAGAGTTTCATATATTTTAAACCAACTCCTTGAATTTTGCTTCATCTCTTTTGGAACTCACTCATCTCACATATATGGGAACGGACACCAATATTGTCATGCACTCAGACATGTTTGTAACTGCAGGTCTAAGCATCAGGTCTACATATACTGGAAAACTTTTGGCTTGTATCTTACTGCTAATAAATCCTAGAACAGAATATTGTGAGCTTAACAGGGTGTAGGCATGAAGATTTCAAGAGCAGACAGAGATCCTAGTGTGCTATCACTCATTAGATATCCCCAATAGAACTCAGTTAATTTACCTTGAAATAAAAGGGAGAGAGTGCTTAAAGCCAGAGTAAGAAACTGCAAGAAGCTTAATTATTGTCTCTTTCTTCCAGGCACAACCATTTGAGTTTGAGCACCTCCAGGTTTAAAGTCTTAGACTAAAATGATTTCATAAAAAGATAAATTCAGGAATGGAGATTGGCTGTCCTGACTTCAGGCTACCATGGAAAGACAGCCAAGCCTTTCAGAGCAGGAGGGAATGTTACATTTCTTTGTCTCCACCATTGTAACCTTCTTCTTAATTTTGCAAAAGGTTTTAATGACCAGGTTAAGTCTTCATGTTTCCAGTTCAGTTATTTCCAGGCTAGTCAGGCATTTTGTATTTCATTATCCTCTCATCTGACCCATACTTTTGGCTCACTAGAAACTTACTGGAAGAAATATTTTTCAGCCTTTAGCTCATGTAGAAAAGTCAGACTGAGCTCAAGCAAATCTGAATTAAAAACGCACATCAAAGGTAATGGCCAAAATGGTCTATCAAGATAAAACAGGCCTTTTTTAGGGGGAAAAAACTTATTAGTGGAAATGAACTACTAGAAATACATTAGAAGTAATCTAAGAGAGCAGACTACAGAAGTTAGCTGATGCAAAACATGAACCATCCAGCTTTCAAAGTGTACCATTCCCTCTGCTAGCCCAAGACAAAACTTCAGGCACTGCGGTCTCACACAAGTGTGAGGACAATGGCAGACTTTTTAACCTGAAGGTCCCAGGCCCCCTTGCAACAAGGCCCAAGCTGCACTACACTGAATTAACGTGGTGGTTCCTCTCAGCTCCACCAGACTTGATTATTGCAGCCTTTCTATTTCCATGTGCAAACAGGTAACAAATGCTTCACTCCAGGTGATGTGCAGCATGCCCACAGAACTAGAAGAGCCTGCTGGTGTTACATGATATTACTCTATTCCTTCTCACCACCCAGGAGCCAAACAGCTGCCAACAAGCCCATGTTCAGCTCTGTGTGCAGAGCCCCACCACAGACACTGCAGAGCTGTCTCATCTCCCACACTTCTTCTGCAAAGCAGGATTTGCACACTGAGAGCAAGAGCCACTTCGTGCACTACTTAGCATGGCGTGTCCTCCAGGCACACTTTGTCCTCTGAATTATCTCCAGTGCTAATTTATTGCAGCATTCAAAGCATCGTGCCTCCGGCAGTCCCTCCCACAGGAAGCTGGCTGACTCATTTTTCCACACACTCTGTTTTCCTCTCCACAAGAGCCAAATGCTTGGTCAAGAATAAACCACAAAAAAAAATAGGGGAAAAAAAGAGGGGGGAGGCTCATGTTTAAGCACCTCCTAGAACACGTGCACAGCCCACAGCCACTTATGAAGCTCTTTCTTTCATTCAAATAACAGACCTGGAGATGTTACACCCAGGTAGAGTTGCCCCCATATGGCACCCAGCCGTCTTTGCTTCTGTTCTAAGCAGCAGTTCCTAAGCCTGTAAATGGATGTAGCCCAAGCTAATGGGCTTTAGCCTCAATCAGACACTTAGCCGAGCACTTACTAAAAGACAAGACCACCATTTTGCATTCATCCCCATAAGTTCTTTCCCAACGCATTCAGATGTTTGCCTTGAAAACTGGTTCTGATATATCACCTAACCTTACAGGAAGGGAAAAAAAGAACAACTACATTGCCAGGAAAACCATGACAATCTATTGTTTCACACTTTGCTTAGAGATGCAGCAAAATTCCACTATTCTTTGTTAAAAGGACTTTTCAAGGAACTGGAAAATAAAAAAGCAGCAGTAGCTTTTGTCCATCTCCAGACACACTTAGAGTCCTCCAGCCATAAGAAATAGAGGAAGCAACCAAAGTCAAATAATGCAAACACTTTACCTCCCAAAAACAGGCACTCCAAGTCCAGCCTAAGAAGAGCCAAGGTTTGTAGATGTTTCCACCGAGGAACTAAATATCTCTTAACTCCACCTCAAGGAGCAGCTGCCAGCCCACCCCACCCCAAAATACAAAGCCCCCCGGTGCTCCCTGCTCTCTCTTTCAGCCAGCTGGGCCTCTGCCTCTCAGGTGTGAGGCATCAGAGCTGATGGGCATTAACCCATTGCCACCCACAGCAGCCACTGCACAACTAGGGCTTGTTGAGAGGAAACACATTTTTTGGGTTTTTTATTGTAAAACTCAAGTAAATAGGAGCGAGGTCAAAGGACACATTATGTATTTCCCACATCTCCTACAGACGGGAAAGGGAACAAATCTGCAGCAAAAATTTCTCACTTTCATGCAAGCAATAAAGGCTCATATTCTCGTATTTCCAAAGTGTCAAAACTGTGGAAGTAGTGCAGAGCTTAGCATAAGCTGCCACTGCTGCCCTTTGTCTCACAGAATCCTCTCAGAATAGGTTTAATGCTGCAGCCATGGGGCTTTTCCCATCAGTAATGTGTCCCCAGCCTCATGCTTATAAAAGTCATAATAGTGCCTTTCCTCCATTGCTCAGTGTCCTTGCTTTGGCAATCCTTTGGATCAAGATCTCTGATTTCCTTTTTGCTTGACAGATCCATTTTATGCAAAAATAATGCTCTTTTGTGTCCTGTCTTGTCCCCCTGCTCTGTTGCCAGTGTAGGGCCCCCCACCCAATGGAGCTGGCCTGTGCCAGCCTGTTCCTGCTGAAGGGGATAAATGCCCCACAGCTGGGCAGTAGCAGAGTGAAGGATGAGGCAGGAGAGGAGGATTCAGCCCCACTCCGTTGTGTCACAGGGATGGGAGCAGTGCTGCCTCTCACCAGCACTTCCCAGCTCTAATATCCTGTGCTGCACTGGGGAGAAGTGGGAAGAAGGTCACTGCAGAAGGCTTAGCCAGATCCTCTCCTCCTCCTCCTTCAGCCATGGTGCTCACTGGACTGTTTGTCACACTTTTTACCTCAGCTGTCACTGCCAGAAGGTGTTTTGTCCTTTCCTGAGTGCATTTTTCCAGAGGCAATGGCTGACAGGCTGAGCCCTGCCCTGCAGAGGGGCTGGGATGGAGCTCACCATGTCCATCCTGAGCAGCCTCGGCCTCGCCCCAGAGGGTCCCTCAGCCCTTCCTGACAGTGCCTGGGCACCTGCAGCAAATAAATTCCACCCCTTGCCTCAGCAAAATGCATATTTAGTAATGGTCATTAAAATACTCACTCACCACACACCCTTCACAGCTCCACTGATGCCATCAGCCCCAAAAAGTCCTCCTCACACCACAATAGAAGCAGCACCACCAACAGGGTGGGCAATATCTACCCTCAGTACAGCTCCATCCTCTCACTCACCACAAGAATTCCCATTGTTAATCCAGTCCCAGGCAATGGCCAGTCTGAGCTTTGCCTTTACAGTTCTAACTTCAAATTCCCTTAATAGTATGTAATCCCCCTACTTTGTCTCAACCCACAAGCTTTTAAATCTTATTTTCTGCCCCACTGTTGAGGAGGAGGGGTGAGAGCACCTGCGTGGTTATCTGGGCAGCCCTCCAGGGTGCCATTGCTCTTCTCCACAGGGAATTCCAAAGGGAACCCCTCTGGGCACATAAATCAGCAATTACAAGCAGAAGGCCTCAAAAGGTGGTCATTGCAATCACCTCTATTATGTAAGAACTTTCCTGGATAGACTCATGTTTCAAATAATAATTTGAAGTTGACCTGAATTGAAAGCTTTGCTAAAAATCTCTTAGAGATTCCCAAATTGAGGAACCTCCAGGTGTGCAGAATACTGATGGTGACTTATGGTGCCAGTGTGCCAAGGGCTGGGAAACAGCCAATTTATTGGCATGGATGGAGTATCCCAGAAAACCAGGCTTCTCCTCAGTACCAGGGTGCTGGCTGCAGGAGCAGGGCAGCAATCCCAATCCTCTGGGGCTTCTCTCAGAAGCCAGATTAACAATTTTTTTTACATTATTAATCTAAAGCAATTTGTTGTTGTTTCCTCCTCTGGTTATGTTTTAGTAGCCAAATATATTTTCCTTCCAGAGAAGGGCTGGGAATCCAGGAACCTGCAGCCAGGGGAGGCAGCAATTAGTGGTTTGAAATGTTAATGGGACCACAGTGGGAACGGGGAGTCCCTTGAACTCAGCTATTAGCAAATTAATAAAAGGGGTAACATGCTCTCCTGAGTGTTACAAATTTAGCACTAATTAGGACTTCTCTTTCTTAGCTATTTTAGGCAAGAAAATCTTCAGTATCCTTTGTTAAATCTGAATCATCTTGTTTGTAGAAGTAAATCATATGGAAACATTGGTTTCTTCACCCTGCTACAGTCTATTAAACTTTTTCCATTCTCCTTTTCTTTCTGATATGACTTACAGCTAGATATTTTGTATACAGTTAGCTTTATTTATCAAATCTTACCCCAAAGGAAGGTTTTCTTTGAATAAGACTAACCTGCAGGCCATTAATTTGTCACAGTCCATCCCAAACTTCTCAAAGATCCCCACTTCACAGGAATGCCAGTGCTCCAATTTATTTGTATTTATTTTATTTATTTGCTACTCGTATATTCCAGATGTTAAATTTCACAGAGTTCTTGTAGCTGGCAAGCATCTCTTTCTGCCAAAGATCTACATAGTTTTGTGTGTTTTAGCACTTGGGAATTAATCACAGAGAAACTTAATCAAGTTTGCAATGATGAAAAGCCCTTAATTAGAGCAGAAGCCAAAATGTCCTCCTGCTCTTCCTTTCTTGCACTGCCCAAATCTCATCGAAACCTTGCCTGAAGACCAGAAAACAAATCTCACAGTTGATTGAATATATCTAATTGTGAATTGATGTCTACGCTTTTGCAGATATGTTTCAAACCTTGCCTGGTGGCTGTGTTGGCCAATTTGCCCATACCCGGGAAATTAATTCATTTTTAACTACAGAGCAAAGCTGTGATGTTGGGCAATATATGTCTGCCTTTCTGCAAAGAATATTACTCGTTTCTAGCAAATTCAGTGCACTGCTAAATGATTGACATAACCACAAAAGATTTAGCTTTTAATGTTTAGGAAGCACTGATGGAGAAGAGAAAGCCCCACAGGCTGGCTGAGGCAGAAGAAACTCACTTTCGTTCAACAAAAGCCATACTGAGCAATAAAGAGAAAATGTAGATGGAAGGTTACCTCTTCATTGATGCCACTAAGTAAAAAGCGTATTAGAAGTAATCAGTGGTGAGCCCATGGTTTAAAATACACATGTACAGGTGCACATCAACAGCAGTGCTGAGAACTGAAGCAGACTGTATGAAAATACCTCATAAAGCCTGAGAAGTATTGGACACTGTCAAGGTGGCTTTCATAAATTAATGCAAGTCGATGTTAAAATCTCTATTTTATAATCAATTAGAAAGGCTAGTTTGGCAGCAGTATAAATAATCTCTGAAACAAATGTAGCGTGAAAAGGAAGATTCCATGACCAAAGCTCAGCTCTGAAGACTTTGTTTCATGTCTAGAAAAATGGATGAAGATTTTTCCTTGTTAGCTGGTGGAGGGAAACACAAAATACAGTAATTTCTGTTTACTTCTGCTAAACAGCTGATCAGAGAGTATTTTCTGCTCTGTGTGAGGCTAAAGCAAGTGTTATTTTTACTTTTCTCTACTGTGTGAGGTAGGATGCAAATGGTGTTTACTGAGGTGACACTGTAACATCCCATCTGCTTTAGGGCTCTAAATACTAACAATAACAGAGTCCTTTTTTCTCTCCATGTGGGTTATAACTGTGGGAATAAGATGTGTGAGCCTGTGAGCTGGGCAGCACGTAGATAAATTCCAGGTGATGATTTAATGCTGGTGAATAGAAGTCTTATAGTCCTGCAAGCAGTCTGCTACTGGAGAGGACCTTTGAGGTCAATTCATTTCCCTTCTGTCATAGGCAGCGCCTCTGAAATAAGCTATATGATAGTGATCCAGCTCCATTACAAAGTTAATTTTTTGCCACCATTTCTACTACTGTAATGGTGCAGGAAGAGGAATCCTACAGCAGGTCCTTGGATATGTAGAAATCTTCCTATTGCCAGCCTTAATATACTCTTATCCGGTTTATTCACATCTTCCTTTTCTGCCAAAATTGTGCTTCTGCTTAAATAGCGCTTCTCCCTTCTGTGTGCTCATCCGTGATGTATTTATAGGGAGTCCTCTCTCAGCATTCACTGCATGAGATAAAACAAGCTATCCTTTTTTTAGACTCCTTTCGTATAACAGACTTTCCACAATCTGAATCATCCCTGCAGCTCATCCCTTCACCTGCTCCAGTCTGGGCATGGGGAGCAGAACGAGCAAGAGCAGCTATATATTTTCTTACCAGGGATTTTTACAGTGCCATTAATACTCGCTTGTTTCCTTACTGCTATATTGTACATTTATACTCTCTGTATGTAGAATTCTTCAAGCATATAAATTATGTTCCACAGTGAACCATCAAATAGTGGTGTGTCATCTCCTCTGGTGCCACTTGGGCTCCTTGGGAGTGCGGTCAGCATCTTGCAGGCAAAATCCTTCAGTGCTCTTCATCTGGTGCTTTTTCATTCTTGATAGCTCCTGCAGAGTGTTTCAGCATGAAGATGTTTCAGCAGTCATTACAAAAGCAAGTGAATCATTCAAAAAAAGCACAATCCATCCATCTCCTTTAGTGTCACCAATTAATAGCTGCTCAGGATGCTTTGCAACCTATAGTTGCTTAAGGGAAGAAAAATAACCAACCCCTTCCTATAGTGCTGTGCTGTCATTATATTTTGTGTATCGTGCCTATGCAAGGAAGCTTTATTAAATAAAGGAGGCAATATGCAAAGGGTTCTGATACAGGGCTTTAAAGGGGGGGGGGGGAACAGTATAAGAAGGGAACTAAAAAACAATTGGTAGACAAGATTATTTCTTATTATTGGAACCCATTTCTCTTCTCAGAAGCCAGTGGTCAGAGCCTGATTTGGTGGCCACACTTCTATCTGATGCTGTCCATCCAAGCAAACAGCCTTGGGCCAGCACAGTTTCCTCCACTTGATGGAACTGGAACAACCTTTTACCTCATGCTTCTGTATTTTGCTGCACACTGTTCAAAATAAGGGACCATTTCTAAAAGGGAGCAGTGTTGCCTTCATGGGCACATCAGTCTGGGTCTGTGTGCTCATTGCTCCAGTCACAAGCTGCTAGAGCAGTCATTGCACCCTTTGGTGAAGCTCTGCCTTGGGGACTGTCAGAGCACCCAGGGTCAGATCCTGACCCACATTTGCCAGATACTAGGATGCACCCCCCAACCTGCCCACAGCTGCTGACTTCAATCCCTCCCTCCCTCCCATCTCAGCTCCCTGTCTAAGGCATTGTGGCTTTTGCCCCTGGACACACCCCAAGCAGGACAGCAGTACCACCTCTTGAGGGGAATCAACTCAATTCCAGCCTGTGTGCTGGAGTTGGAGGTCTGTGCCTAAATGTAATGGAACCTGATGGAAGCTAATTAAATAGAAAACCATTCATTTGTGCTGTCTCATTAGGGATTCATCATAAAAGCCTTATGTTGTCTTACAAGCCTAAACAAGTGTGTTCACATGTAAAAATCGGCCATAAAGCTGTCTGGAGAGTAGTTAACATGTCTAAGCTGTCATTTGTAAGGGCTGCCTCAAGCCTGGATCCTGCAGGTAGGAATGGCCTTTCTGCTGTCCTCAAACCACCCTGCATAAGTGGGGCATCCCTCCTTCAAAATGGGAAAGAGGGGCAAGCCCAGGGATCCTGCACTGACAGTCATGTGGAGTGGATGTTTCTCCATCTGGCCCTGACAGGAGCTGGGAATCAGAGGCAATTGTTATTTGAGAGCTGGGCCAAAGATGTTCAGAGGTTAAGAGAGTGTAAATCTAGTAGGAGTGTTTCCTGGTCTTCTCTTCAACCCCAGCTAGGCTACAATTTTTAAGACAAAGTAAATTTTCTGTAGGACACAGGAGTCATCACGTTTTTTTGCACAGTGGAAAAAACATAAGGGCTTGTCCCCTTGGCTCCCCTAAGGGAAAAATCAACATGGTTTAAATGGCAGCTCTCCCCAGTGTCTGTCCAGGATGAGATTTTTGCTCACCCAAACTGCAGGATTCAGAGGTTATGTGGAAACTGAGGCTTGTGCAGAACTTGTATCAGGACAGGTCTCCCTGGGCAGGAGGACATGGCTGCTTTGGGTCTATGGGGTGACTCCAGCTGGTGTCTCTTGCAGGCGTCGGAGGTGGAGCGGCAGCTCTCCCTGCAGGTCCACACCCTCCGGGAGGACTTTCGGGAGAAGAATTCCTCCAGCAGCCAACACATCGTGCGGCTGGAGAGCCTCCAGGCCGAGGTGAGTCACCTGCCTCCCTCCTTCAGAAAGCAGCCAGGGCTGTGTGAGCTTGTGTAATGACCTGAGCTGAGCAAACAGAGTCAGCTGCTGGAGCCAACAGAGGGATGGCAGCACTGGGGCAAAGGACTCGCCCAGCAGGGATTTCTCCATGGTGTTCTGGCTGGGCTGGCTCGGGGCACCTTCCAGTGCTTCCTTGGCCACAGCATTCCTGCAAAATGAATGGATGTGAAGGATCTTCCAGAAGCCAAACTATGGCTGTGCTCCCAGGACTGCTGCCCAGGACAGATTAAACTCTGGGGCATGGTGGGAAGATCCGCAAGGGCTTTTTTCTCCTGTTCCTCATGCTTGCCAAGAAAGCAGCAATCCCCTCCTGCCTCTGAGCCATGCACTTGGGAAAGCAAGGAGCCCCTGCCTGTTTTAACTCAGGTACATCAGCAGGAATGATACAACCTCCTTCCTTTTCCCTTCCCTGACAGGGTCACTGGGGACCACGTAGGCAGGAACTAGATGGGTAGAAGATGTCCAGCTCTACTACCCAACCACTTCTTTTATTTAAAAGCTGTCTGGAAAAGCTTTTCCTAAAATCTCTCAATTTCTTTTCTCCCATTCCCACCTGCTCCTTGCTGGTCCCTCGCCTTTTCTTCCCTTCCCCTTGGTGTGGAGCAGCAGGTCCTTGAAGTAAGTATGGAGGCTTGGAAAGGGTTTGCCTGCACGTACATCACTGTTACCATGCATGCCTGTCACTGTGCATGCCACACCTTGCCTCCTCACCTCCTTCCTGTCTCTTGCTTTCCAAACCCCTTTCCCCCTGTGCGCTTCCCATGGTCCAGGGCTCATGGCAGAGCGATGTTTTTTCTGTTACCATGATTATTTACAGCATGGTCATTACTGGGCTGCCCACCAAATACGAACTCCTGATACAATCTCTCTATTAAACCTCTTATTTTTCTTTCTGCAACCCACACAAATCATGATGGTGGTGGGCAGAGGCATCTCAGAAACCATTAGTCACCTCAGAGCAGCTTTCCAATACCTCCAGCAGCCTTTACACTGCAGAAACAGCAAGTCCACACTCTTGGCTGATATTTCTTTGTGCAGCCAAATCTTTCCGGCAACCTGGAAAGCAGCAAAGGGACAAGGTCCCAATGAGGCCAAGAAAACAGTGGGAATTTGCTGAATTTGTCTATGCTTCATGCACTGAAAGGAAGCCATAGGGAATATTTAGGGTTTTACTGGACTGGTGGATGGCTGGCACACCAGACCCCACAGATCTGTGTGTACTAATGTGGGAAAAGGCTCCTTCTTCTTGGTTAAACAAGAAGTGACCTTGGCTAATGCTGATTCATCCTGTGCACTGTTCCCAGCTAACTGAGTCACGGAGGGTTTGTTTGGCACACTGTCCCTCGCCTGAAATCACTGCCCTTGGCAATTAAAAGAAATGAACCAATTTTAAAGGCAACCGATCACTGGGAGGCTAAAAATAAGCATGGCACAGAAAGGAGTCTTCACAAGTGAAAAGACAGAAAAATCCCCAGTGAGGACCTGATGGACACACAGCAATTAAGAACAGCTATGGGCAGTGCTGTGGCACAGCCCTTTGAGGAGCAGGATCCCACAGGCTCACCATGGATCCCACAGGCTCACCCTGGATCCCACAGGCTCACCCTGTAGTCTCCAGCACCCATACAGGAGAAAATGCCACCATCAGGGATCAGCCAGGAAAAGTAACTACTTTTGCCCAGTCTTTCAAATGTTAAGGTGCAAGGGGCGGGCAAGGATGGTCTCCACTTAATCCTTTTGGATATTCTTGCCTGCTCCCTGACCTGCCAGTGCCCACCCAGCCCCTTTGGAGCTGCCCCTGCAGCCAGGGGAAGAAGGAGTTTCCTTTCAGAGCCTTCCTAAGCTTTAAACCACACACAGAAATAGTTTCTCTGATGCAGGTAGAGAACACCTATGTACATCCTTCTGCTTTTTGCTGTTTCATTTCTCTCTTTGGAATGTGGTTTCCCTCCTCTCTGATCCCTGCAAAGCCTAACAGGGCCACTCTTTGCCCTGCAGATCAAAATGCTGACGGACAGGAAGCGGGAGCTGGAGCATCGCCTCAGTGCCATGATGGAGGAGAACGACCTGCTCCAGGGAACTGTGGAGGAGCTGCAGGACCGAGTCCTCATCCTGGAGAGGCAAAGCCATGACAAGGACCTGCAGGTGAGGAGGCAGCAGTGAGATGGGGAAGGGATGGGGAATTGCAGTAAAAGTTTTGATTTGGGGTAAAATTGGCCATGAACTGGGAGGCAGAACAACCGGAAGAATGAAAAGGCTTATGCAAGAATGGCAGCAAGCAAGGTCCTGGGTGCTCCCCGTGGAGAGAGGTAACAGGAGCATCAACGAGGCATCCTGACAGCAGAGAGCAGCTTGGAAGGGAGATCTGAGCAAGGGAATGGGGCCGGGTGCTGGGGAAATGAGGTAAATGCAAAAAGAATCAGAGGACTCTGGTTGCAGTTCATTTTCTTCGTTTTTTTAATAGTAGAATTGGCTTCAAAAGGGGCTTCTCTAGACCCCACTGTTCCAGAGGGCAGTCACTGGCCTCTTAGATCCCAGTGCTCAGATGTCACTCCCCAGAAAACAAGCTAGCACCTCTGGGGGCTTAGGGAGGACAAGATTTTTCCATTTCAGTTCTGTGAGTTGCCAAGCACTGGATCCTCAGCTATGCAAAACAGCCCTGAATATTTTTCCTTTTTTTAATATATATTTGTATTTATATATTTTTATGTATTTTCTAAAAACATGTCAATACCACTTTCTTTTTGGATTCACTTCCTGCTGTGTTGTTTTCAGCAAATTTCTTTACCTGAGTCCCAACTTCTTCACAATATTCCTCATTTTAGTGCTGATTAACCTGCTATTTTTATCCTTCTGGATATTCTGGAGCCTAAACAGTGTCTAATGACACTTGGAGATTATTAAGCTCCAATAAACAGCAATACCAGCCAAGAGCACTTTCCTGCTGGCTGGAAACCCGGTTTTGTGTCACTCATTCCTCCCTCTCAGATCCCTCCCAAACCAAGAGATTGTTCCAATCCATATCACCTCTATAATTTTTTTTTCTGATTCCTTGATTTTCTTCACAAGCTGCACCAAAGCCAGCTGGAGCTCCAGGAGGTGAGGCTGTCCTACCGGCAGCTGCAGGGCAAGGTGGAGGAGCTCAGCGATGAGAAAAGTCTCCAAAACCTCAACACAACCAGCACGTCCCTGCTCTCTGAGATAGAGCAGAGCATGGAGGCAGAGGAGCTGGAGCAAGAACGAGAACAGGTATTTGCCCTCCAGCCCTTGGGAAAGCCCACAGGCCCTTGTGAGCAGCCCCAGAGCAAAAGGGAGTTTAACACATTTGATCTGGATTTGGAGCTGAACCAAGGGCCAGAAAACTGGGATTGGGGTCTGGCATTAACACCTATTTGACCACCTGAAAGTAAACCTCTGCATCCATTCCAAAACAAACATGGCAATCACATGCTTCACTTGGCCATGGAAGGAGGATCTCCATGGCCCCGATGGCCCAGGCTAATGGCAGGCTCTGTTGTTCCAGCTGAGGCTGCAGCTCTGGGAAGCCTATTGCCAAGTGCGGTACCTGTGCTCCCACCTGCGGGGGAACGACAGCGCTGACTCGGCCGTGTCCACAGACTCCTCCATGGACGAGTCCTCAGAAACCTCATCAGCCAAAGACGTCCCTGCCGGGAGCCTGCGGGCAGCTCTCAGTGAGCTCAAGAGACTGATACAAAACGTGCTGGATGGGGCAGACTCCACGGTAAGTTGGTGGCACAGAGAGGCCTTGGCTTGTGCATGTCCCCTGGCCCGGAGCTTGCTGCAGGTTCTGCTGGATCTTGAAGTCCCTGGTCTCCAAGAAAACCTCTGTGGCCCACAGAAATGGGCAGTCACTGTGCACAGCCCACTCCTGGTGTCCCAAATGGTCAGCCAAGAGCAAAGCACGTGGGGTTTCAGCCTGCAGTGGTCAGACCACCTAAAGTTTCAAGCTCATACAACCATCGTTGGCCTGGGAGTCGTTCTGGAAAATTAATAAAAGTAGGCTTACTTTGAGATCTTCAGTAAGTTAGAGTTTCAATAGAGATATTGCAGATTGCCTTACAAATTACAGTTCAGTTATTTCCTTTGGGATTTTCCTAAGCTTGCTTTATTGGCAATAGTATCACAAAAACATCATAACCCCTATGCCAGGAGGTTCTGCCCCTGTAAATTATCGTGGGGTACAAATGTCTTGGCAGGAGCTGCCAAACTCAGATCTGTGGCAGGTGAAGGGTTTTGCTGGCACAAGATGATGTCTGTAGGATGTGGTCCCCGGGCTGCTGGGCAGGAGGGCATAGCAAGGAGGGATCACTCAGCATCCACAGGAGTGCAAAATTACAACAAAACACCTACTTTTTGCAGTGGCTTAAATCAGGCCTGTTCCCATCCTCTACAAGCTGGTTGCATTGCCATTATTACTTACTTGGGGTGCAGTCCCTGGAATGGGCTGTGAGGGAGTACTCACCCTCCTCATTCAAGCATAGGCTGAGTATAGAGATTAAGTTTTATTTGTTAAATAAAACATAGAGAGTCCTGCAAAAGGCCCACAGCGACTGTGGCCACGTGCTACCAAATGGGCAGTAGGTCTCTGTAAATTTGGTTTATGCCAAGGTCTGCATGCTCTTTGCACCACGTGTAGAAGCACCACCCTTGGCTGAGCACATTTTCACTGTGGAGGTATTTGGAAACAAAAGTGAAACTCTACCAAAGTCACATTCACATTTTCTTCCTTGTTTAGCACCCTCCTCCCAAACAGGTATCAAATTAATGCAATTGCATTTTTTAAAGTGAAGTCTGAGCAAGAGATTTCTCTCCCGCTCTCAGAGCTCTCGGCGAAGCGACGACGACACCTTAGAGGAACAGATCAGGAGAACAAGTGAGGATTCGCGAGCCCTGAGGGAGTTAATGGAGGGAGAACGGGGGAAACTGAGGCAGAGTTTGGAGGAGCTGCAGCGACTGCACAGCCAGGTTAGCAACTCCCACACTTTGCATGTGGTCTTGTAACACCAGTGTTCATCCTCCAAGACATGCCTTCCATCAAAGAGACCAACATGATAAATAACCCAGGAGGATTTAGGCCAAAACCAGTTACGGTTAGATGAGGGAGACTTTGTTAAACCAAATGCAGAGGATTTAAGCATTTAGGATGAGAGTTTTTGACAAATTGTCTGGGGCCCATCCGAGGCATCATCTCAAGCAGCCAAACTTTCTTTAAACCTTTCTCCCAATCCACTTTTCAGCCAATCTGTGTTGCTTAAGTTCTCAGCAGAAGACCCCAAAGTACAAGACTGCTTGATATGGGGTATTGGAAACCCAAAGGTGTCCAGGCTGACCTGAATTGCTGCATTGAGCCCTTGTGAAGGGTATGTTGACCCATTCCATGGATGTAACAGTGCTGCTCTGCTGTGCATGGAGCAGGGCTGGACCCCTTCCACAGCAGCATGACAAAATCCTCAGAAATGCACACCCAGAGACTCCTAATCATGGCCAGCCTGGCACCAGCAAGCATCCCAGGGCCAACAGGAACCAGCTGAGGCAACCTCAACAGCAAGGACTGATCCAGCCCTGACACCAACTCCACACCCAAAGCACAAAATCCCATTGCATTCATACGTGCAGCATTGTCTGTGTCTGAGGCCCTATGCCAAGAGCAGCAAATGGAGACAGGCATCCAAAGAGATGCTTGGCAATCCTTGTCTCTATGGGACAAGATTCCAAATACTGAAGGGGATCTGGAGGCTGCAGCAGAAACAGCAGCAACTGCACTGGAGCAAGGAATGGGATTAGTGTCCTTGGCTGGTCTTCCCAGCAGTGCTGTTATTGTCCTTTGAAGAGTAAATAGGATAACACATCCCTGTTCAGAAAGTCAGCACAGCCTGGGGTGTGACAGCCTTGTGTAGGGCTGTGGGAGCTCCCACCATGCGACCAAAGCATCATCAAATACCCCAGCAGTGAGGGCTGCATGTGTGTGAGGGTGGGAAATGTCCTGCTGCCACGGCAGCTGATCAGGGGCACAGTGGGGAGGGGAGCAGCCCTGGAGCCCATCCTTCCCCCAGGACTTCTCCTCTCAGCAATGTGCCCACCCCAAGAGACACTTCTGACAGTCCAGACTTCTGCCCCCAGTGAGACATGAGCCCAGTTGCTGCCCTGGCTGTGCTGCCATAGTCCTGTGCACCACCCACTGGCCCCACTTGCCCTTAAACACACCTGAGATGGAGGAGACGTGACAAGGGCTCGATCTTTGCAACCTGGTGGTGCTGACAGAGACCTTTAGAGGCTTATTTGTGGATTTTAGGCTTGTCTGGATGCAGCACCTCCTCACACACCAGGCCCTGATGAGACATTAGGAGGGAGTAGCACTTGGTTGTTCTTTGCTCTGACTGATCTCTCCAGACTGTCCAGCCAGGAGGGACCAGAAGACCAGCCCAGGATTGCAAGTCTGGAACCCTTTATCTGCTTTTAGGAGTCCCTGACTACCAAAGCTCTGAATATTTAGTGAGCAAAGTGAGAACTGCTGTTCTGTTTTCTTCTCACACCTCTGTGTGATATGGAGAAAGATAGGGCATAGCTACAAATGCAGCAGCCATTACTCTCAGAGAAGCACTCCAGCCTCCCACAGCCAGTACATGTCTCCCACAGCTTTTGCCTGTTATCCAGCCTCATACTTGCTCCAGGTTAATAATTATTCTCACCTCCTATTGAAGAGGCAACATCGTCTTCTCTTCAGTGCTACAGGAGATTGATGCACATGGATGTCTGGTCCACCCGGGGGAAGCAGTGCTCTGCTGCCTATTCATCCCTCTGTTCTGGCACTGGTATTGATACAGTCGAAGGGGAGCTTCTTCTAATGGCTTTTGGGACCTTGTAGCATCATACACATTCATTGCTCCTGCCCAAGAGCACGGTGAGCAGGTGGAGACAGGAGTCACCCCCACCCCCCATCCGTCTACAATGAGAAGCTATTTCACACCTTCTGCCTGTTTTTTTCCTCCCATTCTTACCTGAAGCACAGACAGAACCAATTAAAATCCCAAACCTATCCCCAAACACCATGTTTTGGGCTTCTGGATCCTCTGTCCCGTGGGATTTCTGCAGAAGTGCTCGGCACCTTTCACATCACCCTACCACCACTGCTCTCTGTCACATCACTGCTCCGAGGTGCCCCCCCATACAGGGCTGAGGGAGGGCACAGCTCCCCAATTCCCTGGCAGCCCTGGCACAGCTCCCTGGTTCCCAGCAGCCCCAGCACAGCTCCCCAGTCCCATGGCAGCCCCGGCACGTGGGGAGTCTCTGCACAGACAGGGTGCATTCACACCCTCCTCCCCCCGGCCCAGCCGTGCCGCGCTAACGGCAGAGCCTCCCACGCCGGGGATGTGATGAGCCCTTTTTGACTGTCTGCCCTCTATTTAAAGATTTTTTTGAACATTCAAGCACTACTGAGCTGCATTTAGAGGCAGGAGGTGGGTCAAACTCTGGAAGGGTTTCCAGGTGGTGGAGTAGCGTAACAGAGCATGTGTGTGCCCTAGACAAAGAAATTAAACGTGTATGAAATATTGTGAAGCTGTGCTAATGCAATCCTTGCATGATTTCACACCCTATTAACTCACTCTGCACAGGACCAAAACGATAGATCATTTCTCAGACTATTTAAGACTCCACACATATTTTAAAGTCTAATTAAAATTGTAAGATGTGCCAGTAACACCTTCCATGGCATGAAAGGGAATTTTCACATCCTTTGTCTGCAGCTTCATATTACTTCAGGAGACGTAATGGTCCCTTCAAAAAATCTTATTTGCTGGTAAATTATGTTAGCAATAATTTAACCCTGGAAAGATCAGAATTACAACAGGGAGACTCAGAGAATGTGTGCACAAGACAAACTGCTTGGAGAGGGGCAATATTTTAGTACTGATACCATAGTGACAGCAAAGTCACAGGCAGGTCCTGCCCTGCACAGCTTTCAGTGCTGTTTCTGCATGTTACTGAGGCCTTCCTGGTGGCACATCTTGCTCAGGCCAGCATCCCAGGGCAAGCCAGCACCTTTCATGGAGGCTTGCACAAGCACTAACAGCCCTGTCCCAGCAGACACAGCTTCTCCTGCGACCAGGAGAAGCTCCTTCTCTCAATCTCCAGCTTGGCCCGTGTGGCTCTTTGCCCCACAGACACTTGCGGTGCGTTTTCCTGAGCAGTCCTGGGTTTCACAGCCTCCCTCTGCCCACAGGTGACGCTGCTGAGTGTGGAAATGACGACGCTGAAGGAGGAGCGGGACCGGCTGCGCGGCGCTGCCGAGGACAAGGAGGCGAGCGAGCGGCTCCTGCAGGCCATCAGGGACCGCGACGAGGCCATCGCCAAGTGAGTGGCATCAGGTGCCAGAGCCAGGCTGGGTCGGCAGTTGTGGAGTGCCTTGGCAGGAGATGCCTCTGGAGTGGGTTTCTCCTCCTCTCTGCAGCAGCTGTGACAAAGTGATGTCTTGGCTTTGCTGGCATTGGGAAATGCTGCCAGGAGCTTGGGAGAAGGGAAGGAGATGCTAAAGGCAGAGCTGTCCCATGGCTGCATTGGGGGCATTTAGGAGGATTCTGTGAACCATGTTTGTGCCATTCCTAGTGCTGGTTTGAGTCACAGCTAGGAGGAGAGGACTTCAGGGATCCAAATGGAAACTTGAAGTGTGCCCTATTTGTCTTATTTTTCTTCTTTTGCTCTTCCAGACACACAGTCCTGCTTTTCTTACCATCCCCATTACAGCCTGCTTGGGCTTCTTCCCTAAACCATTTCTCTGGTCACTCCCTTTCCTTTCCTGTTCCAAGATCTTTCTTGCATCTCCAGTCCTGTAGTTCTCTGTTTCTCCTTTTGGGATTCTCTCACTGGTTTGGCTCTTTATTTTGCCCATCCTTCTTACAGATCTGTGCAGTTCTGCTCCCCCAAACCCCTACCCTGCCTTCCCCAGCTCTGTTCTTGGGCTTGCCGAAATGGCCTGAGCGCTCTTTGCCCAGGGGAGAGGGGCAGACACCTTTACCCCTCCGTGCTCTGCTAGAAAGGATTCATCTGATGATCCCTTCAACAGGCAGGTGGGCCAGGGCAACAGCAGTCCAGCTTCTTAGGAGAAAGTCGAATACTCAAGCCCTGGGCAAGAGAAGGAGCAGGAGAGATTGCAGGAGCTAAATCAGCCAGCACCACCCCTTTTTATAAGTGGCGCGGTCGTTCGTGCTGCCCTTGCCGGGATAGCTGTCTCCCAAATTCCCATCGCTGTCCTCTGTAACACCTCCATCTGTTGGCAAGGATCAGGAGCATCCATCCCAGCTGTCTGCCGGGCGCGGGGAGGTGGTTCTGACATTCCCGGAGCGTGTGGGTTGCCGGCTCTGCCGTGGCTATGGCAACACGCTGCCGCTGCGATCCATCCCCTGGGAACATCCAGGCAGCAGCGGGGAAGCGTCGCGACAAAAGGCTGTTTCAGGTGCCCAAACCACAGTCGGGAATGAAAAGGCAGAGCTTCTCCAGTCCACTGTGACTGCTGGACAAAACACCAACCTTTGGGGCTGGCTACGCTGCAGGGGAGGAGCCCCGGGAATGGGGCACGGGTGAGTGGCGGGGGATTAGGGAGCAGAAAGTGGCAGCAAGTGAAAGCAGCCAAGAGCATCCTGTCACTGGAAGTGAAAACATCCCTCCCAGACCGAGTGGGCTGTTCCTGCCTGGGGAGACTCGTGATTTTCTTCCCACCTCACACCCCAAGGGTTAAGTTGCTTTTGTTGAACCCATCCCCCCAAAAATCCCTAACTGAACAGAAATAAAATCACTGCCTGAGGCAGACATCTGGCATGGAAAATTTTTGCCTGAAGCTGAAGTTTGGCAACTTGGGAAGCAATAGGAAGATAGGATCCTTTCAGAGGAAGTGTTCAGCAACCAGTACCTGGAATATAAACACAAATTCCCAAATTGCTCTTCTGCAGGGGAACACAAGGGAGCTATTAGGAGACAAGGAATTAGCTACAGTTAATAAGATGCAATTATTTCTCTCGAAAATGTTCGTAAGGAAAGATGGTTCCCAGCAAGCCATGTTACAGTTCCCTGTCACACAGCAGTTAATTGAAAACTTAAGCTTTGTGCTCACCTGTGTGCTCCCAGCATGGTGAGCAGCACTTCCCAGCTTGGGCAGCTTAGGGAATTGCTCCATCCTAAAGGACAATTCCTTTCCACAAGCAAGGAGTAGCTGGAATATCTCAGCCACTGAGCACTCATGGCTCTTTGGGTAACCTTGTCCATGGCATCACATGCCCAGTGGTCACCAAATGCCTGGGAAGAAATGCAGCAGAGGTGCTCCCAAGGGGTGGGACAACTCCACTGGAATTGGGAGCTTTCCTTTAGGCCTAACATTTAATTCAACAGTTAAACATTTAACTTCAATATTTAATTTTAACAGTTTATCATTCTTAAAAAGTATATGCTGTGATAAGCTCTCTTCTTTAATTTCTTCCTTCAATCCAAGTCCCAAGTGAAAGCAGAGTTGGACTCTTTAAGGGTTTTTGGTTTGTTTTTTGGGGTTTTTTTTTCTTCTTTGTTTTTTTTATATTGCAATTTATTGATCAAGTGATCAGACACAGGTAATTTGATTTTTAGCACATACCATTTGTTCTCTATGCAAAATATTTGTATATAGATTCTGCCTCGTTTTAGATCTCCATTTTATTGGCAGATCTTGCACATTATCCAGGCACACTATTATCTTACACAGCAGTCTATCTGATTTTCTTTTAGTCTTCGTCACAGTGTGCTTATCAGAAATCTGCTGGTTTTGGAGTAATGATGTCAAAAGTTCTGTCCCTCACTTTACATTAACAGATTGTCCAGAATACAACAGAGATGAACACCTTAGGATGTGGGGACTTGTAGACTTGTTTAGATATGTTTGACTCTTCGTTTAAAAAGAAAGAAGTGCCATGCCTCAATTTCTGTCCCCACAGGAAGAACGCGGTGGAGGTGGAGCTGACCAAGTGCAAGATCGACATGATGTCCCTCAACAGCCAACTCCTGGATGCCATCCAGCAGAAGGTGAACCTCTCGCAGCAGCTGGAGGCCTGGCAGGTGAGCACCCTGGCAGGACAGGGGCTGCAAGACACATGTCACAGGGCCTGTAGGTGACAGTCGCCCGTCCCTCTGGGTTTACTGCATTCTCTGCCCATGGATTGGGGTGTTTGGGGGTGCTTGGGTTTGGCTCTGCAGGAACTGGTGATGCTGTGGGGCTCTGGGGGGTGAGCTGCCCTCCCTGCTCTGAGCCTTTTGGCTGTGAGCTGTTAATTCTACAGCTCTACAGCTCTAAATACCTATTTAAAATGGAGAAGCAGACTGTGCCTCCTGGCAGAATGGGAAATGTGCACCTTGCTGTGCCCCGAGGTGGGGAGGGGTCCATGCAGGAGGTGTCCCTAGGCAGGCACAGCTTTGGGGACATGTGGGCACAGCATGTCCATGCATTTCCATAACAGAGCAGAAAGGTGAGAGAATGAGGTTGTGCTGATTGTTGCTGCACTGCTTTCATCAATTCAGAAGATCATGAAGAAGGAGAAGCTAAAATCCCAGTTCTTCACCAAGGTAAAAGAACAAAGCCATGGCAGTTCCACAGCTGCCCTGGAGATGCTCTGCTTGGGGTCAGTGGGGAAAACCCTTGTGAAGGCAGAGAGCCCTTGAGAGCAGACAAAGCTGCCTCCTCCCACAACCAGCACTGAGGGAGGGTTACTTCAACAGAAAAAAAAGCAGACTCAGAAGTAAAGGTCTGTTCCATTTATAGTGATTTGTTGCAGACCATGCCAGACCCCCAGCTCTACTAACAACCAGCCTGACCAGTAGAAACCTTTCCCGTACAACCTCGCTCCTGTTTCAACTCCACTGTGTTTTCGTTTCTCTCTCTCTCTCTCTCTCTCTCTCTCTTCCTTTTCTTTTCTTCTTTTCTTTTTCCTGCTTACAGTTTGCTTCCTCAGGGCTTTTTACTATCTGGCTCCTTTGGTTTCTGATCTAGTGGCCTTTCTCAGTTCCTGTACCAACAGCTTTAGTCGTACACCCCTCCTGCCTTTGAGGTGAGCTCCCCACACCCACCATCCCCTCTCCATCTGCTGCCACCATCACCCACATCCTTCTCTGCCCTCACCATCATCTGGCAAGAGGGGTCAGTGGGGGTCTCCATCACCCACCAATATTCTGTACACACCCCCATCCCAGCACCAGGCCAGGGGCAGCATCCTGCACCCCATGGTGAGGCTTTACCAGGGCACCACGGGGAAAGCCAGGCTGAAGTGCACATATTAGTAACCCTCTATATCCACGTATTTAGTATCTGGAAAGCTTCTTGAAAGGCAGACTGGGATTTTACTTCTCAGCCTCATTGTCTAGTAAGTGACTGACAGTGCTCTGCATAGGAGCTGTCTGGATCCAGGTTCAGTCTGGGTGGGTGGTACAAAGTGAGACCTATTTAGTGCTAGAATAAACCCAGTTTAGGGGTTAAGAACAGGTCCTGTTGCAGTAACACAACAATCCCAGATGTGCTCCCACCAGCTCTCTGAGCTGAGGCTCAGGCCCACTTCATGGCAGTAAGTTGTCTCCAACATACTGCCCAGAGGTGTTACCACACAGCAGCAAGTTTCCAGCCACCTCATGTCCCCTCAACAGCAGCTCAGCCACAGAGGCACAAAACAGGTCAGGTGATTTATGTATTTTGGGGACTATTTTGCAAAGGGGAATGTTTCTGATAAAATAGGATAAGAGTCTCTGCTCTAGCTGGGCATAATTGGAGCCTTTAATCTGGGGACATTTTGCTCTTGCACGCTTCTAGTCTGCATTTCACCAAGGGCCGTCAACAAGATTACAGTGTTCTATAAGGACATAATCATATGGTTATAAAATAGGACTCGAGCAAAAAAACCTCCCCAGACAAGTGCTTTGTGCTCTGATTCACACTTCCAACAGACAGGGACCCGATGCAGTGCACTCCTGATAGCGCATATTGTATTTTTATATATATAAAATATTTTTGTGTATATATATATAAAAATATACATATAAATCATATTCATTCCCTGTTGTGTGGTTGATCCAGGACACAGATCTGCCATGCAGGAGCCTGGGTACCTACTTCACTTACCAGAAGAGGTGCCTTCAAAATCTGACTGCTGTACATTTTCACGTGGCAGCTTCAGCTCTGGAAACCTATCTCACTGATATTTCACACTGATGTTTACCTCAACCTCTTCAACTCTCCCTCTGCCTTTCCTCTCTCCAGCCCTGCTCTAAAAAGACCCAAAGCTTCCCCAGTCTGTGTAGCTCTGCACCCTCCTGCTCCCCCAGGGGAAGTCCCCATACTAAATTCAGGTCGAGGTCATGGCTATCAATCCTTTTCCCTGCAGAAAATGCTGCAACAAGAGATTAACCATTGTGAAGTTTCCAGTCCCAGCTGGCTGATTTGATCCCAATACAGAGCAGCTGGGGCACCTGCTGGGCAATGGCAGCACCTTCCCTTCTCTCCTGGGGCTGCCCTGCTGGGCTGCCCCTCACCAGGTGCTGAATGAACAGCACTCCTACCACTCCAGCCCATCCAGAGTATCCTAGTTCTCACCAGACAGTGTCCTCAGCCCTAATCAGGGACCAAAGTGCTGGAGAGCAGTTGATTCCTCCAGTGGGGCCCTGTTTGTGTACACACATTTTCACTAAACTGCCATTTAAATATGCAATTATAGCAGAAGCAATGGATCTGAAGGTTTGAAATCTGTAAAATTGATAGCCAGGTTTTCAAGGAGCACGTTAGCACAGCATTAGTGGCAACAGAACTGGGTAATTATTTTGTATAAAGCAGCTTCACTATGATGCAAACATGGATGAAACCAGAGTGTTTCTGGTACATCTGAAAAGCCACAGTTCATGCTGAGCTGTCAGTCAGAGCTCCCACTGCTCTGCTGGCTCTGGGGGAAGGAGGGGTCTAAGGGATGAGCTCAGTTCTCTTTGGTGAGCCTGGTGCAAAGCCCAGGGGGGGATCTGGTGAGCCCACACCTGCCTCAGCCCCTCAGCACCTTCCCCAAAGGAGCCCCAGTGACCATGGCCCTGCAGCAGCTCTGCCACCCCTGCCTGTCCACATGGTGTGCACACAGGCCTGCTCAGCACAGACCTCCATCCTTCTTCTGCCCTTTGCTTTCAGCTGCATTTGTTCTTATTATTTATTTCTCCCCAAAAGAGGACATCTGCAAGCTGCAGACAGCAGAGAAACATAGTTTAGGGGTGGCACAGAGTCCCAGGCAGGCACAGTGCTCCTGTGTGAGACCACCTGAGCAATTTATCCCTCAGAATTGTGTGATTGATCTTCCTCGCTCCCTGAAAAGCCTCATGGCAGCAAGCACAGCTGGGCCTGCTGTCGGGTGGGGACACAGACCTGTCCCCACTCCTGTCATCCCTGCTCCATCCCATCACTGCACGTTTCATACCCATTTCAGCCGCTCCTGGGGCGAGCTCCCATTGAGCATCAGCTGCCACTAACGCCCGTCCTCTCCCTCTGCTGCAGGATGACATGCACAGGGTCATTGACCAGCAGCTGATGGACAAACACCCGAAGGAATGGAGCCAGCTTGCTTATTCCTTCTCCAGTGGCTCCGGCGCCAAGCGGAGTGCCAGGCCCTCCCCCGCGTTCAGGCCGGAGCAGCAGGGGGACGAGCCCGTCGGGGCTGAAGGAAACCGTCTCTTTTCCTTTTTCAAGAAAAATTAATTTGAAAAAGAGAAAACTCTCCAGCAATTCCTGCTTCAAGATGGGGAGTGGGGCAGCTGCCCAGCTTGCTGATGGACCCAAGTCTGATCCACTGAGTAAAAAAGAAGGGGGCAAAGGAGTTAACCCTTGAGACTCTGCACTATTTACACCGCGCCTGGTCTGAACCAAATGTTTACAAGAATTGGAGATTTGCAAATTGACAATGTGATTCTAACAGAAAGAAACTTTTCTTACTCTCTAAGTGAAGCGATAAACTTCAGGGTATATTTTAGGCGCTTTGACACAGTCCAGTTTCTGCTGTGAAGAATACTCTGATTGTCTTAAAAGCATTCTCATGCTGGAGAAGGAAATAAGCAGCCCCAAGACAGAGCGGCGCAGGGGACTGAGAACTGCTGTCACAGCGAGCACAGGGGAAAGAAGAGGCTGAATGCAAGAGGACAGAGGGGAGTCATTTGTACTGCCCTGGTAGCTGTGACATCCTTCATCCATCCCACTGAGACTGGAGTCACTCTGGCCCCAGCATTGCCATGTTTTGACAAATGTAGCTTTCTCCGTGGTGGAAGTGGAGCCCTCGCTGCAGATCCTGCCTGGGCACTGTCTGCCCTGGAGCTCTGCGTGGCTGTTCACCCTCACTGGGATCCAGCTCCTTGCAGCCCAGGGCAGGGGACAGGTGGCTGGTGTCACTGTCTTCTCCAGATCCCTCCTGTCACAGAGGTAAGAGTAGCAGGCTGTAGCTACACAGATTTATCCCCAGGAGACTGACCATCTACAACAGATTACAGACTGGATAAAAGTTGTGCGTGTTCAGTCCTGGGGCACCTGCTGTCCCTCCAATGGCCAAAGGTAGTTGAGGAGCTTCAGCAAGTCACACACCTCTCCCTAAAGCCATACACATCTCCACAACAGAGTAAGAACCATCACTTTAACTGGATAGGCCCCCAAAAGCCTAACTAATAATTCACTGAAAGCCTACTCACAATGATGTCAGTCAGTCTTTGACACTGGGTTGGCAGACTTGATCCTCAGAAAGCACACTGGCATCTGCCTTCACTGAAGCCAAAGGCCATCAGGGTGTCTACAAAGCTCTGGAAAGCCTGCAGGTTACTCTGCCCTATGCAGTAGCATTGGCTGTGGCCTGACAGAAAGGAGTATTTGTCCCTGTCTGTGGGTCAATTACTACTTAGCCCTTTGGTGAGCAGATAGCTAAGGCTCCTTTTGATCAAAGATGATCAGAGCCTGCTTTGCACAATTTGTTCAACAAGAAGGAATGTGGCTTTTTTGGTGTATGCACACAGCAGTGCTGGAAATCCTGCAATACTCAAGTAGGGACCTTCCCTCTGCACTGGATGGGCACTTTACAGCTCTTCTCTTTATCAGTCTGCCATCATAAGCCAGCGAGGAGCACCAGGCTCAGTTCAGAGATGTCCTGTGCTGTCAAGCACTTCTCACACATTCTCCCACCTCACAATACCCATGGGCCCCAGTTTTCTGCTGCTTTAAAGAGGCCACCACCTACACTGTCCCACAGCAGACAGAGCTGGTACACCTTCAGCTCTGCCCTGCTCAGCAACTTCGGTGCTAAAACACCATCCCACAGGGAGCTTCTATCTCTGCTCACTACTTACAGGAGCAAGCTTTCTGCTAGAATAGGTACCAAACACCTTCTAAGCTGCAGGTAAGAGGCTGGTGGCTTGGGTTTTATTATTACTCAGCTTACCTGTGGGATAGAACATCCATAATACCTCAGTACAAATATCCTTTCTGCCTATGAAGATTTGAACATTCCCATCTTTCCTTGTTAGCATAAAACATCCACACTGGTATGAAATCATCTTGCACTAAGGCAGCTCTTGGTTGCAAGGAGCAGAGTGCTCTGGGATTGGCAATGATGGTAAAGAGTTGAGTGATAAAACCCATCTACATGAAAGCAATGAAACCTGGATTGCAGAGCCTGCAGGCTCAGGAAGTACTTGGGCAAAGCCTCACCAATACAGCTTAATGCTTATGGGGAAAGGAATCAAGAGCCTCACAGGCAGGGAAGGAAACTGAACCTTGGCCTCTCCTATCTAGGCAGTGCTCAGCTGTTGAGTATCTCCTTGTACCCACTTGTGCAAGCGAGGGGAAGGGACATAGTGCAGTGTCACTTGCCAGGATGGCAAGTCCTTGTCCTGTCCTACCTGTATGGTGGCTCTGGATAGGGCAGGGACATGAGGCACATGCTCAGCACCTCCTGCTGCCAGGACTCAGTTACACCCACATGCATTAACCTGACCTTTGAAACCTGCAGAAGGAGGCGTGGGCTTGCGGATGCCAGCGACACCTGTGAACAGTGAAAATGATGCTCTGTCACAGGAGAGCCACGGGAACATCTTGGTCCTCAGAGACCCTTTTTCTGCTGTCAGCTATCATTTCCAGACCCCACCAGCTCTATTCAAGCCACATGCCCAGCAGTTGTGTGGGACTCTACCCCAGTGAGGATGAATGGATGGACGGATGGATGCAATCCTAAGGCATGGGCCTTAAGCTATCCCGTGAAGATGCAGTAATGAGATGAAGAAAGGTGCCTTCTGCTACATGTTTGCTGAGGAGAGTGACTCATTGAGTTGCAGGGGTAGGCACAGCACTTCTGTTCATTTAAGGAGAATCCTTAATCCCATTGCAATTTTATTTATTTAACAAGAGTGACGGAAGAGATTGCAAGAGGGAAGTCAGCATGTTCTAAGGTGCCAGTTGGCTATGGTTTCTTCAAACAAGCCCCTGAACCCTAAAGACTTAGTTGCACTACTACACCCAGAGATACAAGAGAACTGGGTGTAATGAACTGGACAACACACCAAAGGAGACCTCCTTGTGCTGAGCTGCTACTCCACAGGAACAGAAACTGCCTTAACATAGCAGCTAGGTTTTCTTGTTCTGTCTTCAGAAACCTCACCCGTGCAGTCCTTCACACTCATTTGTCACGTGTTCTAACAAGGTCCTGACTACTTCATCCTGTGCTGTCATTAAAACACTCACCTCCATCCTGTCACGGCCAGGAGCCTGGGATCAGCCTTGCAGTGCTGTTTAGAAGACACTTCACTTGTGGTACTTGACTCTTCCAGGACACACATGGTGTAAAGGAAACTTCGGCTCCAGGGGATGAGATGGAGGAAGCACATTAATCCAGCAGGTACTCAGGATCCCAAAGGAGATTTAAGGAGTGGGATCAGCAGCTCTAAACACAACCCTCAGCCTTGCTTTTGAGATAATGGTAAATAAAACAGTAGTGCTGCACAGTCACTGTTCAAATATTGCACAGAGAAGAGATGCCTGCTGAGATTAGGGTTACAAAGGACTTTCACACAGTTGAGTAACAGGTGACTGTTTGGGCAAATGTTTGTTACGCCAGCCTGAGGGAAAAGGGATCAGTCTTCCCTTCCTAAACTCTGCAAGGGAAGCAACTGTAAACAAGGAACAAATGTAAATGAAAGGCAAGTCACTAGCACTTTATCTTCATACAAACTTAGATCAGCAACTTGCCATGGAGATGAACAGTAGATCAGTTAATGACAACAGAGTCATTTTGCACAGAGCAGGAAGTGAGGCTGCAGGCAGGGCCACATGCACTTGTCCTACTTAGAATGGTAAATTCCAGATATGCCTCTCCATCAGGCAAACTCTCTACTCCCCACTCAGCTATAAAAAGCAAGATTGTTTGAACCAAAAAGCCAAGAAAGGAAGTGTCTGGGTGCTGCAGCAATGATTCCCTTGGATTGAGAGGGAAAAAGCACACAGCAGGGACAAGCAGAAAGAATGTACCTATAGATATGTACATATACCACAGTGCTGTAATTTTTGTATGTAGCAGTCATGTAAATAAATGTATGGTTTTTATAAGATACATATTATAAAAATCTATAAAGGCATATTTTTAGTAAAAACAATGCTCTACTTCTTTTGTAAATAGTTCTCTTCAGAATAAAACAGATCATTTATATGATACTGTCTCAGCTCTCACCGCTTCACTGTGCCCAGCTGCAAAACAAGCTCATTTTTTGAACTGTCATTTAACACCCAACAGCATCTTTAGTGCTGCATCATCCCATGAAATTCAGCCATGTAAAGCCTCTGTGCATGTGTTCAGGAAAGAAAAAACATTTGAAACATTTTTATCTCTTGCTGCACAGGAAAATAGAAAGGTGAGCTGGTAAATCATCCCACCTTCCAGTGATTTGTGTCCTTTACCAGCTGTTGTATGGAGGCAGCGTTAAACCAGAAAAAGTTGACACAAAACGCAGACAGTGACACAGCTCCAGCTGGCACCAGTGCAGCTCAGACCATCCACACGTCCCCAGGAGTCCCCTCTACCTACTTCTACTAGAAGGGAGCAGACGAAGCAAAGGCACCTTCCCAGAGCACATTTCCATCACACCTCCCCAGGAGCAGCCTGTGAGGGCAGCAGGGCAAGGAGATGCTGAGGGCACAGCCACGGCTGCAGTTCCTGCACGGATTAATTAAACACATATTAATTTCCTGGGAAAGCGAGAAGAGACTCCAGATGCTTTTTAGTTACCTCAGAAACTGACCCCTCCTGCCTTGGAGGAGCTTTCAAAGCTCGCTCGACGCTTCTTGAGCAGGAAGACAAAAGATTACAGCACAATCACAGGCATCTCACTTGACACAGAAATAAGTTACCAGTTCCAGCATGCTCTTTCACTCAAACTAAAACAGCAACCAAACATTTGAAAGCATTAATTATGGTTTTTTTAATATCCCCTCTCAGGAAATAACCCTTTACACACAGCAGCAGAGCTCACCCCTGGCTTGCCACCCTCCACCTCCAGGTGCTGGACAGCAGAGGAAACAGAACCTCAAAAAAGATTTGGCAGCTTGTAACCTTTATTTTTAGTTTTTTAAAATTATTTAAAAAGCATAATTAGAAACTTTCATTACAGAAATAATCCTAGCAAACCAGTTAGACATTCCATTGCTCAACATTTAGGAAACTTCACATCAGCACCACTAGAGACACAGTCCCCACCCCTTCCAATTGAACAGTGATGGCAAGAGCAGAGGTAACTGCTCCTCTACAGCCAGCTCTGGGAAAAAAAATAAAAAAAGAAATTCCCACTTTAAGCCAGGAAGCTGGACCTGGATTGGTAGAGTTCCAACCACAGCCACAAAGACCTGGACTCAGAGAGGACCAATTCTTCCATATAAGAGAACACTCCAGGCTTGGGTGCACCATTTCCTCATTTTATTGCATCATTTCCAGTAAATTCAGACATGTTCTTTACTTCTGCCTATATGAAGTTACTCCCTCCTAGATCTGCACACACGCTACCAACAAGAGTCCCAAAGTAACACAGCTGGGCCCTTTAATCTGCAGGGGGTAACCACCACAGGACAGCTCCACTCCCACAGGAGAGCTCTGGGGACTGGCCAGCTCCTCCCAGCACACACCACATTCCACATTGGAGAGCAGACAGGATGGACTGGTGTGACCTAAGCCACCACTTTCCACAGCCACTAAAGTCTTACAATTATCAGAGCTCACTCCAGCAGCATCATCCCAGCTCACTCGAATTCTTGGGTTACCAATGCAAGATATGTGAAGAAAAGAGACGGGTGAAGGCAGCTGGATACATATCCCCAGCACCTGAACCGATTAAAAAAACCACGTGTTACACATTCATTGTTTGCACTTTGTAAAAAGTCTTTAAAGTGATTGACTGTGATGTGATTGTATGATCAGGGCTCTTAGCACAACCTGAAAAATCTAAAAAAATGCAGGCAAAATAAGTGACTAAAATTTAGCCTCTCCTGGGGGAAGGGTGAGGAAGGGAGAGAAGTGGGCTGATTCCAAGCTTGTGGACATGGGTGAATCACATCCTACCAAACTAAGGCCAGCAATTCCATAGGGCCACTTACTGGCACATGGAGTACGTCCACCTTCAAGGCCTTAAAGGAAGTCATACCCTCCATGCCTTTTAGTCATTTTAAGGATTTTTTTTTTTTTAATATTATTTAGGCAATAATTCAGGTGCTGAGCATGTCCTTTCAGCCCAGACATTTGATATTTTAGTTACACACACATACACTCTCCACCTTTAACTACATCTATTCAGGCTGAGGAAGTGAGCCCTTGTTTTCCCAGAAGGCTGACAAGGGCCAGGAAAATGTTGCTGAGCACAGCAAACCCAGTTTGTTTCCAAGTGTGATCCTCCACCGCCACATAACCCAAGCAAGCAAGCTTTCCATTTCTTTGCATTAAACAGCAGTCCTCCTTCCTAACAGAAGAATCCTGGGAATGATCCTGCAGCTTTCATATTCAGACATCAATCAGAAGAGCTGGATTTTTTTTCATGCCTTTTCTCCCTCAAAAACAAAAGCTTTGCCACCAAAATTCACATTCAAGTTCAGATTGCCTATTTGTGGACAGGGCAACAAGGAGAAGTTTGGGGTTTTTGGCAGAATCACATGATTTTTGTTCTTCTCAAAAGAAATGGACCCTCACTTAGGACACTGGCAGAACCAGAAGCAGAGGTCAAAGTAGTTAAACTTTGCTTTTTTAAAAAAAAAAGGTTTTATCCAAACAAATCCCACTTCTGCAGGTCAGTTTGTTTTCCAGTATCTTGATACAAACTACAGGAGAGCACAGGTACAGCTGGGCTGCAGCACAAGGAGGTGAAACCCAAGGATCCAGCCACAAATCTGGATCATGGCAAACTGAAATTCCAGGCCCCAGCAGCAGCACCAGCTGCCAGCCCAGGGGCTGGTGAAGTGAAACCCCTGGCTCCAGCAGCGACACCTGCAATCCTGGTACCTAGAAAAACACAGCCCGAGCCCCAGCAAAAGCCTGGGACTCCAGGAGAAGCCAGGGGCCCCAGGGGCACCAGTTGCCAGCCTGGAGCCCAACAGAAATGCAGCTGGAGGTCCCAGGAAGCAGTCGCTGCCAGCCTGGGCCCAACTTGAATTAAGAACTTTTTAACTTTTTCTTTAAAAAGATGAACTCTGCAGTCCATGATTGGTTGACATTAAGAAGGCAAAAGCCAAAGCGACAACAGGGAGGCGAGGCTGGTTATAGCAATATACATTATATACAAACTCTTGGGTTAATTAGTCCACTTGGTAGGCAACGTCCTTCTTGTCTACAAGGCGCACTGGAATGAGCAGGGGAGGAGAGGGGGGCAAGATTCCATCCGATACCTTCTTGGCACTGCAGTGGTAAGGTGCCAGCGCCTCTTGATAGAAAACATGGAGAAAAAATAATCTTTAAATAACGGCACAAAACTGAGGAAGTCCTCCCAAAGCCTGCCCCAGTGGAATTGCCCGAGTCTAGCTGGAGGGGCTGATCTGTCTGAGAGCAGAGTCTCTGCAGCAGGGAAGGGGCATTAGCAGCACCGCTTCTTCCTTTTACTGTTCTTCGTTAGCTTCACCACATCGTTCTGTTGCTGCTGTTGCTGCTTTGCTAAGTTTTCTTTCTTTGCTCGCAGGACAAGCTCTGTAATGCAATTAAACATCTGCAAGAGAAACAAGCACACTCAGACCACCCCAGAACTCGTGCTGGCTCCTGTGGGGTGCTGCTCTTTGGAAGCAACTCCCTTTTTTATGTTTCAATAATGCTTCAGAGACCTTCCCCAACCCACTATGGCCCAAGTGGAAATCCAATACCTTTTCCCAACCCAGTTCCAAACTAAATCAATAGTACTTCTATCCTCTTTTCCAAACCAGTAAATAAAAACAGGGCAGTTTGGCAACTGAGGCCAAGGGTGAAGCCTGGGCAGTCCTACCTCCTACAAGCATTCTCAAGTCTTTCCTGCCTAATACATGAGCACTGCAAAGCTACTGAAAATGCAGCATGAGCTCTTTTATTTCACTCCCCCAACTCTTCCAAACACAGTTGGATGTCTCTTTTTGACATTTTACCTACTACCTGCAACTTGTACAAAGCATTTTATCTTTCTTCCTCAATGGAAAGAATGGAATTTTTATTTCTTCTGACACCATTATCCCCAAATCATTGTATCTCTACTCTTCCGAATATGATATTACCTCTTCCACATTAATATTTTCTTTGGCGCTGGTCTCAAACAATTGGATCTCCATCTGCCCAGCAAATTTATAGGCATCTTCTGTTTCTACCACTTTTCGGTCTGGGTCATCATTCTTATTCCCCACTAAAAATGGAAAGAGAAGAAAAGTCAGTTTGGTACTTCAGCAGGACAGCCCACTAAGCAAGATGCTGTAACTCCCTGATTACCTACCTAGTATCCTGCAGACATCATCACAATTTTGATTAATTTCATGCAACCACCGTTTTACATTCACAAATGATTCTGCGCTTGTTACGTCATAGACAACAATGACCCCATGAGTTCCTCTGTAATACCTGTAGGGCACAAAAGGACAGCAAATGTTAACTCAAGGTATCTTCCACTTCCACTTAGCTGCTACAGGATCCACAACAAATCCTCAAATTGTGGTAATCAAGTGTCCCCATTTTCTTTCCACTGAGATTCGTGTAACTTTTTTATAACAGCTTGATCCAGGCTATTCCTCTAAAGCTACAGAGCTTCCTGCTCGTTCAGTCTACACAAATAGGTTTCAAAGTCCAAAGACCTCTATAATCTTCCTTGTTCAGGTTGTCAAGACCTTCAAAGATGAATATTGTCTTCCAACTACAGGACCAAAGGCAGCGGTTCTCCCAGCACATCCTCAGAACTGGCTGTGATGTGAACCCTGGGGCTGTACAAGCCACATCAAGTTTTTGCAGTTATTTTGTTATCTGTGAACAATCACTTACAGACTAAAATTGCAGCAGATCTCCAAAGATACTCAACCCTCAGTCACAGTTCTCTTGAGCTCTTAAAAATTCCTGTCTTGTTGAGCGACTGTGTTCTGATCACACCTTCCTACTCAACAGATCGACTCCATATGTGCCTTCAATACACTCTGCTACCTTTAGCCATTAAAAATAAGCTTCATTTCAGTTTATTCCCATTAGTCTTGGGCAACTGGTGCCTTTAAAAGATGATGAGCAAGTCTGATATGCAAGAAGTATCTGAATTCAGGTTCCAACGTTATCACCTGCACAAAGCTACTAAAGACAGACAGTGCGTGCACGATGAGAATGCTATGTAAAAGACCAGCAAGCTCTACCTTCTCAGTTTTCTGCCACAATCACAAGGTACCACGTAGGTTCCCTACTGCAAATTAGGCAGCTTTGACCAAGGAAAAAAAAAAAAAAAAAGCAGTTGAAACAGTTAACAGTGAGGTCTTCCCCAGAATCCATTCTCTATATTATGTGTACCTTTATTCTTTTCCTTTCATTCTCTTTCTTCTGATCAATATTAAAATTTTTAATAAAACAAATTCAAGAAACCAGCATACAAAATTAAGGATTTTCCCTTGAATTGTGACAGCATTCCTAGACCTTGCTCTCTTACCACAAGCACCTCTTGCAGTTCTTCCACTGCACTTCAGAAATGTCCACTGTGACCATTCTGCTCCTCTTTGATTATTTCAACTCAAGAAAACACAGCTTTGAACTTCAAAGCCTTTGAATCTAACCCAAACACACCTTTCAGAAGATCTCAAAGCTTCAGCTCACTTTGCCACTGATGCTCTTGAGCAAGTCACTGTCTCTTCTCAGCTCCAGCCTCATCATCCTTCTACAAGAGAAGCCACCTGCCTTTCTACACCATCAGACAGACTTCTAGAGAGGCACAGATCACTCCCAGAGCCACACACCTTCCTCTCCTGATCCCCCTGCAGTGACAGTCCCTGGGTGTCAGTGCTCCTTCATGACACTGCAGAAATAGAACAGTCTGGTCCTGCTGCTTGGCTGGACACTTGCAGAAGACACTCAAATACTTCTCCCATGCCACGTTTTACCAGTGATTTATGCTGTACATTCACTTCCCTTGGCAAGAACTAACTCAGGTAAGAATTACTTATTCCCAGCCCATAAGAGATCCTGCACTTTCAAATGTCCTAGTCCATTCACAGTCAGTTCTTTTAACAGCTTCAAAACTTGCTATAGCACTGCCTTTGTGCTTTCCCTCATTACAACTCAACTTTAATTCATAACTTAAATCCTTTAGAGGAAGAAGTACTCCATGGCCTGAATCCACATTGCAAAAATAACCCATCCTCTCCTGACACTAACATGCCCTGCACACTGGTTTTGATGAATCCTGTTTTGTGTGATAACATCAGAAAGGGAAAAATCTCCGATCCCACCGAGACACTGGATTTCTCCACAGCTGAACAATTAACAAATTACCTTCAAGCTCTCCCATATCATCACCTAATAGTCTTTTAATTCAGCAGCCCTCAGGCTGACCTACCACTTCCTCCCTAACACCGAGCATTGCATTTGCCAAGACAACGCTCAGCCCGTCGAGAAGCACAGTGGTTCAGCTCCACCTACGCAGAGCTGCTTCGTTCTGCTGTGCACACCATCGAGCCCAGCCTGGCATCCCTGTCATCCCAACCAGAGGGCCCAACGGAGCATCCTGCTGCTCCTACCTTGCCCACGCACCTAGATTTGCTTCTAAGCAAAGCATATGATGTCGGGGAGTGGAAAACAGGCAGCCTGCATGTACTGATCCCACTCCTGACACATCATCAGCACCGGCGGATTCTGCTCCTGGGATCAGCGCTGTGGGCTGGACCCTGCAGCAGAGACCACCACGGCAATGGAAACTCTGCAAGAGCTGGGAGCTCCTGCCACAAATATTGCCAAGCACATAATCAGAATTATCCTTTGTGCAAGACAGCAACCTCTGACTCCTGCTGAGTTTCTACCAGCAGACACTGCTTCTATTTTTAGAAGGGAAGATTGTCTGGCACATCTTTCTAGAAAGGTTGCCAACCCCTCGTCTACACTAAAATGTCATCTCCATTGGCAGTCATTACCAAGAGAGATAAGCGTGAGAGATAAGACCATCACTACCTGTTATTCTCTAACTCTTAAGTTAGAGAACCCCATAAGACACATTTTTTTCTCAAAAAGCTGGTCATGCTATTTTCTATCAGTTGTTAGATACAGCTTTGCATCCCAGACCACATTTTAAGCTTAGCAAGTACAGCAAAGCTTCTCCAAGCCCAAATGCAGGACAGTACTAGAAAACAAAATCTGATTTATCCTATCCCATACTTCAACTTCCAGAATGATGCAGTGCAGAATTGCTTTTATAACAAGTTGTGGGCTTTGGCGAGTAGAGAACAGATGGGGCTTTTGGCATTCAGGGAGGAGTAGGTGTAAATTTTGTGCTTTTGGCAACCAAGAGGTAGTTGAGACTTTGACACAAGGGAAAGAATGTCTTATCTCCTTCCCATCCACATTTTAGGGAAGATGGAGACCACAGAAATGAGAGCAGAAGAGACCTGAAGTCCTCAATCTCAGCCTCCCATTCACAGAATGACTGAAGCTACTGCCCTCTGTGTGGTGGGTGTGCTCTGCCATGTGCCCTGCAAAGCCCCAAAGCCAGCATCTGCTGGTGAAAATACCTTAGTGAAATACAGAAAAAAATGTTCTAGACCAGTTATTCACATTAAGAGTACCCATGAAAATATCCTCCTGAGGTGAAAGACAACCAAACCTGACCTGTGTATGCCCTTGGATGATTGGTAGTAGCCAACTATCTTCCATATAGTTGGAAGAGCCCCCTAGACCTAAAGGCTTTACATTTAGCTTTGGTGTGAAAAAGGCTTAAGAAAGCCAACATTTAAGTTGAAATAAACACCTAATTGCTCGTTCTACCAAATTAACTTGGGGGTTACCCAAACTCAACATGTCCTTCAGCCACCTGCATCCTGCCCTCCCGTCCCTGAACACAACCTCGGTAAACACGAGGAAACATTGCCACTCACTGGGGCATTCCCTACTGCAAGATACCTGAGAGAAAGTCCTCATATTCCCTCTGGCAAATGCTTCCCAGTGTTAACATCTGGAGTTATAACAACCAGTTTCATGGAGCATAGCAGTAGCTAAGTCAGATTTAAAAGAGACACTGTGCCAGTCCAGTAGGACCCATATGTTGGTTTTTTCAGGAAAACTTAACTGCCAAATGTGAAAGACTGGTCACTGATTTAATCCAGCTTCTTTGTTCGTATTTCACTACTTTGTAGCACGTTTCCTTCATTTTTTCATTCATCTAGAATTCTAACCAATTCCAGAAACTTCTGGTTTCATACTCATCTTTCTTTCAGGATCCAGGAAGCACATCTATTGTCAGACAGACTAGTCTTTTAACCACCAGTCTTTCAGTCATATCTGCTTTAAAAGACACAGCAATTTTATCATCTCAAAAATCTTATCCCTCTCTCCAACATGCCATTCCACAGGAAACCATAGCAGAAGGTCCCTCTGCTATCACTATTCATCCTGAGCTGGCATCTGACAACTATTATGTAAAGCTCAAATCCTAAACCCACAGTCCTGAATCAGGACAAAGTAGTCCTGTCTACAAGAGGAAATCAAGTACAGGGACTGGTTGTTCATGCATTTTAAGTATTCCTGCTAATACAGCTGCGTCCTGGCATGCTAAATCCCCGGTGAATTTAAATCAAATTTAATTTGGATGACATTCCATGGCAACCAAATTCACACAGATCAGCCTCTCCTCCCAGAAGGCACCAGCTATCCCAGTATTTCCACATTTAACAGACAATAAAACCAGCTGCCTTTATACTTCCTAGTCTGAAATTCTAATCTAGTTTCATTTTCTTGAGCTTCTGTAGAATACTCCAGATCAACTTGATTTCTATTCTTTAACAGTTTTATTTTGTTTTTCAGCTTTGGACTGTAGCCACAGTCAAGTAAAATCAAACTAGTACAACCTTTTAATGTTTCCCAATTTTCCACTATTAACTTCCTACCACCTCTACCATTTTGCAATTCTAAGTCCACACAGCAGCACTTCCAACCTATTACTGTAATTACCAGATGGGCTCTAATTTCAGGCTTGCTTGCCAGGCTTGGCTCAACATAAATCTGAACTCTGCCTTTCACTGTAAAGGGACTCCCTGACCTACTGTAATACTGAAAGAACACCTTTTATATTATTAACTTCATTCTAAACCTCAATCTAGTCAAAGACTAGGCAGACTACTACATTCTGTTGACAGGGTACTCACACTCCACCCATGGTTTGATAGCCAAGCCCTTTTGTAAGAACAAGCAAGGTAACTTGATTTGTCACTCGGTTTAGGGTAAAGAAATCAGTTACAGTACTACTTTGCCAATAAATGGAAAAAAAAAAAAGGCAGAACCATTTCTAAAATCCAACTCTTGTTCCCTCCTGGTTTTATAGGTGACATGATTAGGAACACTAGACAGGCACAACCAGCCAGCCTAGCAAGAGAAGCCCTTGCCTCAGTGTAACCAGCATTCCCAAAGTGTTTTCCGCAAGGCTTCAAATGCACTTGGACACATGAACTTCTTTGCTTAGAACTGCACAAAATGCAAATCTTTTTCCCTGACCATGCAGGATTCTGTAACTTCTTTACCACAGCTAATGCAGAAAATGCAAAAATTTTGCTCCCTCCAAAGTAAAATATGCCTCACTTGGGTAAAAATCTATGCAAAAGGAAGTAGTAGCAGAGTTCCAACAGGTCATGGCACAAACGCCCGCAAACCATTTCAGCTTATCTGTTCTAAATGCTAATCACAAAAAAATTTACATAAAACACTACACAGAGTCCAATCTGCAGCCATTCCCGTTGACAGAAGGATCCCTCCTTTGCTGGTATTCCCTGCTCAGTGCTGGCTTTCTGAACCAGCTGGCATCAGCCCCACGACCCAACACTCATTACCCAGCCCTGAGTCGTGTCAGGGAATCTGCAAACAGGAAGGCCCTTTGCTGACTCAGCAGTAATTGGGGCACTCTGCCTAGCCTGTCACAGCTGATGGGGGCCGCAGCACTGCACAGCTGCCTCCCCCTCACCACTTCCTTCCCAAAGCTGCCTGCAGCGCTGAAACAAGAAGTGATGTCACACACAGGAACCCTACAAGAGGCAACCGAGTTTTTTTCAAGCTGAACACTTAAGAAACAATGGAAGTAACCCAGTAATATCCGTATAGGAGTGCCGAGGAAAGGGGCGGCGCACACGTCACGTTCAACTTTACCATTTCTAGCTCTTCAGACATAACACAGATGTAACCAATCTCATTCTTTTCATGTCTGAGTAAATTAATCAATTCATCAGCTGAAAATGATCTTCCTCTCAAGCAAGAGCCGAAGGAGAAGTGAGTCATGAAAGATCAAGTGAAACATATGAATCTTTCAAGAATTATTATTTTGGTTAATACCCAAAGAAACAAAAGTTCCATTTCCAAGAGTACTTTTCCCTCTTCCCCCAGTGAGCAATCCCACCTTTACCGCAATCAGTTTACAAACACATTTTATTCTTAGTTCCCACCACCACAGCTCTGGGTGTGGTTTCTTCAGGAACAGGAAAAGCTCTGCACATGCTGTTCAAAAGGACAATGAGCTCGAATCTGAATTCCAACCAAGGAAAAGGTTAATATCATGTGGGCGTCTGCTTCAGCAGAACTCCACACAAAGATAGCTGCTGAAACGTTTGTCCTAAAGGAAAACCAAGCATCAGAAATCCTATTCTTCGATTGCCAAGCTGTTCATTAGCTACAACACTGACAGAGGGTTTGCACTCCGTGCTTCTGCAGTGCATTCAATCAGATGGCGAATCTGGACAGGTGCAGAGACAAGTTTTCCACCATGTGCAGTGTAATAACTCTCATTTGGAAATTAGCAGCAGAGGAATAAGACAAAGCCACCATGGAAATGCACAGAAGGATGAGGAACTCTGAAATTCCAGCTCCAAACCTAGCCAGAATATCACCACTGTGATCAGTTCTGAAACAGCTGAGAGAAGTTTGACTGCACAGACCACACAGCTATCAACTGCAATACTTCAATATCCAAACCCCAACTCTGGTCTACAATATCCAGACCCAAAACTATGCAGCACAAAGCCCAGCATTACTCACGTTGATGTAATAGTCCGGAAGCGTTCTTGGCCAGCTGTGTCCCAGATCTGTAGTTTCACCTTCTCTCCATTGATCTCAACTGTCCGGATTTTAAAATCCACTCCAATGGTGGTAATGTAGCTGCCTGGAGGGAAAGCGTGGGTAAGTGAGAACCTAAGTCTTGTTTATTTTGGATGTCCCAAAGCACACTTCTTGAACACTACTTGGCAGCAGTTCTCAGACTGGACAGGAGAACAAGGTTCCCCATATCTGCTTACAGTTTAAAATGTTTTATATCATGCTGATCTGCATATTTTTATCTGCCGCTAAGAGCTTTTTTTCCTAGCTATAAAACCGCTTCTCCCGTGCCATCCTTAAAATTAAAAACTCAGAAAATTATTATTTTTCTACCACATTGATCAAGAGTAAGCACCCAAATATCTCAAGAAATAGACAGTAACTAAGAGAGCATTTTGCTTGTGAAAATTTTGAGACAAAGCTTTGCTTTAAATGCTTGGGCAAACACTTATTTTAAAGTCTAAGAGTTTCCTCCCAATAAATTGGTTGTATCTCAAATTTAAATGGTTCACCACAATACTCAATCAATCTAAATCCCGAATGGCCAATAGGAAGTCTGCAGAGAGTACAACATAACTTAAACGACCTAAGCTGTTTCTGGAACCACATCAGTATTTCAATGCTCAAGGACTTTCAGCTGCAAGTGAAGATCACACAGGATGGCCTGTACAGGTTTAAACCAAGAGATGCAAAGTTAGAAGCATGATGTATTCTCAGCACAGCTACCAGTGGGCAAACAGAAGAATTCCTTGCCAACCAGCAGCACTGGAGCAAATCTGGAGCATTTCATTTATTGAAGGAAACAAACCACTCACCTGAGAAGGTATTATCTGCAAAACGCAACAGCAAACTGCTCTTGCCCACACCTATGACAAACAAACACAGCACATCTTTGAATACAGTCATCTTGGGGGTCCGGGAACATAACAGTGTTTTACCCATCCATTGCATAAAAATCAGCAGATCATTTGGCACCATCTACTCTGACTGTTCATCTCAGCACTCTCCTTGGAGATTTGCCCACGCACAGTCACCCCAAGACTCGGGATGCTTCTGGTTGCTGTTCAGGGGAGATGGGTTATCCATTCCTTCCTCCAGCCCTCAGTAAACCCTCAAACAGCAGCTTCTGAGCTGTGGCCAGTTCAAGAGGTCAGAGAAGAGTAATAAATGAAAGCAAGTTTACAATCAGCAGGCTTACATCTGCTAGGGAAAGAGCCAAAGCTGAGCGTGTCCTGTGAATTAACAAGTGCTCAGAACACTGCTCTGAATTCAGCACTGTGTTGAATTCCACTTGCACATCATGTGTAACGTCAGTAACACCACTGCCTACCTCCCATTCTGTGTGGAATTTGGACTGCTCTGACAATCAGACCAGGGCTTGGTACTACAAAGCTCACGTTAGCATGGCCACAGTCTAACAGGAGCTTAAACCAAACAGAACAACTGGGAATCACCATCCTGTACTGCCATCCAAAACAGCCTTGTTACACATCTAACAGGAAGGACACATACTTTTCTGAAGCTGCGCCTGTTGCCAAAATGTTCCATGAAACATTTCTCTAAGTATTTTGAGTAGCACTTCATCCAGGTTTTCCATAACTGATTCTTTGCACCCTGATCACACCCTGGTGCAGGGAAGCATTTTTCACAGTGCTTCAGACAAGAACTGTAAGAAATTCATTTCTGCACACCCACCCAAGAGAATCTGGGTATCCAAATGCCTCCACATTGTTATCTCTGCATAACATCTCTGCTGTTAATGACCCTTCCTCCCCAAAATATATCTGCTATGGCATGAATAGGAAATTCAACTTCACCAGGGTAATTATCTATTAAATCTTTTCAGGCAGAAGTTATTCAAGGTAATTATTTTGATGATGGATAACTTGCAAGTTCTTCTTAATAGAAGACCTGTGCAAAGGCTATGCAGAACTCCAGTAGTTCTCAACCGCTGGCATGTGACAACAGCTACCAACAAAAAATAAAAACCAACCTAAAGATCTGCATGATTACAGTAAGCCAGGCCTCATTTGCAAAGAGTTCAAATCACCAGCCATCTGGAGACGCCATGCTCATTTCTCATTACTATCAAGGCAAGAAGATAGGAGGAAAGGAACTAAAAAATACAAAGTTACAGCATGCATATAATCAACACTATGAGCCCAAAAAAGGTAGTAGAGCAGTTTTTGAACTTTAACAGAGGGCTGGTTATTTAGCACGGGTTAAATCTCTGCAAAATATTAGCCAACTCATAAAAAATAACAGAAAATAAGAATGTTTCAGCAGCAAGTCCTATGCTTCTTGACCAAGCAGCTTTGGTCATCAGCTTAGTGAAAGGCAAGAAGGTGCCGGCACCCGCAGACTTGTCAGACCACACCACCTTCTCCAGGGATCAGCCAGCCCTGGGTGATGCTGCAGAGCTGCACATGACACTGCTCTGTCACACTGCTCTGTCACACTGCTCTGTCACACTGCCCTGCACTGCACAAGCTGCACAGCTCCCAGCTGGTGGCAGCTTCCAGAGAGAAGAAACCTCCCGAACTCAGGAAGTTCTACATGCTCCCAGTGACAACGATCTCACTAAACAAACACTGCCTCTGACCCACACTGTTCATGCAGAGAGAAACCACACTCTTGGTGACCCCACACTTCCCACACAGAGCTATTTGAAGATCTGAAGAGAAGGCTCGCAGGGCCCTCAGCTTGCTGAAGACAGCAAAATGAAACAAAACAAAAAAAAAAGCCTATTGATTTTGCACAATCAAAATTAAAAGCGAATTTCAACATCAGATGAGTTTCTAAGACTCATCTTACTGAATGGCAGAGTGAATTAAAGAAGCAGATGCAAAGCACAGATCATCTGTATTATTTTTAAATATCTGGCACAGCTGAAATCACTAGCAGCTTTTCAAGATGACCTGTTCTAAAAACACACAAACCTACTACCCTCTTGACAGATTTGCATACAGGGGAAAGCAGATGAGACAGAACTGTCCTATCCAGTAACAGTCCACTTCCCATCGCAGGGAATTAATGTCAATAAACAAGGCAAGCAAACTGTTTTGTGAAAGCAGGGACAAAGCCTTCCTGTTGGGGCTAGCAAAAATGAAACCAAAGAAAAATCAATACTCAAACTACATAGGGAGATTTAATTACAACAGAGAACCACAGGCAGCCTGACAATTCTCACAACATTTCTTTCCTTTCACTGGATACACTACAGGGATTTTGCTGAAGAAGACTGAGCTAAGAAAATTTATTTAATCGTTTGAAATGAGGAGAAGTCTTCCTCAGAGTTTTCACTATCCTGTTTATCTTGCCTGAACAGTTTTGGAACTCATCAGCAAGCAGCAGAGTTACTGCTCCACTCAGAATGCAGCATTTGGTTGTAATAATCCACAGGCTCCCAGAATTGCCTGGGGTTTAAGCTGTTCTGAAGCTGTTGTCCTGCCTCCCTCCTTAGATCCCTTCATGCAGACACAGTTTAGTATAGAATGAAACATTTTTACATGAAGCTAAAGCTTCTGAATGAGACAACTGCCAAGATCCAGCAACATTAGACTTTCATCCAAGAGCTGTGCCTCGCTGCATGCCGGGACCTGCCGCCCCAGGAACCACACCTCTGCTAAAAGAAGAGGGTGGATGCACCCTTCCCTTCTCCAGTTTATGGAAATTCAACTGTAAGCTGCTGGAGTGCTACCAACACCGAGCTGCACTGAAGGCAGGAATCTTCCCAGTCCCAATTCTGTGTACCCAAACCAAAGCACCAGACACTGGCACAGTTCACACACTCAGCCCTCCAGAAGTTTCTGAGGCTGCTGCAGAAGGATTTACAGGTCTATCTTCAAACTACCTCAAACTATGTCTTTATGTCCTGTTTTTAGACATTTGCCTCCTATACTATACCTTCTCATTGAAGGACACAAAGCTACCAGCTCTTCCAGGATTTAGTTTTTAAAAATGACAAACTGTAAAACTGAGACTTCAGGCTGAAGCACAGAAAAAGTCTTAAGGAATAATTAAGATAATAATGACTGTTAAAATGTACTAGTTGCCACACTGGAAACAATAGTCCTTAGGGCAGCCAGCCCTTCCCATCGATCCCTAAACTACCTGTCACAGGGGATGGGAATTCCTTCCTCATCCCAGCAACAGATTAGTGGGCGCCGTCAAAACATGCGCTCGCCAAGGTTGATGCCGGCAGCACTGCCGGTGCTGTCCTGACTTCTGCGTGTCTAATCTGCCTTTTCCCAAACCCAGCCAAGCTATTTACCATAATATCCTGCGGTAGCCAGTTCCGCAGGTTTATCAGATAAAACCTCACGAAGCCCAAGCGAACGCGCCCCGCCATTCACACACAGCGCGGGGTCCCTGCCCAGCCCCGCGCCGCTGCACCGGCAGCACAACGCCGCGGGTGCCCCGGGAGGAGGAGGCCGCCCCTCCCCGACTCCCGCACGCCGCCCGCCCCGGCCCCGCCGCCGCGCTCCGGCCCCTCACGGCCCGAGGGGCGGCCACCCCGCCAGCGGCCTACCCGCACCCCTGGGCCGCGCCGCCCGCGCTCACCGCTGTCGCCGATGATGAGCAGCTTGAAGAGGTGGTCGTAGTCCCGGGCCATGGCCGGGGCGCGGCCGCGGGCGGCGGAGCGGGCGGGGGGGGGGCGGGGGGCGGCGGCGGCTCCGGCCGGAGCCACTTCCCGGACAAACAGCCGGAACTGACAGCGGGGCCGCCGCCGCGCATGCGCGGGGCCGCCGCCAGGGGCCGCCAGGGGCCGCCAGCTGCCCCGCCGCGCCTGCGCCGTCCCCGCCCCGCCCCGCCCCGCGCCGCGTCTGCGCGGGAAAAGGGCCGCGCCCTCGCGCGCGGCCGCGCCTGCGCGTGAGGGGGCGACGGTTGAGGCGCTCGGCGCGCGGCGGTGGCGGTGGCTGGAGCGTGAGGGACGCGCCGCCCTCCGCTGCCGGTGCCCCGCTTCAGCTCCACGGGGACCTTCTCTTCCCGCTCTGCCGGGCCGCCGAGAGACCTCCGTCAGGCGCCAGTGTGTGTCTCTCGGTGGTTCCCGTAGGTGCTCGTGTGAGGACACGGCAGAAAGCGACGCTGCCCCCACGAAAGCATCAAAGGCGTGAGGGAGCCTCAGCACTCCCAGCTCTGCTCCAAAGGGGCGATTTGTGTAGGCATAGGAACAGTTCCCATCGCAGCCCAACCCGCAGGTGAGGAGCCCCATAGCAGTGATATGAAATGCCCAGCTGTGTGCCACAGGCATGGCAAGTCGGGCCAGTCTGAAATTAAATTCCTGGGGTTTTTAATCCAGAGGTGTGCATGTGCATGGCTCAGGAAGGGCCCTGATCTCACGCCCATCAGCAGTTGTGGTTGCACCATCCCCAGCCCACATACGCAGTCCAAAAGCACTCTCACAGTTGTCCAGTGGCCTGAATTGCACAGACACTGACTACACAAACTCTGCAAGACTGTGGTCACTTTTTAGATGATAGCCACTTCTACGTGGAGACATGGCACAAGAAAAGTGCTGGTGTTTTGCTCTGATTATCTACAAAAATGTTCTTACTACCTTGAACTGAACTGAACTGAAATCGAATTATTTAATTACACCTATCTCACTAACATGCATTGTCATTCAGGTGGGGGGAGATACATTAGCACTGAAGAACATGGATTGTTAGTGACTATAACTGACTCTATATTAGAAAGAAATTCTCCCCTGTGAGGGAGGATTGCGCACAGAAGCAGTGGCTGCCCCCTCCCTGGAAGTGTTCAGGGTGAGGTTGGATGGGGATTGGAACAACCTAGTTTAGAGGGAGGTGTTCCACTTAATTACAAACCTATCTTAACCTTCAAAAACGTATTATAGTTCTCGAAGCTCACCCCTGTTAAGGTCCCCACATCCTGGAATTCACTTGGGTGACCTTCAGCTCAAATTCACAACTCAAGCACTTTAAACATCACACCTATAGCTTGTTCTGTTATGCTCAAATGGATGATGTGTGTGTATATACATACATGTATGTAGTACACACACACACACACACACACACATATATACACATACGTGTGTGTGTATATATAAATATATATATATGTATATATCACACAGCCCAGAAAAGCACTGAGGCAGCGCATCACCACCAGAGTAATTGGGGACACTGCAGCTGTAGGGAAATCCTGCGAATCCAGCACACAAACCAACAGCTCAAACCCAAAATGACAGTGACTCCCATTACCTCTATTTTTAAGCTCATGAAACCTCATCTCATGTGAAAAGCATGAGGCACTGTGATGTTACCTAATAAAATGGACAGTAAGAACTGTGACTAATCAAAAAAAAATCAAAATATTTAAATATTTTATGCTTTCACATCTCTCTCTTCCACTGTAATTTTTAGCCCCTTGTAAGTTTAAACCTCTCTCATAAATTATTTTTTGATCTTCTTAAAATACACACAGTTCAGCTGTCACTCAGAGACAGTTGCTTGACAGTTCAAAGATGTTATTACCATCAGTTGTAGGGAAAACCTATCTTTTACTGACAACTGGTATTTTTAAGACATTTGAAATGAGAAAAAAATAATTCTTTCACCTTCAAGTTGGCACAATCAATTTATCAGATCTCATGTTGTGGCAAAAATTGTGGGTATTTTATCTCTGGTATATTATACTGCAGTGTATAAATAGTTCAGCAAAAAGTAGCTATCAAAATCCAAATCGAGTGTTTCACTGTGGCTGAAAAATCAGCATATTCTCCACAAGTGCAAGTGAGCTCCTACCTTTTACTCCTCCCTCTCAGGAACAGCTAAGGTCAGTGCAGTAATTCAGGTGCTGTTTGGGAAGATGAATGAGTTTTTCCACTTGCTGCTACCTAAGTTGGAAATACAAATGATCAAAATACCCTAAATAACAGAAGACCTTATTGGCTAAAATTAACAAATTAATTAAAAGGGCTTCATTTATCTATAATTTTCTTTCCCATGTTTATGTGGAGCATCAATTGGAATCAGATAAGAAGAGCTCAAATGGCTCTTCACCAAATTCTTCCCCAAAACTTGCCATTTTGTCATTCCTTCTTGTATGCAGTGATGGAGTGAGTGATTCCAGTACAACCACTGGGCTTTTTGGCACCGACTTAGTAGGTTTGGGTGGCGTCAAATTTTGTACATGTTTCAGTGCAGAGGTTTTTGCATTGCATGGTGTAACTGCTGTACCTGTGATCCCAAAGCACAGCTAACTCATTAGAGGTGAAACTCATTCCAGTGCCTCCAGCTGCCAAATTTTAAAGAGCATTTAGCTGAGTTTTTACTCTTGGCTATTAACAATTCAGTGCAAAACACATAGTTTTAACATTATTTCAGATTTGCAAGTATTTTGAAAGGCAAAAATCATCAGAATTAAATCAGAATTAAAACCCACCTTCAAAATACAGCTAAATGTGATGAAATAGTAGAACACAATTTCAAACAGACCAACGGGGAAGCACTGCAGTTTTGTAGAAATAAGTCAAATGCAGAAATACAAGATTAGAAATAATTAGCTGAAGAGCCATTTTGTAGCTTGGCTTCATAGCTGATCACAAACTAAACGTGTCAATGACAGCGTGGTGTTGCAACAAAGGATCACCCAGACCTTGTGCTGGGGTGGACAACAGGGTGTTCGTTAGGTGGGGCTTTCAAAATAACTGCCCTGTGAGACCTGGGCCAGCAGTGGACACCTCAAGGCAAGAATGGAACAAATAAACACTGGGGCAGCAGTGTAAGTTTAGAAAACATGGAAAGCCTCTGAGAAAATACATAGAAAATCTAAATTTATTTCATCCAGGGATGATGCGGTTGCTGTTGTTTTCAATGTCTATGGGAATAGGACACAGCAGCAGTGGATGCAAGTAGCAGCAAGGAAGATTCTTTTTTTTCAGTCACTAGGTAAGTTCTGATCGTGTGATAAGTTTATATAATGAAATAGATGTGATAGAGACATTATGGAATCTCCATCCTACAATACTACATAAACAATTATGTGGAAATCAGCTAGGAATGGTTTAGTGGGAGCTGAGCCTACCTTAAATATTTGGTAAAATAGCTGATTTTCCTATATCCCTTCCAACACATTCCAGTGACTCTTACAGCAAATCTCTGTTGTCAGGAGCCTACAGCACAGGCTGGGAACTGACACAGCACCAAGAACCTTTTTGACAGATTCTTGTACTTCTGACCAGAACAAACCACAGCACTCCCAAATGCCTGCTCAAGATTGTATCTTGCTGTTTGAGGCATTAATATGATAGAAATGTTCTTGTGTTTGCTGCTGCTGCCATAACAATCAGCAAATTGGTTCTAGCACAATGTGTGTTCCCATGGGGTTCCACTTCATGCTCTCAAATTTTATGATGTGTAGTACTGTGTTTTCCTCCCATCATGATGGTTTGAGCCATCCAGAGTTACAAACAAGGAAGATTCCACACACACACAACACCCACCCATGTGAAATAACAAATCTTAATGGCTTCTCAGGTGCAACCAGCTTCTGTGAGTTTCATTAAATAGATAAGGTTCACCTAACTGCTCCTCTACATGTAAAGCTCATTTTGCCTTCTAAAAACTTGTATTCTGCAACAAGATTTTCACTATTTCCATCAAGTGATCTAAAATGTACGAGTAAGTTAAAATAATTTTTTTCAAGAGACATATATGTGGCCAGGTAAAATAAAATACTTCCTTTGATCAGCACAACTCATTGACCAAAAAACCTAATGCCAAATATTTTTTGAATCCTTTGAAGACTTAAATACAAAGGACTTTTCACAAGTTGGGTAACTAAAAGGCTGTCTGTAGTCAAAAATACTTGGGAAATTAACAGGAGTAATTACTTACAAATTTCATTAAATGTCAGCGTTGGCTTGGCTTTAAACCCTGGCTTGCCTCAGTTCTGCAAAAGATTTTCACATATCACAGCACTGCCCACTCTAGAAACTGTATGCCCTAGAACACATGGGTCTGAAAAGTACATCACAGTTTAAGTTCGTTGGCAAATGAATTTGCAAAAACAACAGTTTACAGCAGAAGGATCAAAGTCAGAGCCTTTATTAAATGTTCCTTCTCTAAACAGACTGCATTTAATCCCCCTTTCGCATCTGTGATTCCTAAGGCTATTTTAAATACTCCATTTTACAGGGATTTTCAGTCTTCAGAACCGTCACAAGCAGCAAGTTAGCAGTACACAAAAACAATACAACTGAACTTTCACTGAGTTCTATTCCTGCCTCCCAGGGTGCGTGGAAAAACCAACAATACTTCAGTACTGGAGTTTTTGCACAGACCCTGGAAGGGAAATAGTTGTCACCAGAGTTTAAGCCTGATGTGCTCTAGCCACATCTCACAATTGGCCACAGCTGACCAGTATTGGTTAGTATGTCTGTCTCTTGCGCATTATCTGTTTCAAAAAGGGGACCAAATTTTTAATTTTCAGCTAATGTGGGTCTAATTAAGGCTATTCTGGTATATTTGATACTAAAATACTCTCTGGGAGTCCTTTTCATGAAATCCCATCAGAATTAACATTTTCAAAAATGAAAACATTTATAATAGGTGTTTGAGTTGAAATGCTGATGCAGCGGTTGGTTCAGTGTTTCCTGGTATTCGGGAGCTTTATCACGTCAGGATAGTGTCATCGATCTGTTCCTCGGAGTCAGCCTGCCCAGCCAGCTTCCGCAGGGACCTCCTGCAGCTTTCATTCAGAAGCTCCAGGCTGGCAGCATCCAGAATCTTGGAAACTGACTGTGGAAGGGAGAGGGCACCAATTACCAACTCCTTATGACAGACCATGCAAAATCAGAGTAAGTGCCTTACATGCTGTATCTCCTCAAATCTTTCAAACATACCAAAAGTCTTATCTGGTTTTACAAATCCAGACATGGGAACTATCCAAAAGCAGGTCAGACTTAGCAAACAGGTCTGGAAATGGATGCATGAAGTAATCCATCCTAAATACTCCCTAGCACCACCGTGATCATACAAGTGACCAAAGCAATAAATTATCAGTGCCAGCTGAGGGAACTCCAGCACAGGCAGGACTTAAAGGGGGTATGGTAAATGCCTTAATTCTATTAATGCTGCACTGTAAGGTTGTACAGTACAGGTATTGCTGATTTCTTCAGGGCTTAGCATGAGAATACTGCTGAAGGCCTGAATGAAAATGGGAATGTCCCACTTCATCTATTTCATAAGAGACTTCCAGCACATTCTGAGGCTGCAGGCACCACACAGACAAAAGTAGAACGAGGTGACACAGCCTTGCTAGCAACAATTGTGTTTTTTTGTGTCTCATACCTCAAGCACTTCTTCACCCGCTCTCATCTTCAGAAGGTTGACAATGGCCTGGTCACTGTAGGCTCTTACACTGGTGTTTTTGTCTTTTGTGTTATCCAGAAGTGCTTTGAGAATTGGTTTAATTGTCTGAGGATCCAATGGGGGAAGATGGCTTTTATTTGCCCACCAAATCATCTTTTCGGCAACTAACTTTATGTCACTGGATGAGTTCTGAAGACACTGAAGGAGACAAAGATACACTTACATTCACATATACCAAGGACTCATATTTAAAGCAGCTGTTAACATTTTTTTCTAGTTTAAGTATTTGAAACTATGCTAAGAAAAGAAAACAGTTTTCAACTCACAGGTACACAAGAGACATACTTGTTACCAATTAAGTCTGACTAAACTGTGTAAGAGAAGATCAGACCTTGAAAACGACACAACTTTTCAATAGAAAATTTCTAAATATGTGGTTGATGACAGTGTTACATGTTCATCTCAACTGTCTCAGGAAATGACAATGACCACTAAGTGCAGAAAAGCTGAGCTGATAGTGTCAGCACCTCTACAATACACTCACTCAGCAACAACAGCCAAGTTGGTCTCTGGTTGGAATATAGGGTGCATTTCAACAGTAGATTTCACTTTAAAATTTAAAAAATTAGAGCTTTGTATTTTAATCTTAAAACATGAAAGCTAATATCTGAATGTCAAGTGCATTACTAATATGGTGATAAAGGTTTTGTGACAAGTGTGATATTTTATATTTTAACACAATACTATGATATTGATATAGAAAAGTAGGATTTCAAACAAAAAGTCTGCTTTGAAGAATGTTGGCCTGTGTCATGTCAACTTGCATGTTCGGTAATTTTTCAAGTAAATTGCAAAGAAATATAAAATCTGAAAATGTAACATTCTCCAAGCACACCCCTCTCCATCTACCCTTGTCTACCAAGAGGGATAGCTGGCCGCATGGGTGAGGTTCAGGGAGGGCAGACAACTAAATAAACCAAAAAAACCCAGCCACACACCAAAAGAAACAGAACAACCAATAAACGAATTTTGAACACAAAATATTTAAATAGATATGAACTGAAAAAGATGTTCAATGTTCTCAGGTAAGGTGAGTTTTGGTATTTGATGCATTTCTAACAAAGGCTGTTTGACCTTCAACAACCTTAAAAACCTGACAGCTTCCCCCGACTCTTGTCTCTGCCAGCTGTTTGCTAATGCAAAGGAAAAATGCATTTATAAGAACCAGACCTGGGGATTAGCACAGAAAGCTCAAAAGCAAATTTCCATGTTAGAGCAGGGATGGCAGTATTGCATTCACAGCTTCAGAGCAGGCTGATAGAGCGATTCTATCTGCATTCTACCTCAAAAAGAAATACCTAGATTTTCAGGGATTTGATAGAGCCACCATGAGTTATGAGTTAGAGGTTCAGATCACATGAGAACACCACCAGGTAGTTATCATAAAAATTCTTACCTTAATAAAGAGGCTGGAAAGTTTGGGAGGCAGGCTGCCTCCCTCTTCCATGTGGTATTTCATGAGAAAGCCCATCCCTCTGATGCCACTAACTGCAATGGGGATCTTCAATATAAAGACAAGAACTGGTATTAATACAGCAGAATTCAAAAGTCTTTATAACCAAACACATGGTCTGTCAGCTTTTACAGAAGGCTAAACCCATCTTTCAAATGAACAGCAGCATCAAAGCAGGGAAACATTGGGTTTATGTTACTAGGTAATATGATGAAAAAATCCCAATGCAACCATGAGCCAGATGGAGTAAGGCAGCAGGCCCCACTAAGTCCCCAAGATCCTTACCCCAAACTACTCATTAAACCCCAGATTTAAAATCTTTCTCATAAAATGAGTAATTTCCACTTCTTATAAACCTGGCCTGTGAATGAGAACTCTCTAGGGAAACAGGAGTATAATTTACTCCAAATGGAAGTTACTCTGCAGTTAAAGATTATTTAATCTTCGTGTCCCCAGAGATCAGAACTCAAAGAACCAGAACAGTTGTGTAATTTCACCATAAAAGCTGCATTTAGCCAAGGGAGAATCTTCAGATGGCACCTGGGGATTTTTGTCCTGTTCAGTAACACAGGAAGCTGCTCACACACCTTTCAAAACTGCTCCCAACAAGCACTGGCAACACCACTCAGCCACTCTGGGGCAGGACTCACCCTGTCGGCCGTGGCATTGCTGAGGATCATCTCCTGGACACTGTTGTAGTATTTTGGGGAGCACAGCCTGCCGGGAGCCACATTTACAGCCACAGAGAGAGCCAGGCTCCGGCCATGCCTCACCATCCAGTCGATGCCAGAAATGTCTGCTGCAGAGGAAAGAACAGAACAATGGCAGGGCACCTGCTATCCACTCCTCTTCATCTGAGGAGGCTTCTGGCAGTTTGTCAAGTCACTGCCATAAAATGAAACAACGAGCAGCATCTAAAGCAATGCCTTGCTTCCTCCATTTCTCACAAAAAGACACACAGACAGAGCTAAAATGCAACACCTTTTCCACGCAGGAACACCACCTGGGCAGGCAGGGAAGCAGACACAAACAAGGGACTCTCTTGTTCAACTTAGATACTTCTAATGGTTTCAAAATGAGACAAGCTTTGACTCTCTAATAAAATTGTAAAAGCCATCTGTAGTTTGACCAGCCAAGAGACTCTCTTTTTAATCCCACAGGGGAGAGTAATCCATAGCACTCTCAAACTCTGGGGTCCTATAAAATTAATGGTTTTTTTTCTAACTTAGAGGCAAATTAGTTAATTCTCAAAAAGCATGTGAAGCTGTAAGATGTGGTCTGCAATTAGCATCAGCCAATCTAAGATCACAGTGCCCTCCTAGGAGGTGGGATGGCACCCTGCCTGAACATCCTGTCATGTCCAACCATCCCTGTGTCAGCACCAGCAATTACTCAGCCATGCTGGTACTTTTATCAAGTAATCTGATAACAAATCCAGGGAAAAAAATGTCGGGGTAACCCCACCTGACAACCAATTAACTGCCTGTGCTCCCTGTGTACCACAGTGCACAAATTAAGAGCCATGAGCAAAATAAAGCACAAGAAAATACAGAGGAGAGATTCAGTCACAAAGCTGGCCTGAACCAGTGGCTGAGAAGGCATCTTCCCTGCTTTCAGAGTCTGTTCCAGTCCTGTAAACAGCTTCACCTACCTAGTAAGTGCTGGTGGAGAACAGTGCTGAGCTCCTCGTCGGACAGAAAGGCGCACAGCTCTGCCAGGCAGCCAGCCGAGGCCATGCGGGTGGCATCCTGACAGGGGATGGGAGAACAGAGAACATGGCTTCAGCTCAACACACCCCAGAGACAGGCAGCAAGAAAAACAAGTGTCAGAAGATGACAGGAAATAAAGAGGAGGAGAAAATAAATAGTACTATTTCACTCCTACTCCCTGTGGATTTCTGTCAGTTCACACCATTTCTTGTACATAATGGAACTTAAAGCCAAATCCATGGTCAAAAAAGCCAGTAAAGACTGAAGAATTACAAATCTAAGCACTGATTTGTTAAATGGAAAAGTCATAAAGATGAAAGTCAATGTTTTAAAAGATGATTTCACAATAGTTTAGATTCACTTACTGTAAGTGTTATTTCTGCCATATACAGAAGACCCTGTATTAAACTTGGAGAGCTTCTTACTCGTTGGAGAAAAATTTGCCATTATCTGAAAAATTTCTCACACTGAACAATAAACCTCACCTGAGAGGCTACAAACACCCACCCATACATACTGCAAAGGTACTGCAGGTTTTCTCCAAGATAAAAAGCAAATCCTGACTGCAGAGCTGCCTCAAACCTGTTAGTGTGGAGCTGCAGGTCAAACCCACATATGCAGTTGCCAAGGAAACATTAAACTGGCAGATTTTTAGAGTTACCGGGAACTGGCCAGGGATCTCCAATTCTTCCCTTTGACTACATCATTAATAATTTCCCAGAAGTTATTTTAGATAGTAATTCTGTTACAAAGTACAGATTTTAGATGTAAGAACAAGACTGTCTGCAGCAGGGGTCCTTTGCAGCTAGCTGAGGCAGTACCTCATCATGTCCCAGCATCCCCAGCAGCACCGTGCTGATATTCTTCCTAATTGCAGCATCTACTTTTGCACCAGCTCCTCGTGTGACAAAGCGCAGCGCTTGCAGCATTGTGTCCCTGGAAGTGATCATAGGGTACAGTCAGACACTCCCTCTCCCCCATTATCCAGGAGAAACTGCTGGGGATATCTGTAGCAGATCCTTGCACAGCAAATACACTGATACGCCTTAGAGTTTGGGAGAGTGATCCTTTCTCTGCACTGCTGAAAACTCCATCCTAGACAGTACTTCCATGTTTCTGTCTAACATAGGTATTTTCTGACCTGAATTCAAGCATTAAAAAAATTCTCAAGTGAGAAAGTTCATATCTTAGGGATCTGTGCCCTTAGGATACCAGAACAGCAGCATTTACTTCAGGTCAGACTGACAGTCAATACTGTCTTTTATCTGACAGTGGACTGCTTGAGGGTGTACAAGAGAAGAGAACTAGGCAGACCCCAAGCAAATACTCTCATAGCTCAGCTTCTGACCCAGGAAGGCCCCATCATCCACATTCATGGTTTATAGTCAATTGCTTTCATTAATTCATACATCTTTCTCTATTTGGGGGTTTTATTCATTCATCCCAGCTCTTTCTTTCATCCTTAGTAAGAAGGAAGCTCTGAGCTGTCAGCTGCAGCTTACCTGATGGCAGAGTCATCGCTGGAACGAATTCCATTCAGGAGCTCTGTGAAGAGAGGATCCACTTTGACATGGATGACAATGAGTTTCCCAAGAGCATCAGCAGCTTTAAGGCGAACAGCACGGTTTGAGTCTTGCAGAGCTTTGGTGAAGGTTGTTTGCAACTGGGGCAAAAATGGTTTCAGGGCAATCTCAACCTATTCCAGAGATGGAAGAAGGGAAAGTGGTGAGGTCAAGAATTAAAGAGCAGCTAGAGATCAAAGCCTGAAAACAGCATGACCTCTTCTACAGCAGTTCATTAGCAGAAAGCCCTCATTAGAGCTAATGTGCTACTAAAATAGGAAAAACATGAAACAATAATTTAACACAAAACCTTTACCCTTTTCAAATCTAATCATATTCTCTGCATATTAAAATACAAGGGTAGCACTGAGAAATTTTAGACTATCATGAACAGCCTTTTGTACACAGAGCACTGGATAAAAACTCAGCTCAGTTCAAAGATACATAAGATCTTTGCACTTAACAACACATAAAAATCATGGCTACAGGAGAGATTAAATACATGGTGGATTTTAATCACTTGAAAGTGGGATCAGCATTTTGCAATATTTCTAAGAAACCCAGTGATTCAGCACTGGGGGCTTTTTTTGTTGGCCAGAAGCTGCTGGAAGAATGCAATCCAGTTACAGTGCTCTTCCTAAATATCAAATCCACAGCAGCAGGCATCCCAGCTGTATTTACATTAACAGCAACAGATATTTCTGAAGGTTGCTATGGAAAATGTTCACAAACCACAGTCCAACACTTTGAATCTTACCTTAGCTAAGAGAAGGCTTAATGTTTCAAGCAGAGCCACCTTGACATTCCAGCTGAACCGATCTCCCAAGATTCGAATGAGTGGCCCAGTGATGCTCACCACAGATGGTTTAAGAGCTTCAGCAGAAGTCAGCTTAATAACCAGCCCTAAGGCCTTTGCTGCCTCCTCCTTCTGTTCTGGATTACCAGTTAAAACACCTTCACGCAGCACCACAAGTATGGAAGTCACTCCCTGTCACGAAAATCGGATAAGAAAGCTTAGAAGCCAAGATGCAAGAAATATGTATCTTATTTTTGCTCCTATTATACACCAGATGCACAAACTTGGAGAGTTTCTCTCAATTTCCTGTTGACCTTCAGCTGCCTGATTCCACATTGACAGAGCTACTTTTATTTGGTTTGATTTCATGCCTCTCCGCCTTACTAAGCCAGTTGCTATGAGAAAAGTGGTGGCGGCTCAGGGAATTTTTAAACCAGAGAAATTTGGCACAGAAGTCCAGTGTTACTCCCCCACAAAAAGCAGCCAGCACCCATAATTTACATGCATAACAGAATTGTCAGAGACCTCACTGCAAGAGGGGTCTTCTGTAGGGTAACTCAAGAGTTCTAACCTATGAAAAGTCCACAAACATACAGGTTTGGAATGCTAAAATGGTCACTGCTTCTCATAGCTTTAATATCAATCAGCTCTCCCCAAAGGTGTGATATTGTGGCTGTGATGAATCCATGCACATTCTGATCCTTTACCTTCTTAGGAATACAGAATCCTGGCACATGCTCGCCTTTGGCCTCATTCCCTACAATCCGGATATCCCTGTGCAGGTCCTCAATGAGAGCAAGCTGGTTCCCAGCATCTAATTTCTGCAGGAGAGAGGGGTAAAACAAAGATCAGGCAACATGACATCCAGATACCTTTTGTGAAGTTTTCTCAGGCCAGGCATTACCCCTGTAACCTTTTAAAGCTGCTTCTCACCTTGGTGATGGAATTAAGTGCATCCCAGCTTTCATTCAGAACTACAGGGTTGGTGTCATTAAAGAGGCGAATCAAGCCCGAAACCAGGCTCCTGAGATGACCAGTGTAGTCTGCCTTTGTCTTGGAGCAGTAGATATTCAGCATGACAGCTGCTGCCTGTCTCATGCCCAGCTCAGGGCTGCGGGTAGCTTCCAGCAAATCTTCAGTTATAATTCTTTGTCCAACATCATCTTCCACAGACAGGATCACAGACTGGCAGTTTGCCATCTCCTGAAGAGTCCAAATTAACTCTACATTAGCTCTCAAACAGAACAAAGCCAAATTTAGCCCCAGGTTTCTCCATGTTATCCCCAGCATTATTGCTAGATAAATACTACAACACACCCCAGCTGCTAATTGTTTCTCATTAAAGAGCTGGTTACATCACCATTCAAGGCTTGACTCAGTCCTGGTACAGACACAGGTATGACCAATTATTAAAATTTAACAAGTGACCAAACTCTGCTGAACTGATTGCTGTAGTAGCTGCAGGAGGGCTAATTTACAAAAATTAGAGTAGCTCGATCTCCCCCATCTTACTCAGCCATAAGAGACTGCGAGTCTTGTCAGATAACATTCTTCTGATTTAGGCAGTTTAATGCTGTGCGTCACAGCACTAATTACAAGCATGTCTGTGGGTACCTTAGAGATCTCCAGGCAGACTTGGGGCTAGAATGATCTAATGGGCATCCACAGCAGACAGACAACAGGACTCTGTCACTTGTTCCTAGTTCACCAACTGATTATGTATGTGTCTGTCCATAGTCACAACTCCAGGATGTTCTCTGGAGTCCAAACACCAGATGTTTTGGAAAGCAGTAGGGGAGGAGTGCAGCATGCAAAATAGGAGATTTCCTCCCTGCAGCCCTTTAATCTCTCAGTCTTCTACACCAAGAATAAATACAAAGTTAACTAGACTCTCTGGCAGTTCTCCAGGAGTAAGTAAACTGAGAATTGTATCTTGCAGCAGGCCAAGGAGACTTTTAAATGGATACAAATAGATTTGGAAAGCATACGTTTTTTGACTCACAATATGCCACCAGGCAAAAAGACTCATCCTGGAGAAGCTAATGGACTGAATTAAACATGCAGTCTCTGAATCTAGAGAACACAGATTCTGGGCTGGGAAGGAAACCTTTTACACTATCTTCAGGCAACCTGTCACAACAAAGAGCTGAGCTGTGCTACTTGCCAATTGCTCTTCACTGGTGCCCAGCTTCTCTTTGAGTGCAGACATCATGGCAGGCAAGATAACACTCAAGTGCCGTGTCAGAGCGTCCCCTGCCACTGAGGAGAGGAAAGCCAGCACCCGGGTGTTCACTGGGGGAGTAGTCAGCTACAAAAATTAAAAAATAACACAAAAAATTGAGACAAGCAGAAAGGAGGATTCCTTTTCAGAAGGAAATATTTATGCATCACAACCCAAACGACAATGTTTTGAGCACAAAATCAGAAGAAAATTTCAAACTATCCTCTCCCTTTTGCCATACTGGTCCAAAGAAAACTGGCAGTAAAGTAGTGGAGACAGCACAGATAAAAAGTTTAGAATTTGTTTCCCACTGTACCTTTGGCACCAAGTAAGGCAGTACCACACGGCTCTTGACAGCCATAACTTGTTTAAGACCATCCACAGCAAAGTCAGCTGTCTCTTCATTATCCTGCAAGGAAAGAAAAAGATACAGACCTGAGAAATGATCTGTGGCACACCAAGCTAAGCTACTTCTATGCAAAAATGTTATCATAGTACCTAGCAAAACCCAAACCAAGCTCTTCTGCCACATCAGAAAGATCTTCCATTTCAGGCACACTGGCCAAGCAACTTAAGCAGGTGATGATGACAATTCCATAGCAGAGCCAGGTGTAGCAATTCTTAGGCCTAGGCTTTAGGCACAAGATCTCCCCTACCCATGGCTAGGATGACTTCAGGAGGAGACAAAATATTGCTGCCATTCCCTGGAAGGTCTGCCACTACAATCCTCCTTCTCCTTTAAGTTAATTATTCAAAACTTGTCCCACAACATCATTAATCAGCTTGTTGACTAATGCTGAGCAATGCTCACCAGCTGCTTCAGCAAGAAGGGCAGGATGTCTTCAAGAGCCTGATGGCCAATTGTTGAGTGCAGCTGCTCAAATGTTTTGGCTGCAGCCTCTCGAACTTCTTCCAGGGGGTCACACAGTGCTTTTCTCACTGTAGGAACCAGGGACTCAGAGAAAAGCAGTACCTGAAAATGAAGAGATAAAATTACAGAACACCTAAAAGCACAACAGACATGTGTATCGCAGTACAGTAGCTGAGCTTGCAGAATTTGCACAACTGAAACTGAACTGCTGTTTGCTTGAAATAATACTGAAGAAAAGCAGGATCAATCAGCACAAATAGCTGCAGTGCTCTAAGGCTACTTAGTGGAAGATTTCTAGTATTATATCTCATAAAAGGCAGTATTTAAATTTACCAACTGATAAAAATTCATACAATTTGCCTGAGCAGCAACTCCGTGTTAGTTACAAGCCCTGACTTCAGTCCACAAAATGAGTTCAGCACTAGCTGTATTTTTCTGTCTCAAGTGCACCTGCACCTGTACCATAACATCAACACCTGGGAAAATGGGAATTTCACGTGGCACGTGTAACTCACCGCATCCCTGCTGGTTGATTTCATGATCTCACTCAAACCAATGCAGACTCCTTGCCTCTCATCACTCTTGTCTGATCTCAGTCCATCTTCCAGGATAGGAATGATTTCAGGAAGGATCTTCTCTCCTAACTTTCGGACAAGGTCTCCTAATGTTCGTGCTGCAACCTGTCCCCAAAAATGTGTTAATTAACTGTTTTCCTTTTTATAAAACTTTATAAGATGAACTGTGAGTAAATGTTTACTTTTGACCATAAGCTACTGCTCACAGTGCAGACAGAGCAGTAGGAATGGAAACAGTATTACAAATAACAGTTTTACAGTCATCACAATCACAGTTGCCTTCAGCAAACAGAGAACTCAGATATGCTCAGAACAGTTAAATTGATGACAGCTTTGGAGTGACTTAGAGAGAATGATTATCCTGTGTTCCCCAAGGATTTATTTTCTACAGTCACCTGCAGGATCAGGAAGGCACAACTTAATTCCTCACCGTTCTCTTATCTGCACAAGTACTGGCCAGGAATTTCAGCAGAAGCCCGAAGAGTGTTGGCAGGATTTCCCGCAGTGTGCGAGGAGTGTTTGAGACCACGATTTTCCAGACGTGTAGGGAGGCCTGGCGCACCACCAGCTGCGTGTCCGAGCGGCCCATGTACAGGCCTGCCAGCACCCTGTTCCTCCTCTCCACTCCCAGAGCATTAATGATAGCCTGCAAAGAAACAGCACGAAATTGTATTATCTGCCAATGAAATCTATAAAAAGAATAGAATACATGATTATTCAATATATCTTTCCAGCAGGCTCTCCATACTGATTTTAAAATAGGAGAACTAAAAAAAAAAAAAGGCACAACAGACAAGAACAGTTTTACCTTGTTTGACTGGGCTGTTCCAAAGTTGTCATCCTCTGAGGCAGTTTCTGTGGTCATTTTTCCAGTGACTCCTGAGATATGGAACAGAAGATCTCCAAGGAGCTGAACTGAGCTAAACCTGGCAACAGGAGCAAGTCAAGTGTTACAAACAGGGCACTCAGGCAGTACCTGTCCAATTCTGACAGGACATCAGCTCCAGACAGGAGCCAAATGTGAGGCAGAGCTGGGTCTGCACTGAAATGCTGCATGTGTAACATCAGTCTGCCTACAGGCTGAAAGCAGCCTACTAAAGAGAAAGGGAAGGAGTGAATTCCAAACTGGAAGGGCTGAGAGAATTTTCAAATCAAAGCAATGAATCCGAGAATAGCCTTGACTCTAAAAAGGAACAAGACATTGCCTGCATCTGTCTAATCCAAATGACATTCACCTGGGGTAAGAGCACTTCCCAGCACTCAGCTGGCACAAATCATTTAGTACAGCTAATTTTTGTGCCACTGCTATTAGATGTGAGTGCTCCACTGCATATTTCCATACACAGGAGAACAATAACTTGCTCAGCATTTAGAAAAATGAAAAACAATACACAAGGGCTAAATATTGCCACATCAACTGCCTTGGAAGTGCGTTTCAGAGTCACCACCAGAATTAATAATCCAGCATGAATGCTCTGCAGGTATCAGGAAACCCGATCCATCCTGGCAGGGCTTTGCAGACTCAAGTGCTATAAGGCATCATCCTCAAATCAACAAGCAAGAAGAGACTCTTGTTTTTGCTTCACAGGAGGTCTCTGCTTGTTTTTCAGGAGCACCACAGAGTCTAAATCACACCAGTTTTTCAAGGATGGAAGGGAACCATTTGTGGCTAAGCTGGTTTTGCCTTACCTTATCCTCCACAAGTCATCGAAGAGCCCATCCTCGAGCTGTGGCAGGAGCAGAGCGATGGCTGTCTCGGCGTACATGCTGATGATTCGCTGTCCCGCACGCAGCGCTGTGTCCCGCACAAACTCGTTCTCGTCTGCCAGGGCCTGCACACGGGCACAAAAGGAGCTCTGAAAGCTGGGCCTTTCAGCACAATATGCAAAAGCAACAGGAGGGAAACAAACCAGTGCTTCCTCTCTCAGCCATGAAAATCAAATCAGCTACAGAGTTGTGAATGCACAAAGATGACTTCAAGAAATTACTAGTGACCATAAATAAAAGACAGCAAGCCAATAACTTAGAAGAAATAATTTAGAATTTAAATACCCTTTCTTTTTTTCTAACAGTCTAGCCATGCTTGGCAACTCTCTACACATCCCACAATTCCTGAAAATTATACTTAAAATACTCTGGAGACTTCTTTTTATTTTCAAATAAATAAAATTCTTCAGTTCTGCTACATACCTTGAGAATACAAGGAATGATGGGACCAACATAGGGAGTGAACTTGTCTCCAAAGGTAATTGGCAGGTAGTTGAACATCATGATATAACCATCTCGTACATGTGGAGCAATATCCACTTTACTGGCAGTTGCTACAATCTCTGGCATAAGTTTCTCCAACTTTTCTACCCCTAAACCAGCCATAACTTCAGCCAGACCTGGGGCAAAAAAACAGGGTACAGAGCTGACACACACAAGAAACAAGCAGCTAATCTGATTTAATATGAGAAAATCTGAGCTCAGTGCTCACACACAGCTGTCCCCACCTTGAGCAGCACCGGAGCGATCCACCGAGCTCTGCTCATACGTCAGTGTCTCCATCAGCCACGGCAACAAATCCTCAAAGCAGGACTCTCCCATGCCCTTCACCATGGCTCCCAGGGCCTTTGCAGATACTGTGCGCACCTAACAGGCACGAGAAACAGAGATCTGCAAAATGTCCAGTCAAAGGTACCACAACAGGTGTGCCAGACTGATCACAACAATGTTTAACCTAATGCACTGAAAGACAAATGGTGTTTGTATAAAAAACTTACTTCAGGTACAGGATCTAACAGAGAGGCCTTCAGGCCAGGGGTCACACTGGGTAGGTACGGAGCCAGATCCTAAAACAAAGAGCCCAAAAAGTAAGAATCAGATTCAAAAGGAGAGAAAACATAAGTCACCTTCATGTAAAGGACATTCCCCCCTTATTATAAGCAAACATCCTTAATATCCTGAGAGTTTAATTAGTTGCTCTCACAATCTTTCAGGCAAGCACAGTGAATTATTCTGCAAGTCCAAGAAACACCAGTTCCATGCAGATCACTCTAAACCTTTTTAATGCTCACTCACAACCCAGCACTTTGTATCTAAGGAAAATCCAACACTCTTAACATTTACACAAGGTTTAAATGTAGAGATTATCAGCACAAAAATTAAACACAGACCTTTAGCCTACAGTCAGGTCCTACAAATACTTCTCAAACAAACTCTGGATCCATTTGTTAGCAGCTCATCTGTGTTTCCCTTGTTTGTTTGTAAAGGCATTTCTTATATCATAAAAATTACAAGACCTTTTTGCAGGGATAAACTGGTAATAACTAGATGCCCAAAGCACAAAGCTGACAGTCTTAAGGACCTGAGAACTGTCATTATCTTTACAGTCAGCTGTTCATTTACATACATTTAATTAAGAAGCTGCATGGATACTAGTATTTTCTACTTTAACAGCAAAATCTCCAAGCCAAATAAATTCTCTCTAGTGCTTGTCACAGTAATCTATTAGAATACACTTAGAGAGCATTTTTAGCTCCATACCTTCTGGTCAGTCAGGGAGTACATGTTCCCAATGATCTGGGCAGCCATTTTCCTGGTGTCTGTGGAACGATCCTGGAAAGCTCTCTGAACAATTGGCATGATCAGTGCTAAGGATGGAGCATCAATGAAATGGACAAATTTGGTATCCAGTAGAGTCTGCAAACACTTCTGAGTCTTCCTGGAGGGGTCAGTGAGAGCATCCAACAGAACTGGTGCGATTGCTGATTTTTAAAAAGGAGAGAAAATACTTTATTTGTACATAAACCAAAACCACGTGTCAGGGTGAGCTGGTGCTCTCTCATGGGATGTTTTAGGTCCTTCTAAAGCAACCAACAGCACAGGGACAGGGGAAATTCTATTAACATCAGCTGACAAAATGGACAGGAGCATTTAAAAAGCCTGGAAGCAGACAGCTACTGTTAAGCTTTCATGTTATACTTCTGTAAGATTAGTTTCATTTCTATACAAATTTGCATTTAATCCTAAATAGTGTGAACCTAAACCTTGCTATTATAAACCACAGTCACATCAGGACATTAGAGATGCAGAGACAGATCTTACCCAGGATCTCTGGATTCCTGATGACAGACCCAATCTGCCTGAGAGCCTGCTGCCCTGCATTCTGCACCTTCACATGGGAATCCGTCAACACTTCAGTGAGTTTGGGGACAATGTTAGGTAAACAGGAAGACAGCTGTTTGGGGGCACAGTATGCCATAGCCCCCAGCAGTTCCACTGACCCTGTGAACAAAGTACACAAAAAGAAAAAAGACAAAACACAATATTAAGAATTGGCATGAGATGGTGATCACACTCACCTCAAACTCAAATTTACCAGTCAGAGAACACAAAGAAAGGCTAAAACACATTAAGTCACTCTATGCCACCTAGGAGACATCAAAAAATACTTTTCTTTTGTACTAGGGAAAATGAATGTGGGAGGAAAATTCCAGATGCTGGAGTACATCTATACAGATGGGGTACAAACTATCCCTTGAATATGCCAGGGGGAAAAAGGCTGCTCAAATGTGTCAGGGAACTCAGCTGTAAAAAGCTGTGAAAGTTCCACAGTCCCTTATAAGACAATAAACCATCATGGCCATCTGTAGGGATGAAGGAATACACAAAGGGAACTGTGGGTTACTCTCATATCATGTCAGGCACATATTAGTCCATACCAGCTTTAGTTCTCCAAGATTCCTCTTCCAGTGCCGCAAGAAGTGATGGCAAAACCAGCTTCACTCCATGAGTACTCAGGTTGCTCATCACGGCTTTGGCACAGTCATCTGCAGCCTCCAAGGAGAAGAGAACACTTACAAACTGTGACACAACACTGCTTTCCTTCCTCTGAGACTCTCTGGGAACAAAGCTTTCATGTGAATAGTGTCTCAGTACAATGATGCAGCTGGCTAAGTAGCTCCCAATTAATGGCCAATGAAATCAGATGCTTTCAGTTACTAAGAAAATCAAATTGTTATTAGTGGCATCTCAAGGAATAGGTCACCTTCTCAATTTTCCCTGGTTACAAACAGGATTCATATCCATATCCATATCCATTGCATCCAGGTTTTTTAACACTCCATGACAGCAGAAATTTAAGGCACCTTACCTCTCGCACATACTGGTTCCCATCTCCAAAACAAAGCAGCAGGTGAGGCAGCACATGAACCACATAGGGCTCAAAGAGCTTGCCAAGCATGCTGCAGAGCATCTCGAATGCAAACAGAGCCCCTAAAAACCAAAAAAGGACAGTCAGAGGAAAATACGACTTCATTTAAGAAGGATGGAAAAAGAAGATACTATTTGCCAAATATCTGTAGAATTGTTCACAAAACACTCAAATCTCACAGCTGAAAGTCTCTTGCTTTCTTGCCCTTACGGCCTCAGAAAAGGAGTTCCCCCCCAGCAACACGTGCCTTTGAAAACAGGAGAGAGCAGCACATCCGTGTGGTCTAGGACTAGAAATCCTTCTTCCACTACGATGTGAATCAAGCAATTTTAGGAGACTATACACAACAAGTGGCCTCAGGGCAGTCACTTCCCATTTCTTTCTTGCCGAACTTCAGTAAAATAAATGTAGCTAAACCAAACACAGGGGTGCAGATACTTCACCTGACCACAATGGTAGTAGGTACAAGAGAAATGCTAAGCATCTGGAGGGAAAAGTTCCTGTCCCTTACCCTCCCGCCGACGGAAGTTCTTCTTGTCCTGGATAGCATCAGTCAGCGTGGTCATCATCTCCTGCTGCTTGAGAGAGAGGATGCCCAGGCCCTTCACCAGGCCTGCCAGCCCATAGGCTGCACCTTTGCGCTCAGCGTACTTATCAGACTCTAACAGCAGCTGCATCAGCTTCTGGATCATTCCTCCTGCATCCTCCTTAATTGCAGGCACCAGAGGTGGTAAACAGCTTGCCACTGACTCTTGAACCTGTAAAACAATCCACCAGCCACCAGATCACAAACCAGTCATTACTAATATAAATTCACCCTAGAATGCACCCCAAATGAAACCTTTCTTTCACCATTTTTCATCTCTCTGCCATCCCTAACAGTACCCTAGTGTTACCCTGCCTCTGTGTGGAACCTGACAACTCCTCCCAATGGCACCTACCTGCTGAGATGGGGTGGACAAGGCTGCTATCAGTTTGCCAACAATTGGTTTCACTTTAGGGTCACTCTTGTCCAGATGTTTTGCCAGTGACCCCATCAGAATGACCACGCTTTGCCTGACAGCATCATAACTGGCATCATTAGGAGCATTTTTCAGGAATTCTTCAAACACTGGCAAGAGAGAGTTAACATTGTCCTGAAAAACAAAACCACAGAACTTGCCACTAGAGTCCACTCAGAATGAGATTTGCTATGCTCAGTGGACTTGTTTGTTCTTCTCTGAGCCAACAACTGAACAATCACACTGTATTTACAGTTCATTTCATGTGTCACATCACATAAAACCTTGTGCCATCCCGACAGGCAACAAATATTTCCTGCTAGAGAGAAATTAGCTCTTCAAAATTAGAATCCCCAAGCCTGCCAGCATGATATTCTGCGAGAAGCAACACAAGCGCCCAGGCCTGAACATCACTGCCTGCTCCTCTGCTTACCCCATTTGCAAAGGGAGAGCAGAAACATCAAACAAACTTCACACAAGAAACAGAAGGAAAGAATGAATATGAAAATATCCCAGTTGGGCTAATGTAAGGAATACAGACATCTGTCCAGAGGTGACTGGCATGTATGAGGAAATCAGAAGCTGAGCAATTCACACCCTGCGCACCTTCCCCAGCTGACAATGCTGGGGAAGGGCTGGAAGTGAGAAGGATGGTCCTCAGTTCCCTCAATGTTATCAGTTTAATTAAGCTGACAATCAGCAAGCTTTCATGTTTCGGTTTGCATGAAGCCTGAAAAGGAATTCTCATCTTTGCAGGATTAAAAGATCTATGGTCTGATTTTACTTTTATTACTCTAGTTTTATACCATTTTCACTCCAGCTGATCCAGGGATTTTACTTTTTTATAGCAATGACGGGGATGGACCACACTTAGTCGACACTAGACACTAACAGAACAACTCTGAAGACACAAAAATTCCTAAATGAAAGTTTTCAGCTGTTACAAGTAACAGCAATCTCTAAGAATTTTTTTTTTTTTTAAATCTATGGGCTCCACTAGAGTATCTGGATATGTAATGGATATACATATCCATTACATCTCTTTTTCCACTGCTAGAGAGAGAAATGTTCAGACTTACTTTGCCATGGGTGTTGAGCGTTGAAAGAGCTGCATCCAACATGCACTTCCTGACCTCAGGACTGCGATCGTTCAGAGCATCCGGCACAAAAAACTGAAAGAGGGGCTTCACCTGAGAACTGTCCAGATGCTCTGAGAGCTTGTTGAGGGCCAATGCTATGCCGCACCTGTGAAGAAGGTGAGCCTGTGAGCTTACTGACTTCTCAGAGGATTTACTTGAGCTCACATTTGCTATCAGCAACAATTACAGAGAGTGAGAACCATTATGGAAACAAAATGTCTCAGAGTGTCCAACCTCTGTGCATTTCATTACATAACCCCACACTGCAGTCTCCCAAAAGGACAACAATCCCTCAGCCATATAATGGCTTTTATCTCAATTAAGCATTACGGATAATTGAGCAACTTAGACATCAGGATCACTTCAACCACTGCTGAAATACAGCAGCTTTACAACAAGGTATATCAGCATTAAAGGACAGATTAGCTCAAGACAAGTAGCAAACAAGATGATCTCCAATTAAACCTGTACAGAACATACAAGTAAACAAAAAGTAATTATCCAAACTGGAATTTGGCCAGTTCATTAAGGCTTGCACTGCTGCTCTCGAAACAATCAATGGCCCATATAGAGGTGGGAACACAGTAAGCTAAGACAAAAATCAGACAATCTAAGAGGGAAAGACTCTGTTTTTATCAGGACATAGAGATAACAGCATCCAGTATTTTGATGGAGCTCTGCCTGCCCTAAGTTTGCTTGAGGGGTGCAAATATTTTCTACCAGGACACATGAAAATAGCAAGTCAATATAATTGCATGTCATTTGTTCTTCTAAATAAAAATCAAAAACATTTCATTTGGATGCACAGGAAGTGATGAGATCAATCTGAAGATGACTGTACCTTGCTTCCCACTGGTCAGGAGGTGATTCAGATATCACTCGTCCCAAAGCATCCAAAACCGGAGGTGGCCTCTGGAAAGAGCAAAGATTTCATTTAAAATGCCTTTTCCAAGGATAGACACACAGAGAATCAGTCAACCACACTTGCAATGCCATTTGATAATGGCACAGAGGTATGATACCACTAGCAGAAGAGCAAGGTAAAAAAAACAAACAGAAAGCAACTTTGGGGTCAAAATTACTTAAACTGACACTTCCCTACCACAGCTTTTCTGCATAATCTAAGGCACCTCTCCCACCTGTACAATGGTGCCATTAGTGGCCGATAACACAAGGTTCAAGACACTGAAGTCTGTGCTAAGCTCAAACACAGCTATAGTAAGTTCAATGTACATCTTCAGGACAGGCAAAAGGAAAAGTGACTAATAGAAAACAAAGCACCAGCTCATGCCTGTCAACCCCTTAGGGCAAGAGAACTTACATAGAGCTTCTCCTGGTAAATCTCTGTGAGTTTGCTCATGACCTCTGCTGCTTGCTTTCGGTACTGAGCTACAGCTCTGGAAAGAGCTTCAGCCCCTGCTTGTCGCACAGCCTCTTCGTGGTAGATGACATCTTTGATCAGCAGGGAACAGAGGTCAGGCTGCAGTTCCAGACCCATGGACTCCCACAGCCTGCAGCACACACACACAGAGGTGATGGTCACCCTTCAGCAAAGAAACCACTGCTAAATGTACTATCGGAGTGACTTACAGCTGCCCTCCAGCTGTGGGGGAAAAGCCCCTGTGAATGCTGCTCCATGAGGTGGGCAGAGGAGAGGGCCCCCTAAAACCCAATCCACAAAGAACAACCCTTACCTCTCTGCCAGTTTCTGAATCTCATCTTCGACATCAAACTTTACTACCCAGAGGCGACGCAACAGGTTCAGTCCATTCTTCTCATCACTGTCTGGGGTTGGCAGAACCATTTGTAGCTCCATCAGTCCCTGATTCAGTTAACAGAAAAATCAGTGCAAGGATCTGATTTTTAGAAACGGATGCTTTAAAACACTTTAAACTTTTGGCAAGTCAAGTTCTCAATGATTGGAAGTGTCAAAATTCATGTTTGCTTGTGCCTTACACTGCCCATGGTGGTCAAGGACTTCCTATTACTACTAGGTGAGATGATGAAACTCAAGATTAGTGTTCCACAGGCAGGTTGAGAGAGCCTCTGGCAACTACAGTCTGTTCTGCTTCTAAGTAGAGACAAGACAGCTCAGGTGAGCTAAGCTGGAATTTGTTTCATGGCAGAGAATACCAAGCACCCTTTAAGTTTTTCTATGTGCCCAGAAGTGACTAAGCCTGAGGCTTTCCAATAACAAGGCCTAGTACAGACAGAATTTTTTGACAGCTTCTCTCTTTAAGACTAAGCTCTATCCAATTGTAAAGAGAAGGTGTTAAGTAGTCCTAATTATACCTCTTTTAAGGAAACAAAGGTGTGGATAAACCCAGCGTACTCCTTTTTGCAGATAAATCCAGCACAAAGAGCATGACTTGGAGCATTATTGTTCAGACTGCTTCTGACACACTGCCCAAAGCCTGGCATCACAGCTGAAGCCTCTCTGCTGTGTTAAAGAAGCTTCTCTGAAGTGTTAAAGAAGATTCACCTCCCAAAAATTTAAGGAATTTGGTGTGACCCCAATGATTCCCACCTACCCTGAGAGCAGCATCCCGAACATTCATGCAGGGAGACTGCAGGGCCTGCAGAAGCACATCGATCTCCTCCTGCTCAGCGTAGGCACAGCCGTCCTCGCCACTGCTGCTTGCACACAGCGCCGTCAGCGCCTCCGAGGCCAACACCTAAAACACCACCAGCAGGTGTCACAGATTCCACTATACCTTGAACTGCTGTCAAAGCAAGCACTGAGTGCTATCACAGCAGAAGAAATTCCCGAAGAACACTGGCAAACCCAGAAGTGACAAGTTCAGTTCAACTCTTTGCTTTTTATTATTGACCTTCCTGCCACCTCATCCCTTAGAACAAGCACGCAGAGGAGAGACTACTGAACTTATTTGGCAGAGCAAGGCCTTAGAGAAAGAAAAAATGTCACCTCTGGAAGACTGAAGAATATATTTGGTGCAATAAAACCCACATTAAAAAAGCTGCAGACATTTTCTTCCAAGAATACCATGAACACAGAAGAAAACTGGGAACGTATCAACCACCACCATAAGAGACTTAAACCAGTTGCTACATTTCCCTCATTTAGATGCTGATAAAAGGTAGGGGGAATCCTGACTATGGTTATAAAGGTGAGCACTGACCTGTAACCGTGGAGAACCTGTTCCTATCACCCGAGTCAGCAGAACCAGCATGTCCCTGCGGGGCAGCAACTCCGGGCCATTCTGAAAGGTTGAGGAGAGAAAAGGTTGGGGGAAAAGTCTTATATCCTGTGATTCCAAAGTGCCTTACCTGTGTATGACACTCCTTATAAAATCACAATCAAAACCTAGGGCTGGACAGGTACCAGAACCCGTGACAGAAGACAATCCTACACTGTTAACTCTAACTTGTAGAAGTCATCTGCTTTAACTTAGAAGCCATCAGCTTACACATCAGCTATTTTATCCCATGGCTCATCTGAAGAAGGTCATCTGGCCCCACAGCTCTCACCTCATCCACCAACAAAGACTGGCCATTTCCTGATGATCTCAGCTGAGCATGGACTGTAAGGATCTGCAGAATCTTGACCAGGAACTCCTCCTTGTCTTCACTGTTATGGGGTGTCTCAATCATAACTGTCTTCAGGAGAGGAAAGACTAAGGAAAATGCTGGAGCTGATAATGGGGCAGCACCTGTGAAAAGGAAAAACCACCCTGTGAACATAGCTGATCCTTCCATGACTTGGTTTATAATACTAACTGGTATAAGATGTACACCTGAGTAGCTCACAATGGATATGGCCAACCTTCAGTCTCATGCACAAACATGCTGAGTAAACCTAAGACAGCAGCAACAGCGTGGCTCCAACACTGACATTTTGCATTTCAGTGTTAGGTTAAGGGTAGGACTTGATGATCTTGAAGGTCTTTTCCAACCTAAATGATTCTGTGATTCTACCTGGCCTCAATTAAAGTCACATAAGGATTCCAAATTGCTACCAATGCCTCAAGAGTACAGAAATACATCCTGTAAATGGAATTGAAACAATTCAATGGATTAGACTGTCACTTTTAAAGCTCACTTGTCCCAAAGCAAGGCCCTGTTTGTCAGCTACATTTCCTTTAAACTCTTCCTACCAACCTACCTAACCTGCCATTCCAGTCTTCAGCTGGATCTTTGAGAATTAAGTCCTTCTAAATCCAGTGCAAGCTTCAACTTCCCTCCCCTCCTTGAAACATTAAAGCTTTTGGATTCCCATTGTTAAAAAATTTTGCTCCTTCCTTTTTACAGGGTTTTGGCTACAGGATGTAACAAATGCTCCTTCCAGTCCTTCAGTTAGTCCAGTATCAGATGTCTAGGGAAAACATTTCTTTCTATATCCTATCAGTGCTGACAGAGAATGCCCAAGTTTAAATTTCTAAATGCAGATGAAGAGCACTGCAGATACAATACTGCAGTATTAGTCAGCTTATGTAGGGCAAAAATACTGCAAAAGTAGTTCAAGGGAGAAATATTAAATCCCAAACACACTCTGAGCTCCTATTTAACATGAACAGCTTCAGTAAAACCCTATTTCTGATGTGGGATTTTTGTTTGCACAGTATCTGTTTGCTTTTACACATTTTTTTTCTTCTTTAATTATTGGCCAGATATTTTTAGCCTTAAACCACTGTTCCTCTATACACAGCAGGAGGAAGAAAGCTTTATTTGAGAAGATAAGTGTTCTATTTACACAGCAGCTGGTATCAACCAATACGAAAAAGTTATAGAACGTATCTTAGCATTTCAGCAATGAATGATATCACCCACATTACACGGAGGTATGGTCTCTCTCAGGTCTCATAGTAACCTAAGAAATTAATTTCTACCCTCCAGAGAACTTTGCAAATGAGGAAAAATCATTTGGGAATATAATATGACTTGTCCAAAAAAGTGCTATGGAAACTACTGCCCTTCTCTTGCAGAAGTGGAAAAAATAATCAGATATAATTTAATTAAGCACTATAGGAAATCTTGAAGGACTGAAAATACTTCCACTACTTTCTAAAAATAAGCCTGAAAATTGCTTCAAATGTTAATGAATTTTTGCTTACCATGGCAATAAATTGCACAGTCAAGACACCAAATCATTACTGAGATGTTCAGCACTGAAGTGGTGCTCAACATGGTCAATTGCCACTGCTCAGCTGTGACAGCGACATGTGCCACAGTCACACTACTGCACATCTGACTGGCAGAGCAACAGCAAGACAAATACAGGGCTAAGGGACCAAACGGAATCCTGCACTTCCCTTAAAAACATACACCATCTACCACAGCAGCTTTTGATTGAGTTAGATGATGAACAGCACCAAAGCCTGGACGAAGTGAACCACCTCTTTCCCTGGAGTACACCCTGAGCCATCCCAGCCCCCAAAGGACACACCAACCCTCCTCTTCCGTGCTGTTATTTTCAAAGGAGAGGCACAAGTACTTGTACACCCCGCTGGCAAGAAGATTCTGGAAGTGATCTAAATTAAAACTAACTCAATGAAACACAATTTTAAAAAAGAAAAAAAAAAAGTTTATTTTCAATCATATTCCAGCACTGTAAAAATATTAGTGCTTGCCTTCATGTCACAGAGTGGAAAGAACTGTTCTTTGTACAATCAAGCCAGAATAAAATATTCATGAACTGCAGCACTACACAGCAAACAAGCAGAGGCCATGGGCACTTCACTGCTGTGATCACAGATAACAAGCAATTATTTTGTCTTTCTACTTAGTCTCACTGAATCCTTTATGCTAAGTGGTGTTGAAAGGTAGGAGCTGTCCTCGGCAAAGATGAGCCTTAATTTCATTGCTGTTATTTCTATATGAACCATTTGAAGAAAAAATACTTGTTATTTCATTTCTACACATAACTATAGTTGTAACATCACTTCTACTACTACCAGCACAAAAAAACCCTTAATGTTTTTCATATCTGTGAAGAGTTATCCAATTAAAAAAGAAAAAGTGAAGTTTTGCTTGCAAAATATAATGCAAACTCTGAAAACTAAACCAGTTCATAGTTACTGGAGGCATTTTCAGCAGGATTTACCATACCTAACATCCTTCATACCTGGCTCTCCCTTGCTGGTTCTGCTGGGAATGGTGTGGGCATGCAGCAAACTGACCACTCTGTTCAGAGCAGTAGGCAGCTCTTCCTGACACCAGGATTCATCTAATTCACACTCTGGTTTCATCAGGCGCAAGGTCACGTGGCTCACTAAAGTACCTGGAATGGAAGAATAAAGAATCCATGAAAAGAGTTCTCAAGAGAAAAATCCCCAGGAACACAGACCCAAGAACTTTAACAAAACTCTGGGCAAGAGCCCACGCTGCAAAAAAGGCTCAGAGCAGATTTCTTCACAACATGTGTAAGTTACAGTCACACCCTCCAAACTCCACACCAGGAAGATGGTCCCACAGTGACCAGCTGCTCCTCAGAGCTGGTCACTGACCAGACAACTCCTTGTCTTTGGTCCCAGTCCTACCCAGCAGTACAATTTCTGGGAAATCACAGTCATCTCCCTAAGCACTGTTTCAGGTGGTTTTTCCTCTTGGCCTTCTGTGGTACATGGTCATGATCCATGGTTTGGAAAAGCAAGAATTTTCACCACCCTGCCATCAAAATGACACACCTTGCCTTTAAACAGCAACTGCAAATACTCACCAAAGGTTTTCAGTCGAGCAGGCATGACACAGGAAGCTAAGGAAAGAAAAGGTTTCTTAATCCTTGGAGCAGCCAAAGGAGATCGAAAAAGTGGCAAGAAGGAACTGATGAGACCAGGGATATACTGAGTGAGACCAGGAGGCTTTTTCTTTATAACAGTGTCCAGGAGTCCTAGAGCTGTTTCCAGCTCATTGTCAAGCTGTAAGAGAAACAATTCAAGAGGTTACCATAAAAAAAACCTCCCCTGGGAAAAAAAATCAGGTTGTTAAATACCTTTTCTAATAACAGAAACAAATAGGTGATTGGTACACTACTTTCCCTTTATCAAAGTGAGTTGGGTCATGGTGGCTACAGAGGTGGCAAAAAATACAACCAAAACTTACCTCCTTCAGCCGTTTCCTTATCTGAGCCTCCCTTTCCAGCTGTGCATGCATCAGCTCCTTCTGCTTGCTCGTCAGCTGCACCTCATCCTTTATTCCTTTCTTCTTCTTTATCTCCTGCAATAGAGGGCCATGGACATTATTATCTGAGAGCTACAAACACCATCCCTTCAACTAGACAGAGAAGCAAGTTGGACATGTTGAGACTTTTTGCAATTCATTTTTAAAACAGTATCAAAATATCCTTCCAAGTACATCCCTCTTGAGTAAAGACACAAAATGGAAATCAGGTTTACAACACTTTAGTGTCCCTTTAACAGTGTAACCTAAGTTTCTCCACATCAGTCACAATTATTTGATGTAATTAAAAAGTGCTGTCCAGTTCATTTACAGTGGATGGCATGTCACCCTCCCCAGAGCAGTCAACCTTTATTAAAAAAATGGGACATATACAGATAGAAGTATTCCAAGTAGTTCACAGAATCCTTCCCACCAACACACACACATATGCCAGAAGCCATGGAAGACCACACGACTTGCAGTGAAGATTCTGACCTGGCATTCCTTTTTCCATCAACTCACCTCCTTCAGCTCCAGCTCAATGATTTGCTCCTTGAAGGAATAAGCTTTGTTCTCCCTCTTCATGTTAGCCTTTTTCATACTATCCTGTTGAGCACTGAGAAGGAAAGGTAGAAAGAATCACCACTGCTCTGGGCTAAGGAACAGGCATAAAAATCCAGGAACTTCTGTGCAGAAAGAGCATCTGACACATCCAATCACCCCCTGGCAAGATACCAGCAGTGATCAATCCCCAAGTGCACAAAGAAATTATGAAGTCTTACCTCTGTATTATAGATTTGTCATATAGTTCTCCCTCAGGTGTCTTCATGATGGCAAATTCCTCTCGAGTAACCTGGCACAGAGCTGGATTCTCCATTGTTGCTGAGATAGTGCTGATGAGCTGTGGGAGCACTCTAGCAGGTGAAAGCAGAGACAGAGATCCCACTGCATTCATAGATGACTGTCAGGAAAATGAAGGAAAAAACATAATCAGTATTCCTTAAAATTGTTGCCAGGAAGTACACCCTGCTGAGGCAGCCCCCATTACATTCTAATCCCCAATTCATTGTTCAGTGGGTATTTGAATCTTATCTAAAATTCTACTCAGTTGCTTGTACATTCTCTCCCTCTTAAATCCCAGCTCCTTTTCCCCAGAGACATTCTCTTTGAACCTGCCTGTTCCCCACCTTTTAGAAAGATCTCCTTCCTTATAGATCAGTTAGTACTAAACTCCTCCAGAAACTCTCCTGTTCCAAGGTATCTCTCAAAAGTAACACAAAGAAAGCAGTTTATCACCTGGTTCTCTGGAGTGTAGGTGGTGATTCTGGGTAAGATGTCATTCAGGTGTTTGGTAATGAAGTCTTTGGGATCTATCTTCATCTTGATGAGGAGGGCTGGCCAAAGTCCTGGCTGCACTGCCACTGGTAAGAAGAATTAAGTGAGCATAATAAACATGAAGCAGGTTACTGGCACAACAAAACAAAAAGGTGTAATAAAAACTCATCTAAAAAGCCATGAGTCTTATCCCTGTACTTACCCACAGACGGATGATGGCTCACCAGCAGCATCTCCAGGGCCAGCTTCTCTGGCTCAAAGGAGTCCACATCAAGCCCTGCCACACTGGAGATGACGCAGAGGGCCTCATGCAGCACACGAGGGGGAATGTATGTCCTTCCCAGCTCCGACAGCTCTCCCGCCTCCATCACCAGGACCTCTTGAGGCAGAATCTGAATGGATAACACCAAAGCTTCCTGAGACCTGAGCACACTTCCCCACACTAACACCAGCCTGAACGCCAACAATCAGCTCCCTGTCAGTACCAAAAACCTGAAGTTTTCAAAGGAAAGAAGAGATACAGGATAATACCAAAACTAAAGCACAGAGATGACTGTGACAGATTAAGAACGAGGACTGTACTAGATTTGGCAAGCAGGGGTAAAATAAAACTAAAATGATCACTTCTGGCAAAGACTTGGAAAAAGGTTGAGCCAGCTGGCTGGCAACAGTATGCCCAACTTCTGCAGTCTATAAGCCAGGGCCAAAGAACCAAGATACAAAGAAAGGAATGAAGAACTTGGTCTTTCAGCAGAGATTAAATTTGCATCAAAATAACAAAAGGACATGGAAAACTACACCTTCCTCCCCAAAATGTTCTGAATATGTCTTTCCTATGCATGTAGGGAAGACTAGGCATACCCCAGACATTGATACTGTAATATGCAGTAAACCAGTAACAAGTGTCATTCCAGGAGATCATCTGGAGCTGAATCCTGTTCATATCAGGCTGTATGTCAATGCTAACAGCAAACCTAGGGCAGGGAGGTGACTGACAGCACTCAAACATCTGTCTGAGCAGAGACTTGCAGGCTACCCACCTTATGAGAACTGAGAACCACTTTGAGCTCCTCCAAGAGCCCATAGGCCAACTTGTACCCTCCCAGAGAGGACAAGAGCTTCTTAACGGTTTGGTGGGCCTGTCTGCGGACGTGCCAGGTGCGGCTCAGCAGCACAGCCACCAGGGCACGGTGGTACTGCCTGCAAACAGAGACACACAGGGCTAGCCAGGGAGGCAGCTCTGCATCCAACCAGACACAAAGGCACCAAGAGTTCAACATTCTGTGCAAAGGCCCAAGTCCACCCCCTCCAGCGCCCACAGCGGCACTCTGGGATTAGACACGGCTCGGGGACAGCAAGTACACTCTACGTACTGAACTTTGCTTTCAGGCAGCCGCTGTGCATGATCCAAGAGCAGGCGTTCTGTCAGCTGCAGCACTGTACACATGGCTGGGGGAAAAGACAAATATTTAAAACACTATGAGACTTCATAAGGAAACAGATTTTTTTACCTGAAAACAAACCAACAGCAAGCAGGACACATTAAAATAGCTCCCCAAGCCAAGCCTCTACATAATCTTCTCACTGAAGCTAGAGACAAATCCAACTCAGATCTGCCAAGACTGGGAACTGAACCATGATTTCATTGAAATGTTGTTAGCTGGATCCCAGGACAATTTTCCTGACCATTGTGTGTGACCTATTTTGGTCTAAGTCGACAGAGCAAAGCAAATTATAAACACCATGCCCAGTGCATCAGTTCTGTTAAATCCAGAGCCCTGCTAAAATGGCTTCAGTGGCAATGAAATGGGTACTGATTGTCAGCTGTCACAAGGCCCTTCCATTTGTTTATCATTTGGAATGATAAATGTGTGATAACTCAGGTTCATCAAGAAACAAATTAATTCATTTTCAAGCTTAGGCTACAACTAGTCTAGTTGTACCTCTGAAGGGTATACAATTCATTTTAATCTGAACCTGTATCCTCCAAGACTAACAGCACTAGTTTTTGTCAAGTACTAAGAAACAGAGTTAAACAGCAACTGGATATACAGTAACTGCCAATTTACCTTCCTCTGACGCAGACTGCAAAAACTTCTCAGATGTAAAAATTTGTTTTTTCTCATCCAAAATCAGCTGCCAGAAACCACTCAGCTTAGACTCTGACAGAAAAAGAGCAGACGTCCATCAAGGATGTTTCAAAATAAGTCAGAACTCATCAGTGCACATAAAATACAGTAGAACTCTGTCTCCTGAAATCCCTCAAGTTACTTCTAGCCTTAGTTGTCTTCAATTCTAAAGCCTCTTATTTCTCCCATTCAGAACTATACACATGCCCGAAAAACACCAGCTGACAAAAATACCTTTCTCTGACTTACACATGTGAAAGGTGAAGTCTGATCCACCTTAATTTTTCATAGGGCAAACCTTCCTAGAAGTGAAGAAGGGGTGTGTCGCTTTCAATAGAACACACCTAGATTTTATATCCTTGTCGTTGTATAAAAATTCAGAGAGCTCTTGTAATATCCTCTAATGAGAGACAGAATTCCAGTCCTTATGCTTTCCAAAGCTTTGTAAAAACACTACCCAAATAACAATCAAGTAATACTTTCAATGCATCAGTCAAATCCTACCATGTAAGGTCTGCGTGAACATCTCCTGTCAGCATAAAGAGGAGTATTACCCTAAGTGAATGGAAGCTAGAATTTGCAAAGCCACAGAAGAGTAAGAATTCTTCACTGACACAAATGAGAAAGATGGGAATTAATCTTTCCCTGGTTTATAGAAGAGCAGTGATCCTCTGTGCAGAAACTATACACAGATTAAGGAATAGTATCTCCCACACATTGTGAGGAAGTGTTAACCCTCAGAACCTATATGTATGGGATTACACCAGATGTTTTGTGACCTTACCAGTTTGTCCCTCAATTACAGACATCCTGCAGATCAACAAAGCTGCAGCAACTCCTTCAGTTACCATGGGAACCTGAGTACTTTGAGATGCTGCTTTTTCTACTGTCTGGATCAGCATCGGCAGCAAGTCCATTCCCTGCAGTAATGTGTCACCTGAAGGGACAAAAGAGACATGTTACAAAACAACACGGTCCTCACTTACAACCCAGGTATCAATGGTTCTGCTACCATGAGACAAGGAAAGGAATGAGACACACATTGGGAAGACTCTGAATCTCCCAGAGGATTTGCCAATCACTATCATTAAACTGCAACTATGAAAAGCTCAATGGCAACCATTCAGTCGTTTCCTCACAGACAGAACAGTCCCATCTCAATACGAGTTTCTGTTCATGGGATGCAAAAGAAAATGCTAATTCAGTTACATTAAAGGAGTTATTTCAAATCACGGGAAGTCTGACTTCAAAGATTAATGTTTCCCTAAGAGAAGCAAAGCGAATTCCTGGCAAGTCATGACCATCTGTTTCACTTCAAACATTCAGAAGTTAAGGAATCCCAGAGGTCTACAAATGTGGATGAAATGCTGCAGTCAAAGGTGGCAGGACCAACAGATGTAAATCCCTAGAGGATTACCAAAAGAGAGTAATTTCTTAAGTTCTTCATTTCAAACACAGTATTTTTATTTTTTTTTTTAAGTTTCCAAGAGTCAAAGCCAGAGACCAAGATCCCACTGTGTTGGGTGCTGTATAAAACAAAAGCATGGCCCCTGAACTAGAAACTGGCCAGAAACCTTACAATTTAAGTGTAAGAAAAAAATAAAGCAATCAAAATTACTTTGAGATATATGAAAGAAAGCCTGATAGGCAGTGATGTTAGTTATACAAGGAGACAAACCATCTTTATAAACCTGAAGGCAGGAGTTTAAGGGAAAATACGGAGGTCAGTAAACAGACATTGCCTTACAAAATCTCTCTCAATCCACACAGCTCTCTGCTTATATCAAGAAGCACAAAGGTTGATAACTCTCCTCCTAAGCCCCACAGCCAAGAGTTTTTAACAGCTGCCCAGTTTTACCTTTGAAGGAGGCTAGCATGCACTGCAGGTAGGCATGTCTCACTGCTGAAGTCGAGGTTTTAAGGCTGAAGGCTTTCTTTAGCCATTCTACCAGCTTTTTAGGAACTTCTGTGGTGAACCGAACACACCAAAGAGCCAGGACAGAGACTGCATGAACCAATGTGCCTTCATGGACTGGGAAGAAACACAGAGCTCACATCAGTTCCGCAGAAAGCAGAAAGCACAGAACATAAAACAGAAAGCAGGTAACATCAGGATGCAGGAAAAAAACACATGTGCTCCTAACAGGCACAGCACTGTCTCCATGGGGTTGCTCATCAAAACAAGGCAACAGATTCTGTAACACAGCAGGCAAGAATCCAGATTTATCCTGAATAACCATGTAAAAATCCTGCTCGAGATGAAAGCAGCTTAGCAAACACAAAACAAAGGCAAGAGGTCTCACCTTCTTGTTGCAGGAAAGGGATGAAAAGCTCAGCCATAGTTGCACTCAGAGCTTGGCTGGAGGGTCCAGAAACCACGTGGTGACTAAGGCTGCCAATCCCTGAAAGGACAGAATTCTCTCAGTAGTTCCCAAACTACCAGCACAACATCGAAAACCAACCAAGAATGACCCTTCACACTTCAATCCTTGCACAGACATCTCTTTTTCCTGTCACTACATCTGGATGTCACATCCGCCATGTACCACACTGCTGGATCTCTGTCTTCATTTTCACTCTAGATGCAAGTCATCTTCTTTGAATAAAATTTTTGGCCTACCAGCCAATTATTTTCTTTGAATAGAAAGGCAGGAACTGGTATGTGGTATCCAGCACCCTCTGTGGCTTCAACTATGGCAAATTTAGGGTGACAGGCACGAAATTCTAAAGGCTGAGGTTCAGCTCTCTTCCATTCAGCCTTCTGTTCAGTTTCTTCCTCAAGGGAAGCAGCTTTGTTCTAGGATCCTCACCTGAAAGGACACTCATCTTCTGAGCAACAACTGTCAGCTTCCCCTCTGAGCCTGCCAACAAGAAACACAAAGGTGATTACAGACAATGGCTCTGTGTTACATAAAGAATCTTCTCCAAAACACAAAAGCTTGCCCCATTATCCCTGATACAGGCTGAGCCACCCCTTCCATACAGGCAGCTAAAGAGAACAGAAAATACAATACACAAGGCTCCTTGAGGCTGTGAAACCTTGATTCACCCCCACTGCTTATCCTACAATTTACTCACCCCCTAAGATGGCAAAAAGGTGTCTTCCCAGCGACTCCACAGCCGACGGATCGCTGCACTGCCGAGCCAAGTTCTTTAATGCCACAACTGCTTCATCCATCAGCTGCACACTGTTGGACTTCAGATGACCTAGAAAATAATGCATGAGGCTAAGGATTCCTTACAACAAAATCCATAAAATCAGCAAGTAAGGACTACCTTTACACATGGCTTAATGCAGCTTCTGGAACCATCATGTGAACTATTCCAGTTCCAAGTTACGGCATCATCCCCTCCCACCTAAAACAACCTCTTCACCAGCAATCATGCTGTTACAGCTACAGCCAGAAAGCAGCAGAAAGCTTTATTCTGAATTCATCATTCCCTCCAGAAATGACAGTACTTACTGGCCAGTCCTTTCACAATGTCTAGAGCATACTGGCTGAGATCCAGGTTCACAGATACAAGCAAGCAAGAGATTGCTGAAGACAGAAGAGATAAAAAGTCACTTAACGAAATGTGATACACCATTAGCATTTTAATACACTCTTCCCCACAGCTCACATTAAGAGCAGACAGTATGGAAAGGAGCAGGAATAAAAAAAACCTACTGAAATGGATGTCCAATGAACAGAATAATTCAGGATTATTCTTAGCACTCAGCTGTGAAATTCTGTCCTCAGTGCAAACAGTAGCTATCACATACCCTGACACTTGGGATCACACCACAAATGCTGCTTCTCCACATCTAACCCTTGGATGCCAGACAATCCTGCCTGCGTTTGTGGGACCAAAAGCATAGTCCAGAGTGACACTGCCCCAGCCGCTCCAGACCTCTAAGGATTTAGGCTATTTGACAGAGCAATGCAGAGAGATGACAGACTCACTTTCAATTACATTCTCAGGACTCCGTAGCAGGGATTTCTGCAGAGTTGGCAAAACACAGTCCTTGAATTCAGCGTGGGACATGTAGCGAAGGAGCGGAGAACAGCTGTCCTGCAAAGGGGACAGGACACTCAGCACAGGGCAGTGCTGCCCGTGGGAAACAGCACAAGCAACTCTAACACTGTGTCTCACCAGCACATGCTTCTGGGGCTTCGTCTTGCTCATAAGGATGGTCTTCAAGTAGAAATCCAGGAGAGCACTCTGAACAAGCAGAAACACCAGATTACAGCCACAGCTCAGGTGCCAGGATGGACACCCCACCTCCTCCTCCTCCTCTGGAAGCTTTGCTTCCACCCTCACGTGAGCCACCAAGCAGAGACAAGCACTCCCTGCTCTAGCCTGAGCCCAACACTCAAACCACACTGACAGCTGCATGCTGCCTTTCATTCCCACCGCAGGGCCAAGGCAGGAAGCTGCATATTGGACATGCACAGAAATGCAGAGGCAAAACCAAATAGCCACATATCTGGCACCTCCTCTCTAAACCCACCCCAGCTGTCTCAGTCAGAAGTGCAGGACTACTGAACTGACAGTGAAACCAGGGGCAGATGCAAAGCACCAGCCTCACTAAGGCATTTATTCAGTCCCTTCCTCATGATAACAAATGATGCTTCTTATTCCCCAACAAAAAAAGCTGTACAACAGATTTACCTTGTATCGCTTAATAATATCCATCTCCTTCTGGGCTGTGCAAAACTGCACCACAAGTCCCAGCATTGCAGCATAACTCTGGTTTGGTTCGAGCCCAAGAATGACAGAGAGGTACTGATCCACCAGATCCTGGTTCTGAAGAGAAAAAGACATTAACACCACAAAACCCAGAAGGGCTACAGAATATGGCACATCATGTATACATCACCTCTTTCCACAGCCTGTTCAATTTCTTCACAGCCCCATCCACCGCCTGCTTGTGAGACCCTCCCAGGACTTCCAAAAGGAGCAAACACTGAACCTCCACCTGCCAAGGGCAACAGCCAAGAAAACCTTCATGCACTTGCTTCTCAGAGAGCTCATATCAAACAAGACATGCCAAATGTCAATGATTAGCTGAATCCGCTTAAGTCTTTAGGTCATCTAAGTTCTTCCAACAAGCTGCCTTTGCTTTCATCCTGCACCTCTGTGCAGAACCATGCCTACCAGTTCTGGAAACACTAAACACAGATTACATTTCTTCTTAAAATCTGTTCCAACTAAATCCCAAGGTGCTATGAGCACAGTTGCACATTTGTATTGTTAAAGGAAGTGAAAGGAAGGCAAAAGCTCCTTGACACTGTATGACAGAGTATCACACACAGATATTTCAAGGCAGGCACAAGGACTTCATGCCACGCTGCAGATGCACCTCAGAGGCACCAGTAGCCATTTCTGTATGCAGAGCAACTGCACAGGTGCAAGATTGCTCCACTCATGCTTTACACACCTCCTGCTTTCTCTAGGGGAACAGGAGAGATCAAAATACACCAAATCTCCCTCTAAACCTGGATTTTAACTTGGTGGTTTCGGTTACATTCAGAATTATTTGCAATATTTCAGCAACTTAAACACATTAGAAATATTCAAGTCCTTATCTGTGAAGGGGTATTCCTGCAAACCAAAAAGAACCTACCAGTTTTTTCCATGTTTCTCCCTGTCTCTTGTCAGGCGTTGGAAAGACAGTGCGTACAAGCAGGCATGTCCAGGAGAGTGCCAGCAGAGCTGCAGACCCACTGCTCTTACTGTTGTACAAACAGGAGAGGGAGGTAAATCTACACTTCAAAGGACATAACTTACACCTACCAGACTATTACAGACCCATCTTTGCCCCAAGTTAGAACAGCACCTGACTGACAGGCAATTTCATCACACAAAAGTGCAGCTAAAGCTTTAGTTTTCAAAGGAAATAATCAGCCCTTAGAAGCTATTTGTTTCAGCTCTAGTTTGACACTTACAAACGGCACAAGAGGCAGCTGAAATCCCCTTTCCTAGTCATTTTGGAGACTTTCTTGAAAGAGTTTGTTCCTCATCTCTCCAAACTTGAAGTTTAACAAAGGCAAAACCATAACTCAGACCCAATGCACCAGCTGTTATACCAGGATATTCCCTCTGCTTCCCCAGACTGACATGGAAGAGGTGGGAGAGGAACAGCTGAATGGCTTTAACAGCTTGGTCTCTAAGGGCTGTTAACACCTCTGCCAAACAGCAGCAGAAGCCTCATTCTGAACACAGGAGGAACGACCAGCAACTCAGAACTGCATTCACACAAGGCACTCCTCCACACCTGGGAACTCCAGCCTTGCCACCGATCCCTGAAGACTGAAGTGAGTGCAGCAGGTTTTTTGCTGTTGCCTCAGGCTGGGACTCTGCGAGCTGCTGAAGGGCCAACTGCAGGGCTCTGCGGGACGCTGCATCCCTGGTGACAAACACAGATCATGAACATTCTAAACCTGCCCCATTGCACCATTACCACCCCTGCACCACACAGAGGCCTCTGCTTTCTCATTTCAGCAGTCAAACTAGTAACTATTTTATCCTTGCTGTTCCAAAAAGTGGAGCAGTTTCTGGCAGAAAGCTCCATTCCCTTCCTCAAGTGACAGTTATGTGGAGGCCCTCGGGCAGATGGCAGAAGAAACAGATTCTGAACAGCTCCTCTACAACAGACCACAATTTAATCCCACCTAAAATTGTTTAAAAGGTATCTAAAAGACAGCTCAGTCTTGTTTCACAAGGACATGGGTGTTCAGTCTTACAAACTGAACCACAGGATTTAAGTTTTCATTTCAAAATTAAAGGTGAAATGCAAGGCAGATGAAAAATTTTTTTACTGTCAAACCTCACTTAAGAGCCTAATTACAAGATGACATCCTTCGGTGTCATATACATCTCTGTGACACTGCATGCTAACATTTCCAGATGCTCCAGGACAATTTAACTACTAAATACTGATAGATTAAATAATACAGCCTTTCCACATCAATTTACTCACCGGTATCGATGCAGAGTAAGGCAGAAGAGTTTGCAAAGGCCTTTCACTGCACCCTCTGGAAGATCTGTAACAAGGTATTTCAAAATACTTGATCATAAATCAATGAGCTCTTAATCTTTAACACAAACATGATTCACTTCGTGACTGGAATCAGTAAACTGCTCAGTTCTATGAAATTGCTTGCAAGAACCAAAGTTTGCTCTTTTTATACATTTTATGCATATTTTTTAAAATAATGGTAAAACTGGAACACATGAAACAGAGGCAGCTTCAGAAAATTAGAGAAATAAGTTTAAAAAATTTGTTTCAGCTGTTTTATTAAGACCATCTGAAATCTTCCAGTCTCCCCCTCTCTGTACATATGTGTATCTAAATATTCCATGAGTACTAAAAGAACAGGCTGAGTCATGACAGAAACTCAGCCGATAGACTAATGAAGAACTAATATACACAGTGCTACAATTACTGCCTGGAAAAAGCAGACGTGCCAAAAACTGAGGTTCTGTACTACCCACAAATGCCACGCTTGGAATTAACCTGTGACAGAGCACTGGCTCCAAACACTGCCAGCCCCCTCCCTCAAATACCCCTCACACAGCCTTTCAAAACAAAACATTTTAACATTTTCCTCCACCCTGGTAATCAGAACAATGCTCCCAAGCTTCTACCTTTCCCAGAAATGCATTTTCCCAGCTCGCTGAGGATCTCTCTCCGCTCCTTCACGCTGGCTGTAGTTACTTTCACTGCAAACCGCTTCAGTGTGTCAGAAATCTAAAACCACAAAGCAGAAAAAACATCAGACTGCCTTTGATATCAACCCACAGAACACAAACCAGGGCAAGCAGAACATGTCACTTGCTGCCACATGACCTCTTAGTGCCCAGATGTGAGCATCTGTCCTCTCATATGCCAAAGGAAGGGTCACTGTGCATCACACACCATGAAACTCCTTCCCCAGGGCTGAGGGATGACTGCTCTCTGCTAATCTGTGCTCTCATGCTCTGTAAGAGACACTTACCCCTCTAAAAGTAACACAGAGTAAGAGCTAAAACCAATAATCTGGAGTACAGGACCTTTCAAAGCAAAAAAAAGTAACTTCTAAGAAGTCAAAGGACTTTTTCCATGTGTGTTACCTCCTGAAGTCCAGGCAGTTCCAAAGGGGGACTTGAACTGCAGACAACCCAGGGCGACCTACACTCACAGGTTTTCTGCTTTTACAGAAACCAAAGCACAGCTCTCCAGGAAAGGCTTTTGAAATTCAGCTCTTAAACTGAGCAACTTTATATCATCATCTTTTGAAAGGCAGAAAAGGAGCATGTCCTTAGAAACTCACCCAAACTATTCCCTCCCTTTTCAGTCTTTCTCAAATAGCTCCTCAAAGCTGCTTCAGTGAAGCTTTTTGCTGACATGCTGGAAGGTTAATCCTGAACAGTGGCTTCCTGGGATTTAAAGGCTATCCACACCTCCCTGAGACTGTGACCACTTCACACCCACAGCTCCCCTTAGAAACTGGCTAAAAGCAGGGCTGCACCTCTGAACAGCAAGGACTGGGTTGAGCTGCAAATGATGAACATCAGTGCCAACAGAATCAACAGAACCAGCTGCTGTTACAGACCTGCTCTCCTTTCAAACCTTTCAATTACATGAGTTCATCATGTGCAAACTCAAACCAAGCTGCACTTACTCATGCTGCTTAATCACAAGCAGGGAGATGTGCAGGCATGAAAAACGTGTCAAAATTATCCTAAATCTAGAAATGAAAAATATAAACTATGTATACTTACTACAAGACTTTACCAGCATCTCAGTGACTTGCACATGCTGCAAAACCTCGACTACCCACCCAGTCTCCACAGAAGAGCCACTGGGACAGGCTTCACCAATTTGCTTTTTATTTTTATTAGGATGCTTATGTACACGCATTACAAAGCCAGCATATCACCAATGCTGCTGCAAATACAGAATACAAAGGCAGTATTTGTACAAGGACCTGATCCTGAGCAGACTGCGATTTAACCTGGGAACATCCCAAACCCCTCAGGGTGAAGCCGACGGTCCCAGGCAGCCCGGGCACAGGGAGCAGTCACACCGCGGCCCGGCGCTGCGAACCGGGGGCAGCCGCACACGGGGCCGCAGCCGGGCGGGAAGCGGCTTGTGCCGGGCGTCGATCGGGACGGGCCCCGCCGTGCCCGCTCTGCTCCGGTTCCGCCCGGCCTCCCCGGCGGCGGCGGCCCCTTCCCGCGGGCCGGGCACGGCGCGGTGCGGGCGGCTCCGGCGGGGCCCGCCCCGGTTGCCACGTCCCCGGGCGGCTTCGGGCGCCGGGCCGGGCCCCGCAGCCGGGCCGAAGGCGCAGCAGGGGGAGGAGCGGGACTCGGCGCGGCCCCGGGCGCAGCCCCCGCCGGCGTCCCCTGCCCGGGCCGGGTCCTGCGCGGCCCGTCCCGCACTCACCTGCGTGTCGGCCGCCATCGCTCCGCCGCGACCCCGGAACCGGTAGCGGCTTCCGGGGCGGGCCCGGCGCCACGGCGATGGGCGCTGCCCGCCTGTCCCGGGAGCCCCGGCCCCGCCGCGGGGGGGAACGGCGCGGGCGGCGCCTGCACTGCCCAGACGTGCAGCGAGCAAGGCCTCTGTTCGGCCCGGTCGGGGAGAGCTGCGCTGCGGCCCCGGGAACAACCGCTCCCCTGCAGCACCCGAGGCCGGGGCACAACCGCTCCCCTGCCCGGTCCGGACCCCAAGAACAACCACGGCCCTGGAGCACGGGGCCCCTCGGGTTACACCTTTCCCAAGCCCCAGGTGATACGGAGACTACACCATCGATGCAGGCACACATGAAGGTGTAAAACAGCTTTTTATTTCTCCCATTGGGCCAACTCTGACAGAGACAGACGGTGGCTGCGGTTAGTCAAAGAGACCGAATCCCATGTCCTCGTCAGACTCCTCCGACTCCTCCTTCGCTGCTTCCTTCGCAGGAGCAGCAGCAGCAGCAGCAGCAGGTGCAGCTGCTTCAGCTACCACAGGCATGGCTGCCACAAAAGCAGAGGGGTCTGCAAGGAAGGCCTTCACCTGCAAAAGGGGGAAAATAGGTAAACTCACAGGGACAAAACATTCTGCACGACTGAACCTTTGCAGTGATAAAGGCAGCACTTGCAGCTTGCCAGAATCCAGAGAACCACTTTTCATTACCAGATACGAAAAACTAAAGACATTTCAGCTATACTGAGTGTAACAGCCCCAGAGAACAAGGAACACCTGGTAAATCAGCTTTCTCCGGCCATTCGTACACAACATAGGGAAGCAAGTGCCCTTTCTCCAAACACATCCCGCACACACAGGCAGATCCCAGTCCCCTCAAACCAGGGGACATGCTGTGAATGTGCCTGGTTACATTTCTAACACCCCTCTCTGCAGAGCTCAGAGCCAGCCATTACCTTTTCAGCCAGAGGGAAGGTGTAGTCAGTCTCCACAGCCACGGCCAGGACACGTTTGTACCCATTGATGATGGAGTGGGGCACAGATGCAATGGTTGGGTACCCGATTTGCAAACAGATACTGGCAACATTACGAACACCCTGTGAAGAGACAGACTCGTGTTTCTGTGCTCTGAGAAATAACCTGAACTAGAAATCATGGCAGAGGATGGCCAGATGACAATTTCTACACTGCCAACACGAGGCACAGTGTGCAATGCACACAGGCAACAGCTCCAGTGAAATCAAGGTGCCAAGATTTAAATGTCACTGATCTCTGCTCTCCAGTGACCAGTGACAGGACCCAAGGGAACAGCTTGAAGCTGTGGCAGGAAAGGTTAAAGGGGAATAATAAGAGAAGGTTCTTCCCCCACAGGGTGGCTGGGCACTGAACAGGCTCCCCAGGGAATGGTTGCAGCCGCAAGGCTGCCAGAGCCCCAAGAGCATTTGGACAACGCTCCCAGGCACGGTGCCATTGCTGGCATGTCTGTGCAGGGCCAGGACTTGGACTGGATGATCCTCATAGGTCCCTTCCAACTCAGGATATTCTACGATTCTAAGGGGCCTCAAATGCTGTCTGAAGCAGCTTCAGATGAAGAATCCTATACAAAGGCAACTCTCTGACATGCAGTTTCTGTAGGGAACACCAAGAAGAGCTCCTGGCTCTGCAGGACCTCATGGAAAATACCAGACAGGACACTTTGTTCTGGGGCAGTGGTGGCTCCCAGCGTAGCAAGGCAGAACATGAGGGACACGGGCTGTGGCACTCACCTCCAGGAAGCGCTTGTGCAAGGTCTCCTCGGTGATGTCCAGCACTTCAGGGTTGTAAATGCTGCCATTGTCAAAGACCTGCTGGATCACCAACCCAAAGGAGAATGGGGAGATGTTCAACATGTTGAGCAGGGTGGCTTCGCTGGCACCCACTTTGTCTCCAGTCTTGATGAGCTGCACATCGCTCTGAGGAGATCAGGGAAAAGGAGTGAATACACACCATGAAATTCCAGCACGTCAAAGCAGTGGGACACAAACGCAGATGGTGGAACTGGAGGAGCAAATGAGCACAACGGAACACTCCACATTCAGCTCCACAAGTGGAGAAAGCCTCAGACTATACAAGCAGGTCCATGTCAGCCAGGAGAAAGGCAGCACCTTTTCTGCATTACCTACAGGTAGCTCACTTGCGAGTCCCTCTGACAGAGCCTACCCCTGGAAATCTGATGGAGAACTTAAAATTCCCCCATGCTGCATGCTCCTTCCCTCCTTCCAGATCCCCAAGTGCAATAATCACACTGCTCATACAGTATCTTGGCACTAAAGGGAGCTCTGGCCTTCACAGCTCCCTCAGCTGCCACAGTCAAGGCCTCCCAGGCAAGGAACAGTTTCAACAACCATAGCATGCAGCTCACTGACCAGAATTTCAATGGTCCCTCTGGAAATCTTCGTGGTGATGCCCAAGGCCTGGAAAAAGGAGGTCTTCTCGGGTCCAAGGCCTGTGTTCTGGGCCGGCACAGTCACATCACAAGGAGCAATAGCACCGGCACGGGCAGCAGCTGGCACCTGAGAGGGGGGAGACAAGAAGCTGCAAGAATGCTCACCTGACATCTTGTGGAATCACCTCCTCCCTGACATGCGCCTCCAGGACGGACAACACTCATGCACACACAAGTGAGGCAGCTGAACTTAAGCAGTTTGGTTAAGGCAGCAGGGGCCAATTTCCAACCCTTGATGACTCCTGCTAATTAAGTGTCCCACCCTGAAGACTGTTTTATTTTTCATTCCATATCAGCCCTGACACACAATGAGGGCTGAGTTCCCTTACCTTGTTAGCCAGCAGCATGTCCCGGATCTCAGTCAGATCCTCCTTAGTGAAGACAAAGCCCACATTCCCACGGATGTGAGGCAGCAGCCTGAAGGTAAGATGACAGCCTTCAGTTTTATTCCTCAGACAACCTCCCCTCCTCCAAGACAGAGGACCCAGAAGTGCCCTCAGGCAGCATTACCCACTTTTCTAGGGCAGGGTTATTCTCCAGATGACCACGAATAGCTTTGCGCATCATAGTATTCTTCCCCATCAGCACAACAGCCTTTCCACGCAGAGACATGCGGATCTGCTGCATCTGCTTGGATCCCACATTGTCTGCTCCCACAATGAAACATTTTGGGTAATCATCCAGGAGTTGCTATAGCAAAAGGAACATTGTAACTATACAACAAAATTGAGAGCACTGCACAGAGCAGCATTAAAACCTCAACACGTTAAAATGTAAAAAAAGTCTGTCAGAAGTTTGAGAAAGCTGAGCTTCAAGTGAGGCTGGGTGTACCGTAAGCTGCATCTTTCACTCAGCCATCGAGTCACATCCCTGAACAAGTCCGCAAGCGCCACAGCCAGTTTGCAGGAGGTGTGATCTAGACTGTCTCACGTCTCTTCCTAGTGCCAGGTACCCGTTCCATAGCACCCACCCAGCTCTCTTAACAAGCCCCCGCAGCCCGGACCGCCCGGTTCCCTCTGCCCCAAGATGGCTCCGGGTCGACACTCACGATGATTTTCATAAAATAGTTGGATTTCCACGTAGCCCTGTCTTCCCTGGGCATCTCGGCGGTGCTCCAAGGATCGCCCGGTGGGTTTAAAGACGAGCTAGGACCTGCCAATAAGAAGAGCGGCTCAGGTGGGTCCTCACACTTCCCTCCGCCCTGGGGCCCAGCGCTCCCAACCCCACAGTCCGGCCGCGGCCCAGGACCCCGCTCCCCCGGCGCGGTCGCCCCACCCCGCCCGGGTCCCGGAGCCGCCGCGCCGCACCCATACCTCCACGAGGGCTCCGGGAAAGAAGGGCCGCAGGGCGGGCCCGTCTTCCTTTATACCGCAGCTCACGACCAATCGCTGAGGGCCGCGGCGCTGCCTCCCCTCAGCCCATTGGCTGGCCTCCCCGTCAATCACCCGCCACTCTGCGGGCAGCACGTGACGCCAGCGGAAGGCGCGAGCGCCGCAGGAAAGCGCGCGCGGCCGGGCGCGCACCGCCCCCTGGCGGCCGGAGGAGCGCACTGCCCCTTCCCGCCCTCCTCTCGCGCGCCCCCTCAGTCTCTAGGGGGCGCCCACCCTGGGTCCGGTCCCTCACAAGCTCAGAGCGGGAAACAAACACCGCACAGGCGTGACAATAATGGTAAAAATTTTATTGGCGTAACTGCAAGAACTTTAAATGGGAAAAAAAAAAAGCGGAGTTAGAAGTTTACAAGGGAGGAAAGAATCAAATAATTGTCGACCCAGCAGAGCTTCCCCCCAGCCCAGCCCAGACGTGATGTGAAAGGCCTTTCCCAGAGGTAGCGCCTGTCCCGGGGGTGCACACACAGGTCCTCCTGGAGCACCTCCACCCCCAGCCCTCGCACCCCCACACCCCAACAGCGGCTGTGCTAAGCTAAAACCACGTCTGCAATGAACAAACAGGCATTTTGGACACCCACAGCGGCGGCAGCCACCAGAAGGCGTTATTTGGCGGAGTAGCATCGGTGTGGCATCCCAGCATGTCAGGCACCAGATGAAGGCAGGAGGTGAGTGTGTAATTATCTCGGTTAAGCACTAAGGCCAGAGAAGCCTCCTCTCAGCACCATGCAGCCCTCACAGCACCCTGCACCCAGGTGTGCCACAAGTGTCACTGACATAGCCTCAACTAGCAGTGAGGTAGGTTAAAGACTCCCCAGACAGGGAAACTGAGGCACAGGATTACACAGTTTGCAGGTGTCACACAAAGTGGCAGTGCCAGAAACATCTTCTCACCCCTCTCCAGCACTTCCACACAACAGCTGTGTGTCCCCTCAGCAGCACCAAGGGAGATGACCTTTCAAGCGAGATAAACACAGGCAGCTTAGGAACATCCATTTTAAGTCAAATAGATGAAAAGGCAAACGCATAAGGACTCTTGCCTTGAGAATTTCCCAGAGCTGTGCTCAGCCCAGCTGACACAGCTCCAGTGCTCCCACAGCTGCCTCTGGCCTCACACCCACACACTGAGGTTTGTTTATTGGGGGAAAGCAGTGGGACAGTTTCAGTGACCCGAGCAGGGCAGCACAGCACCGTGATAAGGTTACACGGGAGAGTGACCCGTGGCTTCCAGGGCTGGTTTCTGACACAGCCACCCCCGGACCCCTACAATGCACCTGCCAAGCTGCAAAACACAACCAGATGCTGATGGTGACAGAGCTGCAGCTCTCTGGAGCAGTAATTCCAAACACCGCTCCAGGGGTGGTACCACAGAATGCCACTGGGAATTCCAGCGCAATGCTTCCCTCTCCATAGCACTCTCCAGCCAGAGACCTAAAAGTGCTATAGCAAACATGAACTAGACCTCAGAATGACCTCACAAATCCAGGCTAAACTGCCCCCATTTTACAGATGGGGAAACTGAGGCACGGTAAGGTTTAGTGACTGGCCCAAAGTTGCACAGCTAGTCAGGAATAGAGTCTGTCTCCCAGTTTCTTCTCCTCAGTCATAAGACCTTTCTTCCACAGAAGAAAAGGAGCCCCTTCCCCATTAACCGTGCTGTGGTTTCAGGTGGCTGAAGAGGAGGAACCAAGGGCAAAGCTCTGAGCTCCTTTCCCTGTAGCATCATATGAAGACCCACTCTTAACATCCTGGAAGCTAGGCTTTGGGAGAATGGCAGGTGATTTAAATACAGCAGTTTACAGGTTACAATAAAACCAAAATCACACTTTTAGGTGACCCAGAGTAGGAAAAAAAAAACCAAACCTATTCACAGTTCACCTGCCTGTGCTAGGGAAAAAAAATACAAGTCACGTTCCCTTCCCCATAGATTCCAGGCCCTCCCAACCCGCAACAAAAAGGAAATATTGAATGTTAGTTAGGCTTAACAAAGCATTGAGGTTACAGATGCAGTAGGCCAGCACAACTGGCACACTGCCTAGAACAGCACAGCTTTATATAAAAGTTGCTTTCTTAAAATCACTTCAAAACCAATTTCTGTATAAGAGGATTAAAAGTAAATTAGATATGAATTCAAAATCAGTGTAGAAATCTACAGTTCTTATCAAAGACAGGATACAGTATTCACTTTGATAGTAAAACTCCAAGTGTGTCACACACACCTGACCCCCAGGACTTGTTATACCAGTAACAGTCAATATAAAAGGTTATTGCTGTAGCATCTCTCAGTAGAACATGATTAACAATAGCACAGAAAAGGGAAACACCAAGGGGCTGATAGGTCTCATTCGCAAACTGGAAGAAGAAAGGATATAAATTTAGGATTTTTTTTCCTGGCTTCTTAAACCCCTCCTTCTCCCCACTCTGACAGATTTCAGGCCCTGATAGATGGGAGAGTTTCAGGCCAGATAAACACACGCACATCACACTCGCTCATGACAGCGATGGATGAAAAAGGCTGCTCTGACCTCTCTGCACCTGTGTTTAAAGAAGGGGTAATGCCTCTTCCTCTCTCCCAGGAGCAGCAGGTGAGGTGAGCAGGCGCCCTGAGCTGGCCTGGTTGCGTATGGAGCTGCCTGGCACGGGATGTCCCCACAGGAGAGCACAACAGTGCTGAGGGATGGTCGGGGCTTACCCCACCTCCTGCTCCAGTGTGCTGAGAAAAGGCATTGAGAAAGGGAGTAACAAACTAGGGAAAAAAAAAGAAAAAACACCCCACACAGTAACATCTTGATTCCTCTTAATTAAAAAAAAAAAAAAAAAAAGAATAAGTGGTATTATCTCCTTACAGTGTAATGGAACTGGAGAGACCCTTGCAGGGTCTTGGCTGCCTGTGCTGATGCTCTGGTCTCAGCAAGTCAAATGCACTGTGTGACTCTGTGAACAAAGCCAGGGTGGCACTGAGGTCATAGGGTGCCCTCGCTGTGCTGTCGATCACCCTGCACACGTGCAGGCAAAAGCCTGAGAAGGAGGTGTCAAAGCAGAGGGTTGTGTTGTCTGCAAGTGTCACAATTTGCTCAGAGAGCTGACATAGGCTGAAATGTACTGGCAAAGCCTCCTGCTGCCAGGAGGAGGCTGGGAAAATCTCCCTGTTGGAGCCCTCGAGCTAAGCTCAGCTGTCAGTCACACACACAGACACACACACATTGTAATGAGGGATCTCAGCCTCTCTCTACCGAGACACAGCAAGGGCGTTTCCAGTTTAATGGTCCATCTCTTCTCTGGATCTACTGCCTCTCCATAGCAGAACTCCCCACCCCCCACCCCCCTCCTCCCCTGACTGGTAAGGTTCCTAAATCACAGTAATGTTCAGAGAGACAGAACTGCCAAGGGGGTGGCAGAAAGATGCTTTAGCGCCCATCTATGATGCCTCTAACAGAAGAGCTTGAGGAAGCAGTTCTGGCAGTAGGGTTTGTCGTTCTGCTCTTTGAAGGTTCCTTTGTTGAGCTGCTTGAGGCAGAAGGCACAGACAAAGTGTTCGGGGTGGAATTTCTTGCCCATAGCAGTGATGCAGCGTCCTGTGATGGGCTTCTGGCAGCCGGAGCAGAGCGAGCCGCGGCGCTCATGGTAGTGCACCTCACAGTAGGGCTGCCCGTCGTGCTCAAAGAAGCTGCCGTTGATAAACGGGGTGAAGCACTCCTGCAGCAGGACAAAGCAAAGGGAACACGTTGTATGAGAAGCTGGGGGTGTGAGGAGGGGCAGCTCCACAAGCCTTCCCTGCTCTGTGGCACAGCCCAGCTGTGCTATGGGCAGGTGAACTGCTGCCTTTCAGCACTGTCCTGTTATCCAGAGCCAAACTCTGTCCATCACGAAGAGTTTACAAAAAAAGGCTCAGAAATTGACAGATACAGACACAAACAAGGGAATTAACCAGCTCCTTCCCCCAGCTGGCTTCACTTCTACAGAGAAAATACTATGGATGAGCTACCAGATGTGTCCAGCCAGGAAAAAAGACAACATTTCTCCCCCAAGGTGGGAAACACTGCAGCATCTTTCCCTGGTTTTTTTTTTCCCCTCACTCCAGCTTCCTCACAAGGGCAAGCAGAAGAAAGACCAACACAGACTTTCATGCAGCAGAATCCTGATGAGCATGGGACTGGTTCCAGCTCAGAAAACGAGGCACAATTAATCTTTATGAGTGACCTCTCCAGAATGGCTGGCATTAGACAGGTACGCTCTGCAAAAGACTGTCCAGCCTGAAACATCTCCCCCAGTTACACATGGATCACTGCTGGAAGAAACTGTTTGTTCTAAAATGCTAATGATGTTGAATAGATAAGGGGAAGAGGATACACGAGCTATATGCTAGTAAGTGTCCAGAGCTCCTCCTCCCCCTCAATGTCAGGCAGCTGAGGACACTTCTCTGCAGAACCTGCAACAGAAGCACCCACCATCCCCACCAGACTGGGGAGACTCCCCTCCATATGGGAGTGGGAAACTGAGGCAGCAGAGTGAGGAAAAGAGTTGAGGACACTGCCAGATTTACCAAATATACCAGCGGCAAGGTCCAGAGGAGAAGCTGGTTTCCCAAATCCTGGTTTTGCTGTCCTCTTTCCCAGGGAGGACACAGGTGGACCCCAGTGTATGCACAGGAGTCCAGCAAACAGCATGCAGAGCCATGGGCAGCTGAACACTTGCAATATCAGGGGGAATGCAGTTTGCCTGCAGAGAGTCCAAGACTTTACTAATGCTGACAGTTACTTCAGTAAAGAGTCTCTTCTCTCAGTCAGCAGAGAAGCTGAAAAGCTTGCTCTGCTTTAGCAGAAACAGAAGAGAATCACATCCTGTGGCCTGGAAGAAATCTGTGCTGGCCCCACTAAATCAGGCTGCAGTGGGGGAAAGGAAAACAGAACTGCTTGATAAAGTCTCAATCTCTGCACAAGAAGGCATAGTCCCCCTAGCTCCAGTCAGGCACAGCTTCTGCCTCACTCTCTGCACACCACTGCAGGAACCACAGACAGTCCCAACAGGCTGGTGACAGTCTGCTCTGAGCATCACACCAGGAATCAGCAGCTTGTGGTTCTGGATGCTTGATCTGGTTTCTGCCTTTCTCTCCCACTCTAGGAAACAGTGGCTGATTTGGCTCATCTCTTGGGGACTGTAAGAGTTAATATTTGCAATGCTCTCTGAAAGAGTGCCAAGCATTTAATCTGCAGTATTCCTGTTTATTATGCCTGTTGTATGGAGCCTGCCACTATTTCACTGCCTTGCATGTTTGTCTGAACAAGGTCAGTCTCATTAGTTTACATTGTCAGATGGAGCATGGGAGAAAGATCCTCAAAATCTGATTGCTGAGGCAAGTGCTCAGAGAGAAGCTTAGCTTATAATTACTTAAAGGTCACAGAAAATATCTCTGTTTATCTGTGAGCTGCTGCAGAAGCCCACAGTTGCAGCTGGGAACAGAAAGAGCAAAGAAACTCAAAAGTTTAATATAAACAGGCAGAGAACAAGAAGGTGTTTGGTTGATGACATGTTTTTATCTAGTGGGGCTGGCTGCCCTTCACTACCTCACAGATGCCTTTCCTTGATATGGGACCAGATGCCTCAGGGTGGAAACAAGAGGGGCTGTACAGCAGCAGCAAAGGACCTTGGGTTTCTTACCCGACAGACAAAGCACTCAGGGTGCCACAGGGTGTTCAAGGCAGAGATGTAGTTTTCCAGGATAGCCCGGGCACAGCCGCCACACTTGGGAGCAAACATATCAAAGTAGTCCTTGCGGCAATAGGCTTTGCCATCCTTCTCATGAAATCCTGCCAAAGGAGAGGAGAGGCAAAGGGATCAGCTCCCCATCTTCACCTGTGGCCACACACACTGCAAGGTAACCCATGTGGGTAGGACCATCCTTCCCCCTGCTAACACACACAGTAGCTAGAGCTGTTCCTTGTTCTGTTCCCTTCCCATCCCAGCACAGGCATGCTCTTCCTCCCCAGGGAGAAGCCATGATTACTGGCAGCATCCTTCCCCCATAAACAGCTTGCTTGAAACTCCAATAGTTTCCTGTGATGCCTCATGATGCCCCCTAGCAGCAGCTCTACCTTACACCCTTGTCTGCAGTTCAGGGGGGAGATTGCTTTCCCCTTGCATAAACCAGCAATACCTTCAGGTCCAAAGAAAGCTCCACACTGGGCACAGAAAAAGTGTTCAGGGTGCCATGTCCTGTCCAAAGCCGTCACCACTTTCTGTTCAGAAGAAGACACAAAGTGCAAGTCATGTAAATGATGGCTTCAGCTTGGAGGTTGAGTAAGGGGGGGGGCTGGAGGAAGGGGAGAACACATGAATGTTGGTGCTGACAAGAGCAAGCAGTAAAAGAGACTGTCTTTTAGAGAGCAGAGTCAATTCGCCCCTGCCTCCAGCTCATTCAGACTTCCCCACTGCACACTTTTTTTACCCTAAAAGGATCTCAGGCACTGCTTCCTCCCTTACACAGGGCCCCAACCAGTCCTCAGGACCAGCACTGATGCCTGTTACCACAGGCTACCAACAACAAAAGCTGAGGAATTATTACCAGAATGATGGAGCAATGTAGAGTTCTGAAGGAACTTCAGCAAAGGTAAGAGGGACTAACTCCACTCACTAGTGTAAGAATTTGCCTGTGTCAAATTGTTTCCATTTCAAAGCAAGGACAAAGCAAATACATAAATCCCTGAACAAAATTTTCCACCCAGGATACATGGGTGAAGTAGAATTTTTAACACCTGGACCTGCAGCAACTTGCCAGCGCCATGACTCCCCCAGGGAACTCACATCAAGGATGGGCCCATTGCAGTAGTAGCAGCGAGGGGAGAAGAGGTTGTGATAGTCCTTCTCGCAGTAGGGCTGCCCATCCCGCTCAAAGAAGTTCCGAGACCCAATCTCCTCCTGGCAGTGAGTGCAGACGAAGTGCTCAGGGTGCCAGGTTTTCCCCATGGCTGTAACTACCTGTTGGGAAGACAAATTATGGAGAACAACTCTATCTCCCCCTCCCCTAGAGCACATGACAAGATACCAGCTGGAGGTCAGCAAGAATGACAAGTTCTACTACTCAAGTGAGCCCTGGACTGGGGTAGCATGAAAACTGAATTACCTATCATCTCAGGAGAGGGCAGTCCCTCAGGGGCAGGGTAGAGGTCACTGGAGGAGCTTACAGCGTACCTAGCCAGTGGATAAATAGAGTACTTCAGTTTCTCCAGCATCTCCAGTCTCTCCAGCCTCACGAAACAGCCCTCCCCGTTACTCCCAGCTGCAGCCCAAGGTTCAGCAATGAGGCAGCACCTTCAACTCACCTGCCCAGCAATAGGCTTCTTGCAGGCTCCACAGACACCTTTGGCAACTGTAGCTACACCCAGTTTATTCAGGTCAGACTGGAGACTCCCCAGCATGGTATCCAGCTGACTGCCAGGCTTGGAGGCTGTGGATGGAGGGGAGTTGCTGCCGGCTCTTCCCTGTGCCATGAACTGCAGGCAAGAGAAAACAAATACTGTAAAGTGAATGCTGCTGTGCTTATCAGATAAATCCTGCTGTTGCTGCTACTGGCTCCTCTGCAGAGACAGACAGGAGTCAGCCACACTCTCTGAAGAAGCTGGTGAGAGCCAGAATCAAGTACACACATGTATTCTGCCCAAAACAGAGACATGTAGAGAACCTGGGATGAGTAACAGCAGAGCTGTGAACTGAGGATTTGATTTTCCTTCACAGCACATACAGCAGAAATCACCAGCACATCCCAGGCACTCAGTACAGTGCTCTCCAAGCCTCTGCCAAAAATCTCCCTATACCTCATCAGTTCCTGGCCAGCTGACAAAGCAGATGCCATCAAGAGGGCCCCTTTTCCTTGACCTCTCTCCATTGCTATGCTGTCAGTTGTCTCACCTCTCTGACAGAGATGCTCTTCTCTCCTTCATTTCACCTCCCTTGCAGCTAGAAAATCTCCTCCATTTGTACTTCTGCAGATCTGTTTGCCAAGTCTCTCTCTCATTCTCAGGTGGTTCTTATCCCATGCCTGAGCTAAGCAACTGGAAGTAGAAAGGAACACCTCCCAGTTGCCTGCTGTTTACCTACAGAGAGGGCACAGTGCAGCCCCAGAACACAGGGCTGCCACGTGTATTGTCAGAGCTGGAAATGCACCGGCGGGGGGAGGGGGATTTGGATATTTGTCTCAGAGGCCGTTTCTGAAACTCACACCACCACAGCACACAGGGCTTGGAAAGGCTTCCCAGAGGAGGGGAGAAATGTTTTATGGAGGTTCGTAACTTATAAACAAAACATATGTTCTCCTTGGCCACCACAGCCCCCTTTGCAGACAAACCACAGCAAGGAAATAGAGAGGTTATTTTAGCTGACTTGGCACCGCCATTGCTACTGTCAGGTTTAGGGACACATGAAGTCAGGTTTGGTGCACGTTCACTTTTACTAAGAAAGTAAATTAAAACAGACATGAAATCTATGCTTGTGGACAACCCACCAGCCTGCTGCCAGCACAGCCAGAGGAGCAGGGACATGCTGAAGTGCTCTGAGCCTTGCCAGACCCTGCCCTTCCAGCCACAGGAGATCTATTCCCTGTCCTTCAGCTGCTTGTCCTTGCAGTCGACCAGTTGACTCAATGACAAATCCTGGTCTCTGCTCGTTTGTATAAAAATTCTCATGCCATATATAAATTTAGCTGCTTTTACACACACATCCACACACTCCCCAGCCTTGCCTCACATGCAGTGTGACTCCCAAGAGAGCCTAAAGCACAGCTTTTCCCCTCCTCTTTCCTCCCATAACTTACAACCTCTCCTAGTCCAGCAGCACAGAGCAGCCCCATCACATCCCAGCATCCTCAGCCTAAAAAAACCCTCCACCACACAGCAAACACTTGCTACCAAAAACTGTTACAGTGACTGTCTCCAAAGCACACACACAACTGCAAGGAGACTCTCACAGAAAGGGACAAGAGGTCTTTGGAGACAAAGCCTGTCCAGAACCCCAAGAAAAAGCCTGGGCTTCCTGCAGGGTGCAGCAGGAGGAAAAGGGCTGCACTGTGTGGAAAGAATGAGCTTCTCTTGCTCTAGCCAGGGGTTATGGCCACACAGGGCAGGCACACATGCCACACACAAGTGATAAATACCATCCAGGGAGAAAGGAGATGAGATGAATTCAACATGTAGCAACAGAGCACTTCACCCCTGTAGTGACCTGCAGGGACCACACACTGCTGCTAGCCATGGCTGACCCCAGAGCAGTCACAAATACCTGTGCATACCTCAATTTCTAGCTGGCCTGGCCATCCAGCCTTCTTGACAGCTCACAGATGAGCCCTCACCTGAAAGAGGTTTGTTTCCACCTCCTGTATGTAATGCCTGCTGTTTGCAGGGGACACTCAGCACAGCATCCACATAAACTCATCATGCCAAGGCCTTTTAAATTCCCACCCTTCACCTGTGAGACTTGCCATCACTCAAGTTCAGAGAGGAGCTCTATGAGCAGCAAACCATGCACTACGGGATATTATCGATATCAAAGGTGATGGGAGCTCCAGGAGCAGATCCCAGCACACTCATCAACCAGAGAAGCACACCATGCTGATGAAACAGAAAGAGGGTCCTGCCTTGTCAGGTGCAGGGGGGCCCAGGGGTGCAGGAGCAGCCAACAGACTGGCACTGCGGATGAGGGAAGGAGCAGAGGTCACCTGAAAAGTACAACAGGTCAAGATGCAGAGGTGTTCCCTTGCTCACTGCTTGAGAGCTGTCTGTACACTAACACTGCACTGCTCATATACATTAAGATTCCCTACCACCCTGGAGTTACAGCCCTTCCCTGGCAGGAGATGCAGAACCCAGGTCTTGACCGTGCCATCTCCTCCCCCAAATCCACTATCATGGTGGACACCTGTCTAAAAGAGCAAATACAGAAAGGATTGCTGCTCTGCTCCTTCCGGTGTGGAGGTTCTGCCATCTTTTACTCCCCACCTTTCAGATAGATTGTGGCAGGGAGAGCTGCAGGCTGTGTTCCAGAGTTACCTTCTTAATCTCAGAGGGAAATGAGAGTCCCTGTTGCACAAAGTGACTGTCAGGACAGACAGGACCCATACATCCCAGCAAGTCAGTGCACAAACATGTACTGTGTAGTGCAACAGCTGGGATTAGACACTGTCCATGAGTCCTCTCTCCCATCCAGCAGTTCATACCAGCCTTTACCTGAACACTGTATCTATTAAGCTGTCAAGTTACAAGCAATAGTTAGATTGGAAAATGCTGCTAAAAACACCAACCAGAAGAGGGAAGCCTGCCTGAATTTCTGGGAAGAAAGCTTCATCTTCAGTCTGACAGCCAACAGAGACAACTGTCTTGGTGCAAGGGGTCCAAGTCTGGGGAGAACAGGAATGTTTGGGATCTTCATTAGGAGGGCTGCCCACAACAGAAACCTCATGATAATCATCACCAGAAGTTTCCCACTGGAAGAGAGGCTGAGGAGCCAAGCTGAGGTAAGAGGAAGAGACTGGAGTAAGAGCTGGGGTAGATGACACATGGGAAGGCTGAGGCGGGAGTGAAAGAAGAGGTGCAGGGCCAGAGACAGGAGAAGGAGCAGCATTAGCAGGAACTATCTTTGCAGCTTCTTTGGAAGGCTGGAGCTGAGAAGAGGCTGGAACAGAGATTGTCCTCCTGGGGAGGAGTGGGGATTCTGGAGGAAAAACCACCTAGAAAGACATGGAGGAAGAACAAAGGTGAATAAATCCAAAAAAGTGAACCAACAAACACTTCCTTTCACAGGAAGGCTGACTGCTACCAGTATGTTTATCCAAAGGCAAAAAGCAGCAAGAAAGAGAAGGGAACTAGAAAAGGTGCTGCTCTGTGTAGCCCATGGAAGAGCACCATCTTGTTTATCCCCAGAAAGCTCTTCACAGGTACGGCACTGGGCAAAACAAAGTATGCCTCTATGTCAGGCATCCCAGTGTGGTTTTAAAAATAATCCCCACATGGACATTTGACATGTGATAGCAGCAGACTGCATTAACAGATATCATCAGCAGCTCCCTCAGATCCCACTCCAATTCTTAAACATCCAGACTAGGAGTCTGGGCCTCTTTCCTTCTCAGACAAGGGTGAATAGGGTTAGTTCTTCATTTTGTGTTGTTTAGGATGCACAGAAACTCAATCTGCACTGCCACACAATGCTACCTGGACAGAGGGACATGCTGGAATTTCCCAGCATACATGTCCCTGCTTTCTACCTTCTCCACTTGCTGTTCACCACTCTGCTCTTCCCCCAAGGGCCTGGCAGTGACAATGACACCCTCTGTCAGCCAGGCATCCTGGCTTTGCCACTCTTCCTGCTCCTGGTTATCGACGCCCAGTCTGTCCTGCAGCTCCACAATTAAGCGATCCTGGGACTCTGTCTTGTGGAATATGGCAGGACCTAGTTTACGCCTTGGAGAGAGGTCCCGAGACATTGGATGCACATTCGCAGTCTCTTTTGTCCTCTTGATTAAAGATTTAATCTAAATGACAAAGGCAATAGTATCAGCAGAGAAGAGCAATGTCAGAGCAAGCCCCAAGATGCAACAGCACAAACTCAAAGACATTGGTGACAATTGTGAGCAGGAAGAGTGATGGCATTTATTCCACAATGCCAAAATTCCTCTTGGCACAGCCCAGAACAGTGACTCAGTGCAAGGAAAAACCCCGTAAGAATAATCACAGCAGCCAAAAATAACTGTCTAGAAAAGGAAGGGAAAGATTAACCAGCAGGAAGCCAAGATAGGAGGTGCAGCATGAGCACTCCACTGAGCATTACAGAAACCTCAGCATCACAAGGGCACAGAGGAGCCTCTCTGTGTTTGCCCTTGACAGGCACAAGGCTCTTGGTCAGAAATGTCTGGTGCACAAAGTGTACTTCCAGCAAGGGAAGGAACATTAACAGCTCCAGTAATGAGACCTAAAAATGCGAGCAGAGCGGAGGAGCTGCCATCCCAATCAGTAGCATGAAACAGCCCTTTCCGCTTTTCGGAGGTCTCTGTGGACTGAGCCTTACCCCAGTAAGGGAATAAAAGTCCATTTCACAAGGAAGTCCCTACAAACTGCCATGTCTCCTGCTGAGCAACATGCAGGAGAGACCACAAGATAAAGCCAGGAGTTCTGAAGCCTGGGACATGCAGCTGTCAGTGACACCGCTCAGAGCTCATGCTGTTAGTGGGGCCCAGGCACACTCACTGCACACACACACACTGTTAATGTGTTGGCAGAACAGTCCTGGCTAGGACTTGCCCTACTCCTACATTCACTCAGTGCCTGCCTGGCCTGATGCAGAAATCCTCTCAATGGGTGGTTTGGAGACACACGGCAGATCCCATTCAGCTTTCCCAAAGTTTTCAGGAGATTCTGGAGTGACTGCAGAGCTTCTGAACTGCTTGTTTTCCTGGTCTCCTCTGGCCTTGTTCATGTTAGCAGAACCTGCCTTCCTAGGAGTCCTGCCTCTGCCCTGCCTCTTGCCCAGATCAGGACAGTCATGTACTTTGGTTTCATATGGCACTTCAGCTTTTAGCTCCTGTCCTTGCTCCACCACAAAGCCTAACTGGTTTTTAGTGTCTGGGAAGACATCCCACCGATCCAGCGCAACAACAGAAGGCTCACTGACAGACTCCAAAACATTGTCATTCTTTGCATGCACCCCTGGCACATGTGCAGGCAGCTCCAGGGCCCACAGCTCATCTAAAGCTGTTTCCACACTTCTGCTCTGTGAGGGAAGAGCGGAGCTGTCCCTTAGTGCTCCCTGCTGATGCAGCTCTTTGGGTACCTGCCCCTTCCCCTGACCATTTAAAGCATTTGAAATGGATACACTTGAGATTGTGGGGTCAGGTCTGTGCTCCTTCTTCTCAGTCTCTTTTGCCAAGTCATACCCTAAGCCCCGTGCCTCCACATTAGCAGATCTATAGAGAAGCTCCACACTGGAAGCTGGCACAGCCTGGGAAGTGTTTCTGGAGGAGTCAGGCTTTCTGCTGAGCTGAACTAAGCTTGCAGAGGCCACCTGCTCCCCTCGAGCAGCATAACCAGAGGAGCTCCGTGGTGGGGGCACAGGGACAGCTTGTGCCAAACAGGGCACAGGTGGAGGAGCAGCAGAATGCCCTGACAAAGGCAGAACTGCAGCATCCCTGCCTTCCTCCACGCAGGAGTCTGCTGAGGGGACAGATGTTGGCACTGTTGAGTCCCCACCGTGCCTTGCAGAAGGGCGATTGGAATGGGGCTGCACTGTTAAACTGTGAGGAGTGTTGCTGGAGTCTGCATTTGCTGAACTGGGAACCGGTTCTAGGGAGGGTTCAGAAATCAGAGACATAGTGGAACTAGTCTGCAAAAAAAAAGAGACAGAAGGAATAAAGAGAGAAAAAGATAAAGACAGAAATAAGGAGGAGAAGGAAAAAAAGCAAAGGATTAAGCATTACAACAATCATGACTTCCAAACCAAAAAGCCATGAGGACCCAAAGCCTTACTTCCAAGAGTAAGGAATGAAAACGAGACACCAAAGAGCAGAACCAGTATGACATTGCACTGATCTTCACGAGTTCTACAGCCACTGGGATCCTCTTCCTGTGCCCTCCTCCTCAGTGACAGCTCAGTATTCACCTGCAGCTGTGATGGGGGCATGGCACAGCCACTGGGAAGCCAACTCCAAACCCAGGGATGTCTCAACTGTGAGTAAAGGTCACATTAACTTACTCACAGCCAGACATGGAAATTTTATACTCCAAAGCTGAAAAAGATTCAATCAATGATAGAACAAAGCATGACATTTTCTTCTTGATACACTAATAAAATACTCCAGTTGGCTGAGTTCATGCAGTGAAAACAAAGCTTTAGGGCATTCACAGCAAGAGCAGATGACATGGGCTTTGTTCTATTCACATCACTAATCTCACCTTGGAAGTGACACACACTGAGTCTATACGAGTCTGTCAGTCATTCCATGCCCTTGTGAGCATTGCTTAGGTGGCAGATTAGCCTCTTCCCCTTAGGCCAAAGACTCCATGCTGACATTGTAATAAAATCAGTATTAATTTTGATCCCAAAAATATTCTAAAAAGAGCAACTACTACAGAGGTTTTGGGTTTCCTTGACTTACAGGGTCTTTTGAAAACAAAAGATCATGGATCGTTCTTTCCCCGCTTCCAGTGGTTCCTGGCTAAACTCTAGGAGACAAAGTGGTGCAACTCCTTTTTCTTAAAAAGGGAGAATCAGGACAGCCACTTGGACAAGCTCACACAGCAGGTCAACCTAATACCAAGACTGTGCCTTCTCAGTTTCAAAAATATATCCACAAAATATTTCCAAATCCAAGAGCTATCAAGACCTGCTCTGACTCTTAGTCATATTTTCCAAAGAAGCCTGAAGAAGTCAGATGCTTATGCTCTGAGGTGGAGGGGCACATAACTTCCTAAGCCCCATGTATGTTATGTCAGTCTCTACTTACCTTTCTGAGGTACTTATCATGAATAAAAGGATATAATCAACCAGAACATGCACAAAACCTGTCAGTAAATGAAAGAATCATAACCTTCAGCTGACCTGAGTTCCTGCCATGCTGTGGGGCCAGGATCTGGCACACACACACACATTTGCAAAGTCACACCAGCAGTGCTACAAGGAAACTGTGCTAAGAAAGGAAAGCGCAACAGGAGACCGAAGTTCATTAAAGATTGTTCTTCCCTTCGAGTAGCACAGCCAGGCCCACAGTCACAGCAGAGAGGAAAATGACTAGCAAGTATATTAAAAGGAGGGACTTTCCTAATAGCGCCCTCTCCCCGTGTTTTGCCTAAGCTGAGTACACCTGTAAAAGTAACCTGGTTTGATGCTGTGCTTCACACGTGGTTTCCAGACTTCCTAAAATGTAGTCAGTCATTTTCAAAGCAAGAGTAACATTTTGCTCAAACGTCAGTATTTTCTACATATTGAAGCCATACTAATTCCAAAATAAGAGCAATGGGTGAGCACTAAACAGTAACAGAAGAGTTAACTAAAAGCATCCAGCTATGCAGTAAGCAGGCATCACATTACGTAGAAATGGCAGAGGGTAAAAAAACAAGCATTAAGTAATCTCAGTGCCTGCTGACTGATGAGCCAGATAACCAAAATCAAATGGATTCTGTAAGCAAAAAGAATGGGCAACAAATTAAAGTGAGCAAAATATGATAAAAGGGTAATGTATCAGCACCTTTTACTCTAGGGTACAAGGGAAATCAAACACCAGTGCCCTCCACTCCTCCCATCCCCATCTACTGCAACTTCTACCAACTCCAACTAATTACACATCATATTTAGTCTTTTTATCCCATTCCCTGCAGCCACACACAGGTCTGGTACTTGAATAGCAGCCTTTCATCTTCCACCTTTGCAAGGACTTCCCTTCTCTCCCGTATATTTTGACACTGGTACAGACTAGAACACATTTTTACAGGCAAGTTAACACCACCAGCTGGCACAAACGGAAGAGGTATAACTAAACCAAAAGGACTGAAGGGAAAATTAAGCAACCTGGAGGGCAGGAGAAAAGGAAAGTAACTTAAAAACAATCAATGACATCATTAACAAAAGCAAAATGGTCACAGAAACCACATTCTTTGTGCTCCAGGAAGAATGTTTAGGCACAGATGAGCTCAGTGCCTCACAAAAATACTAATGCTGCGCTTAATAGAGTCCAAATCTTAAAATCTTGCTGCATTTCAATCTGCTCTCTGAGGTCAACTGAAAACTAAGCCAGGAAGGCAGGTGGTGTATTAGTCACAGCAGTTCATCTCTGTCACGCAGGTTTTAGTGGAGATTCTAAAGCCTTTTCACAAGAGAGCAAAGTACTGGAACACCCACACTTAAAAATGTCCCCTCCTTGAATCTTGCCAGGAAAACCTGTGCAGGGCAAGGTCATTCTCAGTTGCCAAGAGCTCACCTGGAAGCAAAGGCTGGGCCACACCCTGAGCTTGTTTCCTGATAAAAGCAGCAGGGGTCCAAGGCCACAGCGCTTAGCTCCCACAGCACACGGAAGGAGCAGGGCAGGGAATGCCAGCAGCACAAACAGGAACTCTCTCCAGCTTCACAACACTGCAGTGTTTCAAACAGGCTGAACAGAGATTGTGGCTAGCCCTGCACTACACCCTAGGACCTCAGAAGGGGAAAAAAGGCAACACTAAGGTGTCAATATTTGCAATTGACTAAACACACACTACAGTAAATCTAGAGAAAACAGTGAGTAACTCCCAGATTCTCACAAAATTAAGTGTATGTGGCAGGAATGGCAGACTGAATTCCATTCCAGCAAGCACAAGGCAAGTGAAGCCTCTCAGAACATGCGTGCTCAGTGCTGGGCTCTGAACTAACAAACTTGTCACAACTCTGGGTATTGTACTGACCTCCATAGGACCCACTAGGCATAGAAAGAACAGCAAACAGCACAGCTGTCACTGAATGTCCTGTATCTCTCCTCACAAAACATTGCTCAGCTCTGGCTACCCCACCTAACGTCATCTAGGAGGGGACAGAGCTTGGCACAGACAAGAAACATCAAGCATCCAGCAGAATCTTCCATAAGAGGATAAAACAGAGAGTTAGGGACTGACTTAGGATTAGAAAGTAGATATGTACGTAAGAAAATCTCTTTGTTAGGTTTGCCTATCTAATATATTTGTCTTCTCCATCTCCCTCAACAAATCCAAGTCAATAGCTCAGTAAGACTATAAGCAAAGCAGCTGAAAAGTAGAAAGTAAGAAAATATTTTTCGTTTTTCTATGACTATGGGTAAATGAAGTCTCATGAAAACAGCCTCCATAGCTCATAATCTAGTGCAGGAATGGTAACATACCCGCATGAATAAAGAAAAAGTTATGCAAGTACATATGACAAGACTGAATAGTATTTGCCACCCTTTGCCCCCACAAGAAGCTCAAATTTTAATCCCATTTTGATGTGAACAAGAGATTTTATTTTAAGATAAAACCTTTTATTTTAAGATAAAACCTTTGAAATCTCCTTCAGTCTGATGTAAAGGCTTGAGTGCTCATACCACATGCCTGGAATATCCTCCTCAGAGAAAGCACATCAGGGTAAAAAGGCACTCCAGAGAGGAGGGTCATCCCACAGAACAGAAGGGCCTGCTCTCTGTCAGTAAGCAGAGTGGTGTCCCATGCCCCTCTCCTTCTCATTAAGTTGTAGTACCGCAAAATAATTCACTCTGTACTAAGCAGTAACAAAGCTCATTATCTCTGGCAAACAGACAAACTGCAGAACTGAAGAAAAAACAGATCCCAGAACTGCCTAGCCCTGCCAGTGATGAGAATTTATAGCAGACGAGGATGCCTACAGCACCACTCAGAAAGCACAAATACACCACGGGAAGTTTATCAGAGCAAATGTGAGAGGTAAAGGACGCATTCTGGAGACCAACCAAGGTCAGTAAATGTGGCTAACAGGCAAGAGAGACTGACATGGGTTGACACAAGAATGAAGCATTGTTGTCATGACAGGGTACCTTAAAGTCAGAGAGAGATGCCATCAGCTCATCCAGTTCTCGTGTAGCTGAAGAAGCAGAAATCCGAGTCTGCTGCTGACTGGCAGTGACACGCTGGGGGCTGCTCACCTCGCCCTGGCTCACAGTGATTGCAGGTCTGGCCAGGGGGAAAAAAAAATTTTAAAAAGAGTGTGTTTAAGCCTGGGAGGGCACTCCTACACTGGAAGCCTCACTACTCCCCCAAAGCAAGCACAGCATGAGGAGTTTCATTAGCACAGCCCACCCTGGCCCAGCTTCCCCCAACACATGCCGACCCTGCCTCATGTATTCACACACATCCCATCCACTAAGAAACACATGTCTGAACATTCATTTTCGTCAGACATTGGCTATTTGTGGTCTGCTGTAAATCTGAGCTTGAACATCTTGAACAGTCCACCTCTTATGTATGACTTAGGCATTTTTCCACCCAGAAGTAGATTAAAGAGCACCAGCCTCTTCATGCACATGCCTGACTTCTGACCCTTTAGACAAAGCCCATCTTCCATCTGTCACTCTCCTGCAGCAACTGCCCCTACACTACAGTCATCATTCCCACAGGAGCCCACCCCACCCAAGCCTGCAAACACCACAACATTACTCACACTGGACTTGGCACGGAGCTCTCCAGCTCATCCAGCAGGCTCTCCACACTGGGACGCACATCTTCAATCCCACGGGCGCCATTTCGCTTTGGCTTTTCTTTTGTTGGGGGTGCAGCCTTCCCTCCCCCAGAGCTGCTGTTCTCTGGGACAACATAGTGAGGGCCAGCCACACTGGGCAGTGATGGGCTTCTGCCAGCTTCATCTGAAGAAAGACGAGCAGGAAAGTGCCATTCAGAGCCCCATTCCACATACAAGCACTAATCACAGGCAAGAACAAAAAATTGTCCAGAAATCTTGTGGAATATCCATCTTTGAGGATATTAAAAACTTAACAGTGCAAGGACCTGAGCAACCTAGCCCAACTTTGAAACTTTAGTTAGAGACAGGTTTGAAGTTGGCCTTGCTTTGAGCAGGGTGCTGCAGCTCAGACCTCAAGAGGTCCCACCCATACTAAATGAATCTTTGATCGAGGGCTGGAGGGGTCTCCCTCATAAGGATGTCAGAAAGAAAAAGCCGGCTACTGTTCTGAGAATCAAACTATCCACTCATACTAAATGTCTTCCTATTCCTTACCTGCTGTGAAGCCACTGGCAGGAGTATGTTGAACAGCATTCAGTTCTAGAAGGAGTCTGTCCAGTTCTGAGAGGTTGCTGCCCAGAGAGGAGCTGGTCATTGTGGGAGATGGTTCCGCAGACTTCTGCTTGTTTGGGAAGCTGAAGACAAAAGGATAATGTGAAACTTCTGTGTCAAGATACAGCAGAAGGATGGAGGGAAACTCACATTAGGTTCCCAAAGTTTACATGTACACTGTTCTCTTTTCAGGCTGATGCTTTTAGCTCTGGGGGAAAGAAGACATGTGCTTTGTGACAGGACTAAACACAGCCACTGCTATTTTTGTAAATTACAAAAACAGCATTGATGGATAGGGCCTCTGACTTTGTGGGACTATGTGCTGCCCAGCCCCGCAGGAAAGAGTTAACTGTCTGTGGATCCAAAATGCACAGAACAGCAGCAGAACCATTAGCTTACATATAGGAAAATTATTTGTTTCTGCTGACACCACACCAAGCAGCACATCCTCCACCCTGAGTGAGGGAATGCAGGGCTAGCACAGACTGGAGAGAGAGGCAAAGCACAAACCTCAGGCTATCAGCAGAAACTCAGAAGCAATAGGTTATGTGATAGCCTCTTGCAACACTCAAGGTCTCCCCTAGTCTTCAAACCTTTAATTTGGGGAACTCTAATCAATTGATAAGAAAGTAACTCAATACTATTTTCTACTGTGTTAAATACACAAGCGTTTATAAAACAGGGACTGTAATTACTGTTTAGCTTATATGAGTGATATCATTTACCATGCAGAAAGGCAAACTGTTTCAAAGCAAAACTTCACATCAATACAGATATTTATTGCCATTATACTGTAGTAACAGAGTTCCCCGTTGTCAATGGCAGGGAAATTTTTTGTCTCCCTAGTTTTACAAAAGAAAAAATAACTTCTAATGCTCTAGAGGTTATTTTATCAAAAAGATACTTTCCAAATCCAAAATGGGAACTTCTGCCTTGTGTACAGGACTATATTATGCTCAGAAAGTTAGTATCTAGCAGACTTAAGGACTCTGACACCTGTACCACCAGTGAAAATTATGAATTCCATAAGGGGAAGCTACCATTCTCTTCAGATTGAAAAACAAAATCCACAACTGCAATCTGAGGAGAACATGCTTTACCCCAAACCAACACACCAGCTACAACTCACATCAGAACCAAGACATGCCAGACCCTTGTTCAAGAGGACTTATGGCTGCAATTACCTTCATTTCATACTAATTGCATGCAGTCATCTGAAAAAATTGCAATTACTGCCTCCACTGGGTCATCTCTGGCTAGGCTGCCCAGGGAGGAGCTGAGCTCTACTCAAAATCAGTTCTGGTTGGAAACAACTTCCTGCTCAGCAGAACGAGCTGGCATGGTTAGATCATGACACCAAAGAAACACCAGTCTCCAAAGTGTAAAAAGATGCCCAGTCAGGATGAACTTCTGACTGCCTCTTCATCACTCTATGTCACCATATCACTCTATATCACTATGTCAGCAGAAAGGTCTGTGCTACTCCACAGGCTACTCCTCCAACCTCTCAAAGAGCAGCTGCCTTTGCAAATGTAAACTTGTTATCTATCAATCACCTACTGAGATGGAAGTTTTATGAAGTTTGAATTTACCTGAAAACTCTAGTCTCTGCACATCCCTCCAGGCCTGAAGTACTGAATTCCTGGGGATAATTAACCCAAAAGCCATCCACCTCCTAAAGAACTTTTGTGCTGTTAACAGGGGGATGGATTTGTCACTTGTGTCTGGATCACATCCTTCACAACACAATCCAGATCCTGCTCTGTCTGATGGATCCTTAACCTCTTGCTGCTGAGCAAGCCAAAGGGCCTGGTCAACGTTTGAAGTGACTATGAAAGCTACAGTGGCATATTACAAAAGAAGCAATCAAAACTGACACAAAGCAATGTAACACACACAGGGAGCAGTGTTTGTTTCCACTTATAGAAGGCAGCTGAGCCTCAGCAAGCTCAAGCTGTGAGTCAGGTTTATCTCTTAAAAGGGACAAGATACCTGTAGACGTGTTCCTCTTCACTGGCACGGGGAGAAGGAGAACTGAGCCCGTCTCTAGGAACTGAGGCACTGGAGCTTTTGGCACTAGAGCTGTATATAGGAGACTGGGACTGAGGCTGTGGAAACAAGATTTGCATTGGAAACAGAGAATACAAAATAAATACGTACACTACTGCATTGCAAACCCACAGCATCAACAGAGCAGAACAAAGCCCAGAACAAGGAAAAGAAGATCTGGTCTTTAGTCAAGCCAGTCTCCATTAGATGAGCTACACCAAGAACAACTGTTCTCCCTTACTTCAGATCTGCCTATGAGTCGCTGCTTTGTGCTGGAAACCCCCAGTCTGCTTTCCACAGGCTCAAGACAGATGACTAACACTAATCTCATCACATCACCATTTTGTCAGCACAATGACAATGGCTTTCAAATTCTTTTTTGCCATTTGCTCCAACCAGTTAGTTCTAATAAAAACTCCCACCTCCCCCCATTTCCCCACTCTGTTCATAGTCAAATTCTTTATCACTTCTTCCTCTCCCCTCCTCTTTACCTTCCTGAGAGATCCTGCACCCACAAAAGAAGAACCCTCCCACCCAAACACATCTACTTACCTGCTGGTGGCCGTATCTGGGTGTGTTGGGCTGCCACTGGTCTAAGGGGTCGGTCACGGTGCCATTCAGGGCCTCATTGGAAGGTGGTGGTGGCACTGGGGGTGGCACCGCAATCTCCTGGTACGTGTGGTTTCCAGTTGGGTAGGAGTAAGGAGTTTCCTCCGTGAGAAACACTGGTCGTTTGGAGATATGTGAGGTGGTGGATTCCAGGTCTGCCAGTAAGGCGTCTGCAGGAAAGCAAAAAACCCCCAACAAAATGGTAAAAGCCTGGACTACAGCTTTGTCTCTTTCTTATCATTCATGATATCTGTATCAGAAGGTTTTTGGGAAGACTTTTCAGCTAGGGTAATCTACCAAATGCCCTGAAAAACATTACTGCTGTCCAGGAATGAACGAGTTAATCAAACTTCTACTACAAAGGAAACACCAAGATGTAAAAAAGCAGCCAGAAAAGCTGTGTCAGTCTCAGATTTTTGCCTTAACTGGAAAACCACCCAACAACAGGGACCGACAGTCTCACTGCACCCTGCAGAAGTGCAACCTAGGCAAGCCTGCCCGGAGATCTACTCCAACAGGATATTGACACAGACTAATTACAGGCCCCACATCATCACGGAGACATTTACTGTGGCCGCAGGCACTGCTTTCTGCAGGAAACAAGATCTCAGGAGGTGTTTTCTCCAGAGTCCAAAGTAGTGGAAGAAGCATGAAACATTCAGATCAGTCCATCAATGCAGCAGGAAAACATGTTTTAATCTTCCTAATAAAAATCTCAGTACATCATACAAACAGTTAACAAGTTTCCAGAGGCTGCCAGGTAAACGCCATTTCTTCTCCTGGAAACAATTCTCAACTAGCTGGGTGGAGACTGCTCACAAATTCCTGAAGAGAAGGAAAACTTCCACCAGCTAGAAACACTGTCACTCATGCCAGGCAGAGGACCCACGTCACACAGTTAGCACCTCTCAAAAATCTTAAAATCCCATCAGAGATGAGGCAATAAAAAGGCATTCCCAGCTTTCTGGATTTCTCCCTCCAACATATCCTCTGCCCATTCCCAACCCTACACTCTGCTGTGGTGACTCAAAGGCAAATCCTGACCTGTTGGACCTTCCACCCCATGAGTCCACCCTGCAGAGCCCATTGCAGTCCCTATGGGGGGGTACTCCAGTGAGCGTGTGCAGGTCTGCACTGTGCTCACTTTCCAAAGAAAGCTTCCCTGGCTGTGTCCCAGCTTTCCACTGGGGCAGCAGCACCAGTGCACATCTCTGCAAAGCTATTAGAGAGGAGTCAGCTCACTGGGGGCATCGGCACTCTCCATGGAACAGCATCAGGACATACCTGGCAGGCTCCTTTGGAGGTGTCGAATGCACCCAGAAAGCAGAAATGCAACTTCAGCAGACTCTGTGAACCACCCTGGATCTCCCTTCCCCCTGCACAGACTCAGCTGAGAGTCTCAGAAAGTCTCAGCAGGTCCCTTCGCCTACACACAGCAGGTACTTGATGCTCAGGTTTGGGGCACAAGGGCTCAGCCTGAGCACAGCCATCCTGCAGTGTCCCCCACTGGGTCACAAGGAGCTGGAGCTGTCTGGTGGCACCAGAATAGCAACCGAGCAACTGCTCGCACTAATGGCTGCCCACAGCTCCCTGGGCAGCATCTGCCAGCCCTGAGCACAGCACTCCACAGAAGCCAATGCACTTAGCAAGCCTTCAAGAAAATATATTAGAAGAGCACAGTATTATTGCGTTACAAGGTGAGGAAGGTGCTGCTATTTTATTCAGTCTTTCCAAAAAACCAAAGCATCACAAAAGAAAAAAATAAGCAGTCCTGCACTCAGAGAGGAGAATACAGCCATTAGCAAATTAAATACTGTGTTAAATTATTTCTATATACCTTTCATTTAGTTAAAGATGCTCCAAACCATTAAAGTCACAGGATCTATCTTCCTAAAGGGGCCAAAATATCCCAGAAGCAGACTCTCTGAAGGGAGACAAGCATTCTGCAGCTGGGGAAAAATGAACTGAATCTTTTTTTAAGCAGAAGAACAGCTGGTGGATTCCAGAGTGAAAGGCACATACCTCCAGGGAACTGCCGATGAGCTGCAATTCCTACAGTCAGGCAGGTCCTATGACTGGAGATTTCATGCACACAACCTCCCAGAGAAGGGCTAGCCAAGAAGGAGTGGTTTTTGTTTCTCCCCTCCAATGACAAAGGCAAATCAAACTCCACCAGGAGGTGAAAATCTCGTGAGGGTGTTGGGCTCCCCCGGCCCTGCAGAGGGGACCCAAACCATTTTTCCACCCTCCAGCCCTCAGTGCAGGACCAGCAGCTGTAACCATCTCGGCACAACTTCCCTGCTCGGCTCCTCTCTGTGCTGATGATCCATGGGACAGACACACTGCCTTTTGTCAACGACACTGAGTGAGCTCGGCTACACACACCGCTTTACTTTTACAAGTCTGCGGAAGAAGAGAGGTCTGTAAATACCAGGAGCACTGAGCCCCATGGCCATGAAGGAGTTAAGATTAATGATTAACTTCCCCCATACCCTCCCCCTTCCTGACTTGAGCAAACAAGACAGAGCCGAGGAACGGGAAGCGGAGGGAGGAGAAAAGCCTGGAGAGGAATCACTCGGTTACTCAAACTAAACTCCAGCTTTACAACTGATACCGAGGCAGCTGCACAAAAGCACCACCCCAACCCGGCGGGACAGGAAAGGCACTCACACACCGGTTTCCCGATGGAAAAGGACCTCTCCTTGTGCTTGCTCGCCCCCAAGCCCCGTGTCCTCCCTTCCCTGCGCCTCAGGGGCTCCAAGCTCGCAGCCACTACAGAGGGAAGGTATTCCCCATTTGCATCCCTCCCCGTTTGCTGTTCCCGGATCCAATCCCATCAGCAACCATAGCTCCCTGAAACTCTGCTGAAATGGGAAATTGCACCCGTTTAAGGGGTCCAACACCAGCAGCAGAATGTCCACGGGGAGGGCAGGGTGAGAGTGGCAGTGGCACCGACCCACCTCATGGACATCACCCTGCCAGAGGGAAGCGACTCGCCAATCCACAGGCACGGGCTGCAGGTCGCTCCCTTGGAGGTCAGCCCAAGGAGTTCTGCAGTCCAGAGCGTGACTTGAGGCAATTATTCAAAAGCCAACCAAAAATTAACCAAAGGGATTAACATTTTGTTTTCCATGAAGCACTTCATCCCAAGAGGTCCAAAAGCACTGTGCATTCACTTAGGATTTGTGCAACTACCAGAAGACAATATGAGATAAGAGATGAGGGGAAAGAAGGGAAATTTATTAACAGAAAAAGATGCATCGCTCTCTCTTTTGCAAAAGGGACGAGCATCTGTAACCCGATGAACTGTGACAGGGATGTTGTGCCTTGTGCAGTGCTGCACCTCTCCTCACAGCACTGAGTTCACTACAATGGCCACTCCTTAAATGGAATATTAAATGCTTAAATAGAAATATTAAAGGCTCGATCGATTTAGTGGGTAATGAAGTGTTCCTGCCCAAGGTGACTCCTGAGGGACAGTGCTGCAGGAGGTGTGAATCAGCCAGTTTGTCCCCACAACCCACAGGACGCAGCTGACTGGCCATCCCAAGGCAGTGTCTCAGGCCAGTCCCCACCGGCACCATCCATCAGAGGGCACCACCAACACCCTCAAAGGGACAGAGGGACGAAAGCTGCGGCAGCGCCCAGCTTGGCACTGCCTTCACCTCACCTGTGCAGCCCCGCAAGGACCGGGAACCTGTCCCTGGTTTAGGCACACAGAAACTCTCTGCGGTGCCACGTGTGCTGCACCTCCCCACTGAGACGCGCATCTTCACAGCAGCACCCGCCCAGTACTCCGGAAACAACCACACACACTGACCTCACCACAGCCTCACCGCTGCCCCAAATACTCTCTGGAACACTACAGACACAGCTCTAGGAGGCAGAACCTCCCAAGGATAAACACCACAGATTTAGTTATCTCTAGAGAACGGATTTAACCATTTTGTACCACTAAAGTAAACCAGAAAGAGTTATACTGGACCTTCAAACCATTGCTCCTCCCCAGGATCACCCCTCTCTCCACTCTCACCCCTACAACAAGCTACTAACACAACTCACAAAGTGTCAACTCACAGACAAGTGCATGCAGCAGAATCACTCCAGTTTCCAAAGACTCGGTACGGCTCAGCTATACATGGGCTGTGCATATAGAAATCTGTATTTTCCACTTCATTAGCATGGCACTGCTCAGGAGTATGCAAAAGGGCTATCTGCTAAAGCATCACCTACCTAGACACTCCTGCGTATCATGGCTACTCTGGAGCAGTCACACAGCCAATAAAAACCCAGTTCACTGTCCACTGCAGCACAGAGCACCTCAGCATGTGCTCAGCTGGTCTTCCATGGGCTCAGGTAACCTGGCCAACCAGCTGGTAAAGCTGTGTAAAAACATGAGACAGAAGGACAGAGTCCTCCTCCCTCCACTGGGCAGCCCAAACATTACATACTCAGCTGAAATCACATTCAGGCCTGAGGGCTACTCAAACCACATCCTCCCCAGTATGGGAGGACATTGGTGTTTGCATTCGGGTGGGCTTTCTACACAGATTTTCCTGTGGAGCAGGGACAGCTAAAGAATGAGTCCACATTTGATACATTTACTGCTATGAAGCACTCCAAGACATCTGGAGGTCCAGGGACATTAGTTTGCTCCTCTCTCTCTCTTTCCTCGCTTTTGCCAAAAATCATTATTAACTATGAGGTCCTTGAGATTCTGGTCTAAAAATCCCCCACACCACTCTGCACATACACTGGATATGTACTAGTGGCCCTTTAATACCAACTGCATTGCTTCAAGGTCATTCCCAGCAAAAGCCAAAGCTCTGCTGGTCATTTTTACAGCTCAGGACAAGAACTCTCACGCTGATGCCCAGTGCACTGAACCACTCAGAAAATATCCCTTCTATCACCAAAGCACGAAGATGGAAGAGCAGGACGAATCCTGAGGCTAAGCCCCATTTACCCGTTCAAGCTGCACTGAAAAGAGCAAGTCCTATACTGCACATTCCTGTGCTATCTCCCCAGCCCACACCTCCATGGGCCGAGGAACAGCTCACGCATTCCAGGGGCTCCAACGCAGGCTCCTTTGCCGTGGCTGCGTGTCAGCACTCGCTGTCCTGCAGATGCAGCATCCCGCAGCAGGAATGGCTCTGTGCAGCCAGGGGCACATTCTTCAGCTTCCCACAGCCCAGGTCTGTCTGACAAAGAGCAGTAACACCAGCCTAGGGATCATAGCACTGCTCTACGGTCTGGAACAGCAATGGGTAACACCGGGGCCCCTTTGTACTGATGCACACATCAACACCCCTTTCCAGGAATCTGAGCTGCTCTACCTAGGTAGAGTGAAGTTACTAAAAAGAAAAGTATGTTTTTATATATTTAGATGTATCTTCCCATGCATATCAAAGCATACTTGGTTCACTTCCCCCTCTCCCGTGCATCTCAAAAATGCTCTTGGATTAAGGTGACACAGTGAAGCAGAACACATCATGGACTAGGTTATAGAAAAACCTACATGACAAGGCATCGACAAATTCACATTTGTCAACTGATATCAAGCAGCTTTTCAATGCTAATTTTTCCTCATGCAGTAAATAATTTTCCACTATTCATAAGCAGTTTAGGATTTTTCTCTCTTTTTTTTTTTAAGTGAGGCGATTTAGAGAAATCTAAATTTGCTTTCCTCTGGAGAAAGGATTTTCATATGCAGCTCATCTCTCTCAGCAACTGAGGATTATTAAGCCATGCTGACACAGCAAATCACAGCATTATCAATACAGTGAGTAGATCAAAAGGATGGTGGTCAATTTTCTTCCACATCTCATCTGCTGCTGGGGAGGAAATGGAAGCATAACTGAAGCAAGATACTTCAAATGCCGCAGATATCAGCCTTTCATTTTCAACAGCTGAAAGCCACATCTGCACATCCATCAAACCACACGTTGCCTGTAGCTCTGCTTCTTGCATGGGACATCTGGAAAGTAAGTGGCACTGGAGACAGGATTGCTCATCCAGCCACCACACAGAGCAAATGCATTCAGCCACAGTCCCATTTCCCCCAGCATCTCTGGTGCCACATGTCCCTGAGAGCCCAGACACAGCACATGGGGAATCAGGATGAGAGGTCTGAGCACAAACTACGGTACTTCCTCTACTGCAGCTGCACGGAACAGGTATCTGCACCTCCCCTATTTGTCCCCCTGTCTCTATTTACCCAAATAAGTAGAACTGCTACAGCTTTTCCTGGTTTAGGCAGCAGAAGATGCCTAGAAGACTGGCAAATAGAAATAAAAATCAAGATACCCCTAAGGACAGCTCTAAACGAGGACACGGACTTTACATGCTAATCATGTCTCACTTGGCGTAAGACGAATTGCAGACCTCTCATTCTCCAGCCCTTTTTGCTTAATACCTGCACGATGCTGAACTCAAATCCTTGATTTTTGCTGTCCCCTAAGAGAATGAGTGGAAGGGAGCTGCATCTCTAGAGTTGAAGTCTGAGCTTGCAGCCTCATCTGAGCTGCCCTCTTTGCAAAATCCCTGAATGCAAACTTTAAAAATCTCATTAGGTTCAAATAAGTCTTCTCCCCTCCACCTCCAGGAGTAAATGCAGCTCCAGCTCACATATAGGGAAACAGCTCAGGGCAGTAACCCAATCCCTGGCATGACAGTTTTATGTTGTGAGTAACTGCAGAGGAATGGGGAGCCTGGGTATATCTATCCTATTAAATAGCCTTTCAAAAGAAATATTTGCAGTGCTCTACAAGACCTGCATCAAGACGACTTGCTGGAGCCTTGCTGTAGGACTTCTCACTGCAGTTTAACTACAGAGGTGTGGGGAGCCCCAAACACTGATGGCAGAAATTCCCATTGTAATAGCAGTTTTGCTTTTTCTCAGCAAAATGGAAGAGCATTATCAGAAATAGGAAAACTATGAACAGGTAAAGGGAGGCATCAACTTCCAGGTAAAAGACATTTATTTACAGGTTCTTAAGGCATTGTATTCTAATTACTGCTTTTAAATGCAAAAAGATCAGAGACTACAAAAGCAATAAAATACAAAGGCTACATTCAAAATGAGATCTTAAAAACTCGTAGTGCAATTAGATGCTCTTAAAATCCTCAAGTTCTCCAGTTCACATACATAGAAAGCATGTAAAATACCCTGGCTTACACTGTGTAAAACATTTTGAGGAGATGACATTTAAAAGTTTTCCAAAATTTAACTAATATGTCAAGATGATGGTCAGAACACATGACACGTAAAAGCTCTCAGCTTTCTTGTGGAGCAGGGGCAGATTGTTATTTAAGATACGAAGAACTCAAGGCACAAAAGATAAGTCATTTTCCAGAGCTACCAACTGCTGGAGTATCAGTACAGAGCAGCTACTGGGATTTTTACACTTTACATTGCCCAGAGGAAGTTCAGATTGTATGGTCAGTAAAATATCTCAGCTCTTTCTTGAATGTACAGATGTTTAATCAAAGCCTTGTGCTTTCTCATTATCAAGTTACTGGTGTAAGTTATGCCTTGTATGACTGCTTAACAAAAAGAATGCCCAAACTAGTATCAGTATGTGGTATGGTGAAATTACAGTAAATACAATATCCATTAAATTCCTGAAGCTTCTCTCCCTTTGGAGACCAAAATTGCCCCTCAGAATTAGCAAAACTGTGCATTTGTGACACCGATTTACAAATTTGCATGGGTACTTCCAAAAAGCTTAACAGCAAAGGCAACCACCCAGCAGCAGCTATGCCTGACTGCCCCAGGCTGCAGAGACAAACTGAACAAGGATTCATCCTGGGACAGACAGAACTGCTCTCAGAATCAGGTGGTGGCAGCCACTGTGAATCCTTTCTGTGCCATAGCTGGAATACTGACAGCCAAACCAGTGAGCCTTGCCCAGTACAGCAGCCTATGCACCCAGCTCTGACCACTATCAGCAAATGTCTAAACAAAGAAAAGACACTGCAGTGTGAGATGTGGTCTGCATGAGCAGCTGCAGCAATGGCTGTGGCTTCCTGTCCCAACCACTGAGACCCAAGCTGGAGAGTTTATTCCAGAGCTTGTGGCCAACTAACTGGTCACAACTAACATGCACTACTACCACCCCAAGCCTGGGGTTGTAAAAGAGTGTGCAAATACAGCCTGTATAAAGCAATTTCAGGAAGTGTTTATCGGTAACTACTCACTGCACATTTGGGGATGAACTGCAAACCCCTGGAGTGCTCTGGCTGTAGTTCCAGCAGAGCTGACACTATCACACACTGCCAGTGTAAGGGAACGGCCCAGGGATCTCCCCTTCCCCAGCATGCAAACCCAGGCTGTTCCTGGAACTTGCTCTGCTGGTCACCAGACACTTTCTAAACTAATTCATCTTACTAATCCAATAAAAGTTTGCAGAGGTGTTGGTTTGGTTTCTTTTAGATAAACTCATTAGGTTTCTTGGAAGCACAGCTCCAACCACTCTATGACTTAAGCAGCTTTTAGAAAATGCATTAAAAAGACCAATGCCAGAATTGAGCCCTTGCTCAAGTAAGTGAATAAAACTTCTGAGTTAAATGGGAAATACTCTACTTTCACCTTCAAAGCTCAGGCCGGAACACAAGTTTTAAATCCCGCCCATCCTGCCATTAGTTGAAAGAAATCACCTACCCTCCTGTCAGATTCCCCTAATTCATCTGCAGCTCGGATGCAGACCAGAAAAAAACACAGCCTGAGAAGATGCAATCAGTAGACAGCACAACCTGAAATGCTCTGAATTCTGGAGACATCCCTCACTATCCCTCACTTGCCGCTTCCACCTGAGTCTGCGTTGACATTTTATTTTGGTTTTCTAGCCCCAAAATTGTGACATGGCTCAGTCCCTAGGCTTATACACACTCTGTACACCCACTGGAACTCATTTGTGCCATCTGACCCTAAGAGTGAGCTTTTGACAGAGACTCCTGACCAGAAAACTGAAGATGAGCCAACCCTGTATGCTACCAAGAAAAACCCAGGAGAAGCCATCATGTGAGCTCAGACCTTTCACCGGATCCCTCTGAGGGGCAGGAGGGCTATTTGTGTGAGTGTGCAGAAAAACCATTAATGTCACCGCTAGATCCTTCCTGGAACTGCCCACACCACTTCCTTGCAAATGAACACATTTCTGTGACACCCAGACCTATAGGCTCAGCAGTATTTGTCTGCACGGTGAGGGTGTCGGAGTGCTGGGCAGCATCACGTGAAGTCAGCAGGTTCCAGTGTAGCCCAGCAGCTGCAAGGCTCTCAAGGGCACAGCAACACTGTAGGAAAAACAGCTGACCAGTTCACAGCTTGACAGCAGCAGTCCCTGGGAATCACAGCCCCATTCCTTGAGGAGCACCTCGGATCCATCCTGGCTGCTGGCTCCGTTCACATCACCGAGCTGGCAGGGAGGTAACCTAATCTTAACTAGATCCACAGGGCATGGGGTCACCAACTCAGCATGCAGGCTGAGAGAGACTGCAAGTGCTCTAAAGATTGAGTCGGCACAGTTTCCTGGATGAAACAATACAAATCCACAGCGCTCCCTCGCCTAGAGTCCAAGTTGTGTGAAGGAACCACAAATGATTTTCCTGTAGGACCAGAATTTTTCCACTTAGGTCTTTGAACACTAAATTAGACTCCAGTTTAAACTGGGTGAGAGAAATGAACCACCACCTACGAAAGAGAAACGTAGTTACTCTGCCTTTCTCCAACTTCCTTATCAAAACTTTCATGCCCTTTCCACTGTCTCAGAACAGTCCATTAGATGGCTGAGATAATGGAAGTCTCACAAGGCACGTAACTGCTTTCATGGTCAGAGATAAATATTCCTCAATATGTCACAAGTGTGCCGAGCATCCTCACACTGAAAGTGATTTGTGCTCTAAGTCCTTCCCCTTCCAGAAGGGATGTACCTGATGCTCCAGAGAAACAAAATACAGTTTGAATATGTTTTTTTGGTTTTCAGACAAAAAGCTGCTAAAACCAAGTCTAGCCTTTTGAAGTTCTTCAAATTAACCTCAGCTGTCCATTCCACTGCCTTGCCCATCACGTTCAAAAGCTGGCAACAGAAACACCAGGAAGAACAAACTCTTATTGGCACTGAAGATCTAAGGACAGCATAGAGGAAAGTAAGGCCATACAAACACAGCAAGGCTGGCTATTGTATTCTTCACCTATTGCCTCCAAGAGGAGCACTCAAACTAAGCAGCAGCACTGTGACAGCTACTTTCAGAAGCTGTTCCCTCCCAAAGGTGTGTTCTCTCGTTTATTTCCCATTTCCAGAAGTGCTGGATCCGGGGGGAGGGAAGGGTTATTTCCTGCCACATACAGCATCCTCTTTTTTATGGCATGGCTTTCTCTGCACTTGAAGTGAAAAGAGACATTTTATATTTACTTCCCTCTGTTTATAGTCCTGAGCAGCAAACAGTTCATGCCAAGAAAAAAGACCCTATGCTAAGACTGGCTGCCTAAAACTGAATCCATGTTCCAACTTACTAAACAAATAAATGTTTTCAGTTTCACAGCTACCAAAGACTCTTGAGAATGCCAGATCCAGCTACACAAGCCTTGAATGCCTCCGTACAGAAATTCATGGTCATGTGAAGCTAAAACAGAAATTAATCTCTTGTGTGGTTCCTTTCTACCTAGATTCACTGCACTGTCAGTCCTGAATAACAGGAAGCCATTTCCAACGCTGAGTAAGTGCAGTCAAAAAATTCTTCCACTGCTCTATGAACAATCTTCAGGAGAATGAGGAAAAGTTTGTCAAGGGTTTGCACATCACAGCTGCAGCACATCCTGTGACACAGCGCGTGCAAAAGCTGAACTGACCTCAACATTTGCACAATGCTGAAGAGCACGAAGCTGGCCTCTGCTTCACTGGACAGAGAAGTGGGAGATTGCACAAGAGGAGAATCACAAGGTGATATGTAAAACAGACATAATCAGCCTTTACTCAGTACTCCAGTGCCTGACGTCCAGGGATTCAGACCACTGTGATATAAGTACCACTGTCCTCAGATGACTATCCCACCCACAAGTTACAGCACTAATCACATGGAAGCCTTTTTCAGTCACATTTTTCAGTCACAGCTCCACATCCTAAACTTAAATCTCCACGTATTCCCTTTCGCATTGATAGAACAGGCTATAAAGTCTGCAGCCACTGCACCTGAATCCAAATGACAATCACAAACCAAAACCCTCACCCTAACATTCACACTTCCTTGACAGCAAAAAAGAAATGTACCTTTGAGAAATGGAGAACTGAGATGCAGCCCTGAACAGCCGCATATAACATGGCAAGTCCACATTATATCAGAACAGAAAGCAAATCTGACTCTCAGGCCTGTACTAAAAATATTTAAGTTGGAATTGCTCAGCCTGAATCTGCAGTTTGCTACGAGCTCCACCTGCAACCAAGCCTTTTGTCAGAATCCTCTCCTTTTGGAAGCAAATTGACCAGTGTTCAACAGGCAGTTATAGCTAGCGCTGTAAAAGATCACGAGGAACAACTATCTGCACAAATTAGAGAGTCTCCATTTCTCTCCCTGGGTGTCAGCTGTGAAATTGGAAACAGCTTTGGGCTCCAAGGAGGGTAAGTACAGCCTCTGACAGTCTGCTCCTGGAGTGGCTCTTCTTATGCAAGATCTATTTCTGATCTCTGCCTGACAGCAAACACATCCTCAGGCATTTCCAGGAAGTCCCAGACAAAGGCAGTAGCAAATGGCCAGTCCTGACCCAACTGTCTCTGGGAGGGAGGTGAGTTGGCTCAGACCGAAGTGAGGGACAGGGCTCTGTACAAACAGGAATGAAATGGCATCCTGGCCAGTTGGGTTGGAGGACCAGACTGGAGTGAGTGTAAACATTTTACACAAACAAATAAACAGGTAACACCTCAGTACTGACCTGGGCTGGATTTGAGCCAACATCCTAGATAGAAAAAAAAATTAATAAACCAAAACCATTAGTAACCAATACACTGTCTTTTTTAGTCCTTTATTTATCCTTATGCATGCAGAATATTAAGTTAACCCTTCTCATACATATCAAGAATTTTTATTTGCTGCTGGCTTCCCTCTGAAAGTTTCTAGAAAAAGTCCAACTGGATCTGCTCTCCTCTGCCAAAAAAAAAAACAACAACAAAAAAAAAAAAAAAAAAAAAAAAAAAAAAAAAAAAACCAAAAAACAAAACAAAAAAAAAACCCACCAAAATTCATGAACACCAAACAAGCAGCCACTGAACTGACCCCTCAGGGAAAACTTCCAGGGCCAAGGCCTCTGGACAAAATACCACCTCCCTTGTATTGCTACAGGAAGAGGGGCTCAGCCAAGCCAGCTATCTGAGGAACCAGACCCTTCCTGCTACACCAGCATGCAGCTACTCCACAGCACTAGGTCAAAACACAGCGCTGCCATCCTACAAACATCTGACAAATCTGGCACAAAGGAGATCTCCACTAAACAAAGAGTCCAAGGATGGGAACAAAACCAGCAGGTAAGAGGACAGTATGGATTTTAAACCACAGCTCTGGTAAAGGGAATAAACAGAAGCTCCAGGCTTGAGTGCAGAGGTGTGCAACACCCAGATACAACAAGCAACCCTCTACATGCCCACTGCAAAGAGGGTAGACAGGGCATTTTTAAGCCCTGCATTGGTATTTGGTTGAGATTTGTGTAACTGAAAGTTGTCATAAACAGCACCGAGGTTACAACACATGCTGATCCCCGACTGCATCACTCTTCTGAGCAGCTTCTAAGCAGTAGCTTAGTGTGAAACCAACAGCAGCAAAACAATATTATGAACACACTGCAGTGGTCTCCAAATCTCTGGGCAACAGCAATCCTGATGTGGTTATGCTCCAGAGCCCTCAGGTGGAAATGACAGATGCATGGGTTTGACCTCTCAGAAGGACCCTTCACAACAGCTGTAGAGCACTTGTCACTTGGAGACCATAATTTGGTAACTGCCGATTCTAACTCATCTAGGGAAGGAAAACATGCTACATCAAGGTTTACAGTGCAACAGAGCACAGGAGTTCCACTGGACAGTGAGCAGCCTGGAGTGAAGGATACAGTTTCATAAGACGCAGAAAGGCGAATTAACAGCTCACCACTGCCAAAAATGGAGAGGTTTTCCTCCCTCTTCCAGACATGTGCTGCTGCCACTTACTTGTGCAGGCTCTGGCTCTCATGAGACCCCTCTGTGAACCAGTCCAACAGAATATACACCCAGTCAAAAAAAAGCTGACTGTCTTCTTTTGGGGCAGGGAAGAGATGAGCACAGCAGTCAGCAAGAAGGGCTATGTCCAGTCAGAGAGCACAGAAGGCAAAAAGATGAGTAAAAGTAAAGCCATCTCCCCTTTCAGCAGCAGCAAGCCCTTGTTGTATTGACTGAACCAGCACCTCAGACACCCCAGCAGCTCATACTGCCACACAGGTAACCACAGTCAGTAACAACATTGCAAAAGATGCCTGTGATCCTCTCCATCTGCGTATGTACAAATGGGCTTGGACACAGTTGCAGACAAAATACTCTCAGAGCTCAAACATTCCAAGTTAATTAACTGCCTTTTTAAAAGTAACAGAAACAGGAAAGCATGTGGACCCTATAACCAATAAAGGGAAGAGTAGAATTTGCACAGTTATGCAATAATAGACATGGAACTTGAGGGGCAAAAAATTGCATCTTTTAAGCTGTGGAAATCCTATCCAAGCAGCATAAACAGATCTGAATATAGACCCATCTAGGCAAAGTGCCAGTTACAAAATTTGAGACACACATAAAGATGATGAAATAAAGGACTGAAATACTAGTGTAAATTCTGAATTCATTAAAAGAATTCTGAATTCATTAAAAGCATTAGAAGCACAAATTCTGCCAATGAGATGTGGAGTGCCCTGGCTACCAGCAAAAGGAGGCTTCCAATAACTAAGAATGGGGACACTAAAGAGACTCTGTAATCATATCCATATTTAGTACAGTCTTATTGAGGCATTCCTATCCTGAAGGCTCTTAAATGGGATAGACTTGCAGACTTGACAGATTTTAGTCCTTGAAAAGTATACTTTTCATTAGCTTCAGCAACTTCCCATTCAGTAACACACATATCTCCCAAGAGCATAAATACAAAGAACACTCAACGAATGCAAATCTACCCTTAAAGAACCAAGGTATCTCAAGTTTTAAAAGCCTGTGTCAATAAGGAGATACAGAGTCCCAGCAAACCTCACCCAGATAAAAAGTTAGTATATTGAGATATAAATAAAAGACTTGTTGACTTGACCTGCCAAGCACTCTGAAGTGGGCTGTTTCCCTTTCTTTAAAACAAGAACTTGTGTCAAATGTCGTATGTGGTTTAACTGACTTGTTAAAAATCTAATTACTAAGGAAGTATTCTCAAAATGGTGGGTGTTTAAGAAGTTTTCATTTCTGCAAGGGTTCTCTGCAACAGGGTGGGAGCAGACTTGGAAGCAACACCAAACTCTCTGTAAGCCAAAAAGTGTAAGTCATCATCAACAACTGACTTTACACAAAGCGCTGCCAAAAGCACAATGTAAACTCACAGAACAGGGCAGGGGGAAATGACAACAAAATATTTCACATTTTTCAGTCGTGTGGATCTTGGTACTACTTATAACTATAATAGGTAGAAAGTTTTAAAATTAAGCTTTCAGTCTGATGAGCACTGCATTGTAGCTTATAAGATAACCCAAGTAATTGTAGATAGTGGGCAAGCAACAGCTTTGAAAAACAAGAGTACAAGGGGCCAAGAAGCACATGGTTAATAAGCTAGTTAAAGCAGCTTCTTTTCACTTTAAAAGCAGCTTCTGGGAATGAAAGGAGGACAGTCTTTCAGAAATGAATGTGGGAACTGGTCCCCCGTCCACTTTGGGAAATGTGGGTGGCAATTTGATGGAGATTGCTGATGGCTCTACAGCTGCACAGCTCTGATTTAGGGTTAGGGGTTTTTTTTAGTATTGGCAAAATGTGGCTCAAGAGTTTCACAATGTCATGACAGAGGCCCATTGAATGCAAGAAAATTGTTAAATCCAGACAGAAAACTAACATTTTTGGAGTATATTGGAGCCAGTGGATAGAGAAGAGCTGGAGAATGTTTGAGGTTTTCTTACCTCTTCCTACACGAGAAGGCAGATGACCCATCATTCTACCTGTCATCTGGTATTGTGACACAAGCAGTAATCACAAGTCTCCTGCTTGTTTCAGCAGTAGCAAGAGAAATAGTGAGTATTTTTTACCAAGAGCAGTATTAATAAAGCAATTAAACACATGACAGCTTCTTCATCTCAGTGCCCTGAACACAAGTTTTTGTTGTTATTTGATAAAGGAAAATTTTATTCTGTCAACCAAAGACTGTTACTCACAAGAGAACTCTTAACCACAGAAAAGAACAACTGGGAAAAAAAAAATACAAAGACCAAAGAGAAAGTAGATTTTTGAGAGGTAAAGATGAGTAAGAGAGACCGATCTCCAGCACTGACCAAAAATGGAAATGGCAGCAATACTGAAATAGAAGCAGCATGAGAATAAACTTCCCTTTCAGAGGTACATGAAATAAATCCTTCTTCAAATTACTTTCTAAAAAAGGGTTTTCAGCATGATCTCTGATTCTTCCTCCACCAATCCTATGATAAAAGTCAACAATCCTCTGACATAACTGAAGAGACTATTTTGCACTAGTCTAGAGAAGTCAAGATTCCCAGTGCCTACATTTCTGCTTTGCTGAAAATTAAATTGACTTCTTTGTCTCAACTCATCATGTTCTTCCCTGCTATGCCCTGAACTAGGGCACAAAGGGAAAGAGATTAATTTTCCTACCAAGTACCTAGATGCACATACGTTTTATATGGACATGTACCTAATTCACATCACTATCATCCCATTACTGTTGGGTACTTTAAAATTAACCTGCTCCACCTCAAACCACACTGGCATCCACAGCCCACGGAGAAACAGAGGGACCATGTGTACACTTTCACATTCAATGTACAAAGACAACTTCCCACACATGCACAGCACTGCAACTGCCCCCTCACCAAGAACAATATTCCACTTCTATCTTCATGACAAATCCAGGCCTAAGTGTTTAAAGTAGCTGGAAAACAGAGCAACTCCAACTCTTTTCCCCCCTCCAAGACAGAAAACCAAAAAAACAGGAAAAAAAAAAAGCTGTTTCTGCCAAGCAAGTACTGAATACACTGCATTCCATTTCATTAAAACAATTATCCAAAAGCCAGCCAAGAATTACATAAAGCTTCCTCCCTGCACTACCCCCAGCCCCTTCCTTCAACCCTCCTCCCCAGCAAACAACCTCCCAACCCTGCAAGGACAGGACCACACCAGAGAGACACCGCGCCTCACACCTCACTGGCTCTCCCATCCCATATACAGCATTTTCCACACCCAAGCAATACAATTAGGGGGCTCCAGCAGATCCAGACAGCCCAGAAGGACTCGGAGTTTCACATCAGCACAGCCATCCCCACGGTCATCTCTTTCAAGTTTCTCCCTCACATTTGATGGGAAAGTGGCGTCCAACAAATGAAGCCCTTAACCAGCTCTTACAGAAAAATGAATGATAACCTAATGGATTTTCTCCCTAACTCACACCAAGGCTTTTAAGCATAACCCCAAGGCAGCAGGTGCTGGAGGCACTGGATTTAAGCAGTTAAGAAGTACAGGAGCAGCATGCCAGAGCAGCTGTGAGGCACTGCCCAAGGAAATGGCTCAGGACAGCCAAGCAGCAAATCTCAGATTAAGCACAAGCAGGATAGATTGAAAACTACAAGCTTAGAGTTATAAGAACATGACTGACAAATTCATCCCAAACTCCACACAGCCACTCCACAGCTCTCAGCCTGACTGACAGTGCTGAGCTCCTCATCTTTCACAGCAGAAATAAAAGGCAGCTTCTTCTGGCCAAGGCAGCTCACCCACCCACAACACTGAGTTGGCCACTGATAAGAGATTTCATGACGTGGATGAAATGGCATCTCATTCCCTCCCCCAGTGCTCCAGCTCTCTGCAGGGATCCTGTCTAACTGCTGGAGCTGCTCACAGCCAGGCAGAATAGTTCCAGCTGTGTGTCACACTGCCTGACCAGGCCTACACAGCCCAAAAAAAGTCTCCCACATAAAACCATAGTGAGCAAGAGCTTCAAACCAGAAGTACTGCTCTAGGCACCCTACTCTTGGGAATCACCTCTGCCCAAAAGGGGTCATTTGCTAGCAGCAAGAAAAAAACCAAACCTAGTCCCAAGGCAGCTGCTGGTGCTGAGAAATGGAGAGCAGCAGATGCAACTGATGGTCAAACAAGATGAGCAGCAGAGACCAGCCAAGCCATCATCTTGTTCCAACTCATGGGGTACCAGTAACCTCAAGTGACATGCAGTTAGCCTTAGGCTTTTTCGTCTGACCCAGCTGAAATTAGAGGCTTCAACCCAAAAGAAACCTTTTCACAGAGAAGCCTTGAACTTGTTTAGAACCATGAAAGAGGATAAAACAAGGGAGTATTAAGCCCCTAATCCACAGCAAATTATTTACAGCCCTCCTGCCCATGACCTTTTTCTACCTCTGGCTTCTTTTACCACCTCCAGCTCTTACTAAAACTGAGCCTAAGCACAGTCCCTGAACCACCACAAACTTCCCCTTAACACAAAGTGAAATTCTCTGTTCACCTTCCCCTTCAGCAATGGAAATAAAGCAAGATCCTATGAGGACTCTAGAAAGACACAAGATTAATTCTGTCTGCCAGCTCAGTTCTGTGACAAAAACATGGGACTGGTTTATTCCTGGAGCCCCCATACAGTCTGATTTATAGCTGAGCCATTTAAAGCACAATTCCCCATGCAAAGTGTCATTCAGAAGGTTTATTCCCTGAAGCCCCATTTACTTTTTTTTAATGTTTTTCACATGATTTGCAAAATGTTAGAGGTTTAAACACGTTCAATAAACGGTAAAAAAACACAAGAAATCAAGCTACACTCCACTGCATGCTGCCAGCTGGACACTCAGCACCTCACCCAGCTGAGCCATCTACACAAATGTGCACATCTTAGTAAGAACACTGCGAGCAGTGGCATGACAAGCTACATTGGAAGACTTGAGACTACCTCGTCATCATTTAAATAACTTGAACTGAACTTGTTCACAGTGTAGAGACAGTCCAGCTCAGGGAAAAAGGAGCCAAGCACTAACAATGCAGGCTGCCTCCCCCTGTGGCCTGCCGTAAGTTCTCTTGGCTCCTCATCTTACAGTTGTCTCAAACTACTTAGATGAATTTCCCATGTAAATTCAGAATAGTTACTGTCTGCTACAAGAAAAAGCTGCATTTGTGTGAGCAGAAAAAGAGTTTACCAGACTCCTGAACAACACAAACACATAACCTCAGAGACTCAGTTCCTGTAACCAAAACACCAAACTTGCTCCACAGCACTCCTGTTGTCATTTCTACTTTGTTTGCTTCATCAGGATTTAAAAACACACAGCAGAGAGAGCATGTATTTTAACACCCATCAGCCAAGGGAGACTGTCCCCAGCCAGCTGGTTGCTGCTGCTCTGGGGCCATTTGCAAAGAGTGAGCACGAATGGGAAAAACAGCTAAAAGTGATATGAGAAAGTCGTCACCCACCTCCTATTTTTATGGTATATCTTTAGCACACAACATTCTTTGAATGACTTCACGACGCTCTGTGGTAAAGGGAAAGACTAGGGTAGAACTATTGCGGGGAACTTGGAAGGGAAAAGAAATCTTTTCTCCCTACTCACAGCCTGTCATAATGGGGAATGAAGAAAGGATGAGCAATCAGAAATGCAGAGGGAACATTCAACAGGGCTGAGAAAGGAATAAAAACTTGTAAACCTAATTCAAACTTGACACTGTAAACTTTTCCAGCAATGGTAACCAGAAAAGCTTGAAAGAAGCTTTTCAGCTGGAAGCTATTTCAGAAACACAAAGATCTCAACCAACATTAACCACATTTTGCAGGTAAGGAGTAATTAACCCTGTTTCTCAGACAGAGAAACAACATGCCTTAAGTTAGAGCACATTTTTGAGGCTGTGGATAAATGGTTACCTGATGCTATACTAAACATAACCCACAGCTGAAAGAGGTGGCCTCACTTCGCAGTCCACTGTCCATATTAAAAAAATGCCTTTGAGAAAACCAGCTTGCTGATCCAGTCAACTGCCCAACAGTTATTGTGGACACAAGGAAGGGAGATGGCCTCACAGCAGCCAGCAGTTAAATGAAGTGAAACCAATCTGAGATCACAACTTCACAACTTATTCTCTAACACATTCAACTTCAACCGAAGGTGGAAAGTAATGGTGCTAGTTCTTGCTTCTACTCTGCACTGGATGTAGTAATCTTGCCACAGATAAGACAGTTCCCTACTTATAATTTTAAAATGCAATATCCTAAGTCATGATAACCTGTACTTCCACGGCTTGTTACTAAACCTCAGTTAGTTAGGACAGGCCTAAAGTGAGCAAGACATTCACTCCCTAAACCTCATCATCTTCTCACAGTGTGAGAAAGCTTCCCACAGACAATGTCTCACTTTCAGGCAGCTGGACTAGAAGAGCATCTTCATTAACAGCTTCCGCATCAGACAAAAGGGGACACACAGGATCAGCACACAAAGAGGGAAGCGTAGGCTGAGACCAGAGCAGGAAACTGGGACCAGAGATCCTATTCACTCGCACTGACCTTCCACTAGCACACACAACTGCACTCAGAATCTGCTCGGGCTGTCTCCAAAGCTGCAGCAGATTCTGGATAACACAAGTAACACATTAGTTCAATTCAAACAGATTTGTTTTGTGGCCATGGACAGCCTTTTTCCTCCCTCTAGTTACAGATGTTTAATTTGAGGGATTTATCTGTCTGTCTGTCTTAAGAGAAGATCAGAAAACCAACTCTGATTTAACTAGAAATGCATTATTAGTCCTTGTTCTGCTGCCAGACTTTAGAATTTTAGCTGTCATTTCCAGAGTTTCACAACTTGCTTCCTAAGATAAATACACTTCAAAGGGCAAGAGATGAGGAAAAAGAGGTCCAAAGAAACTGAAGTATCTAGGGAAGAAAGAGAAAGGAGAGAGAGAGAGAGAGAGAGAGAGAGTTGAAGATGTATGAGAAGTTTCCCATTTGTTTCTCTAGTGGCAGAGATGATGTCGGAGGATCAGTTTTAACCAGGAGGGCAGCTGAACACTTGGGATAAGTTGACCTCTCCCAGCGAGGGACAAAGGAGCTAAAGACAGCACAGAGTCCAGCCTTCCCATGGAAATAGAGCAACAAGAAAAGAAGCCTCTCTCTGCATCGCACATTGCTTGAGGCAGAGGACTCCCTGTCTGAGTTGCTCAGGACAATGAAGTCCCTGTTTTACGAGGGGTCACAACAGCAAAGGAGCTGAAACAAGTCAGAACCCCATTGTGCAGAGCATTAGTTCTGTTTACAGCCTTCTCGCCCAGCGGCAGGAAGGACTCAGAAACCTGAGCCAGTAGAAAGCCAAGGCACCAAATTGCTTCACCAGTGCTTGCCCCCAATACCATTTCCTGGGCGTAGCTGACCATGAGCAATTTCACAGTAAACTTTTAGTCAAGTGAGCCCAAAACCCACAGCATATGACTCCCAAACTAAGGGAACTGAGTCAGAAATGGGCAAGCATCCTCCTCTGGAGAGGGACGGACAGCACCGCCCTGCAGAGCACAGCAATCTTCCAAATGTTAGGACAGATGACAGATGGAAACACATGCACCTCCCTCCACACTCCCATGAAAAATCAATGGCAAGACTGCTCTCTTTAAAGTCAACCTTGAAAGGATTAAGCACTGAAGAGAGGGTGGATTAGTGTTCCTAAAACAGAGGGAAACAACTTTTAACGCAAAATCTATTGTGCCACTGAACCTTTGCACCCAGAATTTTGAAGCCAAATTGCTAGACAAACCTTATGCAAAAGAAAAATTCTAGAAGTGAGCAAGCACACCTAAAATAAGAAGCTCACAATCTAGTTTACATGCACAGCCAAAACACTGCCATAAATATGTCCCCATTAAACAGAAATAACTTCTTCGCAAAACACCTTTTACAAGCTCCAGTGGATGCTCTTTTGTTTTTGATTGCAAAATCTGGTTTAAAAATATCTGAAGTCTTTGAAAACAAATTTTTTTTAAAAATAGCAGTAGAGAACTGAGAATTTCAAAGACATCAAATGAAAGCTTGTAAAAGTCACACCATTTCTGTTTGGAGTTACCAAAAGGTTTCACAGTAGTATCTGCAAACAACTCCTTTCAGAAAAAGGCTGTAAAAAACTTTTGGAGTCAAAATCAAACAGTATCTGACTAAAGCAAAAGTTTCTCTTCTCCCTGTCACCACAAATCCATGGCACATTACACAAATTTGGTTTCTTCCTCTGCAACAAGAAGATCCTAAAGGATCTGTTCCCTCATACTACTTAGACAAGGTAGCGCCACTGAACCAATAACTCAACATCTAATTCAGTCTCAGATTGTCTGAAGCAAGTAAGTGTGGTAGGTCACTTGTGTGCGGGAAGCACAGGCTGTGCTTTGGCAATCCCCTAAAAAGGACAAGAGCCCCAAGTCAGGATTCTCCCTCTTTTGGACAAAAGTGTAGTCTCTGTGCCAATTTAGAGCACTGCAGAACTCATTCAGCAAACTTCCTGTCAAACTCCAAGCACATCCGCAAAATGTGCTTCCTTAGAGACATTCGAGGGAGACAATCTGGACAAGCCTGGCCAGCTGCTCTCCTCCCCCTTCCCACCACAGGCTGTTCTAGTTTATATCCAGCCCCAGCACTGCGTGTCCTCTGCCACGGAGGCTCCCCCAGAACAACAGGGTGCACAACTTCAGCCTGCAGAAAGTTTCCTGTGTGAGCTTCTTCAACACTGGGGGAGGAGGGTGGAGGGGAGGAACAAAGGTTTTTTTCAACTCCAAACGAATTCCCAAAGCAAGACAAATCCATTCTCATACATTTCATAACCTCTCCAGTCCAAGCACAAAACCGAGATACTTCTGGACCTCCATTTCACAGTGCACAAGTACACACTGATCAAATCCTCCAGCTCTAGGAAGACAGAGGAGATTTTTGATAAAGGCAGGGAGTTAAGAACAGACACACCAATGGTCTCTGTGAGGGGTTCCCTCATGCCCAGCAAAGCCCATCACTCACTCATTTCTGCTCATTTCTGCACCACATAGATTCAAAAGTGAGGTGTGAAAGTATCTGAGCTCATTTTACTTGACATCAATTCTGAACCTGCAAGTCCAGGCTCAATACCAAACTCCTTTTGGGCCAAAACTGTCCCTGGAAGTAGACCAGCTTTGTCCACATGGCACTGTGCCTGAACCAACAAGTCCTGCCTGACCAGCTTGACTCCGGACAGAGCCAGCACAGACGTCTGTATCCATGGCACAGTTAATCCACAACTCAGATAATCCACCCATAGATAATGAGGAAAGAAAAACAAACAACTCTCACTTGAGTTCGAAAGTCTGACTTATTTCAAGGGAGCTGTATCAGCACAGCTCTGCACCCTTATGTGTGCACCCCAAGGTGAATGGCTTTAGAGAAATAAGTGAGCCATTTTGGGGCTAACAATGATTTGCAGAGGGAAAACAGCTGGTGTGCTTTTCCATGGTGAATTCTGTACACCACAGAAGAGCTTCAACAGAGAAAGGGTCACACTTTTTTTGTTCAGCTGCTTATTGTTAATTAGATCTTGTCCACTCAGAAAGGCTGCACAAAAATTGAGACAGACGCAGTGTAATTAAGACTTGATGAAATCAAGTTGCTGAGACTAAAAGTTCTATTTTCAACGTCAGATCACAACTTTAACTTTTGGTTGTCCCAACACACTTTGGAGCTCAGAAGAACAAACCAGGTACAAATTCAGATCTTTTTCACAATTTCTTTGCAGTTCACCTCTAATTCTCCTACTACAGAGGAAAGAAAAAATGTTAAGAAATCGCAGCAGCCTATTCCAGCAACTGGGAAGTCACACTACTACTGTTCAGGAATGCAACCGCTGCAGTGGGCACAGAACAGCTCCCATGGTTTACTAAAGAGCAGGCTGATGAGACACTAAACTGGCCCTACACAGACCTGTATGCTCACCTTGAAGGGCCACGCAGCAAGTCAATGCACAGACAGGGTGAATCCTGTTCTGACTAGCAATGCATTCCTGAACACGCTAGGAACTTGCACCAAATCTCCAAGAGATAACCAGAATGAGGGATATGAGGAAAGGTAAACAGAGCTGTCTCCACTTAAAGGAACAATAACCATGAGAAGAAGCTGCAGTAGAAATTAATTCTGCTTCCGTAACCAGCTACTTCACCCAAGCAGAGGATGAGGTTTCATTCCCCAAGGATGAATCCTGCATGGGTACACCTTTCACCAGGAAGCCACACAGCAGATGGACTCCTTGCCCCGTAAGTTTTATCATTAGCCCAATTCAAAGTCTATTTTCTGAAGGTGTGACCATCAGCTTTATACCAGCACTGTAATGTGAGCTTCCAGATCCAGGAATAAACCTGCAATTTTCTTGGACTGTATGTTAACAGAACGTCTGGTTTCTATTAAAGGTAGGATGGAAGTAACGGATCACAGCCCCTCCCCAGTGTCTGATTTAATCAGTTTCATAAGCGGAACTCAGTCGCCCTAATGCCTCCCAGAGCACAGGGATTTTGGCAGATCCACACCCTTTCCGGCTTGGTACCAAAGGAACTCAGACTCTCTAGATCTTTCCCTTGAGACCAGTTGCCTGACATTTCTCCATTACACGGTTTCGGGAAACCGTGTAATGCAGCACACCTGGGAGAAGCAGAGGGAGGACGAGGATGAGCTCCGAGCCCGGCTGGGCTCCGTTTACCCCCAAGGGTTCCCCACTTCATACCCGCGCAAAGTTCATTTCTCGCCCAAAAACAGGCTGCAGAGGCTGCGGCGGGGCAGGGGAAGAGGTGTCGGCTGAAACCTGAGCACGCTCCACTCTGCTCCGGGCACGGGAGCGCAGGGCGCCCTTCCCGGCCGGGACAGCGGCGGGACAGCCACCGCCAGCCCTGGCCGTGGGCGGGCGGCGGCGGCCCCGGGACAGCCCAGCCGAAGGGGCCCGGGTGCGGGCGGGGGTAGCGCGCGGGGAGCCGGGATGGCCGTCGCGGTGCGCGGGGAGCGACACGTCCCCGGACGCCGGCAGGCGCGGCCCGAGCCCTACGGCGCCGAGGGGCGCAGCGTGGCCGGGCGGGCCGCGGCCGCCGCCACCCGGGGCGCGGAGGGGCGGCGGCCCCCGCCGCGGGGAGCCCGCGCAGCTCGGAACTCACCCAAGTCGTCCATGGTGCCGCCGTGCCCGGTGCCGCGCCCGGAGCCGCTCCCGCCCCGCCGGTGCCGCCGCCGCCCCAGCGCCCGCAACTTTCCCGGCCCGCCCCCGCGCGCGCCCGCCGCGCGCCCCCGCCGCGCGCGCCCCGCGCCGCCCCCTGCCGGCCGCCGCGGGAGCCGCCAGCCTGCCGGGCCGGACGCGGGGAGGGGAGCGGGGGAGCGGCGGCCCGGCGCCGTTCCCAGCTCCGCTGCGCAGCCCCAGGATGGGAAAATGCCCTGGGAAATGCCGGCCAAAGCAGCAGCACCCAGAACCGCTGCCCGCCCGCGGGGCTCTGTCCCTGGGGCGAAGCCTCGCTGGCCTCACAGCAGCAGTCCCGCTCGCCTCCGGCCCCACGCGCGCCCCAGACTGGGCAGGAACGCGACACGAACCCTGCACTCTTCACTGGAGGAGCAGGAGGACCCTTTCCCAGAGGAACGTCCTCCCGCGGCAGTGATGCACCCGCGCAGGACTGGGATGGTGCTGCGGCCCTGAGGCGCCGAGCACAGGACACGGGTGTGCCCCCAAACCTTCAAACAAATTGACATTGTTGAGCCCCAGCTGATTAACCCCATCCACAGGGAAGCTGGGCAGGGCAAACCTTTCCAGAACAATTGTCCACAAGCTGTGGCTACCATAAAGAAGAGTCACCAGCCAGTTCTCCTTTGCTGTGTTCAAAGACCGTAACAGGCCACCTGGATTTCTCATGTGATGATTTTGAACCATCATTTCCCACATGCTTTTCCTTTCAAACCTCTATCAAACAACACTCCAAGGCAGCAAAGTCCTTGCCTTGCCCGAGCCACAGCACAGCTCCACCCTCATCAGAGCTGCTGTTTCCCATTGCGCTCCAGCCAAGTTGACACGGCGGTAAATGCAGTTGCTCAGTCCAAATGTTCACCTCCTAATCTGATGAGAGATACACCAAAAAATATCAGTGTGGGAACTCTAAGGATCCAGGAAACATGACTCTTGTAGCCCTTTTCCTTACAAAATTACTACCAAGGCAGAGAATGTTCCCAGAGCTGAACAGCACATGTCCTGTTGTAGAGCTGAGATTACGGGATTGTATTTCCATAAAAACAGAGACCATGAGGTCAGCTGTGAGCAATCTCCAATGCTGTATTTTTCACTCTCTAGGCACAAACATGCCCAGTTTCCCCTGCTAGCACAAGTCAGACATCATTATTTCCTGTGTTAAGTCATGCTTTAATGGGAACTATCACTAGGGGGGCAGGGAAATAGCTCCTCCCTCATCCCAGCCAATGCTTACAAATAATGGACATCCCCCAAGAAATCCTTTGCAACTTTTGCTCCAAATCCAGGGCTTGTCAGAAAATAACATCCTTACCTAGATCAAAGTACAACACAAATATAGGCAAAGACTTTCATTCCATGCTTTACCATTCATGCTAAAGATCTCACCTGACATCCCTCTTGCTGGTCTACCTCAGCAAAATGTAAAACATTATTTGGAGGGACTGTTAAATTTTCTCAAAATCCATTGCTGGCTGTACAATGACAACGACAGGATGTGTGTCCCCAAGTGCAGCAACACAAACCACTGGTACTGACTGGTCACAGAGCAGACCTAAGGCCATCAGAAACATGTCCTTTCCTGGGGTCTGTATGTCTCCTCTAGCAACATGTGACAGGCATGTGCCTCTGCTTGGGTTGTATTTTTACCTCTGCACAAATAAAGTGCCTACTGTGCTCTGCTCATATTGTAGCCTGGTATGCAGTTTTTATTTCCAGCTTCCTACAGCGTCCTTTGGGAGTCTGGAAGTGAGTGCAAATCAAGAAAACAGTTTCTATTGTGTCTCAGGGCTGAAATTAAGCTGTCATAGTACCAGTTAGGGTTGCACCCACAAGAAATGGGACAGCCCCAAGTAGCCCCCAAGCCACTCAGTGTTAAAAAACAAAAAAATAAAAAAGTCATTACTTCTAAAGCTTTGCCTGAGGCTTCAGCACTGCTTTAAAAGGGTTGGTGAGGTGGGAAGGCAGGGCTGTCACATGAGTGATACTATCCTCTAGTCACACTGCTATTAAAACAAACCTCATTCTCACTGCACTGCTCATAGCCAGGTGCTGTTCATAACTGAATTCTTCACACACTGACATTTCTCGCTTAAAATTGCCAGTTCCTAACCTTCCCAGGAGAGCAAAAAGAGTAGGGGCAGGTTAAAACCCCAGCTGCCAAGACAACTGCTCAGTGGTGTGAGCTCAAGCTAAACTCACCCAAGCAACGTTCACCCTCTCCTGTCCTTCTCAATGCCTTGAACTCCTGTTTTCTCATCATCTACCTGCTCTCTGCCTCAGACTCTAACTGACTCATGAACACCTGCTTGCTGTTAGAAATACAAAAAGCTTCCTCTTATGCTGTGCCTTGTGGCTGAGACACATTATGATTTACCCTAATCTTTCACAGAAGGTGTAACAAGAAGTTACCATCCCCATTTACAGAAGAGAAACAGGGCTGAGAACTGAAAATGAAGTTACAGTCAACATCAAATAAATGTTGGACTTTAGGGCTTCCTGTCTCTGCACAATCTGTGTTCAGCGTATTCCTGACTCCACACAACCTGTGTCCAGAGTACTTGCTCAAGGCACCTTTCCCTCTTGTCGAATCATAGTTTACCAGTTACAGTCCAGCTCTCCGGAAGGGCAGCTTGGCCCACTGAGCACACACAAGACCCTCAGAGTAGATGGGTCTGTCCACCTGTCCCCCGTAATTTCAGAGTGGCTGCCAAACAGAGAAGTGATCCAAGCTTATTTCACAATACCACCAATGAAAAGCACCATTATTTATATTATTATAGCACCACCACACAATCTACGTCAGAGAAGAGATATAAAGCTACACTGACTTATAAGGAATGTTTAGAACTTACCTGTACGATTTCCTGAGAGTGACTTGAAACTGTAGAGCGATGACAATGGCTTCATTTCAGAGCATGTGTTTTTTGTGCTGTGCCACATGAACATCATGCAAGAGGATTTAGTTCTTTCTTCAGGTGAATGCAAGAAGGAAAATATCAGTCAGAGCTTTAGGCCTAAAGCAATGTCAGTAAATCACAACATGCAACTCCCCGATTCGAGGTCCAACTTTACACTTGTTGAAAGGATCTATTACAGCAAAAAGAACAAACTTGGTTTCTGACATAACTGTAGGACATGAATTTGCAATGCAGATTGAAAGCACCACATCCAGGGCATTATCACAGACAATTCTGGCAGCAGAGATGAGAAACAATCAAGTGATAAACCCAGTATTTAGCAACGCAGTTTATATGAATAAAAAAATTACATTAAGTGTATGACTCACTGCAAACTACATATGCCTTTGCTATTAAACAGTGTTTGGTTCTGCCAAAGGGTGATGGCATCCCTATGGTTCAGATTTTGATTTCAAACTGATATTGCTGGCAATAGAGAACAAACAGGGGGGCAAAGGTAATCTATGAGGTTTCACTGTCACACTTTGGTCTCTGCTGTGTATAGTACCCCAACACGGCTGAATGTCATCCAAAAAAAAAAATTATAAAGAGGAAACACTAATGTTCACTACTAAATTTTCTACTCTGCTTAGCTAAAGTTTAAAGTAGCTGCCCAGGGTCTCACCAGCAAGGCAGGAGCATCCAGATGGCACATGTGCCCATAAGATAATGTCAGAGGCAACCTGTCAGCAGCATAAGGTACATCTAATTCATACAAAGTGATGGAGGGCAGCTACTTCCAGCTGCAGCAGAGCCTCAGCCCAGGGAGCTGGTGTGCAATGGTCATTAGTCTCCCTCCACAGGGTCTGCTAAGCTATTAAATCAGACAACTGCTGCAAATTAGGAATGGATGGGGTTTACTTATATAATGGGATTCAACACCAGCAGCTGCAGAGTAAAGGTTTGTGATTTGACAATAAGGAGCATTTTTCTGTTGTTGGTTGGAGTTTTTTTTAAGCAAGTGATGACAAAGGATATACATGGAGAAATGGACGAAAAATGGAGGTTACAATACTTTACACTAAAGGTGTTCCCGAGTAGGTTTTAGAAGACTTCTGCAGCTAATGAAGCACGACTCAGACTTTCACTCCCCCAGGTTTCTCACTGCCTAAGCTACCTGCTGAGAGGCAAACCTTTTCAAAGGATACCGCTCAACAAGAGCTACACGAGAAACCTTCCTCGAGCACCTCAGTCCTTCTACTTCCATTTTCACTGACCGATTCCTTTTTCAGCCGCCTTGAGAGAAAAAAAACCCCGACCTTTTTATGTAAAAGCACCCTCATTTTATTAAACCGCGGTTTTGGCGGGAACAAACGCTACCAGCGCTGAGACAAGAAAAGCTGGATTATCTCTCCTAATAAACCTCTACTGTTTTCACACCAAATCAAACATACAATTATACTGCTACTTCTTTAAGTCTTCAAATTAATCTATTTTTCACCAGAATATTCAGTCTCCGTAGAGACTGTCAAAAATTGCCAATGCCGACTATATTTCAAGTCGTCATGGCGGGGTATTGGGAAAAGTTTTCAATTAGCAATAATCGCGCCTCGGATTAACCTCATTGGCTACGATACTGCCACTGCGCAAAGCTGACAAGAATTTCCCGCCGCCGGCGGCACTCGACCCGGGGTCGACGCCGAGCTCGGGGCGAGCGCCGCCGCCCGAGCGCTGCTCTCCGCGCCCCACCCGGCAATGAGCCCCGCCCGCCCCGCGGCCCCCGCGCCCTGCCGGAACCGGGATGCCCCGTTCTCCCCTCCGTTCTCCCCCCCGTTCTCTGCCTCCGTTAGGCTCGCGAAGGCTGCTGGGAGGGCATATGCAAAATAAGCGTGACGTCACGGCAAGCAGCCCCGTGCACACCGATGGGTCCCCGCCGCTCCGCAACCCCCAGCCCGGGCACCCACGGGCCCTGCACCTCGGCCAGCCCCCAACGGCCACAGCCGCCGGCGAGCCCCAGCCCAGCCTGCGACCTTCCCGAGCATGCCCACCACCTGCTCCTGCAAACCACATCGTTTAATAAATTGAGGGCTCCTTTAGATAAAAAGTTCTTGCGTTATTCCTGTAAAGGTGCTGAAGGAGCAATAGGTTAGTGAAATTAACTAAATTTCCTCCACTGAAGTAGAGGCGCCCAGGTGCTGGAGAAATGTTGCTTGTGAGAAAGATCTCCTAAAAACCATTCTTCACTTTTTCGTTAAACTATCTATTGTTAACCACATAAAATCGGCCTCCGAAGAGGCTCTCAAAAATTGCCGATGCCGACTATATTTCAAGTCGTCATGGCGGGGTATTGGGAAAAGTTTTCAACTAGCAATAATCGCGCCTCGGATTAACCTCATTGGCTACGATACTGCCACTGCGCAAAGCTACCACTCCTCCGCGCCCTCCCGGCCCCGGCATCGATGCCCCACCGCAGCGGTCAGAGTGTGCGGGAGCGGCCCCGAGCATCGCCCGCTCACATCCCCCGCCCGCAGCCTGCGCCCCGCCGGGGCGGCCACGGATGGACCGGGGCTCACCGGGGGGATGGACCGGGAGCCCGTGGCACCGCGGGACCCGCGGAGGTTGCCGGGAGGGCGCTATGGTAATAAGCGTCAGGGAAGGCGCTGCCTGAGTCAGGGGCATTGGCCAAAAATCGCCGTTTTCCATCCCAGGAGGGAGCGCACGGAGCGGGGGGGCACCCTCGGGGAGCACCAGGGAGAAATGGGGTCTGCCAGGTGCCCCCTGCCCTTGCCACCCTGGTGCCACAAAGTCGTCACCCAACAGTTTAAAACATGTTTAAACTCTTAAAATATAAATCACTGAAAGTCATTTAGACTCATGAAGCTGCCAAAAAGAGGGTCACACTCCACACCTCTGCCCAGGGGCAGAAGGACACACGGGGTGGCACAGCACACTGAGCAAGCAGGATGCACTTTTTCCTTGTGATCACAAAATTACACACTGCTACACACAGGCTCAGGCTCACCTGGGCTTTGACACAAATGCAAGAGACAGGAAAAGTGGATTAAGATTTTCTGCAGCGTTTTGTACTGTTTAGCAAGAGCTCTTTGGTGAATGCGTTTGAAAAGCAGTCCAAATCTTCAGAAAGAGCCCATTGTCTCCAAGACAGCTGAGCATCCAGTGAACCAGGCTGCTACCATGCAGCCGTCTGGCCTTCCTTATATTATTTGTTCCTCAGAAAAATAAGGCTCATTTGAAGAAAAACAAAACAAACAAACAAAACACCAAAAAACAAACAAACAAAAACTCCTTATTGCCGGGCAAACTGTACAAATTACCTGGTGATTACTGAGACGGAAACCTTCACCAAGCAGAGAGGCACAATGGGTTCCTGCCAGGATGCACAGAGTCAGCAGCAGACAGGTTGGCATAGCCCTAATTGCAGAGCTAGAGGAGATGTCTTTAACAGCCCTCGGTGGATTTTTCTTACACAATTTATTTAGTCACATTTCAAGCCGAAAACCTGTTAGTATCAGTTAAAAGAAAATACATCTTGTATAAGGACAAGCATCTTCAATACATTTTATCAAACCTATCACATGCATTTGTATCAAATGAAATCTGACTTTAACCTTGTACATTTCCGTGAGGGCTGCTATAAACCTCTGTGCGCTATCAAATTGACTCAGATGTTACGATTGTAGGAACACCCTTCGCTCCCCACTCCCCCACCACCCCCCTTTGACGCATGGGAGTTGTAGTCTTTGTGCTTTGGGCTTATTTTTCCCCGTGAACTACATTTCCCAGAGGGCTCTCCTTCCGGCAGGCCAGCCTTGTTCTTCCGCGGCCGGGCACGGCAGCGCTATGAAAGGTGAGTTTTCAGCGTTTTTCACCGTATCCCTCTTATTTCATTAGAAGGGTTCGGTTCAGCTGTCACCCCGCCCCCGCCATTACCACAGCACAAGAGACCGGGATGACGTGGGAGTCCCTCTGGATTTCCGGCCTGTAGCCGTTTGCAGAGTCCTGTTTATCTTCTACCTTAACCTTGCATGATCTTTTTCTGTGGAGCATCTTGGGTGTGTGCTAAAAACAGACTCTAGCCTCAGATCTCCCTAGGTACGTTTAAAGAGTTTCACTTACTATGTACAGTAGTTGTTTTTTTAAATCGGAGCACTTTCATTCTAAAATCAGCTTTGTATTTGACTGGAAATATTCCATCCGTTAACTTTCCCTCTTCCATAGTCCAGCAGCTTTCAAATGTATCTGTAATTTTTGCTTTCTCTCTCTTGTGGGCCAACCCCTATTACATTTCTATTTAATTTCCCCTCTGAACATTTCCTTCTGAGAGATCTTTTGATAATAAGGGGCAGGAATAAAGAGTTTTCATCAGTTAAAGCAATTTAATTACCATCAAACTGGCTTAACAGCCTTTGGGGAGCATCATGACACAAGTTACTCTCAAAGTAAATTAGTTTATTGGGAGACTTTGTCCCTTCTAATTAATTCATATGGGAAATTAAACCTCTTCAGAGGGAATGCCCAGCACAACTCCTGCTAAACAGCAAAACAAATCAAAAATCATTGCAAATGGAATCACTGCTTAGATACAAAAAGTAATTCAGATTATGGAGTCTGCCCAATCTTCCCTGCATTTCAACTGATGATGACAAAAAGCCTTGAGACCTGAAGACTAACTGAGCCAAATCTACACTTTGCCACTAGCATCAACTTACTATCGCGATACTTAGAGCTGAACACCTAAACTTCAGATGTATCTCAGCCCCCAGGTGCCCTCAAGTACTAGGTCTTACAGTAAATGGAGCAAGATTTAAATATATCTGAAGTTTAGGTGTTCAGGAGATTGTTTCCTTTTATCAGTAAATAAAGTTCTTCCTCCATCTTCCACATCTTGTACAAGCCCCCCCTGCTGAGAAAGATTGCAGGAGGCAGGAATACCAGACAGTCAGGACTGTTGCTTTCAAAGCTTTTTGTACATTGTATGCAAAACCATAGAGAGTCCCAGAAAAAACAGTTTTAGAATAGTGAAATGGAGAAAGAACTGCAGACTCCTAGAAAGCCCAAAAAACATCAAAGTCCAAACCCATCTACTCGTGTCTCAACAGGTCCTGTGCACAATTCCAGGCTACTTATCAGCAAAGCCATTCTGTCTGTCCCCAGCAGGACAAGTCATCCCTCCCTTGAAGCAGGGTATCCCTCCCATTCCTACCTGCCAGGCAGTTCCTTCTGCCCCACACGTTTTGGATGATCCCTTCTCTCTCAGAAAGCCCCTGTGTCTGCTTGAGAAGAAAAGCAGTACCCCCCCAGCTCCCCACTGAGTCTGGGGAGGTGGCACCCACAAAAGGGGAGATGCCAGAGGCATTCAGACAGTGCCCTAATCATCTTCAGTCCCATTTCAAGGCCTGTTCTGCACCAGGTCTTTGTCAAAAAAAAAAACCAAAACACACCACACAGGAGTAACTCCAATCAAGGCCTTTGTCCAGGAAAAACAACATTTCAAGGTTGTTTTTCTCTCCCTTCCTACAACATGTGTAAAGGATGGGGTAAACAGAAAGGATTGATTTGGAGCAGGCAGAATGTTAAAAATGCAGAGCAAGGGTCTCTCCTGGGGAGGAACCAGCCAGTGCCTCTGCGGTGAGGTGCTTGGCCTTCCTGCCATTTCCTCTCTGGCCTGTTGCACATTATCTGAGAAAGACTTTGCATGCTCAGGTCTTTCTGGGCTCTTTACAAGTCCTGTTAGGCAGCTGTCCTTCACACCAGGATAGAACAGCAGGAACCCTGCAAGTCAGGGTTGTGAACTCTGTCCGGAGTGCTCGGTGTTCCACTCTGCTAAAGGAACAAGCTGTCCTTGGATGGTGGGCTTCAGTTAATGTTTCCAAAATAATTTGTTTCTTTACTTAAAAGAGTGCAAAGAATACTTACCAGCATTATTTCCCAAAGAATCCCAAGAAAATGGCATTAAGGACATGCTTTTTGCTTTCTTTTTCCTGCCATGTGTTCTGTTCTTGCCTTTTAGCTGAACATGTTCTCTGCCAGGAAGTGGTCTGGAGTTTTCAGAGCCATCAGATTCCATCATTTCAGATCCCATTCTGTATCCAGAGCCTCTCCAAACTTGACTTTCGTGCCAGCCTGTCTTCCCCCAGATCCCGTGGAAGTGGAGGAGCTGCAGCACTTTATTTCTAACTCCAAGAGGCTGTTTGTGATGACTGGAGCTGGAATCTCAACAGAGTCAGGGATCCCAGATTACCGCTCTGAGGGTGTTGGGCTCTATGCCAGGACAGACAGACGGCCCGTCCAGCATGCCGAGTTTGTCCGCAGTGCCAGTGCCCGGCAGCGCTACTGGGCAAGGAACTTCGTGGGCTGGCCCCAGTTCTCCTCCCACCAGCCAAACAATGCACACCTGGTACTAAGAGACTGGGAGAAGCTGGGCAAGCTGCACTGGCTGGTGACCCAGAACGTGGATGCCCTTCACACCAAGGCTGGGAGCCAGCGCATAACGGAGCTGCACGGCTGCACGCACAGGTACAGCTGCTGGCACAGGGGTTTGGTCAGTGGGCTCTCGCTCAGGGTGACTGACAGGCAGCTGCAGTGTCAGCTGCTGAGAAAGGAGGCAAAATGGCCATGCTGTGTTCCTGGGGATGACATGCACGAAGGTGGTGTTGGGCTGGGGAGGAGAAAAAGATCACAACCCAGTGCTGTTCACAGTATGGTCTTTAAGAAACATGACCACCTCTCCATTTTTTGGAGCATTGTTTGGATCACTTCCCTTGAAGCCTGCATCAATTGCCCTTTTCCTAAGGAACGAGTTAGACTCTTCAGATCTTCAGCTGACATGAAACTCTCCATTAAGACTTTACTCTGAATTTCAGGGTTTTCTGCTTGGCCTGTGGAGACCGAATCTTGCGTTCTGAGCTCCAGGAGCACTTTGAAGCTCTGAATCCTACTTGGAAAGCTGAAGCGTTTGGTGTGGCTCCGGATGGGGATGTGTTCCTGACGGACGAGCAGGTGCGCAATTTCCAAGTCCCAGCCTGCCATAAATGCGGTGGAATCCTGAAGCCTGATGTGACATTCTTTGGAGACACAGTGAGCCAGGAAAAAGTCAGTTTTGTACACCAACGCCTGGCGGAATCAGACTCCATGCTGGTGGCGGGATCCTCTATGCAGGTAAGTAGGTCTGCCTCCCACACTGCATTCCTCCTTCTCTGCTACTCTGCTTGCAATGATCCCTGGTCCCACAATTTAGGACTACAGATGCCTTGTGGATCATATCAGCCTTTGCAGAGCTTCTTTGTATTTTATTTTTACTGTGGATGGAATCTAGTTTTATGGGCGACTTGTTTGGGCTTCCCTGTCACTCTGTTGCCAATCTACTTCATGCTGCTGTAAATAACTCCATTGAGACCTCCTCCATCAGATCACAATTGTCCACAATTAGGCAAGATACCTGACACAATTCATTCCTTGCATTTTTTAAATCTAAAATTTTTAGCCTTTGGCATCTTTTTAGGCCTCATGGCACACTATATAAAATACCAGGTTTTAAGACCTCTAATTCCTTATTAAATTCTCAATAAGAGAGGTGCAATATCTCTCCTGCTTAGGATTGTCCTTTGTATCACGATGTGTTTTCTCCATTAGCCTCTTATCTGTAAGGTAAGACAGCTAAACAACAGGGGTTTCTAAACCCATAGAAGTTTTTTTAATAGTGTTTGTATAAGATAAATTTTTCCAGGAACAAGTTCTATTACATTTTAAAAAACTTACTCTTAACACCTCCCAGAAGGAGATAAAACCAAGGCTGCCTGATTGTGATTCTCTTGGCTTCAGGATACTGGATACAAATTCCTTGAGCTTGCACTTCCTAAGCTTATAATCCTTTGTACAGAAATGATTGAAATGCCTTAGGTTCATTCTTGTACTATCTAAGCTGGGCCATGGTGAGAACCATCAAAGTGCAGCCTTTAAGTACCTATGATAACTAATAAAAACTGCTGCAGAGATTTACTAAGAGACAAGGATATTTCCCTTCAATGTGCTCTGAAGTTTCAGTTTCTATGAAACTGCAAATCCTTCACTGACAGAGGTTAAAAGCTGTTCTTTTCTGTGCACTCCTGAATGAAGACATTTCCTACCTGAGCTCAGTGCAACTGCCTAACACAGCATGTATGTACAGCCCCTTTTCCCACTGCCAACAGCAACAATTTTATTCCTTTCTGTAACTCCTCTTTTGCCTAAGCTGCCAGTAATTTTGTCTTTTGGTACTTCTGCAGGTATACTCTGGTTACAGGTTTGCTCTCGCTGCCCGGGAGAAGAAGCTACCAATTGCAGTCCTTAACATTGGGCCCACCAGGTTAGATCATTTTGCATCCTTAAAGCTGAATTCCCGCTGTGGAGAGCTGCTGCCTTTGATTGTTTGCACATGACCCAGCCAGCTGAGCTTCAGTAGCTATCGGGATTAAAGTTAATTTTACAAGGTGAGTACCTTCCCTGGTCAGTCACCTTAAAGGGTAAGGATATGGGCTCCTGGCAAATGCTGAGACTGAGATGTGCTGACTGAGAACATGTTCCCACACTGCACCAAAAGGTGGCTGTAGATTTTAATCTGTAACTGGTCTGCTCTAATGGGCCATAATATTGTTTCCCATGATCATAAACAAAAAACATACTAAGTGCTAGCACTCCTAGAGAATTGGGCAGGAGTACCCAGAAGACTCAGCAGTGTAGAATGCCAATCCATTTGTTACTATTGGGAAACTACTGGGGATCACCTATAGTTCCAGACAACCTGATCACAACTGTTGCCTTTGCAACTGACAGTTCAAAAGCTGTTCCTGACTGTATTGGTCCAGCTAATCCGAATCACACACTCCTGTTTAAAATAATGAATTCAATCGATAAAGCAGCTTCTTCCTTCCTCTCCTGCAGGACTCATCTCAGAAAGGGGAGAACTCCAAGAGGCAGCTGTGAGACCCAGTGCATGGCTGCTGAGGGCACCAGGAGAGGGCAGCAAGCCTCACACATGGCAGCCTCACCAGTTCTCTCCACTAAAACCATTTCCACTTATCAGGAAACAGAATGATGATGAAAAAAAGTACTCCTCTGCCTTACTTTGCCGTTGTAAACAGTGCCTTTTCATTCACTGGGACAGGATAATTGCACTACCATATCTGAGGACAAAATACCTTTCTTATAAATGTCCCCAGAGGAGAAGAGGGGACAGGGATTTTGACCGGGTAATTTGAGGCTATAGCACAGGAGGGCGATGTTGGAAACCAGGACACTGCTGGGGGATCCAATGTCACTGGTGGGAAACTGTAGAGTGTGCAAAGAGGAAAGGAGGCAAGAGGAACTGCAGTTGTCATTTAAAAGAAAAAAGGTTCAAAATAGAAGCTGAACAAGAGCACTGCTCTTGTAAGAGATTATTTGGAAGCACAGGCTATCACGCTGACGTCTTCCAGCAAGGAGGGGAAGTCAGCATTCTCTCAACTGTCAGTTGACAAGCTAAACTGCTTCCTAGCTGGCCCCTTTAAAAATTAAATATTGTTGAGATGCCAGAGGAGTTACTTTAAGCTAATCTGACCAGCACTACTTTCAGTGAGGCTGCTACATTTTCCAGAATGTATTTTTGGAAGATGTTATTTAATTAATGAATAGCTAAGGAATCAATTAAAATTGTTTACAGGACTGAGACTATTTGCATTATAATTTTCTCTCCCTCCTATTATTTATTTAAGTACATTCTCAGTATCCAGTTTAGATTAATTTTTTTCCATTGCAAAAATGCAGGATGTAATTACTAGCAGCTCATGAATTAAGAGAGAAATACAATTAAATCTGTACAATAGGTCTCCCTGAGGAGGTAATCTCTATTAATAGGTGCTATTTCCACACTCCTAACAGGAGATCCATCACTACTGGGTAGCCATTTTTTGTTGATCCTTAGGGTGGTATTGTAAGCCATATCAAACCATTTACAGAGTACAATACAGAACCTGGCACAAACTAGAACACTAAATTTTTGACCTGACCTTCTGCATGAGTCTACCACTCCCCTTCTGGCTCTGAGGGACTTAGTTGTCAGGGTTTTCCAAGTACCCCCTCCTACTCTCCAAAAAACATGCCCTGTACTAATATTTTGACAAGAACTGTAAGCAGTTGGAAACAAGAATGCCAGAGTCATCTGCTAAAAGGTCAAGTAGCAAAGCAAGGGCAACTGGCCACATGATGCAAAGTTCATTTTTGCTTTGTTGTCAATTCAGATGCATGCCAGGAAGGAGCAAATAAAGCACAGAATCTAAGGGATACATAAGGCACCCAATTTCTGCAGAAGGTAGGGGGCACTAAGATGCTTAACACAGTTCAAGATTTGACTGTATTGGGTCAGAGGAGAGACAGCTTCACTTAGAAGCCAAGCAAGAACAGTCCAGGACTCCCACCTGCATTTTGCTCTCATTGAATGGTGACTCCACTTTCCAATGACTCAGGTGTCTGCTGCTCGGCAGTGAACAAAGCTCACAGATGTCACTCTATCTTTAGCTGTCCTGTCCATAGTACAGCTGTCCCACTAACCAAAGCTATTGCAGAAATCATGCCTAAAGCACAGCAGTCTCCACATACGCCATGTTTTCACCTAGGGTTTTCCCTGTAAGAAGAGACACTGATGCCTCCTTAGCAGAGGAACTTGGGCTGAGTTTCTCACTGCCCACATCATCTTCTCCCCCTCCTTGAAACTTGCATGACATTGGTGTGTCAAAACCAGAGGCTGCAGGTTTAGTGCCAGTAGAGCCAGCATTTTGAGAAGGTGTGGGAGCATTGCCAAGCAGTCCAAAACAAGTCTTGGAATTAGCTCTGTGACAGGCAACTAAACCTCCCACACCAACCCCTGCCTCTTCTCCAGTTCTGCAGCTGAGCCTGTGAGAGAGGAGTCAGAGTGTCTCTTCAGCATCACTATCAGATGAGTCATTACCCCAGCTCTCCACTCATTATACTTTTAAGCCACCAGGACAATGACTTACAATAAATGAACATTACAGTAAACTTCCTGTGCATTGTTTATTACTATATGGTAATGAGCATATCTACAACTATGTGAGGCTGAGATGAAGAAGTTCCTTCTTTTTTCTGCTAAGTTGATCCAGCACTACTAAAATTAACTTGTTTTAGAGCAGGATCAGAGCACTTCACTTCTTTACATGTTCCCCAAGATACCATTAAGAAGTTTGCTCACATGAGAAATGCCTGAGAGCCTAAAATTCCTACACCAAAAGCCATGACATGAAATTAGCTGAATCAACAGCTTTTGCTCTTTCTTACAGCTGTTCCTCCTGAAGCTTGGATAGAGGAGCTGAGAGTATATTATAATGGATTTTTCTTCTGCTCCTCTGAAAGTGGGGTTGGAGTTACTGAAAGCAAATAAAAGCTACTTCCTATTTGGCAAATCTTGTCTTTTTTTCTGGGCAAATTCTCAGAGCAAACGAAATAAGTCCAGCAGCCTGAGGAAGGTATTTCACATACTGAGTTCCAGTGAGGGCAGCACAGAATGCAGATGGCCCAGAGGGCCTGTGGTATAAGTGCAGCCTTCCACATCTTACAGTCAGATTGCTCCTACAGACATATCTGCTTGTTCACTACTTCTGGAAAATGACCCAAAACCCTGGGCATGAAGAACTGGGGAGGCTTAGTGGAGTGAAGGTGACTAAATCTACCTTCTAGAATGTGCTGCCCTTGGCTGTTGCCCTTTCCCAGCGTTTGCAGCAGGCACGTAAACCAGAGAGTCAAGCCAGATGGGCTTTAAAACCACTGTTCCAGACTGTTCCTGCAATTCTGTGAGCAGTTCCCTGTCATCTTCCCACTATGGAACGACACCCCAGTACCACTTTCTGCACTTCTTCCCTTCTGTACCACTAACTAGACAATGGCAGAGAAAAAGAAAAGCTGAACCTGAAGAGGATGAGCAACTTGAGTGTCTCGAATTGGTCTCCAGGCCCAAACAGAAACTGACACAGGATCTTTACCACAAGCAGAGTTGTTTGTACTCTGCATGCCTCGCCTCAGCTGGAGCTCTCCTTTTCATCTGTGCAATGCCCACATAGTTAAGAGTAATTCAGCTTTCCCTGCAGAGAGTGGAAAATCTTGGCATAGAAAACAACAATATAGGAAAGGAAGATAAAAGATTGAGACTTCAGTTCTGCAGTGTGAGCCCACAGAGCTGCTGTCCCTCCAGCATGTCATGCACCAGCTCTGGTGTTGTCTAAGCCCTCAGAGCTCCCCCTTGCTGAGCACAGAGATACCTCGTGTTCCAGGTGCTCCCTTTCCGGTTTGGAACAGAAGTACATGCCAGCAGGGCAGAGGATCTTCACACACTCCTTATACTGCCATACGCTGGCAGCGAGTCAGTTCAAGCACTCACTAGCCCTGCTCTTAGACTCTTCCCACAACGTTCCTCAAAGCCCTAATGAGCAGCTTTGCACAACCCCTTCAGCCTCCCCACCTGTGCTGTTCATTAGGGCCTGACACTCTGCATTATGTGGGAAGGCTCCCTATCGATGGGGGATGTTTGGATTTAATGTTAGGTCTTTCACACAGTCAAAGCAGCATGGAAATGAGAAGCATGATCAAAGGACCAAACATAAGTGCAGGCTTATAAAATCTGTATGGAGTAAGACAGATATAGTGAGCCTTCATCTAGCCACAGGGTTTATCTATGGAATGCTAGCCTGCTGCAAATGCTGAATGCCAGGAGTACATACTGCTCACCTCAAATCTAGAGTTCCTGTTGCAGGCAAAATACATACTAACAGTTTCTAAAATGCTTCCAATGAACCCCAGCAATCTTCCCTGCTTGTGATAATACAGCTCAAAAGCGCAGTGCTCCTTCTAGGTAGTGATATTTTACTTTTTTTCTGTGCAATGAGGTTTATCACTTATCACTACAAGGGGATTTTAGTAACATTTACTTAGGAGCTTTACTGTTCTACAAACAATAATTTCAGAGAATCTAAGCTAGTGGGTGAGTACAGGAGACCTCATCTTGCTCTTCCAGCCCTAAGAATGATTCATTTTGGCCACATCCAGGATCCTCATGATTTCTGTGGAGGACTCCAAGTACTCAATGTTTCCAGAAAATTCATTCAAACAAACACCTGAGGAAAAATAAGCAACGAATAGTGGTACAAAACTAGCACTCAGTCTGCCATAAAATGGAACGTCTGGCTGTCGCACACAGTCTTTTCTCTATTTTTAAGGAAAAAAATAACAAAATCCAATTCACTATCCGTTCTCATTATCATTCTAATACTCTCAAACATACATTTACATTCAGTAGGAAGGCATTGCAAGGACCTTCCAATAACATATCAAGACAGCTTCTTTCTTCTCTATTTGTTTCTCATTTCCCAGAACCCTCTCAGATCCTTGGGTTCTGCTCCATGTTTGGGTACAGTTCATTCTGATGATGAACCACGGCCCTCCTCCTGCCCTGCCAGCAAGCAGAACTGTATGTGGACCCTACCCAAGGAGCTCACCCACACCTCCAAAAGCCTCTGCCAGCAAAACCAGTAGCAAGGGTGGGGGCAGCTTTGGCACAGACCTTGGCAGGACAGGAAAAGTGGGGCAGATACTGTCCCTCAGAGGAGTTCCCTGCCTTCCAGGCCAACCTTACCTCCTTCCGTGCAGCTCCTGACTGGGAACAGTGCCTCCTTCTCTGCAGCTCCTGACGGGGAACAGCGCCGGGCAGGGGAAGGACTCCGCAGCGTGAGCACACAGGAGACCTTCAGGAGCAGGGAGCACCGAATGGCTCAAGACCCTCACGCAGCGATGCCCCGTGGGAGAGGGACAGCTGTGCTGTGGCTAACGCGTGGGTAGCCCAAGGCGAAGGCGGCTGAGGAAAGGCGTGAAGGGCACCCTGAGGAGCCCCGGGAGGATGAGGGCGGGCGGGAATGGCGCCCGGAGGAGCCCAGACAAGCGAGAGGGGAGCCCTGAGGAAGGTCGGGAGGGTAAGGAAGAGAGGGTGGCCCTGAGGAGCCTCGAGAGGATGATGGCGGGCACGGATGGTCGCCCTGAGGAGCCTCGGGAGGATGAGAGGGGAGCTCTGAGGAACGTCGGGAGGGTAAGGGAGAGAGGGCGGCCCTGAGGAGCCTCGGGAGGATGACGGCGGACAGGGGCGGCCGCCCCGAGGAGCCTCGGGAGGGTGAGGGCGGGAAGCCGCAGCCCCGCCCTCAGCCCGCGGGGCACCTGAGGGGCGGGGCGGGGCCGGGCACGCGAGGCCGCGAGCAGGTGCGTCCCGTCCCGCCCCGCCCCCGCCGCCTCCAGGGGCCAATCAGCGAACGCGGGGCGCCGCACGCGCCACACCTTCCCCCCACGCACGCGCCCACCCGCCCTTCCCCTCAGCGCGGCGGCGGAAGCGGTCTGGAGTGCTCGTTTAGGTTGTTGATTTGTTTATTTAGTCCTGCGGCCGCCCTGAGACACATGAGGGCGATTATTTGCAGTATTTGTCGGTGTCCAGCTTCTTGTACTCGGGGTTGTAGGGCGCCTTGGCGAAGCACATGGCAGCGGCGCGGTCGCAGTTGCAGATGAACATGGCGCACTCCTTGTTCTTGCCTGGAGGAGAGAGAGGAGCGGTCAGGGCCCGCAGCTCCTTTGCCAGGTGCTGCAGTAGCTCGGGCTGGCATTTCTGCCGTCAGGATGTACCCGTTCTGCTCCAGGATGTACCCATTGCTTTGCGTGTGTTTCTTCCTGCTAATCCACTGCACCCAAAGCTTCAGCCCCGCCATCTCCTTGCCCCTTCCTCCCTTCCCTGCAGCCTCTCTGCTCTTCACCTCCATCCCAGAGCCCTGTAAGGCTCCACTATTCATCAGTGGTGCCTGGCAGAAGCCGTGTAACAATTCCCAGTTAGCATGCTGATCTCTTGGATACTGCCATTGAAGGGCCTTCCAGAAAAGTACTCAATCCCCTGAAGAGTAGACAGACTTCCCTATATCCTCTGGTACCATATATCTTCATGAACTTTAAATTGTGGGCTACATATAGAGAATACTCATTCCAATACCAGTGTGAGGTGCCCTCTTTCTAACAACCCGTTCCCCTGGCAAGAACTTGCACTGTGCCTTCCTGCCACAGAGGTGTGAGTGTAACACAGCCCTGCTCCTTCCTAAAAGAGACTGGAGAACATCTGGAGTGGAGTGATATGGAAATGGACTTACTGCTACATGTGATCTGCCCGTCAGAGCAGCTGAAGCGATATGGCTTAGTGTAGGGGTTGTCCAGGAGGAATCGGCAGGATTCCATCTTCTTTGCCTGCGTGTAGCAGTTATCATGTACTTGGCAGCACCTGGGAAACAAGGAGGAAAAGGTTAGAAAATATCCGAATTGCAAGCTCAACTGACCTGTAAGACACACACACTAATAATGTTAGATTTGCTTTGATGAGGCACTGAACGATAAAAAAAAGATACCCAGCGATAAGAGGGCAGACACAAAGGACCTCAAAGGGATACAGTTGTGCTAGCTCATGGTCCAAGAGGTGTCTGGTACCTATGTACTTACTGGAGCATCTTTGCAGTTGTCTATTGGGCACAGGGAAAGCAAAAGCCAATGTGTACCCTACACAGCCCCTCAATGCCCGGTAGCTGATGAGGGGAACACAGCCAACACAATGCAAGCCTTGGCTGCCAGACTTGTGTGATCCCTAAATTGTCTGTGCCATTTCCTACCATTTTGCAGCCCAGCCCTGCACATGTTGATAGGCAAGCTTTGAGCAAAGTGTGCAGAGCTGTGTCTAGGCTACTGGCTGCAAAAAAAAAAAAAAAAAAAAAAAAAAAAAAAGCTGGAATAAGCACACTGTGCTGCCAGAGAAAAAAAAACAGAGTTGCAGTAGTTATATTTTATCTTAGCAATAAGGCATCAAAGTGTGATAGTGTGCATCCTTTTTCTATTGAATCCATCTGTGACAGAAAGCTTGACAGCAGCCACAGCGTTTTGTAAGTGTTCATAAGCAGGGCCAGCTGAGATGAAGCTGAACCAGGAAAGTACAAGCAAGGAAAGAGGTTTATAAAAACAGAGTGTTACAAACCTGTCGAGCTCGTCCACTGGAGTGCCGCTGCCCCCCAAGCCGCAGTAGCAGCCGTAGTCGGCGAAGTCCAGCAGCGGATGGCTGCTCGGCAGGGTGCACTTGATCATGGTGCGGAACAGCCACACGGCCCGGGGCGACACCTCGGTGCTGGCTGCACCCACTGGGGAGAGACACAGAGGGTGGTTAGAGTCAGGCTCAGGGTTAGCAGTGCGAGGGCAAGGGCACCTACACACCTGACAGCAGGAAAAGCAGGGCCAGGAACTTCATTCTCACAGGACTTGACACAGACACCAGCGCTAAGGGAATGGGTCTCTTTATATGACAGGCTCACCTTGACATGGATATGAGATAAACCAGCCAGTATTTATGTTACTAAATGCAGACTTCTTCCATCAGAGCTGTGGGCGGCAGGTTGTGGCGTGACCAGTTGAAGGCCAATTGAGTTAAATCCATGAAAGCCGGAAAGGCAAATATTTGCTCTCTAGATTTTTGCTATTAAATTCATGTAGTGCTACTATTAGAAGTCAGCCTGAAAGATCTGGATATTTTTAACTAAATATTCTTTACTAAAAAATATTAGCGGTGTGGTAGTTAAAATGGAAAATTCTGGCACACTAATAACCACCTGCTGCTAATACTTGTACCCTCTTTTTATGATATCCCACTTATCATTAATCCTGTATCTCTCCATGGGTTCTCCTGGTGTAATTCAGAGAATAAGGTACAGGTTGTCCACTCACATCAAATGACCATTTGGCATGAGCTGAACTGAAAAAAATGCAAGCTTGTTCTTTGCTTTAAAACCATAGAGGAGAAGGAGGTACTACTGCTAGGCAAGAAACAGGAGCCAAGTGACCTGGAAAACCTCTGTACTCGGCTTAAACAAGGAGTAAGGTCTGGTTTTATGTGGTCTTAAGCAATTACATTGGAAATGAACTAGGCTTAGAAGTTTCAACATATACAGCAGACTTCAGTGACTTGGACAAATTTCTCCCAATACCAATGCAGAACCCAGTTAAGAGCCTTTGGTTCTCTGTGCCAAGGGACAAGGTGAGATGGGAACCTTGAAAGAGGTTCAACAAATGAGTAAGAAAAAGCTTCCTGGAATCAGCTGGGGTTAAGTAAAAACACTGCACTTATATTTAGATCCCAGAGGCTTTGGCATTTTTATACACTCAAGATACAGTTCCTAGACGTGGTTGTTGAGCCTGCATTGATTTCAAAGCACCGAAAAAGCCCTCAGCTTTTAAGAGCAGAGAAAGAGGCAAAGGCCACCTTTCTGCAACAGCCCAATATACCAGAGTGCTCATGCAGGAAACTTTGGGCTCACCACCCATCAGCAGGTTCCAAAAGGGGTGATGAGGATACTTTCCTCCTCATAGGGTCTGAAACTACAGCAGGGTGCCCACAGGACACACTGGATGTTGACATATCCATAGGACAGCTAGGTAAAGCTAGACTTTGTGCTGAACAACCAGACCCACTCTGACTTTTTTGATCTCTTCAAGCACTCCCATTCTCTGGGGCTCCCCACTCATGGGTTATCTACAATCAAACAGATGCTGAGTTGCAGATTTAATATTCTCAGTGTTCTAACAGAGTATTGGACAAACATTAAAGGCTGATGTAAAAGACAGTCTGTACCACAGTTAGTTCAGAAAAAATAATTTAATCTTTTGCCCACAGATCAATCTGCTGACTTTCCCTTCAATATTCACTTAAATGTTCTGTCTTCTCTGCTACTTTTACCATTTAAAAAAAAATTAAATATTTGTTTTCTTACCTATGAAACTTAGGAGTCTCTGGTTCCTTTTTCCTCTCTTCTCAGTATCTGATGTATTATTGATGTTTCCTAGAAAATTTCCAGTCAGCTGGCCTTTTAAAATCATAAATCAACGATTTCCTACATTTTTAGTTCAACAAAAGGATCGGCAAGTGTGGGAAAACAAGCACGTGAGCATTACAAGAGTGCCTCATGAGAAAAATCCCAGCAGGGTAGATTTTTCCACCAATGTTATTTTTGGTTTCCCCCAACCTGTGCTCTATACAAAACCCCTAGTCCTCAGTACACTTATGAGCACATTTCAACCTACAACTGGTTCCAACTTAAATTATTTTAAAAACTTCTTTATAAGCCCCATTGCAGAGTTCCCTACTATTCCACGCTGTTAAAATTCTCCTTTCTCTCCTTTGTCTGCTAAGGATTTTACTTCCTTCCCATCTCCACATTTTACTTTCTTACATCTAGCTTCCTCGGTCCACCAGAGTCAACTTAATCCAGGGTATGAACCAAACTTGTAAGCACCACATTATCTCCTTTTCGGAACCTACAAATACTTACACAAAACCTCTGTAACGTAGAGAAAAGACACAATCTCTACTAAAACCAGGTCTGCCTCTCATAAACTGGGCCACTGCTGAAGTGTGGGAGCAGAACAGCGAGTCAGAGCCCTGCCTGGGGAAGGCAGGATGCAACTCCTGCCAGGTCTAAGTTCACCTGAAATCTCCCCCACTGGAAATCCTCGCAAACCCCAAAAAAATTACAGAGAAGGACAGTTTTCAAATAATTTATTAGGAATTTAAAACTGAAATCTGGAAAAAGGGTTACAGGTGTGGAGAGAACAAACATTGGAGTGTAATAACTTACTGGCTTAAAAACACAGCTTTATTTCTTTTAAAAAAAATGCCCACCCTGAAACCAGAGCCCCAGCCTCCAGGCAGTGGCCAGAGAGTGACTCACAGCCCAGCAGCAGCACAGCTGGCCCGGGATGTCTGGAGGGGGCACGGAAGCAGCTCAGCGCATATACCAAGAGGGAGGAAAGCGCTGTCCGCAGACCCAAATTTGAAGTATATAGAATAAAAATAAACCCAATAAAATGCAGCTCTTCTTTAATTAGGAAATATTTAAAAAAACAGACATACAGACTCTTGTCTCAGTAACAAAAATTATTGCTTTGTGTTTTCAGTACTGATCTGTTAAGTACCTTCTTACCTAAACAGAACTCTCCAAACGCATCGCCCAGGTCAGGACAAGTTCCAGCAGATGGGGAAGAGATGGAAGAGAAAAAGGGCCCTGTGGGCACCATGGCCCTCCCAGTCCTTTTCTAAATGCCCCTCTCCTTTACAGGAGCTCAGTTTGGGGGAAGAGAGGGAATGATTTTTAAAACTTAAGATGAAGCTGTTATTTCCCTGGGAAAAGAGTTTGGCTGCATCTTAATAAAAGGCTTAATCACCCCCCTTAACAAGGTCTTTGGTTCACTGAAATCCAGACCCAAACCTGCCCCGTGTATTCCTGCTGGAGGTCTCCCCTGGCAGAGTGCTGGTTAGCAGGGGCCGGGACCATACCAGGGGAAGCCCCAGCAGGTTCTGGAGAAGGGACCAGATCACCCCGCACAGGACAACAGACAAATTCCCACAGTCTTCAGAACACAGAGTAAAGCAAATGGGAAGCTGCAATTCTATAATTCATATAATCCCTGAGAAGCCCTTAACCCGCCCCCAAATCACCACCCTAATGCTTTTCTCCCCTGTTAATGAATCCCCATCCCAGAGCCCTGCCCTTCAGAGAACGACTACCCAAATCTCCCCCTCGCTGACACCCCTTCCAATACCCTTGCCTCTGGAGGAGGATCCCCTTTCCCAGGAAATCTTGACGCAAGCGATAATGTTTGGAGAGTGAATTCCTTTCAAAGTAACCAAGACAAGCAACGGCGGCAAAGCCCTTTCCCTAAGCCAGCCCAGAGCCGGCACTACGGAGCCCAGGGATGGAGTCTGTACATCGAGCAATTGGAAGCAGCTTTAACCCGCTCAGCAAAACAGCCGATGGCTGGTACGTCAGCCCCGCCCACCCCCCCACCCCCCTTTCATCTCATCAGAGGTCTTAAAATCTTACAGTAAAAGGTGTACAAAAAAAGAACGAAGTCCTGTCAGGATTCTGCTGGAGAGTATTGCTCACGCTGCGGCACCAAGTCCAGGACCTGGAGCTGCTCCTTGGAGCCAGGCTGCAGGCAGCAGCCAGGTTCAGCTCACGATATTTACATATTATACAGGAGGAAAAAGAAAACCCCACATAAAACTAAACCTAGGAAAAAAATCTTTCAGCTGTAAGGATAGTGTTTTTCACTTAGCAAAATATACATTTGTTTTGTTCCATAGCGATGTCCAACGTTTTCGGATCCTTGGAGTTTCACACTTTTCAAAGCCTCACATTTACAAAACAGAAACAATTAAAAACAGTTTCTTTAAAAAAAATAGAAATACAGCAGTTCCTCTCAGCCTTTGCTCTCTCTGTGTCTCTTTCTTCCCTTCAGAACTGCATTCTTGTTACATACCGTGCTTTAAAAACACTGACGACAACAACAACAGAGTTGAAAATATTCAAAACAGTTTCAAAGCCAAATAAAAATACTCCTCAATGAAAACTACCTAACACAATCACAAAGCCAATTCATAAAATATGTCTACTAGCTCGGGAAAGAGCAAACAACAAAAAGAAGGGGCAGCCCCAAAAAAAGATAAAAAAATAAAATAAAAAAATAAAACTAACAGCTAATAAAATAAATAAAAGAAGAATCAGTGGGCTGGGGACAGGGAGGGGGGAAGCGTAAACCGTCGGTGGTTAGTAAGAAAGCGAGATGATCTCCTCGGGTTCAGTCCAGTGTGGTCTGGTCAAAGGGAGAGATCGGGCAGGGCGGCAGGAGCCTGGCAGCCAGCCGGCAGTGTGCAGTTTGATTCAAGAGAAAGGTAACCTTGGCTCATCCCCCGAGGCTCACCAGATCCTCCAGCCGCTCGCTGTCCTCGGTTAGGTCACTGGGGAATCTGCAGGACACAGCAGGGGAGGGAAGGGACAGGATCTAGAACAACCACAGCTTTCCTCCTGGGGTTTTCTTCTGGTGTGGTCTGACAGAAACACTCAGCACCCAAACTTTGCCCAACACCATCTTGCTCTGCGCCTCACAGGCGCAGGGACAGGGCACGGCACAGGTGTTTCCATCTTTAATGGCAACGTGCAGGCCTGGCAATAAGATCCCACACACCACGTGGCCTGCCCAGGCCTGTGACTCTCCTGGCCCCCAGGAGGGCTGGAACATAGCAGGGTCCAGCCACTTCCCCTGCACTTAGCTCAGTGCAGCCTTGCCAGGCTGCCATGGGGTTCTTGTCTGTGGACTCTATTCCCTCCAGTTTTTGCCCTCCTTTTTGAAAAGCTGGTTGTTCATTTTTTTATTTTAAACGTTAAGCCAGCTATGTTCAATCACATTTGCAAAGCAAACAAAGACTATCCACCAGTTCCCTCTCAGGCCCATCCAAGGACCAAACCCAGAATGGATCAGATTTTCCTTCTGCCCTTCTCCCAGGCAGAAGATGAAAAACCTCACTTCCCAGAGACTGGTGTCAGCAGCAGTAAGAACAACCAGCTGCACGGTGGAGGTTTCCCCAACCACAGAGAAGAACCAAGCTTCTCTCAAAATCACCACTGGGTTGTGACTCTGGCCAACCCTGCAGATGTTTTCTCTTTTTGCTTCATTTTCTTCCTCGTTGTGCCAGACAGTAAGACTCTCCACTCACATCCTGGGGAGCGTTCAGTAGAAACCCAACCTGCCAAAGCCTCTGGTGCAGGAGAGAGCCCGAGGCTGAACACAGGACTCCTCCCACAGGCTGGGCCAGGCCATGGAGCCTCACAGCAGCAGCCACAGCTTCAGCTGAGAGCCCAAGCACAGGGGCCAGCTCAGAACCTTACTCCTCTCTCTCATTACCTGCACCTGTTCAAAGCTCTCTTACCTCCTGCCTCCTTGGTCCCCAGCTTCAGTGATACCCATTGGTAAAAGCTGTTGCAATCAAGGGACCCTGCAAAGAAACAGTTAAAATCCCACTCTTAAATAAAAGAAAAGTGAAGGAGAATTACTAACACAACAAATTTAGTCATGGCCCAGATGCCAGGATAACTCTTTTCAGTTGGAGGTGCCGGCTCTAAAGAGCACATCACCCTGCAAGATGCTGTGTCAGGGCCAAGATGGGCTCTTGGAAAGCCTGAGATAGATCAGGGCAAGGTCTGGAGATCAGGACCTTGAATGGTGATTAGGGAGAACCATCAGAAACCAAGGATGCTGGCTTTCAGTGAGCTGCTGCACTCTGCACCATCCATCTTTGGTCAGGGGCTCAGTAACGGCACAGCCAATGCTGCAGTGAATAGTATTTCTTAACCAGAAATCAAACTGTGGGCTGAGGGGCTGCCCACTGCTGCTCACCTCCCTCACCACGTGGAGACACAGCCCACTCCCCCATCCCCCTGCCCCCGCAGAGGGCACAGGGAGCACTCACCCCTAGGCTGTGTCCGAAGCCAGTGCTCGGGGCTGGACTGGCAGCGCTGATGTAACTGCTGACCCCTGAGTCCTGGTTGGCGGCTCCATAAAGCTCTGCCATCGGCCCGGGGCTGGTGGTGCCCAGAAACCCACCGGTGCGACTGGGGGTGGAACCTACAGCAGGCAGCAGAACTACGTAGTGAAGATCCCAAAAATGCAACCCTGTCCCACCCCCCTCCCGCAGCCCCTTGGCAAAGCTCCATGACAGGGCCCCGCGCTGGGGAGGAAAGTGGAGTTACCTGTCCCTCGCACCACGGCCGCCGCAGCTGCTGCTGCTGCCATCGGTCCATACGCAGTGAGGGGGATTGCTGAAAAAGAGGGAACAGGCATCTCAGGAGCACTGTGGCTACACAGGAAACTCCTTGTCAGGAGCCTTCATTTGCCACTGCAAAATACTGGGCCCACACATATATATTGGCTTAGTGCACCACAGAGGACATCAAAGGATGACAACAGGGAAGTGCATAGCCCTGCATTTATCAGTGTTCTTCGGCACAGCCATGTCCAGGGGAATGCAGGAGCCATGCTCTGTCGAGCCCACACCCCAGAGCAGCCAAGGGCACAGTGTGGAAGAGCTGAATGAGAAGTGGGCAATTTCAGATGTATCCTGTCACTACTAAGCTCGCAAGATGCAGTTAATCTGAAGCTACAGATCCAGATTTTGGCAGTAAATGTGGAGAAACGCAACAGCTCAGGGACAGCAGCTGAAGCTTAACATCCTGAGGCTCAGCCCCTCCTCTGTCTCTTGGTAATATTCTTGAATAATAGTTTAATAGCCTCTTTCTCCCTGTTTCTCTGCTCAAGATGTACCACCCTCCCCACACTGAATTTTGCTCCTGAATTACTCAAAACCTCATTGTTCATTGTAGTAAAGCAGGAAACATATACCTAGGGAGCTGGAACTAGAAATGGCTTAATTAAAACAGTAAGTCTTAATTTATATGTAGCAGTTCTAATTCCCAACTCTACTGCCACAGGCATCCAGCCCTCAGGGCAGGAGGCATCTAGCCAGTATGTTTCTCTTTGCCCTTAAAATGACTGGGTCAGCATTTCATGCTTGAATGTGAAATTCACTGTGATTCTGTTTAGAGCACCATAAAAAGAGGTCAGAACAAATCAATCGCGTTAAGGCTGAAACCCAGACTAGCTTAGGAGGGAATATTTAGTAGCAGGCACCAGCCTGTTTCAAGCAAACGTCATACGAGGCTTCTATCTGGGTTAGCCGCTCATTACAGGCCCTGGGCCAACGCAAGCATGTTGCTGCTTCACATCACCCCCAAAGATGCTGTTCTGGGAAAGAAAGGCTGCTGGCAGCCACCTTTCTGCCCCATCCCTGCTGCAAGTCCCTAACACATGAATGAATGTGGTTTGACTGAGAAAGGAGGCAAGGTCTTCTCAAAGGCTCCAGTTCTTTTTCCAAGAAAAACTCTTCTTGCCTTTGCAGTCTTATCTACTGAGACACCAGGATTTTGCTGTGGTGACAAAGCACCTGTGTGTGCATCCCTGCCTGTGCCATCCCCTCCTCTTGGCTCCCCCCGCCAAGCCATGAAGCACAGGCTGTGTGTGCTGCAGCCACTTGAAGGCACAAGGGCCCTCGAGCACAGCACAGCTCGCTGGGCCTTTGTGGGAGCGGGGGGCCCTGCCCTCTGCGGGGCCAACTCCAGCCTATACATGGGAATCGCAGCCCGCGGCCCAGCCAAGCGGCTGCGCGGGGCCTGTTTAACAGGAGGTAAGCGTATCGGGGAGGGAAGAATGCCACGATCCCCAGCTGGTACTTCAGTGAGACACTCAGGACTGTAAGCTAACGTGGCACCCAGCCAGGACAGCAGCATTAATAACTTCTTGTGTGCAGGGCCCTGGTGCACCCTGGCCACCAGTGACAGGCAGGCCCTGGGTTGGTCACCTCTGCTAGGAAAAGGCACAGACCAGCCAGGAGTGGACATGAAGGGGAAAAAAACTTTTGCCAAGTCACCAACATTCCTCTACAAATGTGATGGGTGGGTTTTGCAGAAAAACACACATGTAAATAAACAACTGGACCCACATCGCCTTTGCTTGCCAACCAGAAGGCTCAAAGGTGCTTATGCAGCTGCACACATGGTGCCAGGGAAGGGTTTTGTTAAGAGGGAGAGACAGGACTTAGTCTTCTCCTACCTCCCTCAGGAAAATTTGTTCATTGGTGGCTGCCAACCTCAGCATCCTCATGAACAGTGTCCCTGAGGACTAACATGGTTTTGTGCCATAGAAACTCCCTTTCAAGCCTGTTTGTACTGCTAATTCCAGAAGAGCTTCCCAGGAAGGTTTTCCATACCCCTTTTCATAGAGATTCAAACCCTGAAACAGGTGGGGGCAAAGAAGCGCTGGGAAGGAGGAACACCACGGAAATGAGATGGCACATGGGGAGCAGGGTGCTACACAAAGCTGCTTTTCTATGACAAAAACCATGGACAGGACAGAGCTGGGGAAAACATGGCCATGGAAGGGAGAGTAGACAGAAGGAACATCACGTAGGGAGAACACACTGCACACACCCCGCGGGCTGAGGATCCAGTGGGCATTTGCACTTTGAGGACACTGAGAATGATCCTCTGCTCCCATTTTGTTCCACAGCTCCCTACAAGCACTGCAAGATTTTGCAAGGTCCCACCACTCTCACTCCTACCTGGGAAGCCTGTGTGGGAGTAACTGGGGAGCTGCACCACACAGAACAGGGAACGCATTCCCTGCAGCCCCTCCTGCCCAGGGAAATGGGATTAGAGTAATCAGGAGTGCATCCATGCCCTCTCCCTCCTCCCAGCACTCCAAATTTCTTCCTTGCAGCAGCTCAGGTTAAAGCCATTTGTAGACCTGTGGAAGTCACCCTGCTCTCTGCAGTTCCCATATCTGGTTTACATACAGCCTGGGGCAAGGAGCTAAAAACGAGGCAAGCAGCAGGAAAGGACCTGCATGGCCCTTTTCAGAGGCAATACACATGGCTCTGATTGCCTCTCCATCTTTCCATCCCCAGCTTCAGAGGGAGCTTATCCAGATGAAAGAGGAAATAAGGCACATTTCCAGTCTAACTGCGCCAGGCTGTGGAGCAGCAACACCATTGAAACAGCCCAAAGCCCCCTTCTCCCCTTCCAGCTTGTGAGTTTAGGAAATGAGCGGGACTGACCTGTGAGCTCAGGGAGGACGGGGGCACTCGGGAGAGGGGTCCGCTCTACACGGAACTCTAAAAACGAAATGCAAGACAGCTTAGGAACTCATCAAACGCCCCGAGGGAGACCCCACAGAGACACGGCAGCTGGGGTCTGCTGGGGGAGCAGCCTGCAACCAGACTGCGAGCAGGCCAGTGTCTTCTTTAAACTGATTTATAACTGGTGCTGAAAGGTGCTGGACTCCTGCCCTGAAGGCTGAAAGGATCCATTTATCCTTGGAATAAATGTGGCCAGGGCAGGGCAAGTTCAAGCTTCACTGTGCAGCCTCAGGTCTGCCCCGGAGCACTGCTCTGCAACCCGGCCAATCTGACCTCTCAGCGGCAAGGCCAGGGGATGCTCAGTATGTGCCACACTCAGCCTGGCATAGGTTTACAATGAGGGACTTGAAGCCACTACAGCTGGATTCATGGAGAGCTTCCAGACAGCCAGGAGGCAACAGCAACTTTCAGCCAGTCAGCCTGGGCTCACCTCAGGCGAAGAGGAAACTTCCCATTCCCAGCCCCTAATACCAAAACTTCATATATCAACCATCACACTGAGGGATGGAGTAAGGAAGGGATGCTCAGAGTTGCCACATCTCTAGAAAATAGCAATAGCACAGGGTATCCCCTAAGCATGCTCTGCCTCATTTCCCGGTCTGGCAGACAGCAGGAGGGAGGAGAGGCCCCACAAAGCTCTGAGCAGCTGCGGCACAGCAGGTTCCAGCCATTGATCACAGGATCCATGTTCTGAGCACATGGCAGGGTTGGGAGCTTGAAACCACCCAGTTTGCAGGGGATCTGCAGCCCCCTGGCCCAGCAGATGCTTTGTGAAGGCTGTGAGTGGTCCAGGCACTGTTCAGAACTCAACTGCAGTGCTGCAGGCACCTGCCTTTTGCGTGCCCAGGAGTTCCATGGCACATGGGGTTTAACATTCTGTGCTACTTTGAGAGCGGTGGCAACTCTGATAAAGAGAGACAGACACACAAAAAGGCAGTGAGACAGGCAGAGCTGCGGGGCCCTTCTGTGTCACAGCAGCAGCCCTATGGAGGAGGCCAGCAGAAAGGACATTGGAGCAGCCTTGGGCTTTTCCTGCCACTGCAGCGTGAGGATAATCCTAATGAAGGACAGGCTGTTCCCACCTATTCCAGGGCTTCTACCCTCCCCCTTCCACATCCGTCTCCAATTTAAGGAAAGACCAAACAGGGGAAAGGGTGAAAGGGGCAGAGCCTGGGTTATAGATCATGCCAGAGGCTCCCATCACCTGAAGGCAGACCAAAAATGAGAGAAAGGAGCTCCACTCACCAGGGAACTGGTAAGTGTAACCAGGTGCAATGCCAGTGTAACTCCGACTTGCGTAGGTGGCAGCTTGGAAGCCTGGATAACCTGGGGAAGAGAAAAGGACTCCATTACTGCAAGCTGGCAAGGTCTGTGCATGCAGTGCCTGGCTGCTCACGAGCAGCATGAGCACCCTTTGGCATTAGAAAGCAGAAAGAGGGATAACAGCAGAAGCCCCAGGAGAGTGCTGGGCAGAGCGCAAAGCGCATGCGAGCCTACAGAGGAGTTTTAGCAGGCCCGTTTAATTTTTCCTTGCTCCAAACATGTAAGGACATGGAGATTTCCTTTGCAAACTCACAGGCTTTCTGATGCATCAGCTGGATTTACAAACAGGAGATCAGGGAGGAGGGGGCATTTGAACGGCTGAATAGCTCTGAGTCACTTTTACACTAGAAGGGCTGGTGAATGCAGGTACAGAGAACATTTCTTTTTGGCACAGGCAGGAGCACAACTCCTTCTGATCCCCAGAGAAGCTGACCACCTATAGGAACAAGCCTGTGAGAATGCAGGGCATTGACTCACAGATGAATATTTGATTTGCAATCTCCCAAGACATGAGTCCGTGGATTTCCCAGTGACTCAGTTTGAGTCTTACTGCTTTAAAATTCAGATGGCTTAGAAAAGGCAAAACCCAAAACCACAGGCTGGAGATTTATTTTCCTTCAATAAGTCAAGTGAAAACATTGGTGGAAAAATGCCCTTTTGGGGGTTTTGTTAAGTGACTAACTGCTACTCAGCAGGCTTAGCACTGAGAGCCAGGCTGAGTACACCCTGCCCAGCAACACCAGCAATGATCCTGAGCAAACAGTGATCTTGGGTCAGCTCAGTCCTGGCTCGAATGAAAGTGGGAAGAGAGAGAAGCCAGGACCAGCACCCACACTGGAAGGATCATGCTGACTTCTCAGATCCAGGCAGGAGGTTTTGTAGGCCTGGAAGATGGCGCTACAAGTGACATTTTCCCCCATTTTAAAATTTTTATCTGAATGCTTTTGCCTTGGGAGCATTGGTAGACACGAAACCCAGCCTACTTGTCACCAATTTCTCCTTACAAAACAGTCCCATGATAAATGTGTAGCTTTCCCTGCAATACCAGGTATTTGCTGTACCTGAGAGGGAACAGAGTGAGACAACACAGAACTAGAACTTTAAGGGCATTTTAACAGTCTTTAAATGGCAGCAGGGACATTTATACAGACCACCGTTTCAAGTGGAAGCTCAGGGACTCTTTAATTAACTAATTAATCAGAAAGACTGTAGAAGTGTGGGAGGAAGATGCCTGGGTACAGATTACTCCACACTCAGCTCTGCAGTTACATCCTATTCCACATGAAGGAATTGCTGTTCATGTGCCACGGCACTGCGGGACCATGGAGGAGCTGCCGAGGGGCAGAACCCCCTCGCAGGGGCTGTGCCCGGCCGGCCCAGCTGCGGCAGGGCAGCGGTGGCGCGTTTGCAGTTTTCGCAGGTGCCACCAGAGGGCAAGTTGCGATCGCGAACAGGTCCCGGCGCCCCCGCAGCGCCGCCGGCCCCGCACGGGGAGCGCTGCCCTTGGCCGCCCCGCCGCTCCCGGAATAAACCTCTAAGCTGCTGCCTGGCACGGCCGGGCGCGGGGGGAGAGCGGAGAGCTGTCCGGGGGCTTACCCAGCATGCCGATCCCCAGCATGAAGGCATCCATCCCGTAAGGCATGACTCGGGACCGCCCTCGTGCAGAGCCCGTTGGGGACATCACCTCCTTCGGCTGAGCTTTTTTACACTCCACCTGCCACAAGAAAGTAAGGATCAGGCTCGGCTGTCACGGGCTGGATCACAGGCTGTCACAGGACACGGCCACAGAGCACAGGCAGGCCAGGCAGGGCTGCCTGCGGGACGGCACGTCCCAGCTCCAGCCACCTCTGTCAGCCCGCTCCGCTGCCCTTCCCTGGCATCCCTGTCTCCAGCCTGTAAGGTGCCAGCCTTCCCTCTTGCTCTGCAGCCACCACAGGCAGTGGGGAACTCAAACATTGCTTTTCTCCTCCTGATGTTGCCCTTGAGCTTCTATTTGACCCTGCACCAGGGCCTCAAAGCCTAATTTTCCTCATTTCTGAATAAAGGTAAAACCTGCCCACTCCCAGGCCACCATTAGGTTTTGTTTAAGTTCAAAACCTCCAAGTGCAGCACAATTCCTTGTTTAGTCAGCTGTCCTCCTTGAGAACTCAGTATTATGCTTGTCCACCTCCATACGGTGAGTTTCTTCCCAGACTGACTGCTGTGATTTTTGGGAAAAAACTCAATCTGCACTGCACTCAATCCCCACTGCACAGAAAATACCTCAGGACCCAAGTGCCTCACACCCCTTGCCTCTGTGCCACTGCCCTGCTCTCTTCCATACCTCTCTCCCTGCTCCCACAGGTTCTGCCCCAGACACTCACCATTTTGTTGTTGATCTCATGGAAGTGGATTTCACACACTTTTTCCACAATGTCTTCACTTTCAAATGTGACAAACCCAAATCCTGAAGAAAAAACAAAACTCCCTGATCAGATCAGAGCTCTCACAGTTTGAAGTCTCTACTCACAGCCTTTTATTGGCAGGAGAAAAGGACAGTACAATCAACCCTTTCAAAAACAGCTGTCATTCACCTTCCCTCTCCAGCAAATTCTGCTTTTATGCACAAGAACAGGACTGTCCTCTTATAGAGTCTCCTCTCCTACTCATCCTGTACTTTCCGCCCACTCTAAACCCAATTGGTCTCAAAAACAGGTTTCAGGGTTTTTTTTAAACTTTGCTATTTGCAAGACAAACCAAATGGCTGGTAGCACTGGGGTGGATCTGGGCAGATGCTCACACAAAGAGTCAGTGGGGAAACCAACAGCTGCTTGCCAGGACATCACCACCCTCACTAAACGCACCCCACCAGCAGGAACACCCTGCAGCTCCCTCACAGGCACTGGCCATAAAGCCTCATGTGAGCAGGCACAGATCAGCAGTGCAGCTGCACACAGCGAGGCAGATACAGGCACAGTGATTTGCAAAGTTTCACCAAAGTAAGGTTTGTATCTGGGGTAAGACAGGACAGCGTGTTCCTGGCCCCTGGCCCACACTCACACCTCCTTTCTCTCACCAACCCCTTTGCTGACAGTTTTGGCAAAGCCCATCTCGGGTGGGCAGACTGAACTCCTCTCAGCTGACTGCAGCCATTTCCGGAGAACTGAGGCAGGTGGGAGGATGTCTTAAAGCTTGCCGTGCAAGCAAGCTGGGATTAAGCAGAGCTTTCCACTTTCCAGAACTGGCCAATTCCATGGTGCTGTAAAATAACATTTAAAAAGCAGAGAGGAATCCACTGCCCAGAACCCCACCTTTTCTCCACACTGCCAGAAATGTTTCTCTATAAACTCCTCCATCCGTCTGTGCCCAGGGAGTTTCACACCTTTCACCTCAACACCCACAATCAGAGGAGCTCAGGAATTCAACAACAAAACCCTGATATGAAAAGCAGTCCCGAATCCCATCAGACCCCCACCAGGCCTGCTGTGCCCTGGGCTGAGCCCCTCAGCCCAGGGGCTGGCAGCTCTCCCTGCTGCTTCCCAAATGCCCAACAACTCTAACTGGACCGGTGACTGGAAGGCACCCATGGAGGAACAGGGCTTAACGCTTCTCCCCTTTCAAAACGAAGCTGGAACAACAATCCCAGGACTGCTGAGGCCAGGCAGTCAGGGTAGATTTAATGGCTTTAGAAAAAAGCAAAAATCTGAAGGGCACAGAGTGTAGCAAGAGTAGAAGGGAGAGTTCCCTCCCAGCTCTGGGGGCAGGGGTGCTTGGAAGTGCTTCAAACAACACACAGGAGGGCAGCCAGCACAGGGCTGTTACTGACCCTGACTGGGAAGAGGCTGAAGCTAAGTTTGCAGGTCAAGTTGTTGCCAGTAAATCTCCAAGTTGGATGCAAGAGTCGAGCCCTGCCACACCACCAGGTAGTCAGTCTGAAGACTCACCAGGAAGGCAGGGACGCCCATGGATGGGCTGGGTCTGGACAGTGCAAATAGTACAGCCTTGCTCCTATCCTGTAACAAGACTCCACCAGCAAGACTCTGGTAAGAAAAGGTGACCTGGGAGCACAAGTGGGCTCCAGGCCGAGGAAGGGGCAAGAAGCAGGCACTCTTCAGGCTCTCGTGTCAGCTTTCCCAGAGCTCAGATTACTCAGGACAAGGTAAGACACACACTGCGGGCTGGAGCCACGGAGGTGAGCAAGCAGAGGAGGGGGCTGTCTCCTCTCACATATCTGCAACTCGATGAGTTTACAGCACAGGAAACGCACTGGACAAAAGCTCTCTGTGCTGCGAGGGCCACTGGTAAAGGATGCAGATGCAAAAGAATGGGGTGACTGGAGGCAAGATAAAGAGCAGCTGCGACCCGCATCCCCTGCTGCTGGGATACCGACCCCTCCCTAGGCAAGGCAGGAGGCAAACCCTCCGCAGTAACCTCTCCTAGGGCCAGAAGACAGCTCTCACCTCGGTGTCGGTTGGTTGTCTTGTCAAACATCAGCATCGCATCATCCACCTGCAAAGAGAAGTGCTGTGGTCAGATTATTACTGCTGCCACGAGCATCCTCCAACACAGTTGTTCAGAGCTTCCCTGGCCTCCCCAGACCTGAGGAGATCACGATGAGACATCCTGTCCCCAAGAAAGAAATAGGGTGTGCACACATGTGCACTGCACATAAGCTACCACACCAGGCGCTACCCTGAGCCACAACCAGCATGGTCCCGGTCCCCCCACCAGCCCGGGGCAGGTGCTGCCGAGCTGAGCCCCCTCAGCCCAGCCCCTGGCAGCAAGCGACCCCGATTGTTTGCCTGTGGCTCCAGCCGGGGGCCAAGGAGCAGGGAGGGCATTGTTCCCAAATCCTCGCCTCAAAGGAGAGGAGAATCAAAGGGGGGCAGAGAAGCAAAGCTGGAGAGGGGAGAGGAATAAGGGGCCTCCCAGCGACAGGGGAAGCGGAGGCCTCAGACAACAGAGCCTGCCTGGGAAAGCTGGGAAGCGCCCCCACCCCCACCCCAGAGGAGCCTTTCCTCTAAGTGAGGTTTCCCACTGCTGGAGGCTGTAATTAGAGCAAATTTACTGCAAGGCCTGAGCAGGGCTGCCTTCCCGGGAGGAGGGGCGGCCAGATCCCATCCCCCAGCTGGTCTGGGGCTGCTCTCCTCCCCAGCATATCCCCGCCTGGTGCCACTTTTCCCCCCATCTTCCCGCGGGTGTTGCCTTGCGGAGCCGCATCCGCTCCGCAGGTCAGCCCGAGCAGGGTTAAAAAATACACTTCAATCCCCTCCGTGTAAGCCTCAGTGTAAACCTGTCCCACTGACCCATCCCTCCTCTAATACCACTGCCTTAATCCGATTATGAAACTGGACGTGCAAGTACTCAGGGGAGGTGGCAGCAGTCTCTGGCCAGCAGCTGCCCTGGCCCTCCTCCTTCGTGCGAGACAGCCGCTCCCCGAGCAGCAAGCTCTGCACGCCCCCCAACTCTACAGGATTACTCCCTTGCCTCGTCCCAGGAAGAATCTGCATTGCTGTTTCCTCCTGAACAGTCATTGGAGAGTGCAGAGTACTGCCCATGCCCTGGCACAGGCAGCAACAGGCTTTGCCCATGGAGAGCCTCACAGCCACAGTGAGGAAAGGGAGAGGCTCCTACCCTCAGCTCCCCAGGACAACACAGGACACTCAGCTTCACCTCAGGGCCACGTGGTTGGAAGGAGCCCTTGCTGACGTTTCCAGTACCATCATAAGCAGACAGAGATCATATTTGACACCCTTGGCCTTGTCTAACACATCCACTCCAGGTGACAACAGACAACCTGGCTCCTGCTCAGCTCACACACTTCCCATCCTGGCTCAGCCCTCCTCACCAAGTAAAGAAACACCTAATAAACGTGCCAAGCATCCAGGCTGGAACCATGGGGGACGTAAGCCTTGACACAGACCCAAAACAACTTCTCAACAGCTTCCCAGGACACACAGTTAGGGAGATGGGCGCTGAGGGCAGCTCCTCACGCTGCCATTCCCCATTGCCACATGTGCCTGCATCTGCACCATTTCCCTTCATGGTAAAGCCCAACTGTGATGCGCTAGAAGGAAACCCAATGTGGCTTAAAAATAGTTCAAGAGGTTTTTATTATCTGGTTTTGTTCATTTTAAAATCTAGATCCATTCCCCCATCCAGTTCACAAGAAGGCTGGAGAAATAGCTGTTCTCCTCCCCAGTAAGCACTGGGAGAAAGCTGTGTCAAAGGCACTCTGAGGCAGTGCCACTCCCAGCTCAGGTAGCTGGCGACCACAAACCCATCACAATGAGGGATGGGTACAAGGAAAAAAAAGTAAACTAGTGTCAGTGTGCACAGGCCTGCTGCTGACTTACTCTGCCTGACCAGCGCTCCTCTCTGCCAAGCTTGGAAGCAGAAGCAACTGCAAGTGGCAGTGCCCAGTGCATATCCACACAAACCCATGGCACAGCAATATCCTGGGCAATGGCTGGGCACTGCCACAGCGCTCAAGCCCTCAGAGACAGGAGATGAGCAACTGCTTCATTCCAAACCACACCGTATATGCTGTGAGGAGAGCTGCAGCAGGTGTCTACCCAGCACCCCAAAATGCACTTGCCTTGCAAAAACATATTTATTGTAAAACATGTACATTGACAGCTGTTTCCTGCTAAAGACTAAATCTTATACAGGTATAGGTGTAGGTACACACAATTCCAGGGCTTCAACTCTGTGTATGGCTATAACTGATGTATTTTATTGCCATTAAAACCTGTACATGACCATCTTTATGTCTCCTTTCAAGGTAGCCTGTGAGCTGAGTTGGGTGGTCTCAGCACACACCTGTGAAGTAAAGCAGGGCCCAGCTCTCCCCTAACCCTTGCTATAGGGAACACATCTCATACCATACACAACTCAGGCAGACCCTCGCACTGAGGCACCACATCCAGCACCCACCAAAGCTGTGCCTGCACCTTCTCTACAACCACCACCAGACACAAGTGGGCGGCTATTGTGGCGGTGAACCACCACCACACCCCCCGCTCTTCCCTCTTCCCTCCCCGCCCGCCACCGCCGCGCTGGGCCTTTCCCGGCTGGGCCGCGCCGGGCCCCAACAAAGGCGGCCGCCGGCGGGGCCGTCGCGATGGCAACGCGGCCGCCATGGCAGCTGGGGCCCGGATTAGCGGCTCACAAAGCCGCCCCGCAGCGCTCAGTGCCCGCGGCCTGTGATGGGCTGCAGGAGGACACCCAACCGGGGCCTCCGCACCCCATCACAGGCAAATCGGCATTCCCGAAGGATTCCTCACCTCGTTCCAACCCTGCTGCTGTGTGCGGGGAGACCTTCCACCAGGTTGCTGCAAGCCCTGTCCAAGCTGGCCTTGAACACTGGGATGGGGCAGCCACAGGTTCTCTGTGCCATGGCCTCACCACCCGCACAGGGAAGAACTTCATCCTAAGATCCAGTCTAAACCTACTCTCTCTCAGTGTGAAGCCATTCCCCCTTGTCCCATCACTACATGCTCTTGAAAATGATCACCCCCAGGAGCCTGGGACCTTGAGTGAGAGGAACCAAGACAGGATGACTTGGTGCTCCCTGCTCTCTCCTCTCTAGATCCTAAGTGCTCCTAAGCCTCCCCTGGATAAGCAGGAAAAAAGAGGAGTGATTTTTTGGCATGCTTTCTGTCCGAGCTAAGATGTATTTTTCAAAAGCATCTATCCTAATTTAAAGGCCTTAACTGGTGGCAAATCTAAGATATACACAGGCTTGTGGCCTGAGGGGTTTACCTACAAACCTTCATGCAAAAGCCATCCAGCAGCCTGGAATCCACTCTCCTCAGAAGCAGAGCATGAGCTCTCCTGAAGCCAAGATCCAAACTAAGAGTGCCACTGCATTCACAAAGATTGACTAAAAATCAGCCCTGGGACCCTGGGACCTTGAGCTTCAGGAATCAAGAAAGGGTGACTTGGTGCTCTCACCTCTCTCCTCTCTACGTCCTAAGAGTTCCCATGCCTTTCCTGGACAGGCAGGAGCAAACAGGAGCAATTTTTCTCCTGCCAGGTGCGAAAAGACTGTGGGGCCACTTGGAAGTAGAGTGAACAGAGTTACAATGCCCTTTCCTCAGAGGGTAAGTCCTCAAAGAAATGCTTTCAAAGGGCATCCTTAACAATTCCTTTTCACACAGTCCCAAAGCAATTCCACAAGTAGTACTGGACCCAAATGACTTGGAAAGTCTGTCTGAAAAAACATCTGCTGAGATGAGGATACCACAACTGGAGCTTCAGCACCTCTCACTTAAAGATGCCATAACTGTAAATGATCCATCCAGCCTTGGCCAAAATACCTGGGGTTTTTCAGAGGTTTAATCCCAGTCTAATGTCTTTCAATTTTCCTGTTTCATTCTTTGTTATTTGCAATGGGGAAGCCAATGACATCCTCATGCAGATTCAGAAAAATAATAATTTCCAATACCAGTTTGATAAGAAATGTTGGATACGCTTTCACAAGGGTGAATTTTGAAAGTTATAAATATTCAGGCAAAGGGTTTGTGGAGATGGACATCTTCCACCTGAACTGCAAATAAGTTTAGGACCAGCTGAGCTGGTCCTAGAAGGAATCATAGCAACATATTTGTAGTAAAGTCAGGCAGAAAAATAGTAACTGTTGAGACAGCTTCCATATGGAAAATATAAACCAAACTATCTAGAAACCACTCAGCCATCCTGTCAAGAGACAGCATTAACAACCCTGTGAGGTTCTCCCAGCTGCACACAGAGGACAGGCCAATTCCAGGGAGGAGGATGTACGGACAGAGAGCCTGGCTCCAGGGAGCAGGTGTGCTGTGCCACAACAACCCTTCCTACCCCACTCTGCAGACCCATTCTCAGAACTCTGGGAAGGAGACTCAGCCAAGGGGACAGAGCCTGCTCCATGCCACAGGTGAGCAGAACAGCCTGTCCAGGTGTTCCTGCCCACTCTCACATGGGCACCTGGCAAATATCAGATGAACCCCAGAAGACCTGAATGACCATTACTGCCACAGTGTTTTTGGCTATGTGCCTACCAGATGCGGAGCACAGAGAACCCTTTGTTCCAGAGGCATTGTTACCACAGGCCAAACTGCCTACTGCCACAAGAGAGGTGATCAGATTCCCCTTCGCCTCCCCTCCCCATCTGTTCATGGCAACCATGTTACGTGTGAGAATTTACATAAATTGCCCTCTGATCTGTGGAAGAAAATCCAAAATCCAGTTTGGAAATCCACAGCAGGTTGACAAGTAGCTTTGATCCCTGAAATTTCCAGAGAGCAGCAGATTAAGGATTAATTAATTAACATTCTCCCAATCCAAAGTGAGGAAAATCATGCCCACAGTAAGCACAGAAACAAGTCTTCCTTTAAAGACATTTGCCATCAGTGTCTGAAGGTTCTCCCATTAGTCAGCAGGGAAAACTCATTTCTACAGCCAAGTCAACCACCCCATTTTTCTGGCAGGAGTACACAAATATGCATTTGTGACAGACCTACAAACCCTCATCAGACACAGCACCTCAGATACTGTGATTTTCCCTCATTGCAACAGCAACAGCCATCACCCCAGTGAGACCTCAGGACCTCTCAGGCAAAGGATCCAGAATTTGGATGGAGTATTAGATGGCAGCCTAAAGGTCAGAAACCTCCTCAGACCTCAGATCTTTTTTCTTGTTTGCTTCCAGGGTATTTTTAGAGAGGCGATCTCTCTCTGGGCAAGAGCTGCCTCACAGAGAGGGTGAGCTTTCAGGAGCGACTCATCCATACACGATCACCTCAGGCCCAGTGAGAGATGCAGATTGGTTTTAAGCACTTTCCAAGCACCCTTGGTGCCGCAACTGATTAGTGAGTCATGCAAAGACGTCATTGTGAATCTATTTCCTGTACTGCTGCTTCACCAGATGCAAAAGCACACAACAAAACTATGACTTCAAACACCTGATTCAGGTGTAGGCCCCCATTTCTTCCAAGACCTCTGCACTTCCAGTTTCTATAAGGATCTCCTGATAACAAACAAAAGACTGGCTGCACCAAATCAGAGCAGAGCTCTGCCTTGCCCCAAACCTCCCGAGCTATCAACCAACAACAGACTACTTGGGAAGAACATAAAGGTAAGGCAAGGATATTACCATAGACCCCAGAACACTACATCACCTTCCAAGCTGTTTGTGATTTGGGGATTTTCTGAATTAAAAGGGGTGTCTGTGTATGTTAAAAGACCTTCCATGAATTTGCCCAAGCATTTTGGAGCCTATGTAAATTTTAACAACAACACCCTGTGGCAAAGATTTCACAGTTTAGATATGCTCCATGATAAAAAGACTTTATTTGTTCTAAGCCTCCTCCTATCTTGCAATTTATATGACTTTCTCTACCACAAAACTTCATCAGACCAACTCTTGAATTAGAAAGATCATCTGAGTTTTTTCAGTTTTGACTTGACACAAATAACCTTGCTTACAGAATCAGACATCCAACAGTCCAAAGAAATTACTCTGATGGACAACCCCTTTTCCTCCCCAAAAATAATACAGAACATGTTCCCACAGGTTGAAGCAGAGGAGGAAGCTGCAACAAGCTCCTCTGGCATTCTCCTACATGCTGAATTAGACAGAGGACTAGGTGTGCCTGAGGTGGTAGGTGCAAGACACCTTCCTCCTCTCTGTTGCAGGTTTCAGTGAGGGTGGTAGCCTGAATCTAGAGAAGCTGTTGAAATAATTCCCTGTGCTGTCTAAAGATCTCCAACACCATCCAACTGAAGCCAAGCCACTTGGCTACACATACTGTGAATGAAAGTCTTTCCAGGACTTCTGTCCTACAGTTGAAAAAATAATCTCCTTTAGAAAGCATGTGCACGGCCTGAGCTTGCTTCTCAGAGAGATTCAAGTTTTGGAACCAGAGAAGTGTTTCCTAGAGATCCCGCTATGTTCAAAGCCCTCGCAGCCGCACCTGACAAACCACAGCCAGCCTGAGATCACTTCTCAGTCTCTCCCACTGTACCAAAAAAAACCCCAAAAAAACCCTTTGTATTTTCTTTCTCAGGAAAACAGCAGCCCCTATATTTTAGTCAGAACTTTGGAAGGGAAAAAAAACCCCAAAGTGATTCCTCTTTGAAGAAGACACACTCGCACTGTATTTGGGATCCTCTTTGAAGCTGTACCTTTTGTGCCTGTTAAAATCAAGTATTTTGATATGAAGAACTGGGATGCCAGCTTCTCTCTTTCTTCCTTTATACCTAAGTAATACTCATGGATTTCCTCTTCACACATTTTCATATTTCTTTTGCCACTTCCATTTTACAAAGGTGAGAGAAGGTTTTGGACACAGCAAGGAAAGAAAACAAAACAAAACCAGAAGAATAAGGAGCAATGCCAAAACGGAAAAATCTGATTTGGGAATTTTGTCTAATGAAATAGAAAACCATTCCCTTTGCAGCCCAATATCCATTTTTTCCCTGCTAATGGACGTAGGAGGTGTGCTGCTTCTGACCCGAGATGCACTGACACGAACCACCTTGGTAGACTTGTGAGCTGCAGTTCACGGATTTGAACTGGAGAGAACATTATGATAATCTAATTTGACCTCATCTGTTCTGCAGGCCATAGCACTTCCTCTCGTAATTCCTTCAGCATGTACGTGCTTTCTGTCTGGGCTAAAACGTATTTTTCAAAAGCATCTATCCTAATTTAAAGGCCTTAAGTGGTGGCAAGTCTAAGACATACACAGGCTTGTGGCCTTAGGGTTACCTACAAACTTTCATGCAAAAGCCATCCAGCAGCCTGGAATCCCCTCTCCTCAGAAGCAGAGCATGAGCTCTCCCTGAAGCCAAGATCCAAACTAAGAGTGCCACTGCATTCTCAAAGATTGACTAAAAATCAGCCCTGGGACCCTGGGACCTTGAGCTTCAGGAATCAAGAAAGGGTGACTTGGTGCTCTCACCTCTCTACGTCCTAAGAGTTCCCATGCCTTTCCTGGACAGGCAGGAGGCAACAGGAGCAATTTTTCTCCTGCCAGGTGCTAAAAGACTGTGGGGCCACTTGGAAGTAGAGTGAACAGAGTTACAATGCCCTTTCCTCACAGGGTAAGTCCTCAAAGAAATGCTTTCAAAGGGCATCCTTAACAATTCCTTTTCACACAGTCCCAAAGCAATTCCACAAGTAGTACTGGACCCAAATGACTTGGAAAGTCTGTCTGCAAAAACATCTGCTGAGAAGAGGATACCACAACTGGAGTTTCAGCACCTCTCACTTAAAGATGTCATAAATCAAAGAGACGAAGACCACTCATTATGTCTGGGACACACCTAAATCAGGGATCCTAGGAGACCTCTGAAACCTGGGATGCCCCAGAACATCATTAAGAGCCACCAAAAGAGACTGCATATCATAATCATGTTTTCTACAGCCACATGTGAAATTGAAGGCAACAGGCTTTTCTTAGCCCTACAAACCATACAACAACACATTCAGAGCCCAGAACCCCAGAGCTGAAGGCCACAGAGGCTCTCCTCTGAAAGGCACTTTCCCACTGCTCCTGCTCAGCAGCCATACCAACATATCTCCTGGAGAGAATCTCTTAGGAAACAGTTCTTCTGGCCATGGGTGAATTGTTTGAGGCTTAGTCTGGAAGATGGTTACAGGCCACGAACAAGGCTTTACACAAGAGCTCTGAGGAGTCTCCTCTGAAGTGAACAGATGAGTCAGAAAACTGCCCCAAAACAGTGAGTCGATCTGACCAGCCCTGACCTCTCCCCAAGGAAACTCCCCAGAGCCTAGAGGACAGCTGCTCTGGCTTCATTCAGATTTGGAGCATCGGATGCTGTCCGGGATGCTGGCTCTTCGGAAATGAATCGCACCGAGTTACGCAGAATTCTCCCTTCTTCCCACTCCAGAAAACAGTCTCACACAACCAGTCCTTGCCAGTCTCCTGAGGTCAGGACACCTCTCAGCACACAAGCATTAAACAAGAGGAACATTACAGCACGACACCCCAAAAGAGCCGGAAAGGGCTAATCAGACTAGAGCAACTGTAACTGCCTGTAAACTTGAGTTCTCCATGACATGCTGCTTCTTTGAATTGGCAGGGATAAAGTCAAGGTTCAAAGGGGATTATGCCCAAGACATTTTGTTTTCTTATCAAACATATCCATCAACAGCGCAGGAGAACTTGCAAGTCAACCTTCAGACCGCACAGACATATGGACACCACCACCTTTAGTGGTGGCACCCTCAGTGATACCATGTAGAAGCTCTTGGGGGCACAACGGTTTGCATGTTTCTTACAGAAAATGAAACCACACAGAACTAACAACCAGCAAACACAGGGATATCTGACCACTTTCTCTTAGAAATGAACAGAAATAGAGTCTCACATTGCACACCAGGACATGCAAATTTGGCTTCAGAAGCTGACGGCTCTGAGCAGATATTTGTCCCAAACTTTTTGCCCAAAAGTTTCAGCAATATGGCAAACCTGGTTACAAAACTCCCTTTCCTTTCACTAATTAGCGTGCCTTAACATAACATCACCCTTTTGCAGGAAAATTTCAGAAGAAAATTAATACCAAGCCTTCATCCCCACACTGCAGTTCCCATGGTACTTCATATGCACGATGCTGTCAGAAACATTCTAGCCAGGTTACCACCCACCAAACCATGTTCTTCCCCCCTAACTGGGCAGGAAGGTCCCAACACCTTCAGAATCCAACACTACCTGCCCCAAAGAGCAAACCCATGCACAACACCACTGAATAACAGTGAAACAGCCGGAATGTCCTGCTACAGGGGTGACTGCACTCAGCACTTGGGTATGATGATCCCCTTCAGTTCCTAATCCCATTAAAAATCTTGGGATCCTTCAGTCTAATACTGCTGGTATCCCTCCTGGGGATGCTGACAACCTCCTCAGCTGAAAGGTCACAACTGAGCCCCCTTCCATCCTCAGATTCGGTCCAGTCTCACAATTCACACACCTGGCTGTTGTGGACCATGGCACAAGTGACTTCCAGCCACAGAAGCTCACCGTTCCCTGAGCCACCACCTGCCACAGAAGAGCCAGACCAACACAAGGGACAGCCTTAGTGCCAAACTTTCTTCAAATATACAAAACTTACACCACCACTTGCCCAACACTCAGCAGGACAAGTTTCAGGACCAAAAGACTTATTTCTAATAAAGGAATATTGAAGTATCAATCACAAGGTTTTGAGTTAGAACCAGACCAAAATCAGAGGTTCGATAATGCAGCCACTCTGTTAGAGTGCCTACAAACCTTCCTCCAGGCATTTGAACAAACTGCAAATCTGTGAGCCACAAGAGGCTTCTGGATAGGGAAAAACTGGAAAACCATTTCCCATAGCTGAGGTCCTAGAAACTAAAGGAACAAGGACAAACTCTTGTTTCAAATCACCACAGGGCAAGAGTCATTGGCTGTAGCCCCTACAAGGACATTACAGCCAGCCAGTGTCTGTAACTGACCTTCAATCTACTTAACCCTTGCAAAAGACTCACAAGCTCCTAATCCCACCCCCACAAAAGTTCAGAAAACTCCCTTTACCCCAGAAGCAACAGCTTTGATCCAACACCACTCAAGAGACTTACCTTCCCAAACTGCTCGAAATATTGTTTCACATCCTCCACAGTAGTGTTCACAGACAGACCACCCACAAATATCTTCTTCGTTCGGGTCACCATCTGGAAAAGGGAAGGACAGGAATTCACCAAATAAACCCAGAGCGAGCAGAGAACGAGACTCAAAAGGACACTAACTCCCCTCTGCTGCCAAGAAGCACTTTTCCCTTTGCTGCAGCTGAGCTTCCACCTTCTCAAAGCCCTCTGGCCAAACATGGCTGGCAGATCTGTCCCACACCAGATTCGTGCTCACCCTCACAGACCCCATCACATGTGCCAGCACCCAACCACCACCTCTTTGTCAGACAGTTACCAGCCTCTCCCCTCACTAACCTGCCACTTCTCCCTTGGCACTGTGTCACCACCCCAAATGCGTGGGGCACAGCTGTCCCCTCCCCAGCCCTGCCACTTTGCACAGCCAGCCTCCTCCAGGCAACCCCAGAGGTACCTGCCCTGCTCCCAGGGTGGCAGGAGGCCTGCCAGCACAGGCAGGTTCCCCAGGCTTTGCCCTCCCACCCCACAAATTGCACAGCATTCCAGTCTGGAATGGAATCAGCCTCATTTCACTACCATTCCCCAGTCACTTAAATGGAGTCCAGTCAACACCCAGTTAAATCACTTTTGCCTCTGCAAGAAGGCAAAGACAAGATCCCTCTGCCACTTGTCACTGATGCAGCTGGGACAAGGAAGAAAACTAACCACCCTGAGAGGGGCCATGGCTGCCACGCTGAGGCACACCGACATCCTTTGAACAGGCTCTCCAGCTGCATCCTCCCCTTAGCTGCTTGGCTACACCCCTGCTCTCAGAGGAACACATGGTCCTAATTACCCCAAGGAGCATAGGGCTAATCCGCAGCAATTCCCTGGCTTGGAGAGCAGCCCGTTCTAACACTAAAGCACCTTCTGTCACCAAACTGCTTAATGGAATTAACCCAATTCCTACCATGTGCTTCCTGGCTCCAGTTACTTGGGATACCTGCTCACCAATTGTTCTCAGTGCCTGAACCCCTTACTTCCCTCCCAGCACCAGTCTCCTCTTCCCTCTCTGCTTCTCAACGCAGCTTCTCCCCAGCTCTTTCACCCATAACAGTAATTGGAATACAGACTCTAAACTTTAAAACTCACATCCAAGAGCCAAGTTAAAGGAAGGCCCAAAGTCTGAAGACAGTCTCCAGCCTCCTGCTGGCTCCTCAGCTAGAAGTTTCTAGCTGCATACCTGGAAAAAGTTCCTGCCACTGCACATTTTAACGCCAGAGCCTCTTGTAAGTAAGATCCAACACCGAACTCCTTTTGCCTTTTCCACTGCTGAAGCACACAAGGGCATTTCACAAAGTGAAATCCTCCCCTGCCATACACCTATTCATCACACACAGGCGCACACACACAACACTCTTCCACCTCTGTCACATCGCAACATGGAGCCATTCCATATCTGCTAGGGCCTGGAACTTCCAACCACTGTCTGCAACCTTGGAAGGACTAAGTTCACCCTGGGCAGCATTTAATTCACCAGCTCTAGCTACTGTATCCTGAAGTACAACCAAGGGACCTCCTGATTCCTTCAATGCCTTGCAAACCCCCAGCTCTGCGCTCCAGGCGAGTGCTGAGCAAACCCCAGCAAGCAACTCTATTGCATGCACTGGCCACCTTGCACAGAATGACAAGGTTTACCACCACAAATTTTGCCTTTTGGGGCACAAGGGCTGCCCACAGTGCTTACCTTGGGCTGTGCTCGGCGAGGGAATGCTACCTTCGGGTCAATCTGAAAGAGATGTGGGGAAGAACAGGTGAACATGCTTTTCCTGCCTGTTTACAGACACAGGGTTTGCTCCATGTGTGCAGCTGTCTCTGCCCATGTGGCACCTTGCTAAAAACCCAAAGAATCTACCTTAGGTGCATAAAATGAAGCTGGCTGCAGACATCTTTCTCTCTTGGTAAAGTGTAATCCAGGGAGACTACAAGTCCCAGCATGCAGTGGTCCATCTCCAGCTGAGCGCTGGGCAGATGCACTGAGAACCCATCACATGCTGGGATTAACAGGCTGGGCTGCACCCTCCCGCTCGGCCTGCCCCGGGTGCCTTGCATCACCAGCCTCATATTAAAAGTGGTTTCCTCTGCCTTTTTGCTCTCACACTGCCTACAAGTACAGAGTTCACCTGGGTAGTAATAAGACAGGAAAGAAGCAGCACACAAACCCCCTAACATTTCATCCCTTCAAACACAGACTGAAGCAATAAAAGAGCAGACAGGATGGCACAAATTAACCCGAGGAGCCCAGGCCCCCTGGCTGCGGACGCTGCGGCCACAGGGATCGTGCTGCCCCTCTCCCCAGGCCGCGCTGCACACAAAGCCGCGATGCCTCCCTCCCTCCCTCCGCGGGCTGAGCCTCCATTGTGCCTGTTCAGCTTCCCTATAAACCTGCTGCCGGCCGGAGCAGCCGGGCCCCGCGCCGCCATCCAGGTGCCGCGCGTTCTGCTGGGCTCAGCATGGATGAGCCTGCATTGGCCTCACACCACCACCAGCACCACCACAAAAGCTGGGACAACACTCATGCAGCTGCAAGCCAAACACCCACAAAGCCTCCTCTCCTCCTCAGCCGCCACCTCTTTCTTTATAGCCTATTTTTACAGCAACTCCTGTAAAGTTACATCACACCGGGGATGATCCAGACCTACAAATCAGCTTACAAAGACCTGTGGTAAAGGCAGGTTTGGCTCATCCCCACAGTTGGACAGGCTGCAGCTGGGAGGGCAGCCTGGAGCGTTGTCCCATCAGCCCAGCAGCTCCAACAGCCCAAAAGGAAGCTGTGTTTCTCCAGCTCCTCTCGCTGCTTTGTTCAGCTTTCCAGCCTGGCTGCCCTCCCGTCCCGCATCCTTTTACTTGTCTCACAGCCCCGGAGCTTGGCCCCCCTGTGCCCTTCCACCAGCTTCTCTCCCTGCCTTCCCCACCTCCATCCTGACTCACAGCTTACAACATAAATAAACTCAGCACGTAGGTAAACAGAGGCAAAAGTGAAGAGCACAAATAAACTCAAAAATAAACCTCTCTCCCCAAGCTCCAAGCGCCAGCAGATTACCATACCCTCCAGTGCCTCCCTGGGGCATCGGAACCATCCAGGCCCTCCCCTCCCCACACACACACACCCCCCCACTGCTTCCTGGCTAGTGCAGACACCCACAGTGAATTCTGAGGACAGGGGACGGCAGGAGACCAGGAGGTTGATGGCAGATAATAAGCAAAAACAATAATCTACTGTCTTTTACTTCTCAGCCAGTGTCATTCAGCTCCTGCCAATAAGATGCTTTCATACTCAGCAATGCTAAGCTCAGCCTCATTTTCTCATTACCCTGAGTGTGATCAACTGGGCAGAGATAACGTGTCCTCCTGGCTGGAGAGAGCAGGCAGTCATTTCACAAATTCTTCTGCACAACCAGCTATTGTTGCAGGTAGAGGGAGGCTGGGGTGACCGACTGCAGGCGCAGTCCTGGGAACATGCAGAGGGGAACAAGTTCGGTGCCAGACTCAAGTTACTCAAACTGGACTGCTCCTTGGTGGCTGGAGACTTTCCTAATTAAAGCAGAAGCACTGGTACCTTATTCTCCCATTTCTGGTGTTAAAACAAATAGCCCTGGAGGAGTTGTGTTTCAGTGTCACCCACTGACGTAATGGATCCTTTTTACAAACCCAGATAGAAATCTGCTAAGAGCATTCAGAACTGCTCAGATTGTACCCAAAAAACAAAACCCCAGATCAGGCTGCAGTGAATGGAAGTCACCTGAGCTCAAACTGCTTCCAGTTCACCCCACAAAGCTTTGGGGATGAGGAATCCCACTGATGTCACAGGTGTACCAACAGGCCAGCCAGGCCCTCAGTAATGCCCTTCAGGCCACCTACAGCCCCATTTCATAGCTCAGGTCATGTAACTCCCGTGTTAGCCCTGCTGATATCGGTGTCCCAAAGCACAGGGAGGGCTTGGGAAGGAGCTGCAAGACCTCAGGTCCAGGTTTATTCATTCATTGTACCTCTGCCTCTACCTCCACCCCATCGGTCTGCACTGCCAGGGAGCTGCAGATCACTCCCTCCACTACAAAAGACAAACCTAGCAAAAACTCAACAACAGCAACAAAGAAACAACGGGGTGACCCAGCACTGCCAAGTGCTCTTCCCAGAGTGTGTAAAGAAGAAGCTCAAGGCAGCAGCCAGCTGCAGCTTTACAAAGTCACGCAAATCTTTTACCTTGAGACTGTAAAGCCAATTCTCCTATCAAGTATTTTAAAAAATAACCCTGTAGCCTGCTGCTATCTAGCTTACAAACAAAGAGAGTCTTAAAAGGACAAGGCTGCCCCAAAGAATCGGGCCAACCGCCTTCGTTAGGGTAGGAAGAATCAGAAAACAATGAAGCAACAAGTTGAGCAGACACTGTCTATCAAATGCTGTTTGCCAGGAGATACCAAATCTCAAGAGAAGGCTGTCCTTACAGGACACCAGGCATTTTCCTGCAAAGTTTCATAAAACTCTAAATTAAGATTTAGATGAGTTTGTGTCATTTAACCCGTGACTCACGGCAGAGCCTTTCAGCTCAGCAGGGAAAAGGCATATGGAGGTTCCATGTGTGACCACAAGACCAACATCTCAACGAGGCAGAACACCCCAAAACATCTGACACAGCTGAAAACCATGATAAATAAAAAATAAGAAGGAAGGGGGAAGAGGATCAAAGTTCCTAACAAAGGAAGGCCCTGGCGAAACTGTCCCCATTCTCTGTGCCGTGCCGGCGGGGCGAGCGGAGCAGATGCAGCAGGGAATTTCAATGGCTGGCCAGTCCCCACGCGCCCTGTGCCACGAGGCCCTTCTGTTCTCCTGCAGCGCCCACCGTCCCTCCCCACCCTCATGGGCCACACCGTGGGCTGCAGAGCGCCTTCGCACAGCCGGCAGCGGTGGCCTGGGGAGAAGAATGGACACCGTGGGTTTTGGCTCGCTCCTAGCCCCAAAACACTTCCAGGATTAGTGCTACAACAGACATCCATCACTTGCCTTTCCAAGAGGGGTCTATGCCAGCCCACAGACTCATGACAGGACTAGCTGATCAGACACAGGCTAGTTAAAAAAAAAAAAAAAAAAGAGAAAAAAGAAAACCCTGGGCCCTCCTCAAAAGACATTACTGTAACCCCCCCTCAGAGCAAAATTCACTTTACATCACTTCTGGAAGGAGGAGGGCTGGGAGTCCTGGGGACCCAGCCTCATCCAGCAAGGCTGGGGTAGGTTTAACCGGGAGCTCCCGTGGGGAGGAAGGACCTGTGCACATCAAAGGGAGCGATCCAGGCAGTTAAACAGGAACAGACATAAATCTTGCTGCAACTCATGCCATAAACCCCAAGAAAGAGGGTCTCGCTCTCCCGCCCTCTGCTTCTGCCAAGATAAAGACTAGGACGCCTGAGCCACGCGCTGCAAGAAATAAAGCTGTGCATTTGGACTCCTCAGCAGCCCTTGCCTAGAGCCAGAGCACGTCCCCTCACCATGCCATCCCCTTGCAGCCCCCGCCACTCCCCCATCCCTACCCTCACCTTCACCCCGGGGCAGCAATAAGGAAAAGGAATTCAGGGGAAGGCAAGTCACTAAAACTAAAGAGAAGGGACCTCCCACTCAGACACCTCACCCCCACCCCTCAAAACAGCCTGCACATCTCCCAAGCACCAGATTCACAAGGCAGGACCCACCACGTTATGCCACTAGTCCACCGAGCCACCAAATCTTTCTGCTGGCCCAGCTGGGGCTCCTCATCAGCCCCCACTAGCAGAGTGAGGGCTGGAGCTGCAACCGCTCCAAGAGGCCCGTGGTGGCCCGCACGGGCAGGCACTCGCCACACTTGGAGACAATAAAGTCCTGAACCTCCGCGACCGTTACAAAAACTTCGCTTAGGCAAACCACAAGAGTCTCTGGGGTACACAGCATGAGGGCTCTCTACTGGGAAGGGGGGGGCACAGGCCACCATGGCCAGGGAAGCAGGGCCTGGGCGCCGGGGACAGCATCCCTGGGGAGGGATCAGTGCTCGGCAACACACGGGATGAAAGGGCGGCTTCCCTCTCCCCAAACGCAGCCGCATCTTATTTCCCGGGGCAAATCCTCAGCCCAAACGCGCCCAGGTGGGCGTCCTGAGCCAGCTTCGAGAGGGCTACAGTCACTGCCCGGCTGGGCCTTACGACCAACGGGCGACAAGAAAACAAGCACCAGGATCCACAGACTCACACGAGGAATCGGCATACGGTGAGGCCGGTGCTCGGGCGGCAGCTAGGCTACCCGCCGGCAAGCGGGACAGAGAAGGGAATGATCGATCCGTATCAGGAATCAATAGTTTACAACCTCTAACTGGAAATCAAACACTACAATCGACGGCTGCTCCGAGCACAGCCGCTCTGCCGGCAAATGCACCCCTGAGATGAGAGAAGTCATCTCACCGTCTTGGAGTCCAGTTCATGTCTGGATTGGGCCAGGACCTTGTCGACGCCAGCCTGGTCCATGAACGTGACGAACCCGAAGCCCCTGAGCCCCGCAGCCCGGGCAGGAGAGGGGATGCGGAGAGAAGAGAGAAAGTTGGTTAAAGTGGCGGCCGGGCCGCGGCGGGGGCGAAGGGAGGCGCGGGCCCGGCCTCTCACCTGGATCTCTTTGTCAGCGGGTCCCGCATCACCAGGCACTCCTTCACCTCGCCGAACTGGCTGAAGTACTCCCGCAAGCCCTCTGCAAGCACAGCACCCACCGTTGGTGTACCATTCCGGCCCGGTCCGGCCCGGCCCCGCCGCCCCCCCCCGGGCTCGGCCCCAGCTCCGCCACCCCCGGCCCCGGCGGCAGGTGCGGGGCCCCGCGGCGCTCACCTTGCGTGGTCTGCCAGCTCAGTCCCCCGATGAACATTTTGCTGCGGGAGGAAGGGAAGAGCCGTGAGCGGGGCCGCGCCGGGGGGCCGCGGCGCCCCGCGGGGGTGGCGGCGGCGGCGGCGGGGCCGCGCGGGGAGGGGAGGGCGCGGATCGGCCATGTTGGCAGCGGCACCGCCGCCGCCGCTACCGCCGCCGCCGCGCCTCCCCGGGCCGGGCGGCCAGGGCCGGGGGAGGGGGCGGCCGCGGCCGGGACCAGGGGGAGGCGGTGGGGGCGGCCGGCGGCGACTACCACGGCGGTACCAGGGGTCGTGCGGGGAGTCCGGGGAGGCGAGGCCGGGCTGGCTGCCGTCTGTCTCCATTCGGACCTCTTCTCCCTGCGAGGAGCGGCGCCGCACTCCCGGGGCAGATGAGCGCTGGAAAAGGGGCCGGACGGACAGGCCATGCTGCCCCCTCCCCCGACCCCTCTCCGCCGGGCGGGGAGGGAGCGAGGGAGGAGGGCCCGGCGGGCACAACCTGCCCGGCTCCTCCCACCCCCGCCGGCCCGCCGGCCGCCCTGCGCATAAAACCCGCCGGCGGCACCGGGGCCGAGTGCTGGGAGCCGCGCCCGCACCGCGTTGGGGGAGCGCGCCCGACTCCAGGCGCGGCGGCGGCGGGAGCAGCCCGGGAGCCCGTGGCCGCTTTGTCCCTGGCCGCGCCGCCCGCACCTGCCCTGGGGCGGCGGACAAAGGGCGGCGGAGCCAGGCCCAGCCCGGTGCGCTCGGGCTCGCCGCGGCGGACCCCGGAGACCCCGGCCCTGTTCCTCCCGATGTTTCGCCGCCGCCGAGGGCGCTCCCAGTTCGGGACCAGGACTTCCCTGCTCACCCCGGGACCCCGACCGGGCAGCGGGGAGTCGAGGTGCCTTCCCGGAGCCCTGGTACCTCCGTGTCCCCTGGCAGCCCGCGGGGACCCTGCAGGGGTCAGGGGCTGCCCGGTCTCGCCGCTTCCTGCCCCGCACGGCAGTGCCCAGGCTGCAGGACCCGGGGCAGAGCTGCTGCCGGGCACCGCGGAGCCCCGTAGAGCCCCGCAGCACCAGGTATGCACAGCCCAGCCGCTCTCCTCTGCCCGCGGCTCACCGGGAAGGGGGTAGGCTGGTCCCCAAGGCACCGCGCAGTTTCGTGCTCATTCAGGCTGACAGACTCGTGCCAAGCTCCAGCCGAGTTCCACTGCCATACAAGTTCATTCACATGCTGCTTCTCGAGCAGGTCTGTGCACTCTGCCTCTGCTCTTGGGCAACCTAGCCCGGGTGGCTGGAGGAGCTCAGCGAGGAACAAATGAAATACCTGTAAAGCTGGAGTCAAGAGAAGAGCTGTAACCTCGCCTGACTACACCAAGCATCACTCTGGGAGAAGGCACTTGTTTGCATCTATGGCATATCAGAACAGAGCAGTGCTCAAAACCTCTGGTGACAGTGCTGTGAGCCCTTCTCATGGCACGAGTGTATCACTGGGTCCCAGGCATGTGCCACTGTGCTGCCAAATACTCCCCACAGGCATCCTTGGCTCTGCTCCTTCCAACATGGGTGCCACTTGTACCCTCTCACTGCCTAAAGCAAGGTATTGACAGCTCAGGTCAGTGCTACCCTCAATTTCAACTTTTTTCCCCTTCTCTCATGACTTTTTCCACATCCCAATACATATAATCTCCTTCATGGAGATGAACCACTCCACCTTCGTTTTAACAATATTTTGCAATAGAATCATTTGCTACATGGGCTCATCCTCAGGCTGCAACTTTGAATTAAATTCTTGCCCTGCCAAACCACCATTCACCCATTCCGTTTCCTGAGCTGGGTCAGTGACTCTATCCTGTCTCCTGGCCCTGTGCTTGGACACAGCAACACGCTCAACACCAGAGACTTGGTAGCCACCCCTGGGAACTGAGCTATGCAGCATCCCAGCTCCTGCTGCCACTGGTCCAGGCTAAGCTGCTTCTTCAGAGTAACCCACTCTTCATTCCACAGGGCTGAAGTCATCCCTTTGGGTGGAGGTGCCCTGAGAGGCAGCTGGGCTGGTGCAGCAGGGAAATATAAATAATGACATGCAGAGGTGGTACTTAAGCTGGCAGTGATGGGCAGGACTGCACAGCCAGTGGAAGCAGTGGTGCTGAGGCAGCATCCCAGCCATCTCACCTTGCGTGTCCTGAGAAGTCTGGACAAAGCTGGGCTACCAGAGCCACCCCTACTGCTCTGCTCCTTCCTGGCACATGCTCTCTCCCATTTGGAGGGCAAATACCCCAAAGGGAGAACTAACACTTTCAAGTCACCTGGCACAGGTTTTATGCTTCATAATTGCCCAAACTAGGCACACTACTCATGCTAATTAAAAACAAGAAAGAGTTAAAAAAATAAACAAGAGCTCAGTGTTGGACTCACTAAAGGATAACATCTCTTGGTTTGCTACCAGTGCATTACTATAATTTTAAAAGTGTTATTTTTAAGACAGTACAAGTAGAGCACTCTCAGGGACACTGTTAAAATGCTTCATTGTGTGTTTTTCTTCTTCTTTTTTTTTTTTTTTTTATTATGTTTATTCACTTTTTCTCCACCAAAACAATATTGGAGAGGGGAGAACAGGATCAATGTGACTTAAGGTCTGTGAAGATCAGAGGAAACAAAATTGAGCCTTCAGGAACATTTGGGTGGAGGATGTGGTTGGACTTGCATCACTAGCAATGACACTGTAACCTACCATGTAACTTATTCCAAGGTTGTTTCCAAAACATACACATGATATTTTGTATTTCCACCTTAGGACCCCGAAGTGCTTTGTAAGTATCAATTCATTTATCTCTGTAAGGCACAAGACAGTGGGTCTTGAAAAATCTGCTGATTAGTGACAGTAGGAAGCTTTCCTCACAGAGAAGTAAATATATAAAGCATTCCAGACCTTATGATTGGAAAGATGATCTGCCGAATATAAAATAATGCAGCATTGTATTCCTGGGGCTGCAGACAGACAGCTGTAGTGCCTCTGTGACTGCTGCTGTGAGGTTGCCAAACACCAGCGAGATTAACAAAACTGCTCAGTTTTCTTGCTGCTATTCAGTGTCTCATGTGCGGTAGAGTGACACTATCAAAATCATGTCCACTTCCTGCTGAGGAGGATGATTGGCAAAGCTCTGCCCAGCACCAGTGGCAGACACTGGAGTTATTCATGGAGGGAGGGAGGTTCCAAAAAGTGGAGGTTAGGGGAGGGGCAGGGAGAGCAACCGCCTCTTTTCCTCCCTCATCATATAAAGCTTAAGGAGAGATTGTCTTGGAGACCTGTCTCTAACTGGGAGGTTTTGGCAGTCAGGAACTATGAGAAGTTTCACTTTTCATTTCATTTGGACAGTTAATAAAAAAATTTGAACTGGAATTCAAATTATTTTTCTAACACTTGCATTACGATGCTGAAGAAGCAAACCTGGAAAGTATTAACTGTGGCTCCATAGGCAGCCTGGGGGCAATGCCAGGCTCTGGCAGTGGGTTCTGGTGGTGCTCACACCTGCTTTGGGGGGGATGCTGACCCTTTGGAAAGGCTGATGGCAAAACCCTGCTAGCCCATGCATGTGGCAGCCAGGGGTGTCTACCTCAAAGGGAACCCACTGCTCCAGCCAGCTCCTGCCTGGCAGGAGCTGGCTTGGGGCAAGAGTCAGGCACACAGGCAGAGAGGAGCTATTTAGAGAAATTAAATTATTTAGATTCCACTCAGGTGGGGGGGGGGGGGGGAAGGAAAGAATCAGCAATAGGAAGAGAGGAATGACTGCAAAGGCACCAAGGATTTCTTTACTTCATATAAGAAACCTCAGGAAGCAAGATTGGGGGTGGGGGGGGGAAGCTGTTTACATCGTGCAGCGCACTGAAGAGCAGGATGGATGGGAATATAGGAGAGGAATGAGGTGGCATGCAAGAGAAACACAGGTGTTAATAAAGAACAGGAGAAAGGGGAGTAGGAAGAGTGAATTGAGACAATTGGGATAACTGGAAAAGGAGTGAGAGAGAAGAGAGGAGGAGACCACCCCAATTACCACAAAACAGCGGGAGGGATTGGAGCCTCCGGGGGGGAAAAAAAGGGAAAGAGGTCTGCAGGGGATGGAAAATAAAGCATCAAGAGAACTTGCAGCATAGTAAATTCAGTGTAGGGATCCAGCATAAAATAGCAAAACCAGAGAGGTCTCTGAAGGACAGTAGGAGATTGCAGCCTTCCACCCGCTGTCCTGGAAATGATGGCTAAGGGAAAAATCAGAGAGCCCTGCCTGCTATTCTCCCTCTCTACAAACTCTAAAAACTACTACGTGGCGTCTAGTCTCCATGATCCTATCTAAATCGGTCCAGCAAATGAGGGAGGAAGCCCTGGCTGCTCAACTCTAACACAGGAGCTGCTCCACCCACGGAGTGTGCCCAGCACTACACCAGCCCAGACTAGGTGCCACCACCCTGCAGCAGCCTGCAAAGGATCCCTCCCTCCCCAAAGAGGTGCTGAAAACACTTTCATTTCCCATTATTTTTTTTTCTTTGTACTCCAAAGATTGCATATAAAGTGACAAAAAGCAAAACCAGATTCAAAAAATTAGACCTCTCTCCTTGAAAGTGCCCTGTGCTCCACCTTCCCTCCAACCTCTTAGTTACCATTTGGCCCAGACTTCCACCAGTCTCTGTTTTCTGCTCCATCCTTTCTCCTACCTAGCCCCTTCCCAGTCTTCACTTCCTGAGGAAAAGGGACATTTCTCAAAGCATCCACTGTTAAGAGGCTCTTCCCCAGCTGAGAAGCAGAGCATTGCCTCCTGCTATTCCCCTCCTTGCCTGGAAGCTCAGTGCTTCCCATGGTAGGATACAGAGGGACTCATTTCCCCACCATTAGAAATGAGAGATGAGGATGGATATAACCAAAATCCACCAGATGTGCTAGACTGTTTTAAAGAAGATTGATTAAATTTTTTCTTGTGCTTACTGAAAGTAAGGCAATAGGTTCAGTTGACATATAAAGAGATGCTAGATATCAGGAGAAACTAGCAACTACAAGGATGGCTACAGGTGGGAGAGGTCAGCCAGGACAGCCAGGGAATCCCCCTTCATGAAGATTTTTAAGAATCAATTAAGCAAATGTCAGTTTGGTGATCATATCCTGTTTTGTTCTTGCACATTAGAGACATCTTAGAACCATTTTGAATCCTCAGTTGGCACAGTTTCTTCATCACATGAGGTGAAAGACAGAAAGAGTTTGGAGTAAAGAAGACAAAAATGAGAGCTTTTCTAATGGAACAGGTGTTCTGAGTGCTTCAATGCATAGATAGAGCCTAGAGAAGACGAATAACAGAGAAAATTAAAGGCTGTGGTCCCTGTGCTCACGTCAGGGCAAGTAACAGTGCAGCATGGGGCCAGGCTGACCAAATACCACCAGGACTGAGAAGAGGTCTGGGAATGAGCTGGGTGAAGAGGGCTAACAAAAAAAGGACTGGCTCAAGTTTGAGAGCATCAGCCAGTGCAACGGCTGCCAGATACCTTAGACAAAAGAGTTTCTATATTAACATTTTTTTAAAGTATTGAAGTTCTGAATTATAAATAAAATCCTGTGTCCCAGTGCAGGAGGGGCAGGGTGAGCCCCAAACACACCACCACAGCCAACACAGCTTTTCCAATGTCTCCTTGCAGTGACACTGCTGGTGCCTGGCTGCCCAGTCTGCTGGGCCTCCAGCACCAGCTCCTCGGGCAGTGATGCTGCACTATCCGAGGACCTGCACATCCTCTGCAGGTCTGACGCATCTGTGAATTATTAATCTGGGGATGAAGTCAGCACCATGTCAAGGACCTCTAAAATCTGCCTTAAAGAAGGCAGAGTCCAAGGGAATAGAGGAGCAAGAGGAGAAGAGGGCTCAGGGGAAGACTGGATTCCCTGCTGAGATGCTTGCAGGAGGCAGAAAATCTGAGTCCTGGCACTGTCCCAGAGCAGAAGCGCCAGAAGGAAGCACTCACAGGAGCAAACAGAGAACTTTTGGCTCAACACGTGAACAGGAGCTGAGCAAGCAGAAGCTGTTTCTTCACCCCCTCTCTTTCAGGACATAATCGATTTCTTACCTCTCCTATAGCACTCACACTGGCTTTTAACTCTCCCATTTCTTCAAGACATATTTTCTAATCTAAGTTGATGGGACCTCTGCTCCACAAATCCCAACAGCACTTCTCAGAGGATGACATGATAGCATTCAGGGACTATGATGGTGTAAAGTAACTGGGGCTAAGCAACTGTTATACTTAACAGCACAACATTGAGAAGGTTTGCAGATTATTTGGAGGAAAGAACAGAAAAGAGCATCTTCAAAATCCAGGGTGCATGCTGGAGCTCCTGAGATGAGAACAGTTCAGACCAAGGCAAGTGTGCAGGACAGAAATACACACTGTAAATCTTCCTAAGCAGCTCAGCCTGTCCTGGTTCCTCAAGGTTTTGCCAAGGTATTTTGTTTGTACTTGTCACATGACTTACATCAGGCATCACATCCTAATCAAGACGGACACCAGTGTCTTCCCAGGCAAAGCTCCCATCCTCAGATTGCAGGAGAGGCTTAGCTGCTCTCTACACGTCACTGCTGCCTGAGCCTCCTCCCGGCTGAAGGGGAAAGGAGGCAAGAGGCTGCCAGGGTCTAGGTGCACTTGTGGTTGGTCATCTCTGGTCATTCTCGTGTTTGCTGTAGAACAGTCTAGGGCAAGGCACAAACTCACCCAGTGTGTTGTACTCAGAACTGTTTTTCGACAGCAGTGCACCCAGCACAGATGCTCTGGGGCAGGAGTGGTGTCCACCAGAAAGAGAGGGCTTTCCCCACCCTGGGGCACAACATCTGCACTCAGGCTTACAGGCTCCCCATCCTTCCAGGCTAGGGAATGTGAAATGAGATGGCTGTTATTAAATACTCTCATTTCAGCAACGTTCACCAGCTTTTAAATATGTTTGGAACTAGAAAAGGCTCCGAATCTGTTCTTTGGCCCCAAGATACAGTAATTCTCTGTGCCCACACACCCTGTGAGCTGACCTCTAACTGAAGAGAAGCTCTCATTCTGCACTGCTCAAAGGCTAGTGGGAAATACTTTGCTCATGCTGCTACTTGTCCATTCTTGCCCATCTTTTTCTCACTTTTCACAGCCTTTAAGCATTTATGTTTTCACGCCTTTGCCTGCTATAGCTTTCCCTCAAGGCTGATTTTGCTGCCTTAGGGTCCTTATGCCGTTTTCTTTTTTTGTTTTCTTTTTGGTTTCTTTTTTTGGTTTTTGGGGGTTTTTTGATACAAGGCAGAACTTTCCCCATCTATCTCATGCCCACGCAGTTCAATGAGCTGAAGTAAACTGAGTCACTGACCCTTTTCCCACCAGGAGCAAGTAATGATTCACGAACTGTACTCCTCAGAGCTCCCAGCTCTGGTGGCCAAGGCACTACAAGAGCTAAGGACCAGCTCCTTCTGAAGTAGCTGTTCAAGGCATTATTTAGCACAAGGTTAAGATAGACAACATGGAGATACTCCTTAAAAGCAGGCACGCAGAGGGGCAGCAGGACACCTCTCTCACAATGGACATTTGAAATGTACATTGAAACCATCCCTTTAGTAAAAGTACCAATGAAACAGTAATCTCTACAATTCAAAGTTTCTGTTGGATACACGAATCAAAATGGGGAATAGTAACATTAAAAATGCTTAAGGCTCAGACAAAAATGTGTTTAAGATTTTAGTTCTATCTCTCTGCCATATTACCAATTATTCAATGAGCAATTCTGCTCTCCTGTTTGCAGGAACAGAGACACCAGAAGAGAGGACGCTCATGAGTTACACGTGAAATAGAGGGATCATAGTCTGTCTTAAGACATCTTGACTCACTGGACTTGTAATCTGATTATACGGGTGTTTTTGGAAGCCCTGTGCAGTATGTCCTGCCCTGCTCCAGCCTTTCCCTTCTGGAGGTAACCAGGTTTACTGCTTCACAGACACCCGTAGGGTTTGGAAACTGGCCACTTGTGACGGATGGAAATAGCGAGGTGTCTTCCGAAACTTCCCACTGATTTTAAATGTTTGAGTCAAGAAGCTGGAAATGAGCAAACCTCTTCCAAAGAAGGCCTGAGGAAGCTCTAAGCATAGTGTTTTCAGCAAAACAACCTCATGGTCTCCCATGGTGCACGCACAAAGTCTGGTTTTGTTAGTGGCACAGGTGATCAGGTTGAAAGTATGAGACTCAGTAATTTATACCTTCTCTATGTTTTTAGCTGCAGTGCATCGTGGCCTCTGTTTACTGGCACTCTGCTGGACACCCAGGAAGCCAGTAGGAGTGTTTTCCTCTCTAAAATGTTACAATGTTCCTGTAACAGAGGTGTATTTAAAACAAATCACATTTTGAAGGGTGAATCTAAAAGGGCCTCTCTGGTATTTGAAGAAACCTGGAAACAGAACAGACATTTACTAGTAGAACAGCTCTGGAGTAAAACAAGTTTTTGAAGTAGGTAAGCTGCTCTTACACGCTCCTGCTGTCAGCCAAAGCATGCTCAAGTGTGTTGGTCACTCTGGAGCCCTGAAAGCAATGCAGTGTCTGCTAAGTTCATTCCCAGATGCTGGGAGAACAAGGGATTGTGGGAGACAGTGTAAGATGGGGAGGGATTTACAGAAAAAGCAAATCAATGAAAGTTTTTTCAGCCTTACTTCCCTTTTGGTTTGTTTTTAGTGAGGCTGTAGTAGGAAAAATTTTAAGATTTTATGCTTGTGTTGCTTTAAGGACAGGAATGCTGGAAACAGAGGTATTTGATACCTTTGCTGCTAATTACAGTGCAAGCTCCCAGTGTCCTGACAATGCCCTTGTCCCTGACCTAGAGGGGCCTCACTGTCTCAGGGTCAGCTGTAATTTAGTTTCAGGTCAGACCTGGGACTCTCCTGCCAAACTAACTGCACTTTGTTTTGAAGTAGAGACCATCTACTAGCAAGTCTGAGACCATCAAACTCATTTCACTAACAAGAAACAGGAACAAAGTGCAGAGCCCCCGAGACGGAAGGTCAGTGTTCGACACAGGGAGAGTTCAGCTGCATCATGAAGGAAGGGGCTGTTCTGCCCACCGAGCCACACAACCACGGGAGCTCAAATCTTCTGCTCTCTTCAATTAAGCAAGTTTATTACAGACAAGGCTAGGGACCAAGTAAGCCATGCCAGGCCCCTAGCAGGCAACCAGCACTGTCAGCCCCCACCTTAGAGCGCTGCTACACGGCTGCTGCATTTCACAGGAGACTCAAGAGGAGTGAGCTCCTCACTAAAGTCATAAGTTTCAAGATCTTCAGAGAGAACATGTTGCAGAAAATAACTCAAAGCTGTAAAGGGAAATACTTTTTATCTTCCCCAAATATCAGCACTCTCTAACTCAAGGGAATGAAGTATTTTTTCAAACCAACAGATTTTGATCTGATATTCTTCCCCTTCACCATACTGATGGACAGAGATTCTACTGTCATGATACCAAATGGCATTACCTGAAATTAGCTTATCACTTAATGAACAGTTCTTTACAATTCGTGGGTTAGTCTGAGCACCTCATGCATTTTGCATATTGTCAGGGTCCCTGTTCTTCTGCATTTTTGTAGACAAAGGACTGGGTTTGCTAAGGGAAAACCCATCCACAGCATAATTTTATTTTAACTCTGCACATCACTGCAACAAGAAGCCAATTTACAGAAAAAAAGCTGGATGAAAAATTGGTGCCAATTTACAAAATAGTAAGAGGTTTTTGACATCAAAGGAAGATTCCATGCCCAAATCTATGAATGCACGAGTGAGACAGGCAAGTATAGACATGCTTTTCAGGAACAGTAAAACATATTCAGCTCTAGCTGATGGCCAGAGTTGGGGGTATTGGTAAGATGTGAGATATCATGGCTAGAGCAAGGAACAGGACCTCTAAGGGGTGTTCAAATTTTCCTTTCATAAAAGTGGACTAGAAGACTGCAACCCATCCTGAGGTGTGTTAACATTTGTTCCCTGCCATGCTGGACAGCTGCAAAGCAGTGTGGTAGGAAGAATTACCAGCCCCATAAACTACAGATGATTTCAAAACACAATATTCCTGTAGTCAGACATCACAGTACCTTAACTGCCTGTACACCCAAACCACTCCTATAACCATTGGTGCCTCTGCAAATATGAAACTTCCAAGAGCTCATCTCAATTGCCAGAGCTCTTTGTGGGACAGGTCCCAGCTACCCAAGAGCTGGGTACCTCCTTTGTGACTCCCTGAGAAAACCACGCTTCAGGAGCGCTGGAACTGCCTTACCCCAGAACAAGGCTCTGGAGCAGAGCAGATAGCTTCCTTGGCAGCTGGCCCGCAATGTTGGAGCTCACTCCCAGGAGAGATTAGAGGGAGCAAAAACCTCATTGCCATCACAGCAAAGCGCTCAACCTGCTTCTACCAGAGATTTCTCACAAGAGAAAAAAAAAATCTAAAAGTATCGCTACAAATAGGAGGCTGCAGGAACAGGGAAAAGATAACCCAGTTAATGTCATGCACACAGCTTTGCTACCAGCTCAGGTAACACTGATCAGTAAAGGACAGGCAGAAGCTCTGAGCAGAGCCTGTTTTACACCTGGAAGATTACCTAGCTAACATCTGGACAGAGAATTGCCTCCCTACTTAAAGTCACCCAAGCTCCAGATCTGCAGCTGCAAAGCTTTCGAGTGAGGTTTTTAAATTTGGAAGTTGAATAGCATGAAATATATTCTATCCCCCAGATGACCTTATCCAAGCTTATTTTCAGGGCACAATAGAGGACAGAATTTACCCTCAGGTTCCCAGCTAGTGCAATTTATACCCTGAGGCAGATGAAAGTACAAACTACTTGGACTCACTTAGACTTTGTGTGCTTTTGGACTCCCCTGCTACTTCAGGTGTCGCTACATCTGCGTAACCCCTACAGCAAAGGGAAAAGGAGAGGGTTTTTACTTGTTTCAAGGAAGGTTGAGCTCTGCCCATAGACAAGGTACTTTTCTGTCTACACAGAGGACTCTGCATAGAGGAGCTGTTTCCAAAGGGCACAGCAAGAGCCCCTTTCAAGACAGGTCCCAAGGCTGGAGCTCCTGCAGGGCACCATGTGGGCTCATCCCCAGACCAGGAGGCTCCTGGGAACAGGGACACAATGAGCATGGACTGCCCAGTTAACCATATGGAGGTCATCTCTCATCCTCTGCTTCACTGCCACCGAGGTAGGACTCTGCAAGGTGGAGCACGAAGCTCTGGGCAGGGCTGTGCGGGTGGCAGCCCAGCCTGGGAACCCAGGAGCAGCAAGGAAGGAGAGGATGCTGGAGTGGAAGTGATTTGAATTAGAACAAACTGGCTGCTGAATAGAAGCTTTTATTCCAGCATGGAGAAGGCTTTGTTAGTCAAGCACATGTGATGCACAAAAGCCTCCACTTGAATTCATTGAGTTTTAATTGGTTCTCAGGTGGGGGAGGAGATGTGTGTTAGGAATTAGGGATTCCTTAAAGAGGCAATATCATTAAATCTTAACGCCTCTTCCCTCTCACCCCCAGCTTCGGCTTAGGAGTCTGGCCTCATTCAATTGTCTCATGCGAGAGAATCAGAAAAACTGAGGGAAAGAAAGGGTGGGAGGGAGAGTCACTAATAAAGCCTAAAGGGAGATCAATGAATGAGGAGGGTGAGGGGCAGGAGGAAGACTGAAAAAAGAAAGAGGCTGGTTGGAAGAGGAGGGAGGTCACACGCAGGCAGGGAAGACAGGAGAACCTCAAAGGGATGAGGGAAAGAGAATGATGCCATTCGAGTCGGTGCTTTCTTTTCTCTCTGCATTCCTTCTTTTATTGAACACTTAAAACTTCCCTTGGAGATCCTCTATCTTGGCTCTCTAAGCCTGTGCTCCAAAAAAACAGAGTCAATCACCAGAAGGAAGGAAGCAAATCCTGGGATGGGTATGGGGTGCATGGTGCATGTGCATGGGGAGTGACAGCAGTGACAGAAACCTGCTTGGAAGGACCTCGCAAGAGCTGCTGCTTGTTTTGCCAGACAGAGCATGTTTCAGACGGAAGTTTTGTTACTAACAGCCTGCCACAGACAGAGCTGACTCAAGGTCCTTGTGAGTGAAAAAGAAAGGGAGTAATCAGGAGCTAAGGAGATTTCACAGCCAACATCGTAGGAGGTTCAGCACATTGCCCAGTGTACAGAAGGGACCCTGGGTACCTGCGAGCCAGACCCTGACAGCCAACTGCTATGCTGTGATGTGGAACACACATCTCGCAAATGTGTAATGATTTCCATCAGTCCAATACATCACAGAAGAATGAATTCATGTTGATTTAACTACTACACTTGGAATTCAGATAGGTAAGTGAATGACATACCAAATGCACTGCCAGAAAACACCAACTCAAATGCATTTTCTTTTAGAGCTCCTGACAGAAGAACACTGTTTCTATATTTAAGCCAGACAGTTTATCCTGTACAAAGCCACACACAGGAGATATTCTTTGCAGGAAGCACTGCCTACTGTTTTATTATAATTCCTCATTACAAAATTAGACTGCACGATCTCTGCTTATAGACACCATGGCACTAAAACAGTGGCACTGCAGCCAATTACTATACAAACTCAAATAGGAGGTCTCTGACTTCTGTTTGAGGACAGTGTGGGGTGCTGAAAACAGCATTCCCATAGCGGCTTCTCTCTGAGAGACTGTCTGATCCAAGTCACTTACTGCGCTGTGAAATCTGAAGGAAACACAAGATTCTCCACTGACAGTAGTGGTGCAGGGTAGCTGTCATACACTTAGGTTGTTCATGTATTTCAGAGCACAGGGGGAAAAAGAGAGATTGGTGAATTCCTCCATTGCGAGTGTCATAGGATTCAATTTTCTAACCCCTCTCCCTGAAAGAGGAGCCTAAGTATCATTTAGAAGTGACACAGAGAATGAAGTCTCATTTGGTCCTTTACTCCAACTAAAAGCAGACATGGTCTCCACCTGGCAAAGGCATTTGTGAGCAGTGGGCCGCGACAGTGCCTGGCACCAGCTACAGAGAAAGCATTTAACCACACATGGAGAAGAGCTAACACCACTTGCCTTGATTTTTAATACTGCAAAGTCTACATGCAGACTCTGCCAAGTTGCCTACTGTCACCACTTGACCAGTGACAACCCATGAGAGCCCTGCCCTTCAGCAGCAGCAGGGCTTTCATCCAACAAGGAAGTCTCCTCTGGACAGCTCACACAGGAAAATTTCAAACAACAAAAAAAACCTACTAGAGAGACATTATTTTTCCTTTTCAAGAAGTGTTTCCTGTGTGCTTCAGCTTGTCTCTTCTCAAAGTGCACCTGCATTATGGGTAACAGATTTATTTCATTTTTTATCTTAAGGGTTTTAAATAATCCACAGGCATAATTTCAAATTATATATGACTGACTTGAAGCAACCAGCTGCTCTCCATCATCAACAGTAACATGGGTGAGTCTGTCTTATTGTGCACAGTTCTAAACACCATCCCTGCCCTGTTGGAAAGCCACATCACTCTGCACAGGACTAAGAAATTGCACTGTTTTCCTACAACACTGCATTCCATGTTAGAGATAGGGCAACTCCTGTTACTATCTTCCCAGCAGCAAAATGTAGGAAAAGGCTGTTGTAGTAAGGACAGGCAAGGTCATGCCTCCAAGACTGTTATCCCAGACTTGTTGCCCTGGATGCATTTGCCCTCCTCCCAGCAGTTTGCTAGTACCAGCCTTTCCTGTAATTGTTTCCTTCTCTTTCAGATATGTTTAGTTTATACTTCAGTGCTGGAGCATTAGTTTTCATTATTTCACCTTATTTCTCAAGAATCCCCTATTTTGTAGTTTTCAATAGAATCAGACCATTTATGCCTTTGGAAAGAAAAATAATGGGGAAAAAAAAGTCTCCCAGTACTCTCAAATATCTCGTTGCTCTCCTATGGCTTTCAGTAGATGCCTTTGGTAGTTGGGATCCTCTTGCAACATATTTCCTAGCAAGTACCATTTCCACAACCTCTTGGTATGCGACAGCAGGCACTTCTGAACTGCTTCACTACACAAGCCACAGATTTGTCTGTCACAAACAGTGTCAGTTATCACAGCATCAAATTTGCTGTGTGCAGCAGGTCTCCAAGACTGCCATGAATTGAAAATTGTTTTGCTACCTCTTCTCAATGCCTGACGGGACAGGTATCTCAGCAATCAGCAGTGGCTTTGGGGCAAAGTGTGACTGACACATCTGTATCAGCTATCCAGTTAATTTTATTCCCAGCCTGTTTCGTTACATTAAGCCTCACGATGCTCACCATATTTCCTCCTTTCCAAGCAGGAGAGATAGCAAAACCATCCTTTCAGCTCCAGAAGCAGTTTAGCTACGGCTGCTCCACCGATTAGACTGGCTTCACCTCACAGGTCCTCCTGCAACCAGGAGATTGCCTCTTTCTTTTCGAGTACTAAAATCACAAAATGAAGCCAATCCTAAGCAAAACTTAGCCTTAACAAGGTATCACTGACATTTCAACAGGACCACAACAGAAATATCCTGTGCCAAGCTACTGGTCAGGCACAAACTTTTGCTTTCTGTTATCCTCTGTGAAGGGGCTGACTTGTGCGGCTGCTGACAGTTTAAAAAATACGAAGGCCACCTACAGCACAGGTCTTTACAAGGCTGGTCAGAATGTTCAAACAGAAACAAGCCCTGCCATCCTTGGAAAGCACTTATTTCCTTCTGCTCCAATGGACAAGCCCTTGCAAGGACGCTGGGAGCACCCATCCTTTGCTGTGTCAATGGCCACATCAGCACCGTGTGATGAACTCAAGTTTTTCCTGTAGATTGCTGCTTCTCATGCTGCTTCATTTGAGGCTGCAGCCCCCAGGCAGGCTCCACACACAAGCTCCTGCTCCAGCCCATGCCAGGGCTGTAGTACCTGCAGGACCAACCATCAGAGCACTCACAGCTTCTCTGGGCCCAAAGGCCACATCCAAGTTAGTGCAGGAAGAGGCCAGAGCTGCACTAGAGCCAGGCACTCGGTGTTACAGACAGAATGAGGCTAGGATGACTAATGAGAGAAGCCAGCATTGCAGAAGCTTTCCAGCCCAGTGCCCTCACAGGTTTCTGTGAGAGATGATAGCATTTGCACATTTATCAGTGTAATAGTGCACACTTACTCTTCTTTAAATTTGAACAAACCTGCATTTCCATAGCTCTGCTGGCCAGTGGACCTTGCTTGGAAAGAGCTTTACAAATGCACATCACTACTGCTAACGACACACAAGTTCCCACTGGGAACTTCAGAGGAGAGGTCTGCACTTTGGTACATTTACTCGTTGTACCTAAACATGTTATTTCTCTGAATGATATCAGTGCTCCGTCTCCTGTGTTTTGACAGGTAAGTAGATGAGGGGCACTGTGGCTTTAAGAAGGTCATTTCCACTGTCCTGCCGCTGTAATTAGCCTGCTAAAGAAAGGGCAGAGGCTGGAAATTGGATTGAGCAAACCAGGCTTTAGCCGCAGGATGAAGGCAGAGCTCCGGGATTGTTATGTTAATCACCTGAGCTCAGCAGTCCCTGCCCTTCAAACCAGCACAAACCCGGTGCAAACCCAGGACCCCTCTGCAAAGCAGACCCAGCCTGGCTCAGGCTTCAGCTGCCCCAGGATATCTCCCTCCACCTCCTGGGATGCAGGGGCCACCTCTGCGGACAGACCTGGTGGCACCCGGAGAGGATCCTCTGCCTGGCTGCAGCCTCAGCCCGTGGTCAAACAGCTCGTCTGATGCAGAGCTCCGGGACACAGCTGCCAGTGGGGCAAACACTAAATGGGGGTCACAGGTGATGCTGTGAGCTGATGGGCCAGGACTGCTTTACACCAGCTGAGGATCCAACCCCGGCCATGCTGAGTCAAAAGCATGTCTGAAAGCAGAGATTGCTTACTGCTATTTCACCGATGAAAAATAGCATTAAGAACAATAGGCCAGATTCATATTTGGCATAATAACGGCTGTAGGCAGCAGGACTGTGGGCACCCTGTCAGGACTGTCAGCCCCTCTGCAGCAACAGCACAAGCCCCCCAGGTCCCTGGGCCACAGGCTAGTGCTTGAGTCCAGTGTCTTCAGCACCAGAACTACCCCAAGTTAATCCCTGGGGCAAGTCCTGGGGGTACAGCCCTGGCCTGCCCCTGAACTCTTTCCAGGAATGCAGCCACACTCTGTGCCAGAGCTGTCACCTGCTCCAGACAGTGGTGTCACCTCAACAAGAGGTGCTGCACAAGCCAGCAGCAGCGGTGAGCTTGGCCCAAGGTGCCCTGTGTGCTATAAGGACATGTTTGTGGCATAGCCAGTGAGAGTTGGCCATGAATTGCTCCCAGTCACAGCCGGCTGCCTGCTGCCTCCTGTTTGGTCCTCTCCACCTCTCCCCTCCACGGGAAACAAGGCTGGAGTTTACCTCACTGTGTTTTACTAGCTTGTATCCCTGGGAAACATACCATTTTGTCTCCTTGCTGCTCAGAAACTTTGAGCTAACAGCCCTCACCACCACCACCCACCTTCTTTTTACGCCAGCAACCCAGGCTGGCCATTGTCCCCTCCTTGCTGCCCCTATTTTCTTAGGGCAAGCTTGTGCTTCTCCCCCGCATCGGGACAGCTGGGGCTCCGTGTTACCTCCGTTGTTCTTTGGCACATTTTCTCACTGCACCCCTGCGCTGCTGGGGAGGGGGAGGGAGAGGAGGAGGATGGGAGGGCAGTGTCTGGCTCCGCATCCAGCGCGCCGGATGGCATGGTTTTGGAGAGGCCTGGCTTAGTGAAGTTATTCAAGCCAACGGCAGCCTGGCAACCGGGCGGGCACAATGGGAGTGCAGGAGGAGGAATGTTTCCACATGCCTGATCAATGGGAGCAAGGGAGACAGCAAAGCAAACAGAAGCTGGGAAAGAGACACAAAGAGAAAGCAGCCTTTTCTCTGCTCAGTTCCTTTCATTTGTCACAGCTCTTTGTGCGGCTGATGACAACGGAGGCCCTTCGGAGGCTAGTTTTAGGGAGTTTGGTTTTTCTAATTAAATAAAATGCCGTATCCTTTTTATTCACTTGTCACCTTCCCGCTCACCAAAAGACCCCCAAGAGCAGCCCCATCAGTACTCCAGCCTACTGCTCCATACACCTTCCAGGAGCCCCAAGCACCACTTTCTCCCTGGGAAGGTAAAAAGGCACAATCACCCCCTCAGCAGCTCTGTGCTGGACGTGCTGCCCTGCCCGAGCGCCGCCAGGACCCTGCTCGGGCCACCCGTGGCCCCCCGGCTGCTCATTACGGGAATAAAGAGCCCAGCGAAGGACAACTCCTCTGGAGGTGGCGTGCTCCTGCAGCAGCTGCTGACCAGACTAAGGGGCAACTTTCTATGGGAATGAGGCAGTGTTCAAAACAGGGTGAGGGGAGAGTTGCCTTGGAAACTGGGGCCATTTCTGTTGAAGAGCTACAATTTCCCTTGAAATGTCCCAGACAGGATTTACCTGGGAGTTGACTGTGGGACAGAAACTCCTGCAATCCACAAAGCAGATGCCTAGAGAGGGGATGGAGGCAAAGGAGGGGTTTCAGAACAGAGGCATCAGCGTGCTGGTGCTGGGTTATGTGGTGACAAACAATCCAGCCCTGTTGCATAACCAGTGGTGGGAGCCCAAAGTTGTTTCCTCTAATTACTATGCAAGAGTTCACAGCGACAGGCCTCCTCTTGTGCAGGAGTTTACAGGAAAGGTCCTCCCTGGCTCAAAGGCATCACCAAGCAAAGTAACAGGAGAGAGAGAGTTTGGGGGCAAGTTTTCCTGCATTGAGGCCAGAGCAGAGGTTATTCTGTCTCTTTTTTAAAAAGAAGTCTAGCTGGACATATGTAGCCCTGAAGAACAGAGAAACCTTCTGGTTGCTGAGGAACAGGAGGGAGGACATCTGCCTCCTCCACACCTCCACCAAAACACATGCTTCCCCCTCCTGTAAACAACTCCATCCCCAAGCAGACAAGGCTGCAGCAGCTCAGCTCCAGCCCCATGAGCATTATGAGTGCCAGAAAAGGACTAGTCATCCTGCATGTGCCTTAGGAGGAGGGAACTTCTTTAATGAATGTGGCAATATTTGAGATCTCACCATGTTTTTGCTCAGAGCTAGGGGCAAGCTGCAACCAAACCATGAAAAGGACCTCCACCAGTATAAGTCTGTGAAAAGCAGCATAAGCTCAAGGAAATAGAAAGAACCTTGGTCCTAATCATAGATATAGCCTTGGTTCAACAGCACAGGAAAATTCCTGCTTAGTTCCAACATCCAAAGACACAAATAGCTAAATACAGGCTTCTCAATCCTCATGGGCAGATGTTCCAGGCTGCCCAGGTGGACAGCAAGTTCTTCTGCCACACCTCTTTCCATTTCCAGGATTTACACTGAGCTCAGGACCTCTTGAGTCCTTGGTAGTCTTGTGTCTCAGTCAATCAGTGGGACTAATGTTGGACCAGACATTCTGACAGTCAGGATCTGAAGTGAAAAGGATAAGGCTACACATCCTATCAGCTTCCAACATCACTCCACCTGAATTGCATTTCACACCCTGCTTCTCTACCCAGCCCTCTCCTTTGGGGGTTGAGGCACATCTGTGTTGGCAGGTTAAAGAGCATCCCACAAACCATTTTCCACAAAAGCTGAATTTCGGCAGTGTTGAGGTTTCTTCTACCTCATTTCTGCAGACATCAAGGGGGTGACATGCCTCAGTTTCACTGTTTTCCCCACCTCCCCACAGCATTACATATCATGCTTTGCTGGGTAAAAATGTTTGTGAGGTATTCATTTAACAATGTAATTGCCTCTAAATAATAATAATTACAATTACTAAAAAAGAGGATTCTACCCTACCCCTTAACACCAAGTTGTTTGCTGCCATGTAATCAGCAAACTTGTTTTTGGGAAGCATCTCGATTTCCATATTGAGTATATCACTGTTGTCCCAGTCCTGCCTGGCTCTTCCACTGCCCCCAGACATGTGCTAAGTGCCAGCCTGCAGCTGAACAAATATCAGGAACCTTCCCTGCACAACTTCAGAGAGAAAACTCACTCCACAGACATTACATACCCCTTCAAACTTATTCTGGCATTCCTTGAGCCTTTTTGTAAGGAAGGAGAAATCCACCTTCACTTCTGCTCAAAGGATTGCTTTCATTAAGGCCTCTATAGATTTGCAATGGCAAGTATTTGACCTGCTTCAAAAAAATTCATGAGACTCACATGCATTCAGTAAGGGCAGACAAGCAAAATCCTCAGCTCATGTTCTCCTGAGGTCTCGGGGTGCTGATGGCAATATACATCCTAATTACAACATATAACATATTGAGAACAAGACCTTGTCAGCTCTGGTGACGCTTTCTTTGAGTCAAAGAATCTGGAAGTGATTGTGACTATTTCTCAGTAGATCGGAAAAAAGTCTAACCACGTGCAAATATTTTTAAGTAATTGCCCTTTTCCCTGGCCTCAGTGAGAAGCTTCCAAGACAGGCTACAGCTAACACTTGAACTGTACAAGAAAACTTAGACACCTCCAGAACTTAAGTTGTGTAGAACAGAAAAATGTGTTGCTCCTATGCAGAGAAAAAAATAAAATCCTCAGGTATGCAGACTGCCAAGACAGTCCATTATGGCATTCATTAAGCTCCGAAACAAAGATTGCACTCTTTACAGACAGTGCATGGTGTAATGTGCATGGACAAAACAAACAGGAAAAGCAGCATTCATTCCCCACAAAATTCCGAGCAGTTACTGCAGACTTCCAGAAATGGTGCAAAACACAATGCAAGTCGTCCCTTGTGGGAAAGAAAAGCAAAGTGTGCTCCCTCTCAACACAATCACTGTAAGGCAGAGCAGTTCTCACATAGCTGGTGCTGCTCTTTCCCTCTTGCACCTGCTGTGAGGACACCATCCCAATAAGTAGCAGCACGCTACAGCTCCCTGCTCTGCCTCTCTCAACAAGATCCTTCTGTGCTGCCTATGGATTCATCTCATGATAACATTCTTTGGTAGAAGGACAACCTGCTGATGGACACATGCAATTAGTAGCCTGCTGACAGGAACCCTTTCAGCCTGTCTGTGGCCCCTTTTACTCAGGTAAAGCTGGCACAGTGATCCAGCCACTCATCCTTTGTTATAGCTCTATAAAGCGGAGGAAATAATTCAAAATGTCTTAAAGAGAACGTCAGGGTGGCAAGAGAAAACGTGACAGGTATTCCATAACTGAGGGAGAGGCACCATTTTACCACTGTTGAAACAGCTCCCACTACTGAATCAATAAGTGCTTGAGCTTTTTATGATCCTCCTTAGCACAGGTAAAAACACAACCAGGCAAAGAGCTGCCTCCTGCAACCATATAAACAAGTAAATCTCAGAGGGGAGAAGGGGTGGGATGGACAGAGAGCATTTCTTTCCCAAAATACTGTGCTCATCCCATCTGAAAGAGGAATACTTCCTCTAATAGCCTTTCTTTCAGTCTTGTGACAATGTGACCCTGATGCAGACAGTGCACAGGTGATGCAGAGAGCACACACAAGGCCCCTGGGATGGTGGCACTGCCCCACCAACCTGCAGGCCTCCTGCAAGTTATGGAGTACACACCATACCCAGCGACCAGATCTCCCAACAACCTAGTTACACAACCTTGCCACAAGGGTCAACCCCCAGGAAAAGAAATTCCTTCGGGCATAGCACATCAGATCTTCTTGAGATCCTTCCCACTGAAATAAGTCTCAGTTCCACTGGCACACACATGCCGTAGCTTTGCATTTTTGTTTCCTAAATAAAACTGGAAGCAAAGTGATTCCAACTCATTTTGGTATGGAGCAAGGAAAACAATTTCACATGGCTACAGGACAGACTGCAAATGTTTACTATAACACCCTCTTCCACCCACAGCCCCACATCCTGATGAAAATCAGAGAAACCCATGCCTTGGGTACAGCCTGTTCTTGGCCACAGCACATGTGAGTGCCAGAAACAAAGCACAGGGCAGATCCAACTCTGTTTACTTCACTGCTTGAGACCCTGACCTTGATCATTCACTTGGCAGAGGATGTATGTGGTGTTCAGAGGTTGCTCTCTAAAGTGTTCAGGCTTTTCTCTTTGCTCACAAATATGTTACACAAAACACAGGCCAAAGTTGCCACAGGTAGTTGTGAAAACCAGACATCCTCTCCATGAAAATCCACCAGTTTCCTTTAAGCCTACCACAGCCTGTTCAGACATTCCTACAAACCCAATGAAAGTGGCTTTTAACCTGCTGTCATTTGCAGATCCTTACATGATCTTCACTAGAAATATGGACCTATACACAGTGACTTTCAGCCTGCTGCAAATACACCACATTTCTGTTGTCAAGCATGTAGCAAGAATCCTTACAAGCTGGAGAAGCAGATATTGAGCTGGGTCAACCAGGACAAAAGAAAAGATTACAATTCATCCTCTTTACCTAGGGAAGGAATGTTCCTTTGCTTCAGCAAAAAAGCTGTGAATTGCAGAGTTTAGGCATACTGACTTGTGTAGCCCATCCCTCACTTTGCAGAGATCAGTCGGGTGGTGCAGTGCAAGGGAGAAGTATCTTCTGGCTTGCTCTCTATGTTAGTGCAGGGGTCCAAAGAGCAGACATGTGAGTGAGACCCATAAACTCCAGTGGAATTAAAAAGCCACTCATGCAAGGCCATCAGCAACCGTCTATACATTGCCAAGGTCTATGAGCAGGCACAGAGGCGTCCTCCTAACAGCTCTGCAGATTCCCTGACAGGAAGGCTCTGACAGCTGATCTCTGTTACACCACTTAGCACCTGATGAGCAGCAGCCAGGAGGGGGATACTTACAGGTGGCCACCGTGATGTGCATCTCAACACTGGGGCCCTGGCCAGAGGCAGATTCCTGCACAGATCTGGGAGGAAGTGGATTTAATCACTACGAAATTGTGTCAGTGCGGCAGGTCAGCCCTCTTCTGCATCCACACTCTGTCCTGCTGGTTACAGACAGTTGGCTTGAACTCCAGGAGCAGCAAATGCTACTGCCTCATTTCCATGGTCACCTGTATTGTCTTAGCTCTAAGAGCCATATGAATCCACAGAAATAAATCCACCCAACTCTGCAATTCCAGAAGTGTTTGCATCCTTCTATCATACTTAAATTGCCATGCTAATGGTGCCTAGCAGCAATTCCCCATCCTGCCTCTTGGCCAATGTGAAAACAGCTCTTAGTAAATTCTCTGTCATGCTAGAAGAGTTTGTCAGCTTGTCTCACACCCAGCTCTGGGGATACTGGTGTATCCAAAAGGCATCTCTTAACAGCCCATCACAAAAACAACCACAGGGCTGAGCACCGAAACTGGCCATGGGATGCCTGCCCACAGCTCCAAGGAGCTAATTTGAACCAGGCCGAGCTGTATGGACTTCATAATTAAGAAAGAATGTACATGAAGTCAGTATATTAAGGGGTGAGAATTCATTTCAGGTCTAGAGAATTAAACCATTGTAATCAGAGAAGAAAAAAAAATCTGAAGTAAAATCCTTGCATAGACCTTGACTATTCCCTCAGCAGGACAAACCTGATGAGTAGTTGTTGTTTACAACGATAAGGTCAGAGGAAAGGCCATTTCCTCTCAACAATTGTCAGAAAGGATTAAAACCTGCATTCAGGCTCGCTTTGAACTAGCAGGTACTCCATTCCCCGATGGTATCAGGATCCATTCAGCGCGGTCTCCGGCAGCCTCCGGGGCATGTCTCCATAATGCCCCCATTGTGGAAGTATGCACAGCACTGCTTCCTGCAGTCACTCCATCTTTATGAAGCTTCACCCTTGTGGTCTGATACCCAGGGCAGGAAGCAATCCTGCAATCACTGTCTAATTAGTCATTTCCCAAGTCTGCCTCAGCTGAGAGTTGCTGCTGCTTGTCAGCTTCTGGAGAGGGAGGCTGGGAGTCAGAAACATCACTACCAGATTGGGAAAGAAATGTTGCTCGCAGGGTTTGAGGTGCATTGTACCGCAGCTCGACAGGCCACATTCTCCATTTCCACCTTTTTTCTAAGTAGAAGGATTTGAGCGGATGAAGGGGCCATTGCACCTTCTGCAAGTCAAGACAAAAGCTGATTTATAACAAAAGTGGCTTTATTTTTGTTGATGTTGTTATGGGCTGGACTTTGCTTGGCTTGGGTTTTGTTTTGTTTTGTTTTTCCTTGAGAAATAGCGTCTTTGATACAAAGCACATACTTCAAGAGAGGTCTGTTCCAGGAATTCCAGCTGCATGCTTTCCTTTGTGGAAGCAGTACTGAGGCTGAGAGGCTGGATACATGCAGCTCCGGCTTTTCCAAGTGAGATCACTGGAAGAGGTACTTCTTACCACATAGTCACCAATTTGAAAAGAATGAGAGTTACATAGTATTAAAATATTTGTCTAGATAATGAGTGTGTGTGGAGAAATGCTAAAGGAAAAAATAAGTTTGTTGAAGCCAAACTGTTTTGAAAAACTTTATTATTTCTCTGTTTAACAAAACTAATGAGGTATTTAAATAACCTCCAAAAGGCTTATTTTGGCATTTTTGATGAACTGGACATAGTTGAGAAAAGCTTTCCAAAATAAAAATATATATACAATTATACAAAAAAAGTTAGATGTAGCTATATAAAATAACTTTTTTTTTTCAGTTTAAAGACACTGAAATCAGAGGAACTGCTCTGACCAAAAGAAGACAAGGTTCTCAGAGTTTAATTTTGTAAGAAAGCTTGATCTAAAATGTGATACATTCTGGAATGGAAAAGGTTTTGAAATCTCAACATTTCCCAGTAAAATGAGAACTTCTCTCTTTCTCTAGTCCCAGTTTCCTTTGCTGCAATGAAATAATTGGAAAAGTTGTGTATGCGAAAAATTTCCTTGTCACAGTGGGACAACCCTGCTTTTGATAAGTGTGTGTGAACCAGGAAAAAGAAAATCAGAAGAAGAAAAACCCCAAATCAGTGACCCCACTGAGAAATTTACATGAATTTCAAGAAACTGGAATTCACAGAACATGCTGGAAACTGACTCCAATGGGGAGTAGAACTGGTGAGGGAATTATGAATTATTGTTATCATACGAGAAGTTCCTGCTTTCTCCTCAGATCTAGCATGTAACTTCTAATAACCTTGCTCAAATCACATCTTGTAACATGCTGGATCAGTCTCTGTAGAGGGCTAATACACACAGCTTCCAGCAGCTCAGAGTGCAGGCAGAAAAAAATATCTATTTGCTACAAAAAATGGTGCAAGTATGTCCTCAGAAGGGTTTTTTTCCCCATTCTTTCTCCCACTAAGGCTATACTAACCCTGGCAACAAAATCCAGAAGATATGGGGGTGAGACAATGCCACGTGAGCATTCTTTCTCCTCAGCCACTCAAGAAGACAAGGGGCATCTTCTCCATGCTCCTTTCCCCTGATTTCATGACAGTTTCCCTTTCTGCAGCGATGTTTCTGGGACCACACTATGCTCCTCTGTAATGTGATCTCTCTCTTAAGCTGAGGTTTCTTGCAGAATACCAAAACACAATAAGAAAAAATATTGTTAACACTGGCATGGATGAGAGAAGGATGCACAAGAGAGCTGTGAGAGAGCTCAGGAGCACCTGTGGGGTTATGGGCTCCATCCCCTCACCTGGGGGAACAAAGGCTCAGCATCTAGCATTGCCATAGCACCAACAGCCATCAATAAATTGCTCTCCTAAGAAAAGAACAGATGTGACAAAGATTGTTCCAGGGTCTGTAGCAGACCACAGCCAAAGCAGAAGAGTCTAAATGTGCTGGGCTGGGATGGCAAGGGAAGTCACAACTGGGTTCAATCTAGGGGGAATTATTCTTACGCTCAATTCATCAATTTATGGGCAAGCAATTCCACAGGCAACGTTGCCTTGATGAAACAGAGCCATAATGACAAGTGAGTGTAGGGAAGCATGCAGCCAAGTATGCAAACTAGCCTTCTCAGTCTAGAATAAAAGCTTTCCAACCAATAATTTCATGCTTTTATCTATACGATCATTAATACAGATACCAAACAATGCCAGCTCGACGTGGTGTCAAAGGCTCTGACAACCTCTAATTGATAATAAATAATTCAATTTCTGTCCCAATCCAAAACTGCTGAATCTTGGGACACGTTCCAAATAAATGATTAAAAAGAACTTTGAATGTAATTATATCTAACACAATTGGGGATATTGCCCAGATGAAATTTACAGCAACTATTCAGAGCTACAAAATTTCAATGACACTGACAACTCTTCATGCCCACTAGAAAATAAAATGTTTTTTACCCAGGCAAAGGCACAGAGTGCATTTTTTATCAACAGCTTTATGCCAGCAACTCACCCAGGCCAACAGTGCTTCCCACAGCAATACCGTCTTTCCCAAAAACACTAGAGAAAATTTGGGAACAGGCTTTTGACACAGCCAAATATTCATTGTTCTGCACATGCAGAACTGGATCTTCTTTCTGATACAGCTGAGTCTTCCCCTCTCCCCAGACTGCTTACATTACAATTAGCAAAAGTTTCTCAAGAAATTAACACTCTTAGTTCCTGGAAGGAAACTATGGCAAGGTGTTTCAGCAAGGAAGGTGACTATCAGCACAATCCTGAAGGGATGAATACAGCACCTCAGAGACACATCAATTGTTCTCAGTAATTCCCAAACTCCAAAGCCAGAAGGACCTCTGAACACTTACTGAAAACACAGGATGCATACTTACAAGAAACATCCTTATATAATATTTGACTCTTATTTTTCTCTCATATGTATAAATCCTTGCTAAAATCTTACTGTCCGAATCTGTAAATACTTTGAATTATTTGGATGCAAATGGTTTTGAACGCTGATTTTTAATTTTCTTAGGAGAATGGTGTATGTAACTGACCTGAAGAAGTAGTGACTCTTAAGAACTTTGTAGGTTCACCACAGATTATAAGTTAAGTTATATAAAATGTTATATAAAAGTGAATTTATATATATACACACATGTAAGATACAACAAGGAGACCAACTAACAGAATATTTAAATATCAGAAAAAATAAGGATACTTTCCTTCTCCAATCTCACTTGCACATATGATCTAGCCAAAGATCTCGTATGACTTCAGAGCCTTGGTGAGGTTGCTGTTATTTTCTAGCATAATGGAAAGTGGAACCCAAGGACAAAATACTGTGATGTCAGAAATCACTCTGGAAGTTGCTGAGAGAACTGGATTGAGCTCTGTGACCCTGTAACATTTTCACTGCCAGGTCACAAGTACAGAGTGTTTGTTCATAAAGTAACTTTTAATACTTTGTGGTTAAGCCATATATCTATAGGAAATGTGTTCCTAGCACTTTGTCATGCAAAGTTCATTCAACAGGAGTTTGCAGAAGTTAATTCAGAAATTCTACATGGTCAAGTCCTTTTTGAAAGACCAGAAGGCAGTGGCAATAACAGAGGATTCAGATTAATACCCTGATTTCTCATTGCACACCTGCAGGTTGGAAAGGGCATGGGATGTCACAACAGCTGTGTGCTTCCCCTCTAGAAAACCAGGCAACACATCCCTGCTGGCAGCTTTTCTGCTGAACAGAAGGGGCAGCACGGGAAGACTCGAACTAGCATCTCTAATGTTAAAAGAATTTCTCCACTAAAAAGCCCCTAAACACAAAACATGAAGAAAAAGCATTTCAGAGCTCCAAGAGGGGCCAGAAATGGGATAAGAGAGAAGTAGAAATATGGATGATGTATTAAAAAGATGTCATCACCTCTTTAATGGGTCTTGTCTTGTCAGCTGTTAACATCTATAGCTTCTCCATTTGCAGTGGTACAGAAGATGGGAAAAGGCTGAGCTTGGAGCAGCAGTGTACTCTGAGGGCTGGGTTACTGGCTCCAGCCCTCTGGAGCAGACACAGGGCAAGTGCTGCTGAGGTGAATTCAGTTTAATAGCTTGCTACTTACAGGCTTAGACTGATTTACAGGTGTTTGCCCTGAAATATGACCATCCATGTCACCACTACTAATCCTCTCCCCTTCTGAAATACTCCCACTTCAACAGGTAGCTATTTTTGGAGGAGAAAACCCACATACATACCAAAAAGCAACAGTGCTCTCTAAATCTCCTCCCACTGGAAGGGCAGCCTGACTATCACACATGAGACAAGTTGTCTGCTACAGCTCAACACCAAACCCTCGGTTGCCTCTGTCACAGCGGGTGTCAGCCACCTGCAAGTGACAGTAATAACAGGGATGTCACAGGGAGAGCGCACACAGACCTCACATCCTCCTCCCTGGCAGCAGGGTAGAAAACCTCCTGTTGGCAATGCAAAACCTGGGTAGCATAGCTGGCTGCTCCCACTGTGTCCAGGGGAACAGTGTTTCCATCTTTCTCTACTGAACACTTCTCTTTTGCTTGCTGTCTCAGGATTCTGACCTCTTTTCTGCAACTGAGTTTCCATCCAGCCTGCAGCCCAGTTTTGGAACCTGACACACTGCTGGAGACACAAGCTGTGGGATTCTATGGCCAAGGCACTGTGATGCTCTAGAGCTGGTGAATCAGTTCCTATTCCCTGCACACACCGCTCCAGCACTGTGGTAATGATTTGCAGACATACATGAGAACAGGGTTCACAGTCTAAGCATCCTAAACAAAAAATTATCTTGGGATTTAATGTAAATTTACATAAGTAGATAATTCTTTTTCCTTAAGTAATATATCATATAGGTACTGACTGTGTTGCAATCATCTGTCTCTTAGCTAAGCTTAGGGACTGCTGGGTACAATTTCTAGAAATCTACCGCTCACAGCAAAAGCAGTTTCTAGGAGCTCAAGGCCATGCCAAGTCTCACATACTGAGCATAAGATCTGGTATCCTTGCTCCTGGTACTTGCTCCATATCCACAGAACCTGCATTTTAGCTATTTTGAGGCATAGCAACCTTCTCTCTCTGTCACTTTGGAATTTTTATGTGGCAGATATTTTGGTTTTGCAGGGCATGCTGTGCAATAGGTGCCCCATCTATGAACCACAACCAGAACTGATGCTGGAAGGAATAACCTGGTGTTGAGGACCCCCTTGCCTGTCACATGGCCCAACACAGCTGCCAAGTGGGAGATACACACACCTATCTCAGAGCCCAAACAATGACAACCAGGATCTCAGTCAACTCAATGTATTCCATAACTCAGAGAATCAGATGCATAGGCACAGCAGCCCAACTTTTTACCCAGAAAAAAAGTCCAGAAAGCTCCTAGAAATTTTCACAGACTTTCAAAGCAGAAAAGAAACAGGAAGCCAAACTATACAAGTTAGATGCAGGGATAAAACTGGATGAAAGTCCACAGTGAATGTGAGTTTCATATCCAAACTAGCAGGGAAAATGAATCTCTGTGCTGCTGTAAAACAGTCACACTGGACCTCACAGCACTGCAGGAACAATTCTGTCTGGGATTCCCCACTTCTTTTCAGTACTACAGAACCAATACCTCCAGCAAAAGTTGATGGTGACTCTAAGAGATGAGGGTGCAGGGATCCCATTCCCTGCAATTCCCATTCCTCTTTCACCTCCATCTCTCCTATTCTTGGCCCTAAAAGCACAATAATATTTTGAGCTATCTAAATGTGTGCCAAGAGACTGACATTGCCTTTCAGTTTCTGTGGATGCCCCTGCTCTCCAAAAGTCTTCCTTGGGATAGACAGTTGCATATGTGCATTTCTACCCTGTTCAGTTTTCCCAATGGCTTCCTCTTTCCATCCCCTCCCAGCTTTTTCCAATACATCCTGCTTCTGTTTTTCCTCTGCTCTGTAAGCAATTCTCTGTCTATTCTTGCCTTTTTTTTTCTCTAGCTCTGCACAGCAGCTACTTGCTAGTTACTCAGAATCCCACCAATTTAGGTCAAAAAGCCCAGTGAATCTGATGTGGTTTGTTTCACATAAAAAGAGTGAAATTGAAAACCACCTTATTCTTCTCAACTGAAATGCTGCATCCCTATTAATTCAGGTGTATAAATAACACTCTCTAATGCTGCATCAAGGGCTCTGCTGTGTGATTAAACCTGCCTCCCTGACCTGTAATTAGAAACTTTGCCTCTGAAAGGCAGTTTGCAGAGAGAAAAGGAGAAAGAAAGAGAGAAGGAACCAGCTCTCAGACCCAACAATTTTGTTCTTAATAAATTATTCAGAGTTTTTGAAAGTTGAGCTGGATTTCCATCTGCTAGCACTAAAGACCCAAAGGGAAGAAGAATTGAAGGATTCTCACAGCAGAACACAACAGTACAGAGTGTGGGGCTGGAAACCAAAACCCAGCTGAGAAGTTCACCGTGTCCTCTGCCTGTCCCTGCCCAGTTCAGCTGCTGCCTCTGCATGCCTGGACTTCCAGCAGGTCTCAGAGTAATGCAAAATGAACCTCCACCAGAGTCTCACTGAGCTAGAGTCATGTGTTTGGGATACAACATTAGAAGAAAATCTCCAAATTACATTAATATTTTACAAATGTCCGCAGAATCAGGCAATGAACATGCAAAGTAGTGATGGTCGTGAGTACAGAAACAACATAGACACCATAGTACACCAGTAATATATAGCCTTTTCAAGACAAGTAATTTAAAGATGAATTATAAATGATTGAACTGATTTTTTGCTCCAGGGGCAGTTAGACAGTATAGACCATTGTACTATTAAAGATGCTAATCACTGTTAGTTGCAGCCCCAAGGTACACCTGCTGTTCTAAGGTGAACTTCTCACTTGTAAGTGTGGAGATAGTAAATAGCTTTTTTCTCGTGGAGTCACAGTAAAGAAAAATTACTATTCCTTCTGCCAAATGCTGACTCATTTTAACATTTAAAAAAAAAAAAAAAAGCAACCAAAAGTTGCACAAAATACAACCCACAAATAAAACATTCCAATTTATGCAAAGGTCATCAGCAAACTTTCCTCTTTTCACAAATTGGGGATAGATCAAGTTTTAGAGCACCGGATAACACAGGTGATGAACCAGCCCTGGGATGAGAAGTCTCAGGCTTTGGGTATTTGGCAGCTGTTTCCAGAGCTCTGCTTGACTTCAGATCAGAGAGATTTTGCGATGAATTCCTCCTCTGGTTACACCTATAATCTTTGTGTTGAGGGTGTGACTGACATCAGTTTCAGTCTTTTATGTTTTCAGGCTCAAGTTTGCAAGGCCTCACACCAGAAGAATTGAAAGTCTGATAATTTTCTGCACAACTCTTTCTGTAGGAACTTTACCAGGTTGATCCAAAGTTTCAGGGCAGCCTTGTGAATTGAGACATCAGGTTTAAGGAGACTTATGTGAGAGGGGGAAATCTAACTTATACACCTCAAGAACACTTTGGTCAAAATACCAGACCTCACTGAATTCTCCAATACTTTATATCTTCTACTTGACATGCACAATTTTAACAAAAAGACAGGCTAAATCTACCAAAATAATAAATTGTCACTGATGGAAAGCTCTTCATTACAGTTTGCCTAAGTTTGTAAATGTATAAGGTACAGAGCCATTGGGGACTGCAGCCCTGGTAGGAGGGTGTGGATCCATGAAACAAAAGAGTCCTTCAAATTCAATAACAACAACTTTAAGTAATCTTTTGTGTTTGCAGTGTGGTAGAGTCCAAGTTTATCACAGAGCTGCCAGAACATAAATCTGATACAAACTACTTTGGATTAGATGGAACAGCAGAAAGAGCTTTACTGGGGTATTGCGACTAGTTTTATGAACTTTTTAAAGAAACAGAACTTGGAAATACTAGTACTGTTGTTAAATTATTGTCTTGTGGGCTTGCATACTAAGCACTAAGAAGGGAAGAAGAAAAAAGGCTAACAAATTCAGAAAATAGAGCAGTACTTGAAACTCATATTAAGCTGCATTTGTTTTTCAATTGGAATTTTATGTCAGCTGTACTTAAAGCTGAGTCCTGTGAATCCAGCATGCTCTGCCTTCCCTGGATGCAACCATGGACTCTCCTTCCCCCTTTTTTACAAATTCTCAGTGAGTACTTTGTCACTTCACTACTCTTACCTTTGAGGGTCTCTCTCATCTTTACCATTGGTATGCAAGAACATAAGTGAGAAGAAGTAAAAAGAATCAGGAATACATCAACTTCCAGGTACTACCTGTCTCTGCATGGTACTTTCAGGCACAGGGAGTGTCTGGTAGCCCCTGAGGTGCACCATCTCTGTACCAGCACAGAGGGGAGAAGCCAGACAAGGAGTTCCAGCTGCTCTGCATGGACTACTTTCAGGGTGGCTCTGCTTGGAGCTCTGTCCAGCCCTGGGCTCCCTGCTGGCCTGCTTGAGTTACTAACCAGTTTCTCTGGTTTCCAGCAAGTCATACATGGCCAGAACCAGCCCACATGGCTTGAAACCTCCTTTCCCATCTGCTGCCATGCCCCCCCTCACTCTCCACAGCCATCGGCAGAGCTGCTCAGGGTGAGGTAGCTGCCTGCCCTCTATTTCTCATTTCTTGTGGGCAGTTCACTATCTACAGCCATTCCTTTGAAGAATTTGCTCTCCCGTACAGGGATTTATTCCATAAGCCTCTCACCGTCCCCCCTGCACAAATGCCTTATATGCCACCTTCCCAAGCTTCTCAGCTCCCCCGGCAATGTCTGGGGCACGTGCATGCCCCCAAGCAGGCTGTGTACGGGTTGCTGTGAGTGCAGCATTTTCCTCTTCAGGAATCCCTCATTCTCTCTTACAATAGCATTTTAATGCCCCATCTACCTCCATTCCCTGAGTAAATGGGTTCTCTAAATGTCACAGTCAGGGTTCCTGGGCACACTTACATTACCACTCTAGCAGGGCACCCTCAACTCCCTCACATCAGGGTTTCATTTTCCTTCTAAGTTTGGATCTCGATTCTCCTCCAGTTCTGCAGAGGTTGCATACAAGCCCTGTATTTATCTGGTGACAGATCTTTCTGTGTGCTCACATGATAACTTTTCTGGAGCAATAGACAGAGATGAGATAAAGGTATTGGTATGCGAGAGCTATCACCCAGTTGCTTCACACCTACAAGTGCAGTGGTGTCTAAATTACTGCTGCTTCCCAATTCTCCCTTTTTGGTCTCCTAGTATTTTCACAAATTAGTGGTGTTCTCTCTCGCAGTAATAATAGGAAGTAACTGAAATTTTTGTAATTGATCAGATGAAGCATTTAGACATTGTTGTATACCATGAAGCCAGAGACAAACGACCAGATGAACACACAGATGAACACATTTAGCCTTAGACATAATGAAAATTAAAGGGAAACTTTCATCATTCCAACATTGAGCTGAATGAGTCACAGTGGAATAACCGTCAGTTGGTCTTGGGAAAAAGAGGGTTTATGTGAGGTTTTCTTGGTGACATCCCAAGTGATTTCCAAATCTCAGAATAAATGGAAAGATGGATCCAATGGTTTGTATTATTCCCAACCTCCAGGCTGAAATACGGTACTACACTGAAAAATAACTCCCTCTCTCTCAAAAAAAAAAAAAATTTAAAAAGGAATTGTTCAGCATCTATTAAACTCCAGTGACTCTGAAGAACACCTTCCCTGTTCCTCAGTACAACTGTTTTTCTAGCTTTCAGAATGCAGAGAGGGCTCTAAAAATCAAGCTGGGTTTCTGAACATAAACAGAGGTGCCATTTCTACACTGCGCTTTGCAAATATGATTAAAGCTTGAAGCACAATGCTGTGCTCCATGGGATATATCTGACCCACACACTGCCTTTTCAACTCTCTGCTTTTTCTAAATCATGTACATTATGAGTGAATAGGAAGAAAACGTGTAAACAAGAACAGAAAAGGTCATTGTGAGTTCATTAATTCTGATCACTTAATAAGCTGTAAATTGAAGTGCATGAATTCCATTCTCCTGAACACCAGGATAAATTTGAAGAATCTCTACTGACTTAATTTACGCTGATATGCATTAGAATAATTTCTGGCACATTCGGAATCAAAATAATTATTACAGCAACATTCAGGACCAGAAAGCACCTTGTTCCCATTTAATAACTAAATGAGGGACAGACTTACAAAAGTAAAGAATTCACCAATTTAAAAAAAAAATCTTAATTATTTTTTAGAGTTAGTGCAGAAGCACAACCATGGGGGGCATGAAATTTAGGGCTGCAGGACTGGCCCTAAGAAGGAGAGTGATATTTTGCACCTAACTAATGAGAACACTGTGCTGTGCAAAAGAGCTATTACTGTCCTCTGTACCCACTTCTCACAGAAGACAAAGGTAAACTGCATACAAGGAGGCAGAACTGTTTGAATAACTTTGTCAGGCCAATAATCAGAGCGGTACTGATATATTTCAGAGCTCTTTGCTTGCAGGTCCCCTCAGAGGTCATGAGGACTCCAGGAGGATATCTTCCTATGCTAAGACAAACATTGTTTTGGAATTCTTTACTCTGTGGTTAGGATGCTGTCCAAGAAATCTTACACTAGCTTTCTTGGAAAATAAAACACTTGGCCACTTCTAGGGACCAACAGGCATCCTCAACATCTTCCTGAATACCTTAAATACTGAAATAATGACAGATAAAAGCATCATGATGGGAGAAACAAGCTGAGAAGTCTAAAAAATTTTAAAATAAATCACTGGGGCTCCTCAGTTGCAATACCACTACGTTTCCTCTGTCTTCTGCTGCTGCTGGTTTGTCTGCAAGGAAGTCCCAAGAAGGCAGATCTAAAGCGATGCCCTTGAAACATGCGGCTATGACTGCCTGGGAATGATCCACGGACATGTCCAGCGAGCTCCTCCTGCCGGCTGCTCTCCCGGCATCTGGGCTCGTGCCGATAGACCTGAATTTCATTTTGGCTTTTCAGGAAGCTGAAGAGAGGCAAAGCTAATGCCACATCTTCCTTATTGTCACACAGCAATAATGTCCCTCATCACCGCCCATCCCCTCTCTGAGTCTCAGACACGCAGAGGTGCTGAGTCCACACCAGGAGCTGGGCAGAGCAGCAGCTGCAGAGGAGCTTGGGGAGCCTGAGGAGAAAAGGTGAGCAGGGCTGGCAGTGAGGACAGCAGGGACCCTGGTAAAAGTGGCACACAGACACAGTGACCAAGCAAGGAGAGCAGAGCAGGTCTGGTGACAGTGACCACACACAGCCAGGAGCTCAGTGAGCCCACAGGGATGTGCCAGGTCTGAGGCCAAGCCAGGAAGTCAAGTCAAGACAGCCACAGCCAGGTCCGCAGTCAGGCAGCCCACCCCAGATGAGGACTGAGGACAAGGGCAGGTCTGCACCATGGCTCCCAACAGAAGTGGGGAGGCCCTAGCAGGCTTCTCCCAGCTCTTTGGCAGACAGCTCTTTTCACAGCACTCTGATACCAGATTACATTCCACCATATCATGACAGACCTTGAACACAGGCAGCCAAACCTGTATGACAGGGGTAAGAGGTTGCAGAATCACCTGATGCACTGAGGGCCCTGTCAACACACTGCCCAGCCAGGGGAGAACATAAAAGTTATTTGAAGTGCTGACAAAGGAACCTGGGTACAAATATACCACAGAGGTTAGCAGTGTGCAAGACTGACAATCTGTACTTCAGCTGTTTCAGGGTCTGGTAAGGAATTACCTTTGCAGGGCACTGTATGTGTGCTCGTGTTTTGGCAGTCTGTTGGGAAACCCTTCTTTACAGGCCAGAATAAAGAAAACTGCCACTGAAATGTAATGACAAAACCTTTCCACATGTTTAGCTTGTAACTTAAACCAGAAAAAAAGCAAACGTAAACTAATCCTGGCTTCCCATAAGAAAAGCCACCCACACTATATATTCCTCCATGACATTTCAGTTGCTCAGTTCTTTGGTCAAACTATGTCCTAAAAGAAGAACATAGACAAGACACACTGGCATCCCATTTCCTACCTCGCCACAGGTGATATCTGCCATGGCTCTGCACTGGCAGGTCTTGCAGGTATGTGCATCAGTCCAAACTCCCAACCCTGCATGGAGAGGTGAAACATCCTGAGGCAACAAGGCCAAAGTGGCAGATAACAACTGTCTTCAAGAAGGGAACTTGTTGAATCAACAAGGAAAGACTAACCCTTTGGAAAAGGGTGTCCGTGATTATCTTATTGAGTCACAGCTGGAAAAATCAAAGACAGAGAGGGGAAGGGAAATGAGGTGAGCATCCCAACAGTGTTCCCAGCTGCACTGACACTGATACACTGCTCAGATAAAGCCAGCCTGCCCTGCAAAGTCTACATGGATAAAGTAGAGAGCAACAGTCTACTGAAAAAAGAATATCTTTTATCAATATTGATTTTAAAAAGTCTCCAGGTTACTCAGAATATTTTGTAAAAAAAAGTCACAAAGGAACGCATAATTTTGCTGAGGTGGCCAGGGATACATTGTGTCTCCTTCCATGCAGAGCACTGAATGTATACAGGACTGTTACTAAATGTGGCTTCTCTGCCAAGTAATTGTATTCCTGTACTTTATATTTTCAGTGTGAAAACTCTAATGAAACATTTTAAACCAAAGCCGTTTCCTTGGAGCTGCCTTTGACCTTCTTTTCCTTCTCTCTCAGCCAAATCTCCCTGCCAGGATGAATTCAGACCTAATGTCTGCTCCTCCCACCAGGCTTTTGGATATGTGACAATATCCTAGTCACTGGGAGTTGTGCCTGCTGGTGTCCATTGTCTTGTGTCCAGTTTGGGAGAGAGCTTTTAAGGAAAAGTCCAGAATTAAATTTATGAAGAGTTCAATGATTTACAGGAATGACCAACTCTGTAGCTACTTTCTGCACACATCTACCAACAACTTGTGAGTCCTTACTAACTAACTCACAAGGCTCCAGCATAGGAATGGCTCAGGGTGCAAGAAAAAGCTTTTGAAACTTTAAAAAATGAAACAAATAAACAAAAATAAACTTGAAATGAGGGTCCAATCTAAAAACACTAAAAGCCTGTGCATCAGCTAGAGGTGTGGTAGTGAGAGTGCCTACCAAGCTTCTGTGCAGAGCATTGCTACATTCATTAACAGAGGCCTGACAGGCACCAAAAGGGGTTACACGCAGCCCAGACAGAGCTGCTGGCTGGGCTCTGTGGAATGCTTCTGTCCCAGCAGCTCGGTGATGGGCACAGCACAGACATGCAGCCTGATCACAGCCACTGCTGCGTACAGCCAAGGCACTACTTCATCACACTGAGGTCCCAGTGCAGTGACAGGAGATAATGAAGGGTCCGAGAAAGGTGCTGCTCAAAATGGAAAGGCCAGGTGCATTGGCCAGGGAAAAGAGGAGTGGGTTTGTGGGACAGGGCACATGGACCAGCAGCCAGGTGTAGCAAAGTGTGGCTGATGCAAAGCCCCGGATAATCCAACAATGGTGATAATGGTACAGTCAAACACTACCAGAAGGAAATTCAGTTATATGCTTTAATTACAACCAGTCACAATCTGTAGAAACATTTTATGTATCATCTGTGTCTCACTTTGTCATCTATACTGCCTGCCCTATATAGTTTTGGTTCATGAACAAATACATACCTTGGGAGAAAATAAAACTGCTTTCTCTGTTAAATCTCCTGTAATCACACCGTGAACCAAAAAACCTTTGCAGATATCTATCCAATTCCCACATTAAATCAGTATGTTGCTTGACAAACGCTTTCATTTAAAGACCAAGTACCTGCTAGGAATTCACAACTAGGCTTGAGCCCTTTGTCTATGAACTCTTAACTTTTCTTCTTCAGCCCCCTGTCCCCCCTTCCATGAGTGTTCTGCAATTTGCCAGCCTCCTTTATGTCTCAGTTATGTCTGCACAATGTGAGGCAGGCAGACCCATGTACCCACAAACAGAAAAGCTCCTCCAGCTCACAATAACTCAGCAGGCTTCTGCGATTTTCAGAGCCTGCATTACTGCGTGCCCATATCTGCTGTCAAATTACTGCATGGACACAGGCTCCACAGCTAACCTCTGCCTTACCCCAAACATGAAACTGTCTCTGAGCCCTCAGGAACATTCATCTTCTCCTGCAGCTCTTCCTACACAAAGTGGTGTAAACCTGGCTGATCATTCTAGGAAATAAAGAACAAGCTTACCCCTCCAAAGATGTGCTAAGATTTTATGTCCTCTGCCTGCAACCTACTGAGAGTGGATGTGCTCCGTATCACGCATTTAAAACACAACAGAACAGATTTGAAGGGTGGACAGTTCTCCTGAAGTTTCTAAAGGAAAATAGATATGAAAGCCATAAAAAACAATCCTTCATACACAGCAGAGGTTGAGAAGTAAAATTTAAACATAAGTTCATTTTTCACTTTAGTGTAAGTTCTGGCAGTTCCAGGACTGTTCTAATTTCCAGCTGCTTGCCATGGCAGTAACATCACAGCAGTGAGGGAAAACCTTGAGTATATTTACTCCAACCTTAGATGCCTTCCCTTAAAACCTTTACCCTGCCCTACTCTATCTGGGGCTGTGAAAAGACAATGATAATAGGAAGCTGCTCCTAGAGCTCCTACAAAGAAAAGAGTTATTTTCATGTCCTGCCTCATCGAAAATACCTGTACATAGGATAGATGACATGCACAGATCACACACAAACCTGCAATGGAGGCAAGTCAGAAAAGTTATTGACTGTAATTGTTGTTGTCTGTCTCAACCTTCTCCTCGAGGTGTCTCCACCTCCCATTACAATGTCACAGCTAAAGGAGTTCCCTGGTGGTCTGCAAAGAAGCAAAACAGCAAATGGTGAGAGAGAACTGACACTGTTTATATAACATTAAAATTAATTTTAAATCAACAATTCAGAGAAAGTAACATTGTTGCATAAAAGTAGACTAAAAGAGATTTCACTGACAGACAGTGCTAACAGCAATACTTTGTATATATAAAGCATTCTGTACCCAAATCCTCAAGATGTTACAACTAAAAAGTATACCTTTCTTCAGTGGTTTGCAGAAAAAATGAGGCATAGGCATTCACAGGGCTTTGCAGAGTAACTGACAATTTACCACCAGAATGAAGAACAAAATCCAGGCTTTTTAATCCATTAGTCAGTTGTGTGCATTATTTTAAAGCAGCCCTTGGATTTACTCATTTTAGTGTCGGTTGGGTTAAAAGGAGCACTAAAGCAGAAATATACATGTGTTCTACATCTTAAAGCAAGACTTTTCTCTTGGAATGGCAATAAGGATACCCTGCAGCCCAAGGTTTTCTATGCAGCCATAAAGGCTTCATCCTCTTGACTGTGCTGGTAGCCAGGATAAGCCCCAATCCATATTCTATACCCAGTGCATGCTGCAGGAGGGAAAGATAACAAAGACTGTGACAGAACTCCACCAGGGAAGTCCTTTTGGGCCCCATTTCCATCAGCTCATAAAAGCAACAGCCTGGACACACATGCTGGGCTCTGCTAAGGCTGCTCCAGACTGCAGCTCTTCAATTGCAAGAGAAATGGCCCATTCATTTCCCTCTGACCTCTGCAGATACTTCAGACTGCTGACCTCATCTGCCAATGGCTCCCACCACTATGAGCCAGCATCCTCAAACAGGTGCTCCCAGACAAACCCCTCCACCTTCCCAGATAAGCTGAACTAACACAGCTCCAAGAATCCCGAATCAAGGCTCCCAGGAGGCTATTTGTGCATGGGCTGGGAATGTTCAATGCATTTATTTCGTGTTCAGAAAAGCAGAAGTCATATATGAAAAGGAAGTACAGAGATGAGAAGGTGTAAATTTCTCTTCATCAAGTGAAGTTAAAACATACAAGTGCACACTTACACACCTGTATGAATGTGCACTTAACACAGATTTCTTCCCTGCAACTACTGACAGCTACACCTCCTATTACTGTGTGGTGGCTCGAGCAGGTCCTGAAGTCCCTCTAGATAACTCAGTGACTTGTGACTGGGAGTTCTCATCTCTGCAGTAGATTTCCAGACTCAGTTTTATGACCGGGGAAGAAAGGTGACAATGCTACTTCAGCTGAGGAATCCCCGTGCTTGCATTGCATCCCAGGAAAAAGACACTTCTCTTCAGACACACCCGTTTACCTTGGCATTCACAGCCTTATTACCAAGAGTATCACAATACATTTTGACTTTTGTTCTTAACAGCCCCTTTCTAGAGAGATTTCTCCATTCCACAGCTAAGGATACAAAAGCATTCGGTGGCTGAAGTGGGATTCAGTGCTGGTTTCAAGTTCAAGTTCAGAGTCCTGCTCACTGGACTAATCTCAGAACAACAACATTTTTCTACTTGGCAGAGAGGCATGAGTTTTCAGGTCTGAAAGAATACTGAGGTCCTCAAATGTGGTCGTCGTAGATATATGTATCACAGACTAATATCTTTGTCAATAGAAGTAGCATAAAAACAAAGCAAGCTAGGTCAGCTCTTCTGTTGGTCGCCAAAGAACACCCAATTATCCGAGTGAGCATAACCATCTTTAATAAGGAAGCTGTTTTGGAAGCTGAACTGTTTGTTCCAAATGCCACATAGACAGCTCTTGCTACTGGCAGAAGAGGCCTGTGAATCAGAGCCCGAAGTCTGATGCAAGAGAAATTTGGGCGTCTCAAGCTGATTTCCCCAGCAGAGAACAACCCTATTAGTTTGAGAAAGTCCCCTGCCTGCTTTCTCTCTGAGTAATTAAGAGTGAAATCCTCCTCTCAGTGACCCCAATGCTCTCAGCCTAGGCTGATTTACACATGAAAGGAACCCTCTGAGGGGCTTTCTCCCTTTCACATTCACAACCAGGCAGGACCTATAAATAAAACCTTTCTGAAAACAGGAGCTTTCAAAAAAGTCTGTGTATGTGCACAAATGTGTATGAGAGAAAGGGAATGGCTGTGCGCACTCGAGGATGTGTGTTTGCATGCGTATGTGAGGCGTGGGTGAGAAGAATGTGCATTCACTCACCAGCCCTCATGCAAACAAGTGTACTCAGAAAAGCATCTGCATGGATGCGGGAGCGTGCACAGGTACTGGGGGCACTTACAGGAGCCAGAGGGCATGTCCAGGCTGGTTTCCAGCTCGCACAATTCCAGGGGTTCACCCCAGTCAGCTGAGTTATTCTAGAGTTACACATGGAAAAACAAGAGCAGATTCAGACCTAATTGTGCATGTGAGATCACGCTTGTGATGCACTTTTCCTCCACGAAGCAGTAAAGTAAGCAGGATAAACACCAGTGGTTTACACTGCTTTGGCTTTAACGTGGGAGGTAACATAGAATCAGGTCTCAGGGTGTGTGTTCCTATGGTTTTGACAAAAGGCGAGAGTTTTAAATGGCCACGTCTTCTCAGCTGCCCGGGAGAGAGAGAGTAGTGTGTACTTTCCAGGGTGGTTATTGTTCAAAAGTAATTTTTAGTTTTCTGGAAGACAAAACCCCTCAAATCTGAAAAATAAACAACAAGAAAGATGACCTGAAAATGAAGGTCAGGAAATCAAAAGAATTATGACTGCGTTTACAATAGTTATAAACACAAAAATGCCTAGATACAGATCAGAACTGTCCCTCCCCCACTGTCCTGTTCATCCATGTGGCTACGAAGTCAGGATATCTCCCCTTCCATGAGGCCTACGGAGGACCCTACATAACTTCCAGGAAACTGGCAGTTAGTGTGACCCTGCCCTAATACAAAACAGGTGACACGGAGCTCCGAGCCAAGGCAGGACAGACCACAGGGTTTCACAAAACAGGTTCTGCTCTGTGGGTCTTTGCCCCGTAAGAGGTGGCTTTTTAAGACCTGGCTACAACCTGATAATTTGAGAACTGCAAATTATTTTACTCCACTACTCCTGACCAGCTGAATAATTTGCTTTACTGAAATTGTGCCTGTGCCATATGCTAATGCCAGCAATCGGCATGTAGGTGTGTTAGAACCACTGCAGCTACTCCACTGCTTAGTGGGAGACTCCAGGATGTGAGAGGGGGGCAGGAGAGGTGCTGCTCCCTGCACCCTTCTGAGTTCATCTCTGCTAATCGCAGCTCTTGGATTTCTGCCCTCCCCATTTCTTATGCAAACATTTAGAACAAGCAGACAGAAAAAAAGCACAAAGCAGGAGACATAAGGAGTGCAAAGCCTCACAGGAGCGCACAAAGCACAAAATGTCTCTTCTGCTCGTTCAAAAGACTCTTCCCAGCTCCTTGCACTAGGCAGGAGCGTGTGAGCAGGGATGCCGAGCTCCCCTCCCACTGAGCTCGCAGCTAAAGCCCTCCCCCAGTTCCCAGGGTCTTCAAATGAAGATTTGCATAGTAGTTCCAGATCATTCCCGAGAGAAGGGACAATGGCTCTCTCAACGCCCTCTTCCCCCCATCCCTCCCTCCCAAAGCTGATAAAGCCCTGGTGAAAAGGGGAACAAAGGATTTACAGATGTCAGAATATTGATTTCTGCCGTTCCAGGACTACAGGGAGAAGATGAAGAAAACTTTTGCCCCCAGAAACTCTGTGAAGTTTGAGACACAGACGCTATCTCTGCAGCACGAACTCTGCGTTTGTTAAGACAGTATCTGATGGAGGCAATATTGCTATTCGAGAGGGATGAGCAGGGCCCTGAAAACACGAAAACGCACAGGGATGAGATTACAGCCTGCAATCCCCGAGACCGCATTTGTTGTTCCCAGACCTGCTGAGCGGAGAGGCACTTCCCGTGAAAGCAGTTTGCCACCAGGCGGTCCGGGCCGGCATTGCTCTGAGCACCGGCGATACATCCCGCCCATCCCATCCTGACTCACGCTGGTGTCCGTGCCCTCTCTCTGCCACCTACCACTGCAGCTGGGAAAAGAAACAGAAAGGAAGGTGAAAGACGGCAAGTGGCGTTTGATTCTGAGTCAGAGTGGAATGGGGGTTCTCAAAACTCGCTAAATTTAGGGCCATTACCTGAAAGCCAAAGCTTTCTGCTCCCACAAGCATTTCTGTACGTAGTCCATGTAAACCCGAGCTTTTGCACTACAAACTTTCTTTTTCACTGTAGTGAGTCAGCTTCCCCTCTACTGAACTCCACCTCTACCAGCTTGCTGCGATCATTCAAAAAAGGTACACTTGGGGCAGCTGTGCTAAGAGTTGCCTCTACTGCCTACTGCTCTCTGTGAGCATTTCCTTCTCCAAAGAGCATTTTCTAGACTGTCAGGGGAGTAAAGGTGTCAGGCAGAACTAGGGAGAAACAAACCTTGGCTGCTCTCACCTCCTGCTGAACACTTGCATGTTGTGTTTTGAGGCTGGTGCAACAGCAGCACAGCTCACAAATCTGTTTCATTTTAGAGAGAACTTTTCCTCGTCCTAGACAGAAGTTTGATTGTTTTGCTGATCCTTTGTTTTCTCTCATTCGTAAACATTAGTGTCTGTTGCTTACTTAAAGTTCTTTTTGCTACAAACAAGAATAGTTTTGTTTATGTAGCTCCCACTACAAATTTGCTTTAGGATACAGAACTTAATCTTGGTTTCGTCACTGAAATATTGTACAAAATAATTCTCGGATCTTCTGTTCCCCCAAAAAAACCACATGCAAATTCCTTTTAAATTAAAAGTCTGATATTAGCCTGAATCCAAAGGATGAAGGTGTGGAAAGGCAAAATCTACCTCCAATGTGGATTTAGCAAAGCAGGTATGTGTGCACACAGTGAGTCCCAGTGGTTTGAAGGCTGTTCTGTACAAAATGCATCATGTCCATGAAGACAGAATACTTCTGCAGGTACACACAGTACCACCTGGGAATAACTTTTTTTGTTATGGAAGCAAAGCTGTGCTTAAAATTATTTATAAAAAAAACAAAACATGAAAGCAAATTACTGGAAGAGATAATTGTAATTAAAAAAAAATAAGAGAATAACAAAGAAGCCAAAGCGCTTTTAACAGTTTACACTGCCAAGATACAGTAAACAGCTGAGCAATACTTTTATGCCAAGGTGTGTTTCACAACAGCCTTCCAAGATCCTGGCCATCTTACCACTCCTTTATGCTGCACAGTAAATTGGACACAAGCCCTGCTTCAAGTGCAAAAGGATAAAGAAATCCTGTTCCCCAGCAGCAAACACAGCTTCCCACCATTTGCCAGCCATGCCACGATGCATGCTTTGGTCATGGCAACAGAGAAGTGACCAATTCCTTGGGACCAAGGGGTGCACATGACCAACAAACCTCCTCTTTCCAACAACAACCTCAACTTGTCAGGAGTAAAACACAATTCCCTCATGTCATTCCTCTCAGACTAGCCCCTACCACCGTCCTACCCAAAAGATCTGTTTCTTTGCTTTTCTGCTGCTACAGTTTTTACTCTCACCATCGGCATCCTCTCCTTTTGCTTTGGGGTTTTAAGTGCTGAAAAATGTGCTCTCCACCTACACAGCTTCTGCCAAAAGTCAAACAGCCAAACATCAGGCTTCAATAAAGAACTAACAAATGACCTAAAGATTTGTAAATTAATTATAGTTTGGGGTTTCTTTTTTTTTTTTTTGAGATCCTGTGTTCATTCAAGTGATGTTATTACTTCAGTTGAATCATCCCAGGAATTCACATAATTAAAAACATATTAGTGGTAGCAGAACTTCCCCTTTTGAGGGTAAGTTTTTTAATTCCCTCATAGGATGTCCCCAGCGCTCTCCCTGTCCCCACAGCCCCAGGACTTTTCACTCTCTTAACTACTGATCACTCTCTACCTGACAGAAGGTTGTAGGCAGGTGAGGATAGGCCTCTTCTCCAGGCAATAGCAACAGCACAAGAGGAAATGGCCTCAAGCTGCAGCAGGAGAGATTTAGGTTGGACATCAGGAGTAATTTCTCCACAGAGAGTGTGATCAGACATTGGAAAGGGCTGCCCAGGACGGTGCTGGAGTCACCGCGCGCGGAGGTGTTTAAGTAAGCGACTCTCTGCCTGTCTGTCACTCTGTAGCTGTCACCGCCCCCGGGAGGAGCTCCCCGAGCCCCGACGGCCCCGCTCCGCCCTCAGCCCAAGATGGCGCCGGCCCGCCCCTCAGGCCGCGCCGTGACGTCACTGTGCCCGCCCTTCCCGCGCGGGGCGGCGCGTGCGCGGGGCGGCCCCGCTCAAGGTCAGCGCGGGCGCTGCCGCCGCCGGTCCCGCCCCGCGCGGTTCCGGTTCCGTTGTGCGGACGGGAGGACATGGCGGCGCTCGGACGGGTGTCCCGCCTGCTGCTCGGCGCCGCCGCCCCGCGCTCCCCGCCGGCGCGCGGCATGGCGGCCGCGGCACACGAGGGCGGCGGAGGTAACGGGGCTCTGCGGGGCGAGGGCGGAGCCGGGGCCTGCGGCCGGCGCGGCGCTGTCCTTGACGGCGGTGCCCTTCGCTGCGGGAGCGGGGCAAGGCAGGCGCTCGGTGTGAGCCCCCGCCGGGCAGCGGGGCTTGAACCGTGATCCCGGATCCCTGTTACAGGCGGCAAGGGGACTCGCGCTCAAGCGCGGGACACAGGGTTCATTAGTGCCTCGGTGAATTGTTGATCGTATTTAACGTGCTGTGGGGTCAGTAACGTTAATGAAAGTGGTGACTGTTGTTCTGATTGCTGTCCCGCTGCCCAGCCCGCATGTGGAAGATGCTGACCTTCGTGGTGGCGCTGCCCGGCGTGGCCGTGTGCATGCTGAACTGCTACCTGAAGGCACAGCACGGCGAGCACGAGAGGCCCGAGTTCATCCCCTACACCCACCTCAGGATCAGGACCAAGGTACCTCTGCCTGCGATGGTTAACAGCTCTGTTTCTCTCCACGGCTGCAGAGCTTTCTCTGAGGTTGCTGCAGCATCTCTTGCTTTCTCATGTGCAACATGAGCTGGCTGTGATTGCAACTCTCGGCAGTTTCTGAGGCAGTAAGGGTTTCTCACAGTTCAGATTAAGTATCCATGGTATTCCCAGGCCTTCCCACCTCCAAGTGATTCTCCTAATCTCTTGCTGAGAAATGTTTCAGTCCTAGAGCTGCTGTACTTAAACTAACACAGATATAAAAGTTAACAGTGGAGATACCAAATAGTCAAAACCGGGGTCCTCATAATACAGCACAGTTGATGTTTAAGCAAGGGCAAAGATTGGCCTGTTTTAGAGACTGTGGCTCCCAGCTAAGGGAGACAGTTTTCCAAATCTTGCTTCTGACATCCTGAGAATAGATGCCAACTTGCTGTTGAGCTGTGTGATCATAGAATCATTTAGGTTGGAAAAGATTTCTAAGATCGGGTCTGGCCTTTTCCCTATCACCACCATGTCAACCAGACCATGGCACTAAGTGCTACATCCAGTCTATATTTAAACACTTCCAGGGATGGTGACCCCACCAGCCAATTTACCCCAATGTTTAACAACACTTTCTGTGAAGAAATTCCTCCTGATGTCCAACCTGAACCTCCCCTAGCACAGCTTGAGGCTATTTCCTCTTGTCCTGCCCCTAATTGCCTGGGAGAATTGATGTTTGAGTCTGCCTTGCTTTTGGTTTCTGGTGCTGTAGAGATTGTTCAGGAGCTGCCACTGGCTTGTTTTCTTTCTTCTTTCAACAGCGTTTCCCCTGGGGTGATGGGAACAAAACTCTGTTTCACAACCCCCACGTTAACGCTCTCCCAACTGGTTATGAAGATTAAAACCAAGATCCTGACCATGGCCAGAACTTTGGCTCTCCCCATCTTGAACCAGAATGTTGAGTGGGAACCATTGTTTCTGGGGTTATAACTTCAGAAGTTCTGCATTTCTTCTGTGATGAAGCTGAGTGGTGTTGTGGCCTCTGTGTGTACTTGCGATGGGGTCCTTTAAATAAACAACTCTGAATGTGAATTTGGGATTTGACTTGTTCATTAACCAGAATCCTTTAAAGGTTTTTAGTTCAGTGTTTGCTTAATTAGTATTTCTCACAGAACCCAATGCAGGAGCAAAGGGATTTGACATCTGATTGTTAATAACTGTTCCTGTGTCTGATAAAAGAACCAACAGGAGTGCACTTGGCATAGGATATGAATCAATTTCATGTTCTTCATGGCTGGTTTAACTGATGACTCTAAACTCACAGCCAGAAGAACGGACAAGTAGATTAAAATTCAGTATATACTGAAGCACATTCTCCATCATCAGCCATTGCAATATTTATTAACACTCACGAAGGTGATTTTCTCTTGGTCCCTTCTGGCAGAGGGAGTGGCAGCAAAGATGTTGAGCTAAGCTCTGTGTGCCCTCAAAATGTTCACCTTCAGCTCTCAAATTTTCAGGTACATCAGCACATATCTTGCTCACTACTCTGCTTTCTGTAAAGATGCAGTCTGTACAAAGTCACACAGGTTTTGCAGAAGAAAACGCAATTTTGGCTCTACTACTTATGTCTGTATAATGTGTACTGTGTCATGCAGAAGCTGCTTGAAGTACAAGGGATTAATGGGCCAACAGCCCATGTCTGTGCCAGTACAACCTTAATTTTGAAGTTTTTGCTCACTACAAGTCAACCACTTTCCAATTCTTTCTGTAACGTCTCTATTTGTTGCATGGTGTGAAACTGAGCTCTGTCTCAGCTGTCATAAATTTGGTTCTTCCCAAAAGGAAAAATGCAGCAGCTGCTTTGGCATCTTGCTGTTGAAAGGAGTGATGGGTGGCAAGAGAGAATCTCAAAGTGGGTACTGCAGGGTCCCCTTCCCCATGTTTCAATGTGTTTTTCATCTGCTTACCAGTAAAAGATTGCTGAGACCAGTTTTTCTGTGTTAAAAATACAAGGCACTGATGGGCACAGTTATTTTAAAACTGACAAAATCACATTACATTTAGCCCTACATGAAGATCATAGACAGGCAAACTGGTTTTATGCATTATTCCTTAAAAAAGAAAAGCTACATTATTGACTGTCTCCAGAATGCTCTTTATAGATCCTTCCCTTAGATCACTGTTTTCATTTATACCTGAGTGACACAGCTCTTTGCCAACAGCATGTTAGCAGTGAAAAGTGCTGTGTAACCCCTGTGCTGACATTGTAGGAGCTCTCTGCACCTGAGAACAGGAGTGTGGCTCACCTGGATATGTGATTGACACAGGAGCAACCGCCCTGGGCTGCAGCAGTTCCTGATCCTCTGCACAAAGCCCACAGGACTTAGCGTCTGGGGTCTGTGAGGGGCTGTGCTGCAGACAGGCCAGCTATAGTGTTTGAGGACTGCACCTTTTTTAGGCTTTTTTTAGAGTAAAACCTTTGAATAATCCTTCATGTAGTGATTAAAAGCAGAAAGTGAAGCTTTCCTTTTTCCTCACTGTAATTCTAGAATTAGGAAGTTGACTTGAAGTCCCCAGGCTATAATATCTTTTTCACTTGTGTTGGTGCAAGGAGAGGGGCCAGCTTTGCCCCATCCCTGTGTGAGGATCAAACCACAGGAATGTGTAATGCTAAAGGAGAAAGAATTCAAGTTCATGGTTGTGTCAGTACCTCAGAAAAGGTTGAAGCAACCTCAGCATTAAAAGTCTCCTCTTCAGCTCCTGAACACACCACCTCCACCCCTCCTAGAGGTCACAATCACACTCTACTGCATAGTCACCTACTTGAACAAAATATAACCTGGTTATATTTATTTTAGCCAAGCTGCTGCAGGTCCAGTAGTGCTGTTAAACCATCTCTCTTGCTGACACAAAACCGTGCTTAAGCCCTTCAGCATTCAGGATCACATGAAACAAACTTCTTCACCAAAATTCAGCAGCACAGAGATGATGGAAAGTACATCAACCCCCTTTGTATTCTTTTTAAACACTTTCAAGTGTTATATAAATAAGCAAAAGAAATTAAGTCACAAAGAAACTATCTCAGCCCACTCCAACCAGCATTCCCCCATTACAGAGTACATTCAGTAGGAAGTTAGTTCACAGGGATTTTTAAGCCGTTAGATGCTGAACCACCACCAACATTCACTGCAAAGGAGGCAGCAGTTACCACATGATCCAGTTTGGTGTTTTTTTTTCCTTTTAGCTGTTTGTTTTCATAAGCAGAGAAGATTCCTCACTTCCTAGAAAGCAGTTAACAAAGGTCTAAAGGTCTTATCCAGGTGGCATCTGTGGTACACCCGGGGATGGTGCTTAGTCCAAAGGCTCATGTTAGTGACTCCTCCCATACAGCCAACATCAAGAGGAGTTTTCAGTCTTTCCTTTACTCGGGCCCATGAACTCCAGGCCCTCAATGGGTATGTCCTTTTCCTTGATTGCTTTCTGAAAAGAAGAAAAAGAAAACCAAATAATTAAACTTGACACTTCTTTACAGGGCTACATGAGGTAATCTTTGGTACACAACACAGAATCACAGAATCAAATAGGTTGTAAAACACCTCTGAGATCAAGTCCAACCTATGACCCAACACCACCCTCTCAACCAGACCATGGCCATGCCCAGTCTTTCCTTTAACACCTCCCTGGGCAGCCCATTCCAATGTCTGATCACCCTTTACACATGACCCCTTTATGATGTCTGATCCACCCAATGTCTGACCCACCCCTTCTGTGAAAAAATTCCTTCTCGTGTTCAACCTAAACCTTCCTGGTGCAGCTTAAGTCTATGGTCTCTTGTCCTATCGCCTGTTGCCTGGGAGAATAGAAATGATCTTAAAAAGTGAACTAGAAAAAGCAGTCATAAGGCAGGTTTGAATAAAGCTTAAATGTTAGAGTTGCTCAAGGACGTTCTGAGAACTAACTGAACTACAGTCCGGATCCTATCACGGAAGAGTGCTGCAGCCTCTACAGCAGCAGCCTTTGGAAGTTATGTACAATAAAAACACAGAGCAGACACCTGTAAAACATTCCATGACATGACCGACAGACACAAGGCGAGACAAACCCAGAGCAGCGTGTCGAGGTCACTGGTGAGGGCTGAGGCTGCTCCTGGGGTACCAGAACGGTGCTAAGAAGGGTCAGCGCGGGGAAGGACGCTCGGGGCAGGGAGCGAAGGGGGCCCGGTGCCCCGGGGCCGCACGCACCTGCACGCAGAGCTGGTAGCGCTTGAAGAGCTGCCCGCAGGGGTCACCGGCGCTGTCGCCCTTGAGGAACTTCTCGGCGAACCAGCGGTTGAAGCACTGGTCGTACTCGCGCTTCAGCTCCGTGCACGCCTCGCCCACGCTGTTCATCGCGGCGGCCGCGCCGGGACGGGCCGGGCGCGCCGCCGAGTGACGCGCATCCGGCGCGCGGCCGACGTCACGCGCGGGCAGGTGACGCCGCGCGGCGGTGGCGCGATGCGCACGCTGTCCCTCGGGCGGTGGCTCCGCGCCTGGCAGGTCCCCCCGCGGGGCACCCCGCGCTGGGCGAGCTGGCACAGCGGGCCCCGGCCGCAGGTACCGCCGCCGAGCCGGTCTGCGCCTCGCGAGGCAGGCGGGTAGCGGCAGGATAAAACACGAGTTAGTTTTCCAAGGAATCCGCGTGTCCCTTCCAGCAGGCTGGCGGTTCGATTTGATGACCTTAAAGGTTTTTTCCAGCCTTAACGATTTTAGGGTTTTTTGTAAACTCTGCTTTTGACGTGTAACAAGTTTTTAGTTAAAAGAAAGTAACACTATTAAACTTGTTTATTTTTGACTGTCTGTTCTTTTGTCTGCCTTTGTACAGCAGAAGGTGTCGGTGGAAGTGCTGGACCACTTGGAGCACCTGGCCCTGGTGGATTTCCGGGATTCGGAGGGTGTGGAGCGGCTGCAGAAAGCGATCCAGTTTGCCGATCAGCTTCATGAAGTAAACACCGATGGCGTGGAGCCGATGGATTCAGTGCTGGAGGACAGGTGGTGAATCACAGCCGCCTCCTTTTATCTGTTAATGCATCAAACTGTTTGCTGTTGTGACCTTTTTTCCCTGGGAGTCACGATGCATGTGGCCCCTTTGCTCAAAATGTCTTTCTTTGGTTTTGTGTGGGAGAAAGTTGTCGTTGGCACATGTAATTTTTATGTGTGAGCAAAGCAAAGGTGAACTTCAGTTCTTTAATCTGTCTTGGTTGTCACACTGCTCCCCAAATACCTGCCAGTGGCATTCCTGGGTGCTTCAAAACGTGCCAGCACTTGTCTCAGTGTTTATTTAAGAGATGAAAACCAGGTTTAGAGATAAGCCACCCTTCCTACTTCATATTCACAGAACAGCTTAAAGACAGCCAGTAATCTCTGTCCTTCAGGTGTCTGTATCTCAGAGAAGATGATGTGACAGAAGGCAATTGCACCAAAGAGCTGCTGGAAAATGCCAGAGAGAAAGTAGAGGAATACTTTGTAGCTCCACCAGGTATTGATTTGCTTTAAAAAATCTCTCAATCTCACGTGAATCAATCTGAAGAATATAACCTACCATAGCTGCATTTGCTTTCAGAAATACTAGTTAATAATAGAGGATACTAAAGTAAGTGACTGTAGCCATCTGTGTAAAACAATGTGCAATTTACTGGTCCAGAAGCAGTACAGAGGCTGACCTGACTCCGAAGTTACTGCTCATGTTGAGTAATTCCTTACAGATAGTCAGGATTTACTTTCCTGACTTGCTCAGGATATTTTGGCTGCCTGTACATGGAGGAAGCTGGAGAAGCACTTCCATGCCAGGTTGTCCTACCCACAAGGTAACTTACAGCTGGTCTGACACAACTTGTTTTTTGTCTTCTCTCAGGTAACATCCCTTTACCAAAGGTGGGAGAACGAGACACTTTTCTGCAGGGCTCTTAGTGACAGCCCAAAGCCCAAATGCCCCTTCAGTATTTTATTTGGGAAAATGAAGTTTTGCGCAGTCACAGCTGAAGTACCCTGGCACGTATTTTGGTCAAAAGAAGAGCACTTGCAAGACAACTTCCAGAAAAAGAAGGTGTAAAAGTTTAGTAGTGCTGCTGAAATATTCAATGTCTGTGAAGCTGGAACGCAGCATGGCAGATGATCTTGGTGTTTTTATTTAGCAAAGTGAATTTGCTTTCTGGAAGTGAGAGTAAACCCTTGTTCTACTCTTAAGTGTGCAATTACCTCAGTATTTTTTTAAGCATCCATAATATGCTCCTTTACATGTATGCATAAAATATGTAAGTACTATGATATTTGAATTCTTTCAAGGGTATCTATTTAACTATTGAACACCACTAATCCAATCTTTTGCAAAGCTATAACACTCTATAATTGCTTTAGTCTCAGACTTGTCAAGATTCAGACCCTGCAAATGCTGAAGTTTTACAAATATACAAGCTCAGCCCAAAAGTAATTTATGATGCATATAAAAATCATAATAAGGAAAGACTTCAAAGTATCAACTACTATGATTGATACCACAATCACATTAGCAGGTAATTCCTGGTTTGAGAAACCTTCCCTTGTTTCTATCCATTTTGGCCTTCTCCTTTGACCATCAGAGAGAGTGGGGACAGTATCATTTCCATAGAAAAAGGAAGAGGAATTTGAGAGTGAACTGCATGGCTGCAGGAGCTTCCAACCCAAAATAGCATCAAGCAACTATTTAAAGGCAACAACTAAAGCAACAATTTGGACAAGATGATCCCAGATTCCCAGTGCAGCACAGGCTAAACTTAAAACTGTCAGTTCAGTGCTGCTCCCACACACTCCAGTTAGAGAACAGACTGCCTGATGCTTGTTCCCTGCAGCCCAAACTGCATTTAAAGTGGAAAACACATTTCCTTAATGAGGGGGTTTGATGCAACTTCACCACAAATAAGGGAATTACAGCCCTGACTCAGACACCTGCAACCACCAAAAAAATGCTCACAGAGGGCAGATGAGCTGCCTGTGGGGGAGGTCATGTCAGTGCCTCAGTGGGTGTAACATAGTGGTGCTGGGCCCCTCTGGGCCCTGGCTGCACTCTGAGAGGGGGAGAGACACTGCAGGACTCAGTAAGCGGATCCAGTTTCTCTGAGGACCATGGAGATAACCTCACTTAAACCTGCTAACATTTTCCCACCACCACAGATCTGTAGATACAAAATCAGATTGGAAGCTCTCACATATAAATCCCAGGTCTACGAAGAAAACTTCCACGTGGAGATTTCTTCACTTTTGTAGAAAGAAAAAGAAAATGGGAGTTGGTTTATTGCTAATAATGATTATTTTATGTTTTGGTAGTAACTAGGAGCCCCAGGAAAAATCTCTAGTAATACCGTGATTGTGCAACACAGAGTGAAAAACCACCTCACCCAAAAAGCGCTTACAAGTCTAACCTCCATCTGTGAGAGGAATCTCATGACATGCCTTATCCATTACCCAATTTTCTTCAGCACCTCCTCTACCCCAGCTATCATCTGTGTTTATTTGTTCTGCCTTTCCCTGCAGCTCTGTCCTGAGGGAAACTATACTTTTATATCCTTGATTAACGAGTAGGACTCTAATGTCTCTCTTTAAAGCCATGTATCTTAGGCTTTAATGTTTCTCATTAACAACATGTATCTCACCCACACTGACATTTCCTGCAGTCGTCATCACTACTGTTCCTTCAGCAAACCATTTCTTAATAAATGCAGAGAAATTTGCCTGCAGCTACCAAACACAGCCACCTCCTCAGAGATTCATGGGTGTTTCTGAAGTTCATTGTAAGCACTTGGAAGATTCTAAATGGTTCTGTTCTGTCAGCACAAAACTGTCCAGTACTCAAAGAACTGCTGCAAGTGCTGCAGATACTGAACACAGTTCTGTAAATTAATTACTTATTGTGGCCCCAAGACCATTCAAAACTCCTTCATGTTGCTAGCACAAAAGCAAAGCTATGAATTGCATCTCTCCTAATTGGAATGCTAAAACCTGGGAGTCAGGAGTTATTCCTGAGATATTGTAGAGTGACAAAAGTATTACATTATCCAGTTTCAGTATTTCTGGGGGCAGGATATTCTTCTGAGATTGCCTTAAAAGCAAAGGGTTGCTTTCAGTTATGCTGCTTTTGCCCTGAATGACACTGAGCAGGAAACTACACTGGATGAATATGAAAAGTATTTACATTTCAAATGAGGTGAATGATGGCTCTTGAGGTGTTTTTTCAAAATTTCTGCAAGGAAATGGGAGTCCTACCAACCAATATTTGAAAACCTCTTTTAAGTCACCTGTGCTGTTTGCTATAGACATGGTTCAGAGTCCTGTTATTAGCAGATCACCAACGGTGGAAGACTCAACAACAATGTTGTATCTGCTGACAAGAGCGTAAGCAGAAAGTGCCCCAGGGAGAGTGAAACTAAGAAAACAGAGCACTGGGGATCTCCCAAAACATCTTGTTTCATTTAAACAAAACCCCACAAAACCAAAAAGGAACCAACCAAAATAAACCCCAAACCAAACACAAACAAACAGAAAAAGGCAAGAGTTGCAGAAATAGTGAGATCTGCAAAAGATGCCATAATAGTCTGATAGATTTGGCTCACCAGAGGAGCAAAGTTAGCAGCTGACTTGATCATACCCAGTAAACATGGGTCAAAGATTTCTATCAGAGGTCACTTAGTCTGAATTGAAAACACACAATTGAAAACAGACAAGTAACTGGACAGATGATCAAGTGCCATTTACAAGCTGTGGAACTCCTTCTTTCAGCATGGGTGGGCTTCACTCTCAGTAAACGGCATATTACCGAACACCACCATGCCAACCAGACCACGGCATTCGGTATCATGTAAAGTCTTTCTTTAAACACCTCCACAGTGTTTAAAGTGACAGTGACTCCACCACGTCCCCGGGCAGCCCCTTCCAATGCCTAATTCCCCTTTCTGTGAAGAAATTCCTCCTCATGCCCAACCTTAACCGCCCCTGGCGCAGCAGATAAGTAGCACGGGAGCCAGGACTGGAAGCTTTCCATACACAGCCCAAATCTCCACGATCATCCCAAAACATGCGCCCTGCGCTCCCGGTCCCTCCCCGCATCCCGCCAGTCGCCATGGCAACGGACGCGGCGCGAGGCATCCCGGGCCGCAAGACAACGCTGCGGTAAAACGCTGCCGGGCATCGCGCCGCGGCCAATGGGCGCTCGGGGCCCGGCAGCGCTGGCCAATGGGCGCTCGGGGGCGGTGATGGTGGCCAATGACAGGCGGCCGGCGCGCAGGGGGCGGGGCTGAGGCGCTGCGAGGCGCGCACGGACCAGAGTGCCGCGCCGCCTGCTCCGCACCGCGCCCGTCCCGCAGCGCCCGAACGGTGAGGGATGGGGCGCGGGCGGCTCCGACACAGACTCAGCCATCCCGGTATTCGGGGATCCCGCGTGTACGGCGGCTCCAGTGCCTGGGCTCTTTCCCGGCCGCCGCCTCTGATTTTCCCGCATCCCCGGCAGCTGCCCGCCGGACCCTTCCTCTATAGCCGCGCGGGGCTCCGAGCCCCTGGCCGCGGGTGCTTCCTTCGCCTCCCTCAGCACGGAAAGGCCGTCGGGGCTGGGCGACAGAGGGGCCGCGCTCTGTCGCGGAGCTGCCGGCCGGCCTGGGGCTGCAGCGGGGCTGGGAAGGGCCGGGAGGGCGGCGGTGCTTGTGTGGCTGCCGGCCGCGGAGCGGGTGCTTAACGTGAGCGGCGCTTGAGCCGCCGCTGCTCGGGCTGTGCCCGGGGCTGTGCCCGTGCCCGTGCCCGGCCAACGCTGCCTGGCCACGGCGGTGGCACCACGCGGCGCCGAGAGCGCGCTGGGAATGACGATAGCTGTGGGGCTGCTCGGCAGGTGGTTCTGGCAGGTGCTCCTGCAACTTTGAATTTCCTTCTTCTTTGCTCCAAGCAGGCAATCATGAGTGATCGAAAGGCAGTGATCAAAAATGCGGACATGTCAGAGGAGATGCAGCAAGACTCGGTGGAATGTGCTACTCAGGCCTTGGAGAAATACAACATCGAGAAGGACATCGCTGCTCACATAAAGAAGGTAAATGTTGGCTTGTAAATGTGCTCATGAAAAATCAGTTGGGGAGAACGCTGCTAGGCAAGTAGCTCTAGACAAACGAGTTCTAGAGGCACTAGATAATCAAGTTAGACCTTCTCTCTTTTTGTTCCTTTCCCCATCCTTTATGTGGACCCTTCTAGGTCGTTCTGCTTCTCTTGTAGTGCCTTACACCTGTTCTGCCACTGTCCCATTGTCCAGGTGAGCAGAGAGCGGTAGCTGACTGTCCCTGTGACTGATGAGCTGGTACAAGATACATGCTCTGTGCAGCCTATTTAAAGAGTGGTGGTTTGCCAACCATGTAATAAGTGGGTTTGGTTTTTTCCCTTTCCCACCACACTGAAGACAAGCTGTTCATGCTAACACTGAACAGATGGTTCATAGCTTACAGTTCGTCACATTTTCTCTTGACTCCTACTGGGAGCCTGACTGAGCTGCAAGTAGCTGAAGGGTTTGGTTCAGCAGAACACAAACTTCCATGTCCTCACAAAAATCTTCAGCTGAGAGCTGCTAGGTACTAGAGTATAAATCCACTGACTGCATGGCTTTGCTCACTCTAGACATGTACACAGGAGTTTATTTATAAGTTGTAGCAGGTTTCTGACAAGAGCATGTCACATCATCATCTCATGACCAGGTGTCAAGGATGTGGCACAGAATTTTCCATCAAGTGTCCTTTCAGCATCCTTATTGCAAAAAACAGCTAATGAAGTCAAAATACTGGTTTAGTTGGAGATTCAGAACAAGCAGTGAAGTTCTTAGAAGTTAATGCTTGAGATATGGCATGACTTTAGGGGAAAAGTTACTTCCCCAAACATATGTTTTAAGCTTATTCCTGCTATGCTTGGAAGCACTTTTTTTTTGTATGACTAAGCAGCAGATGAGTTATAAAGTGACAGATGATCCTTGTGCTTAAGAGCATATGCTGCTCCTTAATTGCCTTGTTCCAAAAGTAATACTTGTTAACAAGTGACAAATCATTGCCAAAAAAAACCCCAACCGTTAGACAATATTAGTATAATTACCATGAAAACGCTGACTTTCTAATTCTCTCTTCTGTAGGAATTTGACAAGAAATACAATCCCACGTGGCACTGCATCGTGGGAAGGAACTTTGGCAGCTATGTGACTCATGAGACCAAGCACTTCATCTACTTCTACCTCGGCCAAGTTGCTATTCTTCTTTTCAAGTCTGGCTAGAACCATGGACTGTTACTGAAACTTGCACCTGGGTACAGGACTGCAAACTGACTCCCACCTTCAGCCTTCCTGGGGAAACAGATCTTGATCTTCAGGTCTTTTGTTGTATTGTTAATGGTCAGGGACTTCGCTGTAGCAGCTGGTATTTTCATTGTGGCTATATAAAAAAGCAAAAGTGTCTTCCTTGTATTTATTTTCTTTCAAAAGATGGCTTCTTTGCTAATAAAACTGTTGGAACAAGTTTATCCCTTTGCCCTCTTGCATTACCCTCTTTATTGCCGTGTGAATTAAGTACAAACATCCCCACCTCTATTCTCACACCACAAATCCATTCTTTCTCAGGAAACCGTCTTATAAGACTGATTTAAGTGGAAAAAAGTTGGTGCAGAGCCCTTTTATTTCATAAGCCTTCCATTTGCCTTTGAAAGAAGTAAAGGAGTCATGGGAAAAAAAAATCCTTAAACTCCACATGACAAAGGTAATAACAGCTTCATAAAAGTCCATAGTTACTTCATAAATCCAAGTTACTTCTCACAAGTATAATATCCTCCTTAAAGCTTAGTAAAAGGAAAGGCATCTTATATGAAGACTAATCAGTCTGTTTCTGTATCCACACCCAGTGGCAAATGAAGTTGCTTCACTTGTTAGCATTGCTCAAGTTTTGGCCATGTCCTTTATGCTGCACTTGAAGAGAAATGCAAGTGTAAGAAACACCACTGGAACCACTTCTTCCACAGGTTTCTTCTTGGGGAGAGGTAACTTGTGTTCTTCTGAGTCCTGGCTGCTGAACAAATATCTGCTGCACAAGTTCTTAGAACTCCTCTTGGTACCATTACAATTCCACAGCTTTCATATCCCTCATGAGAATTATACTTTCCCTCTTTTGCTACACACTCACAGTTTGAAACCTGAGTGAATGGCAACAATGCCAAAGTTTAAGTTCTCATAATCCACTTTGAAAAAGCCTGCATCTTCTATCATTGCCTTCAGCTCCTCCTGAAAAATAAGTGCCATAATTTGTTAATAATCTGAAGGCCTGTAATCCAGCTGGCCACAAGATTATGCTGGGATTGTGTTTTGTGTGTTAGTGAATTCAGGAAATACTGCCTCACCTGAGGGGGGAACCGTCGGATGCTCTCTACAAGATACTGGTAAGACTTCCAGTCACCAGCAATAACCTCCCCCAGAACAGGGATAACCTGGAAACTGTAGAGATCATAGAGCCTGCACAGACAGACAGCAAATGCAGATTAATAGAAACAAATTTAAAACCAACATTCTCCAACATGAGCTGGTCTCTGTGCCACTATGCTACGCAGTCTGTAGCTGATTTTAAAATTTCACCAAGATGTGGCCTCAAAGGGTCTCCATCTCTTATTCTGTCTGAGTACAAATAAGAGAGCCTTGTGACAGGGCATACAGCATCACCATTTTCTTACCTGGAAAGAAGAGGGTTGCTGACATGACTAAATTCAAGGCAGAGAAATCTTCCTCCTGGTTTCAGCACACGGTAGGCCTCTTGAAGTGCCTGAGACAAAGCAGATGCGGTAAGTTTGCTTCTGTAGAACAGCACCTGCCTATTATCATGCCATGTGATGTTATCATGCAAATCTGATAAACTGAAGGGAATGAAGAGTATCCTGACTGGCAATCTGCAATACTTATTGTGGAGAAGCATCTCAAGACAAGTAAAAAAAAACCCCAAACATGCCACAAACTCAAAGCACAAATACTCTCGCTGTTACATAAATAGATTTTTACAAGGCTTTGTGTCAAAACTGTGATGTTGGGTTTGCAATTTTTCTTTTCTTTCCTTACTCCCAGTTGATGAAAGTTTGTTGGCACAGCTCTTGTAATTACAGACCAAACACAAAAGCGAGAAGGTGACTCAGCTACAAGAAACTGAAAAAAGGGCATGATAATTTTTTTTTAATCAAAAGAAAAGATTTTACTGTGAGGCACACCCAAAGGTTCAAAGAAGGAACGATACTGGGTTTCGGATGAGCAATGTGTAAAAACAGGAAAGAGAAGGAAGAAGAAAATATTTGGCTACTTCAAAAATTCCATCCTGCATCAAAACAGAAGAATACCTAACAAGAATCAAGACAAATTCTGTTTACAACTGCATGTTCTTCCATACAGGAGCAGAGCAGAGTTGTATTCCAGAACCTCTGAAGGCCCTACATCTGTTTGACTTCAACTGTCCTGTTCCTAAGGGACAAAATATAAACACTACACAGGAATTCTGCAAAAGAATTGGCAGATGGGATGTGTTTTGTATCAGGTCTCCAGGGAGCTCTGCTACCAGACTGCTGTGTGCATGAAGGCAAAGAGCCTGTGGTTTGGAAGGGTGCAGACAAAGCACCAAGAAAAGCCATTCACATTAGGTTCAAAGCCATATGTTTCAAGATGGTTTGGATCCAAACGCTACACCTTCCACAGGAGCTCTGCCAAGGTTATAACACACTCCTCCAAAACACAGACAACTAGTGCACCCAGACAGGTGTCACCCCCACAACAGCCAGTCCTTCCCAAAGGACAGAGATTGTTTAGAACAAAGGCTACTGTTTATCCTAATTAAAATCATACTTGCTCTTTACAGGGAGCTCTGCCACCAGGCAGTGTAAAGACACTGAGCAGAAGTGAGCTGAACAGGTTAGCTCAATGGCAGTGGGGGCAGCAGCCTCCTTCCCACTCTGCTCTGGCAGTTCTCTTGGTTCAGGCAGGGAAACAGAAGTGGACAGGAAGCACTGGACCCTCTGTTGGTGGAATATAGACCAGGTGCTTCAGGAAGATTTGAGATATGCAGACTGACTGCACTGTGCATGTATAGATCCAGCCAAGTCATAGGTCAGGAGAAGGCGAGGAGTGACTGTAGCATCCAGCCCTTTGCATTAGGAAGAGACTGTGTGGCTTGCCAAGCTGGAAGGATTGGGTGCAACTGGTATAAATCTATCTTTTCATGACAAAGGTGGGGCACTTAATTGCATTTTCCATTCAAACAAGTTGCACACTACATGTAACTTATTTTACATGTTTCAGGAGTAGACTAGGATCTTCCTCTATCTAAAAGAGCTCCTACTTTGCTTCCTCTGTAGAATGAAAAATCTTAAGGACACCGTGTCAGGATACACTATGGTAACTTACCAAATCAATACGAGTTACATTTCGGATTCCGAAAGCAATTGTGTAAACATCAAACATATCATCATCAAAGGGCAATTCTTCAGCATTCCCAAGTACCCAGGACAAGCCTGTAGTAAAAGAAAAGTTACAGAATTGAACTCAGACTGCTCCAGAAAGACTAGAACTTAGCCATTCTAGAAGGAATTGATTATTTAAAAAATTATACTTAAAACAAGTGTTTCCATTTTGCACTTCTGTTGGAGGAAAGATACCTTGGCCTACACTCAGAAATCTTTCAAGACAGAGTAGTTAATTTTGCAGATCAGCCAAAACACTGTTATGCACATACATAGTGTGTGTGCGCCAGGAAGATTTTACCCGAAACTTGGATCATAGTGGAAAGCATGGTTGGCTGCCATTTGTTTGTGGCAAAGTTGTGAAAAGGGAATCTCTGCTCTAAGTTATGTATAGACAATTACTAATGTCTTGCCATGCAACAGTGGCCAAAACACTTAACCCATTTTGCTAGAAAGCTTCCACAGATTTAGGAACATGAAAAGCCACACTCCCTCCCTCAGCACTATCAGGATGTGATGCAGATGCAGCTGTGTTGCTTCCCAGTCCCCAAAGGATTGACACCACGTCTATCTGTGAGCATGAATGTCGAGGTTATTGGTAAGCCCATCGCTCCTGCAGACAAAATGCACAATCGGTGACTGTGCAACTCCCATTCCTTTTCGCCCTGCACAGTTCTCACCATTGGTGAATGTACACAGGAAACAGCGAAAAAAACTTCTGCCCCTTACAATTTCTTGCTACCAGGAATGTTAGTATCCTGGTACAATCCATTACTTACCTTCAGTGTAGCCAAGATGCTGTGCTTTCTGCTTCCCAACTTTTAACATTTCTCGGTTGATGTCACAGACCACCACTTGGGAATCTCCTAGTGAGTTAAATTTGTCTTTCTGGTAACTCTCAAAAATTTCCTGCCATGACAAATTCTGATGGTGCTTGAGCTTCCTCTGGAGCTGGCGTTCCCGCATAGAGCGAACATAATTAATGAATCGAAAGGCAATGTCACCTGCAGTTGTTTTAAAGGAAAGATACACATTTTGGAATGTTTTCTGTCTCCTGGAAGTTGAAACATAAGGCTTTGAAAATCCAACTGAATTAATATTCATTTTTAGTCATATATATTAATAAAACAACTCCACACACATACTGTATAGACACAGAAAAAGTGTGTGTACATATATATAAATATAAAGGGAACACATAAAAAGCAAAGAGTCCACGACTTTCTACAAATTATTTTCCACAACATATCGTGGCACGACTATAACACTCACAGACCCAAGGAGCAAGATATTATAAAACACTAAGAAGTTAGCTCTCAACCCTTCTCCGTGAAAGTAAAGCAGATGCTTCACTAGTTTTAAAGACAAGGAACCAAGGGGGAAAAAAAAGCTAGGCAACTTAACTCTGAACAGACTCAAACAGCTGAAAAACAGCATGGTATTGTCATGTGGAACTTGCCAAAATTATTTACCTGTTCCCCCAGCAACATCAAGGAGAAGTGTTCCTGGGGAAGGGTTCATTTTATGTACGAGGATATCCTTCCACACCCGATGAATTCCTAGAGTCATTGAATCATTCATTACATCGTACTTCTTGGCCACACTTTCAAAGACCTGATAAACTGCAAAGAAAGGACAGTGGAATGAAATACAATTTACTTAAAAATGCTCATGTTGAACTAAAATGTGTCCTTTATTGCCCTGTGGAGGTCTGTCACTATGTGGAGCTGAAAAACACTACCTGAAAACTCATTACAGAAAACAGTATGAATGAACCCTACTGAGCCTGTTGCCTGTAAAAGATCTCTGGAGAAACACAGCCTTCCCGAGCTCAGGGAAGAAACCGTGATACTATTCACCGAGACTCCCGGTAACGCCTCAGACAAGGGCCCAGCCCCAAACACGTCCCGAGCACTCTGGAGAATGATCACCGGCAGCCCGGGAGCGCAGCTCGGCTCCGGGCCCAGCCCGCCCTCTCCCGCCGCCGCCGCCGCCCTCACTTTTCTCCCTCCTCTCCTCCTCCGTCACGGTCTGGAAGCCGAAGTGCATCTCCGGCCCCGCGGCCAGACCGCGGAGAGCCCGCAGAGCCCCGGCGGGCCGAGCGAGCAGCGCCCGGCAGCGGCACCGGCACAGCTGCGCCGCCGCCATCTTCGGGGCACCGGCGGGGCGGGGCGGGAGCCGCGCTCCGGGAAGCGTGTGCTCGGACCGGGGATGGGCCCGGCAGCGGCGAATCTCCATCCCTGCAGCCCAAGGGGACGCCAGTTCTGCCGGACACGGTCACCGGACCGCACCCCGCTGCCACCGCTGCTTTGCGGCGCAGCGGAGCCTGTGCTGCGAGGACAAACACGACGGGAAAAAATAACCAAGCACAACCCTCACGGTGTACTTAAGCAATTTTGCAAATAGTTTTCTTTAAGTTTTTTTTTTTTTTTTCCCCTGTAGATTTCTAATGTTGCAGTTTCCTGGCTTTAAGTAAATCCTCGTGGGGAGCAGGAGGGAGGGTTTGTGGGTTCTGATGAATTGCAAGGAGGAGTGAAAGGTGCCTTGATCCCTGTCAGGAGCATTAGGACACATTGGGGACCTTTTCTGCCTCTTTTTTTTTTCTTCTTCTTCTTTTTTTTTTTTTTTTTTTTTTTTTCCAGAAACGTGCCCTGCTTATCACTTTATTTGAATCATCCAGGAGTTCTGCCAGCTTTGTAGACACAAAGAAGTTACTTAACCCATTCTCAGGAGAGATGACATCATGCTGTTAAAATCAGCCCAGGGACTGCATTCCCCGGGCATGGGCTGGGCTCCCTCGCCAGGACCTTTCTGCCATATTGGGACTTTTAGCACCATCATCAGACCACACCATTATTTTCTCCTATTTTTCTCATATCACATTTTTAAACGCTATGTTCTTTGCTGCAGGATGCCTTCCAAAGCATCATATGTAATTTTCTCAGCCTCAGCTATAGTGACAGATGATCTTTGCCTACCAGAAGAGTGACTAGGAGAGTCTCTCTCAAGCTGTAGTCACAGACACTGCACAGACACCTGTGACCAGCTGCATTCAGAGAGTCACAGAATGTCAGGCTGGAAGGGGCCACTGTGGGTCTTATGGTCCAACCTCGCTGCTCCAGCAGGGTCATCCCAGAGCACATGGCATGGGATTGTGTACAGGCAGTTCTGGAATATCTCCACTGAGGAAGACTCCACAACATCTCTTGGCAACCTATTCCAGTGCTTGGTCACTGCACAATAGAGAAGCTCTTCTTCATGCTCAGGTGGAATTTCCTGGGCATCACTTTCTGCCCATTGCCTGCCTCTTGTCCTATAGCTCAGCACCACCGAGAAGGGCCTGGTACATCTTCTGACACCCACCCTTTAGATATTTATACACATTAATGAGGTTCCCTCTCAGCCATCTCTTCTTGAGACTGAACAGGCCCAGCTTCCTCAGCCTTCCCTTATAAGAGAGATGCTCCAGTCCCTTAATCAGTCATCTTTGTTGCCCACTGCTGGACCTGCTCCGGGAGCTCCATGTCTCTCTTGTCCTGAGGAGCTCAGAACTAGACACAACACTCCAGATGTGCTTCACAAGGGCTGAGCAGAGAGGCTGGACCACCACCCTGACCTCCTGGCAATGCTCTTCCTAATGCTCCCCAGGATTCCATTGGCTTTCTTGGCCCCCAAGGCACACTGCTGGCTCAGGGACAGCTTGTTGTCCACCAGAACCCCAAGTTCCGTCTCCGCAGAGCTGCTTTCCAGCTGGTCAGCCCCCAGCCTGTACCGGTGCTCGGGGTTATTCCTTCCCCTCCTTCCTTCCTGCATGCAGGCAGCTCAGCCGTGAAGAAAGAAACAAGGAGACGGGGAAGAGCTGCGCACGGCCTGAGAGCCACCAGTCCTGGCCTGCCCCGGGCTGGCCCGGCGGGGCTCCGGGGCCGCCCCAAAGCACAGGCCGCCCCAAGGCCGGGCCCCGACGCGCATCACCGCGACCGCCGGTCGCCATAGGAACGGCCGCAAGGCATGCCGGGCTGAAAGAAATTGCTGCGGCAAAACCCTGCGAGAGCGCCGGACCGTGGCCAATAAGATGTCGGGGTGACGGTGGCGGTGACCAATGGCTGGCGGCCGGGGCTGAGGGGGCGGGGCTGGGGGCGCTCGGAGGCGCCGCCGGCGCGCGCGGGTCGGTTAAACAGCCGCGGCGGCGGAGCCGAGTGGGTGCCTCGATCCGCGCCATCCCGTGCCCACACCGGCTCTGCGTCCGTACCGCGCCGACACCGCGGCGCCCGCCCGACGGTGAGGGCACGGCGTTGAGGGCCGTGAGCGTTGGGCAGGGACAGCTGCCGAGAGGGATCGGTCCGGTTCGGGACCGGGAAGTCTGGGACTGGGCAGCCCCGGTGCCTGGGCTCTTTCCCGGCCGTCGCCACCGATTTTTACCGCATTCCCGGCAGCTGCGCGCCGGACCCTTCCTCTATAGCCGCGCGGGGCTCCGAGGCCTTGGCCGCGGGTGCCGGGCTTCCTTCGCCTCCCTCAGCAGGGAAAGGCCGTCAGGAACGAGCGATGGAGCGGCCGCGCTCTCTCGCGGAGCTGCCGGCCGGCCTGGGGCTGCAGCGGGGCTGGGAAGGGCCGGGAGGGCGGCGGTGCTTGTGTGGCTGCCGGCCGCGGAGCGGGTGCTTAACGTGAGCGGCGTTCGAGCCGCCGCTGCTCGGGCTGTGCCCGGGGCTGTGCCCGTGCCCGTGCCCGGCCAACGCTGCCGTGCCACGGCGGTGGCACCACGCGGCGCCGAGAGCGCGCTGGGAATGACGATAGCTGTGGGGCTGCTCGGCAGGTGGTTCTGGCAGGTGCTCCTGCAACTTTGAATTTTCTTCTTTGCTCCAAGCAGGCAATCATGAGTGATCGAAAGGCAGTGATCAAAAATGCGGACATGTCAGAGGAGATGCAGCAAGATGCTGTGGAATGTGCTACTCAGGCCTTGGAGAAATACAACATTGAGAAGGACATCGCTGCTCACATAAAGAAGGTAAATGTTGGCTTGTAATGTGCTCATGATATCTCTGTGCGCATGAAAAATCAATTGGGGAGAATGCTGCTAGGCAAGTAGCGCTAGAAAAACAAGTTCTAGAGACACTAGATAATCAAGTTAGACTTTCTCTCTAGGCTGGTGTCCATGTGTTCCTTTCCCCACCCTTTACGCGGACCTGTCTAGGTCCTGCTTTTTTCTTGCAGTATGTTCTACTTAAGGCCTTTTTTGCCACTGTCCCGTTGTCCACGTGAGGATAGGGTGGCACCTGACTGTCCCTGTGACTGATGAGCTGGTACAAAACACAGGGATTCTATTGAGCTCTCCTGTGGTTTCCTCTGAGAGGAAGCCTGTTCTCCTTGGTTTCCATTGTATTTAACTTAATCTTAAGGATCTCTTTACAGTTCTTGCCGGCTGTATCTAAAACAGCAGGGAAGAGTAGTTTTTCTGTAATTCTGCTGTAATCACACCTCTCCTTATGTAGTGAAATAAGCACAAAAGAAAAAAAAATCCTGGTGGCACCGATTATCTGTTGTTTGCAACATCTGTATCGTCCTTTATGTAGGATTAACAACACATGAGAAAGATCTAGTTCAGATTATATTTCCTGCTTTGTCAGCTCAGGAGAACGGAGAAATCAAAGTGCGTCAGTAGAAGTTAAACTGATCCGAGTGGAAGAGCTGTTGAAATGTTAAGGCCAATTGGACTGAAACTGTCTGGAGTTAACTGCTTGGCATGAGTAGCTAAATTTGATTAAGCTTTAGGCTGCAAGCTGTGAATTTTCACACAGATATGTTAACTTTTACCTAACACTGAAAAGGGCCTCAACAGCTGGTTCAAGCTGGAAAATAAGGAAGTTATAACTGTCAGCAGAAGCCACAACGTGAGAGTTAAAAAGGACTGTGCAGAGACAATGAAAAGACACAATAAAGAACAAAAAGTCCCCAGACCCTGATATTATTATTGGTCTGAACTGTGAAGGGTGGGGAGCTGAGATTGGGAGGGTGTGAATTGCCTGGCGATTTCTTTGTTCGGGGTCTTTCTGAAGGTACACAGTCTGAGCTGTTCTACTGCTGTACCACTCAAAGCCTGAGGCTCTGCTCCAGGACACCTGGGGTGGAGATAACTTTAAAATACAGGATACCTGGGGTGGAGAAGCTTCTCTAACATGAGAAGTAATTCAGCTAAGCAGAATGATTGCTTCTGCTAAAGAAATACTTGTTTGCTATGACCACAATACAGAAAGGCTTTTTTTTCCAGATACAGAAAGTCGCTATGGAAGTTGAAAAGAAAGTTTAATACTTTTCAGATTTTCTTTGTAGCAACTACTGGAAATTTATAGAGTATTTGTTTGAAAATGTGTAAAGCACAGCTTAGATTCGTTGATCACACTGGTGTTACAGAGTATGTGGCAGAGAACTTTCTGTTTAGCAGCTGTGAAGCCTAAACTATGGCTTTGTAGGTACAAAACTAATGATGAATCTTTTACTTGAGGATTGTAGATTCAGTCATGTTATGAATTATGGGAGCATACAAGACCTTCCTTCAACAAAAGTAGTGTTTGAAACTTTATTTACTGCTCAGTTGGGAAGCACTGTGGGGTTTTTGTGTGTCTGACTAAGCAGGAGGTGAACAATAGGATGTAAATAAGATAATCCTAGTACTTTAAGAGCATCTGTTCTTACTCTGATTGCCTTGCTCAGAAAGTGCATACCTATTGGAAGAGTTCTTAAGTTGTAGTGATCTGTTTTGCAGGAGTTTGACAAGAAATACAATCCTACTTGGCACTGCATTGTGGGAAGGAATTTTGGCAGCTACGTGACTCATGAGACCAAGCACTTCATCTACTTCTACCTCGGCCAAGTTGCTATTCTTCTTTTCAAGTCTGGTTAGAACCACGGACTGTTACTGAAACTTGCATCCAGTTACAGGACTCTCTGACTAGTTACTGCAGCCTTCCTGAGGACACAGGCCTTGATCTTCAAGGGCAATGGCAGGGATTATGTTGTAACAGATGACATTACATCGTGGATATAAAAAGGAGAAGTACCAAAAAAGTCTTCCTTGTATTTATTTTTTTTTTTCAGAAGGCTCCTCCTTTGCTACTAGAGCTGTTGGAGCAGTTTTGCTTTTGAAAGTTTTATAGCCATCTACTGTATTTCTTGATTACTGCTAGTGCTATGCAAGTACTGACAGTGTTTAGTTCTTTATGTTCCAAGCCTCTCTTATTCTTCTGATTTTACTTTTATAAAATAATTTTTCCTCTCTTGTTTTGCTGGATGTGCTGTCCCAAAACCTGAGCTGTTTCTATTTCTGCTGTCTCTGGTGAACTGTGCTGGAGAATAAAAGCCAAGTTCTACCCCAGGCAGGTTGTTATTTCTGGCCAATTTGTAGTGTCATGATGATGGTGGGTGACTCGGTCTGGGTGAGCCGTGGGGAGCACTACCCGAGGGGGGTGGTGGGGCTCGGTGTGCGGGGCTTGCAGTCATGCCAGCATGGGAAAGGACTATGCGTCCTGCCGTGCCCAGGGCTCCCCCGGGGGCCGGTTCCATCCGGATCTGGCCACAGCTGCAGGCGACTCATCGTGTTATCAGGCATCTGTCATGATCCCGGGCATGGAGCAGAGCCGCCCTGCGGGCCTGGCAGCAAAGGGCAACAGCTGCGCTCCGCCTGGGCTGGGCTGGGCTGGTGGTAGGGGGGAGTGGGAGGCCCAGGGCCGTGAGAGCCGGGTGTGGGTGTTGGGGCTTGGAAGGGCTCGGGGATGCTTGTGTCGCTCCTGGCTGATGAGCAGGTGCTTAACATGAACTCGTGTTTGAGCTGCTGCTCCTCGGGCTGTGCCTGTCCCTGACACACCAGGCCAGGGCAGTGGCACCATGTGGCATCGAGGTGCACTGGGAATGACGATACCTGTGGGGCTGCTTGGCAGGTGGTTCTGGCACGGGGCTGCTCCTGCCACGCAACCCTCTTCATTACTTGATACACATATCCATGTATGATAAGGCAGCTGTGGTAGAGGATACAGACATGTCCAAAGAGATGCAGCAGCAGCCTCTGCAGTCGCTATTTGGGCTGGGAAGAAATAGGAAGTTGAAGGAGAAATCACAGTCATAAAGAGGGTAAATGTTTCATGGTAATATCCTTTCATGGAACACTGTCCACACCAGAAGTTAAGCGGAATGATATTGCAACACTCTGGAAGTGAAATGCAGCGGTCACAAGGTACTTTGGACCTGGGGCATGATGTCACCTCTCAAAGAAATCTCTTCCCAAATCTGGAACACCTGAATGCTGAGCTCAATACGTAAGTCAGTAACCCAAATCTGCACCAAGGAGCGCTGCGGTTAGATAGGCCTGTGCTCTGTCAAGGACTAGGAGCTACAGCAGCCCTTGGCCTGGGTCGAAGGCCATCTGTCTGTCCCATGCCCTCCTCCTGGTGACTTGCTGCAGGCAAAGAAGATATGTGGAGCCTTGAAGATAAGCCTACTGTCCTCTGTGTTTTTTCGGTAACCACAGCCTGTGCTGATAGCAGCTATCTTACTGACAAGCAACTCAGAAACTCCCCCCAGTGTTGGCTCAAAACTCCTTATCCACCTGAAGGTAATGGAGAGCAGCCACCCAGGCTCTTGCACCTGTGCAGCAAATGGTGTGGCCACGAGCACCAGGGGGCTTTTAGCTGAATCCCCTCGCTGTTCATTGCATCCACAGCATCGCAGTTGTTTTGGGCAGAGCTAGCAGCAGCCTAACACCACAAACAGACAGTTTGCGTCTCTCGGGTGTCCTCGGCGACGGTGGCCGCGGAGCCGGCGGCGTTCCCGTCGCCATGGAAACAGACGCGGGCGCGCGGCACGCCGGGCTGGGGAGACGCCCCGCCCATCATCGCGCTCCTGGCCAATGAGGCCCGGGGAGCTCGTGGCGGTGACCAATGGCTGGCGGCCGGGGCGTGAGGGGAGCTGCGCGCCCTTCCACAGACCCCGCGGGACCCTTCGTCTACAGCCGCGCGGGGCTCCGAGCCCCTGGCCGCGGGTGCCGGGCTTCCTTCGCCTCTCTCAGGTGAGGGAAGAGCCGTCAGGAACGAGCGATGGAGCGGCCGCGCTCTGTCGCGGAGCTGCCGGCCGGCCTGGGGCTGCAGCGGGGCTGGGAAGGGCCGGGAGGGCGGCGGTGCTTGTGTGGCTGCCGGCCGCGGAGCGGGTGCTTAACGTGAGCGGCGTTTGAGCCGCCGCTGCTCGGGCTGTGCCCGGGGCTGTGCCCGTGCCCGTGCCCGGCCAACGCTGCCTGGCCACGGCGGTGGCACCACGCGGCGCCGAGAGCGCGCTGGGAATGGCGATAGCTGTGGGGCTGCTCGGCAGGTGGTTCTGGCAGGTGCTCCTGCAACTTTGAATTTTCTGTTCCTATAGGTAACCACGGGTGATCAGACGGCTGTGATAAAGGGTACAGACCTGTCTGAAGAAATACTTTGCCCGGTGCCAGTCACTCTGGAGACAGGCAGCGTTGAGCATGGCACTGCAGCTCATAATGAGGGATAGTGTTTGCTCATAATATCCTCCTATTGAACAGTATTTGGATTATGTGGTTGTTTTATTTGGGAGGGGAGGGGGGAGAAATCTTGTTTGTATTTATTTTCTTTCCGCAGCCGGCTAATTTTCTAATAAAACATTGTTTTGCTTTTAAAAGTTTTATGTCTCTATACTCTCTTTGCATGTGCCATTTCTTATTTCCTTCCAAATGTGGAGGGACAAGTTTGTTAGAATGTTGGGTTTTTTTCCTCCTCAAATCCAGAAGATCTAAACACTGTGATAACCACACTCACAATTTGGTCAGAAATTCTAAGAATAATAAACCTAAATAGGGAACTATCAGGTGTTAAGGCCTTTAGAGGCTTTTCTTAAAATAATATTTAGGGAGGATTTGTTTGAAACGTGTAAAATACAAATTCCTAGATTTGTTGGTCATACTGAGGTTACAGAGCCTGTGGCCTGTAGCTACAAAATTAGTGGTGACGCTTTTACCTGAGGGGCTGTAGATTCAGATCATCGTATAAATTATGGGGGTAAAGATGCCCTTACATGCTCTGCCCCAACTTTTTTAAGAGAATCTGAGAATTGCTCTCCCACAGGACTCGAAGCTGTCATCCCTAAAATAATGGAAAAGGCATCAGGAGATGCATCCAAAGTCTTTGTTATTTTAAAGGTTAAAACAAATGCCTTTAGGATCCGCATTGCCTTGTGGTTTTTTTTCCCCACTTTTGCTCTGAGGGAAAATTTTAAAAATAAATACCACTTCAAGTAGGCCCGATGAGGGGTTTTTTGGTTGGTGTTTTTCTGTGGCGGTTTTTGTTTGTTTGTTTGGGGTTTTTTGGTACTTTTACGGTTATTTTCTACAAATCGGTGGCAATGATTTCATCCCAAATGATTTTCTGTCCTCCCGGGCGCTGCTGGAGGTGCAGCGAGCCCCCCGGTGCCGGGCCGGGAGCGAGGGGCGGGCCCTAGGCTCGGAGCCCGCGGTGGGCCCGGCCCGCGGCTCCCGGCGCGCCCCGCGCGGCCCAGGACTACAAGTCCCGTCATGCCCGCGGGCCCGCCCGGGACCGGCTGCATCCGGGTCCGGCCACTGCTGCGGGCGACTCGTCGCCATTACGGGGCAGCGGCGGCCGAGCCGGGGCCGGTGCGGCGCCGAGCAGCCGGTGGGTGCCGGGGTGGTGCCGACCCCTCGGGCGGCAGCAGCGCCGGGCCCCGCGGGGCTCCGTGAGCAGCTCTTCTCTCCCCCGCGCCCGGAGCCCCGCAGGCCCGGCCCGGCCTCCCGCGGCCTTCCCCGGTTCGAGCAGAGCAGCGAGAAGATGTCGCCATGAAGGAGGCCGAGTCCGCGCTGCGCCGCCCCCGCCGGTCGCCCCCGCGGGCCATGAGCCTGGGCCCCCGCCGGCTCCGCCAGCGCCCGTCGTGCCCCCCCGCCCAGGGCCGCCGCTCGCCCGGGGCGCCCGTTGATGCTGCAGAGCCCGCCCGGCGCGACCCCCGCAGCCCCCGCCATGGACAAGAGCAGCCCCTGCGGCTCCGGTGCGCCCGGATCCTCGGCCGGCAGCAAAGGGCAGCAGCCGCGGTCCGCCTCGGCCGGGCCCGCCGCGGGGGAGTCTAAGCCCAAAGGCGGTAAGAGCTGGCAGGGGGCTGCGCGGGGAAGGAGGGGTAACCGTGGGACTGCGGGGACAGACGGCCTTGTGCCCCCCTTGGTTTGTGGTGGAGCTGAACTTCGCCTTGTCGGGTTGTTTGTCTCTCAGCTGGGTTTAATAGGCGGCGTTTGAGGTCACTGCTTGTTTTTGGTTTCTTTTTCCTTCCTCTTCCGGCTCTGCTCGCTGTTTGGTGAGCTGGGATCCCTGTTCTTCTCCTCTTCCTTTAAGGATTAGTGCTTTATCTTCATTAGTATTGGAGTAATCAGCTTGAGAGCTAAAGCCCTGGTTCTATAGTAAGAACATACATTCACCAGTGCCTGTGAAGAGAGGCCTAAACTTCATCTTAACTTTGTCCTGTCCCTGTGTTGTTACACCTCACCCAGGAGGTGTGGTATCCGTACACAGCATTCTCCCTGCCCTGGTGTTTCAGTGACCTGCTTTGGGGGAGTCAGAGTTACTTGGGTGCTGTTTGCTCACCTGGCATTCAACCCAAAGTGTCACAGCTGGCATTGCAAACAGCTGGTTCTGCTGACAGAGCAGTTTGTCAGGAGCCAGTGTGGTTCCTGTCGTCATTTCAAGGTAAGACCTAAGCCCACTTAGTTCTCCAAACTTGTTTAGGAACAGAGTGTTCCTGGCAACCTTTCTTTTTTTTTTTCCTAAAACGTGGAAATGGGGCAATAGTAATTAAAAGTAATGGTTTTAGTCCTAGAAGTATGTGAGAGAGAGGTAGCACATTGCTACACCACAATTGCTGTACTAATATCCTTCCTCCTCAGTGGTTTGTTTCTGCTTTATTACTTCAGGCCTCTGAGAAAGCAGCAGTGCACTCCAAAAGTTAAACAAAATAAGTATCTTGGAGGTGTTCGTTGGCTCCTTTTTGGACCTTCTAAACATTGTCATGTCCTGGGTAACCAAGTATTACCTGCTCTTCACGTGTATTAATTGAGCTTCCACAGGATTGACAGAAGTGGGACATGGGAGGTGACTCACCCACAGCTCCTCAGGTTGTGGTGTAACTGTGCAATTACAGTGACATTTTAACTTCGAATTCAAACACCGTCTTTTTAGGAAGAACTTTTTCTGTCCCCTTCTTGCCAAGAGACACATCCTCACTGCAGCTTCTTTTGTAGTGGTGTGTGATGTTCCATGGAGGATTGTTCACAAAATACAAACATCCTTCAGGAAGGAGTAAAGATGACCTGTGCTGTGGCTGGTATCCTATATGTAGAAAACACAGTATCTGGAATGAGGAAGGAACTAAAAGGCTTGTTATTCCAGCCCAGAATAAAAATGTTAAGAGATTTTTGTGGAATTTCACCTTTTACAGGCTTGAAACAATGCCACTATTAGCACAGGAGCAGTGGGGAGAGGAATCCTGGTTATCATTCTCTTCTGCTCCAATACTTTTAATTAAATAAATCCCAAAACTTTCTAAGACTTCATCTTTTAATAAAACAGAGGAAAAATTTGTCATGGCATAACTTCACTTCAAAGATACTTGTTTCTGAAATACAGTGCAGGGCAAAGGGATGAGTTTTTTCCTTTACAGTGCATCAAGAATACCTGGAAAAATCAGAATTTCTTTTCACAGGAGTAGATGTGTATTTAGGAATATTTTAACTGGAGGGTACTGAAAACCAGAGTGAGAAGATTCCCTTGGTGAAATTGGGGCAAACAACTACACAGGATGTAGCTGGGTTAAATTGTGGCTATGTTTTCATAGCTGTTGCATGTTGGACATGGTGGGATATAGTAGCTAAGGGCAGATAAGCTTGTTGGAGTTCTCTGCAGTCCTCTGGAGCTGATGGACAGTGTTAGTTGTCACAGACGTTCCTGGGCCTTGTCAGACTCAGTGTGAGCCTGCTTGGCTGGGCTGTGTGGGTGCTCGGTCACCTCCTGCTCACTGGGATGTTTGCCTTGGCAGCAGCAGTAGCCTCAGTGTGTTTTCATGAAACCACCCTGTGGCTTTAGTGTGATCCAAACCCCTTATGCAATGCTGCTGGCTTCAGCACAGCTCAGCAGAAAAGAGGTGAAAAAGAATGGAAGGAAACAGCAGTTCTCACCCCAGTAGCAAACCAGTACTGCAGCTCCAGGGCCCAAGTGGTCACTTAGGACTGCTCCTAACTCTGTGAGCTTCATCTCTTGTCTCTGGATCTTTGGAGATACAGGTCCTCTTGCAGCAGGAGAAACCACAAATCTCAGGACTTGCTCCAAAACATGAGAACATTTTTGTTGCTAGTGCTTTTAAATTATATGGACAGTACTTTTTATAAGTCTCTTGGAATGTGAACAGGTAGATAAATCCACATAATCTGTATATATATATATATATATGTATATATATATATATATGTTAGATGCCATGAAAACAGCAAAGGACTAACTGATGACTTGAGTGAAGAGTAAGTAGCTCACCAGCACTGTTGCTGTCGCTAACTCCTAAATTGCCAAGAAAATAAGGAAAAAAGAAGCTACTAAATCCAAACTTAAGCCCTTTAAAACTGGGATCTCTCAAGAGAGGGTGGCAGCGAGAATCTTCCACTTTTCTCTGTGTCTTAGTGCAACCTATTCTGCCCTGCCCTTTGTGGGAGTGCTGGGATGGATGATAGAAAGCAGAGAGCTCCCTGACATGTGGCATGCTGGAAAGCTTGGAAGGAACAGCATTGCTTAGATTCAGGGAGGGGGAAAGCTGTTCCAGTTTACAAATGCATTCTCTTAGCTCTCAGTTGTCTGCTGACTTCTTTACTGCTCTGATGGACCAGGCTTCTACTGAGGTCGGTTATTCTGGTGGTGAGGGAGTGGAACGACGAATCTGTAAAATCAGGTTTGAAGTATTGTTAGACTGTTGTAGGGTCCTTTTAAAAAAGGCACAAGTGGAGAGTTCTTTCCTATAAAATGCGAGAGTCACTAAAGTGACTCCCAAAGGCACTAGGAGGTGGCTTGAAAGGACCTATAGTATGACAGGAATGTGTGTAAAACATCTGACTGACAAATTTGATGGTGAGTAACTTGATTAAAATTTTAAGTGGTAGGAAATTCTTCTGTCAGCTGCAGGTGTGAGCTGTTCCCTTGTAAACACCCGCTTTGGACTGACTTCTTTGGAGTTGTTTCTTTTCCCCGGTTGAAGATGGCAGAGAAAATCTTCAGAGAAACTGCAAGTGGTACAGACACAATAGGCATGTGTCCTTCTAGTGCATTTGCAGAAATTACAGATTTAAGAGGGTGGTTGAGCTCTGAACTGACAAGTTTTGCTCCTGAGTAACTTAAGGAGTAGTCCAGACCTCTTCAAAATGACTTAATGTTTTATCAGAAACTCTGAGGGGCTGGTTATTCCTTCTTCCCTACAAACACTCCCCAGAAAGGTCTATCTAATCATTCAGCCAGACCTGGTCACACCCTGAGTACTTGGCAGCTTCTGGTGTGGTTTTTTCCTGATAATGCTCAAGCCATGTCTTTTTAGCCTGATGTGCATTAAAGCACTGCCAGCTATGCAAGCATGTGTTTGAGTTACACAGCTGTGGTTCTGACAGAGTTGGTTTAATTCTGAATTAAAGGATCAGCCTTTTGAATAACAGAGTAAATTATCAGTTCTGATGATGAAGTTTGTCTGCAAAATGGGCCTGTCACATCGTGTGAAAGTAATGATAGCGTCCCATTACAGCTGTAGTTACAGGCAAAGACTGAAGTTTGACAAGCGCAAGGAGCAGCAGACCAGCACAGAACCTGGTCCAGCCACTTCTATTGCTTAATTTATTCTTAAGAAGCTGGATCCTCAGTAATATACAATAACACACAGACCATCCTCTGTCCTCTGCCCACCTTTTTGGGGGGTGCAAGTGGGAGAAAAAACTTATAATATAGTTTATGTGAATGATGCCATTCCATCTAGCTGTTTAAATTGGGTAGATGGGAAGTGGTGCTGGGAAGGGGGAAAACTGGAAACACTGGCAATGAAAATGCCCATGTGGGAAATATGATCCTCAATCACAGTGATGTGTTTGCTTGCCATGTAAGATTTATATTAAGGGGTAGGGAGGAGTACTACGAAGTGGGAAAAAGGAAACTAACAGGCTTTTATAAAATGCAACTAGATATTGTGTGAGGCCTTACTGTTTGTGGAATGTTTACTGAGTATCCAGAGTGACTTTGAGGCTGGTGGTGTGGATGGATGTCTTGTCGGGCCTGTGGAGTTTTGTTTCCAAGCTTATCACCATACCTCTTCTACAAATAAAACTATGGGCAGGTGGTGGAAGTGCCAGCTTAAGCAACAGGTCAGCAGTCTGTTGTGTCCTTGGGCAATGCTGATCTTGTGTTAAGACTGCTAGAAATGCCTTCATAGTATTAACTCTGTTGTAGCAGTTTCATGTAGCAGCTGTTGAGGTACAGAAAACCCCTCTCAGGAGCTGGACTGATTTTTCTGCACTTGTGGACTTTATTCCTGCAGTATTTTGCTTTGTGCTTCACCACTGTGTCCTCTGATAGGGTCAGTGGTGCGCCAAGTGTGGTTTTTGGCAAACAGTTGTTGTTGCATAGGTTGGTGGACTTAGATCTTAGGTATGTGCCCTGCAGGGCCGCAAAGCATTTGGTTTGTGCTTCAAGATCAATTAGCATTTGTTGGCCTGTTGACATGAAAGTGTATTTTTTAAACACAGTTAGATCTGCTGGGATCTTTTAAGCATAGAGTGCAGAAGTAAGTGAAAACAGGCAATGGGAGCCTGTCACTGCAGGCAGCAGTGTTTTTATACAAGGGAATGTGGTAAATATGATAAATTGTGTGTTTTAGGCAAGTGCAATGAAAAAAAGAACTAGTTGTTTTCAGCTCTTTTAATGGGGCATAAAGATGTGGTATGTGATGTTGGTATTTATAACTTTATGTGCCAGACAACACTTTAATGCCTAGTGGTGGCAATTCCAAATCTGGAAAAACGAAATTCAACTATTCTAATAAAAGGTAGATCACAGCAAATATATTCTGTTAAACTTTTTTACCACCTCTTTGGGCAGTGATAGGAATGAAATGGTTTGGATTGCTGTGGGGATTTAATGTCCTGATAAACACTATCCTTAAGGCAGTGGCTGAGGTGAGCTCATCTCTGAGGTGAAGTTAGCTGAGGTGCAGTACATTGGGACAACTCTAAGGCTGCTGATCTGATTCTTTGGTTTTTTTCCTTTTCAGATGGAAAGAATGCGAGTGGATCCAAACAGCGTTATAATCGTAAAAGAGAAACTTCATATTCAAAAAATGAGAACTTTTCCAGTCAGTCCCGTCGCTCCAATTCACAGAAAAGCAAAGCTTTTAACAAGATGCCCCCTCAAAGGGGAGGCAGCGGCGGAAGTGGCAAATCTTTTAGCTCTTCTAATGGTGGAAGACGAGATGAGGTGAGAAGTGTAATGCCATGCCTCCAAGGCCTTCTTTCTTGGGATGAGAGGATCACCCTGACCTGCCTAGATAGGTCTGCTGTGTTCAGCTCCTGGGCTGGGAAGGCAAAGAGTGATAAGAGGTGCTAACATCGCTGAGATGCCAGAGGGAGTGTGAGCAGAGTAACTTGGCAACTACAGAAGAGGAGTGCTCTCTGCTCTGCTCTTAAGAAAAAATGGCATCTGAGGAATGGATGCCAAGACAGGCCACGTACACATCTCATGACACAGGTCCTTTGGGAAAATATATAGTGACATAATTTTACAGCCCTGCTCCTGCTGACCACACTATTTTTGGTACAGCTCAGGTGCAGCTGGCTGCCTTGCCCACCTGGGCACACCTGGTTCATGTTCAGCCACTGTTGACCAACGTCCCCAGGTCCTTTCCTGATGGGCAGCTTTCCAGCTGCTCTTCCCCAGGCCTGGAGCATTCCAAGAGGTTGTTGTGACCTGAGTGCAGGACCTGGCACTTGACCTTGTTGAAGCTCACACAATTGTCCTTGGCCCATCAATCCAGCTTGTCCAAACCCTTCTGCAGAGCCTTCTGTCCTCCAGCAGATCAACGTTCCCACCCAACTTGGTGTCACCTGTGAACTTGGTTAGGGTGCCCTCAGGCCCCTCATCTGGATCATTGATAAACACATTAAACAGGACTGGCCCCAATACTGAGCTCTGGGCATCCCCACTAGTGACCAGCCCCAAGTGGATGTCACCCCATTCCCCACCACTCTGGGCCCAGCCATCTGGACAGGTTTTTACTCAGGGAATAGTGCACTTACCCAAGCCAGTGGGCAGCCAGTTTCTCCAGGAGATTGCTGTGAGAAACTGTGCCAAAGGCTTTTCTGCAGTCCAGGTAGGCAACATCCACAGCTTTTCCCTCAAGTACTGAGTGTATCACCTTGTCCTAGGAGGAGATCAGGTTAGTCAAGCAGAACCTGCCTTTCGTAAACCCACGCTGGCTGGGCCTGATCCCCTGGTGGTTCTGTGCATGCTGTGAGATGGCATGAAGGATGATCTCCTCCATAACCTTCCCCATCACTGAGGTCACACTGACAGGCCTGTAATTCCCCACATCCTCCTTCCAGCCCTTCTTGTAGGTGTGTGTCACATTTGATGACTTCCAGTCAGCTGGAACCTCCCAGTTTGCCAGGACTGCTGGTAAATGATGATCAGTGCTGCCAGCTCCCTCACTGCCTATGGGTGGATCCCATCCAGCCCTATGGGTGTCAGAGTGGCACAGCAGCTCACTGACTGTTTCTCTGGATTATGGGGGCTTCATTCTGTTCCTGTCCCAGCTTTCCAGCTCAGGGGGCTGGGTACCCTGGGGGCAGCTGGCCTTGCTCTTAAAGCCTGAGGGAAAGAAGGCATTGAGTACCTGAGTCTGTTCCTCACCCTTTGCTGCTCTGTTTCCCTTTGCATCCGGTAAAGCATGGGGATTTTCCTTAGCCCTCAGTTCATAGCTGATGTAGTTATGGAAGCATCTTTTTGTCTTTACAGCAGTGGCCAGATTGAGTTCTAGTCAGGATTTGGCCCTTCACTTCTATCCCTGTATAACCTCATCACATCCTCGTTGTCCTGCTGAGTTCCCTGTCCCTTCTTCCTCAGGTCATAAATTCCCTTTTTTCCCTGCAGTTAAAATTCTCTGTTGAGCCAGGCTGGCCTTCCCCACTGGCTCATTTTTTGGCACATGGGGAGAGCATGTTCCCGTGCCTTTAAGATTTCTTGAAGAATGTCCAGCCTTCTTGGACTCCTTTGCGCTTCAGCACTGCCTCCCAAGGGACTCTGCCAAGCAGTCTCCTAAACAGGCCAAAGTTTGCCCTCTGAAGATTGATTGGGTCCAACCACTTCAGGGCACAAATTTACAAGTGATAGTGGTATTAAGAAAGTAATTTTATTGGCCTTGCTGATACCAAGGTAAAACCAGACTGAGGCTTTTATGCTGATGTGGGTCTAAATACTGTAGAGTGGTTTTGGGCTTTAACTGATACTCTGGTTTTTCAGTTTTGATGGATGAGCAGCACTTCTCACCTAGATCACTGGCTCAAAATTCACCTGCTGCCTCTGTTGAATTCTTATTCTTTGCTTCATTATATGAAAATGAACCAAAACAAGTACAACCTGTGCAAACAGTAATCAGGCTTGTATTACTGTCTAAAAGAGTATTGTCAAGAAATGAACAACTTCTTCTCAACTATGTTTTGCCAGCTTTTACTTGTCTTTGTGGTTGTTTTAACTCTCTCCTCATTTGCTCAGTGTGGGGTAAGACCACTGAGTTTTGACTTTCAGGTTCTCGTGCATTTCTAATGCTGTACTACTTGATTTGCAGAACAGGGATGGGAGAAGGTGAGTGAATGGATGCTGCATGTTCTGTGTGTAATCGCTGATGGGGCCTGGATGTCTACCTGTACAGATGCTTTTGCTGTAAACTCCAGCAATTTCTAACAAATGCTGTTCTCTCTTAGGTAGCAGAGGCTCAACGGGCAGAGTTCAGCCCTGCCCAGTTCTCTGGTCCCAAGAAGATTAATCTGAACCACTTACTGAACTTCACCTTTGAACCCCGTGGCCAAGCAGGACATTTTGATGGGAATGGACATGGCAACTGGGGGAAAAGGAATAAATGGGGACATAAACCATTCAACAAGGAGCTCTTCCTGCAGGCCAAGTGAGTGGGAGATTCAGGGGGCCCTTAGACTGCTGCAGAGACATGGAGCTGTAAGGGGTGACCAGCCGGGGAAGTGTATTTGGGCTTGACCTTTGTATTGTCTTTTCCAGGGTGAAATTACCTTTTCATAGTGTTTTCAGTGGTAATGACTATATTTTAAAGGGATGTTGTCTCTACCTGTTTGCAGGGTATCTGAGGGAGTGGGTCCTTTGGATACAAACCAATTAATCTTCTGCTCAAATGTTCAAGGATGGCTTTGGGACATGACATTCCCATTTGGGAATATCTGTATACTTCCTTATAAAAGATGGTTGATTTTCCCTAAGTTAGTATGTTGACATGGAAGGGATAGCAGTTGCTGGGTGAATGCTAATCTGAATTTATAAATCCCAAAGGCAATTACTTATGTGGGTCTTAGTTCTTAAATTTCTGATTATTTTGTAGGCCCCTAAGTATGTAGTATAACCCAAATGATGATCAGTATAGCAACCTGGGCGCAGAATTCCTTTTTGACCGTTAATTTCCCCAGAATTTTAAGGGTGTTCAGGATTTCCTGTCTCTGATAATGTTAAAGATAAAAAGTATTTTCAGTACTGGTGCTTCCGATTTCACCATAATATTTTGTGGCTTGTTGTAGTGAAGTCTATTTGCAGGAACACACCAGTAGCAGTAGTTTTTGTGACCATATTTTTTCCGCTTGTGGATTCCTTGTTTTTTAATAGATCCCCGTTGCAGCTGACTGTTACTTAAATGTTTCTGGAGAACCAGTCTGCCTGGCTCATTCTGTGCTTAGTGTGTGATGCTGTGTCTAACTGAAATTAGACACACCTATAGCCTGGAAATGTGGTTGTGAATTGAACTCTTGATTTTTTTGTTGATAGAAGTTACTGACTGCATCCAGCAGTTTTCTGCTGGGCAAAGAAGAACCTCAGAGAATCCTATAGGATAGTTCTCAAAAAGTTTTTAGAAAACAACTGAGTGGATCATCTGTCTTTTTGCCTTTCCCCAGCTGCCAGTTTGTTGTCTCTGAAGAACAGGACTACACAGTCCACTTTGCTGATCCAGATACCCTGGTCAACTGGGACTTTGTGGAGCAAGTGGTCAGTTGTGATGGGCTAGATTTTTTTTTTCCTCCTTCTTAAGAACCTCAACCTGTCTTTAACTACCTCTTTCCCTCTGTGATGTTACATAAAACTCAGCTGTTTTTGAGTTGAGGCCTTTTCTGTCACTCCCACAATACTGGGAAAGATCTGTCATGGAATATATTATGAAATACTTTCATGACAGGAAAAGAGAAGTGCTAAAATCTATTAGGAAAATTAGCAGCTTCTTCTTGCTTTCGCAGATGGGAGCTCATCAAAAATAGTATCTGACATTCTGTAGACAGAGTCCTTGTGATCGAGATATTAACAGAAAACTTGGGCATGAGTCCATGGAAGAGGACTTAGAGTGTAGAATTTTGAAGAATTATTCTGTGCATAGGTGGTCTATCTTGCCTAGCAACAAAATGGAAAATCTCATGAGAATTGTGGTCAGAAGTTTTGGGTTGCCTCAAGCAGAAATTTATATCTGCCAAGACAGTCTGGTGCATGGTGTAGGCGGAGAGGAGGTAGGCTTACTGTTACCTGTCACTACAAGAGAGCTGAAAAAATCTAGGTGCTGGCTTGGCAGTTATGTCTCTGCCACACCGAGATGCTGGCAAAGTGTCTGACTATAGCTAGCATGTTCGTGGAAGTGGGTAAGTTCAGTCTCACAGTTACACAGGGCTGCACAAGTCTGCTTGTGTGAGGCCACAGAGCTCACTTGCCATCTTCTCACTGTCTGATTTCGGATGATGAAGATGCTGCTAACTCTTAGAGAAGGTGAATATGTGAGGGAAACATGGGAAGACTCACTTTTAATGTCATTAGAGTAGAAATAAGACATAGGAAATAAGATGGGTGGCTTAGAAGGTTATTCTGTGTGCAGTCAGTAGGTGTTGGTTCACAGTGTACTAATTTCTTGGTAAATAAACAGAGTCTAAAGATCTGGAAGATAATATGTTAGAGTAGATCTTACAGGTGGCTTATTCTGTATCCCAGGGACTGATTGCTGAGTCTAAAGCTTGTGCTGTTCTTCTCATGTGCCATTTCAGCGAATCTGTAGCCATGAAGTGCCCTCTTGCCCAATATGTCTGTACCCACCAACCGCAGCCAAGATCACCCGCTGTGGGCATATCTTCTGCTGGGCATGTATCCTTCACTATCTCTCCTTGAGTGAAAAGACCTGGAGTAAGTGTCCTATTTGTTATGGCTCTGTTCACAAGAAGGATCTCAAGAGGTGAGGCCATATTAATTAAATCATATATCTTTTTGAAATGTTATTTTTACACTGCTAACCTCCTCTGTACATTGCAGTGTTGTTGCTATGGAAACACGTCAATATGCAATTGGTGATACCATCACGATGCAACTTATGAGAAGAGAGAAAGGTGTTCTGGTAGCACTGCCCAAATCCCAGTGGATGAATGTGGTCCAGCCTGTTTACATCAGAGGTGAGTGTATCTGAGTCCTGGTGCTTGGAGTCCTGTTCCTGACTGTGACCAGGATTTGTGTAGAGACAGTTTACCCTGGCAATGCCATGCTGCCACCTTAAAATATACCAGACTGCAAAACATGGGGCTTAGCAGCTGAAAAGCTTCATGACCACATATTAACAGTAAATTTTCTACTCACACTGTTTTTCTGTAAGGCTTTAACTCGTGTGCTGTTTTCACTTCAAGTGACTGCACTGCAGACTGCTGCCTTCTCAGTCACTGCTGATAGTTTGATGTGTACTTTGTATCCTGAAGTCATTGGTGTGACTCTTACTGCTTTTATTGGCTCCTCAGTGTCCTTAACTTTTTTCCTTCTGACTCCTCATTATACTGCTTCGCAAAAATAACTCTCTGTGTCTAAACTATTTCAAGGCTGTAATCTTCAACAAGGTTTTCATCATCTTCACTTATCAGCTGAAGTCAGTGAATGCTATGGGGAAATAATCAAAATTATTGCAAACCTATTCCAAACATCTGTTGCCTGACATCTTCAGTTTTCTCCAGTCAAGAGTGTGACTAACTCATCATCATCTTATCTGTTAGTATCACAAAATCTTTGTGACTAAAGAAATAATTTTACTGAACATTGCTGCTTTGTGGGCTGTCTTGGCTCACTTCATTTTCCAGTCACATTTAGGAAAGGCTGCATGCATTTAAACTCTCTGGAAAAAGTCAAGTCTTCTAAAGTGTGATGGGTATCCAGCATGCAGGCTCTGGTCTTACATATTTCTCAGTGTTTGAAGCTAGAGGACTTTAAATCCTTTCATAAAACAAACAGAAGAATAAATATGGGATTTGAGAACATACTAAAGTCAGGAAATTCACCATTAACTTGGTGTCTGTAGACACTTGGGGAGCAGTGAATTAGGGACTGCATTAATATGGGATGCTGTGGTTGCTGTGAAGTAACAAAGACGGTCACCTTTTGCTAAACTTGCAATTCTTTAGCTTACTATTTCTGCAGTGCTTCTTGTAAAAACCTCAGAATAATGTTTCTTACGGATTTTTAATACATATGGGCCTATAAACTAGTTTGAGCCAAACCAGGGTGGCTTTGCAGGAATTTCCAACTGTAGTATTTTTGAGAAAAGAGGAAGAAGCTTCAGACTGCATTGTTTCAGGAAGTTTTGACGCCCCCAAGACTTCTCAAAGGTGATGCTTCTGCAGTGTAGAAGTTTAGGCTTGATTTTTACTGATGTATAGCAACTGAGTGATAAAGTGGCAGATAAACTGCTGTGTGGGGGAGATAGATGTCAGAGCAGCTATGTGACACCAGCTTGTGATACAGTGGTAATTTGTGGAGTCTGTATCAAACTCTGGCTGAGCATTGTCTGCCCTGGGGGATTAACTCACAGAAGTGAGCAGTAACAAAACTTCAGAAGCAGCAGCAGTCCAAACTGGTGCCTCTGCGTGCAGATACTAATGATTTGGTGTTCTTTCTGTTCAGATGACCAGCACAGTCAGTATTCAAAGCTGCTTCTGGCATCCAGGGAGCAGGTCTTGCAGCTGGTGATTCTGGAGGAGAAAGCAGCGTTACTGAAACAGTATGAGGAAGAAAAACACACCCCAGAAGCCTGTTTCATTGAGGCAGCTATCCAGGAGCTGAAGGTAACAACCTCTTGGGAGGCTTTTAGTAGCTTTATTTTTAAGAGTGCTGAGTGCTGAGCATCCCTGTTGGACTGCATAGATGGTTGTGTGGGATTATTCTGCTGGTGTTTGCTGATGGAGTAGCATTATAAACCTTGGAGGACACTGTAGCCTTTGGACTCCAGGTATCTGGTGTGATGTTCAGGATAATACAGCAGAATGGTTTTTACTGGATCCTATTCCAGTAAAGGAATACCGGGACAAGGCTAAAAATAACTGTGGTGATGGTCCCCTGGCTTAAATGGCAAATTGAAACTTGATCCGTTTGGATGATCTGCAGGAGCGAGAAACAGCACTCTCTGCTGACCAGGATAAAAACAATAGCATTGCTGGAATCAGTGCAGCTGTGGAAGAATTGGTCCTAGAAAGCTCCAAACCTGTGGAGCCTACTGTTTCCCAAGAGAAAAAGGTGGGTGACATATCTGCTCTGGCACTTAATTCTTAATTCTGCCACTTCACACTGCAGTGTGTGATGAACTCGTGCCAAAGATTTTTGCAGAGATGATAATCTTTGAAGGAGGTGGCGTGGTACTAACTCTGTCCTCTCTGCTGTGATAGTGTGATGTGGAATATCTCTCTGCATTCGATGAAGAGCTTGTGGAGCCTTGCTCTGACCTGGCAAGTTCCTTTTCGCCTCCTGTGGAAGTAGAAGAGGCAGTGCTGGATGAGGAGGAGGTACCTGAGGTGGACACTGTAGGAGAACCTGTTATTGAAGAACCACATCCAGCTGAAACAAGCTGCCAAGAATCTAAAGATACAATTAGCAGTGGACATCTTGGCAACTCTCCTTTTTACTATTTCTATCAAGGTCAGTGCAATGAAATCCTGCAGTCCTAGGGGCAGAGATGCCTCCTTGGGGACCCTTGTTGAGGAATGTGTTTGTCAGTTTGTTAGGTGCAGCTAACCCCTATGAAATAAAAGTCCCACAGAAACCCAGAAAAGAGCTTTAATTATATTAGTGGAGGATGTACTGAGGTGGGGAGTACTGAAAATGAACAGGCACAGAAGGAGTGATGATGTCTTGCCTTTCAGCGGAGGATGGACAGTGCATGTACCTTCACCCTGTGAACGTTCGATGCCTTGTGCGTGAATATGGCAGCTTGGAGAAGAGTCCAGAGAAGATAACTGCAGCTGTAGTGGAGATAACTGGCTACTCCATGACAGAGGTAGTTATCTTGTTAATTAAGGGCCATGTTTTAGCAGATCGATCATTGTAGCTGACAAAGGAGACTTAATTCTCTTCAGTAGTAAGAAATAATAACTGTGAATGGGTAGGGATGCTAATCTGTGAAGGGCATCTGTGGAAGGTGCTGCTTTCGATAAGTAGGCTGCAGTTTAGTTTTTTTTCTTAGAAAGTCCAGTACAAAAATAATTGTGTTGCAAGTCTGGTATTGCAGAATTTTATTCCAGAGATGTGAGTGAGAAGGGAGGAAGAACATGAAAGTCAGTAAGCTAGCTGGAGTCACTGCATCCAAGACTGATTGTGACGTAGTTGGTGGAGATCTTGGAACATTTGGTTCTGACTCAGGGCATCATTCCTCTGTTTGTAGTTTATAAAGTAATTATTGTGTCACTGGTGCTATTTTTCCCATTTGGTTTGATGGGTGGTGTGCATTCCATCTCTATTCGTCACTGTGGCAGCATTTAGTCTTTGTGGTGTGACATCACTCTCTCTTTATCAGGATATAAGACAGCGTCATCGTTACCTCTGTCACTTGCCCCTCACCTGTGAATTCAGCATCTGTGAACTGGCTCTGAAGCCACCTGTCATTTCTAAGGAGACTTTAGAGTTGTTTTCAGGTAGGTACTACCTTTCTAGTAGGTTCTGCATGAAGTGGAATTTGTTCTTATCCCTTAATAGTAGAAAAAAGCACATACATTAGAGCTTTACTCCTCTTGCACCAACTGTTTGATGACTGCTAGACAGAACAGCCTCAACTCACTGTTTCATAGACAACAATTACAAAAAGAATAAAAAATCCTGACTGCTTGGAAGAGCATATGTTGTTTGTAAGCGTATTTTGTTACTAATGTGTTACAAGGTTGTTCTCAGAGCTGGAAGAAACCTTGCCAGAGTATGGGTGTGGGTTTTTTGATATCCAATGTTGTGCATTGCTCATAGATGACCTTGAAAAGAGGAAACGTCTGCGGCAGAAGAAAGCTCGTGATGAACGACGGCGCGAACGCAGGATTGAGATAGAAGAAAACAAGAAACAGGGCAAATGTAAGTCATGATTGTGCATAACTGGTGGATTTTCAGTCATATTTTGTTGCTGAGCTGATTTCTTGAGCTGTAGGATGAACTCTGAGGCCTATAGTTTGTAGTGTGTACTTAGAACAAGATTACAAAGATTAGAAATGATGGCTGTACAATGAAAACTGTAAGCTCTCTTAGGTTGTTAAGGGATGTTACGCAATTGCTGCATACTTGTGCGTTTTGGGAGAGATGGAGAGCATTCAAGGGCACAGCTATCTCCATGGTGTACATAGCTCTCTGTTTTTATAGTAATCACGATGTAGAGTGAAAAGTGAAGAAGGCAAAAAAAGGCCTAAAAACTGCTTCCATCCAGCAGCAGGGCTTGTACTGGTCTCCAAAATAGAGGGTGGAAAGAAATGAGTTGGCACCTCCTAGACTCCTGAAACGACTTGCATATTGACAGTCCTCCCCCACATTGTGTAGTGCTTTAATTTAAAATCTCTTTCTAGATCCAGAGGTCCATATTGCTTTAGAGAATCTGCAGCAGTTCCCTGCTTTTACCTCTTGCTCTGGAGAAGCTACCAGCATTGATCATCAGAGCTTCTGTCAGTCTCCTCTTGGCAGAAGCCCTGTGTTTCAGACAGGTGAGCATCTGGAAAAACACATCACATCTAGCTCTTGATCATTTTTGGGGGATTTATTACTCAGGTCATCATGCTAAAATTTCTCAAATACTGATCAAAGACAGCCTCTTTTCAGAGAAGCTGTGGCTGCCCCATCCCTGGAAGTGTTCCAGGCTAGGTTGGATGGGGCTTGGAGCAACTTGGTCTGGTGAAGATCGTGCCTGCCCATGGCAGGAGGATGAAACGAGATGGTCCTCAAGTCTCTTCCAACCCAAACCATTCTGTGATTCTGTGATTCTTTCCTAGACTGCCTGTGAGATCATACACAAAAGGCAGATGTGGCTAAGGAACATTCTGTTCCTTTGTCTGCTTTTGGCTGCCTCTACTTCAGTGACAGTATGAGATCTGCACTGTAGTTACCCCACCTTTTACATGGGGCAGAAGAAAGGAAAAAATTGCCCCAAAAGGGAAGAAAAGTGTGCATGCCAGGAAAACACTACTGGCATTTTTTCTTTCTACCATCTCCATCTTCTCCAACACATTATACTAAAATAAACCCAACAAAAAGCCCCAACGCCCTAACTTCCCAAAATAAGTAAACAAACCCCTCAAACAAACAAACAAAACCAAAAGAAAACCAGAAGCAAATGTAAATTTCCCTTAAGTAAAAAGATTGAGGAAATTTGAGAGATCCCACTGTGTGAGTGACAGATAGAACCGATGAGATAAAAATGATTAATTATATAGGATAATAAAACTTTATTTCTGTTACATCCTAATAAGCAGCATAATGACTGCCTTGGCCAAATGCAATTGGCTTTAATTCTCTACCACTTTCTCTGTAGAGTCTATTCCAACTCCGCTGTCGCCTGCTGCCAGCCAGGTCAGCCCATTGCTCTGTGGAAGCTTGGAAGAAGAGTCTCCCTTCCCTTCCTTTGCCCAGGTAAACCATGTAGCAGAGTGAATCTTGTCAGAATTCCCTGTGTCTTAGCTGGGGATTAGGCTGAGAATACTGTTGCTTCCCCTGCAAAAACAATGTGGGGTAAATCTTAGGGAGACATCATAAGGTTTGAGTTGAAGGGGTTTCTAGATATTCTTGCCACTTATGGAGTGTGCAGGATTGTTCAAGTATGTGGAATTTAATAATATCCTACAACTTGTTTTGATAGATGTTGAGAGTTGGAAAGGCAAAACCAGAAACATGGCCTAAACCTGCTCCAAAGACAAGAGGTAAGAAAATTTGGTATTTCAGGTTCTTTACCATGCATCTAAATGGGAGAAATCTTGTGACTTCAAAAGAACGATCTGTAGGGTGGAGGGGCATTTGTGTGGTGAAATTTTTATACAGTCTTCTGCATGTCCTTCCTTCTTTCAGATGAGAACACCCTGGCACTGCCTGTGCCCGGGGATAGTGATGGAGAAAGTGACAGCTCTGACCGGATACCTGTGCCCAGCTTCCAGAATTCCTTCAGCCAAGCTATTGAGGCAGCCCTCCTGAAACTGGACAAACCGTCCACAGCTGATCATTTATCAGGTAAAAGGCCAGGGGGAAAGACAGGAAAATTTTCTGAAGTGAAAAAATGGAGTATTTCCCCTTCTTCCTCTGGGAGAAGTGAAAGCAGCAATTTTTGGGGACCAAAAATTGGCCAGAGAACAGTTGTGAAAATTTTCAGGTTGTGGTTTCTGAACAGCTTGACAAGGGCTTCTGTCAGCTTAAAGCTGCCTCTTAGTGGGAGCTGAGATCTCGAACTAGCAAAGAATCCTGTTAGGACAAAGATGGCTTTTGACAATCACGTTGGCCATGTCTCTACCAGAACCTAAGTTAAGCTTTATTTTAAGGAGGTTCAGGTTATTTGTTTTTAAGCTAAAAATACCTTAGCTGCTAAACTACCACTTCAGTTTGACCAAAATGTCGAGATAACTGCTAGCTGAAATTTCAGGTTGGGGAGTGTGAAACAAATTGAGGTGAACTTAAATCTGATGCTGGCTGGTGAAATTAATTTTTAATTTTCAGTTCTGATGTTTAGCTCTGGCTTCTGTGTGAAGACAGCACTGGATGACAGAGAGTTGGATGGGAGGGCCTGGGAGTTTCTCTGCTCCAGTTGTAATGTTTTTTTGGATATGTATGAAAGTTGTACTTGTTGGAAAGGCTAACTGCTGAATGCTACAGTCCTAGGATCTGCTGTTGCAACAGCAACTTTACAATAATTTAGTCATGTTTATAATTGTGTTTCAGGTGTGATGGAGTCTCCCTTAGTTCATCTGCAGTAACTTTTTTGTTAAACTACCTGGTGGTCATTGAGTTGATAGGAAGTTTAGGCTAGGGAAGACCATTTATCATTTGTGTGTGATGTTCCTGTTCCATGACAAGAATGACAGTATCATTTTAATTCTTCACAGAGGAAAAGGGAGGCAAGAAAAGAAAGAAACAGAAGCAGAAGCTATTGTTCAGCACCTCTGTTGTTCACACAAAGTGATTCTGCTATTCAAGAGAAGTTTCCTCTCCTGGTTTTCTTTTAATTTTGCTTTGTTTTGCTGCTATAGTTTAAGTATTTAAATTTGAACAGCCTAAACTTATGTTTCCAGGGCTTCTAGGGGCTTCAGGAGGAAACCATGACAGTGTATGTTGAAGTAATGAATTTTGATTCCAACTGCTTAATGAATTTATACTGAAACAGAGTTTTGGAAGTAACAACCCAGAGACAAATCCGCCAAGGCTTCTAGTTGCTGAGTCAGTTCTTTGGGCCTGATAAGCAGTGTGAAAGTTCTTACAGCTGTGTGGCGCTGCCAAAGTACTGCAATGTTACCCAAGAGAAAAGGCAGAGAGCCTTTATTTTCCTGTAATTATTCATGGGCAGCAGTCCATGCGACTGACAGTAGTGCTGTTGCAGTAAAGCTGTCAAACTGCTCTCTTGAGAAACTCGTTTTGGCTGCACTGGAAACAGGCAAAAGAGCTTACTGGCTTTAGAGTGTTAGCTGCTGTATCTGTTCTTTTTCTAAGGAGCAAGAATTCCTCCTGTTCTCCTGGCTTAGAAAGATATAAAGCTGAGGCGAGTGTAAAGCAGAACTTGGCTACTTGGTTTTAAAGTGGCTCGATGATTTGTGTACTTCAAAATGCAAACTGCCACTAGTGGTAGAAGGAACCTCCTGGCTTCTCTCAGTTGTTCGGCTCTGTTTTAATGTGGGTGAGTGAGGCTGCTGATTTTTGTTTGTTTGTTTTTTGCCAGCCATGGGCTACACATTCTTTTAACCTGATCATCTAGAATAAACACTCCCCCCTAGGGCTCCTGATAACCACCTGAATGATGGTATGACACTGGCTGCTCTTGTGTTGGAAGAACAACTGATAGCTGAAGTCTGTAGATAACTTTTATACCTCAGCAAGAAACGGGTTCTCTTGTACTGGGATAAGGGCCTGTATCTGCTTGGTTCTGGGATTTAAGTTGATCTGTGCTACGGACATGTCTCTTTTGGACCCCTCCCCGCTCTTTCTTTGGGTGGTCACATTCTGCACTGCTTGTGGTTTGATTTGAGCTAATGAGTTAAGTGGTATGGATTTTGTTGAATAAAATGAACTCTAGGTGTAAGGTACCAGTCGAGGCCAACAGTTGCAATAAATCATACGCACACGCACTTACAGTACTGCACCCTTCCTCAACTGCAGCTGAACTGTCATAGCAGTGTGGAGCCCTAGACACTTCATTGCACAGATTCAAATTTTTCCTTCCTGCTGACAGAATTAATTCCAGGACATTGGTATGAAGTACCACGGAACTTACAGAGGGAGACTGACACTGTCTTCTGTTGTCCTCAGCCCCACTCGCACAGGTTTTAGTGTGCTCTGCCCCTCTGCCAGCGAGACAGATCTGAGCAAGGACATGTGTGTTTGAGGCGCCTGGAGTTAGCTATTCCAGCACCACTGGCAGTCAGTGGTCGTGTCCCTGTTTAAAAAGCTGGTGTCAGTACATGGGTGCTTGATTTCAAAGCAACAGGCTCCACATGTGTGCCTCATGGGAAGCTGGTACCAAAGAGTACATGGCATGTGTGGCTGTAAACCAGAAAGAACGGGAGAGGGGGGAGGTAAAGAATGCTTCCAACTGCTACAGGAGGATAGAGGAAACACCCGCAAAACATTCTTTGAAAGCAGCTTGACTTCACGCTTGGTCAAAACTAACCCCACTTGATGGAAAGACAGTACAGCTTGTCAGGGCACTGCAAAGAAACTAAGACAAGATGCCTGAAAGTGGTAACATGGCTTGCTGTCAATACTTTAAATGCATACTGGAAAACTATGGGTGAGGGCAGAGAAAGCAACTAAGAGAGATTCAGATATGCAGTTAACTGTATTCACAGCAAGTCATTTGAAGCCAAGGAACAGGAGTATACTTAAGTGTCTAACCAGTATCTGTTGTGTTCTATTATCTCTGCACATTTATAGTCAACTTTTCTTTGCATTGGGAAGAGAGAATAGCTGGAGCTGGTGTAACTCACCTCCACATGTCACAGGCACTAGGAAAAGGGAAGTGATGCAGGCAAGGCAGGCTGTCCCTGCTGCAGGGGCAGTCTCCACAGGGACAGCATCTTCAATTGTATCTTGTTTTCCTATGGATTCGAGATAATACCAGCAATGCTACTTTCCTGTAACTGATTGGTGTAAACTTAATAAATATCTAAGCAGTACTTGTACCTATGAATTTTATAATGGGGGGGATGGAGTTGAGCCTTGCAGCTCTGCCATACATTCCCTGTACTCTTTGCTCCTGTGTACACAACTGGTGCTTTTCTGACTCAAAACAATGGATAGCCCTGTGGCTAACAGTGCACTTAGAGATACGGTAAAAAGCAGATGTTAATGCTTTTTGTATGCTGAAGGGGAATAACTACATTCCTTGTCCGTGCCAACTGCCTAAAGCTCAATTCTACCTCAGCATGAAGAACACATTGAACTGCTACACTCCTTAGGAGTGCAGATGGTTTTGACTCCTGGAGTGAAACAGGCAAGTAGCCTACTTAAGTGAAAAACCATGTTTTATTTATTTATTTTTTTAATTTAAGAACATTTGGAATGGGGCATGAAGTCTAAATATGAACAAATGCTTTTCCTATCCCCTGCATTGCTTAACACTGAAGATAACCAGTCACAGCTTGATTAAACAAGTACACAATGGAGGTGAACAGGAACAAGTGCCATTCAGTCTGTCTCTGTGCCATCATCCTCCTCCTCATCTCCACTTTGAGACTGGTCTTCTGTAAGGGAACAGCTCAACAAGGACTTCTGTATACATTGTCTCTCCTCTGCAATAAAGAAAGCAACAGAGGGTCATGACTTGATCTCTTCACATACAGTGGAATATCCTCCACTTCTAAAGAAAGAAACATTTCTCAGAGAATTCAGAAGTAGCCCAACCTATCCTAAAAACTCCCCAGGAACTAAGGCTACATTGTAGGAAAGTGGCTGGAGAAACTTACCTTCATTTGTACAGTTCTGCAACAACCTCAGCAGCTGTGTTCTGTTATACTGAATCAGAAATTTCTGACATGTTCTTATGGTACCTGTGGACAAGTACACAAGAACAGTATGTAACAATCTACACAACCGAATGTTTGAGAGCTACTGCTGTATTTCCCAAAGAGCATTGTATCAAGTGACAAATGCCCCAGGAAACAAGCTTGTTAATGCAACTGCTACGTAGGGGCTGTAGACTTCATTTCTGCACTGCTGAGGTTAAGTGGTGGAGTAATAATTTCTAACATGCAGTGCCTGTTTATTTCCCCTGGGGGTTAATTTTCAGGATACAGAAGATATACTTTGAAAATATATTTTAAAAAGAAAATGTAACACTGTATTTGCTGCTCTGGTTTTGTGATAAATGTAATGAAGCTTCAAGCAAAATTAACGAGGGTTTCAAAAAAGAACTCCTGGTCCCTGTTTCTTATTTAGAGCTGCTGGAAGCACTTGCTGTTCGTGAAATACAAGGCGTGTCTGTCGCGCCCACAGCAGCACCACGGGCCCGTGGCAGGTACGATTAAGCTCGGTGCTCCCCCCAGCCTCAGGGGGCTCCTGACCTCCGACGTGCAGGGTGTTGAGGAAGCAGGGGTAGCGCTGGGCGCGGCTCTCCAGGTACCGCACGAAGGGCAGCGCGGAGCACAGCAGCCGGTACGAGTCCTTGCGGCACCGCAGCAGCACCGTCCCGGTGTAGGCGTTCAGGTACTTCACTGCGGGGGACACACGCACCGGTGAGCGGACCCGGAGGGGCCCCGCACCCCCGGGGGCCACGCGTCCCGCCCGCACCTGTGAAGGAGATGGAGCAGCACGCCAGGCCGTAGTCCCCGTGCACGCGAGTGATGGCGTCCCTGACGGCGAGGCCCAGAGCGCGGTCCTCGATGCACTGCCGGCACCGCGGGTCCTCCGAGACGACCTCGCACAGCACGTACCTGCGGGACAGCACGGGGTGAGCGGCGCAGGGCACACCCGGACACCGCGGCGGCGCCTCCCGCCCGCCTCACCTGTTCTTGAAGCGAACCATGGCGGCGGTGGCACGCGGCCCGGACGGACGGCACGCCCGGCCAATGGGCGAGGAGTCTCCGCGCGCTGCAGCCAATCGCCGGCGAGCGGGGACGGGGACAAGGGCGGGACAGGCCGCGCATGCGCGGTGCTGCCGCGAGCCGGCGGCGGGTCACGGAGTCACGGAATCGTTTAGGTTGGAAAAGATCTGTGGTCATCGTGTCCATCCTGTGATCGATCACCACCGCGTCAGCCAGACCATGGCACGCAGTGCCACATCCAACCCTCCCCTGAACGCCTCGGAGGACGTTGACTCCACCACCCTGGGTCGTCCATTCCAGTGTCTGATCACCCTTTCTGTGAAGAAATTCCACTTCATGTCCAACATAAACAGCTTAACACTGTGTCCTCTTGTGCTGTCTCCTGCTGCTTGGGAGCAAAGCCCGATTCCCACCTTACTCCAATTCACTTTCAGGTACTTACAGAGAGCGATGAGGTCGCTCCTGAGCCTCCTCCAGGCTAAACACCCCAAGCTCCCTCAGCCGCTCCTCACAGGGCATACGCTCCAGACCCTTTCCCAGCTCCGCTGCCCTCTTCTGGACCCGCTCCATTGTTTAGTGGAGCACATTCTGGCTGGGCTATATTACAGCTCGGTGTCCTTCCTACACTGGGGGGCCCAGAACTGCACACAGCGCTTGAGGCGCTCCAGTGCCGACTGCGGGGTACGCTCACTCCCTGCTCTCGCTGCCCGCACTATTCCCAGCACACGCCGCTCCCATTGTCCCCCTTGGCCACGCGCTCCTCTCCAGGTCCCTCGGGGCGGCCGCGCGCCGCCCCCGCCTCCTGCTGCCGCCCTCCGCCAGGGGGCGCGCGCGGCGCGCGGGCCGGCCTGAGGGGGCGGCTGAGGGGCGGCGGGAGCGCGGGGTCTGCGGAGGGTGAGGCGCGTCGGCTTTAGTCCCTTTCGCTGTCTTGCACCGACCCGCCCTGGCCAAGCCCGCCTTGTCTTGTGCCTAAAAAGTCTAAATGAGGGAGACGGGACGTCTCCGTGTGATGGGAGCCGCGGGAGGTCCGGAGGAGGCGGGCGAGTACCTGCCCCTTGGAGGCTTCAGCGGAGTGTCCAGAGCCTCCCCGGTGCTCCTGGAAGGGCTCTGTCTTTGCTACCTCAGGAAACTGCTCCAGTATTTGTAGCTCCTCAGGCTCCAGGTATCGGGGGTTTGGGGATATATGCTAATTAATGACAACAGCTAAGGAAATTGTGGAACAGAGCTATTTCCTGTAATTATTTCCGTAATGGTGTCCCAAGCTGTGATCTGTGACACGGTCTGAGGAAGCAGGGAGTGCTCTTTGAAAAGACCTGGTAGGAGAATAAACTGAGGAGAGGGGAATGGGGGCAATAAGGGCAAAGATGTGAGATAGATATCTGAGTGTGAGATGGGAGAAGGAGTTACCCCAAGGTCCCTGGAGCTGAGTTGCATAGAGTGCTGAGACACTATAGATTAAGTGGGAACTCATTGCTAATTCAGAGTGGAAATATCTTCTTTAATGACTTCCATTCTAGACACAGAAAACAATGATAAACCCAGTGGAAATCCTGTCCTGGGTGATAAACTTCTGCCCTCTGAAATAGATGCCTGTTCTGCTATTCCCTTTGGCTATTAACTCCTTTACCTGTGATCACGTTTTTGAGTTGTGTTTTTTTCTCAGAAGTGCAGAATATGAGTTGCCTGGAGAGAAAAATCATGAAGTCCAGTGTGGACTTTCTAAGAGACCTTTCCTCTTGGACCATGATCAAAGGGACTGTGGACACTTTTGAAGCTAATGCAGATAGAAGCATTTTCTCGATGAGAGGACTGCATTGCATTGATCTTTGCCGTATTGCTCTATGTTTTAGTATCCAAATGGGGATCTAGCTGTCATCTGTTCCACTTGTCAATACAATGAGCTCCTAGGTGATAAGCTAGTCTCACATTTTTGAACAATATTAAAGTCCATGAAGATTCCTATTGATTTTCTTTGTGGAGTGAGGTCCCAGCTTAGCCTTGCAGTGTGCCTGCCAGGTATATTTCCCTGCTGCCCCGTTTTGTGGTGGCATCCCCCATCCTGCCTTCTGACTGGGCTCAGGTTGCCCTGTGCTGCTCGGGTTGCTTTTATCCATCCCCTCCTTTATTTCCTTCTTGCAGAGGCATGCTGGGCTCTGACAAGCAGAGCATGTGAGTGCACTCTGCCCTGTAATCCAATAGGACATGTGCACTGTGCATGCTACAGGCTGGGCCCTGTGTACAGCACAGGCCTCTGTTTTCGGTCCAGAAGGCTGATTAGGAGAGACGTGGTGCAGAGAGCAGTGTTGTGAGATAGCCCCGTGCTGCTTCATTTCACGTAGGACATCGCCTTGGTTCCCTGTTGTTGGTTTGGAGGATGCACAGAGCAGACCTGAGTCACCACAGCTCCCTGCACAGTCACTGTCTGTGTTAGTACAGGGCGTGCAAGTCCAGTCAGGCATCCTGGTGTGCTCAGCTGACAGCGCAGGACTAAAAGGTTACAACATCTTCACATTTGTTTTCCCACCTCCTCACTCTCGTCCTCTGTCAGCTCTACTGTACTGATTCCAGTGTCAGGGATTCAAAAAACTGTTGCAAGTGATTACACAGTCAAGGTGGGAAAGAAATGTCTCCTAAGAAAAGATATGAGAGAGAAAAAAATCAGAAAATGCTATTTAAATTGAAGAATGGGTCAAGAGACCTGCCAAGAGGGAGGATGGATGTCTCTCCTGCAGACTGGGAGAGACAATGTGGCCTTGGGTATCTTATCAAATAGAGATTATGGAGGACAAGGCATGCAAGGACAGGGGGAAATAACATGCACTGTCTTTACACATTAGAGGCAATTTGTAAAGCAGCTTGAGAACTTTCGATAGAAGATACTCCATCAGTGTAAATGTTCATCAGCGATTGTCCAATAAAGTGGTGGTGCTAGGGAGGTGCAGGAGGAATACTGAGGTCTCATTTTCCCAACTGGTATTTGTGGTAGTGTGCCTGCAGAGGGGCTATTCCCAATCAGTCTGGATTGGTTTTATTACCATTTTAGTTCATTATTTGACATTTTACTACAGGCTTGAAGGTCTAGACCCTCACTTTGGATTTACATGTCATTGGTAACCTTCAGATTGCAGGTTAGATTGCATTTGTTTCATATAGAATTAATTGTGTTAATAAACTGCAATAGGCATCGTGATGAATGCATGTTTTCTTGTGTGCAGCCAGCTCCTAGAGTTTTTATGTATTTGCTGTAATTAAAAGTACTCATACATGTATTCAATAATAACCCTCCATCCCCTCATATATTAGTGAATCCTTGCACTCTTTTTAGGTAGAATGCTTCCATTTTATAGGTAAGGAAACTGAGATACAGGGGGAATAAACAGTTTCTTCATGGTAAATAGCTGTCAGTCTGGAGATAGAGAGCAAGGACACAGAGTAAAGAGAGCTGGCGTATCAGCACACACTGTGTTGGAATATAGGTCTGGTGTGTTGCTTGTGCATAAGTTAACTGAGTAATTACATTCTGAAGTAAAATTAGGATGCATTGGTGCTCCATCTTTCTGATACCACAATTATATCTTCCTTGTGTAGCCAAAATAGTGATTTTTGCTTCTCTCTGAAAGTACAGAACTGAATTTGCCATCAGGTGTGGTAGAAGAGTTGGGGGAGACAACTACATTTTGTTCCACTGTATGCACATTGCATCCCCAGATAACCTCAGAGCCGAAAATAAAAACAATCTGGCTAAAATTAAAACTGCTTCTTAAATCCTGTCTGATGTTGCCTGAAGCTTTTTGTTCAGTTTATCTTCACAAGGTCACTGAGACAGAAGAGTGCATTCTCTGAGCGTGGTGGCCTGGAGCCTTTCATGCAGATGCTTTCATTTAACATTTGGGACATTCTCCTTCTCCCTTTGGTCTCTTCCTTTTTACTCCCTCATTTTCTATATCTCTCTACTCCTCCCTTTTGAGTTCAGGTTCCGCTGAATCAATACATGTAAAACTAAAAGCTATCTTTTAAATTTTGTTTTGTTTTTTTAAAATCACCCTAACATGTAATCATTAATCATAGGCTTTCTGGACACCCAGGCTGTCATGGGTCAGAGACTGCTGGTCTGTCAGAACTGCCACATGAGCTGCCCTTTGTGCTGCCTGCAGCACTGCCCTCATCTTTGCTGTCATCCTGCCACGTGGAGTAATTGTCTTCAAACACATGGTTTTGCAAGCAAATTCTGTTTCTGCCTCTTCCAGTGCTTGCAGTGTGATCTTGGACAATGTGCTTAAGTCCAAAATGGTAAATTCACATTTATTTGATTTTTTTAATAGTCAAGAGCAAGACATATGCTCTGAGAGATATCCCATGTGTTACAAGGTGAGCTTCCATTAAGATATCAGAAATTGGAAGCCGCATTGGAAGACTGAAGGCAAATTTTAAGATCTGATAAAGGGCATTAAGTGTCTGTGAGTTTGGCACGTGCTGTCTAACATGAACACAGAATCAGGAGTCTCCCTGTGCAGCAAAAACCAGTGTGAGAGAAGAGCAGTACAAAAAGGTAATGTGCTAAGTGAGAAGCTGGCCCTAGAATTCTGAGTTTCATTTTCTCCAGCTCTGCAATGGGGCTAATTGCAAATACTTTATTCATAGATACATGTTAAAAATCAGTAAACTGTCCACTTGAATGTTATTATTTATCAAATATGGTAAAACTGATGCTCTGTGTGAGAGATCTGTAAGCAGCACACTTCATTTGCAGCAAACTGCTGCAAGAAGCAAACAGCTGCTTTCAAACTAGTTAATTAAATTAAGGCAAGAACTAGAATATTAGTTCAGATAGTTCAGGGTTCTTTTCTCTTTCCTTTCTGTATTAGGGAACGCAGACTCAACTGTAAGCCACATAACTTACTATGTAATCTGCTGTGTAAAAACCCCATATTTAATACCTCCTCAACAGGGATGTTAAGATGGATTAATTATTCTTTGTTCTGGTCTCTGAAGATAAAGGGTAATTACTATTAATTACGTGTAATTGAAAAATTGCTCCTCCACAAAGAATCCAGTAGCATTAGCAGGATTTTAACTTACTGCTACCTATAGGGAGTCTTACAACATTACATAATGTTATGGCAAAGACTGCCGTAAACTTAAGAATGGTCTCAGCAAGTCTTACTTTCCAGCCCACACCTGAGACCAGGATTTTCAGAGATAACAGATCTCAGAGCAGCCTGGGAGACAGGACTCATTGTTTTGTTCTGTGCTGAATGCTTCTTAAACAGGAGGTGCAATTTGTAGGGCTGGTTGTCACTGAGGATGCTGTAAGACTTTTCCTCAGTAAATTTCCAGAAACCTGTGAAATAACCACTGCAGGGAAGTATTACAAAACAACAAAAAACCACAACAAAGTAAACCCTGAGATTGCCTATCTGGGGAGGAAGCTTATGAAAAAAAGAAAAAAAACACCCATGACTCTTTAGTAGCCAGTATACCTTTGGTGGGTAAACACAGACAGCAGAGGTATCTGACAGAGTGGAGACTATGTTGAGATATTTGAATAAAGCTGAAAAAGAAAAGAAAAGGTAGAATTTTTACAAGAGCAGAGCACTTTCAATTGTATAAAATAAGTGGATAGGTTTGCTTGCGACCTGAAATACTTAACAGCCCCACTGATTTCTGTTGTCAAAACATAATTTCCTTTAATTTAAGTGCTGGGCATCTTCCTGTGCATAAAAATCTGGCCTTTAAGCCCTCCAGGTCTGAGTTCCACATTGGCAAAATGAGAATAATGACATTTATCTACTTCAAGGAGTGCTACAAATAAATTATTGAATTATTACACACTTAAGTAATATTATAAATGAGACAATAGAAACTCAAATGGCATAAACATAGCCTACCCTGAGTAACCTTCTTCACATATGAGTTGGTGTAGAGATCATTCTGAAACAAAAATGATGTGTTTAGTATTGCTGCAGTCTTGCAGATCTTTGCTCTCTGCTTCTCCTTTCCCCTGAATTCCCATGAGCAGATTAAGCCAAGGCCCTATTTTACAGTAAGATGTATCTGCTTATGTTGCTGCATACTGAATAATCCTTTCTCTTATGTGGCTTTATGTTTAACTCCAGCAGCCTAGAGCAGCACAGGATCAGAGTCTTTCGCAGAGCACTTGTCTCCCTGATGAGGGAGGCAATGAAAAACATTTTCCAGTGCGTCCATCACTCAGTGCTGAGGCGAGAGGACAGCATCCTGGAGCAACCTTATATAATCCCTGGCTGCTGCCTGGCTCCGGCTGGGCAGCAGCAGCGCGTGCAGGGGAGAAGGGGGGCTGTGCTAGCGCTGCTCGGTGGGGTACAGCCAGGGCACCCCTTGGCAGCTGCAGGGTCTTGGCTTGTGCTGGTGTCAGCTTGGTGCAAGGAGTGTGTCAGTCACTGCCTAGCTGGGGCACATGAGTCTCAACTCTCTCCGTGACCCACTCTGACAGAGAGCTCCCCACCCGTCTGTTCTTGCCTAGATCCAATTTTAGCTGCAGTGTCCCACAGCCTAGCACAGCAAGTGAAAGCCCCTCAAAAGCAGAGCAGGGTGTAGTGTGTGTGTGCTGATTTGGGTGGGGAGAATCAAGAGTGACTCTGTTTCTGCTGTGCTCAATGGGGGGGCTCACAAAGACCAGTAAAGGCAAACAGATTTCCGGAGGCGATGGCTGTTGCAAATCAGAGAAGACAAAAAGCACTGGGAGCATCTGGCCTATTTTGGGAAGCTTGCTCGGGATTTTGATTTTTATTTTGTTCAATTTTTTTTTTCTAAATATGTGCTTGCACCTGAGTCAAAGAGTATAAATATTTGCCACTTTTTTAGCTATGTGCACTGTGAAGACCAAAGCAAACAAACAAAAAAAATCTTCCTGAATTTTCAAAGCTGTTGCCACCAGTTGCCTTGAGGGCACAGGGGCTTGAGATGCACTTGAGATGCCTTCTGCCTGCTACTGGTTGGTTCCAAGCTAAAGCTTCTGGTGATGCACATAACAACCTTTTTGCAGTGCTTGATGGCATCTGCCACAGTGAGATGATTGGGGGGCAGTTGACCCAGGGCACATCCCTCAGGGTCCCTCAGTAAAATTCCATAGTGCTCATGCTGCAACTCAAGGAGTTGATGCTATGTGACCTTCTGTGTTTCTGTTTCATACCTGTGATGCTTAAAAGATCATGTTTATCCTGCTGTAACATTAGTGACTTAATTAGAGCTGAATTTGGTCCTGCTGTCACTGAACATGAGCAGCTTCCATCAAGTCATCTAAAGGATCAGATCTGGTTTCTTCTCTCTCTCAGTATTGGTGGCATCTGGTTTCATTTTCCATCTTTCCTAAGGGAGCTCACTCTTCCCCTCATTTCAGCATATGCTTGTTGTATGTCAGCACCCTGGGCTGCCCACGTGCCTGTGCCAAGCCAAATAACACTATTCCAGCCAGGAAGGTACAAGATGGCATAGAGACAGAATGTGAGACACATCAGGAATTGTTGTGGACTGTCTGTAGCTTAAAACCAGAACCTGCTTACAGGTCAAGAAACTAAGCTGGAGCCAGTTAAGTGTGGGACTTCTTTCCTCTGCATAGAGTGTGTAGAGGTAGCAAGATTTTAATCCTGTAGAAGCCAGCATTTTTGTAGTGTGGCTTATCTTTTTCCATACCAAAACAGGCACCAAAGGGACACCATTTCTAGGATAAATGCCAGGGGGGGAGCCTGCTGGTGGAATAGCACCACACTCCCAGCATTGCTGTACACTGTAGTAATACTGTATAAACTGTATAGTTTAATGTCCAGCACTGTCTGCAGGACATCCCCATTTATTTCTGAAGAGGCTGGCATGGGAAATTTTCTAGATGTGATGGTTTGTCTATAGAAGATGGACTGGTTCTTTTACCTTGTTCTATCTCTTCTCCTTCCCTGTCCCCACCCCAACCACCTGGCCAAACCAGAAATTTTCTTAGCTCTGTTTGCAGCACACAGAGAGACAGCTCTTCAATCAATAAATATGAAGTTCTTGTTTTGTAAGACGTAGTATTTTTAAAAAGCATAAAATGATGGTTTTGAGTATTTTTTGGATTCCTCTAAAATATACATTTAACTTCAGCTCTTAACATTTTTATGTATATTGCTACATTGATAAACCTATTGCTTGAAAAAGAATATATACTCTCTGTTGTTTCTCTATTATTACAACGTTACCCAGAATTGTAAGATCAGCACCTGTGAGTCAGATCACAGACAGTAACAAAATAATTTTAGAATAATTTTATTTAATTAATTTACTGAAATTATACATACTAAGCCTTTTTATTTTTGGGGCTTGCAGGGTGCAGGTCTTTTTCTGTAAGTGTGGGGGCAAGCAACTTCATTAGTCTTTTAATAGTCTCTTAGTATCAGAGACAGATGGTGTCATCTTATATTGAAGCTCATTTTTTAATAAAATTACAGTGGTTTGTAGCATGGATACAGAGCTCCTGCTCCCGTTCATGTTCCCTCCTACTCCACCGCATATTCTCCAACAGAAAGATACCACAGTGAAAAAACCAGAATATTGAAGGACACGTACTAAATCTCGAGTTCAGTTCTTTAGTGCCTTTCACACATTATAGCTTTATAGATGAGGTGATGTTTTGAGGACAGGTATAAGTAACTTTAGATTAAGTAATGGACTTAAGAACTTCATATCCAAGCAGACTGTCTTGCTGGCTGTCAGTGCCGAGTAACCGTGTCACTGATATACAGTCTGCTGTTCTCTGTATCATTATTCATAAGCTCTCATGCCGAACAGCAATCAAACTCCTCAGGCTGTGCCGACTTGGGGATTATCACACTCGCAGGGCGGTTAAAGTCACTTTGCCTCAAGTCTTCTGCCTTTGAAAAGTGCCCAAGGCTAATCACTGTGAAATGTGACGCCTGTCATGTCTTCTTGTTCAAGTATGTGCAGCAGGCCTGTCATTCACTAAAAGCCTTAACATCTGTTATTACATGGTAATCCTCATGCATCAGGCTTCCAAATAAGAAACTGGTGGAGTCCAACAAGGTATGGCTCAGCCTTGGTTTGCATAATTCCCAGAATGCAAGGCAACTTGCTCTCCCTTCTGAAATCATTAATAAGCAATAAGAATATTATATAAGCTGGCATCTTTTTTTAAACCATGATAATTTCAAATGCTATTATAATTAGGATGAAGATGAGAGTTTGAGCTGGGGGAGGGAACAGAGAAAGGATTAAGCTGATCTCCACCATGACGTTAGAAGGTGGCTTTGTCTGCTATATCCTAGTTTGGACAATAATGGATACACTTTAGAAACATGAAGGGGCAAATAGACAATTTATTTAAAAGTATTAATCCTTTTCATCCTGAAATGTTATCTCTTACCATAAATAGGATCACAGCTCTCCAGTCCACTTATATTCTGACTAATTGACCCTGTAGAAAAGCCTGAAGAGCAATATATGTTTGTGTTGTACCCTGGTGACTATCAACTCCATAGCGGGTCTCTTAAAGTGTACAAAAATATTCTGTGTCCGAGAATATCTTTGCTTAAGCCATAGTGATTGCTTGGTGATTGAGACTGCAGTGCTATCACATCACAAGACGTGGTGTCTTGGGTGGCAGGTCCCAAGCCTGACAGATCAGATGTAATATTTTAATGAAAAAAAGTTTAGTGTCTTAATTAAGGAGGCGGGACTTACTGGAGAAGGAAAACCAGGTGAAAATATGGTTCATAGACGTAACTAATAGGGCTGCTTCCTTTGGAATAGGGAAGATTTAAATAGGCACTTGTCAAAATCATTTCCCTCTAATGCTGCAGCAGCCCTTGGATCTGAGCATGTTCCTGATGTTCCCCCTCACTCACATGCACGAACACGGGGAGGCAGGCGGGAGGAGGCAGCTGCACTGACACACTATGGGGTTTGCAAGAACACGATGGCAATTTAGAAGAGCGATTAAAAGATTGCAAACATTTATTAATAGCTTTGCTGCTGCAGCAGCTCTGCCAGAGAAGCCTTGCTTCCTCTGGGATGCTCTTCCCTCCTGCCTGTTCCCTTCCAGAGCTTTAGAAATTGAAAAGTCAGGTTTGGACTGCGTTTCAATTTAAAGCCATCATACTGCAGACCAGATTAACTCACTACCCAGGTGAGGGGACAAGGGGGACGCGAGTGTGGGAAAGAAACAAGAGAAGGTACGCAGAGCAAAAAGAAAGACTTCTTTTTTCTTTTCAGCTATTGCTTGGCCTTTCTTCCCTGTGCTGCTTTCTCTCTCTCACATTGTTTCTCTTTACCCATGCCTTCTCTTCTCCCTTGGGGCAGAGTGACTTTTTGTTCAGTGCGTTGGCACTAGATTCAGATGGGGGCCTACAGTGCCCTTTTAATACTGTATAACAAAATCAATGAAAGAAGAGCATAAAAGCAGTATTGGAGATGATCTACTGAAAATTCTGTAGAGCGATCTAATTTCCTAACCCCAGCATAATCAGTTCCTTTGCAAATCTCATGACTCTGTTGATGTCTCTTCAGAGTTTTAACATTAGGGAAAGAGAGGAGGTGAATGTTCAATTAAAAAAAAAAAAAAAAAAAAGAGAAAAGAGAAAATAAAGGGCAATTGGCAAAAGAGCAAGAAATCACCTTAGTCTTCATGGCTGATCCTGCTGAACAGCAGTAAGCACTGTAAATGAGAAGGGCAATTGTGATGTGTGAGTGCACAATATCTGAGGCATTTTTATCCTACAGAGCAGATGATGGTGACTGACTGATACAAGTCTGCAATAGGAGGATATTTATCCTACACGTGTGGTGACCTCCTCCATATTCCTATCCACAGTGGAATAAACAGTTTCTTTCACTTTTTATTTTTCTTAAACTGCATCCTGAGAGAAACCGAAATGTCTGGACAGGCTAAAAAGAATATGTTTTTTCTGCTAAACAACAATGACAGGAAATATAAATGTTGTGTCCTGGTCATTATCTGAGGTCCTGCTGTAGCTGAGTTGGATGACAGTGCACCTCAACTGTGGCATTTCCTGTACGGCATGGCCAAGCAACTGCATGTGCCATTGGGCATCAGCACCTTTCTACCTGTGCTTAACTTTTTAGTTCCATCAGGAGCATTTTTCTTCTGTTCATACATACAATTTAATCATTCCACTTTGCAATTTAAGAAAAATCTTGTTGCATAATTACTACATCTCTGCTCAATGCGGTAGAATAGGCAGAAGGGAAAGCAAAGTTGATTCAGTGGATCAGAAAGGAGAAAAAATATGATGGTGAAAGAATGCGGGAAAGAAATTACAGTTGAATTATGGGTCCTGCATTATTCTTACTTGCTTTGGGTGGAGTTGAGGTTTTTTAACTGCTTCCTCAATTCCTTGAAATTTTAATTTTAAATATTTCCTTGGTCAGTTTTCAAGTGCGGTGTTCAATTTGGAACTTGACTAGCATGAATTTTTGTCTATTGCAAGGGGATGTTGCTTATGAAAACCTCCTGGTTATCTCTGTTCACCTTGTATACCATGTTCTTTGTAGGAAACTACACGAGCTGAGAGATAACAAAAAACATCCTCCCTTGGGATGTTTAAGAAAAGTCTGTATAAATTTCTGGAGAGTTTGGCAGACAGCCTCTAGGACTTCAAAAGGCTTGCTTTTCTAGGAAATATGTATAATACTTTGAATAATCCTAGCCTAAAATACAGGGAACCCACCGATGTATTTGAGCTAATTGCTTTTTCACTTTTTGTCTTTAGGAGCTGGAATTCTTCTTGTTCAGAGTAGCCAAAGAATGACATTGATGAGGATGAAACAGACCTGGATGTTAGAGAGACAACTGGTATCAGGTAGGAAAGAATGTAGATAGGATCCTGCAAACACCAGTTCAACTGAAGGAGCTACAGTTCTTGTTTGATGGTTACAAGTGGCAGCCCCTTCCAGGTAATAGCAGCTGTGTCACTCAGCTGCACTGTCAAAATTCTCATCCTTTCCTAGCAGTAGCTATTTTATTCCCATTGGTTTTAGTACTTTTAATTTCCAAGTTTGCTGTGTGTGCTCGCAGTCCTGGGACAATTAGGACACGTATTGGTGGAATTGTTTTGTTGGGATATTTTTCATGTCCTACAGGGTATTTTCGGATGTGTTGGCCTTTACAAATATTTAAAGCAAGAAATTGTATTTTGTTAGCATTTCCTCTTTTTCATCAGGATTTTGGCCCTTACTAAGGCTCTCGCCTCCCATATTCCTAGTTTTCTTTTTATTAACATTTTCTTACTCATTAATAAAACTGTATATTGTCCTTCTTAAGTATCAGAATTACCATTCTGTTAGTCATAGAACTGTCCCTCTATCCTTTGCCATTAGCATTCCCAGGTATTGTTAGCACAGATGCTCCCTCTGGGTATGCTGGCCATATCTGTGGAAGTAATTGGAATTGTACTTTGCAAATGAGCAAAGAATTTGCTCTCTTATGTATTGAAATATGTCCTGTCTCTTGTACTGGCTGCCATCTCTGCATTCAGGTGGGAAGTAACAGGACTGCAGCTATGGATAAAATAACTTGCACTGAGATTCAAATGCAGCAAAGGACTAAAGCATTATGTTTCTGAAAAGTAGGGAGGTGGGGCTCTTGTGTTATTGCTCACTGTTATGGGAAAATTGCAAGAGAAAACAGATATTGTTCTCTGTATCCTTGTTAAGAGACAGAGAAAAGGTAATAAAGAGGAAAGGGAAGACAGGTTAGAGGTAGTAGCAGAAAGGAGAATTGTCCTTTTATGAGAGCCAGGTACCAGTAAATAACTTTAAGTGCTAAGAAGGTGGTAGAAGGCAGGATGGGTCTTTTCAAGGTTTAGATTCTATGGAGTAAATAACTTCTGTTTAGGAAAAAAAATCACCAAAGATAAAATATTCCTAGACATGAATATAAAAATGATGAAGGTGCACATGATGAACCTATAAAATTCCAGAGTAGGTCTGTTTTAAAACTCTATCAGAACAAAGTCATTAACTTTTAACAGAATGTACCTTCTTGGTTTGATGATGAATTATAAACTGGAGGGAAAATGAAGAGGCAGCTCATGTAAAGCTGCATCGTCCTCTGCCTCTGTTGAGACAACACTGTATCACCTCAGCTGGCAGCAAAAAGTCTGCCAAGCTTTGTCATTGTTTGCATCACAGCATGACCTGCGTGCAGACCTACCCTCTGCTACCACACAGTGCAGTGCTGGGGACCACTGGCAGTGGCCACAGGGCTGGGGAATATTGTTCTTGTCAGCACCACTGAATGCTGGCAAACGGAGAGAACTGAAATATATTGCTCTTTTATTCTGCTTGTGTGGATTTTCATCACCCTTACTTGTTTTCAGTTCAAATAACATCTGTTTGTGAATTTTATTTTTCAAGATTCTACTTGCAAAGGTTTGACTTTAACTGAACTGTTTGATTATGTTGATTGTCTGTGCCACTGTCCAGAGCTTGCTTTCTCACACAATGCTTGAGTGAGCCACAGGACACAGCCATAAAATTTAGTTTATGGAAAACATACCAGAATCATTTCGATCACATTGTCTTAAACTCTCCATGTGAAAGAAATGTAGCAGATTTCCTCATGTCCTGTCTCCAGATCTTACTTTCTGGTTTTTTGTTGTTTTGGTTTTTTGTTTGTTTGTTTGTTTGTTTTCGAGAATGGCAATACTGGCTTCCAGACCCTGCTTGTGTTCTTCTTTAGCATTGACTTTGTATTTTCCTCCCTTCCTAATATTCTTTTCCTTCCTTTTAACCCAGTATTGGTTTAAACTATTTCACCCATTGTAAGCACTGATGTCCAACCCCTTCAATCTCTGCTAATCACAGCAAATTAGTATGATTTTCTTGGTGAGGACTTGCGCTTTACGTACTTACACAGGTGTTTATCCTAAAATTCGTGAAACATCCATCTTTATTGTCTTAGGTTTGAGAAAGAACATGTTTCAGGAGAGCTCCATCTGCCTCTGAATAAAGTCAACATGAACAAATAAATAATTGTTAGAATTTCTTCACTCTGGGCACCTGGTGTCCTATGCAAGTTCAGGAAATCATACCAAGGAGCACTCTGTTTTCCTGCAACAGAACTAAAAGAGATACAGCTGTCTATCAGCTGGGTTAATTTCTCTCACAATGGAATAAGCAAATCTGACTTTTCTTGTTAAAATTCTCATGTTATTTTATCATAGGAAATACAGAGATGCACCTAGTAGTACACCTCTTCTGGAGGGTGAGGGTTTGTCAGCTCACTTGCTTGTTGCTGAGCCCAATTGCTGAACAATGTCACCAAACCTTGGTAATAAAAAGTTCTTTGTAAGCAGAATGAGAGGTTCACTCTCAGAGATCTGCTCAATCATTTCCATAACAAACCAATTAATGGGTTAGAAGCTCCAGTTGAAAACCAGAGTGGTGTGGATAATGGTGTGTGGACAAAGGGGGTTGAAGTGCCCTTGTACGTTTCTAAGCCCTCTTGATGGATTTTACATTATTCACAAAGCGATGTGGCTTTTGGGTGCTTATGAGTAATGAGTGAATCTGGACTGTTTAGTGTCCCTGTCCCCCAAGGCCACTGCCCTTTGAGAGAGAACAGCGTGTACCACTGTGTTTGGCAGCCACGCTCCCAACCTGACGCAGTCATTTTGGGGGGGCACGGAGCTGGCAGAGATGAGTCATTCCGCCTCAGTGGCTCATTGAGGAGCTGCAGGGAGAAGCTATTTATAACCAGACCTTTCAGGTTCAGTGCAGCAGCATCTTCAGCAGGAGAGGGACAGGAATGGGGGTGGCACATAAGACTTCTCAGGTGCAGATCAACCCCCACCCCAATATTGTCCCTAGAGCCACAGAGCCACCAGCTGACTTCAACCAGCATCTTTTCCAAGACTTTTGCTCAGCTGTCTGGGTGCTGTGGTCCCGGTGTAAGATTCTGCTGATAACTCATCAGATTCTCAAAGAGCAGGGAGACAACTGTGAACATCATCAGTGTGAACAAAATACAAACTCTCTACTGTAGCTTTGAAGCTGACACTTGCTGATTCTTTCTGACTCATGGCCATAGCATTATCACCTTTATCTTTTCTTTGTCCATGTTTATCCCTGGCTCACCATTAAGATGAACTCTTTTCATGGGTGTTTTCAAACAGGCTTTATGCTGCCAGCAATTCCCATTTAAACCTCCTGAGGTTTCTCTTCTATACAAGCTGACACTATAAAACTGTAGTTGGTTTCCTGATCTTGCTGTGGACTCATTTCATCTTTAGGTGCTTCCATGACTCCACATGTGAAGCAGAGATAATGATACCCCCTGGGTTAAGCACAGTGTGATCTATAGCAATGAAACACCACCTAAGTGGTAGTGTTATTATCAGAGTCACAGTACAATAGAAAAGTGTTTTACACAACAGTAGAGGACAGCATGTGTTAAAGAAAATATTTACTACAAACACATATGTCTTTGTATCTAGGTAACTGTGGACTTTTTCTTGAAGCATATTAGCACACATAAAAATTTTATGCTAAATTAAACTTCTGCAAGTTGTCTGTTCTCTTAAGTGGCTTTTTAATTCAAAGCCACAAGACACCAGGGATCCTGCTGTGTGAATGCTTACCTTGTTCTTGTTCTACCTTTGTCCTATTCTTGAACCAGTTTGCATGAGTGTCTGGAATTGCGCTGTAGTTAGATGGCTCCTTGTCTCCTGTGAGTCTGTTGCTTCTTCCCATAGTTCAAATGCTGCATATCTGGCCCTTCATCTTCTGTTTTTTCTTCTCTTTACTCGTTTTTTTCTCTTCATTCTTTCCTCGGTAGCCAGTTGGCTCAGCGGTGTGCAGCTGTTGCACAGTTTGTTCAGTGTAAACACTCTGTGTTAAGGCCATTTGGTAGATTCATGTAGGTTTCCTTGGTGGTCTCTCTTTTGCCTGCCCTACATCCCCCAATGTATGGACCCAATGCTATACTAGCCTTTTTAGAGTGGGTTATGTTGCTGATCTTCATACAGAAGCTATGAATAATTCTTGCCTTCAGTTTTGGCAACCAGCCAAAGGGGAAGCCTACCTTGCACAAACCAAACAGTGCTACAATGATAATTTATTTCTTGAGGTCCAGCTATAAGATGGCAGAGATATGTGAATGTGACACACACCTCATGACCTGGAATGGAGGTTGCCTCTGCACAGTAGTCCAAACTCTTCTGATCTGCCACATTATTTTTTGTAATGTCTATTTCATTTTGGGAAAAGTAGACATTTGGCTTTTGCGGTTGCAAACAAACCTCTGAAACATCCACAAAATGTAACTGGTGCAGAAATATGTAATGGTCTTAAGAAAAAGAGACTGTATTTCATGGACAGGAGGTGTAGTGTTTTTTGGGGGTTTTTTGAGTGGTAAACTAAGGTGCTTGTAACTCATAAGGTGATTATAACTAGAATGTCAACTTCACTCCTCGTCTTCAGCAAATTTTACACAGTAGATAAAATGGTTCTTAGGGCTGTTGATTTATCCTTTCAGCAGCTGCCCTGTCTTCCCTTTGGCACTTTAGGTAGCCATGAGTACAGTGTATGAAAGCGCAGCTGGCTCCCCTGTGTGCTTCATCACTCCACTTTGCCGGAGGCTTGCAACATTCTGGAAGCAGAACATGCAGACCTCTGGAAGGGGATCCCAAAGGTGGTCAGTACAGCCAGAGAGTGCACAAGGAGGTGTGTCCAGGCTTGACTTCATGAACCCAGAACCAAGAGGGCTGGGAGGGGAAACCAAGAGCACACATACATGTCAGAGCCTGAAAGGATTTACTTCCCTGCATTTCCAATTGCTTGTTTTCTATCCGGGGAAAATCCCTTTTGACAGCCCAGGCGGTGAGCTTCTAATTCCTGTCTCCGGCTCATTTTTCACTTCAATCCCTCAGCGAACGGATTTTAATGCTTGATGGATTCAAACAAAATTATTTCCGTTCCTGTGGCTTTGCAAAAGCCTCTAGGGTGTGTGTATGTGCGCGCAGGGGAGGAGGGATGGGGCTTGTTTTCGTTACACTCCAGTAAGCCTCCTCTCCAAGGGAGACCTATTTCATTTCTTCATTAAGGGCTTTCTTGCTGATGATTCCTCCCATGCTGTCCTCCTGGCTCTTGGGTCACAGTAGGACCTGTAAAACATTTGCTGTTCCAAGGGGTACAGGATGCAATGTTCCAGATCAGTGTTTCTGCGGCAAGTGGGGATTCAGATATGACCATACTGTGCTTCAAGGAATAGCACTGGACTGGGGGGAATAACTGTGGGAAAACTTTCAAACTCCCCAGCTCTCACTGGGAGTGAGACAACAGCACAGGCTGAAGGATGGGGTTAGTGACTGAAGCGTTATCTGGGTAATCAGTAGTGTTTAGCATTGACATCTTGTTTGAACATGTGTACGGTTCACCCTACTGCCATTGTAATGGACAAGTGTTGCTTTTTGTAACAATTTCCAGGCTCCCTTGCCAGCAGAAATCACTGCAGGGAGCTGTGCAGGGGCTCTGCTTGCATAACATTCAGTAATCAGTCAGAATTTCAGCTGCTCAACAACAGTGTGTTTCTGCTGGGCTTCTTCCACAAAGTTCCTGTGTCTTGGAGGCTGAACTATTGAAATGCTCAATATCTCACCCTTCTATTCAAGCCAGATCATCATCATCAAAATTAACAAAGCAATTGCTCTATGACGCACAGCTCTAATAAGGACTTATAACTAATAAAAGCTAAACATCCTCTGAAAAATTTATAGTGTAGCATAAAGTTGACGATATCTCTCAACATATAAAACTACTGTTGTTAGGGTGTGCTAAGCCCACTCAGTGATACCATATCTAGATTAAGTTGTTTCAACTTATTATAACCGCTCCCAAGCTGTCACTTTGTCAGTCAAGGCAAAAATCTTGTTCCTGGAGTTGGAAATGTATTCTGTGTTCCTCTACAGCATATGCCTATCTTCTAGGACAACCTCCTCTGTTCACAGCCTCCTGTGAATATTTGTCTAGAGCTATTGATCATCATAAATGATGACATGTGTTGTGTCATGTTTGTAAAGCTGGTGGATCTGGGGAGTACAAGGTATAACTTGGGAGTTTGTTCCTTTTTATCTATATATTATTTCAAACCCCAATTCCTCCAACTTCAGTTTTTTTCAGTATAAGTGTTCTAATTCTCATTTTTTAATTTGTTAAAGACATTGCCTACAGGTGAGAAGCCCTATTTTATTAGTGTGGTTTTCTAATGTGTTGCATCAGAGAATATTATCTTGCATTAGAAATACTCAAAATTATACATAAAGTATATGCTGAAGTTTTAGTTGTAAATACAGTAATAGTATTTCAAGAATTATGTATCTAGTTAATATAGTCTTGCTTGTAATTGTATTTTCATTTCAACTTTGTCAATAATCCTCAAGATTTCAAGCCAGAGATAGTAAATTGAAATGGTAATGAACTTTGGATCTTCATTAATAAAATGATGCAAAGTCTGTTAGGCAGAAGAGGACACTAATTTATGAACCAATAGATACTACTGGCCTGAAAGCCTCAGCTAATTATTACAGCAATGGTACAGGCAAGTTTCCTTTTATGTCTGTTTGGATTGCAAAGAAGAAATAAATCTAATTGACAGTTTCCTAAGGATCAATTAGAATTTGAATTAATTGTGAGTAATTTGGATTTGCTTGCTTGAGATCAAATTATCTGATATTAAATACATATTAGCATCTGACTGCAACAGTTTTATCAACAGGATTTGCCAATAAATGAAAGCTTATTTTAATACTGATTTCCACTACATTGTTGGAGTGAGGATAATGGAGACTGGAAGTTATCCACAGTGGCAGAATACGGTGTCAGTACCACTGAGAAACCAGCACTTTGGGTTTTCTCTGTCACTTGTCTTTTTTACTTAGTTGGTGACTGAGACCAATAAGCCTTTCTGTCACTGGAAAGTCTGAGAGACATGACTGGTGTCTTTCAGCTGGAAAATCAGTATCAAGCTTTTCTTTGCATTCCGTGTTGTACCGACCTTCCTACCTGTGCTGCCATTTGCTCAAGTCTAGGGCTTGCTGTGCCTCTGGCACAGTAAACAATACTCTTGCCACCACCCTTAAATGTTTTTCAGTCTCCTATTTACTCATTCATCTAGTCTCTGTAATCCTTTAATAGTGACAGGCTTATCAGTGTAATCTCTGAATTTTACCTGGATATCCCTTGCTTCATTTGTTGTTTTATTTTTTAATTGCATGTAAGACTGCGTCTAGCATGGTACTCATGTGCCATTGTCCAATTTAATAAATGTTTCATTTCCTTTCAAGTTGACAGCATATTCATTTCCCACTGCAATACTGAACTTTTCCCCTGTGAACAGCTCAGTGGAGATGGCACTGCAAAGGTCTTGTCCATGTTGTGTAAGTTCTGCTGCTGCTTGCAAAATGTGCAAAGCTGATCCATAACATTTCTAGTGTCTTCTTCCACATGCCAAATATTTTCTTGGTCCATCCTGGTTATCATAGAGCATGCTTGGTTCTCCAGGATTTGATCTTTGAGCTAAACATGCTTACGTCTCTCAGATCTCTTTTCTGGCATATTTTGTGTTTTCATGGAGTTTAGATCTGACTTGCACTTAATTCTGGACTGGGTGACTGTTCTTTGACCTTCTATCAGCCTTGAAAATTATAAGGGCGAATCAATTCCCTATCAAGAGGACAGACCTTAATTTGAATTTTCTGAAAAAATCTCTGGAGAGACACCCCTCAGTAATCATTGGAAAGGTAAGAATCAGGCATGCACATGCATTTCTTCAGCTCCACTTTCCTTTTATTTAATATTTGCCTAAAGAAAACAAATCTTTACATTTCATTTTTATTTGAAGTGCACTGTCTCATAGTGTATATGGATTTCTAAGGAGTTTTCACTGCCAGAATTGACTGGAATCTCTTAAACATTTCAAATGCATCAAAATTGAGTATTAAGAAAAATAAAGCTTCTGATTGTCTTCCTTTTTACTGGCATACATGGCTTTTAGATAAACATGGATTTATAGCGCATACACATGCAATTTATGTTTTCCCAATTGCCTTCTGTATTTCCAGACTTTCAGCTCTTCTGGGCATCTTGGTAGCTTCTTCTTTTCCGTTGAAGTTACACTCCTTGGCATCTTTTTATTCCTGATACCATATGGCATTCCTTAATCCCTCTGCACCCAAACTGCTTTCAAAGTTATTCGTTATTAGTGACGCATTTCCAGCTGTCTCTACTTAAACCAATGAAGGCTTTTGCCGTGTCCCTGATCCTGAGCCTGGGCAACTGAACTACTTACAGTTACACTAGCCAGGGCTATGCCTTAGGAGGGAGCATGTTCCAGGCAGTCCCCACAGTAAAAGTCATGGTGTGGGAATGGCATGTTGGCAGAGGGGATCAGTCTCCAGGTTTTTCCAAAAGGAGGATACCTTGTAAGTAACAAATATATTCAAAATGCAGCCAATACTATTTGCCTGATTACAGTGTATTATAACCTGATATCTCTGTAGAACACAATGAAACTATCAGAGCAATTTTTCCCATGAGAATCACAGAGAAATGGCTTGGGCTCTCAAAATGGATACCCTTTAGGGCACTTCCTTGAGATATTGTTTTTGGAAAAAAGAATCAATATCCAGAAAATAAATCTAATATACCTCAGTTTGTTTACGTAGCACTGAGCCCTGTAAATGTCTGTGCTTACTCCTCTTGGCCCCTGCTCTGGTGTGAGGAGCTGACGTCACCACTGAATGACAAAAACGCTGAGTGGCAATTCTGTTCTCACATGCTCTTCCCAGGACAGCCAGTACGGCCACAGGTGTGTGAATGATCAGATGCTTTTCCCGTCTTGTGCAGATACCGTCTGTCAGAGGGCACATTGCTAAGCAAGAGTCTCTAGGCTGCACTCCTAGGTTTTGTCTCTTTTTCTTCTGCACAAGTAGTTGCTGTTGCTATTATTATTATTATTACTAATCAGTATTGTAATGTGATGCTGCAGCTCTGTTCGCCTTCTTCGAAGATGTTGTTTCTGCCGCAGCCTTTTCTGCCTTTGATCACAACCAAGAAAATGGCTTTGACATTGTATGTATTCCCCTAGCCCACTGCAAAGTCCTAATCCTTCTAATAGCTGGAGGTTTTCAGTTTAAGTCTTTTATTAATATTCAATCTTAATTGTAAAGCACTTCAGTGATATCCAAAAGCCTGTCTTACATAACAGTCTTATCCACATTTGAGTCCTTCAGAGCTGGAGTGTCAGGAAAAACCTCTGTTTGATCTGCCTAGTCTGTCATTAGTCCTCACGCCTTTAATGCACAAACCCATTGGAAATGAACAATAATGTTTCAAATGTCTAAGCTCAGACAATGTATATTTTTAAATATTTTATATCATTAGAAAGAGTATGACTTGCTGTCATGTACACATTTAAGTGGTGTCATGAGTAGAGTCTCTATAAAGTCTTCTGGGAGCCTTGTTTACAGTTCTAAATCATCTGGAAAGTGAAAGAAGCTATAGGAAATTGAGGTAATTAAGACATTTCATAAAGTGCCAGTGTTGATAAGATCCTACTATGCCTTAGGTTTCCCTCAGCTGGGTAAACAGATGAGAGCACCTGGAAACTGGGAACTACTTGTTTCCTCACAGTGGATATTCCAGAAAGGCACTGAAAAGGAATAAAGGAGAGATATTTTTGCTAATCAATAATAAATTTTTAAACTATGATTTTAAAGATTTTAATTAGTTGTAAATGATCATTCCCTTTCCTCTTACACTGATTCAGCTATTTTAGGCAATTGTCAGCTCTTCCTAATGTTTCTGTATCTTCATAAAGACTGGGAGTGAGCATTCACACTAGAACTGGCATATTAAGGATATGAACGTTCATGTTTACTTAAGACGTTTTTCGGAGGATTGATTCAGCTCAGACATATATTGTTCAGACTGAACAAAGCCCAAACTATAAAGAAAGCCCAAAGTGAGAGCCTTTCCAGTAAACTAATGCAGGAAACACAGTTCTAAAACAGTTTGATGTTATTAATAAGCAGATAAAAGAGAGATGTAAACTTGGCCTTCAGACAGCTAATATTAACATCTCCTCAAAAGACAAAGGGCATAACAGCACATGTCCACAGTTTGCATTTAGAAATCATATCCAGAAGCAGATTTCTGTTTCCTCCAGCTTCTGTACGTGCTGTGTTAAAAGATTTTTAGAAGCCTGCAACACTTTGTCCTTTGTGTCTGAACAGAAACTCTAAAATCCAAAAGCCTGAGAAGCCCTTTGGAAAGCGAGTTTTACTGCCTGCACTGCACAAGGAAGGGAACTAAGCCATAGTGCAGTAAAGCTGAAATCCCTGTAGGAACTCCTCATTTTGGGGGGAAATACTGGAATTTATCTTTTGGGATTCCAGCAAAATCATGGACAATCAGGGTAGTCATTCAGTCACCTTTTGACACCAGTTCCCTGCTTACACAGTGGTGTATGCTGACTGCCTGAAAACTGCAAAGCTGATTTTTTGCCAATGCACAGATAAATCTATTTATTCTGTATGAGTTAATTTGTTCCTTTAATAATTATGAAATAGAAATGCTTCTCTAGATGTTTAAAGGAATTTTTGGAAATTACTAAAATCCTATATTATTCAATATAACTTGATAATTGTACTAATGAGACATTGTTGGATTCACTACCAAAACACAGCACACTCTGAAATGAGGAATACTTTGAACCAATTTGTACAGTTGATGAAACACTTTATCTGAAATTGAAAGGTAATTTAGGCAGGGTGATACTACCTATGCTGTGATTTTGTTCAGGACATCAGGTCTTTTGTTCCTATTTTGTTTTTTATTCCAAGATAAGGAATTCTCAGTCCCTTTGTCTAGTTTCTTGTGCCAGTGTCACTGGTAGCAGCATCTTGCCCTTGTCCCTCCATGAGCCTGCTGGCTCAGCAGGGAGGTAGGCATACTTGCACAGGAGCTGTTTCAGCAGCAGCTGAAACAAGGTGTCCTTCCTCCCTTGGCATCCTAGGGCTATTTTTTATCTGAAAGGGACTACTGGCTGCTAACAAAAACCTGACCATATTTTGTAACTCATATAGCTTCCTTTCTGCTTATAAGCCAGATGTGCCAAACGCTGTCTCTCCCTGGAGCTATATTCTACTTATAACTGTGCTGGTTATGTACCAGTATCAATGTTCATTAAATAAAATATCTGAGAGAGAGCAGCTCTATGGAGAGAGAACAGCTGCCCTGGAGATAATGATTCACTCCAGTTGATCCCAAATGAATTTCAACTCACTATAGTTATTTCATACTCTTGCCTGTTCGTTGTATAACTGAGTTTGTGTTGTATAACTGAGTTGTTCCGTGACATATTGAGTTGTTCAGCTCATTTTTAGTTGTTGGTGTTGAAAGAGTCAAAGGATGAAAGCAGCACCTACTTTTATTCTGATTTCCCAGCTGCATCAAAAGTGGCAGAATAAAATATGAAGACGGATGTATGATAATCTTGATACACCTTAATACTCTTCCCACTGGAAAATAACCCTCTCCCAAAATAAATACAAGAGGTTTTCTTTGCTAAGAGACTGGCCCAAGATCAGGCTGCCAGGCAATGAGCAAGCAATAACAATTTATTCCATTTTGTCCATAAACTACTTCCAACCCAGATTGCAAGTATCTGGCCTTCACTGCTGCTCTCTTTCCATTCCCTGAACTAATTCTTTAGGCAGTCGATAAATAACCTTTTTTTTTTTTTTTTTTTTTTTTTTGAACTGGCAAAGATTAAATGTTCCTAGTTGGAAAAAAAAGGCAGGCTTTTTACCTGATAATCAGGGATCCGTTTTAATGCAGCTGAAGAGTCCACCTGTCTCTCTGAAATGCAGCCATAATCCTGTAGTCCAGATCACATTTCAGAAAGAGATGACTCCATCACATATGTAGTTTATCGTGCTTGTAAAACATCTGCATGAGCTTGTGAAAAGCTTTGCTCTTACCAAAGAGCTTTGCTCAGGTCTTCTGAAAAGTGGAAAATTATGAAGTGATTTAATTTTCTCCCTCCTAAGTTAATTGTTGCTCTCAATGTAAGCCAAAGACAAGCTGACCAATTGAGCATTCCTTAGTTGTTTACTATTTGGTGCATTATCATTTTATGCCTCAAGACTGTGTCATGTGAAGAGAAAGATCACTGCCAGTGTTAAAACCAGTTTTGCTTCAGTGATTTCCAGAGGCTTGGGGTTTTTTCCTAGAACCTGTACTCAGACCTCTCCTTTAATGTGCTTCCTGCCTGCCTCGTGGTTCACCTCCACTTGCACAGCAGTACTTTCTACAGAGATGTGACTGTGAAGTTGACTGTAGTTTGGCAACAGAGATGTCTGATATGAAAGAGGTGACATTTGCCAGCCGTGGGCTTTACAACTGCAAAGCTGAGCCAGCTGTATCAGCTTAATTAATTGCATTCCTATCTGTGTGAACTGAGACTAAGACTCAAAAAGGGTGTGTAGGAAGGAGGTAGGGTGAGAAGTAATTCCAGGAAAATTATTTACTTTTGTTATATGCCTGGAGTTGGGAAGGTTGGATCTCTTTTTAGGAGTATGGCTAAAGTTAGGCCACGTGTGGTAGCTCAGGGAGCCCAGTTGTGTCTGTCCCATTGAAAAGCAGAAATTCTGTTATATCTTCTTTCATGTTATTTGGTTTTACAAGCTAAGAAAGGGTTGGGGCATCATTTCTGTGAAATGTGGTCTCCTGCTCTGATTGGCCTCTCATGTGCCGATGATATGGAGCTGTAGAGGTAAGTCCAGGTCTGTGCCCTCACAAAGCATCACAGTGAAAAGGTTTGGAAACAATTCCCTTCTTCCACACCGATGATTGCACTTACCTGTTTTTCCCACTGCAAGCTTTGTGGGCACAGTCAGGCCCTCCGGCCAGTCCTGTATATTTACATTACAATGTATAGGGAGCTTCACCTTTGTCCCTACACACTTCTTTTGCCCCTTATCTCTTCATCATCTGGCTTTTCTGTAACTGTGTTTTTTCCTGTCATTCATCCATTTCTCTTGTGGACTGTTATTTTTGTTCCATTGCCCTTCATCCTCCTTTCCCATTCCTGTAGGCTTATTACAGGATCACACTGCAGCCTTTCCACCTTCAATGCTATTTGACCGTAGAAAATGGTGACTTCCAATCTATCTGCCACTGTCCTGACAAATACAAAGGGAAGTTCTCTCTTTGCAGTCAGGATACAAGTAACCTGAAGGGTGGATTTGAGCACAGGGATTACAGCTGGAACAATAATGCCTTTGTAATACTGTCAGGATTATTCACCTCCTGTGGAGAAAAACTTGAAGAGCAATACCGAGTCTTCAAGCAAACAGAATCTCCAGCTGTCAGTGCTTCCTCTGGAGGAGACACATGCCTGCTCAAGTACAATATGCCTGAAGACCAATGCTTGATACCTATATGACTATGGAAACATGATGTGTTTCTGAAGCCCTCTAAAAGCGATGGAGTGGAAAGGGAAAGGAAAGACCATAAATGAGAGCTAGGCAGTTCATCTTCTGTTACAGGACCGATTGATTAGTATCCTGGTTCTCAGCCCAGTCCAGCTTAGAAATTAGTTTGCTTTGCAAATTGTTTTTGTGATATCATACTTACCCTAGATGATTATGTTCTTGAAAATGCAGGTGAGAGAAATAATAAAGGCTAAGAAACTAGAACCAAGAGAACTGCTGCAAAACATCACAGATGTTTTGTGCCTTCCCATCAACAGCTTGCTGGAGACTTCTTTTTACGGGCAGTGCTCACACATTTTACTCTTAAACTCCTTTTCTAGGCCTTTAACTGAAATGGAAATACACTCTCCTGAATTCAGGGCAGGCAATGCAGCCCTTGTTTGTTTTAACAGCATTCCCATTTTTGTCAAAAATTTTCCCTATGCCTAAGTGAAGCCAAAAAGAATTGACTAAACTCTTCCCCCAAAAACACTCATGCATTTGCTCATGGGCAGGGTTTTTGATAAACACTCTTACAGAAAGCCACGATTTTACACTTGCGGGCAATGCTGTTTGTCATTGCATGCTGGAATTGGATCTACCTTCCCCCACCAGCCTCAGGCTACTCACTTGCTCCAGAATCCCCCAGGTTCGGGGAGGGAAGCACAGCTCCTCTCTGCCTTGGCCTTGGACTGAATCACATGGATAGTTTAACTTAGCTCTGTCTCAGGAAGCAGCGAGCGTGCATGTTACATAATATAATCTTCATGTCTTGAGGATTCAGGCCTGTCCTCTTTCGTGCTGCCAGATGGAAGAGGAGCCACGCTCTCTCTGGAGAGATGTCCCTGCACATCTAGCTGCTCAGCCGTGCTGGAATTAATGTGCTTCTCTCTGCAGCGGGGCACTGTTGTTCCCTGGCATTTGGCTCCAGTGTAACTAGCTCTTTAGTATGCAGTGGATGCTATGCAGCCACTGTGATCCCAAGATTAATTTGTCTAGAAAAAGAGATACACGAAGAACCTCCAAAAGGAATTTGTGGGAGGATGTACTCCAGATTTTCTCGACAGCCGGGGTTTGTTCCCAGCTGAAACCCAGACACGGGTGTTGTGGACAGCCAGGTTTCTGCTTTGTGCTCTCACTCTTGTCCCATGACACAGTTTTTTCAGCTGCTGCTGCTGTTTTGTTACTCGGTTCTGTAACATGGCCCCTGCCTGCATTATTATTGCCTCCGTTAGTCAAGCCGTTTCATGCCCTGATCCCTGACGTGCTCTCCAAAGGGATGAATCACACCTGCACTAGTGAGTCCCTTCTCACTAATAAGGCATATGCTCCAATTTCTGCAGTGCTCAGTTGATTGAAGCAAGGAGCTACAACCCACCTGTAGACAGAAATGGCACTACAGTCCTCAGGAATAGCTCAAAAGACCCCAAGGAGGGTGAGGACAGTGTTAGTCAGACTAGAGAGGAATCTTATCTGTGGGACTTCCTCTCAACAATGCCTCATCAGCACCAGCTGTAACTCCAAAAATGGCAGCTTCTCTAGAAGTAATGTTACATCCTGAGGGAATTAACTTCCCAAGATATAGAGCTATTGAGAAATGTTCATTTCAGCCTCCTGCTACCTCTGAAATTCCTGGTAGAAGGACCCCTATACCAGTCATGGCTCCAGCAATGCAGGTGCAGTAGGGAAAGCCAGGACTCATGTTCATCCAGCCATGAGTAGTGATTCTGCACTGCTGGTAACAAACAAGAGCAGCCTGTTCTGAAATAAAAAACAGCCCACAACAAAACCCCAAAAGGTACCTGGAGCTGAAATGATGCTGCAGGTTTGAGTGGAAAGTTGCTGCTTGACAAACGTCCCTGCCATGAACTCCTTCAACAGCCCATTTAGCTGCTGCAACAGTTGCTGCCAAGTGTCCTAAGAGGGAAAGGGGCAGAGGGGCCAGCCTCTTCTGCTCTCTGCCGTCCTGAGGATGGATGGTAGGGCACATTGTGTAGGAATTGTGCATGGCTGCTGCCCATCTGGTGCTGATAGCACAGCTGAGGAGACAGAGCACACTAAGCCAGGGCTGCAGCATCATCCTTCTTCCATGGCAGCTTTGCCCTGACCAGCACATGTATCTGTAGTGGTGGGGGCACAGCAGCACAGGCTGCAATGGGACCCCAGGCTGCAGAGAAGTTGCACTTGGATTGTTGCAGAGAAGACAGTCATCACATAGTAACTGCTGTGCATGTGCCAGCAAGAGCAGAGTGAGCATGAGTAAGCTTATTATGCGATAATCACACCTTCATCTTTCTGGGTAGATAAACTGCTGAGGTATCCAAGTCTGGCAGTGAGGCACAATCACTGTCTGAGGATGAGCAAGAAGCAACTGGGACCTTTCCCCATTGGAAACATATGTCTGATTTGATGCCGTTATCTTTTTTTTGTTTTTAAACAGAACATTGTTATTGAACCACCTGTTGCCACTTAATTACCTGTGTTTGATTACAAAGATGTTAAGTAATTGGCCTTTTAGGTACAAACTGCTTCATTTTTATATCCTTTCATGACGTGCCCTAGCAAAGCTTCTATGTCCATTTCAAAGGCTGCATCAAAACTTCTGTGAGCTATGTCAGGCACACAGCAGCCCAGCCGGCTCTCCTGAACTTTGTGAAATCACGATGAAGACTTTGAATCCTCTCTGTTATAGCGATCAAACCTATAGGTGCTGACCTATGGGGCCAGTGTCCACCGCGGCTCCGTGTCGGTAGGCTGAGCACACAGGTGGAGCAGTCAGGTGGGCGACGTCCCCCACAGCGTGCTGGGTCCCCGTTGCAGCACGGAGGAACTGTCCGAGGGGCACACGTGTGGGCAGGTGGGTCATCCCGCGGGGCAGGGGTGCTCGCCTTCTCGGCTCTGCCCTCGGAGGCACTCAGCTCCTCTGGAAGCTGAGGGAGTCTCGGGAGTCAGGCCTCCCCCATCGTTGCCCCCCGGACGCCGCTGCCAACCTCGCCGTCCGCGCCGCCGGGGGCAATGGTCCCGCGGCTCCCGCCCGCCGCCGCGCCGGGGGGATGCGGCCCCCTCCCCGCCGTGCCCGGGGCCGCCGGGCCCTGCCCGCCCGCCGCGCTGCGGGAGCGCCGCCCGCCGCCGCCCGCACCCCTCGGCGGCGCCGCTTCGCCTGCGGCGCGCCCCGGCCCGAGCCGGCCCCCGGCGGGGGAGGCCCTGGCTCACCTGGAGAGGCGGCGGCGGCGCGGGGGGGGGTGGGGTGGGGAGCCCGGGTGCGGGGGACGGTGCCCGCCAGCCCCCGCCGGAGCGCCCCTGCCGCGGCCTTTGTCTGCGCTGTCACATGGGCCGCGGTGCGGGATTTAAGCGGGTCTCCGCAGGACATGCCGTGAGCGGCGCGCCGCAGCCCTGCCCGCAGCGGCAGCGCTCCGCCCGGCCGGGGATGCGGCTCTAGCGGCCCCGCGATGAGCGGCTCCTCCATGGCGAAGAGCGAGTCCCGCACTTCGCTGCTGAAGGCGGCGGGGAGCCGGCGGGCGGCGGGCGGCCAACCCCAGCCCCGCGGCAGCCGCGTCCGGGACGGCAAAGGACAAGGCGGACAGATGGGGAGGGAGCTGAGCCAGGAGCAGCTCCCCGGGGAGCCCAGTGCCCGCAGGCCGCTCTGCCACCCGGGCGCTCGGGAGGACGGAGCGAGGGGCGCGGGGAAGCTGTCACATGGACGGGGGGAGAGCCAGCCCGAGCTGGCGGAAGGAGGTCCAAGGAGAAGCAGCGGCAAGGAGCCGGTGCGGACATCCAGGCAGCATCACCACCTCCCGCCGCACGCCAGCCACGGTCACCCCCAGGACCAGCATCAGCTCTCAGACAGGGATGGGGAGGAGGCAGAGGAGGACTTTTTCTTCAGTCACAGGCAGAGGTCCAGCAGAGAGTCCCTGAAGCTCTCGGAAGGCGCTTCACCTCTGTCCAAATCCAGCAGCAAGTGCTCCACCAAGTCCAGCGGCAGCGATCGGTCAGTGGAAGCGGATCCCGTCATCCAGCAGCTGCATCCCATGCTCAGCTCGGTCTTTGGCCAGGTAAGGGGCAAAGCGCCCCTCGCCACCCACCCCTTCCTCTCTCCCCACCCGCCTTCCCTCCGGGCCCCCTCTTCCTGCAGCTCACGGACCTTCGGCTCCTCGTTCTGGAGCCCCCCGGGCGCAGCCCGCAGCTGTAAATGCACTGCTTCCTGGCCGCCCCTGCCGAACTTCTCCCGGCGCTGCGGCACAGCCGGGGCGCTGCGGGGTCGGCCCCGAGGAGGGCTCCGCGCCGGGGACGGGGCGCGGGTCAGAGCCCCCGGCACTCGCCGGCGCCGCCGGGCGCTGCCGAGGGCGCTCTCGGTGGTGCTGATGGGGGAAGTGCCGGTGCTTTCCCTGTCGCCGAGGGAAGTTGTGGCTCTGCCTGCTGAGGGTGAGAGTCAGAGAAGCGGATTTTTAAAAGCTATTTACTTATTAGATTCCATCTCTCTGGCTCTCCGCCTTGTTTTGCTGTATTTGTTTACATCTCCTTATGGTACATTTCTGTACAATCAGCATATGAATCATTTCTGGTGGCAGAAGCTGTCAGAAGAAGGTAGTGGGGAGGACAACAAAAAAAAAAAATCCTGACCCAATTCCAAAGCCTTCCCAGTCACTATGTTAGGATGGAACAGATGCTTTTGGTGTTTGCAAGCTCTTTTGGTACAAAGCTGTCGCTTTTAGTTGCTTTTGGTGGTGAAATTACCCAACAGGGTTACCCTCTAAAAATGAAAAGGCAGAGGGAGACTAGCTTGAAATTTTCTTTTAGAGACATCTAGGGATGTTGCTGGAAAATGTAATCTCTGGGAAGATTAATGTAACTGCAATCTTCCAGAAGCACAATTATAGATATAAGCCAGTAAGCCAGTAACCTGAGTGGTTAAGTTCCAGCCCTGTAAATGATCGATTAAAGCAGAGCTATGATTTCTGGAGTTTGGTATCATTGAGTCTTTCTTTCTTTTTTTTTCTCCTTTTTTATTTTTTTTTCTTTTTTTTTTTAATACGTGTTTGGGAGGCTTTGCAGGGAATCCATTCAGACTGAGATTACGGAGAGAATTAGAAAAATTTTTGTAATTGGGCGGAAGGAGGTGATACACCCATATGTTTAATCTGGGAGTGTTGTTCATCTTGACTTCTCCAAATAAAAATCAAAGCACATCTGTTCTCTCCAAAGCAAAACAGTTTTCCATCCTCACTGACAGTCTACTGTTTAGGAGTGTTATGATTGTGTTTGATTAAAAATGAGTATTACTCTCCCTGTACCAATGGTGCACCTGAAGTCTAGATTAAAATTTTGTTGTAACAATAAGGAAGAGCCTAGTCAGCAGATTGATGCTCAACCTGGTTAAAAAAAGCAATATTTGAGCACCAGGCTTTGAAATCCATGGTCTTGGCTCTGACTTACATTGTAGTTCTGGGGGAAGTGAAGATGTGTCTGAGAAGAGATTTTAAGTCTATGGAGCTCTATGTCCCCAAAGTGTCAGAAATACAAACAAATCCATGCCAGGTCTCCCACTCACAGAAACCTCTCTAGTTTTGAACTCAATCCTTACCTGAACAGCACCTTTATTTTACTTGCTCTGCTGCTCGCTTCCATATCCAAAAGATACTTCTGAAAGCTGTAGATTTGGCAAAATTTATCTGTGGTGTTGAACAGTGCCCTTTACAGAAATGAGACAGATACCAATTCTAGTTTTCACTTTTTCACTGGGTACACTGCACCAGTGCTTACACACACACAAACACACACACATACACATCAGCATCTTTCTTTTCTTTCTTTTAGAGCATAGTGTTATTTATTCCCTTTTCTCTCTGTATTCATCTCTCACTTGCTTTCTTTGAAGTAACTGTGACAGAATAACCATTTAGTGGAGATTTTAGTACTGTTTTTTAGGAGTGGGCTGTAATAGATCCCCCTGTACAGGGAATGAGATAGGGAGATATAATTTAGGATACACAAAGAGCTGGTTACAGAAAGAGATATGTGAAGGGGTCTTTTTTTGGTTTTTTAGGTTTGGTTTGGTTTTTTTTTTTTAATGATATCAAAATCCTGGGATGAATAAAGGCCCAGGGGTAAGATAAATGGAAATTTTGTCATGGTGCAGAATGACACAAATTTTGTTTCTGTGAATGAAGAAATAAATGCCCAGCATTGTGTAAAAATGTGCATGAAGGTTTGACACAGGCAAGGACTTACACCTGCAAGAGCCCAAGCTGCAGCCTGGGTTGTGACAGGGTCATAGGTGCAAAAGTGTCCAGGGTTGCAGTCTGAGGCTGCAGGTGCTGTAACACCAGTCTGCTCCACATTGTAATTAGAAGACAGCAACAGCTCAGCAGATAATTTATTTAGTATGAGAACTTCTTTCCAGCCCACACAGCCCACTGTGAAACAGTTAAAACAGTAATTTTGCAGTACATAGGAGAGGAGCACAGTGATGCATATCCGCAGCAGCAGAGCACTGTGGTCCAGCAGCACCAGTATATCTTGTCCCAGCTCCACAGATGTGGAACATCATCACCCTGTTCCATGGTGGTGCAGTGATGTGGTCGCAGATGCAGACACTACAGTAGTACAGTCAGATACACAGAAAAGATTGCAGGGATGACTCCACAGAGGATGTCATTATTGCAGTAACAGCAAAAAAGGAGCAGTTCAGGACTAGAGGGTTGTGTCTGAGGGAGACAGATTTGTAGCTGTGCAGAAAAAAAGACAGAGTGAAGGAAGAAGCGCCGTGTTTATATAACCAGCACAGCAATATAGTGCACTGTGGGTGTGTACTCCAGGAGAATGCTAAAATACTGCCAGGATACAGGATGCAGTGATATTTTATTAATTATGCTTATGCTACATTGGTGCACTGACGTTCTAATACCATTAAGCAATAATACTCTTTCAGGATATTTTACCATTTTGTAATTGAGTGGTACACAAATTAACAAAAGTAGGGTAGTGTGATGATGCATTAAGTATAAGCCAGGATGTCATCTCTGCCTAATGACATGTTTGCACACTGGCTTGGTGCAGCAGTTGCAGAAGAGCACTCTGCTGTGGAGTTTATACTGGGTGAGGATGCAGTGCGTGCAGCTCTGAGTGCCTGGAGAACACGGCACTGACAATGCAGTGGTGTGGTAACGCAATCCTGGGGCCGAGCAGAGATGTGATACTGGTGCCATGCGGTAGGAGTTTGGCAGTGCACGGGCATGACAATTGTGGAGCGTTGTAGCCTGACAGAAGAGTTTAGCAGTCTACTGATGTAGTAATACAATATTCCAGGCTAGAGCTGTTCTATACAGCAGTGATCACTTCTGGTGTGATATTTGTAAAGGGCTGCGCTGATCTGACAGCACCATCCCGCTGTAGCAGAAGGCAGCAAGTGAAGTATTACCACCATGCCGCAGTTTTGGAAGCACAGCTGTGAATTAGCATGAGGACAACGCCACAGACTTACCTGGTGATAGAGTGCACTGTGAGTACGGGCTGGTTTTATGCGGGACAGTGGGATAGCAGTGTTTTGAAGTGGCCCTGCAGTGGCAGAAGCTCAGTGCAGTGCAAGAGCAGTGCTGTGACTCACGGGTGTAGTTGGCAAGGGATGTGTGTATGATAATGCAGCAAAGTGCGAAAGTGGCAAGAAAAGGGAGCGTGAGGAGGATGTTTCATATGATTTTGACCTGATAGGATAGTGTTGGAGTGGTCAAGTGGCAAAAGAGTGTTGTGAAACATAAGGGAGCATGCTTATTACCTCTGCAGAGCAGAAGAGCATGAGGGTGCTGTAGCATCTGTAGTGTGGCTACAGGTCACAGTTCAGCGGCAGCAGAGGAGTGGTGACCCTTCGGCAGCTGGGGGGGTGGTGGTGGTGTAGCAGCCTGGCAGCAAGACACAGTTTATTAATGTGACAACAGTAGCAACAGCAGCACAGAGACTGGGACAGCAGTGCGGTGGCAGCAGGACTGCAGTGCAAGTTTTGTGGCATTCCTGGGGCAGCGGTGAGGTGGCTGCAGTGCCTATGGTGCAGCAGCCGCTTGGCACCAGGCTCACCACACAGCTCTGTACAGGGACTGCGGCACAGAGACCCGCCGGTTCTCCTCGCTTCATTCGTCCTGTGCCTCAGCACTGGCCTAGCTGGCACATTTAAGAAGAGCTTTTCCGGGGCATTTGCTATGCAATATTAATTTGTAAGCGATCCTGCCATGTAAGACCTGAACGTTTTCAGAGCCGTTTAGCTTTCACACCCTGCCTGACTGTTAAATTTTTCAGTGAAGTGATTCCTCAACAGTTTTCTGTCAATTGCCTCTGATAGCATGGGGATCAAAGGGGCCAAACAATTGCCATAGAGAATCATAAAATATTTACAGGGCTTTGCTGTTAGCACGGTGGCCAAAGGAGCTTTTGTATTTCTATTTGTACAAGGAGTTTAAAGCCTCTCCTGCACCATCTCCCGTTCCTGCTTTAAGGTCAGCGTCCACATTACCATTAAAATAGGGAAGGAATCTTTCTGCATTTCCTGTGAAATTTTTCTTTTCTTGTCCTGCGCTATCGTCCTTTATTCTTGAGCTTTAGTTCTTAACAGGTTTTAATGGACCTTACAGCAAACTGGGATGACAGAAGTGGCCCCATTTTGGGGCAGGAAGTGTCCCCAGGCTCCCTGTGTGGAAAGCATGTGTCAAGAAGATTCTCTTCTAACCAGCCGAGAGCATGTAGGGAAAAGGTGCCTTGTCCAGCCTCTCACCTTTCTGGTCTCCTCATCTGCCAGATGACTTAGCTCCCTCCAACGTCTTTGGCTTCAGCTGATTCTAGCGGGAGTTTTGCCCAAGAGCAGTCACTGCATCAGGACCATTCTTGGAGCTCCAACCGTGGAGAACTAGGAAGCCCTGGCGAGCCCTGCCAGGGGAGAGTGGCTCCTGGCTCAGGAATGGAAGTTTTCAGCTGGCCCTGTGTATTAGTGACGGAGGCTGCAGCGTGTTGGGCTGCTCTGGAGCAGTGACGCCAGCAATGGAAACTTTGATGTGTCCCACTGTGGGGTGGCAAGGTGAAGGTGAAAGGTCTGGGTTTGTAGGTGCTCGTGTGCTGTGTTGTCCTGTAAGACAGGTGAAGCGGTGGCATGTCAGGGCTCGTGACAAACTGAGACAGTCTCTAACTAAACTGCTTATTAAACTGTTAAATCGGCACAGTAATTTGGGGTGAACAGACTTCTGGCTTAGCATGACTGACTGCCGTAGTGATGCTGGTCCCGTGGTAGTCTTGGCTCGCTGGTATGGAGCGTGGGTGCACAGATTAGGAGGCAGAAAAAAACCGAAGAAATGCCATATCCTGCACCGACTTTTCCTCCGTGTTTTATGGCACCTCTTAAAGCTTCTACCCGCCCCAAAAGGGTCCCTAAAAGGCACGGGCGGAGAGGGAAGGGAGTCCCCGTGGCCGCAGGGGACACTCGCGTTGACGGCAGTATTCCCGTCGCTGCTGCCCGTCCCGCCGGGGCTCCTCGGGATCGGCGCTGCGAGCGGCCAGTCCCCCTCGCTCTCCGCTCCGTGGCTCCGGGACAGCGGGGCTGCGGCGGCCCCGGCCCGGGCTCCGGCGGCCCCGGGGCGCCCCCGCGCGGCCCGGCCGCCCCGTCCCGGAGCCCTTCCCCGCCCGGTGGGGCCGCCTTGGCACGGACCCGCCGCGCTCTGGGCTCCCGGGGCATGCCCGGTCCCCAGGCCGCCCGGTGAGTGTGTCAGACCCGGGGAGAGCTCCGTTGTTACCGTGGTGTAGGCGAGAGGCGCTCCCAAGTGTGTATTCACAGGGGTCCGGGTACCTGCGTACGGCCTCCGTGTTTCCATCCCTGCATGAGTTGCCACAGCCCATGTCCATGCATGCAGATTGACATAAAACGCCTTCATATACATGTCTTGTCTATGTACACACAGCCTGCTCGTGCAGCTTCTGCTAAATCTTCTGTGTGGCTACGCAACCACCTCTGTACACGCTTATGCATTCCTGTGCTTAAAACATCGATCGGCGTTTGCGTACACACCTGCCTGCTGACACCCGCCACACCTTCCAAGGTACGTGTCATGTTTTTATATGTAACGAACTCAGACACAGAGAAACAGTATTCGACTTCAGCATATCCACTCAGTTCCCCCTTGCTCAGCTTGAGAAAAGTTCATCACATTTATAGCTTGTAAAGAGCTTGAGGGATGTGAGCCAGACATACAGAATCACTAAGGGGCAATGGATAAGCCTCCTGCCTGCAGTGGGTCTGCCAGCAAACGTTAATCTTTGTCAGTGATTTACTTTTTAAACAAATCTGTTTTAAAAGGCTGTAGAAAGACATCAAAATAAAACCAAGCTAAAAGAACATTCATTAAATATTCTGTTCATGAAATATACAGCAGCATGATCTAATGCACTGAAATACACAAACCTTCTGGTTAGATTCAGCTTATCTTTAGAGAGAAAAAAGCTTTCAATGACAAATTAATCATCATTTATGTAAGTCCACTGTCCATTTTGTTAAGCTTTACCACCTTGATTTTTGTTTCATGCAGTTCTGGATTTCAACACAATGTCAGGGAAGTTTAGCTTTAGATGTAGTGTCTGGGTTGCAGGTTGTCAGCTGAATTAGCTGTGGTTCTTTGTAGCATTCCAGCTTCAGTAACTGTTTTTCCCTGATGAGTCCATGAGTGGTATTGATTTCCAATAACAAGCAGCTATATGGTGTGCATTCCGTAAAAGACGCCTAGCTAACTTTGGGCTCCCTTTCAATAATCCTCTGACATTCCTGTGACCTTAGAGAGCAGCAGCAGTGCCCATGAACCTCAAATTTCAATCAAATGTCCCACTTAAGAATAATGACAAAGAGCTGTCATATGGTCATATTTAGATATTTAGTAGCTTTCTGCACCAGCATAAGACCATGAACTCAATGCTACCCATGAATGAAGACATTAGCAATATTCTAATATTTCTTCCACCCATTCCTCCCCTAGAGTACTTTGCATCTAGCAACCATCTTTGGAAAGAGTACACAGCATTATTTCATCCCACACAGATGAAATACATTCTCTGCTCTTAGAAGGAAACAGGCAACAGTGTAACATTGTGAAGCATCACATCAGGGCAGGTGAAGGAAGGAAGTAGAAAACCACCAGCAACCCCACTGTGTTCTGCTGAAATAAGACACAAAGGGTTTAGACATTGAACCTGTGTAAATATATAGCCAGAGACCTGGGGTACATATTTTGGCCCTCTTAAAGGTGCTGTCCAATCCTTACTCAAATTAGTAGTGAGGCAGAGCTTCATTTTAGGGGGGCATATCATGTAATGCTGCAGGGTTGGTGGGCAGTATTTGGTTGATATTGGTTTCCAGGTCTTCGCTCATCTGATGATCAGCCATGTTTTCGGTAGCATCTCAGTGTGCCAGCCAAACATTGACCCCCTGTCCCTCTTATTTTGAAAGAGGTGAGGGAGCCAGGCAGAATTAACTGCTTTTGCAGTAGTCCCAGTTGGACAGAGTGGCACAAAATTCTCATATTCTGGAGCAAAGAAAAGGGACCGTGTAAGGTTTATTTTAAACAACTCTTGTACTCCATATACATGACATATCCTTGCAGCAGCTTCTAAGCTGTCAAGCTTGTACTTGTCTTTTTGTAGCCCATTGGTGATCTTCAGGATCATCATCAGCAAATATCCACAGCACACTGTGCTCTGGCCAGCACATCTCCTGCGTAGGAACTTGGAAGTCGGGCTAATGCAAAATACTTGGATCAGATCTGCAGGGAAGGTGTCAGGAGAAGGCATGTTCCCATCTATTTTCATCTAACAGAGAACGAAGCCAGCTATTTACAGACAGAGCTGTTCTAAACAGAAGTTGACAGGCAGTCCAGGCTTTGTTACCTTGAGAGGGATAGAAAATATCCTTGGTCTTTTTAATAAACATTCTGTTGTTTGTGATTGATTATGATCCAATTGCTCTAATGGAGGAGAATATTATGCACAGCATGAGTCAGCAACACTTTCTTCCTGGAACAGCTGACAGCAAAGAAAGTTCCCAAACTCTCTGCAGAAATATTCCTCCCCCTGGATGAGAATCTGGACTGCATCCACCAATACCTGCTGGTGCCTCCCCTTGAGATGGACCTGTATTTGTCTGACTGGCATATGGAACTATCCAAGGTTCATGTGAGGTTAGAAGACACAACTCAATGTGCAGCAAAAGCACTTGGGAGCTGACACAAAAGAAGAAAGGGAAATCAGTTGCAGAAGTTTGGAGTGCCGGTGCACATTCCAGTGGTTGGGAGCTTCAAATTGAGTTCCTTGATAGCACTGGCAACATGGAGGATGTTACCTAATCCAAATGCTTAGGCTCTTCTGAGGTAATTCGGTAAACAAGACAGTTTCTTGCAAAAATATATGTTTCTTGTAAAATATAGGTCTATAGCCACCTGAAAAAGGGTGACTGGAAGCAGATTTGAAAGCTACTAATCCATATATGTACTCTCCACTCTGGGATAGGAAAAAGTTCAACAAAAATTCCTCCCCTTTTAGGATAAATCAAATGAGGTGGTGTATTTTAAAATACTAAATGTTTGAAGCATTCAGCTGGCCCTTAGTGGAACTATGGACTTCCATGAAAAGATGCTAGGAAGGAGATGTTCCTGCTTTACTATACACTCCCAACTGCCTACTGACATTGCCCTGTTGCAGTATTTACATTGTGTTGAGAACAATGATGTAATGTTCCAGCATGTGGAGGACCATGCACTGAAACAGGCCTAGCATCTGAACAGTCCCTGTACAAATCCATACTTCCACTGGAAATTTTTGTCAAGCAAAGTTACAGCTTGATAAACAATCACAAGTTTTGGATTGATTTTGTTCTTTCTGTTGTATCTGTTGGATATTTGCTGCCACTGGATAAAGTTTCTGGCAGCTGCCAAGTGATTAGCTATGATGGGTTCCAACATTTTCCTATGAAATGCGCATTTTTGCCAAAGGTGCCAGCCCAAAGCACAGCACTGCTGCTTTTTAAAGTATCCAGACATATTAAAGCGCCTAAATCATTCCTTGTTCAATGCCAAGTCACCCAGCCTTCTCCCTCCCCTGTGCTCAGGTCAGTCAGTGTGCCAAATGCTTCTTTCCTGTGAGCTGAGACCTGGCTCTGTGCTAATCTGCATCCATTGAGGTCTCTACTCTCTACCTAGGACCTCAGGGGAAAGGGAGGGATGCTTGAACAGCAGCAAGATTCACATTTCACGAAGTTCTGACTGATTTTTAGAAAGTTTACAACAGAGACCCAGACCTTAAAAGAACAGTGTGATTGCCACAAAGAACAGTGTGGGAAAACCAGTATACATGCATGTGCAGCCCTCCCACACGCATACTGACTACCCCAGATATAGGCATACCCACAGATCAGCACCTACACACAAATGTTTCTGACACACTTATTCTCAGCATCCTGTTCTCTTACAGCATCCTCAGTTGGAGGAAGGGAGAAAATATGTTCCTTCTAACCTAATCTTCTAATGACCTTTCTGCCAACTCCACTTTCCTGCCTATCTCTAAGCTGCCTGTGGTGGTGATGGGAACAAGATCCCACTGTAGAGAGTGATTTTCCTCTTCAGAGCACAGCAGGGTCTTTCTGCTAGATTGTGGTGTCCTTCCCAATTGCTCTTATGAGATTCAGGGATAAATAAGGAGATTTTTAAAAAATTATGTATAATCCCATCTCTTGGGCCCCTTGCAGCTCCACTGGAGTTCTTAGAGAGTTGAAGGATTGTGACTGTGCTGCAGACCTGGTGCAAGTGGGCTCCCATTGCCTCTTCCCTTCCTGGATTTGAGCTCCCTGCCAAGCCTGGCAGCAGGGCTCAGTCCTCTCACTCTGCCCTGCACGTTTCCTACAGCTGCCTGTAACTGCAGGGAAGAAAAGCTGGAGAGCAGGCAAACGGGGCGATGTGCCACCGTGGCTGGCGCTGAATGCTCTGGTACAAGCTAGTATTTAGAGGGTGACCATCTCAACTTTTGTTGAGAGGCTTTTCGAGCTCAGTAAGACACACTCCACAGCTGTATTCCAAAGCTGACCCACAGTCTGGGGACTGTGACGGATTTTTCTGGCAGGACTTGTCTGACTCCCTTGCTTCGCTCCCTCTCTCTGGGAGAATGTGGGAGATGGGCATTTCTCAATTGCGGGGCGTTCCTGGTCTCTGTGCTGCCTGTCAGGGAGAGATTCATTAGCAGCAGAAAGGCAATTCTCTCTCCTCTCTGCTCTGGAATTGAAGTCGTTTGTCTCGGGAAGGAGTCCAGGCGCCTCACTCGCTGTGTGGCAGCTTCTGCTCAAGGGAGACAAGCACTTCGTCAATAAACAAGGAGCCTGGGGAATGGCTCCAGCTGACAGAGGACATTATTAATGACTGGCACTTTGTCGGAGGATAGATCAGCCTCCCATTAGCTGCTTTAAGAGGGGGAAGAGAAACAGGGCTAAAGATGGCAGCCTTGGAGCAGCTGGAGGTTTCAGCATCCTCCTGCAAAGTCCCCTGCTGCAAGGCCCAGGGCTGGCACAACCCCCAGGGAGTGACTATTTTTCCTCAGCATCTCCTGTGGCAGTGGGAAACAGGCCCAGATTAGGAAGAGTTTCACTTCCCAGCCTAATGTGGGTGGGCTCTGCTATGGAGGTCTTCCCATCTGTCCCTCTCTCAATCAGCCCTGGGTACAAGGAGCAGACAAGTGTCTTCCAGCATCTGCTGCTGCAGCTTCTTGTTTTGGAGAGCCTGTGGCCCTTTGTACAGCTCCTACCCAGGCCATTCAGTGAAGAAGGCATTGAGGAAACCTGAGAAGAGGCTGTTCTACTGCCTTCACTCTTGGGAAGCCGTTAGTACAAGGAAGAACAAGAAACGCCATCCCTTATGGCCATGCACTTCTGTCTGTGACTGTAACTGGAGAAGCCGTGGACTTTGGTCCTAATTAGACTCCTAAACTCATCTCCTTAGGTGGAAGAAGCCTCTAAGCTCTAAAGCAACTGTTGATTCACCTTAGAATCATACTTAATTTGCCACAGCACCATCAGGGTGGAAGGAGAAATCCCTACTTTGTTGTGACATTAACAGTTTATTCTTCTCTGTCCTACAGCCCTAGAGCTGCCAGGAGAGTGAGTCCTTGGCTCCTTCACAAAAAGCATGGGGTGCAAGTACTCAGCCCATGGCTTAGGTCTTTCAAGAAGATTTTGTTTGGAACCACACTTGCAAACAAAGCTGTGAAACCTTTCAGCTGAACACCTGAGTTTCCAGACAGCCTTCTGCATAACAGGGTGTAAGATCAGTGTCATCTTGGTCTCCATAGTACTTGAAGGAGGTAGCTCTTCATACTTCTTATCACTGTGGAGCTGCAGCTGGGGTGCCTTCATAGCTAAAGGTGCATTCACTATCCTGTTCACATCCTGTTGCCTGAGCGGGATGATGTGTTTTTTATGCAATTTAAATCTCTTTTCAGACTGAATGGTCTTTTGCTCAGTCTGAGATTAGGAAATGTACTGGGGACTCATCCTCATTTCTTTCAGAGATTATTCTACACTACAGGCGTAAAGTCCTAAGTTTAGAGCTGGCACTTGGTTCAGGTGCCTCTTATTTATTCCAGGATTTGGGCTCTTGCAAATGGAATGAACGGATCTGACATCAAAATTCTTTGCTTCACGTTATCTAACCTGGGGCTGTTCAAGATTTAGGATTCAGGTGTGAGCCCATCTTCGGCAGACTTGTTCAAGTTAAACTGCCAATTGATTTTTACTTGCAGAAAGCTGGAAAAACTTTACTGCAAGATTAGCTCAAGGTCTCTCCCTTGTGGTTAAATATTACTGTCCTAGGGCTGAGAGTATTGTAGGGTCCCAGCTCTACTGTCTCCAGGCTTTCTTCTACCGTGACAGAAAAAAAATCAGACCCTTCTAGGTCTGCTGGTATTTATAAGCTGAAACAGGTCCCACCCAGATAAATGGTCCATTTCTGTTCCGAAACGAGCTGTGGACTGCTCCAAGCCCCTAAGTGGATTGCCTTCTGGCCAGCCTAGCACGGTGGTGATTGAAAAGCTGAGAGGAGTTAGAAGGGGGGTGGGTAGGGATGCAGTGTTCAGAGGCTGTGTGGACCCAAACTAGCTAGATTCACTGAACTCATCACTGAAATCACTTCTTGCATTGCCTCTCTGTTTTAATTCTCCCTGAAACAGCCCTCTCCTATGAGCGAAACAATCTTGCCTGCAGATTGAGGGGGGTGGGAGGGATTTGAACATTAATCTGATGTAGATTATACATCCGCCTCCCTCTCTCCCCCCTTCTCACTCACTCTCTCTCTCCCTCTCTCTCCCTCTCTTTCTGTCTGTTTCTCTCCCCTCCCTCTCCTTCCTGCTTCATCTCTTCAAGAAAGTGAACATAAAGTAATATACGGAGAGAGAGAGGCAGAGAGAGAAAAAGCTCCCTGAAGAGGGAAAGCCCCAGCAGCCAGTAGCTGTTTGGATTTGCCTGGTGCTGCCTTTCTTGCTTTGCTCCCAAGGAATACCTTTAATGGGATCAATTGCTTCAGTTCCTTTATAACCAAGTCCACCGGAAAGGCAGCCTCAACATATTATGGGCAACTGTGTGAAGTCTCCACTGAGAAACCTCTCTAAAAAGGTATGTTCCCTGAATCAAAGTGCGCTGTGCATTTCCAGCCCTGCTTCTTGGGATGGGTGACATCGTGGGCAGATGGGAATGGGAGGTGGGAGAAACACAGAGATGAGTATGAAGGGTTCAACTCTCTCCACTAGATTTTTTCTGTAAGAGCTGCTCATGCAAGTGCAGCCAGTAGAGCTCAGGATGCTGAGAGCCATAATGTGTGTAAATAAATGTGTGCGTAGGCTCGTGTCCTGCTTGCTGTGTGTGTACAGCTCCCCTCTGGGTACATGGAAGCATGTGCTTGTCGATGTGCATGGTGTGCTGGCACACTCCTGTCGGGGCATCTTGCTGTGTGTGTGTGTGTGTACGTGTGAGTTTGTGTGTGTGCATGTGTGAGTTTGTGTGTGTGCATGTGCTTCACTTGAGAGGTACCTTCAAGAGTAATCAATGTGTCATGGGTGTAGGGACATATACCCATGTATGTGTGAAGGGTCACATGTTGCCATTGGTGTGTAAGAGTATGCACACCTCTGAGCCCATCTGAGGTATGTGTGTGTCCTTAGCTCTTTACATCTCTACATAGGCATCCTGAGTGCCTGAGCAGGTTTGTTGTGAGTGCATAAGGAGGGAATTTCTGTGTATCACACACATACCCCTGCTCATATGGTGCTCTCTGTGTGCTCACCTGCTGGTGCATGTCCTCACAGAAGTCTGTGTGTAGGCATGAACATGTTTTTATGTCTATCCATCCTTGCATATGCACACAATTAGTTTTCTCGGTATGTGTTTGGGTACAGAAGCATGTTTTTCTCTCTGCTCTGTTTGTCCACGCAGCTGTTTGTGAGTGGATACACTGGGCCCTGGCTGTGTGTTGGTGCATCATGTTGCAAGTCAGCATGGCCCATGTGCCTACATGCTTGGGCCCAGCCAGACTTTATCTGCAAGCTGCCATGTGTATCTGTTAGGCTTCGGTCCACAGTCTGCTCTGTGCTGAGCTTTTTCAGTGGTCCCAGGACAAATTAGATTCAGGAATAATTCTGCTGTTAGGGACTGGGTTGAAAAAGGAATGACATGCCCCAGAAACATTTCTTGTTTGACTGAGGAAGATCTTAGAGCGCTATGTACCTGTCAGCCACACGATTCTCACTTGGCATTGCTGCAAATCTAATAGCTCAGCAAAAAACTATGCAGTTCACTGTCCATAAATGATAAAGTTATGCTGATCATCCAAAGTTTTGCAATGAGGAGCTTCTGTGGAGACTTTGACAACAGTGAAATGCCACTGCCATCAACATGCTCCATCCAGGAGACCTTGCCACCTGGGAAAGCTCATCTGGGAGGGAGTTGTTTGGGAGAGAACCTCCCTAGCAGAGTGTTTGTTCTGGCTGGATGTTTGCCTCTTCTGTGTAGAAACGCAATTTGCTTGTTATCTTGGCTGCTGTAAACAAAGCCAGTAATGGCACAGTGCTCCTGCGGGGCAGCTGGGATACTTGACGAGGGAATTCATCACCAAGCAGTTAGGCAGTTCTGAGACCAGTCCCTAGGTCAGGGTGACCTGCAGGGAGACATAGAATAGCTGAGATTCGCCCAAATGTTGCACATATGAAAAACCAACTTCGTTGCTTGTAGCTTGCCTCCAACTTGTAATAAAAGGAGCTGGGTGCAGCTGTTCAAGGCGATTGCAATTAAAGTCTGATGTGTAGCCAGGCTGCTTGAATCAAAATGGATTCAAGAACTTGTAAATTCTGTGTCATCAGTCTCTCAGGTAACTTACCCTTTTCTTTCCTAAAAGCTGCTTTGAATAACGCACTTTGTGCCTAGTTACAAGACCTGGGATGTCAGAACTGAAGATTTGCAAAGCTGAATTAGACAATTTCTCAGACATCACTCTAGTGAGCTATGAAATAAGGCCTCACACACTCGTCCTGCTAGGTCCTGGTACTCTGCCATTCTTTTGATCGCAACACACATGAATATAGTGGAGATCAGTCTTAACATTGCACAACTTCACTTGGCCATTTTATGATCCCAGTAATTTTTCTCAGATTTTACCTTGAGCAAACTCATTTTGCTGAAATGTAAAAGAGGAGGGATTGCAGACAATGTATGTGAAAGCTGCTCTTAGGTGACAGTCTGAACCCTTGAATACGTGATTTCAACCTAACATTTAGGATTCACTCCCAGGCACCAGCTGGCTTGGTCTGAGTCTGGCTGACAGCAGGGTATCTTGCTTGTTCAGGCTTTGACTTCATGTCTGTTGTTGGAAGTTTCAGTTTCCTATTGTCACAGTGTACCCCCAGTGATTGTGGAAGCCATCCTGGCTGCTTTTCTCTCCAAGAGACCCTGCAGCTGGGATGGAGGCCCCTCTTGGCTTGCTGTTCTGCAAAGTTCCTCTGACACACAGGCAGGAAAATTAAATGAATCCTGGTGTGCTTCTGCTGTGCAGAAGTTAAAAGCCTTGGCATCCAGGTCCTTCAGTTTGCCACCCTTCTCCCCCACTTGGGCCATCTCTAGATCAACCGGGTTGCCTCCTACTCTATAATCTGCAGATCTTACACAGCCAAGGGCTGGACTTGGCCAGGAAGCAGAGTGGTCCTTTGCTCAGGGAAGGGACTGGGAAAGCCTGATCTTCCCAGTCGTATCCTTGCATTTTCTTTGTCACATCCTTGCATTTTCTTTGTCATACACACTGCTGTTTGCCCTCTAATGGGTGGCTGGTGTTTCTTTGCCCCATACCAGTATCACAGCTCCCTTCCCCATTCTGCTGCGATGTAGAAGGAACATGGTGAAGGGAACTTGAGTGGATATTTGCAGGAGAATCTGTGAGACTGCTGGCAGAAGGAACACTGAATACCATAAATCCTGCCTGCAGTGGCAAGGCAGGCAGCCCCTGTTGAGGTCTTGCTGAGCCATTCACCTTGGTGTTCTGGCACTGCAGCAGTTTGTCTGGTCACAACCCTCAGTGGCTCTTGGCAACTGTTTTGTCAAACTGGCAACCTCTATCGAGACAGAAAAATAATGGGATGACTATTATGAGGTACTGCTCTATAGCTTGGTAATAAACTATTGACTGAAAGGGTCAGCAACCAAACATTTGGGGCTGTGGGGCTTTGCATCCTTCATGTGGCTTCACTGGAATTAAACACAGAACCAATGTGGGCTATTTAAGTTGTTCATATTATTTGGTATATTAAACTGAAAAATGTGCCAGGAAATAAAGCTGATAATTTTGAAAATACATTGCACTGATGTCACAAAGCTATGTAGTTCAACACAGATGCCTTGACATTTAGCTGAGCTAGTAATATGCCATTCGTGGATGGATGCTCATCTTTCAGTTTTTTAAGGACAAGTGTCCTGTGTGTCAGAATTAATCAGAGACAGATTCCTTTCTCATCCATGACTGCAATGAAAACACTTTTCCGCTTCATCATTTTCTTTCTCCATGGCTTGCTTTTTGAGTTGTTTTTGTTTTGATGCTTGATATTCACATGACATTATACATGAGCAGATTGGTGTAAGACTGTGTACAAAAAGGCGAACTACAAACCATGCGTGCAATGTAATAGCACATGGCAGCCACAGCAAGTAGATACAATAGTCTCAGACAAGCGTGAATGGGGGGTGCTTGTGTCTGGTCTTTTAGCCTGAAAAAGTACCTCAGGCTTTAAGGAAAGGGTTAATAGAGACAATGACAATTGGCAGAACTTCTCTGATCACCCCTGAGAACACTGGCTGTAAAAGTAGAATCATTCCTGAAGAGGAATCTGATATATGATTAATGTTTATTCTGTAAAACCAAGGGTCCTGTGGGTTGTGTTGGCTTTTTATAGCTGCATGGGAATATCAGGATAAGTGTTTTTTTGCAGAGCCAGGGAAATGCATTTCTATAAAAGGAAAGCAGTGCCTCCTTATAAAATCCAGTGCTGGATTCTGTTCTGGAGCCTTAGCTTAGCAGGACATGTGCACTTAGAAAAATGTGCAAATGCAAACAGACAAAAATGTTGTGCCCGTGCCTGATCTCCACTTTGGGACTGTCAGTGATTAGAAGAGGCCAGGGCAGTAAGTGCCTCAAACCGTGAGGATGTAACTAATTAGGAGCAGCACAGGCAGTGCGAGCCTGCAGTTGGCAGAGCCACCTGATGCTGTAAACGGTCTTCTGATAGCGTGATCAAGCGTGTGATGCTGTGTTGCTGAAATGTAACGTGGAGCCTGTGCAGTGGCTTTATGCAGGCTCTGCATGATACCCTGGGGATGCCCTGGCCAGGCAGCTTTGCCCTGGGCACGGGCTGGCACATGTACTGTTAAGTTGGGATGTGCTTGTCCTTTGCAGCTCGTTCAAGGCATTGTTAACTCTGGGGCGGATTGTGGGAGTGTGGCACTTTGGGCCTTGTCTGGGTAGATGTGAGCAGTGCTGAGAGTTTGATGTAATTTCAAAGAGAAATTCTCGTGGTTGGTTGTACTTCTATCGGCTTTTGAAAGTGAGTTCCTGGACTTACTGCTTCTGTACAAACCCTAATAGACTGGTGGGGGGAACACAGTGTGCACCAGATGAAGGAAATTTAGCAATTATGTCTCTGCGAGGCGGTTCAGTAAAACTTCAGGGGAACGAGATGGGGAGGTAACATCCTCTGTTATGTTGTTTGCTTGCTGCTGGTTGGCTGGGAAGATCCGCCATGACGAGAAGACGAGCTATAAAGCTGTCCAGACGAGCGAAGAGGGGTCGTCGTCTTGCGAGTACCAGGGTCCGCTCATGGTGCTGGCCCAGAACTGCGCCGTCATGCACAACCTGCTGGGGCCAGCATGCATCTTCCTGAGGAAGGGCTTCGCAGAAAACAGGCAGCCTGTACGTAAGTTACACCCAGCCGGGCGAGACACGCACAAAGCCATGTGGATGTGAGTCGGGGATGCGGAGCCACCCCTGTGCTCCGTCTGTGTGGAGCTCTGTAACCCCCAGCCCTGTGTCTCGAGCATCCCGGCTCCAGCTCCAAGTGCAAATACAATCAGAGGCAAATGTCTAACCTGAAGCATGTGCAGACACCCTTGTGCCTAAACACCAAGGAAGGAGGATTCTAAAATTGCAGCTATGGAAGATAGATCCAAGCCTACACTCATAATCATATGGACTCAGGAAAAGGTCTTAGGACTTCAGGACTTACATGATCATATGGACTCAGGAAGTGTCCAGTGCTCAAAGCTGTTATTCCAGCAAGATACCTACCTCTTCCAGAGGCTCAGATTATTATTTAAAGCCTAAATAGATAGTTAAATGCAAATCCGGGCATCTGTATTGGGAACAAGCTGTCCATATTTGATACTGTTCCTATCAGTTCCCAGTGAGCACACTAGTACCGGCAGAAATAAGCAGAGATTGTGTTTGGGTATCTCCTCACAGATACCCAAACACAATCTCTTGTACGCTGTCATACCCAGCCCGACACTGCAGCAATCCCAGCCAATTAAACCGAGGAACATCAGGCTGTCCTCATATTTGCAAATAGTGCCAGGCTACCAAATGCTATTACCCTCCCACACAGAGGGAGAGAAATAGCAAAACCACATCTATTCATTCAGTCACACCTATTGTAACTGTCTTCATATGGATCCAATGTATGCATTTATATGCAAACAACAGAAATATATGCTTGTATGAATGCACCCCAATATTGTGTCTTTACAAGAACTAAAACATATTTTTGCACCCAAACATTCTACTCCTACAGTAACTTGAATTTAAAGACAAACAGAATCACAATTAACACACTTTTTATGGATATGTATGAGTGAATATGTGCATTGTCAGATATTCACCCAGTGCCTGCCACGTTCTTTTGGTGAAACAAAGCTCCCCCCAATTACCTCAAAACTAGAACTTTATTGCCTCTATAAGAAACCTCTGTCTTACTTGTGTATTGATATGGTTATCTACAGCCGTAGGAGACACGTAGGTCTTTATTTCTGAAACCTCTTCTTCAACCAACAACTCAAAAAAGAGTCACTGTGTCATTTTTGATCATTTTGTCATTTTGATTTTGTTCTTCCTAACCTTCAGCCACTAAGTGATCACATAGTCCCTGTGCCAGGTCACTGAAACATGAAACACACTCTCAGACAAGCACACTTGATGACCTGCACAGAGCCACCTGTCACAGGAGATAGGTCCAGCTCCCTAGTGGACAGCTGGACAGTTGTCCATTCTGCTTAGGCCATGGAAGCTCACTGTACCCTAAGAGGTCTCCAAAATAGGATTAGTGACGCCTCTAAGTACCCTGATGTAGAATAAGTGCATCTAATAAACAGCTTTACTTTTATTGACTCTCTAGAGCAACAGGATTTATTGTGCATAGAACAGAAATAAATGAGGGTAAGACCATTATGTATAATGGACTCTCGGGGGGTCACTTCTGCTCATATTTAGGATCTAAACTCTTGGAACAGTTTTATTCCACTTCCCATATGCTCTCCAAAAGCTTTAGAGTGATTCAGCCTATTTCATCCCAAGCAATTTTACTCCTTAATCATTTTAGGGGATCTTCTTTCAAATTTAAAACACAAAACCTCTTCATGACGTTAGTTACCACTTGAGTCAGATTTTTGGAGGGACATAAACCCTCCCCCTCCTTCTGCATTTGCAGTCTGTGGCTCTCTGATGGCAGAATCTTCATGTGCAAAGATCTGCTCAGAGCCCTGCAAATGCAAATGCTTTGGTGTGCAAAATTAGAGCCAGTGCTGAAGCCCCCACCTCTGACAAGTGTCACTGATGTCAGTTGAAATGTGGTCATCAGTGGTGGAGGAGGAGGAGGATGGTCTTGTGAGGACTGTGCTGGAGGAAGGCCTGGGTCCTACCCTGACCACTCTCACAAGACAGCAGCTACCGGGGGTGAGTCATGGCACCCTTTGCACCATGGTGCTGGTGAACACAGCCACTATCTCCAGGCATTAGTGTTTGCAATCTCTGGAATAAAGTGCACAAGGTGCTCGAACTGATCCATGCGTGGTTTTCTTCTGTCATTTTATCTAAGGCAGGAGGGCAATTATGCCTCCTGCATCCGGTCTAAGGAGTTTGAATTGTTTTATTACTTGGTGTTGATGAAAGCAGAACAAATGGGATGACATGTTTGAAAATACCAGATCTGTGAAGGATGAAACAGCAGAGCCAGCACGCTCCGACAGTTCCATCCGGCACAGAGATGCCTCTGGGAAGGTTATGGGTGGCAAGCTGGTCATTTCTCTGGCACAGCCCACTTCTGCACAGACGTAAACCAGTGTGTGTCCTAGTTTGCTATGCATTCTGAGCAGCTGCCGTTAGCGTTTCCAGAGGAGCCTGTGGTTAAATAGCAAAGGATCATCCTTCTCAAACTGATCAAAGGCACCGTCTCCAGGGACATGTGGTGAGGCTGGAGGACACCTGGAAGGCAAGGAGAAACTCCTCACAGTTGAGGGGAAAAGTCGAGAGTGAGACGACAAAAGAGATCGTGTTTCTATGTTTCCAAATTCTCAGATGTTTTGGATTTGCCTGGGAGCCGTGAAAGGAATTAGAAAGGGCATTTAAACCAGAAAGCAGTGCATTTCCATGCTCATCTCTTCTTCCTGGTGCAGTGTTGGAGCTTTCCTATACTCTTTTATATCCTCCCCCTTCTTCCAAGAAATTCAAATTGGATGTTTGAAGTTGCAGTGTTTCCTGAACATGGTGAATCCTTGTCCTGTTTCATTTGTAGATGACCTTGATGATGTATATGTTGTGTGTCTGCCTTCATGCCTGGTTTCAAAATGCTTGTATATGGAGTTGAGGCTGGGGGGAAGCGGGAAGTTCCTACCTTTATGTGGGGACAGACTGTAGGAGATATCACTGGGACATTGACGGTGGAAGAGCTGTTGCTGCCCTGCCAGAAGGACAGAGATCAAGCAGTGATCTGAGCAGATGATGGTCTAGATGTGCTGATTACAAGAACTGCTTCCAGCTGTTTTGATCTGTGTGTGTCAGCAGGAGCAGCAATAGAAATACAATCAGAGCTCTAGAGGAGATCATTACTGCTGCAGGGACAGTCTCTGCTGCAGAACTTGGTGCTGGGGAATGATGTAGGAGCTTCATGAAGGTGCCAGTAGTACCATCAGGTGGGGAGGCCACACATCTTGCTGTGTTGGTCCAGGTCTACTCTGTTCAGGGACCATCTGTCATCCCCTTGTTCACCGGATAAGAGGGAGAGGGGCTTCCAGAGAAAAGTGTGCAGGTTAACACCCCTCCCATTGGGAAGGAGAGCTGGGAAACCTTCCTAGCTTGATGGTATTAAACATGTCATCACCTTCTTGTTTCTTCTCTCACTTTCTGGCTTGTCCCAGAACGCTTTGTACCGACAAGTGCTATTTTGAAACTATGTTTGTGGCCAACAAATGTCTTTAACATAACATGTTCTTATTTTGCAGGATAGAGAACTGCGTCCAGAAGAAATTGAAGGTAAAATTTGTTGCTCCTTTGTGTCCCCTTTCTCCCTGCCCCCTGAAAACCTATTGGCTGGCCCTTCCGTTTTGGTCCCCATGGGTTAAAATAATTTGGGGCAAATCAAGAGAGATGTTTACTGGAATAAGTCCTGGAAACCCCAGCTAAAGAAATACTATATAAAATTATAAGATTGCTGACTGTGAAGGAATTTGCATCCATTCCAGATTCTTCAGGGGTGGGAGGATAAGTAAATAATGGGATATTGGCTGTTAGGGAGCTCCTGTCACCCCGGCTCCCACAGAAAATGTTGTCGAGCATGATACTATAATATGGCTCCAAGGAAGCTGTTTTACCTGCTAATCCCTACAGTGAGGGATACATAATAGAGTGCAGGGGTAAAAGTTGGAAAAACTTATTAGTTGCAGTTTCTTTAGGGAGCACAGTTTAGCACTGAACAGTTTGTGATACTTGTAGTCCAAGCAAGATTTCCTGTAAGGAATGGAGCAGCAGCACTGCTGACAGAAGAGCTTAACTTTGCTCCAGTCATTGCCTCATGCAGGGAGATCTGGTGGGAAAATACTGAGTATCTTAGAGAGTCTGGCTTTATAAAGTGCTGCTGATTCTGGGGAGGTTTCTTGGAAAAAGTGTTTCAAGCTGTCACTGACAATATTGTTCTTCCATTCCCACAGAATTAAGAGAAGCCTTTAAGGAGTTTGATAAAGACAAGGATGGGTTTATTAACTGCAGGGACCTGGGGAACTGCATGCGAACCATGGGCTACATGCCTACTGAGATGGAGCTAATAGAGCTCTCCCAGCAGATCAACATGAACTGTGAGTAATACGCACCCAGCTGTACCTGCCTGTTGCTACTGTGCCCTGCATCATTGCCTCAGACTCTCTTGGTCTCCTGCTGCCTCTTTTCCTTTGGATTTTTCCCTTCTCTTCTTTTGGTTCTGATTTTCACTTGCTATCATCTCTCCTGTTTGTTTGTAGTCCTTAGAAGTCGATACCTTTGTTTTTGCATATCAAAGGGACTGTGTGGACTGTGCTGTATATGGGAACAGTGAGTGGAAGGATTGTCCTTCATGCTTGTGTTGTCAGGTATAAAACTGCCCATGATGTGGGCAGTCAGGCACTGGTGCACAGATTCTGTATGTTGTCACATTGAAGCTGTTTGAAGAGCAAGCCTGGGAAGATGGAGATGCTTTGATCAGATGAGTGATGGATGGGCTATTGCTCTGTGGTGGTTGTTTGTGTATCTGCTGTGTGCCTGGGGATGGGCTGTGAGCAAGCTGTGCTGGCAGCATCGGATGGGAGCATCTGCTGCAGTCATGGAAAGATGTGACAAACGCATCTGATTCACCATAACTGTGTTTGTTCCCCTTGGCTTTCACCATCATTTTTTGTCACCTCTCATCTGTGGCAGTGCAGGGTATCACCCTCAGCCAGGTGGGGAAAAGCATATTTAGTGCATATTATTTCTGACACAGGATTATGTTACAAGGACAAGTTACTTGGTCAAGGGAAGGAAAACAGCTGTGACATATGCAATCAGTCACACACAAAACCAGCAGATAACCCTGGCACACGAGTGCTTGGGAATTTGAGAGTGTTGCTGACAGCTCTCAGGGCACTAACAAGTAAAAGAACTAATACAAAGAATAAACAGCTGGACATGCATTAGCTGCTATAACAGAGCAGGACTCCACCACTGCTGGAGGGCACTGCCCGGGCCATGCAGGAACATCATGCTGTGCCCTTGCCATGCCCTTTGGCACAGGCGCAGCAGAGAGTTGCTATAAGCATTAGAACGATCAGGCCTCTAATACGTAGTACATGATGCAATAAGAATGTGACAGTCCATGGCAGCCTAGAATGGAATAGCTTGGGCTCATTCTGCCTCACCTATAACACAGAAAATACAGGGTAAATCTACCTCTGCTTTTCCTTCCACTGTCCCACACCTTCTGTGCTTTGCTTCCTGGAGAGCCAAGTGCTCTCTGGGGCACACAGAAGTGCAAAGTGAGTGCTGGTCTTGGCTAACTTCTGGAGTTCTTACACACAATCTTTCATCTTGTCCCAAGTGGGTGGCCATGTGGATTTTGAAGATTTTGTTGAGCTGATGGGACCAAAACTTCTAGCAGAGACTGCAGACATGATTGGTGTAAAAGAACTCCGTGATGCCTTCAGAGAGGTGAGTGATCCCTTCTGTGTGCCCCCAGAGAAGTGAGCAACACAAGACAGGATAGAGAGAAGACCCACTGGAGAAGAGAAGAGGAGAAGGAGAGAGCAGCACAGTGGAAGACCTAGAAAGAGCCCAGTCAGGCATGGAATAAGGGAGGAGCAGAGAAAGTTACTAAGATAAGGGAATCCTTGAGGCAAGGAAGAGGAAAGCTGGTGCGGACACAGCATTTGCAAGGGGGCTCTGAGGAGGAAAGACAGACTGGATCCAAAAGGCACCTAAAGGAGGAAAAGGAGGGACATGGAAGGAATGGAGAAAATATAGGGCAATCAGGAGCAGGACAATACACAAACCAATGCAGAGCAAGATCTGTTTCCATTCACTGTATTTCCCCTGCTGGTATTTTTCATGTACTTGCAGTTTGACACCAATGGTGATGGGGAGATCAGCACCAGTGAGCTGCGAGAAGCCATGAAGAAACTTCTAGGGCAGCAGGTGGGTCATCGGGATATTGAAGAGATCATCCGGGACGTGGATCTGAATGGAGACGGGCGTGTTGATTTTGAAGGTGAGAAGGGATCAGTGCTTGCTGTCCCTCTGCTCTGGTGTGAGTCAGAGTTTCAGCTCAGAAGCTGAAGTGGAAGATTTGCATGCTCAGGGCCCAGGCTTCTGAAGTATGGAGAAAAAATAATTTCATTTTTTCAGTCAGCTGAATTGTTCATTTGTGTATCATCTCTTGCTGCATCTCAGTTTCAATTGGGTCTCCATAATTCTATCATGGTAAGAGATAGAACCTGGCACACAGAAGCAGATTCTGGTGCACACGTGCTGAGCCTGCCATCGTTTTATGGGGCATTTTCCTTTCTTTAAATCTATTGCAAGAGCTGTGAGGTGGCTGGATTGCTTTGGAGAATGCATTTCACCTTCCCATTTCCTTTGGCACACCTTTGTTATCTGGTTTTATAGAGAATTTGTTTTTGTGCCTTTATGCCAGAAGATGGTCACATGCCAGGTGTGCTCACTAAGACTGCAGATATCTGATCTAGAGGTGTCATGTTAAATCCTAGAGATAATTAATTTCTTCTCACACTTTTCATGCCAGAAGGACTTTGAAAAATAAGAGTGGTTAGGCTACTATCCTAGCCATTAGCTGTGGCAGGAGCAATATTAATAGAGCTCAGGGTTTCTGGCAAGGAAGCAGTTGATATCAGACAGCTAAGAAGATATAAGAGCTGGAAGGTGTGAGAGTGTGGCAGGCTGCTTTTTTCCCTGGTGGAAGTCCAGATGTCCTTTTGCAGTAAGGGTGAAGTACAGGGACTACGGAATTAAAGTAAAATTTGCGTAATTTTTTTTTGGCTCAGCAGCATTTCTGGGTCTCCTACATGACAAGGCATCTCAGTCCTCAGGATTACTGAAGCCTCTGAGGGCTTTGCAAATATTAGAATACCACCAGTGTCTTCCTAGAAAGTATCTGATAGCTGCAGTTGTTCTAATGCACTGGCTGATTACATGACAGTAGCTCTCCTTGTTTCTCACAGCTAAATTATGTTAGACAGCTAAAATACATGAAATGCTATCCCAGTATAATTTTCTCTGTGAGTTACCACTTTAGTTGTCAAAGGACAGTTCCATCAATGGAAAAGGAGAAGTCAAGGGGGTAATTTCCATTGCCTTCCTCTTTGCAGAGTCATTAGTTCCTCGGCAATTCAAGTGCAGAATGAAAACACATTTATATTTCATGGCATTTACACTCAGTTTGAACAATTGTAATTGACTTCACAAACTGCAGGGTGGTCAAGAAATAGATCCAGGGTATCCTTACAGTTAACTCGTATCTTTAAAAACAAGAAGTCCTTCAAAGTAAACTCCTCTCTACAAAAATGCCGGTATCTAGCAAAACTCTTGTGCTTTCCCACACTGGTATCTCTGTGAAGTGGCAAGTTTACTAAGAAATCATACCATGTTCCCAAGACTGTAAATCAAGGTTCCCTGAAGTTACAGTGAAGGGAGACAATGCTTCCTGTGGTGTCTCACAAAGAGTCACTTGTGCAAACAAGACCGTAGGTGGCTGGGAAGGAGTCCAAGGCAATGAATTGACCTGCTAGTGGGATCTTATCACCATATCTAATACAAGGATTAAAGCCCATGCTGTGTGAGCGCTCAGGGCCAGTCTCGCAGTGCACAGACTTACTGGCAGCCTGGGGATTCCCAGTTTCACCCTGACTGCTTGCTGTCTCCAGGGAATGAGAGCTGGGTTGGTGACTATGGATGCCTTCTGGTTCAGGGCTGTCTTGTGTTGTTGGTTGCAGAGTTTGTTCGCATGATGTCCCGTTGAAGATTATTCTCAGCTAAAGAAGAATCAGCACCTTAGAGAGGGCAGAAGAGGACCTAGATGGAGCATCTAGCCCCGATGTTCCTACATGAAGGTTTATCGGCTGGCTGCAATTAGGACATTGCAAGATGACCTGCTGCTCCTCCCTCATGGTGGTCCCCATGTCCCTCCACCCTTTCACACTGTGAAAGACTTGCAACTTCCTACAACTGGAACCATTCCTTGAAGATGATTGCAGGAAACTGCAGAGCCAGTACTTGCCATGATGCTTTCATGGGATATTTGCAATTTTAGACTCCTCCTCCCCAGCTTTATTCTCCCACCAGCTGCTGCAAAGTAAAAGCAGGAGAAATCCTCTTGACTTGGTGGATGAGAGCAAAGCCATTGGGACTGGTGGCAGCCTCAGGGCGTGCTCTGCACTTCTTGGTTTCCCTTGGTGAACCGTGTCTGTGTTTGCTGTCTCAGTGTGTGTCTATCTGTGTGGAGTTCTTTATGCTTCCCCAACACTTATTTGCATCTCCTGTGGTTATGTTTACCAAAAGTAAATTCAAATATATGTCTTGCGGGGGGAAAGCGATAAATATGCACGTTGAAATGATGTGGAGCCTGGATGTCCCTGTGAGAGGTGATGGCTGGGCTGGGGGAGAAGGGCTTGGGCAGATGCACACCCCAGTGTCTGCACCAGAATCCAGAGGCAAGTCCTCACTGCAGGAAGGGGAGTCAGTACTGGCCACTAAGCCTGTGTCAAGGCTCTGCCCTTCCTTCTGCTGTCCCCATTGCCAAGGGGCCTGGAGGTGCCTCACAGTGAGGGCACAGTGGAGGGTCCCCATCTCTGCATTCCCTCCACTGGCATAGGCACAGGTGAGACCCCCTGCGGTACCATGGCAAGGAGCAATGGGAGAAATGGCCCAGAGGGGAGCTGGGTGGGGAGGGGATAGGCAGCAATAGCCAACCTCACTCTTTTCAGATAATTTCAAACACAACTGTGAGCACATGTACAGAGGGGCCATGCTGTGGGAGCTGAGCTGTAACTCCACTGGTGCTGGGGATTGGCAGGGAGCCTCCTTGTGTGGCAGTGCCCTGCTCTCCAGCCTCTTCACACTCAGAAATGCTGCATGTGTCTGCAGCAATGACCATGACAGCAGCCTCCAGGCCCTACCAGCTGCTTCCAGACACAGCAGATCTTATCCTCCTTTCCCCAAGACGCTCCCAACCTGTCACTCCCTTCCCCTACTCTACCAGACCTACAGTTGTCTCCTTTCTCTATGCAAAGGCTCAGTCACAAGTTGCCAGCATTACTTTCTGCTTGGCTTCAAAGGGCACCATCATCACGGTGTGTTTCTTGGTGTGACTTGGGAGCTGTTTTCTTCTCGGTTGCCTCCTTACTCAAACTGGGAGGTCAAGGACCAATATCCTCCTGCTTCCTTCCTCTCAAATCTTTCACTTCTGAGGTTATCTTTCAAATTCTTGGGGTCCACAAATCTGGGTCCTGAAGGAGGATTTTCTCTTCTGCTTTCCTGTTGCTGTGCCAACCAGCATAGCTGCAGTGATGGCTGATGCTCCAGCAATGGAAAAACTGTGTTTCTCCTTTTATTTGTGTGTGTGTGTGTGCATGCTTACTTGTGTTTGCACAGGTGTGTGCTCTAGGAAGGGTTTGTGTATGTGCACATAAAAGCGAGTGCAGATGTGTACCTGGGAGTGCAGCAGTGGAAGAGTTTGTATGCAAGTGGGTGTATGCAAACTGTGTGTTTATCTATGGAGCTGGTCCCGTCTTGGAAATACGGGTGTGGGCCAAGAAATTGGAAAATGGATATTTACAGATCTCCATGTTTACTGGCACAGCAGCTGTATTGTGGTTAGGAGATGAGGGTGATAAAATGAACAGAGTCCAGAGTCCTGGTACGCAATAAATGTGTTTAGGGTCATACTGGGGAGGGGGAGCTGTGTGCAGGCTTGTGTCTGCCAAAGGGCGTGCTGGTACACAAATGTGCTTCGCTTACAGTGGAACCCGTTGAGGAAGGACCTGCTCATGCAGGCAGAGCAGGAGAACAGCTGTGCTGCTGCCTGCCTGCTGCAGAGTGCTGTGCCTGCCTGTGGGCACTGGGGACAGCTCTGGGCATATGCCTTGTGCCACAGCCAGCCTCCACAAGCCCGATGGACAGAGGCCACAAGTGTGGTGGCTGCTACTGCCTGCTCCTTCACAGACCCTGTCCTGAGCATTTGCATCTTTTGCCTACAGCATCAGATGGCAGGACAGTCTTAATTTAAAATGGTAACCCCATTTCTAGAGGCTGGACTGATCCACACTGCAGCATCATGGTGGCTGGGCATTTTCCCTGCAAACTATGGCCATTTTCACTTAGGCAGTTCCCTGTGTTTGTACTGAGGCAGAGCTCTCCCTGTCATCCCAAAAGTACTAGGCAAAAGGTGGCTGCAGGACACCTTTGTGTCATTGCAGAGGCAGTCCTGGAGCCACAGCTACTTCTGAGGAAAGCTGAGTCTGCCAAATCATCTGTAGCTCTTTTCTGCCAGGTCTCACCATGATACAGTGAACAGGTCAGACAGGGCAGGTCTCAAAAGCCTTCATTTTCTTTTCTGCCAGCAGAAGCTGTTGCTGCCAGCCCGATTTTACTTTCACAACAAACCCTGAATAATCCCGGGGAGTTTTACTATTTTCTTGTGTAGACAGGGGCAGAGGTTAAAGATCCAATCTAAATAATCTAATTCCAGAGATAATCCTTTTGCTCTCATCTCCAATTTGGTACCAGGGAGGCTTCCAAGGAGCTCTGCATGACAGGGCACAGCTGGTCTCTTGTGGGTACATGAGCCTTGTAGCGCTGTGCCATTTGGGAGGTGGCTCAGGCAGTGGGGCTGGCTCACACTGACTTGTTAGATGTCTCATTAGCCATGAGGCCTGCTTCTGACCCACACATCTTTGCTGCTCTTTTTGGACATCCCAAATCCTGATCCCATTTTCCATCAGGAAATGGCTAATGTCCTAAGCATGTGCCCCTCATCACTTGTGAACAATCAGGGCTGTAGGTAGACCAGGCAGGACTGATTCAAGACCGAGTCATTTTGGCACAGCTGCCAGGGGACAGGGAGAGATCAAGGGATTGAGAAGATGACCCTGAGCCTTTCACTTGTAGGTTACTGGTGTAAATCCAGCCTGCATCAAGGGGCTGACTGATGGCTCAGTGGATTAGTAACAGGATAGAGCCTTTGACATCTGGAGCACAAGCTGGCATCAAGTTGCTGGTGACGGCAAGTATCGATTTGGGGTGGCAGTGTAGGACACCATGGACACAGGCCAAATGGCGTGTCTGCCATCCTCTGCCAGGGGCTGTGACCAGCTTGTGAGCCAGGGTGAGGGCTTCTCCTGCCCTCAGATGAGCACAGCCACTGTCCCTCCTCACTGCTGCTCAGTTAATCCATCTTGCTTTGTGACGGGCTGCTGATTCTTGGGAAATGATCATCCAGGCTAGTTATTAGAAAATGCTCTGCCTGGGGACAACTGGTAACACTCAAAGTGTTTATGTGCTTCAAAGTTGTGCTCCTGACCCACACATTGCAGTTTAAAGTGTAGGATTAGGGAGGATCGTTTGTAATCAGCACAAATGAGCTCTAATGAGGCCTCCCTTGGCCTCGCCAACTGGACAGCATTGTCCTGGCCATGGCTGCTTGCACTCCTTTGGTCACAGAACTTAGGGGACACCCAACAGGTCACAAACACAACAGGGATACAGGAGATTAGGCTGGATTTGATCAGATGCTGCCAGAGCTTGGGTCCGTAACGCTGAGATGATTTGCCAGGAATCAGCGTGAGGTGGCTGAATCTGGAGAGGTGCTAAGCGTGTGTGTTTCATACTACTAATCTGGATGCAGTTTCTGAAGGCACCCTGTAGTTTTAGGAACCCCTTCCTGGTATCAGCACTGGTGTGGGAGTGCAGCAGTGCCATGTCTGCCGTGGCCCAGTTATACCATGAGCCCAAGAACTGCTGTTACAGAAGCAGGAACTTGCTTTGGGGACCACTCCAACCTGGGCAGAGCAAACTGGGAGTGGGGGGTGGGTGGTTATGCATTCCCCCAAACAGTTCACTTCTCCAAGACTGCGTCTGGTTAAGAGGCCCAGAAGTGCATTATAAAAGCAAAAAACCCGTTTAATTCTCAGTCTGCAGCACCAAGTCTTTATTTATAAAAGCAAATGCTTTGCAGAAGACTTGAATTAATGAAACATCACTGGGACTTAGAAGCAGCCACTGCTAATGCAGCCAGTGCCAGGAGCGCAGCCCTGAGGCCTGCTGGTATCTGATGCCTCAAGGAACAGTGTGATCAGACAGAAGGGCAAACATTAAGTTATTTGCTCCCCACCGTGTAGGGAGTGAGTTTCATTCGACCTCCATCTGGGATATCTCACTCCAGCCACCCAAGTCCTTGTCAAGGTCCTCCAAAAAAACCCTTCAGTATCTTACATTCTCCTATACAGTGCAAGCCAGGGAGCAGCCCGCTGGCAGTGTCACGGTCACTTCCCCGCCTTCCCCTTCACTGGCCGCTTTGCTTCTCAGGCAGATGATTGTGGTGCAAGGTGCCTGCACGCCACCCGCCACTTCGCTCCTTACCGGGAGGCCGGCAGCTGCCTTTGCCTTTACTGCATGGCAGCGGCGAACGGAAGAACCTGCGTGCTCTGCCAAGGCGGCGAGCCGTGCTTGGGAGCTGCTGTTCAGAGCACAGCGGGCACGGGGCTACCGGGACGTGCCGAGAAGCCGCCCCCGACGGCGGCGGAGCTCCCGCTGCCCCAGCTCCCCTCCCAGCCCCTTCCCCGAGCACATCGGGTGCGCTCCGGTCCGCGCTGCCGCAGCGCCACCCGTTGCCCCAGCAACCCTCCGTCTGCGCTTCCCGCCGTCGCCCCACCGTGCTCCGCGTTCCGCCGCGCTGGAGCCCCGCGATTGGCGGCGCCGAGGGGCGGGCTCTGCCCTCCTGCGGCCGGCGCTCAGGGCAGCTCGCCGCCCTGTCCCCGCTCCGCACACAGCGCTGGGGAGCCTCGTCCGTCCCCGCCGCTCCTTCTTGGGGGAGCCGGTTCCACACCCGCTCGGCTTCCTGTGCGGTCGGTACCGGCCCCGGGCACCCCGGGCACGCCGGCCCGCAGGGACCAGCTCCCCGCGCCGCTCTCGCCGCCGTCCCCGCGCCGCTCAGCCCAACCCGCCTACCGCCGCCGCTCATTGGCCCGTCGCCTCATGAATATGCAGATATGGACCCGCAGCTGTCTAATGGCAGGCGGGCAGGTAATTCATATTCGCGTTTCGCCGCGCGGATTGGTCGGCGCTCGCCCCGCCCCGGCAGCGGAGTAAGCCGCCCCCTGTCGGCGGCAGGAAGGGGCGGGCACGGCGCCGGGAGCGCGACATGGTGGGCGCCGGTGCGCGCGGGGCGCCGCTGCTGCCGCCCGTGCTGCTGCTGCCGCTGCTACTGCGGGGCGCGGCGGGCGGCATCGCCGACAGCGTCGTCTGGGCTGTCAACGCGGGCGGCGATGCCCATGTGGACGTGAACGGCATCCACTTCCGCAAGGACCCGCTCGAGGGCCGCGTGGGCCGAGGTGAGGGTGGGGGACACGCCGCGGCCGGGGGATTTCGGCGGGACTGCCCGCGGGGTCCCGCTCGGCTCCGCTCCGCCGGGGCGGTGAGCCCCTGCTGTGCCGGCCGGGGTCCGGGACCCGCGCACCCCTGGCACCGTCCTGCCCGCTGCAGCCCTCGCGGGTCGGTGGGTGTCCCCGCAGGACGGCAGGGACTCCTCTCCCCCAGCCGCCCGGGGACGGTCATGGCCCGAAGGCAGCGCTGGCACTGGTCATCCGCAGGACCGCTGCCACCCCCATCCTCCCGTCGGGCCCTGCTGGGGCCGCATTCCCCGTCCCCGTGGCGGTGCGCGCCCGGGGCCCCAGGGGCAGCGGGATGAGCCCTGTGGGATGGTGCTCCTGGCCTCGGGTTGCGGGGTTGTGCAATGCTGGAGGGGAAGTGGCTCCGCGAGGGCTGGAGTGGGATTTCGTCTGGAAAGGCTGCGGGAATGGTCAGGCTGCCAGCCCGGCCGCGTGCGCCCGCCGGTCTCCTTTTTCCTCCCGTTTTCCTCCGAAGAGCCCGGGTTCCACAGCAGGATCCGCCGGTTCGCAACCCAGTCTGCAGCGCGCTCGGTGCAGTGGGAGCACGCTTTGCCAGCCCTCTGCAGCCGGATCCGGGTCGCACACGATGTGGGCTGATGCTTGCAGCATTCTGGTCCCGACAGCGAAGAGCACAGGCTGCTCGCTGGAGCCCTGGTGCTGGGCCCGGCAGGGGGAAGGTGCAGCCGGCTGGTCTGCTCCATGCCCTAGTCCTGACTGGGTGTTCAAGGGCAGGGACTCGAGCAGAAGTAGAGGCAGATGGGATATCATCGGCTGCTCTAACTACCAAGTCTTCCAAACTAACTACCAGATCTTCTGTCTACCATTTAGGACAGGATGGAAAACTAATATTGCACTTAGGTTACCTTTTCCTACTTCCCCTGAGACTATCACAGTTTGAATTGTGCATGTTTCTGATAACTGGTGCACCAAAACTTAGTCGATTCACTAATGTATTGAAAAGCTAGCTGTGCTGAGCTGCTCTGCTCTCAGTTACAGGTGAGTGGTGGAATGTGGAGAAGATGAGCTCTCTGTTGACTTTTGAGTCTAACCTTTGCTGTTTCCATATAGGATGGTGAAGATTTTCCTGTGCTATACAGCTGGAACTGCTATTGCTTACCCTGCATGAGTGCCATCACAAATAGAGAGCCTTTTGGGCACAGTGGATACAGTGGAGGTCACATTTAAATTCTAATGCAGTTTTTCACACCCGTGGAAGCTGCTGGCCCAGTTGCACAAGGTGCCCTGATCACTGTAGGTCAGCTTCCCTTCATAGACCACTCACATGTATGACTTGAATGTCCTTGTGGACCTGAGCTATTTATTTTTGAGTTGAGAGGGAAAAAAGGTCTTTTTCAAGCACATTGTGACATGCACTTCCTTTGTGGAAAGCCTGTGGTGTCTCCTCTGAGCAGCAGGCTGTTACGGTAATCCTGCTTCAGCCAGTGGTGCCAGGCACAGTGAAGACTTTACCCCTTTGAGCTCTCAGCTGCCTTTCCCTCAATGGCTTTTTATTGCACCATTGTTCGTTTACTCTGGGCTCCTTTCTGTGTTGATAGACATGTAAGGACTGCAGCAGAAATTTATGGCTGACTGGGAGGAAATGACCTAGGGATAGTAATTCTGGGCTATACTGCCTCTGGGCAAATTAAAACCTTTTTTTTTTCAAGCCTCAGTTCAGCCACTGTGCCCTAAAGGACTGAGTGTGCTCATGGCAATTACAGAATAGGCAGGTGCCAAACATAGTTGAGTTACAGCTTGGTGTGTACTGCTCGCTCCCAGTGAGCACCCAGTGTGCTGTGAAACTCAGCTTCCCTCCACAGCTCTGTCAGCAGAGCTCTGACATGCAGGTGACAGGTCTTCCTCTCCAGTTACCTTCTTGGCTATTAAAGGACTTTCTTCCTGTGCAGGCTTTCCTTTAATAGGAGCTGACTTCTGTGGAGTCCTTGGTTTGCTATCACTGTAATCTGTAGCTGGCCAGAAATACCTGCGTGGGAGGACAGGTTAAACTTTTCACCCTCTGTATTTCTGGTGATTAGAGTCTTCAGCCTTTATACCCAGGTTCGAGTGGTAAAGAGAAGTGGAAGATTGCCTGAGCAGCTCTGTGTGAAACAGGAGACTTAAGAACTGGCATTAAATTCCTCTCACTCGTTTGCATTGGCTCCGTCTTTGGCAACGTGTGGTGGGTTAGTAGTTCTCACTTTGTCTTGGCCCATGCCGTGTCTGTTCCCATGGAAATGGGGGTGGAAGAGGTACGTGTCAGCAGAGAACTTCATCTGGATCAACTTCTGTCTGAAGTGCCAATGGACAGATGGTGTCCACAGTCTTCCCTCCTGCCCCTGCTTTGCTGGGGAATTGTTTGATGTGCAGTTCTGGAGGCATCGCATCAGTTTGTATTTATACAGGAGCCCTGACACAATAGCATACTAAGTAGGGTTAAAGGTTTTGGGGGCTGCTGTAGTGTAGAGATGGTAAAACACTGAAAAGAGGCAAATTTTGTGGTTTCTCTTATTTTGTCAGTTACTGTCCTATTTGGGAGTGGTGTTTGGGCCCTTCTCAGGGGGTTCTTCAGATGCCTGCAGACAGCACCTGTTTCAGCTGAGTGACTCTGAGAACATCAGCTGATGGAGCTGCTGGTGCTTTTCAAACCCTTGTGTATCTCTCTTTCTTCCTTCATCCCATCTTCATGCTGACAGGCACTGTGGGGCTATGGTGAGAAGAAAGGGCTTTGTAAGATGCCTAATGCTTCTGCCATTCCTCAAGTTCTTAGCTGGGGGGGTTGAGTCTCTGCACCTGATGACATCAACTGCTAACTTCAAATCTGTTGTGTCAATGAGTCAAGACACTCCTATGCAGACCGTTTTAGTTTTGTACTTGGAGTTTGAAATTTGAAAATATTGTAAAAATATTCTAGGTGTTTTTCCTCTTTAAAGCAAGAGCCAACAGCCAAGTCCTTTGGCTTTGTGTAATGTTTGTGAAACAGGCTCTTCTTTCTGAAATGGTGCAAGGGAATTTACTGTGTGTTAGACTGCAGCAGGTCTCCAGACCTGCTTTCCTACATTTCTTGGGGCTCTGGCTACCCGTGCTTCTGCTCTGGTAGTGCCGCCACCTGGTCAGAGCAAGGAGGGGAGACAGGTCTGACAGGGCATAAGTGCTAATGCCACTTACTGAGTTAAGCACTTCAAGAGGATATAAAGTGTTTCTTCCTCAGAATGTAACCCTTCTTCTCAACTCCTTTGTTCTTGAAACCCAGCTTCTGACTACGGCATGAAACTGCCAATCTTGCGGTCCAATGCAGAAGACCAGATTCTGTACCAGACAGAGCGTTACAATGAGGAAACCTTTGGTTATGAAGTTCCCATCAAAGAGGAGGGTGACTATGTGCTGGTGTTGAAGTTTGCAGAGGTCTATTTTGCACAGTCTCAACAGAAGGTAAGCAATAGCTCCTTGTGTGTCGCTGATGTGAGTTCCTGGCTAAGACTGTGTGTGCTCAGGTTGCCTCTGCTGCTTTGCATGCCGGAGGAAGGAGTGAAGTAAGGCACTAATGGTGAACTTAGGTTCCTAACCTCTTACAGGCGCTGAACCTTTAGAGCTCTCGTCTGCATTCCAGCTATACAGTTGGACTGGAAGACTTCATTTCAAAGTATTCAAACAATCACAAGCAACTAAACATAACTAGCAATGGAGTTTTGCGATCTGTTTAGGCTGTGCTAGCTTTGAGAAGTTTTTTTTTCCTTTTTCTTGAACACTTGTTTCTGACTTGACAGCATGGTTATGCTGGAGGAAGTATTGCATAGATTGACGCAGGGAGGTGATCTAGGTTAAATAGCCTACTCAAAACAATTTTTATGAATGTAATAAGACTTGATACTGGTTCAGTCTGATCCTGAAAGCACAGAGTTAAATTCAGAGCTTTTTGCTCTTTAGAGAACAATAATCCTTGTCCACTTTTGAAATCCCTCACGTAGGGAAGTAGAAACAGAAGCAAACAGAACTCAAAGCTCCGTGATAAATTGGGGTAGGAGTGGTTTGTGTTTTAGTCTGGCTTTCCTCTGACTCCGTCAGCTTCTTTAGGGCTGATCTTCTTAAGCACTGTGTTGCCTTCCTGCCAGAGAAGTATTTCAGGGAGCAGAACTGGTGGGGCTGGCTTACAGAATGGATGCAAAAAGCAGCCTCAGATTAAACTGAAGGGCTGAGGCATCTTTGGTTCCTCTTCCTTCATGTGGTTCTGCTGGGATTCCCCAGGTGCTGCAGGAAGTTTGACTCATTACAGCCCTGAGGAGGACTTTCACTCTGAATTCACAGATGTGGTTAGCAGTTAAATATTTTACCTCCTTCAAACCCTGTGTTCTTCACCAGCTTGTTTCCTCTTCTCTGTTCTGCTGCAGGCTGTTTGTTAGAAATGGCTTCACTCCCTAGGGTGTGGTGTGTCACAGCCACCCCAGGGTGGTAGGAGCAGGTCTTCAGATAGGAAAAAAGTTGTGAAAGAGAAGCATGAATAAACAACAATAAAACTATGCTGTCCTCAGAGCTGAACGGCAGATGTAGGGGGTATTTTAAAAGGAAGAGGCAGATTTCAGGGTATTTGAAAGCATTGTTAATGCTTCAGTGTCTTTACTTGGCTGCTTTTGGGTTCTGAATCCTTCCCAAAGGAGTGGGGCAGTGCATGTTACAATGCTTCCTGGTCCTGGGTGCATAAAAAGCAAAGACCTTTCCTGTTCTGTTCCCATTTCAACTGTCACGTGCCTGAATCTGTTCTGACTCTCTGTCATTTCTTCCACCCTGAAGGTATTTGATGTTCGCTTGAATGGCCACGTGGTGGTGAAAGACTTGGACATTTTTGACAGAGTTGGACACAGCACAGCTCACGATGAGATCATTCCCATGAGTATCAAAAAGGGAAAACTGAGTGTCCAGGGAGAGGTTTCAACATTCACAGGAAAGCTCCACATTGAGTTTGTAAAGGTAATAAGCTTTTCAGGGCAGAGCCCTGGTCTTCCCTTTCTCCTTCTTCCCCAGTCATGTGGTGCAGCTTGTGTGCTGGAAAAGTAGAGGTGTTGGTAGGTGGGGAGACCATTCCTTGTCTCAGAGCTGCAGCACTGACTGCTGCCTTTGCTTTCTCTAGGGCTACTACGACAATCCAAAAATCTGTGCCCTATACATCCTGCAAGGAACAGTGGAAGGTAAGCACAGTTTCTGAGCCAGAAGGCTCTTCCCCCTTGGAGAGCAGCCTGTTGCTTCTCAGACTATGAGATCATAGCTCTTACTGACCCACATCTGCCAAAATTGTTTCTTTTTCACTGAGTTCCCACAGAGTGCAGTTGCAGACTGAAGTAGGTGTGTACTGTCCTCGTTCTGCTCCAAGTCACAAAGCTGTGTCATTTTGGAATGAGAAAAATCAATTTGTTTTGGAATTTCCTGTATATGGGGTAGAGGAGAAGGGAACATGTCTGGTCAGTCTCAGCTTATAGCTACATATAAATTCCCTCTGGCCTTGGATGTCAGCAGCAGCCCTACAGAAAAATAATTTACAGTTATTTTAGCTAGTGGTTAAGTATTTCTTACCTGGAGCTTTGTTTTGCCTTTTCAGCTTGAGGACAAGGCAGTGTTTTTTTCCAGATACTAGTTCCTCTGGATAGCTCTGGGGAGTGCTAGAAAAATCCTTGTTCTTTTATCACCCTTTTTATAAGTAAGCTGGAAGTGAAGCCCCTCTGGCTCCTGAATTGGGAAGGTTTAGGATCCCTCTCTGACGAAAACATCAATTTGCTTTACTATTAGTCAGGGATTGTCAAGTGCTGCTGAAGATTTGGTAAGAACCTCGCAGCCAGGAGGCACCTGCAGCTCAGGCCCCAGGCTCAGGAGGCTGGATTTGAGTGGGGTTGGGCCATGCTGCTCTCATAGCTCTAGGCTTGGGGGATGCAGTGGTATGGAGTAGGACTGTTCCTGGAAAGGATTGTTCCCATTCCTGTTTGCACCTGTATCTGCTGGTCCGACAGGCAGCAGGTGCTTGTTCTTGATCTCACTGAGCAGCTGCAGTATCTGAATGTGTGCTCCAAGTGTGCATTAACTTGTCTGTGTGACACATAGATGGCGTGGAAGGATGTAGTTTTTCTGCAGGCTGGATCCTTGGATGCTCTTATCTCACAAAGAAGAGAAATAGTGGTGGGATCCTCTGTGAGGAATGATGGTCCTCTCTTCTGGGGTGTCCTGGTCGTGGTTTTGATATGGTCTCAGGTGCCCTCTTGCACATGTTCGTGTTGGATCAGGGAGAGGGGAAGGAAGTGTCTTGAATGATCTGATTTACATCCTGCCTGCTTGCAATCTTTTGTCTTGTCCAACAGATGTTCCTAAGCTGCAGCCACACCCAGGTCTGGAGAAAAAAGAGGAAGATGATGATGAAGATGAATATGATGATGGCTCCAGTGTCAAAAAACAGGCAAATAAGAACCGGGTTCAGTCAGGCCCACGCACACCAAACCCCTATGCCTCGGACAACAGCAGCCTCATGTTTCCTATATTGGTGGCCTTTGGTGTCTTCATTCCTACCCTCTTCTGCCTCTGCCGATTGTGAGAGCAAGCCCCACAGTGCATCAGCCCAGGGGCTGGGAGGGAAGGAGTTGGACCAAATATGGTTGCTTTCAATTTCTCCATATTGTTCATAATTTAAGGAAAAAAAAAAAAAAGATGATTCATTCGGAATGAATAGCAATGAATAGCAGGTCCAGGTAAGAGGGAGCTTACCTTCCCCCTGCCAGCAAGCAGCAAGGCCCTCGCCTTCCCCTTTGCACCATGTGCAGCCTCTGATTCTCCCTGGGGCATCCAAGAGTGAACTGAGTCCTAGCTGGGTGTGTACTGGGCCATTGAAAGCTGATGCTACCAGTCCTGGGCCATGTCCCACACTGAGAGAAAGCCATGTGCTGTAGGATCTCTGCCTTTACTGGGTGGAATACGGTTCCTTAAGCAGAAAAGCAGTTCTTAAAACAAGGCCAGGGTACACATTTTGTCCAGGAGCGTGGAGGTGTTGTGGTGCTCTTGGGTGTCAAGCAACTATGGAGGACAGAGCCTGGCTCAGCATCTCCCTGAATGTGTGCAACACGATGTATGGTACTCGCCTGCGTAAAGATACCAAGGCTCCAGCCCAGCCTCCGTGGAGACAGTCCCCTCCTCAGACTGCAAGCTGCGCCAGGAGCAGTGGGATTTATCTGGCCTGATTTGCTGCACCAGTTGGGAGAGACTTTCCTAGTTTGGCAATTGCAATGTTTGTTCCATCGCAGAGGGATTCTGCTATAGCCTGCGAGAGGCTGACATTGTTAGCGTCTGATCAGATGCACTTGTTTTCTGTATTGATTATGGCTTTTGTTTCCTTTAATATCCTTTTATTTTCAAAGGTTTTGTTTTAAGCCCAGTTCCTTATTTTGCCCTTTCTAGTAAGTGACCTCTTTGGAAAAAGCTGAGAATCAGGTGAACTAGAGAGGAGGTTTGGGACTTGTTCCTTGACCTTCCTAATGGTGAGCTCCCTTCTCCATGACTCTGAGCAACCTGTGCTGTAGGGGACAGAGTGGAGCAACGTGGTGGATGCTCCCTGTGGTCTCTCGTTCCCTCTGTAGGGACCAGACCTGCCTGTGGCAGTGAGAAGTGGAGCTGGTCAGTGTTTGCAGTGAGTGAGTTTGGCCTTTTGCATATCCAGGCACTGTAGCAAAGGGGCAGATGTCCAGCATTTCAGTCCTGCAGAGCAAGGTGGTTTGTTGCCTTCCAGAGAACTGGAAGTGAGCAGAGCACTGGAGGAAAGGTCACCTGCTTCCCCCAGGGATACTTCTGCAAGAGGTTTCTGTTTCCACATGCAGAACCTGACAGGCTGAACATAGTGAAAGCCACTGCTGCTCCCGCTGGTCCAGAGCTCTGAGGAACTGCCTTCTCACAGTCTTGGCCTCCAACATGTTGAGCATTTCTGGTTGGCCAGGAGGGAGATGTCCTGTGCTGGAGCAGGATCTGTCCCAGGCAGGGTTGGGTTTTTGTGAATCTTCTTTGATGCTGCTGAGCTCTGGGCTCACAGAGTGCTTTACCTCATGCTCTCTCCATTGTCCTCACAAGTGTTCTGTCTTTCCCCAGAGCAGTGGCACTGAGTGGTGACCTCCGTGCTGCTCTGCCTCTCTGGGCCTGCATTTTCCTATCCGTTGTTCCTGGGTTTGATCCCCTACAGTGGCTCAGCCTCTCTTTGAGCTGAGCAGGGTCAGCAAGACTTTCTGGCAAGGGAACTGGAGGAGCAGCCTTTTCTGTTCTGCTGGGCCCCGGCAGCTGAAGCCTTCGCTTCCTCCTAACCCTCAAGCTGTGATAGGAGCTGTCATCTCAGGGGCTCCAGAGCGGGAGCTACGGGAGGTGACAAAGCGCTTCTCTCTGCAGCAGTGCCACTGAACCTCGCCTTTCTGATCACACACATCACTGCTATAGGCCTGACCCTAATTCTGTCTATGTGAGCTGAAAAACAAAAAGGACCTTAATTATCTTCTCTCCAACTGCCCAAGGGGTAACAGCCAGTTTGGGAGAGAAGCAAGAGAGTCCTTGCCCCAGTTAAAGGAGAAGACAAGCTTTAGAGAGAGCAGATCTTGAGGAGCAAATGTTAGGATGAAAGGTGGTAAGCTTGAAGTTGTCTGCTTCATCTTCTAGCTGCTGTTAAAATCCTAATACTTACAGAACTATTATAAAATATAAGCTCTGATTTGTTCAGTGACTGCCTGCAGGGATTCTCCAGCGTTTTTGGGATGGCTCTAACTGTAGCGAAGAGACATTTAGATCTTTATCAGTTTTGAGAACCATGAACTGCACTGATTTGTTAAGCAAAGAACCTAGGGTTGAAAGCAGGCGTCTCTAAGGAGCTACTCTCCTCCAGGCCTTTTAGGGTGCATTTTATTTGAGCATCCTTGGAACAAGGAGTACTCGGCTTCTTGTGGCTCACCCAGTAATCTCAGCACCTTGCCTACCATGGGAGAAAGGGTGTGCGTTTAGATGTGCAAAAGTCGGAGGCAAGTCTTCTAGGATAGTTTATTCCGGCCTCTCCTGGCAGCCAGGGCACCCATTTGGTGCCATCAGCTGCCCTAAGGCAGAGCTGAGTGTGGTGTGATCTGTTTTGTTCCAGTTGCTCAGTTCAAATGAATTTGTCTTATTTGAATAAGAATAGGGAGGAGAAATAGTTCATCCTTCATGGCTTCAATTTAGTTGTTTTGACTCTGGTTTTATGCATCTTTCTTACTACAAAGCTAGGATTTGGGGGGTTTCTGACCCTGGTAAGGTGCTATGAGCAGTTTCCTTCCTCGTCCATCTCCTCCTGCCAGGTTTGCCTTGGAACAAAGTGTGCGAGAGCACCGAGGATGGTGGGGGATGGCCAGTCAGCACCTTGCTGGGATGGAGTCCTCCAGCTCCCCTGGCCATCTCTGTCTGGTGTCTGCAAGCCAGACTAAAGGGGTGTGATAAGGTACCTGGTCCTGACCAGCTGACAAAAAAGTCTGGGCTGGCTGTAGCTTTCCAGCATGGGTGTTTGAGGGAATATCCAAGACATTGTTTAGCTGAGAGAGGTTAGAGACAAGCCTGTTTGTGCTGATTCCTCCCACCAGCAGCAGGCAGATGGAGCAGCAGTGTGAGGAGCTGGGTCAGAACAGACCCTGGCTTGATTCACGTTGTGTAGAGAGGGGCGGATAAGGCAATTTTAATAAAGCTTCCACTTAATAAAGGGCAAATCACTGTCTATCATGTTTCAGGCCTGGATCCAGCCTCAGCACAGAGGTTTCAAAGCTTATTTTAACTGTCCCATCAGCCCCTCTCCTTTAAGCCAGACCATTGAAGTCTTCTGTGTGTGTGACTAAACATCTCTGACCCTTTTGAGTGTGCCAGGTGGCAGTGAGCAGAAAGCCAAATGAATTCCCTTCTCTTTTTGGTGCCTTTGTCTCAGGCTTTGAATAAAAGTCTATTTGAAGGAGCTTCTTTTTTTTTAAGGAGCTTCTGAGTTTTTTCTTTTTCTTCAAGGTACAGGCATTCCCTGCCCTTGAGGTCAGTTGGGGACTGTCTCCTTGTCCCCAGGTGCCAGCTCTGGAGGTCACAGCTGAAGCTGAGAACTGTGAGCGAGTATCTTTATTTCTAGCCCTTAAGGTCAATGGAAGAAAAGTCTAGCAGGAGATAGAACTGGAAGATCTCCTTCAGGTCTGGTCTCCCCCAGAAATCTCCTGAAGGCAGGATGGAGAACTTCCAGACAGTCTGGTGCCTGGGTGTCTGGGCAGTTTGAAGCTGAGTGAGTCATGCTGGGTCCTGGTAGTTGTATGGCACTTACAGCTTCTGGGTGCAGAGTGGGACTTGGAGGGTCCTGCGCCCCTAATTTGCTCAGAGGGTTTGCCCCATGCTGCTTAGATCTGAACAGAGCAGGGACCTGTCCTTTGTCCCTTGGCCTTAAAGTTGAAACTGGGTTGCAACAGCCAGGGAAGTGTCTTGCTACAGGATCTCTGGGCTGAGCAAGCCTGTTGTTGATAGAAAACAGCAGGAGGGAGAGGGCCATGAGAGCAGCTTCAGCCCTTGATGTAAGACAGATTCTGAGCAGCTGAGAAGTACCAAGTGTTTCAGGCTCTGTTTGGTGCTCAAATGTGAGAGATCTGTCTGCTTCTTGCACTTATGGTGGGGTGGAAAATATCCTTGGAAATGGGAACTGGGCCAGCACTGAGCTAATTTACCTACTGGCACTTCTGCATCTCCACAACAAATGCCAAAGCCTAATACAATTCAAGGATGCTATTTTAATGTCAGCCTGGTTCCACCAGTCTGTCTCTACCGGCTGGTCCCAAATAGGCTCACACAAGTATTGTCAACGGCACAAACACACCAGGCTGGAGCTGTGAAGGCTCAGAAACGTGATCGCATGATGGGCCTCCTGTGCTGCACCCCTGCTTTGTGCTGCCCAGCAGGTCTGGGGCACATGTATTCACCTTGGATCCAAATGGATTAGACCCAGGAGTATTGTAGCATTGAAAGGTGCTGGGCTGGATGGGAGAGGTGAAAGCAGGTCCATGTCTTCCGGGACTCTGGCTTGCTCAGAGTTTATTGCTGTATATTAAATACTATTTTTGGAGATTGAGGGGGAGATGGGGGGGGAGGGATGTGACGATGCTGTCCCCAGTCTGATTGGTGGGATGCTACTGCAGGTTATTGATAGGTTTTGATTTTTTTTCCCCCAGAAAGTGCTTTATTTTAAAAAACAAACAGAAAAACCAACAAAAAATCAACAGAACAAGTGCTTTCTTCCCTCCTAGAAACTGTGCTGGTTGATTAGAAAATGTGAACAGTCTTTTGCAAACATCAGAGATTTCTGCTGAAGAGTTTGTGTGATGGAGATTGGAAGGCAAGGCCAAAGTACAGCTTGAGCCAGTTTATCTGGGGAGAGTGTGAATCCAGGAAATGCAGGATCTCTGCCCTGGAGTTGTTTTCAGTGACACTTAATGGAGATGTGCTCTCCTGTGTTACCATGATTGTTCTGTCACACTGTGGCAGTTCCTGAGCTGGAGTTCTGGAGTGAAGCAGTAGGCTGGAAACTTGCTGGCAAGTGGGAGCTTGAATTTTTCGTGGGTTTCTCAGGGGCTTTGGGAATTCAGGGCTTTCCCACAAGCAGCTGGGTTGGTAAAGCAACCCTGGAGCCTGTGAGAAGCAGCAGTCAGCATTAGCACATGGTCCCACCACTCCCTAGTGCCTGGCTGTGGATGTGTGGAAGTGACCTGTGCCATTGGCATTAAGGACACATCACAAACTACTTAAAGCTGCAGGTCTACGTTGTCTGTAAAGGCTGAAGCAGTGTGGAGAGAAATCTCCATCTGTACATGTCACCAGTACAAAGGGTTTTTGAGGAGGATTTTTTATTTTACTGCCCATTGCTTCGTGTTATAGCAACTTGCAGTGACTTTTTTTTTTTTTTTTTTTTAGTTTGTTTTGCAGCAAGCTTGGGCCCTGGGTGAAAAGCACAGATACCTATTTCTGATTGCATCAGCTTTGCAGGGACTAGTTTGGGGGAGAAGATGGGCATGGGGGTGGGTTATTTTATTTTTGGTACACGGTAGCGGTTTTATTTTTTAATTTCCCCAGGATGTTTGGTTGAGAGGATGTTCTGAAATCTACTGTCTGGCAGTTTAACCAGCAGTGTGCTAAAAGAAAATAAAATTATATTGTCACTTGGATGAGATGGTCCCTCTTTTCTGGTGGTGGGGCAGAGGAGCCCCCTTGGGTTTACACCCGCACGAGGGAGGCTGAGCCCAGCTGACTGCAGGGTAACATCCTGCTGCTGCTTCCAGTACGGCCCTGGTGATCTCTTGCCAGTTGTTTTGAGTGATTAAGTGCAAATTGAATGGTACAACATCCCCTTAAAAGTGCTGATGTGGACCTTGTTGCTTCCTGCTCAGAGCCGGAGCACCAGAGATGTAATCTGCCTTTTGGGGCTTTGCAAGCTGCCCCGCTTTCAGCTTGAAACCGTGTCAGAGGTGGAGGGGCTGGAGCAGGGAGAAAGCAATGGCTTTGTACTCTAGGTGCCTGCTCCTGGGGACAAGGACCCTGCCCCCATGAAGAGATGGTGTTTTTCCAGAAGGCCTGGCTTTGTCCTTCCTTAGGGCACAGGATGAATGAGCCAAGCCCATGCAGTGTGGAGGATTTAGCAGCACTAGTGTGGGCAGGTTTTTTTGAAATAGCATTTGGCTGGCAGTAGCAGGAGTGTGCTGCTTACAAGCCACAGCAAGTGTCACAAACCACTGCTCAAAATCTGCTTTTGGTCGTCGTGACCATGTTCGGTGTTGGCTGGAGTCTGAAAAGAGGGTGCAGATGTTTGTTCTTGCCCCAATTCCCCAGAGGGCTGGAGGTGACTCTTGGCAGCTTTTACGTGCCTACTGCGGGCCGGTGGGCAGCCCCTCTTTGGGAAGAAATGCATCCTTTCCTCCGTGAGATGCTCCTGTGAGTCCTTCCAAGTGGGACCTCCCCAGTCCCTCCCACCAGGCTGAGGATACTCGTCCCATGTCTGCCGCTGCCGCCTCCGGTGTGTACTCCGGTGTGCGCTCATGGAACTGACTGACGCAGGGGCACACAGTCCTGTCGCTGTCCCACTCCCCAGGGGACAGCAGCTGAGGTGTCCCCGGGCAGCAGCGGGGTCTGCACTCCATGGCATCATCCTCTTGCTGACGCTGCTGCTCCCCGAAAAGTGCTTGCCATCGTCCCCTGATCACAGCAGGGCTCTCGGGGGACACCTGCGCTCTGTGTCAGCGGCTGCGCTGCGGGTTCAGGCCGTGCCTTCAGTACCGGCAGCCCAGGTGCCCAGCGAGGGCTGACCACCGGCTCCCGGGGCGGTGCGGCGGCAGCGGGGTGCGGGCTGGCAGCCGGCCGGGGGCAGCTGGAGAGCGGCTGGTTTTGTTCGTTCCGTGTGTTGTTTTCCTGCAGGTAACTCAGCTTTCCCAGCCGGCCTGTCCCGCTGTGTCCCCGGCGGTGCCCGGTGCGGGGCTCTCGGGTCACCCATCCGGGCGCGGCCGCGGCGGGCCCTGCTGAGCTTCGGGCGCGGCGTTGCCAGGCAACGGCCCCCGCCCCGCCCCGCGCTCCCATAGCTACCGAGGCTGGCGGCGGCCATCTTGGCGGCGGCCATGAGCGGCTCCAGGGCGCGGGCAGCGGCAGCGGCGCCGGGGCCGGACAAGAAGCCGCCGCCGGGGTCCGCGGGGCCGCTTAGCCGCCTGCGGGGCCGACGCGGATCGGCCGATGCGCCGTCACGGCAACCCTGGACCGAGTCCGAGTTGCTGGCGCTGGAGACCGTCCGGCCCGAGCACGTCCTGGGGCTGTGCCGGGTGACGGAGAGTGAGTGCGGGCCGGTCCCCTGAGCGGCGGGGGCTCCGGGAACCGGGCCGGGCCTCTGGCGTGAGGAGCGGCGGGGCCGGGCCGCGCTGCCGCGGGGAACTCGGCGGGGAGGGCGCGCTGGCCGCGGCGGCGCGGGGTGCGCCCGCCGGCTGCTCCCGTACAACTTCCACAAAGTTTGGGGCTTTTGTGTTGTTCGTGGGTTTTGATTTGTTTGTCGCTTTTTGGTTTTTTTTTTTTTTTCTTTTTTTGTTTGGCTTTTGTTTTTGTTTTTCCTCTGGGCTGCTGATCTCTGCTTTTCTGTCCCATTCCCATCTCTTTTTTGCTCTGCTACCTGGCACCTACCGTGCCTTTGTTTCTTACAGCCTAATTTTGTCCTGCTTTCATGATGCTTCTGCAAAACAACGGCCAGTTCATATCTTACTGGGCTGGGGCTAACAAAAAAGGAAATTCGTTGGTGAGTGGTCAGAGGTGTTTTGAAATGTTACTATATTTTTTCTGTCTCTTTTAGATTATTTATGCAAACCTGAGGACAACATTTACAACATTGACTTCACGAGGTTTAAGATCCGGGATCTTGAAACTGGAACAGTACTGTTTGAAATTGCAAAGCCATCGGCTTCAGGTACAGCATGCAAACATTGCAAGGAAGATAGAGTCACAGAGCTGAGAGGTTGCAATGCAGGACCCATGCAAGCCCAGCAGAAAGGTCCTTTGCTATATGTCCTGGTGACTAGATTCCTCTCCTTTAAAGAATAGGACTGAGTTTATCTCTGCGGAGAAACTTGTGATAAAAATGTGATCATTGTCAGATGGGAGAGTACTATCAACTGGCAATCTTCCCTCTTTTGGGTTGGTTATAATAGAGATTAGTTCATGTGCATTGGCAGTTGTGAGGGGATATCCTGTGAGATTGAGGGGTGGCTCCAGTTCCGGAGCCACCAAGGCTGCGCCAACTGTCATAGCAAATCTTTTCTCTTTTACTTGTGCCAGTATAAATCTCAGACCAATTATTGAATGTGTTTACATTCAGTACCTAAGCAGTAGGCAGCTTGTCCCGGTACACCCACTGGCCAGTATCACATTATGTGTACACTATGAGCAGAGTAACTCCAGGCTGGTGTGTTTTCTAGAGCACGATGAGGAGGATGAAGATGACAGCAGTGAACTGGACGCAAGTGCAGGTCGCTTTGTTCGGTACCAGTTCACCCCAGCGTTTCTCCGTCTTCGGACTGTTGGTGCAACGTGAGTATGAGTTCATGGAAGCAAGGGAGAATCAGATGTTTACAAAGTGTTACTTGACAGTTTATAGAAAAACTGAGTCGAAGACTTGAGAGAGTCTGTCTTAGACTACAAATATCAAACTCTCTGTATAGAACTTCTGTGTAGCCTCATGCCTAAGGCTCTGTTCTTCCCAATAGCTGTTTCTTTCCTGCTTCTTCCATGCAGAGTGGAATTCACAGTGGGAGAAAAGCCGGTGTCAAACTTCCGAATGATTGAGAGACATTACTTCCGAGATCGCTTACTGAAGAACTTTGATTTTGATTTTGGCTTCTGCATCCCCAGTAGCAGGAACACGTGCGAACACATTTATGAATTCCCTCAGCTCTCAGAAGACCTTAGTAAGTACCTTCTTTGCCACACTGAGTGGTGTTTTATTTGTGTGCATCTGCTCATTCTCTCCCGCTGCTTGTGAAAGAAGTGACGGGTGGAGGGGACAGGAGCAAACAGATAGAGATTCCTAGTTTAGCAGTGTGTAATCTTGTCTGAATTAGAGATTTGTGCTGCAAAGTCTCCTCCTTTGAAAATGAAAGCCTAAGACAACCTGTGCTAAGTCACAGACTGCAAGAACTGATCAGAGTCACAGGGCTGACATGCCTGATGCCTTGTAGTATAGCCCAAAAGAAAACAAAACCTGAAAAAAAAGTTCTTTTTATAGCCATCCATCTGTTTTCTGCACTTGCCTGTTAGGGCTAGAGCCTCCTGCTTTGAAACAGAACTGGCTCTTCCCTGAGGTGTGTTTTTAAGCCTACCAAGATCTCTGCAAATACACGTTGTGCAGGGTATGTTTGACCTCAGGGGGTGGATGGAGCAGGAGCTCTGGGGCTCCCTGGCTGTGGGGAAAGTGCGGGGTTTTCATGCCACCTGTGTACATGTGGGGAGTGCCACAAACGAGCTTCTTCTGCTTACAGATGGGATGGCTGCTCTGCTCCACTTGTGGCTCTGGTAGTTTCTAAGGTCATTTGGAGTGAGATTACTTGATTCCCCTTCTGTTTGCTTTTGACAGCATTTGTCCTGTGAACAGGAAGAAAGGAAAGGGCAGGCTGCAGCCTTTGAAGTGTGCTCAGCAGAGCAGTTTGCGTCTCTTCCTTGGGTAGGGCAGAGCATCAGCTTGGTAAATCAAGTGGAGTGGCAGAGTCCTTTTTATCCTGACCATGGTATGCTGTTGAATGTAATGGAGCTTTCTCTTTCACAGTCCGTCTGATGGTTGAAAACCCTTACGAGACGCGCTCGGACAGCTTTTACTTTGTGGACAACAAGTTGATTATGCACAACAAGGCCGACTATGCTTACAATGGAGGACAGTAATCATTCTGTGTGCTGGATGCTGTGATGCCCTTGACCATTCCAGATGTGCAGGAGTGGACTGGAGTTGCTGTCTCGTGCAACAAGGCTTCTTGCCAAACTTTTTCTCCGTGCATGAGGCTGAAAACATGAAGCAAAGATGACAGCTCCTGAAAGGAAATCTCCCTGCAACACTTCTCTGTCTGACACTCTGCGTATCCTGCCTCTCCTTCTCTGTTCCTGGCTATCTTCTGATACCTCGGTTAGGTCAGGCATCAGAGACACTCTTAGGCAATTCTTGCTCATAGTCTTTATAGTTAGATTGCACCTTTAGTGCTTCTGATGTTTCACCTCTTGGGTGAATATCCTTTTTCAGCAAGTCAGATTGTTTGTGTTAAGCTGTTTCCTAGCAGGAAAATCTTAACCCCTTCAAGTAGCCAGTGATGCCTGAAGACCAGATCTCTTGTTCAGTTGGATAGATCATCTCTTTAGTGCGCAGTGGTTTTGTTTGTGGCATGGCTGACATTGCTTTTTAGGGTGCATTCCAATATTCTCCAATGGAAAAGAGACTAATTCAGCTTCTAAGTAGTACAGGAATATTCCATCTGCTTGTGGGGGCCTGAGCTGCCCCTAAGAACATTTCATCTGTGTTTTGCCAGAGATTTCACTAGAGATGTGAGATGGGGGGAAAAGGTGGCCATCACTCTAATAGCATTTCTGTTTGAGTTTTTTTGAGCAAATTGTTGCATTTTGGAGCTCAGGGGACAACCTTAGAGCTGAAGTTAGTCTCACTATATTTACTGTTTCCCCTTCTTTCCTTTCTGTAGGAATTTTGGCTCTTGCTACAGAATGTACTGCTTTTTAGGTGGACAGCACATTGTCAGCCTGGCTGGCTGGGGTGGAGGGGAGGTGTCAGTCTGGTGGGGCTTAGCAGAAAGAAGGAGAATGCGGAAAATCACTTGAAAAATGAGTAGGAAGCAGAGCTTCCTAGGCTTCAGTGTGTATTTGTAAATGTGACTGGTCTGTCAGAGGTGCTGTAAGCAGCGCCAGCTCATTTGCTTTGTTGCAGTTGGAGGTACTAGTAGCTAAAAGCTTCCCAGGTCAGCTTTTAGTGTTAGAGAGTGGGATTCTTGGAAAGTGAGAATGTACATGGTTCTCGTTTTCATTGTTCCCACTACTGCTCTGCCTACTCAGCTGGTTATTTATGGTTACTGAGGAAGTTGTGCTGTCAAGGTTGATACCACAGCTGCGTTTGGGATCTGCCAGTGGGAGATAGCATCGTGCAGTGGGAAGAGGAGGACCTGTGTCTTGCCAGTAGCCATGCTGGGGCCCAGCTCCCAGCTGCACAAAATCTCAGCTACCAAAACCCTTTGTTGCCAGTTTTGCTGGCTCTCGAGACTGGCACTTTTCCTGTCCCCATGCTGGGCTGGTCAGTTGTGTCTTTTGCTAGGGGAGCTAGGTTGTGTCTGGACTAGAGTCTTTTCCTAATACTAGTTCCGTTTTCTCTTGAGACAGTTAAAATGTAACTCCTCAGTGGTTACAGTGTAGTTTGTGTTTAAGCAGGATCAGTGGGTTGGGCATCACAGCCCACAGCCTGTTAATGCACAGACAGCAACAGGAAACCACTGCCTTTACCTCCAGATTAGTGAAAGTAAGTTTGGCGTGGAAGATCAGCTGGCATCAGAGTAAGCAGTGAGAGTGTGTGGGGTGGCAGCCATGAAAGAATCTCCAGCTCTTAGGAGGATATTTAATTACGATTAACCACAACAAATGACCTGTTCTGGGTGGAGCATTAATCATGAGCAACCACAACAAATGTCTTGGGAATGTGGAGGGGCAAGGTCTGCCTGATGGAAAGATGAACAATTCTGCTACCATCAGTCCCCTCCAGCATCTCCACAGGCGCTAATGCAATCTCGTTTAGGATTTTCAGGATTAGTTAAAGCTGCTGGTGAGGTGGAGCTCGATATGCCTCTTGCAGTGAACACCTTCAGCAGCGCTCATGCTGTGCTGCTGAGGTGGGAAGAATTTGCTTTGCTCCAAGTTACCACAAGGCAGAACCGCCTGGAAGTGTGTTTTTCACCTGAAGTGTTCAGAAGAGCCTGCTAGTTATTCCCTGGCAAATTTTAGTATATCCAGCTGAATTTTGTATGTAGTATAAGTCCAGGTGCCTTTAAACATTACTTTTATCACACTTTCTGTATGAAGCAACCTCTCGCTTTTCTTGCGAGTGTGACGATTCCCATCTGTTCTCTCGTCACTGTGTAAAGGTTCCTCAGAGGCAGATGGGCCCACGGCCAGGGCGGGCGGACACCGGCGGGGGCGCGCACGGGACCCGCGCGCCATCTAGCGGCTGGCGGCGGGAGCGCGCTGCCGGTGTTCGGTCCCGGTAGGCAAGGGGAGTTCCTGTCCTTGGTCGTCAGCAGAGATGAGGAGACTGCATTGAAGCGGTTGCTTTCACACCGGTGAATGTGTCAGCTATTCAGCAATAAAAGGGAGAACTGGAGGAGAACCGGGAGACTCACAGGCAGCAGTAACGCCCCACGATTGTTAGCTGAGTTTGTTTGCTTTGCCAAATCAGAAGGTCTTTGCCCTAAAAGCATGCTGCAGGAAAAAGAAAGTCCCTACAAGAGGGCAACTGAAAAAGTTGATTGTAATCCAGAAAGTCAGGGATTTCCAAACTCCTATCCCTACTTTAGTAGCTTCCTTAGGACTCCTTTTCTCTTAGGTACTTTCTGTAAAGCCTCTTTTCTTTGTGGCAGGGATGATGTCTTTTGTAAACATGGTTTAGTGGACCAGTTTCCTTCTGGAGTGTATGCTCTGGTGTTTTAATGATGGGTCAAAGCTACTCATGCCGGTGAGCTTGGAAGAAATTCCACTGGGATCACATCCTTGATGGGTGGATGGTCAGTCCTAGCCAGGTGCTGCAGGCATCAGAGATGCTTTCAGTGTCAGTTGGAGTTTGAGCAATGGAAAAGGTATCAAGGACTGCTTCTCTCCGGTTGTGCGCTGAGTGGGAAAAAGGAAAAGAGTTAGGATCATACTGAGTTCTGCTCAAAATTTTTTGAAAAAAAGGGACCAAACCCATAAACTGATGGCATGTTTTTCCAATATTTGTGCTCTTAGTACCAGGACCTCTTTTTCACATTTTGAGGCTAGGGCTTTGGACCCATGCCAGCAAACTTCTTGGAGAGCTATTTTCATAACTTGAGTGTGGAATACATACTGCACCTTGTGAAGGAAGGTCATCTCTTGTTGTATGGACTGGGTACTTCTGCCCTTGTCCTCTGCTTTTGGTAGGAAGTGTCTTCCTTTGTGTGTTTTCCTGAGGATTTTTCATGTCTCTTGTTGCAGAGAAGCAGCAGCCTTTTCTCTGGTGCTTGGGGATGTTTATTCCATTATCTGAGGATCCAGGAAGAATAAAACAAGTGTTAAGGAGTCAGAAATGGAGGAGGAAGGTGGTGGTGAAGCAGTAAGGTCCAAATGTAGCAATTCCACTTAGCTCTCTGTTTCATCACATCCTCATCAATTGTTTCCCAGTCTTCTGCCCTGCTGTCCTGTGACATGGAGCTACTTTGTGCTACCCCAGAGCCTGGCTCGCTGTCAGGTGTGAACCTCGGACTTGAACACCACCATCTCTTGTCCTTGCTGAGGACGAGGCTTAGTGGTGGCAGCCTGGCGGATTCAGCACCTCTTCCTCTGCAGCAGCAGGAAAATGAACACCAGCAAACCCCCTCCCTGCCTGCCTGGATCCCAGTGCTGTAATTACAGAACACGTATTTATATCTCTCACAGTGTGGCCTTGGGGCTGCTGGCACGTGGACTCCTCTGTGCTGTCCCCTCCGGACCCTCCTCTGGTGGCCCTGGCAGCGCCGCTGGGCTGTCCTGGGTGGCCGGGGTGTCCCCGCGGTCCCCGGTGCCGCTGTTTGTACACCCGTGATTTTGTCACCAGCAATAGGAATAAAGGACCTTCCTCCCTGCGCACGGCGGCCCTGGAGCGGGCACGGGGGCGGGGAGGGGTCGCGCCGCCAGGGGGCGCTGCTGCGGCGCGTGCGCGCTGAGGGCTCCGCGGCTCCCTCAGGCGGCGCGATGGCGGCGGCGGTGATGGCGGCGATGGTGGCCCGCGGTGGCGGAGCCCCCCGGGGTGAGGGCGCCGGGAGCGGCTTCGCTTTGCGCGGCTGTTCGGGGGAGCTGCGGGAGGGGCGGGAAGGGGTCGCGGCCTGGGCGGAAAGTGCCGCGCTGGAGCCCTTCAGGGCCTGCCTGAGGCGAGTCCTTTCAGGCGCGGGGGTGGCGCCGCCCTTCAGCCGGGCCGCGGGTGCGGCCCCGGAGTCCCGGAAAGGTGTCTCGGGGTGGGGGAACCCTCAGAGCCCCTCATGGGGTGGCTCCCACCCCTGGCCCTCTGCAAAGGACAGCAGCGGCGCTGAGTCCCTCCCCGGCTTCCAGCGGCTCTGAGTCCCTTCCCCGCTTCCAGCACTGACCCTACGGTGCCACCGGCTGCACACTGTGTACCAGAGTGCGGAGCTGCCCGAGACACACCAGATGCTGCGGCAGACGGTCCGTGACTTCGCGGAGAAGGAGCTGATGCCTCTTGCAGCGCAGCTGGACAAGGAGCACCGCTTTCCGGCTGAGCAGGTGGGTGCGAGGGTTGGGATGGCACAGCCAGAGACCCCCTTCTTGCTACTCTGGGGCAGGACCGCTCCGGCTGAAGCAAAATATACATCCAGCTCCGGTTTAACAGAAAACTGGAGTGCTGGATTTGATGTGGAGGATTGGTGGTTTTGGTGCACAGATAGGAGGGGAATTATTTATTTAAAAATTCTGCCTCATTCATCTAAAAGTAGGCAGAGGCTTATGGTTACTAAGCAAGGGGTCTAGCTGGGGAACTTGGGGTGGAATGATTGCAGTATAACCAACAAAAAAAACTCTCTGGGAAACAAGATTTGGCTTTATTGTGAATGAAAAAAATCACCTTACACACTGTTTTCTGCAGTCATTCATTCTGTAAAATTCTTCCCTTGTGCAGTCCTAGGCTGAAGCTCAGCAGACTCAAAGGTAAAGTTCTGATGATTTTTATCAGCTAGATGTCCAATTTCTACTGACAGGAGACATGTGCAAGGGGAGAGCTTTGGTGGGTGGCTGAGGAAATGCTGGTGGAGTTCTGTCTCCCTATTTCACCTTCAAAAGGCTCTCCCCTTCCCAGTACTGAAGAGAGCTCTTTAAACAAGCAAGAACCTAAACAACAGTGACCATGTACAGCTCCTTCTGAAGTCACTGGCATCTGGGGACACTTACGAGTTTGTTCAGATTCCCATTTCACTAGGAGTTGTGTGCATCTTTTCCTCTGGGTGTAGCCCTTCCATGACCTGTCTTTCTCCATGTGTCTGTCTGTATTTGCTGGCACATTGGTGGTGCAGAGAACCTGACCTCTTCATTCCCCGTGTGCAGGTGAAGAAGATGGGTGGCTTAGGGCTGCTGGCTATGGATGTGCCAGAGAAGTACAAAGGAGCAGGCCTTGACTACCTGGCCTATTCCATTGCTGTGGAGGAGATCAGCAGGGGCTGCGCATCCACAGGCGTCATCGTCAGTGTCAATAATGTGAGTGTGAGGGGCTGGTGTGGAGCTCAGCTGTCTTGGGGGGTTGCTGGAGAGGGGTGTTTGGGAGAAGTGGATCCGTTCCTGTGGTGGGTTCTAATGTGTTGGAGAGGACATTAGGGAGTTACTGGGCTGCTTGTACCTTCAAGAGGCACTAACAATACTAAATTCTTAAAGTCCCTGTATTTAGGGCCAATACTCAAGTTTGGCTCTGAAGAGCAGAAGCACAAGTGGATTGCTCCCTTCACCAGTGGAGAGAAAATTGGATGTTTTGCTCTCAGTGAACCAGGTGATGTGACTGTTACCATCCCTGTTGCAAAGAATATTGCATAGCTTATTTCTTTAGTCAGGTTTAGGATGGACTTTAGGTCTTTGAAATTGGAACAGTTTGTAGAAAGGTGGTTCATAGCAGTTCTGTGTAAGTGAAGTCTCAGTACCCAAGGTATGAACTGCCATCCTATGGTCCCTGCTGAAAATACCCATTCCGTGTGTGACACATCGTGCACACATGGGCCTTTCCCCATCCTGTGGGAGGGCCAGTGGTGACACTGACACAGTTCAAGAGGTGCTGTGAGCTGATGGGGTGCAGGTGGGGGGTGGGTTTGCCCCCAGTGTGTCACCAATCACCTGAGGTTTGTTTGCTGCTGCTTTGCTCAGGAAATGGCAGCGACGCGGGTGCAGCCTCCACCACAGCACACCTGGATGGGGACGAGTGGGTTCTGAATGGTACCAAGGCCTGGATCACCAATGCCTGGGACGCCTCGGCCACCGTGGTGTTTGCTACTACGGATAAATCCCTAAAGCACAAGGTGCGATAGTTTTACCAGTTGGGAAAAAGGGGTGGGAGTGAAGGACTTGTGGAGAAGCAGTTTGCAGCGGCTCTGGGACTCTGTTTTTAGATCCATGCATTGAGCAGAGAAGGGGCTGATGCACCCTGGCTTGGTTCTGTCTCAGCTTTCCCCTCCCTCCTCCTGGTTACCTGGACACATGGCTTTTATGTAAAATGGAGGAAGCCTGTTGACAGCCAGGTAAGTGGGAAGGTGGCACCATTCCTAAGAGTTTGGGTCTTGTTGCAGGGCATTAGTGCGTTCCTGGTTCCCATGCCAACAGCTGGGCTGTCACTGGGGAAAAAAGAAGACAAGCTGGGAATCCGAGCCTCTTCCACTGCCAACCTGATATTTGAGGACTGCCGGATACCCAAGGCCAATCTCCTGGGGCAGCCAGGAATGGGCTTCAAAATTGCCATGGTAAGAGAAGGGATGGGGTGCAGCTGTGGGTGTGTACAGCCGTAGCTCCCAAGCTTACCAGTTTGTAAACCATTTCCAGAGGCAGTCACTTCAGTGTGGACTGCTTGCGTAAGCTGTTCTGTGTCATGTTAAGCTGTTGACCCTTCTTGCCAGCATGTGAGGAATCATTCCCAGAGCTTGATGAATGGTTAATTTATGCAGATCTTTGACAGTGCTTTTATTGTGGAGGTTCTCAATTGAAAGAATGCTGATGTCTCTGAGGTATTGTGTCAACAGTGGTGGTATATTTTAATTTTTCTCCTTTCACAACCCTCTGTTTCTCTAGTTTGTACCTATAGATAAAGGGAAAACATGGCATTTCCCCATGTGAATACTCCAGCAGAGGAAAGTTGTCCTGGAGGCCCAGGACAACCTCTGGATAGTGTCTCAAGGTGGATGACAGCTGAGTTATGGTATGCATGTGACTTCTGAGGAGGAGCCAGGCAGCTGGGAATAGTTTTGTTTCCTGCAGTAAGGCACCGCCCTTTGAGAGTGGTCACTGCTCTCTGTGTAGGGGCAAAACACCCTTTATTGGCCTGAGACATTTTGGGCCGAGCTTCCTGGAGCAGAGCCCGTTCCATTATGTCCAGAGTGACTAAAAGTGATTGGTGACTGACAGGTTCTTTTTAAAGACCTTCAGCCCAGGGTTGAGAAGATGAATGGTTTCTCCCTGTGCTGCAATTTCTTCCTGCACATAGTGAGCCAGAGCAGGTGTTTGAGCTAAGTCAGGTAATTGGGTTTACTTACCGGTTTGAAAAATGCTTTCACATGTGCGTCCTAATGATGAGGGCAAAAAAGGAAAACTGACCAGATTTCCAAAGTAAAATCAGCTGCAGAGTGAGTCAGGGATCTGACTGAAGAGTTCTTTCTAGCCCCTTCCAGAGCAGATCCTTTTTGTGCTGTTTTCCTTATTTTGCACTCTCTTTTTTTCTCCCAGGTAATAAGCAATCCTCTCCTTTTTGCTTCCATTCTTGTACTCCTGCTTTCTTTCTGTAGTGCCAGTGCCTGTTATAGCTCTCTATTCCTGCATAACTGGGAACATTGTGAATCAAGGAGGTCTCTGACCAGAGGATTTTAAGGCTGTAGCAGGTTTCCAGCATCAGAAATGTGTGTGTACTATTTTTGATGAAGTATCACTTGACTTACATATATTCCATGTCTTTCTCAGCAAACTCTGGATGGAGGAAGGATTGGTATTGCCTCACAGGCCCTTGGGATAGCACAGGCAGCTCTGGACTGTGCTGTGGATTATGCTGAGAAGAGAATGGCCTTTGGGTCACCCATCACAAAGCTCCAGGCAGTGCAGGTATGAGCTGGGCACACAGGGCAGTTCCACAGGATGCTGGGGCTGGTGGAAAGTCTGTGTGTGCTCTCAGGTGTGGTATCAGGCACATAGCGCATTTTGTTCTGTCTGGGATAAACAGGATGATAGTTCTGTTTTCAAACACTGTTAAAACTCATTGCTGGAACAGAGGCGCCTTTCCCTTTACTGGCCCCAGGGGTGGGAGAATTCAGCTATGTCCCCTTGTGCAGGCAGAGACCCTGGACCAAAGGCAGTGTTTGTTGTTGCAGTTCAAGCTGGCAGACATGGCTGTGGCCTTGGAGGGTGCGCGCCTACTGACCTGGAGAGCTGCTATGCTGAAGGACAATGGGAAGCCCTTCACTAAGGTACTTCCAACCCTGCTTTTGTCTAGCAGTCACAGCACAGGACACAGGCTCAAGACCAGGGAACCCCACTCCACAGAGCATCACTGTGCTCAGCACGTGCCCAGCCAGTGCTGCTGGGGTGTAACCACCAGCAGGTCCTGGGCCTGCTGCCCTTGGGCAGCCCACTGAGCTCTGGTTGTAGCCGAGGGGAGAGGGGTGGCTCCTCTCAGCTAGCACCGTCATCAGGCCTCTCTGCACAGCTGCTCTTGAGTGTTCAAGCTCATCGTGCAGGTGAGGGGTTCCTTTTTGTTACAGCTGCACCCTCAGTGATGTTTTCCTTCCCCAAAGGAAGCCGCGATGGCCAAACTGGCTGCATCAGAAGCTGCAACGTCCATCGCTCATCAGGTAACTTGTCAATTGACAACTTTGACATACATCATGTGGAAAGGGACTTTGGATGTCTCACAAGTGCTTTGGCAATGTGGGATGGAATTTACTAATTTATATTTGAAACACACCAAGCAACCAACCTTATGGCTGAAGCTGATTAGCACAACCATCTTCACAGGTTGTGGGGAAGTAGGAGGGTGGCAGGGATTTATACTGGCCTGTGGCACTTGTTTATTAAAGTGGTCTGTGCCTGCTGCTGTCCAGTGCAGTGGCAGTTTTAAGAAGGAACAGCAATGTGGGAGAGAGCATGGGGCCACCAGTCATCGCCGCTGCACCTGGATCAGTTTAGTGCCCTGTTTTTAATAAAACCATCTTAGCTGAATATGGATCACTGTAACAGATACCTCTGAAGCAATTAATTGTCCACCTGGGCAATTGCCCATCTGGGATATCTGTATTGCTCTTACCTAGATCAATCCTGATTATTCCTATGTTATTTCCTATGACTGCAGATGAGCTGCAGCCATCCCCATGTGTCCCACCCTCCCCCTTATGCAGCGGGCACAGATCATCTTAAAGTGATTCTGTGTGCGTGCATGTGCATTCTGTAGAAAACAAATTTTTCGACTCCACTTCCTTTGTAACTTTGCTGCCTTTGTTTCAGGCTATCCAGATCCTGGGTGGGATGGGCTACGTGACAGAGATGCCAGCAGAACGCCACTACCGTGATGCTCGGATCACTGAGATCTATGAGGGGACCAGTGAGATCCAGAGACTGGTGATTGCAGGCCAGTTGCTGAAGGCCTACCGAGGCTGAGGAAGCTGACTAGAGCAACACCCTGGCCCAAGTGCCTCATAATGGTGCACACCAGTGATGGAGTTTGACCCTCTTGAATGAGGCTAATGATGGAGGTTTTCCTCACCAATGAGTAACTGACCCTCTAGTTAAAATGTGCTGATTCTTCTTTGGACAAAGTATGGCGCACGGAGGCCAGATTGAGGTTTGTTAAGTGATGGCAACCTGTGCTCATTAGGGCAGCATGGGGCTTTTCCTAAGCTGGATCATTGGAATGGCTTGGTAGTGGCAAAATGACAGCAATTGTCCTTGTGCACTTACCAGCCACTGCCTGTTTTTGCAAAATTTGTCACTACACGACACTGGATAACCAGTGTCAGAGGTGGAGGTGCTGAGAGTCATGACCCCTGGGCCCTGCTCCAGGCTGCTGGTCACCTGCCTCTGCAGATCAGACTTCATTGGAGTTCAGGTGTGGGATGCAGCTGTGTGTGAGCTCCTAATGGGACACAGGCTGGCTGAGGTAATGCCTGCAGCAGGGCACTTCTCACTTCCAGCAGGAGAGGAGCCAGACAGGAGGATACTCAGGGACAACCTATACATAGAGGGCTCTGCACGCAGGCTGTGGTTGCTGTCTGCATAGATGTGAAAACACAGAATTCCTCAATCTGGGTCAGCAGAGCCCAGCACCTGCTCACTCAGCTGCTCTGGGATGTAGGGATAGAAGCAAAGAACAGCAAAGCTGCAGTGCCTAAAACTGATTTTGTTAAAAAAAACCCCCAAAACCACCAAGAAAGCCCCTCTGCTCCCCAGTCTGCTTCTACAATATCAAGTGGAAAGGAAGTGCATGAAAGGACAGTAACAGCCTGTAATCTCTACATGTTTTGGGTAACAAGGAAATGAAGAGATGACACAATAACCTCACCAGGAAGCTGTAGCAGTAGGACATATCCTCAATCAGTGATTGTTGGTAAGACACTAACTTTTAGAAGAGTCAACAGCCAAAGGAAAAGCTCTAAACTCAGGAAAAGAGGGAGAGGATTAAGACTACAGCCTGTATGGTCCAGTCCGCCTCCTTGTCCAAACAAGTACACTAGAGGTAAATGGTTATTTTCCTGTGGTGCCATTTATTTAGACTTGTGTGCAGAGAAGAGCAGGATTCTGTTACACAAGAGAGCAGAGAAGACAAATAAAACCTGATTTTAAAGGACCACCACTCCCTCACCTTTTTTTTAATGCAGATGTGAATTAATTTAGAATACTCCAGTCACAAGACACAGGAGCAGAAACCAGCAGGGCCTGCGTGCACCAGTGAGACCAGATCTCAGTGATGTCAGTCATCCCTGTGCAGGGCGCTGGAGGGCAATGGCGTGTTGGGGCAAGGTCCTCAAGTGCTGAGTTTTCTTCTTGCTGCTCTCCCACCCATAAGGATTGACAGAAATTGCCAGGCACTGCATTCAACAGGAGCATTCCTACTGGAAAACCATTACAGTGATCATGAATGTTTTGTAAATTATGGAGGACATCTCTGGATGAGAGGACAGAGACTTTGCCTAGCTTGATTTCAGCCTGTGTCACCACTTTGATTGTGGAAGGCTCACTTCTGTGATGGTGCATGAAGACATGTGATACTATTTTACACTTACTCTTCCTTGCCACTCAGGTAGAACAGGAGTTGCAGGGACATGAGGACTTCAGCAATGCAGAGTTCCTACTGTGCTGCACGCCAGCTGAGTCCCCAGTGACCCAGTCAGTCATACTTCTGCCAGCCCTTGTCCAGCTGCTTCTGGATCTGCTGTGCTGTCAGCACTTGCTGCCTGCTCTTCACCCTCAGCCTCCCTCATTACCAGCTCTAATTGGCTGCAGCTTCTCTCCAGAGCTGAATTAAACTGTCCCTGTACCCCCCCACTCCATACCCCCACCATGGTGGCTGTGACCCCCTCAGCTGATGGAGAGCCCCTGGAGAACCTACAACCTTGAGGTACTTAAAAAAAAAAAAAAAAAAAAAAAAAAAAGTGCAAAGGTTTTCAAACAAAAGCTTTCTGAAAGGTTTTCTCTGCTGCCACAGGTTCAGAGAGAGTTTTGGGGTAAAACAGCATCGTTACACACAAAGGCCCAGACCGCCCACAGCAAAGCAATGGCTTTTCTCAGAGCAAGATACTTCCTCACTGCTTCTGGCTGAGAGACCGTTGTGTGATGAGTGAGTGTCTGTTCCTGAGAGCTGTTGCAGAGGAACTGCTGCAAGGGCAAAACACAAGTTTTGCAGCATTAAATTAGAAGCTCTTACCAAGCCACCCTCAGACAGCACAAACTCAGGTGTGGGCAGGGCCATCCTGGCCTTGGAGAAAAGGGTCTGTTCACAGGTGAAACCACAACTTTCTATCAATTGGCAAACTCAGCCAGCATTGCAAAGTTGGGGCACAGAGATGGGAAAACCACGTTCTACATAAATTAGAATCAAGTGGGGGTGGAGATAAGTCACTTTTCAAGGACAAAAGCTACACTTTTCAAGGACTTTGTGGTTTTTGCCCCATGATGCTCTAAAAGTATGTGAAACTGGTTATGAGGCTTGAAGCAGGTGGAGCCTGAAACTAGAATCCTTTCTTAGAAAACATAGTTACAGTAATGAAGAGTTACTTCCTGCCCCACCTTAGAACTGATAGCTTTTCTATCATATAGCTCAGACTCTTCTTTGAGTTCCAACAGATTAAACGAAGAGATGAGCTGTTCTGGGCTGCCACAGTTAAATACACAGAGGTGTGAAATACTTAACTCTTCCTGGGCTGCACAGACATGAGCCACATCCTTCTTGTCCCATTCCTCAATGAAGAGACATGAGAATGAGGAGCTGCCTGGAGTCTGGAAACATCTGTCTCAGAGCACAGTGGGACAGGGCTCATCTCTCCATTTCAGACAATTTCAGAGAAACCCTAGAAGTTCTATTTCAGCCTTCCATGTTTAAGCAAGAAGTTTTGCAGGATTCAGCTGAAAGTGCTGTAGTATTGCTTTCATATCCAATCTCCTCTACCAGTCTCTTCTGACATTGTCAGCTATAAGAAAAAGGACAATTTTGCTCTGGTTTTAAATGAGATCTTTGTTTTTCCAGCGTTGAGAGCCCTCACTGTCAACACAGGCCTGGCAACAGCCACACGTTCAGGTTGGGAAGTTGGAAAAGATAGAAAATACTAAATTTGACAGACATCCTGAAGTAAAAAAAGTGCCTGGAAGAATAATAGAATGAAGACATGGAATAGCAATAAGAAAATGTGACAGTGCTGTAACTTGAATGAAAAATGAAGTTTATTACTTTTTACCTAAAAAACTAATTTCAAATTCGAATTTTGGAACTCATGTCTGCAACATGAAGTGTGACATTGGGGAAATTTCAGCACACAAACAGTACCATTTCTAAGCTGACTATTCCCAAAGACACAGCACTGAACCAGACCTGGCAGCAGACTTGTACATTACAGCTGTGGTGTGTGGCCTGACAGCTGTGCCCTACTCTATCACTCTTTAGCCAGCCTTTTACTTCTTGCAAGAAAGCTTATGTTAGTCAGTTATTAAAACAGTTATTTTTGACAGCTTTCCAGAAGAAAAGGGCAGGTGGTTGGGCAGTCTCACTGCAGGACTTTGTGTCTAAGGAGTTCAAGGAGGAGGGCATCAGCAACTGTAGCAGAGCCAGCAGGGACAGGAACTCACACAGTGTCCCAAAATCCAGAGGACCCAAAGCAGCCTGTACAGCTTGATGCTCAAGCAGAGGAGACACAGCAGCGTGGAAAGACAAAGACAAAAAGTCCATTTGTGCAGGGAGGGCCCACAGCTGAGAGCCAGGTAGGATCCATTTCTAATCCCCCTGATTAGAGGTGGTTGAGGTGGGAGAGCTGTGGGACAAAGCTCTGCAGTTTTAACGTAAAGCTCTGGGAGAGCACTTTTTCTTAGGACAGCAGTGAACCTCTGCAAAGCAGCAAAATCCTTTTCCTGCCGGCTGGAGGGGCAGCAAACCCCTTCAGTGCAGTGTGTGCACACCTGGGCGGGGCCGGGGCAGGGGCCAGGCAGCAGCACAGCCTGCGGGGCAGAGATAGAGGGCGCAGGAGGCTCAGTCGGCTCTCCCAGTGCGACAGAAGGGCACAGAGAGCAGGGAGGTAATACAGCTTAACGAGGAAGCTGGCATTTTTCCAAGCATTTTTCTGGAAAGTATATTTAATTCTTATTCAGTATTTATCAATTAGGACTTCTAGAGCTTTTTCCAGACGGCCTCTAAGTGTAGAAATCGTTCATAAGGATGGTTTGCAGACATGGCCTAAAAATGCTGCTGCAAAACAGAATTGTAATTCCAAAGGAGGAACTGCTGTAAAGCTGATAGCACCTGAGCTGTACACAACTGCCAGGCAGGTGCAAGGTGCAGATAAAGCAGCAGCAAACTTGACCTGAAGTTGTTGTTTCACTCCTTGGAACCTCTCAGCAAAACAAAAGCCACCAAAAAAGCTTTTTATTTTAATATCCTCCTCAATGTTTTATTCACCTTAGGTTTGAGGTTCTCAAGGAAGAAATGCTAATTTCATTAAAAAGTGACAGTTACCTGAGGATGAGTGCTGCAGACACATGATAGAGGAATGCTTTCAGCTAAGGGAAAGAAAAGAACTCTGTGTGTGTGTGATTAAGTCACAATGTCCCCCCTGCCACACCCATCCACATTTGCTAAATCTCAGCCCCCCACAAAGGCTGAGCTACTTCTTACTGTTCTTCCTGGGATGTTCCAGCTGTCATGGAGGTGTGTCCCAGCCAGCTCAGAGGCACCAGCCCCTCTGCCACCCATGCCAGACCTGCCTGAGAACAGAGAAGGAGTTTAATTAAATGACATTAATGACAGTGCACACAGGTGGCTGGACAAAATTTTCTGGCATGTCCAGTATGCTCTTCTTCCATCACCTGACAGTGCTGAGATCATCAGGTGTTTCACTAACCCCCCCTTACCTGCTGGAACGAAACTGGACCCAAAGTCACCTCACTGCTCAGTCAGAACCAATCTCCAACATTCCTTCTTTTCCCATCCCACTAACAGTCCCCAGTATCTAGCAACTAACAAGACCTATGAGGAGAGTTCCCCAAACCCAGCTTGGCACAGTGCTTGAAAGGAAAAAAATTTAGTTACCTCAGGGGAAGCCTTTCAGTCAATAAAATAACAACTGGAATTGCTGGTTTTAAAAAAGAAAGAATAAAATCCACATTTTAACAGGCTACAGGTACAAAGCAGTCAACACACAAACTCCAACCAGTCACAACAGTAAAGGACAGTTTTTCTTTTTTCTTTTTTTTTTTTCTTTGAGGGGCAGGGGCATGGAAAAATACAGCACACTAATGAAACAAAATGCAAAAAATACAAAAAAATAGAAAATAGAAAAAATGTATTTACAAGTGATACATTACTATGATCAGAAAGCACAAAGACAATTGCTGCTATAATACATGCACTGGTCAAGAAGGAACTACTAAAAACCTGCAAGGGAGCTGTTTGTAAAAAAAAAAGAAAAAAAGAAAAAAGACACCCCCACCTCCTCCCCCCTCAGACACACAGGGCTGGGTTTGAACTTTTTTCTTCCCTAGTTTGCTACATTGATCAAATCAAATATCCCCTAAAGTCCATGGTACAACCAGTACAAATACTACACTTGGTTTTAAACTGCAGGTTCAGTCATAGGAGGGGGGAAAAAACAGCAGCTCATTGTAGATCCATATACATAAAGCCAGAGTATCTGCGCTACATGCTAAAAATTACAGCAAGCCCCTGTCTGCTACACAGCATGATCTTAGCAGGTTTTCCTTTGTATTTATTCATATATATATCTATATGTGTGTATATATATATGTATAAAAAATCGTGCCCTTTTTCACTGCAATATGACATCTGGGTGGAAATGTAACTTGTTACAACAAATTTTTATATGTATACTGCAAGAAGTCACTCAATGTCTGTGGATTTAATAAGTAACCTCACACCACAGGAAATATTTAATAAACCAAAAAAACCCAATATTGTGACAGAAGACCTTCTGTCTCAGTTCTTTTCAAAACTGAAGTCTCGCAGGAAACTGGTCCCAATGTCCACGAGGGGTTCTCTGAAGAAGCCTCAGTTTGCTTAACCGTTTTTGCTCTTAGTGTTCACGAGTTTTTGAACGACTTCAAGCCGTTTTTAAGTTTCAAGTCTGTCTCTTCCTCTCTCACAAAGGTAATAGTCTGGTACTAATCCATCTGAGTGAGGAAAAGAGGAAAGTGGCTGCAGTTGCACAAAGGGTCCCCAATTCCACATCTGCAGGGAGATACGGAGTCACGCGGAGCTCTGGGATTTTAGCTTTTGTTTCCTTCCCTCCTTTAATACAAAGTCCTTTCATACGTGTCCCATCACTGGTACCTTCCCAAGTACCAGCCAGTCCAGCTTTAGGAGACAACAAAGCCACAAGTTAAAGTGAAAAGGACCAAGGCAGAAGTTCAGGTCACTTCCTGTCCGTTCCATCATACTTCCAGGAAACGGGAGCTGCTGGACTTGGAATGAAAAGGCTCAGACCACATGCGACGTAGATCGCCCTAGGCAGGGAAACAGCACAAGGACCATGCCCTCAGAAACTCTCAACTCAGCTTAGAATTCACATGTTAAAATGCACACAGAATTGCAAACATGTCTTAGAGCAAATCTATTCTTCAATCTGTTTTGCAAATCACAATAAAGACAGTAAAAAGAAATCCTTCCCCTGTCAGGCCAGAATGTCTTACTTTTAGAGCAGATATATCCAAAATAGGTTTCTGATGGGAAGGAAATAATTATTCCGATTGAAAACCCTGCCCTTTCTTATGTTCTGCTCTGCAGAGTGCTACATGTGTGCTTCAGCAATAGCCCCAAAACAGGAAAGGTGAATTTTAAAATTTCTGTTTGGAACAGGTGACTGGGAAGAGGCAAACAAGGTTCTGCCTCTCCAATCATTGTTCAAACTTTGTGCACGTGGTACTTCATGTTCAACTGGACAAGGACAAATTCACTTATTTCATTAAAACAGAATTTTATATTTCAGAATTTATTTATAATTACTGGTACTTTATTTAATGATCTTTACATTTTGTGATTTAATGATCATTAAATTTTATAATTTAATGATCATTAATGATCTTCTATTTCAGGAACTCATCTCTCAGTTGCTCAGTCCTCTGAAATGAAGATTGACCCAATAGCAGTGGTCCCTCTGCTTTTCCGGGCCAGGGCTGCCAGGGACACACATCATCCTCCTGAGAGCTGCTGCCCCGTGCAAGGACACTGACCCTGCTGCCAGCTGGCCCAGAGCTTCCTCCTGCCCACATGTCCTCCCCTCTTACCTTTAAATAGGCCATGGTGAGGAGCGGCAATAAAGTGAACGGTACCAAATAGAGCAGGGCAGGCTGGGCTGCCCGGTGGATACGAGAAGCTACTGTTGCAGTTAATAGACCTGTAAGAGAAAAAGTCTCTGTAAGTATCTTCAGGTTGCAGATGGATGTTCTCAGCATTTCATCCACTGAGGCTTCCTTCCCCACCATTCTGAGAGACAGGTGAGGAAAAATTACTTCTCTCTGTTTTGCTCACCCTGAATGCAGTTGAAACAAAACAGTGAAAAATTATTCTATTTTAGTATTAGACTCTGTTGAGCCACTTGCTCCAGTTTTGAATCTCAGACTAAGCCAAGAATAATTCAGACAAAATACAACAAAAGGTGAAGGGAGGAAGCTGACTGCATCACATTGAAGTGCTGCTCTTGAGACTGTTGGTCTGAGGCCCCTGGCCTGAGCAGTTGGGGCTCAGAGGAAGGGCTGTACACATCAGGAATGACTTTCTTGGACTCGTGCCAGAAGGAAATGTAGGGGGGAAAATGAGGTGTGGGGGAAGGAGGGCTGTTGGTAGGAAATGATCTTTCCTTTTCAGCCTCTAAAGGGCCGCAGGAGGTCAGGGTATGCACACGCATATCCTGACCGTAGGGAAAAGCCTATTTTGTACTAGGGAGGAAAGGGCCAGCTACAGCAAAAAATAAACAGCATTCCAGTTGTAACTGTTAATGATTTTCTGTATGTACTATGTCACAGGATCAGAATACAAAAATGCAGGAATTACCCGGGTGAATTGCTTAGATCTGCTATGTACTATGCACAGCATAATTCATCTGGAAACTCCCATATTTTCCCCGTAACTCAGGTATGAGCTATAACACTATGTCACTGAAGCAATGTGCAAGTGCGAGCAAAAACACACTGATAATCTCTTTCATCCTCTAAATAAAATACAGCTACAAAAACCCCTTGAAGACTATAGAAGAGCTTTTCTTCCTAGACCTTGCCAATAAAGGCAAAGAGAGGAGGATTAAAAAAGAACATAACCAAGCATCCTCTTAAAGCCTCTTTACACTTGCTTTCATCATCTTTTAAACCTACTACAATAATCCCACCTCTGCTCACTTGGGCAGCTCTTCATATTGAACTAAGTACTCACCTACAAAATAGCCAATAAGTGTGCAGTGAAAGTAAGACACCTTCTGCATACGCCCAGAGATGTTCCCTGGTCCTGGGGCACCGCAGGAATCGCTGTTGGCTTGTTTTTTGTAGTTATCGTAACGCAGGACGAAGCAGAGCAGAAGCCCTGGCATCACAATATCTCCAATCCCCAGCATGGAGAAGTGGCTGCCTGTGGAACTAAAGAGCAACTGGAATTGGGTTCATGCCCAAAACACAAGGTGGCAAGTTCTTGACCCCTCCACTGTGGTTTTGAGCTTCATTTGGCACATCTCCTCTTTCTACCAGCAGACTTGCACATAGCAGAACCTAGTGCTGGCTAATGAGGTTTTCCTCAGTGATTTCTCCACCACCTCAGCTTTACACAAACCCATTTGGGCAGGGATGACGTTGCTCCAAACCAGTTTCCTTCTCCCATTAGTGTTTAAGCTGCTTTTGCCCGTAACTCACTCAATGAAGCAGATTCATTGACTCAGTATTTCAGTCCTCTCCCTCCTCAGTGCTGATGGGAGGGACCAGCTGGCCCATTTTATCTGACTGATTACCATTGATGGGCAGTGCACCTTCATCCCTGTGCACACAGATCTAAAACAAGGCAGTACACCCATTTTGGACATTCAGACAAAACAGAAAACTAGTCTTGCCAGATTGCTAGAGAAGAGCCAAATGTGAAAAAGATTCAAGAACTAAAATTGTCCATTATCTTAAATCCAAGATATTTTTCATGAAAATGAAGGCAAATTAAGTTAGCACAAAATTGACAAAGTGAACAATTTTGGCTTTATTGTTGCAATTAACTTCTAATCTCTGCAATTTCAGCATCCCAACATCTAAAGAAACAAGAACAGAGTAAAAATGCCAACAAAACCTACTGCCTGACTGCTGCTGCACTGAGCTTACTGCCCCACCGGGCCCTGGGCATGTCTGCCTACAGATACGAGCCATCAGGTAACCCCTGGAGCAGGGACATGTGGAATAATCTCCCTCCAGCACTGCACTTGCCTGGTAACCCACCCTTGCTTAGATCAGTTTCCAGCCCCTTCCTAACCATCTGCAATTATGCAGTAATCCAGACTATTCTGATGTTATAATAAACCTCAGATCTTTTGCTTTTAAGTGTGAGGTCACACTAGCAATCATCAGGCTGCAGAGCTCACACAGATGTTGGAAAGTGTATCCTGTGCTGATTGGGGCACCTTTTACCCAAATCAGGTTCTTTTCTCTATGCTATGAGTCAGTGAAGTGTCCAGTCCTCACTGCTCATTACACTCCTCTTTAGCGTGAGGAGGAAATTACTAAACAGGGAACTAAGTTTGTGTTTTTCAACAGAATTAGTACTACTAAGTATATGGAGGGAAAATATTCCTCATGTAATACAGTAAAAGAAACTTGTACCTTGGGAATACAAGTTTGCCAGGCAATGACAGACGGGGAACATCTCTGCCCACATTTGGTCCCAGGTGAAGTTTCCGGGATAACACGTCCAGGGGGTTATCAGCTGGTTGTGTGGCCACCTTCACCATAACATTGCTGTTAAAGATGTAGGCAGAAAAAAACACCTACAGAGCAAGGAAATCAGAAATTACAAACTGCAATTACACAGCAACTCAAGCTGCACGTGTTTTTGCTTTGCTTATTCAAGAAAAAGATACTTTCCAAATTCTTCATATACATACATTGTATATATGTTAAAAGACAACATATATTAAAAAAATTCAGATAGAGCTTTTTACACTATTAATCCTCAAGAATAACTGGAATATATTTTCTGATATCAAGATATCGATTAATATCTTGAGATCCTTTGGCAAAGGATCTGTCTGGACTACAAGCAAATATTGTGGGATAACATATGCACGTAACAGCACCCTGAAAACAGGAGAAAGCAGAACAGAGAAGAGCTGAGTACAGTGCTCACTCAAAAATGGAATGAGGCAGCCCTTGTCTCCAACAGGCTCTTATGCTACAGCCCATCCCACTGGAAAATCACTTGGCTGCCAGAGCTGTCAGTGGGTGCTGCCCTGGATCAGCGCTCGGTGTTATGCAAAGGTAAAACAAACCCCTCTTGCTCTTACAAAATACATTCTGTCACGTTTCTTGTAGAAGTGCACTAAGATTTTATGCCAGCCTTTCTGGCTCTTAGTCCATTCACATTCCTGTTGTGTAGATTTCACTGCTAATCAGCAGCTGGCACATGCACCTTGTGCCAGTGTGGACATGGCTTTGTGTGTATGGGAAATGCTTGTTCTTGTCTTCAGCCAGCTTTCAAAATTTGAGGTCCAAATTATTTTTTAAAAATAATTTGCAAAAGTTGAAATACTCTAATCTTATTTCTGTTTTTTTCAAGTAATTAGCAAGGAAATAATTCTGTATCCTGCTGTAGAATTCAACATCTCATAATGGAGTGGTGGAGCTGATCTTCTGGCTTTGCCAGATTTCATCAACTTCATACCAGCAGAATTCATGTTAAACTGGCCCAAGGCCGATTACAAATCCAAAGCATAAAAACAGTTTTAGTGAAACCAAACACTTACCCAAAAGACATCATAAATTAGTAACCCAGAGAGCAGCAAGCAGGAAACCTTCAGGCTCGGCAGCCGAACAAAGGCTATCATTGCAACACACAGGCCCATAGCCAGAGCTACAAAATGCAAGACATCATTAGTTCATTAAAAATAGCAAAACAAACAGAAAAACACCAACCCCAAGCCAGTATCTCCCCCCCAGACCCCCAAGGAAGCCTCTGTTTGCACCTGTGCAGCTCTGCATGCACTAGATGACTGTCTACTATTTCTGGACAGTGAAATTCTTCTCAGGGTTAAGAAAAGGCAAAATACATTCAGTAGCCAACTGCAAACACAGCCCCATGGAAGGCACAACTGCCTGTTCCGCTCAACTTCCACCACCCACCACAAAGAAATGTTTCCATGTGCTGTGTCCTAGAGACTCCACCTCCCCTGTACAACCCTGACTACCCACTTTAAAACAGAAGCAACAAAACAACTTCGAATGCTTTGTGCCCCAAAAACAAACCTCTGCTTTTCCTCTTACTAGTTTTTCTAGCAAATGCATAAAATAAGTAAGATCCTTGACTCTTTATTCAGAAAGGGCATGGTTACGTGACTTGTTAGAACTTGGTCTGACAAAAACCCACTCAAACCAAACTTCTGCTTGGGCAAGACTGTGCAAGACTGCCTGAATACCATGAAACACCATCATGACATATCCAGGGATTTCCCAATAACCAAAATGCGTGTGAAAGCTTAGGGGGAAAAATATGGGTGTATTTTTTTCCTGACCCCTCCTAAGGGTTTTCAGCCAGATCAGTGAGCTGAACAACACGACACAGCTCAGATTTTCATTCTCTAGCAAGGGGAATTTTGTCAGGGCAGAAAGGTAAGATGTTAAACAGAAACTCCAGTCTTCACATTTGTGCCACTTCCTGCTTCTTTAAGCCCAGCCTCAGCTAGCAAGGATACTCAACTGACAGTTGAATATATTTAAATCCCCAAAGAAATACAATAAAACACATTTTGAAAAACCTTAAAAAGCAAATCGGCTTTCATCTATGATATCAGTCTATTTGTAAGGAATAATGGAGCCCTGTTGGGATCAGATTACAGTCAATCATGCAGACATTTGTCAACAAAATGTCTTTGTCTAACATGACACAGAATTTTTAAGAAGTTACAATCCCATTTTTGCCAACTGGAACTGCAGGGGAAGCCAATTCATTATGCACATGCCCACCAGTGTGACAACTGCACTCAGCCAAAATGGACTAATTAACCTCTGGGTTCTCAGGCTGTAATTATGGGGCTGTGAAACAACCTTACACTTGCATTTCACCTGAAAGCTGGCGAGATCTTCCAGCCAAACACTAGGGAAACACCTCCATACACATCCAAGGGACAAACGTGCCCTGGGCCTGCAGCCAGCGTGGCTGCCTGAGGTGCCCAGGGGTGGCACCAGCAACTCCACCAAGCCCACCTTATCTCTTGAGAGCTGACAACCTTAGCACAAGGCCAGGTGTCACAGCAGCCAGTTTTAACAAAGCAGTGCGATTACTGAGATAAAAATGTACCCTAAATCAAGCTGCAAAACTGTAACTAGCTACAAAATGTAAGCAAAAGGTTTAAAGAGGTTTAAAGAATTTGACACAGGAAAGCAGCAAGAAAAAGAACTGCATTCAGTAATTCAATATAGCCCTCAGTTACAGACTTCCTCTGGCAGAAGAGCAAATACAAGGGAACAGACTGTCTTAAATCAAAGAGGTTTCTCTAAAGCCAATGTTAATAATAGCTCAAGCAAGCCTATATTTAGAAGAGGATTTCCAGGTTATAATTAATGAGGAATGGAAATATTTTAACCAGTGTGAGTTTTATCTATTGTTCACACACTCCATTTCTCTCACTGAAATGAACACAAGCACATGCACAAGGCACTTCCATCAAACTAAGCAAATACTGGATCAAAAAGAAGATGGAAAAAAATCCTTCCGCTGACAGTGCAATACACATGCTAGTAATTACAGAGTTTTGCAACTGCTTTAAGAAATACTGGTAAATTTAAAAAACAAGGGAAGCAGGAATGCCTGAGAGCAAGTACAAATAATATGGGCCAAAGTGCAGTCAATGGACTTCTCTAAATGGAAGCCAGCTTCCCTATCCAAGCTCATGCACAGTGTTGACAAACAATATAAGGCAGATCTTCATTGAAATATACTCCAAATTATTTTAAAAAATAGACAAAGAGGAGAGAAAGAGAGGTAGAGCAGTCACACAACCAGCAGCTCTGGTTTGGACATGCTGTGCAACAAGGTAACAAGGCTGAATAAGAAGGCACTGGAAGAGTTAACCCTCAATTAACAGAACAAATTAACTCCAGAGTCCCTGCAACCACACTCCTTAGGGAACAGGGATATTCTGAGGATTAAGAATATTCTTGCATATGTGATTAGACTCTCTGGCACAGAGCAGATGAGAGCTCCAAGATGCTGGTGGTGTGGGGTCTAGTTTAACAAAGCACTTTGTACGCTGGGGAGGCTCTAAATTCCCCCACAGACCATCAGGTGAAGCTCTGATCTGATCTGATCCAAGTGTATTTTAAAAGAAGGGAATAAGAACACAGGCCCCCTTGCTGCAGCAGCTCCCAGGGTTATCCATGAGCATGCAGTTCACTCTAGCTACAGACATTCCATACATCTGTACCATTCCTGTTGTGTATCTCCAGCTCTGTCCACTATTTAGGAAAGCTTTTATTCCAACCAGGCTTTACCAGAGGACAGTGACCATCCTTGGTGGTTCTGTCATCAAACAATCTGCTCTGAGAAATATGCATTTCAAGACCTATAAATGTGCATCATCACATGCACCCCCGGAGGCAACATCTGCTCACTCTGCCCTGTAACACGTCCCTGCCTTTAGAAGCACTTCAGCCAAGGGCTGTGCAGGCATCAGCAATGTAGGATTTGGGAAATCAAGGCTGTTCCAGCAGGAACTGCCACACCTCGTCTTTGGTAAGGACTGGAAATTACCAGGAAGCATTTCCCTGTGTTTTCCTGAGCTCTCGAGCAGCAAAGCTCTTTCACACGGAGAAAATCAACTGCACAGCCCTGACCACACACCTAGGGAGTCTCCATGTGCTGCTGCTCAGAAGGAACACCAGCCCTGCTCCTCCAGCCCTGCTCCTCCAGCCCCGCCCGGGCGATGAGCAGCACATTCCCATCTGGTTCTCTCTCTGCCAACGGCCCAACAGAGGATCCCCCCGGGTCAGGCACAGCCAGCAGCTGCCAGCGCTGCCCTAAGGACAGGAGTGCTCCACTTGGATGCACGAGGGAGCGGTGCTGATGCCTGCCCTGCTGCCCATGCTGCCCTCTGGACGGGAATCTTGGGGCTCTCCAGGGCTGAGTCGCAGAGAAGCAGAGAGGAAGGCAGAGATGATGGGATCCCACTTGTAGCAGCACAGTATGAGGACAAAAGCTCCAGCCTGTTTCCCTGACAAAGGCCAATAAAAGCTGTTCCCTGTTCAATGTCACTGGCAAACACTGATTTAATTGGATTTGAACAAATGACAGGACGATCACCTATATAGTTCAAGCTCCCTTAATATAAGCTATATAAAACACTTCAAAGTGAGACAGCAGCAACACAATTCAGTAAATCATAAAAAAACTTCCAAGAGAAATAAAAGCCAAACACCACTCTGCACCAGCAGCTCAGAGCTCTGTAGAGGAATTACTGCAAAGTCCACCATGTCAGACTGAAGCACGCAAAAAAATAACTATTTTTAACTAAATGCTTCTGCTGATATCTCAGTGTAGACAACTCTTCAGATTCTGCCAAAATCCACACTTGACATTCCTTTTAGCTTTTCAGCTTCTGCAGATCAAGTGTCACCCTTGATTTCATGGTGGGGTACTCTGCTTATCACAAAACAAACTTTGTCTACATTTTTTCATTTAGTGTCTGGTACTTTAAAAGGTATTTCCCTTCCGTACAACAGGTGGGACTTACAAAGCAGTTCAAATCATGAATGAAGCACAGTGCCCATACGCAAAAGAAAGAATGAAGCTGCCATGAAAGGTTTCAGTACTAAGGACTTGCTGCTGCTGCTGCTGCTGCTACCTCATTTAGGAGGAGCTGGAAGCTGATGGGGTGAATGTTTTCCATTGTAACAAACTATTTCAAGGGCAGGTACTGTTGCCGCAGCCATTCTTCCTCAAGCAATCACGACCTCAGGGTGCCATTACATGATGTCCTAAGCCAATTTAGCTGCCTGACACTGCAGAGAAGCAGAGGTCCTGCTCCTGGCTACCCCTTCATGCCTTTGCTATTATATCCATTCTGTCCCCTCAGATCCCATCATGTTGCCACTTACCTTCTGCCAAATTTAGCACATACCTGACTACACAATAATCCAATTCATCTCACTGCTGCGGCAGAAAAATAGGCTGGCAAAACCCAAGTATGCTGCCATTCTAGTGAGCTGGATCAGTTTACCATGTGACTAAGTGTGTGCGAGAGCCAGCACAAGAGATTTGGAAGGCAGGAGGGAAGGACGAAGGCTCCTTTTTGGAACAGTAAGCTGTGAATTCAGGTCAACCATCATGAAAAAAACCCAATAAATCATACCTTCAAGCCAGCTGGCTGATTGCCAGTTTCACCCATCTCACTACCCAAGGCAAGCGATCAAAGACAGCTAGCTACTGTGAGCTCACTCACAACAAATTATTTGAGCAGCTGAACCAATAAACAACAAGATGCACAGCAAAAGTGAACCAGATTTTTAAGATCAAGCTATGAATCATAAACAACCACTGTCTCCACACATCTTTAACTCAATCTGGCCATTCACCCTACACCACACGGGTGCAGAATACCTTTCATGAGTGTTCTGGCACTTCCCTGGAAGCTCTTCCAAACCAGAAAAACAGGTGTCCTACGCACCCCCCTGGCATGTTCCTGGCAGTGGCTCTTCAGGGAGTCTGCCACACAGCTCAGCAAGCAGAGCCATTAATATTAGCAAATTTCACCCATCATCACCAGGCAACTGATGTGTCAGAACAGGCAGAAATCAGTAGTAAAAACCCTTAATTCACATACTCACCATCCATTAGGAGCCAGTGGCCAGTTAGGACCCAGATAAGGACGAGCATGACAGACAGAGAAAACGAGAGCAACTCAGCAGCAGTGAAACGCCCACAGCAGCCAAAGGAAATCCTAGAACAACACACAAACATCAGCTGGAAGAATTTATGTTTCCATTTAAAGAACAGAAAATGGACACTGTTGGAACGAGGCTCAACTGCTGATGAAAGATGCCAAGAACAACTGAAGGGAAGTTCCTTTGCCACAAATAGGTACCAAAACAACAACAAAATAAAAGCTTTCCTCACACTCAAATACTGTGTGTAAAGCATGAACTGCAGAGATGGAAAAAAACCTGTAAATCTTGGCACCTCTTTTGAAATTGTCACCGGTCCTAGCACCACCTAAGATAGTGCTTTTAGCAACATGAACTCCAATCACAAGGTTAAAAAATAAAATTCGTTTCAAAACATGACATTTGCAACTGTAATTTCCACTGGTTTAACTACAGTCTCTGAAAGAGCCAGCACTAAAATCCAGAGTCCAATGTTAACAAACATTAAAATCCAATGCCAAATCCCAATCTCTGAAATCTCAGCCAAAACAAGCCAAACTTATTAAAAATCAGTGTTGGGAAATCTAGTCCCCTGTAATGGTGTTGCATTTCCCAGGCTGGCAAGTGTGAGTGACTTGCAGAAATTGCGCTTCCTACTTTCAAAGTGGAGACATGGTGTTGGCACAAAAAATATGCACAAACATCAGTCCTGAGGTTAATGCTCATCAAAGAATTCTCATTAAAAGAAAGAAATACAACACACAAGAAGAGGAGCAAAGGATTGCTCAAGTCCTTACTTGTTTTGAGGTGAGCAAGGCCGTGTTAAGTACTGGCACATCGGGAGCAGAAGGAAAGCAAAAGCTATTGTTGCAAGGACTACAAAAAGAAGAAAAGGTAATATTAGGACATTCAGACCTAATTTCTACAGTACACAAACAGGCTTCTCCAATTTGAAAAAGCTCTTGCAACAATGTCCTATTATCATATGCTCAGTATTATTCCAGCACAAGCAGCTCAAGGCTCTGAGGTTTTCTGCACAACAGTGAGCCTTCAGACTGAAATTAAATGAAAGCTCTCAAAGGAATGCAACGCCCCATCCCCAAACCTTAAAAAAAAAAATCTTAAATCTATTCATGATCATGTCAGCAAGAAAAACAGTTTTCACATATTCTGAGTTTAAAAAAAAAATTACTACAAACTGGTTGTGAGATTTTCTTAGTTTTTCAACACACGATGCAGACTAACTCAGCATAATAAAGGGTTTTTTTCCACTTTTAAACTCAGATAGTAATTTTTCCCCATCTCACTCAAAACTCTTTATTCATTACTAAAACACAGTACAGCTTGAAATAATTTATAGCCAGTAGCTGGCAACTTCACTTTTTTAAAATACAAAGTGCTTTAAGTTTTTGAAAACAGAATGATAAAAATACATAAATATCCAAACAGACTATTTTCCATAAACATTTTCTTTTTCAAGCAGCATACTTATCCCACCCACACATTTGTAAAAACGTTTAGTAACTGCTGGTATTTATAATCATTTTTCCTTCCAGTTTTTTTAAAGGGCTGTTTAAAAGGCTGGGGCGCGAGGGCGTGGAGACACAGACATGTCAGCAGCACACATCCAAAACTGTGCAGCCAGAGCAGACTGCACTGGAAATGGAAGTCACTTGGAATTTTTTGCATGCTGCAGTTCAGATCTTTGTGCTGTCCTCTACTTAGTCCTTTAAAAATTATTGTTATTACTGTTTTTAAAGGGGATTTTTCTTCTCAAAGGAGGATGATGGGAAAGAATCAAACATTCTCTTTAGTACACAGTTTAAGCAAACTGGAGAAAAGAAATTCATTTGGTCAAACCACATCTTTCCCTTCTGGTAGAAGACTTGAAACAAAATGAAACAAAAAAAAGGAGAACTCAATCTAGAAAGAAAATTTAAGAAGTGTCTGCATGGAAGCAGCACCATGAAAACTCACAGTTCTATCAGTATTTCAGAGAGGGGAAGAAAACCAGTATGGGTAGGGAAAGAATGAACACTGTGGCAACTCTGCACACGCTGAACTAAGAACCTCTTCAGAGGTGCTTGGCAAAGAACACTGCCCCAAGAAATCCTGTGCCCCTGCTGCCCCTCGTCCTGCCTGCCCTCCCTGCTCCTACCCTGCCTCACCACCACAGGATCAACCCTCTTTGCCCTTGGAATCTCTCCTCCCCCTTCCTCCCCTGCAGCTCTGCCCAGCAGGGAGCCCTGCACCTCCTGTCCTGTGTCCCACAGGAGCTGATCAGAGTAGGAGAGTTCAACTGCACTCACACTAACGCAGAGCCTGCAAGGACCTGCTCCCAGTGTCTCTCCTGACTGTTCAGGCTTCCAGTCCCGAGCCCCCCGTTCCCTCCAGCCTCAATCCTGATGATTCAGTCGGGAATCCCTTGGCTTAACTCCTGTCTGCAGGCAATGCCAGCTCTGGGGCCCTGCCCTCTGCTGAGCAGGGCTCCTGGCTTTGGCTGATCACTGCACCTACCCTTGCTCCTGACTCTTCCCTGAAAGGCAAATCTCTGTGAGAGGAAGATTAATCAGCTGATGTCTGATTAATAAACCAGACATCAGCTGTAATTCAGCAGTCCCTCACATCAGCCCCTACTAGCTACAGAGGATGTAAAATAACACAAGCCGAGCTTCAGGGGCAGAGGGACCAAGCTCCACTGCCCCAGGCTCCCAGCTCCAGCAGGGTCCCCATCCTGCTGGAGAGCCTCTGAGGAAGCTTTGCATTTCAGAGGTCCTGGGCGTGATGACACCTCTGATGCAAGCCCAAGGAAAAGCACAAACATACCATAAAATCAGGTTCAAGAATAAAGATACCCAGGAGCACTGACCCCCAGTCCTCTGAAACCTGCAACAAGCCCCAAGGGCCACAGGATCCTCTAGTTAAACGCACACGTGTTACAAATAAAGTTACAATTCTCGAGGTCATTTTAGAAATAGATGGACCTATAACCCTGACAAATTAAAATTCCTCTTTTGTCATAAATCTTTCCTGATAATATCTGATATATTTGTGTGTATATATTCCCCTGATATCTTGCATATAGTAGAATCTATTAGAAGTAGTTTTTTTAGTAGGAAAGAACATATGTGTCATAGGTAAAAGTTATAAAAGCAGAATTCAGCAGACCTCTACAGGAGGTAGAATTAGACAGGAATCTCAAGACTAGAGATTTAGATTTCACCCATCAACATCAGCCCTTTTTATAAGGCTGAAGAAGATGCACATCTTAGGAGTTAAACCATGAGGGAAAAGCCTGCAATGAAGTAGGAGAGGATGAGAGGTATTTAGGAGTTTAAAAATCTTCACAGACTCAGTATGTGGACTGAGTACAATTTTTAGAAGCTGCTGTGTATCTGGAGCAGTAGGAAGAATCTTGCTACTCTCAACAGCAGCTGGTCTCTTGAAGAATTGCAAAAAGATCAAAAGGCCGAAATTTTCCAAAAAGTAAAGCCCTGGTATTTATTTAAAAGACAAAATGTAAATGTTAAACAGGATTGGAGGATCTGCAATTTATTTGCAGGTAAGTTTCAATTTTATTCTAAATTCAAGCAGTGCGAAAGTCTAATATTCAAATGCTAGTGAGACCAGAAAAACCCATGAAACAGAAAAACTGCATGAAAGCAAAACCAAAATTAAGCTAGGAAAGAAGTCTCTGGACAAGATCCCTAAAGTTATTTCCCATGAAATACTTGAATTATGAAATAACCATGTACAGTTCTGAGTGCTATTTTATAAACAAGTGAACTTCACGCTAAATAATACATCTGGCATCTCTAAACCTCTGACAATTTATAGTTCAGTAGGTTTAGCACATCTCTAAGTGGAAAATACTTCTCAAATAATACTTGTCGCTTTATTTATAGCTACAGAGACATGAAAATACAACTGTGAAACCTGATGAGTCTTTTTTTTTAATGTACTGTGATGTGTATTTAATTATATCAATACCTTCAGTTCTATTCAAAGTCTTAAAAAGAGAAGAAAACTTAAGTCACCTGCTGTGCATATTGTAAAGACAACTTGAACTGAGTCGAAGAAGAAGAACATAACTAGGAGAGACACGGAGGCTCCGATGGGCAGGAACAGCGCCTGGGTGGAATCGATGGTTTGAATACCTGCAGGAGAGAGGGGGACATTGAATTGGTGTTTCTCACCACACACAGACACTGCCCTCAGCAGCACGAGGGTGGCTCTGCCAGCACATTCCCTTCCAGTGCTGGTGCAACAGGCATTCATTCACCTGCTGACCTCAGAGCCCAGCACAGCTGCCTGGGCAGAACCTCTGCAGCTGAGTGTGCACAGCAACAGCTCTGCTCTACACAGCACGGGGACTGAAAGTTCAATTTTATCTTGTGCCTTAGAGACAATGAATAACAAGTTATGAAAGCTAACATTATTTAGGGGTTAGAATCACTTTACACTGAGACACAAACGTGTTGAACAGAGCATATGAAAGGTTTACTTAACCTCTGAACACAAGGTGAAAAGCCTGACCAGTGTTAGGCTGACCCAGCTCACGCAAAGGGTGCCACAGCTTCAAATTCCACTTGGGTGAAGGCCACCTAGCTCTTAAATTGCATCACAGGTTGCAATCACCAGATAATATCAAGCCTAACAATAAAGGGCAGTTTTCAAAAAACACCTAAGTCATTTACCTGTTTATGAAACCACCACATCAGTGCAGTGCATTATAATTGCCTTTTTGCTAAAAAGCAACATGAATTCAGGCTCACATTTTATAGCTGCCAGTAATTTTAAACAGTTCAAAGATACTGAATTATTTTGTTCTTAGTATTTCCCCCACCTCAACCATGCAGTGTGACAACTAGGGATGTTAATCATGGGACAGGACAATTTTTACTGTGTTTCTGAGTTTTCAGAATTACCAGCAAACTTGAGAAGCCTACCTACCCCACAAATTCCAACACTTAACCAGCTTCTGTTTACTATTTACATTTGATATATTTACATTTGATCCCGGGGGTAAGGAAACCATAAGCAGCAACCCCGTGAAAAATACAAGACACAGTTCTACTTGGAGAGCACTAAAGTAATAGGTAACATCTTAAATAGTCACTTGATAAGAGACCAGTGGAAAAGAATAGAAGACTCAGACCTAGAAGAGATACAAAACCAGCTGGACATCAACTGTGTTATGCCAAAATAATTAAACACTGCTGTAGGAAGGGGGTTTTATCAATCTCAGGATTTTAAGGATAAGCCTTTAGGTTGCAAGACATAGCCAGCCAAGTGAATATACACACAGATTGTGTGTCTGTGCTTCTGTGTAAGAATGTGTCCCATTTTGTTTTTTTCCTGCCAAGAGTGCCAAGTCATATAAATAACATGTTACCTGTACAACTCAGTTACCAACGTATCTGATGATGTTCAAAAACTTCAAACACACATGAAATACACTCACTACAACTTAGTATCTGTCATAAATATTCAATCATTTTCATAAAAGAAAAGCTGAACAATAAGCATGGAAGTCATGACACTTGCACATGGTCATGTCACTTATTAATTCATGTCATGATCTATCATTCTTAAACATAAGTAGCACAATAAAATTTAAAAATAAGAAGCAGAAGAACTCAGTCACTTGGGATTTCTACATTGCTGAGGTCTGCTACATTAAGGTAAAGTGCAATGTAGATAGTCCAGTGATGACAGTGTGAAGACACAAGAATTCTAATCTGTGACTTATATCTGGTTCCTCCTGCTGTGAAAAAGCACATTTATTCACATGCCCTTCAACTTCCCAAGGGAAAAACCCAACAAAACAAAATCCCAGAAATGACACACTACACACCACCTTGCCATCTGGGAATTAGTGCCTGCAGCATTGAATGTCAGAGTTCTTCATTTCATTTCTGATCATTTTGACAGCTAATCCCCTTAATGTGCTTATTCCCCAGCCCCAGACTGTCTTCTCTTCCTTCCCAGATGCCAAAAGCCTCAACTGTTCATTGCTGAATCACCAAGCACAGCAACCTCTTTGCTCTGTGCTGCCAACAGAAGCAATTCTCTGACAACTATTTAAATTCCAAGAGTCCACATTAGAAAAGACAAAACCAGCAAGAGACACATACAACATATGTTATTTAATTTATAATTTTAAAGCTGTATTTCTTGCTTTCAACAAAACAAGCTTAGCATTCAGGGTTTTGTGCACAGGGTTTCTCATTTACCTCGTTCCTGCCTTCTATACTCTGCAAAACTATTTCATTCAAGAGATTTTTCTCAAAGTATGGCAATATAAATTGCTTGAAGTTAAATTCAGGTATGAATTTACAACAACTGTGCACAGTGTGTTCCACTGTAACTGTTCACTTCCATATTTTTACCTGCAAAACTGTGCATGTCAGATGGCCAAGCTGCCTGGAATCTATTTATAGATTACAGAAGGGACAGTCACCACGCAGGAGCTGACATGTTAATCCCACTCTGAACAGACACTGTGCAGACACATATTTTGTTGTCCATTATAAATGAGTTGCCCAGAGCCATGTGAACTCACTACTGCAATTTCTCTACTGATAAGGCTGAATCCTCCTTAGGGACTTGTCAGCACACCCCACGATCTCTCCCTGCTTACGGGCTGGCTAACACACCATAGCAATGAGCTCCAGACAAAAAGGGATTACATTCCCTGCTCTTAACTGGGGGGTGGCTTTTTTAAAAGTGAAGCTGATTCCATTTCCAGTAAAAGCTGACAAATGGCGCCACATGCAGTTTTTATGCATTATGGAAATGTTATGTTGATGTTTTAAATTCAGCTTCCACAGGCATGAACAAGCCATGGAGAGCAGAGCCAGAGCACAGCGAGGTGGGGTGTGCCCAGACACAGCCTGGGATCAGGTGAATCTGCACTGCAGCAGCTCAAACACACACACAGGTGAAGTGCAGCAAGGAAGGTAAGGAGTAAAGCTGACCCTTACTGTTATTGGTGCTGTTGCCATTGAAAGACCCAGCGGCGCTGCTGTTGTCTTTCTCTTTGTCTTGATTCTCAAAGTCCATGTTCAGAGACCTGCGGGGAACAAAGCAAATGTGAGAGATGAGTTCCAAACTTCTGTTTAGGCTCATCAGCTGCAGCCTCATTCCCACCCTGCCACATCACCCTCCCTCTGAAAAAGCCCTGTAATGCTGGTTATTAGAAACAGCATCATACACAGTGGGAAATTAAAGTAACTAAAGTGCTTTGTTCCAGATGATGCCCCACATTCCAGATTCTGACAGTGAGACCAGTCACCATAGTGTCTGCCCTGGGGAATGTTCAATATCTGTGCTGCTGTCTGTTACCTGATTTCTGGGAAATGTAGAACACGATGGAAACACAATAAACATTTCAATTTTCTTGTGAATTTGAACTTTTTCCAAGTTCTCATTGTGTTCCTTTGCATTCAAATTTGACTATCAAGTTTCATTTGTAAGACAATATTATTTCCTTCCTCAAAATGTTGTTATGAATGACCCAAACTAGCTTTCAAGTGTCTGCTTAATGTAAGGTCTTACTTCACTGAAAAACTTTCAGCAAAGCCTAGAAAATAACCAGATATGTATTTTACATGCACCAAGAACAGATGCCTAGAGGAATTTCTGAATAAACAGTACAAATTGATACACTTTAATTAATCCATAGGAGCTAACAACACTCCCCTGAGTACCCAGCTCAGCTGTTATTGATTCATCTTTTCATTTTGATATATACACTTTTTTAAAAGTTCCAATTTAGCACAGTATTCTACTCCTTTTGCCACAGTGCTTCACTTAGGATGCAACTTCTAAATTGTATTTTAACACATTTGGTACAACTTTCTGAAAAGGGCGAATTTCACTTAAGGTCTGTTTTGACCAGCAATAATATCTATTGTTAAATTCAACATGCTTTTTAACAAAAATACTATCAATCAAGTTTACCATGGCAGTTTCTCATTCTGATGCTTGTATGATATCCATGATTTAGCTGCATATTGATTTATTCAAATGAGCTATAGAGAACCACCAGAAGCATTGCACATCTCCCACTGTACAGCTCCTGTCTTAAGTTTACAGCAGCATCCAAGTATTTCAGTAAACTTCCAGGTCAACAGGCATTAAGCTTCTTTTCAAGTTTAGCTTAACTGTGCTACACAAATTCTATTAATTTATCACACCAATAATAAATACACCACGGTGTTCTAAACAATTCTAGAGGTATTGCAGTTATTTCATTGCAGTGCATTGATCACCTACTGCAATGCACAGGAGAGCAAGTCTGTGCTGCAGTCCCAGAACCCAAAATCAGGCACTATCAGCTCTACAGGATCAAGACGTGTGGTGTACTGAAGACAGAGAGGTTGAGCAGTTTCACTCCATAAAACAAAAACAAGGAAAAGACTCTTCCAGCATAGAACTGGTTTGTTTCAATTGCTGCAATTTAAGCAAGTGCTCCCCAACAGTGTTATGAGATTAAAGCAGCTTTTCATCTCAGGCAAAACATGAGGAAGCTTCCACCTCAGACACACAGTATTTGTACACAGATCATGGATCATCAACTAAAGAGTTATCGAAAATACAAAGAGGCAGTGGAGAACACTACAATTTTAACAAATTAATCTGTTGTTCTTCTAAAGATCTCTTTGCTCTGCCCTTTGTTTGGAGTGCATCCATCCTTCACTCACACTCCCTTTTTCCCCATTATGCATTGTAGCTTTGTAATTTTCCTCTCTAACTACAAAAATCTGGGAGGAGGCTGACAGCCCTCCAGGACTTGGTCCAAGATTCAGGCAAACAAGATAATTCTTTTCTCAGTGCAGTGTTTTGTTCCCCTTGGAATTAGCACAGTTTAGCAAGAATCTCACACCATCATTCTCCCAGTGGCATCAGGCAACTCATAATTTAAGGGATTGCTATCAGCAGAGAAAACTGGAAATAAAACCTATTAGATCTACTGTTCATAAACAACCTCAGCCCCTCTCCTTTCATTGCAAGTGTGTCAGCAATTATTATTACCTATAAATATCCCTGCCTCAAAAGTAAGCATAAATTAGAAAGTTATTTTCACTTAACAACACAGCTGCTCTTCCAAGCCAACCTCTGAATAATCTCCAACTGTTTTATGATTTGGCTCTTCCTTCTGCTACAAATTATCACTAACATAATAAAAAAAATTCAGAAGTGATCACTAAAACACCCTCGAAGAAAGTTAAAACTCATACTGTAAAACAAGATAAACTTGAAACTACTGGACTGTAGAGAAATGGCAAGCTGGGAAACATTTGCCATTTTGTACAAGTTTCTCCTGGGCTTCCAAAGCTGGCACCTCCCATGGGGCACTGAACTTCTCCACTGTCTCTCCGTGGGTCCTCAGAGCTCCAGCTGGTTGGATTTCCAGCACGGGGTTCAAAGCAAGCGAGTCACCCTCCCGCAGGGAGCCACTCGAGGGTTACGCTGAGGCCAAAGCAGTGAGTAAGCTGCTGGCACGGCACTATCAGCAAAGTGCAGATTCAACTGTGGATCACTTCCACTGCAGAAATGCCTCAGGGAAACCCCGCAGGAGGTGTTCTAATCAAACAATGGAGGAAATAAGAACAAAGATCTGTCTATAGAGGCACCTGCAGATGTAATTTATTGAGAAGCTTCTTCTTGTGCTACTGGTGAGCACAGTCACCCAGCTGAGAGCTCTGGGAGCAAGGGAATGTCAAGCTGGAAAGCCAACCCTGAGCACAACATGTTCACATGAACACACTGAGTCCAGCATGTGAGCTACTTTCTATCCACACTCACACTCTGGATACCCAAACCCTACAGACAAAAGGCCCCAGTGCCCTCCCACATTTCTTGGTTTGGTTCTAAAGCAGGTATTTGAACAGGTAGATTCTGGGTTAAATCTGGCTTTACATAAGCTGAGAGCCCATGTCTGGGGAGGTGATAGGATAGAAAAAGATTTAGCTGTTACCTGCAAAGTAACCCAAACATTTAAGTCTCAGAGAAGCATTTGGACAAGAATAGGTGGCTACCTTGCCCTCAGAGACACCCTGTTTCAAGCTGAGCTCACCTCTTTAAGAACCCACAACTAACACATCTACTTGCATGCTCCAGTTTACAGCTTGTAACGGTTTAAAGGATTAGACTTGCCCCTTTGGCAGCCAATAATGAAAGTATGTCAAGTTCAAGGACTGAGAGCAGTCAGAATGTACATGAGAGAGACATTCAGAAGGGCTGGAAGCTAAAACTCCTGACCCGGCACAAATGTAGGCAGGAAATGCTCGTTCATGCACAGTGAGAGAAGGGGAACTCAGCTCTATCAGTGCACTTTGTTCTGGGCTTTACCCATGATTTATTGGATGTTCTTCTGAGTTTATAGAGGGTTTGGGATTTTTTCGTTTGTTTCGGACAAATTCTGCTTCTATTAATAAGGACAGTGGACCAAGGCTTTCCTTTGCTCCCTTGAAGCCTCCTGCCTTAGCTTAGATCCACCACACACATGGATTTTATCCTAATGACTCACTCACCCAATTCTTTCTGATCCTATTACTGCGCTGCTGTTCCAGCCACTTGCCAGGAATACCACAGTAACTCTACCTGCCTCTGTTCAGTTGAAAATCAAACCAAACCCACTTTCTGCAACACAAAGGTTAACTAAGGAGTGCTATTTTCTTTTTGTCTTACGACAGCTCCACAGGAGACAAGCACTCAAACCCAGATGAACACACACTGCTGACAGACAAGAACGAGCATCCTAAGCTGTAACTTTCATCTTTCCAGCACATCACTATTCTAAGAAAATTCATCCACTTTGCCAGTTTTCATTCTACTACTTTAAGAATTTCCAGATGAATATAATTTTGTAACTTTATACCACACTTGACTTTCTTAAAAGACTTAATTGTATTTCAGACCCCTTTGTTAACACCACTGCACAATTTTCTGTAAAAAAAATGCTTTTGACGTCGCTTGCTTATCAAACAGAACCAGTTTGCCCAAGTCCCCAACATAACTGTGGGTTTCAGCTCAGACATCTGCTAAAGAAAACACATTTGGGAAATTAATTAGGAAAGTAATTTCAAAACTTGGGGACTATTTTGGTCTGTAACTCGCATCATGGGGTGTTCAGGATACATGCAAAGGAAAAAGACTAAAACAGGACATTCCCTCAATGGATTTGTACCAATCACCATTCCAGTACTTCATCCAGTGAGTCAGATTGCTCTGGAGTTCACAGTCCTTGCTAAGTGAGTAGTTTTAAATGTAAAGTATAGGACAAAATGCTAAGAGCATGTGTATGTATCAGTAAGAATAGGATGGCAAACAACAGGGGAAATTTTTAAGGGCAAGGAGCTCCAAGAAAGACAAGCAATTTCAGTTCACACACTCCTGCTGTTTTATATTGCACTACATTTTCATATTTTAATTTTAATAAACGCTATGGCTTCTTGACACACAGTTCCTTTTTACACAACTGCATAAATTAAAATAGTTACAAATTTTATTAGTCCCTCAACTATATGCTAATCTGACTCAAAACTTGAAGAAAAAACTACACAAATACAAGCTTTTATTACCTTTTTATTCTGATCATCTCTACATTTTGTTTTCCTAAAGCCTTCTATTTTAATTCCACCAGCAGTGCTGTTACCTAACGCTTGCTAACAACGACAGCTCTTGCAAAAAAATTGGCTCTTTCATTATATGACTTTATTAACTTACCATGGTGGTATAAAACCTCTTATCCAAAAACATCTGCAACTTACATCAGATGTATGAGCACAGCTATCATCTATTTCAGGAATACTCAGAGCAGTTCAGAAACTCCACAGTGAATATAAGGCCTTTTATCACAGACTTGTGAAATGAAGCAATGTTCTTCAACAAGCAGAAAGAAGAACATGCTGTATTTAAGTTTAAAAAAATAATAGTTTCATATTGTGATTATATTTTTTTAATATGTCAGTATAAGCCTCATTCCTTATGTGCCACTCTAGTAAAACAAACTGTATTTTACAGTATGCAAGTCTAAAGGGATAATTGTGTTTTCTCTAAACCATACTCAAGTCTCCTAAAATGAGGCAAATTTGATTTCTGAAGACTCAAACTCCTCCTGCAGCAGTTCTCAGATGCTTTGCTGGAATTCAACACTGACAGTGTTTTCCACTTCTCTATTAAGCTGTTACTGACACTCGAGCTAACAGCAGTGGGACTCAGGACTGGTTTGAAATCACAGGAGCACATCCTCAATCAACCAACACTGGATAATATATAGAAAATTCTGCTATCGAGAACATTACCTTCCCTCTCTCTCAACAATCCTTTTAAATTACCTCTAAAATGATCTTATAGAGCTGTCCCCAAGGACTGACTTTTAAGTTATCTTGTATGTGCTTGTACCACGACATACAATTAGATCTTTCAGAAACCCCAGTTTGCTATTATTTCTTCCTTTCCCATTTCCTTCTCAGAAGCAAATAATTTTTTTTATGTTGGCTATGTCAGACAAAGATACAATGAAACAAAAAAGCATAAACTGTACTCAGTCACTTGCAATATTTTTAGTCGAAAAATAAAAACTCTGCAGAACCTTAAAAAATCTTACCTGAAACTGCCATAGACGATGAGAAGAATAGAAATCAGGAAAGTAGACACTTGACTGGAATCCACAAGGGAATATGCCCTAGAATTAGGAAAAAGAAGACAGGTTTGTCATTAGGAGTGTCCATTTCTCCAGTGCCATTTGCTAATTCCTTTTCTTATTATAATACAAATAGAAAATGGGATGACAAATCTTTATGGAAGCTCTCTCTGAGTTCTTGTCTCACCTAAGACCTGGAGCTTGTGAATTAACTTATTACATTCAAGGCTGCAGCATGAAAAACCTGTACAACCACCAAAGGACCACTCAAAAGCCTTGTGGTAATTTACTTTGAATTCACCAGATTCAGTGGATTTTTTTCCCCTCAAACTCATTAAAATTGCTTCAACTGCAGCTATGGCAACCCTGAATGTCAATAACAGTAACCTATTTTCCATAATACTTCTTACATCTTCAAAGTGGCAATACAGCAGTTAAGGCTCACTTAGTTGGGGAGAAAAACCCAAACAAACAAAAGAAACTCCCCAAAAACCAAAGCCCAAACTTCACAACAAGCTGCAATATGCCTTCATTAAACCACACACAATCACTTCCCTACTCCATCCTGGAGATCACTTGATCTGGGATTCCTGCTGGACATTTCAGCAGGAGGCTTTAAACCCCAGCTTTCTCTCGATTGATTTCCTAACGTAACACACTGTGTTTAAAGCATGGAATATGAACATTAATACAGCAGAGACACTGTGCTGGCAGGGACACAGCAGGCAGGGAGAGGCTCTGGGAGTCACTCTACCACTCCCAACAGGTTTTCCATAACTTGTGCTAAAGTCATGGAAAAGAACAATACTAGAATACAAGAATAATACAAATGTTAATTGGATTAGTCTTATCCTGCAAAAGACATAACTGAATATTTCTGAAACCAACCAAAAAGCCTAATTTCAGCAAGGCTATGGATATGGACCAAAGATAATTGAATTACATGATTGCTCCAAATTAAGTATCACTGAGCAAATAAAAACTGAAGATAGGAGACAGTTAAAGAAACACTCATCCCATTGCCAATTCAAAAGCAATTCAGAGATAATTACCAAACCACTAGACACACAATTTAAAATACTTTCTTTTAATATATAAACACAAATGTGAATCTTCTACTGCAGAAATTCAATATTAAACATCACTGACGAGCAGACTGCCTCTTTTAGATGAAATTATATACTTGTGCAATAAGCTTTAAAGAAATTAGAAACTACTTTGGTTAATTACCATGAATAACTTCAACATATCACCACACTAAAAGTGAAAAACAGGTATCTTATTTGCTCATGTTGGCCAACACATGAAGACAATCTTAATCTTCATATATTTAAATTTTTGGGTATGTAACCTTTAGTTACCAGGCTGTGGAAGAGAGGTCTAAAAAGCATCCATGAAGATCAATATAGCGAATAGCAAATACATACAACATAATAACTCAGCACTTACAACCAGTGCACATATAAATGCTCAGGTTATGCACAATATACTTCACAGCATATTATTTTCATGCCTTGATTACAACTAAGCTCGCACCAAAGGAAAAAGCCTGAGGACACTCACACAGGTTTATGTCCTGTTTCTAACTCTGAAATCAGAGTGGAGCATACCCTCATCCAGCCTTGTGCAAAGGGAAAGGGAAGCTTTGTGTTCTGCTTGGATTCAAGAATAAACAGTGGAACTCATCTATTAAAAGAATATTCAGAAACTCCACATTTAAGAGAAAAACAAAATGAATGGAATTTCAGCTGGGATTAAACATGTCTAGGGTTATGCACTGAATTTTATTAACTTATGTTCATAAAACTTTATCTTCACAAATTGGCAAATACTTTTGAGGTGAACAATGTTTTCTATACAATTCCTCATTCAGCAACAACACTGGAGGCTATGATAATTAAAATGCCATTTTGTCATAATTACTAAACATTAGTCAAACAAGGCTGTAAATGTTAAAAAGATTCATAAAATAGATAAAATACATGGATCATGGATCAGCCCTGTGCATAATCCACTAAGTTTCGTAATAAAAATTGAGGGCCCTCTGGTATGATGAAAGAAACTGAAGAAATTCAAAGCTCTATTAAACAATGATCTAACCACCACAGCCATGCAGAGAGGCTGCAGTAGGGCTCAGGGCAGCAACCTGCTGATTCTGTGCAAGGCAGGAGTGAGATTTAAAGCCCTCCCACCCTGCACAAGAGAAGTGCAACGGTGTAATTAGAAACACATCACACACCAGTGATGTTCCCTGACTTCTCCCCACAGAGATCGTGTAGCAGGACAACCTAAAAGCTCAGTGTTGCTACCACGATTATGGCCTGGGGAAATTAATATTCACTGATATTCCAGCAAACAGGGCCAGGGAGGTACAGTCATGCTTTCCTTCTTCCTGAGGCAGCTGGAAAAAGAACAAGGCAAAACACAAAGAGAGTGACAGGCTGAACCAAGAGAGCAGCTCAGGCATGTCCAGATTCCATCCAAAGTTTCCAACACAAGCAACCCTCAAGCAAACCTGAAGAATAATTTTACAGTGCAGAAGTGAATCTCATTGTAATAAAACCTCCCATCTTTTTAATATCTAATTTCCCTACCTTATTTAAGGGTGCCTTAAGACCGTTTTCTCAGCCAGTTCCTGAGAGTTGACTTCCCAATCACTTCCTCTACAACTTGAGATCTCACTCTGAACCTGCATCTTTACATGGCTGCGATGAATTTTCATAAATTCTCTGCCATTAGGCATTTATTTCTGGCAGTTTCATGGGCAAGTGCGCACAGCCCAGAGCCTGCTAAGGCATGCCAAGACAGAGACACAGCAAGCACTGTTCCATAACATATTCTGTGTGTCCACCCTAGAGGCACACAGTGAGAGCATTGTCCAGACAACAATCCAAGCAGCGAGCTCTCCAGCCTGGCACAGACTGCTCCATAGACCTTTACCTACAGAACAATTCCAGGGATGCCCAGGCGCTGTGACACACCACCACTTCCAAACAGTAACCATGCAAAGCACACCACACCACTTACAGCTGGCGTTCCAAGCAGCACTCTCCCCTCTTCTGGGAAAACATGAATAACTGCTGTATTCCCAAGGGAACAGAGACCCACTTCATTCCCAGCTAGGGAAGATGGTAACCAGCTAGGGGAAGTTGCCACAACAACAGTAACAGTGCTACGTTGGAGAAAGAATGGGAAAGTCTCTCAAGTGATTCGGACTCCTGATCTGGCCCATCTCTGGACATAAAATCAAAGAGTGAAGACTCTTCAGGGGCAACATTGGCTTAAGTATCCCAAAATTATTGCTCAAGGCATCAGGGAAGTTTTATATAGTTGGAATAAAAACCTTTTCTGTTTGCACAAGATGCCTACTAAATGTATGATCATAAAAATTCAGCTTGTCGATGTTTCAGTAGCAAATATCACTCCCCTGACTTCCAGGTACAAGAGAAATTATTGTGAAGAATTCTGCCAAAGGGGGAATGAGAAGCCTGTGCCCTGAGGTTTCCATAGCAATGCACCGTAAAGGCCTTGGACATGAATCATTCTCATACAAAAGCTGCTGTAACAGCAGCAAGACAAACTTTCCCTGCTATTTATTGAACCTATACAAGAATGCAAACAACAGAGCAACAAATAAATTACATAAACATGGAGAGTGGAGCAGATGAACTAAGTTCACTAAAGCTCACATGAAGAGAGATTGCATTTCATCACGTATTTTTCTTCATCAGTGATCAAAACATGGAAAAGTTCACAAGATTAAGGAAAACAAGACTATAAAAGGAGGGTGAGCATATTAGATAGGCTAGAGTAAGGATGAATTACAATGGAAAGCTTTTGCTGTGTTTCATGGGACCAAATCTACAACTTGCAGACATCACAGGATCACAAATTCACACTGGGAATGTAAGGAGATAATTTAATTCACTGATCTTACTCTGGGGAAAGACAATCAGCCATGACAGGTGTTTACCTCATCTCTTGTTTAAAATACTATCAGGCGAAATGAGGGGACTTTCTTGACATGTAATAAAAGTCTTTCTGACTACAATTTTAGTCCACAATTTTTCTCCTATACAGAAAGTCCTTCAAAACTCGTGAGGAGCTTTTCATATAAGCCACATCTGGAGTAAAATGGATCCATACATGAACCCACTTGCATGTTTCAGTTTCTGAAAGATGTGGCTGCTTGAGAAGTGACCACACAAAACTTCAAATACTCCTCAGCCCACATGAAAAGCCACGACTATTTACCCAACCAATACGGTACTCTTCACCTGCATTTCAATGCCATCCTTATAATCAAATGTCCACTGTCTCCTCACAAGGTAAGTGACAATAACCCATGCCCCACAAAACATGAATCCCAATTCTCTTTGAAAGAAAATTCCTCATAGGTAGGTACCAGCACTGCAAGGGTGACAATGGAGCATCTCCCTCTTTCTCCCTGCCCTACTACTCATCGTTAATTTTCAGAACTTGCTGAGTGCACACATTCAGTGTGAGGGTCCCATCTCAGCTGATGATCAACTCTTTCAAAGGGAAACAGAAAAAAATTCCAACAAAACACAAAAAAACCAAATCTGAACAATCATCTTCTGCTGAAAAGCTGGTGTTCAATATCAAAATCAAGGATGGAGAAAGTTTCCACTCCCCTACCTCAAAGGGTTTCATGTATTTCAAAGCTTTTTTTAGTGTGTTTATTCCATCAGTGATTGTTTTAGCAACAGAAAAACAGAAAATCAAGAAATAGTAGTTGGTAAGCTCAAGACAAGCTGAAGAGCATTTCTGCACCTCCCCTGCCCCACCCCAGGTTTTTGGAACTGTCAACTCCACGTAGAAAACAACACTGACCTTCACACTGCTGCACTGACCCCACGCCTGAGGTTTTTTTGGATCATGCAAGAATGTGCCACTCATGAAGAAACCATTTTCCTCAATCTACCTGCTTTCTAAGTTCTTAAAACATTCTAGTATTTTATTCCTTAAAAAGAGTGTGAGGTAAATCAGTGATCAGGGCAATTTATTGCTAAGAGCAATTCATTTCTGATGCTACAGTACCTGGCATTTGTGAGCTACCACTGTAGAATTATTTATTAAGGTGCACAAATCAAACTCAAGGACTCCTGAGCACAGTCCCAGGGCACATGAAAGAGCAGCACTGCCATGGACATGAAGATCAATTACAGTTAATTGCACAAATACTCATTCTGGCTGGGGGGTGGACGCACTCCATAGGTAAAACCAATACTACCTTTTTCTTCACTGGATTCCAGGTCAAGGGTATGACTAAAAAGCCTCTTTCAACTGCCTTACATGTGTAAGATATACACATATTTAAGAGGCTCCATTAGGCTTGCAGCCAAACCAAAGTTAAATCTGAGTGTAAGAGTTAAAGGTATAATTTTAAGCGTGAAGTCATGGCACCCACAGCTGTAAACATATTTCAACACTATTCCATTCTTTGGTGTGATTCATAGGAAAAGCAAGCAAATTGCTATGGCTTCACTTACGTTAAAGGAATAGCTTGTTTTCTAAAGTAAGTTGACAATTTCAGCTCATTGCCACATGCAGATAAGGTCTGCTAAGTACGAGTAATTTATGGAAACATGGGTTATGTCAGACAATAAACTTAAAACGAGTCTAAAGTGAAATAAAACAAAGAAGAGACAAAAGATAAGAGTAACATGAAATGTCCCACTAAAACCAGACTTTCCTAACAGATTCTGTTCGGGCTCAGGCAGGCATTTCAAACTGCAACCAGAGAACAATTCTGCTGTTTACCAGGCAGAGGCCCCAAAAAAAGATTTTCACACTATTAAATACCATATATATTTTTACACATACAATTTAAAATCCCAATTCCCTCTTCTACCCTTTCCAGAAAGCTGCTTTCCTAAAATTCTCCCCGCAAAACCAAACTCTAAGCTCCCAACTAAATTGCTAAGAGCAAACACTCCTCTGAGCTCACTTTGAGAGGAAATTGAAGTATCCAGTAAAGCATTGGGAGGCACAGTCTTGAAAAAATTTTTTTTTTTTAAATTCTGTTAAAAACATTTTCCGAGCTACTCCTTTGGTTCACCCCAGTGTTTGCCAACAGAACAAAGAATTACATGTTTCCCAGTGTTTAGGAATTACAGCCACTGGAAGATTTCCAGATTTTATGTTCAGCTTGGAACACTCGTTTCCTTGCAGGAATGAGAGCACAACTTCCAGTCCCTGCATGAAGCATAACAGTACTTGACTCATTCAAAGGAGATTACTCCAAATCAACACAGGATAGTGCCCATGTACCTCAAATCTGTTTTCAGCTCCTGATGTCCCCATCATTCCAGTGGAACCACAGTAAACAGGACATTTGGAAGCAAATTTGCAATCAGTGGTTAATGGAGAAAATTAACCACTATATCTTCAAATAAGTTGTACTGGACACACATATCTGAGTCTGAAATAGCTTGAACCAAAAGAAACATCCAAAGAACATACTGATTGTCTTTGACAGTGCTGTCACAGAAAACACTGCCTTTTTTATTTCACACTGAAAGGGAGCCTGGATATATCATTTTCATCTCTTACCTAAACACACACAAAAAAAAACTTTTTAGATGTTCCTTATGTTATTGAGGAGGGTTGGTTGGTTGAGTCCGGGAGTTTTACTCTAAACTAGACAAATTAAAAAATATCTGGGATCCTTCCCTCCTTCCTTTCTCTTTCTTTCTTTCCCAAAGAAAGAAAAAACAAGCAGTCATGAAAAGCAGGACATGCTTTTACTGCCAAATACATGTTACCACCAGCCAAGGAATCCTCTCCAAGACCAAGGTTTGGAAATTGTATCACAAGGTTCTCGAAAATGTGAAAAGAACATCTGTACTATGATGACTGCAATTGTGCTATTTCAGTCCTTTCAGAATTGTTTTTCACTAGTAAACTGCAGACACCTTCGCTCCACCAGCACAGCCCCACCACAGCACAGCACCTTGGGGCACAGCCATCCACTGATGACACTTTCAGCAAACTCCAGCATCAGTAACAAATGGGGCATTCAGATAGGTACAAGGAGTAGCCATATTGCATGTGCAGGCCAAACTATCAGTTTGTTTAAAAAGTATTGGAGAATGAGAAAAAGATATAAAAGCCATTTGCTGAGCTAAGGAAACTGTGTTGTCTTTAACTGTCTTTACAGTTTATCACTTTATAAAAGACTTCAGTTTACTGCAGAGGGTAGATTCAGGTTTTGCTGTAGTACCACAAAAATTGCCAAACAAAAGTATGAACACAATGTTTTTGTGAGAGAATTAAAATCAGCAAATATCAGAACAAGATGTAAATATATAACTCTGACAATGCACATAAATACATGTATGAGACACCTGACAAAGCAAGAAGGTTGCAGCTTAGCCACAAGAATGAACTAACCACACAGGAAGACTTTCCTCACCTAGAAAACTGTTTCCACCTTCCACAAATAATCAAAAGGAGGACTGGAAGGAGACAGAAGAGAGGAGGTCAAAACAAGATCTGTTCTGCACAATCCCCTCTTGCCAGAGCCACAAGTATATTTCTTTATGTAAATTTTCAGATTCCAACAGACCAGTGAACTCTGCAAAGGTCAGTCCAATATTTAGCCTACCCCAATGACTTGCTGAAACAGCTCGTCTCTCTAAATTACCACTTTCAACTGTATGAATTTTCAAAAAATAGCCCTTTTTACATCAGGAAAAAGGGCAAATCAAGGGTGTGGTTACTGTAATTTAAGTCTACAAAGTACCACTGTGCAAGCTGTCTACAGCTTTATGCTAGACAGCCTCATCATGATCCAAATAACATCGTGCTTTCAGGAAGGGCTCTTTGGAAATGTTAGTGGTTATCCTCGGCACAGGAAAGTTTTCTGCAATTCTGATGGCGAAGACCTCTTTGGGTTATAAAGCTATCAATTTATATCCCAGTCACATATGCAACCTGGAGTTTTCAATCACATGGTGGTACAGCTCTGCATCACACAGAAGGCTGCTCAGTGCTGGGTTTCATTTTATGGCACTTATTCCAATTACAGGAAAAAAATAAAAACTTCCCCAGAATCTTCACCCTGGACTCCCCATCTGTGTTTAGATCTCTTTTTATACTTAACAGAAAAGTTCATTAGCATGACTATAATCATATAAAACAGAAGGATGCTCCCTACTTCCAGTTTACAGTAAAACACATTTCGCTTGAAGAAGAAATCCCAGCCTCTTCCCCTAGGAATCCCCATTCCCTGCTAAAGCCCCATCCCATTCACACGGGAGATGTCTGTACCCCAGAGCAGCTGCTGCCAGCCCCAGCTCGGTCACACTCTCCCCTGGGCTCAGAGGGTGCTGCTCCTGCAGGAACGCCTCTGGGGCAGGGCTGGAGCACCTGCAGCGAAAATGCTGACAAGCAATTGCTCTCATGACTCAACGCTGTTAGCACAGCTGCCACACCACAAGTTCGACGCTCAGCCAAGAGATCTCACAGGACCCTGCGCCATAAGCTGATAAAAGGGGGGAGCTTCTGTAATTTGGAGTTAAATATTTGTCCCAGTTCTCACTGTTGCTCCATCTGGACCTGGAAGACAGCGGTGAGCAAATACCTCATCTCTGCCTCACAACTGAGAAATTCATATTTACTTTGCAAGTTACTGCCAAACACTGACCACTTACCACTCTGACAATGTGGTCCGTAACACCGTCTACACACACAGCAAATTTTGTTTTCACTAAAGGAAAAACAAACAAACAGAACCAAACCCAACCTTCTCTCTCAAACTGAGACCATCAAAACAAGCTCATAAAATTGGACATACTGAACTAGCCTTGCTTTTGAGTATTTTCAAACCGTGACACTCGGAGTTTAATTTTTTCTAAATTTAGAAAAGTGAGCGAGAGGAAGACTTCAGCTCTGCATTTGTTCATCTCAAGAACTACAAAAAGCTACTTGGGTCTGTAATAGACCCAAAGCTCTACGAGAATATCAAGTTACTTTGGCAAACACACACACACACACAGAAGTCAAACGAAGTTAAATCAGTCTATTTTCCAAGCATACAGATATGATCAAAAAGCACATTGATATAAGCAGAAACTATTATCATTATTCCTGATAAAAAGTGCTGGTGGGGGAAAAATGAGCTTTAAGTAGGTCAAGGAACTACCAGCAATGAATCCAGAAAAAGTAAGGTATGTTTCATTTCTTCCTTGAAGCAGAAGCACTGACTGAAACACCCCTATTACTTTGCTATGTAAGGGAAAAGCAAGGAGTTTAAAAAGCAAAACAAACAAAACAACAACAAAAGCAAAAACCCAAACTTTCCATGGAGCTAGAACAAAAACCTTGAAGTAAAATCTCACATCTGTAATATTGTAATGATAATTTCATAGTTCCAGTACTTCATTTTTTAAAAGTAATGCACTGCTATTCACCAAACCAGAAATGTAAGTCTGAAATAAAAAAGCAACATTATTTGCTTTTTGAACAGGAAATGCAAGGCAACTTCTTTACAAATACTAAACTCCTTTAAACAGGAAAAAAAAAATAGGATCTACTTTACCAATATGTCAAAGAGCTGCTTTTCACTACTGAATGGATACCACCCAGAGAGAAAGCACAAAGGCATATTTGAACACACCACGATTCCCATGATTAGTTCAGTTACAACTGAGGTGGTACAAGGGGGAAATTAAGTTTAAAACTGGGAATTTCCTCCTGTTCTGATGCAACTCACACCCACAAACACAGGACGCACTCCACAAAGTCTCCTAATCAATAGGAAGAAATTATTATTTTACTTAGCACAGAAGGACAACCCAAAAAGCAAATGTGTGTTTACTAGAGGAGGAAAATTTCTGAGCATAAAGCACCAAAATGAGACAGTACACATAAATGCAGCCTATCAATGCAAGGTACTTGTGCCAAAGGCTGGGTGACTCAGGGTATCATGAAGCCAAGAAACAGAACTTTTACCATGGCACTAAATGCATATAAACAGACTGTAACACAATTAACTTGTTAAAACTGCATATGATTTACTACAGAAGTCAATTAAGGCTTTACATTATGAGCATTAGGATCCCCCTATATAGTGAGTCTACTAATACCAGTATTTTGAATAAATACATCTTTTTTCCTGAGGCAGTCTCTTAATTTCCCTTCTTTTGAGTCATATGGAGCTCACAATCCATCCAGCACAGAAGGGAGGGAGGGCTGCTAAGGGGGAAGGCAGGCTCGGGTATGAATTTGGGTTCAGTGTGAGCAGAATTATTAGCCTGTCACTGGGATGAGTGCAGAGAAAAGTTTCTAAGATGACTAGGAGAGATAGGAACTGAGTTTATTTAGTCTAGAAAAAGACACGGTATGGGGAGAAGTCGTCCCATAGGCAAAAGGAAACACCACATGGGAGAACTATAAGATTAAAACAATGTCAAACTGTGTTACTCACAACAGGGAAATCTGCACTCTTTCCCAACACCAAACTGTAAGCTGATCCACTGTCCCCCTCAAATTCAATTTCTTTTTCCAGTTAAGATCTCCATAGTCACAGGAACACTAGTGACAACACAGAAGCGGCAGTTCTTCCAAGTTTCACCCACTGTGCTTTTGGGGTGGGCAGGGGGGGACACCAAAACCCAAAGAACACAAAAACCAAGTGGACCAGTTCCAAACGCATTACCCAGTAAGCTCTTTTCAGTCTCAAGAAACAAGAAAAAGGAGGAGAACATGTCCTACTGCTCTTTTGTACTTACTTATTCTAAACAGTAGAGGTTTAATTAAATGATACTGTTCAGAGATTATTAGAGGCATCTCACATGCTGAGCAGAGCCTCGAAATACAGAAATGCTTATTAACAGCAAATTTTCTTAACAGCAGCTGTCATGTCTTCAATATTGCATCATAAACTTTTTTGACAAACTGAAGTGTAGGAATCTTCACATATGGGGCCAAGTGAAATCTATATTTGACCAGCATCAAATTACACCCACTTAAAAACTGAACTAGTTCTCTCAGAGAGATATTGTCATTTCATTAGGTATCATTCTGCTTCTACAAACACAGAACTGAAATGTACACCCCAGATCCAGCATCAGACAACAAAGAGTCTGTATCCCACTCTGTAATATTCTCCAAGCCCAGGGATAAAAAGGTTCAAAAGCTACTAGAAATCCTAAACAAAATCAGAAGATTATTTTTACTGGACAAAATGTTTGCCTTTTAAAAAGTAAATTTCTAAGTAAAGGCATTGAGATAACATTACATAGGAAAGCAAGATCTCTCCTCTTTCAGGTCATCCCGTAATTTGCACTGATCATTCTAAATGCACATTTCATTTCATTAATTCAAGCTGTACTCCTTTAATGTGTGGTTTAGGCTAGAGAAACGGTAACACAGCAGAGCAGAGATCCACTCCTAAAAAGAAGTTTTTCCCTCAGTGTTCATTAAATGTTACAGCAGAGTCAGATTACATTTTTACCAGCGCAAACCTCACCCAGCCAAAACACCTGCCCAGCCTGACAGCAGCCGCATCCTGTTTTTCAGGTGTTAGCAAAAATCATGCCACTTCCAACCACATGGATAGAAAGGAAAACACATAAATGCAAGCCAGCTCAACTTCTGTTCTTCCCATCTTTAACAGAATTGCTTTGGAAAGTGCAAACTTACACTTTCGTATGAATCCTGAACCCACAGAAACAATAGCCTCTGATTTTGACATTAACTTAAAATCATTTCCCTGAGGATTATGGAATTAATAGCTCAATTCTTGTAAGGTAAATACACAACTTCTGGGTTCAGTAGGGATGTCCATGCAGCAGCAGCCTCAGAACAACTTAATATATGCCTGGCATCCAGGAGCTACTATAAAACAAACACGATGTGGTTTTGTACACAGGCTGCTGATGCCATAGTAGAGGACTCAGCTTTCCAGGAAATTTTATATGCTGGAAGCCTAAATGCTGATCCTTCACCATCTGTTTCAATTCACATTTTCATGTAATGTAATGTAAGTAACAAAATATGAATCGAAGTGAGTGACCAGATTTAAGCACTTCAAACAGTCTTTTCAACTCAGCAACAGTCTCCTGCTATCAACATGCAAACAACTGAAATCAAACTCTGTGTGTGGGGAGGAGCAGCCTCTTATCACACCAGCAAATACACAGCTGGAGAGACAGAGCTTTTCAGTATGGAACCACAAGAGTTTTGATATCCTCGAGGGGTACACAAAACACCTACATATCAATTAGTTTTAAAAACTGCCTCCCACCAGAAGTTGATTTACCATTATGTCAACAATATTAGAAAACTGGTATAGTAACTCACATTCGAAAATCTGAAGTTTTTCTTAAGAAAGAGTATAGAGCTGAAGTATAGAGCTTAAGCAAAGAAAGAGTATAGAGCTAAAGACACTCAAAATGTATTGAGAAAATGAAAAGGGAATGTCACAGCTCTCTAAGCAGCACCTGGAAACTGCTGTGGCAGAAAAACAACCCTGAGCTGAAAATGCAATGTTTCAACAATCAATATTTTCATAACACATTAGCATATGTTCCTAAGACTTTTGATCTAGCCATTCAAGGTCCAAACTAGGCAGCCAGGATACATTTTAAAAGCAGTATTCTGTATAATCAAGGGTGTAAGACAGCTCATATAAAAGAGAAGTCAGCCTCTTTCTGAAGTTATTTCAGTTTTAATTCATTTAACTTTCACAGCTTACCTTGAGGGTTTTTTCCCATACACGTACAACATATACAGGAAAGACTTAAAACCATTACATACGTAAATTTTCTACCCCAAATCCTATATTGTACCTGTACCTTTTTTTTTTTTATATTTTCTGAATCCAGAAAACAGTTTAACATTGATAGAGAACAATTTTCTCCCATCAAATGAACTCAATCAAATTTTTTTTTTCAGTGAGAATGCAAACACCTAGAGTCTTTGAAACATTTCATATATACTCCTTATGTGCCCCATAACCACTCCTAATTTGGCACCTCTGCTTGGTTTCATCCCTGCTCTGGATTCCAAAGTCTCAAAGCCAGCTACAAAAATACTACAGAGCTAAATCCTCCTGATACCCTCCTGTAATCCCAGAGGTGCTTTAAGCAACAGAGCAGTCTGAAAATACCCGAGTGCCCTGGGAAGACAGAGATTACACACTGTTGTGCTGCATCTATATTTCGGTTGATATTTCTTGCTCAGAAACAAAATGCTTTCTTGGTAAAGGTTCTGTAGTGAACATCCAGATGTTTAACCTTCCTAAAAATAACCAAGTTCACCCTTGGAACAGTCATAATTCCAGAGCACCCTTCAGGCAAAAGCAGTCACATCAGAACTAGAACATAAACTAACTCCAACAAAAGTTAAACTCAGGAAAATGTAGTAGCAAGATGACAAAGCTGATTTGAACATTAGAATTTTTGGTTGATTGTTGAAGACACCTACTAAATTTAGACACAATTCACAGTGAGTTTGTCACTTTGCATTGATTCTTGTACCTAAAAACAATATGCTATTTTGAGTCAGAAATAATATTAAAATGCTATTTCACTTTCATAACATTATTCAGATCTCATTGTACAGAGTGAACAAAATAAAATGAAACAGTTAAAAATATCCCTTAATAATCTTTAATGTTTTATTTGAAAACTATTTTTGCGTAAGAAGTAAAGCACCATGAGGATGCAGCTAACATAAATTTTTATCTGTTTTTAAAACACTACCTCATCGCTGTTTGGCACTGGGAAGACCTTTTACATTAAGACTTTATGTATGACCAACTGCAACTTGTGTTGTACAGGATTAAGCACAACAACAAAAATCACAACAGCCCAAAGTTTCAGACATTTCCCCTGCCTGTTTTGTTGCCTATACTTTAAGACAGTTCCAAATCAAAGTACCTGAAATGCAAGAAAAGGCAAATAATTATGTAAAATGAACAGAGTTGGGCAACATCTTAATATGATAAAGAGAAAAAAAAGTGACAAAAAGGTGATAGGTATGATTTGTGGATGGCAAAATGCAGAGAACTTTACTTCAAAGTGAACTTCTTTTACCCAGGACTGAACACTGGTTTGTCCAAATATTTTCCTCTAATCTCTCCTGCAATTACTATAACAGTTTAACTCTTGGAAAACACATTTTCAACCCCAAACTAGTCCTAAAAATACTAAACACATAGAGAGCCACAGACCTCTTAAGGCAAGGTGTCTCATTTATTAGTGAGGCTGCACTTGTGCAAGTCAGAGCCAAGCTCTCAGTCAGCAAGCAGCACTTGCTGGCACCTCAGCAGGTAGATGGAACAATTCCCCTTTCCTTGGAAGCGCCGTGCTGTCCATAAATTTGTAATGTTTAGTCAAATGGACAGAGGTTATTTAGGCCCCTCTGCCCAGGGCACCTGAAGCCCTGCACTTCCAAGCCCAGCTCCCTGCGCACTCAGTGAAGGACATGCTTCTACCTGGAGCTTACAAGTGTCCTCTGCTCTCTGCATGCCCTTCAGGTATTTCTGCAGCTCTAGAGCTGAAGTTTAAAATTAAGATGATGTGAATAATCACCCCATAATTTCTGATATATTTCTGGTATATACCAGTAAGAATTCAACTAAGCGACGTAAGTTTTGTCTAATAGTTAGTATTTTCTTTCTCTGATTAATAACCTATTGTGAGGGAAAGAAACACTGGGATTAAAAGTAGCATGATTTTAAAAAATTACATAAAAAATACACACGCAATCCCCAAGAGTTTTTGCTCAATTCTGCTCATGATGAAGTCTTCATTCTTTTCTCTTTCAACAGCTCTCATTTATTATGTTCACCTAAGCAACCCCACGGGAAACCACAGACTTTACTAAATATTAGAAACTCTGTGGAAGGCAAATGCTGGATTTGACCAGGAATGTGATGACAAAGAGTTTGCTCTAGGCTTCTTTCATGTTTTAGAAAGCCAATTTGCTTTCAGTTCCTTTTAGGGGGAGAATGACAGATTCCAGAGACGTAGTCAGCTATATGAAATCTTGTTTCACAAAACAGAAAATATGAACCACAATGTCTGCTCCCCTGGGAACAGAGGATAAATATCTAATCACACAGACCCTTACAAAGGAAAACATTACCTTTTATTAAGAAGAAAGACTAGAAAAACATTCTTTTTCAATATTAGGCATTTGATTTTCTGCAGTAAGTGTGCAATGGCAGTACAACCCAGTTCCAGACACGGTGCAGTATGAACTACCACAATGCCACTGGTAAGGCTGATGATTTCCATCTTTTTGTATTAAACAAGGGTTAGTAATAACTGTTTTTGAAGAGAGAAGAGAGTATACAAATTACCCACCAAAATTCAGACAAGATGGAATTTAATTCTTCTTACCTATAACAACAGGAAAGTAAAAAAAGCAGAAATAGCATCTGGCTTGTGATACAGAGTCACAACATACCACAGAATTATGAGTTTTAGAGCCTCCACTATTACATGTGGACAACAAAGACACTGTCATCAGCTTTCTTCAGTGTTGATACTTCCCTAGTGTTTAACACATACCTTAATTAGGTCTCCTAATTTCTCTCTGAACTCCAACCAACACTGAAATAGTCTGCTGGATTTATTACCCACTTGCCAGATTCTGCAATGGCTTCCCATTCATTTCACAGTTACAAAAGAGTCTCCTTTGGGTTTGCAAGACCTGGGTAAGAAACTCTGCTCAGCATGAAACTGCCAGTCATCAGTTCTTCAGGGAACTCATGGCCTCCCCAGCTTCAAGCCCTCAGTACTGAGCAGAAGGGTCTCTCAATGTGTTTCTCCCTTGTGGAACACAAATCTAGCTCAGGGAACAATGCTGCTCCTAACCCTGTGCCTTCACACGCTCCAGCCACAGCAGGTCTGGCTCTTCCCTCCTCCCTTCAGGAGACAGATACCATGAATCAGGAGCTCATGTATCTTCATTTGTAAACTGTGAGCTACCTTGGCAGTAACTGTTCTATAAATTTGTAAGACAGATAAATTGTGAGCATAAGTAGGCTGTATTCCTTCCCTGCCCATCTTTCTGTGCAATTCTTCCAGTGCCTTAATTAGGAGCATGAATTATTTGCCATGGTAATAGGGAGATATTCAAAGCACAGAATGGTAATTTCCCTGAAAGTTCAAACAAGACACTGGCTGGAGATAGACCTCCTGAGACATTATTAGGAAAAGACAAATAAAAATATAAGCATCTCTACCACATCCAAGGCCAGAGTATTGCACAAGTGGAAAACTTCTTTACGAAATACAATACAGCTACATGAATGCTGTGATGGTCCTCATGGTGAGCTGTGAGAAATGTAAGCAACTAAGCCTGGAAAAGTCCAAGCACAACTGTGCTAGTTCCCAACTTAATGTTCAGATGATTGGTCACAGGCAAGTTGTGACAAAATAGTGTGTGTAGCACTTGATTGCAGAGTTCTGGTGCCATAGCATAAGCCATTCAGTAGCAATTATTTTCTTTCAAGAGGTTAAACAATTATCAATTGCTAAAAGAAAGAAACAAACAAACACAACAAAAACCCCCAAACCAAGCAAATGCCCTGACAATAGAAGCCATTCCACCATACAGAAGCACAGACCAGCTCCTAATTCCCATTCAGACTGTGAAGATGGAATATGCCTCAGTGTGGAAATTACAGCTGGTACAGAACCCAACGCTTATTAATAAGCAAAGCAGGTAACTGGTGACCCTGTCACTAAACTCTGCTGAGATCATGGACTTACAATTCTCTCTTAATGTCATGAAAACAACAATACAGATCTTAAATCCAACCAACACAGTGACAGAAAGGGTTTCTCAGCCGTTTTCGTCACATTTTCGGCTTAAGAGAGTTTCTGTAACTTTCCAGCAGGGAAAGCACAGCTTGGCTGGCAGCAAGGAGGGTCTGTCACTGATCAAAATCAGAGCAACACTTTAAGAGGAATTCAGAACCACACCACTATGACACAGCAGTCGAAACACACCACCTTCCTTGAGCCCACCTTCACGCTCATGGGATTTTTCCTCTTGGAAAGAATGGAACCCAACTCAGTTTGGTCAATTCCCTAACTGCAAAATCAAAAGCAAGGTCTGGTACCTTCAAATCTTAAAAAGCAACGTGAAAGAAAATTACTTTTGTGATGAAAATTGCAAATGGCATTAGAGTTGTGCAGGATGTTTATCACCATTTGGTCTTAGCCCACTTGCCTTGTATCAGAAATGGGTGGGTGGCATATCCTTTAATTTAGTAAGATTAAAAAAAAAAAAAAAACAGCAAAAAAAAAGCCTAGTTACAACATGCTAAAAATTTAACTGAAGACCTCCCCCATCATCAAGAAAACATCCACTCAGCATTGAGTACTAAAAATATCTCAACATATTATATACCCAAGACACTTTTAGTTACAAAACATCTACTACTCAAAGCAACTTTTGTTTCCAAAACAAGAGTGCTATGAACTTCTATTAGTTGGGCATTTTATGGAGTTACTACCCTCAGGTGTCCACAACTATAAGAAAATCTAAATATTTGCTTCATGTTACAGGGCTGAATAGTTTGCATGGAAAAACTACAGGACATCGCTCCCCTGATAAGGCACCACGCTAGCTAAGATCTGTGAATTCACATCATTCCTACAACTCTTTGTATATTATTCCCTTTGTTCTTCTTTCTGTACAAACTGCCAGCAAAAGAATTAACAGCCCCAGAAATTAAGGATAGTGGGATCTCTTCAGATGATTTGGGGCATTATTCAGTGTCCAGAGGGGTCAGGAGATTCTGTTATCTCTCTTCAACAAACTTGGAAAGACTATAGCACTGCAGCCTTTCCAAATTAGTCATATACACCCTATAAATAGATTGTCATGGAGTTCTAGAATCCTGCCCATCCAAAGCTATCCATTTCCTACGCAGTACCAAGGTACAGGACATTCAGCTGCAAGTTTCCTAACAGTACTGAAAAATTCCATTACAGTAACTTCCAGTAGTTGAACTACAATCACCAAAATAAAGGCTACTATTAGTAACAAGGGATAAATTTTCACACTTTACCCTAATGAAAGGAAACTATATTAGCATCTTCCAGAACTGGAGCAGTAAGTTATTTGAACCAGGTTCCAGACAATTGAGTCTTTAACGTAAGAAAACATAACCTGTCTTCTATTAATGCACTTCAGACTCATCCCAGACACTGTCTGCCATCCAAGTCCAAAAGTGGCATTTTTCTGAATAAGGCTGTTCGAGATAAAAACTCTGTATAACTAATTGCTCAACTCCACCCTTCTCCTCTTGGTCCTCTTACAGCCACATTACCCAACAGTCAGAATGTGCTCCAGATCCAGGGCTAAGTTCATCTAAAGTGCAGCTGAGACAGGCACATCATCCTGGGCATATTTATTGTCAATGTTCCATCATATGCAGAATATTATGGTTGTCATGGTGCCACCAAGCAGACAAAAAAGGACAATGACAAAAGAAAACAGATTATTATGTGGCAGAAAGAGAGGACTATCAGGATATACAGGGAAATTCCTGCTGGCCTGCACTACTGTGCCAAGAGCCCCACAGCAATGCTGTGCTCAGACTGTCCCTCAGCCCGGTCAGACAAGCACAGACTCCAGCGCTGAGACCGTCTGACACCTGCCAAGGTGTGAACTGAACTCACAGCTCTGTCACTGCACCAGGAGCTGCCCACTGCCCTCAGCTGAACAGCACAAATAACCCCAGCACCAGGGACAGGACAAGCTGCATCACCTCTGAGGACCTCATGAACGTCTTCACCTTGACAATCTTCTTGTAAAGCGCTGTAAGACAAATGCGTCATCGTTTGGCAGCTTTGCTTGGACAGGAAGCAACATACTGTGCAAAAGGACTACTTCAATACTTAAGACAATAAATCTTACTAAATCTGTAATCTGACTTCTTATGGGATGCAGAGAGGTGGTAACAGACTAAACCAAAAACGTTCAGGCCAAAGTATGTATCTCCATCTTAAGCAACATAGAGAGGAACACCCAAAAAGAGTACCTAGAGGTTTCCTAACAAGCACACAGAGGAATAGCACTGCTTGATCATATTTGATGACTTGTGCTCATCTGGAAGTCAAAATCAGAAGATGAAGTTGATCCTCTCTGATACATACAGTTTCACTCAGGACACAGAGATCATACTTGAGCAGCCTAACTTGCTCTCAAAGTATTACCTAAAGACAGTCTGTGCATATTCCTACTTAACTTCTTTATTTTGTGGCCAGCTCCATCCTTTAACCCTAGGCTCTCACTCCAGCCCTACTGCTCATCTTGCACAGGCATCCCAAAGTTCTAATCAAAGCTGCACTCCAGGAGGCCAAACTTTCCCAGACCACCACAAAGTCTGTGCCCAGTTCTGGACTTGCTCACTCTCCACATATCAGCAATAGAGAAATTTTTCCATCTAACCTTGTTCAAACTATCTGGAGTGTAATACTCACTGCAGTGAAGGACTAATACAAGAAGAGTTTATTCACATTGATAATGTTTCTTTTGTAAGTGACAGAGCTGGTGGTCATGCAGAGCAGAACTCTCACAGCAGAATGTGCTGCAAATCCCCTCTCCTTGCTAAGTCACAGCATCCTCAAAGCAGACGCAACAACTGAATCAAAACAGTGGGGCAGAGCAAGAAAATGCAGGAATACTTGTACTAGAACCATACAACTGGTTTATTTGTGAGATAGAGGTGCTTTTGGCAATGAATGTGACAGAAAAGGTTAACATGTACATACATGCAGGCACTACTGAGTTAAACCCTAGAAATGGTCCCAGGAAGATACCTTAGCAAAGGCCCCAAGGTCTCTATCTTTTCCCTAAACTAGGGATCATCACTCTGTAGATTACACAGGTTAAAAATGCAGCTGGTCTAACTGATGGAAGAACACTCACCCAAGATTTACTGTACAAAGACACTACAGGGTACCCTCACATATGGATGATACTGATCTGAACACAGAATTGCTTCCTACACAAAACACATCTTTCCAACCCAATACTAAAAAAAAATCTTATTTGGAGGTTTAATTTCTACAGCAATTCTTTTCCTTAAGTTACAAATATGCAGAATACCACGATACTAATAATTTTTTTAAGTTATCTTTAAAAAGTAAGACTCAGGTTGGTCGTTTTCATCACAGAGATCAGAAAACAGGATGTTTTCTCACTTATATTGACTCTACTGTTGACTTAATAAACCAAACCAAAACCATACCTCATACCTCTGACACTTACACTGGTATTTATTGATTACGTGCTTAGAAATCCAAACTCTTTTCAGCAACGTATTCAGAAGTCAGATCAAAAACCAAAAACAACAACTAATAGTTTAACCTAGGCATTTAACAATCAGGCCTTACAATCAACAAGCCAGAACCAAAGTCAAATTGACCAATATGACCTTGTCAGAAAGAGCAGCTCAGAGTGCTATTGATGAGTTGATTTACCCACACAGTACAGGATCGCATACTTTATCACCACGTGCCTGGCTAGAATGAAACACTATTTGATAAACATTTCATGAAAGAATGAGTTAAAACCATCAGCACCCAACTAGGAATCTTCAGTGACAGTGGTAAAAGTACACTCCTGTGTGAGTCAAAGCCATAGAGTAGCCAGTCTGTCTAGCAAGATTTATGCTGCTTTCATCATGCCAGGCCTGTATTGAGACAAATTCATTTTGTCTGATGATGGCTGGTGAGATTCTGAAATGAACACGAGTATTCACAACAGCACCAAATCACCACGGGATTCAGTTGGCATGAAAATACAAAATAGCGACCATCAAAACAGGCAGCCTGCTTTTGCCACCTCCAACTGAGAGGCAGACTCAAAAAAAAAAAGGGTCTTGACAGCACCATAGGTGGCCACCTCCCAGATGAACACAGGGCATGAGAGGAGTTGTCCTGCACTAGACTGGCCAGGGCCTGATCTCTGCATCACAACCTCGGGCAGGAGAAGCACAGGACATTCACACACCCAAGTGTCAGGGTCAAGGCAGCTGAGTCAGCTCCAGGTGTGAAAAACAGGCAGCAGAACAGACAGAGACTGTTTTCAACAAACTCTTGCCCCAATAGCTATGAAGCTTTGCCTGTGACAACAAGAAAAAGTAGGAACATTTTTTAGAGAGGGTGTTTCGGAAATCTTAAGACACTTTTCCAGTAAAGCCCCCTGCAGAGAAATATTTCTGGTTTATGGCAGACTCTTTTCATCTTTTGATTTAGCTTTAAGGTAGTGTGCTTTTTTATGTTCTATCTGCAAAAATATAAAAAATAAAGAGAAAGATAACTAGCTGGAAAACTAACATTGGGGTTCTTCGAAGGCACTTAAGTACGATAAAGAGGTTCTTTCTGTTCTGTGCCATCTGTAACTGCTTACAGCTGCATCTGCTTTAGAAGTAGTCAAGTTAGCAGAAAATTAAGGAAAAAAAAGTTCAGCTCTTCACTATTTAGCTTTAAAGTTTCCTTTTTCTTGAGGAAAAAAAGCACTCTTTAAACTATTTTCAACCTAAAGCTTAATTAGATTCTACTCTTCATCTTCAAAACCCTGCAGAGATCATAATGTTCCCCACGAGAGCTTTTAGCCCTTTGTGGTAACTTCTCGGAGCAGCTATTCAAGTGAAGGTACAGGATCAGCCTCCTCAAGAGAGTTCAGGGAGCAGATAATCTTTCCTCCAGCACACAGACCATCAATCTGAACTTCGAAAAAGGACCAGAATGACCTTGCACCATCAAACCTAGAAAGCAAGACACAGACACACCTCAGCTCACCAGTCTGCAACACAGGCTACAGAAATCCATATAATCCAGCTCTGTTTGCTCCTTTGCCTCCTGCTATTTCACCAACCTCACCTTTAGCTAACAGTGACCTAGAGAAGGGACTTCCCACTGACTAAATAAGACAAAGTCACACTACACCTATTTTATCTTGCTAAATGGGTCTGACACAGATGATGGTGAGATAAATCACAACTGTAACCTGAAAGTGGCACCAGTAAAATCACTGCTTTGTATAACAACTTACCACTGAGCTTTGGTCTTATACATCCAATGTATCTGTACCAACACCTGACTGATCCTAATGACAATGATTACTCAGAAATCACTGCAGAATTTCTACCCACTACTAAAGTTTCCAGATAAATTTAAACCAAATGTTAAAGCTGAGCTATCTGTCCAACAGAAGAAGGGATGTCAGATGGCCAAGAGCCACAGACAGCAGAACTAAGACTGAGCAGAGCCATAACTCAGCTGCTGTGTTCACCTCTGTCCTGCTAATTGCACTACCACAGAGCTCTAATATTTTGAAATGCTGGTTCTTGTCCAAGCAGTGCTATCTCAACTGGAGTAAGCTGAGCTTATTATTCCAGTAATGACTGAAATTAAAATAAATCCTGAGGATATACACTTGCTCTAGCTTAACCCCATACAGAGAAGCCCTCTGCAAAACTGTCTGTGCTTTACAAATTGTGCACCACATTTACATGCTGAGATCACTTGATTTTTTGTACCACCTGAAACCACACTGCACTATGAATCCATGTGTACAAGTCTTTGCTATTCTAACATGAAGCTGCTATTTGCAATACTACTGACACGAGAAAATGGTGTAAGCAGAGCTCAGACTTCTGTGATTCCCTGAAACACTGTCAATTCTGAACATTTCTATTGATCTCTAAACTTCTGAAATATTCTGAAAGATACTTAAAATTAGGTATCATCACAAATTTACTAGAAGTTATCTTCTGGCTAGTTATCAGATGAACAAAAGGACTTTTTAAAGATACTTCTGTCCAAAAAACAGCAGAGTCCATGGGAATGAAGAAGGAAATCTGAACTTTCAAAATCAGCAAGCTAAGAAGCACTGACTGGGTACAACTAAGAGGACTGAAGGGTGTTTAGCTTTAACAGACTGTAGTTATGGCGCATAGAACCATATTTTTTCTTTTAGACAAACTGAAGAATAATTTAGATTCGAGCCTATTTCTATAAGTAAGCTTGCCAACTCATGGCTAAAGTTAAAGTCTGTGTGTATGAACAGAGGGTGGAACCCCCTGGGTCTCCTCCTGCTTCCCCCACACAACCTCCGCTGTGGAGGCACCTGCAGGAATGAGGTTATGGCATAAATTTGGAAGAGAATCATTTCAGTCTTTGGCTACATAGCCGCCTGTATGGGAAAACACTTTTTCGGTCAAAAGTCTATGAACTAGCTACAGGAAGTAAAGGAAGAACATCCAAACCCGAGAGAGACAGAAGAAAACACTGTTTTCAGAAGGAAGAAAAATAAGAGTCAAACAGTGTAATTTTCCCTTCAGATTCCACTGGTCAGGGAAAAGGTTACCACATACATATAAACCATAAGATATGATTTTATCCCTCCAACTTCTACATTGTCAACTTCAGTAATAAAGGAGGAATCTTAAACATAACACTGCGCAATAGATAATCATTTTTTTAGTGCATTCTCCCCTACTTTAGGACACTGGCTGTGATGGTTTTAAAGAACCCCCTTTCTGACATCCTGAAAAAAAGGTCACTTCAGCCTTAAACCCTGTCCTCACTTGAGTGTAAGGACAGCTCATTTCCTACGTTCATTATTTCGAATCCCCGTTGTTGCAGATATTAACAATGTTCTAGTTTACTTAGTTATCAGTTACAGAGTATCCTTCCAAAAAGCCAGCAGAACCTTCTGACTTTCTGACAGCCCTGTCTCTACCCTACCACTTAATGTGACACACAGATATGGAGGCTATCCAAGGGAATCTGGGACCTGAGGCATAGGTCTGGCCCTAAAAAGAAATACTCAACAGAATCTAATAATGAAGATGACAGCAACACAGCTACACAATTAATGAGCTCTGGGATAATGTCATCATGGTGCTTCTAGTGGACAGAGAGACACTTAATGTATGGTGAGAGCTGAGCTTCTCTCGGGAAGCACACAAGGGGAGAACCCTGGCATGGCAGAGCAGAGTATCTCAGGCACAGACACCAAAAGCTTTAGAAGCAGAGATCATCAACACAAGCATCCTTGGAAGAATTAAAGAGAAAGGGGATCAGCAAGTGTTGCAATGACACATATGCTCCATTAATCTTATTAAATCATCACCTTTCAAAGTCGGTCTGACTGCCTGGATCCCGTCCAGCCGCACAGCAGCTTGTGCTTCACTCCACGCAACGCCCATCAGCGGCTGACTCGCTGCAAATTCTAATCCTAATCACTGACACTAAAGCAATGTAGCACCAAAAAGAAAATGTGCACAATCATTTTTTTTCCTACCAATTTAATCCTTTGTTCTTTGTGGAAACTTTCCTCATATGTCACCACAACTAAATTAGACTGTTTCGACTAAACGACTTGTGCCAATTATTTGCTTTTAGAGTATATTACCATGCTTAGACTCATCATAAAATGTCAAAGGGCAATAAAGACAATGGCACCTATGCCACAGATGTTGATATATCACATTATCAGAATAATGAAATAAAATAGCCGAGATACTGAAATAGACTAGTGTCTGTTCTGCTCTTCTTTCAAATTTTAGGAACTAAAAACCACTGCATTTTAAAAAGCATGACACATTTTTCAAAGTATTTTTTGTAGGAGGGTTTCCTGAGTACCCATTTTTTGGCATTGTGTTTCAGTGACAAATGATTATTGAGTTTTCAGCAACTGAATCTAGTGTTAAAAACTGTGGTATTCACCAAAACACATCTTATCTCAAAAGAACTCAATATCCTCAATTAATTTGTCTGGTGCTTCCCACAAAACTCCTCAAACTCCAACAGCATCAGGTTGCTTAACTCATACCAAAATCCCAAAGAGCACAAAATAAGCAATTGATTGGCTCTACCCTTCAGCAGAAGAAAGAGATGCTCTCAGGTCCATCCAACCTCACATAAACCACAAGAACAAGTATTGATATCGGTGGATCCACACATCTTGCCATTCACTTACCTGTGACACAGGAAATCATATTCAGGTCGTCTTCTGTTTGCGGAAATTCAACCTTTCATCCCTAGAAATGCAACCTGAACTATCCCCACAAAGTACAGACCCTTCAGTCTTCCAAACCAGGATTTTATCAAGGCAGGAAGTGGAATCCAGGCCCCTGCCAATCCCAGGCAGAAAGGCATGCCTGCCTCCTGGCCCAGCAAATATTTACAGTATTCTACACTAAATGAAAGAGATTTAAGAGGACACAGAAAGCTCAACTTCTGCATAACACATAGTTTGGTAATGAGAACACTCCCCTGGAAGGTGAGAGATGCAAGGCCAGAAACCCTGGGGGATGGAACTGATCTCCTCCTGCATCCTAGCCAAGATCTCCAGTCACTGGGTAAAACTAAAGGAACCATTAACTTCTATTACCAAGGCATCCTGAAAAGGTTAAATGCAAAACTGACAGAAATCTTAATTAAAATAGGTGACAGAAATCTTAATTAAAAGAGGTACTGCACACCATCACCAAGAGAACACTGATTTGTGTTCTTCACTTCAAATTTTTTCTTTAAAAATTATTAATGTATTAATAAATACAGCCTCACATTTAGTTAACACTGACAGGAGGATTCTTTTTCCTTGTGCTAATCAGTCACACTACACATGTACATTCAAGTAACTGTAAACTTCTACTAATCCCATGCTCTTTGCTTTATTTGTCTTTCAGCCCAGTGCTGTAGACAGTGCCCCTGTCTACATGACACACAGCCTGAGATAGCAAAAGCTCCAGGGAGGATAACAAACAAGTGAAGTGAGACTGGTCCTGAAAGACAAACATATGAACTATAAACCTGATATTCTCAAATTTACGGAGGTTTAAGTCACTTTTCTGATGCCAGATACTCACCCACATTCATACAATGACATCCTTGTTCTCAGGAGGCTCCTAACAATCGTTAAAATGGAATGTGGCTGGTAATTTCAGTTCCTGAAAAATGTAAGATTAAGGGCCAAACTCCATGTCCGCATGCCAGAATTTCATGACAGATTTTTGACAGCAGCACAACAGAATTTCATCTATGTGCTTTGCAATCTGTTGCCTGTTAAGTGCAGTATTTTAAAAATTCAGGTGAATTATTTGTTTTCTGTTGTAAAGTGCCTCCCCATAATCAAAACACCTTAATTAGTCAGTTAAGGTCTCCCAACCTAAACTGAACAAACAAGCAAAAAATCTTGAATGCAAAAAATTATTTTACTAGTACTTGACAAGTTCTGTCAACAAGCTGTAGCTCCTCTTACTCCCTGCCCTCCCACATACACATCTAATCCAGCCAACTAAGACTTGAAAGCACCACCTCAGTCTTCTGGAAGAAACTGCATTTTAATTCATGGCAGCAGCATGTTAAATGCTTAATTGCAATCAAAGCAAATTCTCAGACCTCTGAATCTAGAAAGACTTCTAACACCAACCAATTTGAATTCTCCCAGGAGCAGAGACAGCACTGCACATTTACACTTATTCCAAAACCCAGTAGTTTTATTGATTACTCTAACACATCATTAGATTTAATTTCCACACCCTTTGCATTATGAAGAGAAGCTTCTAAATATATCCCCATTTCACTCATGAAACATTTGATGGCTAATACAAGAATCATCCCACTGATTATAACATTTAAGAGGGAGTTCAGTTGTTTTTAAGATTAGTGACTCAATACAGTGCCTTCTTTTTTTGTTCTTAGCTTGCCCTCCCAGTCTGTCTCCTAATCATCACCCTGAGAGGGCACGCACGCGTGGCAATCCATGTCACTCTTATACAACACCCTGGGAAAGGAAATATTAAAAATACATTCAGTTTTGGTGTAGAAATCCCCTTCTTCGCTCTTCACAAATGAAGGAAGCTGTGAAAATCTTTTGTGCATTCAAAGGGCAAAAAAAGAACAAAGCAATCTCTATTGCCAGACTGGGCAACAGTAAAAAGGGAGGGGGTGTTACATCAGGCCTTGAAAAACACCAAACACCTACTAACTGAAGATAAACAAGATACGAATGGTGTTGTGCCTTCTCAATAGGCGCCAGCACAAAAATTTCACCACAAAATGCTAGAAATTAAGGAAAGACCAAGTATTTCAACAAAGTAACCACCTAGGTCCTGCTGCTTCCATACTCATCTGCTGTAATACTTCCAACAGTTTGGTGCCTGAAGATAAATTTCTAATCTCTTACACATAAATTTACTAATCTCTTACACATACATACACATACATTGCTCTGCCCATATTTACTCCCTCCTCTGCTGTAGCAGAAACTTTTGTCACTACCCAGCTCCATTTCCTTGCTGGAGTACAGACAGGAAGTAAGGGGAAAATAGGTATTCAACAACCTCTTTCCTCTCCCATTCCATTCCACTTGCAGAAAACTAATTTTAGCTCTTATTTAATCTACAAAATCATGAGCAACCTTACCATGCAGCAATATCATGCACAGCTCTCCTTCTATTATTGCAGGAACCTGACAAAGAAAGTTTCTCTACTCACTACTGACAAGCATTTGATTCAAACACCCTTTCTTTTACAAAAGTGCATATTCTTTGAAAGAGCATTTCCATCTGGCACTTATCCCACATTTCACATTAAAATTAGTTTTTCCAGGATGACAGTATTCATTTTCACTAGCAAAATTCTCAGCAGAGCCTCCTTTCAGGATAAGACACCTCTATCTGAAATACTGGCTCAGCAAGACTACTTAAGACATTAAAAAAGAGTTAAATAAAACTGCATATAGGTGTGGGAATTACTGAAGAAAAAAATAAGCTGTCAGAAGAAATAACTTACAGGAACAGTGTCAAAAGACAACTCATGTATTTAAAACTATGAAAGAGATAGGGGGAAAGTATATCTCTCCTTACAGGATCTTAATAAAAGAAAGTAATTGCATTGAGTTCACTCGGTAATTAAAAGAGAAATATAAACCTCCCTTAAAATCTCAGATTCACATTTACAAAACAATACATATAGCAATATGAAAATTAGTTGTCATCTCCTCAAAACAACATCATTAACAAGACTGTGAGTCGCTAAAATACTCCCTATTTTGTGTCTTTGCTAATGCTCATGTCCAGTAATCACACCTGGCAAGTACATTTTTCTGAGGTATTTTTAACACAACTGAGACAATTTTTTTAAAAAAATCAAACCCACAATAAGCCTTTATATCTTATGAAGCTACAGCAGTTCAACAGCGCGTGCAGAAGGTTATGCACTAAAATAAGTAATCAAGCCTTATGCACCTGGACAAAAGGGAAGCACTATTGCAGCCAGGAACCAATTTACATCCATGCAGAGACAGGGGTGTGAAAGGATTTTTCTTAATGCCAGATTATGTATTTTCAGATGTGAAATAAGTTATGTGTACAGCAGCTGGACACTACACCACAGAACACACCTGTTCTTGGAAAGCTGCCTTTGCAACACAGAGAAAGGAGCAGGGCTGGCAAATGGACAGGATGGGATCAGCCAACTTCCGAACGGAGCTCCTGCACCAGCTCCTGGGCACAACTCTGCCGCACATGAGCACCAGCCTCCTCAGACAAAATGTACATTTTTCCTGAAGGCGCTAAAGCACTGGCCAATTTTATGCTGAGCTGCATTACCACAACTGCAAACAAACCAAGGCAAGATCATTGCTAGAAGTGTAAGTAATGAAATATTCACAGAGAAGAGAGCATGACTGAAATTGGATTTTTGCTCTGTCCACTGCTCCCATAGCTCCCAGGCAAGGCTGATTACAGGTAAAAATGCAAAGTGACAGAAACCTCAGATCCATGAGGACACCACAGTGAATAGAGACACAAAATTACAGTGCTTTAAGACATAAACATCATGTCCTCATTCTGCTTCAACCTCAGCACTGTAAGAAAGAACTTCTACTCTTCAGATCCACCTAGCAAGCAGTGAACACCTCAAATCCCAATTTCATTCCCCTAAAATATGCAACTTACAGAAAAGCAAATCCTTCACCCAGCCTGTTAAAAATCCTCGCTTTAGACTATTACTATGGCAAAGACACTCATTCAAAAAAGGAAAAGAATTAAGATCAAGATAATGTACAACTGACATATTCTTTCATTTACTTCTTTCAAGTTAGCTGACAAATCCCAGAGTAGTTCATGAATTGATAATTTCATTCTGCAATTAAAACACACTAAGATACATTTAATTGACATACATTAAACTGCCTAAATCTGTACCAATATTCATTTACTGAGTCAATATGTAGAAAATCTTTTAAGTCAAAAGAGTTGTCTTTTCGCTGCTGTTTTAAGGCAGAGCAGACCACTGCCTGAACTGAGCTTGTGAAACAAAATAAGAACATCTAAAAAGCAGAAGACCAATACAAATATTGGTTTTTGACAGAGAAGAGACAGGAGAAGGGAGAAGGGGCTGCCAAAGTCTCAACATGTAGCAGAACAGAAATCCCCACTGGGTTCCAAGTTTTGAAAAGGAATGGGACCATTCAGAACAGGGATATTCGTTGCATATTCAATCCCTTCTTTACATTCAGCACACGCCAAGGTCAAAAACTAAGATTTAACTCCTTTTTTAATAAAGGACTTCTTTCAAAATAAGCAACTTCTTTCAAAAAACCGAAGAAACAACTCTGGACGATACCACTGGGTTTAAAATGCAGTGAGAATATCACAGTAAATTGCTGCAGTGGTCAGGTCAATAGAGATGATGCACGGGTAAATTATTTGAGATATTCCGACTGTGATCCACAACAGTACAAAACCCCCCGAATTATAGGAAGAAACTGCACCCCGTCTCTTTGATCCACAGCCAGCTAGGCCCGAGACAGTGTCAGGACACAGAAAAAAATGCCCTCTCATTTGCTATACTTCATGTCTTTCCACAGGAACTGGTCTCTTCCTCGTCGTTCTATTTCCTGTACACAGACCAAGCCTATTGTCACTAGGTGAAAACACACACACATGCCACCGACTTACCAGCCTGCGCTGGCATAAATCTCCCTTTAGGCAGAGGTGACCTGCAGCCTCACAGCCGTGAACATGGTCCTGTCCCTTCTCCAGGCCCGGCGGATCGCAGCGCCGGCCGTGCAGATCAGCCCACACGGAGCCCTCCGGGACAGGGGGTGACAGCCACGCCAAGGCTCCCAGCGATCCTCTGCCGCTGCCCGGCTGCCGGCGGGGGGGATCCGCACAGCCCGGCCGCCCCGTCCCTCCTCCCTTCCCCCTAATCCCTCCTCCTCAGCCGCGCCGAACCCTCAGCCCGCAGCCCCTCCACCAGGCAGCTCCCTCATGCCCCGGCCCCCGCCGCGGCCCCCACCACCCGTCCCCCCCCGGCCGGGACACCGTCCCCGCGTGCGGCCGCGCTCCGCCCGGCCCGGCCGGGTCGGGTCGGACCCCCCCGCGGCCTCGGCCCCGCGGCTCACCAGGAGTAGGTCTGCTCCGCCATGGCTGCGGCTGGGCGGCCAGCGCTGGGCTCTGCGGGGCGGCCGGGCCCGGGCTCCTCCTCCGCCTCCTCCTCCGCCTCCTCCTCGCAGGCTCCGGGGCTCAGTGGCGGCCCCGCTGCGGCTCCCGGCCCAACATGGCGGCGGCTGTGAGGAGGGAGGGGAGCCGAAGGGGGGTCCCCGCGCGGGCGGGAAGGGCGATGGTGGTGGCGGGGCGGGCGGAGGCTCAGCAGCCGCGACGCGGGGCCGCGCTGGGGCGCCGGCGGGGCCTCATGGCCGGCGGGGCGGCGGCGGCGGCGGCGACGGCGGCGCGGGGCGGGGCGGGGGCGGGAGGCGGCGGCACCGGGCGGCCGGGCCAGGCCGCGCCGCGTGCCCGCGCTCGCGCACGGCGGGGGCGGAGCCGCGCCGAGGGGCGGGGCCCGAGGGGCTCGCGGGGTCACGTGCCCACAACACCCTCACGTGCCGCCACCGCCAGCCGCGCGCAGGCGCTGTGGGGCGCGGGGAGGAGGCGGGGGCGAGCGGCGCTGGTTGTCGGGCCCGGCCGCGCCGCCGCTCGCGGTTAGCCCCGCGGGCGGTCGGGTTCGCTGCGGGCACTGCCGCGGGAGCCTCGCCGCTCGGAGTGCCGTGCCCGGCGGCTGCGAGGGGGAGCGGGTGGGGTGGACGGAGCTTCCTTGGCAGAAAAGCAGCGTGAGCTGCGGGTGGGTTTTGGGGCTGGGGGCTTCCGGCGGCGAGCCGCGACTCCCGGGGTGATTCCCGGACCGGCGTTTCCTTTCCCGCAGCGGCCGCCCCGCCCTGCCGCAGCAGGGGCAGCTCCGCGGGTTGCGGGGTGCCGGGGCAGGGCGAGCGCGGCTGGCTGTGCTCGGTGCCGCTGGCCGGACAGTGACCCGCGGCGCTCGGGGCAGCCCTGTGCCGCGGCGCTGACTGCCCGCATCCCGCACGAGTCCGTGACTGCCCGGGAGTTTGCCTGGCCGCTGTGGCGGGGGGGTTCCTCTGAACGAGGGTAGGGTGCGGAATGCACCGTTCAGGTAAGATAATTTGTAACTCCGGTGTTTAATTCCTCAAATGCACAGGTGTTTCTGGATACAGTTGTATTTTTGAATTCGTGATCTTTGAAAACGAGTAAAATCAATAGGATCAAGTGCTCAAAGTGGTTTTTTTTTAAGAAGGAAAATAAAATTCGAGATTCTCTGACCAAAAAAAATCGTGTGGTTCATGTTATCGCCAGCCCTGTATTAAACCTGTGCAAGTCCCAGGCGGAGAAACTGCTGCGTTGATATTGGTCTGGTCTATCTCCTCCCAGGTTTCTCCTGCCAAACCCTCAGCCCTTCATTATGTTTCTGCCAAATGCAGAACTAGTGCTTTTTCCTCTGTTTGCTCACGTGAGTAATCCTTACCTCCTGGGAGTTCACTTGCAGCAATTTTGTGCGAGTGGGGCTTTGCAGAGCTTGGCTCAATTGTTCTAGTCCAGCTGTGCATTCCTGCTCATTGTCCCTGTCAGCGTGGGAGGGAGAAGAGCCACTTTGAACATACAGTTGGAGGTGACGTAACTGCATCAAATATAAATAGAAGAACAAATGCCTGGGGCTGGTAAAAATAGGTGTTTGTTTGAAAAATAAGTATGAAGAAATTCTATGCCTTAATAGAATTTTGTTAAAAATCTTTTAAAAAGTAATGGGACATTGGGACATTCTCATTGCATTTACAGGGATGCTAGACGCCTCTGAAATTTGGAGCCCACTCTAGTTTATTTCTCTTAGTGGATTGAATAAATTATTTTCATGCTGTCCATCTCATTTATTCTCTTAACTGGAAAAACCTTAGGCTGGTGTGTGGTCATGACAGAGGATTAAAAGTAAGAAACATCTCCTTTCATCTTTGTTCTGTCGCCAGTTGCTGTGTAATCCTGGGCAGATCACTTCATCCCTGCTAGCTCGGCTCCTTCATCAATACAGAGGAAACTGCAAAGTGTTGCAGCCACCTGAAGTGTCAGGGAGCTGCAGCAGGAAGATAACAGCATATGCAACACAGGTTTACTTGGTCTTGGTGGAGGGAATGCCCAGGATTCCTCTGCTCCAATTAAACAATGCTTTTATCAAGATGGTGCTGGACTCTGAGGGTTTCTCCCCCTGTATCTTTATGCTTTCAAAACAAGCAATTTGGGTTGTGTCACATCCAAATCCTCTGTGATTTTCACAGCCCTGTGGCCTTGTGGACAGGGATGACCTTAGAGCTCCCAACATAATCAGCACTTTACCCACTTACTAACATCTGTTGCAGAATCGGATTTATCAGCCATGAGGTGGAAATTCTCCAAGTACCGTGCCTGACTGGGTCATGGGATGCCTGCTGGGGTCAGTCGTGGCAGCTGGGTGTGCTGGAAGGACAAGAGGGTGAGGACTGCTAACCTTTCCTCCCATCCAGTTCAGGCTGGACTACCTGGAAAAAATTAATCTCTTCCTTCAACTTGCATCCCGTGCACAGTTCCAGTGCTCATCTCAGTAGGTGTGGAGAGCTTTGGTGGATATGGTGCATGGAGAAGGGAGGAGTCATGCTCAAAACTGGAGCTGTGGGGTACACAGCCCAGTCAGTCAGTTTGGGGGGAAACTGGTGTTCCCACATACACATATCCCCTGTCTAGAAAAACACTAGAAAAACAGTCAGTCAGTTTGAGGGAAACTGCTGTTCCCACATACACATATCCCCTGTCTAGAAAAACACTGGGTAGGATTTGCACAATGAGTAAGTTCCCTGCTTTTGTTCTCCTCAGCACAGCAGAAAAACCTACAGAAATGCTTAGATAATGAACAAATTAAGTTGGAATCCTCACTCCACTGTGGTGCAAGCCTGAATATCTGGAACGCCTGTTTGTGCTACCCTTTTCATTGATTATAACAGAGTAAATGTAAGAGGAAAAAAGAGCCTCTCTGTCCTTCTAAATCAATGCAAGGGAAGATAAATGAGGACTTCAGCCTTGTCTTGATGCTAAAGAGCCTTTACTAATTTTTTTTTCCTGAGAATAGGGTGTAAAACTGATATTGGTATCTGTGAAACAATATCCCTGCTTTGTATCCATATTGAAATAGCTTCCAGTTTCTCAGTCTTGCAAAATTTCCAGCACATTAATTTGGCACAAATGATTTATAGCTGATGAGCAATTAAAGTATAATTTCTTTCCAGCATCTCAGGCTTTGTGACTAGACTACTAAATGATTCTGCAAGTTTGCTCTATCATTACAGGATAGCAGTGGGATGAATTCACAGGAGAAATTTATTCCTCCTTGCAGACCTGGCATCTGCCCTCACTGCAAACTGGAGCACTGCTTGCATTCCCCAGACAATTTTCTCACCATGTCTTTTGTACAGTCTTTCTTTGGACCTACAAGAGAGCTTTAGTCTGAATTTCAGTGACAGTTTACTCTGACATTACAAAGTCCTTCCCAAATACCTGTTCTGCCTGGAACCTTTGATGTAGACTGATGCTTTACTTAGACCTGTCAAGGTATTTCAGAACTAGCAGCAAACAAAACCGTTTTTTAAATTATTTTTATATTTGGAAGGGCAGCTCCCAGAGGCAAGTGTGGTAGAGAAAAATCAGATGAAAGTACTGGCTACAAAGAGTCCTCACCTCCAAGTTGTTTAAATGTCAGTGGATGGCATTTAGCTAACCATGTCTTGATTCTGCTATAATGGAGGTGGAAAGAACCAGAGGAGCTTCATGTAGACACTTCACCTTTCAGGAAAGGACATGACAGGTATAGTTGTCAATGCTGCTTTGTTTTGAGAGGAACAAATAGCATGGAAATGAGCAGAAAAGGAGGGGGAAAAAATAAAAATCAAGAGACCCAGTTCTGGCAGGGTAGCTGCGAGCTACACTAGGCTATTTGTTTGTGAGATCCTTGTGGGATTCCCCTTGATAAACCTAACGAAAACGTGCACTGACCATGTGTGACACGATTCTCTTCACTACCACCTAGTGGGAAACTCCTTCATAACTTGGCTCCAGAGCTGCTCCTGCTCTCCACCTTCTTTCACCCTGACGGTAGAAACAGGGAGTAAGTGGAGGGAGAAAATGGCAGATGACTGGGAAGGAGGACACAGTTTCCACATACAGGCTGAGGAATGTGTAGAGAAAGTCTGTTATTTAAACCCATTCTGCCCCATGGATTTACCACACCACAACTCCAAGCTCTGCATCCAGCCCAGCGCACTGATGAATAACCCAGCTTCTTTCTCGGTAAAATCACATTTTTCAATTATAATCACATATTTACATCAAAGACTTACCACATTAGAACCTAAATGGGTATATATTGGAAACATTAAAACCATGTATTCAAGCGAGTCCTTCCCCACTGAGATACTTGGGGTTTGCACAAATAGCTGAAATCCAACCCTATGAAAATTATGTATAAATTACAATTATCTCAGATTTTTCACACTCCTGTGTGCCTTTGGGGACTAAGCTCCCAATGTACAAATAATAATCAGTTTTGGTACTCATGTAGCTTTTCCCCCCCAATAATAGAAATAAGGATGAACATTATCATAATAGCTCTCACATTTAAAGGAGCGGATTATGTTAATATCATTCAGGCCAGTAAAGCATTTAGCAGTCACAGCAGGAAGAACAGTAAAATTGTAAAGAATTACTAAAAGAACCATTTTTCTGTGTTTCTTTTGCCATTGGCAATTTTTCCACCTTATTCAGGGAACTATATGACCTCCCTCTAGTAGCATGTTTATCATAAATATATTTAGGCTTTTTTTCTTTCTCTGTATGCTCCTTGAAGTCACATTACACGGGCTTTATCCCAGCTAATTACTGTATTTTTCATCATGTATACTTAATAATGGATATAATTCAGTAAATTAAACCATCAGAGGTAAAAAGGGTGTTGATACGGAAGTCAGGCTTTGGGAGTCTATTCTGCCTTCTGTGCTGTGCACAGGGCTCTGCTGTCCCTTACTGTGGGTTTGCCCTAGTGCAACCAGCAGAATACAGACCAGTACGTGCAAAATAAGAGCCATGTTTCTATTATGTACCCATTCATACTTCCATGAAGTGTTTTCAGTGTTAAGTAATTCACTTTATTAAATATAGGGGAGAAGGGATTACTTTGGAACAGTTAATACAAAACCAAATACTGCAAACATGACAAAAACAAGCAGGTATCACTTGTTGTCTTCAAACTTAAGTTTCCCCTGTCACAACTGCCAAGATCCTATTAATCAGAGTGACTTGAGAATCCAGTCATGGCCTGGGATATTGTCACAGTTAAAGAAATCAACATGTACTAAACATTCACTGGCACAGCCTGGCAGGTTTCAACACTGGAAAGATGAAAGTGGGTACGTTTCTTCGGTTTTTTGCTAATTGTCCAGGCTCCTGTAGTTTAAAATGGACAATTCTAATAGACCGAGGGAAAAAGCCCTTCAGGATAAAGAGAGAAAATTCACCTCCTCCTTGGTATTTGAAAGGTTTCCTAGTTCAGCTAAGCATTCTCCACATGGCATCCAGTTGTAACATTCTGGGAGGTCCTAACATACAAACAGATGTTCATTTCTGGTTTTACAGACTTCAAAATTCACTCATTTCTAAAAAAGCTTCTACTGCTGAAGGTCTTCAAGGCAAGCAGAAGCAGCAGCATCAGGAGTTCTGGGTGCATGAGGAATCCTTGAAACCACATAATATAGACAGAGAATTTGTTGCTATGCTTTCTTCTCTCTACAGCTTCCATTGACAAATATTGCTGTTCTTTCTTTACACTTAATGGTCTGTGCTCCCATCCCCCCTCAAACATTCAACAGGTTTATATACCAACAGAATATGGACAATCTTTTAAACAAGAACAGTGGTAATGATTTCCATCTTGGTTTATGTAAAAGAGATCACCATGCCAAAGAGAGGCAGAAATAAGTAATACAGAATGACAGCATCTCCTCTGTCACATATTGCAAGAGCTCCACAATCTGTTGTGTCTGTTTGCAAAGTCCTTGAATTATGAGGACATATCATGCAGAAATTGTATGTCATGCCTGGATACTGTAATTACAATTGAAAATTACTATTATCAGCCAGTAATGTTGTCATGTCTACTGGGGGGGGGGGGGCAGGGAATAAAGAAAAACTGTAATAACAAATAAAATGAGTGGAAATTGTATCAACACACTGACAGTACAATGCCAAAAAATGCTCACCATTCTTTAAATACTCTTTATTAAGAGCATGACCCAAAAAAACCAAAAAACCAACCTTTAGAAGCTGAAGATGTCTTTTTACATTAATGTTCACATGAAAATTTCTTACAATAAATGTTTTTACACGGACTCAGAATTGTTACTCTCTTTTAGCCACACAAAGTCGTCTGTATCCATTAGAGCTTTGTTAAAGCCCTGCAGGGAGGGGCCGTGGTGCTCTGGGCGCAGACCACATCTGAAATAAAAGGCAAGAGTTAACACAGTCCCGCCCGGTGCCTGAAGGGAGGAGGGTCCGGCGGCAGGAGCTCTGTCCTGCCTGCAGCTGCTGACTCAGGAGCCTGGAGGGATTGGCCAGTGGTGCCCAGAAGGGAAAACAGGCCAAGGTCCTCTGCAGCATTGTCTTGGGACACTGCCCAATGTGGGGACAGCCCTAGCAGGCTCCATTTAGCTCAGGCTTGGTGGGAGTTTATAGACACAGGCAGCTGCCCCGGGAAGCCTCCATGGAGATGACAGCTTTACATCCTCCAAGGAATCATTTGCATGAGACACTCGTGCATTGAGTCCACATGGGCACATCAAGTTACTCCCTAATTTAGCCTCTCAAAGTAGATAGCTTCATTCATATAATTTCAGACCAGAAAAGACAATTTAGTCACAAAGACTCCTGGAGAACTGTATTAAGTGACTCCAGACGAGCCAGGGATCATATTTTAGGAAATCACTCAACAGGAGGGAGCAGAACCTCAAAGAAGGGCTGGTATCAAGAAGGGATGGAGGTAGATAATAAAGGGGAACCACAAGCCTGTGTAGAGCACTCACCAGAAGGACAGAGTAGTTGATGATAGAGCAGGGATTTTGAGCAAGACCCAACACACAGGGCTAACCCTTACCAAATACCTGAATCACAAGCTGAGGGGCAAGCCCTGCAACCCTCTGAACTATGTGGGAACACTGCTCCTGCTCATAATGGAGCAATAAACATAGCAAGTTAAAATGGAGGTACTACTAGTATTTGCACATCAAGATATCAAGCAAACCAAAGCCAGAAGTGAAGAAGTCACTTAAGAATTGATGCTCTGCCACAGAAGTCAGCTGGAGCTCCAGAACATCCTGTGAGCCTTGGGAACGGTCACATAAAGCCAGTGGTCGCACTCCTCTGCTGGGGGTTGCACAAAGGCCAGTGCAGCTGCCAGTGTGCCTTTCTCTCAGCCCAAGCCTCTGGCAGGGCCTGGCACTGGCTGTACTCAACCACTGCCAGAGCTCCAAGCAGGTTCTGCGGTGTTCCAACGGCAGCACCGTGTCCTGAACCATGGGCAGCCAAGCACAGCTCTTCCTTTTGGGTACTCCACCTCCTTCCTTCTCCAAAACTAATGGGGCCAGAAGTAAGCCACGTTTCTCCATCCCCATCTTCCTAGTTTTCTTTCCACAGCTCATTTTTCCTTGCTGCTGGCTTTCTATCCCTTCATTTTCCTCTCCTTCTCTCTCCTGCTTCCCTCCCTTTCCCCCTCCCCCTGCTTTCTCTCCCTCTGCACTTTGTGAACTGCTGCGGCAGTGCTGAAGTCCAAAGTTCAGTAACTTGCTAAAGCACACAGATAAATATGAACCTTGGAGAATTTACATTTGCTCCAATGTAAACAGATAGCCAAGGGTCCCTTTATCAGCACTGGCTCAGGACAGTCGTGGGGGGTCTGAAGTGGCTCAATTTTGTATTTTGTTTTTTTTGGGGGGTGTAAAGGTGGGAGGCTGTGCTGTGCCCACTCTCCTGACAGTCGGGCGTGTTACCTCAGGAACATGGTGTAGGGAAGCTGGAGCAGGATAACCTGAAATTCAAGCCCAAGGGACACCAGGCTGAAGACCATGGTCTCGAAGCTGACTCATCTCCAAGTGGAGCTGCTGGAAGCGCTGCTGGAGTCGGGGCTGACCAAGGAGACCCTGATCAAGGCACTTAGCGAAGCGGAACCCTACGGGCTCCAGAGCGAAAGCCAGCGCGCTATCAATGCCCTCCAGACTGAGAAAGGGGAGTCCTGTCCCGACATCCCCAACCTCCCCAACGGAATGGGGGAGTCCAGGCTATCAGAAGATGAAACCTCAGATGACGGGGAGGAATTTACCCCTCCAATAATGAAGGAGCTGGAAAACTTGAGCCCTGAGGAGGCTGCTCACCAGAAGGCTGTGGTGGAAAGACTATTACAGTAAGGACAGATTTACTGCTCCTCTTTGCTGCTTTCTTGCACTCTCCCTCTAAATCTCTTTTCCTTTCCCCTTCTCCTCAGTGTCCCTAGTATTCACAATTGATCTTGCTGCAGTCTTCATCCATGCCAGGACTAGCAGCCCCTGAACAACCCCGAATGTTTCATAAATGCTCAGGTTTTCCTTGTATCTCACTTGAAACGCATGAAGGAAGCTATGGAGCCTGCTTATTTACTTGATGTGCTTATAGCATCAGGCTTTGGAATGATCCAAGGCCTGTATAACTCCCATCTCTCTGACTGAATGCTAGGGCTTAGGATTTACATTTTTAATAGAATTCACAATTTCAGTCATCAGGAAAGAAAAAAAAGCCTGGTCACTCTGAGCTGCTGCTGTATTTGTATGGATGATGAAGTGAAGTTGTAAAGTTTCCCATCTGTATTTAAGGGGAGTTATACTGTTAATTTCACTGGGGTTTGCTATAGATTATTGGCCAAAGATAAATCAAGAGACCTCATCCTTGTCATTCTTCTGAGTGCGAAGTTCCCTGACTTCAGTGGGGATTTTTCTTGTAAAAAGAGCACACACCAAATACATGCAGAGGTTAAAACCTGGACAGAACATTCTGCTTCTACCATCCACTGCCTGTCACAGTTACAGAGTAGATAGCAGCAACAATTACAGGGTTTACTGCCACACAAATTTGCCTTTGGATACAAGAATTTTTGAGATCAAAAGACAGGAAAAGTTCCCTAAACCAATAAGCTTCACAACAGACTCAGAGAAACACTCACTCAGTTTCCCATCTGGGATTCTTACTGGGATACAATTGCCATGGGAGACCCAAGAGGTTTGTCCAAGCAAGGATCAGGCCCATCCTACCATCTAGAACAACAGATTCTTGCCTGCTTTGGGGCTAGTTTGAAATGACAAGCTGATAGAAGACAGAGGTGCAGCAACCCCCTGCACTTAAAGTCTTCACTAAAAATCCATCTAGGGAATGTCTCGGGCTTTCTGATCACTCCCTTTCATGTGCAAAGGAAATCAACAGAAAATATAACAGCAGAAGCAAACACCAAATCCCACCACAAAAGGCTAGAGCTAAGAAAAAAGGCATGACAAGAGTCAGCATTCGCTGTAAATACTTAAAAGAAAGCTCCCTGGCAGACTGGGAGTTGATGATTCTGCAGAACCCAAGAGAGGAAAATTCACTGGATCAGCTCTTACCTGGGTGGGGGAAACATTCCCAGGAATTCAGTCTTCTTCCTAGCTCAGTGTGTCTCACATTTCTTCCCCACTTCCAGCTCTGCCATATCGTTAAGTTTTCTCTACTTCCTTTACATCTTTCAGACCCTTTTTACCTATTTCCCTTCTCTCCTCACTTTTGTTTCTGCTGCTATTCCTCCCATTTTGTTGTCACTTTGGCTGATTCTCTTTGAGCCTCCCACTCTTTTTCTTCCCCTCATCCTTGTCTCCTTCTCATCCTCCTGAGTCTGCGTACAGGTCTTGGGGTAGTTTGAGCCCAGTGGCACCGGGCGGGCCCTGGCTAGTTACTAATTATCCAATGGCTTTATTATTTCTCTTTTGTCTTATAAATTTATAGATGAAAAGACCCTGATAAGCTTTTTGATCATTAACTTCTGATGGTTTATCAAGTATTTCTCCAGAAAGGAAGCCATGGAAGTTGAGGAAGACCCCCCGGCCTTGTCCGTTTTTCTCTAATGAATGGGTGAAGCAGGACTGAAGTGCCATCCGCTGTGAACTAAGAACAGACACACGGATGGAGGGAATCCCTTCCTGTCACCCTCACTTCAGCACCATTTCTGGTTTCTGATCCTCCCTGACTTTCCAGGATCTTGCTGCCAGTCTCCCCTGTGCTTACCAGCCTCACCCCAAGTCTCACCTCTCTTCCAAACCTGAGACATTAATACTTTCTGATGAACAGCCAGGCAGTCCACTGAGCAGCATTTCCATTTCACAAATGGAAACTGAGGTACAGACAAATTCTAGGACCTACCTAAACCCCTGAGACAGCACAGAGGGGACTGAGCAAGGGCAAGGATCTCCTAAACCTCACACTTTCTCTTAATTACAAAAGCTTTACTCTGAAACATCAGAGTTCTCTGTCATCAGTCTCCCCCACCACAGGACAGAGCAATTACCTTCCGCTGTTGAGGACAGTATGAAGGGACCAGAAGCCTCAGTTTCAGCAAAAAATTACAAGTACACTTATAGAGGTCCATAATAGATCGAAATTAATCAAGGTAAAATGAAAATAGTAGGAAGTCTGCATTGACATGTTTCAGATTTCTCATCAGAGCAACAGTGTGTCTAAAAATCTATTCAAAGCATCTCAACCAGTATCAGGGGTTGATAACACTCTAAGAAGTTGTTACCTACTAATAAACTCCTTTTGCTTTTAAGATCAAACCTTTCCATTAATAGATGCCTAAAAGTAATGTCCTTAAAATAGTGTTGTAAGTATTGTAAGGCAGGGCAGAAGAGTCTACAACAGAAATTACTTCCAGCAATAGATAAAAGAAAGGCAGGCAAGAATCACCATGCCCAGGGATTCCCAGCAAAATGTCAATGCTTGCAAAGATATTTTAGCATCTACACAGGAGTTTCAAATGCAGAAACCAGATGCAGGCAATTTTGCCTTTAGACAGAAGCCTCTTTGGGCATTATTAACAATTCCTGGTCTAATACTGCAGAGCAGATTTTCACAGAGAGATTGACTTGTGGGCAGCTATTGCTGATAGAAGAAAGTCTTTGTGGTAATTGCAGCCATTGCTTATAAAGTAGAATCAGGAAAAGTGTCCATTATTAGGGTTTCCAGGAGCCCAAAAGAGAAAAAATTGACAGCACCAAGACACCAACTATGTCCTCACAGGACCACTGAAGTTGAAACCACAGTTTAGAAAGCTCTGGTTGAAGCTGAGTAAAACAGGGTATAGAGAAGATACACCTACAGGACTGGGTGCACCCATGGGTGTTGATTAGATTTTAGACAGAGAAAACATGCTGAAAGCAGTTCAGATAAAGGTTTCTCTAGTGGGGGATTAACATAATTTCATTTTGTCCTTTCATTTGTCTCACCGATCTCCCATACAGTTTGGATAAAAACATTCTTTCCATATCAATCCACACAGAAAACAAATTGCATCTATGATAAGAAATAAATGACTCAGTAGGGAGGCAGAGCTGTGCGGAGAAACTCCCAGATATTCCCAGAGTATAAAGCAAGAAGGAGCTACCTTGGGGGAAGGGACACACTATTGCAGGTAAAGCAAATGGAAAGAGGTATAGCAACAATCCACCTGTAGGGCAAGGGGTGAAATTCCATTAGGAAAGAGAGAAATTGAGATAAGCAACAGATTTCCACTGGAGGCAGGGATAAAAGCATGTTTTCCAGGAGCAAAAAAGAAAACAAAGATATATCATGACAAAGGTTCAGTCTTTCCCCCTGCTTAGAATGGCTCTAGCTGGGGAATCTGGAGATGAAGCTGCCACACCCCTTTCATTTCCACATATAAACCAAGATGAGGCAAACCAGGCCAAGTTCAACAGAAAGGAACACTGCCAGGATGGATGGTCTTACCTTCCCTCTGCCTAGCCCGGCTCCAGGCTGTGCACTGGGTTGTGTAGCAGCTCCAGAGGAAAGGGCCGGGGCATGGTCCTGAGCACTTCACAGCTCTGAACCTCTGTTTGAGCAGGGTCTAGTCCAAAGCAGCGATTCAGAACCCACCTCAGGAAAATGAAGGCTTCTCTCACCTGAGAATCACAACAGGAAAGAAGGAGAGACAGAGATTGAGGAAGAGGGGAAGAAAGAAAAGAACAAAGGGAAAAGAAAGAAAAGTCAGGAAGAGTGAAGGAGAGAGAAGGTCCCCTGAATGTTACATCTCCAGCTCTCTGGAATGGGTTTTCTTTAATGCTAACAACTTGATATTTACTTTCCATTTAAATTTGAGATGTTGCTATAAATTATCAACCAGCCTCTTGTTCCCTTTGAGTTTATAACTAACTACCTGGGTTACTTATTGTTCAGGTAACAAAAGGGAGGTGAAAACGCCCTTAAAAAGTGACCTCAGAACTAAGAAAGTGGGAAGCTGACATGGAGAGAGGACCCCAGCCCCTGTGGTGGGGATGAGCCGAGGAGAAGGGTCATGCTCACATGGCAATAAGCAACTGAGAGCAGGAGAGCAAGACTTCAGAAGAAGGAAGTAAAAGCTACCTGTGTGAGACAAATTAGGACACAGAGATTAGACCCTGGAGAACAAGACCCTGGGGAGACAGTTTGCATCTGGGGAGGAAGGGAACCTAAAAGGCAGAAAACAGTCTTGGAGATATGGAAGGAGAGCTTGAGCAAGACAGACCCATTTGTGCAGTTCTGACTCACTGAAACAATTGAGATTTGACTGTAACAATAAGGAGAACTCGGTTTAGAGTGAAATCCTCCCTTCTGACAGTCAGTGACAGACTTACAGCCAGTGAAAGAGCAAAGGCTTCAACTTCTGGTGTCTTAGCCAGTGATGGAGGCTCTGCAGGCTCATGCTTTTGGCAAGGGTTCAGCTGACCAGACTGTCATCCCCTGGACTGTGCTGTAGCCTTGGGCCTAAAGGACTTGCTGCATTGATTCTGCAGACTGGCCTTTGACAACACACAGAGTAGCCAGGATTTCATACAACTGTCCTAGGAAATCACACTGTACTAAGATTCCCTGCACTGTTTTGCATCACAAAGCTCCCTGTTTTGAGCCAAAAGAAGACAAAACCCACAAGTCTTGAACCAATGTGGGAAGAGGCTCACAGACACTTCCTGGTTTATTCCCACCACAAAGAAGTGAGGATCTCAGCAGGGGAGACAAAACTGACTTGACTGGGCTGCAGAAAGGAACTAACATAACCGAGGCTTCTACCAGGGGCAACACAGTCTTTCCTCTTTCTGTCTGAGCCAGAGCTCAAATCTAAGAGACCAGGTCGCCAGTCAGTTTTTTTCTCATTTATAAAGGGACTTGGGCAATTAATGCAGGGTGCAGGTGCTGGCCAGACTATCACAAGTACAAAGGCAGGAGACTGGTTTAGGCAGCAGGAGAAAAAAAGAGAAACAACATATTGAGGAAAGAAAAGTTTTCTTAAATTCAGCTCAGTTTAAGGCTTTTGAAAGACAAAGATGGTTAAGAGAAGATGCTAAAAACCAGAAACCTCTATGGCAAGTGCTCCAATGTAAATGAGAAACAAATGTTCTATGTTAAGCAGGTTTTTCGAAAAGCTGTAACTGACACCGTTTGTGTCACACTTTAACTGCTGTGGAGCTTGCTCCTTGGACTAGGCAGCCGCCGGGAGAGGGGCTGCAGGGGAACAGAGATAAGGGTGTTTGTACTGAGAGAACAGGTGTGGACTTTGTCCTCCTTATCACTGTGCAGCCTCCGGCAACCTCCTGAGTCAACAAAGCAATGAACAGCACAGTTGTTGCCTGTTGCTCAGACGTGTGCTCTTGTGACAGTTTCTGCACGATCCCAGGTACCTTTTTTCTCCCCACTGCTCCTTTGATGCTGGTGTTGAATGTAACACCAGTGTCTTCCTACAGCACTGCAAACCATTTCCTCCAGACATTTCACACAGAAGGCACAGAAGAATACTCTTGTTAAAAGTGAGCCAGGGGCTATTCTGCAGAGGTGCTCTGGCACTGTTTGGATTTAGACTTACTGGTTTCGCATCTTTATTTCTACTGTGACTTTCAGCTGTGGTGAAATCAATACACATAACAAAGTCACAGTCATGTTTTCTCTATTTTCCTCTGGAACCTTCATGGATACTCTAACTGGAGATGATAAAAAACAGAGATTCACATTAATTATGTAATCCCATACAGTTTATCAAATTTTGTGAGCAGGTCTCAAATAGTTCTATTCCCTCAGCTGCCACCCAAAGGAGGGTGCCAATAGGAGGAATTAGTGGTTTGCCTGTAGTTCTGTATTGCATTTAGAAGCTTTGAGTAGATCTAGGTGTGAATCAGTGTGTTTGAGTAACACGTAGCAGATGTGTAAGAACATAATCCTGGATGATTTGTCATATATATATGCATACAGAGCTGTCATGTCACAGTATAATGACAGCCTGTTTCCATTTGCTGAATCACTGCAAGGCAACCCAACCTGGACCAGAACCAGGGCATGAGTCAATCTCAGTCTAATATCACAATCAATCTGTCTTGGAGAACTTCGTACATCTACCCCATCTGCCTTAAAGATGGGGGGGATAGAGAACAGAAGTTATGTAGGGAAGGGGAAGAGAGGTTGCCTCTATGTATTGGGAAATTCCCCTGGTAACCGAAGACTTCTGCTAAAGGCAGACCAAAGCATGTACAGAGAGCAGTTCAAGGGAAGCCAGAGCTACATCTTTTGCACTTTATTTCCAATATCATGCCACCCTGAACACAGAAACAAGACTGAGTGAGGTACCACACTGAGGAACAGCCCTCTCCCCTGCAGCCAGTGAACACTCTGGCCTCATCAAACATGATGGTGATGACTGATGAGTGCCCCTCAGGAGGCACTACTGCATTTCCTCGGAATCCAAGTCTGCTGAGAGCAGGTCTTTGATGTCTCTCCCCTGAGAAGTGTTTTCTATTCCTTCCAGAGAGGATCCCTGGCGAGTAGCAAAGATGGTGAAATCTTACCTCCAGCAGCACAACATCCCTCAGCGTGAGGTGGTGGACACTACTGGTCTGAACCAATCCCACCTCTCACAACACCTCAACAAGGGCACTCCCATGAAGACCCAAAAACGGGCAGCCCTGTACACCTGGTACGTCCGGAAGCAGCGAGAGGTGGCCCAGCGTAAGTATGGCAACAACTGCTCTCTCGTCTCAGTTTCTAAAAGCCTCTGCTCTCCCTTGCTTGTCCTCCTCCCTATTGTTTTCAAGGAAAAAATTCCCTTGCCCCTTTTTGTCTGCAGAATTCACACACGCTGGCCAGGGTATCCTGACAGATGAGCCCATGGGAGATGACCTGCCCACCAAGAAAGGAAGAAGAAACCGCTTTAAATGGGGTCCTGCCTCACAACAGATCCTGTTCCAAGCCTATGAGAGGCAGAAAAACCCCAGCAAAGAAGAGAGGGAGGCACTGGTAGAAGAGTGCAACAGGTGAGGGTGGGTGTGTGGCTTTGAGGAAGAGTGGCACAGCAGGGTCCCCCTGCATTCTCGGTGTTTGCTGGTACCAGTGGGAGGCAGGCCAAAGGTACAGCACTGGGTGTCACCACTGACACCAGCCACACTTGAATTGAATGCCACAAGTGAGCATTCCTTAACCGCAGAGCACAAGGAATGCCTCGTGTCTTGCAGGACCCTTCCACACAGTGTGCTAGACCACAGCCACCTTGGGGCTGTGCCCTTACTTTGTGTCTGACTAAACACAGCTCAGCAAGGCTCTTCTTTTTCTTTCCCCAACAGGGCAGAGTGTATTCAGAGAGGTGTTTCCCCATCTCAGGCCCAGGGACTGGGCTCAAACCTGGTGACAGAGGTCAGAGTTTACAACTGGTTTGCCAATCGCAGGAAGGAGGAGGCTTTCCGGCACAAGCTGGCCATGGACACCTTCAGCGGACCACAGCCCACCTCTGCCCCTCCTCTAACTCCCCACAACTCTTCCTCCCTCCAGCCACCGCCTGCTCTCTCACCCAGCAAAGTTCATGGTAAGAAATACCCAGAGGGAGAGCTGAAGGAGGGGTGAACCTTCCCAAACTCTCTCCCAGGTCCCGCTCTCTACGTGATGAATCTACAGAATAGAAAGAGCAGATTTGCTACAAGGGAAGAGCAAAGGTGACTAAGAGACCATGTCTCTGAGCGAGGAGGGTGACTAGAATGTCAAGGGTGATAAAATTCAGGAACAAAATCCACAGCCAAAGCTTCTCACTTACCGTGAGGCCTCCCAGCTGGCAGGCAGCAATCCCAAGCTTCCTGTCCCAGGAGTCATCGCTGCCTATCAGAAGTCAGCTCCATACCCTTTCAGTCATGTGTGCCCCTTACTCCTTTCAATACCAGCCCCATCAGACTCTGTGACTGAGTTTTCAGGCATGAGGAAAGGTCATTCTCCATCCAAAAAGAGCAGAGTTTTTTCAGCTTCATAGGCCAGAGCTGGGGGCTGCTCTTGCTCTGGAAGAGACGATCTCACCAAGACTCTCCTCTCTACAACCGCATCTAGAAGGGTAGTTTCCAGTGAACCCTGCTTGCTCCCTACAGCACTCACAGCCAGTCAGTATTTGAGGAAGCAGTTACACCAAGTCACACGGGAAAGTCAGGGCAGGGTGTGAGAATGTCTGTTCTTCAGATTCTCATACTGCCCATTAAGTATCTGCACAAACATCTGGAGGCAAGTGCCTGCAAAGAAATTTGACTTTAGTGCCCACCTAAGTTTCTCTGTTTCTCACTCGTGACAATCAGTTTCCCTCCCGTTGTGATGCAGGAGTGAGGTACAACCAGCAGCCAGCCAGCGAGGCAGAGTCCTCCAGCAGCAACCACCATGGGAACAGCTCCATGGTGACCACCCAAACCATCCTGCATCAGGTTTCTCCCCCTGGACTGGAGCCCAGCCAGAATCTACTGAGCACAGACACTAAGCTGGTAAGTGATGGATGCTTCAGTTCTGCTGACTGGAAAATGTCAGGCTGTGGTCATAATGTGAACTATTCATAAGTATTTTTTTTTCCTAGAATGTTCTTAAACCCACCTTCTTATGTTATATAGTCATATGTAACATATTTCACTGTTACATAACGTGTTATGGAACAATATGTTGTATTAGAGTCACTTCGCACTGACCATGTAAGATCAATAATCCTGAGATACATGTGCCCTCTAGACTGTGGGAAGGGCAGGTATTAGAGCATGAGAGCAAGAAGCCATTTCCTTATGAGCAATTAAAACAGTCTGTTCTGGAAAGACAGCACTCAAGGTATGACATGATTTCCTTCCTCCCAGGAAACCCTGTTCTCTCCTTTCTGCAGAGATTCTTATCTCATCTCCAACTCTCATTTGAACTCTGCCAGTCTCAGGAGAGTTGATCAGACCAGTGGGATTACCAGAACACAGACCCAATCTATCTTACCTGTAAAATGAAGCCAAACAGCCTGGATATGCTGGATAACTAGATTGCCTCCTCAAAGCCGATTTCCTTCTGTGATCTGATCAGACCTCTTCCCACACAATTAACAATGAAGCACCAGAACTACATGACTGATCATTTTCAGTTCACACATGTTCCTTGCTTTCAGAGAAACAGTTGGCAGAAGTTTGCATTAGCACAAACTGGCCTGAGGCAAAGTTAAGGTCACTAAAAATAAGTATGATTTAAATCTCATCAGTCACTCACTTTGCTTGGCTTTCTGGTCTCTTGCCGAAGAAAATAAGTCTTTCACGAGGTCCTGAAAATCTTCTACGTCTCTCTTCTAAAACTGGTATCAAGGTGGTTTGTCTCACTGTTTAACCTCTTGGTGCTTATTTTTACTAAAGATTCCTTACAGCTTTTTATATGAGGGGAGAGAAAAAAGTATAAGGCATTTAACTTTCTCTATCAGCCAAATTATTAAATGCTTTATTTGCTCTTCCACAGTACTATGACTCCAAGTCCCTATAGAAATGAGGAACTCCTGAATTCTGTGCTGAACTCTACCACTAGAATTACTATGTAATTCTGAGCCTCTTAACTTTTCTGAGCATCACCTTCTACCCTCAGCTGTGAAAGAGATGATCTTTACCCACAGAGATTGGGCAATGGGCCTACTCTCATTCTTGTTTGAAAAGCCCTTATGATTTCTTTAATGTGAAAGAACTAAACCAGCAGGGATTTACACTTAGTATGTCAACAGCTGACCTGTGCTAGTTAGTCAAAGAGCCCAGGGAAAATGCAGACAGGGATATGCGAAGCATTTCTAGTTAGCAAGGGGGCAGAGCAGGCAGGAAGAGAGGTGTTCATCACAGCTTTGGGACTCGCCTGCTGTAGGTGGCACATTCAGGGCTCTCCTTTCCCACAGGTATCAGCTCCTGGAGGAACTCTCCCTCCTGTCAGCACCCTGACTGCCCTGCACAGCCTAGAGCAAAGCCCACACACGCTGAGCCAGCAGACCCAGAACCTGATCATGGCATCCCTGCCGGGGGTCATGGCCATCGGGGCCGGTGAGACCCCGTCCCTGGCACCTGCCTTCACCAACACAGGAGCCTCCACCCTGGTGATCGGTGAGTAGTGTTGCAGTGCTTCCAGCATTGCAGGAAGAGCTGCCTCTGATTGTTAAAATTACCTGTCCTGTTTTCAAAGCCTTACCACTAAGTTGGCAGTGACACAAACCTGAAGAAATTGTTACCAAAGATCAGCAGCACTGATACTTGCAAGTAACAGTGGCATTAAGGACAGCTGTTCCTCAGTCACCTTAGAATTACGTTACACACAAACCCTAGCTTTAAGAGTAAGGGACTTTTACAATCTATTCCCATGCCAATGTTTTGGTTTGCTGCTCTTCATCTTTCCAAATACAAATGTAATACTTCCTTAAACAATGAAAACTGAAGCATGTTCACAGCGCTTGAAAGACAAAACATCCTGTTCGACTTCCTGCAAAGAGCAGCATATGCCTTTGGAATCCACAGCAGTAATTGCTACTTTTTTTTATTTTTCACTTTGACAGCTTTTCTGGACTTTTATGAGATTTTTTTCATTCCAAGACTAGTCTACTGCCAAAGTGCATCTCATTAGAGAAAGGAAAATAAAATCTATCTTCTCTTACACTTTCTTCCCAGGAAGAAAGAGGCCTTGTTTTGTTCCATGGTGACAGCTGTGAACTAATTTCCATTTCCTCCCAAGATTATGATACAGATTTGAATTCTGTGCAAACAAAAAAAACAAACAAAAAACTGGAGCGCTGGAGAGACCTGCTGATTTACAGAAACAGGGTCTGGACAGTTGTGGGAAATGGGCAGTAATATGTGAAACCTTCTACCTCTCTCACTCATTCAAATTCCCTAATTTGGCAGCCCTAGCAAAAAGAGATTAAACTCCATTCCATGTGGCTGGACAGCTATAGCCTAGCTCTCTCTGTTGCCAACAGCTTCATAAAAAATAAAACGAGTAAAATTATCTGGGCACTGAGGTGATGCTCTGAATTTACTTCTGAGCAAGGCCACCCCAGTGATCACTAAATTGGAAAAGGGGCTATGCTGGTACACAAGGATGTAGGCAGGAACAAACACTGGAAACCAGAGGTGTGTTTATGCAGTGTACATTCTGCACATTTCCACTTCGCTCTCACAGGCATGAAACCTATTCCTAATCACAGACAACCAATGGAACACCTGAGAAGCAGGACATGAAATCACCCTGCAGTGACAGGCTGCCACAATGACTGCTTCAGCTGCCCCTACTGCAGAGCAGCCACACTCTTCCTGCAGAGTGGGACACCACTGGCATCAGTCCTTGTTTTCCAGGCCTGGCCTCAACTCAGCCCCAGAGTGTTCCTGTAATAAACAGCATGGGGAGCAGCCTCACTACCCTGCAACCTGTCCAGTTCTCCCAGCAACTGCACCCATCCTACCAGCAGCCCCTCATGCAGCAAGTCCAGAGCCACATCAATCAGAGCCCTTTCATGGCTACCATGGCCCAGATACAGAGCCCTCACGGTAAGAACATTAACTCATTTGCTCAAGTAAACAAAAATAAAAACACTGTTCTGGAGCATTTGCTGGGTCTTTGGGCTTACAGCATTGTTTTCCTCCTCTGTTATTGACACTTTAATTATGAAATTATTTTTCTATTGCATTCATCTCCCTGTCGCTCCACTCCCAGCGTTTTGGAGACAGACAGCATGTCCTGATGCATGAGGAGAACAACTCAAACCAAAGCTCCTGCATCCACATGATCTTGCTTTCTTTCATGTACAGCTCTCTATGGCCCCAAGTCTGAAGTGACCCAATACACACACACAGGTCTCTTACCACAAACCATGGTGATAACAGACACAGCCAATCTCAGCGCCCTGACCAACCTGACACCAACTAAACAGGTAAAAGCCTTTATTTAGCCTTTGTTCCCCCACCTTAGAGCTGCATCATTCTGCAGGCAGCTCCTTGCTTGTCAAAGAGTTTTTGGGTGTGTCTATGCCATTCCAGCAGGAGCATCTTTCTTATCTCCTGGCCTTGCTGGTACCAGCTGCAATACTGGAGGCACTGGAGAAAGTTCTTCACTGCATCAAAGAGGATTTAATCTCCCCAGAAACTGCACCTGCTCAACTCTTCTCTCACACCTGTTAGAAGGGATGCAGAAGCCAGGCACTATTAACTCTCTTTTCTCCAGGCATTCACACCTGACTCAGAGACTCACACGGAGTCTGGGATGCACACGCCAGTGTCACAGGCACAAACAATCCATCTACAGAACCAAGACACAAACATCCAGCACCTTCAGCCAGGCCCACGCCTCAGCTCAAGCCCTGCTGGTAAGAGCTGCAGCCACTATTGTGGTTCTTAAGCCATGCATTGCCTAGTTTTTCTTGCCAATGCTGTAAAATCCAGTTAGAAAATGGTAACTGGGGCTCACAATTCCCTAAGAGAGCTCTGCCAGTGTCCTGAGAGGTTTTAGAAGTTGATACAAGGAAAAGATTCAGATAAAAGTCTGTGTAAGGCCATACTGTGAAAATTAGCCCCTTCAGAATCCCTAGAAAGGAAAATACCTTGAAAAATATCAGCAAAATCAATGTGTATGAGTACCCAGTCCTGTGGGCAGTTTTCAGGGCTGAGAAGCCCATGACTCCCTCATGAAGACTCCAGCTGGGTCTTCCCAGTTCTCAGAGAACTAGGACATCAGCTAGGTTAGGACTGAACTCTCTGGAGATTGCTGCCCTCCGTGTTTTCAGGCTGGCTGTGGACAGAAGCCACGTATGCAGCAGCACACAAATCACACAGACAAAAGGAGTTATGGCCCTAAGCCAGAAGAGTACAGCCATGCTGGAAATGGGAATGGGGGGTGTACACACACAATAAGGGGACTGATGAGAATTTGTACTTGACTTCTGCCTGTCTTTGACAGTGTCCTCCAGCAGCCTGGTGCTGTACCAAAGCTCCGACTCCACCAACAGCCACAGCCAGCTGCTGCCGTCCACTCACAATGTCATTGAGACCTTCATCTCCACACAGATGGCATCCTCCACCCAGTAACCAAGACAAGTAGCTCATGACTGCCACGACCAACCTGTCAGGTGCAATTCCAGCCATGTTTGCCACCACTGCCTCAAACTCCTACTCAGCTGCCTCCAGGAGAGAAAACATCGCAGGCTCAAGACAGAAAACATGGAAAGACGATGCTGGCACTGCTAAAATCCACTGCCCTCCCACCAGAAATAGCAAATCTAAACCCCAGGAGCCAGCTCAGAATGGCCAGACATCCCTTTGTGGCTGCCCAAGAGGGAATCCCAACAGCACCAGGGTGTGGATGGGACTTTCATTCAGCTCAGCTTTCATCAAGCTGGGCCTGTACAAACCTGCCAACACCAGACTAAATAAACCATGTGGGAAAGAGCAAAGCTGAGCTGCCAAAGAACAGACACCACCTTTAAACACTCTCCTCCTTCGCTGCAAGGAAGCACCAACATGAACTATGAGAAATAATAACACCTTGGAGGTTCCTGACTTTGCAATGAGAATCACCAAGAAACAGATTTGGGAATGGCTTGGCACAAACCTGTCAGTATGGGACCACTGACAAGATACAAATCCATAATTAACTACCAAAATACCAAACATTTTCTGTGAAAGATGACCTGCTCTAAAATCATGCTGTCCTAGTGGAAATGGCTTGGTTGTTTTTTATATAGCTCTGCTTTGTTTTAAATGCAGAAATTAAAGTTTAACAGCTGCAAGGAGATTCCAGTTCTCTGCATTAACTGTGTGGATTCTCATCTCATGTGACTTGCTGAATGATTTGCAGGGTGGCATTCCCCACTGGTCCCTGACACTGCCCAGCACCTGGGAGGGTCCCACGCTTCACAGAGAGAGTAGAGGTTCCTTCATTTTTCTCTATAAACACTCAGCCTGCATTCATTTTACAGAACATGGCTCATTCTCAGCTTCCCTGAAGGCTTGATTTGTAGTTCTTGATGTGCAAATAACTACCCTGTGGTCTAAGAGTCTTGCTTGCACTAAGTGAAGGGTTTTAGTCCCAAGGATCTACTTACATAATTCTTCTCCTAATTATTCCTCTCTTTTCACTTGCAACATCCACATCACTGATATGTCATTAGCCAGATGTGAAAGAAGCCCCAGCTAACAGGTTTTTGTCTTTGTGACTGAAACTGAGCTACTCTTTCAACTGTGAAATGGATGAAAAACCTTGAGACTAGAAGGGAGAATTGAAAAAGCCCAACAGTGAACTCTTCAGTTATCATACCTGGGAATGTCAAAATTGCAAATGTCTGTTGAAAGTTTCATTGATAAGAGCTTCCTCTAGATACCATCAACAATTCCAGTAACTAGATTCTCTGAGGAATTTTATCCTATAATTGTTTCCTAATTTCCTATGTGCAGCAGTTGCAAATATATTTAACTTCCAGCTAGCATAAGAATAAACCTAAAACAAAGCAAAAGGAAATGTTTAGGCCACCATGCATTTGAAAGCCCAGGTTTAAACCTCAGTGCACTGAGGTTTTAACTGCACATAAGACAAGTAACTTCTGCTTGCACATTCTGTTAGATTACAAGCCAAGTTTCTACTTAGCTTTTCTATTTTTGGATGCCAACTGTGTTTCCTTGACTAAAAACCAGCATGAATCTTACAATAATTTCCCATGCTCAAAGAGCAACACTTCACTACTTTGGTTTCTCTAATCTGGCTTTCTGGTCTCCTGAATTGGGCCAGTAAGTTGGATTTACTGAAACCCAACAATCTTAAAAACAGGAGTACTTATCAATAACAGTTAATTTCTTGAAAGACTGGAAGTGAAGTATAAACAGACTAAGAGTCATACTGAAAACTACCAAACCTCACAGTATTTCAAAGAGACAAAAGTCATTAACCAGCCCAAACAAGGACTGCAAGGTGATTTTTAAATTAGGCTTAAGTCCTTACAGTAGTAATTTTGTAACACTGATCACCCAGCAACTAAAGAGCCATCCTGAGCCACCGCTGTTTCTGCTGGGGAGAGCCTGAATATAGCAAGAAAGCCACTGTTGTACAAAACCTATCAAATTAAGTAAGTCCAAGAGTGTAGTAAAATTTAATAACAACAGATACCATAAAAAACTATACATTAAAAGAATTTTCAATGGACACAACTGGAACAGTAGCATGCCTTTATACCAACCCTGAAATCAGCTCACCATACACTGTTTATGTGCAGGGGCCCTGGAGAGGTGCAGATTGCAGAGGGATTAGTAACACAGCAGGTTTCAACAACAGATTGTTATGATGATCGCAGGGAAAAAATAAGGGGCCCTGATTTCTGACAGGATGCTTTTGGTAAATGAGTCTCCCACGGGCTGCAGCTATTCTTAGTAGGCGTCTACAAGGAGGCAAAGAGAAAAAGGAGTCGATCACCTGTTGCCATGTAAACCAAATTCAGCTCATCATATACTTTTTCCAGGAGGGTTTCATGATGTGCAGGAGCAGACAAGGAGGGATGCAGCTATGATTAGATCCCACTGCCATGCAAGTCTGGCACAGTATTTAATCCTTTTAGACTGGGCCTGCATAAGCAGCAGCACAGACAACTGCTGTGTGAGGAGAACAATGTTCCTTTCCTCGGGGACGCCAACAGCACAGGAAGTCACTTAATTAGTCTCTCAGGCCACTGAGCTTTTAGAACAGAAGCTTTGCCAATTAATTTTCCCTCATCTGCAGCAACTCTTGTTGTTAGGTTTCCTTTCACTCTCCTTCATCCATCACAACCACCTGCTGTTTGCAGAGCAAAATCATAATTCTTTTTTCTTCTTTTTCTTCTTCACAGCTCCTGGCAGCACTGAGTTCTCTCTGTGATTGCTGCCCTGTCTCTCCTGCTGGCCATTTGCAGACACCAACCGAGGCAAATCTTTGCAGATCTGGTCACACTCTGCTGGGTCTATTATTTTCTCTTGAATATTGTTCTCTCTCCTAATTTTCTTTTTCTTCTTTTTTTTCTGGTTGTGCTCTACATAACCCTGACTCTGATCCTGGCTGCAACCCTGGGTCAATGCAGGAAAAGCACTTTGCTTCAGAATATCCGCGGCTGACACGGCAGCCTCCTGGTACCTTTGCCACTCTTGGTCACTGTCTGTGTCACTGGAAAGGGAACAAGAGGGAAGGAAGTTGTGGTGTGCTTTTGCCTTGAATTCACCCAAAACTTGGACAGCAGAGTTATCTGAGATGAGAACACATGATAAATACCCAGTGGCTCTGGGACTCCCACACCTACAGTTTGCGTTTAACCAGTCTGAAGGCCAAGGTGTTCTTTATACACTTGAGCAGGGGGAAGAAAATCTGCCACAAACACTTCTAGTTCTCCAGCACTAAAAAAAGAAACAAAATTCTGGCCTAGTCAAATGAAGAGTCATAAATACACACTTCTCAAGCTCGACAGCTTCCTATTCCCTTGTGGGAGTCCCAGCTGCCTCTGAAACGTGGGGATGCAACAGCACGTGAGGAGCAAAGCAGCTGCCAGCACCTCACCTGGAGCTAACTGGCCGCCTCCTCCTTGCTGCAGGGCAAGGCTCCGGTTTCCCACAGTCTCCAGGGACAGAGGAAGAGAAGAGGCGAAAACCTAAAGTATGGAGAGGGGGATTTTAGGCACAGTATTAAAACAGGGGTGGAAGCAATCAACTGCCATTTCCCTGCAAGCCTCAGTGCTGTTATTGTATTTCCACAGTGCTTGACAGCAATTATTTGAGATATGTGACAGGACTTGGGGCACAGAGGTCAGAGCTGCAAAGTAACAGCCCTCACAGACACCAACAGAAATTCTTTTAGTGCAAATGTTTATTTAGTCAGTTGGATGTACAGCTGGTGATGGACAGGACCCGTCCCACTTGTCAGCAGTTAACAGCCACAAAACAGCCACAATGGCTGAGACCAGAACTCACCATCATCTTCAGAGTCAGACTGTGGCACCAAAGTCTGTGACGGTCCTGATGAGTCCTTCAAGACAGTGATGGAACTAAACAGAAAACTCCAGTCAGATCTTAGACACGTTTGTGCAAACTGAGCTAAAGCTGGGTATTTCTAGGAAACAACACTCGAGGGAGATGTTGCATAGATCCTTTTTTGTTAGTGAGGCTGCCTCAGCTCCCTGCTTCCAGAGCAGACCAGGCCTTCTCTCCTCAGCAATGCAAGCCACAAGAATTGTTTAAAAACAGCATTTCTAAAGCCAACTCTAAACACCAGGAAATCTAGTTCTCCAGGGCCATGCTTGCACAATAGATAGACAACAGCAGCCCAGTCAGAGGCATTCTGCCAGCACAGCCCTGAATCAGGTACTGGTTTAGGTTGTAAGAACAAATCAAAGATTCTCCTGCCAGCCTTTACATGATGGAAGTGCTAAGGCACCCAAATTCTCTTTCCTCCCCATAAGACATTCACCAAAATGGAGACAAGCAGTGCTGCACAGAGAGTTTTGACCAGATGAGCAGAGCACATCCACAAGGTTAGGTCATGGAATATTGGAAGCTTGCACTTAATACAGGAATGAAGGAGACAAGAGATGCTGAATGTCCTGGGTTTAGTACACAAAAACATCAATGTAGCTGACCCACAGAACAAACGTTTTTAGCCTTGCATGCCAGTACCTGTCTAGGATGGCTCCCAGTTTCTTTGCAACGTGTGCTCTGAACTCTGGAGTTGTCTGGAGCTCATTGTCACCTTCCTCGCGGCCATTTGCCTCACGCCCGTTTGAAATAAGAGCAATGATTATCTCTTTCGAGGCCAATAACAGCTGGTCCTCTCATCCAAACACTTAAAAAACATATTAGTCTTTCCAGATTTAAGCATCATTTCAGATTACAGTTGGACTATTCCCCAAACAGAACTGGCTCTTTCAGTGTGAAGTATCACAAGGTACAAACAGCACAAATATTACACATTCATTTTTTCTTCAGGGAAACATTAAGTCTGAAACCAGAAGCAAAAATACCTCAGTCTTGGCTGATCTTTAGGCTGCAATCGATCCTTTCTAAAGCCCCCTGAAAAGGAAGCAGCAAAGGCACGTTTAAAGACCTGAGGCCAGAACCTCTTTAACTCCCTTCAGGCACATGTTAGAGCATAAAGAATAATGCCTGAAAGACAACCCTGGCCCACCTTCCGGGGAGAACAGTTATGAGGGGAAAAGGAAACTTCCCACGGGCCAGGCCTGCCAGGAACGGGCTCTGGGCCGGGCTGGAGGCCGGGTATGGCCTCGGCAGGACCGGATGGAGCCCCTCTCAGTTCTGACACCGGCACCGCGGCTGAGAGGAATCTCCGCCTGAACATCGCTCCCCGGGGGTCAGGAGGAGCTGCGGAGCGGGCCGGACCGGAGCGGCGGGGAGGGGAAGAGAGGGGAGGGCACGCCGCCGCAGCGGGGGAGCAAAGCCCAGCCTGTCCACCGCCCCTCACCGCCGCGCGGCTCCGCCCGCGCCGCCGCCGCCTGTGCGGCGCAGTCCCAGGCAGCCTCCCGGAACCGCGCGGCCGCTTCAGCGCCGCTGTCCGAGTCCGAGCTGCTGTCGCTCTGCGGGCCCGAACCGCTCCTGGGCGCCGCCATCTTGCAAGCGCGGGACACGCTGGGCGCTCTGGCACTGCCGCGGTGCATGCCGGGAGCTGTAGTCCAGCCGCATAGCATGCGGGGAGCTGTAGTCCGACACGGAACCCCAGACTCGAATTTCATAACTCATCCTTGTTTTAATCAACACCTGGAGGATACGGTTCATCTCTTTGGGGCTTTGTTAACTTCTTAATCAGCTCCTACACTGATGACAAATTTTTGCTTGAATGCAGAAGCTGCGCCAAACGCTACAGCTTTATTGACTTGCTGGAAATGAGAGCTGCCTTGTTAAGAGAGATTTCCACTGCTCGTGTAGGTAGGACTGCTTTGTGTGTTCCTCATGCCATCAGCACTACCATGTTCGCATACTACAGCTTCATCCCAACTAGAAATTTTCTAGCGTGATACAACAACGTATTTGGTGATTCCAGGAGGGCTGCTGGATGACCACTTTGCCGTGGGTTTTGCCAAGCCTATGTGCTGGTGAAAGCAGTAGGAAGATTGAGTATAACTGTGTTTGTATCCTGCCGGACACTTCCCGGCTCGCACCTTCCAACCTTCTCACTAGAGCTGTGCAGTCTCAGGCCACCTGTCAGCAGACAGCCCGCTGACAATACCTTTGAGCTCTCTCCGAGTGGTTCCCTTGACACTAGCTTCCCTTCATTTCTTCACTATTCCCTCATAAGGCTCACCTTCAGTGGGAGACCTTGGTTTAGGATTCAGTCATTCTCCACTGTGTAAAACAACAAGCAATTTTGGGCTGTTTTGTACCTCGGACTCCTCAGGACCGGTGGGGTGCCCTCAGAGCTGGGACAAACCCTTCAGCGATGCCTTTTTGGGCAGGTCACCTCCTCTCCCTCCCTTTGGTCCCTCTGTCTCTGTGGTTTCCCACAATTGCATAAATACCTTTATCAAGCTCTAAATACCTTTATCAAGCTCCCTGCTTCCATCCTGGAGATGTTCCTCAGCTCAGATTCTAGCACTCTGCACTCGTAAATCAACAATTTGTTTCCCTCAAACTTCCTTCCTTCCCTTTACGTCCCTCCTTCCTTTCTTCCTTCCTTCCTTCTTTTCCTTCCTTCCTTTTCTGTCCTCCCTTCCTGCTTGTGCCGAGCATTCGCTACGAACTTCGTACCGTCCCCGGAGGCGCGGCCCCGCGACAGCTCCCCGGGCAGCCGAGCCGCACACAGCCCAGAGCTGTGGCGGAGCCGCCCCGGCCGTTCGCCCCGGAGCCCGAGGTAACGAGAGCCCGCGGGGTCTGCGCGGGGCCGGCGCTGAGGGGGCGCCGCGGGCAGCGCCACCCGCCCGCCGCGGCCCCCCCGAGCCGCCGCCCGGTTCGCGGAGCCGCCGCGCTCGGCGGGGCGGGGGCCGGTCCCTTCCGCCGGCCGCGCTTCCGGGCGGTCAGGTGACGGGGCCCGGCGCAGCGGCGGCTCGGCGGGGCGCTGCGGGGAGCCCGGACCCGCCGGTGAGCAGGGCCGCGCCGGGCCGGGCGAGGGGTGGCGGGGGGAGCCGGGGCCGGGCGGCGGCTCCGAGGCCGAGCCGAGCCCAGCTGGGAGGCCGGAGCCGCCTGCGCCCGCTCCGAACGAGCGGGGCGGGGGAGCCGCGGGATTCCCGGCGGGCCCGGCGGGCGTTCTCCGAGCTCCGGCCCGCGGCCCGGCGCTGCCGGCCGGGGTTTGCCCCGACAGCCCCGGCCCAGGGCCGCAGGTGCCCGGTGGTGCGCTGTGCGGGCCCGGCCCGCCTCTGTCGCGATGGATGGGTCTGCCTCTGGGTGTGTGGCGAGGCGTCAGCTGCTGCTACATGACATTACTTATATTTTGAGAGTTACATATTAAGATATTATTATTAAGAATTACTTATTAAGAATAAATATTATTACTAATTAAGAATTAGTTATTAAGATATTGAGAATCGCTTATTACTTCTTGAATCCCATCTGTTGTATATAATAACTGTTGTATTTGATATTTTCACGTTTTGCTGCTAACCTGGTTAGCCAGGCACATCTCTCTCACACGGCACTGCAGACCAGGAAAACACTCGAGCAGCATTACCCAACTGGTTATAGCAGTTCTCTTTGTTGGTTTTGGTTTTTTTTTCCCCTTGGACTTTGTGAGGTAAGAGGATAAAATCTTTGTTGACAGATTTTTCTTGGAGTCTATATTAAACCTTTATGGAATGGATAAAAAAAGTAATTACTTTAATCACCTGAGGGTTTGTACTGTTTGCATTTGTGAGGTCCATGGACTCTTTAGTGTTCCGAAACAGCCCTTCAGCTGAGCCCTTACCCTGGAAGCACTGACTGTAACACAGATGTGCATTGCAGAATCCCAATTAATGAAACGAGGCCAAGCAAGGGCACGTTGGGCTGCAAGGCAAATGGCTGGTTTTGCAAGAGCAAGTGATCACATGAATTCGTATTTTGGGACCACTTTATGGTAATACTAAAAAGCGGGTGCCCAATTCGGTACAGGTTACACGTGAAAAGATGAACTAGAGAAATGTTTTCAAGGAGTTAAAATGTAACATGTTTGGGGGACAGAAAAGAGTAAAAATGTAGTGAGAGATAAATATGTATTTAATGATTAACAGCAGGACAGTCATGTGTTTGCTAAGAATATCTAAAATGACTGTCAAGAAGTCAGTGCTCTTTCTTCTAGGCACTGTCAGCAATTTTCAGCTAAGGTTACCTGGTGGTTGTATTTGAAGCCCAGGCAATTGTAATATGTTAAGTATCAGATTTTTGTTAAGCTTATGAGTGGGCATATTTATATAAACTCTGAGTAGTAGTTTTAGATTTAGATAGAATTACCAATGTTAATATTACTTTTATAAAGTTTGTTAAGTGTCAGAAAATGACATTGTCACTTTAGAGATAAGAAAATAACCTGAAAGGTTTTCTTTTTGATTGAAACTGCAAAAGGCTCAGGAACTAAATGAGAACTTGTTTCATAAACAAACTGGATTTGGATTATTTCAATTTCAGTAATCTCAGCTAAAGTAAGATTCATTAGGAAAGAAATATGGAAAAGTATCTTTCCAGTGGAATTTACATCCAACAATGCTGCTCTTTTTATTTCATTGTTATGGCAAAAAGGAACAAACTTTGGGTTCTGTTAATAAACTAGCCAGACTCCTATATCCTCACCAGAACTTCTCATTGTTCATGACAAGAGATTAAATACTTGAGACATCCTAATGTTGTCATGCTATGAACACATATTCCAGGACTGTTTTGTATAGGTGACATTAGCTTCTAATTTATATTCCCTCTCTGCCTTTACCAGGTTGAATTAACATTCACCTGCTCTTTCCAGCAGATTTTTTGTGTGCTTTAACTTAAGGAGAAAACTCCTCTAGTCTGTCTTGAAGTGTTTTTCCCATGTTTTTAGGGTTGGGCCAGTGTACTTCGGCAAGTGCAGTCATTGTCCTTGGCTGAGTTCAGAAATGTGATCTTTGACAGTAGCTACTCAGCTTGTGCTTTCCTGGTGTGCAGTTGCTCCCGGTAGATTTTCAGATGAAGTTTTTTAAATATTTGAGGAAAATTTCTTTCTCACTGGCTGTTAGTGAGGCCTAGACCCAGTACTTACCCCCAGCACATGGACATGCCCAGTCCCCTGCACTTACTTCTGTGGTGGACCTCCTGTGATCTCTGCTGTCACAACACATTCAGGTCCCAGTCTGCCTCTCAGAGCTTCACCCTCTCATGTAGCTCCACTTCCATGTCTTCACGCTCCACCAGACTTCTGTATTTATTTAGGAAGCCTGCTTGCAAATGAGCTCCTTGTTTCTTAACCGTTCATCTGCTGCCACTCTTGATTCTTGGATGCAGTAAATGTCAGTCATTTTCAGAACAAGCTGTTGGGATAACATAGGGATTTAAAGGAAATAAACTGCTAATCCAGGTGGCTTTTATAAAGCAAAGACAGTGTTTTCTTGTAAATATGTGGAGAGCAAAGAAGTAAGAAAGAGAAAATACAAGATCTCTGAATGCCTGCAGTTAGGTATCAGCTGATTTTTTAAATCTTTCATTTGTTTTGTTTGCTGCTCATCATGCTTCTAGGATTGATTTGGAGACCTGATCTAAAGGATAAGGATGTAGCAAACCTCACTGGCATCTCTCAATTGTGTTTACTTAACCCTGAAAGTCATGTTCTGTCCCAATGTACTCACAGTCTTCCTCCTGAACTCTAAAGCAAAATGAAAATGGGGTTGGTTTGGCCTTTTGTGTTGGTTGTTGATTTTTTTAGTTTGTGATTTGCTTATAGTTTGTTGGGTTTTTTTTCCCTAGAGTTTAAGTAGTTTGAGTGACCGTTCAACAATTTGGAGCTCATTCTACACTCAGAACAAGTTCCATTTGCAGTTGAATTCCTACTTTAGGATTCAGAGTACACTCACAAGCAACACAATATATGATTATCAAATTTAGCCACTGGAAACTGTTTCGTGTTTGCTTCTTTGTATATGTGCAGATGTGCAGAGCCCAGCAGCACTTGTTACAGACCCAGTTATGTTAAATGGTGTTCCAGGGACAAGAGCAAATGTTAGAGAAGGCTTTTCACAATAAGACTTATTATTTTTACTGTTGTGTTTTGATATATTTTTGATATTTTAAATTGGTTATATCCTAATAGGTCACTGGGCACCATCAGCCAATGGACAAATACTTAGGAGAGGATCCCCAGTATAGATTAAGGAATGACCCTTTTCTAGGAGAGGAGGTTCAGTGCCTGTTGCATTAGATCATTTTAATCTTTCTCTGTCTCACCCTTCTTCATTCCATTTCATTACTGATGTTTATGTGGATTTCTCTGTCATCCTTCTTCATAATGTTTTATTTATTTATTGTAATTACTGAAACCTGAGGAGTTTTTTCAGTAGGTTTTTGTGGAGATACAGGTTTTGTCTTTTTGACAAGTCTCCAGATTAAATTTGTTAAATATATGGAATTTAATTTGGAAAAACGGGCCTTTTCCCCCACACTGGTATTAGGGACACAGAATTTCTTTATTTGCCTCATGTACACATCCTTTCCTTGTGTCATTTGTCAAGGTATGAGCCAGATGTTTCTTGTAACCATTCCATAAAGGGATGCTGTATTCTGTGTTGACCTCCTTAGTTTTAAGGAGGTTTTCTCAATTTTTATATTAATATATATAGGTCCAAGTTGATAAGTTTTCACTTAAGCTACTGAGCAAGACAGGCTGGAGATTCTGGTAGTAAGGATGTGTGAAAAATCCAAGTGTCTTTGGCATACAGTTTGTGGGTTGGCAGCATTTCCATCTGCCTTGATGTAGCACGAATTTTAATTTTGTACAATGAACTTAGTGTAAATGGAGTCATGGTGTGAAATGCTAAGAGTCAGCACTGCTGAAAGCAGCGTATGTTGAAGTGCAGCATCTGTGAATGCAAATCTGCCCTTCTGGGACACTGTACCAAATGATGTAACTGAGTGAAAAAGCTCTGCAGAAATAGATTTCACCTGCTGTAACTGAGTCTTTGCTGCACTACTTCACAAGGCTCGAGTGTGATGCTTTCCTGACTGTGCAGTGGGATTGTATTGTATGAAAAAAGCTGTTGGCAATAACAGCTGGAGATCCTGAGGCTTTACTTTGCTGCCCTGCACCTGTGCTGCAGCCTCTACAAAGAGGCAGCACTAAGGAAAGCTTTTAGTGCTTGGGGGTAAGTTTGCAAAGAAATTACCTTCTGAAAAATTCAGGTTGCCCTTTGAAAAGGCATCACTGTTTCTACACTTGCAAAAAGTTCAGATAATCACCTGTTTGTTTCTCACAGCCTTATCTATGTATTCATGTTCCTGCAGCATCAACATGATGCCAGAATTTCATGAAAAGCACAGTGGAATATTTTAAACATTTTTGTTTTAGTGAATTAATTTCCGTAGCTACTGAAACGCTCTTAGTTCTTGGATTAAAAATCTTTTACTGGTAGAAGTGATTCTAGAAATGTAAATGCCTTGTGCTGAGTCTCAGAGTTTTAGGTACTGTGGAATTTACATATCAAGGAATTACACTGTAGAGGTTGTTGCTACTGAAATGAAATAAGTGCTGTCTTTGGTAAATATGCTTTTGTTAATGAGAGGTGAAAGCATGGAAGTAAAATTAAAGCACATTAAGGTAAAATTTTTAGTACTTCTGCATTACTGCCTTACTACAAGATTAGAAATGTTTGATAGTTTGAAAGTACTGGGAATGTTTGACAGTCATATCAACACTGCTGTGATAGCAGCGATGTACTGCTCAGGAGACAATTCAAGTTCTAAGTCACCTCTGACTGCCATTATTATCATTAATACTCCAAACTAATGAACATTGAACTTAAAACTCTGTGTTGCCAGAGTGTTCAAATTGTGAATTACTTCCTGATTAAATTCTGCTTCAGACTGCACTCACAGTTATAAGTTGCATTGAATTTTGGAAGAGCATGTATGACTAGGTGAGCTCATTCTCCTTGCAGCAAATGGCATTTATGAGAAGATACAGGGGAGTTGTTTTGGCTGCGGATGCTTATCAGTGACAGTAAAATACAGGTCACACATCAGCCAGGTCATACTATGGGACTGTAAAGTAGCTTAGTTTCTAAAAAAAGATCCCTCTTGGCTACATTAAACTAAAACCATCAACAACAGGATTCAAGAGCTTCTTAGATAAATCACTACCAGTTTGGAATGGGACCAGAATGCAATGCTAAAATGCCAAGAATTGTTTGGGTTTGTTTGTTTTTTTCCCTTTCTCACTGCTAGGAGTCCAACAGGAGTATTTTCTTGACCTTGCCTGGGTAGTTCTTGAGGATGGCAAGCAAAGGACCCACGGCTTCTGCGTCAACAAAGAGCTCCAGTACTGGAGGGACCAGTGGCAGCAGTAGCAGTAATGGTGCTGGGGACAACACTAATCAGGACAACACTTTTGAATGTAACATCTGTTTAGACACTGCCAAGGATGCAGTTATCAGCTTGTGTGGGCACCTCTTCTGGTAAGTGCTCCAGCCCCACACATCAGCCAGAACACCATCTGTCTGATCCCATAAAAACCTGTGATGTTTATAATTCTAGAGGAGGGACCATGGTTTTGGTTTAGGAGAAGTTTGGTGGTGCTCCTCAGCTGTTTTTCTTTGCTCATGTTCCAGGGAGTCCACAGGGTTTCCTGTGTCTTAAACTCCCTGTACTTCTGGATTATTGTGTAAAAGCAAACAAACAACAGCCCCACACAGATAGTTCAGTGCTCATTGATTCTGTTTGGTAACGTGTGTTATTTTATTTGTGCTGCCTGGCCTAGCAAAGATATGTTCTTTAGACCTAAATTTCTTTCTAACTTCTACATACCTAAACCTGGATATAAATCTAGGTTCTGGCAGCCAAATTGTAGCTTTTCCTACAAGCTTGCTCCTTTTTTCCTTTGAAACCATAAAAAAAGGAAAAAATTGGCAATAAGCTTTTACATATGGGCTCTTTCTTTTTTGCCATGATTTTGCACTTACGATAGGAACTTTTCAGTTCTTTAATCTGACTTGGAAATAATGTACAGCACAGATATAATACATGTGCAGCATTTCTGGTGTGGGTAACCTGGTTTGAATATACCCTTTCCTGAATGTTAAGAAGTTAAGGATTGACACGGCCAAATGTGGGTGGGTTGGGGTTTGCTTTACACAGTGAGCTAAATCTTTAATAAAAAGAGGTTTGTAAGTGCCTTTCTTCAGTGTAAATGTACATAATGTCTGAAAATCCAGATTTTTGTTTGAGGAGATGGAAAATCACTGGCTGAGGGCATGCTAAGATAAAATAAGATTAAATTATTGCACAAAAGGATTTGGAAGAATGGAACCTTAAAAATAGCATGTGTCTTGTCTGAGTGGTGTTCTTGAGCCCATTTTGAAAGCAAATGGCCATTTAGCAGTTTTGTCTTGGAGCTTGTTTGTTTGTCTTTGACCTTTTTTGAATTTGTCATATTACTTTAATCTGTATAATGGGAATTTCTCTGCCTTGAGCAACTGAGTGTGATCCCGGTAGCTGACCCTGCTCTGAGCATCAGGTTGGACTAGAGGCTACCTGGTGTACCATCCAGCCCTAGTTATTCCATGATTCTGTGAGTGTGGCTGATGTTTCAGTCTTCTGAGATCTTAAAGTCTCATTACTGACATCTTGCTCATTTGCGTCTTGGGTTAGGGATATCTTGTCATGGTATCAGAAAAGAAAATTTGTACAATAAACCCTAAGATTAATGCAGCCTCTGTCTGGGCCTTCGGCATGGATGAGGATCCAGGAATGGGAGATGCACAGAGCCACATTAGCAATTTAGATTGCATAACCTGAAAAAAACCAGTGGAGATCAGTCTTGGGCTGTGCTTTCAAAAATTATTTTAATGGGAGGCTACAGAACTGGCCCAGCTGGATTCCAGGATTCTGTTGTCGCCAAACTGTGCTATCCCTGTACACTGCATATTTGTCATATCAAGTTTAGGAACTAATTCTGTTTTCCTCTCTTTTTCTGCATTGTGAACAAATTGTCCTGGGAATGCTCACAGTTGGCCTTGTTTACACCAGGTAAGACAGGTTTCCTTTTACTTTGTCTTTCATCAGCTCCCGTTGCTCAATAAAGCCCTTGGTTCTCTGGAGTATCCCCCTCTTTTCAAATGTGTTGTTCTCTCCAGGGCAATCACAACATGCTTATGCAGCTTCATGTGAAACACCTTGCAATGTGCTCTTTGGGCAACAAGAAAACTTCGATTCTGTTCCACTTGCCTCGCACTTTTGAGTTTCTTAAACCCTGAGTAATTCCAGTTTTGGTACAATTACTGTTGGAGCTTGCAGGGGTTTAGTTTGCAGGTTTAAGTGCTGAGTGTACTTCTCTTTGCGTACGCAGTGTTTTATGTTGTGGTACCATTGTAGAAAAGGTGGATTACAGGAGGGTATCTGCACAAGCCCTTGGCCTATGAGGGACTGCTGGTACTCTTTATTTCTTATTTTACTCCAGCAGATCTGAATGCATACACATCGGCACGTGGATCCTACCAGAACAACAGCCAAAGTGCAAGCTCCACTTTGGGGAGTACTTGGCACTTATTAAATGTTTTGCTTCAAACCTTTGTGAGAAATTGCTAAAGTCTTTCTGCAGGGCTGCAAATGAGGTTTGCAAGTTGTTTTCATGGTATTTTACTAGTTTTCTTAAAATTTCCTTTCTTTTAGTGGCTAGAGACCAGGCCAAACAGACAAGTGTGTCCTGTATGCAAAGCAGGAATCAGTCGAGATAAAGTTATTCCTCTGTATGGAAGAGGTAGCACTGGGCAACAGGACCCCAGGTAAGAAACTTAAATTATTTTTATTTGAAAATTAAAGGTGAAGCTTTAGTTTAGGGCCTTAAGATTAAAAGGTTAAAATGCTGGATTCACAGTTTGAAATACTTTGTCAAAAGACATAAAACTGATATTTCTGCCAAATATTTGTGGCTTTTTCAGGGCCTGGGTTTGCACACATTATTTCTTGTTCAACTGGCAATTCATTTTAATTTGAATCGAGTGTTAATTATCAGTTACAAGTGGCAGGTTGCAATGATTGTCATCTGACTAGAGAAGCTTATATTAAATGTTCATGTCCTCAGTTTTTAGTCTTTGCAATGGGTATTTGTTACTCAAAAGTACTCAAAAGCATTAATTCAGTGATGTGCTGCTGAAGGTCCAAAGCTATGTGGTTGGCTCTCTCACACACTGCTCCAGCTCTGCTGGATGGCCCCAGGAGACTATGATTTGTGGTTGTTCTGCCTTATTAGCCAGGCTATTGCAGATTCTGTTGTCACATGTCCTTGCACTTGAGCTAATTTCACAACTTCCTGCAGGGAGAAAACTCCACCACGACCCCAAGGACAGAGACCTGAACCAGAGAACAGAGGGGTAAGTGAAGAAACAAGCTTGAGCGGTTTAGCTGTTTTTATTGACTGTGGTATTTATTCATCCTGGAGGATATAATGTGTGTGAGAGATCCTGCATAATGATCCTGCAGCTCAGCTTACACATCCTGCTCTTCCCCAGTTGGTTGTTCATGAATCATTGATAGCTGTGGTGTGGCAGAGAGCTCCATTCCTGTGGTACTCTTTAGCATCTCAAAGAACAGGCCAACTTGGATCATGCTTCATGAACGCAGCCCAGTGTGGTATCACTGGAAATGCTCTTCATACTTGATTGTTCTCCATGTTTAAATACAAGGAACACTTTGCTTTGAAAATTCTTTGTGGAAGTGTATTTCTGTCAAAATACATGTGTCATTGAAATACGTAATCCATGTATGAACTTCGATTTTTGGTGCTGACACCTGCTTCTCTCATTTGTATGGGATGTTACTGTACCATGGCATTACAAGAAAGAGAAGGTCAATATCTATTGGATACATGTTAATTTGAAGAGGGATCTATGGTTTTGTTGAGGAGATTACATAGGGTGAATGTAAACAGCAGCTGGCACAGATGGAGCAGACGTGGGAGTAGGCGGTAGGACAGACCACAGTGTTCTTCAGCACAGTGGCAGTGAGCATGGCCTGATGAAACAATGGCACATTTCCATGTAACTCAGCCTGGGGTCCTTGGAGAGGATTGTCTCCCTCATGCTTCAAGGGCATGCTTCAACTCTGCTGGGGGTGATTAAAGTGCATTTCTGTATTGAATGTATTGGGAGCTCAGCTGTTCTCTTTCACAAGGGCTTTACTGCCTTACTAAATCAGCTCCTGTACCTTGTTTGAGCCTTTCAGCTGGTGCTGCTGTAAGTCAGAGGGATGTGGTATGAAGGCAGGGCAGTAGTGATGCTGCTTCCCTGTTCACTACAGATGCTCTACTTGCCACACAGAGAGTTTTGCTGTCCCTCAGAGTTAGTGGCAAAATGCTTGAGAAGAGTATAGTCTAAAGACCAACTCTTCAAATCAAGGCTTAAACCAGAAACATTTGGCTTTTATTCTATGAGTAAAATCATCTTTGTCCTCCCATTGTTGGTGGTGATAAACCAGGGGTTTCAGAATTGGTATCACTGTTTTAATTCTGAGGTGAGAGGACAGATTGCTGGATTACAGAACTGTGGGCTCTCCACGGTTCTTAGATGTGACACAAGCCCCTAGATTCACACAAACAGCTCACTGTTTCTGCACAGCAGGATTCATCTCAATTCAGAAGACTTATCTTTTGACTTGATGTGGTATTTTAGTCTGGATCCCATGGGGTCAGTATTACTGCGTTGTAACTTCATTTTTTCCTCCTTTCCTTATGTCTTACATTCCTGCCCCAGGTCACTTTGCCACCTTACTTTTAGTCTTCCTGGTAAATTTTTTTTGTACTTTTCCTTCAAGTGCTCTATGCATCCCATTGGCAATTTATCACTTCACTGAGTGTTTAAATGATGCACATATATCACAAAAATCAATTTAGATTATTTTTAAATACCTTTCTTATATGGCTAATAGCCACTAACACGCAATGCATTGTTCAAACATTCTACATAAACTTGGTTATGGTTTTTTTAGATACAATAGCAGATATATACTACTTTAAGTTGAGAAAGGTTACAGAAACACTTTTGTTTATTTGTGGACCTCAAGCAAGAACTGCAGTTGCAAGGTTTCATTTTCTCAAACCTTTGGGTTGCTTGGCAAATTTGCTACTATTTGAAACACTTTAAACCTGGGAGAACTAAGGGGATATTTACAGGAGTGTGTCAGACTGAAAGTTGCCAGACAGCATGGCCCTCCTTCAGCTGTGGGAAAGCCAGTGAGAGGGGATGTCTACACTTCCACAAAATACTCTGAAATGGATTTTAAATGATTGGTACCTTTTTTGTCTTCTGTTCTTTGTTCCCTCCAGGGATTCCAGGGCTTTGGGTTTGGCGATGGTGGCTTCCAGATGTCATTTGGAATTGGGGCGTTTCCCTTTGGTATATTTGCTACAGCCTTCAACATAAACGATGGGCGACCTCCTCCAGGTACCACGGATCCTTCTCCTGTCCTGCTACAAACAGACATTTTACAAACTCTTAAACAGATAACCTACTAAATGACAAAATACTCTGAACGGTGACCAGTGTTGTCAACAGAAACACAAAATGAGGGCAAACACTCAGTAGAGAACATGGTCTGTGGCTGACACATTTTGTACACAGGCTTATAAAAGAAGCAGGTTTGTCACTTCTGTATAATTTGCTGAAGGCCCTCCTGGGAGACCAGTGACTCTGGAGAGAAACAGTGGCACTGGAGGCTTCTCCCCTTTAATTCAGTGTCTCCTCTGGTACACCAGCAGACTCCTTCTGAAAAATGAGACAAACTGGACTAGAGTTTCTAATAATAACAAAAAGGAGTCATTAGGGGTGTATGAAGGAGACCCAGATTTTAAAAACAGCAGGAAAGGACCATTTCCTGAAAGACAAGAAGGAAAAATTTAAACTGGTGCGCTGTACCACAAAATAATGAGTGCAAAGATTGTTCATTTTTCAGGATTTTATCTCTGAGACAGACATCTGTATTCCACAAGAAGTAACTTTCCAGTGAAATTACTTCATGTTTTTGATTAACAAAAAACAGTTGGGTTGCTCCAAGTGGTGACCTTGCTCTATAAAAATTAAGTAATCCCTAGAGAACCTCCTCCCTTATCTTCACTGTAGACAAACGGAATCTGCCTGTTTTGAACAAGAACACCTACTCCCCAGGGTTTTCTAGACTTACTCTGTAAAGGTTATGCCTGGCAAATCTTCCATCATGTCATATGGCACATGGAATTATGAGGAACAAGCTCATTCTTCATGTCACACCAGTGTTACCATGGTCCTGTGCTGTCCTTGGGTCAAATTACCTTCCCTATTAACTACAGTGTCCCCTGAAAATCTGGGGGGTTGGGGGGGGTGGGACTGAGCTAAGGGGACCTATACTTGTCTTCCTTCTGATCTTCCAGTGCAGCTGGCTGAGGCTGAGGGTAGGAAATAGCAACTTTCTCACCAGGCAGATTCTTTGCATATTTTTCAATTTATGAATGTACTATGTTCAGAATATACACAATTCCAGAGAAGAGGAAGGAGCTGAACTGTTTTGTTTTTTTTTTTGTACTTCCTGTTTTCCAGCTGTTCCAGGGACTCCTCAATATGTGGATGAGCAGTTCCTTTCCCGCCTCTTCCTGTTTGTGGCACTGGTGATAATGTTCTGGCTGTTGATTGCATAAGTCTTTTCCATTATTCTATATATTCATGACCAACAAGGCCACTGAAACAGTTACAAACTGCATCCCCATCCCATTTTAAACCTCTTGGTGTCTGGTTCCATAGCTAACTATGGGCTTCAGGAATTGGTGGTACCACAGCACAATGAGGAATCTCACATTTTGCACCAGAGTTGGAAATTAAAACATTAGTTTAAAAGTGTATTTCAGCTCAGATATCTTATACAACAGGTTCCTGCCACAAACCATGGGCCTGGCATTGAGCTGCGCTCCAAAATGGAGTGCTGCTTTGAAATCCTGTGCCAATCAGTGACACCAGGTCTGTGGGACAAACAGTTATCCCAAGGTAGACTGGGCAGGTAAGGAAACGTCTCCAGTGTGACCAGTGTCTCCTGCTTTGCAACCACGATGGATCTGCCAGAGCTGCAGATGTTATTTAATGTCTCCATCAACATCCGACCTTCTCCAGGAAATCATCTGCAGCACTGCTGAGACTCCCTGGGGCACAGCACGTGATGCAAATGGAACCAGGTCTGGAGACTGGTTTCTTTTCCTGCTGTTATTTCCCGGCATGAGGGAAAACCCTTCCTGATGGTTCTGATGGCTGTTAGAAGAAGGGATACAAATTTATGCTGCAATTTTTTAAAAGCCTGAGCGTGCTGGAGCCAGACACTGGAAGATTCTCTGGCTGTGGAGCCAGGTGGGGCTGCCGGACTCAGCCCAGTTCCTCACTGACAAACAGTGTTGTCTTCCCGGGCTCTGTGCAGCGCCTGTGGCTGCACTCATGGATAATCCCCTCGGAACCTCGTCACTGTAGCGACATTTATCCTTCCCAAGGCTTTGAGACTTTCTACACAAGGTCATGTACTCCAAATAAAATCCTATTACAGATCTGAGATCAGCTTGTTTGGGGAGAGGAACAAAAGGCATCTTTACGTGAGTTTTGAGGTTAAACTTGTCATACTGTAAAATTACACAGGAGGAGAAATGAGATCCTGCCTTTGCCAGCACATGCCCAGTAGGGAACATTTGGAAGACATTCTCTACAGGTGCACACAGACCTTCTCCCATGCCACAGCAGAACAGCTACAGCGCAAGAGTCTCTGCAGTATCTACCAAAGATTTTAATTTGAAGTGCTGGAGGAGACCACATCCATTAATGTGCTGAGGGGATATTTCAGAAGGTGAGCGCTCTGTAGCCGCTTTGGAATCCTGTTGGGTATTCAGCTTTAAAGAATACTCCTGATGTATTTGTGTAGATTCCTTTGAAACAGATATGAGAGACTCCCTAGCAAGATGAACAGTTCCTATTTCTCTGACTAAGCAATTCCATTTTTTTTTCTCTTACTGTTTTTAGATTATTTTGATTCAGGTCACTCTTAGTCATAATGATTTCCTGCAAGATGAATGTTGTGACTTCCCTGGCAGTAGAAAGAAAACTGACAAACAAATCAATTAATAGAAACTTTGTTTCAGCAGCTTGGGATTTTCTAGTGTATGGAAGAGTTTCCTGGGCAGGACACCTTTAATTAATTGTTGTAGAAGTTTATTTATGTAATTATAAACTGTTCGCTTTTAGTGTCAAGACAGAGGATGACTGAAGTTTAACTTGCCTACCTCCAAAATTCCATCTGGCAAGTAGAATGTTGCAAAGCGTCTGCAGTGTTTTGTCATGTCAGATTTATACCTGACTCGATGATAATCTGATGGAATATATTGCTCAACTATTTTTAGTTGAGGTGGTGCTTCGACTTTTGTTGTGCGACACTTCTGAGAAGCTGAATTTCGGCATAGGGTTCTCAAGAGCATGGCTTGGTAACTGGGGCCCTTCCCAGGAGAAAGGCTGTTTTTGTTTGGTTGTCCTCCAACGTCGAGGCTTTGGGTTCCTCTCCTGCGCAGTCAGCACCACCTGCTGATGGGAAGAGAAGGTTCTTGTGATGGTAAGGGGTGGATTCCGTCTCGTTTTTGTACAGAGAAACTCGATGCTGAGGGGTTATGCAGGGAGGAGCAAGGTATCCCTTTGAAGCCTTTATCCCATAAAGAGGATAAAGAATTGACTGCAATTCAAGAGGTATTGAAACATATTTAAGTAATACATTTTAAAATACAGAATTTTGATGGATCGGGGGGGTTTCCATCTATGAGTGAGAGAGATAATGGATTTAGAGAAGGCTGCAGAAATACGACTGAGAGCTCTTATTTTCCGGCAATTCAAGGATGAAATAGTCTAAAAGTGTTAACGCTTGGTTCCCCCTTTCCCTGGTGTGCTTTTGTATGTACCCCTGTCCCGCACCCCTACCGCACACGGCCCGGACGGCTCGGTTAGTGTGTTACCGTTCCTCCTCACTAATTTTCACTGTTGTGAAAGTGATTTAGAATTAAAAAATGGTTTTACATTGACCGCAGTGCGCCGCCGTTCCTTTGCGCTGCCGCGGGGCCGGGCCGGGCGCGGGAGCGGCGCGGCTCGGCCGGGGCCGCGCCCGCCGTGGCACGTGCAGGGCGGGGCCGCGCTGCCATTGGCCCGCGGCGCGGAAAGGGCGGGACGGCCGGTGCGGGGCAGCGCGGGGATTGGCGAGGGCGCGGAGAGGGCGACGCCGATTGGCCCGTGGCGGGGCAGGGGGCGGGGCGCGGCGCAGCGGTGCCGCGGGAGGCGGGCCCAGGTGCGGCGGGACCCGCTGGCGTCGGGCGGGCGCGGCGGCGGGCGCGGGATGGAGGCGCTGCCAGGTGAGCTCGGGCCGGGCCGGCCGCGCCTCCGCGGGAGGGGCCGCCCTCCGCCACCGCGGGGCGGGTGCGCGTACGCGAGGCCGCGGCTCCCGTCGGCCGCGCCGCCGTTATGCGGCCGCCGGTGCATCGGCGCTGTCGCGGGGCGGCCCTGCGGGGCTGGACGGGGTCGCTGCCTCTTGAGTCCGCGCCCCGGCCGGACGTCAGCCCGTGGGCGGGGAGCGGTCTGAAGCCGGCCAGCGGCTCCCTCCAGCGGGTGGCACCGCCGGTTCGCGGCCACGCGCGCGGCCCGGGGGATTCCCGGGGGGTTCCGCGGCCCCGGTACAACGAGACCCGCGGGATGGCGATGGGGGATGCGCTGCCTCCAGCCCCGAGGCGGCCGCAGCTGGCACGGGGTCCCGCAGCGCAGGTGCCCGCGGAGCCCGCCGGTCCCACTCACCCCGTCCCCGTCGTCCTGCTCGAGGTCCCGCCGTGCCCCCGAGGTTCGGCCGGTGCCCGCCGGGGCCACTGTGGCTGCTCCTCGCTGGCCTCCTCTGACACATTCCTCCTGTCCTGGGGGACTCGGCAGACCTGTTATATGGCTTATGACCGTTTGCCTTTCCTTCGCACTGTTTCCTGCTCTGTTTTGTTCATTTCCGTCGTTTCTCCTGGATACCGAAGCAATTTCAGTCTGATTTAGAACTGTTCGTTTCCGTTCGTGGGTACACTTAAACTGATGTAGCACTACAGCTGAGAGTAGGTCACTGCTTTATGGAGTTCAGAAGCTGATGGGTCAAGTTCTGTACGATGGTTGGGGAGGAATATGTTGCTTTTATTCAGCTCTGGCATAGTCATTGGTCTTTAGATGTCTTTAATAGGATCCACAGGCCATTTTGACACGTGTGTCTTGTGCTGGCGACAATGAATGGGAGGGGATGGAGGTGCAGAATGTTTGGTTTGCAGGTGGTTTTGGCCTGCAGCTATTCCATAAGTTCAGCTGACTTCCAGGACTTGCCCTGCTTGGAGAGGAGAGCGTGGGCTGCTTGAGCAGGGAGACACAGGCACACGTGGCTTTGCCTTTTATTCCCAAGCCTGTTTGGTATGTTGGAAAGCCATTAGCTTTATAGAATAACATGGGTAGTGTCAGATTTTTCCAAGGTTCTCCCAACCCTTACTCTGCTGTGCAGGTCTGAGCTCAGGTGGGGTTCTTGGTGTTCTGGATTAGCAGGAGGGCACAGAGGCAGGTGCTCCAGGTGTGGAACTGATGCACACTTGGGACTGAAGTAGCAACTTGCACCACTTGTCACATTTGAAGGAACCCTTTGAGCCCTACAGTCTGCATGGAGACCTTCCTGGGTACAGCTGGTCTGCTGGTGACAGAAGTGCTTGTGGCTGAGCAACAAGTGGTTTTTTCCCCTGAAATAGCTGTTCATGTAAAAAGTGCAAGATCTTGACCTTGGTTAATCTTAAACATTGTCATTAACAGTGGGGTAAAAGTGCACAGAAGGCAGATGGCTTCTGTTTTGTGTAACTTCAAGGAACTTAACCATGGTATCAACTTGCCTAAGCAACTACCAAGTTGTAATGTTCTTTGGAAAATGGAAGTCCGTGGTTTGTGGTTTTCCTTCTCTAAGTGCATCTTTCCTTAAGCAAACTGTTGGTAGCAGGAAGAAACAGGTTTGAAATCTGCTCAGGTCTGTGACATATTCCTTGTGCCATCCTGTGTTGAACTAAGATTCTTGACTCTTTAATATGCCTGCACTGCCGTTGGGCTTTTGGACAGCATTTATCTGTGTGCCAAATGTTCTTTGTGCACAAGCTTTCATTCTGTTTTCCTAGCTTGCTTGCATCTAAGTAACCAGCTCTCTCTGGGGCTTTCTGGCAGTTCTAGTAGAAACTATTATAGCTCTATTATAACTATTATAAGTATTTTCTGAAAGGGCAATAGGCCAGTAGCATCACTCCCACTCCCTAAGTCTGACAGTAGTCTGGTGTTGGCTGTACAGTCTCTATGGGAATATTCATTCAAGAGTGTAATTCCTTCCTGGTAGTCTAGTTGTTCTCTACTGAATAAAGTTTGCCTTTCCTTTCTTTCAGTTCTGGGAAATCCAGTTAATTATACAAATGAGAGCAAATGCTATGTGCTGAGTCAGTGGTGTGGGGGAAGCCGTAGTGTGGCTTCCTGGCCTAGCGTGGTTCTCTGTAGGAATTGTTGTACTGGAACAGTGTTGCCTTCCTGAAATCCCTGCTCTGACAGGGCTCTAACTGAGCTGTTTTATGTGAAAAGTCCTATTTCTTTCTTCTGCAGAATGTAAAGGAGCAGATGTCACATCTGGAGGAAAAAAAAATAGATGTCAGAGTTTGATTTGGGAGCTCGCTCTCTGGGGTTACAGACTGCCTGTAGCTTTCCATGTGGGAAGGCTTTCCTGTCAGTCACTTAATTTAAGGCTGTTCTTTATGAAGAGTGTAACAATCTTTGTTTTCTCTGGTGTAAACTGGTTGCTGTTTGTCACCTTACTGTCGCATGCAGGTGAAGAAGTCTGGAGATGTCTGGGATGCGGGGACAGCATTGCTGCTGGGCAGCGCCTCCACAAGACTGTCAATGAAGCCTGGCACATTTCCTGTTTCCGGTAGGTAAAGCTTGAGCCTGTTGAACCCTCCTTGTGCTGTTCCACTGGTTGGGACCTGGTGGTGAAATACCCACGTGAACCGGGAATTCCTGCGGTGATCTCTGTGCCTGACCTGTTCTGAGCTCTTGTTTGTGGACGTACCTCGGGGACGACGTCCAGTCCCAACAGCAGCTGACACTGCCTGGCAGAGTGTGGCTGTGCTGACGCAAACGGGATACAGATAAAGTGCAAATAAAAGCTCTGATTTACTGGTGGTGGCAGAAGCCATGGGTTGCATGTTTGTCTTCTGCAGCATTCCAAAGTAGTGCCCAGGCAATTTGCACAGCCTGTTGCTTTTTCCATATGTGGTAGGTGCAAGGGTGTTATCAGCGTGCTGATAGAGAGGAGGGAAGGGAGAGAGATCTTGCCTTTTGCTTTCTCTCCTTTTCAGACTCTTAAGAGAGACAAACTTATGAAATCTGTTGGATAATGTTGCTGTCAACAGGGACAAAAAGGGATGTCTGCCGTGTTTTGTCCTGGTGATAGCAGTAATACCTCTTGTTGGTGTCCCATGAATATTAAGTCCAGTTTCCATGCTCCAGAATCACATTTCTAAAGGGGCCTGTATTTTTGAGAGGGATTGAGTACCTGCAGCTTCTGCTGGCTTCTGTGTTGACTTGATTATGGAGAGGCTAATGTTTTGGATACTGTCAAAGAAAAAGGGGGAAAAGGAAGCCAAAGTGTGGCTTTGGAGGAATGTTTTCTATGCCAAAATAAGCATCTATTGTCCTTGTTTAGAGAACAAAAAAAACCTCAACAAAATACCCCAACTTTATTGAAGTGAGGATTGTGGTTATTGGTATATTAAAAAAAAAAAGAAAGCATCTCATGCTGCCAAAGCAGTGCAGGCTCAGTTGACTGGGAAAATGGAAAATGCTGTTACAATGACACATTAATAATTACAATTTAAGTTTGATATTATCACAAATCCCAGTGTTTTTGATTTCTATTGGTTTTAGTGTTCATGTTTAGGTATACTGAAGCAGCTTTTCTTAATCCTGGTTTTCTCTTCTCCCTAAAGAACTACTGTCCTGTTGTTGAGCCTCTCTAGATGTGCCAGTAGCCAAACCCAAAGTTGTGTGTGTTGGGAAGTCTGTCTCTCTTGCCATTGAATGTATTTCTCTTGTGGCTCTTGATTTGCAAATGTCTTGGTGCTTCTTGCTATTGGGGCTGTTGAGGTGAGAACAGCTGAGCTGAAGGCAAATCCTGCCTTTGGGACACTTTACACAGAATTTGATATCATAGGTTATATTGCATAATGGAGGTTTGGTTGTTGGATCTGGGCTGGTTTGTTTTATACAAGTGAAGACACCAAGTTTTCTCTGAGCTGTGTAATCACTTTTTGCATTTGCTGATGCACTTCTTGTGCTCTGTGCTTTTGGTGAGCTGAAGCACCACTGAGGCTGCTGTGCTCAGTGAACAGTTGGAACCTGCAGTAAAGGAAGCTGCCCTTCCCTTTTTCCTAGTTCCACGGTAGGACTGTACATGAAAACAAGTTTCCAGTTTGCACTGTGTTCCTCCTTTTCTTCTGCTGTCCCTAAACCATGCTGAGCAGCAGTCTTGTGCCTGATATCCCAAAGCCAAACTTTAAAAAGCCCCTAAGGGTAGGAGGCTTTGGCAGCTGGTAGCTGTGAGTTCCGGCAGCTCTTGTGGAGTGTTTTTTACAGTCTTCCTGTGGATTAGCTGACTCCCTGGCCTGGCACATAATTTCTCTAATGCTGATTGGCACCGCTCCAGGCTCGTTAGCTCTGTTTATTCTTGGTCAGGCTTGGCGCTGGCAGGAGCTGACGTACATGAGCGTCTCTGAGGGTTTAAGTTTTTGTCACTTCCCTCCTTCCTCAAACTACATGTACAGGAGCTTTGTCTCTGAAACCTGCATTTTCTCTGCTGTGGCTCAAGGGAAGAGCAAATCCCTGTTCGTATATCTTGGATATTTTAAACCCTTCTTTGGCCAGCTGGTCCTTAGGCTTGAATCCGATGGGTTGGATCTGGCTGAGGAAGTTTCTTAGATGTTCCTGTCACAGTGTCTGTTGTGAATTAACTCTGAATGTACTTTTGTGCCTCTGAGTTCTGTTGAGACAGCACATGCTTTCAAAGGTCGCTGCTTTGCACAGTTTGACTGGATTTGGAAATTGCATTGTACAGAACTTCAATTATTACACCAAGAAAGGGAAAGATGGAAGTGACAAGGTGCCTTTTTTCCTAGGTCTGGATCACTTTTACTTCAGGGGATTATTGGAAGAGCTTTTTTTGACTAAGAGCTTGCTGGTTTTATTGTTTTCAGTCCACCTTTTCTCCATATTGCAAAATAGAAGGTAATGCCTTGAATTATACTTTTGAATAAAGTATTATTACTAGTGTTTATTTTTGGTGTTTTGTGTTGTTTTTGTTTTTCTGCAGTTAATGACAAATGAAATTTAAGACAATCCTCACTTTCTGTAGGGATATTGCATATTTGAATTGGATTGGGATGGAATGAGGAGACCCAGACACAGCTGTATGGCTTTATCTTAAGGACATAGTATTTGTTTAAAATCTAGTTTTGATTACTTGAAAACCACAAATTCAGATCAAGCCTGTAGATTACCTCCAGGTGGAAAATGGATACATATAAAGAAAATCACTGGAAATAGTGGTAGGAATTCCTACTGTAGCAGGGTGCTTAAGCACATTTTAGGAAGGAAGACAGCTGAGGCGCAGTTCCTTCCTAACCATGAATGTCTAGTACTGTGGTCTATAAAATAAATCTAATTTAAGTAGCCAAGCAACACTGGCTCGCTATACAAATCCCAACCAAAAGCCAAACCCAGAAAAAATGTTCACAGTATATCTTCAAAAGCAGCAGAAGGTGATGGATTACTCGTGATTTTACAGTTACAGATTTAAAATATACCATTTAGTTTATACCCAAACCAGTAGGCTTGGGAATGGTCAAGAAATTGGTCACCTAACAATCTCCAGTGACTAGAGGGTTTTGGTCTCCCAGACTGTCTACTTGCACTTCATTATCCTCACGGTTAGAACCTTCTGTCTGCTATTTTCATAAATCCCGTGTTGCAATTTAAATCAATTTAAATCCATTTTTTTCTAGCCATGTTCATGAAAAATAAGCTTTTTCCCTGCTTCTGTTGTCCACAAAACCTTCCCCTGTCAGAAAGCAGATTGTCCCTCCTAGATGGCAGAAGCCCTGGACCTAGCTTTTTCTCCAGACTCTATTTTTTAGACTTTAGATCACTTCTGTTGGTTCAAACTCTTTGGCACAGGCCTCCATTTTCCCAAAGCAGCTCCCTCCCCAAAAGAGAAATGGATGAACAGGATTTGAAGCACAAATGTGGCCAAATGAAGACATAAGCAAAGATGTGTATTTGGAGCAATTTAAATTGTGGGGATGTTTAGTGCTTTGAATTTTTCTTTAGCATTTCACTTGTGAGCACAAGGCAGGTTTATGCACATGGAAGCTGAGTTTGAGAACAAGGGAAGGATCAGTAGTAATAAAAGGCAGCTGAGTTAAGGTAGAAGGGGGAAGACAAAATTTTCCTCTTCCCTGTCTTCTTCAGTTTCTGGCAGTCACAGCAAGTTAATAATAGGGGCCTCAGAGGTGAGAACTCTTTGCTAATCCTACAGACTCCTGGGAATGTCCCTTTGGTGGTGTTTTCTCTAGCATTGAAATTCAGGAGCTCACTATCAGATTCAGGGAGAAATAGTTGCCTGTTGGCACACAGATCACTATGACTGTTCAGAAGTTTACAAATCAAAGGAACAATGAAGCACTTTGCAGGTGGCCACATTCCTCAGGGGAATCTATCAGCTACAGGGCATCAATGACCACCCTTTATATTTAAGGAGGAATGGGGCATTCCAGTCCAAACTTTCTTTTGGTTGACTTGGCAGCTTGTCCTTTAGGGCACTGTTATCAAGCATTATTTTATCAAGGTAATTAGAATTACTCACACAGCCAGAATGCGGTAGGCTTTCACAGGATCCTTCCCTGAGGAGTTCACAGTCTTCACAGACCAAAGCAGCACGTTAAAGAGGAGTGAGGATGCAGTGGTGTAAGTGCCAGTCTTCTTGCCATATGTGCAGCATTTACAGAAAATAAGTCACTGCTTCCCAAATATAACCATATATAACCTAGGAAATTTCAGTAGGTTGAATTCTTTGGTTTGCTTCTCAGCCTGCACACATTCAGGAGGTCTGCAGCCATCAGGCAAATGTGGTGGGGATAAAAATTTTCCTTCCTAATGTGCTTGGTGATGTGAGGTACTGAGAAGCATCACTGTGTTGTTTTGAAGTTGTGCTGCTGCTTAGAAGTGAGATGCAGTGATGGAGCTTCACTTCACTGTTTGTTTTAGCTTACTCAAGATCTGTGTGCAAGAGGTCTCAGGGGTACGTGCAGATCCAAACGGTGTTGCTTTCAGGAGCTGACTGTATTGGTTTCAGGAGCTGACTGTCTTTCAACAGCAGCAAAGCACGTGTTACACGTTAAGTGCCTTGGAAATACAATGAGGTGTTGGGTTTGTACTGAAGTATTTGGAATGCCTCCAAGCTGCGCCCATGCTGAAAGAAAGGCTTGCTGCAAACTCTCCAGGCATCGAGCAGATTCCTCTTCCCTCAGTCCCACACATATCGAAGTGCCTGTCTGTGCCAGGATAAATTTGTGTATCTTAGGGCTGGCGGATGTGCTGAGCAATACATCTGTCTGCAGATATGCTACTGAGCAGCACGAGATGTGTGGCAAAGAGGGTGTCGAGAGGCTGCCCAGACCCAGCCGGCTCAAGGTATTAATCACTGGAATATCACAATAGCTGTGAGATGCATTTCTGTGGGGATAAATCTGTAATGGCTGAGACTCGGTGATAAATATCATATAAGTCGTTGTCAAGGTTTTTCACGTGTTCTTTTCAATTGTTAGTTATAGTCCTTCCGGCAAAAGTTACTGCACAATTCTAAACCATAATGAGGAAAAAAGCTCCCCCCATTATGACTACCTGTTTGTAGTGGAAATGCTGTCAGCATTTCCAAGAGAAAAGATGCTGATGTCTGACTTCACTTGGTGAAAAAGAAACGTGCTCCGGTGCATTTTGGCCCCCGGAGATGGTATCAGTAAAATTACAACAGCCCCCCCACACACACCTGTTTATCAGCATTTTTGAAGTACAGTCATTCTGGCAGGAATTCAGATCTAGGATGTATGAACACATTAACACCTTTTCCAGAGCCCTTTTATCGGAGACATTGTGTTCTCAAATAGGTCATCGAGACAATAGAAAAAGCAAGAAGTAACAAGAGATTTCTGTGTAGCCAAAAGTAACTTAGTGGCGGCTACTGCTGCTGCTGGGTCTTGCTGCAAAAGTAAAATCATTTTGATAAGATGTTTCCTGTTTAAATAGACATTTGACTATGTGTCCTTTGGCTTTAAGGAAGTCTTAAACAAAATCCTTTCCTAGTTGCTTAGCTGTCTGGGTGGTTTTTATTACTTTGAAGTTAGGCTTTATCTGCTGGCTTCATTCACAGACTAGCTGGCTGCTTATCACATCTGTGGATCAAATCTTCAAAGGTTTTGTCTGAAGAGTTGGGATTTATGAGGTCACGTGGAATGCCCCTCGGAGGGCGTTCAGCCCATGGCAGCCGAATTGCGGGGAAGGCCTTTGTGTGTCGGTGATGGAGGCGGGAGGGGCTGGGGCTGCCGGAGGTGTGTGTGTGCTGGGGAGGTGCTGAGAGCCAGGGAAGCGCTGCGCTGCGAGCGCTGGCCCCTGTTCAGCGCGCAGTATAGAGAATGTGGGAGACCAGAGCGCATTCCTAGACACAGACTCACCGTGTTGCTGCTTCCAGTAGAGCTGTGTGAAATGTCAGAAGGAATTAGACCCGTGCTGGAACTGACAAGCACATCGGGCTCTGCAGCACTAGGCTTCACTGCACTTTTACAGCCAGGCTTACAAACTGCACTCAATGGGGAAAATGGAGATTTTTTTTTTTCCCTTCAGAAAGGTGGCTGCTTATTAAAAGTTAAATTTAAAAAATAATTTTAAAAACTCAACAACCTAAAAAAACTGCCTGGCTTTTTCCTTACTTCAACAGCGAGCAGCAGCTGTCAAATCTGCAGCCAAGACTGCCTTATTCCAGCCCCAAGCGTCCCTGGAACAGTGTGCCAGCTGAGACGAGCATCTCCAGGAAAAGCACATTTAAGTGCTCTTGCCTCTGGAACAGAGCATGGTTTTCAGGCTGTGTTCAGGCATGCCAGGCTTTGCTGACTGTACAAAAATGGGTGGGCTCGGTGCAGCAGCATATGTTTGTTGCATTTTTGAGTGTCTTGCGTGCAGCTTTAGCTGATTAGGTCACTGGAGATCATGCTTGGCTTCAGGCAAGCACAATGATACAACTGCATGTGCTGCGAGCAGGAGAGAGTACTCCGTGCTGATTTATACCTCTGAGCTTCCATTCAGGAGATGATGATTCAGTCAAAAGATTGTAATGATCTCTTAAAACAGTATTGGATAGAAAGCAATTTTTCCTTGGATGAAGCACACTAAGAGTTACCTCCTGCAGCAGGGTGAATGGATTGTAGGTGCTGAGAAGGCAGTATAACCCCACTCACCGTGACGGGTTTAGGGATGTATACAGTTAATTTGCTGTATTTGGAGATGTGACTCGTTACTGTCCTTGACTTCTCCATTAGAATGTGCGGCTGCTGCAAAGACAAGTTTCACGTGTGTGCGCTTGTATTCTTCGGCCAAAGCTGCTCTCTTTCAGCACTAAATACGCAGCCCCTCTTTGGGTCAGAGCTCCACCCCTGTGAAGGAGCTGAGCCTGTTGAGGCTCTGGAGTCGCCGCTGTCCGCCTGCCATGGCTCCTCCTCCCCTCCCACCCTTGGGTGGAACCAGAGAAGGGAAAACTTGCCAATAGTTAGCAGGCAGCAGAGCTCGCAGAACTACTGCAGCAGCATGTCCCACTAGCCCGGTTAGCAGGGATTCTGTCCTTCCCGAGGTGCTGCTGCTGCTGAGCACAGGAGAAGATGGGTACAGCAATGGGAGCCAGGAAAAATCTGAAAAGGAATGAGCAACCGAGAGGCCTGACATTCCTTGGGCAGCTTCAAAGGGAGGTGAAGTATCTGAATCAGCGCAAGAGTAAATGAGCACTGGCTGCTGCCATGTTGGCAGAACAGAGCTGTTCAGAGGCAGTTGGACAAGTTTGTGGCTGATCCGGTTTATCCACTGTTGAAGATGGGAAGTTACTTGTCTGCCCCAGCTTACTTCGCTCCCAAGGATCCCTTTCGGTAAGTCTTGCACAGGATTAGCAGTGGGCCTCCCAAGTGTGGTGTCCCCCCTGAGATGCCGTCCTGAGCAGTCAGCGTGTGAGGCTGGAAGAATGAGGCCCTGTGCTGGTGTGCTGGGAACAGCTGGCCTTATACTGGGATCCCATATTGCTTTGAGGGGGCAACATGGAAGATTCTTACTGCCAGGCCCTTCCCAGCTCCCCGGTTCAAGGGAACAGCTCCAGTGTGTGCATAGGCAGGCAGGCTCTCTTCCAGAGTGCACTAGATGTGCCACTGTACCCTGTGCCCCTGTGCTTTGCTCATGGCAGAGGAATGAGATTACTGTGGCTGCTGTTGCTTCTCTTCCAAAGAAAGCTCCTTGTACCTGGGTGAGGTGAGGTGCTGCAGTGGGAGTTCAGGAAGGTGATGTAATCTGCAGCAAGGCAGCACATAATCCTGTTTGAGAAAAGAAATCAGGTACTTTGCAGGTAACTAGGGATGAGCAGCACACTCCCCTTACATGGAAAGGGTTCTTCTGTGATATTTTGGTTAATTCAACTTTTATTCATTTTTGGTCTAATTGAACAAATGAGAACCGAGAAAGGCGATAGTTCCAGAATAACACTTTGATAGCATTGCATGTCCACAGTGAGAAAAGTCAGTGGGGCTGAATACAGCCAGGCTGGTGATTGATGCTGATGTGCTGATTAGGTGAATGGATGGGGAAAGGCACAGCTTGCACTTTCATTGTCTCCCTCCTATCCCCTCTGCTTGGATTTGCTTGTTATTGATCCTGTTCTGCAAACACTTTGGTACTGATTTGGGAATAGGAGCCTTTTGGTAAAACAGTCTAGGATAGGAGTAAATACTGCTGCACAGTTGCTGAGCTTCTTTGGGCAACTTTCTGAAACAGCAACTGCTTTCAGAAGAAGGAAAGTGAGCAGACATCCATTATCTGTAATATGTATAGGGCATTATGCTAAGCCATAGATACACCTTCTCCTGAGTGTGTGGAAATGGTTTTGCATAGTCAGAGCTTAAGCACTCTGTCTTTCTAGTAGTCTGTTTTCTAGCCTCTGTTCTTCCTTGCCTGGTGTATCTTACGTCGCCAGTGCACACACTGCTGCTAAGCCCGGGTGAGTAAGCCTTTGGGTCAGCTACAGGCTGGGGTGATGCTTGATTCTGCAGCTCTGTCTGCATGACTGTCCTCTCCCTGCCCTGCCTGCAGAATTGGACCCACGGCTCTCCTGAGCCTGTCCAGTGTTAACTGATCCGGCCTGACAGTGTGTGTGAGGGGGGCATTTTGTTAATGAGCCCTTCTCAAAGGGATCCATCTCTTCAGTGCCAGGGAAGTCTTTGCTTCCATGAAGGTATTGGCTTTCATTTAGCTGTAAAAGAGATGCCACGCCAGTTGAAACCAGGCTGGTTACCTGTTGTGACCTGATCCTCCTACCAACCTCCCCAAAACCAGGAGTCCATGGAGCAGTGATTTGTGAGCTCTTTTCTGCACTTGCTATGCTGCAGAACACCAGGGCTGAACTCTGCACCCAGATGCTGCCTGTGGTTCCTGGAGGATAGCTGTGGGAGGCAAATTAATTTATTCTGTATAGCCAAAGCTGGGAAGTAAGGAACCATAATGTCCGGTCTGGTTGATCAGAGCAGGGCTCTGCAGCTCTGAAAATGGTGGCTGGGCAGCAAGAAGAAACAAGTCAGGGATGGCTGTTACCAGTCCTCCATGAAACTTGATTACCAGTCCTCCATGAAACTTGATTACCATGGTTTGCTACTCTCTAATAAGAATAGCAAATAATCTAGGAGAAGATTAGTGGTTTTTAATCTATAACAGATAGAGGAGCATGGCATACTCCTTTCTTTTGGTTGTGGTGACTGGCAAAAGTCAGCTTGTTTAATACTTGTAGCAGTAATTGCATTCCTGTCTCAGCTGATGTGAACCTTGGTGCAATGGCACAGCTCCAGTGAGGCGGGAGAGGAAGAAATGGTAACTCTTGTATCTTCTGTGATAAAATTCTGGCATATTTCTTCAATGAGAGCCTTGTGGAACAATCATGTGATGCTTTTATCATTTGGGCAGAGGCACTGAAGCCATACCTGTGTGCTGTCAATCGGTTTCCCACACCTGTCAAATCTAAAGCCTTTTCAAGGTTACAGAATGCATGGTAAGTAACAAAGGTGCTGCTTGGCAGCATGGGCTGCAGCCATGTCCTGTTCCTGGCAGTGGTTAGCGAAGCAGCCAGTTAGACCCATTGCCAGCATCCAGCCTCTCCAGGGCTGCTTGCTCTGTTCCTGTTGCCTCATTGCCCAGGGTGGGGTTCTGAGCCTTAAGCTGCAAACTTGTCCTGCCCAGATTTGTTTAATTACATAGCAGAGAACTGACTGCTTGCTGGCTCCACCTCCTCACCTTCATTTTGCTATGGGTGTGTTCCAAACTAGATACCAGTGCTTATTTCCGGATGGGAGCAAACTTAACAAAGTGCTATAAGGTTGGATCAAACCATGAAGTACTAGAGGAAAGGTAAAGGGAAGACAAATGCACATGATCCCGTGGAGCCCACCTAAACAGAATTGCAGTTTGTGTTGCTTTTGCAGAAATTTTAGATTTCCTTAAGGAGGAAAAGGAAGTTGATGAAGGTGAAATTGAAGAGGGGTTAGGAGGGGAAGGTGGTGTACTTAAAAACAAATAAGTAACCCACCTGCCTGGAGAGAAGATAGACAGTCAAGTCCTGACGTTTTGATGAAGCAGTCTCCAGCATTGCTGTCTGCATCCCAAGTGCAGGTCTGGTCACAGCTCCCTGTTTGAAGATGTAATCACTTCTGGAGCACACACACTGGTATAGGCATGCATGGAGGAGTTGGATGAGACTGAGGGATCTGATTTACCCATGCTGAGCCAGATGTTCCTGCCACAAAATGATAGAAATCTTTGCTGTTAGTCTCCACTTGCTCTTTTCTCCCTCCCACTCACCTACTTGCTCATTCAGCACGGGGTATTTACTGCAAATGGAAGCCAAAGGCCAGTGGTTGAAGGCAGAATGCACTTCGATGCCCTCTGGGTCTCTTGCATACCAGGAGCAGGGTGTAACCATGACAGTGCCCCCAGGCTGGGGCTGTAATGATGTATGTACCATGTACAGCAATCTTAAATTACTGCTCCCTCTGCCTCACATGAAATTGGCAGGGCCTGTTGCACGTGCTGGAGTTCTTTCCCATCACTTGGAGGGGGGACAGGATTTGATGCTCCTCAGTTGGGAGAACAAACACTATAAAAGCCAAATACATTGTAAGGAGCATTCTTCCTGAGGGGAGGGTATGGCACTGAATACTCCATGAGGTGTGTTTTTCCCTGAAGCTGAAGGCTGCTTACAAGCAGCTTTACCTTGTTGCTCTGCAGTCTCTTGAGATGGAGCAAATAACTCTCTCTGTATTGGAGCACGACCAGCTTCAGATATCATCATGCTCATTACAAGCTGGTGGAGTTTACAGGATTTCTTTGGCACAAATAAGCTTTCAGGAAGCTTGTGAGAGGTGAAGTCAACTGTAGCTCTCATCTTAGCCCTGGGAGCAGGTAAAAAGTGCTCCTCCAGTGCCAGCAGCAGACTCCAGCATGCTGGGTGTGAGGGAGACCTGCTGTCCGGAGGGACACCCACCTAAACCCCCACCCACCCCCACGGCACTGCAGTGATTCCCCCCCAGTGCGGTAACTGAGACAGGTGTTGGGGTGAGGGGCAGAAGAAACTCTTCTTTCCACATTTGGGAAGGCACTGCACTGATGACGGCACTGATCCTCAAGGTGTTTCCTTGAACCAGTTATTGGCGACTAACTTGCTTTGGATTCTGCACTACCAAACGGCCAATGCCAGATTTACTTTCCTTTGAAAGTCTGAGAACGTGCTGCCCAGGGCTAATGGAATAATCTTGAGTGATGCAACTGCTGTCTGTGCCTTATCTCTCCAGTAAGTCACACCTCCATTCTGCTGAAGTTAAACTCCCTTGCCCCATGCATCCTGCTGAGGCAGGATTATTTTGTATTCAGCAAGCCTGAAGATCTGGGTTCTGCTTGTGATTTGCTAAAAAGGTATCTGCAGTAGAATTGCTGCATCTTTTTCCTTGACTTTTTGGGGGGTGGGGGAGGAGGAACAGGGGAGGGGGGAGGTTTGTTTATTGAAAGGATGTAATCATGGTTGCTTGTTGAAATAGAGGCTGAAAGATATGTGAAGGATTTGGGGATTGTCCTCATGAAATCAGAGAATTAGTTTTGTTTAGGATTTTTTTTGGTTGGTTGCTTGTGGTGGTTATTTTTTCATGCACTGTCATCAGCAGAAGGGAGAGCAATCAGTGGGGAGAGATGGAATTTCATCACAGTTAATTGGTGGATGCAGTAAGTATATGGAGCTCAGGGGATGAACTGCTTTGAAAACTCTCCCTCAAATGCAGAGTGCTGCGGTTTACATTTTGGGAGAGGTCTGCTTACAGAACAATGGAAAAGCTTTCTAGAAAGGTTGGTGCAAAGCTGGCTTTGCATTTCAAAGGGAAGTGGATCCTGCCTCTCTGTCCCGCTTCCTAAACTGGCTGAGGAGGCAGGTGCCCTGACACAAGATGGGTGATGCTATAGAAACACTAAGCAGAAACAGAGCAGAGCTGTCTCTGTGCTTGGCAGCTCTGCAGCTGGAAACTTGCATCTGGAAAGGGAGAAAGCAGAGAAGCAAAATTTACAAAGCAGAATTTATAAACCTACTGATGTGTTTCAATGTGTGGGATTTGTTTTAAACTTTGGAAGCTTCTTTTTCTTTGTACTGGATTCCACCTATCCTTATAAACCTTGGGTTTGGTGCTAATTTTCAGTTCAAAGAGCATTGGGAGGTGGAAGGGTACAGTACATCCATAACTGGCAGACCTACCTCATGGTGAGCTGCTGCTGAATATCTGTGTTCTCCATGCAGGAAAGGACCATTGATTTGTGACTTATTGCCAACTGGAACTTTGTTCCTTTGTTTCCTTCAAGGTGCTCTGAATGCCAGGATCCCCTTACTAACTGGTACTATGAGAAAGATGGGAAGCTGTACTGTCACAAAGACTACTGGGGGAAGTTCGGGGAATCTTGCCATGGCTGCTCTCTGCTGATGACTGGACCTGTGATGGTAAGGACTCTGAAGGACTCCTTCCTGGAGGCAGGACGTGCCTGCCTCCAACTCCTCAAACTTAGCTGGGAGTTTTCTTAGGTATTCAGATAACCAAATAAACTAAGGGTAATAGTCTCCTTGTTACTCTAATTCCTAATCAAAGATTAGAAATGAAGCTTGTGTGCATCTTCTAGATGAAGATTAATTTGAATGGGGGTACCTGTGAAAGGAGGGAGATGTGAGGATCTGAAGCATATGAACAAAGAAAATAAGGTGCTGAAAAGTACAGGCCTGAGAAGTAGAAAGGTTGATTCAGAGGACATCTGTTCAGTTTCTGTAGCACAGTGCCTCAGTGTCTCCATGGGGTGATTTTCCACTGCACTGTGGAGTCAAACCTCTCAGCTCAGGATAAGCAGCAGGTTCTGGCTGTGGGGAAGGTTGCCATCCAAGTCCCACCTGGGTTGTGGCCAGAGTGCTTTTTCAGGCTGATGTGTCTTGAAGCAACTGCTTTGAAGCACTGAACTTTGCCTGCACAATATGGGGCTCACCTCAATGTTCCCCTCCTGACACAACCTTGCAAATATTTAAACTTTAAAACTGCCAAGAATTAAACATAACCATTATTTTTCTAGAGCCTAAATAAAAAGCAGGATGGTACTCAGTAATATGATTGCTAACTCAAAAGGAAGTACTGAGAAATGTGCAGACAATTTCTCATTGCCTACAAAAGTCTTTGCTAAATACTGTCACTAAAGGAAGTTCTCATCAGGAAAATAGAAAAACAGACCAATTAATAAAAATATTCATTAGAAGTATTTTTTGTCTCAGTTCACACTTTTTTTTTTCTGTCAGCTGGCTGGTTAAATATCTGAGTTTGTGCATTGCCTGTCTGCCAAAAAAAAATCCCTTTCAGCTTTATTAATTCAGGCGTAATGTTAGTTATCTTGCCAAGAGCAACTGAACAGGAAGGTTTAATACCTTGTTTACTGGTCTGCAGCAGACTATCAACTATTTTTGATAGTTGAGCAGCTGCCAAATATAGCAGAGGTTCCTGGGACACAAGCTTTGCTTAGTGTGTTGACGCGTTTGTTTTGGAGCTCTGCAAGCAAGGTGCCAAGGATGGGGTTCAGAAAAGACAGAATGGACTAATACAACTCTCCAGTAAAAAACTGCCACTTGCCATAGAGATATGAATGAACACATTAATTGGAGAGGAAAGCAGGAGCTGCATCTGCTGATGGGTTTTGGCCCTCCTAAGCTACTCTCTTTTCTGTCTGTAGGTGGCTGGCGAATACAAGTATCACCCTGAGTGCTTTGCTTGTATGAGCTGCAAAGTGATCATCGAAGATGGGGACACTTATGCACTGGTGCAACATTCCACTCTTTACTGGTAAGAGAAGCTGCACATTGCCACAGAGCTGCTCCCTGCTGAGTGTGTGTTCAGCTGGCTCAGAGTGGTTCAGCGGAATAGTGCTCTAAGGAATGCCAGGAAGCTGCCTTTGATGGAGGGAAGAAGGAGTGGTGTAAACACTAAACTATGGCTTGTGGTCAGTGAGAGAACTTAGACGTGTGAGTTTGGCAGGGAGGGATGGGACATTGCCATAATGACTTTCTTCACTTCTTCCAGTGGAAAATGCCATAACCAGATTGTGCTGACACCGATGATAGAAAAACACTCCACTGAGTCTCTGCGTGAGCAGCTGCCTTATACACTGACCCTCATCTCCATGCCCGCAGCCACGGATGGCAAGAGGGGGTTCTCTGTGTCTGTCGAAGGTGGCTGCTCCAGCTATGCCACTGGTGTCCAGGTGAAAGAGTGAGTATGACCAGGTTTTGTGCAATGTACATGTCTGTGCAGAGGGACATGGTAAAAATCCTGCAGCACTGCTGTCCTGAGGGAATCTTAGCATTACAGGGATGTATGTTGGCTGATAGTCATTTGTGTTTGGTCTTCATTTCAGTCTTGTGACAACCTTAATTGATATTTTTGTCGCTCAGTGATGTCTCCTTCACTGAACACAAAACATTTGGACTAACAATTTTACCACTGGTGATATGAAGAGCTCTCTCCAAAACAGCTCAGACCTAAGCACTTGGTCTAATGGTAGCTCCCTGTGTTGGTAGATTAGCATTGTTTTATTTCAAAATCCCAATATGAAGAGGAGCATGTCTTTGAAAATTTTGGTTAAACTGACTTCACACACAAACTGTAATTTCTATGTTTAGAGTTAACAGGATGCACATCAGCCCAGACGTCCGAAACGCCATCCACCCTGCAGATCGTATCCTGGAGATCAATGGAGCTCCAATTCGTACGTTACAGGTGGAGGAGGTGGGTAGAATTCTATTCTGAAGACTCCTTCTCCTCTGCCTTCCTACATCTTTTCTCTTTTCTGACACGGTTCTCCCACCCTACATACAGTGTGTGTACACCCCTAGTACTTGTGCTGACAGTAGGAATAAACATGAAGACAAGCTTTGCCTTCCAGCTGAAGAGGAAAATGTAACAGATGGAAATGCAGTTAGGATGCAGTCCTGATTCTGTGCCATTCAAATGTCAAGGGAGGTAATAAGAAAAGTCTAGGGCTGTGACAGAGAACCGAGAGGCTGTGAAGACTTTGCCATGTACTGTGGGTGAAGTGCACAGTTCTGATCTTTTTAGAGGCACTGCTAATACACAAGGGCCCAGCTGATCCTAGGGACGGTCCCCATTGCAAAAAACCTATTTGCCGTCTGTATTTACAAGTAGATGCTTTCTACAGATATCAGGTGATGCTACAAGAGTGTAGGGGGGCACCATTACCTTCACTTCCCAAGGGTTTTATTTACTGTTGGTGCTGAAGAGAACATGAGGAGCACAAGGCATCTCTCAGATAAATCTCCATGTAGCTTTTGCAAAGCTGTTTTTGCAGCACTGTTCAAGGTGGAAACTCATGTAGTTTTTAAACACTTCTCAGAAAAATAAAAATACTTAATAGAGTCATAGAATACCCAACTGGAAAGCACCTCAAGGATCATCTGGTCCAATCTTTCTTGGCAAAAGCACCATCTAGAGCACTATGTCCAGCTGAAATATTAAAATGTCCGGTGTTGGGGAATCCACCACTTCACTGGGGAGATTATTCCAAGGGCTGGTTGTTCTCTTTGTGAAAAACCGTCTTTGTGTCTAACTGGAATCTCTCCAGGATTAATTTGTACCGATTACCCCTTGTGTTTTCCATGTAACTCCTTGTAAAAAGGGAGTCTGCCTGTTCTTTGTATCCACTCTTTTAATACTGGATGGAACATGGTGATAAGGTGTCTCCTAAGTCTTCTTTTCTCAAGGTTGAACAGATCCAGTTCTCTCAGCCTTTGCTAATGTGGCAGCTTCACAGCACTTCAGTCATCTTTGTGGCCCCTCTCTGAGTTCTCTCCAGCCTATCCACATCTTTTTTGTATAGGTTACTTGTAGCTGACCAGAAAGAAGCATTGGATAGCATAAGGAACTTCTGTGTTGCCAGCTTGATTTGTGTGGTAGACAGTTGTAGTGCACACAGCTAAACTACAGCTATGGAGTGATCTCACTGAACTCTCTCCTCCGATTCCTGAGGGGCATTCCCTGTCTCCTCTATCTCCTGCCATTTGCATTCCTCCTGCCTGCTGCTATCCTGCCCTTTGGTTTGATTTCAGGTGGAGGAACTGATTCGCAAGACAAGCCAGACCCTTCAGCTGCTGATAGAGCATGACCCTGTGTCGCAGCGCTTGGACAAGCTGCGCCTGGACTCCCGTCTTCCCACCCACATGAAGACACCCATCTCCCCACGCTCCCTCTCTCCACTGGACATCAAGGAGAACCTGGAAGGAACACTCCGACGGCGCTCCCTCAGGTGAAGACTTGGCAGCAGCCTAACTTGCCATTGCCCTGTGCTCCCTGGCTGGGCAGCTTAGGCCTTGTGATCGCAGTAACTGTGAGGACAGGGCTTATCTCTGATGTGAGCTGTGGTGTAAACCATTGGAGAAGTCATGGAGAGCTTTGGATTCTGCTGTTGATGCTCTCTTTGCATTCCCTTTCAGACTGACAACTTTCCTTAATAAAAATAAGGAGCTCTACTGTTAACAGAGAAAATCTACTAAGTTTCAGAGTTAGAAAATGTAAAGGTCAGATTTTTACCTGCCTTAAATGACTGGGGAAGAATGTGTCCTTAAGGGGAATCTGGCTGAGACCTGGGAAAAAGGAGTGGAGTACTCAGTTGCACATTTAGTCACCTACCAGTACTTTGTTTAGAGACAGCAAGTGATGTGCCTTCACAGCTCCCTCCCCCTGTTCTCAGAGGTCTGCCTCAGACTGCCAGTGCAGGAGATACTGTTGTTTTTGTTAGGCAGCTCTCCACAATGCTGGGAGAGCATCTGGCTTTGGAGATAGTAAAAGCACTGGAGCACATTGGAAACCAGTCCCTTAGGAGTGAATGATGGGATATGCTGGACCAAAAGTTTCCCAGCAGCTTCCCTGATCTTCCTGTCATCCTTGTTTTCCAGGCGAAGTAACAGCATTTCTAAGTCTCCCGGCCCCAGCTCTCCAAAGGAACCGCTCCTTCTGAGCCGTGACATCAGTCGTTCTGAATCCCTGCGCTCCACTTCCAGCTGCTCCCAGCAAATCTTCCGGCCCTGTGACCTGATTCATGGTGAAGTTCTAGGAAAAGGATTTTTTGGACAAGCAATCAAGGTGAGGGAGGTCCTCAAGTATTCATCACTCACTTTGAGTACAGCAATGTTTGCCTGTCTGGGGATCCTTCACCACATTCTCAGTGGTTTTGCCTTGCTGCTAGTGATTGGTCTTGGATCTTCCCTGGTTTGCTCTGAGATCCATTTCTGTTTCGTTCCCTGACCATGAGTGTCTCTGACTGCTGATGGTTTTGACTTTGTCCCCTTTGAATGTCCACCTTGGCCATACATGTCCATCCCCTGAGTCAGATTTAGCACTCCAGAGTGCCTGTCACAGCAACTTCCCGGCTGAGATGGGGAGAACAGGGAACAGGCTACACTTCCTCTTATGAGCATCTTTCTTATGATGAGGTGCATTCAGCTCCCCAGCACAGCATTTCTTACCTGCCCTTAGTGTGGCATGTTTGGGGGTTTGCCAGGATGATGTAGTGACTGTCACTGAGCCCCTGGCAGAGCCTAAATGGCTTGACAGTGTAGGGGTAGTGGTCAGGTCTTGCATGACTCTCACAGTTAAAATCTCAATCAATAGCAGTTCTCTTGCATTTAAGCTCTCTGACCTTGACTGAGGGTACTCCAAACATTCCTGACAGTATCAGGGGGCAACTTCCTCTGCCTTGTTAAGGTGCTGTGAGTACTCAGATTGCACTCACCATGAGATGGGACTTCTCCCCTTACACTGGTATAAACTTGAGGTGTCCAGCCACCGTATTCATCTCATGCCTCCATGGGAGGTGATGAGCCAGCACTACAAACCCAATGCTTGATCCATACTAATGAGCGTATTTCTCTTCTCCTCTGCTCATAGAAAAATTACAGGTACAGGTAAGTGGAACCTTTGCTCTCTCGCATGCTTTTGTCATCTGTGTCCCCACAGTTACTGGCACAAAGATGTTTCTTTTCTGCTCAAATTACCCCATGGCCATCCTGTTCTGGTGCATGCTCTGGGAGTTAAATTTGCCCCCTTGGAGTTTCATGTGACACTTGTTTCAGTTTTGCTGGTATGTCAGCTTTAGAATTCCACTTAGCCTTGTCTTTATCTCTTCACTTCCCTTTATCATTGGATATTAGATGTCCCTGGCTTTCATATCCCTGGCTGAAACGTGCAGTGTTCCCTGGCTCGTTACTTGTGTATGGATGCTTGATTTCAGACAGGAGCAGAAGAATATTGTACTCTTGCTTCTGTTGTGTTATTCCATGCACTCACATTCCACCTATGTCAGCCTTGTTATGTCCCTTGGCTCCAAACAGAACTAGTGTGTCACACTATGCAAGAATTCATAAGCTTCCTAAATCCTATAACTGGGTCTTGTGTTCTGGATTGCAGTTCTAGAGGTTTTCTGAAAGACTTTTTATTTTAAAGGGTAGGAGGCAAAAAAGTGTCATTTTTCTTAAGCTTCAGATTGACTGGGTGTGATACAGCAAGTACTGTATCTGATCACATAATTCCCTTCTGATCCTAGAGGCAAGGTTGTTGTTTAGTTCCCTGGAGATCATAGGGAACCAGAGCTGTCCGAGTTAAGCAACCAAAGAGGAGAGGATTTCCAGGAAAACATGCTCATAGGAAGGAGAGGATTTCCAGGAAAACATGCTCATAGGAAGGAGAGGATTTCCAGGAAAACATGCTCATAGGAAATTGGACCCTTTCTACTCACTCCTGCCCCCATGAAAGCAAGACTGAGCTGGTTACAAAAAAACCTCCATAATACAGCAAAATGCCAGGAACTAGTTGGAGACAGGCAAACAGTTCTTGAGGAACTGGAAATGCTTTCCATGTCAAGAGCCAGGAAATTTATTATCTTATTATTATGATGGATTTCTCTGTGTTTTCCACTGTTCTAGGACATTCCTTGCAGGTTGAAACACACTGCTCCAAAGGAGCAAGGTAAAATTAACTGCTTCCTGCCTTAATTGAACAGCCTGTGCATCGCAGTTCTGCTTGCATGTGGAAGAGATTCAGAATTCCCCATAAAACCAAAGCATTTACAATGTAATTTTGGGTGATTTGGTTTGGTTTCTGATGCAAGTGAATGTTAATTCCTTTGCTGATACAGAATGTAGTTGGTAAGGCCACATTACAAAATGTGAGCATCACGCTGGGCAAATGCTTTCCATAAGGGAACATTGAGGCATGCACCAGTGTGGAACTGGTGCCTTTGAAGGCTTTGGCAGCCTGTGTGCCTGCTCAGCCCTCTGCTACCCAAACTGGAGTCTTCAGCTCTGGGTCTTGGCATGATCCTCTGTCAGCTTTAGGTAGTTTCTGTTTCAAATACAGAATCTTTGGTGAATTCCAAAAGGAGAAGTTTCATGCAGTTTTTGGTAGATCCCTGGGCCCTGAATTTCCTCCCATCTCTATTCTTCTCTGGATAGAGGGGAATGTTACCCTCTTTTCCAGAAGAGTCGCAGGAGCAGTGGAGCTGTGTGTTCTTGAACCGTGCCTGTAGTTGTGGGTTTTGTTTCCACCAGGTGACTCACAAAGCAACAGGAAAGGTGATGGTGATGAAGGAGCTGATTCGCTGTGATGAGGAAACACAGAAGACTTTCTTGACAGAGGTAGGAGCAGGATTTCAAAAAGCTTCTAAGCCAGTAGTGTGGTGTAACTCTCTTCCATCTTCTCCAGAGAGAGAGATCCTGCCTGCAACCTAGCAGGAATGAAGGTGCTGAGGAGGGAGATACTGCATGGGGAAAAGCTGACATGAGCTAAATGTTTGCTGCAGTGAAGTGTGACTCACTTACACTGGGCAATAGACTTTGCTTCAGCTCCAGTTCATTAATTTTTCAGTGATAAGAGCAGCCTGAGTCTGAGGCAAATTGAGCTGTGCAGTACATAAAGGATTTATCCCTTGAGCCTTGTGCATAAGTACAAAGGATGAGGTCCAATATCTGTAAGATATTAAAGACTTGCTGTATTTAAACAAAACGCTTTTCTTGGTGGCTGCCCACCATGTTTTTCAAAGTCAGATTTAGCTTAAAGGCAGCTCCCTAAACACCTGCCACTGCTGTTGTGGCCCTGACCCATACAACACAGAGCCAGTAGCTGCCCTGGAGAGCTTCTCACTCTGAAAAGTTAGCCAGACTCAAGGGTGCTGTCCTTAAAAATGAAGATCAGGTTAATTGCACAGCATGAAAGTGAAGAGGCAACAGTTAATTGCTGTCTTAAGAGTGGGGTTTGAGTGTTCTCTGTGATTCCTGAGCGGGACTTTGAGCATGGAGTGCTTTTCACCACAGAGCAGATCTGTCAAGACTTGTTCCATTCACTTTTTGGGGTGGGGTGTCTGTGCTTGCAGGTGAAAGTGATGCGCAGCCTGGACCACCCCAATGTGCTGAAGTTCATTGGTGTGCTGTACAAGGACAAGAAGCTGAATCTCCTCACCGAATACATTGAGGGGGGCACGCTGAAGGATTTCCTCCGCAATGCAGTGAGTATGGACACATGAGAGACCTGTACTCAGTGAGCCTGACTGTGCTGATGGTTGTGCCAGCCTTATGTACTCATTGTTAGTCCTCTTCTTTGGAGCTGTGTGGTAAAGCTGCTTCTTAGCTGTGGGTGGGCTTGAGGCAGGAAGCCTCTTCTTTCCGGGGCTGTATTGGGTGGCTTTGACTGCTGTAAGAGCTCCTGTTGTGGAAGAATTGCTGTCACCAGCTGGCTGGTAAGACAGTCCCTGACCATTGAGGATTTGTCTTTCAGGACCCATTTCCCTGGCAGCAGAAGGTCAGCTTTGCCAAAGGGATTGCCTCTGGAATGGTGAGTTGGGCTGTCGCTTCATCACAGAGCAAACTCTGGGGTCAGGGTTAGTGGCTTCAGCAGAGTGGTGTATGAGGCACTGTGGATGCTGCCTGACTGTGGTATCAGATTGTTGAGTCTGTAAATGCTCAGCTGGGAACCCCTAACACTCGCTTTTCTCCTTCTGTTCCAGGCTTACTTGCATTCCATGTGCATCATTCACAGAGACCTGAATTCACACAATTGCCTGATCAAGTTGGTGAGTTATACCTCTGTTCCCACAGCATGCTGCTGCTCTCCTTGGCATCTTCCTCCCTTGGTTTTCTCCACATGATATTGCCTCTTTTGCTAGGGTGGAACTGATTGCAGAGAGCCTGTTAGTGCCCCAAGAAAGAGAGCTTCATACTGACAAAAGATTTTCCAGACTGATCTAGCTTTCACTGTTTCTGTGTTCTGTTCTCTTACCACCCTTCCTCTGGTAGCAGCTCCTGTAACAGTCACCTTCTGAGAGTTAGTACAGCTCTGTTCTTTATCTCAACTATGAGATGTTCTCTACAGCTGTTTCTGTTCTTTTAACCACTTGATGACTTTTTATTGGCATTCATGATTCAGACAAGTGTGTAGGTGTGTACACGTGTGTATTCTCTCTTTTTTAAAAGCTGGGTCACAAGATTTTTGTGTAGCTTAATTCCCTCAAACCTGCCCTTGTTCACTTGGCTTCAAACGACTCAGAATGAAAGTCCAAGTTAATTCCTGACCAGGTAAAAGAACAGAATCTGAAAGGAAAGGTCTAGGTTTGCCCTGGCAAGTGTAGCCAAAGTGATGGGGTAAGTGCTAGCAACCACACAGGAAATAAGACAGTGAAGGTAGGAAATGATGAGCTGGGATCTTGAATTGGGTATCTTACACCTGTCTGGGCATCTTGCTATGCTCAGGTGGCTGCAGGAAACATGGATAATTGCCCTTAGACTATAGCTGGTAGTGAACAGGAATTGCAGCTTCTTTGCTCCTGAAAGGAGCTGAGAGTAATCAGTGGTTTGTGCTGAATCCCCCGTGCAGGATAAGACGGTGGTGGTGGCTGACTTTGGTCTGTCTCGCCTGATTGTGGAGGAAAGGAAAAAGCCTACTTTGGAGAAACCATCAGCCAAGAAACGAACGCTTCGCAAGAGTGACAGGAAAAAACGCTACACGGTGGTTGGGAACCCGTATTGGATGGCCCCAGAGATGCTGAATGGTAAGAGTCCAGGAGCAGGGAGCAGCTGAGGAGGTACCTGTGACAAGGTACCGAGATAACAGGTTTACTGAAAGCTTCTGTGCCCCAGTAACAATCAAACCTTTTAGAGCCTGTGGTTTCAGACCTGCTAATGTGGAAGCTTATTTATACACACAGAGGCTGTAGATACAGTCCTGCAGTACCTGACCTGGCAAGCCTTTGTACCAGCCCAGGTAATGTTTCTGGCTTGACAACAGGATTCTTCAGGAGGCCAACAAAAGTAAATTTGCTATAATCCAGATAAAATGGAAGACAAAAGAGGCCTGAGATAAAACTGAACCCGTGATCAATTTCTGTAATAATCTCATGCTTTGGAACTGCCCCTTGAAACAGGGAATCATTAAATTCCAGGATGAGGTTTATGTGTGCTGTGGCATAGATCCAGGGAGAAACCATCTGCTGCCAGGTTTGCTGAAGGCTCAGGACTGAGTTGTCCAAATGCAAGGAAATCTGGTTTTTGGCATGCAGCCCTCAGTTGCATTAAGGTTGAGCTGTGACCCTTAGAGGAAAAGCTGCCCCCTGCAGGAGGTAAGGTGAGGGTGAAATGCAGTGGCTACAGTTTCCTCCTAACGAGCAGGTCTGTCTAACCAGGTAGCAGTTTGGCTGGCTGGGATATCAGCATTGTCCAGCACAGTCTGCTGGGGAAGGGAGGACTGGGCTCCTCTCCCCCCGCTCAGTTCTCCATGTTGTTTTCTTGCGTGCTGTTCTGTTTGCCTTTCCTCAAGGCATCCAGCCCTAAAGGAGTCTGAGGCTGCTTCTCAGGGTTTGTCCCAGTCCTGGCATTTGTGAAGAGAAGAGCAAGAGCATAGTCTGACATCACCTCTGAAAGCAAGGCTGTTTACCAGCTACTGGCTTGGGAGTGTCTGTAAGCAGAGCATGCTGGAGCCTGCCAGCTTTCGCAGGATCAAAGTGCTGCCGGTGTGTAATTTATTATCTCTACAGTCACTGCAGCAGGGACTCGCTGGCTGCTAGGGAAGCTGAGCACTGGCTCCATGCACTGTAGAGATCCATGGGAACAGCAATCAATGGAAATGGGCAGAAGCTTTCCACTGTTATCCTTAGCATTTGCTCAGACCTGATACACAAGGCTTCCCAGTGTTGTTCTGTAATTCCCCCATACAAGAGAGAAGCAGGATTAAAATCTATAATGGCAGTGTAATGCAATTGGTGTATACATTTCTTGGGGTGACTGACCCTGCTCAGGTTTAAGCCTTGCTTTGTACTGGCAGCTCCTGAAACAGCTGTTTGGGTAAGTCTCTCTCACAGAGCTGAATGTCTCATGTTTCCTACAGGACAGAGCTACGATGAGATGGTGGACATTTTTTCATTTGGGATTGTTCTCTGCGAGGTAAGACAAGGACATTACATGGCATTTTTAATAGACCTTGTCCCCATCTCCATGCACACATGGTATCACCCAGATCTCTCTCTGAGTGTGCAGCCTGTGACCTAACAACATATTATTAGTGAATTAGACTGGGAGAACAAGCTTACCCTGCCTCTGTTTCCTCAAGAAAGAGAACTGTCTTGTAGTTTTTCTGGTCCCAGTTTCTTCCCGGACTGAAAAAAATGCAGAGGTTGCTCCTGGACTGAGAGAAGCTGTAAAAAAGTCATCAAGTTCTGATCAAGCCTTGGTATCTATTTGAAAGTAGACATATTCCCTAGAACTGCGATACTTTTTTCTTTTTCTACTGCCTCATTAAAAGAACAATCAGCTGCATAATCTCAGCAAATTCAGGGCCTCCACTGGGGATGGCACTTCACTTCAAAGAAGCGGAAACAAAAACCTCTTTGCAGGTCGATTAATGAAGCTTGCACCCTGAAGTCTGTTGGCTTAGTTTATTTCTGAGCCAATGAAGAGTCTGACTGTTATATCAGGCTTTTCTATCTGCAGAACAAAAAGCAGCACTTGAAAGCTGCAAAATATTTGCAGCTTAAGAGGTGTGTATGACAGTGGAAATACAGATGAAAGGCAGGGTGTTATGTGTAATACAGCAGTTGCAGGAACACCAGGGGATGCCAGCACAGTTTCATCTTCAGTATTTGGATGAAGAGGACAAAGAAAATGTCTGTGCATAAATCTTTGTGGCCTCATCTGGAGCTCTGTTTACACTGGGCCCTCCTCTCAGAGAATGTTGTGGTTGTGAGTGATAGATTTAGGAACTTGAAAAATCTGTATGTGGGATTAAAACAATTGTTTCATCTAGAAAAAAAAGACAAAAGGGTAGCTGCATATGAACATTTCCCTTGGCACTAAAACAATGATGCTAAAAAAAAGAATAAACTCTCAAACAGATAAGGAAATAAACCTGCCAAAATACATAATGGGCGTTTCTGTCTAGTTACAGGATGTGGTTGTCCTGCCAGGTTATTGCCATAGAAAAGCCTGGGTGGTTATAAATAACACCCTTTCTGTGATACCCGATGAGGCTTTAAACCTAATACTCTGTCCATGTGGAAGTCTGTATTGACCTTGTGAGTCCAGATCTCTGCTGTGGGCTCCTTCCCTCCTTTTATACTTGTGCTGAAGGTGGTGAGCACTGGGGCAATGCTGGGGCAGGGCTTCCCTATCCACCCAGCCCTTTATTGCCTCTCCTTTACCTGCAGCCTCCTGGGTGTCACTTATGGTTGGTTCTTATCTGTCCCAAGCCCTGGCCATGGTGGGGGTTGAATCTGTCACTGACAGAACAACTCAGAATTAGGGGTGCTGTTGGCTTCCCAGCATTGTTTTGGACAGGCTCTGTACAGAGGGGCTTTGCTGATGGTGTGGTAAGATGGTGAGAAAGGGGAGGGATGGAATGATGATGCAGGTTGCCTTGATTACCTGCCATCAGGAGGGGCTGCATCATCCCCAGCTACAAGACACTGTTGAGCTCCCTGAGAGTGTCACATTATCCTGTGTCCTCTGGCAGAGATGCCCTGGGCAGAGGGAGAAGGTGTCTGGGACTTCCTTCACATGGACACATTGCCAGGTCTTGAAAAAGTTTCCAGTGAAGTTTGTCTGTACATAGTGCTATGAGCAAGTGGCTTCTTTGGAAAGGAGGAACAGTGTTTCTTTCCTTTCCACCATAATGCTTTGGAGGAGCCCCTGCCTGATGCAGAAGTTCCCTGTTTGTTAACACTCTGGAACTGTTGCGGTACTTAAGTGCTTCTCTCATTTTTCCCTAGATAATAGGCCAGGTTTATGCTGACCCAGACTGTCTCCCACGCACACTGGATTTTGGCCTTAATGTCAAGCTGTTCTGGGAGAAGTTTGTTCCTGCTGATTGTCCTCCAGCCTTTTTCCCTCTGGCTGCTATTTGCTGCAGATTGGAACCAGAGAGCAGGTAGGTTTAGAGTCTGGAGGACTCCTCTTTGGAAGCCTGCAGAATGTGTCTGTATTCCCGTAGCGGAAGGACTGCTCTTCACAGAGGGCAATTCCAAGTTTCTCTGGGAATACTCAAAGGCTTCCATGAGTGGAGACTTTAGACTCAAAAGTTTGTGAGAGAGATATTCTATATGGTGGAGATCTCTGAAACAATTCCAAGACAGGAAGAGTAAAGGAGGAATGACCATTCAGGATTTCTCAGGTACAAAAAGTAGGGGCAGACTTTGACAGTAAGGTGAGTATTTCATTTGATTGCAGTTATGAAACCTGTAGCTTCAGAACAGTGTTGCTGCCAAGTGGATTCAAGTAGGCTCCAAAGAGCCAGACCTCCCTGGTCACTGGCTGTAAAAATGGGTAGCCCAGACAGACGGGGGCTTTGCAGTCTTGGAAGCTGAATGGGGAACAAATCATGTCCCTGTTCACCACTCTGTACATGGTACAGTGACCTGGATAGACAACTGGCTCAGCCTTTCCAGAGGCTGTTCTGCTTCCTCTTGCCTACTCATGTTTCCTCACTGCTGCTTCTAGGCCCCCTTTTTCCAAGCTGGAAGATTCCTTTGAAGCCCTCTCTCTGTACCTGGGAGAACTTGCCATCCCCCTTCCATCTGAGCTGGAGGAGCTGGACCACAATGTGAGTGTGCAGTATGGACTGAACCGTGACAAGCTACCTGAAAACACAACCTAGTGTGCTCGTCCTGCTGCCTGCATCACTTCATTGGAGCTGGGATGAGCGTCAGGGAGGGAGATGCACTTCAGCCACTTCCAGGGCATTAATGGGGCACCACACTGTGCATTTGCTGCACTGCCTCTCTCTCCCCACCCAGCGTCCCTCCTCTTGGACATCCTGATTCCCTGTGGATTTCTGGCGTGTTTCAGAAGCAAAAAGGACCATTTCCTGCCAGCTGCACCTAGGAAAGCTGCTCAACACTATTTTTCTGGCTTGAGAAATATTTCTCTGGCCTTTTCAGGCTTCTTTACTGTGGTGCCTTAGAACTTGGCTGCAAGCTGTGAAGCCACCCTGGCCTGTCTGCCAGGGAGGGAATTGCGATAGGAGACTCTCCTGAATAAGGACCAGCACTTCTGGAACAGCTTCTCCCACTGACTGCCCTGCTCAGAAAGCTGGGGAGATTGGACATCCACCAGGACAGCACATGTATGTATTTGCATGTGTTTCCCAGAACAACCCACTGAGATTTTGGCCTCTGACTTGCGTCAGCGGAGGAAGTGAAAAGCCCCAGGAATTGGGCAGCTCTCCTGAAATACCTTGTCTCTGGGGAAGCACATATGAATTGTTGTTTTGGTTTTGTGGGCTTTTTTTCCTTCTCTGTCTCTGAATACCTCCAAAAGCCTGCCTAGAAACACTAAGACTGAGCTCTGCTTGCCCTTCCTGATGGCAAATGAGGCAGGAAGCAAACGAGCTACTGGAGCATCCTCAGACCCTGCGCCTGCAGTGAGTTTGCCTGCCCAAACCCTTAACCTAGGTGAAAGTATTTGAACCTGAATGTGTAGTTCTGCACTAGGCACTGGCTGTGGACATTCCTGAGTGCTTGAGCTCTTGGCCTGTGGACATGAGGTGACAGAAATGGCGGCAGAAGGTGCTTGTCAGAAAGCCAAAGGTTTGAAGTGGCTCAGACCTTGGGCATGGACAATGGCAAAGGGGGACTTGCCCAAGGTTAACTAAAGGATGGACTTGTCATGAACAGAAAAGTGCTGGAGAATATCCCATTCTCCCTGGAGTGGCAGCTGGAGAACTAATAATTCAGTTGCCATTACCTCATCCTTTCCTGCAGATTGTGCAAGTTGCTCCCTTTGAAGGTCCTTCTTGCAGCTGCTGCTGCAGCACCTGAGCTGATTCTCCAAACAGAGATTTTCCTCAGGGTCATCCCCTGCTCTGGGGGGAAAAAAAAGGGCTTGGAGTCATTGGGAGGTGGGTAGGGGTGTATTTCTTCCAGTACCTCTCTTCTTCCTCAGTGGGAGAAGGAAGGAAGCAAGCTACTGCTGCAGTAGCTCATGTGGTTGGCAGAAATGAACAAAAAGCTGGATCAAGTCCCGCTCATAAATCTCACAAACATCATGGTTTAACTGGATTTTTAGTGTGCTCCTTTTTCCCTCCTCCTCCCTCCAGCATTGAGTGGTGGGGAATGGGTGTTAGTCTTTGCTGTTACTTTGGTTTCCTCCCCCTACCCATGAGTTTAAAGTATTATGCAAAATAACATGGGACCTGCCATCGCGTGACATCAGGTGTGCAAGGGGGCTGGTTTTGTCTGTGTAGTGGTGTTTTAGAAACACTGAGAACTCCCTGTGCTGTGAGTCACGCAGGAGCCTCTCAAAACTGGGTCCAGTGGATCCAGGATTGTTAATAGGATTTGCCCTTTCATTCCCCCTCCCAGACTGGTTTGTGAGGGGACCCCTGAAGGGAGAGTCCTGGGTGATGTGTGGGTGGGGTTTATGAACTGTGATTTGCACAGCTCCACGTTCTAACTAAATTAAAAAGCAATAACTGTATGCTATTGAGAACAAGATTTTGTGGTCTCTGTGTTAAATAAAGCCAGAAACTGTAACTTTCTCAGGTTTCTATTGTAGTCACCAAACAGCAACATCAAAATGGCCCCGAGGAGGTGCCATGTAGAACACCCATTTTTGAGTCAGAGGGCTCTGCCATGTTCACAGAACTGCAGAGTCCCGGTGCAGTGCTCTGTAGGACTATTTACCTGGAGTGATGGAAAGGGACGTTGTTAAGTTCTGTTCCTTGGTTGGCTGCTTGGTTTTTAAGGGTTGACAGGAGTCAGCAGATCGTGGAGACTCTCTCCATTTTCCTTTTCTAATCCAGGGATAAAAATAAAGCCTGTTCTTGGAAACCTCTTATTCTGAAATCTGTAGTTCAAGAGCCATTTGTTAAGACAACAACCGAACAAAAATGCTGGCTCTGTCAGTCCCTCCTGACTGTGCTCTGTCTCCATCATACTTCCCAAGAGCTGCTGCTGAGCAGCACCAAAGCAGAACTGACCCAGGTGGGTGCAGGAAGGAGCTGCAACCAAGAGTGTGTTCCCATGGGCCAGCCTGCTGAGTCACCCACAGCTCACAGCCCTACAGCTGCTTTTCAGGAACAGGGTCCCAGTACAAGGCCAGCTGCTGGCAGCAAGGAGACAAGCTCCATGCCCTTGTCAGTGCTGGTGAGTGCAGGCACTGCTTGTAGGGATTTACCTTTGGGCCTGGCAAACTGAAGTGGCATCTTCCCTTCTCCTCAATTCAAAGTCTGCAACAAGGCAAAGGATGCTGCTCTGGTAGGAGGAATGCACAGATGAGCCACAGTCCACACAGATCTACAGAGCATTTTTCTTTTAAGCTTTAATACAAGGTAGCACAGTTTGCACCTTCTCATAATGAGGTATTTAAAACATTTTACAAAGAAATGGTATTCAAAGGCATTTAAAAATAAAACATTTCCCTTTTCTGAATCAAACATTAACACTAAAACCCCTGCTGCCAAGTGCTGCTCCCTGTTAGGCCCACAGCTATAAAGCAGATGGCTAGAAAACTTACTTGAATGGCTTGAATCCCCTGAAGCGGGGACAGATGTTTCCCTGAACTGGCCTTGCCTTGGTGCCATTAGGGAGACACTGCAGCAACCATCCCTTCCAAACCCCCTTAAATGCTAATAAAAGTTCTTACAAAACCTCTCTAATAGGACCAGGCTCTGTAAGTAAGTAGTCTTGCTGCACAAGCTGAGTGTGTGACAGAGGCTGGGCCAGGAGCCACGCCAGAGCTTCAGTATCTTACAAAACAGCTGCCCTGTTCTGCCCTTAGAGCCAGAACTGCTGCATTGTGATCAGGGTGACCTCCACAGCTCAGCCACTCTGTCCAGCATTGGCTCTGTAGGAAGCCAAGGGAATTCAAAAGAGGATGTTAGTTATCCTCAGTGTTTAACCTGCTGTAAGTAACTGAAGGGCAGTTTGTTTCCTTCACTCCACTATTATCTACTGCTGGCCCTTGCTCTCCTGATCTGTGTACGTGAGCAGGAGGTATAGACAGACCCCCTGGACACCTATGACTGTGGCTGTGCATGTAGCACCACAGGGGAATGGAGAAGTGGCCTCAGCCCTGGAAGACCTGGATTTGTCAAGAGCCTGAGGAGAGCTTTTCCAAACTGGCGCTGGGGCTAAACATACTGCTTCTGGCCAAAAACATCCCTCAAATAAACTCTTCCTTGGAAAAAAACCTGATTCAGTAGCAGGATTCTGGAGAGTGCCTCCAGCTCTCAGCCACTAAAGCAAAAAGGCAGGAACTATAATCAGAGTGTAATTATCTAGCTAAGTCTGACATGAAGCTCCCCTCAGTCCCTGCAGTACTGTTCTCTCCTGAGGTCCCAGGCTGAAACTTAAGTAACAGTGCACACCGTTAAATAGGAAAAGAACAGAAGAAGAGGAAGCCAAGACCGCACTCTGGGCTATGGGATCTGTGGCCAGTTGTAAGCCTGGCCCATCATCCCCCCCAGCTCCTTGGCACACCATGGAGATAGGCGGGAGGAAGCAGCAGAGTCCACCACACCAGTCCCCAGCTGATCATGCACGGAAGGGTGCCCCTCAAACAGATCGTGATGAATAGCCCATTGTTCTGTTCCTCTGCATCACCTTCATCTGGCGTTCATCAAAAAGAAAACAAAATAGAAATGAACACACGCAACCCCTGCACTCACAGTGGGAAGCTGGAGGCTTTGCTCAGCCTGTAGCACTGCTGCCCGAGCTGTTCAGGCACCAGGAGTCCCTGCCTGCCCCATGAGGGGGCCGCTGCCATCCCGCGTGTCCTCCACGGGGGTCTGGTTGGTGTGCACCACAATGGTGTTCTCGTCCACGAGCTCACAGGCAGGGTTGGTGAACGCTGACAGGGGCAGCGTGATGCGCTGCATTTCACGCTCATAAGCCTTCTGTTCATGCTTCTCCTTCAGGTCTTTCCCCCTGCATTGAAACAAAACCCAAAACATATACATGGGGTGAGTGCTGCTGCTTGGAGGGAGAGTCAGTAAAGCTGATGTAGTAGAGAAGAAGGGACTCTGCTCTTTAAGATAAACAGATGTTTCAGCTGCATACAAAGGGCCAGAAATGCTCCCTACTGTAAGCAGAGGACCACAGCTGAGCATCTTTAAAAAACAAGCAGCCAAGTGAAGTCTGTCCCTCCCTCAAACTGGCTTATTCACTGACATTGCTGCTGATAAATGACTGTAAGGCCAGGCCCCTCCTTCAAACCAAAGAGCTGCCATATGTTTCCTTATCCTTTACAGTCCCACAGCACTGCCTGTGCAGGCCCAGGGGAGAAGTGAGACAGTGCAGAGGCCAATGCTTTGGAAAAGAGCTTCTGTAACCTGCTTCATCTGAAACAAATACTGGAGGTGATGACAGCTTCTGCCTTTTGTTGCAGCAAATTAAGCTGTCCTGGAAAGTATTAAAGCTGACTTCAGAGCTGGCCCTGCCTTCTGCCACTGCAGCTATAACAGCTTAACGCCACAACCAGCTCCTCAAACCTACCTCAGTCTCCAGCCTGTTGCTAAGGGAAGGAACACCTCTCTAATTTGTGCTGCGGAAGAACTGCCTTGCTGTGAAAACGGATTTGGCATTAATAGCATGTTGTCTCCAGAAAATCTATGTATACCAAAAACTACTAAACCCATTAAAGGTTTCTCACCACACCTACTACCCAAACCTGCCAGCTTGCACATGCAATTTTGAGATCAAGGCAAGGAGGGAGGCAGTAAACCTGCACTACAGCCCTGCTGTGAGCTTTCTGACTGGAGAAGCAAAGCTGCATTTGGACAAAGCCCAACACTGGTCCATTGCTTCTTCCTGCCGATGATAGAAGAGAGGTGGGACAGGCACTGCTTGCTCCTCCTGGGGCTCGTGATCTCAACCAGGCAGAGCTGCTGGGGTTTCCTGTCAGCATTTTGGCTGCTTTTCAAAGCTGCCTACAAGCGTGCAGCAGTGGCTGCCGTTCCTGCCAGCACACAAGACAGCATTCTCTGAAGTGACACCTCAAATCAGATTCCTCGACAAGCAACACTCTGTGTTTTGCCCCTTATGTAACACTCCTCCCTCTGCTTTTTTTCTGTCGGCATTTATTATAAACACTTACATAAGGACATGTCCCAGCTTGGGAAAGGGCTCCTTCTGCTTGGTTGTGTCAGACTGCTGTCAAACAGCCAAAACATAGAAAAAACCCTCCCAGAGGAGGGAGCCTGGGCCTTTGCTTGCTGCAGTGACAATCACTGCTATTTGTTAATCCTGCCCTCTCTCTTACAACCAAGCAGCTTGCTACTGCCACTACCCTCAAACACTGCTGAGCTACCGAAACACTTCTGTCCAACACAGTGAAGTGGCTGAAAAAATAGTAACTGAAGTGCAAATCAAAACTGACCTTAAAGTATAGAGCAGCTTTGCTAAAATGAACTTTGACCAAAAAAGGGCTACTTAATAGTCAGCTTCATAGGATACAATGCATGAGTGGCAAAAAATTTGCCAATTGTTTTTCTTCTAACGCTAGACTAGAGAAATCAGGGGAACAGGTGGCCTGCTAGAAGGATTTTTCTTTTTCTGATCAAAAGAAACTTCCAGTAAGGGCACCTGGGATCTGCTCTTTCCAGTTCTGATGTAAAATCCAGCTCCCTTGGATACATCTGAAAAAGCCACATCAAGGTGCACATGCACACACAAAAACCCAAAGATTAAAGAGGGCAATTTGAGACTTTAAATGGGACAGAACAACACAATGATGGGGGAAATGGAGAAGAGCAGAATTGACTCTTCAATAGTTCTTTTCCCAGTGTTACAAGCAAACTCGCTCAATGTGCCACAGCCAAATATATGCTTCTGTCCCTTTTCCTTGGGGTCTGGTTGGGTCTGCAGGCGCTCAGACATTCCTGCTCTATATACACCAGCTTTTGAACAAAGAACAGCCACTCACCTCTTATAGATGTATCCCAGGACAATGCCAGCTCCGATGGCAATGATTATGACCATCATGATCAGCCCCAGCACATAACCTGTGAAAAGAGAAAAAAAAGAGACAAAATTAGAGGTGGCAGATCCAGCAATAATGTTGCTTTCAGAGCCTCAAAAAAGCTCTGTCCCACCAGAATTACACGAATGGATCCATAGCATGATCCTGGGTCTGTACCTAGTGTCCCTAAGTCCTTCTTTTCTTTGGAGTTCATCTGCACTCTCTGACTGATGCCAATGACGGGCTGCACTGCCGCTGCCTCACTCCGGGAGGGCAAGGTGTCAGCTGGTTCAAACACCTGCTCATCCTCCTGGGAAGTACCAACTTCTGCTGAAGGGACTGGGGCTGTGGTAGCTGTAGCATCTGTTGAGAGGGGGAAAAAAAAAGAAAATATATGCAACATACCGAACAACTTATGAGTACTTCAAAACAAAATGTGCCTTGCAAGTGGGACAGATCTAGACTGGTATCACTGAACTGCCTTCAAAGCGTACCGAAAAACACTTGTCCCTCTTAAGTTGTTGCTGGAAATCCTACGAAAGTAGACAAGAAATATACTCCTCCCCCCACTTTCCTTTGAGAAGAATCTTTTTAACTAAGAGGTCAAGGCACCACCAGAGATGGGAGAAGTCAGACAGCAGAATGAAACCCAGGTTCAGGGCATGAGTCCAGGGGATGCACGATGACTTCATTTAGTGTATAGATCGATACATAGGCTGCAGCTTCAATCATGCTGAACAGGCGTGAACAAGATTATGACAGTCTCCATCCCAAATCTCCCAGGAGCCTATTTATCTCTCTTCTGCCTCAATCTTCCTGACACAGGACAGTTTGGCAGGAGACTCCAGCTGGTGTCAAAACAACCTGGGCATATTCTTCCCCAGCCCCTCTTTGCAGTCATGTACCAAACTCCGATGGCATTTTGGACAGGCTAAGTTAGAGATGCCCTCAGGCAGCACAGCCACTGACTAAGGACAACAAGTTCCTCCTCAGCCAAGGCCCAGACAAAAGCACCCAAAGATGGACACCCATAACACAGGTTTCTTCCCAGCCCCGTTTTTCATCAATGCTATTTTATCAACAGCATTGAAAGATTTCAAGGTAGCTCCTTCTTTCATGACACAGTATAAATGGAAGCTGTAGCACTGTAAAAGCTGTGACAGTGCAAAATAGATATCTATTACCCATTCTACACTAAGCTCCTTCCTTTTTGTAAATGCTATTCACAGCATCCACACCTGAAACTCACTCCACCTGGATCTTGCCCCACAGCAGACAATAACTCAGTGTGGATTTTCTATCTGCAGCCATTTTGAGTCCTCAGTGGAATGTGAAATGGAAGTACAGGAGGGAGTTAAAGACAGGAAATCAGGGTCCTGCACAGTAACTTCACGTAGGGTCATCCAGGGTAACTGAACTAAAGGGAACTGTTGGACTTGACTACCATGAAAAGGTGCCCACTCTGAGATGCAAAAATATCAAACCTATTAAACATGCAAATGGTGAAAAGTCAGGTAACTCTTCTGATTCCAAAGCTGTGGGACTGTTTTGAGTAAGGGTCTTGGCAGCAGAACATTTTTTTGCTACATCTTTAGGGGAAAGCAGGCAAAAAAAGAGCAAAATGAAGAAAAGGGGAGGGTGTATGTGCGTGGGAAACGTATTTGCATGCAAGGATAGCAATCTCAAGGGACAGTGGTGTGAGTAAATCTTGTGGGGCTCAGAAAGCAGTACACAGCTCAAAAAACCCCAAGTGGCTACTCTGGCATCAGTCAATACTGACAACTCCTCTCCCTGAAACAGGCTTCAACTCTTTTGGCAAACTGTTTCTCACTGTGACTATCCAGGAGGATCCCAGTGCTTAGGATTTTCCATTTCTTTCTCTCCTCCCTTCTAGTTCTCATTTTTTCCAAGTTCTTCCCCTCCACCCTGTACTGACATTCCCACTGGCAATCCTTTAGCAGCAGGAAGCTTCTTTAGTCAGCCGTAACATGCCTCACAGTAACAGTCTACCCACACCTCAGCAGCTCCTAGATGTCCAGACCTCAGCCTTTTGCAACACAGCTAAAGAGCCCTATAATGATAAGTGAATTATGGGGGAGTGGGGGCTTTTCACAGGCCTTTTCTGGCACTAATGGAAAAGCTCTAGGGGCGGAGCAAGGCACAGCTGGAAGGCAGATGTGCACAAACAAGCGGGGGCTGGAGGGGAGCCCCGGGTACGCGGTGTTCCCCCAGGGGAGGTGCCGGCGTAGCCCGGGGTTGTTTGTGCGCAGGGGAGACCCCACCCTGGCGACACACCCAGCCCCCCGCGGTAGGAGGCAGGCCGGGGAGGGGAGGAAGAGGAAGGGGCCGACGGGGGCCGCTCTTACCTGAGCACTGGGCGATGTCGCAGGGTCGCCGCTCGGGGACCCCGGTAGCGCCTCGGATGTAGCACCAGGGCGCGGCGTCGCCGTCCGGGTTCCTGCAGCTGTTGTGGTCCTCATCGACTGCTGGGGAGCAGCGGGCCGTCAGCGCGGCCGCGGCGCCCTCAGCTCCCCGATAGCCCCCCCGCCGCGTCCCCCGGCCCCGGACCCACCTGCCGGGAGCGCGGCGCCGGGGCCGCTCCGCACCGTCAGCCAGTTGAGGCACGGGGCGCCGCCGAAGGCCACTTGCCGGCTGCCGCGGTAGGACGCGCCGTTGCCGCGGACGCAGTCTGCGGAGAGACGAGCCGAGCCGAGCCGTGCGGGCGGCCCGGGCAGCTCCCGCCGCCCCGGGCCGCTCCCCAGCACGGCCCCCGCCTTTCCCACGGGGGTGTTCCCCCTCCCGAGACCCGCCTTTGTCCCCCACAAAGCCGGGCCGGCACTCACCCTCGGCGCCGCGGGCGGCCCCCAGCAGCAGCGAGCCCAGCAGCAGCACAGCGCCCAGCGCTCGCCGCGGGCCCCCGGGCAGCATCCTCGGCGTGGAGGGCGAGGAGCCGCCGCCAGCCCGGCCGCGCAGCTCGGCTCCGCTCGGCGCCGCGGCGAGACCTGCCCCGGCGCTCCCCTCCCCGGTAAACAACCGCCGGGCTGCGCTTCCCCCCCCGCCCCGCAGCCGCCGCCGGGTCCTAACGCTGCCGCTGCCGCCGCCGCCGCCCGCCCCCAGGAGTGGAAGGGGCGGCTGCCGCGGGGCAGGGCTCGGGGCAGCCGGGAACCTGCTGCCGCACAGGGTCCTTCGCCCCGGGACCGAGCGCGTCGATGGGTGCTCGGTGCCGCGGGGCTGTTTGGCTCCAGAGGAACTGCGCGTCCCTGGGCTTGTCTCCTACAGTCGCAGAAAAGTCTTGGACCAGAAAAGGAGACTTCCCACACGGAACTACGCTTGAACCGCTGCCTGTGGCAGGGAAAGTGTTTATCTTCAGGGACCTGAGACTGCTATCTCCCCTGGAGAATTACTATGCCTTTATGCTCCGTTTGGGTTCCCTTAGCTTTAAAGAGACGTGGTGGGTACACACTGCTACGAAGGCTGTGCACCTCCACCTTAAAGGGGTTTACATTCTCGCCTCTGCTAATCCATTACTTTTCTTTCGCTCCATGTACTTACTCTAAGAGCTGTGCCTGCTTACAGAAAAAAACAACGTAAACTGCATGAAGATGGTTAAGAGTAGTTCTACTGCAGGCATCCAGCCACTATGATAAAGCCTCTCTGCAGACATTTCACACTGGTTACAACAGATACTTCTGTTTCTGAACATGCCAGAGGATTCAGATAGTGCAGTGCCAATGCCTGTACACAAGCATCCAGAATCCTCAGTAATGTTTCTATTTTACACCAGTGAGAAACAAGCCACTGAATAGTTGATCCTGTTCAACAATGAGCTCTCAAAAGCAGCCTGGGCCAACTGATGGGTTTGTAGCCAAGGCACAGGCCTGCAGCACAAGGTGCTATTTCTGGCTTTCCCACAGAGTTCTTCCCGACCTTGGCCGATCTGCCTGCTTTCTTCGTTGCGCTTTCCCTTCCTTTCTGTTACATGAGGTACAATCAAACCTTCCTTCTTAGAATAGGACAGGGAAGTTCCCTTCTTTTAAAGTGCTTCGAAATCACATGGAAACCACTGAACACATAAGGAGTATTTCTATGCCAGGAAGCTGCTTCAGTGTTTGATGAATCACTTTTCAAGGCAGTGCTGGCTGGAGCAGTGGTCTTTCCCTTCCACTCCCAGATGTTTCTATCTGGGCAGTGCTCTCTGTCAGGTTGCTAAAGGTACTTGTGTGACAAACCTGCTCAAGGTACTGATCCAACCCAATTTTTGCTCATTTTTCACCAGGTCATGGACACTTTAACCCCTTTACAGCCAGGTCACCTGCTGCATCCAGCTCACAATGGAGCCACAAAAACATAGCAGTACCAGCATGTCAGATGGGTAATGAGGAAACAGATCAATTAAGCAGCACTACCACCATGTATGAAACCACAGGCCTCAGCACACATTTGTGTGTGATTCACACTTTAACAATATGATTTACCACTACAGAAAATTTAGTTTAGTAATGCCAGATTTAAAAAAAAAAGGTTGTAAAAAATCAAACCAGGAAACCAAAAACCACTGTATGTGCCAGTCCTGACTGACATCACCAGCTAAGATGCAGCCTTTGTGGCATTATGCTCATTGTCTGCACAGACACCCTGTTACTGCATTCCTGATGCTCTCCAGTTACTCTCTCTAAAGGCAAGGCTAAGTGGAGTCAGCAAGAATTTTTAATAAGGGCTATTGAATCAAGGCGCCTGTTTGTAATAGCTCTTCATCACAGATTTTATGGGACAA